>OU862872.1:15000000-17500000 GCA_917880715.2 Matsumyia berberina | reverse complement strand
GAAATTGGAATACACAAAATAAAAATTTCTCTGTCCTTCAGTGTGGCCGTCCACTCCTCGGCAGGGCATGCGGTGGCTTCCCGCTTTGCAGATGACCTGGAGCATGGCTCTTACTGCCAGCTTAGTTCCTGACAATCAGAAAGACATTAAACATTATTCTCAAAAGGGACGAGGACCACAAAATGGATTACGGCAAGGAAAACAAACGTCAAACGTCAGTGAATTGTGCCCGGAAGCACTTAATTGTCATCCCCCCGTGCCGAGGGATTTTCGTGGAAGAACCTGATGTCTTGATTTGTGCACTAATGATAATGAGGTGAATCCATGGAGCCAAATTCCTTGCAACAAATATACTCCTGCGACACATTCTATGTGCGGTACCGAGCCCCGGCGGAGCCATTTTTCCCCGGAAAACTTTTTCCATTATGACATCAAACGTCAGGGGACGTAACTTTAATTAAAGGTAATGAGGGCCGCGAGGCAGTGGCATGTTTTATTTCAATGAATCCCAGGGCTCGTGTGTCATAAAAATGAGATTCGAGTTGGCGGCGTCGGGAGAACGGGAGACCCAGCAGTGCTTACCACCGATAGGGAAAAGCCACTTATAGTTCTCTTTTCTCCACTTCGATCGTGATACCTGACATCTGTTCGAGGAGGACAGTGAATGATGGGGATGCTGGTGTCTGGAGATGATTTAAGTGGTTTTTGATTTTTACGAAGTAATTTTTTTCCCGACATCTCTTTTTAGGGTGCGCTCTGGCAGATATGAATGGGAACGCTAATACCACGTGGCACTCGTTTTTAATGATCCAAATCACTTTGTAGTGGGTACCTATGGCACGGTATCTCTTGATATATGGCTGCGTAATCCTTTCCGAAGCGTCTTCGTATTTTTAGAGTTTCTCTCCCTCCTCGGGCCGGGCATTTTCCAATCATAATTACAAATGATTTTAAGTGGAATTCGGTAATGGAAGGGGTCGGAGAATTAATGACATTAGTTTTGAAGACAATGTCATTTGGGGTGGTGTTGGGTATAGGGATTGCTACTTTGAATTCGGTTTTATTGGATAGAAATGGAAATGGGATTCGTGTAATCTGAACAGTGGCAATAACCTCGAGCAAATGGCTGCAGCAAGACGAAGGAAGAGTGCTGGTCCATTGGCACAGGGAATCAGTATTAGGAAGCAGCTGCATATGAATTTCTTAATCAAAGAATGGACTCTGTAGCAGACCCTAGTGTTTTTTCAAGTGGAAGTTTGTCTAGTTTAGTGGAAAAAATGGCACAAGGAGGTGGTCTTTCTCCTGGTTTACGGAGTACAAAGTTCCCTGTCGCGGACGTACAGCGTGATTGATCTTTTGAGGCTGGGTAAAGGGGCTTCTGTTGTATGTATGGTATTTTTTTCGTAGGCGAACCTGTTATGATCCTCTGTTGCGTCACGTAGAAGTGTAGCTTCTGACATGACACTGTTTAGCCGTCTCTTGTCAGAGTGATCCAATCTTTGTTGAGATTCATATGAACTTCTTCTGTATTTTGTATTCTGTAATAGGGGACTTAAATGCGCCCCGCGACCTATAAGTTCTATTGTAATGCAGCGCTCTCTTTATCAAAACCGGCAAATATCTGTATCTGATACTTTTATATTATGCAGATGGTATCTGAGTGGAAAATGTCCCGTTAGATAGACCATTAAGGTTCTTTTTTGGTGAGATCAAGTAAAGTCTTGGCCTTGTATAGGTTGGGGTTGATGAACTTTTTTGCTTGTCTAAGGCGTTGAAGGTTGGGCCAGTAGTCAGCGTGTTTGTTGATCTCCCATTGTATTATCTTGGAGCAGGCACTGTTGGGTGGTACCCCAAAATGGGATTTGCGACCAACTAGTGGGCGGCAAGAGCGTCTTCTTACCCTTGGTTGTATCTGTGTGCAGCTTGATTTTTCCGGTACTGTCGCCGAATTAATGCTGACGATGTACTTTTCTCGCGCTTCTTTTGCAAGGACGTCCATTGGTGCCATGCGTGCTTCGACACACACGTTATTGTAGAATGTTATCCAAAAGGGTTTTGATAGCTTTCAACACGTTAACTAGTCCTCTGTGAGTTCTAGACCCTTGCAGGATACAGGGACGTTCCAGGTAACTGCAGAGCAGACGAACTGGAAAAAGAAGGCACAGGATGGCATCTTCCCGAAAACCTAGGGGAATGACCTGCGAATCAATCGAATTCCTCCTTGACACTGATGCCAAGAAACTGGCAAACCATAGGTGGAACAACATCTCCACATATCTCTTGTCAAAACCAATCTAGGCTAACCTGGATTTAAAGAAGACGGAGGGACTTTTATCCGCAGACAGGAAAAACCTAGGTTGACTAAGAGAGGTCCTCACCGGACATTGCTTGATAGGCAGACATGCTCTCAGACTGGGGGTCCCCTCCAATGATTTCTGTAGAACCTGCAGAGATGAGGAGGAAGAGGAAACTACAACCCGCCTACTGTGTACATGCCTTGCTCTTGCGACGCTAAGAAGGAAAACCCTCGGGGAATACTTCTACGATCTTAACGATCAGCTCCGGGATGGAATGGTTCAACTCTTAGGGTTAATACCGATACGGTTAACCATCTCGATGTTCCCTGTGTTACATTCTCTGGTTTCTGGTGCCGGTTCTTCGTCGTGCTATCACGATTGGCCAATCTGGTCTAGGTGTGTCCCTCTCTGAACGGGGCAGCGACCTATTCTAACCCAACCTAACCTTAGAAGGTCAAGCTAGGGGAGGGTGTAAGTAAAAGGTAGGTGGGGATGGAGAGTTGGATGGGACGAGTTGGGCAAACTATTAGGTTTTGTATATCCTGGCTTCCGGATGAAAGCCACATTTACCTCTGCAATGGCACTACTTCCTCGACTAATTATTGGTTCGATTCTTACTTAATCATTCCTTGGTCCGACTGTTGGCTATTCTACGGAAACTAATATTAGTCCCAAAGTAACCACTTGAAGCTCGATTGAAGCGCTTGTAAGTAAAATACATTACGCTTCCGCGAAATCTCCTTGAAAAAAAGGAAGAAAATAGTTTCCAAACAAAGCAAATCCTTTCTGCAGTAAACCATCTTCCCTCTCGCATGCCTTCTTTACAAATAAATCACCTTCCATTCATCTTTCAAAAAAAAAAAATCACCAATACTGTCAATCATTTATTTTTCGAAAGAAAAAAAAAAAATCTTCAAATAAATTACCGCTACTCACAAAAGAGCGCCATATCCGGCGTTCTCCAGCAGCACAAAACCCACACACAAACACAACAATTTCCAGCAAAGTCATCCGCAAATCCTTCTCCAATCGCAATGTCATACCGTGAGCCAACATCAATTTAAGTCCTTGAAGGATCTGATTTACATGAAAAATGTCATCGGCACGAAACAGATTACCAGTGTAGAGTAGAGAGACGTTCGTTCGTCGCCTATTTGTTGCGCCACCATTGACGAGTCGACGAAGTGAATTCAGAATCAAGCTCTTCGATTCGATGTGCCCATATACGAAGTAGACAATCAAATCTGACAGCATCCGCCTGCTGAAGATCAATCACCAAACTGAGGACAACTTAACTGCCACGTAATTTCTCTTTCCCATTCCTTCATACCTCTCGTGAATGGATAGTGTGCTCCACCGGCGCGACGGCAAGGAACAGGAAGACAACTTCTCTTCCAATTCCCAATTGAATTCAATGAGATTGAAGTTTAACAAGAACATCGAAGGATAACGAAAGCAAAAGCTACTGCTTCAGACGGCTCTTCTACCGTCCTAAGGTGCTGGTGGCTCCTGCTGCAATTCGGCCTCAATAGAAAAGCACAATTCACTTACTCCTGCCGGCAGCGGCAACGGTACCAGGGGATGAAAGCCAAGGGAAGGTAAGTTGAAATTCACTTCTTCTTTGGGGCTGAAGACGGGAAGGTGGTGGCACACGGTGGCAACGTGATTGGATGATTGATTGGCTGATTTTCTTTTCGAAGTTCTCCCGCTATCCTGCGTCCTTCATCCGAACAAATGGAATTGAATAAATTCAATGAGAGCAAAGAAATGCTTTTTTTTTTTTTTTGCTTTCTTTGTGCTCCACGTTGCTTTGGTCTCATCCGCTGATGGATTTTCTTGGAATGGCTGATGATAACAAGCAAATTGATGAGCTTAGTCCCTGCCTACTGACACCGTGAGGTGGGCAACTAGTACAGGCATCTTCTCCGACCAAGTGACTGGCATTAATCCGAATTGATTTCGGCTGAAAAGCAGTGGCCAGGGTTCAATAAATTAGTCATTCAGATAATGGAACATCTCCACGATGATCATTGCATGTGGATGCGTGAGGTGGGGCAAATTGGCCTCCGATTGAAGGGTTTCCCCCCATCCCTATGTGGAGAAGAGTGCTTCATTTTAATTAATATCAAACAGAAGGAGGTAGCCGTCCGCCGTTCACTAAACAGGAGATGGGGTCTTATTTATGGCCACGTTGCAGGAGATTGAATGAATACAAATGGCTGGCTGGTAGACGGCAATGCTCGTGCTCCTCGAGGAATTAGTGGCACGTGGGAGAATTTATTGTATTTCTCGGTAAACGAACGAGTCTCGAGGGGGTGTTGTAATTGTTGCATTTTGGGGATACAATGATGGAATTTTGAATTGAGGGGATTAGTCGAGTTGAATTCGTTTGGCTTTATGTTTTTTGAATGCATGCTGGGTTGGCTCTGAATTGTTGATTATTTGTCGAAGGATTTACGTCAAATGCGTTTGCTTAATTGGTTGAAGATTTGTCTTGGGATTACAGTCCCCTTAGTGTATTTTAAATGAAAGGGTTTAAGCAAATTATCTGCTATTGTACGAGGGAGAGCCCAGAAGAGCACAGGAATTCCTCGGTTTATGTCAGTAATTACTTTAACATAAGCCAGCGTAAATCGAAGGGATCAAATTAGAAAAAGGATGACAAGACAAGCATGAGGCCTCGTAGAAGAACCATTTTCTGTTAGATGTTGGTTCGCTCTGCAGCCAAACATCTTCCAACTCTAATATGACCAGAGGAATGATGGTCCCCAAAAAGGATAGATTCCTCTCAATGCTGTGAGACTAACGAAAGAATATTATTTTATCTCTATGGGAGAACGCGGACAGATTGACAGAAACTGATCATGTGACCTCGATGCTTGCATTGGACAGGAAATTCAGTCTCAGAATTCTTGACAGAAATGAAGGTAGGAACCCAAAAGCTACTAATAAAGAGTAACAGGCCTCCTATACCGACGGTTCTAAGATGGACGTAACTACGGAAGCCGGGATTTATTGCAAATCCCTAGAAGGAACGACGATTGCAATATCTGTTAAGCCGAAATCACGACCATCAGGCTTTAAAATGAAGGATAATAATAGCCAGGCAGCTGGTAAGGCTTTGTATTCCGCGATAATTAAATCAAGGCTTGTAAGAATCTGGAAAAAATACTTAAACGAGATATCGAGAGCTAATGCGGTACCCTATGCTGCGTACAAGGGCATATGGATATCCCAGGAAATGAAAAAGCTGGTAACCTGTCACGGAAGCCGTCACTTTTGCGAATATTCAAATAAGCTCTTGAATAATGTAAATTAAAGATGAAGCCATCAGTCGAACCAATTAACATTGGATCAAGCTACAAACATGTGTAAGTGGTAGGAACGCCACACAATACGGTTCGTCACCGGCATTATAACTCGGCACTGTGTCATTGGTATTCATGCGGAATGTCGTTGTATACATCACAACGACTATTGCAAAAGCTGGAGGCTGAAAGCTTGAAAAAACCAGCCGTGATTCCAGACTAGGTTTGATGCTAACTTCAACGTCAGGCGGAAGCCTATTATTTTGAAAATCGACCCGATATTCTCTGCAACATTTAAGAGTAATGAAAGAAAACTCACCATCATCCATTGTTATGAACGGAAAGGGCAACATCTATAAGCAATTAGATGCCGTCTTGAGTTCGCACCCTCAGAGACCACAATGACAATGGCAAACGGTTTGCAGACTTCTGTAATGTCAACCACCCTCAGTCGGTGGGAGGCACACTGTTTGAACATAAGACCTGCTACAGGATCAGTTGGGTATCATTTGGTAGACAGTTGGCATCTAACCAGACGACAACAGGATGACACTTCTTCATCCTGATGTCATCCAGCAGTATCATCACCATCCACGTGCTAACATCATTATAATCTAGTGGGCGCACACTTCGTAGACCATCTCACTCTGGAAAACGAAATAATCAGCAGTACTGATGACCAATGGAATGCTGTGGAAAAATTTTTGTCGCCGTGGCTCGGTGGTTAGTGCGTTTGACTGCTGAGCGAGCTGCGTGGGTTCAAGCTCCAGCCATGTCCACCGACTATTTTTCGCGGCACCATCTCTCGTCTGAGAATGACTCCGGGAATAAAAGTTGTCAAGAAAGAGCTTTTCAATTTGCCGTTCGGAGTCGGCATTAAATTGTAGGTCCCTTCCATTTGTGCGAAAAATGTAACACGCACAAAAACTTGGGAGAAGCTACGCCTTGGCTCATCCCGAGATGTCTTGCCAGGTATTCATTCAGATAAGCCAGAGCACATGGACATCGAGAGGCTTCTGGAGACGGATCGAAAGTCGTCTATCGCTAAAAATTCGAATTGCAGGGTCTTCAGTAGTAGAGAAAGCTGAACTCGAAGCTCATTACGGCTTAGAAAGAAAGAAAGTTTAGCGTAGCATAAGGCACTATAAGCATGGCCACATTTTGCATCCTATTAGTAGAGAATATTGCTTCAACATCCTTTCTGCATCGTTAGACAGAAAGCATTCCCCTAAATCTTTCCTTTCTTTCCGTGTCGTCCAGTGAAGCCTGCTAAAACCCTGATCCCACTCTGCAAACTGATTACAACTTTGACATCTATTTTTACTCAATTTGATTGCCCTCATATTGTTGAGAAATTCAGTTAATAAAATCATGATCACACATAATAAAATCATTCCGACCTCATTCCACATCGATGGACTAGCGCAACAGGATTCCGAATAAACTTCTTCTAGAGCATTTATTCCAAGAATGCCGTCTCCAGCATCCCCGAGGCTAATAAAGATCTCCCGTTCACATAGAAGAAATATTTCCTGCAAGGACATCGCAATCTTATTAAGGTGTATGATTCAATTTGCGCACGAAGCAAAGCAAAGGCAAGACAACTTGTGTTCCTTGTAGCAGTACAGACAATAAGAAGAAGAATCATGAGAAAACTCGAGCATGTTATCTTGTATTTTTCTTCCTCTCCTTTTTCTTGCAGAGGAATATTTTGAGATTCTTATCTCATTGCTGGACCGTCGACTGCAGTAGGTCCCATATGAAAATTTCAAAGTAAATATATTAAATTTTCACGACAACGACGACGTCCGACAGGGGATGGCTATGGCTACTTTGATCATGGACTACGGCAGTGCCAGTGGTGGTGGTAGTGGTGAAGTCAAGGGCAAATAAAAGAACGTCCTTGCAAAACTGATTCCTCATTCCTTGTTCCCCCCCTCCCCCGGTATGCTACCATGCGAGTTTTAAAATTCTTCAAGCGTAGGGAGCAGCCGACATTTGATTTGGCCATTCTTTGAAGTACGCCCTCGGATCGGTAGTGTCGTAAATTTTACCCCATCCTTTTGGCCTTCCCGGCGAAGAGAAAATTGAAAGGAATTCGCATAAATTCACGCACACTGCATAAATAGACGGGAATGGAGCCTAAATTTTGCGAATATGAAATGGGAAGGGGCGTATTGATGAGCGTCTAGTGCTCGGATTGTAGAGGTTATGTAAAATATCCTTGGACCATATATCAGTTACCCTTGTAAATTATTTGACCTTTTTAGGGATTTCCTCTCGCCCACAGCGGATGTGTGTACGTGCGGGCGGATTCCCCCCTAGTTGGGGGCTGATTGTGTAAGCAACCCAATTTGATCTTCTGTTTATTTCCGAAAGGACCATTTAGAGGATAACGAATGGGGTCGTATAAAATAACTTTTTTTTTTTTTGCTCTTGTGCTTCTGTATAAGGTGAATTGAGGAAATTTGTATCCTTTCCTTGGGGTTACTTTTCTTGTATGTGTGTATGTGTGATGTTTATTGAAAGCGACAGGTTAGCGCTCTTCTCGAAGATGAATTTTTGATTGCACAGGAGATAAAAGGAATAGGAAATGAGAAGTCGGGTCCAAGTAGTTTGAATTTATTGGGTAGAGGTTACGATTTTGCTTTTTGTTTGTACCGGGTTATGTATTTGCGATTTCAAATTTGTCCTCACGAAAGGATGCGATTGCTTTTGAGGGGATTTCCTCACCTTAAATTGGCATAGTTAAGGGGAAAGGACCGATTTCATTAGAGTTCAAATGGGGATCAGTTGGCCAATTTAGGGATTCTACTGTCACTAAAAGGCTTGTTGAAAGAGTTTTGTTATAGAATTGAAATTTTACAGTGTGTTCATACCTTTGACGGCTTCTATAGTTTAGAACTGTTACTTGACTTTTCTTGTAGAATTTCAGCAGAGAAGCAGACATTACCAAAAGGCAATTTAAATGAATTTAAGCATTTGTTTAAAAAAGACAGAAAATTATTGATTCTAGGAAAAATCCGTATGCAGGGGAATCTTCACTTCGCCTGCGATATCTACAAGACGAGCGTAAAACAAATTCCATTCTGTCAAAAAACATCGACGTCTCTGACCGAACCTCACTCTCGAGAAGTTTAACTTAGAAGATATACTTGTAGGCTCTGCTTTTGAGTCGGATAACAACACCAGCATTGGGGCTAAGGTAGGTAGGCAGGTAGGTAGGTCTATACGGGCGCCAAGAAACGCCACCCATTTTATTGAAACCATTTAGAGCTCTTGATGAAACTGAGGATACTTTTGAAGTCAGTATGTGATAGCTCGCCTAAATTGTCGGAATGATAGGCTTCTAGATAGAGTTTCCTTTTTTGGGATAGGGCAGGACAAGTGCAGAGGAAATGGTGAATCGTTTCTTCCCCTCTTCGTCCCTGCAGCTCCTGCAGAAGTCATTTGAGAAGAGGCCGATCCTTCTCGCATGAAGCCCAATAGGACAATGACCGGTAAGGACACCAATGACGGTACTAATAAGCGACCTTTTGACCAAGATCAAATTTTTAGATTGAGTGAGATTTAGCGTAGGTCAGATCTCGCTGTAGGGACGGCACGTGGGACCATTCTTCCAACCTTGGTTTGTCTTACTGATCTTGTCGTACCCTAAGAGAAGTTTACATGTAGCGAGTGGAATACCCAGATTCCTACGTTCCGGCAGAATGTCAACAGTAGTAAAACGTTTGACGAGTTCAACGGCCTTACAGTTCCCTGGAATGTCGCTATGACCGGGTACCCAGCATAGGTGAATGATAAAGTGTTCTGCCATCTCAATGAGAGATGAGCGACAATCTGCAGTAGATTTTGATGTAAATGTTACCGATTCCAGACATTTTATAGCAGCCTGGCTATCGGTAAAAATGTGTAATGTCCCTGAAGTATTTCACATTTTGCCTAAGCCAGGATAAGGCTTCGTTTATTGCCATAATTTTCGCCTGAAAAATGCTACAGTTGTCAGATAGGCGGAAGGGGATGCTCAGGTAAAGCATATCGGAGAAAACACCACCTCCCACTCCGTTCTCGGTTTTGGAACCGTCGGTGTTGAGATGAACAGAATGATCGTCTCTGGTGTCATCACTCTCCCACTCCTCTCGGGAAGGAATGGAGGTCCGGAAGTTGAGGTTAAAATTCAACTTGGACGGTGTGTGATTGGTGTTTTCCGGAATAAACGTTAGGGGATCTAAGATCGAACAGTGGCCGAAATGGTTGTTTGACCATTGGGAGGAGGCTTTCAGTCTGATGGATGCGCTAGGCGCTGACTGTTTGCCAAAAAGTAGATTGATGGAGGAATTTTGTACTTCCTGGTGAAGACGGCTAGTTCGGTCTTCTCGGGGTTGACACCCAGACCACATTTAGCTGAGCATCTTGTGAGGATAGAAAGGGCGTTTTGAAGCAGTTCACTAAGAGTGCTTGGGTATTAACCGGACACAGCTATCGCAACATCATCTGGATAAGCAATCACCTCGCATCCAGCCCTTTCCAGGTCGAGCAGCAGCTTATTGACCCGCACAATCTAGAAAAAGGGGGACAGAACACCACCGAAGGCTAAGAAGTCCAATGAGTACCAAAGTCCTTTCTTGAATAGATGACTTTGGCCTCTATTGTTTCAAAAGAAAAGTCTTTCGGGTGATATTTGGGTGGGGTCATATCCATTCTGACATGGATTCTGGTTCTGGTTCTGAATGAAATATGTACTTGAAAAATTTAAAATGTGGTGCTGCTAGCCACTACCAAATTCCGTCCAACTCTGAATGAGGACATACTTGTATATAAAAGAAACCCTCAAGATGTTACACATATGGACCACGGAATGCCATCTGGCGATAAACCGTCAGAAAACTGACTTCCTACTGTTCACAAAAAAGAGAAAGACATCGAAGTTCTAAATACACTCTGCTGGAGCCATATGCCAGAGGATCTCTGACAAGTGACAGTGCAAGATACCTGGGAAAACGTTGAATCGGAAGCAGAATATCAATGAATAGCTTTCTACTGTTTTGGAGAGTGAGTCTCGCTGTTTGCTTGCAATGCTTTTACTTTTCTCCACTTACAATTCTTAGGATTGATTGCTTTGCTACCCTTTCTAGCACAATGCGAAGGGGGTAAGCCCTAGAATCACTTCTATTGCAGCGGTGAGACAGCTTCTCATTGCTCCTGTGATGCAGATGCATGCTAGTCTCTGCAGTTTTTCCAGGGCTCGCTTTGCTGTGTCTAACTTGGTTCATTCCGCCCAGGCTACTGCCCCGTCGGTTATGACGGGTCTGACCATCATGATGTACATCCACCTCAGCATTGCTGGTTTACATCCCCAGGATTTTCCTAAGATACGCCTGCATATCATGAGTATTCGGGTAGCTTTACTAACTACCGATTCCATGTGGGCCTTCTATAGAAGTTTACTATCTAGTACAGGGTTTTGCAATAAGAGCGCTACAAAAGTTTTTTTAAATAAAACAAAAATTCATTGGATATCAATGAAATTCTTTATTCCTGTGAAAGTACGTTCGATGCCATTATGTATGGAACTCGATTTCTTTTGCATGGCCACCACGGGCACGCTTGCAGAAGTCCAGACGCTGAACCCAATTTTCGACGGTTTTCAAGCATAAATCGGCCGATACTGCTGCAATTTCACGTTCGATAGTTGTACGAAGTTCATCAATCGTCGCTGGCTTGTTGGCATAGACCATAGACTTGACGTAGCCCCACAGGAAATAGTCTAACGGCGTCAAATCGCACGACCGAGGCAGCCAAGCGACTGGACCATTTCGTGAGATAACACGTTCTTCAAACTTGGTTTCCAATAAATTGATTGTGACATTCGCTGTGTGGCTTGTGGCGCCGTCCTGTTGGAACCACATGTCCTCCAAGTCCATATCATCCAATTGGGGCCAAAAATATTCGGTTATCATTGAACGGTAGCGATCCCCATTCACAGTAACGTGCCGGTCTTGATCATCACGGAAGAAGTACGGCCCAATGACGCCGCCGGCCCACAAACCACACCAAACCGTAATTTTTTCGGGATGCAATGATGACTCATGGAGTACGTGTGGATTGCTGCCTGACCAATACCGCATATTTTGTTTATTGACGAAGCCATCCAGCCAGAAATGAGCCTCATCGCTGAAGATGATTTTTCGATGAAAATCCGAATCCTTTTCAAGTTGTTGCTCAGCCCAATTCACGAACATACGACGCTTCTGGTGGTCAAGCGGCTTCAGTTCTTGCGTCAATTTAATCTTGTAAGAATGTAGGCCAAGACCTTTTCGCAAAATTCGCCACAACGACGTCACAGAGATGCCCAACGCTTGAGAACGACGTGTGAGAGACACATTTGGGCTTTCTGCAACTGAAGCCTCAGCGGCAGCAATATTCTCGACACTACGGGCACTTCTTTGTCTCACTGGCACGGGAACATTTTGTACTGAGCCTGTGGATTCAAATTTTTCCACTAGACGCTCAATTGTTGATCTGCTAGGACGATTATGACGACCATAAATTGGACGTAGCGCTCTTAACGTTGAGGCCACTGACTCCGAATTTCGGTAGTAAATTTTAATAGTTTCGACTCGTTGTTGGCTCGTATATCTTTCCATCATGAAATGGCAAACCTTACTGAAGAGAAATGTCAAAAAACCGCAAGAAAAATATGGCGTCGTTTGCTGTCCCTGTCGCTCTACTTTTGTAGCGTCCCTATTGAAAAACCCTTTATAATGACTTTACCTAGAAACACCGACAAGAATGACCTTTCAGAAATGTCTGACTTTTTGAACCGAAAGTTTTTAATCAACATTGACAGTATTTTTTTTTTAAATAGAGTCGAGCTCCTTATGGCGCAGAATTACAATCATCTCAGCACAAAATTATATATCAGCTCCACACTTCAATCTCAGATATCCTGTCAAATTAACACCACCTCCCAGTGAGTCAGCTCCCCCTAAGGACCTGTTTTCGCTTACGATCTCATTCAATTTAAAAGTCAACAAATGACTCTACTTAGAAAAGTGAGTAAAATATTGGAGTCACCTCACCATGACCAGCTTTCTCCTACCTACCATCAACTGGAACGATACCGAGCAGGAAAGACAACAGACATTCAAGCGAGAAGATTTAATATCGCAATTTACCACAAAAATTACGTGTTTAGCATTACAAATGTTGCCCTGCACGGTGAGATACGAGTATCTGTGTAAAATGTTGCATCCTTTGCACGAAGACGAACGTCCCGGTTCCTGTTCCTGTGCACTTTATAAATAAAAAAAGGGAATAAACTTCAGGTGGATGGATCTGTGTGGTTGGCTTCCATCGACAGGAACTAAGTATCTACCACCGGCAACTGTGCCACTACCATAGTCACTTCAACAAGGGCCTGCTTGGGATGCCACTCCATGTTAAAGCTTCAAGACAAATTTGTGTGCAGCTCAGACTGTCTAAAACGAAGTTTACTATCGTGTCCCTAAAGGCGATGATTAATGATGTCAAGAGATCGATGGGATTTTACCACATTAAACGCATATTAAATGTTCAATCATATTTGGTTCATCGCAGCCCACACGTTTTAACCCTAAGATATGCAATGGGTGTGCTATCAATTTTCTGCGCCTAGAATTATACGCGAATCACGTAAGAATATCTAATCATGTAAGAAACGGATACGACCTAAGGTGGTGCCGTGATGAGAAAGTTCATATCGTAGATTGCTTTAAGATTTACTACACCACCCTTGCACCGGGGCGAGAAAGTTCCTGCTCGTCCTGTGTCGGTCAATGTATCATGCAACCCCAGGTGAATGGAGTTTTCTAATATTTTAGTTCAGCCGGGGTGGCAAGGGAAGCGTGGGAACGAACTAGGGATGATGTGTAATAAATCATTGGACTTTCTGGCGAAGACGAGGAAATTTATACTTTGTTACTGGGTCCGTGCTGGAAAGTAGAATTTCGGATACTGGTGTCAGGAACTGAACTTGTGATCCAGTTTTAGTTTTGATAATTGCTAATTACTCTTGAGGGATTGCGATGGATTTGAAGGTATAAAACCAAGTGGAGGAGTTTTTCGAATTTTCCTGGCAACTGTCCAGCGAGGAGTATACGTTTTTTTTTGGGACACAATTTCTTGGTATAGGGTTACATTATGCATGTACATGTCTAAAGTGAATATTTCGACTGGAATTTGGGACTTTGACGGCAGCAGACAAGACTGATGGGTGGAGGAAAAGAGTCATTTTAACTAAGCTAGTCATCCTTTTACGATGAGGGAAGAATACGTTTTATGGGATCAACGATGGCATCTCTGTATTTGGCTGCATATCGTCTTTAAATACCGAATCCATCAGCGGAGCTAAAAAATTTGTGCCACGATTACCTCGGACACACCGAGCAAAAAATTTCAGCATGGGAATCGAATCGAATTTCGAAAGGATATGTAGCCTGACCAGGACCTATTTCATACAGAAACTCATCAAAATTCTCTGAATGGAGAGAATCAGTGGATTGACGTTTGAATATCTGGCCAACTGTTGCGTCAAAATAAACCACAGAACGTTCTCAAGAAAAATTGCTTATTTTTGCGGCTTTAAGCCATACAGGGACACCTACATATGTCTTAGAACCTGGTACCAGTTTCAATGGACATCAAGGTTTCGGAAGTCGATAAAAGGAGGATTAGTGCCAAAAAAAGTATGTACAGGGTTTTTCAATAAGAGCCCTACAAAAGTTTTTTTAAATAAAACAAAAATTCATTGGATAACAATGAAATTCTTTATTCCTGTGAAAGTACGTTCGATGCCATTATGTATGGAACTCGATTTCTTTTGCATGGCCACCACGGGCACGCTTGCAGAAGTCCAGACGCTGAACCCAATTTTCGACGGTTTTCAAGCATAAATCGGCCGATACTGCTGCAATTTCACGTTCGATAGTTGTACGAAGTTCATCAATCGTCGCTGGCTTGTTGGCATAGACCATAGACTTGACGTAGCCCTACAGGAAATAGTCTAACGGCGTCAAATCGCACGACCGAGGCGGCCAAGCGACTGGACCATTTCGTGAGATAACACGTTCTTCAAACTTGGTTTCCAATAAATTGATTGTGACATTCGCTGTGTGGCTTGTGGCGCCGTCCTGTTGGAACCACATGTCCTCCAAGTCCATATCATCCAAATGGGGCCAAAAATATTCGGTTATCATTGAACGGTAGCGATCCCTATTCACAGTAACGTGCCGGTCTTGATCATCACGGAAGAAGTACGGCCCAATGACGCCGCCGGCCCATAAACCACACCAAACCGTAATTTTTTCGGGATGCAATGATGACTCATGGAGTACGTGTGGATTGCTGTCTGACCAATAGCGCATATTTTGTTTATTGACGAAGTCATCGAGCCAGAAATTATGACGACCATAAATTGGACGTAGCGCTCTTAACGTTGAGGCCACTGACTCCGAATTTCGGTAGTAAATTTTAATAATTTCGACTCGTTGTTGGCTCGTATATCTTTCCATTATGAAATGGCAAACCTTACTGAAGAGAAATGTCAAAAACCGGCAAGAAAAATATGGCGTCGTTTGCTGTCCCTGTCGCTCTACTTTTGTAGCTTCCCTATTGAAAAACCCTTTACAATGTACATACATGGTATGGTATATGAGGGTGAGCGGAAGGCTCTATACGTAGGCCTCAGTCGAGCCTGTTGTGTTCTCCTCTTTTAATCTTCGGAACTGTAGGGATAGATTTGGTTTGAGACGTACATATGTTGGGAAAGATATAGGGAAGGTGGAAACAATTATGGAGTTTACACTAGTGAACGTGTGGTCTGGCGAATCTACCTGTTTTTTTGGTGAAGGCCAAGATGCCGTCGATTCTTTTGTCCTTGAGATGTCTCAGGTCCGGTATTCACATGCACCCTAGGATTTTCTGTTGCATTCTCGCTAGGGCAGTGGCATAGAAAGTATTTGAGGCCTTCTTCTTCTTCCTCACAGTGTGTTTTCAGCGGTTCGTTCAATTGCGTGCGCCCCTGCTCTTGCCAGTTTATCGGCTTTCACATTCCCCGTGACACCTTCGTGACCCGGTACCCAGACAAGGCGGACGTCGTTTTGACTGGCAAGCCTGTTGGGTTTGTCTTTTGATTCTCTGACCAGATGAGTTCTGGATGTTGTACTGCTTGGCTATTTAAGCAGATTTCTATTTCCCTTTTTTGAGTATTGTGTTCCAAAAGAACTCCAGCTCCCCTCAAACTGGCAAGGACTTTTGCTTGGAATACTGTGACGATGGGAACTAGATGAATCGCAAGTTCTACCGGTGGGTTGCCATATATTGCAGCCCCGGAGTTGCCTGTGAGGTTTGAGCCGTCCGTAAATGCAGTTCTCCCGTCATGATCTCTTTTTTTCATTGGTTCGAGCCCAAGAATTCCTGAAGGGAAATTCAGTTTTAAGATTGTTGACAAACCTGATTTGCTTGTCCACAAAATAGCTCTGATGGTTGATGAGTGGCGCGAGCGTTCTGATCTCTTCAATAATTTTTAGTCGTGTCGAAATATCCAAGGGCCTTCGGTCTTGCCGTTGAGTATCCTGCCAGTGTCTTTGCTTCGAGGTGTGTTCTTAGAATGTTTAGTATCATTTCCATGGCAGCCGTTGGTGTCGATGCTTTGCATATTTGTTCCTTAAAGCTGGCCACCAGACCAATAAAAGAGGATTGGCTTGATGACGCAATTGTATATCCAGTGAACCTGTTTCGGTTTTAGACCCCATGTCCTGCCGAAAGCTCTCCGCCATATCCAGAAGGCCCCTTTAGCTTTAATCGTTCGTTTTTCTAGGTTCTTTCTCCAGGTCAGCCTCTTGTCTTGTACTTGACCCTGTTGCGGAGTTGCGATTGTACGCCTCCTATCCTAAGTACTTGAAAATCACTTATTTTGTTATTCTTCGTAAAAAAAACTAATTCCGTTTTGTTTGGATTAACGCTAAGGCCATTTTGCCCCGCCCTGGTTACAACTGTCTGGAGTGTGCCTTGCATGGCTCCCCTAAGATGCTCAGATATTTACATGTTTCTGTTTCTGATCAGTGTGAGTGTCACAGATCCTTTCTAAGATCTTCAAGATGAATGAAGTAAGGCTGATGGGTCTGTATACCTTTGCACTTGATAAATCTTTCCCGAGTTGGGGTATAAAAACGACCCAACGAAGTATACATACATGCACATCATTTCCTT
This sequence comes from Matsumyia berberina, assembly GCA_917880715.2. NCBI lineage: Eukaryota > Metazoa > Arthropoda > Insecta > Diptera > Syrphidae > Matsumyia > Matsumyia berberina. The sequence continues at coordinate 17,483,145 of OU862872.1, read as the reverse complement.
ACTAAGTTTTTAACTCGATGTGTGCGCTCTTATTTTCCGAAAGAGCTAATTTGCAACCGAAAACCGAAACAAAAGGCTTATTTGACTTATAAAAGTATTTTCAACTTCACTATACTTAACTTCTCTTGAACAAACCAAGTTTACCCATCCAAGTCAATTTAATTTTCTCGAAATTTATAAAGACTCCTCTCAATACAATTAGAGAGCATTTTCGTCGTAAATGAATAACAGTTGGCATCCTTAACAAAACTACTTAAAAAGAAAGCGCTTCTACAGAAAAAAGAAGCCACCAAGCATCCATTATTCTTCAACAAGAAAAAAAAAACACATGGACTTACATCGGTTCTGCACGCTTGAGGGCATCGCAATCGCACATAGTTGGATGGTATCCTGACGCCGCGACTGACTATATCCATCAGCGTTACATGCAAATTTGTTATGACTCAAACGTATGCATTTGTCTCTCGTTGATGCATCAGTCTGTGTCACAATCATCGTTATCATAGTCGTCAACATCTTTGTGTGCCTGAGAATGGGAATGGGAATGGGAATGGGGATGGGGATGTTTCTTCTGCAACGTGGAACTTATCCACTTGCAGACTCTCTAAAGAGTCCCTAACTAGGATGCTTCTTTCTTCTATGTCTTCTTCTTCTGGGTTTTCTTTTCTGGCTGGAGTTTCCTTTTCTTTTCCGTGAGTTTTTTTTTTTTTTTGTCTCATATTCAGAACATTCTTTGAAGATCTATTGTGTGTGCGTTTTGTGCCCCGGTGAACTTACACAATTCACAGGGAAGACACTTACGAATTTTCTGAATTTATTGTGTGCTGCACTTTCAAATTTACATAATACCATTAAGTGGCAATTTGTCGTGTTGAACTTTTATATATGTACGTAGTATACTTTTTCTTTCTTTCTTCTACCTTTGACAAATGGAAGTTATTTGTTAGATGATAATACATATATTCGTAAAAAATATTGTTGTGAAGGAGAAGAAGTAAAGCGGCAAACTACAGCAGAAAGGATAAACAACGCGTTTTGAATGCACAAGAAATTGATAGCTCAATTCAAACTGGCATCATTGCGCTGTCAATAAATGGATTCTGGAGTTGGTAAGGCGGCAGAGCGGCTCCCTAATTGGCGGCAGCGCTTAAAATAGCACAGGTAAGGACACTGGTACCTTACCGAAAGGACAAACAAACAAACATAAGCCTTTCATATTTTTAAAGAAAACTGCAAAGTAACAACCATGTGTCGTCGGAAGTTATTAGAATATCAGTTAACCAGATGCAATAGTAAAAATTTTAGGTCATTCGTCAAAAACATAAAGAATTCTGCCTCGTCATCAATCCCAATGCTCATTTTCAATGACATTCCAGCTGTCAACTCCTTAGACAAGGCTAATCTGCTTGCCGCTCATTTCGCGGCCAGCTCAACGCTTCTAGATTCTGCTTTGTCTCCGCCTGTACTTGAGAGCGTCGAGTTCTCCATGGCACAAGTCCACTTTCGCACTCGTACAGTCGTGGGGGTACTTAAAGGTCTAAACGTACACAAATCCGCTGGTACAGATGGTATTCCACCCATAGTTCTAAAGAGGTGTTCTTCCACCACTGCGTAAGCTTTTTCATCTTTCCTACTCTTCTGGTCCCTTCCCGAGTAGATGCAAAACCGCATTTGTCCAGCCCGTCCCTAAAAAATGCGAATCTTCTTCTCCCTCCAGTTACCGACCCATTGCACTTACGTCCCTTCTTTCCAAGGTCATGGAAACGCTGATAAATCGTCAGCTTATTAAGTATCTTGACTCACGAAAACTCCTCAATGACCGGCAGTATGGTTTTCGTAGCAACAGGTCCACTGGTGATTTGATGGCATATCTCACTGAGAAGTGGAACCAATCTATACATCACTTTGGTGAAGTAAGATTGTTGCGCTCGATATTTCGAAAGCGTTTGACAGAGTTTGGCATCAAGCTCTTTTGTCGAAAATGCGTGCATTTGGGATCGATGTGTCTCTTCTTCAATGGATTAGAAACTACCTTTCGGACCGTTCAATCCAAGTCCTCTTGGACGGCTTCAAGTCGGCAATTCACCATATAAATGCTGGTGTTCCCCAAGGCTCTGTTTTGTCTCCGACTCTCTTTCTCATTTTTATAAATTATCTCTTGTCTGCAACTTCTAATTCAATCCATTCCTTCGCTGATGACAGTACCTTCAGCTTTTCATATTCGTTCCCTAACTCACGTCCCTGCTCTTCGGACGTAGAAGAGAAACGGCAACTAATATTAAGCTCATTGAATTCCGACCTTGACAGCATAATAAACTGGGGTTCAACCAATAGAGTCAAATTGAATGCGTCCAAAACCCAAAGCTGTTTTCTGTCACTCAAGCGAAATCTCAACCTTCAGCCATTTTCCATGAATGGTACTTGGATCGCCGAAACCGAAAGACTTTCCATTCTCGGTATGTGTGTCAACGACAACCTGCGTTGGAATGACCATATATTCGAAGTCGCCAAAAATTCTGCGAAATGTCTAGGTTTCCTCAAACGGTGCAAAAAATACTTTACCCCTTCTGATCTGGCCTCAATTTATAAGGCGTTCATTCGCCCAAAGCTCGAGTATAACGCTCATATCTGGTCTGGTGTACCCAAAACCGTATTGCACATTCTGGATAGAATCCAAGATCGCGCGCTAAAACTTATTGGTGATAGGGAAATTGCGAAGTCTATAGACTCGCTCGAACACCGACGAAATGTTTCCTGTCTCGCGCTGTTTTATCGTTTTTTTCATAAACAGTGCTCCAGCGAAATAGCCAGTTGCATTCCACCCCTTCAATACTTCAATCGCAATACGCGTCACGCTACGAATGCTCATCAGTTTACCCTTAAGCCTAATTTCGGGCGTACAGTCAAATATAGAGATTCTTTCATAAGCCGTACAACGCGAATGTGGAACAATCTGCATAGCTTTGTGTTTCCCCGTCACTGCAACCCGCAGGCATTTAAGACCAACGTACATCGGTATCTCCTACGTCTCTCCTCTAATTTCCCTAATGCCTGTGCTCTCATTTAAGGGTAGTCATAACCCCTTTAGCGCGCGTAAATTATATAAAAAAAAAAAGTCAAACCCAAATCTGTCAGACGACGAGATAGACGAGGCGCAAAAGCTCAGACCCAAGACTGTGTTCGGCCTCTCGAAGTCATCTTACTCATAATATATAATCAAATCCAAAATCGTCAAAGGCGAGAACGAGTTCAAGTCCCTTAATGTAAACTGTAACGGTCACTGGCTTTTTTTAATACAAAGGTTCTATGCAGTGGAGCACACTTCTCATCTCCTATGTCCATGGTGTAGTAGTTAGTATCATCGGTTGTCAAGCTGAAGGTTTCGGATTCAACTCTTGATGTCTTAAAATAAGTAGGAATGGTGAGCTGATAAAACTAGTGTTAACTAGGCATATCTCCAGCAGTAGAGTAATCATGGCTTAAAAAATTGATCAAACTGATGTTAATCTGGACACCATCCTAGAATAGCACATGAAAATGGAACCGCAACACCACATCAAGGGCTATCCCCCTACGGGTAGAGGTGAGATTTCGAACTTGGTCAAATAATCTCATCCTGGAGCTACCCAGAGGACGCCTACCTGATGGCGCGGATACCATGGCACATCTTGGAAGCCATCGAAGTATGGACCTTTCTCTTCGAAAAAGTAGCTCTGGTGTTCCTAACTCGACCTCGACGAGTTACCCCAGCAATACAACGAAGAAATCTCAATTCGGCAGCTTGTATCCGCGATCTTATTCTTTCGGTCATTACTCAAACCTCATGACAAAAGGAACAACAACGATAACCTACAAATCCGTCTGTGGAATCGTCCGAATAAGACTGCAATCTAAGAGGTGTGGTGAATTTGTCCGGACTAAGGATTCAAGAATGAAAAACTGAGACATTTACAACTATAAACTGGCTATTTTGACCGAAAAGCGGTGGCCGCCTGGGTTCAGTCATTAGTGCGTTGGATGAGCCCCAACATCCACAGAAATTTTTTTCTCGCACCACTTCTTGCCGGGAAATGACAAATCTCCGAGATCATTATGTGTCACGAGGAAGCTTTTCAATTCGCCGTTCGAAGTTGGCAATAAACTCTACGAAACTTTCAATAGTTGCGAGAGACTAGGCGCTGGCTCATCTCGGACACCCAATCTGAGTGCATGTCCGCCTATCAAGCAGTGTCCAGTAAGGACTCCATTTAGTGAACCTAAGTTTTCCGGTTATTGGATAAAAGTCTCTCCGTCTTTTTTAAATCTTCAAAAGCCATCAGAGATGCCGCCTCTGACGTGCTGGGTTTCACTTGGCTACCGCAACGAAACCCCTGGTTTGACGACGAGTGCAAGCACATGCAGCGAAACAAGAGGCATACAAAGCGGCGCTGCATTGAAAGACCAAAGCTGCTCGCGAGCTTTACGAACTGAAGAGGAGAGACGAGCACCGGCTTCTCAGGAGGAAAAAGAAAGAGCATGAAAAGCGCGCGATCGAGGAAAAAGAGAAATTTTACTGCAGGAATGATGTTCGGAAGTTTTACCAAAGGGTACAAGAATCTGTCAGGCTACAGAGTCCGAACCGAAGCCTGCAAGGATGAACAAGGGAAGAACTACTTCTGCAGACGTTTATTGGCGACGACGAATCAAATCCTCCTGTCAGGCAGAATGACCCATTCAACCCGGATGACGAAGATCAACAATCAACAATCAATCAACAACGTTGGGTGTGAAGATATCTAAATCTAAGCTTAAGTCCAACAAAGCTGCTGGTGCCGACGGCCTAACTGCCGAACTATTCAAAATGGCAGGCGATGACTTGGCAAGGAGTATGCACCAACTCATCTGTAAAATATGCCCGATGAATGGAGCATCAGCATCATTTGCCCGATCCTCAAGAAAGGAGACCCTCTGAACTGCGCCAACTACAAAGGCATCAGTCTTCTTTACATCGCTTACAAGATCTTATCTGTCGTGTTGTGTAAACGAGCAAAACCGTTCGTCAACAGCCTGATCGGTCTATAACAGTTTGGCTTTAGGCCAGGAAAGTACACCATCGACCAAATATTTACACTGGGGCAGATTTTGGAGAAAACCCAGGAACTTCGAATCGATACCCACCACCTTTTCATCGATTTTAAGGCTGCCTATGACAGCATCTATAGAGACGAGCTATACAGAGCCATGTCTAGTTTTTGGCATCCCTGCCAAATTCGTCCGTTAGTGCAGGATGACGATGAAGAATGCACGCTGCTCCATGCCGGTCAAGACCTCAAGGAGACCTTTGATGTCAAAAAAGGTTTCAGGCAAGGCGACGCGCTGTCGTGCGACTCCATTGACATCGTTCTTGAAAGAATAGTGCAAAACTCACGCGTCAACACCAGAGGCCCTATCTTTCAAAAGACCGCGACTCAGGTGGCGCACGCAAGTGGAAGGCGACCTCAACCAACTTGGCGTGCGAAACTTGAGCTGGCTATAGATCGAGCTGGCTGGATACGCTAGTTGGTTGAGGCCCAGGTCCACCCCGAAATTTAGCGCCACCTTAAGTAAGTATGTAAGTCTTTTCTAAATCAGGCTTGGGCCAGATTTGTTTTGACAAGAGACAAGTCCTGATGTTATTTCAATGATGTTTGCCAATTTCATGGCATCGGTATCAAGGAGGAATTTGATCGGTTGGATAGAGGCGGAAGGTTCTCCCAGATTATAGGAGAGATACGCACGGTATTTAGGAAGATCAAACTGATGCTTTATTCTGATCTATTCTTGTCTTGCTGAAAAATTTGTATTTTCTTCTTGTAGCTTCAAAAACAAAAACCATTCTGGATCATTGACGGCGATGACAGCTGTTTGGTGATCCATTATGTCAGTCGTGAAGACAAAATGACACATGACACTTCATACAATATCACACCTTGACATAGATTCGATTGCCTCTGGGTTATCAATTTAATTTCCGGTCGCCAAAAAACACTTGTTAAAAACAATAACCGATTTTGTTTTCCTGATAAATTGTGATCGATTCTAAAGTGATTTCCTATTTCTGCTGAGAAGAGCCAAGACTACCATGGATTTCCATTAAAATTAAAGATTGAAATCACCCTCGGGCGGAAAAATAAACTATTACCAATTCAAAGAGATGTCCTCTGGAGCAGCACCACCCACCCACCCACCTCATGCGGTGAATAAAATTATAGCAATTCTTTGTTATCACTTGCAGAGCTGGGAAGGATTCAAATGTGTGGGTGGCGGTATGTATGAGCCCACAAAAGGATACAATTTAAATGCAAATTTAAACCTTTTTAGCCCCGAAAAAGAACTACCTTTGTGGGGCTTTGGCGTATCCTGCAGAATATTCACATTTCCCAATGATATGCGAGATGGAGCGCAGACAAAAGGGATAGCGAATGGATTCATTCACCAAGATTGCCCCCGTTGGCGATGGTGGTTATGAATCCATTTAAAAAATTCAATTTGACGGCAAAAAGTGACGTGCTACGGGACTGGGTAATAGTGATAGTTAAATTCTCCCATTTTCACACATCTGTGACTTCAATGAGGTATTCGTAGGCGAATGCGCTACCAACGTTTATTATCTCAGAAATTTTTTTTTTTACGCATCTGCTGGTTATCGTTTCTAATTAATTTCTAGATCAGTGTGAGTACATTGTTCAAACCAAGGAGGGGTGAAACAATGTTATCCAAATGAGTATGTCGTCGTTATCTTATTATCAATTGAGTTCTTCGGAAAAATAAACGATTTGTGCCTTGTAGTGCCCACCGATTCAATTGGCATTGCTATCGAAATCAATGCCAACGAGAGAAGGTTGTCACAATTTGAAGTGAAGCACTTGAAACTCAAAAACAATCAAATATTTCATTTCCTGTCCCCAGTTTATTACGTCAGCTATGTTGAATACAGTCTTTGAGGGAAAGAATTACAGGCTAAGCTTTATTTCCGTTTTTGTTTTGGAATTAAAATGCATCCGAATGTCACACCGAATGTGCACAAATTTGAAGAAATGGCGAGGAAATCAGTTTGGATCCGCTTCTGCCTTCGCCTTGTACATTCAACTGATGAACGATAGAACTTAAAATTGGTTGGCTTTGCTGGTTTTATCTCGATCCGGATGCCACACTGGCATGTGCGCTGGTTAGAGTGGGGTAAAACTGCGTTCATACTCCAGGGAACTAAAATTTCGAACTTAAACCAAAAGTCTACCGTCGACCAAATATTCACACTGCGGCAGATCTTGGAGAAAACTCAGGAACTTCAACTTGATACCCACCACCTTTTCATCGATTTTAAAGCCTCTTATGACAGCATGAATAGACACGAGCTATAAAGAGCCATGTCTAGTTTTGGCATCCCTGCCACACTCGACCGTTTGTGCAGAATGACGATGGAGAATACACGGTTCTCCATCAAGGTCGGTAAAGACCTCACCGAGACCTTTGACGCAGAATGACGATGGAGAATGTACGCTGCTCCATCAAGGTCGGTCAAGACCTCAACGAGACCTTTGATGTCAGAAAAGGTTTCAGACAAGGAGACGCGCTGTCATGCGACTTCTTCAACATCATTCTTGAAAGAGTTGTGTAAAACTCACGCGCCAACACCAATACGTCTTGGACAGAACGTCACAATAGACAGTTATAACTTTTAGGTAGTTAAGGTCTTTGTCTACCTAGGCTCCGCTCTAAAATCAGACAGCGACAACAGCCCTGAGATTAAGCGAAGAATAACTCTTGTCAATCCCTGTTTCTTTGGGCTAAGAAGGCAATTCAGTAACAAAGCCCTCTCTCGAACAACTAAAGTGGCCCTTTATAAGACCTTAATCATCGTAGTCCTGCTCTATGGCGCAGAGGCATGGACTCTGTCAAAAACGGATGAGGTTGCTCTCGACTGTGATTTTCGGTCCCGTCTGCATAGATGGTGAGTGGAGGAGTAGATACAACGACGAACTGTAAGGGCTGTACGGCGACATCGGCTTAGCCAGAAGAGTGAGGAGGCTGGGTCATATAGAGCGGATGGACACCAATGCTCTGGCCCAGAAAATCTTTGAATTCACCCCCGTATTAGAGAAAGACCGCGACTCTGGGGGCCCACGCAAGTGGACGGGGACCTCAACCAACTTGGCATGCTAAACTGGAGGCAGCTGGCTAAAGATCGAGCTGGCTGGAGACGCTGGTTGGTTGAGGGCCAGGTCTTACCCGGACTGTAGCGCCAACTTAACTAAGAAAGGAAGTAAGTAAACCAAAGAGTAATGTCTCTTCAATGTCATTAACCTCTATAAAGGTCGACCTTCGACACGACAATCAGACGGAAAGCAGAGGATATGTCCTTGCTCATAGTGTTATGGGATATCACATGAAGGCAGTACAGCATCATCTAGTGACGCAGATAGGGGCAATTTATGGTCCAAAGCACATCGCCTTTGTGCATTTTTTGACATTGAAGAAACTTTCGGCAACACCGGCTTTAATTTAGTTACCACCGAGAGGTGGGTTAGCGCGTAACTTGAAAGCAAAAGAATTACACCCACCTCTGGAGAGGTCTTAGTTGTAGTATCGGCTGGCAAAGTATGCATGTAAGGCTGCGTCGTCTCGCCTCTACTCAGATATAGTGTCATTGATGTTTTGCTCAACAAACTTCGCAATCATGGCTACAAAATTAAAAGCGACCAATGCAGTGCTCCTAGAGGCATTAAAGGAGTTTATCATTCTCCAGCGTTCGACTAAAAACCCGCCAGGTAAATCGCTGGGTAACTTGTTGATTGTGCGTTGGACTCCTGTGCGAGCTGCGTGGGTTCAAGCCCCAGCAATATCCGCCGAAAATTGTTCGTGGCACCACGAATGGCAAACGATTGTCTTGAAAAAGCTTCTCAATTCGCGAGTAGGCAATCAATTATAGGTCCATTCCATTCGTGCAAAAAACGTAACACGCACAACATGAATAGTTGCGAGAAGCTAGGCCTTGGGCGCCAGCTATTTATCTCTCGGCACAATAGATTATAGAGATCTCAGTGCCATTCGCTTTAGAAGGAGAGCCACCTTTTATAAAACAAAATTCACGGTATATATCGACTCACTTTCCTGGTGGGTAAGAATCCCACATTATCATTGTTGACAGGCTTTGCAGAGACTACTAAAAACAAAACCAAACATCTTTTAGAACACTTCTTAGGTGACTGGCACAGCGACCAAGGGAATCAATGCTTGCTGCCGCATAATCTTGTCAGCACATTTGCACTCCATTTCAAATCTAGAAACAAAAATTCAAAAGTATCGAAACCCCCCGGTCATTTGCACTTCACCTCAGTTTTTATCGATTTTTTATCAAAACAGTCAATAAACGAAAATAGCACCACGAGTCTGGCTATCAGGCTTATTATCTAATTTTAGCTTTCCACCATGAATTAGCATTTCAAGTACTTAATTGACTAACCAAACCCAAGCAGACGTTTCATAATTCGACATTTCTAAACGCATCTCCGATTCGTGACACATTCGATCAGATAGGCACAACTTTGTACGTAGTAAAATTCCTCAGGCTCCTCAAGGCTTGGTTCAATTATTATTATTTTGCGATTTGTTTATCGCTACTTGGAAAATCAATTAAAGTTATCTGTTGAAGCGTTTTTTTTTTCCTATGAGATCGAGATAGGATTATCACAAGACGGGCAGTTTTAGATAAATTTATGGAAAATTTATAAAAGCCCACGTCGAGTCGGATTTTTATTTATTTTATTAAAATTTACAAGCCTAGACTAGACAGTGATGTGCCGTAAGTTCACCAAATTAAATTCAATATCAATTTCAATCCCAGTGACAAATTTTTCTTGTTCAAGGTTTAATCGTGTTGACAACGCTTGTGGTTGCCTGCTTGGCGATTATTTGCTACGCACAAGTGTCGGAGTACCCCGATATGTACTGCACTGAAGAGAAAGTTGGATACACATATCCTTTGAGTGATCCACTCACCTATTATACGTGTCACGATCCCAATACTCCAATGATATTCAATTGCCCGACAGGCAGTGGGTATATCAAAAACGGAACAATAACAGGATGCGTTCCGTGGGTACTGTGGGACTGTACCAGCAAGGCCGGTGCTCCAGCTTGTACCGCCGACCAACAGATGACCAAATTTCCAAACGTTCAACCGAATTGGTTTTGGATTTGCCAAGGACTTGGCTTATCGGAGGCATTACCCTGCCCCGATGGATCAGCATTCCTTGCAAGTGGTGCCGATTTAGGCTGCCAGCCTTGGAGTGTTTGGTCTCAAGACTGTCCTAACTAAGTGTGATGCGCAATAAACTGAACTACACAATCGATCTTTGCTCTAAAATTAACTTTATTTCGTTCAATTAATATTACAGTTTGTAAGTTCCCTCCACTCAGGCCAATCCACGCAGCCCAAGGCAGTGCTGGTTGATAAGAAACCCTTTCCGTTGTTACACTGCAGGAGGACAGGAGTAGCTCCTTCGGAGAGACACACATAGAATTTATTTGGATTTGTTGCGACTGATGGTTGATTTACATTGGAACCGGTGCAGGACGGGGCTGCTGTCACCTGAGTGACACATGTTGCCGGCCATTGCTCGAATGGAATGCATCCTGATAGAGTGCCATTTCTCAAGAAGCCACGTCCGCTGGGACACTCCTGCTGCGTAGGAAGATTGTTCAATGGATTACAGAAGTAGTACAAGTTTGGATTAACATCGGCCCATAACTGATCGCTGTAAACGCAGCTAGATGGGGCTGTGGTGGTTGTTGTAGGGGGTGTGCCGGTAGTAGTCGTTGTGCTCTGTCCGGCCGTGAATCCCACAGCGAAAATGGCAAAAATCACGATCGTTCTTACTGACACTGGAATTGGGTAAAAATTATTCGAAAAAAAAATCGAAATTTTATTGATCGGTGAATGCTTTACCCATAACTGTATCGCAAGCTTGAAATTGCCGTTATTAACTGACTTAGCCCCAATTATGATTGAGGAATATATAGGCTAGATTTTTTCGAGCCAGTAATCAATGTTGTAGGAAGAATAATCTTAATTATGTTACGATGTATGGTGATTTGTCTAGCCGATCGCATAGGGTGGAATCGGTTTAATACCGTAACACGTCACACAGAGAAGTAATGGGGACAAACCACATGTCAATTTAGACGTAAACATTTGAATTTGAAAACGAACTATGGCGGTGTGGTTGAAGGTTCACTTTAAATTTTCTGGTTCTGCTGAAGTACATACAGTTGAGGAGGAACTGTCTCAGAGGTCAGTTGCCCTTAGGCGCAATTCTCTTAAGATCCGCCGCCAGTTGGTTGTGATCTGTGAGGATGATGATCACGAGTGCTAAGTACGGTCTTTCATAATTAGTTTAAGAGCTTAGACTTATGTATGTCCTCTTTCTCTCTGTGAAGCCTTCGGCATATATTGGTTTTTGCCCAGTTCTCTGGTAGAAATGTTCGTTAGAAATGTGATAAGGACAGGAAATACTTAGGATGCTTCGTAGGCACCTATAAACGAACGTTTGCAGCTTTCTCGTGATAGGAGAAGGTCCTTTTCTAAATGGCGCACCCACATAACAGCAAGGATTCAGCATTTGAACAGAACAGCCGTAGCCGTACTTCACTTCACTTTAGGCATCTTTTCGCTTGGCTTAGACTTAGACTGGCAACATACTGAACACTTTCTACTTTCTGATGAGTTCACTTCATGGCTCTGGTATTCTTCAACCACACGACGTTTGCCTCTCTTTAAACACGCACTGTCTTTTGGTGGAAGTCCATTATCCTTTCTAATAGTAGATACATACATATGCGTATGTTGAGTTGAGATGTAAGTGTCCATCGAAGTCTTCAATTTCTCAACGACTAGGCAGCGGGCAGCCTTGTTTCGAATCTCGAATTTATTTGACAGCCTTCCTCTGAGCAGAAAGTGATATCTTCACTCATCACAGGTTGCCTTGATAACAGCAATTAGTTTATCAGGGATAGTTCTTCTGTGCATGGTAACCCAGATACATTCTCTGTTGACACTGTCGAATAGCAGTTGATGTTGCGAATGCATGGTGTTGATGACGCAAATCCAGAGGGGAGATCTACTTGTTTGACATTAAGTCGCATCCTTCGCTGTAAGTGGGTGAAGAATCTCGGCAGATGTTGCTGGCAAGTAACCAGCGCTTTGATGTACATCATGGCTTTTGTCGTACGCTACTTCTGCACTTCTTCAACCTGTATGCGATAAAGAGACTTTAGCACACTTCCTCCTGCTGCTGGATTAGCGAATTTTCAGTTGTTTCCGATCACCGATCGTTCTTGGGATCGTCGAACTGCAACTATTCGCACTGGCACGGTAAGGTGATGACTCTCCTTCTAAAATGAGGACGGATGTCAATTTAATTTAATTGATTCCAAGTTGTTTGTTTGTCAATTGACACTCACCTAAGTTTGTGATGGATCTTGTGCTCAACTCAAAGGGATAAACCGCAGGATCACCTGTATTCCAGCTTTGAGACAGCACTTCTCAGTGTGTTGTGCAAATGAACGCTAATACCTACAGTTTCTCTAAAGTTTTTTTTTCTATATACAGTTTTGTTCTTGCTTCGAAAGCCACAGCCCTTTGATGGCGAGTCTGACTGACATAATTTACATCCATCACAGCATGAGACGCTCCTGGATATCATTAGTTCTCGAGTGGCTTTGCTAACGATGTGTCTTACAAAGAAGTCTGATTTACGAATAGTTGTTTGTTTCCTTGAAAGGATTGATCGTGACTTCCAGTGGCAGACACTATGCTTGAACAATTCGTAATAATAGCGGCCACAACCTTCTGAAAAAAACACTAACATCGAGTGAAGCTTTCATTAGATCGACTTGAACAAACCTATTTTTTATGTTCTCTCATTGTCCTTTGAAATAAAGAAACTAAGTACTCTAGGCTTTCTAAGAGATGGCACAATAGGATTCAAAAGAAGCCGCAGTCCTGCTAGGGATGAGCATATTTCACCCAAATCGGGTATCAAAAGCATTTAATATGACCCTCAGTTAAGATTAAAGACATGGGCTTCGACGTCAAGGAAAGCCGCGAAGGCATATTTCTTGTAGGGAAATTTCTATCACCGTTAAAACGTCGTATATTTGGTTTGGTGAAAGTCTGTTTTCTTTCTAAAGTTTTCAGATTAAAAGACTCATCGGCTTAAAATCAATGGGAACAGTGCAACTGCGTTTACCCGCTTTGCTAAAGTAGATCTTAACCGCTGTATGTATCATCTGAGGCATGTTCACGTACCATAATACCTAAACTCGATCGATCGGCAAACATCTGCTGTATGAAGTACATGTGCTACTGTCATACTGCCATCCACTTCGTAAGTAGGTCTCAGGCTAAGACTTCAATTGAAGTTTTTCGCTCTCGATTCTGCGAAGACCACAAAAGATCAGTTTTCGACAAATATATGAAAGACCATCTCTAATCGAATTGTTGGCAATGGTCCTTTCTTCGACTGCCAGCCTGGACTATGTGTCGAATAATACAGTCAACCTATGCTCTCAAATTGACTTTATTTCATTTAATCAATGTTACAATTTTTAAGTTCCCTCCATTGGGCCCAATCCACGCAACCTAAGGTGCTGGTGGTTGACAAGAAACCCTTTCCGCTGTTACATTGCACGAGTACAGGAGTCGCTCCTTCGGCAAGGCACAAATAGAATTCGTTTGGATTTGTGGCGACTGACGGTCGATTAACATTGCCACCGGTGCAAGATGGAGCAGTAGCCACTTGAGTGACACATGTTGCCGGCCATTGCTCGAATGGAACGCATCCTGATAGAATGCCATTTCTCAAGAAACCACGTCCGCGGGGACACTCCTGCTGGGTAGGCTGATTGTTCAATGAATTGCAGTAGTAGAACAAGTTTGGATTAACATCGGCCCAAAGTTGATCGCTGTAAAGACAGCCAGATGGAGATACAGTCGGGGTCACCGTGGTCGGTCTATAGGTGGTAGTTAAAGGGGTTTCAGTCGTGATTGGTGGAAGGGTAGTTGTCGGGATCGGTCCTGTGGTAGGTGTAGGGATCCAAGTCGTGGTTGTTGGGAGAGGCGTCGTGGTCGGTCCTGTGGTGGTTGTAGGGAACCAAGACGTGGTAGTGCATGGCGTAGTGATCGAAGGTCCTCCCGTGGTAGTTGGCAGGATGGCCTTCGTGTTCATTTCTATAAAGCATGGCGTAGTCGTCGTCTGCCCAGTAGTGAATCCCACGGCGAAAATGGCAAAAATCACGATCGTTTTCATTGACACTGGAATTGAGTAAAAATTAGTAGAAAAAAAAAAATCAAAATTAGATTGGTTGGTAAAGGGTTTACCCATAACTGTATCGGAAGCTTGGAATTACCGTAATAAACTGACTTAGTCACAGCTATGATGGAGGATTATATAGGCCAAACTTATGTTGACAATAATTTTTTGGTGACTTTTCAAGCCGATCTCTTAGGGTATATTCAGTTGTACTCTCTGACATATAACACAGAGAAAAAAATAAAGACATGCGCCGAGAATCGACTTTGACACCTTCTTAAGTTTAAGGATTTTCAGTGAGGATTTTGTCAAACTGGTAAGGGAGGGCGTTGAGTTCGGGTCAGTGCATAATCTTGGTGATAGTTTAAGTTCTTTCGAGGAAATTTGGTGGACGTAGTCTGTAGGATGTCGAGTGCTGGTTTGATGAAAGCATCACCTGGACAAGATGTATTGGAAAATTATGTTATTGGAGAACAAATAGTGTCTGGATGATTAGGACCGGGATTTCATCTGGTTTCCAAAAAAATCAAGAAGGTCATGCTCCTCTCTGGCTCGATGGTTAAAGCGTTTCGTGCAAGAGGTACAGCGCATACATATTAAGCTCGCAAAGTAGAGACATTACTAGGAAACATGTTGGATGAAATACAGGATGATCAGAACTGGGGTCATCTGATTTCCCAGATGAACTACTACACGAATAGTGTGTAAGCTAGGTCAAGAGTCGAATCCTATCCACAAACTTTTCTCATATCTTCCTGATCCTGATGTGAATTTGTTAACTTTGAGATGTTTATTGCATGGTTGTTATTAAGTTTGCTTGACAAGCAGAGGAGCCGTGCTTGGCAACAGTAATTATAAGGTCTGTGTGGCCCTAGATTCGAAATAAGTATCTTTTATCTGGAAGCTCTGTGTGCATTTTGATACGAATCTCAACTGAAAACACTGTGGAACACCTTCTTTTCCCTCTGGTAGGTAGAACTGAAGAGACGCCGAGGCTTCAGAGACTGTGCTAGCAAGGAAAGAGCTTTAAAAACACTACTCGAGAGAACAGGAGAAGACAACAAAAGGAGAATCTTCGTCACAACATCAATAGTAATCGCTGGGGACAAAGTTATACGGGACAAGTTCAGAGTGCAAGGAGGAGGACCAGTGTTGCTAAAAAAAAGAATACAGTGGATCGTTGAAATCTTTTTGCAAAAAAAAAGGTATTTGATATATCAGCAGAAGCCTTGAAAGTTATCGCCAAAATATCGCCTTGACTTCTGCTTAACATGTATGTACATGTATAAAGCAACGGCTGGTCCTTAGGGGTAAATGAAAAGGAGACCTGGATACCCCATTTGCGTACATGTCCATATGAGGATGCCCCAGCCATGAATTTCCGCAATAGTTCTAGGAGTTCACCTTTTACTGTTATACACGCACTGCGAGCGAGGTGCAATGGTTTGAAACTCAGGTAGTATTAGGTTTCATTGGCATCCGAGGGTGGTGCCTAGACTAGTTGGGGACATTTGTGGTGTTTGTCATTACTATAATTCACAATGAAGATGACCGAAAATACGCATCTCATTGGTCACACGAAACACCGATTACACCAAAAAATGGCTTAACCTATTTAGGCCTGTGATGCGTCCAGTCTTGTGAGCAAGACAATGTTAGCAAACAAGAAAATAGAGATAGTCCTGCTCATTAGAAGGCAAGCCTCGAGATAATAACGACTTAGGATGCATCAACGTGCTTGGGGGATACTCATGTATTCCCAGCAAATCAAGTTTGAGTCTCATAGTGCTACAAAGGACTACAAGCCTGCTGGAAAACGTGAATGAGCGAATTAAAAAGCAAAAATCAAACCATCTGTCGTGATAATATGCTTCGTAATGGGGTTTGAGAAATGAATTGAAGCCATAGGGTATCATTCAATTTATTTCGATGAAAGTGTAAGTTTTCCGTATGCTATGTCTCCCTCTTTAACTAACTTTGGTAGTAAATTAACACCTTTTCTTATCTCCGTGTTAAAGAAGCTTTTCACCGAACATGGCTAAATTATCTTTACAAGCTTCAAAACGTCCGTATTTCTTCGAATAATCACGTGTGCATTGTGAGTATGGTGACAAACCTGCCGGATATTAATTTTCAAAAAATTTGTTAAAATGCCTTTTGTTTTGGCAATTAACTTAGCTGACAAGCCATTGCATTGATAAGACTTAGGAGTACATATCGCTTTCTTGCAAATTCAAATAAACACTGAAAGGATGTCAATGTTAAATGCAAAAGCGACCGGAAGTGCAGTAGTTTTGAGAGCCATGGTCCTCTCCTTTGGAACATAGTTCGGCAACATGGCCTGTTTGTCATTTGCTTCGGAGTTCATCGAAGTCGTAACTGAATGGAATACATCTGTACGTATCTTCGAATATTATGACTAAACACAGACAAGCTTAGATTAGAAAGAATTTGAAATTATGTATGTAGCACCAGCAAACTACAGAAGGCTAAGTTAGACTTTCAGTTCCAGAAAGGAGTCTATTATGGAAATAAATAAGAAATCCAGAGCTTGTCTAATATCTAATTCTCAACTAATCAGTCCAAGAAAACGATAGGAGATAGGTTTATCGCTGGTATGTACGGCCTCAAATGTAAAAATCAGGGTTTGTTCTTCCTCTTAAGGTCCTGAATCTCTGCAGCGTCTATTTTCAGGCATCCTATATGTGCGTTCCGACGGGCTTTTTCGAATCAGGGCTTTCTTTGTAGTTCCATACCCAACGCAAAGTGACAGCAGTTATACAGCACTGGTGACAGTTGGCTTCTCGGTAGCAAAAGACTCTAAGAGTCTTATAAGAGCGATATGGATATCCTCAATCGAACTTTGGTTACAACAAAGTAGAGTCTAGCTACTTGAAATGTTCTTCTTGAGTAATCTGGTTGACGGCTTGTTGATAAGGGAAAATTACAGGTTTTTGTATGAATACTTATGTAGGTATGGGCATCGAGAGCGTGCTATGACCCTCTTTTCTTGCATCGTGTCGTGCAGTTTGTCGTTTTCGACTGTTGACTGTTCCACTTTGGTATTAAAGTCGCCAAGAATTATTTGAACCGACTTCTTTCTCCTGGCGACGAGATAATAAAAATATTAAATTACGAGTCAAAAAAATTATCTAAAATGACAAGTAGATCATGTAATGTATCCATAGCCCTCATGTAAGATCAATTCTGGAGAATCTTCACTGACATGGTACGGCGAATATGCTAAAGCGACTCTGAACGATCATGGATGGTCCTTCCACAGAAACCGGTTCCATGACTGCATTGTTGTAATTGCTTAAGCCAAGGCAATCGGGCCAGGCAACTCTATAATATTGGAACAATCTCCGACGAGCTTCTTTTTCAACTGTCTACAGCTCACCTTCCTCAATAAGGAGAACCAAAAAAATTCATATTATATATCACATTGCGAATCTCTTTATTTATAAATTTTTCATTCCAAACACCCTGTTAAATTCCGCCACATGGCCCATGGGAAACAGCCTAAATAATGATTATTTGCATAGAAAGCCCTACCTTCTGGACAGTCCAACGGTACTGCTGTAACATTCTGTGCAATGCACAAATAGAACACTCCTGGGTTAACAGCTCCATGCGGCTGCACAAAGGTTTCGCCTTCACAAGTAATGGTCGCCACATCAACCTTATTGACGCAAGCATCATTCCAATCTACCCACGGAACACAGCCTGTTAGAGTGGCATTTCTAACAAATCCGGTCTCGGGAAGGCAATCGCCGAGTGCTGATTGATTCGTATACGGATTACAGTAGTAGAACTTTGTTGGATCTTCACTAGCCCACAACTGCATCTCATATAAACAGTCTTCACCGATGACGGCAGTGATTCCTAGCACAGCCAACGTCCATAAAATTAATCGAACTAAAAGAAAGCAAAAAGTTATGCACACTGTTTAAAATGAGACTTAAGCTCTCGAGGTACCTTTAAACATTTCCAAGCTTCACTGTTGGTTCGCTTCCCTGCAATTGTAATGACGAACAGCGACGTGCTTTGTGCTGGGGTTTATATATAGACAAGAGTGTAGTGTCATGAGCCCGCATGATGTAGCAATCTTGCTAATAACTTGTTCCTCCAACAATCAGCCATCAAATCGACATCGAATTTGGTGTTCTTATTACGGACAGAGAACAGTAAGGAAAGACGTGGTGTTTTACATGTGCTACGACTACTGATTGGCGCACCTGATAGAGTGTCGTCTAGCTATGCATGTATCACGCTCATTTTCAGGGAAACCTAAGAGATAGTGTGCTTGAGAAATTGATAAAAGACGCAATGAACTACACCCATCTTTGTTAAAGAATATTAGAAAAATCCATTTTCATTAAAGAAGTCTTGAGTGGTGAGTCATGACATCCGTATTTTAGCCGGAAAGAGGGAGGGCTGGAATTATTAAAAGTAGGAACTTGCATCTCTTTCTCATTGGAGCTAAGTTCGTTTATGTGGATGAGTGTTGTTATGTGCGAGCTGCATAGGTATAAGCCAACGTAATTCGACTTATTTAGCGATTTAAGGAAAAATTCCACCGGTCTTCATGGACTGCTCGCCATAAAAATAAATAAATAGCTGGCGCCACAGCTCGGAATGAGCCAAGGTTAGCTCCTCGCAACCATTCATGTTGTGCGTGTTAGTTCTGAAAAAATGTGTGAACGTATTGTTCCTGCCCCTTACAGTTCTCTTTCAAATCCCACTTGCAGAGTCTGTTTTTCCTAAATTGTGGAAGAATGACGATTTTTGACAAAATTTCTCAACGTACGTATAATTTACCAGTTACGGCGCTCGGCTTTCCACGCTCTTTTATCTCATGTGTTAAATCATTTCTAGAGAAACGTCAGTCTAAGACCCTGTTTAGATTTTCTATATCTGAACTTCGGGGTTCCGCAAGGTTGTCATCTTGGTCCAATAATCTTCTTCCTAACAATGAACGATGCTAGTCATATCGTTAAAGACTCAGATCTATCCGTAACCGCGGATAACTTTAATATTTTCAGAGAGGTACTATCCTCAGCCAATTCTTGTTCACTTCAGTATAATCCTTATAGGTTCCCAATTTGGTGTATTAAAAGTTTCTTAATGTCAATAAATGTAAGAATGTCTCCTACTCCCACACACACCTGCTTGTTCTCCACAAATCCTATTACTTTCGTGATGAGTTAATTCGCCCTGTCAATTTATTTTTTATCCGGGTGTTTTTTCTGACAGTGAAACGAATTTCCGGTCTCAAATCAACCCTCGTGTTCATTAAATCCTGGAGAAAACAATTCACGGACCCTGACTTCATAAAATTTCTTTGCACCACATTTTTTAAGCTCCGCCTCGAATTTGTTAGCCAAATGTATTGTCATGCTCACACTTCCAGAGAATTAAAGGTGTCCAGCTTAATACAGCGGTTTCAAATTATAACCCCCAACACAGACAGGGTGTACTCCTCGTTCGTCTTGCTCTCCACCGCACCAATTATTATGACCAAAACGAACCAATGTCTGCAATGTTGCGAAAGTTCAGCAACGCGTAGGTTAGTTTAGGTAAGATAAGTGTCCCACAGGGGATTTACTTATGCTCAAGGCCTACCTATAGAATTCCTTCTGGGACACAAGAACCATTCAAAGCTTTTTGTTAAAGGCTAGGAGTTTACGAAGGGGGGTCCAGCTTAGGTCACTATTGTCCTTGAAGTGATAGTGACTAAGAAGTCTTCTTCTGCTGTGAGATTCTCCTCATCTCTACAGCTTCTGCAAAAATCATTGAACAGACCCCATTGGCCTGTAATGACACCAGTGATAGGGTGAATTTATTTTTTGTTGATCATCAACTCCCTTGAGTTTTGGTTATCTACTTCAAGCCAGGTAAGTCCGGAGAAATGGCTCGTAAGACGTAAAAATGGGTGGCATGCGTTGTCTTTAAAGACAGCGTAATGTACTCACTTTGGTCTTATCGTCTTTCATAGAAGGTCCCTAAAAGCCAATCAACTCATAATTCCTAGAACCTTTGCTGGTCATATTCGGAACTCTCTAAGGAGATTTTAAAGGAAAGTTGCCATCCTAATTCAACTAAGACATTAAGTCAGGCAGCGTTTGGAAGGCTTCGTAGTGTTGCCAGTTTTTACAAGAAAATTGTATGGCATCCACCATGCGCCAAGATTAATTTGAAGTGCAGGTAGATGTGAAAATACTTCTTACGTGCTACGTGCTAAAAAAACACCTCGTCCTTGCTCTGTCTTCTATTTGTTCCCTCCGTGGTACGTTACAAAATACAATTCGCCAGCAAATTCCATAATGTGGCTTATAAAATGTTTTCCGTTACATAGCTTTTAAAGAAGTTTCATATCAAATATTGCACAAACCTATATGTATATGTATGTATATGTATGTATGTCACCATTTCTGACTTAACGGTAGCAAAAACCACCCCACGTGAAGCATTTCCCGGAATTTCAGTTTATTTTCGGTAGTGCTGAAGCAACTCGACAAGTCGCCACAAATAGAGCCAATTAGTCGCCCGGATTTTAAACAAACCCACAACAATTCCTGGAAATTCCAAAATGGATACACAGATGACTCTAAGCAGCATGGATAATTTTATTTCAACAGTTAACAAGGTTAAGGGTAAAATTATCTCCCAGTATCGTGGTCACGCATCCATCGCCCGCATCCCAACAAACTTTTAAACAAATAAAAATCAAAAAAAAAATCCATTCCGTCCACAACACACACACACGCGCATTTTTTTTCTTTTTGTAAGACATGCCAAATTCTCGGAAAGCTTCTCAAGTTAGTCTCGTACGTATGATAAGTTATTTCATCGCCCCAAGAACCGATTCAGCTAGAAAGTTAAAAACACTAAAAATAAAATTCGACATATGCTTGTCAAAACCACCGGCAAGCACCCTCTCAACCCCCTGCAAAATCAATAAAAATAATAACGACCAAGATAAACGGAGAAGAAGGCAAATATGAAAGTTTCCTCAAATATTTTTATGAGGAAAATTTTGAAAAAAAAAAAACCAAGCGAAGGAGCTTCCTTCTTTATCTTGGAATTTTCATAGCATATGTGGATTTTTTTTTGTCTTGACTAGTTTGCAGAAGGTGTACCTCTACTCCTTCGTATCTTTTTTTTTTTGGGTTTTTTCTGCCATAAACTTTCGCCGCATGTTACTCATAAGAGTTGAACTTTTTTTTTTTTTGATACATAAAAAGAGACATGTGTGGGTTTTTATTTTACCCTTCGGATCGGGAGAATGTTTCATGTTTGTCCTATTTGACAATAAGCGAATCACTGTGGGAGGTGAACTACATTCGCAGAAGACTGACAGTAAACTACACAGTCTTCTTGGAGTGTGAACAAGATTACAACTGTTATCTAAATTTGAACACTACTACGTGCAAAACCTTCGCCAGAGACTCCGTCCCCTTTAATCGTACCTTCACGGAATCCACGACTTCAGACCTAGATTTTCTCAAATTATAAAATATTGAAAGATGGCCTGGAATAGGCTCATTCATTTTCCATTATGAAATGTGACAGTTCAGCCGGAAGCTGGAAACGATTGAAGTACTCTCCTGTTTTACCGTCTTCAAGTCAAAACTTGTAGATATCTGAACTTCTGAGTCCGATGGTTTGAGGACAAGCGATTCCCAAAGCACTTCTTCTTAGACTTAACTCTAAGCAAGGGTGATGGTAGGCTTTGAACGTACTTTCTCAATCAACATTGCTTACTCAACCATCACCTCAACAAGTTCCACGTAAATCCCTCAAATTTGCGTCATAGCTCGAAGCAGACAAAAATATTTCGGCAGCGGGCTAACATCCCCTGGACCACAATATTCTCCATTTCTAGATAAAATACCTAGCTTGGCACAAAACATCTTATAGGTCGAGTTGGTGTCTTGCCTTTATCAGTACACGTAGGAGGCCTAATTTTGGTTGATGCATCTGCTAACAGTCTCATCCATCGTGATGAGCCACCTGCCTGTTTTTGTTGTAGTTTAGTTCTGGCATTTCTATCAAGCGGCCAGAAATCTATAGCAGCGTTATTACAGCCTGCACCATAGTTCTTAAGATGATCAAAACAGTCAATCGATCTTTTACGGCCGGTCAGCTACATATCAAACCAGATAATTCTCCTGTACAAATCACCTTTGAAGATCAGCCCCAATAAATTCCCTTCATCTACGTGACAGAAAAGAGGAATTCGATTTGTAGAAGACAGGGAAGTGCTTAACATCTTATCTTAGCTCATCGAACCCTACCTCCCTTACTTATTTCTCTACTGCCTAAAAATCGACGATAGAAATTTCGAAGAACCACTCTTCTTTCATTTTAAAGAAGTTTGATTGCTTGGGTTTTGTGGCTATGCCTTTTCGAAGCATGTGATATATCAATTGTCACTTTTTTGCATCTATACATTCTTGGCCCGAATCAATAAATATCAGGACGTCTACCTGATGGCATGGATTTCATGGCACGTCTTGGATGGACCTCTCAGTTCGAAGAAGTAACTGCTCGACATTGATTCCTTCGCGTATTCTGGGGTTCCTAACTCGATCTTGACAAGTTACCCCAGCAGTACAACGAAAAAATTTCATTTCGGCAGCTTGTATCCGCGATCTAATTCTTTTGGTCAAACCTCATAACCATAGGTGAGGGTCGGAACAAACACTGAATTGAAGACCGATAGCTTAGCTCTGATGCCAAGTTCAGTCCCCCTGACATCAGATTGAGCAAGTTGTCTCAAAATTGCTCCAGCCTGACTCCGTATTGCTCCTTCCATAACTCGTGAAAAGTACCCCGAGATACTTAAGCTTTTCCACCTGATTCAATGGGACTCCACTAACATGCAGAGTGCATTGAACGGGCCTTTCGGAAATTACCATTACCTCTGATTTGTTCCCGTTTACCTTTATCCCAGCTTTAACACAGACGGTGACGAACCTATCTAGTGCGCGCTGTAGTTCGGTCTGGATGAACGTAAGGATGAGCAAGTGATAAGCGAAAAGCAGTTTACTTATCCTTAAGTCTCCCAACTCGAACCACTGCGCTGTAACATCCAATCTATACACACAATGAAAAAGAGAGGTGACAAAACGCACTTCTGGCGAAGTCCAACGCGTACAGTGGAAGGTGTCAATTTAACGCCGTTTACCCGAATACAGCTCTTTCAGTCTGTGTATACAATTTCAAATAAAAACACCCATAAATATTCAAACTGAAAAGTCAAGTAAACTCCCCTTCGACTTACAAGACACATACGAAGCACCTTTCACCCGCCCTCTTGTATCCCCAACAGCATTTTGATCGTAATTTAACCCGATTCAACATTTAAATCAAATGCCAATTCCTTACATGGAATACATTCTAAATATTCATGATCCGAGGCGATGCTAACCTATTTCAAGTCTTGACAAGGACATGTGTATACTTGCATGCACTCACGAGGTATCCTACCAGGCCAACACATATCCTCCCTTTCGGTGAGAAACCGCACGCCACGACCATGGGCCTAAATCCACATTTAATCCGAATCTGTGTTCTCGGATGTTGTAAGTGCTGCTCTTATCTGTTCAACGAAGATACTCACTAAATTTAAGGATATTTATTAGCACAGGATATAAAATACATAATTCACTACATGACTCATCAATTATGTAGGCAAAACAGCAACCTTTTGCCCACTTTCCGGGTTGAGTTCCACTTGAAGCTTTCTCCGTGTCCGCCTCACTGTTATCAGCAAGTATTTAAGATAACATCCTGCCTGACGTTGTGCCCATACAAACCCACCACCATCACCACCACTACTAGGAGCGGATGAGATGGGTTGAACGGAGCTGGCTACACACTATAATTTGTAGTGAACAACATGCATGATACATGCTTGTGAGTGTCTGGGCAGCGAACAAATTTTGCGGTCACTTTGGCTTTAAACAACTAATTTATTCAATACACACAGATACTCGTTACACACTTCTATAATCAGCAACACAGCGCACAGATACTCGTGCATTGCTTGCAGGTCTTCCCGAAAATATTCCCATTCATTTGCGGACTGTTTGTAGCTTGCCGGGGTGGATATGTTAACTAATAAATTATTCACCAGGTCTATGATCCCGAAGGATATTAGGCGAATACATTGGGCAGTCTCGTTCGTTCTACGTGTAAGCACCCCAACTGGATATGATATGTACTTTCTACAACGGTCTGGCACGAAGGAAGAGAAAATGTTCGGAGATATGTAGTACATAAATATATTGTGGCGGAGTATGTATTTTTTTTTGTGTTACGCTTGCAATAGGATAATGACAGAGATGAAGTGAAGTTAAGTTGTTATACGTACTTACATTATTTCTCTTAAGTTTGAAGTATTCAAGAAATGTGATTTCAGCTAACACATCCGAACACGTTAACCCCACACGAAGATTCACAGGAAAGAATGTCTGTGAGGTAGGGCTGAAACATTCACATTTTTGTCCCTTTTAAAAACTGACAAACACTCATATCGTACAAGGTTATGTCCTCGGGAAGCTCTACCGGAACATGGCTGTAATATGTATTTCAATTTCTTACTCGTTCTCCATGACATTAAACTCAGAAGAGTTGAAACTGATGGGCTACACCTCAGGCTGAGTTTGGAGTTCTCCATCCAGAACGACCCCTAGCTAGCTGTCTCCAGTTAGGTACGCAGATTTGGTTGAGATCACGCTCCACTTGCGCACAAATCAAAGATTCTTTGGTATCGGTGTTCATCCGCTCTACATACGAGTAGCCATCTTAATTGTTGATGGAACCATACATCGAACACAGAACTTGTATCTTAAAAATTCCAAGTGGGCTTTCATACGCGTTCTCCACCTTATAGCAGGACGGCGATGATGTGAGTTATTTCCTAAAAGGCCTTGGTAAATAGTTGTATCCTAAGGCCAAGATAACATCGATGGGAAAGTGTTATTCTACCTTGGATCTCTGCGCTGATGTCGTTGGCAGAATTGGTAGCACAGCCTAGTAGAGGAATTATTGCGAGAATTTCGGATTTCGTCACAATCTCTATAGTTTGCCAATATATATTGTTTCAATACATTCAGCACTAGCTGCTCCTCCAGTATGTTTTTCTTAGGCAGCCGTTTTGTCAGGTGTCGCCCTGGCTCAGTGGTTAGTGCGTTGGACTGCTGATCAAGCGGCGTGGGTTCAAGCCCCAGCCAGGAACACCGAACATTTTTCGTGGCAGCACCTCTCGTCGGGGAATGACAAGCCTCCGGGAGTATAATCTGTCATGAAAGAGCTTCTCAATTCGCCGTTCGGAATCGGCAATAAATTGTAGGTCCCTTCCATTCGTGCAAACAATACAACACGCGCAACATGAATGGTTGCGAGAAGCTAGGCCTTGGCTCATTCCAAGCTGTCGCGCCAGCTATTTATTTATTTATTAGCCGTTTTGTCAGATCTTGCCTTTGGGCATTTAGAACCAACCCAGTGCTTTCTCCCAGATGGAGGAGTCACAGCTGACACATCAGTCGTGGAATTTTTGATGGTTCACTGGTCTTATGTGCTTGTTGTTGCTGCTGGAGGACGATGACGATATTTTAATCACGGGAATTCAAGTTGCCTTGTGGGGGTTAGAATGGCTACACGCTGCCATGTTTTGCTCTGTGACAAAGTCGATGAGCCTGAATCCGTTTTCAGAAGTCGTGTCATGCTGACTTTGTATATCTTCCAAAGGTGCCAACCTATCTTGGATGTAATCTATAAGGCATTTCTTATAGATTTTCACGAGTAGCTTGTAGAAACAATATTTGAAGGAACCGTCTTTCTCCCCTGCAGGGAACACGAGCACAAAGTGGGCTGATGCTATGAAATTTAACTTTGGTGTGGATTGCCATCAGTCTGCCTCTGACAGCGAAATCACAGCCAAATACTCGCTGTCTCCGTAAAGCCAACAATCCTAGATGGTCAACTTTGTACGGAGACAATCGAGCTTGCCAATTCATATGCTTTTAGTCCGCAGTGAGGAGGCCTGCGCCAATATCTAACACGGTGTTGCGAATACGGTGACTTAACAACGGCAATTCCTGCATGTTTCAGATGGAATGACACTCCGTTATTGCTGTGAAAGCAAATAGCGATAACCCTGTCGAATATCAATTTCATTTCTAGTAATTCCGCAGCTGTACTTAAAGTTATAACCTTCGCTTGAAACACACGGCCTTGCCTGTGTAGGAATGTCCTTCTGCATGCGTTTTTGGTTAGGTTTCTCAGATTTCGTTGAGAAGTTATACACCGCAAACACCCATTCAATTGATTGAAAGAATCTTAAGGCATTGACGAACAGCCTTTAAGTATCTTTTCACGAGAAATGCGTGCAGACACATACAATGTACAATGTACATAGATATAGTATTTTAGTTCATGTTCTTCAAGGAAACTTTTATGAAAACAAATCGTTTGATTTTTATAAGAGGCTTTCCAAAAGCGCCTCCCATGCCATTGACGTAACCAGACTTTATATCTACCCTCGTCTACTCAAGGAAGAATGCGTTTGGGATAACCGATTCCAAAATCAATATTTAAAATTGGCATTCGCCGAAATGTCATCACCTTCTCACTTCCATCTTCGCCTTTACCAAAGGTGACCCGCAAAAATTTGTTTTCATCCTTTTTTTCCATTCAATATATTTGGCGAATGAAATCCTACATAAGCTCCAATATCACCATCGCAATCTTCTTATGTAAAACAAAGCTCAGCACGAATATGACGACTTCTCAAATTGCCCTTAGGTAAAGAAAAACAAAGTCAGCCCACAAAAGATGCACAGGAGAGAGTTTAACAAGAAAAAAACAGGACGAGGAGAAAAAGCGAACAAAAAACAAGGAGCGAAACATTGAATAAAACATGGAATTTGATTTTCACAGGAAATTTTATTGAATTGTGGGTGCGCCGCGATGCGCAAACAAGTAACAGGTGCACACACAAGCGAATACTTCTCCATTAAGCCTTGCAGCAATCTAAAGGGAATTTTTTTTTTTTGTTAAAGGATTCCAGGGAGACCAAGGTAAAGAAGCAAAAAAGAATTCCATGAAAGGCCTGAAAGCTGAATTGTTCAAACAAACTCGAAGGATTAAAAGTCGGTGATATGGCAACGTAGTTCACAGAAACCGCCCGGCAACCCCAAGGAGGGCAACCAGTTCCAGCGCGAAAGTTATTGATTTGAATAAAACCGATGAAATTCACCTGATTCCTTTTGTTGTGTGAGTATCCTTTTTTTTTGCTCGTTGTTTTGGCCTTTTAGGCACACATGTCGAACAAGGATACATTGCCGATGGTGTGGTGGTATAACAGCATTGGATCTGTAAACAAAGGACTCGGGAGGTGGGCCTAACAAAAAGTGTTCAAACAATTGGAATGGATTTCGTTATAAGCTAAAGTTTCGGGGAGTTCTCGCACTCCTACCCGTGTTCCTTCGCAGCTGAAATTGTTTTTGTTTGATTTTTTCTCGTACTGGGTACCTCTCTTTGGTTGTTTTATGCAAATATCGCGGTAAGAAAACACAATTCCCTTGCAATCGGGGTAGTATTGGCGTTTTACCGAGTATAGAAGAAGGTGTATATACAAATGTGTGCTACGTAATGCTTAGGGAGGACAAACGCTTTTGCTTGTCTTAAGGCAGAAATCAATTTGGCGTGTCTTTTTTTTGTCTGACAAGAGCTCAATTTCGCGTGGGAGTGGTTTTAAGTTAAAAAAAAAACGTTTGCCACTTTAACAGCAATTTTCTGTTTTGTTTCAAGTGTGTCGTGTTGCAAGTATGGAAGGGATCCGTATTCTCATTCATTTTCGTGTGAAAAAAAATTTTGAACTTGAACGTCCTTCAAAGGCAAAATGGAGACGATGGGGTTTGCCTTAACAACCCACTCAGGTCAGTAAAGACGTAATGCCGATTGAGAAAGTTATTTTACAAGCTCGTGGAGGATTTCCCGTCTACCTAACTCGCTTTTACCCTTAGGTCCTTAGCTGTTATGAAGACCTATTATATAATTTGTTCATCGATATTCTGGAAAATAATTTGAATTATTTGATGCGGAGAAAGTAAGGAGTATCCTTGTGAAACCTCCTCATCAGCATTCTTCTCATGACCTTTCAGCGCATTGTTTCTGAAAATCAATCCTAAATTGGACAAGCAGCTCCTATTTCTTTGCAAAAGTCTCTCCGGTCCGATCTTTTTTAAAAACATCGTATTTCTGTTTTCTGCTATGAGAGTACTACTATCTGCTTCTTGCTCAAGATTGCAAGTAGTTTGAACACATTCTTGTACTAAGTCCTGTCTGTCAGTTAACCAGTTTCTTCATTCGGTACTCATCCAAAAGAATTGTATTGTATTCTAAACTGCAGAATTAATACTTTACAAATTTTGAATTTGTTGTCTAGCTGTTGGTAAGTAACCTACCTGCAGACTATGCTTAGAGTATGACAAAAATTTCTCTTCATTTTGTCACCGAACACACCGACCTTATAAATGTAAGAAAACGGATTCAAGGCTAGGGTTGCCAGACAAAACTTCATAAAAATCGGGACATCAGTGTCCAAAAATCCAAAAATCGGGGCGAGTTTTAGAAAATATCATTAAATAGAAATAATCATTAAATGTTAAACACGTAGTCACGGAACAAATAGAAACATACACCTACCTAATGGATCCTTTCCTAATGGATCCTACTTAATGGATCCTTTCAGTTGCATAAGAACCTTTTCGTTGAAGTATATCTCATCGTGGATCGCTAGACCTAAAATACTGAACATATTTGTCTGACCAATTGAGTCTTGCTTTAAAAAGCTGCTTCCAATGTTTAAATTGACAAAAGCTAGGTTAGGTTAGGTTGAAGTGGCTGCCAGCCAAAGCCAACACACTTAGACCCATGAGGGGTCCGTTGCGATACCACCAGGATCTCGAAAAGATCTCCTGCCTACTCATTGAAACCAATTGGAGCTTCTTATGAAGCGTAGAAGGCTACTGACATCAATGTTAATTAGGTCGCCTAAGTTTGTAAAGAAGAAAGCTCCCAAGTGGAGTTTCCTTTTGCGGGAGAGAGCTGGACAGGTGCAAAGAAGATGGAGTCCATACAGCTTCTACAGAAGTCATTTGCGTAAAGGCCAAGCCTAGTAGCATGCTTGCCTATTAGACAGTGTCCAGTAATGACACCTATTATAGAGCTAACATGCAATCTATTTAGAGAAATCACTTACTTAGAGCGTTTCAGATCCAGCTTGGGCCAAATCTGCTTTGTCGCTAGACATGTTATACCACTTGTCCACCTAAGATTTGTTCTTTCGATAGCATCTAGCTTTAATTTGAGTTTGCACGTAGCGATCGGTATACCTAAGCTGCCCTTATCAGGCCCAATAGGTAATGTTGTTCCATATCTGGCGAGTTCATCAGCCTTGCAGTTCCCTGGAATGTCACTGTGACCTGGCACCCAACAAAGGTGGATATTGAACTGCTCCGCCATCTCTATAAGAGACGATCGGCAATCTAGGGCTGTTATTGAATTTAGAGCGACTGATTCCAAGGACTTCAGTGCCGCTTGGCTGTCCAAAAAGATGCGGATATCCGTGGCTGATATCACGTTTTTCTTCAGCCAAGATAAGACCTCTCTGATCGCCATGATTTCCGCCTGGAACACGCTACAATGATGACAAAAGCTAAGGTGGTAACACATCTTACAGTTGTTTTATTATTTTATTTTTAAAATTGTTCAATCGAAGTTTAAACAGAAAAAAATCAACCATAAGATAGGAAAAGTCAATACAAAATCGGGGCATTCTCTAAATCGGGACACGAATCTAAATCGGGACACGAATCGGAACAGGGTCCAAAAATCAGTACTGTCCCAGCAAAATTGGGACGTCTGGGAGGCCTACTCTTCGCGGTAATTGCATTCGATACTCTTTAGTAAACAGCTTTTAACGGGTCTTTCTAAGAGGCCACAGTGCTTAACAATGTTTGCCTGTGGGACTGCTTAAGAAAGTTCTTGCTATTCTTGAGGGCTTTGATCGCGGTTAAGATGTCAAAGCTGCTGAAAGACTTTGGAAATAAATTGCCTCGGATTCTCCTTAGAGTTCTCAACCATTTTGCTGTCTTCTAACCGTTCCAAGGATTAACCGCGAAATGCAATTTACTTAGATATTTTAAGCTAATTCTTATCCGAAATCAATAGGAACCCGCGCAAGCTCCTTGCTGGATGTTTTTTTTTTTTAAAGTTTGTCCATATATTAGCTCTTTGGGGATTTTTTAGTTCGTGCTGTAAACTAAAACCAGACCAACTAGGACAAAGCTTTTCTATGCCTTGTGCTCTCCGTTACATTAGGCGGCAAGTTTTCTTCAAGGACACCAAAACGCTTCGACGAGCGATGTCCTCATCTTCATTAGAAATATTGAAGCCCTCCTGGTCTAATCAGCTCGTGACACATCAGATTTTAGAGGTGGCAGAGCTACCTGCTTTAAAAGCTGAGCGAACCTTATAAAACAATAAAAATGCCTTATGCAGAGCTGGTGTTGATTTACATGAAGCGTGAGTGATTTATTTCCGATTCATTTGAAGTTTTTGCATCGAACAACTTTTAAAAGCACCATAAGTTTCAAGTGTAGTTTATCTTTTCATTTAAATCTATAACTCCAGTCACACATTTCACATTAAACTCGTACGAGTAAATAAATCTTCCAACGATAGGTTGGCCATAAACCCTTTCGGATAACGATCGCTTACACCACTTAATTGAGAAAGTTTTAAATAAAATATTTTTATCTTTTACACCATCGAGTCGAAAAGGGAAAACAATTCTATCAACTGTTTAGAAATCAGTGAGTAATGGCTTTAGTTTGTGAAAGGGTCGGGTGAAAAGTTTCCCTCCCAAGGAAGCTGGAGCCCTGTACGCCCACACCACCCCGAACAAACCTATTTATCCCACATCGACTTTCTCGTTATAACTTTCCGAGTGTGCATTCGAATAAAATTGAAATCTCGGTGGCAGGAATAATGTTGCAACATTTATTCATGCCCTACCCCCACCCTGTGGTTGGAGTTATCCGGTGGAAGAAAGATTTACTCAACGTGGAATACATCGGATGCAAATGAGTGTTTAACCTGCTTTCGCCCGATACTCGGTACAAAGCAGTGGCACCGGTTCAAGCAGCTTAGCACACAATGGGGCTCTTGGCATGGATTTTACATCTTCGAGTCCCTGTACTCGGCACTCGGCACTGGGCCTCTCTGTGGGATTTGTTTGTAGGGGCGAATTTTCTTTGGCATCATCGAGAACCTGAAACGTTTGCATTCAACACTTCTTTTATTTTTCTTTGGTTTTCATTTATTTTGTTACATGTAACGGGATGGTTCCGTTAGGGTACAGTAAACCGCCACAGTGGCTGCCAACGATTTATTTCAATAGAGGAATGAATTATTATTTAACTCTAAAGGAATCTGAGATCGGTTCAGTGGTTGGGGATAACGTATCCTTTGGATTGCATTCGTTCGTGTTTGTGTAGGTACCTCTCCGGGTTCGCCTTATGAAATTGATATAATTGAGGTTCTGTAAGAAGAGGGGGGTTGTTTGGGTGAATGCATTTCAATGGAAGCTAAGATGCTTGTGACGTGAATGAGCTTACTTGGACTTAAGTGCATCTGGCAAATTTGTTTGGAAAAGTAATTTATGCGGATGTCTGGTAGAATTCATGTCTAAAGGTACTTTGTAGCAATTTGTTTAGATTTGATAAATGTTAACCCTAGGTCTTCCGGGTAATTAGGCAGTGTTGGAACTTTGGTCCAATGTAGCATTCAGGCATGTACCACAAAGCCAGCTTGTGCAGCATTTTAGATGGAACGAGGCAGGGAACGAGACAAAGTATATGCTGTCAACATGAGAGGGCACTCAACATCGACGTCTTTGACAGATCGTTACAATAGACAGATATTACTTTGAGGACTTTGTCTACCTAGGCTCCGCTATTAGACAGCGGAGATTAAACGAAGAATAACTCTTGTCAACCGCTGTTTCTTTGGGCTAAGAAGGCAATTTAGTAGGAAAGCCCTATCTCGACCGACTAAAGTGACTCTTTTTAAGACCTTAATCGTCGCAGTCCTGCTCTATGGCGCAGAGGCATGGGCTCTGTCAAAAGCAGATGAGGTTGATCTTGGGTGTTTCTTGACGTGCGATACTGGAGGCAGCTGGCTAAAGATCGAGCTGGCTGAACATGGTTGTTACAATCGTTTCATTGTATCTATGCCCCGATGGCGGAAGATCGGAAGGTGTGGAGGGTCCACTTAAGCACCCTTAACCCGCGACTCTCATAGTGGATAAGCGGGCCATTGGAAAATGATGATGATGATGAGACTGACACTTCTGAGCGTAGGCTTTTTATAAACAGGTGCATTGTGCCCAGAATGAGTTTCTTGACCTTGTCAACAAAGGAGTTTTTTTCTTGGATTCCCAACCCATCCAGGATCTTTGTTCAGTAAGATTGCTGACTTTAAATGGAAATAAGTCCTCCGTCCAAATATTTAGCTCCAAGCTGTACTACATATTGTTCAAGATGGTTAAGTCCAAGTGAAGTCGTCTCCGTATCTCCCACACCACTGTATTCATTCGTTCGACAACGAAATCCTATTTTCTGACCTCTCCTTGTCATCATTAATCTGCTTGAGTGAAATGTTCGATCATGTGTCGCTGCAGTGCATCTCCATTTGTTCCTACTGTAGAAGAACAATAGACTTAAATGATTGTGTCGATGGCAGAGCTTACAGCCGATAACTAGACAACGAGAAGTACTATGGCAACAGCAAATCATTAGGATTGCGTCAATTACGAGTACATTCGGTGAAATTTCTGTGAACATCCCAGAATTCCATTGCACACAGGACCAAAACAGAGTTGAGCTTTGATGATTTTATCTTCGTTTAGTGAAGGATTTTTAATTAAACTCCGAGGAAGGTGCTCCTTTGTGTGTGTGTGATTTATCTAGACCTTGGTGGACCTGGATTCTTAATGATTCTCCCCTGTCATTTTCGTTGAAATATGCTTTTAGTTCCAGAACCAAACCGCAAAGACGAATGAAATAACAAATCCCTGCAAGAGTGTACCGCTAAAGGCAGAATCCTTGCATAAATATTCGTGAAACTTATGAGTTATTGTGCCATTTATCTCAATTGAAAAACTATGACCATCGCTGCTAGGTTGTGGAAGGCATGGTCGTTATAAATCATTCACCGTCAGAGTAACAAATCAAAGTACAACAAAACTGCTCGAACACACTTTTTATTCTACGATACTTGGTACGTCCTAAGGTCTACTTGGTGGCTCAACGGGTGCTGTCCAGACCCAGTCGGAAGCAGCAATACAAGTTTTCTGTTGATCAGAAAAGAGCAAGGATGTATCGCATCTTTTCTCTACGGCAGCAGCATTTTTGGTACTGCAAACCCAGTATGCAGTGGGATCCCAATTGTTGCGGTATTTTTGTACACGCACCTCCTCATCAGTTTTGCAGCCTGGTTGGCCATTGTGATGAATGCTGCTGTCCTCAGCTAGGGCTACAACCAAAGTTATAGCTAAAATTGCGGCTCCTGGAACAGATAACCTTACTTATATCGCAGGAGTAAGTTTGAAAACGAGGGCACTTACCAAGTAATTTCATTTCTGGTTCGATTAGTTCTAAAAACTGTACTAAAGGTTCTCCCTGCTTGTGGACGAATTTATAGTTATGATTGGATGGAAACTCTTGATGACTTAAGCCAATTGGAGGGTTCAGTGGCTTATCATTTGATTGGATAGCTGGAATGTTTCATTTATTTTTGAGTACTTAAGCTTATTTTCGAGTACACTTGGCTGCTTAATTAAACTATTTAAAGAACTACTAGGAGGGCAGGAGTTTTAAAACTAAATTTTTGACAGGGTGGTGCAAAATGTAGCCTGTAGCGTGGTGTTTTGCGTAGTTCTCTCTACATTTCGGCAGTTATCTTATGGTTATTCATTCGCTCACTCTAGAGGGGTTTGAAATGAGATAGAACACCTCGATTACACAAGCGTCTGCATCTGATAGTTTCAAAATCGACAGGGAAAAGTCAGTCAGTAAGCAGATGTCGTGTAACCGTCGTCGTTGAACAGCCACGTTCAATTCTGATAACGTCACGACTAAAGTGGTATAAACTTTACACAAAAAAATAATTTTTAAGGTTGCCAAAGTGGATATTTAATATTTTAGTGCTGTAGGGCATGTTATTTTCGTGTGAATAGTGGTCGTCCTTTAAATACGGAATGGGACAGAAGTGCATCGACCAAATTGATAACCAAATGCTTACTGGTTTACCTTTTTGTGACAAATATGTATGTACATGTGTAAATGCCGGTTCAGTTTGGAGTGAACCTGGTCCTCAACCAACAAACCTCTAAAGTAAAGGGGCTCACCTCTACACGACTCACTCGCAGCAAGGGTCCACATTCTGCTAGAAGCGGTTAAAGGACAAATGGAGAGGATTAACCAACTGCCAAAGATATGTCCGGCCTACGATAAGATTAGAACAAAAGATCTTTTAGCAGAACCTGCCCAGATATCGACAGAATAACGGCGTTAACCACGGGGCATTGGCCGATTGGAGACCATGCGGCTAAACTAGGTATTCCATACAACCAGCCCAATTGTTCATCTTACCCTAGGTAGCTAGGTAGGTAGGGTGGTCACCCACTCTATTAAAACCATTTGGAGCTCTCGATGAAGTAGGGCATACTTTTGACGTCAGTAGGTGATAGTTCGTCCAAGTAGTCAAAGTGATGGTATAGTTGAAAGAGATGAATGGAATGACCGTCTCTGGCAACATCACTCCCTCCGATTTCACATAGACCTCTCAAAGTCTTAAACACTCGCCATGAAAAAAATATTTCAAATTACCTTTCACCCGAACCTGCAGACCAGCATCATCTTCGTCTAAAGTCCCTGAAGATATGTCCATTCCAGAGTTAGAAATTTAATTAAGTCCTTTTTAAAACAACCCATCGTAGTCGGTCGCCGGGTGTCATTAAGTTTTTATCAACTTTAATTAGATTCCGTTTCATACTGTCAGTGACATGTAGCAACATGCCACCGTTTATGCGTAGTCGCCCTGCTTTTTCAATTTTTTTTTTAGAAAGAATCACTTAAGGCTTGAGGATAATCAAGTGCCTAGAAACTATTAATTACAGGGATCGTATGCAATTTAATAGAGTCCTAGAATTTATTTCAATAGGTTCAGCCAAACGAAAGATTGAAACTTGCATTTGTCGCAAAGAAAAAAAAAACAGACCTTCCGTAATTGGCTGTCATTATAAGCTCCTTGTACTTGAAGGCATCTCGTTAAAAGTAATTGGTTCTGAAAAAAAGAAGAAAAAAAATCACACTTCAGGTGATTTTAACTGTTGCTCCTCTGGAGAAAAGTGCAACAGCAGTTTTTTTTTTTTTGAATGGTGAGGATGGAAGATGGAGAAGCAATTGTCAATTATGGATGAGGGAAATCGAATAGAATTTGTCTAGACACTTTTAAATAAATTGAGTGCTGAATGCGTATTCTTATCGCGGTACAGTTTGGAAGCTTGCCATTTGAGTTTAGGTAAAGTTATTTTGAAATTTGTATATTCAGAGAAACTCAAGTTCAATAATCGGCAAACACCCCTTGTGGGGTAGATTAGATGCCACAATTTAATGGTTGTGACCAACCCAATCATATGGTGTACGGAGCAGCATTTCCACTCAATAAAATCCAACATGAACCCCATCAAGTTTATTGAATTCGTAGTCTTTTGCAATTCGTAGGCCAATTTATACTTCAAATGAATTGCAGAAGATCTGACATGCTTGAGTTTCCTAGCTCACTTGTACTGTCCAAGAATCCTGTGCTGGCCAGACGCCTTGGCCAATGCCACATGATCTTCTTTTTCCGCGCTGCCAATGTAGAATTGTACACACTAGCGCCCGCGACCAAAAAGTTCAGTTCCATTGGTTTTGTGTAAATTTAGGCCGCGCGACCATTGGGAGCACGAAAAAAGGAGCTCGTGTGGCATTGGCCTTAGGGTTATGCTCCGGAATTGAAATCTGTCATGAAAGAGCTTCTCAATTCGCCGTTCGGAGTCGGCAATAAAGTGTAGGTCCCTTCCATTCGTGCGAAATATCTAACACGCACAACATGAATGGTTGCAAGAAGCTAGGCCTTGGCTCATCTCGAGCTGTCGCGCCAGCTATTTATGTATTTTATGTTTATTCGGTCGCCGTAAATAGGTATCAGGCTCACTGTTGTTGATATCCGACCCCATTTAGTCTCTTTTTTTCGTTTTGCTTTGAACGAGAACACGGCTTCATCATAATGTGTACTAGCTTATGACATTCAACGTGGTGGCCGTGACTCAGTAGTCATTATTAGTTCGTTGGAGTGCTGTGTTAGCTGCGTAGGTTCGAGCTCCACCTATGCCCATCAAACATTTCTTCGCGAAACCATCTTTCGTCGGCGAATGACAAGGAAAAAAGTTCTTAATCGGAAATAAATTGTAGATCCCTCCCATTCGTGCGAAATGCAATAAGCGCAGCATGATTGGCTGCAAAAACCCGGGCTGTCAAGCCAGCTACTTATTTTTGTAAGCCTACTTCACCTAGAGTTAGCCAATAATAGAAAGTGTGAGTGTATATTGTCTTTATCAGCGCCCAGTGGAATGTGGACTTGTTCCCCTAGTTCGTCAGCATATTCCTTTCCAGTGATGTTTTATGACCTAGGACTCACAAAAGAGTGACCTTAAACTAGCCACCAAGATGCTGAAGTGCGCTTTGGCATTATTACACAATTTGGGAACATATGGCAGTCGAGCTAGTGGCTTTAATAACAGAAGCTTCACATAAAACACTTCCAACATGTTCCAATATTTCAAACAAGATGGCGCTACTAGTCCAAACCAAATGCGGAATTCTCTGCACTCGGTACTTCACTTCAATTGTTTAAGTGCCCCACAAATCGATGAAACTTCAAACTATATCCGACAACCAACCCTGATACTCTGACAACATTGTAAACAATAATAAGTGCAATACGTAAATATTTGCACAACAGACCTGAGGATTAAGACTTAGACAATCGCAATAACTTAATGGATTTCAACACGGTTGACTTTGTATTTCCCCTAAGCGACCTTCTCTAATGGGCAATCGGTCTTATCGCGAAATGCAATTATGTTACATCAGAAGACTGTGATAGATCTTAAAAGCTCACAGGCCTTATCGACAGATAATCGCAGTAGATTCCAACTATAAATATCACAATTGCACTACTCCCTAGCATAGTAGTGCACATAAATCCGTTGGCTAAAAATCAACATGAAATATCACGGTACGTACTTGAAAAGATACCTCTTTTAATTTGTTGTTATTCAGTGACGGTTTTTAATTTAGTGGCTGTTCTTTTAATGGTCGTTGGGTTCACTTGGGCTGTTCAAGTGCATGACGATGGGCAACCAGGATGCAAAACTTCGGCTGAGTTGGAAGTAGGGAAGTACAGAAACGTATGGGATCCAACCCGTTATTGGGTATGTGAACGATTGGGACAACCAGCCAGTGTCGCAAAGTGTCCTGGTGGCACAGGTTGGCTTGATAGCCGGAAGAAGTGTGTTGATTGGGATGATTGGGTATGGGAGGAGCCAATTCCTCCACCAAGTAAACCCTAAATGCATTTGTAAATTAATTCTGCAATTTTATTGTCGACAAATACACATATGACTTGAATCGGAAAGTAGTTTTTGATTTATGATGTACATATGAATATACAACAAGATCAGCAACATGTCTAAAACGAGTCTATTACGTCAAATGCAAGGATCCAAGTTTTGCCCAGCTGAAGTTCATGCGGAGGAACGAGACAACATTTTTTTAACAAAGAGAAGACAAGTGTGCAATATGCGGACCCTGCTTCTCCTCTGTCATCACCAAAGAAGGATTCACAATCGATAAATTTTATCCGCCTTTTCTGAGCTTGTTAAGGAGGTCATTGATCGTTTTCACTAGAAGAAGGTTTGGGAGCTTATTAGGAATTGACTGCCAAGTACTTGCTTGACCTTGTCGTTAAGTTCGCAAGTGCGAACTATCCGACTCCGAACGGCGAATTGAGAAGCTCTTTCATGACAGATTTCAATTCCGGAGGCTTGTCATTCCCCGACGAGAAGTGGTGCCGCGTAATCAGTTGACATAGACATGGCTTGCTTGCTCAGCAGTCCAACGCACTAACCACTGAGTCCTTTGCTTGTGTCTGTGAAAAAAGATCGAGGGCAACGAGCTATGATACCCTGTAAGTTTACCCTGAGTTAACCTCAAAAGACGAAACGGTCGTTTTATAAAAATCTCTTATAAATTGTTCATACTACATTTATTTCCTTAAGGGGCATTTACACATCCGGTTATTTGTCTCCACAATGCCCATGGATAGCAACCCAAATACTTATTCTGTGAGTAAAAACCTCTACCCACTGGGCAATCCAATTCTACTGGTGTAGAATTCTGTGCAGCGCATAGATAGAATATGTTCGGATTTGACACTCCTTGTGGTTGCACAAATGTTTGGTTTTCACAAGTGATCGTAGAAGCATCAACTTGAGTGACACAATCAGCACTCCAGTCTTCCCATGGAACACATCCCAAATTATCGCTGTCATTAATAAAACCTCGGCCTTCGGGACAATCAATAGATGCTGATTCGTTTAAGGCCAGGTCACAATAGTAGAACACATTAGGATCATCACCTCCCCATAATTGTGTTTGGTATAAACATGGATCACAGCTTACTGCACTGATCCATAGAACAGCTAATGCCGATAAAACACTCAATACTGAAAGGAAACAGAATGTTATTTACACCGAACTATATGCTTTGAGTGAATGTTGAACCTTTGAACATTTGCAAGCCTTTTCTAGAATTCACCTTCCACGAGCTGTAATAACTGACAAACAGTGGTAGGGGTTGTGATTTACTTTATATAAACAATCGACGATGGGTTGTATCGTGGTCTTGAAAGCAATCTTACTAATAACATGTTTGACAACCCACCAGATGTTTAATCAGCGTTGAGTTCGGTGTTCCCATTTGGGCCGGGAACGGTAGGGAAGAGTAGAATTGTTATACATGGGTTGAGACTACTGATTGGCGCGAGAGATAGAGAGCACAATGAGAGAACTCGTATTTGAAATCTTCGAACTGGTGGCACACTGATAAGAGACATGTTTGTTCG
This sequence comes from Matsumyia berberina, assembly GCA_917880715.2. Taxonomy (NCBI): domain Eukaryota; kingdom Metazoa; phylum Arthropoda; class Insecta; order Diptera; family Syrphidae; genus Matsumyia; species Matsumyia berberina. The sequence continues at coordinate 17,443,503 of OU862872.1, read as the reverse complement.
AACAGACTGAGGATTGTAGAGAAGCGACAAAGAATTCGACCGCTGATACACGCATTCCGGTAAATAATGCTTTCAAAACGATATACGACCTTGTCATAGTGAATCTTACTTAAACTCCCACGAGACGGTTACGAAGATTTCTTATACTAGATATGCATGTAAGCTATGCTTTTAAATGTCATCAGTGGTGACATTCTTAGTCGACCATCAAAGTTAACCGACAACTCGAGATGTACCAAGGGCAAAGTTCTCGCATCCATTCACGTTGTGTTGTAGTTTTCGCACATGGAAGGACCTACAATTCTAATAGTTGCCGACACATAAAGACAAATTGAGAAGCTTTTTCATGATAAATTATGCCCCAGAAGTTTGTCATTGGCTGCCGAGAGATGGTGTCGCGAAAAATACTTGATTTGCTGGACTCGAACCTGTGTCAGTCTAACATACTTACCACTGAGCAATGACCACTAGCAAGTTCTCTTGTTTGGCAAAATATTGCATACGTCTTGTCCAATACCGCGTAGTCAATAATTTATTTCATTAGAAGAATAGATTTCTTAGGCAGGGAGGTTGAAAGATATACGCCATAAGCTCACCTACTGGCTGGCCTACCAGCTGTTGGGTTCAACCTGAATAGAGATTATAAAGAACCATCTATCACGAGCCTCTCATATAAACATACTTCAGGAAGCTCCTAAATTTTATGTTAGCGCCTTACAGAAGCAACTGCTTCCCCTTGTGGGTCTACGAGCCATCGTGCGTGATTTCTGGAAATAAATCTTCCCCAAATGCCTCTGCCCCTCGATTGTTCTGCCCCATGTTTTTTTCGGTCGACCCACTCTTCTATCATCTTGGGTTCTGCAATAGTTATTGTAAAGAACACTGAGTCTGTCCTTATGAGTGCCAATGGTATATATTCAATAAAATGTCAAACAAAGCTTTTACTTCAAACTAAGTCTTAACATTGGACAGTTAAAAGCATTTTTCCGAGTCGATCTTGGTTGAAAGATTCCAGCGATTGCGCACGTTACCAACCATTTACACAGAATGCATAAATATGCGCTGACTGAAGGTCCTGCCTTTCGCTACTAATTTTTGTGTTTTTAAAGTTTGTGAAAACTCAGTGATGGAGAAAGAGAGTTAATAGTATAAGGGAGAGAGAGAGAGGAAGAGAATATCGAGTCGGTTAGGTGGCGATGCGCATTCATTTTAAATCTTTGCAATTCATAGGTTCTTCCGCATTGATATTGCCTGGTTAAAAAAAGAATTTCGTAAGTTCATTATTCGCCCGAAAGTAGGCTTAAAAATATAGGGGTGTGCAGAAGATGCGACACGACTGCACAAACGGACTGGCGAGATACAACCACAAATACACATGCATACATAAATATTTGAGGTTGTGGTGAAACTATTATTACAAAGCGTCCAACGTTCCGTGAGTGTTCGGAAGGGATTTGGTGGCATATATGTAGATTTATCACTAATCAGTTTTCAAGCTTGACGCTGGACACAATCAAAGAAGCTCAAACATGTTGCAGAAGCTCCTACCTCGTCATGTGACGGACGCATGTTTCGGACGAATGTATGCTTTTACAGATTGTGGCCAAGACTGTTAGAGTGGAAAACTGTTTACATCTCTTGAGAAAACCGAAGCTACGAGCATCGCCTTCAACAAGGAACACGGTTTGTTGATCCCAGCGAAGTTCTTGATTCACATGCATATCTATCCCTGAAAGACCATTCATATCAGCTCTATTCATTTTAAGTTTGGCTACGGTCGCATCCTGTTGCAGAGACAGGAGGCAGCACTGGATTTTAGACTCTGATGATTGCATTAAAGGCAAAGTAAAGTTCACTCAACATACGTTGTCGCTATGTTTCTACTGGGTTCTTGACGTGGACTTGTTATAGAATAAGTGAAGTCAAAAGTGCTGTCATCCGCAAAGGAATGGGTTGGATTGTGAGTGCAAATCAAGATCTGGTGCTGTCATGGGTATTGATCTTACGGATTTTATATTGCTCTCATAAGAAAGTTAGGTTTTCGAAGCGTTCAGCTGTGTAAGCACCTGGCTATCAGCCAGTATTTTACCCACGTCCGAGCCTTTCCCAGCTAGTTCATCTGGTTTGTTTGTTTCCTTCCATTTCATCGGATTTAGAAACCCAGCAAAGTATGCTGTTTTATTTCTCTTAATGCCATGAGGTATTGTACTAGCACTTTCAATGCTGCTTGACTATTCCCACATAAGATAACTTCCATAGCTTGTAGTACTAATACAAGCCGCTCACTTATAAGAAACTGCAGTAGACGGTTAGTTTGTGTGGCTAATTGACAAACAGTGGTTGTTAGAAGACCCCTGCTCCATCCCCATTTGCCATCTTCGATCCATCTTTAAAGAACGGTGTAACTGCTGTACAGGGCTTATGCCAATTTTGATTTAAGTGTCCAATATGCGCGTATCTAATGCATTCCATGGCTTCCAGTTTTTATTCACCCTTAGTCTTTTGATAGCTATGTCCATTCTTTCTCCCTCGTTTCGTTTCCAACTGAGTTTGAAGTCGAAGATACGTAGCACAAAGAAATTAAGAACAATACAAGCCTAAACTTCTTTCGAGTCACTTCACTAGGTCACTTGAACAACAGACAAAAAAAAATTATTTGATCGCAGAGTTCTAAGGTTCTTCAAAATATCCTAGCGCTTGTCGTGTTTGCATTTTAAGATTTTCGGATGTCCAAAATGGTGACAAATGGTCCTTTAACTGCTGGCGAAATGGAAGCAAGCGATCAAGCACTTCTAAAACATCTACTCCCAGTTGGCTTCTTGGAATCTTTTTAGCTTAGTTGCATGCACTCATTTACACTTAAACTTCGAGACAAATCGAGATACAACTTCGAATGAATTTAAAAAAAACACCGACTTACTGCTGGGTGTGTTTATGTTTATTAAATTATGTACATCCTCTTCCGAATCATTGGCAACTCAGTAAATTTTGTCAACTTTAAGGTATTTACAACAAAAATCACTATTCCATTGTTGAGCGGGTCCTCTTTCGGTCAAAGGTCGTATTATCCATTATCCAAATAATATTTAAACAGCAAGGGATGGTGGAGCAACAATATCTTCCCATTCCCACTCGTCCCAGTTAACACATTTTTTCAATTTATCCTGGAAAGCACCCTCGTTACACCGATATTGGACAGCAGGTGCGTTACGGGTATCACACTTCCAATATGCAGTAGGATCCCATAAATTCCTGTACAGGACTGTTCTGAATTCCTCAGGAGTGGTGCACGCTGGCCGACCGTCACGAAGATCGGTAAAACCGAGTGCTGCACCGAGAATAGCGATCAAAACTGCGAAAACTATGAATAAAATTTTTCTTTAGTAAAAATATATTTTTGTTGCGTTATATTCCGGGGGAACTTACTGCAAACCTTCATCGTGTGTGGAACTTACAATTGCATTGATCGATGTGTAGATAGGTATATTTATACCGCAAACTGGGCCTCTTGACTTATGAGTTCTGCGCAAATATGCATTATAATTATTTTCCGATAAAGTATTTACATAGCATGAAGTCAAACGCGAGCGGGTTACTCAGCGCCGACAAAGCAAAAGAAAACATGAAGACAAGCCGAGGGCGCGTTAGGTACAAAGGCTCAGATAGCAAATTTCATCAAATGTGAAACATGCTTTAATGTTAGCCGGTAGCCTCTTACGTTTCCTTAGAATTTTGTTGGGCTTCCTGCCAATGAAGTGTCGCTTGGTCTTTGAAGTGGCATACCGTAGTTTGCTAATATTTTCGATTAGTTGGTCTGTAATGCGGAGTTTCAGTCATCCTTTCTCGAACCTTGGAGCTGAAATTTGGAATTTCTGCAGCAAGATTCTGCGGATATGTGACCTTCTTGTTCGATAAAAATCTCCGTCACTCGAGCCAAAATTAAAGCTTAGAAAGGAAAATAGAGCTTGTGGTTTGTTCCCTTTAGGCAGAAGGACCAGCCCTGATACATTATTGTTACGTTCAGTGAAATGTTTTGAGTGTCGTCGGCATCAACTGCTTGTTGGTTGTCTTTCAGGGTGACGAGGGAATACTTCGTGTTTTCTCTCTTAAATTTTTCCAGTAATCAACGTTATTACGGAAACAGGAATGCAACCAAGTTTTCCAAGAACTTGAGGGACATAGGAAAGGTTTTCTGCCGCCGTATAGGTTGTGCCTGATGGGATTTGTCACATGGGTGCAGCTTTTATTTTTCCTTGATCTAATTGGATTCTTTTGCTTCTCCTTGCGGTTGCAGATACAAAACAAATGAAAACTGATTCGGGATTTTAGTATTGATGATAAGACCTGTAGCCTGAGGTCTGCTGTATCACACTGACTGGCGATCATCAGACTAATATTCACTTATGCATCTGTAGAACGATGGTTAAGGTGAGCAGTCAAACGTGCAGCACACAAATAACCATGCTCATCACTCTTAACGATTCTCTATGCGTTTTTCTCAATTTGCTACTCCCAGACTTAATAATCTAACCCTTACCTTTTCCCTTACACTCAGTCATATTTAATTCCATTCTTCATCAAGCCACTTATCGCACTGTGCATCCTAGATGGAAAACTCCCATTTTGAACTGAAAGTTGATGCTCTCTGATGAATTCTGCTGAGAGCACTGATTCTAGTGCCTTGCGACGCAATCGACGATTGTACATACATATATGTATATGTATGTACATAAATATAATCACAATTTACATTGACGGCTCAAAAATAGAAAAAGGAGCAGGAGCCGGATTCTACTCGAAAACATGTAGCGTCTTCCAAGCCGATTTACTGGCAATAGAAAAAGCTGCACGATACATAGAAGATTTCCACCTTCCCTAATCGGATATAATACAATCAAATCAAAGGGAGTCAAAAAATGACGAGACTCTCGGATCATCATAAGGCACCATACAGTCAAACTCTGCTGGGTTCCTGGACATAAAGACATAGAACAGAGCGAAAAAGATGATGAATTGGCAAGATTGCGGTCGGTTATGAACATTAGCGAAGTGGACACATCTGTATTGGCACCGATAGGGAGATTGCATGGGACAATAGACAACCAGAGCCAGAGAGGATGGCGTCAACTCTCGGACGTCATGGTTCAAATTAAATAAAACTAAAACTGGCACTGGACAGATTCTCCATTCGCACACTCACTGGAGTTACCACAGGACTCTGCCCTATCGGAGTCATGCTCCGCAAGTGGAGAATCGAATCCAACGATTTATGCAGAAGCCGCGAAGATGAGAAAGAAATAGAATCAATCCAACATCTGCTCTGTCACTGTCATTGCCCCGCCCTGCAAAAAACGACGTCTACGCGCACTTGGATCAAGGTTCTTTGCAAGCATGGCAGAGGTAAAAGACTTACAGTTGACGGACATATTCAGATTCGTAAAGAGCACTAACTGGTTCACAAAATACCCAACAATAGGATAGGTCCTTACGTTGTTCCGGGAACCATATTGATGTTCCCACAACATAAAAAGAGTACTTACAATGGACCTCCAGGTCTCTGAGTGAACGTGATGAGGTCTATCCATCACACACCCTACGTAACCTACCCTAACCTACATATAATCACTCCAAAATATGCTTATTTATAATCATTTTAAGTTAAAAGTGAGAAGGGGTGCGTTTAAGCACAAACAAAAAGCAACACTATGCTTCAAATACAATCCAACATGACCTCATTCGGCCTTGTTTCGTATTTTTATTAGCCAGTGTCCATCTATGTTCGTAGCAACTAAAAGCTTCTTGTCGTTTATTATCTACCGACTGACGGGGCGTCATCCAATTTCATGTCCCCATCGGGCTTTTCTCGCACTTACATACATATGTTCATACATCTCGCCGTCAGTATGCCACTCAAGTGTTATTACTTTTCTGAAAATTGAAAAAACCCCAAGCAAACGACCAGACAAAGTATAAAAAATTACTGAAACTCCGCTATCGACAGCAAAAACCAGGAGAAAACAATCCTGAGAATCAATTTTACAAAGAAAAAAGAATCAAGAAAATACTATTTCCTGTCCACAAACCGAAACGGAAGAGAAGCACACTCGGCAGGGAGAGAAGTACCTTATTCGTTCCCCCAACAGACACGACCGATGTGCCGTCCAACCCCTTGGCAGATAGAGAAATTGGTTCCTCTGCCAGGAAATATCACAATTGTCCATCGGAAGTGCATGATAGGACTTTAACGAGGTTCTTCGACATTCCACCACTACTACAACCATTCGGTCAGTGATATGTTCTACTGCTGCTGCACCAACAAGAATCAATGGCACCTCCATCTTCTGATGGAAAAGCATTGCGCTGGTTTATCTTTTTCCAATGGCATGCCCCTGACGGTGATCGTAGAAGAGGGCATTGAGTCAAGTGGGAATATCCTTCGATTTGTCCGTTGGAGCTGTGCATTTAACCTGATTCCTCATTGTTTTCAGCCAACGGAGCAACCTTGTGCGATAATGTACACTGGCAATCTTTCGGAGGAATTTATCGAAAATTTTTTTCTCCTTTTTCCTCTTTTTTACTATTTTCATTCTCAATTATTTGAGTCCTTTTTGCTGGCGGATGTCATCGGTAAAAGGATTTTCATTTCTCATTGTAGGCGACGCACGGACTTGAGATGTGGCAGGTGGATTAGGTTGGGTGTATGTTGAGACGGTTAATTTTAAATGGCAACAAATTGGAAGAGAAGAACAATAACTGGAGCAAAAGAATTGACTAATGATTTTCTACAGTTTTACTGTAATTGGATGGGAAAAAGAATGTGACAGCCTTGAGCGGTTTTTCTGTGGAATGTTAATAGGTATGTTCCTTTACTTTTCAAGTAGCTTCGAGTTATTTCTCAAATTTGGAGGAGTGGGGATAAATTCTCTCAAAGAATGCAGAAATTAAGAAAAAGTAAAGGAACGCTTTTTAGTAAGTTTGGGCTGCTTGATAGAAACGTCAAATGCAAAACCAAAACAATTGTGAACATTTAAATGAAAAATAACAAAAATCTATCTCAACTGTCATAAGATCAGCTGTTAGCTGTGTTACAAAAGTTGCCCAAAGATTTTCTTGGGCTGAAACTCGTAGCTCTCTCAGTTGAGGGGAAGTGGTTTGCTCTCTCGTGGCCTCTCTCTTTTGCCAAATTTTTGTGTTGTGGAACAGGATTAGGCAGTTTTTCGTAGCTTTGGTTTACTTGAAAAAGTAAAGGAACAGACCTAATGCTTACAGTAGTTGACTATCAATAAATCATCACGCAATTCCCCGGAGATAAAGTCAGTCCTAACGAACTCCTGTGGGTGTTGTGGCAAGGCCCATATGATTTAAGCAACCCGGTAAGCTAAGGCAAGCATAGCTGTTTCAACCCTTGTCGTTTCGGTGTTTTCTCTGAGGAATTTCCAAAAATAACGCCCACCACGTCATTAGTAGAAATCAGATAAGCTCCTAGAATAGGGCTAAATACTATCAGGCCAAATGAGAAGCTTCTTCAAAATGTATTCTCGAAGGTTCGTCTGATGCGACAGCAGCCACGAAAAATGGTTTGGTTTGTATTTCTAAGAAAGTCAGCCCATTAAAGTTCAGAAGTTTCATAGCGACATTTTTCTTTCATTTTATCAGCTGAGTGCCAAAAGAGACAGAGTCTATTTTTATGGCATGTTCTTGAAGATAGAAACGTTTGCTTGAAGGACACTGCTCTTTCACCGTATGCAGAACTTAGGTGATAAAAGAATCGTCCTTTTCTTCCCCGATATCGGTCAAGGTCAAATTTTTCTTTCTCAAATGTTGTAAAACATCCATAAACAAGATTAAAGCCAACTGTAGTCGGTAATCAGATTCTCAGGCATACGAGTATTCAGCAACTTTCATTTAAATTAAGTCGGTGATTGGTATTGGTAAGGCCTGCGATTTTCATCGACTAAAAGATTGATTCTCATATTGAATCGAAACTCGAGAATTTACGTATGTACTTAGTCGTATCTTTACGATGCTGTAATATGATGTAATGAAACGTAAATATCTTCAAACCGTACGATAGCTTATTTATAAATAGATACGCATACTTCGAAAGACGATTTATTTATTACTAAGTCTATAAAATCTATTTAATTGTAAAATAATTTATTAAGTGATAACAGAGCACTCAGGAAAAGGTTTTCTGTTGATTCGGTCGCTTATCATTCAAGGCATAGACTTGGCGTTTTAAGTGCATATAGGTACATACGTATGTATATAATAGTTATTTAGAACGTTGATATTGAACTTGTAGACACAGATTTAACGCTCTATTAATATGTATCATTACTTTGATGATACAATGATAAGAAGTACTTGAATCAGGTTAAGGCTAGAAACGTATATACATGTCGTTAATTTGGAAGTGGAATTTTGTATCCTTATATACATATAACCAGGGCTGGCGACTGACGCTACAAAAATCTACTCACATTCCTATTGGTATACAAAATTCATATTTTCTCCAGTACCACGCACAAAAGAAAAAGTAAATGGCTTGAAAGCCCGAGGTAATTTGTCCTTTTTGTCTTCAATCGCGGCTTCGGTTGGTGCATAAACTAAATGAAGTTGTATCTTACACTACTCTGGAATCCTGCTGTTTATATCCGGTCACTGAAGCGTTTCCAAGATATGAGGCAGCCACGTGCTGTTGAAGTTTACATCAATGCTACTCCAGATTCACGAATGCCTCCACCCAGTTTTCCGGAGTAAAGCAGAGTACTATACAGCGTCCAGTCATCTTACCTCACGTAGCTCTAGACTGCCCATTTCGAACTCCAATTGGCGGCTTGGGGACCGTCATCCTACGATTCGAGAAGGGTGCTAGCATTCCAGAATCGAATCGTTGTCCTAAGTATATGCCCAAAGATCGTCAACAAATACAATTAGTGCAAGATTTGTTTTCATTTATGGCGCTCTGGGTTAAACAACAATCGACGTTTATGCTGTTTTGTGGCTCGCCATTCATCCTCTCTACTTCGCAATTTTTGAAGAAATCCCCAGATGGCGTCAATAAAAAGCTTGCTAAATGGCTAATTACCAAAGGCACAAGATATTCGACTGCAGAGGCATATGTAGATGCTAATTTTAGTCTTGCCATCCGAAATTAGAGTTCCTTCTCACCTTTGCTATTAAACCCTTCTGCACCGCTTCTACATCAACAAATATACTAAACAATGACCACACAATTTCCAAAAACTATCAAGCACTCAACTAACTTAAACACTCTAGATGTCACCTATCAATTTAAATAGAACCGCGTTTTCGTTATAATGTCCATTTTTTCTTTAAAGTTTTATAACCGAAAGTACCACCATCGCTGTAAAGACTTCACGTTTGCAATCTGCATCATGAAGCCATCATCAAGATCATGTCCTTACCGGCCGAATGCATTTTATATGCAAATCATCCCTTTGCCTAGGTCGATGAAATTGGTGCCAAAAATCATGTCTACCGTAGTCTGCATTTCAAATCGATTGCATTTTCTTCTTACTTCCTTTCATCATACCTCTTGCTTCATTATTATTATTCAAGTCGTGTGTTGAGGAGAGACTCCTGCCATTTATGAAGTGTGAACGAAAAAACAGGATAAAAATATCTTACCTCACACTTGAGCTACAGCCGCTCTGGCATAGTAATAAGAAGGAGTTTTCACGTTGAACGTGATTATTGAGACTTATTTTGCATTTTATTGGTAAGTACATATCAACGTTGCGGAAAAATTCACAACACCTGCCACGACTGGTGATGATTGTGAAATGCAATAAAAAATTGAATTAATTCTTCTTTTCTCGGTCTAGTCGCACGGTGGAATTTGATTCCATTAGAATAAATAAAAAATGAAATAATATTTGTCTAAAGAAGTTTATTCGCAATCACATGCTGAAGCACAGCTTACGCGGTCGATTCGGAAGATTTAAAAACGTTGAGTCCGCTATAGTTCTCCACTAGCATGGTTTTGTATCGTCTTAAATGAACACTGATTGCTTCGTCTTTTTCTTTCGCCGAAATAATAATTACTCGAGATATAACAAGGTGAGATGGATTAACATTACTAAAGCCTTTGATAACATCAATTTCGTCACCAACATTGAGCTGGAAGAGTTACAAAACAGAATAAGAGATACATATGTACATACTATATCGGCATAAAAAGATGAATAAAATAATACTTGTCAACAAACGAACATTGATTTGAAATGTGGAGGTTCGCGGTCATACCACATAACCAATTAGAGCGTCGAAAGATCTTCTGAATCTTTCCCTGTTGGACAGAATATAACTGCAGCATGTGCATGCTATGAAAGTACATCCCTTATGAAAACACAAATTTCTTTAGCTTAGGTGAGAGTGGCTGTCGGCTCCTGCATTCACTTTGACCAATAGATGTCTATTGCGATGCCACAGGGTCCAGATCTATAAACTGGATTAATTAAACGAGTAGGAGCTAGATAGTTCTCATTTCAGTACTCGGAATGTCGCCGAGATCATCAAAGAAAGGATGATTCTTTTGAATATGGCCAGACAGGTAGAAAGAAAGTGGAGCAGCATCCTGTGGGAAAACCGAAACCGGTCCTAATTAGCGATTACATTAGTAGGACGAAACCATTAGATGGAATGACCTACTCTAGGTCGGATATGTCTGAAGATTTGACACGTCGTACCTTCCGCCCATCTACCGTTGGTTTTCCTTATTGCGTCCTGCTTTAAAATGTGTTAACACGTATTGAGGGACTACTCCAGTTCCCATAGTTCGGGTAGGATAGCTAGGGTAGTCTGTCGAGGTCTTCACTCATGCAGTTACTTAAAATTTCCGTGTATGTACAGTAGGCGAAGAAAATAGTTAATGATTGAACCGGCTTGGTTGAAATTGGATTTTGGTTAGGAGATTGACCTAACATAATACGGTCAAATTTCAGTTGGTTCTGGTAAGCTCTTACTAAGCCTAGTTGATTGACGTTGATTGTACAAACATATCCCAACAAGTTTAAACGTTACCTATGCACCTTTTCAAATGTTCAACTTACATGAGCACTTTTCTTCGCTATCTTCTGACCATTTACGCGAATTTTACTTTCATAGAAAATAACTTCGATTTTGCTGTAAGTAAAGAATATAACACTAAACAAAAGGAGCTTATTTAATTTATGGCACAACTTACTTCCTGGCTATTTGTAGTCCAGCCCTTATCAAGAGATCCGCTCGCAACGAATTTACCTTGACTTTAACAATCTTCGAATCGCGTTCATCTTTTAGATCAGGATCATTATCGTCATCGTCACTATCCGAATCCTGTTGAAAGAGGAGAATTAATTATTTAATAATTATTGAAAGTAAGCTCTTACTAACCTCATCCTTGGACGATTGTTTATTATATTTATTATACACACCACTGGTGGTGATTGGCCTAGCCGTTGAAGCAACATTATAAATTGGCCCTTTGTACTGCATTACTTTATTCTTACATGATACAGAAAAGTAGCTAGACGTTAGCGGAAGCTGTTTCCATTTACTTAAGTATTTAAAATTCGATATAAATCTACTAGCTAGCATATTAAATATTGTCTTTCTCGACAAGAAAAAAATGTTATGAAAACATTTAAACTTAACCTTAACCACACTTATCAGCTGATTGATACTTCAGCTGTCAGATTTCGCTAACGTTCAGGTAAACAGAAGTGGGTAACTAGAAAATGAACGTTTTATTGCGCGACATAGCGATTCTAGCCCGCTTCTCCCTGATGCTGGAGTGCCTGTCATACGATTTTTCAGATATTTTAAATCGTCGATTCTTCTCGAGGTAATTCCCGAAAGCCACTATGACAGTTTTTTAACTGGGAGATATGAAAATAAACACAATACGCCAATGGTTTTGGATGGTGACGGGCATTAAGCCGCTGATTGTTCCGCTCTTTACGAAAGGTAGAAAGGTAAATTGTTGACGCACTAAAGGATTATTTATTTATAGACGTTTCCCAAGGAAGGCACACCTATAAAGCTTATAAAGCACTTGGAGACGTTTGTAGTGGCTTAGTAGCAATACGTAATTGCACGGTGCTTGCTTGCTTTCAGATGATACCCAGCTGGCTTTACAGCAGATTTATGCTCAAACATGGTGCTACCTATGTACTCGTATGTGTGTACAATAAGGCGATTAGATTAGTAACTAGAGTGTTACGTTTTGAGGCACTCTTTCCCATCTAAGTACCCAACTTCGTTTAGCCCCAAAATGCACAACACCTATCGCATGAGTTCTCGCTGAAATTGTAGGACCCTGGCGTTTTCATGTTCTACGCTCCCTGAGAAGCGTTGTCACATTCTTAGTTGGGGTACAACAGCCAAAAGTCATCAGCGAGTGATCAAACCTAATCCCATGATTTGTTAGCTTAACGTTTCGATTGCGTAGAATACCTACTCACGACAGATGCGAGAACAGAACTAGAGTTGTAAAATGAAAGTAGTAACTCAATTTTTAATTTGGTACAACATTTATGTATTTGTTTGCGATAAAGTTAGTTTTTCGCATAAACAGTGCACAGTACCTATCCTTCTAAGCGTACGAAACACACAAATCTTCACAAAAAAGTTCGGAAGCGTGTTGCGATTAACACCGAATGCAGTCGCTTTCAAGCGACATGCAAAGCACTGGTATTCGTAGCGCGGCTCCAACTTTTAATCGAATGATTTTGCTCAATTTATGTGAACCGGATTTCTTACACTATTTACTGGTCTTTTTCAATGCAAATCGTATTCCACCTATTTTTTGTTCGGGAATCCATGCTCCAGATCACATCCTTCGTATACAATCTTTGGAAAATTCCATATTTTTGTTGCCCAGTTGTTGGTTTGTACTTTTACTAAAAGTTATTCTTCTCTTTTCAATGCTGTACACCTCCTTTTTCTGTTTGGGAACTCATAATCCAAATCATATTCTTCGTACTCAATCTTTGGCAGTTTCGCTGTTTTTTTGTTGCCCAGTTGTTGGCTTGTACTTCTGCCATTATTTCCCGAAAGCGAGATGAAATCATCACTCGGTTTTTTAACTATCTTCTTCTGAGTTCCGACTATTGTTTTTGGAATAAATACACGATCAACATTCGGCTCTTTTCGTAGGAAAATGCATTTAATTTCTAAGCTATTTTCAGTCTGTGGATTTTTTATTTGCAATTGCAATTTGTTTGCATCGCTCAAAGTGTTTTTGGTTTTTCTATTCTGTTTTGCTTCTTTTGGTGGTTTAGGTTCCTTTTCCTTCCGCTTCGATATCCATTCGGAAAGTTTTTCTGGCAATTTATTGGGAAACACTACCAAACTTGATTTTATTCCAAAAATTTGTTCGGTTAGGACTTCCAGGTCTTCCACAACATGCACGGGCACCGTATTCTTCTTTTGCTTTGCCATACATGCAACTTGATCGATGATAAATTTTGGTCGAATGCCTTGTGAAATTAACACCCAAGACATTCTCTGATTACTGATTTCACGAAGGCCACTGCCAAGTCCTAGGCAAATGCGGTTCGCCGTCGCGAACTCTTTACCGCTTATACCACCTTGTTGTAAACATTCGGAGCGTATTATATCTTTGAGTTTTAAAGTTTCACATTTTAGAAGTTTTTTGCTGAAACTAATAGAAAGAATTTAGTTATGGGATTGCCTTTAATTTAGTTTTACTTACTTCCCAGGTTGACTGGATGTCGCCAAAACTGAGTTTAATTTCTTCAATGGTTTCCGTTTCCCAGTTGACGATTTCGAGTTGATTGATTTTAAACTAGCCTTTAATTTGATTTTTTTTGAAGCCATTTTGAATTTTTAATAATTTCGTTTCAACATTTAACCAGATTTTCCAAAAGTTATATCTAAACGATAACCAAACTATTGAATTTGTGTTTCAGTTGTTTCGACAGGTGGTGGAGTGCAGAGATGTTCTGCTGGTTTTTGAAAAGTAGTAGAATATATTTTATTTTATGCATAAACAAGAGCGCCACGATATTCCATGTGAAATAAAGTGGAAGAGCAAGAGCGTAAGATTGACAAGGGTTAAAAGATGTGATATTTAAAGCAACATTTAAGAGTTGGGACGGTGCTGAATAAAAAATTCAATTACATTATCAAATCGAAGCTACTCTGTGCATTAATTCTCCATCGTTTTCCCCATAACCTTAACTCGTCCTCGTAATTCCCACGCACCTTTTTTTTTACGGGTGAATCAGTCATTTTACTTCCTGGGTTTAGAGGTTCCACTGTGTGACTTGGCTGGCTATACAATCTTCATGGTATCGGTATCCTATGCATTAGACATTTATGTACTTACACGTCTAGTCGTGTCTATAGCCTCTGCCTTCCTGAATCGGCAGCATATATGTATCTTATTCGGTGCCGCCATCGACGGACGCTACGCTGGACTTATCTCTTCATACAGTACTGGAAGTCTAGTTCACTTCTTCCATGGGTGGCTGCAAGGTCGCTTTTTGATCAGTTTGCTAGGATTATCAAGCGGCAATTTGTCTGCACAGGAGAAACAAGCTTATTTTCGTCCTCTTCTGTCGTTGGGGGCACAGCGCTGTTATGATGTGCTGAGACGATGGTCTCAAAAATATTGCTGCATTGTGGGGTCCTTAAATTTGCTGGTGTTATACCTGGCGTCTCTGAGAATTGCACTCTTTCGGACTAGAGTAGTGAAACGAAAGCAACTTCTTACTAATCCTTTTATTTAGGTCTATAAATACGAATTATTAAGTTGGAAATAACAGTTGGTATGGACACCAGTTCGACCCAAAAGATAGTTTTCATAAATCGATTTAAAGACCAACGCAGAAAGGCGTACCGAATATAGAAACATTCACTGAACAGTTTGGAAGCCCATTGCGAATAGATTGTTTTCAATAAACCTCTACGAGGTTTTAGCGGAACTATGGAAGTGTCATCTTTCTCTGGCCTTTACATTGCCTTCCATTCTTTCTCGCATTCCGCTGGAAATTCCACCTAAATTTTACTCCCATATATGTGGATGTATGGTCGAAGTCCGGATCCCATTCTTCGTAAAAAATCTTCTGTAGTGGGCCAATTGATTCTATAAAAAAAAAAAGTGCGGGCGATTAAATGCTTAGGAGTGACAATTGACAAACAATTAGATTTCTTGAAAAAATTGTGAACTAGCGGTCTATACTATTCTTAATTGCACCAAAGCACACCTCGAAAGAATTTTCAAAAATTAAAGAGCAGGTTTTCCTTCTGGGTTTTCTTGCGCGGCCCACATCACCACCCTTCGGATCGTCATAAAACAGATCTTCGACTATGGACTTAGAAAATACTTTCAATATTGTTAACAGGGACACCTTGCGCAGAACTATTCTAAAGTAACTGGTTGTTAAGTGCTGCACAGAAGTTGACTGCCAGAAGAGTTTGAAACTCAACACGGTATCTGGCAAGAATGTATACTGTTTCCATTCCTATGGTGACAAGTGGCTCGTGCTTTTATTCAATGCAAAACGGAGGAATTTAATGAACATGCATGGTTTGCTGATCAAGAAGTCAACCCTGTACAAGAAGTTCCGTATTTTGCGATTATTGTATCGGTGAATGGCAGCACCGAACTGGTTTATATAGCCGAATCCGAAAGCCAAAGGATGTTTTTGGTAAGCTGTCACGTACATAAGCGGCATTGGAGTGGACATGCTTCGTAAACGCGGCGATTGCATAGTCAGCCAAAGTGTGCAATGGAATCCACTAACGCAAAATGGAAGAAGACTGGGTCGCCACAAGCCCAAGACAAATGTGGTACGAGACTGTCGAAAAGTGCCAAGGCAGTTGGGTAAAAGTTGGAGAGGATTGCAATATAGATCGCCAGGAATCAAACTTGATGGCGCTTATGAGTAGTAGTTGCCCTTAGTCCCATAAGAATGTAAATTATAATAATTGTTAATAACTAATAAAGGAAAAATAATAATAATTACTATTGCTTCCAAGATCCTTATTTGTATTAGGTTTTTTCGTTTTTGTCGAGAGCAGGACTTGGTCTCCGCCCGATTTCTTATCTATCTCCTTGTCAGTTTCGGTTCCTTTCTTTGGAAGAAATGCTCGCTGTCCATCCAGTTCTTTTCGCAGGAGAATGCATTTAGTTTCTAATTTCTGGTTAGGTGGTGTGTTAGTTTTCAATATTTGTTCCAGTGGGCCATTTTTTTTTAGTTTTTCATTCCTTGGGATGTCAATTTCTAACTTTTCAACCAGTTTCGATTTCCTTGACCTTTTATGCAGTTTTGAAACCCATTCCGATAGTTGTCCTTGCAATTTTTCTGGAAACACTACCAAACATGATCTTACCCCGAACATTCTTTCGGTTATACATTCCAAGTTATCGACCATGTGCACCGGCAACCTACTATTCTTCACCTTTGCCAACATTGCAATTTGATTGATTGTAAATGTTGGTTTAATTCTATGCGATATGAGGACACAGGACGCTGTCTTATTACTTATTTCGCGAATACAACTTCCGAACCCTAAGCAAATGTTGTTGTCTTTTAGAAATTCTTCCGGTAAACCACCTTGGGTAAAACATTCATGGCGTAATATATCTTCGAGATCTGCAATTTCATTCTTGGAAAGTTTTTCGCTGAAAATTATAGAAAATACTTGGTGATTTAGGATATCATAATATATGTCTTAAATTTATATTTTACTTTACGGGATTAAAGGGATTCGCCAAAATGGGTTTTAATTTTGGCAACGCTTTCCGTTTCCCAGCTGGTAATTTCGCATTGGTTGCTTCTAGACTGGTCTTTAATTTAATTTTTTTTGTGTTCATTTCGAATTTATTATTGTTATTTTTTCCAAAACTCATTACCAATTGTTTTTGTTTGCAACATTTGTTTTTTGTGCTTTTAAAATCTAGACAGATGTAAAATGCAGGGATGTTCTCTGGTTCTTCGAAATGTAGTAAACTAGAAAATACATTTGGCATTTGGTTTTCTGCAAATAAGAAAAATTATAAGTCACATGAGTATTCTTAAATTAATTACATACATCATACATGACATGAATTATAATTAAAGGTTTAGGAAAGACTAGGTTAAATAGAAAATAGAGCAACAGTAGTCATACGGTATCCAGATTACCAATAGATTTATGTGGTAGACCGTTAATTCAGAAAATCTGTCGAGTTCTATTATGCAGTTTGTCGTTTTAAGTCAATAATGTTAATAGAGAGACACATTGAACAAATCCAAGGAAAGTGGAGGAGAAAAAAATAAATTTTTATAATAAACGAAGTTCGCTGTCCCAAATAGACGCCCTTTCCCTAAGATATAAGATTGCGCATTTTGAAAACGGCATATCATTTTAAAGATGTCTTCTGCTTCTTGGTTGGAAACATATAAAAATGAAACATTTATGATATGGAACGTGGTTGCTTACACCGATTTTTTAATTTCTCCAAGAGTATTGAATATCATCTACACTCCATATTTTCTGTAAACAATTTTCGACAATGCTCATGCTAATGCTAGTGTGATCACAGTCTTAGACTGTAGATACATATAATCTTTTACCTTTATTACTTTCCAACTTGGCTTCGTATAATGACAGCCGGTAAACTGACAGGCTGTGTTTGTCTAACAAATTTCGCATCGTTTTCGTGTGCTTGAATCTTTTTTAAATATATTTTCACAGATAATTTTGTTGCCAAAAGCATAATTTAAGATCTAAAATTCACCCAATAAAAGGAATATTTAATATTTGACTAACTCCTAAAATACCGTGTTAATAACTTGGTGAGTATAAACTTGGTTATGTTTACATGCGCGCGAGAAAACATTTGCAAACGTTTCTTTCCCAGTAACTCGCTATGGATTCCGATTTATATGATGAATTTGGCAATTATATTGGCCCAGATTTAGACAGCGACGATGATGATGATCAGAGCATCTATGGACAGCATGATATACCAGACGATCAAGATGTAAATAAAGAAACAAAAAAAGAATTAAGACAAATTCACTTCAAAGTTTTTTTCTTCAGGAAGATGCTATGGAAGAAGAGGAGCCTGAAAATGATGAAGATAAGGAAATTACAGCTGTGGTTCTACATGAAGATAAACGTTATTATCCCACAGCAGTGGAGGTCTACGGACCCGATGTGGAGACAATTGTTCAAGAGGAAGATGCTCAGCCATTAGATAAGCCACTTATCGAACCAGTTAAGAAGTTGAAATTTCAACTAAAAGAGCAGGAACTACCGGAGACCACTTATGAGATGGAGTAAGTGTGCCACTGAATTTCTGAAAATGTTATGTCTAAACTAAATATTTTCAGATTTATGGCTGACTTGATGGATACACCACCGTTGATTAGAAATGTTGCTCTAATTGGACATTTGCATCATGGCAAAACTACATTCGTTGATTGTCTTATTCGACAGACGCATCCTCAATTTGATACGACTGAGGAGAGAACCCTTCGCTATACGGACACACTATTCACAGAGCAAGAACGAGGCGTTAGCATAAAAGCCACGCCAATAACTCTGGTTCTTCCTGATGTCAAGCATAAGAGTTATCTTATGAATATCTTTGATACACCCGGTAGGTTTTACGTAGGTTCGGGATGAACTTGGTCTTCAGCCAACAAGCTCTGGATGTATTGTCCATGTTTCAGAGCATTGAAGCAGGATTGGAAAGACTGGTTATTGTTTCTAAGTGACTAAGAATGTGTATATTTTTAGGTCATGTCAACTTTTCTGATGAGACCACCGCTGCCATGCGGATGTGCGATGGTGTCGTTGTGTTTATTGACGCTGCGGAGGGAGTCATGCTTAATACAGAACGTCTGCTGAAGCATGCTGTACAAGAGAAAATGGGAATCACTATATGTGTCAATAAGGTGAGAGCAGTCCAAGCATTAGTGCTTATAAGCTTTGTAAAATTGGTGCTTTCTTTCAGATCGATCGTCTCATTTTGGAGCTCAAGCTGCCACCTCAAGATGCATATTTCAAGCTAAAACACATTGTCGAGGAAGTTAACAGTTTATTGAGGTGAGGTCGTTAAAGTTTGTACTTGATCAGCACTAAGTTGTTGAATTTCAGTGTTTACTGCGATGGAGAAGAGTCAATTGTGGTGTCACCAACCCTTGGGAACGTCTGCTTTGCTAGTTCCCTGTATGGTTTCTGTTTCACTCTTAAATCATTCGCAAAACTCTACGCCGACACGTATGAAGGCGTTAACTACGTGGAGTTCGCTAAACGCCTATGGGGCGATATGTACTTCCACAACAAATCGTGAGTATACGTCGCACTTCTATGAGCTTAATCGACGCCCCCTCTTTCCTCTTTGTAGACGAAAATTCACAAAAAAACCACCGCACAGCTCTGCTCAGAGGAGTTTTGTTGAATTTATTCTCGAGCCAATGTACAAGCTCATCGCTCAAGTTGTCGGCGACGTAGACACGACTCTCCTCGATACCTTGGCTGAACTCAATGTGCGGGTGACAAAGGAAGAAATGAGGACAAACATACGACCATTGCTGCGCCTAGTTTGCAATCGCTTTATCAGCGATTTTAGTGGATTCGTTGATATGTGTGTAGAACACATTAAATCGCCGCTCGACAATGCGAAGAAAAAAGTTGATCACATCTACACTGGACCAAAGGAAGGAGATATCTATAAAGACATGGTCAACTGCAACCAAAATGGCACGCTGATGGTTCATAGCTCTAAAATGTATCCCACCGATGACTGCACATTCTTCCAGGTAAGTGGCCGTAAATTACTCAGAGTTAACTCAATTAATCGGTTTGTTTTAGGTTCTCGCTAGAGTGGTGAGTGGCACGCTCCACGCAGGACAGGAGGTCCGCGTACTCGGTGAGAATTATACACTTCAGGATGAAGAGGATTCTCGTATTCTACAAGTTGGACGTTTGTGGGTCTACGAAGCTCGCTACAAAGTAGAGCTCAACCGAGTTCCAGCTGGAAATTGGGTGCTCATTGAGGGTATTGACCAGTGCATAGTGAAAACGTCGACTATTGCTGACATCGCTGCTATTGAGGATCTGTATATCTTTCGTCCACTGAAGTTCAACACGCAGAGTATCATAAAAATCGCTGTAGAGCCTGTCAATCCCTCAGAATTACCAAAAATGCTCGACGGATTGAGAAAGGTGAACAAGTCGTATCCACTGTTGTCCACTCGTGTAGAAGAGTCTGGCGAGCATGTAATTTTGGGCACAGGGGAGCTCTACTTAGACTGTGTGATGCATGACCTGCGCAAAATGTATTCTGAAATCGACATAAAAGTGGCGGATCCAGTTGTGGCTTTCTGCGAAACTGTTGTGGAGACTTCGTCATTGAAATGTTTTGCAGAGACACCGAATAAGAAAAATAAAATCACAATGATCTCAGAACCGCTGGAGAAAGGGCTCGCTGAGGACATCGAGAATGAAGTAGTCTCCATCAATTGGAACAAAAAACGTTTGGGAGAGTTTTTCCAAATCAATTATGATTGGGATTTACTGGCAGCACGTTCAATTTGGGCATTTGGACCCGATACAACCGGGCCGAACATACTTGTTGACGACACACTTCCGTCGGAGGTTGACAAGAACTTGCTTACTTCCGTGAAAGACTCCATTGTTCAGGGCTTCCAGTGGGGCACGCGAGAGGGACCACTCTGTGAAGAACCGATTCGAAATGTGAAATTCAAAATTCTTGACGCTGTCATTGCGAATGAAGCTCTACATCGTGGTGGTGGACAAGTTATTCCGACAGCGCGCCGTGTAGCATATTCTGCATTCCTCATGGCGACACCAAGACTTATGGAGCCATATCTTTTTGTGGAGGTTCAGGCACCGGCAGATTGCGTGTCCGCTGTTTACACCGTATTGGCACGGAGGAGGTTTGTATGAAATGTTCAGCTCACTTAATACATAGCTAAATTAATTTCGTCGTTTCAGAGGTCATGTGACGCAAGATGCACCAGTCTCAGGTTCTCCAATCTACACAATCAAAGCGTTTATCCCTGCCATCGATTCGTTTGGATTTGAAACTGATTTGCGTACGCATACCCAAGGACAAGCGTTTTGTTTGTCTGTATTTCATCATTGGCAAATTGTGCCGGGAGATCCCTTGGATAAATCTATCATCATTCGGCCACTGGAACCACAGGCGGCTTCGCATTTAGCTCGAGAATTTATGATTAAGACGAGAAGGAGGAAGGGGCTTTCAGAAGACGTGTCCATCAATAAGTTCTTCGACGATCCTATGTTGTTGGAGTTGGCACGACAGGACGTACTTTTGAATTATCCACTTTAAGTGTAAAACTATTAAATATATTTGTAAACAATCGTCTGTGTAAACTTGGTTCATTTAAATTTACGTTTGGATTTGAACGTGGCTGTTGCTGGGTTAAACTTGGAAATTTCGAAAAAGCTTTAAACTGGTGTTGGCACAAGATGGTGGAAGTCTCGGGAGGACCAATACAGAACGCCATCTGAAGGAAAAAGCTGATAATAATCTTAGGCTGAATCTTCTCTTTACACGTTTCTACCTTTGACAGCAGATGGCGGTAGACAGAAAATGAAAAGAAATGGATAAAAATTAAAACGGTTTATTAAAATAGAAACAAAGATTTATTTTGGAATTTACGCTTGGAGAGTCCACTTAAGCACCCTAATCCCGTCACCCTCATACTGGATAAACGGGCCATTTTGAAAATGAAAATGAATGAATGAACTCTGTTTCTTGTAGCAGACGAATGTTAATCAATATAACGGAACGGTTACGGAGGGCCGAAAATCAACGCCTTAAACTAGCAAGCGAAAATATCTAAACATAAATCGAGAAAATCCAGTTGTATAGAATTGCAGACCAACTGCGTCGGGGGATTTTGTACTGTCAACCGAATGAGAACATAGGTTACCATTTACACTGAAACTATAAAAGAATTAGCCCAAGCACTCACTTACAAAAAAACGTCGGCTGATATGATTTGTAAAAGCTAGACAAATAGATTTCGGTGCAAGATGGATGAAAAATCATGAAACCATGAAAAATATGGCACAGGTGGCTGTAGGGCATTGAGTAGTGTGTCTTCTTGTTATCCTCGTTCTATAGGTTGAACAATCAGTAGGAGATAGAATTGTTTGTTTCCGAAAAACCCATGATAGCAAATGAGTTTCTCGAACTGATTCACCAAAAATTCTTAGTTATCACTTTATCTTACCGGCTTAGGTATACCGTCTAATTGCTTAATAAGTATGGCGTTTAGATTAAGAAAGATTCTTCACGCCGAAACCTAAAGATAGGTGAGAGTGATTGCCTGTAAACATACAGACGCTCTTAGGCCGATATCGGCCCGTTGTGATACCAGGAGAAAGGAATAAACTTAAAACCAACCAGAGCTTTTCATAAAGCGGAGTATACTTCTAACGGTTGTGTTAGCTAAATCATCTAGAATCTATATCTTCGAAGACAGGAGCCCAGAAATGGCGAAGTTTTATTTTTAACAGCACCGAACAGGTGCAGAAGAAATAGAAAATGGTTTCTTCTTCTCTTAGTTTTAACAGTTTCTGCAGAAGAAGAAAGAAAAGACCTAATCTGGCATGTGCGGACACCGATTTCGGAGCGATCAAGCAAAACCAATGCATTGCCAGAAGACGAGACTGATATTGACTCAAAGGAATTTAACCTGAAGCAGTGTGCCATTGTAGCGTGTCTGGTCGGTCATTCTAATACTAAGTTTTCGGTGATTACTTATTTTTTTTTTTTGACCTACATACATAGGTGAAGGATCATCTAGTAAATGAAGAGAGGGTTCAGCGCCTAACTCAATGCACACGACGTGCATTCTTCACCGTAATCTCGCATAGAACACAACACAAAACATTGCTCTGTATATTTAGTCTGTTATCATAAGCGGTCTTGAAATCTCTGAAAGGTGGTAGGTATTGGTTTGGAATTCTTGGGCTTTCTCCAGGATCTGCCGTAGTATGACTATTTGGTGGGTGGTGCATCCAGTGGTGGGTCCGGTCCTATGGCCAATCATATGGTAACAAATGCAATTACACTCACACAACTTTGCAGGCTACGGTACGGCCTTTTTGTATTCTTTACTAGTAACGTTCCTCCCAAAATGTTTGTTGCTCATGTACAGTGCTCTGGATTTTTAAAATCGATTTGTATGAAATTGCAATCTATAATCCTTTGCGATCTCCCTTGGTTAATCGACCAATATAATGACTAATAAATATCGTATGTCGCTTCAAGAATCTTCCAATTTACACCGATTACACTGGATGGCATCCTGCGTTAGTATGCATCTTAATTATAATTAATTGCCCTTGTATTTCCCCTGACGAGTTAACACTTTAAATTAACCGTACGAAATTAATGATAGCGTTTAATCCGCCGATACCGCTCTGTTGCCACGACCCTGCTTGCAACCGGAAATTGAGAGCACAAAAGATGGCCGCGCTGGATTCGCTTGTGTAATCAATCTGATTGAAGGGCGGCCTGTGCAAAAAACCAGAAAAAGGAACGAATGAACTATATGTTCATGTACATACATACATATATCATGGACCTGCATAAAAATGCAAATATTTTTAAAGTCAATTTTAATAGCACTTTAGGTGTGAATAATTTATACGTCAGCCCCACTGAGCCCGGTCCCTGTCCCGGTGAGATATCAACCCTATTTTACGACCGTTAATACGGACATGTATCCGCATATTTTTGCCTTCCATGGAACATTTTTACATTTTTGTTTTTCTTTTCGCAAAAAAAAAAATGGAAGAATTTTTAATTTGTGGGCGTTGATTGTGGGAAATATTTTTCAACTCTCATTGCAATGTTTTCACGGGGTCACGCGTTTGTGTGTTCATTATATCACATTATCGGTGTTGCATTGCTCCAGTTGTTTGCTCTGATTTTTTGTTTACTTTGTGTGGGAAAATGTTTATGGGTACATGAATCACAATGGAATTTTTCACATTTATTATTTTTCATTGTTTACACCACAATGACAATTGGTTCCAACATGTGGACGGCCTAAAGGAATTTTCGCTGATTGCATGGACGCAATATTGGCTGCGAACAATGGCCATTTAAGATACCGGTTAGGATTTTAAGGCGGTTCCTTCTTAGATTCATAAGAAACTAAGGAAAAGTAGTTGGCACATTTTTGTCCCATACTTTTAATCCAGATTCAGATTTGAGCTAAGTTTCTTCCTCGTGGTCGCCGTGGCTCAGTGGTTAGTGCATTGGACTGCTGTGCAAGCGGCGTGGCCTTCGGGAGCATAATCTGTCATGAAAGAGCTTCTCAATTCGCCGTTCGGAGTCGGCAATAAATTGTAGGTCCTTTCCATTCGTGCGAAATTGTAAGACGCACAACATGAATGGTTGCCAGAAGCTAGGTTCATCCCGAGCTATCGCGCCAGTTATTTATTTATTTTTTCTTCTTTGATTAGATTTTGAAAAGACATTTGATTACTTCGTAGAAAATTTCGGGGCCATTGAGGGGGGTTGATGCACCTATTTTGACCAATGAGCTTGCCAATGTGACTTTTGTGCGCAGCGATCTAGTATTATAGGACCAAATTCTTTCCGAGTTGAAGAATCATTTTGACTGCTTCTAGTTTTGGTTTTATCTTGGTCAAGTTCATGACCCCCAGAGATGACAAAGGAGCGACGGGTTTTAGAAAACAAGTTCAAGGTTATGCACTGATACTATCTAATACGTAAGTGCTAGAGGACTCGAGTATTCTAAACCCAGATCCACTATTTTTGAACCGTTCTTATACCATACTTGATTGTACTCCAACGGACGTGGTTTATACTTCTCTTAATCTTCCCTCCGGAGTATCATTACCAAGTAGTTTCGTATGTAGCAGTACTTTCGAAAATTAATCGATTCTAATAGGAAAATGCAGCAATTAAATGTTTAAAATGTTTTATTTGCTCCATTAAATCTTGTCATATAATATAAAATATTATTTTTTAACTTTAACCTTTTCATTGTAACAGTTTTTAAAATAAAGAAACTCTTTACAGGACAATTACTGTACGCAGGCGAGGGAGTGGGATAATGGATGGTTGACTAAATAAATATGGGCAAATGTCTTAGGAAAAACATAAATATATTACATTCTTTCAGTAATCCATTTTACACACAGCTAAAACGGTTTTTTGTTTTCTTAATTACATCTGATTGAGGTAATTTCTGTTATGTTTAAGGAAAAATTATAAAAAAATGAAAATAGTCAAAAATTTGAAAAGGGAAACGACATTAGGGAACTTTTGTTTTGTTTTTTTTTTTTTTGTGTTAAACTATCGACTCATAATACACGCACATACACACACGAATAAAACGGTGGAGGTTCTCCGCAATGAACACTGGAATAACGAGTATAAACTAGGGATTGAGCATGAGCCGATAAATTGGCCAATTTACAAGCCATTTTGAATGTTCTCGTCGTAGGTATCGTTCCCTTCTTGTTCCGCGTCGAATTCCACATCATCTTCGGCTGACGCTTCCTGCGAAAAATAAATAATTTTTTTTTTTTTTTAAATTACATTCAAATGAAAATATGTATGTATTATTTAATTACTTGATACTGTTGATATTCCGAGATCAAATCATTCATATTTGATTCAGCTTCAGTGAATTCCATCTCGTCCATACCTTCTCCGGTATACCAATGGAGGAAAGCTTTGCGACGGAACATCGCAGTGAATTGCTCGGATATCCTCTTGAAAATTTCCTGAATAGCGGTTGTATTACCAATAAATGTGGCTGACATTTTCAGTCCACGAGGAGGAATATCACAAACGGCAACTTTAACATTGTTGGGGATCCACTCGACAAAGTAGCTGCTGTTCTTATTCTGGATATTGAACATTTGTGTGTCGACTTCCTTCATTGACATTGGACCTATAAAAGAGGCAGAATTAAATTTAAATTAAAACACTTACATATGTATGTATGTATATTTGAACAGGATTTTTTGTGTAATTGGAATATGTCGCGCAACTGGGGAGGAATTCTGTTTGCTTTTGTTATATAGAGTTGGAATTAGCAGGAACTTTACTCAGCGCTCAGATTAATTTTGTTTCCCCACAAAAAGTAAATATCGTCTGAACGGAGTGTATAATCAAAAGTATTTAGGACTGAGAAGAAAGTCAATTTCGAGTTTGTACTTATGCTCTGTGTAGTGTGTATAGTCAAAAAGAGAATCATTAATAATCGACGTTTTGGTACAACAAATGGATTATTAAGAAGGCTTAATTCGAATGAAAAAATGGTTGGTAATTAGAACAATCTAAGCAATTGGAAGAGAAAAGCTTAAAAACAACTAATATAGTTGAATGTGATGCCACATAACTATATTTACCGGCACAATTGACCGCCCACTCTCTACTCAAGTGGCGTTTGTGTCTTAAGATACCACCACTGCACTTCAAACAGTAGCTCCACTTTCGGAAATTAGGAACGCAAACGTAACAATCTAAAAAGAAGGTTCGAGGAAGGAGAACTTGAGATCGAATTGCTTAGACTCCTGATTAGGTGGAAGAACAATCTTTTCACGAATAAGTTATGATTATCTAAGCCCAGACAGTCGCCAGCATTATAGGACGTGCAATGAACGGATTGGCGCGAGTGCAATCGAGAACAACCAAACTGCTAAATGATGCAGAAGCATACACTCTGTCCAAATTGGATGAAAGCGGACAGACACACAAGTAAAAACTCATTGAGGTTCAGCTTATGTTAAAGAAGAACAAATTTTAGATCTGATCCATATTTCTGTGCAAACCCGTAAGTTTTTCGCAAAAAAGGCAACTTGCAGTCTATATCTCATTCGCCAAGCACCTGCGTGTGTTAGGCTCAAGCGACGACACTGATTTCCTGCTATTGCTGGGAACAGGGGTGGATCTTCGGTACTCATGTGGTGAATCCGAGTGTTCTGTACTTAAGGTGGGGCGCTGCAGTCCGGGGTGGACCTGGTCCTCAACCAACAAGTGTCTTCAGTCAGCTCGATCTTTAGCCAGCTGTCTCCAGTTTCGCACGCCAAGTTGGTTAAGGTTCCCTCCCACTTAAGTGAGCCACCTGAGTAGCGGTTTTCTCTACTGGCAGACCACATTAGATGTCTCAATTCAGAGATTGTGGTCAAACTAACTACATACATATGTATGTATATGGATTGAGAATGTGGATGGTTGTTCAAAAACCAATAAGCATACAAATTAGACGACGGAACTCGCTTTGGACCGCCGATACTTTTTTGAAGATGTAATGAAATTTGGTAACTCAAGTTGGCAGAAAATCTGGGTAGACTGAGAAATAAAGCCAGTAGAACCGTTGTGGAAGACAGGTTATTGAAAAAAAGTTGAAGAAAGCTATAGTACATCACCAGTAGCCCCAAGAGATGGCATGTAGGCTAAAAATTATTTACAGACATAGCTAAGCTGTAAAAGGTTTTTAACCCAAGTAGGCTAGGGTACGCTTCATTCAATATATTTTCTTACGAATTTTGAAAAAAAAAAAATGTTCATGTTTGGCAAGTGCTGGTTTAACTTTACTTGATCGTACTTAGTAGGAAGTTTGTAGACCTACCAGTTATGGATTTATGTGCAACCAAATTTCTATGTTGGAAAAAAAGAAGTTTGGGGGTACTCTTCTAAAGCCCAAAATTTAAAATTATTTCCATGCAATTAATTTGCTCTCGCTCTTATTTCAACAGGCTCAATAAACTCCTACTCTGCTCAAGAGTACTTCAAAAATATTCATAAAATAAATATAAACACTAGCAACGTGGAGTGTGGTTGACTTCAAGATGCCATTTTCTATACCATTCCAAGGATTTACATTCAAGATATCACTTGGTAAATTGATTTTTCCCGATTTATTTAACCCCGAGCATCCTTAAGCCTTAGGACTTATCTACGATATTCTTCCGTGAAAATGTTTAAATCTTTCGTGAAGATAAAAACACAAGACATTGGGGGGAAAAAAGAAAAAGAAAACTCAATTCCGACAAATTCATGAATGATAATAATTCTTCGATTCTTGTGCGCGTGTAATTTGCACAAAAAGAAAAATATAAAGAAGAAAACTCTATTCACTTTATTCGCAAGACATCCTTTCATTCAATTGTAGGAAGAGAGAGAGGCGCATTCAACGAACTAGATTCAATCTTGAAAATTGTTTACCTTCCCGGTCGCGCGAGTCTACGCTCATGCCATTTCCACGCGATGTTGCTTCTGTCTCTGGAAAAGCAGCAGACGGCTGTCGAGAACGCTGAGACACAATAGAACAAGCAAAAGAATCGAAACGAACAAAAAAAAAAAAAAAAAAGAAGAAGATGGAAACGACGATTTCAATTTCCACCCGAATAAGTCAATCACAAGTTAGACTCTCAATTGAACTTTAACCAGCACCCGGCTGCAGCCCACACCTACCTCTACCACTTTCGAGTACAAAAATCAAGGACCTGGAAAGCGCAAAAAAAGAAGAGAACTTTCTTGCCCATAACAGCATCGGCAATCATTTAATATGCTTGACAACCGAAAGTGTGTTAAAGAAATGAACTTTCAAACGACGCGCGGAAAAGGACGCTAGATACCGTCTTCGACTCGGGAGTGGTGTCGTACAATGTCAACCCTAGGACGATATTATACCCTTCCTGCGATTCACGATTTTATTCACTGCGATAGGTAATTTCTAGCAATTCGTCTAAGACGTTGTTCAGGAGGAACTCAATGAAAAATAAATATTCCTCTTGAAGATTTCTTTTTGCTTTTGGGCTCTTTGTGCGGAAGGTTCTCCTTTTTTAAAGAAAACTTAAAATGGAGAAAAAAGACGTAATTATGAGTCTGTTTTTGGCAAAATAAAAAAAAAATATTCAAACAGCTCTTGGAGGTGTTTACAATTTCAGGTAACATGGGGTTGATGCTGGCTTGGAAGTAATTTAGACTGGTATAGTCTTTGAGAATACTAGCAGGCTGAATAGGGAGGTGAACTGCACTGCCTCTTGCCAAACTTTGCTAATTAAAAAGGTGTTATTAAGGTAGCGCTATTGGACTGTGAAACATTGGTCAACAAAAGAAGAGCACACCTGGAAGCAAACGCTTTCTCTGAAATGGATCCGGATACTCCGATTTCTCAGAGCGATTGGATTGGAGGAGGTGCTATAGGTCGAGATTCATCGACCAACATGAGTTCGGGGGAATACAATAGATCTCTACAGGTCACAGTACATACACACAACCCAACTTTTAACATCTAATAGCTTAGGTAACACTATCGTAAAGCTTTGAGCATAGCATCACGAAATTCTCCTGCACTGGGCTGCGGCAATTCGGATGTGGACGATAATACGGAACAGTTCCATTGTGAATTGCCAAGCCTTAGTCAGCAGAACATGAAAGGCCGCCTCACTTAGTGTTGAACTATTTTGAGGAATTGGCAGGGAAGCCTTTAAAATGTTGATTTAACTCACAATGGTTGAAAGTGGCGACTTCCAAGATTAAAAGGTTTGCATATTATTCCAAAAATTGAAAAGACCTCGTTTTAATGCTAAGCACGATGAAAAGGTATGAATACGGGGTCTTTCCTTGATATTGGATTTGTGTTCAAAGTTAGAAGACATAGTTTTTAAGATATCCTTTCATTTGTTTGGGATTTGATGGAGGTAGCCTATATTCGATCCACCATCTGAATGCATTAGTGATACTAGGAGACCCGTCGATGTCGTAGGTGATGCCTTGTCTAGTTCTACAGAAATGTGCATATACATACATACGTAGTTCCTCAAAGAGTTCAAGTGCAAGCCTTTCAATTTTCTTTCCTAAGAAAAAGAATAAAAATTCTATGTAACTTTCTTAAAATAACTCTCCAATGGTATTGGAAGTACAAAAGAATCCCTATAATCTGTCCTCCTCACTTCACAACCTGTAATCAGGGATGAATTTCAAGTGGCGCGCAAAAAATGTTCCTTATGTCACCCCCATGCCAAGAAGAAATCTTCTACTTCTGCTACAATCACAGCCTGGAGCGATGAATTCGAGCGTGTGCTTATGTTGTGGTTGTGGGTATATTTATGTATTAAAAAGAAGAAAAAAGGTCGTCTGTTGAATGACAGTAAAGTTGCAGGGGTTGTCGTACTCTGATATGCTTATGTGGTTCCCCCCTTAAAGAAATCATCTTCATTCTTGTACAAAGAAGAGCAATGACAAACTTTGTCGTCGTCGTTGTTGGGTGCCTTAAAGGGTAAATATTAGAGAAAATAATAAGATGTAGGAATGTGTATGTTTGAATAACAGAATTTTCTGTTTCATTTAAACGGAAATCAACGATACCCGTTATTGTGGTTACAGGCACAGTTATAGACAGGATGGGGATTGACAAGTTACTGAAAATTGAGTTACTCTTTAAATGTTTCTCTTGCCAAATTTGGCTTATTTTTTTTTGTGTGCTTATTTTTTGCGATGATTTGAATTATGGATTTGGTTAATATAACAAATGTGAAACGATTATGTAGGGGGGAATATTATTATGAGCATAGGTATTTTATTTGTTGTCCTATTGTATTCTGAATACACTGGCCGGTCGAGCAATGATGTAAGATATTATTCAAGTTATTGTGCAGTCTTGTGTTATGTACATAAATACATACTCCTAAATAAAATCATATGAAAAGGACAATGATACAACCACCAGGCAGCAATACAAGTCGACAAAATATACGAACCCATAATATTCAACAACCACTTTTTAAGCTTTTTTTTCAGAAGTGGTTAAAGTTTACATTTCTCACTTTGTATAGCCAAACGGAAGCGTTCTAAACTACTCATTTGAAACGTTTACTAATCACATAAGGACGCCATATGGAAAACATAGGGACCCTGCGTATGCGTCTTATATCGAAAACGATGACACGACGGATCACTTTCTCTTAAAACTCCTACTTTTTCGAGGATTATTTCTGGGGAAGGCAATTGAGTAGCAAGACCCTATCCCGAAAAACTAAGAAGACCCTATATAAGATCTTGATCATCCCAGAAGCATGGATTCTATCGAAAGCAGACGAAGATATCCTTGGTTGCTTCGAGAGAAAAATTCTTCGTAAGATATTCGGTTCTGGAGGAGATTTAACGATGAACTTTTCGAGATGTACAGTGACGTCGCCCTAGTCAAGTAGATACGAGTCCATCGGCTGAGATGGCTGTGGCATGTAGAGCGAATGGACACGATTCTCAGAGTTTTCAAGTCTAACCCGGAGGGACAACACAGTAGAAGAAGACCTCGCCTAAGGTGATGCGCACAAGTGGAAGGAGACCTCAAACAACTAGAAATGCACAACTGGAGACATTTAGCTAAGGCACGGGCTAATTGGAGAGGCTTGTTGGTTGAGGCCCAGGTTCACCCTGAATTGTAGGGGCACCTAAGTAATTCAGTATTTTCTGGAGAATAATGCAGTGGATCTTTATCGTGTCTGAGTGCTCGAGATAATCTTATGCTCGAGATAATGCTGTATACCCTTACCTCTACTGTGGACTTGGAGCCACGCTTATGGTTAACAAGTCACAGCTTATCAACAAATAAGACAAACTACACGATGCTTCCTCGTTTGGTGTAAAATCAATTTGTGTTTTATTTTTTTATAGACTTTTCTCGGGAAAGGGAAACCTATAAGGCTTATGTGAGTATGTGTTTGCCAATTTTGCTTTTGACTCTGGTTTATTGGTGTACTAAACTGCAACTTGCCTAGTTCAAAAATGTCGCAAGTTTTCCTGCGATCCTACACCTACGCCATCTATGGTCTGCTTCGTGGTTATTTTATCCCAAATCATTGCACTTTACGGCACAGAAAAGTGATTCACTATCCACATCGTTGGATTGTGTTGAAACTATCTACCATTCTTCTTTCAAATACGTCCGTAAATTGAATTCCCTCTTCGTAAGGATTGGAGGCTTATTCTGCCGAAAATACTTTCTGGCTTACCCCCTTTTTCAGATTAATTGCATGTTGTTTACAAAAATAAAACTTGACAAACTTCAATATTTGCAAAAACGGAGATTCAATTCCAAGAGATAGGACGTACAAACGTATTCAGCCCATTTGAAAGACTAATATTTGTGAGCCTGCTAATCCTAAATTCCCAAACATACTTTCATGATGCCACTGAACTTCCGCGTCTCTCTTATGAACCCTTAAAAATCCCATCCATTATAAATTAAAACACTGATACACCCCTCTTTTCCAAATAGACCAAGTACCCCTCTATATATCTTCCTCCTCATTGAGTCTCGCACTAATCCTTTCGACCTTTTTTTCCTTCCGTATAACGGGAAAAAATCTTTTTTCATATTTTCCACTGGGATTAGGCTTGTCTCAGACTTTCTGAAAACATTTTTCAACTAGTAGCGCACCAAATAAAATCCCTGCACAACCAAAAAATAATTAATCAAAATATTTAAATTACCTTTCACTTGAGTTGTTAAGGACAATTCAGTGCCGTAAACAACACATACACAGACTGAAGTTATATGTATACTCCCCATTGGACAATTCGGGTCGAGACGTCTTAAATTCCAAAGATTCTTACCATGACATGGCATATAAATCGTGTACCCTCTTCTGTTTCCCCCAAAATTAGCAAAAATTCTAAGAAAACGGTTGCCATCCTACCATGCCCAATTTACCTACATCCATCCGGAGGACGTCCAAAAAATATTCTAAATAATTAATGAACATTTTTCGTTGGCGTTCAATCAGTCGACAGTCGACGCGCTTTTAATTAAGAGGTCCTCACTTAAGTATTCATGTAATGCTTTGCTCGCACAGTTCAGCCCGAGGACCTCCTTACTCTCATTTTGTTTAGTTTCAATTTATTACGATTTTTTTTTTCCTGCAGTAAGATGTGTGTTTGTTTGTTTTTAGACTCGAAGTACCGGCTCTGGTCGGTTTTTTCCACAGGGACAGGTGCGGATGCCATGTTTTGGAGGGGAAGGAAATTAATTGAAAAACGCTTTAATGACCTTGATAAAAGGGAACATTTTAAGTCTTCCGCGAGGACAAGTTAGGCATTAAATCTGCCATTTAAGTCGAACCTTTGAATTAATCATTATTATCTAATAACATGAATGAAGTTTTTGGCAGCGGATGGAACTTTTGAAGGATGTTCTTGGAATAATTAACAGAGATTTATGAATTCTTGGGAAATTTTTCTTCTTTAAGGTATGGCATGGCAGAAGTTCGTCCCATGTCTGTACATGAGCTGTACATGTTTTTTCCAGAACATATGGTCCTTGGGGCGAGGAAATTTTGTCAACTTAAAAAATCTGAGATCGGAAAGGTGGTTAAAGCTTGTGTACGCGTGCATATTTCGCTGAAATGGATTCATTTAGAATTTATGTTAGCCATACACGTGCGGCTTCTTCGGGACTAAACCGCTACAGTATAATGGATTAAAAAGTTTCCTGGTTTGGGACTTACACGAGCGATTATTTCGAAGGGGCAAAAAACAGTCATCTGGCTTTTACCCCTTTGTAGAAATTTGGGGCACGTTGAGATTTATTGTATATTCTTGTTTATAGGAAGTTTGTCAGTGTAGAGTCGGAGATATTAGAATCCAGAAAAAGGAACAGAGACGAAGGACGTTTTTGCATAAATGCAATTTTTAACTGGATAATCAAGTATCGAAAGGTAAAATAAAACCAATCACAAAGACTCCGGTGTTATTGTCCTTCGATTGGCCGGTTCAATTTCACAGATTGCCCAGAAAATTGTATGTCTGTATGTATGGTTGGTACGCGACTCAATCTTGTATATTTTTATGTTGAACTTACTATGACCACATTGAGATTATAGAGGGTTTTGTGGAAATTAAAGAGAAGGCAGACGAAGTTGGTTAAAAAAAAAAAAGTCAATCAACAAGGAAACACCTGTCTATAGACTAGTACAAAACATCACGATCGACAGCTTACATTTTCTAAGCGGGTAAGAGGGTAATCTGCCTCGGAAAATCTACAAAGCGAGATCCGGCCAAGGCTGACACTAAAAACGTCTGTCCATGGACTGGGACAAAACATTACCCTCGACAGCTCAAATTTTCGAAGCGGTTAAGAGGGTAAAAGGAGATCCGGGCAAGGCTGACACTAAAGACAAATGCTACTTCAAATCGTCTCAAGTCTTGAATGTGGTGAAGGAGGTTGGATGTAATTTCAAACGCTGAAACCTCCGACTTAATTTGGATAATAAGACTAACACTAGGCCTCCCGATGGACGATGGTTTGCTAAATAATGAGCCGCTGCAGGCGAACATCTTGCAGTTTCGTAGTAAGCCTTACGTAAGCCTGGGAATTTAACTAAATTACAAAAGTAGAGAGAACGAATGGCGAGTCCCCTGCAATGGTAAAAAATCGTATTGCTCCGAAACGGAAATAAACGCCTTGGATAGCTGGAGGCGCTTGTTGGCTGAGGCCCAGGTCCACCCCGGACTGTAGCGCCACCTTAAGTATGTTAGTAAGCTGTCGAGTATCGACTATGGATAACGATTGCATTCGTAAGAAGGCTGGACGCTGGAGATAACAATTCGCCAAATAAAACCACTTTCTTGGCAAAAGCTCGTAAGTCCGAAGTAGAATTGATGCTAACTTCAAAAGCGCACGCAAGTGGAAGGGGACCTCAACCAACTTGGCGTGCGAAACTGGAGAGGCCCAGGACCACCCCGGTCTGTAGCGCCACCTTAAGTAAGTAAGTAAGTTCAAGAGCATGTGATCTTAGAAACCTCACACTTACAACATATTGACGGCAAGATTCCAGAGTTGTGTAAGAAAGTAAATGCGACAATAGAAATCGAGAACAGCGCTCGCAAACACGTGATGAGAATTTATATTTGGACGATGTTATCCAACCTCTTTTTCAGGGTCAGTTGGAAGCATTGAAAGCATTCGAGGGCTTTTTGTGTAGTCCGCCTTTTTTTAACTACTTTGAGTTAAGGAAAGCATTCGAGGGCCGTCTTCTCTTAGCTACCTTGAGTGGTGGTAATACTGAAAAGAGTGGGCGTTTGATTTTATTAGGCCAATTGAAAACAATATTCAGTCAGTAGCTGGACAGAATGATCTTAAGCCCGTCACACTGTTAAGTATTGTTTAATGAAGCCTTCCGAGTGCAAAAATTAAATTAAAGTACATATGTATTATGCCATAGCGGAATAGCAACAACAAAATAACTTTCTAGATTTCTAGGTTTGTTTCACAATTCCCTAATGCAAAACGCCACTTCCCGCGTTCGAAACGTGTTGTGTCACCTCCTCACGTACCACCTGAGAACATGATGACATTAAACAAACGACTGCAATCAATAAAGTCACCCCTCCAATGCCGTTAGTCTTCTTCCTAATTAACAAAACAATACCATCGTGGCACTTGTGCATGAAACCAGAACGCAGTTTCTTTCAAGTTGATTAGTCCTGAGCCCAAACCACTACGAGCGCTCGCGCCTCTATTTTTCACGCTCCCATTCATAGTGGTCATTACAATTACTTCCACACCAACCCAGCGTTACCACCACCACCATCATCATCATCATCATCATCACGAGTCAAATTGTTAAGTGCGTATCCACCTGAGGGAGCAAGGGCGTGTACCGTATACAAAGCCCCCTTGAGCTTCTGCCTCTCATGCCCTAAATAGAAAATGATTAATGAACCGGAGAAATGAAAAAATAAACGCCACTACTGTTGACAATTGTACAATAGGAATGCCAGCCGACCAACTGCGTCAAGGGAAGACAGGGTCGTTAGCATAGGCGCTGCGTTACAATAAATTACCCAGCAAACAAGCTAAGATGTCAGCCGTGAGATAAATATTTGTGAGAGGGCTGCAAACAGAAAAAGGTAGTAAAAAGGTTTTAACGCAACAGGATATTCACCGGGATCTTTCACCATTCAACCGGAGACGAATGGCTGTAAATGGAGCTTACTCGAAGGGTTGAGGGGAGCATACAGATGTCTGGCAGCTTGGCTGGTCGGATGGTCTCTGGCGGGTGAAAGCCATCACTACACAAAATTTTAATCAACCAAATTACGTTAATTAATCAGAGGAAATTAATGACAAAATTACGTTTTGTTGTATGAAATTAACCGAACGGCAAATTGTCGACTGGCGGGAAGCAACCCGACCAAGGTGAATGAATTCCCTACCAAAAGAGGGTTATTGCTCGAGACTAGTTACGACCTATAATTAATTATGTTCCCTTTGTTTTGACTGATTTGTTTGAAAGGTACATACTTGTTAGCAAGGAGGCTATTGTTTATATAATACATATTACACAATTACTCACCTCGGAATATGCAGGCAACGGTCAGATAACGTCCATGTCGGGGATCACAGGCGGTCATCATGTTCTTGGCATCAAACATTTGTTGTGTCAGTTCGGCTACAGTAAGAGCACGATATTGTTGGGATCCCTTAGCGGTGAGTGGGGCGAATCCGGGCATGAAGAAATGAAGACGCGGGAATGGAACCATATTTACGGCTAATTTGCGAAGATCTGCATTCAATTGGCCGGGGAAACGAAGGCAGGTTGTCACTCCGGACATTGTAATCTGATGGGGGGGGAATTCATAATTCAATTTAATTAAGGTTTATTCATTTTGGATTACTGCGGTTGCTTTTGTTTTTGGTACATTACATTCGCCGATCTGCCATAGCATTTTAATAAGCCACCATTCAGTGGCAGGCCGAAATATGATGCACGCTAGTATGTTGATGACATATTCAAGTCCATGTCTGTGGTTCTTGTTTGGTTGACAATTTTTCATCGCGTTTAATTTTTAATCATTAAATTGTGCAATCAATCACCATTTGATTAAAAATCGGTTTAATCACCACGGGTAGTGAGTAGGTGTCAGTTAATGGAATTAAAAAAAGGATGCCAATAAGTTAAACTGTCAATGCCGCATGTACGGATATGTTTAACATGCTGTAAATGTAAGCAAATTCTTTGGAGTTCACATTTTCCTGATAAACCTTTGAAACTTTGTATGTCACATTACATCCTTGTGTTACTGTCAGAAACATTAAATACACGATGAGATATCTAGCCGTGTACAAAACAAAAACAACCGCTTTAAAAAAATTTCACAAGTACTATAGTGTGCTTAAAATTTGCGTTACATTCGCGCGGTGGAACTTGAGCTGAGCTAAGTAATTAGTTTATCATTTGCTGTCAGTAAGTTGATCACGTTGCTTGAGCTGCTGATGGATACGCTAAAGAAGATCTAAGGGGGTCAAAATTTGTAAGCTTTATTTTTAATTCTAAGGTGGGTAGATACGATGCGTGTTCCAATCACGCTATGGCGACATATTTTACTGATGATCTCATTTTCAAACACATACACGAAAGCGGTAAGCGTTCTAAACAAAAACTATCGTTTTTTTGCACAATTTCATCGCAAGAATTTATGTTTTTATGCGTCGCATACACAACCTATCAATTAATACCTCTACAAAGAATTATGGTCAGATTAACACGCTGACAAGCTTTATCGATAAATGTAAACATGGACTGGAATACATATCGTGCGTGCCCACCTTTAAGTAAGGGAGACAATAAACGTTTAATATTAAAGAATAAAACTACATATAATAGATTAATACAGATTAGTCTAAGAGAGCTAAGCTATGGATTGATTGGGCAAAACCATAGACAGACGTAATTTTCTAGATTCTATGGGAGTCTGCGCGCTTTTCAAGCTAAAACTTGCCAAAGGTCAGAATGTACAAAATGAAAGAGAAAGGCAAAAGAGTGAGAGTGGATTTTGTGCTAACACTTGCTAAATGTTTGGATTAGTTTGTCTTTGACTTTTATTTTCATGATTTTTGGAAGAAGTTATCAATCATTGGTGACAAACATGGCAGAGTTTAAAAAAGCCGTTTATAAGTAAAAGAGACCTTAATCAACTGTGGACTGTGCAACTGGATTGCAGTTCAACCCGAACTGTAGCGCCACTTTAGTAATTAGGGAGTTACTGTCTTAAGCCAGCAGACAGACGAGCAACTAATCGGCCAACTGGTTGTAATCATTTCCCTACAGACGCCAAGACTAGTCTTCAAATTTCAGTTGTTCTCTTTTTCATTGAAATGTAACCGTTCGGAGTAAAAATCGTTGCAACTAAAATTGTATTGAAGAGTACAATAACTCAAAGAAACTGGTCCCATGGATTTCAAAAACTATTCAAAAATAGACCTGTACTAGTATGTTCATGAAGAACTTTTGAATATGGTTAAGCCATATATTGAAAGAAAATACACGGCTATGCAAAAAACCGCACTCAACCATCAGAATTTGTAGAATGAAATCGTTTGTTTGGTTACTGATTTCGCTACACACAATCCAACTAGTTGGAGCAAACGGCAAACAAAAACCGAAAAATCAAACGACTGGTTGGCAGACTTGATGAAATCGTTAGAACTCATCGTCAGACATGCCTACACACAGGTTACTTGCGACTACGATACAATATTTTGTCAACTTTACATCTCGTTCAAAGTTGTTGACCGGGCTAACTGGAGAGAACTGTTAGATAAGGCCCAGATTCAGCCAGAACTGTAGCGCCGCCTAAATAAAGTGGCGCACTGTGTTGCATCTCGTTGTTGAATTCTAGACAGATCGTTTAATTTCATACTAATGGAACAATTCTCACTGCCTATCAATTAAAAAATATGTTTTGTGGGAGCTACAATTGAATGATTTTTTGAACAAATAATGTTGAAATTTGGTGACATGCATTGGCTACCTTGTCCATCTCATTAAACAACGTTTTTGTGAACACTGTACACATAATCAAGCCGATAACATTTCAGTAACTCAAACGCAACCAATCGACTGAATTTTAACCCGATATAGCATTAAATAGCAATCAGATTTGAACAGACAAAACGCTTCTAAGATAGTCCTGCTAATCAATTTTCTCTTGCAAATCATAAATTTGACGAACACCAAGAACAGAATTGTCCGATTTATCTTATTTCATCCAGCTAGTCTATGTTCTGGATTTATCCTTTGAAACTTGAGAATGGTAAATTTTCTTCATAGAACCTTCACTTTCTAATCCTCTCAGGTTGCACATATCCCCACGGAAAACTTTTTCTTCAAACTGCTTCCCAAAAATATTACTGCAATAGAAATAATTTTCGAAAATTCAAAATTGATTTCGATAAACATACAAGACACAAAGGGGTTCTCGTTTGCTGTTTTAGCAATAAGCCGACAGGAATTAGTCGCATAGCAAAGGTGACAAATCTGCTGTCACATTTTGTCTTCTAGGCGGCGGCGTGGGGGCACAACAAAGCTAAGCTCAGCACAGCATAACATTCACAAACTTACTGATAGCAAATGATTGAGATCATCGTACGTAGGCGTAGGCAACCGCAATCGATTGAAACATATATCATACAATGCCTCGTTGTCGATGCAGAATGTTTCATCGGTGTTCTCTGTCAGCTGATGCACCGTCAATGTTGCATTGTACGGTTCGACTACCACCTCGGATACCTGCAAATAGTAAGCACACAAAAATTGTAATGAGTTTTCGTCTTTTTTCACTTACTGAAACCAAATGATTGAGGTCACCATAGGTGGGTGATGAGAGCTTCAGAGTGCGGAAGCAGATGTCGTACAGAGCCTCGTTGTCGATGCAGAACGTCTCGTCGGTGTTCTCGACGAGCTGATGGATGGACAATGTGGCATTGTACGGTTCGACAACTGTATCGGATACCTGTAATCAGGGCAAATAGTAATTTCTGGGTTAGTCTAAGCATTGCTGGTTAGTGGTTTTTTTATATTTTGTTTTCATTTTTAATGGCTCGCTGTTGCGTGCCGTCGCTGCTTGATGACCTGAAAAAGATTGCATAGCCTGCCCTGTGGGGGAGACATTTCAATGTGATATTTGACACGAATGGGTTGTGGCAGATGGATGGTATGATTAATGCTGATTGCCTGAGTTGGTTATTTTTGTCTATCAGATGGGTTATCTTATCAACGACATATAAGTTTGTATAATGCTGGTTATATGTAAAAGAAAAAAATAATCCAAAGCCCCTGTCAGTTATCTAAAGAACTTTTCGTGTTTGAAAAGATAAATATGATGTCATAACCCCAGCGTGGTACTGTAGTAGAACGAATGAGTTCGTAGTAGAGCCAAGGAAATCGTAAGCTCTTTTCTGTTGTGATAAACAACTCTTTACTATTTTTAAAACAACATGTGTACAAGTTTAGTAATTGCGGTATTTTGGCATGTTGTTTAAAAGCACATACATACATAGATAGATTGAAAAAAACAAGACGAATGCTTATTTAGAATAAAAATCACGGATTTAATTTTCTCTTCACTCTGTGTGTCTCAAGCCAAGACCTGGTTAAACAAATTACAGTTTGTTAAAAGAGCCTGACATTTTACTGATCTCTTGGCCATTACTGGCAGAAGGATAAGGCAGTTAAATTTTCTTCGTTTTCGAACTTTACCCTGCACTTACTAAGAGTTCTTTAGGCGCACCTCCTTCCTATACGGGATCTTTGTGCCAAGTTAAATTCTCCTACTGGGGATTATTGTGATGCACCACAGGATAACTTTTGTGGACGATTGGTTAACTTCCTGTATATTTATCTGCTACGAGCATTGATGTGACAATCGCAGAGTAAACACTCGGATGATTTTTTGTTTTTCGAAATGCAGTTGACGCGTTTTAAAGTCTTTATGCTCAGCTTTTTGAGATGAATTTGAAATTTTGATGAACTTCTTAGCTTGTTGTTGAAATTACTTTGCTGAGTTCCGTTTTCGTCTTTCTGTCATGATTCGAGATCCAACACAATGACTAATGGATAGAACGGATTCAGAAAGGTTATGTGTTATTTGTTGATATTATATTCACTGATCTGATACTCGTTCTGTCGTTTCCAGGCCACGTCAATGAGACGATTTTGGGTGCAAGCTTATGGTTTGGCAGCGCAATTGAAGAGATATTGTGTTGTGCGGGCCGCTTTCACAATGACTGCTTTCGCGTCAAAGCGAGATGAGTGTTTGTAGACCACATCACCCTGAACGGAGTTGGTCTAGGGTTGCTAAGTTTTTCGTTGGCCATGAGTGAAAGGCGGCAAACCTTATTTTTATTGTTTCTCTAAAACGCTGTTTCTTGATGTACATACATGCGTCGATGTTCCATTGATGCTTAAGAAGATTCTTACTAATATGTCGAGGTGACTGCATCAGTGTCATTGTAATGATTTGGTAGGCGACAGGCTAGAACAATTGTTGGGGAAACATGGTGTTGTGCTCTTTTATTGAGAGCGATCTTATCTTCGCATGAAGGTGACTATCCGAATGGAAAGGTTTCGTATTGAATGGTTTCCTTTTACGGAAGGCAGATGCTATTTGTCAAGCGGTGAAAGTCGGCCGGTTTTCTCCAAATGTCAGGTATGTAATGGAATTTTCTTATGGTAAATCTTGCCAGGTCGTCGTGGGTCGGTGGTTAGTGCGTTGGACTGCTGACCGAGCGGCGTGGGTTCAAGCCCCAGCCAGGAAAACACCAAAAATGTTTCGCGGCACCACCTCTCGTCGGGGAATGACAAGCCTCCGGGAGTATAATCTGTCATGAAAAAGCTTCTCACCTCGCCGTTCGGAGTCGGCAATAAATTGTAGGTCCCTTCCATTCGTGCAAACAATACAACACGCACAACATGAATGGTTGCGAGAAGCTAGGCCTTGGCTCATTCCGAGCTGTCGCGCCCGCTATTTATTTTATTTTTAAATCTTGCCAGTGTATTGATGTTGGTTGGATGTTCAACCAATTTTGTCTTCTGACGTTGTCCTTGCGTCTTGAAATCTCACTTTCATTGCCGTATGTCTTCAGATTCCCTTGGTGCTCTGCTCAGCTTTTTAAACGCAATCGCATTTCATCGTTTCCATATTAGTGTACACCGCCAATTTCTTGAAAACCATTGTCCATAAATCATACGCTATTAATTCCTATGAAAACATTTCCAACCGCTACGACATTACAGAATTTCATCATCCAAAGTGCTCCAATCAAAGGCACATTTCAAAGGTGAAGCATATTAAAGGATTTCAAAGGCATTACGGATGACACATCATCACTCCGAGTAAGCAAGGTTCAATGAATGCTCTCATTATTTTGAATAATTTAGAACAACACTTAATTTGTACCGGGTTGTATTAACTTCTCATTCTCGCACTAGGGCGGTTACCTCTAGCCGTGTGTCCGCACCCTTAATAAGTGAACATAGTTATCGCCTCTCGAGAATCCAAGATGAATGTTTGCCGGACCATTGATCAATTGCACCTGCCAATTTGCTGGTACCATCTAAAGCAAGCATGTAAGACAAACAATCCGACGAGCTTCGATGGCGCTGATGTGCAAGGGTCATCCATGTGAGATATTTTGTCTGGTCGAATAATTAGAGTCGGAGTGTGTGTTAAACCAACAGGACTACACCACATCTTTGAATGCTAGAATTCAGTTTTGAATAATTTGCTAATGGTTGTCGTGTTAGTCGGTGAACTACAAATTGAGGGATGGTTGCGGCAGGAGGACAGTTGAATAAGCTCCCATTGAGATTACGCCTCTGTGATGTGATAAGATGAATTTCAGACACGGACTTTGCCCCTGTAAAGTCTTCGTAGCTATAACAGTTTTATAGTTATAAAGAGGACATGCGAATGCAAATAAATATGTAATACTGGGTGTTGGAGGGCAGGCCAACTACAGGAAAGAGGTTTAATGCAGATGCCATCACGATTTCTCACATGTCTTGTAAATATATTATAAAAGGATCATGTTCTACTGTCGAGGGTTTATCAGATGACGGTATCGGCGATTTATTTAATTTTAAGGCCTGTTATATGCAGAAACAAGGACACCTTGCGGTGTAAATAAAAATACGTGCGCGTCATCAGGGATTTCCTCTGTCGACCTCTCGACAAATGTAATTAAAACACATCCATGTAATTTCTATTTACATTTGATTTGATTTAATTCAACAAAATTACTAATTGTACTAATTTGACATTCTCTAATTCCTTTAATAAAATACTAAATATTGCTACAGTGGTTGTGGTTAACAACATAGTGGTTACGAACGTGACATAGCTCCACTTGCACTCACTCACGTCCGCCCTAACTAAAATCAAATTTGAATAAATTATATTTAAAACAATTGGAAGTATAAAGCCCTTTATAAAGCTTTGTGTGGCTCAGAGAAATATAACAAAAAAAAAAAGAAGGAAATCCTGAGATATTGACGATCAGGACAGAAGCTGGGTTATGGTTTGAGGAACAATAAAGGCCATCCGCCGTGCGCCACCGCCACTCATTCACGGATGGCGGTCAATTTAGATAACGTAATTAAATTATGCGTGCACATATAAAGCATAAAATATTCAATTCGCACGTAACGAAAATGTCTACGGTAATTAATTTCAATTATCGAGCTTATCCGCATTTTGCATAATTTGCCGTTTTATGTGTGTGAATATGCAGTTTTGTGTTAACCGTCGAAAAGTCCAACGATAAAGAAGACTAACGATGGAATGGGTTTGATATTTATAATGGTGTACTGCCACAGTGCGATGTTTCTGTTTATGATGTGGTCGATTGGATATTGGCCAGAATGATTGCATTGCATTGGTATGTTGCAGCAAATTGCAACTTTATGGAGTGGTTTTCTAATTTTTTTCGTTGTTGTGACTGTGATTGGGGTTTCGAATCTATAAAAGGGGTTTGTCCTGAGAGGATAAATTGGTTTAAGTTAAACTTAACCGAATGAGGAATATTCTCTTAGGCTTTGGTTTTTCATACTTTTCGACATGAATGCATCGTTCGAAATAAAGCAGCTGCGGATAGACTTGCTTGTTACCAAAAACCACTGTCGTTTAAACAAATAGACGAGCTTTTTCGATCCACAATTTTGCTAGAGTAGAATCGAATGCAACAGGCTGGTGGCTGGTCAGTCTTACCAAAAAAAATTGCAAGGTACAGTACCGATTGAAATAAATTTTCTGATCCAAAACAAGACTAGAAACTCCATTCGTAAATCTTGAACAAGTCAACAGACGAAAGTGTTAGTAAACGCTTCAAGTAAAAAGGGAGTTAGTCGTTCAGTCTTCAGCCCTCAATGGTTTCGTTCATTTAGATGACCATATGAGAATCATTGGTATCAGAAGCAGTTGCCTTCATGGGATGCGTTTCAAGGAAGACAAAAAAGCTGAGCACTTTACGTAAGTAAGTAAGTAGCGTTATAAATTTGTCCTATTTCTGACCCAGTTTCTACCCCTAAATCGATCTCCTCGATATCATACACGACATCATCAGACTGGACTCGAGTAAAATCATCACCTCTTCCAATGGATCGACCATCAGCATATTTGACCTGAGACGACAGCACATGATGCACTCATTCATCGACGGCACATGTTGCCCACCTGTAGTGAGGAAGGAGCCGTTAATAACTACGACTATGAAAAGATATTCGCCAGCAAGACTCCACA
This sequence comes from Matsumyia berberina, assembly GCA_917880715.2. Taxonomy (NCBI): domain Eukaryota; kingdom Metazoa; phylum Arthropoda; class Insecta; order Diptera; family Syrphidae; genus Matsumyia; species Matsumyia berberina. Next base: position 17,398,898 of record OU862872.1, on the reverse strand, counting down.
GCCTGAGAAGACAATTCTCAACTTGACCACGTCCATCACTCACCTGAAATTCAACCACACATCAGAAATTCTCGCCATGTGCTCCAACATGGTGCCTGCAGGAGTGAAATTGGCCCATTTTCCCAAGGGCACGGTGTTTGTCAACGTCCCAGGATTCAAGACAGACCTGTGGTGCATTCGGACAGTAGAACTCTCTCCAAGCTAAAGGGGGCGCCTCTGCTAAGGCTCAAGCATTTCAACAACTATTAGTACACCCTTTGCTGTATAACGGATTTTATTTTTAATTAAATCTATTTTAAGAACACACACTGCAATGTGGAATATGAATGGTCGCGAGAAGCTAGGCCTTGGGATCAACGAGATCGAAAAGCAAATAGTCACAGGTATGACGTTCTAAGCAAACAAACAATGGTCGCGTTCCGTACTCCAGGCAAATGGGTTTATTTTCAGTCTAACAACAAAAATCAGGCTCTCGACCAATCAAAACGCGTTAATTTGAAAGAAAAAATTCATTTGCCTAGAATACCGAACGCGACCAATGCTTTGTGATGTAATTTGCCAAACGCTTACTCTGACACCGTATGACTACAATCCGTCATTACGGTGTCGTTAATCACTACATCTATTCACAATTCGTTGAGCCGACGATTTCCTTTTTAGCTCACGTACAAGTTCACTTGAAACTGGGCTCCAAAGGCATTTCTGTGTTACTAGGCCTCTTGAGCTTAATCATTCATTCATTCCGTCGAATTGAGCACAAACATCGCTAAGGTTAAGTGTCACCTCAGCGCGTATTCCAGCAAACAGCGAAGTTGCATCACTAGGTGGTTTTTACGACTTCACATACTTCTCTGTTTATTTGCTTGTTTTCTCAATATCATATCGCTAAGGTCTAGTTATTTAAAGCCATCACTATCGTTAATGTTGTCACAAAATATTTTCAGCTTGTCCAGCGTCATATGAATAATTTTCAATTGATAACGAACAGGCTAACACACGTATACGGTATAAGTGCACCGACATGCCGTATGTATGCTTATTTTGAATGCATGATGATTTATTGTGTGGACCGCATAGCGTTACCGCATTTCACCCTTCATCGGTTACAAATGTGTTTGGTAATTGTAAAATTTGTTGACGCTAAATCTCATACGACAGGTGGTGGCAGGCAGCAATGGCGATAGTAATGGGTGGCAGTATGTGCTGACCGTAATTTATTGTCTGGCCATCGATTGTCCATTAGCCAGAAGTATCGACAACTGCGGACACATAAAGACATCGCTGTCGTTGATCCCCTTCTTCGAGTGACATAAGAGGTGGTTTTGCGGTTACATAAGGGCTGCGTACTTCATAAATCAATTGCAATTAACTTATCACAAATTGTAAGATTTAATGTTGAGCTTCTTGGATGTCTCCCCTATAGATGCGTGTCTATACATACGCATGCCGCCCGCGAAGACTTACTGTCGTTGCTGAGATCGTGACACAATCAATTTAAGGCCTTCTCTCGATGGCAAATCATAAAATTGGATATTTAAACGTTGATGTACCATAGTCATGGGCAGTGGGTTTTCCGGTGTTGAGGTATGTTGGCGGGACATGCGTGCGGTCATAAATCATCATTTAATTCAATTAGATAAAGTGTGCACTGTGGGTTAATTGAGGGATAGGTCACAGCTAAGTAAATGGAGCATAAAATGGCTGCAACGGCTTTGTGCATGTTTCTTTGAATTTAGGAGTTTCTCCAGTGGCCTATATATTTCTCGTTGTTCTTCAATATAAATCCCCACAAACTAGACAGATCATCAACTATGTGGATTCGTCAAGCTACTTTGAGAAGAGCACTCATTGATTGAATGACCGATTGAAATGAAGTGACTACATTGACGTCAAAATGAAGATTGTTGTTTATCATCACAGCAGGGTTCAAATATTTTTAATTTTGGACGAGCAACGAATGTTTTATTGATGCTAATTGAAAGTGAAGAGCAAGGAAGGAAGAGAGACTACAATGTATGTATTTGGTTTGGGCAAGCATACGATTTTAGTAGACTTTTGCTGCTCTGCTGCTCATACAATCATAATGAATTGATTGATCAGTAAATGTCCGATTTGAGATGCTTGACCTAGCTTCGCGTACGATGTAAGGTGTGGCAACTTGACTGCTCCTTTTGTTGATGCTTCTAATATCGAGTTTATGACATGACGAGAGGAATGTGAAGATGATAATTATTGTATGTGTAAAGCACTTTCGAAAGTTTGTTATCAGATGTGTAAATGGCGTGTAAATTAATTGGAAATTCCTTGAAGAATACACTCAAAGTGTTTTTCAAAATGTTCAACATTAAATAACAGAGTAGAAGCTGGGTGGTGGTTGGTGGATAGTCTATGCTGAAAACATCGCAGACCTCCATTCCACTCATTTCCGATTTCCGCTCCTTTTAGTTGGCTATAGACCAGTTTTCCTGGCATTCGCAAGTGTTTTTTTTTTTTTTTTTAATTCACTTTAATTCACTCGCCGACGTGATTGCAAGGATTTGAGGATATAAACTCAGGTTGTATCAAGGTAATAACCCTATTTGGCTGAACCTTTTAAGCCAAAATTCCCTCTAGGAAGAATGAGACTTAGCTACACACATTGCTTTGAACTGCCAGTTAAGTGCAACATATTTCAAACTGAAATTCTCAGAACGAATTGCAAAAATAGCTCATTCAAATGGCTTCAAAGCACATAAAAATACCACAATGAAATCGAAAAAGGGTTCCAAACCTCAAGAATGGCAGGAGCTCAGCAGTAGCAGTAGTGCTTCTACTGGGTTCCGAGATACTACGGCAAGAGGCTAAAGAAGGAGCACTATTTACTCCAGAACCTGAAATTCTCGCAGGACGCATTTAGTACTTTTTTTCCTGAAATAGTTACGAAATGAGAAAAAACAGCTGATATGTGGATCAGAGCACTTGCAAAACTAGGAAAATATTCTACGTATAACGATCCATACTTCTGACCATTATCGCCCGATACTGTCTTATCGGATATTACGCAAGCTGATTTGCATTAGTTTCAGCGAACATGTACAGAAATTGCATTGAAGCGAAAACCAAAGAAACACTGGAGGACCTATTGTGCGGTTGTCTTGTACAGACTAATACCTATAAAACACAGTTCAGGGTTATAAGGGCTAATATGTTGCACTGCTGTGCGAGCTGTGAGCCCCAGCAATAGATATCAAATATTTTGCGTAAACCTCCAAAAGTAGAGGACGTCAGTAAGCTGCTTCTTACAACCCCTCAAAAGCCACATTTTTCCAAGGCTTTTAATTTGTCAAAACGTAGAAAAACGAATAAGTCTCGTAGCCATCCTTTGAGTTTAAGAGAAATATGTAATTTTATGAAATATTTTAAAGCCTTTACACATCGCTGCTTCGATTGAATTTAAATTAAAACAAAATAAACAGCTGAAAACCCACGTCGATCATCCTCCAGAAGGCACAGACTGCAGCTGCTGCCTACTGTTCGTATACTGCAATCGAATCAATTTGTTTTGATAATTTTAATTTAAAATGCAATACATAGCCCGATCGACCAATCGACGAACCATAATCAAAGATAAACAATTTGTTTCAATTTTCAAAGAAAGAGTGTTCGTATCTTTACAAAATTATTACCAACTCACCTTCGGGGATGGAACAACAGAGAATGTATTCATTATTCTATCGGGATACTCCTCACGTATTTTCGATATTAACAGTGTTCCCAAACCAGATCCGGTGCCACCGCCCAGTGAGTGTGCCAGCTGAAAGCCCTGCAGGCAGTCGCATCCTTCTGACTCACGACGGAGAACATCCAATACGGAATCAATCAACTCAGCACCCTCCGTGTAATGGCCCTTCGCCCAGTTGTTACCTGCCAAAGGATATTGATATTGTCAAGATGTGTTGTTTTCTAATGTACGTACATTTAAGTTTTCTCCTCTCAGTTATATGTACATGGGTTTGTTAAGAGTTAATTGAAGATTTCAAATTTTTCCTGTTGACAAGGACAAATTTGGAGTCTCCATGAGAGAGAAATGCCATGGTTAACGAAACACATGTTCACTTCCACCATCAGCTATACCATATAGATGCCACCACCACTCTGGAAGGACCGACCAAACGTCCAACTCACTAAGCAGATGTGGACAGTGTGTACACAACAAACAACAAGACACACAATGTAATTGTCCTGCCATGTTCTTTGCAGTGGACAAGTTTACCGCCTGGAGCTAACTAACCAGGAGCATTATTATCCTGCTCATAGATGGTACCTGTTCCTTTTTGGGTGGATTGCTGCACTGTGTGCCGTCACAAGCACAAGATGGGTGTGGAAGGTTAGTATACATGACCAAAATTACAAAGCTTTTTTTTTTTTCGTGTGCCTTTCCTCTCCTGTAGAGTGGTTGTGGGTGGTGGTGGTGGCCGGTTGAAGTGAACATGGAATGTTCCTTTGTTTCTCAAAACCTGAATTTTTGCTTTGAGGCTGGAAATTAGCGACATCAAAGTGCACTTACCGGCTCCAGATTGTCCGAAAACAAAGTTGTCTGGCCTAAATAATTGACCATATGGTGACATGCGAACGGAGTCCATGGTGCCTGGTTCCAGATCGATTAAAACCGCGCGTGGTACATATTTGCCATTGTTTGCCTCGTTGTAATAGACATCGATGCGTTCCAATTGCAAATCGTTTTCACCGTGGTACATACCATTAGGATCGATACCATGCTCATCGGAAATGATTTCCCAGAACTGTAATTATACAAAAAGAAATTGTGCATTAGAGTTGATTGCAAAGTGTGATGATGTTTTTTTATTTTTTTTGATGAATCCTTGGTTTAAAGAAAAATAGTTAAAGGATGTGAGATTTAAGTAAATGGAATTGATGAAAAGTCGGCAAGATAATCCTAAGAGATAGTGAGGAACCAGGTGTTGAAGGGATTCTTTCGTGAAAGCAACAGTTTTTTCTGGGTAAACTTGTCAAAAAATATTATTTACAATTTCCTCGCAGGCTACTTCTTTTTTTAGACAACTCCGGTATTTTACCTCTCAGCTAGTTAGAATGATATTTCTGGGAGCAACATACTATGAGGAAACCTCCCACCTTCCTAATGTTTTTCTTGTTTAGCCTAAGAAATTCCTTTTAGGATTTAGGTCTTTTTTGATTGCCTAAAGCTTGGAACATTGCATAGACGAGGTGAGTATTCCCGATTGGTAATCTGCTGTAAACTTCGCTGAAATCTTCCGGTCCTAAGAACGCCAGCCCCTGCTAGTTCATCCGTAGACTTGTTTCTTACAACTTCTTGTTGACGATATACTCAACCTCGTTTGATACATGACTGACTTAGATTTCACTTCTTGGACGAACTATCGACTCTTATCCATGCTAAATGTCGCATACACATATGTATGTATGGATGTACGATCCTATCAAACGGACTATGTGAAAGTCTGAACTGAAGCCATTCTGCAACACACTAATCTTCCGATCCAAGAAGAGAGGAATAAATTTCAAGTCGAGACTCACCACCTCGCACTATAGCCAAAGTACTAAGGCGAGTCTTTAACAAAGAGAAATGTACTAATTTCATAAAATTTAAGTCAGAGGGAAATGCGCGTCTTGTCAGGCGTCCTTCAGGGCACTGTGTGATGTGAATTCCAACAAAGCAACTTGGCTACACTACAGTGAGTAATGTAGATGCTGCAGGGAGGACGAGAATTTAGAATTAAAATAAAGTCTACTTTTGACTGTCCCGCACTTACTTACTTAAGGTGGCGCTACAGTCCGGGGTGGACCTGGGCCTCAACCAACAAGCGTCTCCAGCCAGATCGATTTTTAGCCAGCTGCCTCCAATTTCGCAACCTCCAGGTCTTATAAACTGTCCCGCACTAGCCACCAGAAAATTGAGTACTGGTTTATTCTGTGGGTTGGATTTCGCCAGATTCAGAATAAAAGACCTGAAGTTTGTCCTCTTTTCCTGAATTTGGAACGTATAGCAAATGCATAGGGGTACATACAGCACGTGATCAGTAATAAATTGATGCAAATTTTAAGCTTATGCACCCCGTGATGTTCCTATGTTTCTGAATAATCCGTTGCAAAAATAAACCCGAATCGTTGAAAAAAATGCATCATGCACATTCAAAGCCCCGACGGGTCAAGCCTTGTACGAAAAATAAATTAATCGCTTCCACATGTTATTTCTGCTTTTGAATGTGTACACAACTATCTGTTTCTGATTTTAACCAAGCACGACAAATTTGCCGAAAGCTATTAAACGCTTGCCGAACATCCGTGATGCAAATACCATTCGTACATATGGATATTTCAGATAGGAAAGAAAAAAAATACATCCAACATATGAAAACATATAATGGGGAGCTTTGGGAAATTTATGAAATTGTCCATCTGCATTTCGCTACAATGCACGAAAAGGAAATGAAAACAATTTCAGAATCCATATTGATTAACACTGAAATCCCCTTCCCTAGTTAGATCTCGGGAGCTGAAACAGAGTTCAGAACATGCGGTGGATACATGCATATTCAGATAATTTTCTGTTTTTTTTATTTTCCAAGTGGTAATGGAATTCACCTGAATACCAATGCTAACACTGTGGACATCATGAAATTGAAGGACTATGAATTGAAAATAAAAATTCTTGCGATATGGTTGAAAATATGTACATATTCTGAAAGGACAACAATTTGTAGATGAATTTGCGATCCGTAAAACAATTGCATTGTATGGTAATTTTGATCCCTCGCTGACTCTTATTCACTTCAATACAACTTAAATATAGGGATTTTCAGTAAGAACATAACAATTTTGTGTTTAAATAAAACACAGAATAATTGTTAAATTACATGTTAAATTTCAGTATGGAATTCGATCTCGTTCATATGATCACCGCGAGCACGTTTGCAGCGATCGATTCTTTCGAGCCAATTTTTTAACATTCTTTCACTCTTAAAGTTCCGATCACCGACTCAGAACTTCGGTAGTAATTTTTAATAATTTTCAAAACGTTGCTCGTTCGTGAACTTTACCATGATAAAAATGTAAACATAACCAGATCATAAAAGATGCTTAAGGGTTTAAGGGTGCGTTTATAATTAAATACAAAAATGTTATGTGCCTATTGAAAAACTCTTTAGATTTACTTATAATCTGGTGAACCAATGCCACGTTATCACACACTTCCGAAGGCCTCTCCCAACATCTCTTAGAATTTACTTTGTCTGCAACCCTTAATTACTTCATTACCTGTTGCATGTAATAGGGAACTCAATTTACGATCCCATAATAATAGAAATGTGGTCGCCATGACTCAGGGGTTAGTGCGTTGGACTGCTGTGCGAGTTGCGTGGGTTCAAGCCCCAGCCATGTCCACCGAACATTTTCTAACGACAAATAAATAAATAAATGTAGAGTGAATGGACACCAATACTCCGGCCCGGAAGATCTTCGACTCCATACCCGAGGGACGGCGCAGTAGAGGAAGGGACAAAGAGAAAAGGTGATGGTACACAGTCTCCAGGTACCATCATCTAGAAGACTGATTTTGGCTTGTTAATCTACGCTTTGCCATCTTTGAGGCGTTCATTCGTGGTGATGGTACACAGTCTGCAGGTACCATCATCTAGAAGACTGATTTTGGCTTGTTAATCTACGGTTTGCCATCTTTGAGGCGTTCATTCGTGGTTCAATATGCACTTCACCACTCCTCACACTTCACTGGCTCAGGACCCAGAATAGCTCAAAGGCTGATGCCTGCTTCACCAGGTTGTTCGCTTCGATTCCTGCGTGTCCTCTTATTTTTTCAGCTTACAGGTAACAGTACGTAGGCATGTTTGAATTTTTAACTTTTTCTCCCTAAATACTAGACAAAGGTTACAAATTTCAGTCGAAATTCATGTGTAAGTATTCGAGTACAAGTTAATAGCTCCAATTACCCTCCGACACATCTGATTTCCATCAAAAGCCATCTTCACAGCGTGTTTAATAAAAAAGACAAAACCCCATGGTAATCTTAACATTTAAGAGGGTGTTTTCCACAAGACACGAAACCAACTTTAACCGAAACAAAGCTACATATAAAGTCCCATATTCTGTTTTTCATTCTTGAAGTACGAGTATCTTGATGAGGTATCTCGCTCTCGTGTAACATGGATTAACTCTGAAGGTTATATTTCAAAGAAACCCCTTTATGTAATGTGCGCGTTTAATGTGAATATGACGACATGATGACTCTTCCTCTAGTTTTTGGGGTGAAGGCTTCCCCACTTGTACCACTGGTAATGGAGTTCCATACTCATCAGTGTGTATTATATGTACATATGTGCGTGTGTGCTCTTGAAAAGATGCTTAAGTGTCGGAACGTCTCATTTTTCACTCTTCCATCTAATCTTATGCGAATGCCTGCCTGCTTGTTTGGTGCTTACCTTCTGAGAGGCAGCGGGACGGTGGGGAGGTTGTTGTACATGCTATTATTAGTGAATTACTCTCTTGGAATGCTCTTGAAGAAACGCACCTGAGACGAATTCAATTAGCAAATACCCTGTAAATAGTTTTGCCAAAGTGATTACGAGAATTTAATTTTCATGAAGTGTTTCTAAGATGCAAGTTGATGGTGGGGAATGTCGAAACTTTGACAGGGAGATAGATAGCAAGGTGTAAATAGTTTGAAAGTAAAACTTTTTTTTATTCCGAAAAGAGAACTGTGAAAAGTTTATCAACGTTTTCTTTTTCGAACTGAAACGATTAGAACGTCAGGTTTTGTGTTTCTACTTGTCTTTGATCATACACATGCAGCGTATATGTTGACAGCCAATTGATTTTAAGGTTTCCAACACATGCTGTAAGCAGGCAACGTGTGCGAACTCATGCTGAGCGCCAATAAGAGCTTCCAGAAGTTTTTTCTAAATAAAATGCATAAAAATCAATTAAACAATCGAAGATTTTACATATTTGAGCTGTTAGTTGTCCGCTACTAGAGCTCAGAAGGTCCATTCTGTGAGTCCAATTTCCGAGCAATCTCTCGAGCATATCGGCCAGTATTTTGTTAATAACGCGTGTTGTGTTCACTTCCAAGGCATGAATCGATTGTGGTTTATCAACGTAAACAAGTGACTTCACTTACCCCCACAAAAAATAATCCAGCGGAGTCGGATCACATGATCTTTAGCCTCATTGCTGAACAGAATTTTAGGATAAAAAAACGGATCAATTGGGAGCTGTTCCAAAGCCCAATTACCAAATTCACGACGCAAACGAAGGTAAGGCGGCTTCAATTGTTGATCGAGCTAGATTTTGTATGCCTTTACACCAAGATCTCCGTTCAAAATACGCCACAATGTGCAATATGAGACCCAACGGTCTTCACGCACACTATCAGCTACAGCAGCAATATTCAAATCAGAACGGCTTCTACGCGCTCTAGTCGGTGGATTAACGTCCAATAATGCAAAATTCGACCGAATGAAAATTGGACGATTATGAGCACCATAAAATGGTCGAAGTGCACGAAAAACATTTTTCACTGAGCACTGATTATGGAAATAAATTTCCACAATTTTTAAACATTGTTCAGACGTAAGTCTATTCATGATGAAATGAAAATGAATACTGAACAGAAATGTCACATGGACATGACATTTATCACGCGTGCTATACCCGAGAATCCCTATTAACAAAATTACCTCGTATTGGATCACACTTTGGAAGCGTCTAATTGATGCACCGGGAAAGGTCTTTTGATCAATTGTGCACGCAAGACTTGTAAGATCTATAATGCTGTCCCAGTGGTTGACCAACAGCCAAATGGACAGTGTCCTGTCAGGTAGCACCGAATTACTTTTCGCTTGCCTTAGGTCGTTTAGGGTTCCCCAATTTTCAGTGAGCCCGCCGACTTCCTATTGTGTTATTGTGATTTGGACACTACCAAGTAGCACTGCAAAATAGGATGCAGGACCAACGAATGGGCGCCCATCGCCTGTTCTCAGCAGACAGCCCGTCGATTTATTTCCTTCGAAACCTTTGTGTCCTGACATACATTTAACTTAATTTCTTTTCCAACAAACGATAAAATAAAAGACAACAAAAGACACTTTAGACTGCTGTCTGAGCTGTACAAGTTCGAGCCTGGCAATATTAACTGCTGACCTGTTTGGCGTTCGATGTCGGTAATAAATGGCAGGTCTGTTCCATTCGTGCAAAAATTACTTCTTTTGTAGAGGTTTCGGTACTAAGGTAAGGCTAGGTAGAGTAGGGTTATGCAGCCAGTGCTTGCATAATACACTAGGCACTATAGTTGGCCCATCGCGATCTATGTGAAACCAAATTGGCAAAACCTAAACCGTTTCCTGAAAGCATTTGATTTACCTACCGAATTCTACCCTGTTTTTATAGCTATCATAGCCCAGCTCCTCTAGATTACTAAAGAAATAGTTGCCGAGAAGTCTCATGCGTATCTTGGCAATTCGCTGACATTCACATAATATGCATGTTATTTTGTCCTCAGCGGCGCATAGGTCATTGCGGTAACTGCAGACATCTTTCCCTGAGAGCCCTAATTATTTAGCATGCTTTCTCAGAGGACAACTGTCGGACAGGATACCAGTGACTAATTGTAGTTGTGCCCGGTACTTAGTTAAAGCTAGATTCCATAGACTTTAAGGATTTGAGAGATATTTCTTTGAGAAGGGGAAGGACTTTTACTTAATTTCAAGCCAAAGATCGATAGCTCATCTTAACAGGTTAAATGTGGCTTCAAGCAAAGGCATCTAAACTACCTTTTTTACTTAAGGGTCGTGTTCATCAACAAAAATTCTTTGTCAACGCCGGCTGGTGATGAGGATCCCGGCTAAAATTATGAGTAGTATCAATGGATCATCAAGAAATGCATTCAATCCTTTGTTAAAAAATAGAAGTCACTGCCTTAAATCCAATTTATCAAGGACATGCCTGGGGAAATTAGTTCCACTTACATATGTACGAACAAGCTTTCACCTCTAACACATTTCCGTGACTCGCAGGAACGCCATTCAAGGTAAATTTCCTCAATCAACACCTTTTAGTAAATACATATGCCTACTTACAGCCCCAGACTTGATAACACTTCTACAGACTTTGGGTAACACACTGCATTCAATCACTATCAATCATTCGATTGAAATTTCTTACATTCAAAGATCCTTTTTTCATGCGTTTGTCGCTTTTGGATGACGATGATATGTGTATGTACGCATTTTGCCGTATCACAGACACAACAAATTGAAATAAATTTCGAGTCCTTTTAATATTCAGATGTTGTGCCAGTTAAATCTGTTTGAAAATGGGAAGAAAATGGAAAAACGCCAAGGCACACATATCGAAAATCATCCTTTTTTTTATGGACTACGCAAAGAGAGCACTGTGTCCTGTGGATGGGTGGTGCCGGTAGCGCACAACGCGGTGTCGATGAAGTGAGAAACATATGTAGCGCATACAAGTACATGCACGAGCAGCGATATATCCTTAACGCTTTCTTTGATATTCTCCAATCACTCGGAATGAATCTAACGAGCGAAACGCTTGCTAGGCATACACTAGGCTAAGGTTTTAAAATATTCATACGGAATGGGGTGAAACATTTTCGAGAACAACAGCTTTACGGGTGGATAAGGCGAGCGATACCAGTACCTCTTCCGAAAGGACAAATGTATTGCGCTTTCCGATTGAGAACGAAGTGTGAATGATACTTTCAAATTCATAGATTTATGCTAATGAATCCTAGCGCTGCTGCCAAGGGGAATGCATACATTTATGAATTGTAATATCGTAGCGATACGCTTCAGGAGTCCTGACGATTTTCGGAATCATAATATGTTGGTATAATAAAAAAGAAGGCAGTACGTGCGCTTTCATCCGGTAAAACGGGATGAATTTGTATTTTTATTTGTTGTATACTATAAGTAGGCTTTGAAATGTTTATGTGTTATTTGCGATAAACTTTTAAATTATTTACTATGATCCTTGACGGATGTGTCTATTGTCTATTCGATGGGAGATATCAATTTGTAAAATAAATAGCCGGTGGGGGAAAAGATCATAGTGGAAAATGTTTTTGATACGTGATGCGGTAAAAATTATTGCGATGATGGATTGCTTTGTTTCTTGGGGGGGGGGGGGTATGTCTTTCTTTCCTAGGTAAATGGGAACAACAATAGTATAATCGACAAGCTTCAACTAATACCAAGGTGGGTATGATAGGCGAGCATTGATAGACCTCTTGGTCAATTACTTAACAAGCCACTAGACAATGTGAAACAAAAAATGGTTGACTACCGTGAGGTGAATATCTGCTGAACTCCAGCTGGACATAGTTATATCGAAGGCAACAGAAGAGCAGACGAATTTGCACTAATCCAAAGCTAAAACTATGACGAATCGAACCATTCAGAGCTATTAGTGAACCGCAAGATATTTTTAACGTCAATATTTACAATGTCCCCCAAGTCACCGAAGAAGGGGGCCCTAGATGAAGTAGTTTCATTCTACGCAAGCCCGGACAGGTGGAGAATAGTTTTCTTCTCCATTTCGCCCCTGCATAAATCGTGAGGGAAGAGGCCTATAGGACAACGTTCTGTAAGGATCCGATATTTTGGCATGATAGTGAAGGTGCTCATCAGGCATGCAGTTTTCTGAAACGTCTCTCTGTAGCCTGACAACGTAAACCACAAGGTAAGAGAAATAGTAAAATCGCCTAGTGATTCCGCTTCACTTTGCTTCAATAGCTGTTAACAATTTCGTCGTTGGTTGGTTGTGCCTATTGGTTTCTGATCCGTAGACATTGGTGAAAAATACGGATATGCCACAAAATCGTTAACATATTCCACAGACACCTACTAGTGTACGTTTGTTGCACCCAGTTCTTGCGCCGTATGAGATAAAATTTCTTAGGGAGTTTGACAGTCATTCCTTTCTTCCTTTTATTGGGAAAGGCCTTGAGACTCCACATCAGATATAAAACTGTAATAACTTGCTCCTTCCATCACTTGAGTCTTCCTCCGAAATAAGCCAAGAATCGTCTAAAGCTGCACTTCTCTCATGGTTGCTGCCTTCCCTAAATTTCTAAATCTTAGGAGGACTCAGACTCGTTATTGGTCCACTGTACTTCCCAGTGGTTTGTTTTCTTTTCGGTGACAGTGGTTTTGCTGTTTACCGATCGGGCTTGAACCTGCACAGTTCGGGTCACAAGCAAACACGCTATTCACTCCAACTAATGATACCTCCCTGACTACATCACGATGACATTACGTGGGTTACGATGTGAAACAACTATAACAAAAACAACAAAAAAACTAATAGAGAAGAAAAGGAAAAAATAATGAGCTTGGCAAACAGAATGTTAATAACACCGCAAATGCATTTGCCACCGCAAATGGCCATTACTCGCAGCGGTGAGATGTAGAAAAAGGACATCGCAAGGATAATACGTCCTCGAGTACAATTAGGTAAAATTAATTACACAGTACATGAGATTGAGGCCAAATTATTAAATTATGAAAACAAAAACGGAACCAAAGCAAAAACTAGCAAAAAAATATAAAATCTATAAGAAAAGGATAAAACTTTTTCACGCTGTATAGGTGTACACACTGTGTGTGTGTGTGTGTGTCTTTTTCAACGTTTAAGTTAAAATTAAAATTCCTGGAGCGCTTCCAACCCGACAAAAAACTTAAAACTACAAAATTATCCCCGAAAGCGATGGAAAGAAAGAGAACCATTGGAAAAGAATGATGAAGAAAAATGCCAAATGGAAGAAACAAAAGAAATATCATACATAACGTTCGCGAGGTCGTCCTCGTCATTAAAATAAGGGTCCTCGATCCGTCGCGCTCGCTCTGTTGGGGCACACTCTTGTACTGTATGTGTGTGTGTATATCCTATGGCAAATTGAAAAGTTCACACAAAGCGATGGGAGAAAGGACAAAATGCGTTTTTTGCCTTGCAGTCTGCACTAACAGGCGGCACGGCGCGGCGCAGCTAAAGAAAAGACGCGGATGGAGGAATGAGTTAGGCAGCAGCGAAAGGGGGGCACCCCAGTGACAGTGGTGGAGAAACAAATGAGGGAAATGCATAAAATTACATTATCGCAAGTCGTGCAGTAGGAGACGAGCGGATAGAAATTCAGTCTCATTAACATTTCTGTTTTTCTTTTTTGCCGAAAGTGAAATCCCGGGGAAAAAATAACATTAAACCAAACGTAGCTGAAAAAAGGGGCGAAAGATCAACTTTTGAGAAAGGAAGCTTCTTTTTTTTTTTCCTTCAAAGCGACGCTCCGGTTGCATCTGGCTTGGGAGAGTACCGAAAACGACAATGATGATGATGACGACGGCAATGCCAATGTGTTTTGCACAAATGAACACACACACGCGCGGGTACATTTGGATTAACAAGCACTTAACCCTAATGAGAAAAATTCCGTTCTTTATGCAAATGCCTGAACAGAACAAGAATTCGGTTAACCGAGTGTCCTTGTGTAGTTTTTTTTTGTTCCTGCAGCTCTTAAGAGGATTCGTTTTCGGAAAACATAACCAAAATCGTTGAGATCACCGCACGGTGTTCGCTTTCTCCGGCAAGGATAACTGCCAGGCACTGTAATTGGTTTGCATTTTTTTCCCCACCCAGCGCTGCCGGTGTGTCCAGCAAAACGAATCATCGCACGTAAACATAAATAATTTGCAATTATTTTGCACGAGCAGAGAATTTCACTACTAATCGTCCTGCGAATGAAAGGTAGCTCGCAGGTGGGGATGCGCCCACCCGCTTGAATATTGGAAATTGCCAATTAATGCATTCGTGATTATGGGTCCTCTCTAATTGTTATTCAATTTCTATTGGGGAAATGAAATAAATTATTTTGAAAGGATATTAAGCATAAAATCATTATTTAATATGCGCAAAGGGAAAACGTTTTTGAAGTCAGTCAGCTGCAGTAGTTTTTTTTTAATTTTTTATTTTTTTAGTGTGTTCTGCGTGAGCCTGGCAGCACATACGGCTTTCAAACGCACCGTCCATCCATGCGATTAAATATGAATGAATGCTTGTTTGCAATTTTAAATGTACACCTGTGTGTAGAATGCATAAACAAAACAAATTAATTTAAATTGCATACTTAGCAGAATGCGCATAATTTGTAGTGGGAGAGTTATAGACCATGATGTGTGTGACGCGTTAATGTTGTGCACTTCGCTTAAAAATTAAGTTAATTTCGACGTCAAGAGGGGTTTTCGCAGAAGCATCACGTGGCCTTTTCTTTTTTCCCGTCTGCAGCGAATTGCAAGCCGTCGACGACTGGCAAGAGGTTGGCAATCAAAAATTTCCTTTCTTGGGTGTAGCTAAGGTGCCATAATATGTCGATCTTTAGATTTTAAGGCTGCGTATGACAGCATCTATAGAGACGAGTTATACAAAGCCATGTCTCCCTGAAAAAACCCGTCCGTTTGTACAGGATGACGAAAGAGAATGCACGCTGCTCCATCAAGGTCGGTCAAGACTTCACCGAGACCTTTGATGTCAAATAAGGTTTTAGACAAAGCGACTTGTTACTTCTTCAACGTCGTTCTTGAAAGAATAGTGCAAAACTCACGTACTAATACCAGAGGCACAAAGTCCGTCCAACGCAGCGTGATGTCACTGGCGCGTTCGTGAGTATTGAGACGGAGGCGGCGAAGACGGGCTTAGCGGTCAATGAAGGCCAGACCAACTATCTCAACAAGAAAGGACACCCAACAGCGACGTCTGGGACAGAACCTCACTGTAGACAGATTTAACTTTGAGGTAGTTAAGGACTTTGTCTACCTATTCAGTCAACGAAACCAGCGCTAAGATCAAACGAAGAATCACTCTTGCGAATCCGTGTTTCTTTGGGCTAAGAAGGCAATTGAGTAGCAAAGCCCTCTCTCGAACAACTAAGGTGACCCTTTTTAAGACTTTAATCGTCCCAGTCCTGGTGTACGGCGCAGAGGTATAGATTCTGTCAAAAGCGATTTCGGGTGATTTCGGGTGATTTTCGGTCCCGTTTGCATAGACGGTGAATGGAGGAGGAGATACAATGACGAACTGTATGGGCTGCACAGCGACATTGGCTTACCCAGAAAAGCGACTTAGGTGGCTGGGTCATGTAGAGCGGATGGACACCAAGCTCTGGCCCGGAAAATCTTCGAATACATACCCGAGGGACAGCGCACGCAAGTGAAAGGGGACCTTAACCAACTTGGCGTACGAAATTGGAGGAAGCTAGCTGGAGACGCTTGTTGGTTGAGGCCCATGTCCACACCGGACTGTAGCGCCACCTTAAGTAAGTAAGGTCGTTGCCGATTTTCTTTAGCTACGCTTGAATGCCGGGTGACTGCAAGACTGAGGAATTCCGGCTCCATTGACCTCCTAGCGGGACGGAGGAAGAATTAACATTTAGGGGAGAAAAGCAAAACTTGGGAAGGAAACCGCAGCAGAGGAAACTAAAGAGATCATCAAGATCGCAAAGCTGATCGGAAAGATGGAAAGTAAATCTCTACTTCACACACATGCTTATCAGACACGGATGCTTCCACGACTATCCACATAGGATATGAAAAATTGCGATCCCAGTATGGCCATTCGATTCAAGACGACGTCAAACACACCTTACAACCACAGCCATCGAATGCACTAGATGGCTTCCAGAGATATGATGTTTGGAGCCTTAAAGTAGCACCACCCTTAAGAAATGCAAGCAGCAGTTCCAGGGTTGGATTGCCTGAAAATCAAGAATCTCGACACACCAGAGGAACATCACCAATCATTGTTGTTCCCTTGATAGTGAGCCACTGTCTCATGAACTTGACGTTTCTAACGCCTTGAGGTTTCTCCGGTTATCTTGTGTAAACACGCAACGTAATACAATACCCTACGAGCTGTTCATATATCGGTTACCACTTTGGCCTTGATTAAAACCCAACAGATGGTTTATAAAGGGCTTTTCACGCTACCTTAGAGCTCTCACACTTAGATCGTTATGAGGAGTTTGTGGGTCACGGCAAATTGATATCCAATTGATTTACTTGTCTCGTACCCAAAAAAAAGTAAAAACCCTTGTAGAAATCACAAAAGCTGAATATTATTCTCCGAAATCTATCTTCCATTGGATATTTACTTTCCTAATGGTATTCGATGCCGAACAGGAAAAACAAAAAAAAAAAAAAAAACAAACACAGTAAAGCGCTTTTCATTGCTCTCTTCATCATTCGCCGCACAAACGGTAAATAACAAACATCAATAAAAGGTATAAACCATATTGAAATTGCCACTTGCCAATGCTCCATATCCGCGCGTGTACCCCCCCAACATTTATGATGTCAACGAGGAAGTTGTGACAGCTAACAAGAAGCACATGATACTGCATTCACCACATACATAACGTATCTGGGAGGCTACATCCGATCCCAATGTGTTCATTCATTCAACAAATGACTTTTTCACATATTCATTGCCACTCTGCACATTTGTTTTTTAATATTTCAAAATATGTACAACCCTTCCGAAAGAAAACGACAAACCAAAAAAAAAAAAAAAAAAAATCATCCACCAATTCGCATCTGTCGTGGAAAATTCCGAAATGAATTGATTCGGATGCTATCCTCCTCTGGATACTAACACCGCTGGGGGGTGGTGTTAAGGACAAATAAATTTTAGGCATTTTATAGTGATTGTTAAAAAGGAGCATTTTTATGGAGTCAATTCGTTTCGAAGCATCGTTATACATTCACCCTTTCATGCCACGAGAGGAACTCCTTACACCTACCCCTCCCCCCACTCGGAACTGGTGTCGCGTCGTCTTCTCTGGATGCCAAGCGAGAATCCCATCAAATAGTTTATTGAAATAAATTGCAAACTTTTAAGCATAACTGGCAGTAGTCATCGCCATCAAACGAGGACATCATGGACGGGTACTGCAGGGTACTTGTGAATGAGACATCATAGCTGATATCCAATTTCCTAATGGACACATTCATGTTCGGTCGTCCGACAATTTGTTGAATTGCTGAGTGCTACTACTGCTACTGCTAGTGTGGTGTTCTTAGCTCCCAACACAGTGCTTTCGAGTGCTCAAGAGCCAAGTATGGACAGTGGACTCGTTTATTTATTTATTTTTTTTTTTTTTGAAACATAAAATCCGCACTAAGAAGTTGATGTCAGCTGGGGGACAGCGTCGACGGGTTTGAAGTGCAAGCTAATAAAGCACCAAAAATTTGTGAAATTGTTTATTTAACTTGGAGGACGACAATGCATGCAATAGCGTGCCTATTTAACTTCACACTTTGCATAATACCACACAAGGATACCCCCAAATGGAGCCCACAGCGCCAATGCATTATGACACACGATAAATTATGACTTTCATGTTGAATTTCTAGAGAAGATGTATAGAGGGACTTAGATGTAGACATGCAGAATGCATTGAAGTAAGATCTATGATCCAATAAAGTTCCCTTTACCAAGGGTTGAGGGCACAAAGGGCTGCAGATGTGCAGCAACAAATGTTATTGAGCGGCGATGACGGTCTACGTTATTATGGATGCACGCGAATTTCACAAGCGGCGGTGGTGGGTTCAAAAAGGCGACATAAAAGTATAACGCGAAAGAAAAGAACAAGTTCCCTTGTAGAGGGTACACCACGGCGACATTAGCATGTGCATGTTCTCGTAAAATTGAATGAAAACGGAAATGTGGGAAAACACATTTGACGGTGGTTAAAGGTATTGAATCTTAAAGAGATTACGGTGGCGACGCGGCGCTGAATGTACTCACAAAGAGAGGTAATTTAATTTAAGACGTTTATGTATCCCGCACAGCTGTAAGTACTTTTATCCAAATGTTGACATTGAGTGACAGCTATCGTGAACAGAAATAGTGTATGTTATGTTTTTAATGTGCAATCGTCATTGCTGTCAGACTTAAAGCAAAACATTCAAACCATCAGGCATGTAAGCGATTTCCTGCACGACTCATTTGTCATGCAAACTATGACAAATACTTTGATAGAGACTTTCTTCTTGTCGGAAGATCCACTAAAGGATAATGTTTAAGTCGAAAAAAACGGTTGAAGTTTCGTTTCGTTTAATAGTATTACTGGTAGAAGTGGTGGTTACCTGGTAACCTTGAGCACCGTTCTGTGATATCACGTCTTACGTGACTGTTTCAGATCCTCGGATTCACCCGCTGCAATTCAGGAAATAGATTTATTCTGAAATACCATTCCTTAAGGTCGTCGAAAAAGTATTTGCCCTTGCTAGTGCCAGACAATCTCTACAAGAAATGGGTAAGAGCTTCCTTGTTGTTTTTGTCTTTACAGCAGTGAGGGATGAAGGAGTTGCTGAGTAAGCTCGCCCAGATCGCCTTAAAACTGGTCCGAAACTTAAAAATATGGGCACACTTGTGTCAACTGCTGGTCTACTTGAGCAGTGACTAACATTTCGAGGCACTCGTTTACCTACCAACGCTTGGGCAAAGCCAACAAATTGCAGACATTTATTTTAAGACTCATTGTTCTGTCAAGAACGCGTTCAACTCGCGTTCAACTCAGCCGATTAAAAATACAAAGACCAAGTAAAGTGGAAATCGTCGGTTATGAGGACGACATTGCAGTTGTAGTAATGGCCAAAACACTAGGAGAAGTGACGCAAAACTACAATGAAACAATCACGAACGTGAAGCTTTAGCTACAGACATCAGGGATGAACTCAGTGCACAGAATTGCTGCGCCTTTAGAACTGTGTCAGCGGATGCTTTAAATGAAATGAAAGGCTGCGGCACTGCGCGAAAATGAATCCAACAACAGACGTACAGCCATGGAATATAAACTTATCTCCAACATTGATGAATGGACTAGTAGAAACAACGGAGGTTGCTTTCGGAAGTACCTTTCAAGTACAAGCATGTGGATGACCCATTCTGCCAGGACTGTGAAGGGGAACCCCAGAAAGCTGAGCATGTACTGATGAAATGCCAAAACTACACAGGTGCTAGAACCATTCTATTTAGAGAGAGAAATTCGAGGCCAATTGACTCCAAGAGGCCTGATCACATTTATGCTGGCGACGCGCGAAGACTGGGAGACTGCAAGTGAAATTATCACAAGCACGTAGACATGCAAGAGCATGGAGTCGTGCATAACTCATGGCACGGGCTGGAGAGTATCCATAAAGGATTTTTACACCCACCTGCGAATCAAAAAAAAAAAAAAAAAAACCAAATGTTGTGCAGTGATCAGGATCATTTCTGGCCTAATGGATACGTCAAGCACGTCAAGTAACATAAATTCCGAAATGATTCAGCGACTCCTCCAAAAATGTACAGTACGATGCGGATTTAATGCTGGAACCATCATCGGATAACCGCTGATTATTTAGTTCCAAATTCGACTGAAATAGATCCTGTAGACATGTGGTTCCCACCGGATGGCACTGTGTGTCATGCAGCTACAGCAACAATTATTGAAACGAAAATTCGGTGATGATTTTGAGAGATGGTGGTGCCGTGAAAAATGTTTTGAGTGGATATTGCTGAGGCTCAAACCCACGCTGTTCGCACTGCAGTCCAATGCAATATCGACTCTATTTTAAGTTATGTTGTAAAAAAACAGTCGTTAGTTTTACGAAGTGAATTACCTACCACAGTGAAATCGAGCACTCAACCAGGCCCATCTGTTTTGAACCAGTACAGTAAATATCGTATTGTATGCGCTCCCAACTTATACCGCGCAAGTTGTTGAAGTAAAACTTCAACTACTCTCCGTAGAATTGTAAAACACAAAAAAAACTATCCACCATTTGCCAGACGAATGGTCTATTCATAAAACGAATCATTAAGGCCAACAAACGACCAGTCCTTCAGCACCACTTAACCATTAAACCTGTAAATGGCTGCAATTCCATAATTGAATGTGGAATTCCTATCAAGTTTCCAATCGTAAAATCCTTTTACAGATTACCACTGCAAGTGACTCTCTCTCTTTTCAATCGCTAAACTGTGTTCGTTCGGCTCCCCAACCCGCTTTTATTGACTCAATTACTGTGGCACATCTTATAACGTTTCCTTTTTTAAATCAACCGTCAAGATTGAAATGGCCAACCACCCGTCATTCTCGTTACAATGAATAAAAAAATATGTCACCACATTGTGAGCTTGCTCCGTGTCTATTGAACGGGCATAGAATGGCAAAGGTGATAGCGGTTGACAGGGTAAAAATTCCATATTTTCCTCGCCTATCATGTCTGTGAAAATTTATTATGTTATTAAAAGGACGACAATGAAAGGTGGTGGTAAAAAAAAAAAAAAAAAAAAAAAGAAACACAACAATATGACACCATCCCTCTTGAGGCAGCCCACCTGAAAGTTGTCTAGCTCTCGGATACCCTGTCATGGCTCGTATGTTGTGGCTTAACACCGCCAACACTATACAGCACCCATACACCACTCACAGAGTGGTGGTGGAATTAAATTTATCCAAAGTGCATTTTCATCAATTTTTAATGCCAAAGTAAAATTGTAAAAAAAAAAAAAATAAAAACAAAATGAAAACGAGTGTTGACGTTGGAGCCTGCAGAGCAAAAGCAGAGGTAGGGGTTTAAAAAAAAATACTTTTGCTATGATAGACCGTTGGTATCGATGTATGGTTATCTTTTTTTTTCTGTCCACAGGGTGGTTGCGGTGCAGGTTTGATGTTGTCATTGATTTTTATGTACGCGTACCATGTCTTGTTCATAATTTTTTCACGAGCATTTATTTAAGCGCTTGGAAGAGACAATCACTGTGGTGTGGTGTGGTTTTGTAAACGAGGTTCACATTTCGTGGTGACTTTTATTGGAACTTCCAAGGTAATTTTTACCTTTGTTTTCCCCAGATTTCAGTGGGTGGAAAACCGGATTACAAATGCATGGGTTTATTACATGCATTTCGTTTGAAATGACAAGGCTTTACACAGCCATGAATTAAAGCTGGCCACCCGACTTGTGTTGACTTTTTGCTGAAGCAATATTTTCAGTGAGGATAATGTCGATTATATGTTATTTTCGATAGGAAATTAAATTTAGATGTCAGAAAAAAAATGGGCCGCAGAACCTCAAAAAAAAAAAAAAAATAAAAAATAAAAAATGAAAAAATAGAACCCAAACCATAAACAATTTGTACGATCATTTGACCAATACTCGCCTATGGATGTGAGCATCTGTATACGTATTGACGACAGTCTTCATAGTTCTACCACAAATAATAAATTTATTATCTACTTTAAGGCGCCGGAGCATGGACTCTGTTGAAGCGGTTGAGTCCAGTCTTGGTCTTAATGGACGTTGGAGGAATTATACGCGCTGTACAGCGACATTGACTTTATCAAAAAACTTTGCATTGGGCAATTGGCTTGGACATATCGAGCGTATGACAACACGAAGTATGTCAATGAAGGCAGTAAACCAAGGACTGGGCGCTTGTAGCTTGTAAAATTTCTCCTATTCGATGACGCGATCCTCATATGGATAAATGTATCGGGTCATCCAACAAGAAGTGTCATTTTAAATCAATAGCACCCAATCAGCGAAAGTACGACGTTGTGCGTGGTCTGCTGGCTCCAATTCTTATGTCCTTATAAACATCCAGGCTAAAATTTTTATGCAAAATATGGTGCGAATCGGATGCAGATAGGTTACACTTTTAGCTACGGCAGCGATAATCTTCAGCTTACCTTGCTGAACGAACACGATTTGGAGTCTTCACATCACAAACCTATCCGAGGTGTTCAAATTGATCGAATAAATTCTCTGTAGCTGTACGAGAAGGCGCTTGATGATGACCAAAAGCAGTAGGAGCTATACGAAACGTTTCCGCGATATTTTCACTGTGTGTACATTTAATAACTTCCCTGTTTTTACTTATCAAAAGTAATCGCAATGATAGTTGAATGTTGACAGTTCAACAATGACGCGAAATTTAAAATGACACCCCTTGTTGAATGACCCTATACAACCCACACTTGGACTATGGCGAGCCATAGTTTTGGGCTTTTACTTAAGCCTCTGACTTTGCTCTGGGAAGAGCTTGGTTGAATTCGTAAAAGTCAGCACTTCTGCGAAAGGCCAACCACATTTATTTTCCCATGCGTTTTTGAACGCAACTACTTTGCAGGGTTTGTACTTGTGAATAATATTGGCACTTTCGCTTTGTTAGAGAAAAAGGTTGGACCAAGTTTTGATGGCTACTTGACTGTTTGAGCAAATACTAATAAATTGGTTTTTTCGGTGGCCGTGACTCAGTAATTAGTGTGTTGAACTACTGAACAGGTTGCGTAGACTTGAGCCCCAGTTGGAAAGACAGTGTTTCGCGCAAAGAAGTCAACTGGTTTATAGAGGTTACATAAATTCTATTTTGAAGTGTCAAGCAGATTAGGCCGGATGTTCGAAAAAGGTCTTACAAATTCTGTTAAATTCTTTCATAGAAAACTGTTTTCCATTTCAGCACAATCATCTTCACCGACGAGGCCCGTTTTTGGGTGAACGGGTACGTCAGCAAGCAAAATTTCCGGATTTGGAACGATGCCAATCCACACGAGATCCACCAAGTGGCAATGCATCCGCATGTGCAATCCACGGTTATTTGCTCTCTCTGAAGGGAATTTAGAACAAGGGGAACCTCCTACAGTTTACTTGGCTTACCGCCTATTACTTGGTTCATTACCTTCTTCGAATCAGACATTCAAGGTATTTGATATCCTCAGAGGAAAACAGTTTGTCCTTATGACTTATTTATTGGTTTTTCAAATACACCCAATCATTTCTGTTCCTCACCTAAACTCGCGATATCTACTTTGCTTTATCGTTGTTTTAAAAGTGTTTAAAGCTACAAAAACCCACGAACAATTTTCTTGTAAAATTGTTTACCATTTCCATAGATAATTCATCCGATAATTCCTCCCACCAAAGAATAACGACATTATCTCCTCTTCACTTTGATGCTTTCAATTTGCGTGCATGTGTCCGATGACACAGTGTTTAATATTTCATCGATGGTTCATCAAAGCGTGACGCTGCAACGCCCACAACGCAAAAAACCCTTAAACACACACACAGAGAGACACCCAAACATTGATCAAAAAAGAGCTCCATTATCAAGTGGAACGAAATAAAATGTGATTATCCATTGAATGTTAACAACATCCATCCATCGACAGATTTAACGATTGGAAAAGGTTCAGGTCACACGTGAGAGTGCAAAATTCACCCCTTGCCCTGCTTTTAACACCTTTGTAAGTGATACAATGTATACGCTGAGTAAAAGCTGTGCGCGGCGGGTGTGATTGCATTGTTATCCTTTCAACGGAGCGCGCGCTACCCCTTCTCACTCTGCCTGCACACACGAGCATAAAAGGATATCGGTCCACATTTAAGATTTAATATTGTAAATATGCCCACCGCTCCACAAATGGACGCCATACAAGGACCAAGCACTGACCGAAAGGTTTTTCGATATCATTTTCGTTATCATGTATTCTGTGGTCGCCGCAATACCTTTTGCTATAACGTCCACCTCTCACTACCAAAAGGATGTAATAAAAGCAAAAAAAAAACGAAACGTGGACACTAGACACAGACAAAAGGATGGATGGTTTGTTATTTATCCCCGATGCCTCGTATTTCACCTCCACACGACCTTCCAGTGAATAAAAATGCACTTTCACACATTTTAATAATTAACGATGTTGAAAGCCTCGTCATGAGTCCTTTGTGTAATAAAATATCGATCGACTGTACTTGCATTGCAATGGGGGCTTTGAGAAGTATCTATGTGGTTATATATAGGGCTGTAGTCGCAATTTTTAATGTGATATATCTAATCTTGAAATTATATCTAATCAGAACATCTGACATGTTTCAGGCTTACCACCCATTCAGTGCGATGCGATAATATTTTACGAAGAACGTGTTGTTATGCTTCATGCTTCATTCGGGTCCGGTTTGACGTTTAGTATATTTAACGTCATTGACGACACCTATTACACAATCTTCTGAAAACAAATCGAAGCAAACTAGTCTTTACTGAAATCAGTTGTCAGAATATTATCGGAGCGCCAGAAATCAGCGCTTGAACTTTGTCTTCGGAGATAAGTCCAATTAAGGCATTGAGCTAATTTTATAATTATAACATCACTTAGTCATACTTATACTTAATGGTTGGATGTAGGGAAATAGAGTGGGGCACTGATTGGATTTAACCTGGCGATGCCCAGCTTAGTTGTTGTGACTACGCATCGATTGTGCGTCCTCCACCCCGTAGCCATAGCATACCATTTGCTGTCCACTCCGACTAGACGTGCTAACATTATAAACAAGCGCGTTGACCAAGTGTCTAAAAACGCAGTACCAAAAATACGACAGTGGACAAATAATAAACGGTGGCGTTTAAAATTTCCGGAACTGAAACAGCATCCCTTGAGCTAATATAAGCAGGATTATAAATGGACAGGTTTTTTACAAGAAGACAGAGGAAATAATTGATAGAATTGTAATCGCAGAACTTGAGCACAAGTCCATCAAATGGTACACCGACGATTCCAAAACACACACGGGCACCGGGGCGGGAGTATACGGGCCTCGAACTAAGTTCTCGAAGTCCATGCATTTTCAAGCGGAGATACATACTTATATGCGATCGTGCACAAATCAACCTCAATAGAAAGTATCACAAGCAAGAATCGCGATATTATCAGAGACCCAGGCTGCTCTCAAGGCACTGAGTTCCTAAGAAATCAGATCTAAACTGGTTTACGAGTGCCTGGAAAAGATAAACAGATTGTGCCAGAACAATAAAGTCACCCTCTACTGGGTGTCAGCCGAAGCACTCCTAGGACTAAGGCAGCCAAAGCAACATCTCGGGAACTACGAGCGAAGGAGAAGCAAGGCCTGCCTGACATCTAACATCTAATCCCAGAACTCTATTCAGGAAACAACCAATTGGGAGTGCACAGATCAGAGAAGGATGATTGAAACAATCGAATCCTAGCTAAGCTACTGCTGGGTTTCTGCGAATTGTGAATACACATATGTTGATTCTGACGGAGATTTTGGTAGGGTATTAGGTAGGCTCATAAGGTGGCAATTCACAGACACAGGCCAGGAAAGCCCCACTTGGATCTATGTCCTGAATAACGCCACTCATTTTATTGAAACCTTTTGGAGCTCTTGATGAAGCTGAGGATACTTTTGACGTCAGTATGTGATAGTTCGCCCAAGTTGTCGAAGTGATAGACTCCTAAATACAGACTCCTTCTTTGGGATAGCGCAGGACAAGTGCAGAGGAAAGGGAGGATCGTTTTTTCTTCCTCTTCATCCCTGTAGCTCCTGTGGAAGTTATTTGAGAAGAGACCCATCCTCATGGCAAGAAGACCAATGGGAAAATGGCCGGTAATAACACCAGTGGCGGTGCTTAAGAGCAATCTATTGAGCGACCATTTAGTATAGGCCAGATCACCCTGGAGGTACAGCACGTGGTACCGTTCCTCCATCTTTGGTTTGTCTTACTAGAGTTTGTCGTACTCTAAGAGTAGTTTACATGTAAAGAGTGGAATACTCAGATTCCTTCGTTCGGGCATGATGTCCAGAGTAGTACTACGTTTAGCGAGTTCATCGGCCTTACAGTTCTGAATGACCGGGTACTCAGCGTAGGTGAATGTTAAAATGTTCTACCATCTCCTTGAGAGATGAGCGACAATCTGAAGTAGCTTTTAATGTACTCGTACATGTACAAGATGTACAAAGGGAGGAAACTTCAGACCACATTATCTGTGAACGACCAGTGCTTTACTGGTTCAGACGGCATATATTTCACAACGTTCGCTAGTTGGGTTTAGAAACGTCGTTTCCAAAGACATACTCACCTTCATAAGGGAGGTAGTAAGTGTGTTAAGTCACAGTATCAGTCAAGTGGCCAGGGAGTACATTGTCGCCGCGCTTTGTGCTACAAGTGGAATTTTCCTGGAGACAGTAAAACTCCTCGCGCCTAAAAACATAATAATCGTGTTTTTATACGTACATATGTACGCAAAAATCAAAGAATACTACATAGTATGTTTAATATGTACGTATGTATGTATGTACATATCTCGATTCGAAGTAGTCATTTCTTTTCCGATATTGCTGGGGAAACCCGTGGTGGTGCCATACCAAAACTTGAAAAGATAAAAATAATCCTAAGATACCATGTCGGAGTTGAAATTCATAGAGACACCACATAGAAGACGGCAGGTGTGTTGCGCTATACATATGTAAAATATTTCCATTAACGATCGAGGAAAATTGTCCGCATGATTTTTGTCCCTTTTTTCATATTTTTATTTTTTCCGGGATTGGGAGAAGCTGCTGTTGAAATTAATGCCATGTTTTTATTTAACTTTTTCCTCCACCGACAATGACACTTGAACAATTACCAAGTGAAACTCTATTTTGGTTGCGAAGTCATTTCTAAACAAATAACACCAACACTTGATAGACAAAACCTAAAACCATCGATGACGCAACTCTTCCCCATAAATTGTAAACCAAATTCTGAAAATTGCAGGCCACTTTAAAATTCTT
Organism: Matsumyia berberina; assembly: GCA_917880715.2. Taxonomy (NCBI): domain Eukaryota; kingdom Metazoa; phylum Arthropoda; class Insecta; order Diptera; family Syrphidae; genus Matsumyia; species Matsumyia berberina. The sequence continues at coordinate 17,371,221 of OU862872.1, read as the reverse complement.
ATTCTCTATCATTTGGCTAATTAATTTGTAATATGTTATGTTTCCAGTGATTCAGAAAATTTGTCCACCTAATCAGAATCTATTGAAAAAAAAAAAAAAAAATAGCATTTCACAAATTCCGTTCATACCACAAAGCCATACAATAAAGAAATTAATAAAAAAAAAAACAAGAGAACAAATAAAATGTTGATAAAATGCCACATGCACACTAGATACAATTTAGATCACATTCCGATAATAACATTTAAACCAATTCAGCTGACAAACGGTACAGAAAACTCTAATTAGGGGAATTCTTTTATGCATGTGTAAAATTTATTGAAAATTTTCCAATTTAGTTACTTGAAACGTGCGGCATGCCGCCCGCTTTTTATGTTATCGCCATAATAGATTTTTCTGTGTGTAATTTTAATGCTTAATATCTCTTCGGCGACAAACAAATATATTAAATTTTAATCACGCAATGGACCAATAAATAAATACACGTATATTTGTTAAATTACAAGCGCGCTGCTCAATGGGAAATTTTAATTAGTTTCATATCAAAGAATTTAAATTAACTATGGTAATTGCGTATTCTGCTGGCGACGCCCGATCTTTTTATATGCAAAGCTCGTATGCACTTTTTAAGTTGCACTATCTGTGTTATAGATATCGCGTATAATGATGACAATTGATTTATTGGATTAATGTTTCTTTTTTTTTTTTTTCACGGGAGGGGGCAGGTACAGGTACAGGCAATATTGCATATTTTACCAGAGCACACCATGCTCGGCGGACGTGTAATTGGATTAATATCATTTAAATTGTTTAAAGAATATCTTTCTCATGTATGTGCGGTGTTATTTAGGTAATTCCATTACTCCCGGCTACAAGTTAATTTACCTGAAAATTAAAATAAAAAAAAATTGTTAAATTATAATTATTTTTCAAATAAATATTAGTTTGTCAATTAAGTTAAAGCTATTAAAATTTAAAGCTTGTGTAAGCAAATTTTGAAATTACTTTTTTCCAAATTGAAATGGGAAATATTTACTAAAGGATTTTCCAATAGGGACGGGTAGGTTTTGACAACTCATGGCAGCCATGTTGTTTTATCTGTTGTTAGTTTTCCCGATTTTTATTTTTCAGACACTAAAGACAAATCACCGTGGCAAGTTATAAAACGTGCAAACAATAAAACTTTATTATTAAAATGAGTGCTGCGCCCATCTTACGGTTTACATGGTCGTCCTTTCCAGTCTACTATTCAACGTTTGGTGGTCAAATTCGTGTCGACCGGTTCAGTGAAAAATCAGCCAACACCCGTACGTCAACGAAAGGCAAGATCTGCCGAAAACATCGCCGCTGTCCGTGAGATTGTGCAGGAGAACCCGAGCGAGTCAATTCTGCGCCACGCACAGGAACTCGGCCTTTCGCAGGCATTAACTTGGCAAATTTTGCCTACATCCGTATAAAATCCAATCCAGGAGCTGAAGGAAAACGACCATGTGTTCGCTAAATGGGTTCTGGAGCACTTGGAAGCGGACCCCGATTTCAGTTAAAAAAAAAATCATCTTCAGCGACGAGGCCCATTTTTGGATGAACGGGTACGTCGACAAGTAAAATTGGCGGATTTTGGACGATGCCAATCCTTACAAGATCCACCAAGTGGCAATGCATCCGCAGAAAGTCACTGTTTGGTCTAGATTGTGGGCCGGCGGCATCATAGTTCCGTACTTCTTCGAAAACGACGATGGCATTGCCATCAGTTCACCATCAACGGAGAAAGTTACCGATTGATGATTAACAATTTCTTTTGGTCCAAATTGGATGATATGCTTGTTAACGACATGTGGTTCCAACAGGACGGCGCTAGCTACGTGCAACACAGCTGATGCCACAATGGACATTCTGCACGAGCGATTTGAAGGCATGGTTAATAAGACTAAAGGCACTTTGCAATTTTTTTGTGAGCTTGGCTTAGGAAATAGTGAGTTATGATTCTTCGTCAGAATCTAATCGGTATCTGAGTGACTCCACGAATTCTCTACAGATTCGTGTCAAAATATAAAATGCCTTGGATTTTGTTCTTTGCAATTGGATAACCACTAGGGAAATTATAGACCTTGAACACTAGCTGAACTGTGTTCTTGTTTCAACGCGGAAGCTACAACGATTTCGTGATAAATGTGTTTTTCCCTCAAAAAAAACACGCCCGATTTCTATTTGTAAGCTTCCTGTTTCAACAGTTATCTGTCTGCGTGCCATTTTGCCGACCTTAATTGTCAAAATACCTTTTATGTGATATCATAATGAAGCATATTATGCACAGTCGTAGGCCCCCTCAGTGCCGCCAGCGTTAGGATTGAATTTCCTCAACCAAAAAGCACAAACCTCACGCAACCATCATTTGAATTCACACGTTAAAAAAAGAATCTGTATACCTTATAGCTGACGTCATTTACCAGCTCACCTTGCACTGGATCAAATAACATTCATTCATAGCACAGCAGAGAATTAATGCCAACAGCAACATCATCGCGGCTCAGTCTACCATATAAATAAAATAATTTTAAAGGCAATTAACTCCACTATTCATGGACCTGTGTCTCTAAGGCAATCGGATCAGTGACTATGAAAATTCAGGTTTTTTTCGGAGTTGTCACATACAAGCCGATGCTAGAGAGAAACTTGTATCGGAACACTGACCATATGCAGTGTAGTTGGGCCAACTCTATCCAAAATGAACCGAAACCAAGTTTTCCTTTTCTGTTTCTATGGGCAAATGATCTATTCTCGCTCTAGGATGTACCAAGAAAATACAAAAAAAAAATTATATGTAGTTTCTTGAAATTCTCCAAGAAGAAGTACAAGTTTTACAAAAGTACCAACGCGGGAACGACAGAACCTGTTTAACACACCATTTCGCGCGCACCATGACAGAGAAGCAACTTGGTCGTCGTGGATCTTTGAACGCATTTAATAGACCGGCGACCGGCCTCAATCCGGCTTTTATTACTGTACATTTATCTTTCTCTTCACTAGAGAACGTGCATTGGTATATTTTTCTTGTTTTTCTTTTTGGTTTGGTCTCTCCAACTCACACTTTCTAGACCTAGAGGCCAATTAAAATTCTGTGCGATCGCATGAAAGAGTTGCTCTGCTCGAGGAATGGAAATGGTTATGAGGAATTTGGTTATTTCTTACATTGGAGAGTGGAATGGACCCTCTTATCTGTATTATGAATGTCATTGACCTAAATTTGCACTTAATTCTTTAACAGTGTGAATCTGATATTTTTTTTTATTTGAAAGTAAATTTCACTACAAGATGTGGATCCGTTGGTCTTAATTTTGAAATAATGACCCTAGGCGAGGGTTACTTCAATTGTGCGAGTGAATGACATGAAATCTGTTTGGGGTTTCTTCCAAGACAATGGATTGCTTCTCTGCTTGGTTAGGGTTCATTTATAATTGTCTTATGTCGTGTTTGTCGTGTGAGAATGCAATGATATCACATTTGTTGAATAATACAAGTCTCATTTACTGTTTCTGTCATATGTATTCTATTTTTACATTTATGGGCGTATTTAACCACAGAAGAGACGCTGAATTATTTTGCAATCAACTTCAATTTTTATTTTATTTTGCGCGATTTAAGAAAATTCGTGGATGTTGTAGAAAAAGAAGAGGCCGACCATTGCGGTTATTTAATTTCCATGCGTCACCAGTTACTGTCCACCCGGTCCCAAGTCAAAATTTTCGAACCGGAAACAGCATCTTACCAGAGCAACAGAAATATAATGAGGAGCACGTTAGGTTAGGTTAATGAGTGCCATGTGACATTTGTCACTGGTCACTTAGACCAGCACTGGAGTCCATTGTGCCCCTCTGCATATTCTACCCCGGGAACCTGTAAAGAGAAGAGGAGCCGCTGATTTAAAACCACCCAGATAAGGATGTGACTTTCAGGAGGTCCCTCAGCTCGATGTCAGGCGAGTCCTCCAGTTCCGTGAAGAAGTAACTACTAAGAGGCCTCATTCTTCTACAGGCGAGATCAGATCATTCACACAGCAGGTGATGAACAGATTCGATTTCTTCCTCATCCCTATAACTTCTGCAATAGTCGTTGAGATGTTCATATGTATACCTAGGCGCTCCGCTGCGCATGAGTTGTGCTTAGTTATGATGCCAGAGAATATCCCTGTTTCGCGCCGACTAAGTTTAACCAGAGACCGAGATCTCTTCTTATTATAACCCATCCATACGTTTCTAGCCGCTGCACATGTGTCTAGCTGTATCCAACCTGTATTGGCTCGACTGATGGTCTCGTCTTTAATGAGCTTATTCGAATTCTCGCAGAGGGTGAAGTCTGGTGAGGCATGCAGCGCTGTTCCTCCTCGTGCAAGTTTGTCAGCCCTTCCGTTACCTAGGATATCCATATGCCCTGGCACCCAACATAGGGTCACCGTATTTGCTCTCAATATTTCATCTAGATGCTTTTTGCAGATTCCTACAAGTCTCGATCTAGTTTTTGCGGACTTCTGAGCCTTAACGGCTGCCTGGCTGTCGATGTAGACGGTAATTGTCCTTGCGGTGACAGTTTTCGAAGCCCCGATGGTGGCTGTGATTTCGGCGTGAAAGAAACTGCAGTGGTCGTTTATTCTAAAAGAGACCTTTAATCCTAGGGCCTTGCAGTACACTCCGACGGTGCCGTGACATAAGGCCATATGTCGCTTTGTGAAGGTGTCATAAGGCCATATTTTGAAATATTTTGAAATATGGCCTTATGTCACGGGAACGACTCCGACAACTGTACAAATGTCTACCTTAGAACAATCGGTATATTACAGGCCAGTTCCTTTTGATTGGTAACTTTGTGGTTCCTCCAGTCATTTCTGTCAGGAATTCTGATACTAAATCTCCTGTCGAATGCCAGAGTCTGGATCATGTTTCTGTCTATCTGTCGGCATTTTTCCATCAGGCAGGCATCCGCTAAGTAGGCCCAGGAAGAGATGGCTGGACCAAGCCCGAAATCTCACTTCTACCCGGATAGGGATAGCCCTTGGTGATTAAGAGTCCAGTTAATCGACCCTCATAGTAGATAAGCGGGCCATTGAAAAATGATGATGACGTTTAAACTTCCAAAGGACAATCGGACTTCAGGATCTCCAATGACCTCGCAAGATATTCAGAGCACAGTAACCTGCTTTTCGTTCTGTCTCGAAAAGACTCAGCAAAACAGTCCAGAGATACAAGGTATTCAAGCATCTGTCATGCCCAAGGAGAGAATAACGATATTCTAAGTGTTGATTGTTCTGTCGGTGCTGACAAATGACTTTTGGTCACTGAGGTAACTATTCGTTAATAAAGGAATTGGTTCTTGTCCCCAATTCAGATCCGTTCTTTCATCGTCTGGTCGTTTCTTCTGGTAAATAATCCTATCACCCTTTGAAATTTGATCCGTCTTTCAATTCCACCCCAAAGGGCTACACCTAGTCCTTAAAAAATATGCAATTCCTCTGTTAACGCGAAAAGGTCTAAAAGGAACACAAAATTTAAACTTTTTTAACCAACATAACAAGAGAGCTAGCGGAAACAAGAACAAGAAGGCGAAAATACAAAAAAAAAAAGAAGAGAAAAACACACACCAAAGGAAAATTAATGTAAATGCGATATGGAGAAGATATCATGGAAATATATTGCAAATGGGGTCAGGCCATGAAGAAAGCAATTTCCATATTTATGACACGCGATTTTTTTCACTTTCACCCCCACCCCGCCGGGCTGTGTTTCCTCTCCTTTCGCCTCTCTTGTGTTGCTGCTATTTTTAATGTGCATCGAATAAGGAGGCGAGTAACGCAAGCCCTAAAGACCCTTCCCTCGTGTGTGAAGCCAGCTATAGCTGCATGTGTACTCGTATGCATATCCACATGCAGCGTCGCACAGATTCTATTATTAAGGCTTTTTACTGAGCGCAAAGATAAGTTTTGGTTGGCTGATGTGTGTGGGGCGTTGGATGGGGATCGGGAAATTAAAAATGATGATGCCTTCGAGGAGGTTCGTTTTTGTAGGTTCTTCCTACCCGCTGTGTAATTTTGTTCCTTTTTTTTTTTTTTTTTGAGTAAAAAGGATATGAACGATATAACGATGCAAAATTCAATTGTTGTGTTGTGTGATGCACAAACAGTAGAAGCGACGACGGTGAGGATGAGCCGCTAAGCCACCCTTCATGTACGAAAATAATGGCTGCTCATCCTGCCGCCTTCGATGCGCTAAAGATGGAAGACACTGGTGCACACAATATGGGCACAGGAAAGTGATTTAGTGAAAATTGGTTTTTAAGTAAATAATGCATGATAGCTGGAAGAATTTCCGGCTTCCTCCTTTGAAGCGCGGGCGAAATTGAAAAAAATATTCTCCTTCAAGCATACATAGCCTTCTCCGTCATAGGGACGAGCAGGAGCACAGGCACATCAACAAAACTTGATGGTATGTGCGCGCGGGCAAAGGCGAAGCTAAGATTATTTTGGTCTTACAGTGTTGCATGATTAAGTTTGAAACTTTGGCCTAATGGACCGGAAATGCATTCAATGGAATTGATTACGTACACCGTTATAGTGCTTTATGCAGTAAAATATTTTGGATGGTGATTCGGGATGATTATGACAACTTTTTGGGATAATTTGCTACTTAATGCTTGTCATTGTTTACAAAAAAGTTGATCGTTAAAGTTTTTGCACATCATTTTTACTTTGTTAAATTGACCATAGCTGTTGAAAAGTCTAAACACGAATTGATAGATGTATTTCTAATAAACACGGGCTAACCGTCCATTCTTTATGGAATGAATTTGAAAAACTTTGTTTTGTTTGATTAAATTCTTCGTCAAGTTAAAAACTGTCAAATAAGCACGTTCTATAGGCAGCGTGGTTTACACGTTTACTGTCATAACAAAGACGGAAATCCGGAAATCTATTCGACTATCGAATTTGAACCAAAGCCTAGGAAAGAGACCGAAAGAAGCTTACAATACTTTCAGCCTCCTAGTTGCCTTTTTTAGCAACTAGGAGGCTGATCAAATAGCTAGAAGAAGCTCGGAACTGAGTACATCGGCAGACCCAATCAATCCCATTTACGATAAAAGGCAACAAAAAAGCAAGACACCTTCTGAATATATGTACATACCTTTGTTGATCGGAATAGCCTATGCAGACTGAGTCTGGTTTGCATTTCTATGTGAATTTGTACTGGCGATAAAGATAAGGATCACAATAGACTGATGTTTGTAAATGCGTCGGCTACGCTGGCAGCCTCTCTAGAAATGCTGAGACCTGGAAACATAGGTAGCCTCTATGCAGATTTCAACAAAGTTGTCTATGTCCACCAAACTACCGCCACGTGAGCTAGGATTTAAGCAGCATCATTTTGGGACCAAGTCCGCACTTTCTATTATAAATGCTTCGTTAAGGAAGACCAACACAGAGTAGAAACACAGGTGTTACTTTAATTTGACTGTTGGTGGACCGATTTTCAGCATACATTTACATACGTTCATACATATGATGATCTCCGAGCTCCCAACGACACCCAATCTGCTGCTTCATATACATTTCCACCTGGAACACACTGTGGCGGCTCAAAAGACTGCGGTAAGCTGATACAGAGTGGTGACGGTGGTTCAGTGGTTAGTGCGTTGGACTGTTTTGCGCGCTGCGTGGGTTCAAACTGCAGCCATATCCATGACAAACCTCCGAGAGTACAATTTGTCATGAAAAGGCTTCTTAATTCGCCGTTCAAAGTCGGCAATAAATTGCTTGTGAGAAGCTAGGCCTTGGCTTACCTAGAGTTGTGGCGTCAGTTATTTGCTTTTACTTTAAGCAAAGATAGGTTTATCCCGAGAAAGAACACAAACGCTAAAGTTAATGTTGAAGTCTAGTACCGGACCTTCCCGTGATTTTATTATGTAGGTATGTTCCACTGTTATGCCTTTCCAATAAATGTGAGTCCATTGTCTGATACGTTTGTATGCACATTTGCGAAATAATAGATTCAAGAAATTTTCCGCGTAAAAATGCCGTGTAATCGTAGTTTAATACACAGGAAATGCCAATTAAGTCAATCAATTTTGACCACATCTGCCAAGTAATCGTAGCTTTACACATTGAGCTCTTTCATATTGATCGAAATTTTCACCATATTTGTGTAAATTCGAACTATTTCTGTCCATTGGTGATGTGCATTCATATCTTGAGATGATTTGTACTTGTATCTGCCAAGGAACAGACACCCTGTAAAGGTAAACACTTTTTCGGTCATTAGCTATTTTTATGTTTTGTTGACGCACAAACAAATTTTTAAATTATTTTTTCCCAAGAACTCAGCTCAGGGGGCCTTCTACACCTCCCCTTCAAAGTTTGGAAAAAATAAAACTCAAGATGACCGCATTATGACTTTCTTCCGACTTCCGATGACGGAACGGAATATGCCGGCAGTTCTATGCCCAAATATGCACACATAATGTCGATGACCAAATCTCGAATGGTACAACGCCACGCATTCGATCCAAAACGAAAACAGGTTTCATGGTAGTGTAGAAGAAACTCTATGTGTGATGATGAGTAATGATCGAGTTAAGTCTTAAGACAAATATGGACATATAAATGTACAACATATGTATGTATGTATATTCTACAGAGGAAATTTAGCGTACACAGTGCTTAAGTATTGTTACTAAGCTGTGGGCGCGCGCGTTGCTATTTCACTGCACGATGTCTTCGTCTGGCAATCACGTTCATTTTGATAATAAAATGACGTGGATAGTTGTTTGCAAAAAATTTATTTTGGGCGTTGTCGTCGTCGTTGTCGCTGAGTTCATTTTATTATTATCCTTGAAGTGTGGGATAAGATCGAGAATATGCATTAAAAAGAACGGGAGAGAAGTAAAGTAACATTGTAGATGAAACACTACGTGGGTCGTGGCGTAACACAACGTTAACTTGAAATAACAAAATAAATGAACATCTAGAAGACACTCAAAGAGCTTCAGGTTGATGATTCCTCTGCTAGGTCTCGAATTAGCTTTGCGATTGGAAATGCCGAATCTATGCCTCTAAGATGCCGAACAAAAGGCGGAAACGAGCACAAGAGGATGAACCACATAATTTTTCAAACCGAAGCCATCTGTTCTACTTAAGTATGGAGACGGTTCCATATAAAATTCAGATCGCGGTGCCAAGAGTTCCACATTAGATCAACCTTGTTGTGGTCTTTGGCCCAGTGAGGTGAATATTCTCTGGGTCTTTCTTCAGTTGTCAGATGAGTCTTGCAACCAAAAGATAGTGAACCCTCTCCTCCACCATTTCCCTAAACTTATCTAATCAGTCGCGAATTGGTATTCGAGTACCAAGCAATCTTCTAAACCTCATCTGCGTAATGCGGATCTCGGTGCAGGCCGATCTTTATTTCTTTATTACTTGGACGTTTGGCTGTACTCTTCATCTTCATTCCATCTTGGGCAAAAGATATACTGCCACGGCCGATCTTAAGCTCGAATAATATCCTATCCTCCCTAAAATGTAAACCTACGTTCCTTGAAGGCTAGGTCAGATCCCCATTGGGTTGAGCATTAATTCAACAACCTATCTTCGACAGATGATAGTAGCGAAGTAGCCCGTAGCGGTCTTGACACAAAGTGCATGTTATACTTTTCGCCTGAATAAGAGGGACCTATAGTTTTTATTTTCGACTCCCAAGTCACTCCTAGGTACATACACGTATAATATTTTTTTAAAAAGAAGTTAGTTAGACCATAAGTGATTCATTGAGTTAGTGTGGACTCAGTCCTGGCAATAGCATTAACCAGAGACCACGTACCGTCATACATAAGGCGTGTTTTTTTGAAACCTAGTCAGCCATTGTTCTGTTCTCTTGACATTTGACCGGCGTCTGAGTACGAAGATGGAAGATGTTATGATTTCATACCTCTTTTTGTAAATTATCCATTGAATAAATTCTCTAAATTATGATTTTCACAACAAATTAAAGAAAACAATTTGGTTTAATGCCGAATACTTTGACAGTTTGACAGCCGATGTCATCAGTGCTGCCACTCAAATCAAATTTACGTAGGAAACTAAATTTGCGTAGCAAAAGCAAAGCCATTGAAATTGTGAGGGGTCTAAAAACTACAAGATTCTTGTTAAAAGTTCGTGTTTCAAAAACGTGTAGCAAAAATTGGGATATTAGGGAGAGTGCGTAGCAGCGTAGCAAATTAAATTTTTTAGAAATCGCGTAGCAGTTTTGCTACGATCGTAGCAAAGTGGCAGCACTGGATGTCATAGGAACGAAATCACACGTACCAACTTGATGGTATAAAAAATCGACTGGGTTTGGCTGGCTAGGAATCGTCTAAATGAACGACTGGCTAGCTAGGTTTCAAAAAAACACGCCTATAGTCGGCGGATCAGGGCGCCAAACTTTTTCGGAAGGATGTTCAAATGTAAAGTTGTTCTCAAGTCGATCGTACAAATGTTATGGTTACATTGTGGAAAAATGGTAGGATTTGTAAGATTCCTAGAGTTTTCCTTCAAATGTCGCAATGAACCTCTTTTCGAGAGAACGTCTTCAATTTAATTCAACCTGTTGACTTCAACTTATTTCTTATTATTCTGAGATCCCGCTGAGTTTGTCTGGTGTACAATACTTGACCTTGGCTGAAGAGCCGGACAACTGCAAAGGAAGTGAGTGTGTGAGTGACTGCGCATGGCTGCAAGGCTCACACAGGACGTCGCTCATTAAACACTGACCAGTTCTAAAATGCGTTGAGTGTAGGTCGGTTATTACAACCGGTTCGACATCGTCGTTTAGCAAAACACTGCGCATTGCAATTTCAACCCTATATTGAGGATCCAATGGATGACGTGAACTAAAAACGTGTTTCCCACGAAGTCTCGATTTTCACATTCTCAGAAACTCTGTTTTTTATGCTCCGCCACCTGCATAAGGTCAATGGCAGCCGGTTTCTCTCAGAGCAGTCGTCGTCGTGAGGGAACCGGCTAACTGAAGACTAATTATAAAAACAAAACAGTTAAATCGGAGCACAATGGTTCCCAGTCTCGTCTATGCATGGTACGTAATCCAACAAATCAAAGTAGAAAATGTGTTCACAAGGAGAGACATAAATTTGAATTAATTATAACGGCGACCGAGAAGAACAGCTAAGCGAATTCATTATCATAAACCCCCAGCGACCAAATCAATTGTTTCGACGAAAATTTGATAAGCAGCAACGGCTACGGCACCCCTCCAAAATCGACATGCACAGCATAAGTGTAAACACATGACGATTGCTGGCTGATGATACAACAGTCGCCCCATTTATTCCCCTCACAAAATAGCATTACTTGCGCCCTCTCGCGCTTCTAATGTGATAACGAGGTTATACACGACACGACAACGGCAAACGAAGACCAGAAGACCAAAAAATGCTGCTTATGCAACGTATTGGAGACCGCCAACCGCCAACCACCCACCGGTCTTCCCTCTTCACTTAGCAAAGTTCTTCTCGCTCTCGAAAGCAGACAGAGCTTTTCCTTTTCGCACATAAAACACCACAACCACGTGGAACATGGCGGCGCAACAAGGAACTAATACCGAATGTCGAAAACGAGTAAATAAATTCGAAAATAGAACAGAGCAACAAGAAGGAGCCACCAATGGTCGAGGGAGGTGGCAAGAGAAAGGTGAAGCCAACGAAAAATTACCACAAAGCAAACCGGGCAAGGGTGACACACAAAATGGCCTTATGACGGTGACGGCATTTTTCCATCCGATTCACCCGCCCGAAATATTTTCCATCTAACCGCTCTGTCAGAAGGTTCCAGTGGTAGGTGGTAAGTACAAACCTTTGATCCAATTTGATTGCCACATTGGCCGGCTTGCAGATGAACGATTTCCCTCATACTTGCTGCTGCGTGTGTCCAACTAAATCACTTGCACTCGAATTTAAATGAGATATTTCGCCTAAAACTCACACTTTGTACTGTCGCGAACGAAATGCGGTCGAAGTTACACTTTTTAACGAAAATTTTACACCTTTGCGACCGAAATTAAGATTTTCCGGGAAGAAAATGAAAAATTCCTTACTTTCTGCTACAGATACTGACACGGAAAAGAGAAACGATGTACGTGGTACGTTACAACAGTCAATTCGACAAGGCAGCGGCGGATACTGGGTATAAGAACGACGAAACGACACGGAGCGAAGTTGCCTGTAAAGTCGATAAAAATAATCTGAGAGACCAATGCGGCGGTGAGAGTCGCCGTCGCCGTCGCCGTCGAACGTTGGATTTTTTTTCCTTTCTTTTCAGCGGCCGGTATTTACCCCTTCTCTGGTTTTTTGCTTTCAATTAGTTGCCGCATTGGTATTGTACTTTGTAGAAGAAGAGTAGGGTTCGGTTCTAATTTGAACGAGGGGCTCGGGGGCAAGGGTACGAAAGGTGACAAAGAATACAGAAACGACGAGAAGCGAGAACGTGTTTTATTGCTGAACAACAGCGAAGGGGGGAGAATCAAATCAGATTTCTCTTTCGAACTAATATAATGAAAAGCTTTTTCGAGGATGATCATGATGTGATCATAAAGTGCAAAGCTTTCGAATTAAGCGCGTGGGCAACTGATGTATGTAGCATAAGTGCAAGGCGTACTTAGCGCTTGTTTGTCATACAGTAGTGGGCAGAATAAAGGTGGACAGCAATGTATACGTATACCATGATGCGCAAGAAGCTGACTGGTTTTATTGATTAGGTACAGAATCTCATGCTGTAGGCAGACAAATTTGGGTATCGATTTTTTTAAACTGAAACTGAGGTAGAATTTTTCTGTCTACAGTAAAATGGTCGATGATTTTGTTGGATACATTTCGTGCATTCAACTGGTGGTGAAAAATGGTGCAAATCATTGCAGTTTCTTATAAAAATCATAATCAGTTTCCGTACAGGAAACTCTAAACGACAGAATAACCTATTGAGTGTGAGTTTTAGGGCATCTTAAAAGCCAACACGCCGCCCTGTACGATTTCCAGAAATACATCGAAGATTCCTCTAGCTCCCACCTAACTATTGGGAGTCCTCACCGACTGTTCAAAGCCAATCCACTCTCCTCCCATCTTGGGAATGGGTTCTACAGCATAGCATTGCTTGATTTGGTAATGTGTAACCAATTCATTGACTCTATATAAATGTATCTATGTGCAGGTCCTTAGCCCTTTCTCTCTACCGCACTTGAGATTCAGTGTATCTAAGACAACGATTAGTAAAGACTTGCAGTTTTGTCACTTTTCATGTATACTCCAGCGACTGCACATTTGCGCGGAACAATCGTAGCTTAGTTAAGAATCTGATTGCACTGGTCTTCCAGATCCAATACATTGTACTAGAAGGGGCTTTCGCTTTTTCGAAACGACGCGATAACACAGTCTCTGTGCTCTGTTGATTTGGTGCTCTACAATTCATCTTCGCGAAAGTTACCTGTAGTAAGGCTGAGAATTGTTTACTTTTATGGAGTTTATTTTCAACTTGACCGGGGTTTCAACCCCTTAGGCTTTGCAGATAACTACATTAAAATGTAAAATTTAAATACAAAAAATTAGAGTTTAATTGCCACCAAAATACTTATGAAGTGAATATTTGGTGCTGAGCCATAATTCGGATTCAGATCATAGGCGTAGTCAAGATGTTTGAGGTAAATTTTAAGACTTCTTTGGATTTCGCCGCTTCTCATCGTCAAAGCACGGCACAGTACATCACTGACTACCACAAGAAAAAGAACTGGCAATGGTATGCAGCAATCCACTCGCAAATTCCTTTGGCAGCCTACCTCTATGCAGTAACAGATAATCCTTTTGTAGCTTACTTTGATAATAGCTTCCGATTTATTCGAAACGCCACTCCTGCGTAAGGCCTTCCCTATGCATTTTCTGTGAACACTTTCGAAAACCTTTCTGAAGTCCATAAAGGACAGATATAGCGAAGATCTATATTCCTCACATTCATCTAGAATGAACCTTAAGGTGTTGATGTGGTTGATGCAGAATGACGCAGAATAGAAACTGCTTGGTTCTTAAAGCGTTAAAGAATTTTCGAAGCGACGAGCCCACAAATGATTCTCCAGCTTTAACACTCTTTTTGGTGAGAATTTCCTTCCATTATTCCGAAGGGAAGATCTCCGTGTCTCAATGGAACAGAAGATCTGCCGATGCTATTGATGAAGTTTTGTAGAGCTCAGCAGGATAGCCATTAAGCACTTTTGGCTTATGTGTTTTCATTGTAATAGCGATCTCATCCTTGTATTGTAGGTAGTGTGCATTCGAGAGTTTTGATCATCGAGTTTTGATCCATAATGTATTCCTCAAGACCGCAAAAATACTCTGTGATCCCCAATAATATTCGCTACCCTCGAACATTTTTCACAACATTCTAATGCTCGTCTATACGTATGTTTGGCGTAAATCTGATCTTTGAGCAAAGTGGTCCCAAATCAATGGCGCACTATGCGATCCCCTAGTCTAACGTTATAGATGGGACTCCGCATGGTTGTGCTCCCGCTGCTTTGATCGGCTGAGGTGCGAAGGCGGATATAAGCTACCATAAGGTGGTGCTTTTGTTCCGTACAGATTTCAGCTCCTGACCTTTTTAAAGACCCACGAATTCCAGTTGTCTGTTTCTTTTTTATGTACATTCGAGTATATACTTTTTTTTTCGGAAAGACGGACCTGTAACACTTATGTAGCGCCTCGAGAAGTTTGTTTGTATTTGTTGATTCTACAAACTTGAGGTCGAACTCGTCTAGGAAAAAGAAATTTTGATTAAGGCAAATTCGGGCAGTGTTTAAGTGCATATAGAGATAGAGATGACTCGTAGTGTCTGGCTGAATGTTCGAATATTACAACTATCGGTGATTATTCCCTTCGGAGCATTGACTGTGGTAATCTGCATCTTTAATAGAGGGTCAAGTCTTCTACCAGTCTACGGTGATTCAGTGATTGAAAACTTGACGTTCTGAACTTTATCGCTGTCGAGTAAGCGGAGGGAGTGTTTTGAATGTGCAAACAGTATGTACCTTGGTCTAACTTCTGCTTTGTAAAGACGAATCAGCTGCGTATTGTTTTCGTTCTTAAAATATATTTCGGTTTAGTAGCTGCTGATTTTGTCATGTTGGAAGTGTGGTTGTGTAATGTGATATTAGAATAGACGGTGACTCTAAGGACGTGCAGGAGGTTTATTAAGGCTTCAAAATAGTTCCAAACCCTAGGACAGTGCCTAGAGTATTGCTCCTCGAGCAAGAGCTTCAAAATGGCCCTCACAGACGTGAGTGTCGGGCAGAGGGCTTCTCTCCCCTCACTAACCCATCTATCTAACTTAACCTAGCTTGGAGGGTTAAAATGTCCTCCCATCTTCAAATGTCCTGCCACCTTCGAAATAAGCGCTCGTCTGATTCTCTTTAACAGTCAATGTAACAAATATTAGTTTTTCACTTCTGTTTTGCCCATCATGTCCCTTTGCTATGGACTCCATACTGTGACCCAGGGCCTCCTCCTCCTCAGCTGTTTGGTTGTACGCTGCATGTTGAGGGTTTGAACATTTCACATGCGTTCGTACCCAGTGATTTCTTTTTCTAGGTCCTAGGAAGTAAATAGCTTGTTGGTTTAGGCCTAAGTTGGTCCCTAAGAAACCACAGAGAATCGTATTGTTTGTAAGCTGATTGTGAAAAACTATTAGTAGCAGTATGTGCACTCGTCAATTGTTGCACTAAACAGCACCCAATGACATGTTGTTTGGCATATGCATGTAAATATTTTTTTTTTTTACTAATTTTGCACTGTTTCGATGCGTGAAGTGATCAATATGCTGTGTAGGCATTGCTCAACTTTAATCTCTAAGCTGTTAAGTAGTTACAGTGCCACGTCGACTATCGCCCGGGTAGCTCAGTCGGTAGAGCGTTGGACTTTTAATCCAACGGTCCAGGGTTCAAGTCCCTGCTCGGGCGCAAAAATCTGAACTCGGATTTTTTTTAGACTTTTTTTTTCGTAAAGCAGTATTAGCATTTCTTTTTGCAATTTTATTCGTTCGGATTGTGTTTTTGTGATAAGTTTCATGCTCGTATTTTGTCGATCTATTCCCTGCAGTGCGCGCCTAAACATATGCAAGATAAACTGCTTTAATCCATTTCCACAGTAAAGACGACAATCATCTGACCTCTCGTTGCCATCAATTTTCTTGAGGACATTTTCAATCGTCAGCACAGGCGTTATACTCGTAGTCAACGAAAGAATAGAAAAAAGAAAACGATTCGTTCAGTAATAAAGAGGAAAATATCAAGTTTTTTCCTCAACGAAATCTGATATAGCACACATGCTCGTACACGTAATGAAAAATTAATAAAGAGATAAGAAATCAACACGAGTCAGCACATTACCTTCCCCTTCTGCTGTGTATGTCTGGCAGAGGTGTTCCTGTATCCTGTCCTTGCTTTGCTACCTCCGGAATGAGAGATACGTACAATGTACATTGGGTATCGGGCAATGAAAATCTATCGCAGATTTTTCACTAGCATTTTCCTGGTTTTTCTTCTTTTCTTGATAACTTAGTCTGCTTTTGAATGTTTTCTTTCTTTTTGTAGCCTTTCATAGAAAACATACATAAAGGAATGAAAAGGAAAAAGAAAAATGACTTTGTATCCTTCAGGTCATCTGTTGCGTTGCCCCATTGCCTTGTGTGGTTGGACTGTTAAAAGGATATTGATAAATTGAATCAGTAGATGGAAACATATCCGAGATGTATGTCCCAAGGGTGTGGACTAAAATAAACTTTGTCTGGGCCGCAAAAAAAAAAAAAAAAGTTGGCGGACAGAAATTCCATTTAAGGAGATCATGGACATCATTATCTGATTAACGCTTTTTTCTTGTCTTCGTTTTGAAACATGAACATTTTATTTGTTTGTCTCAAAGAAAAGTAATGCTTCTTTGCTTTCCTTTATTTGAGTTCTGTGGCATATTATCGATGAACATGTTTCTGTGGGAAGAAGTTACAAATTGTAAAATGTGTTAGGATTTGGTTAGAAGGTGTCAACCTCATATATTCACAACGAAGAGGCAGATGATTCTTACTACTGTGCGTTTAACTTGATATTATACAGCGTGGACGAATTTGATCTCCAGCTGTTCAAAAGCAGAATCAAAAAACACCTGAGAACGTATCGGGATGTTTCATTGGCGTTATAGGATCACTTTCCCTGAGAAAAAAACAATCTTTGTCTCATCACTAATAGTTTCATTTTTGCTGAGCTCATAATTCCTGCAATCAATGATTTCAACATAACAACAATGATAATGACCATCACAGTGAAAGAAACACAAAAGTGAAACAATTTCTCGGGATTATATTTTTACTAATAACGACTTTAATGTCAGATACTCAGATTCTTAGTCCGATGCAGTTTTGATCGACTCCGCAATACAAATATTCACAGACGGATCCAAGACAGCGTGTGGTACGGGGCGAGAGTTTTCATCAACGCACCTGACATAGCGACTTTTATCCACTAACCGAAAAAACGTAGGTCCACTTATAGTTCTGTTTTATAGGCAGACATGCACTCAGATTGTGGGTCCACTCCCATGATTTCTGTAGAAGCTGTAGAGGTGAAGAAGAACAATTGTCCTGCCCTTGCAACAATAAGAAGGAAAACCCTCGGGGAATACTTCTATGATGATCTAAACGATCTAGCCGAAATCGACAACCAAAAGATCTGGAACTCCATCTTCGGGTCAAAGTGGTTCAATACAAAGAGTTACTACCGAACCGGTCACTCATCTTACGTTATACTCTTGGTCTCTGGTGCTAGTAAGCCAGTATCTATCGTGGTATTACAATGGACCAATCTGATCTAAGTGTTTCCCTACTTGAGCGGGGCAGCCAACTAACCTGACCTTTCGTTGTCAAATAAGCTGTAAACCACCAGTTGCCAAGCTACCAGCTGTTGCATTGTCTTAACACCAATGATGCGTCTAAGCCCCGCCTTCTAAAGCAGGAAATTATCTTTGCAGTAGTTGTGAACTCTAATAGTACATATTAGTCGACCACTTCAGTGACATAAACCTGCTTTAAAGCCGCAACTAAAACACAAGTAATCTTGTGGGTCATCTGAAAATACTTCACGCAATTTCAAGTACGGACATGTTCTGCAATATCCCCGAGGTTATAGTCAGGGAATACAGTTTCGGAAGGCTATTTGAAGTAGAAATATAAGACCGTGTCAACTGGTCTAATCGAGAACCCGTTTAGATGTTTAGGGTGTTTGGTATGGTTTGCCGAGGGATCAAAAACGGCTTTCGGAGTAGGTGCGAGACACTAAAGTCTCGGCAACAATGGGAATGTTCCTCAGCGTGTTCCGGGCTGAAATTCATGCTATTGAGATCTGCGCCAGGATAAACCTGGATAAAGGTATGAGGGGCGCAAGAATACAGTGTACTCTCTTCTTACGGACACCTCTCATAAGCGGACACACCTCATAACCGGACAAATTTAAAAGGACGGAGAAAAATATGTGGTTTTGTTTATTTTTTCACAAGCGGACACCTCTCATAAGCGGACAATTTTCTCGGGACCGTCGGTGTCCGCTTATGAGAGAGTACACTGCACATATCTACTCAGATATTCGTAGTCAGGCAGCGCTTAAAGCATTGACATCCCACTTCGTCGAATCTAAGTCATTCAAGTGCTGCTACGATACCCTGCAATCACTTGCTAGGCACAACAAGGTCAAGCTTGGTTAGGTGCCCGGGCACGAGGGCATTGTAGGCAATGAAACTGCGGATAAGCTGGATAAGGCCGGCTCGGCTTCCGCGCTCTTGGGACCGAAATCCATCTGTGGCTTTAATTGGGCTACCGCCACAGCTTTGTTAAACAACTGGGAACACCAACTTCGCCTAGCCCATTGGGAAAATGTCCCCGGGCCAAGGCATTCCAAGAGACTTATCAAGCTTTTTTCGTACAAGGAAATTCTTCATCTTGACAGGAACAACATGAGGAATCTAGTAGGCTTCCTTACCGGCCATTGCGGCCTTAGATATCTTCTAAACAAACTAAACCTTCATTAAAATACAGAGTGTCAGTTCTGTTTGCAAGAGGAAGACACTTCTGAGCACACTCTCTGTGAATGTCCGGCTCTATACTGGCTACGTAGACGGGTCTTTCATAGGGAATTCTGTTCGTTAGCGGAGTTTAAAAACTCGGCTACTTATGACATATTCACCTTCATTAGGAAGGTAGTAGACCTATTAGGCTAATTAGACCGGAGACACAATAGATCTCGCTAGGTCGCAGTGTCAGCCATAAGGGCAGGCTCTCATAGGAAAAAAAATCAACATTCAAAATCAACCCTTCAGTAGTTTCCAGCAGCTCATTATCCAGCTACATCTCCTTATTATGCCACCTTGGGCTTGTTTTCATTCTATTTAGTTGAATGAACAGGTGACACTATTGACTTATTACATAATATGCCAATGAGTGACACCTAAGGAGGAGGACTAACACGAAATCTGCACCAGTTTATGAATAAATATGTATCTACAAACAATCAACTTAGCGAAACATTTCTTTTTGATTTGGAAATAATCATGAAATCAGATACATTCTACGATGCGTATCTCATCGATACCTATTCGTTACCACACGCCTCTCGCAGCATACATATGAAAATTACTAACCAAAAGCACGTGTTCCCATTTGTATGTAAAACATGCATACGCCGACATTATTTCTTTATTGAGCATAGGCGCACAATCCTTTTCTGTGCGAATCCTTCTCGCCCCGTAAATCCTTGTTTATTTGACAATTCACCGTACACCATTCTAATGAGTTACTCAGCCAAGTGATTTCAAAAACAAATTTTGGTGAAATTGAACAAAGCGAATCACACATTCACACCCAGGCAATTGCCGCACCCCGCAGCCTGTGGGCCACCATTGCGGCCACAAAATCTCATCCGCATCCTTGGGTACAAAGAAAATATCACAATTGCAGCAAATACGATAAAATATACAATTTTAAGGCATATTATTACCTCGGAACAGGGCACGTGCCTCGAATGCAGTATTGGACCGAGCCGAGCACACACATATGTACTGTTTAGGAATTCGCAGAAGGAAGTTGCAATTCAGCTGACGGGCTGCCGATGCTGGAGGAGAATACGGCTCGCATTAGCGCAGCATAAGGAATTTCTATTGTTGCGCACCCGAGCTCCATTCGGATTGATGTAGTCACGTCTAGATTGAACTTTAATAAATTGAATGCCGCATCATGAATGCTCTCATAGGGAAGGGGTAGGGTTCCTGCTTTCTTCCTAAAGGAATCTGAAACGATTTTTTCATATCTGATTTGGTGTGAATAAATAATAATGAGAAGTTCTAGCGTTGTAAGGACAATTGATTTTGGGACACAGATGGATTTTACAAATTACAAATATTCACATGAACTGGTTTTTTGGAATTTTTCGTCCCGGAAGATGTTGGGGAGAACAGATATGGGAACTGTAATAGAAATTGAATGACAATCTTATGCAAGGCGACTTTGGTATTAATGGAAGCGTTGAAGATTGCATTGTACAGTGCACAATTGTGTGAATACAGGATTCCACAGGATACCACCATTCTCGCCGATAATAGACTTAATGGAAATATTGAGAGGGTGGATGTCTGCTACAGATGGGCACCACTGTTGCTTCAAATTGAACGGGAAGAGCGTCTCCACAGAAGTGAGTGTTGAAACTTTCACGGACGACTTGAGTTGTTTTTCTATGACTACGAAATGTTATAATCCTAGAGCCTCTGCTGTCCCAAAGCTCTTTTCAACTATTTTCCAATTGCCGGGGCTTCTTCTCAACTAATGTTTCTCGGTCTACTCACTCTTCTGGTATTTTGAGTAAGCGGATTGCATTGCATAGGGTAGTAAGCAATGGAGCTGTCGTCTTTTCGAATTTTATGATCCGCTGACCTTTTCGTCACTGGATTGTTTTGCCTATTTGTTCCTGACTCGTTCTTTGGTAAAAATGTCTGTTAGAGAGACGGTTAGATAAAGAAAATCTATAAGATACTTCATAGGAACTTATTAAGGACCGATTGTAGCTTTGTACAGGTTGCTTTCCTGACCTAGGACCTAATATTTAGAATTGGCAGCAAAAAACGCCCTACGACTGCAAGCATCTAGCTTGTTGGAAAAATGGACAAATAGGTCACACCAGTATCGCCAGGTGGGCGAAGCTAGAAATCACATAAGGCCATATCCTGACTTAGATCTCAATTTCCAAGCTCTCTTTCCAGCAAGGGAAAGTTGGGACGAAGGACGAGTCATTAAACCCGGCAATACATCCATTTTCCCCGACGGCTCAAAAATGGTTGAGGGGGTAGGCTCCAGAATATACTAGAACCCGCCATTCCGCCGGTCCTGAAGTCCTAGCGATAAACGAGGCTGCAAAAGAACTATCCTCGGTAACCCCGAGAAGAAATATCGACATATTCATCGATAGTCAGGCCGCCATCAAAGCCGTGTCATCCACAATACTCAAATCACTTGTAGTAAAGAGTTGTCGCACCCAACTTAGGATCCTCAAGGCATAATGAATGTTGGGGACCAAGGCATCGATGCCAATGAAAAGTCCGATAAACTGGCAAGGAAGGGATCGGAACTGAACCAAATAATGGTCGTGGTTTTGACCCCTATAGAAGTTTTAAAGCAAGAGGTGCAGTTGGACTTCTGGAAGCTTGCCCATGAGCGATGGAGCAGAAAAATAAAGGAAATACTTATGCTGATTAGATCACGGTTAGCTCTGGTGATCAGCATCTCACAGGCCACAATCTACTGGCGGACCGACCTCTGCAGAGGATGTGGCGATATAGACGCGGAGGAGGACACGCCGCACTTTCTCTGCGACTGCCCAAGCCTCAGCAGAACCAGAAAGATGACCCCAGGCGGTTACTTCTTTAGTGATCCAGACCAACTCTCAACGATGACAACGAAGGCCATCCTAAAATTCAGACGTGCTAACGATTTCCTACAGGACACTGTTAGCTCAGAAATCATTTCACAAAAATTGCTCTGGAAGACTAAGTCTGTAGATTTTGTAATAAAGCTGAGGCAACTGCTGGACACATTTTAGATGAAAGCTGTGTCCTCAGTCACATCCGATTTAATAATCTGACCACACATCAAGGGAAGAAGAGGTTTCCTTTACTGAACCCACACTGAATACTTAAATTCGTAAAGGAATTCAAATTGGAGGACATGTTATAATCCGTAAGAGCTCTGGCCTATGCTTAACCTCACTCGATCCAAAAGTAAGGCCGCTCATAAGCAACGTTATCAGTGCTTTCACTGGCCACTGTCCCATCGGCCTTCATGCCAGAAGGATGGGCCCCTTCTCAAATGGCTTCTGCAGGAGCTGGTAGCTGCACTTACTCTGCACTTGTCGGGCCCTATCCCAAAGAAGAAAGCTCTATCTAGGAGCCTTTCACTTCGACAATTTTGGCGAATTATCGCATACTGCTGTCAAAAGTATTTTCAGCTTTATCAAGAGCTCCAAATGGGTTTAGTTGTTGGAGTGGCATAGGGGAATGGATCCTAGTGGAATCAGGAAGGGCCTTCCTTGGCCTACGTGTGTCTATGCCTTGCATGGGCCACATGATACCGTAAGAGATCAGAGTAGGAGGCACAATAGTTCGCAGCGCGTGTATAACCACACTTATCAATCAATCAAGTGCTGCATCCGTATAACAGTACGGATTCAACATTTTAAACAGGCTTAGCTGTCGATTCGATTCAGCTGGCAATACCTTATTATGTTTCACCATCAGTGGCGACAAAAAAAAACAACTGACGCGACAGCTCGAAGAGAGAGACTTCTTCGTGACAAGTTATACTCTCGGAGGCTTGTCATTCCTCAACGAGAGGTGGTGCCACGAAAAATGTTCAATGGACACGACTGGGACTGGCACAGCACTCCAACGCAATAACCTCTAGCCACGGTTAGTTATTTGCTTATATGTTTTATCGAGGAGCTAGTAGAAACATTTTTTGGTAGCATCCTGCTTGTCTTCTATGAGGACATACGAATTGTCCTAAAATGTTCGTGTTTAGTTTTCGAAATTCAGATTTGTAGCATAAGTCCGTCGAATACAACACAATCGCATACATAACTCTACTACCTGTTTCAGTCTTCACAACGGATATCACTGTCTTTCATCTTCCTTTTGTCCGACCCATTCCATACCGATGAAGAGTCGTGATAACAAAATGCCACAGGAAGCCCACATTGAGCGATGGGTGAATCGTTTCGCACAATTCTGTTATGAAAAGTGCGTTTGACATTCATTGGAGTGTAAGACGTAATGGCAGCTGTCTGACCTTAAATGAAGACCCCTTCTACAAAAAGGTTAACTGATCTCGATTTCCAAGGATGTAAGATCTGTCATGTATGAACAACTACCATCCAATCAAAGGCGACATAGGGGTTGCAATTGCACAATTTTTTTCCTTCTATCTTAAGGATTTTTTTTTCTCATCACGACTCCTTGTTAACTAGGATAATGTCAAGGAATAACAGCAAACAATGCAACAAACACAGAGTTTCCTCATCCCAATTCTGGAAAGGACATAATGCGAAAATTCATGGAGTAGAACAATCATCACTGTTTCTTCATTCTGTTCTACTTTGTACGCTCTTTCGTGATGCAGGGAGTATTTTTCTCATCATAATCAGACAGGCATATGAAGGGCCACCACCACAACAATAGTCCTTTATTCAGTTGAGTGGAAGAAAAATTACCACCGACGACGACGGGGGAAGGGGAGGATTAAGTAAATTTCTGTGTTTGGATGCAATTAAAATTATCCTTGTTGTGTCTTAATGCTTGATGGGCTCACTCACTAACTTGTAGGAGCGAGTAATGAGGACGATAAACAACACAAAAAGGGACGTGTAACAATGCTGAGGCTTTGTTACAGGTGAATTGCTGGCAGAGGGATGACAATATGTCTTGGATGGGGCTGACATCATTGTTCTGTTTTTTTCTAATTCTTGTTAATTGAATTCAGTTGAGCGTGGATACATGTTGGGAAATATTTGGTTAAGAGTCATTGGATGCCAAATGGCATGGAAGTAATGTGTGATGAGAAAATTAATTTCTCCCGTGACTGCGATAATGGTGGATAGGGGAATTAGTGGTGATTTTGGTTTTAATGTTACTTTCCTAGTTGGACAAACTTTAGCTAGTTTATTGGGTTCACCCTCTTTTTGATTTATTAGAGAGTGCGGTGAATGGGACCCTGGGTTGTACAAATTAAACTATTTAAAGCTAGATTTACTTAAAAAATATTTTTATTTACTTCTTTACGAACTACTTCTTACGAACTACTTATGATTACTGAATGACAAAATATTTCATATCTTAAAACTAAGTGCATATCCCATACTGCCAGACGACAGGTCAGCATACCTGTTGGTGGCTCAAGTATCCGCTCGTTGTCGATGCCTCGTGTGTCCGGTTGAATATGATTCGCTGCATTCCATCACGTACGGAGTTGATGTTGTTGCTCGTGGGAACTGTATCATGCATTGTTTGCATGATGAAATGTTTCTGGCGTTAACTCCTCCACCCTTAGAATCTTACGTCCTCGTGAGATGTTGTTGACGTCACTAGGTGAGGGATGTCTTCAAGTCCTATGGTTATTGATGATGATGATGGCATGTTGGTATTAGACTGTTCGTTTTTAGTCATGCCTTTATTTCTTATCAATTTGTATGCGAAGGTTGCGATGGCTAAGACTGTAACCACTAGTATGATGTTCACGGTTAAGTTGATCTCGTGTTTCGTTTCAAGCAGCTTGATTTCCTTCGTTCGATTAACATAAAGATCCTTGATCATCTCGAGAGACAATACTTCTTCTATCTTGTCAGGTTTATATGACGGTTGGAGTATCGCTGGTAAAGGTTGATGACTTGTGACTTCTTTTGACATGATCGTTCTTCCTTTAACTTGAATGGTAGTGTTGAAGTGTTTTATGATGAACGTACCCTTGAGCATGACAGTATCGTTGTTGATGAATATTGGGCCATTAAACTGATTTAGTAGTAGGATTCCTGGAGCTATTTCATCTACATCTGGGATGTGCTCATTGTTGATGATGGGACATGTTGCTTTCTGACTCTTTATCAGCATTGGGATGCACGATGAATTTCTTAAACTTACAATGTTATTTTCGTTACAAATAGAAAGACTATTATATGTTTTACATTTGTTTGTAATGCCATGAATGTCTGTATCGCATTCCAGTATTGAATCGTATTTAATTTTATTGATTATTTTATTTACTTTAACAGGTTTTATTAATGACAAATTACATAGTTCTTTAGTAGTTGTTGGAATGCTTAAAATATAAATTAAGTTATTATCATTTGAAGCGATTTTTATCTCGGCAAATTCTAATGCTTCATCTACATTCACATAGGGAATATTTTCAACTTTCATAATTGTTTCTGTTATATTTATTTCGGTGTTAGATAATATAAAAGAGTTTATTACATTTACTTTTGCCCAATGAATGGCATAAACTACATTAACTATTTCCTCCTTAATTATATCTAATTTATATTTAATTTTTGTAATTAATTCACTATTATTAAGTTCATTTTCTTTGAATGTTTTCATAATCTTATTTGTAATGTTCGTTAATTCATTGATCTTTTCTAATGACATTTTATTAATTATTACTTGATTATTATTATTTCTTAATACATTATTCATTTTATTAGTAATTATTTCATAGTCGTGGTGGTCCGGGCTACCCGCAATCCACTTCCACGCTGAACCTAAAAAATCTAATGATCTCTTACTCTTACTTCTATTATTTATCTTAAGTCTATTTAGGTAAGTTCGTATACGGGATATTTCAAAGGAAAGGACAGGAGTTAGGATATGGTTGATAGTAATGGATGTCTTTAACGTAGCTTCCAAGTTGTTAAGTGTTGTTTCGTAAGCTTCGATGTCGATCAAGTGTATTATCTTGAATGATCCGTTCTGCAATTTCGCGCGACCTGTATTGATCTTTATTAGCTGTGAATTCGAGTAGTCCAGAATTTGTGCCTCGCCATTGCAGAGTGGTAATAATGTTCTATTGAAAAAGTTAATTTTTTATAAGATTTTTATGAATGATTCTTCCTGACTGGGTAATAACTGTTGTATTTCTATCTTGTGCAACTGTCTCCTTTTTATATCTAGAATCGAGCTTATTTCCTATTCTTTTGTTAGTTTTTACGTAAATGGTTTCGCCAATAGAATATGTTTTAAGTGGACTCTTTCTTGCATTATGGTATTTTAAATCTGCTTCTTGTTTATCGCGTAGTTTATTCATGTTTTCTTGTCTTTCTTGTCTAAGTTGTTCTGGATTGGTTAGTAGCTCTCTACCGAAAAATGTGTCTATGGGTTTTTTGCCTGTAGTGGTGTGAATGGATCGGTTGTATTCATAGATTGATCGATCTAGTAATTCTGAAAAGGTGGTATGAACATTATCTGTCTTAAGGCAGCGGATTAGTTCTGAAAGTGTGGAGTGGAATCTCTCCACTTGACCGTTGACGGAACTTGTGTAGGGGGGTGCTTTGAAAACTTTAATATTGAACATATTCTCTAACATGAATGTTATAGAATTAGAGGCTAGGGATTTTTCATTATCCATGACAATTGTTTGGGGTACTCCAAAAGCCAGTATAAGTTCTCTTAGAGGTTGCTTTATGTCCTCTGAAGCTCTTGATCTTAGGATTTTGACCAGGGCATATTTAGAGAACTTGTCAATTGCAGTAAGGATAATTTTTTTGTTAGTGAAGTAGATATCTATATGAATAATCTGTCCGGGATATTCGGGGATAGGTGTAGGTTGTAATTCATGCTTGTTCGGGTGTCTGTCATATTTATGCTCTTTACAGATTTTGCATTGTTTTGTGACTTTCTCTATTTTGGCTCTCAACCGTGGAAAATAAAACTTTTGCAATAATTGCATTTTATTTTCGCGGGAGTTGCGATGTGCACGATTATGTTCCTTGATAATTTCGGTTTCCTGCTGTGTTTCGTCGATTAAGTCTATGACTTGGTTTCTTGCGAAACGTAATCGGTATTGGCTAAAATGTGTCGGGTAAATTTCTTGAAGTTTGCCTAAAATTCTTTCATCAGTTTTGATACCATTAATAACGGATGGATTAAGGTATCGTTTAAGAATGTCAGTTAAAATTTGATCAGTGAACTCAGTTTCAACTATTACATGACGGTGATAGGTAGGGAAAATAATTTTAAATTCATAGGATGGCGTTGTTCCAAGGGAAAGGATAATCTGGTTTTTAAATACGTTGATCGGCTCATTTGCTATAGGTATTAGATATTGACCGGAACTCTCATCGCTATGTTGGGTTGCTGTTAAACTATTTACTTCAATGGTTCTGGGTGGCCTTGACAAAGCATCTGCGACGACATTCGATCTACCAGGCTTATATCTTAACTCGTAATTATATTCCTCGAGTATAGCCTTCCATCTTTTTAATTTGTTGTTGGAATTTTTATTGCTCAATGCATATGTCAGCGGTTGATGATCAGTAAATATTTTCAGAATCGTAGGACCGTAAAGGTAATTTCGCAAAGTTTTTAGAGCCCATACTATAGCCAACATTTCTTTTTCGTTTGTGGCATAGTTCTCTTCGGCTTTCGATAGAGTTCGAGAGATGAAGGTTATCGGCTTATTTTCTTGAGCGAGTACCGCACCAATAGCATAGTCCGAAGCGTCTGTAGTCAAATGGAATTCTTTACTAAAATCTGGAAAAGTTAGAACAACGTCTTCTGAAGTAAGTGAATTTTTAATTTTGTCAAAAGTATCCATGGCCTCATTATCCAAATGTATGAATTTTTTGTTTGACATTTGTCTAGACGTACGCCCATCCTCCCCTCTTAAAAGGGCTGTAAGGGGTTTTGCCAGCTTCGCGTAATCTTTAATAAATCTGCGGTAAAATCCCGACAGACCAAGAAATGATCGCAGATCTTTTAAAGTTCGTGGATATGGAAACTTGGTAATCGCTTCCACTTTGATTGGGTTGGCTTTTATACCATCCGAAGATACGATGAATCCGAGGAATTCAATTTCTGGCCTTAAAAATTCGCATTTATCCAATTGCACCCTAAGGTTGGCTTCTTGAAGAGTCTCGAAAATAGATGCCAAATTTTGAAAGTGCTGTTCAACGTTCTCACTGAACACAATTATGTCATCAATATAGACATAACATATCTTACCGATGTGTTCTCGCAAGATGTCGTCTAGAGCTCTCTGAAAAATAGATGGTGCATTTTTCAGACCAAAGGGAAGTCTTACGAATTCGTACTTTCCATTGTTTACCGAGAATGAAGTTTTCTCGATGTCGTCCTCGTGTAGAGGTATTTGGTGAAAGCCACTTTTTAAATCAATAACTGAGAAATATTTGTTCTTCCCTAGTTGCGCTAGTACTTCATTAGTTTCAGGAATCGGATAACGGTCTGGTATTGTTATCGAATTGAGTTTTCGGTAGTCAATAACCATACGGTATTTCTTTTCACCAGAGGCGTCCGTTTTTTTTGGTATAATCCATACCGGAGAATTGTACGGTGACCGTGAAGGTCGAATGATTCCATCATTTAGTAGCTGATTGATTTGCTTATCAATCTCTCCTTTAAGCGCCATAGGATACGGATAATGCTTCGAGTAAACGGGATCTTCCGTCGTCGTGCGAATTCTACCTTTGACTTTCGTAGTGAAAGTTAATTTTTCATTTGGTGTTCCAAAAAGCTTGGCGTAATTCAAGGTTAAGCGATTAAGTTGTTGTCGTTGTTCTTGCGACAAGTGCTGCGTTCTGAGATTAACATTATGGATTGATTCTGATACTTGTTGTTTCAGTTTAATTTTAATGTTTTTGTTTACAGTCATATAGCTTTCCTTAGCATGGATGACAGCTGACAGTTCTTTAAGGGTGTCATTGCCAAGAATTGCATGAAAAGATCGTAGTGAGGGTAAAAGGAAGAATTTAATATTTGTGCCTGGTTCAAAAAGATTTATTATAGTATGATGAGTAATTTCTATAGCACCACAGACTGAATTTGCATTAAATATTTTTTGATTTGGGATGGGGTTTCGAACTAAATCTGGTTGTATGTAATTTTTATTCGACCCTGTGTCTACTAGGAATTTTAGGATTTTATTTTCTCTCGTCCTACATTCAAAATAAGGTAGTGACGAGTTCGTCAGTCTAAAAAATGAACGTCGACAAAATCAGAAAATGTTTCTGTCGGTTCTCCGCTTCCTTGTTGAACTACGTACTGATTAAGATCTTGGTCATCTTCTTTCTGATTATTCATAGCCGAAATCATAGCATTATAGTTACTAACTTCTTGAGATTCTATGGATGTGTTATTATTGTGGGGGTCAACTTCTGAAGATTGCAAGTGGAAATTTCTTTGCATCTTGTTGGGATTTGGATATTCTCGTGAAGGAACCATAGGTCGTTTTGGAGCTGGTGGGAAATTTTTCATCACCGGCCGATTCATATAATTTACATTGTGTGTACGGATGGTTGTAGCATCCATTGGTTCAGGCCTTTGAACAGATTGTGGCAAAAAGTTACTAGTTGGTTGAGGATTCCTTCGGAATTGATGTGGATTTATTTGAGAATTCGATGGTTGGGTAAATTGATTTGGGGGGTATGTAGGTCGTTGGTTAAAATGTTGACGCGGTGGGGGACGCGGTGGAAAATGTGATGATTGGGGTACATATGCAAGTTGTGGATAGAAAGGTTGCTGTTCTCGGGTTCTCCGTGAAGGAATTGGAGGAGGAGGTGGTGGCCTCCTAATTTGGCTGATATTATGGTGAGCATAGTTGGCTCTAAATTGCTGATTTTCGAGTTTTAAACAGAGATTAAGAGCTGTAGGAAGGTCTTGCGGTTCCCTTATACCTAAGAGTCTGGGCAAGTCACCTCTTAGACCTCTTATAAAGGTATCTAAGGCCTTGGCTCTGTATGACGATGTAAGGTGGTATAAAGCATCAGGTGGTAAGTCCATACTCGAAATTTTGTTTAGTATCAATGACAAATGATTGTATACCGACTGATAATAATGCTCCAAGCCATTGTTGCCTTGAATAAGAGTCGTCATCTGGTACTCCAATGTTCCCAGATCACGCTTATCCGCATAGTGAAGCGTTAAGCATTTCGAAATACATTCCCAATTTAATGGGGTGTTATATGACTCTAAAACGGCATCCGCATTACCCACAATCTTATTGCGGATTATGTTAAGGATACCAAAATATTTTGGTGTTCCTCTAAATTGGTTATAGATGCTTAAAACCCTTTCAACGCTCTTGCGCCATGAACTAAATTCGCCGGGAGTTCCGGAGAACTCTCTTAAACATCTCACGACGTCTGGTACCTTGTCCAGGTCGCTTAAGTTCGTGCGCAGATGTTCATGAATAGTTTCATCGGTTCCCCTATGAAACTGATTATCAGGATTTACTATAGATTGAACGAGGTTTCTGCACTCAGTCATGCAGAAGCGACTTACAATGCTTGCGATTAGCGATTCTAGTTCTGGAGTTGCGTTAATCCTCGCATTTGGATTCGAAATCGATGAATTTTGATTAGAAACTGATGGAGTCGGATTTTCGATGTTCAACATCGGTGGACGCAAAATTGGATCGGTCATAGTTGCAGGACGTTTAGACATAAGAACTCAAATAGATACGTTAAAGGTTTTCGAAAGGAACGGGAAGGATATTTTTAATTGGTTTACAACTACGGTTAATATGATTATTCTTTATGACTTCTAAATGTTTCGTTTTCGTACTGATTAATAATTATGTCTTAGGGCTATCACTTTATACTATTACGCTTAGTACACTATTACACTATATATCGATCTCAATGTGAAGAAATATAAATCTTAAATTTAGCTTACATTAGGATAAACCAACGCTGGTGAAGGGGCTGCATTCCTTTTTACTCGTAGTTACTTGGGGGCCTTTCTCCACACTCCCTCGTTGGCGGCAGAATCTACAGATGCTGCTTCTTCTTTGTCCGGAACCCAGGTTTTTCACCACGCACACGCTGGCGAGCTTTTATAAAGGTCGTCTTACGGTAATGATGTTCAAGGTACGCGCACTGCACTCGCGGCGAGCTTAATTGAGGTCGACTTATGCGTTTACGACAGAGCACTTTACGCGACGCGATTACACTTTGATGCGATGATTTTCCTGGGCCCCACGTTGGGCGCCAATTAAACTATTTAAAGCTAGATTTACTTAAAAAATATTTTTATTTACTTCTTTACGAACTACTTCTTACGAACTACTTATGATTACTGAATGACAAAATATTTCATATCTTAAAACTAAGTGCATATCCCATACTGCCAGACGACAGGTCAGCATACCTGTTGGTGGCTCAAGTATCCGCTCGTTGTCGATGCCTCGTGTGTCCGGTTGAATATGATTCGCTGCATTCCATCACGTACGGAGTTGATGTTGTTGCTCGTGGGAACTGTATCATGCATTGTTTGCATGATGAAATGTTTCTGGCGTTAACTTACATTAACCTTGCTTTTAGTGTCAAATGGGATTGTTCAACGCGTGTGATTTGGCCTAGGCTTGGAAGGGATTGTGGAAACTCTTTTGTGGTGCTACAATAATTAGCTTCAGGTTTTGTTTCGAATTTCTAGGCTTTTGGTAATTTTAAATTTAGATGCCATAAACAATGGCAGAGTAATGAGTCCCAATTGCACTGATTTTGTCCACTACGAGAGTAGGAATGGGTGAGAGTATGTTTTTTGGTAAAACACCAGAAGCCACTTTAACCATTTGGAGCTACACTTAACACAAATCCACACAAGAATCTATTTTTTATTTTTTTTTATTAGAAGTTAAGGTCGTGGCCAACGTTGCTCAGTGGTTAGGTAGATTCGAGTCGCAGCAATATCAGTCAAATATTATCTACGGAACTATTTTTTTTAAGGGGAATGACAAAACCTCAGGAGTATAATTTGTCACGAAGAAGCCTCTCTCTTCGAGCTGTCGCCTCCTTTCTCGAAACGTAAGGTCAGCTATTTACTTATTTATTTTTTGTCGCCACTGATGGCGAAACAAAATAAGGTATTGCCAGTTGAATCGAATCGACAAAGTTAAGCCTGTTTAAAGTGTTGAATCCGTGCTGTTATACGGATGCAGCTTAATTGAGTGGGGTTATACACGCTGTGACCTAAAAAGATTTATTGTGCCCCCTAGTCTGATCTCTTATGATATTCATGGATTATAGACAGGTAGGTCCAAGGAACTTCTTTCGTGATGCCACTGGGATCCATACCCTAGGTGCCACTCCAACTATTGAAACCATTTGGAGCTCTTGATAAGGCTGAGGATACTTTTGACATCAGTATGCGATAATTCGTCCGAATTGTCATTGTTGCTCCTAGACAGAGTTTCCTTCTATGGGATAGGACGCGACAAGTGCAGATAGACAAGTGCAAATGGAGGATCATTTCTTCCTCCTTTTCGTCCCTGCAGCTCCTGGAGAAGTCATTTGAGAAGAGGCCCATGCTTCAAGCAAGAGGGCCAATGGCCGGTAAGAACATCAATGACAGTGCTAATGCCCCAGATAGGTCAGATTTCCCTGGAGGTACGGCACGTAATACTATTTCTCCATCTTTGGTTTGTCTTACTGACCGCGTCGTAATCTAAGAGAAGTTTACATGTAGTGAGTGGAATAACCAGATTCCTCTGTTCCGGTAAGACGTCCAGAGTAGTACCACGTTTGGCGAGTTCATCAGCCTTACAATTCTGTGGAAAGTCCCTATGACCCTGCATAGGCGAAAGTTAAAATCATCTCCATAAGAGATGAACGATATTCTGAAGTAATTTTTGATGTACATGTTACCAATTCCCGGGATTTTATAGCAGCCTGTCTGTCGATAAAAATCGTAACATCCCCGAAGGACACATCGTGTCTAAGCCAGTAGAAGGCTTCGTTGATTACCATTATTTCCGCCTGAAAAACGCTACAATAGTCATGTAGACGGAAGGGGATGCGCAGATTAACCATATCGGAGAAAACACTACCTTCTACTCCGTTCTCGGTTTTGAAACCGTTGCTATAGAGATGAACAGAATGATAGGCTCTGGCGTCACCACTCTCCCACTCCTCTCGGGTAGTCCGGAAGTTGAGGTTAAAATTCAACTTGGACGGTGTGTAGTCGCTGTTTTCAAGAATAAAAGTTAGGGGGTCTAAGATCGAGGAGTGGCCAATATGGACTATTGCGCGGAGGCCTTCAGTCTGAGGACTGCGCCAGCATCTGACGTTTTGCCAAAAATATTTGGAGGAAGTAGATGTAGGAGCGCGTCGAAGTGCCGCGGAGTGCGTGGTTCTAAGTACTCCGCTTATGCACATGCTTGCTGATCTTTGCACTTTCTTTAGATTACGATGTAAGGCTAAGACCGTCCACCAGACGATCAGACCATACAGAATAAAGGTCTGACAACGGACTCGTAAACCCAGTGGGTGGTATGAGGTTGCAGTCCCCACTTCTTACCAATGGCTTTTTTGCAGCAGTACAGTGCTACAGTGGCCCTTTTAATGCGTTCAATGGTATTCGCTTACTATAGTCCAGAATGAAACCCAGAAGTTTCGCTTTGTTAGCAAAAGTCATAAATCTACAATCAAAGTGTGGTTGTAACGAAATAGATGTTTTCAAACAAATCGATGACTCAAAAATCGATTACATTGTTTACTTCCTACTATACCTTCATGGACTTTAATATCAGATAGATACCTAGAGCATTTAATAAAGAAAAAAATAGTTATACAATCAGACTTAGGATTAGCAACCGCTTAAAACCTTTATGAAGTTCAACTACAGTAGGTTAAGCACGTCTTTACAATCTACTGATAGCACAATCATCAAGTGGGGGCTGTTCGAGCAGTAAGCTGCATATTCTTATCACAAAATAAATTTTAATTCAATTATTGATGTTTCTGTATCTAAAATCAAACTTTATCGATAGGTTTACAGTAGTTGGGAGTAGATTTCAACTATAAGTATGACAGCACATCAGTTAGCCACCACAGTAGTGCACTTAATTCGCGAAAAGCAGAATGAAATTTCACGGTAAGTTACTAAATCGATTGCATTTTGAAATAAGTTTGTTATAACCGAATTTTTTATTTAGTGGCGATACTTTTAATGATTGTTGGCCTTTCCTGGGCTGCTATCATCCATGACGATGGTCAACCAGGATGCAAGACAGACGTTGAAATGAAAGTTGTGTATTATAGAAACTTATGGGATCCAACCGCCTACTGGGTGTGTGAGAAATTGGGACAACCTGCCAGTGCTGCTAGGTGTCCTCATGGTCAAGGTTGGCTCGATAGCAAGAAAAAATGCGTTGACTGGCACGAATGGGACTGGGAGGAACCATCTCATCCAGAAAGTAAACCTTAAACATGTTCTGTTCGAAAGATGTTATCGTTATAGTTAGACAATATAACAGTTACATTTTAATATTTTCAAAAAGTCGCCTTTTCCTGTTGGGACCTTGTCTTCGTTCAAACGAATTCCATTCATGGCAAAAAAATATAACAGTCCTTGCCGTTGGAAAGCGATCACAAACTGCGTCCTTCTGCCCGGCGCTGAGATATAGGCCGATGTACTTAGACAGGAAACAGCTGGTTACGGCGCAAGTGTCATCGCTCGCTGTCTAGACAGATTGTTACGTCTTTGTAAACATTTTTTCTGGACTGCTCCACCTCTAGACAAAGTTCTGAATTCAAACAAAAGTCTCACCTCCAAACTACCAAAAAACAATTATGCACCAAAAAATTAAAAGGAAGCGACAGGCAACCGCTTATGGAAAAACTTTTCTCCCGGAAGATAGATGAACGGAATTCCGTTGTCACTCAGCCGTTCCCAAAAGGAAGCACAGACTATACAAACTCAGGTGCCATTGGTGGGAAACACAAAACTGTAACACTGGGTTCAGGATTCATTCGTGCCACATGTCGTTTCGTGGTCATCTGATGAAATGTGTCGCAGGATGGAAGGAATTTTTTGATCAACGCATAGTACCGACGTCCGTCGTTCTTTTGCAAATACCTGACCAGAGTTCCGCTTATGTTAGTCACACATGTGATAGTAGTCGTCCAGCGGTGAAAGGTTGTTGATATTTAAAATGAAACCTTTTTGTTGACAGTCGAGTGTCCTAGTGTCCAACAAAACGTGAGATGCATACGTTGACGTCAGGTCATGTTATACAGAATTGTGGTCTTTTTCGAAATTTATAGTTTTGCTCTTATCTGCTCGCTAATGTGTCCTCTCAACTGGTTGATGGAAAATAGAATTTCCGTTCAATTCCAGGACACCAGTGTAATGTTTGAACAGATGTGAAAGAGTGGTCACACGTTGATGAATGGCATAATTTTGTTGAAAATTATTTCCAACATCCGAAATTGAGTGTGGTTGACGGGGAACGGGCCTGACTTGGGTATGCATTTTCATGGGCAATTAAGTGACTGGTTGGAGCGTTCATAGAAGCGGCAAAAGATGCAGGAAATCATAAAGAAGTCAGTTGGTACTTTTTGAAATTACTCTCACAGATATTCTTTTGAGGGTGTAAAATAGACGGGATCATAATAAAGTCATTGGTGTCTTCGTTAGCATCGAATCCGAAGCGACCAAAATGCAGCTTGAGGTACTGATTAGATCGAGGTGAGAAGTGCACGTAAATCAAAAGTTTTCAAGTTTTCCGAAAGACGGCGCTGAACACCAAAATGTCAAAACTATTACTACAGCACTCCACGGTGACAGCTAACAATGAAATGACATTTCTCATGGCAAAATTAGTTAACCCCTTAACCTGATTCATTCCGAGTCACTTTGTAACATCTCTAAGCAGAGTGTCATGTCTCAGGTGCTTCGAGAAGTCAAGGTTATCGAGTGAGATGAGTGCACCATGGCTCACAAGGAAATTATTGGGGCTCTAAACAGGACGCTCCAGTATATTAGGGGCCGCAATCAGCTCATGGGTGGAGTTACAGTGGTTTTGGCTTTTGACTTCAGACAAGTTGCCACGGGGCACACGTGCTGATAAAGTTAAAGCCTCAAGTAATTCGTCTTATGGCCTCATGTCAAAGTCGTGTAACGTGCGTGTCCACCTTCAACGTGATTTGATCCCAGAGGTGATTTCTGACTTATTAGTTAATATTGGTGATGAAAAGATTTTGGAAAATTAGGGAAGAACAAATATTCTGAGTAACCCTTGCAATGTTATTGGAGATCCCATTACTTTGACTCACAGAATTTAGCGAAACATTCATCACGTCGCAGTGCGCTTCATGGTTGAGGGAAAGAGGTATTAACTCTAATAAACGACTCAGCCAACACCATCAACAACTTTCTGCTGGAGAAGCTGTCAGCTAGCATGTGAAGTATTAATCTGTGGACTCGGTAATGAAAGTCGAGGAAGCTGTCGGTAAATTATTCGCTCTCAATCCACCAGGAATAGAGTTGGGGTTCTAAACCCTCTAAACCCACTAAACCCTCCAACTGTTCAATGGCACCAGCCTTCAGGTGAAGAACAGAAGAAAAACATAATCGAAGTCAAGATTTTCCCAGGCATAAATCAGAGATAAACCGCCTTCATACACTGAACTCATCTGATCCCATCAGACTACCACTTTGAGTTTAAACGTTTACTATTTCCCGTTAAGATTTACTACGCCATGGCCATCACAGGGACAGAGTTTGAAAGTGGTTGGTGTGGATCTGAGGAGTGGCATGTCGTTTACAGGGAGATTTCGACAAATGAATACGAGGAATTGAAAGCCTTTATTTACTCAGCAATGTCTTGAAACCCGGAGAGGAACATAGGGTATAATGTGACGTCTTTCCTCGCGATCTTCCAGGTGTCGTCAAGATGACTTAAACGCGATATGTACGGAGTTTTGGAAACGCGGGCTTGATAGCCTACTCAGGAGAAACAGACGCCACATTCTATGGCGTTTTCAAGTAGAGCTGGGCTATTAATTCACCTGACTTTCATACCTGTAAACAGCTGTTTTGGCGAATATTTGCCCGATACGACACTTTGATAAGGGTAAAAATGACGTTCTACACTTGGGCCTCCATCTTTTTACGTCAAAACTGTAGCAATGGATCTGGTTTGGGATCTGTGTTGGAAAGGATGTGAAAAAAGTGGACACAATTATTTTTCAGTTCGAAGGCTTTTGAATCACTGTACTGTTCTCACAAATAACGGTAAAGCTGTTGAATTGGCAGGCAATGCCTTACATATGTGCCTTCTAGAAATTGGGCAGAACACTTAGAGACGTGGTCGTCGTGGCTCAGTGGCTATTGGGTTGGACTGCTACGAGAGCGTTGCGGATTCTAGCCCCAGCTATTTTCACCGAACATGTTCGCGGCACCACCTCTCGGATAATGACAAGCCTCTGAGAATATAATTTGTCATGAAAAAGCTTCTCAATTCGCCGTCCAAACGGCAATACATTTTAGGTCTCTTCCATTTGTGCGAAAAATGAAACGCGCATAACACGAATGGTTGCCACAAGCTAGGCCTTGGCTCATCTCGAGCTGTGGCGCGAACTATTCATTTAGGGCCGTGGTGCACATGACTTCTAATAGACACGCTGATCTTTGCCCAGAGGCTTTCTTATCAATATGGTGCGCTTTAAATTTGTTTGTAATAAGTGGGTCGACCACCCTAAATGCTAAGCTGTACTAAAATCTTAATTTTTCTGTTAAAATATGAAAGCGACAATAGTTTTGCATCAGCTGGCATCCAGTGGACAAACTTTGAGCACCGGCCAAGTGCACAATCAAAAGTTTTGCAACATAAAAATTGTCAACCCGGGCAGCCACACAAAAATATCCCCTCTGTATGTCCTGGCAAATTGTACAAACTTTCAAAATTACTAGTTAAATTGTATTTCGCCGCAGGACTTCAAGCAAACACATATGAGTTGTTGAATCGCTTTTATTTGCAAACATTCCGCTCTAATGAACGCTGAACATTTAATCAGAGTTAGGAATTTTTTTTTGTTTTAATAACTCTCAACAAGTACCGTTACATCCGGATACGTATCCTTGTATACTGGTTATGCACTGATGCGGCAATTAAAACAAACTAATCTAGCTCCTTTTTTTCCACTCAGCCACAACGTAATCCTTTCTTCGTCCTTTGTCTTCTTGCATCGCGTTCTTGTACGTATACACATGACGTGTGATAAGATTAATGCACCTCATCACTCTGGCATCATCAACGAGAAGTAGAAGCAGCAGCAGCATCAGTAGAGTAGCTCTGCAGAATGTGTTATGTTCTTCTTCGGCGAGGGTAAGACATTCACTTATCCTTGCTAATAATTTTCACGGATCCTTTCGTTGGGAGCGTTTCGAGCGTCTCACTGCTGCTTTGTGTGCTATGCACACGAAATGTAATCTAAGACTAGTGCGCGATGAGTCGAGCCTCAAGAACGCAAACACTCTGCAAGCAAAATATCTTTAATCAGAAGGAGAAGCCACATTTAATCCCGAGTGGATGGATGAAAAGAAGGAACAAAGGCGTGCAAGAAGCCGAAGAGAATCATCAACATCTCAACCGAATGTAAAAATGTTCCATTTAACCACATCAAAGTTTCAAAGATTTCCATCACCACCACAGCCAGCAGCAGTAGCGCGCTGCTACTACCAAAACAAAAATCTATTCCACTCTCGTCAAGATGACAGGATAGCAGGATGAATTGTGAGAGATTGGGGTTTTGCATCGTCAGTCGAGAGCTGGAGATGAGATGTGTCGGTGGTAACGGTCGATGCGGCTACAGTGTTTATGGCATCTGCCCGCACTCCATAGCCGCCACCACTGCCACCTTGCCAAATCATTCCCTCCACCCCTCCCTCCTCTGCCCCTTGAGTAAAATTCTTAGGATACATGTGGGTGGATAGAAATTAATCGCTCGTTTATCTCGGTGTCGGATGAGACTTAGACTGTGTGTGCACCAGAGAAGACAACGGTGATTCGGATGAAACGTGCAAAAGACAGAACTTCAAGATTAACATCTTACGTTGGATAATTAATATTCTTTTGGCGCTGGAGTGGCATCAGGGGTTTCCCTGCTCGAAATTCCACAGTACCATCCAAATTAGTCGCCATCAAGTAAAGTTATCGTGTGCACTCCGCGCTCACAATGAATGGGTGCAAGGGGAATATAAATCACATCAATGCGACGACATATTAGTGAGTCCCCCGCAGTGAATTGGGAAGTTACTTACGACTGAGTGCCGTATCTTTTGATTATTACCTGGTAGCTGGTACCTGAGATGGCGGTGCGTAAAGCTGGGGTTTTTACTTAATTAAAATTAAATTTAGCTTTTTAGCAATTGCCAGTTGGTCGGGGCTGGCACCTGGCGAACAGTGGAACAAGTGGTCTTTTTGAAAACGAAAAAGTTGTGTGAACTGCGAAACCCAAGCTTACGAGCATTACGCTGAATACAGCCACAGACTTCTGGCTAAAGTCGTTTAGTCAGTGGTGCTCTATGAATTACCAGCGTAAGCCAGAACTATGAATAATAAATCAAACTAAGTACATACGTGCATTAAGAGAGAGTGCCTCCAGGACTGGCTTCGGCCAGAGTCTGAGTCTGGACGGGGCTGCAGTCGAACTCTCACGGATGGCTTCAAAACTAGGCATGGGTCCGGAGCTGGTGTCTTCGTGGAGGTCGACAACACCAGCCTTCACTACTTATTGGGTAAGCATGCCTCTGTTTTTCAAGCAGAGGCCTTTGATATCCCAATGGCCACGGACTATATTGTGAAGTATAGGTGGAAGGGTCGAACGATCTGCGTCTGTAACGCCAAGTTGCGCTTAAGGACTTGCTCAACCCATGGAAGAACTATCTGAATTCGGTCGCAAGGCTGAACTCTTTGACTCTTGTCTGGGTTCCAGCTCACACTGGGATCTTTGGAAATGAGATTTCCGATGAGGATGTTTTCTCAGGATCTGAACCTGCGTTAGGTTTTCCCGGGTCCTCGGTCAGGGCATTCATTGACGATTGGGCTTCCTACAAACACAATTATGTGTGGCACGGCTCTCCAGGATGTAGGCAGACTAAACGAATGCTACCGAAAGTCACTTTTGCCAAACATCTGAGTGTGTTAGGCTTAAGTGACACCACTGTCTCCGGGGCCTGTGGAGAGGGCGACGATACCTCGGATCAGGTCACAGATTTTCGGCGCCGATTGGTGGATGCTGATACTGTAAGTTCCTCATCATTGAAGCGCCTTCTCGGCTTTCTCGCTGTTAACGCATCAACGGTCAAGGTGTCAACGCGTGAAACGTTGACGACCACACAAAAGACACGAGACCGTCAATGTTGTCCCAAAATACGATGAAGTATTATCTGTATTAACGCGATTTCCCCTCGGTGGTAAAACGTTTACGATCACACGAGTTGATCAATTCCGAAGACGTGGACTGTCGACGATGTACCGAGGCTGACAGGAAGGAAAATAGGTAATTTGTTCCCGTTGACGATCACACGAAATTGACAGGTTGTGTCAATATAATTTTTTCTTTTTCTTTTTGGCTTACATTCTTCATCTTGAAAAACGTTAGCGGTTGCATTGAACCAATGGTTCGCTTGTGTCGGAAAAATGTACATTCCTACATCTGCTTCGCACAAAATACACACACAGTACGCCAACTGAAGAGAACGTCAACGGAGTGAACAACAACAATACCAACGCAAACTACGTTGATGGGGCAACATTGGGACACGGTCAGCGCGTTGACGACTAGTCTGAAAAAATCCGTCTACTCATCTTAACATCATTGACAGGGTGATTACACGGTCAACGAAAATAGTCAGAAATCCCACATCCTTACTGAGAGGGTTCAGTTTCGCCTTTGAAGTACATTATATCCAAAAAAATCTTTCCTACTTACATCGCAAGTTTATTATAAAATCCAAACGAAAAATAGTGGCGACTGTATGCAGTCTTGCCGCACTCAGTTTCCTGGTTCAAAGACACGAATCTATCCAGTGCGTATTTCTTGAGTTGGGTACCATGACGAATAAAGCTGCAAACGAAAAACTAGTCAAGGGACCACTATGAGTGTCCAGGCTCTTCTTTAAAGCCAGCTAATTGCCTATTCACGAGCATTTCTTGAAAGGTGCCTTTCATCAGGCTTGCATACTCTGTAGTCGTATACTTCTTTTGCAAATTAGGGAAAGCTAACCTTAAAAGTTTGTAACAATGATTTTCTCTCCAAATACATATCTACTTTGGTCCACTGTGCACGGAGCTATAAGTACTAAAATATTTTAAGATAATAAATTATTCCAGTGACGTTGTAGTCGTAAATTGAAAATTCGCTGCTTAATGGTACTGAGGGGAGATTTAAATGGACTACACCAAGGACTTAATTAATAACTTTCCGGCGTTTTATTAGGTGATGTCGACGGAATTTATGTTATCAACTGTAAATAATTCAAAGATTGTTAGATGTTTCAGTTAAAGTAGTCGCACGTATTGCTTTAATAGTCGGCAGTAATTCTATTTCAGAGATAATCTAATATGTCAGGGATAATCGAGCCATGCATTTTTTTTGCATACTTGGTTTCCTAAGCATTCGGAAATGGTCTGCAAAGTACTAAACTTGGAAAAGTCGTAGAAAAAAAACTGATAAATTTAATAATCATTGGTCGTAGATACAACTTCGTGTTTTTATACTTATGATGGATCTACTGTTCGGGGCTGGTCAGGACCTTAACCAACAAGTCAGTCAGCATGACGTCGAGTTGGTTCAGATCAACCTCTACCTGTGTATGCCGTCTTCTGCGTAGCCCCTTTTTGTTTTCAGTTCACTAAATATTGATTAAATGCCTCAATTTGGACCTCAACTAATTGACTTTGCATCTGGGAGAAACTTTATAGCAAGAATACTAGAAATTGACGGTCTAATGTTCAATATTCAACTGTCAACCAAAACCATCGCATTTCCTCATACAATTCACTTGCGCTCAAGGGGTTGTTATCCGCACAGTGCGAGAGAGGTTCAGTGGTTCGAAACTTAGATAATATTACGTTTCAATGGCGTCCGAGGTTGGTGTCTATACTAACCGGGGTGATTAGTTTGAGGTACCTACTCGTCCAGATTTTTGAATATCCAAACTGGGTATCTTAAACCTTTTTTTTTTATAACAAACGCGCACTAAAGGGATTATGACTACCCCTTAAACGAGAGCACAGCCATTAGGAAAGATAGAGAAGAGGCGAAGGAGATACCGACGCACGTTGGTCTTAAACGACTGTGGGTGTAGTGACGAGGAAACACAGAGTTATGTAGATTGTTCCACAATCGTGTTTACGGATTATGAAAGAAACTCTATATTTAGCTGTACGTCTGAAAAAAGGCTTAAGGGTAAACTGATATACATATATTCAAAGCATGACGCGTATATGTTAAAGTATTGGATGGACTGAGTGCAACTGGCTATTTCGCTGGAGCATTGTTTGTAAAAGAAGTGATAAAACAGTAAGAGACAGGAAACATTTCGTCGGTGTTGAAGCAAGTCTATAGACTTCACAATGTCTCTGTCACCAATAAGTTTTAACACATTTGGAATAAGAATCCATGCGGAGCGTCTTAGATTATAATACAATGACTACTGCAGAAGCTGCAGGGCGAATGTCCCGCACTGGCCACCAGAAGACTGCGTACTCTTGGCAGTAGCTTCTTGGTAGTAGTTTTCTGGGTGGCTTCCAGATTAGCCAACCCTATCACTTGGTTTGACTCCTATGAGTATACTTTTTATGGGTACAATGGACCCGCTTAAGGTCTAAGTAAGTCTTTAGGTCGCCCACTAAACCAACCAACCAACGCGCGATTTCGTATCCTATCCAGAATATGCAAGGCGGTTTTGGGTGCACCAGACAAGATATGAGCATTATTTTCGAGCTTTGGGCGAATGAACGCCTTATAAATTGAGGCCAAATCAGAAGGGGTAAAGTATTTTTTGCACCGTTTGGGGAAATCTAGATATTTCGCAGCATTTTTGGCGACTTCAAATATGTGGTCGTTCCAACGAAGGTTGTCGGTGATACACATACCGAGAATGGAAAGTCTTGGACAATGGTTGAAGGTTGAG
This sequence comes from Matsumyia berberina, assembly GCA_917880715.2. NCBI lineage: Eukaryota > Metazoa > Arthropoda > Insecta > Diptera > Syrphidae > Matsumyia > Matsumyia berberina. The sequence goes on along the minus strand of OU862872.1, from coordinate 17,327,922 downwards.
ATTTCGCTTAAGTGACAGAAGACAGCTTTGAGTTTTGGACGCATTCAATTCGACTCTATTGGTTGAACCCCAATTTATTATGCTATCAAGGTCGGTCGGAATTCAATGAGCTTAACATACGTTGTCGTTTTTCTTCTACGCCCGAAGAGCAGGGACGTGAGTTAGGGAACGAATATGAGAAGCTGAGGGTACTGTCATCAATGAAGGAATGGATTGGACTAGAAGTTGCAGACAAGAGATTATTTGTGAAAATGAAAAGTAGAGGCGGAGACAAAACAGAGCATTTTTAATGACTTTTATTAGTAGTTAGCGCGTTTGACTGCTGTGTGAGCTGCTTAGGTTCGAGCACCAGCCGTACCCAATGACAAACCAGCGAGAGTAACATTTCTCGTGAAGAAGTCTATCAAATTGTCGTTCAGAGTCGGCAATAAATTGAAGGTCTCTTTCATTTATGCGAACAATGTCACACGCTCAAAATGAATAGTTGCGAGAAGCCAGGCTTTGGCCTATCCCGGACTGTCTTGTTAGCTTCTTATTCCTAAAGCAAGCTTCTTTAAATTGCAAACTTCGTGGGCTACAGTAACGTTGCAGAGGTAAATTGAATAAGCAATAAATGACAGCGTTGTCAAAAAAGCACATCACTGCCCTTCTTTTTTCAGGTTATCCCAATTTTACACTCTTTTCATGGTCCAACAATTTTTGTGTGGAATTTCATTACAATTGCTACAAATTTACTTCGTAAATTACAAGAACTTGATGGGTTGTTAAAACCATTTTTTCTACTCGCACTTTGTTGCGTCGATTTCCCTTAAATTTCCGTTGTTCGCCTATGCGTACGGCGGACAAAAAAAAAATGTATACCGGCTTCATTCGGATGTAATTAAGTCGCGCATAATTACAGGATAGTTCAGATAAAACCAGCCGCCAATTCTATTGGCAGACAATAAATAGATTCATCCGCAAAATCCTTCCGGCGCGCCCGGATAAATTGATGCATTTGGAAAATTAACATTTTTCTTTATTCGGGCTCGGTCCGTTGGTGTTTTTTTTTTGCGACAATTTCCGTTTGTCCTTTTTTCGTCGGACGAACTCCGGAAAAAGGCTTTTTTTTTGCGTTGGTCTGTATGTGCTGGGTTCAGCATTTGCATTTTGATGGTCTGCTGGGTTGTATTCTCTTGGAAATCTCTGGAGCCACAGAGCACGAGGAGGAATTTGGGTGTTTTTTGTGCTCTGCCGATTCATGGTTGATATTGAACTGCAAATGGAACACAGTAAGAACTACGGCTCGGGATAATCAGGAAATTTATGCGAATCATCCGGTTGATCTGTTTTTTTTTCTCTGTATTTAAATCACCGATTAGGGAATATTGTGATATTTTTTCGTTTGAATTTATTGACTGATGGTTTTTTGCGGATTTACTTAATGATAATTTCTTTTGCATAAATTTTGGGTTGAGGTTGAAGGGGAATGATTTAAGTTATTTTGTGTGTTTTGGGAGAGGAGAATCGAGTGGAATTTATAGAAATTTAAAAGGAGCTTAGCGCTTTGTCATCCGACTGATATTTAATGAAATAGTTTGATGTGTTTCAAAGGGTTTTCCAATAAGGACGGGTAGATTTTGACAGTTCATCGCGGCCATGTTGTTTTATCTGTTGTTAGTTTTCCCGATTTTTATTTTTCAGACACTAAAGACAAATCACCAAGGCAAGTTACAGCATCAAGCAACACGTCTAAATAATAAAACTGGAGTAGTTGGAAGCGGCCTTCGATTTCAGCAAAAAAATCATCTTCAAAATCACGAGGTCCATTTTTACGTCAACAAGCAAAATTACCGGATTTGAGACGATGCCAATCCACACGAGGTCCACCAAGTGGCAATGCATCAGCAGAAAGTCACTGTTTGGTGTGGATTATGGGCCGGCGGCATTATCGGTCCGTACTTCTTCGAAAACGACGATGGCATTGCCATATGTGGTTCTAACAGGATGGGGCTCCATGCCACACAGCTGATGCCACAATGGACATTCTGCACGAGCGGTTTGAGGGCATGGTTATCTCACGCACAGACGACGTGGATTGGCCACCGCGATCGTGCAATTTGACCTCGTAAAACTATTTTTTTGTGGGGTTTCCTTAAGTCGCAGGTCTATGCCAATAAGCCGTCAAAAATATGAAGCGTTCGGAACGAATGAAGGGTGTCGACAGACCATGGCTGTTGGTCTTAGATTCAACCTGTGGAGTTAAGGTAGATTAGAATGTTAGGGATTTTCATCTCTGAAAGTTCGTTGAGATTGCCAAGGAAGGGTTTCCATACTGCATTAAGTCTTGCTTTGCCAAGTGCCTTGCAAAGGAAGTGTTTGTGTCCTTGTAGCTGCGGCAGTAGAGTTTAAAACGAACGCCAAGCTTGGGCGCATGGGTACCTTCCTGGATATGGTGCAGCTAGCAAGATTGTTCAATTTGTGTTTGGCTACAGAGAAGTAGCGTAGGTTGATTTTCACTTTGACAGTTCCTAATGGGATGAGAACTTCTCTTGCGAGTGAGCTGTCAAGGACTGACCCCTGCCTGGCAAGCTCATCAACCATTCCGCTCCCTCTCATGCCTCTGTGACCTGGAAGCCATAGGCAAGATAAGGTCCCCAGGCGAACAAGCTCGATGCTGCATTGTGATACCAGCTTTGATGAGTTGGTTATGGAGAGCTTTGATGGTTAAAAAATTGCGACACTTCGTTTGGGAGTGGTGTCATTGTTGAGCGCACGATAGAGCTCGTAGATTGCGAGGATTTCAGCCTGAAATATACTGGCGAGATTCGGGTGTTCTGTAGTTCCTTTCTTCCTCTCATTGGGCAAGCCACAGCAGGAGAACAACACTAACACCAAGGACAATACAAACACGTACACAACACCTTAATAATAGGGAAATAGCTTAACATTATAGGAGGAAAATACCCTAAGAACGGTTAAGCACTGGGCAGAGGAGGAGGGTCTAAACGTAAACGCGAACAAAACAGATCTGGTCCTCAGAGGCAGTGTTAAATTGCTGGGTTAAATACTAAATACTAATACTAAAGTGGAAGAAAAATCTTGAAGAACGAATCACTAAAGCTAGGAGAGCTTAATGGATATGTAGGAGAATTTTTGATAGATCATGGGGCCTTAAACCAAAACCATATCATTGCGTCCTGAAATACGACCCTTCTATTGCGTAATAATATGGTTGTCGATAGTACAGAAGATATATGCAGTCCACATGCTAATGAATGGCATGCCTGGGACTCTGGGAGTAACAGGTGCAGAAGCATCTCCGCCATCGGCAGACATAGAGGGGGGGAATGCAAGAAACCTCATCGGCAGCCAAAATAACGTGCACATCTCATGGGCACCGGGGCACTAAAGTGTGACTGGACAGGCGAAGGAAGGAACAGGAAAAAGGGTGCGAACCATGAACGGGAAGATAGGAGTGGCGAAATCAGGACAGCAATGTATGACAGAATAAACCGAGATTTTCACAAATACTGGACAGATCTGACAACTTGCAAGGTGGCTAGATTCCCTAAGCCCTCATCTCAACGAGCATGCACTAAGAATTGGACTTGTGAACACCATAATCTGTAAGAGCAAGATCTGGAAGGTTTCATTTAGCACTGTCTAGCCACCGCAAGACTACTTGTAAGAGTACTGGGATCTATGCGGATACCAGACCCAACGCATCTAAACAGCAATTTCTTCGGTGACATCCTGAGGATGTCCTCAGAAGGATGTTCTCGACCTGGCATACGAACAATATTCACTCCATAGCTTCCCAACAACCAACCCCAATGCCCATACATCCCCTGTATCACAACGTCTCCCACAGTACTGCGAGGCGATTTACAACGGGCCCGATTCTTAGGAGGCCTAAGTGAAGAGCGAAAACTGATTTAATAGAGAAAGGCGTCCACATTTCCATTTCTATTGGTGCTCGATTTGAGCATTTGGACACCAAATCATTGTCAACCAGAACTCACTTATCAATCCCTAAGTCCCACTCTAATGCAGACAAAGAATAATTATCCACACGTTCACCCAAAAACAAAGCAAAAATAAGATCGTACCCTGCCATCACCTTTGAGGATTACCCAATTCGTAGGTAGAACAGACGACACTTGCACCAGTAGCGTCATTCTAATCCCACCTCTGCAGTACGAAAAGAAAAAAAAATCTCATTTCTCATCTTTCAGTGTCGTCGTAGCACAGCCCTAACACTGCAAACACACACAGGTTGGTGCTGACGGATGGAAATCCTTGCCCTAAAAGTTAAACAGTAGAAGTTGCAAATTTGCATTCCAAGTGCTAATGTATGTTAATTACAGAGTTCCTTGAGTAAGGCCACAGCCATCCCCCGTAAGCCTTACCCCCGCCAAATCGGAAACATTTTTTCTCATTTGGACTTTATATCTTTCCCCTCGTTCTGTGCATTTTTAATTAGAATACATGCCATTGTTTCATTTTATGTTGCGTCCCTAATGCGACATCCCTATTATTTTCTCATTTGCAGCAAAGGTAACTGTACCCGTTGCGGGGTGGCTCTGATTCTGGTTTGCGTCTGGGCGGACGGACAGACTGCAATGAAATGGACTGAACAAATTATTTTCTATTTGAAACTCAGATAGGTACACGGATTTCTTTTATTTTTGTTCGTCCTGTTGAATTGAAATAAAGGCGGCAGAGCTGGTGGACCAGCTTTGAGGTTAGGTCCGGAAAACGAATGAGCAAAACCACTCGAATTGCACTTTGTAAGAGCCAAAGGCAGCTTGCGTTTGGATAAGAAGGGACTCAACGCGGGTGTTGTATTATTCATTGGCAAAGGTCACCATCGCATTATCGGAAACCAACCATTTTGTTGCTCTTCAACCGGCAGATAGCGATGGTAATTTCTAATTTTTTTTTTCCTCAAATCCCTAATGAGGATATACGTACGTAAGGATAGACTTTCTGCATGAAAAGAAAAAGGATATAGGAAAGAAAAGACAGTTTTGTAATTATGCGGTCTTTTGCAAAGTCAACGCGGAGAAGGACCAACAAAAGGAGAATGTTCCTCGGAGGAGCGCTAAGCGTTTTTTTTTCGTTTCGCATACATTATGAGACGTTGTGTTGTATTTTTGCATTTTTATGCAGAGTTTTGGGGCCAAAAAGGCCATCATTTTGCGAAAGTGGAAAGTTTTAAGTCGTTTGGGAGCGAATAGGAAAAGAAAAAAGTTTTCATTACGTGCGGTAAGCTTGCATTGTTGGACCGCGAAGATGAAAATTGCGTTCATACACATTCATTAGTGCGAGAAAGTGTGCTCAGGATTAGACGCCATTTCTCTTCTTTTTCCGAGAGCGCCTTTTAGTGTAAGTTTTTTAATTAATTTTTTAAGTGAAAAATTCCGAACATAAAGGAGGAGGTTTTCGTGAATGGAATAAAGCGTTTTGTCATAATTGCAGAGGCTGAATCTGTTTAATTTATGTGCATATCGAACTGAGGCGGATTTTTTTTTTTCAAGTTATGCAGGTCTTTACGGTTCACCATCCTGCAATGTGAATCTTTATAGATAGTCAAGCAGATAATTAGATAAAAAGCAGTTTCGAGCTGCCGACAAATCGTCACCGAATATGCGATACTCACGAAACCAATCTCTGCTGGGTTCTAGGACTAGAAGAATATGAGACAGTGGATAAACTAGCTAGGAAAGGATCAGCGTTAATCACAGAAGAGATTCACACATCGGCATTTATGCACACGTTCACGAGAATTTTTATATCTTCCTCTCGATGAGAACTTTCAAAACGTCAGAAATACTCGATAGATAACTCCCATCGGATAGGAAATGCCTTTTATAACAGAACCTTGAGACCTTTACCAGCGTCAGTACAACATGAACACATACGCACATATACAATACATATGTAGGCTCCTAGAGGGAGTAAAACAAAAAGAAAAAAAAAAAATGTTTCCTAAGAACCTACACAGGTTGTAAAGTATTCTCGGAAGTCAGAAGCTAAGCCAAGTCAACATCGCAAGCTTCCTGTTGTTGCCATCGATGCTGCTTCTCCACTTCCCAGAACTGGTGTCGGTGTGGTGGGTCGTAGGTACAAAGTATACTCAATATACGGGAGCAACAGCACCAGCACAGTAGCAGGAAATTTTGTAAATATTCATGTGAAAGTTCTTATGGAATCCTTTTTCAATTTCCCTAGGGGTATTCCGATCAAACAGGAAGTGCTTAGAGTTTACGTTTTCGTCTTGTAAATACATTAATGAAAGCCTGGTATGGGTGCTCCCTGTGCGCTGCAGGGAAATGTGTACATCTTCGGGGCACCTGAGTTGCTTGTTGTTTTCGGGTTTTGGAATTTCACCTTGAACATTGTTGCTTCTGGCTCCTGGCAGAGGATTTTCATTCTCAAAAAGAACTTTCACTTACGGCCTGGCCTCCTGCACGTTACCTACCACTACCAGCATCATCGCCGAGCGAAAGTTAACAAAGTCGTGATTGATAAATATTTAAACTTAAAGGATACCAACAAAGCGAATTAATTGAAACAAGTGAAGCGTTTCGCAGTTCATGAAACGACGACGGTTCTGCTTTTATTAGTGTTGTTGGACGGTGTTCCCAGATGCTTGCTCGATTGTCTGATGGATGGTTATGGGGTGGCAGTGGGGGGCGCACTGATGCGTATCGTACTCTTGTTCTGAATGAAAAATTACAACGCACTTGAGACAGTGACAAAGGTTATTTAAAAGTGGGAGCGAGCCCGGTTCTGGAGGTGCGGCATGTATACAACATGAAAGTTGCTCAATTTGTTTTGTTGTGTTCGTATCCTTCTATGCAGGTATGTATATACCGCACGATGTTCAAATAGAGTTTTCTGTGTCTCTTGCTAGTAAATAAGGTCCAACGAACGCGGAGTCGTTGTATGTGGGTTGGGAGACATCTCATAAAAATTAACTTGCTCTTAGGAGGCTTAGAAACCGTATAGAAAGGATGTTCATGAATATTACATAAATATGTACTTTTGAGTACTATGACTGCGGGAGCATACAATTTTGTTGGCAAACCTTACTTGTGATCTCTATAGGTAGTTGTATAACGAATACAAATGGGGTAGGACAGCGGGCTTCGTAGGCATCTGAATAAATAAATAAATAGCTGGCGCGACAGCTCGGGATGATGTTTGGTGGACATAGCTAGGGCTTGAACCCATACCGCCTCCATAGCAGTTCGACACACTAACCACTGAGCCACGGCGACCACACTTCTGACGCATCTAGAAAATATAAGTATCAGTCTAATGCGAAGGGACATTGTTTTGACACTCCTTGCCAAGTTTACAGAAGCCGATAACGAGTGAGTAACACAGAAGCCGATAACGAGTGAGTAACTGGTACTCGTGATCGAATGATAGATTCACCTCATTAGGAGCGGTAATGCCAAATCCTCACATTTCGATGACGAGTTACTCGTTAACGAGTGTGGTAATTCGGCCCCTGATGTGCATAACCCATAAAATTTAGTAGTATACATTTTGGATTTTACCCAAGGAGGTGAACTCAATGCCGCAAACGTGGATCAGTAAACATCTGGCCTTTCTTAGTTGCTTGCAAAGTGTTGGTTTTTCTTGACAAAGTTTAGTGTAGCTAGGTTCTCTCTCGGTTTAAAATGTTGAGCCTAAAGCTAGGCACCAATCACACAACTTTTACTGCGCAACTGTTGCGTTGCCTAAAAGAGTAACAACACGTGATATGGCACGTTTTTTGGTTGCGCTAAGGGATGTGGTAATCTTTTCTAAAGAAGTAACCTGTGCTACTATCATGCACGATTCGCAAGCCCGAGTGCTCGATGACAGGAATGCGCCTACGTACTAATCTACATCCAGCACACTTCTACCACTCTCCCCGCGGAACTGGCTTAGCTATTACTTCGCGGGACTGGTTACTAACTTTTGTTATGTCGTCTACGTCTGCCGTTTCACCCCTTCTTAACCTTTTGAGCCTTCTCAATTCAGTCTGCACGCTGTAGGAATAGTTCTCCAGCCAGTCGTCATCTGACCTTACCATTTGGCTTAATAAATAGAAGCTACGGGCTTGGTAGTCTTGCTCTTGCATCTGCGAAACACCTGCAGTGGAACATAGCATGCTCCGCGTTTTCCTCTTCGTCTGGGCATTCTGGGCAGAAAGGCGAGCTATCATATCCAGATCTGTGGTAGTACATATTTTCGATAGCCGCTGTGCCCGGAAATGAACTGGTAAGGTGAAAAAAGCAGCCCCCACATAGTCTTTTTGTCCAGTCCTCAATGGTGGGACGATTCGTCGTGCTATCCTATCTGATTTGCTACAATGCTACAGATGTTGCCCTTTCTTTCGCTTTGCATCTCGTTGGCAAGGATGTTGATGGGGACCATTCCGGCTAGAACACAGATAGCAGAGCCTGCATGCTGAAGAGAGCTTTCTTTTTGTTCCCTTCGTTATAAGTGCCCTCAACAAGTTATGTTAGCAAACCATGTAATTAAAAACCTACCTGGAATCTATTCATGTGTTATTTCGACTAAATACACTCACATTTCCCATTGGAAGTATCCCCACATTCATCTGAAACTGAATTAATTCAGTGTTTAACCATCGAATGTATGCACTTATGCATGCAAAACCACATCAAACATTACAAGCATTTTGCGTTCAAAAATGTGTAACAATCCTTGAACAAGCCCACTCTGCATTTCCATGGAGCTGCGGCCTTTGGAATTGGATTTAGCTAATTCCAAATCCAGTTTAGAGCTTGACACCTGAAATCCAATGTAATCTTCAAAAATAAAAGCAAAATTCGGACACTGACACAAATCCCCATGCGCTTTGCTGCATTCCTGCAGTAAATCCAAAATGTTTGTCGGTCGCCCAAAGTGAAATTAAATTACCTTTGATGATTACCATTCAGCCTAAAACCCGGCAAAGTATTAATTTACAACATTTGATACGTTAAAGCACGACATCACCCTTTTACCTTCCCCAAACAGTAACAGTACACCTTTCACACAAAAAGTTAAAGTGCAAATCACACCGCAAATAAATTTAAATTTTATTCATTAAAACAATAATCTGCACACAAACATACATACATCCCAATCCCGCTGGGTAGCCGCAAAATTAATTTTTCATTCTCTCGTCCGGTAAACGGGGCGGCCCTTATCAAAAGCCCGAATTAATAATGTATTTTGTGTAAAATCTCTAAATTTTTGATATTGATCGAATATCGTTCCACGATGGCGGACAACAAAAAAAAAAAAAAAAGGGAGAAAAAACACCCCCACAGCGTGTATCATATGGCAACGGATGGGATAGTGTGGCTAAAAGTGATCCATCTGAACTGCGGACCAATGAATATGCATGAGCAGCGCGTATCGGACACCAACCACCAAAATCCAAATGCTTATTTTAATTGCAGTTTTTTGTTGTGTCGCGCCCTTAAAAGAGAGAAATTTCGTTGAAAAAACACACACACCTCACCCCATGTCGCTGGGCAATATGTCAAACGACAGAGTGGGTTGCAAGTTTTTGGTCGCCCCATTGTTGGAGTTGGATTACATGCACAAAGTAAGCCAACACAAAAAAATTTTTATTAATTGAATTTCAATTGCTACAACGTTTGTGCACTGGACACAGGACGAGAGGGTGGGAAGGTCACAGTCTGTAGCTGTGTGTGTGTACACAAACCAGTAACACTACCAAAAGTGTGTTCGTCTCTCGTTTTTTTTTTTGTCAAATAAAATAAATAGAATTATTTGAATGCAAGTCCGCAATTCAACTGCAATAAAGTATCTCGGTATCGATTGTCGTGTGTATAGTGCGACAGTATTCGATGACATTATCCCTTTCTCGGAGAGGGACAAAGCAGGCAGTGTTAGTGGTATTCAGCTGCCCATTTAGAATGTAAAATAAAATTGCAAAATGGTATAGAAAATTGCCAAACACAATTCGGCATTCAACATCGATGGTGTTACGTTCGGTATAATGGAATTTTTAGTTTGGTCACCAATTTTAGATGTCCATGGGGGTGGCCCACTACCACTTGGCAGGGGAATAGCGTGGAAAGTACAAAAAGTCTTCCACCATTGTGAGTGGACATTTCTTTTTTTCATTGCTCAGGAGAGTACATTGATGGGATTTTAGTTGGAAAATAAACCGCTGTTATTCTGGTTCCCACAAAAGCGGGAGGACGCACAAATGGAATAGCGAATAGCTCCCCAGGGACGGATTGACCACGGTTTTAGTCATTTTCCATTTACAGAATTGCGCTGCCATCAAAACCCAATCAATCCTTGCGAATACCTCTCAAACAGTGGAAGACGCCATGACAAGCCGACTTGGGGAAAGTGACAGTACAAGGTTGGTTTGTGTATCTTTCCATACGGTTTTGCCGAGAAGAGAATAAAAAAAGTGATGCTTTAGGTAGCTTCAAACTTCAAACAAAAACATTGCGACGATTAGTATGAGCTTAGCACGGAGGTGCTAATACTCTTCGCAAGCAAGCGCATCAAATATCTAACAAAGCTTAGAAAAAGCTAATTGACAAATTCGCAGGCGTAAATAAGTGTCCCACAGAAATTGTGCACAACCCCCTAGAAAATGTATGACAATCACAAGAGCCATGGAATAGTGTGATTAATTGGGCGAAGCAAATAAAGATGCAGCAAAGACAGTTTGAGCAAGAAAGGCGACAGACTGAAGAAGCCTAAACAAGACTACATATGAGCACGATGTGTTGTTTTTGTAAGAAACCCTATCGTAAATGGAGGCCCTGACCGAGGACGGGGAAAGACCCAAAGTTCGGGTTATCTGAGCCTTATCTAGCAATCTCAGATGAGATGCCATTTCCAGACATCGCAGTGTAACCTGGGATCCAGACAAGAGTCAAAGAGTTCGGCCTTGTGACGAAATTCAGAGAGGACTTGCATTCTCTGGTTGGCTATCGCTACAGACGCACATGCTCCGACCTCTTCACCTATTCCTTGCAATAGAGAGCGTGTCCATTAGTATAGAATAAGTCTTTGCTTTGAAAACAGAGGCATACTTGCCTAGGGAGTGGTGAAGTCTACTGTTTTCGGTCTCCACGAAGACACCATGGCTGGCCAAAGCCAATCCGGAACTTTTCGAAAGTTGACTTTTAATTTGCAAACCAGTCGAGGTTCTCTTGTCATTGCATTAGACGGGATATCCATGAAATCAGGGTCTAACGACAGATGTCGCGCAAGATATTCAAAATCCAAGTATGGTTGATACCAAAAGCCCGTCTTAGACGATATATTTCTTTGATAGTACAGCCCGTGATATAAGAATTAAGGTAAAGTACATAAAGAAGACCATTTAGAGCAGCCCCAGGTGTACTCGAGAATGTAGTCGTGCAGTCGAACCAGACCGTTCTTTGATGTTTGGTGCAGAATAGATTACACTGACCTTTTTCCATCTTACTCTGCTAGAAAACTGAGAGCGCCTTTGATGTCTTCGACTTCGACTTTGCCCAAAGAAGTTTTTATCAAGGATAACTCGCAGCTATTTGGCTGCATCGGAGATCTGGAGCACTGGCAGACCGGTTAGAATTGTCTTCGTAAAGGCAGCAACATCAGTTTTTAGAGAATCGGCCATCTGGGCATTAGCACAGACAGTCTTTAGGCATGATTCGATAGAAAGTATAGCAACATCTTTAGCATACGCCAGAGAGTCAACCAGCATGGATCATTGCAGTGGAGACAGAACGCCATCTTGTGGACAGCCTTTGCTTACACCGCGTTATAACATAGCGGCTACACTTACTTACTTACTTACTTACTTAAGGTGGCGCTACAGTCTGGGGTGGACCTGGGCCTCAACCAACAAGCTCGATCTTTAGCCAGCTGCCTCCAGTTTCGCACGCCAAGTTGGTCATGGTCCCCTTCCACTTGCGTGCGCACCTTAGTCGCGGTCTTCCTCTGCTGTGCCGTCCCTCTGGTGCGAATTCGAAGATTTTCCGGGCCGGAGCATTGGTGTCCATCCGCTCTACATGACCCATCCACCTCAGTCGTTGGATCTTCACTCTTCTGGTTAAGCCGATGGCGCTGTGCAGGCCGTACAGTTCGTCGTTATATCTAATCGGTGTAAACACCTTTCTGCTGTACACCAGCTTTCTATATCGAGTCTGGCTAGGTTGCTGAGAAATGCTAAATTTCGTCACCCTTCCAAATACGATCCGCTCGCGTGCTGATTTTATTCTTACCTCTCTGCACACAGATTTTGAGTTATTTTAATCGAAATCACCATTAAGGCCAAAAAAGCAGTACCCAGGAGCAGAATGCTGCAACGCTATCAGGGATTTAATTTACCACAGAACAACCTACGCCTACGGTGTACTCTGCAATATACCCTTGTGTGGATTGTGGTCGTGAACCGTTCCCGCAGGATGGGGGGGCGAAAAAAAAGAAAAACATTTCCTCACGCGCACCGACCAGCCAATGCAATTTTAAAAGCTTTGCACCCCATGCACACATTTGTCCGTCCATTCATTTTTGTTCAGCGTGAAATGCGCTGCAATTCCACAAAGCCTAGGCAAATTGCAGCCTTGCCACCACAATGCTGAGAGAGTCTAAATCGTAGCATTAAGCCATTAACGGATGGCAGCCGCATTCCATTGAAATAGACTCGCATTCCAATTCCATGGCATATGCCACTTCACAGGTTAGAAGGGAGCGCCGTCGCTGTCACCACACCGCCTAAACTCCAAGGCGAGCTAACCTAATAGCATAATGCAATCGGCCGTTATTAACCAAAAACACTCAAGCCTGACCAAATTTTCAATCGATTCGGTTTTCGGAATTTATACTTTATGGAGTTGCCACTTGGTTCGAATAACGCCGGCTCCAATAACACCGTTTATAGCCGTTGCGTTCGACAGCCACCTTCACATTTGCTTTGCGGTGCGACAAATATCACACACACCGGGCTCGGCACGACGGGTTGCGGGCATGTCCGACGTACAAGTACGTGTATATCCCGATGAATGCTACTGCTGCAGTGCCTGGGTTGTAAATTGTTTTCCACTTAGCGTGAAAATGCTTTTAACCTCAGTGCTATTTATGGAGAAGCATCGAAAGTGACCAACAAACAATGTGTTGGACAAGGAAACTTCAAGGATTTAAAGAGTGTAGACGGTTGTAAAGCTTGAGAGGTTTCTTTAGAACAGAAAGTTCGACATTTACTTGGTTGTTTAAGGTTGACGCTCGCGTCTTTTAATCAGTTTATCAGTTTTAAAAATGACTCACAAGAGCAAACCTCAATAAGGAATCAGCTGGGACACTGGAGAAGCAGAAGAAAGTAGTGAGCGTCAGTAGTTTTAATTTTGGGTCAGGTTGTGAATCATGCTGTTGAGCTATAATGCTGAGAGACTTGCAAAATGTTTTTGCTAAAAAAATGCTTCCACTTGGCAGGTGCACACTTTGAACAAGTAAAGGTTCTTTGTGATATCACGTGGTGCACCGGACTTCCAGAAGACGAATCTCCTGCTTTTAAGAGGGGACGATTTTATGGGCAATCGCTTACTGCTCCACATTTCCGTCCACCCAACCTGGACCTGGACGTGATATTTTAGCATAAATCCAACAAAGCTGCTGACGCTGACGGCCTAGCTACCGAACTGTCCAAAGTGGCAGGGGATGAGTTGGTAAGGAACAAGTACCAACTCATTTGAAAAATATGGTCGGAGGAAACTATACCCGATGAATGGAACCTCACCATTGTTTGCCCGATCCTCAAGAAATGAGACCCTTTGAACCGCACCAACTGTCTGTTCAATCAGTTAACATCACCTACAAGATCTTATCTGCCGTATTGTGTGAAAGCCTGAAGCCGTTTGTCAACAACCTGATCGGTCCATATCAGTGTAACTTCAGGCTAGAAAAGTCCACCATCGACCAAATATTCACACTGTCGCAAATCTTGGAGAAAACTCAGGAACTTCAAATTGATACACATCACCTTTTCATCCATTTTAGGGCCTCGTATGACATCATCTATAGAGACAAGCTATGCAGAGCTGTCTGATTTAAGCATCTCTGCCGAACTCGTCCGTTTAAAACAAAGCAACGCCCTGTCATGCGACTTCTTCATGCGACTTCTTCATCGTCCGTTATGACATCGTTCTTGAAAGAATAATGCAAAACTCAACCCATGATTGTCTATTGTCTTAATACTTCGGCACGGTGGGAAGATATTCTGCATAATTTTTAAAAGCTATTTCCAGGCTGAAATCGACAGGCTTTCGTTTATGCTTTTCCTTGATATTTGCTTGGATTCTTACTTTCCGAAGGCAAGTTCGAATCACTTCCTTGGCTTAGATCTTGGTGGTGTCATCAATGTGTTCGGTATATTTTCAAGGACGAAGATGGGTCGGTATCGTAAAGAGGAGGGATTCAAGACTATGGAGACAAGCCCTGTGTACCCGGGTGTCTCTAGTCCAATTCAATGTTAAGAGACCAATAGCTAAACAACTTCCCAATTCCACGATGAAATGTCCGTTATGACATTTTGTGCGGTGTACCCGTCACGTTTTAGTTCGATTCATGCTGAAATATTTTCATTTAAAATTAATACCGAGTCGTGCCCTTGCAAAGGATATTCAAAAACAGCTGAATCATCAGCAAAGACACAAACTGTACTTCAAAAAGATTAAAGCTCTGCTATTGGTAGGTCTACGAACGTCTTTTGAGGTTATAACCCATCGTGACTGTTTTAAATTTCAAAACATTTCCCAAATTCTGTATCTCCCACATCTTGTTGGACACACTGTGAGATATTTGGTAAAACAAGTTCAGAAATGAAGTGGAAGCCTTCTTGTGCTTCTGGTTATATCATCCACATCTACCGACACCACTCTCTGCCGCCACAGCCACCCAATATCACCATTGTGAATAAAGAGGCACTCTAGGGTGTAGTCCTGATGACTTTACTGCACATAATATCCTGAATGAAAATCAAGAGATTAAGCAATGTAAAGGGGAGGCGACTCGCAGTTCCGTACGGTCAATCTTAGTCCTAGGGGAAGCCAGGGCGAAGGGCAAGTGGCCCGGGCCTCAGCTTCGAGTGGTGATGGTAATGGGTTTTTGGGGTTTGTGTAAATTTTGCGCTTGTTAATGGTGCATAAAATGACTTGCTACTATGTTTGGCAAGTGGTTGACCACAAGTCAACTATTGCTAAGACATGTTTTGTGGGCAAAAAAGGGTTGCTGCGCAGCCTACACACATGTGTGTGTATATGTACACTAAATCGTTCTCATTCCCGTGTTCCCTTGGGGATACAGCAACTTCTTCCTGTTCATATTCAGTTCCAAGTGGGTTTTAAGTTCACTTTAGAGGCTGCACTCGCTGCATTCATTAAGAGTTGGAGACTCCCACCAAACCTCTCTGGCCTACCTGCACACGGTACGGCCTCTCTCTCTCTCTCATTCTGTGTGGATTCTTCTTTCCGTATCAGGATTTGGGGTCAATTGCAGGTGGAAGCCTCTGTTTTGTGTCGTTTTCGGGGCTAGATTCAAATTAACAAGGAATAATCGGTAGAGATATTGGTGTGTGCCTGAATACTTTAGTTGTCAGAGAGATGAGGCTGCCGATGATGACAATGATGACGTCGATGATGGGACTGAGGGACAACAAAGGTTATATTACGGGGCATTGATTGGCTTAGATGTACAGGGCATAATCTCCTAATATTTATTGCATGCTTTGAGGTTGACAGAGTTGATAGGCTATTCGTGTTAATGCGGTGCTCAGTTGGAAGGTTTTGGTAAATATTATAAGTGCAGCAAGGATTGGTTGAGCTCGAAGTGGTAATCTCTGCAATCGTAAACCGAATGTGATCCGGCGTAAAATTACTTGTTTGCAGTTTTTGAAGTTGAACCAAGGATTAGATGCGGTAATGGGCTGTTAAAAATTAGAAATTTCAAAGGAAAGGGATTAATGGGGATTGAGGAGTCGCTATAGAGGTTCTTTAGAGGCTGTTGGTTTTTATTAAAGTGGGGAATGTGGTGTCTTTTAGGCATAGACTACTCTTAATATTTCCGATCTCGATATAACATGGCACAAAATTGTGGGCTGTTAAAATTTTGTGTGGCCCTTGTCGCTCCCCAAACGACGACCATCAGTCCCTATTATTTAAACAGCTTTCTGACAAAGTTGACTCGCTACAAATTCATAACCCAACAGTGGAAACCATTATGCTTGGTGACTTGAGTATTTATAACTTGGCCACAGAGCTAGAAAATACGCCAAATCTGCCTTTGTCCTTTGGAAGACATTTTTTCCAGGATACCGAAGAACTAAGAACCTATCAGGGACATCTGGAGGTTCATTAAGACTTCAAAATGGTTTGAAACCCTGGGGCAATTGAAGAGTGCTTTGGGTATTGCTCCACGAGCAAGTGGTACCTTCTTCCCAAAATAGGCATCACAATGGGTCTTTGCTGACGTATGGCGCATAAGGTTCTCTCTCTCTTCGTCAAGCCGTCTACCGAACTTCTAACTTGGCTACAATATTCCAACAGAACGCACGAGCCGGAAAAGCAAGATAAAGCATTCGCCATTAGCCGCAATCTCCACCCTTATTTTGCTTACATTAAAAAAGTGAGGTTGAATGTTGCCCTTAACAACTCCTAGATATTGACTCTTTTTGATTGTTGGTTGGTTGGTTTAGGAGGGTGAGGGTAAGGAAGAGCCTTGTCACGAAGTACACCATTTTTACCCATTCTGTTCCCTTCTGTAGCATTTGTTGGAGAAGAAGTGGTGTAAAGGGGGGTGTTAGTGAAGGTTAGATAGTTATAGGTTTGCGGATATAGAGTCGGATTAGGTTTATAGATCAGAGAAACGTCTTCTTTGTCCAGCGAACTCCACAAGTTTCTTGAAATTAAATTGCCGAAGAGAGCAGAACATGTCTTTCCAGGCTTTTGTGTCTTAGCGCACCTGTGGCGGGACAACCGCAGAGGAAGTGATCGAGGCTCTCCTCTTTTTAATAGTGAGCCGTTAAGGGCTGACCTCCTCCCGGCCAGTTCGTCAGCTCTTTCGTTAACCTTGATTTTACTGTTTAAGCGAGGAGCTGTTAACCTACGGCTATTGAACAACACGGGGAATCTTATCCTGTCGTTTTAGACATTTCAAAGGACTTTGATTTACTCTGGCATCCTTGCCAACCGCATATTGATTACTACAACATCTTTGCGGTTTGATAGAAAGTTTTTCCAGAGATGGACCTATTCATGTCGTGGTCAATGGTGTCAGATAGCTTTAACGTAAACGCAGTAGTACGTCAGTAGTAGCAAACGTATGCCTGTATTACTACAAAAAAACTGCCTCGAGGAGAAAACATTAAGTTTATCCCATTCTTATCCCAATCTTGTCTAACTGCATTGTAGTTCGTGGTAAGTTTCAAGTACTTTGTGAGCCATGGAGTTGGCGTCCATTTGCTCAACATGTGCTATTCATCTCAAACATTCGATAGCGATATTGGTCGCGCTACAGCACGTATAGTACGTGGTCAAATTTTACCCTCTTAAGCCCGTCAATGAAAACGTGACGAAGAAGCCTTCGAAAGACTCTACATATACCTCAGCGCTGTAGAGAAGCACAGGACCCATTAGGACCTTAAATAAGATTTCATTTTCAATCTACCAAATACATGGGATACCTCCTAATGGAGTTCCTAAAAATTCTTATGAAAAAAAATGAAAAATCAATTCGCTAATCCTCTGACATCATCGCGGCCATAATTATCCTCCTTACTATTGTCATAAAGCTCTATTGGCTCACATGATGCTCTCCAACGTTTAAGCTTCTGAAATCTACTCCAAATGGATGGATGATGGAATATTTACACATCCGCCAAAGAGCTCGGTGTTCTCAGATGCGAATGTGAATTTGATCCCTACTCTGTGTGTGTGGACACCAGAGGAGAAAATATCGTATCAAACAGGGGGAAAAAAAAAGGAAACCATGGTCCCTTGTACATCATCAGATTAGGTGAAGAGATTAACCCGACACTCATGAAATCGGCGTACGAGTGTCATAAGAGCGTTACTACTGGAAGAATACACGGACCACTCAGTTCACCCAGCATCGTCGAATCTCACACCTCATCCACGACTCACGCCCGTTTGCACGTTCTAATACCGTAATCACATCACACAATGTTGGCGATGACAGCCGGCAGAGACACACTGGAAGATCCTGTGGAGGAATGTATAATGCTGGGGAGTTAGTTGCATCCTGCGTGTTCGCCTCCCGTATACAAATTTAATAGCTACCGTCTGGCATTAGGGTCCACTTCAACCTGTGGACCACGGCAACGAGATTGAGTCATTTCACACACATGTGAGTCGCTAAGAGAGATGTGGAGTGGAGTATTCTTTTTTTTTGTGTCCTGTCCTCGTTCTAAGCCAACTCATCGAATCCAAGCGGAATGGAGTGCAGCTTTCACCGGATTACGGACTTTGCTACGCTAATGACACGTGCTTATTATGCTGTAATTTTTTTTTTCTTTATTTCGGGTTTTATGCTTCTTTATCTTTCTTCATCCTCCGGAGGATGTTTTCATTTAGCCGGGGGGATTATATCCTTCGAAGAGGATTACCGCGGAACGTAATTCCCCTCGGTATTAATTATGAGATATTAATTATTTGTGCAAAAATGAAATAAAGTCGAGCACTGTTCTGATGTAAGTAATTCAGAATAGATTAGAGTTCTCACGGAGAGAAGAACCATATGGCTAGGATTGATTAAAGCCAAGGTGTCTTCTAAGCTTTTAAATTGAATATTGAACTCGAAAGGAGCTAAGTTTACTCAGAAAAATATTTGACTTTTTGACTACATATGAAGAGGATATGCTTCCGCAAATGATTTGTTTCAGATGCCATTTTGGGTTACGGTAGCCGTGGCTCAGTGGTGACTGCGTTGGACTGTTATGCGAGCGGCGTGGGTTCAGGCCTCAGCCATGTCCGACGATCATTTTTCGCGGCACCACCTGTCGTCGAGATTGAGTATAATTTGTCATGAAAGAGCTTTTCAATTTGAAGTTCGGAGTCCGCAATAAATCGTAGATCCCTTCTTTTCGTTCGAAAAATGTAACACGCGCAACATGAATTGTTGCGAGAAGCTAGGCCTTGGCTCATCCCAAGCTGTCGCACCAGCGATTTATTTATTTATTTTGGTTTTTGAGTCTATCGGATCAGATCTCCGATCGTCTGCCCGATACACAAGAAAGGAGATCCCTTCAACTGCGCCAATTATAGAGGAATTAGTCTCTTAAATGTCTTATCTGCCATATTGTGTGAACGCCTAAAACCTTTCGTCAACATCGTGATAGGTTCCTATCAGTGCGGTTTTAGACCAGGAAAGTCCACAATCGATCAAATTTTTACACTTCGGCAGATCCTGGAGAAAACCCAAGAAGCTCAAATCGATACCCACCACCTCTTCACGATTTCAAGGCCGCATATGCAAAGCATTTATAGAGACGAGCTATACAGAGCCATGTCTAGTTTTGGCATCCCTGACATACTCGTAGAGCGAATGGACATAAATGCTCCGGCTCGCAGAGTCTTCGAGTCTAACCCGGAGGGACAACGCAGTAGAGGAAGACCTCGCCTAAGGTGGCGCGCAAAAGTGGAAGAGGACCTCAACCAACTTGGAGTGCGCAACTGGAGGCAGTTAGCTAAGGACCGGGATAACTGGAGAGGCTTGTTGATTGACGCCCAGGTTCACCCCGAACTGTAGCGCCACCTAAGTAAGTAAGTAAGGACCAGATCTTCAAAAGAGTCAGATGTGGTTAAAACGTCATCAACTTTTCCCCTTCCTATTCGTTCAGCCAGTGGGGGCTTTTTTCAAAGCGAACTAGGTAACCAACATATGATTCTGCTGGGATTGTCAAAAGGAAGGCACCGAGATGGTTACGTCTTTAGAGAAAGAGAGCTGGATAGGTACGGAGAAGATGAACAATTGTTTCTCCTTTCAACTTCTGCAGAAATTATTTTCGGGAAGGCCAAGTTGAAATGAGATTCGGATTCAGGAAAAATCGCATTGTAGTACCATACCTGGCGAATTAATCGGCGTTGCAGCATTTGGACTTGATGCAGAAAGATCGGGAGTCAGCTTTGTTGAAATACACTCAATAAATCCAGAATTCGACTTGATTTGCATCTAAGTAAATATATTCAGTGCTTCGAAGTGGGCGCCGTGGCTCAGGGTTCAAGCCTCAGCCAGGAAAACACCAAACATTTTTCGCGGCACCACCTCTCGTCGGGGAATGACAAGCCTCCGGGACTATAATCTGTCATGACAGAGCTTCTCACTTCGCGGTTCGGAGTGATTTAAATTTGAGTGTTGCGTCGTGGACGCTAAAATTCATTGGCAGCGAACCCGATCGAGTTTTTTTTTGTCTGCAAGCGACAGGTATGTATGTACATTACTATCCGTAGAGTTTTGATTTGATGTGATTACTGACCCTGAACACTTTTTAGTTATTCTATGTTACAGGCTTTTCTCAATATTCGTGATCATACAGGTCACGGATCATACAGGTCCTCGCGAATGTTGGGAGGGGAAGTGGGCGCAGAGAGTAAAATAAAATGCCATTAGTTATGCTATACCTTTGTGTACTCATTCAAACGCACAACATCCTTTTTCTGCGCCGTGAGAAAACACTGCCTGGGTAAAAATTGAAAGCCCACTATCTCACCCCATTCGCATTTCGATTAAATTTCAATCTTATTGATGAACTAAACCTCTTTAACGAACCCCCACCCCCCGGGAAGATAGAATAACACGGTAAAACAATTTACAAATCTATTCATGTTACCAAAAGGCAACCACTTCCTTTTTGTAAATTCAACTTAAAAGTAATCCTTGACACAAAATGAATCCTTCTCCCGCTCCATCACTTTCTTTCTGCCTGCTGGGAAGAAGTACTTCCTGTAAAACGTAACTGAAACCATCAACCATCCATCACACTTTACAAAGGCTTCCCATATCAGGTGTCACAATTATTTATAGTCGTTATCACAAAATGACAAATCCCTTTGAAATCGCTCTTCCACTCTTCACACTCCATCATCTTCAATCTCGAGGACATGGACGATTGCAAAAGGACGACAATCGTGTCGTACACCGCCACACCAGAGACACACCCAGGAATGATTTCAAATAAACAAAATACTTGACACTGCTGTCCAATGTCCTCTTCGGTTAAAACTTGGTTTGTGACATATCAAAGACAACTTATTGCACATCCTTCGTAAGCGGGATGAGTTTGATTTGATTGCTGTTCGTGTCCTGATAGATCGTTGTTTGTGTTGTTGTCGCACGTCAGTCAAATGTATGTTCATATTCATCTGTTTTGTCATGGTTATAGTTGAGTGGGCTTACAGAAGAAGTCTACCAGTTGCCATTTCTTAGCGATTCGTTGTTCTTTTTTTTGTTCCATTTCGTCGTGTCCGTATCCTTTTCCGTTTTGACATTTTACACCAAAGTAGTAACAAAGCTCTGAAGGGAAATTCCTTTTAATTTCCTTCTTTTTGTTCGAGAGTGTTCTTGGGTCCGATTCAAGTTGCAATTGTTATTCCGATTGTAACTGTCCTTTTGACTTTCATTGTTCTAAGGCATTGCTTCTATGGAAGCCGTCGTTTGGAGTCCTTTTTGCCTTGAGCTATTTTTGGGGCGTTTCTCATCCGCTTTCGATATATGTATGTGTACGTGTAGGAGTGGAATTTGACCCTCTTACTTTGTTAAATGGCAACAAGTTGAATAGAGAGTTTCTCGGTTAAAAAGGGTCAATTCTTGAGCCTTTTATCTGGGAAAGGTACAGTAGGCAACTTATGTCCTTGCAAACTAGGGAAAAGGAGGAAATATTTAAATGTTTTTGTTACTTTTGAAACGAAGACAGGGTAGCGATTGCGATCTAGTCAAATTATTTTTTTTTTTTGTGTAAAAACCCTGAGGAGAAGTTGTGCCTTCCTTGCGAAGTTTGTCGAAGAAATCCGACTTTACGGTCGGTACCTGCGTGTTTATATATCAAACCAACAAAAGCCAAAACCTAAACTGAAGTCTACAAAGCAAAAATGTAGAATCTCGAGGATATGGAAGGACCACTTCTGCCCACTATACACCGGCGAGGACGACTCAAATTCTCCTGTCAGGCGAAATAAACCATTCCAGCTGGACGATGTTAAGCAACAATTCCGTCCACTAGACCAGGTAAAGGTAGGCAAGTTAGTCCAAATGTTGCCTACAATCCTTTGAGTATTTTTTTTTGTTGGGTTTGGAAACGTCATTGTACTACCAGAAAGCAGGACCCAGTTTTTACCCATCTTACTGATGATGAGCATACTGTATCAGATCTCACCACATCAGCCCTTTCCACAGGCGTCGTAGACAGTGGTGTCACTTAAGCCCAGTGTGACCCGGAACTCAGACAAGAGTCAAAGAGTTTAGTTTTGCGACCGAATTCAGAGAGTTATTGGATTCTTGCCCTATTTTGGAGCTGGTTAAGGGGTTGAGCAAGGTCTTAAACGGAGCCTGGCTATCGCGACAGACGCAGATGCTTCGACCCTTCCATCTATTCTTAGCAATATTGTCCGTGGCCATTAGGACAGCAAAGGCCTCTGCTTGAAAAACAGAGGCATGCTTACCCAATGAGTAGTGAACGCTGGTGTTATCAACCTCCACGAAGATACCAGCACCGGACCCATGAACCGTTTTAGACCCATCCCTGAAGATTCGACTACAGCCTCATCCAGGCTCAGACTATGGTCGAAGTTAGTCCTGAAGGAAAGGAAAGTCGACTTTAAATTTGCAAAGAAGCCGAAGTTCTAGTGTCATTGTATGATGACATATCCATGGAACTAGGGCCGTAGGAAAGTGTCGCGCAAGGTCATTAGAACTTCAGTGCGGATGATACCAAAAGCCGCCCCGTTTAAGACGATAAAGCTTTGATTGTACAGCCCGTGATATTGGTATCAAGGGGAGGTAGATCAAGCAGAGTATTTAGAGCAAGGCCAGGCGTACTCGGAAACGCTCCCCTGAAGCCGAGGTAAGCCGTTCTTTGAAGTTTAGTGCAGTAAGGAGTCACATTCTTACGCAAAAGTCCCCTCCACTAAACAACTGACGCATAAGCTAGATATGGTTTTATCATACCCATACAGACCCAAGGGACACTTTCAGTGATAAGCCCTATGTCTTGCCAAAAGCACCCTTACACTGCCAGAAAACTGAGAACGCCTTGGAAGTTTTCGACTAGACTTTGTCCAAAGAAGTTTAATTATCCAGGATCACTCCTAGGTACATGGCTTCATCGGAGATCTAGATATTGACACCCTTCCCTTGGGCGTAGATTGATACCATAGATCGACTGCTCGGATTAGTGTTCCGGAAAGTGAAACGACAGATTTTCCTTTGATTAATTAACTCCTCAATTCTTGCAATTACTCGAAAGTTTCTAGCATTTAATTTGATAATGCCTCGAAAGCGAGTGACTTTAAATTCAATGCACGTGAGGCTTGAAGTGTATAATTTTACTCTTCACTTAGCTCAAGAACATGTCTAATTGTCTTGAGTGCTCACTTCTCAATTCTCGCCACGGCTATCATCGGTCCTCTTTATATATTCAGCAAACAAAAAGAATCAATTTCGCTGTTAAAGCAACCAAATCGATAAAAGAACTTTTCAGTGTCAAAGTGTCAATTTAAACTTATTTAAGCTGCTTCCTTAACTTTTTGTCAAATCTTTGAGAATAATTAGATTTCCAATAGATCCCGTTCCACCTGGTTAAGACATCAATTGAACCGTATTCCCTATCCAATTCTCCAAGTAATTGCACCGAATTAGGTCCATCGCTATGTGTCTCTTTACACTTAACGAGAACAAATAAATTATTTAACAGCCTTCTTCTTTTCTGACAACGGTCCCGTTACAAGAGAAAAAATATCCATTTTAAAAATTCATCACATTGTCTTAAGTCCATCAATCATTCAGCTTTTGTATGATACATCTCTCTGGCGAAGCCACCAGTAGCAAACAGCAACAGACTTCAGTTCCGCCCGGATAATGACAATCCCTAACAAGATGTCTATTTGTATAAATGAGACGGCTCATGTAACATTCAGGAAAAAGGACTTTCAACGTTTATCCTTCATTATTTCAAAAACTCTGGTGTGCTTCAAGGTCCAGCAGACGTATACCAGGAGATGGATCGAAAATTTCAAAGGAACAACTTTTACCTTTTCATCGAGAGGAATAGTTGAACAACTATGATGTTACGGAGTTCATACCCAAAAAAAAAAAGAGGAGCAGCAACATGGAACCATCCCTTGTAGATCAACATTGTTCATTCAAATGCAAGACCTTTGCCGGTCTCAGGGTGAAATTTCAAACAAAATATGAACTCGGAAGGGGGGCAAAGATGAACGGTGAGTACCACAAAGTAACTTTTCAGCTAACCGTGAAGCAGTGGGTAGGTAGCACACGACTGCTAGCTGTTAAAAGTACGAACAAGGTTCCGACAATTTTTGCAAGTTTGTGTTTGTTGTTTGTGCGTATCCTTCCTATAGGCATTTCGGTTATAGGAGTAAAGTTGGTATCAGCGTGAGCAATTTTAAGAAAAATATTGCAGGTAACTAGGGAACATTAACCTGCAGAGCTGTTTAGGGAACTTGTTTAAGTTCTATTGAAACAAAGAATTGAGGAGTAAACTATAAGGAAAGGCGAACAGAAAACTGAAAGCACTTCTATGACTGGAGAATCAATTAGGTCCTGCGAAAGTGTTCTCAATGAAATGATTTCAAGATTAAGTTGTCATAGTTCTCAGTGTTTTTGAGAAAACGAAACTCAAATTACTGCACGCTGAGTTACATAAAGTCGTGACTAAAGTTAGAGTGGAGTCACAGTTACGAAACGAAAGAATGACAGCTATCACTGGCTACGTGGGGCTAATTTTTAAGCAGCTTTCCTATCAGTAATGAGGTGATGGTCATTGTGGCTCAGTGGTTAGTGTGTTGGACTGTGCTGTGCGAATTACGTAGGTTTGAGTCTCAGGAATGCCCACCGAACATTTTTTGGGGCACAACTTCTCGTCGAGGAATGACGAAAAAACCAAGAGCACAACTTGTTGTAAAGTATACTCTTAAGTCGCTGTTCGTAGTCGGCAATAACTTATTTTTTTTATAATCCACACCGTGATCAAGGGGATATGAATACCTTTTATTCATACCGTGAGCAAGGTGTAGTGGTTTAAAACTGAGCTAGGATTATTTTTCAATGGCGTCCGAGGGTAGTGTCCAGACTAATTGGATCTCTTCCGTTCATGCAAAAAATGTAACATGCAGAACATAAATAGTTGTGAGATACTAGGCTTTGGAGGCGTGCTGAGACTTAATTAGCACATTTGGTGCCGTTTTGATACCACAACTCTTGAGATTTTGCTAAAAAAAAACTTGAGCGGGATTGCTGTTTGGTGGTCCTTATGTCCAGTCTGTGGATTTAAGGAATGACAGCACACCAGAAATATTTGCCTAGTAACCGATGTCTGGTTTAAGCGAGAGTCGCCTATTTACAAAAAAAGTTGTCGACGGTTTTTGCCTTCTTCATATCAGGAAGTTTTAAGGGAGATGCGTAGTCTCGCTGCATGATTGCCTACCATCCATTTTCCCTTCGATTTTTGCTAAGGAGGTTTTTGGTTGTAGTTTGGTTGTACATATGTGGGCCATATCATTATTGCGATTAAGCAGGTATTTAGTCCGACCCACTTTTGGTTATAGAATTAAGGAAGTTTAAGCTGTCAAGAGTTGAATCTCGCCTGTCGCCCAAGTCCTGGGACCCAGGACAAAGTGACAGGAAACTGGTCTGCCAGTTTTGAGGACTAATGTAGGCTCTGCTGCGAATGCATAAGAGCTCACAGTGATAACGAAATCAGGAGATTCGAAGAAATTCCCGTGAATTGTGGCAATGATAAACACCACAAATGTCATCAGCTAGTCTGGACACCACCCTCGGACGTGATTGAGACACAATACTACCTGAATTTTAAACCACTCGACCCCGCTCGCGCTGAGTGGAAAGCATCAACCTTCAAGCGCGAGAGGATTAAAAATAATTATACCCACAGAATTTGGGAAGCGCCTAGAACGGGATTATAATTTTATTATTGTTTTAAAGTGAGCCGTTGAAAGTTCTTCTATCCCAGGAGGAAGCTGCTGCCAAGACTACTCAATATTCTGATGGCTAATCCGAGAAGGTGCATTGCTGAAACTGTAATCACTATAGGGTTATTCATTGGATCAATGTAAATTTCTATGCTACAGTGCCCTGTGAGGGCGCTTGATATACTTTACTTACATACGCCCTGTTTTCCTTTTTTTATAATCCACAAGCGTTCAAGGTGTTATGAATTCTCTTATGATGTTATTCACACATCGCGAAGAAGTTGTAGTGGTTCAAAACTCGGGTAATATTGTTTCCATGCCATCCGAAGTTGGCGTCCAAAGTAACAGGGTGGCGCCCAGACTAACTGGGGTCAATTTTGTTGATATTATTGCCATTGCTGAAATTTCAACTTGTTTCTCTATATCTCGACATAGGTGGCATTGTGTATGGTTTTAGAAATATGTACCTACATATATGTGTACTTAGGTCAGGTCTCTACTTCTCTTTTAGAATTCCCGAGACACCTCCTTGAATGTTTTGCGCCGTAAATGTACATATTTCTCGATCGCCCTGTTTTCCTACTATCTAGGGTAAGCGAATTCAATCGCATCCCAAAGTTGTAAACCTCAACTTACATTGGTTTTATTTTTCTGTCCATATTTATGAGGATTGGTGGCCATGATAGCCGAAACTTCTTGTCAAATTCCCTTTATGTAGCTTCGTCACACTCCTTGTTTAGTTTACCAATTCCTAAGTAACGATTCGACTTGATGACATTCATTTCATTGACCGGCTTACATTCTTGCACATTCCAGTTTAGTCCTCTATGAGTTAAAAGTACTAATCATGCTAATTAGTCCAATTGCCTCGTTACAAGCGTTATACATACATACATCACTTACTGCAATGCTGTTCTCGGAACTTCTTTCATAAAGCTGTAACGAACAAAAGAAAACCAACAAGTCACAGGAAATTTCGAAGCTTCACCATAAAGGCGGCGTCAAAGTGCTAAATACGTTAACTAAAACTAATTACAAAACTTTATATAGCAGTCGCGGTATTTAAGTCCTCACTCTACCGGGCCGACTTCTCTCTTCAAATTTCAACATTTGCCCCGTGTGTTTGCATTCATTGTGTTTCACGTGTCATTACTGTTCTCGTAGAGCCCCCCCTCCCACCATTAAGTCCTGGAATTAAAGCCATTAACACGCCAACTCAAATCAGAAAACCAGTGCAAGGATAATTTTTTCCAAAGAAATTAACTTGTATCTAGGCAAGGCAATTAATCACCGCACAGACCGAGGGATTTATTACGCTTTTATGATAAGCAATTCTCCGCGCATGTACCCTATAAAACGCTTGAGGTAAATATGTATATTTCTGTGATTCGAAGGAAGCCCCAAAATCCACACACCAACATACCTGTACGAGGACCTCAAGTTGCCTTGCTAAAGGTGAAAAGCGCTACCTAATTGCAGTCCACCTAAAGTGTTTAGCACATTTCAAATTTACTCCGCAAGCTCACAAACACATTTCCTCAAATTCATCATCGCTTAAGTACCGTTGTCGGCTTTTCTGTTCCCCCCCCCCACATTCTTTCTTTTCTGCTTTAATTTGCTTGTTCTCCTTTCTTTTTTTTTTTTGTATATTAAAACGCAAATTTGCATGACAACCCTTGAGCTATGCACAAAGGATGGAGGGGGGGGGGGGGGGAAAGGGAAAAAAAAAAAATGAAAAACTTCATTACAAGGCAGCAAAAGATTAATTACACCATGGCACGAAGCAACAAGAAAGTTAAAACCTTCAAATGAATAAAAATTCCACACCAACACACGGGCGCGGGTTAATGCACACTCACATGACATTCCAGCGTCGCACTATGTGCCAATTTACGCTGTGTAATACCGCAAAATATGTCCACTTTAGGGGGTGCATGCATCAGGGCAGCCGCATGTGCACCGGGGGGGTGGTGGATACCTTGTAAATTCCGATTTTAATTACACCCCAATTATAATAATGTATTGTGTATGGATTTTGTTGGACCTTATCGTCAGGCCGAAATCTCCGCGTAAAATTGGTATGCGGCTTAAAAGGACACAGACGGGGTGGCTTGGGGCGGCAAAAAGGCGAACGTTGCATGTTGAAAATGACCGCGACGTGCATATTACAACGTGAGCCGCTTGTAATTGTTCACATAGGTCGTGGGATAAAAACACGTTGACCCGAAAAGCTTGTGCCAGGTATTAAAGATACTGTACAGCGATACACACGTGCTGATATGCATAAGCGGTTATTTTTAGCTCTTTTTTTCTAGCTGGCTTATTACAGGTCAAGTATCGAATGTAATGAGCTGTGTGCTCGGCGAGCTAAATATGTATCCGAACATGATCTATTTCTGTTTATTTAAATAATTTAACGATCCGATGATGACTGAAGGATTACATCATAGACAGGCGTACAGCCTTTTTTTTAAATGAACTCGGGGTCATAATGGGCAGTTCGTAGCAAAATATTTCTTCTTACTGTCGAGTATCAGGATTAGAAGGCCGCAGATATCAAATAAGGGAAAGAAAAGTTGATGACTATCGGTACACCTCAGGGGGGGACTATTTTTACGATACTATGGCTCCTCGCTGCCGATAACATTATCAAAAGCTTTAAAATTAATACAAAGCGCAAAGCTGTTTCCCCTTACGAGCCTTTAGGCCTCTACCACGCCAATGCGCCATCGTGTACTGTTACTGGCAATAGAGTTCAGCTCTTTTCAACTCTTACGAGTGAATGCCCAAGTTCCAAAGTTTTGGTAGTGCCAAGTTTGAGGAGTTCAGCGGCTATGACCGGGCACCAAGCCTAGGTACATATTAAATTGATTTGTTATACATATCTACATATGTTCCTCATAAAAGTACGAACAGACTTCACTGATACTTTTGACATTTAAATTAGATTTGAATGTGATTACGTACTTCAAAACCATACTTCAAGGAACCGCCAAGAACTATCAATCCGCGCTTGCTTTGCTGCATTTGCTTGCCGGCATTGTGTATCAAATAAGCGGTTTCGTTATGTTGGCCGAATGATACACCGAACTTCATCATTCATCATCATTTTCCAATGGCGCGCTTATCCACTATAATGGTCTCGTGTGCTTAATAATGGTAGGGTGCTTAAGTGGACCCTCCAGATCTCTCAATCTCCCGTCATCGAATTTAAATTATCAGTGGCTATCCCCATACGGGTAGTGGTGAGATCTCGGACTTGGTCTAACCATCTCATCCTGGGTCTACATACCGGACACCTATCTGATGGCATGGATTCCATGGCACGTCTTAGAAGCCGAATTGGGGACATGCGTTTAACGTACCCAAACCAACGAAGTATAGAACTCTCCGTTCGAAGAAGTAGCTGCGTTTCTATAGCAATACAACTAAGAAATCTCATTTCGCCGGCTTGTATCCGTGATCTTATCCTTTCGGGCATTACTCAAACCTCGTGACCATAGTTGAGGGTCGGAACAAACACTGAATTGAAGACCGATAACTTAGCTCCAATGCCAAATTCAGCCCTCCTGATAACACATTGACCAAGTTGTCTCGAAGTTGCTCCATTGATCATATTGCTCCTGCGATCACTTGTGAATAGGACTCCGAGATACTTAAATTTCTCCGCCTGTTTAAATGGGACTCCACTAACATGCAGAGTCTCTGATTCTCTACGAACCTGTCAAGTGCGCGCTGAAATTCGGTCTGGGTGGACCACAGGATAACCAAGTCATCAGCGAAAAGCAGATGACTTATCCTTAAAACGCCTAATTCGATCCGTTCCTCGCCATGGCTGCGCTGTAACATGTCAAAAAAATAACCTTCCGGCAAAAGCCGCAAGAGGTAGGTGGATTTCTTATGTCATCTATTCTGATGGTGGGAACAAAATGGAGGACAAAAATGTCCACTTTAACAACGAATTTGTACTAATTACCTCGAAATGTGTAAGGATTTTCAATTTCAACGAAATCCAATCAATTTTGAAGAATTTCAAGATGGCGAATCCAAGATGGCGCCCAAATTGGTAGCAGGCGGATTCTCTTCACTGTTATCTACTATATTACTAAAAAATCAAAACCGGACGTTGGGATTTATTTGAGTTGTGAATTGTACCGTTTGAGACATAAAAAGGGGCGTCACCCGCCCCCCTCTGGACCGATTATGCCCATCTACGAACTTAGCCGAGGTATTTGGCATACGAACGTGTATACCAAATTTTATTCAAATCGGTTCATAATTGCGGCCTCAATCGTGTCCAAAAGAATCCGTTATATTGCATATAAAGGGTGGTTAAATTTTAAGGGCCGATGTTGATTTTGAATAAAACACAAATTATTTAGGAAATTATCGTCATTTCTTTTTATTATGATAATATTGGTATGGTTCAATTATGTATGGAACAAAATATCGGCCAAATGGCCGCCACGACCTCGGCGGCACACCTCCATCCGATGGTCCAAATTTTAGATGACGCTGAAGCATAATTGAGGTTCTATGCCGTTAATGTGCCGAATTATCTCATCCTTTAGCTCTTGAATTATTGCTGGCTTATCGATGTACACCTTTTCTTTCAAATAACCCCAAAGAAAAAAATCCAACGGTGTCAAATCACATGATCTTGGCGGCCAATTGACATCGCCACCCCGTGAGATAACACGGCCATTGAATTTTGCGCGCAAAAGAGCCATTGTTTCGTTAGCTGTGTGGCAAGTGGCACCGTCCTGTTAAAACCACATATCGTCCACATTCATATCTTCCAATTCGGGCCATAAAAAGTTCGTTATCATTTCACGATAGCGAACACCATTCACAGTAACTGCCTGCCCGGCCTCATTTTGGAAAAAAATACGGCCCGATGATGCCGCCAGCCCATAAACCGCACCAAACAGTCACTCTTTGTGGGTGCATTGGTTTTTCGACAATCACTCTTGGATTATCATTCGCCCAAATGCGGCAATTCTGCTTATTGACGAATCCACTGAGGTGAAAATGTACCTCATCACTGAAGATGATTTTCTTCGAAAATTGATCATCCACTGTTGCCATTTTTTGCCACCATTCTGACCATTGACGGCTTGAAATGGTCAAGAGGCTTAAGTTCTTGAATCAATTGCACCTTGTAAGCGTGTAAATGCAAGTCTTTATGCATAATGTTCATCAACGACGAGCGTGAGAGGTGCAATTGTTGGGCACGACGACGAGTTGAGGTGGACGGCTCTTCAGCCACACTATCGCGAACAGCAGCAATATTATCTGCAGTACGAGCTGTACGAGCATGCACTGGTGTTTTCACATCTCCTACAGACCCGGTTTGCTCAAATTTTTGCACGATTTTTCCGATTGTACGCACATTTGGACGATTAAATTGACCGAAAATCACGAAGTGCACGATATGCATTTTGATTTGAACGCCCATTTTCATAATAAGCCTGAATAACTTTTACGCGTTGCTCGATTGTGTATCTTTCCATGGTTCAAATTGAGTTAGTCTGAAATTGAGAAATGACAA
Source organism: Matsumyia berberina (assembly GCA_917880715.2). NCBI lineage: Eukaryota > Metazoa > Arthropoda > Insecta > Diptera > Syrphidae > Matsumyia > Matsumyia berberina. The sequence goes on along the minus strand of OU862872.1, from coordinate 17,296,161 downwards.
ATGAAATGCAGAAAAAAACTTGACGTTTAGGTGTGGTTCACATTCAACATCGGCCCTTAAAATTTAACCACCCTTTATATATATACATATGTATATATATATATGTATGTATGTATATATATGTACATATATACTATATGTATACAATTTTTAACGGAGTATGAGGTTAGTGTTTGCTATGATAGCGAAGACGAATGGCATTAAAAATTTTTGAAAGTCGCGTCATGAGGACCTCTGCAATAGGTGGTATTTCTGTGAAATCCACCTAAAACAACTTTGATGTCAAAGTTCGGACGCTCCTCATGCATTCTGTTTGGAAGTTCGCACAACCACTCATTGGTTTCTTAGTTTTTTTTCCACAGGGAGGTACATATCGGAGGTATGTTTTTATGTACCTAAATGTTCAAATCTGAATTTGATGCCGATTGTCAAAACTTCTTGCCTAAGTCTTGCACTGAGGTCTTATCCGTGTCTGAATAACTGCTGCCTATGCTTTCTGCCCCATGAGCCCAACAATCTGTCACGAATTTTTATATATCTTATGTCTGGTCGTAGGTACCTGTCTGGAGTCTCTGTGAGTTGGGTTGCATTGCAGCTTTTTTGTAGGGGGTTGCAGGTCCCATGATCGACGTGAGAAACTCACTCATGAGACTTTCTCATTTCAATGGCTACTTGTTGTAGACTTATGAGACGCATATTACAGTCAATCAGTCCAACGATAAAGGTTTATTTTCGACTCACTTGGATACTCTTATAACTGGACATTCTGTCCCCTAATGTACCTTCAATTCCATTAGATTAAGTGAAAAAACAAAAAATTATTACGTGTGTTCGCAATAGACTTTAATAAGAAGAAAATAAAATAAAATTCTAATTCACTTTCACATCCGATGTAAGCCAAAGAAAAGCTACCGATCCGCATTCCCAGGTGTTTATTTATGTTAGTGTATCGCTACCAAAAGGTTTAAAAGATAATTACAGAAAATAGACTGGGAACACTCGAACATCAACGTGGGCCAGCGCACAATCACAGAACAAGACAGTGCAGCACCGTCGAAGAGCCACCATTGGAAAATCATCTCGGTCTTACCGAGTGTACCTTGTAGGTAAAACCGTAAACGTAAAAACCGATCCATTGCTGAACTCCCAGCGGTGTAAAGTGCATTAGATAGTAAGAAGAAAGAAGCACAATCGTTCGCTTCGATGTACACATCCTTGAAATAAAAGCACGAAGGAAGCGATGCTTTTTCAATAAAATAGAGGTGTCCCTCTTGCAAGCGAATCCACTTCGTCGTCCTTGTCGTTGTCGTTGTTTTCCTTGTCAACGGTCGTCGATTCCCTAGACACTTGCTGCTATATAATGTTCTCAATGCGGGAAGTCACACAATCTTATGTCGTCATAGTTGCCAACACTTCGACGAATTGAGCTTGTACCGGGTCGTTTACTTAACGAGCGAGGACATTCTCGTTGGGATGCGCTCCCTCACCTGTTTCTCTGCTGTGCCATGCCATCTCCCACAGGTCCTTATCGAAGTTTAATCGATGTTTTATCTGTTTTAAGGATGCGAACGCTACTTTGTTCCGACAATAAATTGTTCGCATCGCATCCTTAAGCACATATTTGTATACTTTTCTTGCTTTGTCTTAATTTTTGTTTTCTTATTTTGCCTTTTGTTTTCCACTTGGAAAACATTTTTTCTTCCCATTTTTTCGTCTCTTTTCCTCTTTTGCTGCTTATGAAGAAGAATGTTGCTTCCTGCAGGAGGAAGGGTAACGTCTGTGTACCAGTGTACTTTCAAATTAAGTCCTTGGAAAGTTATTTTCTTCGTTCTGCTTTTGCCCCTTTGGTGATCCTTTCAATTTTTCTTCTTCAAATTGATTTCGAAATCGTTTGGGGAATTCTGTGGATGAATTGAATCTCCAAATAAATGGAAGGTAATTGAAGACAAAGTTAAGTGAGTGGGTGGCTGGATGGGTGGGTGATGGGTGACAAGTTGAGAGGGATATTGAACTTTATGGTGCTGTAAACAGTTTGTCAAACTTGTCATTGGTTCGATTAGAGATTGTTGTGTCAAAATATAAATAGGGATCCATTGAAGTGTGGTTTGTCCTTGCTCGGGATAACATTCAAATTAGGTTAGGATTGCTGTTTGTAAGAAGTAACCTTTTTATCCAGAGGTCATAAGGGCAATTGTGTTTGCCTTGGTGTAGAACATGGTAGGAAATGCATTTTACTTTTTTGGTATCTTTCTCAAGTCTCCCAAGCTGATGCAGCTCTTCTATGTTTTGGTGGGAAATAAAAACCGAAGCTTGAGATCAGCTCTTGAAATCAGTCGGAGTTAAGCGAACAGAGAAGACCGACTTCATGAATGATGTCTAGCCTGGCGTAACCATTAAATCCCAGTTCACTAGAGCCCTGTGTCGAAATTTTTCGGACCACCTTAATCCTGATAGCCAAGCACATCTAGAATGTCCTTCTCAAAGATACTTCATATGCATCATCCATGAGTTACAATCGACGTAATCGAATAAATTTTGCTTGATGTTTTCGTAATGAATATCGTTGTCGTGTATGTTGGCCTCAGGAATATCCATTCGTCTTTGTTTATCGATACATTTACATAATCATTAATATTGTCCTGCCGCCTACACCCCCCCAAACGGATAAATTGCCAAATAATTATTCGCACTCAATGGGGTTATAATGGAGAATTTGCTATAATATCGAAAATCGTATTAGGATAAATGTTTTTCTTGCTGGAATTGGTCCTTGGTCATGACATGTTCTTCTGATCGTCCTTCTCCCACACAAGCATGTCACGTCGGTGCCAAAACATGGTCGAACAAGGAACTTCAATAATTATTCCATGCATTTTACCTTAGGCGCAGATCCAACACACATGCACTCAAGGAGCAAGACTATGTCGAGAAAGGACATTTTGCTCCAAAATGAATTGCAATTATTCAAAACTCTTGTCTTCCATCTCCTTGAAAAGGATCTTTTTGCAATAATCCACACATACATACATGGTCGCACGCAACAAAATAAATGTCCTTAAGCACCGGTGTACTGCGCTCTCGACCCATCATCATCATCGTCATCGTCATCGTGGTCTTCATTATCTTAGTTGTCTTCGAGAAACATTACAGTCATCTCAGAAGGAACTACTCATGTGTGTGCAGACAAGAAATACTAATATATCAAATTGAGTAATTTAAGGGCTATTTGCAGAGGGGAACTCTCGTAGGTTCCACCAAGTGAAAGGGAGACCCACTCCTTGAACTAAAAGTTGTAATCTCCGATCGGAAATTGAATAAATAATTGCCAAAGCAGTAAGTTAAAAGCTGGGAACTACCCCATAATACTGTGGTCAATACAAAATCCATGTGTCGGATTTGAATGCCACAATGACAAAAGGGCGAGTACGGGACTGGGTTACTTCACTTTTCATGATAATTTTATAGTTTGCATCACCAGCTGTAATTACAGTATTTGTTTATGTCATCTTCAGTGCGGTGTGTGCGTGTCCTCAAGGTTTACGGGCGTTTGATCCTGCGTTTGATGTGGGTTCCTGTCAATTTAACTACATCATCCTGATTGATGTCAGATATTAAGGATTCAATCAAAGTGCACATGGGATGGATGGGTTGTCGGAATGTATTTCTTTGTTACAAACACACACGACCGTCGAGTTCAATCAAAAGTAAATCGAATTGTGTGGGTTTGGGCGGGATGTAAGCCTTGAGGCTGCGGATATTTGATGCTGAGATTAATATCTAGTGAGACTGAACTAGCTCTCAGTGTACAGGATAACCGCATCCTTTTGGGTAATGGTCAATAAATTAATGTAAAATTTTGACGCAACTAGGTCTGAAATACAAGTAAGATTCGCTATGATTTCAAAACCATTTGCATTAAAACTGTAACGTGCAGCCTTGTAAAATAGGCCCAATAAGGCCTTAGGTAATAGAATCAATCCAGAAGGTTCGTCTTCGAGTACTGAAGCAGGTCCCTGCACAATTGGGTATTGGGTGTCGAATGATAAAGCGAACGATATGAGTGCTTTCTTTCCGAGTCTCCAGCCTCACGTAGCAGAGACTACAGTCTTCGCGGACCATGGATCGAACCCATCTCTCTCCTCCCCCTCTCATCTCATGTAACTCCCTTGTCTTTCAGATGGGCTGGGTCAAGGTCAGTCGTCACCTCCGGAGTTCGATAGCTTTATTTACATAATGCGGGGCTTTATGCGATCGGACCACACCTTCCCCGCTACTCGTGGGAATAACATTAAAATTATAACAATAACAAGACAGAAAACAGCATGGAAGCCACAGTAGACACGCCTGCTTAACGCAAAAGTGGAGCCGAAAAGAGTATTAAGGAATAATTTCGCCAATATCTAGCCGAAGACCACTGACACTGTGCTGGCCAAAGCCACAAATACCGCAACGTCCACGCCGTTCAAACCATTCGACGAGGGTGCTCTGAAAGGCACTTCTGATAACACCATTAACCTGGTTTAACCTACTCCCAAAAGTTTTAGCCCAGGAAATGCTAGGGCCACTAAGACCAAGGAATCGCAGGATCAGAAGTTGCGGATCAATAGGCCAAAACCCACTCCGAAAGAACTGTCAGGCAGTATAGCCACAAAGGTGCTCTTAGTTTTAGAGAACAAAATCGACTTAGGTTAGGTTAGGTAGAGTAGGGTTATGCAGCCAGAGCTTGCATAAAACACTAGGCACCATCGCAATCCCTGTGAACCCAAAAAGGCAAAATCTAAACCATTTTCTTAAAATCGACTTAACTGAGCCAAAAAGTTAATATCCGAAACCGCTCGCCCGACTTCGATAAAACCGTTGAAAAGCAACTCCACCAAGCCCGAGTCATCCAACAGGCAAGGCATTCTAAGATTTTTCTGTCTTGCCCGCCAGTCCAACCGCCCGACTTCAGGACATCAATAGCTAAAGAGGCTACGACGGTGAGCAAGGTTGAGCAAGTGAGCGGCCCCAAAAGAGTGACTTCAAGATTGAATTCCTTTTGACTTAAAGTTTTTGATTGCTGAAAACGATGGGTCCAGTCATGATGAAGACACACACAAGTCTTGAAACATTTTTCAGAAAATGTAAAAGAATTATATTGAAAAATGATTTTACTCTTTCACATTTCTGTTAAGGGAGACAGAGTCGTTTAATGTATTTTCTTGCGACGCCAGTCCGTCCTCTTCTGCCTGCCGACCAGATAAGTCATCCACATATTCTCCGAGTTTCGTTTGCCAGGTTTGACTTTAAATTATCTTTTTTTTTTTTGAGGAACACTCTCAGTGCGGTGAAATACTAGGAACTATTCTCAACTCCGATCCTGAAGTCCCAAATTTGATATCACTGTTACAGACAATTTCTAAAGGAACCTTGTCGTGGAGATAAAGCAACAATTGGCTTTCAACTTGATGCACTAAATTGCTTGGTCAGAATTTACCCGACCAGTTGTATCCCAGACCCTTTCCTGCCTTTTTCCTTTCTTATCCTTAACACCTATTTTCTCACGTTAATTTTTGTTTTTTGAAAAACTCCGCACCACCACTACCAAAGACAAAAGGAAAATTTCGTATCCTTAACGAAATCGATACACGAATTTTCTGCCAAAGAATTCATTTGACTATCTCTTGACACAATGCAGAAAATTGCATTCCTTTTATCTGGCAAAACATTCATTCAAGGTGTCAAGGACATTTTATTTTGAAACCATATCAACGCAACGACGCATGGAATATTGGCATGTGTGTGTACAGACACACACTCGACTCGTACAACAGACAGGACAAACATTGGCAATGTCACCACGATTGGGAATAAAAACACAACCGAACCGAGTACGTGAAGAAAAACGATATCCACCCAAACTACTGTACCGCCTCCGTCTCATTCTGTCTAACCAGTCCAGAGTCAATGGTGTTGATGACGGGCGCTGTAGAAGGATCCCCAAGTGCACTTGACTGGGGTCTCTTGTGTGTGTCAAGCACATATTGATCCTGTTAAGGAATACATCCATTTGAAGACAAGGACTTAAATACACCATTATGAGTAAGACCGAAACGAAGAGGGGGTGAGGTTCTCATACTGCCGAATGTGTGCGCCATATGTACTCGTGAGTTTGTGGTTTCATTCCTCTTCTTCGGGTATGTGCTCTGCTCTGGTGGTCCAAAGATGGTGCTCAACTCTTGCCGCTGGTCTATAATGAAAGGTAAATATTGTTGTTTGTTGTTGTGGACGTGGCTACGTGTTTTGAGGAGAGAATTCGTTGATAACTTTACCATGCTGCATAGGCCGGTGGTGACCAGCGTTGACCTGACAAGGATTCTATATTCAATTTCTAGCGTTCAATTTTCGTTATAGGTAATTAAGTTGAAGTCATCATTGAATGTACACATTTGGCACTGTTATAGTAATTGAAAGATCAGACAAAATGGAAGTTCATACGTACATGCATCTTATGTTGCGTCTTAGTTTCGGCAAATTGAGAAATTTGACACATGCTCGCTTTTCTTTAGCAAAGACTACCGAGAATGGGTCCTTCAGTTCGTAAATGTGGAACACCTGCATCCTAGTCATGGATACTCTGTGGTGTCAGTAGAAGTCGCTATAAAGATCATGTTAAGCATTGTTCCTTCTTTGAACGAAATCTGCTTAAATATTTAAGAACAGGTTTACCTGAGAGGGAGCATTTGAGTTAAAGACTAAGCTGTGCATATATTATCTACAAACGTCAATAATCTGCGGAAATACGCGAAAATATGGAAAACGCTTCTTCTATCAAGGGCATTGTACATATAAGCGTTAATGGTTCGCCTTTCCTGAGAAAAGTATACAATTCTATCCAACATACTTTGTGAACGTCTGCAGCTCTTCTACAATACACTAGTCGGCAAGTACCGGTATAGCTTCCGATGCAGATCGACTATAGACCAAATCATCACTCTAAGGCGATTTTCCGCAAGGTAGGTAGGTAGGCAGGTGTAGTGGCTGTCTGTGGGAAGCACAGACACACGTAGGCCAAGAATGCCCGGTACCACACGGATCAATACCCTGAAACCACGCCACTTCATTGGAACCATTTGGAGCTCTTGATGAAGCTGAGGATACTTTTGACGTCAGTATGTGAGATTTCACCCAAGTTGTCGAAATGATAGGCTCCCAGATGGAGCTTCTTTCTTTGGGATAGGGCAGGACAGTTGCAGAGAAAGTGGAGGATCGTTTCCTCCTCCTCCTCGTCTCTACAGCTCCTGCAAAAGTCAGAGACGCCAATAACGGTGCTGATGAGCGACCTATTAAGCAAGATCAAACTGTTAGAACGCGTTAGATTTAGCGTAGGCCAGATCTCCCTGGAGATGCGGCACGTGGTGCCGTTGCTCCATCTTTAGTTAGTCTTGCTGATCGCGTCGTGCTCTAATAGAAGTTTACATGTAGCGAGTGGAATACTTAGATTCCTTCGTTCCGGAAGAATGTCTAAAGTAGTACCACGTTTGGCGCGTTCGTCGGCCTTACAATTCCCTGTAATGTCCCTATGACCAGGTACCCAGCATAGGTGAATGTTAAAATGTTCTGCCATCTCCATGAGAGATGAGCGACAGTCCGAAGTAGCCTTTGATGTATATGTTACCGATTCCAGGGATTTTATAGCAGCCTGGCTGTCGGTAAAGATTGTAATGTCCCTGAAGGATATCACATTTTGCTTAACGAGGATAAGGCTTCATTGATCGCCATGATTTCCGCCTGAAAAACGCTACAGTGGTTCGGGAGACGGAAGGAGATGCTCAGGTTAAGCATGTCGGAGAAAACACCACCTCCCACACCGTTCTCGGTTTTGGAACTATCGGTGTAGAGATGAGCGGAATGGTCGCCTCTGGCGTCGCCGCTCTCCCACTCCTCTCGGGAAGGGATGGAAGTCCGGAAGTTGAGGTTGCAATTCAACTTGGACGGTGTATAGTCGGTGTTTTCCAGAATGAAAGTTAGGGGATCTAAGATCGAGGAGTGGCCAATATGGTTGTTTGAACATTGGGAGGAGGCTCTTAGTCAAATGGCTGCGCAAGAAGCTGACTGTTTGCCAAGAGAACGAAAATTCGAGACTGACCATCTGTTGTCGAATGCGCATGAGACAGCTATCATTATCTTGAACTCTTGAATTTGAGATTTCGTTAATCTCAAAAAAATTTGAGTCATAGTCAGACTTCTCGTTAACGGTATTGATACCTCCCCGATTATGCCAGATGGGGGACTGCATGCTAGACAGGCATGCTCAACGACTAGGTATAGCATGTAAAAACGTCTTTTAGAGCTGCAGAGACGAGGAGGAGGACGAGTCTACTAACCACTTCCTCTGCACGTGTCTCGTCACTACCAATATCAGGAAAGGCACCGTAAGCCAATATTCCTTTAACGATCTTAATGATCTTTCTGAGCTCCATCAGCACGACCGATCTAAACAGCTACGTTGGGAAATCTAAATGGTTTCAGGAGTAAACAGGTATCAAACCGCAGTACTCAGTGGTATAAAAATAAAAAAAACAAAAGGGATCATTAGTTAATGACATAATGCTCTGGTTGAACGAAGGGATTTGAAAAATTTTGAACTTTCGCAAAATGGCGGATGTTGAAAGTCAAAATACTTTATTCGATTAAAATTTCACTCGCATTTTCGGCTATAAAAAAAAAACAATCGTCAAAAAAAAAAAATCCTTCGTTCAACCGGAGAACAATTATGTACAGAATAAGTCAAACCGATCGGCAAAGCCCTTCTCAAGTTATAGTGATCACCGACTTCGAAAACATGGTTTCGAGAAAAACGCGTTTAAAGTTTGGAATAGTTACATATGCATTAGAGACGGCTCCGTTCAAAGTTATATATCGCCATAAGTAACAGTCCGATTTGTCTGAAATTTTCAGAAAATACTTTTGAAATATTATACTTTGAGAAAATGCAAAAAAAAAAAAAAAATTAATTTTTTCAAAATTCTAATTGGGTCTACCTCCTTAAGATCGCAATATTCAAGGGGCGTTTCGGATTAACTATACCCTCAGGGTTTTTAACGAGTACATCTGTTCATAATTTCCTAAAACATGGCCGACATAAAACCCGGTTGCATGATTTTTATATCATTTCCCCGAATGAAATCGTTTAATTATTTCCCATGTCCTTGCGGTTAATGTGCAATAAATTCCCCAGCGTAAATTTTGAATTCAAAAAAAAAATCATCCCATGTAAAAATTAAGTGAGCTCGAGTACGTTTTTATTATGCAACATCTTACAAAATCCTGAATATCGCAAGATGCCAGCTGAAAGACTGGTACAAACCCCACGATACATCTGTCTGTTTAGGAAATAAGTTATGAAATTTTAAAAATAGCACTGAACGAGAAAGAGCACAGCATTATGGAAGAACAAACATTGCAATTCAAAATCTGTCTGAACACACACAGACTAGGAGAAGGATATTATGCGTGCTTGCTACGAGTATACACATCCTTTGGTGGAAACTTCCTTTAGTTACGAAATTTCCATTATCCGGGTTTCCCCATGGATGTCAGTTCCAGACAACGACAACAATGCTACTGCATATGTAATGTTTTTATGAGGAGACAAAAAAAATAAAAAGCTAGTTATGATTTGTTAAAAAAAATTCCCCTATAGGTTACTTGTTACGCTTCGATCCGCATGCCTTGTCATATCCCAGTGACTTGAGATCCGGCTACAGCCACAAAGCCGAAGAAAGGGCAGCGCGTTATGCAATTTTACTGCATATGGTATTATGTCTGATTAAAGGAGAAAGCTGAGTGCTCTCTCTAGGAGGAAACTCACGCTCGTTTGTTAGAAAACGACGAAATCTCTTGAAATCGTTTATATCCTGCGAATCGGCTTGTGAGTGAATTAACTTTTGCGAAACAATAAAAGCTGTACAGAGCTCAGAGGGAACACCAATAATTCAATTTGAATGGGAAAAAAAATTAGGCAAATGAGAGGATTTGGATTTGTATCCTTTTTTAATGCGCCCTGCCACGCGGAACGAGATGGAAGCTGAGATCGACGTCAAGGCACAAGAGAGAGCTACGACGAGCGGAAACAATAAAAAATTAATTTCATCAATTGAAGAATTGTTTTGCCGGTTTTTTCTATTTCTCTCTTCGACTCATCCTGTTTATTTGTTTTTTTAAGGCGTAGAAAGTCTGCCTGTGGGAGAGGATGTATTAAATTTGTAAAACGTCGCCGGGGATTGCTGATTTAATTTATTAATTCGCCCACTCCACTTTATTGTGCGAATATGAAATAGCTTTACAATGATTCATCGGTGTTTAAGAAATGTTTGACAAGTCGACAGTTGGAGAACCCAAGCTGCGATAAAGGAACCGAGAAAGAAACAGTTGAGCTAGATTCACTCCGAAAGCCTGAAGAGATTGACTTTAATCTGCTAATCTGCGGTTACCCAACTTTACCCTTCACATAGTCGGTGCATGTCCGAAGGACTTGAGATTATAACTGAGCGAGCAATGTTCAGTAAGGAAGGCAAGTAAATAAATAAATAGCTAGGGCAACAGCTCGGCATGAGCCAAGACCTAGCTTCTCGCAAGCATTCAGGTTATGCGCGTTAAATTTTTCACACATATCGAAGGGACCTACAATTTATTCCCGATTCCGAACGGCGAATTGAGAAGCTTTATCATTACAAATGGTATTCTTGGAGGTTTGTCATTCTCCGACAAAAGGTGGTGCTGCGAAAAATGTTCGGTGCACACGGCTAGAGCTTGAACCGACCCCGCTCGTACAAGAGTACAACGCATTAACCACTGAGCCACGGTGACACAAGGAAGTGTCATATAGCGGATGAGGTTGCTGTTGGCTGTTTCGAGAGGAATATTTTTCGGGGTATTTTTTTGGTCCCATCTGCATAGACAGTGAATGGAGAAGGAGATACAATGATACGGGCTGTACAGCGACATCGATTTAGCCAAAAGAGTGAAGCTCCAACGACTGAGGTGGCTGGGTCATGTGGAGCGGATGGACACCAACGCTCAGGCCCGGCAAATCTTTGAATCCACACCCGAAAGATGCAGTAGAGAAAGACCGCGACTTAGGTGGCGCACGCAAATGGAAGGGGACCTTAACCAACTTGGCGTGCGAAACTAGAGGAAGCTGACCTTAGATCGAGCTGCCTGGAGACGCTTGTTGGTTGAGGCCTAGGTCCATCCCGGACTTTAAGTAAGTAAGTAGGAACCGCAAGATGTTAAGACAACTTCAGACCGGCTTTGAGTCGAAGGTGAAGAAGGTTTGAGCATTGACCGGCAGAGAAAATTGTTATCTGTTTCCTACGAAGAAAAAGGCGGCTTAGTTCGATCGGTATTCTTTTGCCTATAAGACAATTAAGGGAGACTGCGAGTTTGAAGTTTTGTCCTTATATGTTCGAGCCTACTCGGATATATGATCTGTCCAAGTTTCTTCACGATTGGTGCGCCATTGTGCTATTAAGGACGTTTTATTAAGGGATTGATCGGCGATAAAGTGTCCGTAATACATAGAGCTGGGTTCGAAAGAATCAGTGCGGTTTTTTTCAGGATCTTTAGCCTGATTTTAAGTAACACGAAATGTTGATTTTCTTATATAAGGAACTCACTTTTAAGAAACCTTTCGAAGCTGCAGTTGGGCAGGTGTGCAGGTGAGCCTCAGAATTTTGAAGGGTGTTTAGAGCCGAGACTGGCTTGAGTTAGTTTGTGATTTGTTTGGCTATATGTAAGGTAAGAGCAGATTATTATTTTAGGCCTCAGGTCACCTTTTACCCAAAAAGTCGTAAGTAAAACTCTGGTCACTCTCGTTGGAGATCCCGAGATAATGTGTGTTATCACAAAATATAATGTGCGGAGGGATGTAGTATTGTTCTGTGTTCGTTTCTGACCTGCTTTTGGCTCTTTAATTTCGTTAGCATGTGTTATCTCATCTAGTTTGGCTTTACACAGTTTTTCGAGTTCAGGGTGATTGCAACGAATTCATGACTTCTTAGTTTTTGCTTTAAAATACCGATTTCCGTTTTGGATCCGTCTGCGTAAGTAGCTAATTGGTGTTCGGTAGAATCTCTTCCATTTCTCTTAGCTACGAATGTCTGAGAACCGGATAACGTAGTCTGTCTTTGTTACCGTCTGGAGTTTGGAGATATACCATCGAATTACGACTAAGGCGTGACCGTTGCTGTTACTCCTCACATTAAGGAGGTTTGAAATATGTATGTATCTATAATTCTCCCGTAGATTGGATCCGTATAAATAATGAACGATTATTTTTAGTTTTCAGACCAGTAGTGGGTATCGTCAATAAGGGAATGCGTTAGCTACTGTCTGAGTTCTAGGTAAAGTCCTAAGACCTATTTGCAGTTTTTGTTGCGCCACTTGTCCCGATCAATCGCTGCCCAAGCTCTTAGTTCTCAGTTCTTTTGAAGCCAAATCCAAGTAAAAAAAAGGAACGAACGGTGGCCGGCTTTTGCCACCTTTTAAATTTTCACATCAAAAGCAGGTTGCTCATTTTATTTTGCGCATTTGCACCGGATAGTGAAAATACAAATGTCTGAGGCATTTTTATAGTTGAGACCTTTGTAAGGTTTAAGCAAGATGAAATAGAATCTATATAATAGTATTGGCCGCTTAAAGGAATCCCTGTTAAAGCGAACCTTGGCTTATTTCGTGCCTTTTTTGCATGTTAAATGAAGAAAATGTTCGGTTATAACGAACAAAAAATTTTCCCATAAATAGTTTCTACACTGCACTAAGAAATTCATGTCACCCTGGCTCAGTGGCTAGTGCGAGCGGAGTGGGTTCAAGCACAAGCCATGTACACCGAACATTTTTCGCGGCACCACCTCTCGTCGGGAATTGACAAGTCTCTGGGAGTATAATGAAAGAGCTTCTCAATTCGCCGGTCGGAGTCGACAATAAATTGTAGGTCCCTTCCATTCTTGCGGAAAATGTGACACGCACAACATGAACGGTTGTGAGAAGTTAGGCCTTGGCCATACCGAGCTGTCGCGTCAGCTATTTATTTTTTTAAAAGAAATTCTTACTTTACAATACCAACTAATCCACTTACATATTGTCATTCAAATTTCCTAATCTTTCGGGACTTTCCCAATTTTTTCGAGACTTCCTTTAGTATTGTAAAGCTGTACGTGCCTACCAACACTCTTAAAAAAAATGTGTTCTGCAATATGTATTGTGGTTTTCTTCTATTACTTCTTTCTTTGTTTTTAAACAAAATGTGATGGTTTTCTATAAGGAACTTCGGTTATAACGAATCAATTTTGACGGTTTCCTTGAGTTCAATATAAGCGGACACTACTGTATTCCTGCTTTTAAATTAATATGTTTAAAGGTTAATTCTTATGGTTCGTTGAAAGGGTTCAATATCTAAGAAACCCTATGATTGATTGATAGAAAATGTTGAAAAAATGTCACTGAATTTGAAATTGTAAAGTCAATTCGTTGCGAATCTTGTTTTTGATGAATAATATAAATATATTTGGAAGTTTAATAAAGCATATTTCAAAATTGAATATTATTGGCAAAATTTAATTGCATGTGTAGTTCCTTTTTCCACATGGGTTGAGCGTTTCTGTTTTTGACAACCATGGGATACCTACAAGTCAAACCTGTTTGTTGGGCACTCGGTATTCCAGAGACCCCATTTGAATTCTCTGTGAGTGTTGTGTGAACCTTTTTCTTCTAGGAATTCATTTAGTTGTGTATTGATCTATGAAATGTTCAATTTTTTTCATACAAAGTCTTGTTAGCAGAGATTTCTTCGAGTCCAAACCAAAGGAACGGCGGCAATAGACTTCACTAGAGGTGGGGCATTGGAGCTGCAGTTTTTTATTCTGGAAACATATGAACATTCATTTTGCACTTTGGCCTTTTTAATTGGAGAGTTTTTTTTTAAGGTAACACCAGGTTCGGCTTATGGCCTCTTAAGTGCATGGTGCAGTGTATAGCTTGGATGATTGCACGTTATGACTTTAAGATATCAAAGAAAATCTCTCTTTTAAATTTTTTCGTCCTGTGTCGTTATTATGTCAGACTGCAGAGTAAACCGACTTAGGTTCAAGCCCGGTTACGCTATCGTGGCAACATCGTTGTATAAGGGACTTTCTCTGCTTCGATATCTCTCTCGAAGTGTTATGGCAGTGTTATGGCAGTGTCCATCTTGCCCAGCGGTAAGGTGTTTGAAGAGGTTGACAAAAAATATGTAAATATGTATGTATGTTTGTATATACGTAGGTATGTATGTACAGTACATACATACGAACTTCATGTAGGGCTGATTGCCATCCAAGCTAAAGTTGCTGTAACATAGCAGGGGACTTGCCTTAAATAGTACGCATTGTGGAAGATAAAGCATGAGGTAGAGAAACTGACCAAGAATCTGGAAAAAGACTGTCACTATCATTTAGAAAGGGTCAATTGCGATCTCAGATTTGACAAGATAGCCTCTTGCCTACTATTTATAGTCACCCAGTGTCAGTTTGTACTCAACCGACAGAGTATTATTTTTTATTACCCCCATGTACCAATGTAATTTTGGCAATATCTTTAAAGTTTCTTAGACACTTCCACAGCAAGAGTCCTAGTCCCTCACACATGGACACACCTTTTACTAAAAATAATCCTTTCCACACACACCACATTTGGCGAAATCACCTTCAGACATCTCTATTACCCGCCAAACAACCATTTACACCAAACTATTTCCATTTCAAAGAAGCATCACCCGTAAAACATGCCCCGTCCCCCTTGACAACCAGGACTACGCAACATTAAAATTTCATTAGAGACCTTTTAAGAACATTAAAAGCAATGCGCCGCCAATTTCCATACCCGGACTCACTCCGTTCGACAAGTACCAAGTACATGCTGTGTCGTCGCCACCAAATAGTAGCAACTTTCTTAAAATGCTGATGGTCGTGTAATAAAACTTTACGAGCATAATTCCCACCGAATATCGCAACCATTGTAGCCATAGCTACACCTCGTCCCCATCATTATCCTTTGCCGTGCACAGATCAAAACGAATTTTCTTTAAAATGTCTTCTTTCCCGAGAAAAAGCAGCCAACAAACTGAACGAAACAACACTCTCTCCGAAGAACTTAGCCCGTTTTTGTTTGAAAATTTTAAGCTGCGGGACTACGAATGTATCTAGAGGAACAATAGCCCCGGAAACCGGAATACGAGCTCGAAGGCTTTAATGTCCTCTTTGCCACTGTAAATGTGTGTGTGGAAATGGTGAGGGAACCCGCTCGAGTGGAACTATTGTTTAATTAAAATCGAAACTTAAGCAGGATGAGGAGATAATGATTCCCTTTGATTTTCATTTGAATTTCAGGACTGCTCGCATACACACGCC
The DNA here is from genome assembly GCA_917880715.2 of Matsumyia berberina. Taxonomy (NCBI): domain Eukaryota; kingdom Metazoa; phylum Arthropoda; class Insecta; order Diptera; family Syrphidae; genus Matsumyia; species Matsumyia berberina. Next base: position 17,280,733 of record OU862872.1, on the reverse strand, counting down.
CAGATAATTGCTTGTTCACTGATGCGAATGATGATGTCGGTGCCAGTGGCAGGAAAACTTAATGGTCAACCATCAGATCCGACATTCCGGGTTAAATTGTAATAATGTCCCGGTGGCATACCTTGTTATAAACTTTCGGGTGTGTATAGGGGGAGTTCATAAAATTTCACTCAAACAGATTCAAGGAGAAGGAAAAAAATGGCCCACAACATCCACAGACAAATGTCCAAGACAATTGTGAAACCAACAATTTGCATAAATTGCGCCACACAGAGTCCTTGGGTCACACACCACTCACAAAATGGAGAGCTGACGCTTTGAAAATTATCTTATCTTTCTGAGACGAGCCGGGTCCTTAAAGTTGGATACAACAGATATTTTTCAATTTTTCGGTGTACTGAGCATATGGAGCAACCGTCCGTCCGACCGGGGGTCACGAGATAGTTTTCGATTGCGTGCACCAGTATATCTTGCGTTGCGGTTATTTGTTGCGGCTCTCTGACTCTTTCTTTCACTCGTCATAGGTACGAGTGGCATGAGTGGATACAGATATATTTTCGGTCCGGAGATGTCTATACAATTCCGGAAATTGTTGTCAAGATAATTATTGTGCTTACATTTCGATGGAATGCTATGTTCCAGTGAAATCTATTATTTTGAGAGATCTTTCACATTACTGTGTGGGTGAGAGTTTGGGGGTAATTTATTTCAGGAAGTAGCTGAAAGGAGCTTCGGAAGTTATTCAAAAGAAAATTAGATGTTGAGATTACACGAGGGGTTTATGATTAAATAATGGTAGGAGGGTAGTAAAAGAGAGACTGTCTGTATCCTTTTCATTTCAAATGGAAGGTTCTCGTACCTGGAAGGATTTGTATTGGAAATGAAAACATAAAGCCACACGCACATTTTGCCTCTATATTGTTGCGTAAATATGTACATATGTACATAACTCACGGCTATATGAGCGTATGCATCGAAACGTGGTGAAAAGTCGTTTTCCTTTCCACCATTTGGAGTTGATGCATTTCGATGTAAGGCTGCCATGTTAGAAAAGTATAAACAATGGGAAAAGCTGCGGGGGGATTGTACTGCGCGAAAATCACAAAACAGATTTTGTGCGAAACGCAATTAATGTTTACGTTTAATCATTGTTAATATGTACATATGTGTGAAAGCCTGCAGTTGGAGATGTGTTTGTTTGCCTCGGGTTGTGATATGGCAGTTTGTTTATTTTTGACGGCATGGTGCTTTGGGTGAATGAAAGAGGCTGTTCCGGGTATATTGTGGAAAGCTTTGATTGAGATTTAGGGCTTTAAGTGTATGGACAGTCAAATATCCATATTTTATATCAAGAGGCAGAGAACCTAAGGTCAGTCACACTGCTAAATATAAAACACTGTGGCGTATGTGGAACATTTCAGCCGATTCACTATCACAAAGGTACTTGAGAAGGCCTAAGAGCATGCCAAAGCTATCTACAGTCGTTTTTGTCGATTTGGAGAAAGCATATGATCGGGTCCTCCGAGGTAAACTCTGGAGAGTACTGCAGGAGTATAGGATTGCCGGTTCTCTTTTGAGAGCCATTCGATCTTTATACGCAAACTGTAAGGGCTGTGTTCGGGTGAACAGTGTTAAATCGACATCTTTAACTGTGCGAGTTGGACTTCACCAGAGGTGCGTTCTGTCACCTCTCCTTTTCATTGTGTATATGGATTGGATGTGACGACGCTGCCGTGGCGAGGATCGGTTGGAATTGTACTTATACTTAAGGGTCAGTCATCTGCTTTTCGCTGATGACGTGGTTATCCTGGGGTCTTCAGAGACCAAACTTCAGCGCGCACAACTAAGACAACTTGGTCAATGTGTTATCAGGGCCGGACTTGGCATCGGAGTTAACCTACCGGTCTTCAATTCAGTGTTTGTTCCGACCCTCACCTATGGTCATGAGGTTTGGGTAATGACCGAAAGACAAAGATCGCGGGTACTTTAGCTGCCGAAATGAGATTTCTTCGTTGTATTGCTGGGGTAACTCGCTTTGGTTAGGAACACCAGAATACGCGAGGTATCCAATGTCGAACAGCTACTTCTTCGAACGGAGAGGTCCATACTTTGATGGATTGGATACGTTAAACGCATGACCCCAACTCAGATTTCAAGCCGTGTCATGGAATCTGTGCCAGCAGGTAGACGTCGCCTGGGTAGGCCCAGGATGAGATGGCTGGACCAAGACCGAAATCTCACCTATCGATGGCGGAAGATTGGGAGGTGTGGAGAGTCGACTTAAGCACCCTAAACCCTTGACCATCATAGTGCATAAGCGGGACATTGAAAAATTATGGTGGTGTTGATTTGAGGTTCTAACAAAGTTTAAAACTACAATCATGACATTTTCCAACGGATCATTTCAGTTGCATAAAAATGCTCCCCTTTTCGTCTTAGTATATCTTACCAATGATCGCTTAGCTTTAAGAACAAGAAAATGCCTTCGGCTCCAGGATGAAGAAACGAATGAGTGGAAAATATTACACAATCGATAACTGGAAAAGCTATGCTCAAAACCGTGGCAAGAACAAGCTAAGTTTGACAGGAGGAACGAGTGGGAAACTAGAGAACTATTCTCTGAATCCTTATTGCCAAATCGAATGATAAGAGGTTCCTTGGCAGATCATGGAAATAGAAAGATATCGTCAAAAGTGACCTTCAACAAATCAGTTAGGATAGCATACAATGCATGAAACTGACGTAGAACAGAAACGAATGGGGAGGCCTCATCAATGAGGTTAAAGTATTCCTACGGCGAAGCTTGTTGCACTTAAGACAAATTCCTGGTGTCGGAATCAACTTTGTTTGTCAATACAATACAACTTTGTCTGTGGATACTGCGCTCTTCGAATTTGACAAAAATTCCAAACAGGCAACGTAGACTTGAAGAGGTCTATTTCGGGCGCAATACGCTGGGTGGTTTTTAGCATGATTTTTCCATTCGCCATAAGTCGATGGGAAATGGAAGACTTCGATGGTCGGTTGCATATCGACACGAACAACTCGTCAAATTGCCATAAACTGAATATAATGGCTCTTAGGTAAAACGGGCCGGTAGAAAGCTTTCATTTAGTAACTCAGGCTGCGACAACATCTCTACAACATCTTGTTTTCTCTGCTTTATCCACCGCAAGCAACTACAATTAAAATCATTCCAGGACTATCAAAACCATCTGTCAACTTCGACTTAATTGATATGTAGTACATTTACCATTGACATAACAATTCTGCAACCGACGCCACCGAACAAGGAGCATCGAAAACAATAACAAAGTTATCTGCAAATTGATTGTCCTTTTCACCCCCCCCCCCAAATAAAAAAGTCAATCAAACCACACATGCGAAACACATGCGGAACACCAACAACAACAACACGCTCTAATGGCAGCCACATTGCCAAATGACAAGTCGTCCCGCTATCTCTCAGCCACACAGGAGAGTCATTTGTGGGGCGCGGTGGGGCGGCGGCGGAGTATGAACATACGAAATCCATAAATTCATTTTTTATAGTTGCCTAATGGGGGTAAATTGTTTTCGCACATGTTGACAGGAGGTGTGGGAGATATGCCCAAACCACTGTCCACCGGACAGTGTACGAAGTTGGGGGAGGATTAAGGACGAAATGGGTCCCAGAAGTTGTGTTTTGTGATTTTTGTTCTTTTTCGTTTCATTTTTTCCTTTCGTTACGGGTGTCCTTAGGAAATTGACTTCTGTCCTCACATGTGGGACAAGGGTCAGAGATTGAATCTCCTTGTTCGGAATATCTTCATTTCAAAATCGGAAACAACCACTGGACCATTCCACTCTGTTGATTTCTTGGATCGATTCAACGAAGCGCAAGCAGCAACAAGAGGAATTTATTTCCAAAATCGAACATACAGGTAGCCAAGGTGGAATAATATTTTTGTTTCCCAGAAACGAGCATTTTGGGGGGCTGGCTGAACGAATCCATAAATAATCTTCATTGCCATTCAGGAAAATGAAAAATTCAATTTTCTATCTCATAGCGGCTATGTTGACATTTTTTGTTTGAAAATATATTCCGCGATTCATCGGGGTCTTCATCTCGGTCTCGGGATCCTGGCCCTCTGGCAAAATATTGTCTTTCGTCGTGCATGCATGGATCAGTGGCAGAGAGTTGTTTTACTCGGTGCGGAAATGGGGTAGTTTATTTAGCCGAATGAAACGCATCCATAAAACATCGAGAGCGAGACTCAAGTCTTTGGCCCGTGGAACCGGGTGCTTCTTAACTAATCTCTAATGTATTTCCAATGTTCAGCCAAAGGGGATGAATTGACAAAATCAGTTCGTTCGTCTTCGTTTGTTTTCTTTTTGTTTTTTCCCCTGTTGTTGTATGCTTCTATCCCCATTTGTTGCTTTATTATTCTTTTCATAATGCTGGAGATTTTCGTCGGGGAGAAATGATGGAATACATGGATTCTAAAGGAAGTGCGCAGAGGTACTCTGTTTTGGGATAAAAATGTGAACCTACATATGTATCTGGTTGGTGCTTAAATCTGTACTTAGAGATGGGGGTTAGTATGTCCTCTATGGATTTTCTGATGAATAGTATTTTTTAACGCGATTCCTTTTATTTTGGTTTTAATTAAGATGAATTGGTGCGGAGCCAGGATAGAAAGAGAAATGAAGCAATTAGGATACGTTTTTTTTTACTTGTACTACTGGTGTGCCTTGCCAATACAGGACATTTCACTTCAACTCCAGTAATCATTTCTTGAACTGCTATTGTACATGGTATCCTTTTTTTTTATTAGTGGGGAGCGGTTTGTCCACTCTAGCACTGCGGTCACATATAGATGCATATTGTGTTGCCCCATATGTTTAGAGCAGTTTGTCTGTTCCAGAGGCTATCAGGAAGCTAATCAGCTTCTCTGGGTGGAGCGTGGCAAGTGCAGTTGGTGAGATGAATTCACTGCCTGGGGTTCGCTTTCTCACATGAATGAGGCCGGGAAATTCTGTGACGATACCTGCTTTCGGTGACAGGCGAACTTGTGTAGGTGTCGTTTTAGGATACCAGTTAGATTTTACAGATGGCCCCTGCTCCAGAAGAAACTTGGGTTTCTTTTGTGATAGATACGGGAAGAGGTGTTTGGTACATCTCAGTCCTACACTTTCCATCCGAATCGAGTTGGGTTTGAGCAGGGTTTGTTCCCTTATAAAGCTTTTAAAGATGGATTTGTTAACTCCACAGGCTGGTTCAGGACCAGTGAGGGGGTTAATTGCACCTATTTTGGCCAGTGAGTTTTGAGGTGGCCGTAAGGAAGATGTTTGGAGCTGATCTTGTTAGGTGAAAGAGCCTGTCCAGACTGAGTTTTACCTGCATTCCAACATGAACTCAAACAGGCGGTAGACCGACAATGGCATTAAGCGAGACGTTGGGGGTGGAGCGCAGGCAACCCGATTCAGTTTCTTCTCTGTGGTGGCTTTATTTGTCTTTGCCCACCAAACTATTGGCGCATAAGTAAGGGTAGGTCTGACAACCAAGGTGTAGATTTGGAGCATGATTTTGGGACTAAATCCCCAGTTGTTGCCACAGATGTGGCGATAGGTCCACCGTGCTCATGTGGCTTTTCCAACAGTCCGGTCGATGGACAATTTACTGTCCACAATTACCCCAAGGTACTTTACCTCTTCCGAGAAGTGAATAGTTTCTTCATAGACGGAGGGGCGAATGAGAAGACTTAGGTTTCTTCTTTTGGTACAAGGAACTATATAGTTAATTTTTCTTAGTGAAAATAGGAAATAGAGCGAACAGCCCATCATTGTAAAAAAAACTTCAAAGATGAACGGATGTGAACGCCTCCACTTCACGAAAAGTTTTTATGGTCAATAGTGGTTAAACAAACATTCCCAATGTGTGAACCTTCCCGTGTCACTTTTATGATTGATAAAATCATCAGGATTTGGTGCCGTTAGCCGTATCTTAGTTTCATAATCCACCCGCGCTCAAGAAATTATAAATCCCCTTGTGATGTTATTCACACACTGCGAGTGGGATGTAGTGGTTTAATGCTCAATGGCGTCCGAGGTTGATATCCAGACTAAATAGGGAGTTTCCCAATCTTTTTGCCATTGCTTAAATTCACAGTGTTTTTTCAACCTCTTGGTGCCATCAGCATTATCAGTTCAATGTCAGTGATATGCCTATGCAGTACAGTTGACATCACTGACACTTATAGTTCTACACTACTGGGATTCAAGATCTTCTTGATCTATGTAAGTTTTTACACTCAAGGTGGAGTGCTGGAAGTTTGCCTTACCTCTGCTGCGGGTTGCCCAGCGATCGGCTGTGTACAATGTACCGAATATAACCTCAGTTTTCGGTATCGACCTTAAAAAAGCCATCGCGCGAACATTCTTCACTTTCTCAACTATAAAAGAACCTCAGGCGTTTTCAAATTGGATTCAAGGCAATTAAATGGTTTCTTCAAAAGTTCAAACCATTTGAACAACGTCGTCCTTGTACCCGACACCACACAAGCGTCAGCAATTATTTGAGCGAAAAGAAAGCTAAACACTTACCGCCCCTCGTTTATGGTATCCTATTTCCTTTCTCATAAAAAATAAACCCCCGCAGAAGAGCCAGAGTATTATCTGACAATTAACCTAATTGAATTTGTGACCAAACCGAGCATAAGCATCGATTGCACAGCAAAGCACTCAATAAGCTGCATGACTTAATGTTTGACAGGATTTTAATTAGTACCCCTACCGGACGGCCATTAGAGAGCAGATACACAGATATGGTCGCCCCCGAAAAACACATGGTCGGTGACTGCAGACCGGCTGCATCCTTGCCATGCAATATATTCCTTTTCAATTATCGAAATTGATCGCAAAGAACACGACCGATAGAAAGTCATTTAGCAAATGACTCCATTGTCTATGACCACGAGTCGCGCACCAAATTGCGGCAAAGACGCAAAGATGTTTTCACAAATAAATTGGGTTTTTATCATCTGCCGGCGTTTAATGCGCTCGCATGGTGCCTCAATTCTCAATTCATTACTCTGCGAGACCCATAAAGTCGGAGAGGAAGATCTAATTTCTCATCCGCGCGCCATAAGCTCTTCGTCCTGTTTGCTTTCCCATTTATTTTTGTTTTCCACCCTCGCGAAATAATTTCATTTTTATGGCGCTTTTTTTCCTTTTTGTCCTACACATCAACCACCACCCTGTTGAATCTGCCACTTTAATAAACTCTTGAAGCTGGACTGTTTGGTGTTTCGATGTAGCGACTGGCGAACAAGTGTAACCATCAGCACCCCCATTTGTGAGGCGGCGTCCATTTGCATCAGTGCCATGTCGGTGGAATAGTGAACAGACAGAGCAAGAGAAAGTATGCACATCCTGGACAGTAGGCGATATGAATACGGCAAACAACAGCTGTTCGACGCGGATAGAGGAAATTAGATTTTTCATTGTCACAGTGTTAGACAATTTGTTTGATCATTTGTGTGTCATTGCAGGATTTTCGTTTTCGTCCTGTTTTTGTGTGCCGGCTTATCTGGGGAGATGGCAACAACAGCTTACTGGAATTATATTGTTGTTAAAGTGTCTGACATTGGGATTGAATGCGGGGGGTAATTGAATGTAAGGTTGGGTAGAAAATCGTTTGCATTTAACTGCGTCTGTTAGAGAGTGGCATAATGACGATCTTATCGTGGTGTTCGAAGGTTCGAGGGTGCGGGATTAGGGGCTATTTTTGGTTATTTCTACATCGGCCAGGGAGATAACGTTTAATTGTGTCGGTCACGATAAGTAGTTAACAACTTTCTTTGCCCAAGAGATATGATGACGGCCAACGTTGATACCGGTCGAATTTTCCCTCTAGAAAGAAAACCCCTTGAACTGCACCAATTACAAAGGCATCAGACTTCTCAACGTGAACGTCTAAAACCGTTCATCAACAACCTGATCGGTCCATATCAGAGTGACTTTAGGCAAGGAAAGTCCACCATCAGTCCACCACTGCGGCAGATCTTGGAAAAAACCCAGGAACTTAAAATCGATACCTAATACCTTTTCATCGATTCCAAGGCCGCGTATGCCAGCATCTATAGAGACGAGCTATACGGAGCTACGTCTAGTTTTGATGTCCTTGTCAAACTCGCCCGTTTGTGCAGGATGACAATGGAGAATGCACGCTGCTCCATTAAGGTCGGTCAAGACCTCACCGAGACCTTTGATGTCAAAAAAGGATTTAGACAAGGCGACGCGCATTTATGTGACTTCTTCAACATCGTTCTTGAAAGAATAGTGCATAACTCACGCGCCAATACAAGAGGCACAATCTTTCAAAATTCCTTGCAATTACACGGATACGCCGACGATATTGATGTCAGTATGGCTAGATTCCGCTATCAATTCCGACAACGACACCAGAGCGCTGAGGTTAAACGAAGAATAACTCGTGCCAATCGCTTTTCCTTTGGGCTAAGAAGGCAATTGAGTAGCAAAGCCCTCTCTCGAATAACTAAAGTGACCTTTTATAAGACCTCAATCGTCCCAGTCCTGCTCTACGGCACAGAGGCATGGACTCTGTCAATGGTGGATGAGGTTGCTCTTGGTTGTTTCGGGTGATTTTCGGTCCCGTCTGCATAGACGGTGAATGGAGGAGGAGATACAAAGTCGAACTGTATGGGCTGTACGACGGCATCGACCTAGCCAGAAGAGTAAAGCGACTGAGGTGGCTGGGTTATGTAGAGCGGATGGACACCAATGCTCCGGCCCGGAAAATCTTCGGATCCACACCGGAGGGACGGCGCAGTGGAGGAAGCCCGCGACTCAGGTGGCGCACTCAAGTGGAAGGGGACCTCAACCAACTTGGCGTGCGAAACAGGAGGCAGCTGGCTAAAGATCGAGTTGGCTGGAGACGCTTGTTGGTTGAGGCCCAGAATCACCCCGGTCTGTAGCGCCACCTTAAGGTAGTAAGTAAGTTGGTATTGGTCCTAGTTGAATCTCCTCCTTACGATTCCGTCACAGAATACCTTACAAACAATTTCGCTCAAAACCACCATGCTTCTGTGGCATAAAGAAGGACGGGGATCATTTAAGACTTTTATACAAAGGGTCTCCTTCGATTCTCCGGATAGGGTCTTACCACTACATTGTATTTTTAGACCAAATAATCAGCGATTGGCAAGGGTTGTTTTTCGTTTAGTTCTTGATGAAATTTCGTCGTCAGGAGTAATCAAAAAGCCAAGCTTGGCAAAGTCCTTTAGTTAAAGCTGTCTACTATGTCTCCGATTGGTCGATTTTGGGTGTTTTTTCTTGTTGACAGATAATACTTGGTTTTGCCCTCGTTCACCACTTAACTTATTTTAGTCCCTTCTGCCTCTATACAGGCGGACGAGTGTGGCAAGGATGACAAAACTAGACGTTGCTGTGCATATACATAACTGGTCTCTAGAAATCGATGAACAGATGGTGAGTATCGATTTGGATGTCTGGGATTTTCTACAGGATCTGCCGAAGTTTAAATCATTTAACTGACGAAGGGCTTGATTTGTTCGCTCAGTATGGCAGAAGTATGGCGATGTTAAGTAGACTCATGCCTCTGTAGTTAGCCCAGTTAAGTGTGTCTCCTATAGGGGTAAGGTAAACAGGTAGGCAAAACTAGTCGTATCACACAAGAATCCGCGCCTGATTCTCAATTATTGCGGAGATGCACCGTTTTGCTACAACAATTCTCGTGACCGGTTTGCTGGATGGGTGTGAGTGGATATCAACAGCCCTGGCTGTAAGTCTCAACCTGAGGTGTGATTTTTGTCCCCGGTAGTTGGTTAAGGTTTTTTAAAGAAGGGTTTGCTCAACGGTGTATTGCTCTGGCAAGTGCTGAACATCTGCGGAGGAAGTGATCGAGGGCTACCTTCTCGTTTTGTCTTTGCAGTTGCGACAGAGCGGGTTTAAAGGGATGCGAAGCTTGGCTGCATGGGTTTCTTATGCCCAGTGACCTGCACAGATAATCACAATATGTGCAATGTCTGTTCGAGTTCTACTAAGAAGATGGTTTGTTTTCTTAGTGTTGTAAGTTAACCAAGTCTTTCTGAACATGGCGCAGCTAGTATTTGGTTACAGGAAGGAAGTGTGCGTTGATTCTTCCCTATTGGGATGAAAACTTCACTTGCAAGTAAGCTATCAAGGACCGATCCTCGCCTGGCTAGCTCATCGGCCAAACTATGCTGGCATATTGGATTTATTCCTACTGAAGACTGCTGTCTAATTTCACTTCTTTGAAATGGACTCTTAGGCACTGTGAATTACGGAAAATATCGTGCGATGAAATCTGGTAGAGTGCGAAATGACGTCATGGTGACAACAGTTCCAGTCTGAGATAGAGTCTTTTGCTCATGTATTACTCTAACTATTAAGGAAATTATATTCGCATTTCCATATTTCATTTAACGTCTATCATTCGCTATAAATTAAGGTTGTATTCACAAAAAACCTTTCTCCCAAAATCGCTCAGAATATTACAAGCTCCATCAATCCTTATATCAAAATTACAAGAAAAAATAGAAGCCGCACACCCTCGTTTCAATTGTGTTTGCTTAATTGTACGGTGATTTTCTATGGTGAAAGGATTTAACGCCCAACAATCCCCGGAATACAAGAACAAACAAATCCCCACGAAATTACTTCCGTGACGAGGATGATTCCTCGTCGAGTCCTTTCCGTCTCCAGAATCAATGTAATCAAGAGACAGACAGCAGATATTAGCGAAGGATTTAGGCAGATGTCAATGGGATAGGTTAGGAGGGTGTCAAAAGTGAAACGAATTGTCTGACGGCACACAACGATGCTCTTAATGAATTTCACATCCCGGATATGAATAATAATTCGCAGGCAGCGAGCACCATCTCAAAGTTGAACGGCTCCTGTGGGCGCTCGCTCCACGAGCGAATCGAGTGAACAATCTCAAGCGCATTGGTGTGTGCTTATTTATTCAGTGGCGTTGCTGTAACAATATTTATCCTTGTTAATTAAATTGTGTGAATATGGCAAATTTTCCGAGTGAACGCTCGACTATTGTCTTGTCGATTTGAGTGCTTCTCAATGGGGAGTCCGTCCGGCGGCGAATCAAACGGTTTTCGGTGTAAATTGCGGCAGGCCCCTGGTGTCAAGGTTGACATGGGGCAGGTGGGCCCCGATTGCCTTCAAAAAGGATTCAGATGGGAAAAAACAAACCACAGCTCACCGCTCTCCTGTTAGGTGGAAAATTGCAAAATTAAAAGAAAACAAATTGTCTTCCGAGTTCCGACCAACCGCGCGGTAACTTAAAATAATTTTACTTCCACTGAAAAAATTGTAAAAGTTTTTCCTCAAGTTAAACAAATTAAAACAAAATGAAAAATTCTGCTTCTGCACCGCGGAAGCCTCCCGTATCGTCGGGTCGGGTCGGATTGTATCTACCTACTCGTCGTTTCATAATATTCATATTCAAAGTTTCTTCCTCGTCCTCGAGCCGAGTATTAACACGCATTTTACCTCCTCCTTGGGTTCGGCTGCTTCTTCATTTTCTTTGGTTCTTTGCAATTTCACATAAATTATTCATTCGCATTCGGTTCGAGCGAAAAGTTGACGATGTGCTACGATGTAGCTACGGGAATGAGGGCTCAAGGGCTAGGTGGCACTGCTGGGGCGGTAGCAGAGAGCCAAGATAGTTGGAACTCTGGATTGTCTCATTTATCATAATTTGTGCATTGTTCCTATGTTAAATAGGAGATTTAAATACGGAGACTAAAACGACAAAACACACAGATAAAGGAAATACAAGGCGAAATTATAAATTCCAAAAGTTTTCATTTTCATTTTATTTGTTTTTCTTTTTTCCTGTTTTATGTTTTGTGCTTTGTGTTCATGGTAATGTGAACGGGTTTCTGTGAAAGCGCCACAGTGGAGGACTCCATTTTGACTGTTTGGGATTGGAAATATATTCGTTTGGGGTTACAATCAATGAAGGGATGTGTTCTAGGAAAGATGAGAGATATCATCCTTAAGTTCTCGATCCAAATTTTCAAATCTGACATTGGGTGGATATTCACCAATGGGTTTTGAATAACAGGGGCATTCTGAGTTCCATGAAGTCAGAGGTCAACTTCTACTGAATCATTGGTCTAAGTGTGTTGGCTTTAAGTGGTAGGCAGTTTGACATCATCAATTCTTCTCGTTGATTACTGACTGCATCTTGAGCCTTAAATAAGAAGCTATTGCAACATGTTGAACGCCTATCCCCAACTCGGCTCCCAAGGCGTGCCATTGAATCCGTGCCATCATGTAGGCGTCTTCTGGGTAGGCCCAGGATAAAATGATCCGAAAATATCTCCTCTACCCGTATGGGGATATTTCTGATTTAGAGTCAACGCCAGAAGATAGGCAGGTATGGAGGGTCCATTTAGGTATCCTAAACCCGCGATCATCATAGTAAGATAAGCGGGGCATTCTTAAAACGATGATGATGACTATTGCCACAGGGAGCTCTACAAATGTATTTTCTCAGTAAATGCTTGCCAATCACAACGACATCCACCTTGTCTGGGTAACGGGTCACGAGTGTGTCACGGGGTAGGAGAAACTGCTAAGAGAAAAGGCGCACGCAATAGAACGAACCCCTGAAAACACAATGAAAGTCGCACAAACAATAATTAAAACAGCAACCAACGAGAAGATGCAAAGGTATTTCGAAGATCATTGGACAAACCTCCCGATGTGCAAAGTGGCTAGATCACTCGTAAAGAAATCAAGAAACCTACTCACGAGGGAGGCTCTAGGTTCAAGCAGAGAGCAAGTGAGGTTGATGGTGGAACTCATCACAGGTCACATTAACTTCAACAAATACATGCATAGCCTGGGCCTCGTTAACACAGAGACATGTAGGAACTGCGAGGAAGAAGAAGAAGACCTCGAATATTTGCTATGCCACTGCTAAGCCCGAGCGAAATTGCGACAGAAGACCCTTGGGTTCATGTGGATACCGGACTTGAGATACCTCAAGGGCATAGGAATTGGCGGCATCCTGGCCTTCATTAAAGAAACAGGAATATTCGCTAGACCACACGTAAACTAGTGTCAACTCCATAATTGTTTCCACCTTTCCTAGCCAACATATGTCCCAAAACAAACCTATCTCTGTAGTTCCAACAACGGGCCCGACTAAGGCCTATGTGAAAAGCTTTCCGGTAACCCCCTTATACTATGCCATACCATACCAAGCCATGCAATCATATGTACATATGTAGATAGAGTACTAAAAGACGCAACCATAATACCCCAGAAGGCTTCGTAAAAATGTACTTGAGGATTTCATCTTTGGCTCCAACGTGCATGTGATATGGTGCCAATTGACTTTTTTGACTTAGCACGCCTATGAGAAGGTCAAAACTAAGAGGATAGCAACAGAGTAACCAGATGGTATCCCGCCACAACTAAAAGTAGCCACTCTAATCGAATAGCAACGAAGATGAGATTCCTCAGACAAAGAAAAAAACCGAAAATACTGGGAATTAAACTTCAACATAGCCCAGATGTTGACAGGCCTTGGCTACTTCAGAGCGTATTTGCACAAGTTTGGAGGCGACAAAAATCCCTACACATTCCCCAAGCTGCGAAAAAACCATTTAAGATGTAGATCATGTCATACTTCAATAGCCACGCTATAAAACCAAATAACATCAACTTAGGGAGAAATTGGAAGAGGCTGTTACCCCTGAAAATTGTATAACCAGGCATAGAGCAAAGTTGGGACGGAATCAGCGAAACTATAGCCATTATCGTGAAGAAGGAGCGTCTAAAACAGAGTCAAAGAGCAGTGCTGCAGCGAAATCTGAATGCGAGCAAGCCGATGACTAGGGCTGGAGCTTCGCCTCGCAGCGAAGTGCTGCAATAGAGGTGGGTTTAGTGAATGGAAATTGTACACTGTCACTAAGGATGGGCTCAGTTTCCTCCAACCTTATTAATATACTGCGACCTTAAAATATCGTCTAAAATACCATCTCCAGTTCAACTATTTTCAGGAGCCCAAGCATTATTGAGGAATTAAACTATGTGCTCCACAATTCCCTTCTCGGGGTCAAACCCCATGTTTTGCGTAAAGTAGACTCTTTATGACAGAAAGTTGACATTTCTTGCGTTGCTTTAGGCTCAAACATATTGAAGACCAAAGAAATTTGTTTATTCTAATGGTATATGGAAACTATGATCTTCATTATATCTCTGTGCAGCTTCTATCCTCTCCTACTCGTAGTTTTTTGCGATGTTCGAGTCAACAGCCCGATGAGAAGCCAATGCCTAACTTCTTGTAATTATTCATGTTGCGGATGAAGGTGACCTAAATTTGTAAAGCCGACTCCGATCAGCGAATTGAGAAGCTTTTTTATGATAAATTATCGATAGATGGTGCCGCAAAAAACTGATTGCTCGACTCAAATCTGTATCGGCTTGTTTAGCAGTCCAACTGAAGCGACCACCAACCCCGGGAGGAAGTCCCTTCGAATGTGGAGCTGATTGTTGTTACAGCCTAAGCATGCCATGCATTTATTTCAGCTCTAGTTCCTGACAAGTTTGTTCTTCCACTGAGTATTACTTCCCAAATACCAGCGCTAGATCTTTGTCTGCATGCGTCTGCAGCGAATAGTACTTCACAAAGCATCCGTCTGTGGCGCCAAAGTTGGCCACAAAACATGGTTTCAAAAGAGATGTTCCAGCAGTTTCGACAGCCACAATGAAATTACCATTGAAAGTCAGTCGACTACGAAAGTAGTTTCTCTCCGCCAAAGGGGACGAACGACTAATTGATTCTTATACTTCTTCATTTTAATCACAGAGGTGGAATTACCAGCCTCGAATGAAGAGCACGTTCAGAGCAACTATCTCTTAGTCACATAAAGGGAAAATTTGCCCAAAGGGTCATTGGCATTGGAAAGGACGACTCATTTGTTAAATGCATTTGCTAGCACAGCTAAATTTGCTTACAGTTGTTGACTTTGGATGCGCATTGCGTCCTAACAATGGGAATCCAATTACGGTAGTTTCTGGACTAAAAGCACTGAAGAACACAAAACGTGACTCTTGCCCACTTTACTCTGCTCCACGAACCGAATTGAGAGAGCAAAGAAAGTTCCCCTAAGCAGGGTCAAGTAGACCCTGTCAAAACATAATGCGATAATGCACATCAGTTGCAGTTGCAGTTGCAGAAGCATAGAGTGTGATACATTCGATGGAGAAAAGTCCAAAGTCCCTTGGGAGTTACTTTGTGCTGAGCTGGGTCTTCTCTGCTCTGCCTAGACGTTCAGCTGAATCAATTCCGGTTTTTCCTTTTGTTTCATTGTGGCTACACAAAACAAGCATCACCAGCAGCAACTATGTACATGCGAGTGCGGAAACTATTACGCCATTGTTTCATTGGTCAAAGCAAAAACACATCTAACCGGCAGGACGATAAAAATATCTTCCCCCCCGTGGCCAAAAGGCCATCCTTTGGCGTTTCCTCTCAACCTTCGACGAACAATGGCATCTCGCTGTCAGTGTTGACCGCTTGAAGACATTACTTTGAAGTAGTTTTCGATTGGGAGGGAGAACAGCGGCAGTGCTTGGGGAATTGCAACTTGGTAGCGTCAGACAGGACGACGTGCAATTGGATTATTTTTTTTTTTGTTAGCTTTGGCCACGCATCGTACTTTGTGGAGCATCCTGTGGTCAATGCTGGGCACTTGGTCTGTCGAGTGTAGATACTAGATTATCCTGTCGGCACTTTTTAAACGAGTTACAAATTTCTGAATGGAAAAGTTAGACAAGTTTACACAATTTTTTGTCTTCACTCTTGTTGTTGCGCTGTTTGGTTATCTTTTCGCAAGCATTTTGTACGCTTTTGCTGAAAGTGAGGCCGAAGGAAACCAGAAAGGATTTTCGAAATGTTCTCCCTCCAGCTGTCACCCTTTTTCTCTTTTTTTTTCTTTTTCCTTTGCCGTGTTTTGTTTTACTTTGTGGTTTATCAAAGAAAAGTTTCGCAGCAGGAACTGCCAGTGGAAGCGAGAATACTTTTACTTTTGGTCAAGTTGCATGACGTTCAACACAGTGGAAAACAGAAAAAAAAGAAAGAAATTAAAGAAATTGAAAGACATGCAGACAAAAAGGGATTTACGTTGTGAAAGAAGCAGAAAGTTGTAATTGTTGTCAGGATGGTTATTTTTACATCCTGAAGTTTCCATTCTCGTTTCTTTTAGTTTTGATACGTGTTCGTGACGACGACGACGGTAAAGCCTTTTATTTGTTTGAAGTTCTTGTGCTCAAAGTTTTTTTCTGTTCGGAATTCTTTGTTGTTATCCTTTCAATCATACAATCAAGAGAGTGTGATGTTTTGTCGTGTGACAGCTTTTGTTTGGCTATTGTCTCGATTTGTCATTTCAACAGCAAAAGACGTTTAAGCATTAAGACAGGTAAGGTCACTCAAACGAGTACAAACAAAGGTCGTTGTAATAAGTACTGAGGTCTGGAAAAAAAAAACCTTTATCCAAAGTTCTTTGTGATTGTTAGGAGTTCGTGATATCGAGGTCATGCAGGAACTAGATTGTATTCCTGGCTGATGAGAGTCTGTTTATAAATAAAGAACGTACGCATATTCCATAAATTTTGACACTGTTGCAGCTCAATTGTCGATGAGGCTAAAAACTAACGTAGACTGCCACTCGAGGTACCACTCAAGAAGCTCTCTCCTTGCTGATTTGGCTCCTGGTAATAGACGAAAACAACGGCTGTGCTGACGAACCAGCCATTCTGGTCTCAGGAAAATTCACGCCACACTAAGCGAAAAGCTCAATCACGCACTGCCATTGGAGAGCGGCTGAGCCAAAAAGAGGGGTTTGGGAGTTAACCCATCCATGTGCGCTTCACTAGAGGAGGATCGATTCCGTTCTTCAAGAATCCATGTATGGACGAAATCGATCTGACAGTTAACAGGACGGCAAAATACCTCGGGATAATCTGAGACTTGAGCTGGAAGGCCAATATCGAGGACCGCATGAAAAAGGCTTTTATTGCCTTTTATGCATGCATTTCGGGCTTTAAGCCGAAAGTGGTACATGGCTGTGCACTGCTGTAGTACGACCCATCCTAACATACGGTAATTGGGAAGACAATTGAGGAGACAAGTGTAACCAAGATTCAATGAGCAGGCTGCATAAAGATAATATGATCGATAAGATCAACAGCCACAGTGGCACTCGAAACAATACTGAACTTAGTTCCAGTAGACATCCAATGTAGTAATAGAGCGACAAAACAGCACTCAGACTAAGGGAAGTAGGTCTATGGATAATTAACACCTATGGTCACGCATCCGTTCTAATCCGATGGACTACCACGAAGGAGAACATAGATACCGACTCTATCATTCCAACCTTGGACTTCGATAGGAGATTTGATATAAAAATACCAAGAAGAGAGGACTGGGATGAGGGTAGAGTCT
Organism: Matsumyia berberina; assembly: GCA_917880715.2. Classification (NCBI taxonomy): domain Eukaryota; kingdom Metazoa; phylum Arthropoda; class Insecta; order Diptera; family Syrphidae; genus Matsumyia; species Matsumyia berberina. The sequence goes on along the minus strand of OU862872.1, from coordinate 17,263,206 downwards.
GCACTGACGAAGAGCTAGTCTTCTATACCGACGGATGCCAAATGGACGCTGGTACTGGTGGCGGTATCTTCTGTGAAACCAGAGGGATAAACCAATCTTTCAAAATTGGAGACGGATGCGGGTCTTTTAAGCCGAGATAACTGCTATTCTAGAGGCCGCAAAGCTAATCAAAAATGACAGCATTGTCAGGGAGACTGACACTATCTATGTTGACAACCAGGGGGCTATAAAATCTCTCCAGTCAGCATCGACAACATCGAAGCTTATAAAGGTCTGCAGACAAACTCCCAACGATATATCGACGACCAATGAGGTTACCCTCTGTGGGTACCAGGCCACAAAAATATATCCGGAAGGGTGCAGACCTACCATATGCATACAGCACACTGTATACAGGAAAATAGATAAGAAGACGATGATCAAGGCTAATGCGGTGGTGTCACATGGACACATGTGCAATAGCCATCCTTCCTTGGATTACCCTATTCCATAACCATCCTTCCATTTCTAAAGTTATGGCTCATCAATTTTCTCTGAATGAATAACATCGCCTCTCACTTGATTTTCATAGAACTTGACAACTACCCGACAACATCAAATGAAAAACGGCATCCAGCAAAAAGCCAGCGACAATAATTGGATATTTGATGGCGAGGAAAACGTACATTTCCATTGTTTTGCATCCTCAACCTCATAAATAATATCCAAGGTGCACAGCGAGAGCACCGCACACCGCATGCCACCGCACACACTCGCATGCAGTCACAGCTTCCAAGCCGTGCTCTGCAAACACACATCTTGGTTGCCACTAATTCCAACTCATCAGCAATTCATGTTGGTTTGCATTTCTGGTGTCACCTGAGTGAAAATTTACAACCTCTTCCGCCCCCATTTATCAATCCTTGGCTGCCGCAAGCCACAATAAGAAACTGCAATTTGCTCCGTGTGTGTGTGTGTGTATTTGTGGCGCAAAATGAATTTATATGCCACTTTCAAACTCGGAAAATTCCTACATTTCCAGGTGTATGTAGGAGGATGCGATTTCACATTTCTCTTCTCTAGGCGAAACAATGATGCGGCGCTCTACGTGTGAGGCAGGCGGCACAGAAAGGATTATGAATGCCGTATGTCACTCGGCGTTTAGGGGCGCTTGGAAGCACGTTATGTATGGAAATTGGATATGTTGTTTGATCTGATGAGTTTGTAAATATTGGCACGGTTATTGGGGAACAGTCTTGACAAATATTTGATTTTACCAGACCTCACCAGCAACACCGAAAAACTAAGCTCTAAGTCAGCATGGTGATGCGAGGGAAACAAAGTGATGATAAACGGTGTGAGTGTGTGTGTGTGCGTGAGCAGGTGGGGATCTACGATGTGATTTTGAGAATAGATTCGCCCAAACTAAATATAAATTCTATCCATCTGCAGGACGGAGGGGGTCATGGCGAGGTTGGTAGTTATGTGTACACACTCACAACACCTCCAAATGGCGGAAACTAAACAGTTTCCATTCTTTAGCCACTGACACAACACGCCGTATCCTTCGCCAGAATTGATTGAGATAATGCTGCGTTGTGTGGAAGGCTGGATGGCAAAGCGCAGAAAAGGACCTTGCATTCCGCATGCATTTTTAAAGTGTTTCTGCTGTGCTTTGGCTGAGGAGGTGAAGGTGTCTTGTGAGAAACTTTTGCCGTACGTGGTAAAACTGTTATAGATCTCTGGAGTGTACTTTCGTTTTTTTTTTTTTTGTTTGGTAATATTTTATCTGTTTTGCGAAACACCTTGAAGCTTAATATAGTCTTGGCGTTGTCTGGAGAAAGCATCTGCTATACGAGTTTGTTCTACTTCACAGGAGAGGAGATGAATATCAATTTTTAACGAGCAATTCTTATATTTTTTGTAGAGTAGATGGTTGCGTGGTTTGATTTTTTAACGAACGATGTATAGGGAATTGGTGGGTGGAATTGAAGGATACCCCGTTTTTCACCTAGAGAATAACAAGATGTTATACAGGAGGTATTATATGAGTGCCGAAAGCCTTTCGTCTGCTGCGTCCCCGTCCACAGTGGTGTGCCAGGAAACGATATTTCTGACGAACTAGCCAGGAAGGGATCAGACCTAGAAGCAGAGTTAGCGAACGGTACAATTAATCCTCCACTTCGTCATCTGAAACAAATATTAGGGCTAAGATCTTTAACTGAGGAAAATTCTGCGAAATTTCCAGAAGGCCAGCATATGTATAATAAAGCCAGAATCATCAAGCTCCTACATAGGTGCAGGGAAATAACTCCACGGGAATTTGCTCCACCTGCGAATTTACTCCACTACAAGTGGGATATTGCTTCACACGAAAATTTGGTGGAGTAGTTTCCCACGTAAAATATGATGGGAATTTGCTCCACCACTAGTGGGAATCTACTCCACCACTAGTGGGAATTTACTCCACTTTTCGAATGTGGCAGTGGGAAATGGCTTAACACGAAAATGTGGTTGAATGGAAGGCATTTACCCCAAACCTCAATTTTGGAACAGCATTTGTAAAACAAACAGTGGAATATGTATGGGGGGTATGTCCCTCCCCCCCATGCAACCCACATGCTGGGGATCACTGTGGGATTTGGAGTGGGTGCGAAGTTGGGTTTATGCCAAGTTTCTTTAACTTCATGCAAATACTATGGAACAGCATAAAAGATCGAACGAAACTGCGCGAGCATCTCAACCGCGGCTCCTTTTGTACTCCTCGAAACAGGTGGTAAAAATCGCCCTCTGTCACTCGCAGATTTTTGGCAAAAGAGTTCACTGATCTATTGTTCTGTCACTTTTGCATCTTTGGAAGGCTTGTTGGAAACTTCATTGGAAGTTCAAAGTGCATTCAGCGAAAGTCAATTCAATTGAAAGTTTGAGAGATTTGAAATGTGAGAAATGGGTGAACTAAATACCAGAAGAGTGAATAAATACCCGAAGAGTTCGTAGTTTTTGCCATCGATCGTATTGAAGTGTCGAAAATGAAAAATGGTTTGATGGACAAATAATACAGGTGAATGTGATATGGGCAAGAATAATTTATTTGATATTTGAAAAGGGAAGCCGGAAGGAATCGGCTTTTAAGGACGCTCCGCCACAGTTGCAAAAGCCGAGTTCCTTTACTCCCGCCCAACATTGAAGATGAGATCCTAGTTCCTGAGGGGTGGAATCGAAAATTCTTCAAGGAGTATCACTGGCGTTAATTTGCGTTACATGATATACTGTTCGTATAGTTTGTAGACGAATTCTTTTCGTTCATCGTAACGTTCTTGCTAAAACGACTTTGTCTTACCCTCGTTTTTAACCAGACCAATTTTATCAGTTTCTGATTTGATGTTCGTGAAGAAAAAAATAGTGTCTTATGTGTAGAACTAGAAATTTCGCACTTCGTTGCAGTTTGACGGTTCGCAGAAATTGAGTTTTTATCAACTGTTTCTGTACGAAGAGCTGACGAGAGGCTCTCGTCCTTTTTGTAGCACTTATTGGTAACTTTTTTCTCTGCGGTTGCCTCAAACCAGAGGTTTCTCGCAGGGAAAGTTGTGAAGCCTAGAACATTATTCGCGGGATTCTTAGTCGGTCGCAACATTATCAATTTCAGTATTTCAGTATTTCAGTATTTATTATAATTAAGATAACAACATTTATAATAGACTATACATAATCTTTATGCTATAAATGTGAATTTTACAATAATGTGATTTAAATTTAGTTTATTTATGAATTCCAATTTTGAGTATTCAGAAACAGAGATTGACAAAGAGTAAATTATAAGATAAGAAAGATATTTATAAGAAGCAAATTTTACCATAAAAGATATTAATCTTAATTACCACCTGCTAAGTGCCGAAAGAGAGTGTCACCAAAACCATTCGTATCGTAGAGCCGTCTTAACGTGAGAGGGAGTGAGTTCCAGAGGCGTATGGCGTGAATGAAAAATTGTCGTTCACAGACTTGATAAGTAACAAGTGGCAAAATAAGATTGCGAGAAGCTGAGTTTTTCATATAAGTATTGAGGTTGTTTGCTGGTGATAATCTTGTGTGGACACTTGAGCGTGCAATAGTCAAGGTACTTATCAAGTGAACACCCAACAATATTTTTCGCAAATGTCGACACATGATCATGGCGTTTTAAGCCATAGACATAACGTGCAATATTATTAAATGCAACATTTAGTTTACGTTTGGTAAGTGCATTGTGGCAGCAATAGATTTCGCAGCCATATGTAATTAACGGAATGAGTAAGGACCTAACTAGCATTAGTCTAGTGCTAACTGGAGTGAAGTTTTGGGACAGCGAGAGGTTCCATACATTTTCCCGATGACTGTACGCACATGGTCATCCCAGTGCAAACTTGTGTTAAACCAAACTCCAAGATTTTTAACTTTATTTTGAAACTCAATAGAGCATTACCGAGGGAAATTGCGGGAAAGCTGCTTGTGTTGAGATCACTTCTATTTATGACAAGGCATTTCGTCTTGATCGGGTTAAGTCGTAAATAGTTTTCTTGAGCCCAGGCAAGAATATTCTGTGGGTCTTCATTACTTTTAGTTGTCGCATCTGCCATTTGTCCAAGCGCAAAACTTGAGTAAAGTTGGACATCATCCGCAAACATGTGAAACTTGGAATGTTTAATTACTTTAGGGAGATCATTTATAAATATTGCAAAGAGTAAGGGACCCAAGATGGATCCTTGAGGAACACCTACTGAAGTTGCAGTTAATTCAGACATAATATTGTTAGCTAGGACTGCTTGTTTTCTCCCAAACAGATACGAATAAATCAATTTTGCAGCTGATGGAGAAAAATTGTACAAGGTTGAAAGCTTTGAAACAAGCAGCTTATGATTAACCGTATCAAAGGCCTTGGAAAAGTCTAAAAGTGTCAGGAAAGTAACTAAATTCTTATCCATTGCAACTCGTATGTCATCGGTTACCTTAAGTAGTGCTGAAGTGCAGCTATGGTATGGTCTGAAACCAGATTGATATGCATTCAGCAGTTTATTGTGCAAAAAATAGACTGACATTTGATTATGCAAAGACTTTTCCAGGACCTTTGACAGGTAAGGCAAGATCGCAATAGGTCTGTATTCAGCAGGTGAGTTATTTGATGCTTTCTTTTTAAGGACTGGAATGATCTTAGCAATTTTCCAAGCACACGGAAAGGTAGATCTTGTTAAAATATTGTTAAAAGCATAGGTTATGACAGGCAGGAGATACGGCAGGATAATTTTTAAAAAATAAGGATGAACTCCATCAATACCAACAGCTTTGGATTTTATTTTTAGCACTGCTTTAACAACATCAGTTTGCTCAACTCTGCAAAATTCAAAAAAGCCACTTTGCGACACTTGAATGTCCTGCAGTAGTGCACCTGATGTTGTCTGAATCTCAGCAAATTCTTTATTTAGCTGGTTGGGATCGATGGATATCATCCATCTTAAACTTGTTTTGCTTTCCTACACCTAGTTCTCTGAGGTTCTTCCAAAGCGTTTTAGTTGGAAGCCTATGGTCAAAGTGCCTACTATAGTATTCACGCTTGGCTTTTTTAATCTTAGAGTTCACTAAATTTCGTAGAACCCGAAAAGCTTCATAAAACTCAGGGAGTTTGAACTGCTTCCACTTTTTATAGGCCACATCACTTTTTTTTTCTTAGTTCGTATATTACGGGACTAAACCACGTTATGTGGCTACATCGAACTTCTTTCGTTTTAAGTAAAACATGCTTATTAAAGAGCTGGACTATGGTATCTTGAAGATATTCAATTTGGGCATTGACCGAAGTTTCGCAATACACGGGCAGCCAGTTAACACTTTGAAGATCGTCTTCAAGTAGCTCCACATTCATATTTTTTAAGTCTCTATAGGTGTACGTCAAAGGCTTTCTACAATCTGTGAAGTTAAATGTAGCATAAGGTCATGCTTGGAGAAAACAGGAGCCGGTGCCTGACTGAAGAAAACCTCCTGCCTGTCACTCGCAAGAAATAGATCTAAAAGAGTGCTAGAAGAGCTAGGAAAATGCGTTGGAACGTTCGAATTAACAAGATCTAAACTGAGGGCTTGCATTGATTCAAGAAATGATCGTGATCTCTCATGATTTAAAATGTTACAGTTGAGATCCCCACAGATGATAGTTTTTGAGTAAATTATACAGTCGTGATAAATCAATGTTGTCATACGGTCTGTAGACAACTCCAAAAAGACATTTTTTCTTCGCAATTTCAATAAAGCAATACTCGAAAGGACTATCAGGGGCCGACTCAATCAGGAGATCAGCGGTTAGGTACTCACGAACATAAATCGCAACACCTCCACCGATTCTGTTTTTCCTATCAGCTCTAAAAATGTTGTAGCCTCTCATGGAATAGAGTTCGTTGCTTATTTCAGGGTTAAACCATGTCTCAGAGACGCACACAACATCAACACAAGAACCAACGAACAAACATCTAAACTCATCAATTTTCCCAAACAGACTCTGTGCATTTATGTGACACACTCTTAGCCCTTCACGCTGTCTACAAAAAATATTAATAAGTACACGCAAGTTATCATTTAAGCCATGAATTTAGTTATCGATGGTTTGGTCAGGCGACTTCCAAGTTGCCTTGTAAATGTTCTGAGATTTTGGAGTTTCGGGCTATATATACACTCTACTACGCTCTGGCTCCCCGGTAAAGCCGATGAGTTTGGATCCATTTATGGAATATGTGTCCTGCAGGCTATGTCTTCCAGTGGATCCACTAAAGATTCCCTTCCTTGCAATTTTGGCGTTGAAATCTGGAACCTTGCTCATAGGTCGTCGTGAGAAGCTCGAAAGCGAATCAATGTTTGGTGGGCAATATTTGCAAAATGAGTTTTGATCCGGGTTGGATGCTTATTTTTTCCTAAATCTACTCCTGACCATAGAAGATGTGGCATTGTTTTCCGGCTGCCACAGGAGCCCAATGCTCGGTATTAGTTCACATTTTCATTCCGAAGATGAAGCTTAAGAAGTGGCACAGTTCCAATTCAAGCTAAGCTTTCTGCAAGAGATCGGATAAAAGTGCGACAAGACTCCAACAACCATTCTTCAATAAATAAAAGCAGTGACTTGCAGACGAAGTGTAAGCAGAGGACCACAGGATGTTGACATGGAAGGAGTGTGCTACGATGGAAGCAAAAAACAAAAACTCGCACAGTATCTCAGCCATGTCTAAGAATTAGCGAGAAAAAATATAACAAGGACCTTTAGGGGATGTACAGCATCAGCGACCTAATCAAAAAGATCTGAGTTCATCAAATCCCGTGTTGGAAAACACTCTTCTAATCTATTTCATACGGGAATCTTAGTGATAGAGGGCTCGACTTTCGATAAATTGGACAAGGAAAAGGACTTTAACCAAAATTCTGTGCTAAGCTTTCTGCAAGGCCGAGATGATTCAGGAATAAAGTGCCTTAAAATATCCTTCGGGAGGCATTTGGCTTTTTAATTTAAGGATTTCACCTGAACAAGAGTAAACGTTTCACAGAAACATTCCACAATTTCCGGCAAAAGGGCAGTAACTCTTTCTCTCTCTCACGCGCTCATGTTCGCAAATTAAAACATTTATTATCTGATTTGATAGTGTTACAAAGAGCTCAGTAGTTAACGCGTCCTTGGAACAATGCATTCTCGTTTGCCACCAGAACACACCTCTATGATTATAAGCCTGTCTGGCCAGTGATGCATTCTCCATGCCTGTCGTTATGAACAAATCCAATTTGTCCCAACAGAAATAACTCAATTTCAACTCTGGCTTCTGCCGTACATATGTGTGTTTGTGTGTGTACAACGCTGAAATTGGTGAACTCAAAGCATGCGGATTGCTATTTTTAATTTGGTCCTTTTGCTCGGCTAAAAATTCAATTGCCACACTTGTGTCGCCTGAAAATTCCATCCATCCATCTGGCCGAGCATGGAGATCATCAGTTGACAAAACTTCAAAGGCTGCCTGGATTTCATTTCCACCCAATCACTGGGTGTCCGCATGTGCCAGGGAGCAGCATTTCACTTCCTAATGCCAGCCTTGGTAATGCAAAAGATTACATATACTCATACACAGGCTCAAAGGGAAAAACTCAACTATTGCTCTTAAAAATTCCATTTCATCCCCAGGGACTTGGTGCGAGCAGAGACCGGAGCACCACCGGTCCGGTCCGTCCGTAGTTCATCTCTCGTATGAACAGCGCAAATATTCAAAGAAATCCAATTGTGCAACGAATGAAACATTGAAATACTGAAGCACCCGGACGGACCAGGCTGGCCGGACCCATTCACACCATCCCCCGTCACTGTGTGTGCGAGTGTATGCCGTAGTCCTGCGAAACTTTGTCCAACACCAATTCCAGTTGGGCTAACAAAAGAGAAGGTACATAGCTGTGTGTTGGTGTTTAATAAAACATGAAATTATTACAGCAGCTCCGAAGTTTGTTGGCCCGAAACTGTGTGTGCGAGTAGATTGGGTTACTGATCGTTCTGGACCGGACAGACCATTTGTGTGAGTTCCGTCAACACCTGAAATTAAAGAAAAACACTTCACAATCCCAGAGCCTCTGCACGCTAGAGTTGAGTGATGGAAGTGCTGGTTTGGGTCTACACACTTCAATTTAACTTTGTGCATTTGGACCGTTTGTTGTTTTTCTGTTTCGTCCTTCGTTCGCTTTTTTACACTTGGTAATGGCCAGTTGATGAGACTGGTCCAACCGACCGGCCAACATCGACCCCCCATTTATAACATTGACCGCATGTCGAGTTGTGCTTGTGCATTTCATATTTTCCGAGTTTGATTGTAGTGGCACGATAGTGTGCTCTGGTTTTTGGGCGGACAACACCCTCCCACGGTCGTTTTCTCGCAGTTGCTCCCGACTGTGTGAAATAACTTTGTCGTTTTGAGTTTGTTAGTTTTTAATTAACTTTTAGCTCTAGGAGAGACCGACCATGTTACGAACATTTTTAGATACTTTTATACGTTTCAAGCAAGGCCGGCACCGGTGACTGGTGACCATTAAAGCGAGGTCCATGTGCAGCGTGTAATTTGCAACGCATCGGTGCATGTGATTTTTCGTATTTTTTTTTTTAGGTGGTATTGTTGCCGGTCCATAATCGGGGCTGACCGCAATCGTATGACGCAAAATTTTCTAGTGACAAACAATTTGGCGAAATGTTTGCACAAAAACACGATGAAACAGTGCAAGTACACGGATCCTGCACTGCGGGTTCATTTTGCTCGGTAATTTGTTTAAGGCCTGCAGTCCGTCATCAACTTTTGGTTTAAAATGGCAGACCAGACCGATCTGCCGGGTGCTGTGTTGTTGTACGGAGAGGAAAATATTTTTTATTTTTTGCCCTGCACCTACAAACTACAGGCACTCGGAGGATGTTGGAGAAAATAACAGTAATTACTAGGCGAAACAATTTTTCGCCTGAGTATCCAACAAATTGTCGGCACTTTAATTGCTTCGAAATTTAAACACCATGCAAGTTAAACGATGGGTGGAACTAATGGCGAAAGTCTTTTTTTTTCAAATAAATTAAGTGCAAGTTTAAGTTGGGCCGAAAGATTTAAGAATCAGGGTACCGCCATGGTGGCAACTCCGTTGAAGTGACGCGAACGGACATCTTTCCTGTGCTGAGGCTTGCGAAACGCTGAGGTTCCAGGCCAAACGACTGGACCAATTCTCGTGTGTCTTCGAACTTGGGCGATTTGTTAATAAAGTGAAATGCTGTTTTTACACTTAAGCCCACAACTGCATTACTGGCAAAACAAAATAACACCCTGAGCGGCATTAAGCTGCTGGAACATGAGTGCTACGAGTATTGGTTGCCCATTTTTCTGTGCGTCCATCTAGAAGAGTATGCTCTATATATTCGTAGTCTATGCGAAACATAGTATGTAGAATTGTTTCAAATCCGCTTCGCTAAAATATCAAGTTGTTCCCTCTCCGCTCATATTTCATCAGAGTCTGCCACTTTGCTGCTCTTCAGCTTTTTGTTAGCAGCTAAAAACTCTTTCAAATCGGAAATGAATGTGGACTTGGGCTCTTTCGGACCTTGAGCAGCTGCTTGGAATGCTGCCTTAACGCATTTAAAACTTCCCGCGACTTGGTAACAAGTTTTTAGTTTTTGCGTTTTGGGTCTGAAGCCTTCTAGCCATTTTTTGTTTCTCTTGTAATGTAAGATGTTGTTGCGTTCGCTGGGCTGCTACACTTCATTGAACTGGCAGATGATGTGGGCCCCTACTTTCTATGCAGAATTGTCTTTTTTTCTCTTCTTTTGCAGCACCTGTTTGTGTTCAACTACTGTCACCTAAAACTGAAATCACCCATCAACACAAAATGAGCTCAAAGGTATTCCTACTTCTTTGATAAATGTTGCGATGCAACTTCTTGTGGTTGGTAAGTGGACTGTGGCGAGCTTTCGCTTTGGTGTTCTCTCTGTACGCTCTGGCCATGACAAGGTGTTCAACGTTCAATTCTGTTTTTGTGTGAATCGCAGCTTCGTATTATTGGATGGTTGAGCTCTGAATTTGTGTGCAAAACTAGAATGGTCAGAGTCAAAACTTTGAGTCAAAAAGTTAACTCATTTGAATGAACCCAAAATGTTCCTGGCGTTCCTCGCATAAATTTTCTCGACGACTATTTGCAGAAACAGTGGTTGCTGTGTGGATTGTTATGTGAGAAAACCCACTGCTTCTTGTGACGATTATTGTGGGATAGGTCCTGCAAACACCTGTGAGCACAATTTCAAACATTTGTTGGGACAGGTATCTTCTTCCGCTGAAAATCCTATACAAGACCGATTTATCAAGGTTAGCGCTATTACCTAAGTCAAGTACGCCGTCGTCGACTCTTCCAACCATTTAATTCACGCTTAAAAAAACAAAACAAATAGCTGGCGCGACAGCTCGGGATGAGCCAAGGCCTAGCTTCTCATAACCAATCGTGGTGTGCGTGTTAAATTCTTCACACGAATGGAAGGAACTTACAATTTATTGCCGACTCCGAGCGGCGATCTGAGAAGCTTTTTTACGACAAATTTAACTCCCAGAGGCTTGTCATTCCCCGACAAGAGGTGGTGCCACGAAAATTGTTCGGTGAACACGGCTGTGGCTTGAACCCACGCAGCTCACACTGCGGTAGACCCTTCCTCCTTATCGTCTCTGCAAATCCTGCAGAAATCGTTACATGCTATACCCAGGCGTTGAACATGCCTGCCTAGGATGCAGTGCCCCGTAAGGGCGTTGATTGGTTTTAAACGTTTTTCTCGTTTAAGTCGTATTAATGCTTTTGATCTTTTCAGCAGATTCAGGACAGGTCCGATCAGCCTGGCATTGTTGCAATAATCGAGAGAGTCAGGTGTTTAGCGTACGACATAGGCTGTTTGACATGGTCGGGCATCTTATCGTCTGTATATTGAAAGCCTTGTCTGGCTGATTTGTCAGCCGCGCGGAAACTGCGGCCAGGGACCCAACAGAGTGTGACACTATACTGGTTAGCGATCTCATTTAGAGACACTAGGCAGTCCTCCACCCTTGATTTTGTTGTGAACGATACGACGGATCTGATCATAGCCTGGCTATCGATATAGATCGTAATATCCGTACGTGATATTGAGTTTGCCTTCAGTCAAGCGGCGGCTTGGAAGACACTATAGTGATTGAAGAAACTGAAGGAGCGGTGGATTTCCAGGTTTTCTGAAAAAACACCGGCATCGACTCCTTGGGGTATCTTAGAGCTCTCCAAAAAGATAGAGAAAGACTTATTGAGAAGGACATTGGGCTGACTCCATGCAGTTCCGTCAGGCAGTTGTGCTTGTATCCCATGTTGAAGTCGTTTTCGGTGGGCAGCATGTCTGTTGATTTGGAAAGGCTGCGGTGAGTTGATGGGATTCTGACATGTCCCACATTTTTCTCACACACGCATTAGTGACCTGCTGGATGCCATCAATATCTATTGGCAGTAAGTGGAGCATAGCTTGAAGCGCAGCTGTGGGAGAAGTTTAGTAATGCTGCAAACTTTAATGCCGGTTTGCTTTACTAGAACCGCCCACCAAACCATTATGCCATAAGTAAGGAAAATAAAAAGAGTTAGAAGACATTAAATTGATTCCCAGCATCTCCTCCATGAATTTCCCTTAACAAATCTCATCATTTTCCCATGACCGCTTCATAGTGTTGGAAAATGTAACTAAATACTTTCTGTGTGAAAAATCAACTTAAAAGATTGTATTAAACTCTGCACCATGTAACCGAACACCTTGAAGAAATCTCCAGCACATTTCTTAATTTCTCCATCCTGTGCATGTTAGCAGTTACTTTAGTGAAACTTTTAATGCACTAATTTCAGTTTAAAAAGTTTGTTCTCCGCGCTACCCAAGACCATTTAATTATAGAACTTATTTAATGTCCTAACTTCTCCCTCCCGCCGTCCCGCAAGACAGATGAAAACGAAGGTAATGGAGGATGGATAAAGGAAGGGAAAACATATAGTAGTTCACCAACTCTACCATTCTCCATTCACAGAGTTGTTATTCCTACACATTCATCCGATTGAACTAATTCAACTTACAACTGCAACCGCAATAATTTACGTTGAGCACCAGAACATTTGAAGCCATTTCGCGGGTGCAGTAACTACAAAACCCCAAATGAACAATTTCGCTCGCCGAGAATGTAGCCGTATCCGAGATTTGAGCAACAAATTAGATCTTCATAAATACTCCAAAGTGTACACTAGTTATCCAATTTACCGGCACTTCCCAGGCCAGTCACGTTCACTTCCACAGTAATAATCACTGAACTTTTCACGCGCGCGAAAAATCAACAGCAGAGGTATGGTCGCCCCCTGCTCCTTTTGTCTACAGACAGGTCTGTTGCTGCTCGCTTTGACTTTGTGCTGAGTAAGTCCTGTCGCTGGGCTGCCAGATGAGGATGGAGTTGGCTTCTCAAATTTATGCAGATCCACGTTCACGCATTTTGTTTTTTTACGACCGCGTCCTGACACAAGGTGGCTACAGGGGAGAGCCATTTCTGGCGGTGCTCAGCCACGGAATGAAATAAATTCATTTCTTCATCCACCCCACAGTGATCTCTTTATGAATAAGAGCTGCGCTTTGCGTGTGTGTCCATACCAACCATGCACTGAGGATGATTTTTCCACGAAAAAAAAGTAAAATTATCCCTAATTCGGTTTTTTGGGGGAGGATTTGGTTTCCCAAAAATAAAGAAGAACTTAAGACAAACGATGGACGTGGAAACGTAGGATAAGATACGAAAAAAAAAAAACTCATCCCGCCTGGCCTTCCCGTTGAATGTAAATTTCAAAAGCTGTCATAAGCAGATAAGGCCAAGGGAAAATAAACTCTGCTCCCTGATTTACGATATACTTTTTGCATATGCTAATGAGTGAACGAGAGACACAGCAGAATCTACCCTTTAATCAGCTGCAACCCCTCAGACTGTTGGACACACACAATTTTGGAATTGATATGCTAATTTCGGTATCAGAAAGAATCGGTTAGCGCACGGCTATGTTTGTTCTTTGTTTCAAGTTGAGAGCCAGATACAAAAAGGCTAACGGCACAAAAGCTGAAAGATATGCAAATGCAGCGGAATGCTTGGTTTTTATGAAAATCCAGAAAAGTATTCGGGATGGAGTGGCATTTTCATTTCCCAGGATTCTGGGTGAATTCCTTGGCGACACTTTTAGTTTTGCGATAGCTGGCGTGTTCTCGCAGCAAGGACGTATCCATATCGGAAAAGTTTTCGCATTTAATTAGGAATTTTTCGACGCCCAGCAACACATGTGTGCGTGAGTATGAGTGGAGAATGTACCCCCCCCCCCCCCCCCCCACCGCCAGGGCTATTTATGTAGGTGGTTGCTAAGAAATTCCTAAGAACTGCTGCTAGAAGTTGTAGGTTGTTGTTGTGTCTTTTTTTTTTGTCGGTTTTTGGTTCGTTTATCTTAGATTATCCTGCCGGGATGCTTTTACTTCTTCTTTTGGTGGGAAAAAGTTTTTGTTTCTTCGTTCGATTCTTTCGAAAATGATTTAAGTAAATACGCCTCGGAGTGTGTCGTTTGCGTGTGTATGGGATTGCATAAAAGGTTTTTTGGATTCTGTGGAATTTCTGTTAAAACTTCCTGAGAAGTGTCAGTAGGGAATGAAAGTGTTTTTGTGTATTCAGTGGTTAGTAATCACGAAACAGCAGTGGTCGTCTGTGGTGGTCAAAGTGACACCAAAGAACAATTTCAGCAAGTGTCCGGGCAGGAAATGTGCATTCTCATAGAATGCTGAGAATTCTGTACTTTTTGATCGATTTTTTTCTGCAGAGGATGTTTTCTCAGTTGGTAGTGATTTCGATTGCTCAAGAGAAAGGGAAAATTAACTTTTTACGCTGCTGAGGATCTGAAAATTTTGGATTTCTTGTCTGCCAGGCAATATATCGACTGTTTGATAAATGTCGTTTAAAGACTCTATCTTATAGCTCTAGTGGTATTGAAAGTCTCTCGGATATTGATGTTCTCTATCTTTAGCCGACAATTGCAGGCATGGCGCAAGTTAGCGCATCTCTGTTCGCACTACCGTATGCGGCCTAGAAAGCGATGTAGATCTAAAAGTGGAATAATAATTTTATATAAGTCAATCGGCACAAGAGTTTATGTACATAAGTGCCGCAGCAAAATTGTGTTTTGTATACTAAGTTGAGAGGACTTATGCCTATGAAATTGGCGTATGTGATAACAGATAGCTTGTTGCATGTACTCTACCAAGTCGTCTGCAGCCTGTCCGCGAGCCTTGTCATTTAAGTCTAGCTATGACTGCTTCAACTTGATTTTCGGTTTGGTAGTTCTAGCAATTGGTTTTATTCTAGGTTGAGATTGTTAATGACGTTAGATTAGGTTTTCTACTAGTTCCCTCGCTCAAATCGGTGTCAATCATGCGTTTTCTGGGGCCGCCGGGATGAATGTTCTGAGTACTTTTTGAACCTGCTTGGCGATAGACCTTAAAATTTCAAAATTTCCAAATTCATCTTTAACTTCAACGTTTTCATTGAATTTTGCGGACAAGACTATCGCCTTTTATCGCGAACTATCACCATCTAATGCTCAACAGGTTGTTGGTTATTCTTCGATATTTGAAAATCACATAGTTTAAATTCGCACTTTGAAAGTCTGTACTAAATCATTCAACCGAATGAAAGGAGAGAAAGGAAAAAAGTTAAACTGTTTCCATTCATTCAAACTATCTACACTCACTTCTACAGAACTTTTCAAAAACCATCAACACTTGAATATTTTTCAATCTCACTTCATCCGACCGATATTCACCCCCCGCCCCCACTCCAAGCGTCCGTCTTCCCAGTCATCATCGCACAACCCTTAGGCCGTATGCCAGCCAAGTCATCCTGTTGGTGCTGACACCAATTTATTGCCTCTGACATGATAACTTCATCGTCAGGATTCACTTTCACGATCTCTTTCTCTTTATCTTGAAAATGTTTTTTTTTTTTTTTTGCGAAAAACGAAGAAAAAAGAATCTCTTCACCGTATGCTTCCGCAGATGGGTCGAGACGAGACATTCCGCGATTGGGGGGGTGTTTGGTGTTGGGTTCGATTGCTATTCTTTGCAGAAGTTTTACGAAAACAGATGGAAACTTTGCCGTTTCGTTACCATCAGATTCTTTTCTCCCTCTTCATTC
The DNA here is from genome assembly GCA_917880715.2 of Matsumyia berberina. Classification (NCBI taxonomy): domain Eukaryota; kingdom Metazoa; phylum Arthropoda; class Insecta; order Diptera; family Syrphidae; genus Matsumyia; species Matsumyia berberina. Next base: position 17,247,466 of record OU862872.1, on the reverse strand, counting down.
CCGGTAGAGAAAAAGTTTTCATCTGAGGCTCGGATCTAGTTATGGCTATCAAATACAAAAAAAAAAAAACCCCAACCGAAGGAACAAACTCAAATATATGCAAAATGGGCGAAAGGCATCATTTCAAATTGTTGTAGTGGTTAAATGGTTGTTTCATTGCTGCCACTCGTCTCAATGGTCGAAAAGTTTTGCTCGCGAACTTTTCAAGAGTGACTACGAGTATAAGACGCGATGGCAATTCTCAACAATAAATTTTCATACAAAGAGCTTGCGTTGTTTGTCCGCGCTGCTGCTTTTTGGGGCCAGAGGCCGGAGACAGTCATGAAAATTTGTGTATACAAATTCGGTGAAAATTAAATAAATTTAATTTGTTTTATGAAGTGTTTGATGGTATTACTGGAACTCTTATCTGTATGTGGATTATTTCAATTTCAACAGAGATTTGACCGCGACAATGATAGGAATTATTGCCAGTAGAGGGTGGGCCATGGGAAACTGAATGGGGAACTGGAAGTACTGGTAAAATATAGACCAGATGTCTTTCTATGGTCCTATGAACACTTCTGTATTCTACGGCTACCTTATGGATGAAAATTTCAAAATCAGTAAGGTCTTTGCGTTGTCAGAAGTCAAACAATTTGAGGACACTACATACATGTATCGATCTTAACTCGCAGCTAGAGCCCAACTCCTAAATTCCGGAGTATGTTTTGATCCAAGATCAGTATTTTGCACTGATCAGTCACTTACTCAGTAGCGCGGGAGTTTAGGTTTAATCTGGACCTCAACTGACAAGCGTCTCAATTAGTTAGGGACAACTGACTGACGCCAGTTGCGCACTTGAGGTTGGCTGAGGTCCCCTCTTACTCTAACACACCACATTACACGAGGTCCTTTTTATCTGAAGTTGGCTTAAGAATTTGGCACAAGTGTGATGTTCAAGAAATCAAATAACAGCGCGTCACCTTGTTAAAATCCATTTCTTTACATCAAATGTTAGGGTGAGATCATTATTGACCTTAATGTAGCAAGAAGCACTTTCTATGGTTGTGCTGTGTAGACGAATGATTTCAGCAGGGATGCCAAAACTAGACATGGGTTTGTATAGCTCGCCCCTTCTCGATGCGATGATGGTTTGAGATTAAGCTTTGCGATTACCACAAAGCTCGGATTTACACTTCAGAAAGCAGAACCCAGTATTTACCCATTTTACTGGAATTTCCGAATCCGAAAGCCGAGAAGGCGGTGCAATAATGAGGAGCTTATAGTATTAGCACTCACCACATCAGCATTGAATAGCGGCTACCTGATCTGAGGAGGGCAAAACAATTGAAAAGGAAATGACCCGAAGTATCGTCGCCCTTTCCACAGGCGTCGCATACAGTATGTCACTTAAGCCTAATACACTAAGATGCTTGGCAAAAGAGAAGTGTTTCGTTAGAATGCCAAGAAGTCTCTTTTGCTGAGTGACATTAGAATTCAGAGAGTTCTTGGATTCTTACGCTGTCTTGGAACTGGTTAAAGGGTTGAGCAAGACCTTTAGCTTAGCCTGGCTATAGCTGCAGACGTAGATGCCCCGACCATTCCCCCTATTCTTAACAATATAGCCCGTGGCCATTAGGATTGCACAACAGAGGCATGTTTGGAAAACAGAGGCATGCTTGCCCAACGAGTAGTCTGGTGTTGTCGACCTCCACGAAGGCACCAGAACCGGACCCGTGACTGGTTTTGGAGCCATCCGTGAAGGAAAGTCCACTTTAAATTTGCACAGCAGCTGAAGTTCTGATGTAATTGCATCAGACGGCATATCCTCGGAACTAGAGACTTTGACTTAATAACTTGCTTTTGAATGCGGTTGAAAAGGCCAGTACTTTGTCACTAAATAGGCTTGCCATCCGTCCTCTTTTTCACGAACACTGTCCTCCTTTAAATGAGTTTTCAAATGTATTCGGTATTTTTGTTTATATTTACTGAGAACCTATCTACATCGCGGTGCTTGCACGTAAATCCTGACCGATGCGTTTGAGATAACAACTGATAGTTCTCGCTAGCATTTGTTGCTGTTGAACGTAGTGACCACCAGAAATGGAAAATACTTCATAGAAAGAACCGAAAATGACCCCAAATGCAGTGTGTAAGAGTTTCATTACTCTCTTTACGATATGTGCGGGGTTTTTGTTCATGACTCTTCGTTTCTTTGAATTTTCGATGGGAACCCTACCACCAAAGATGTGCGATGTTTCCAGGTAAACCAAAGAAGCAGTGCGGTGGACTCAGATCGAAGACTTCTTTGAAAACGTCTACTGGAATGAAGGCAAATGACAAAAATTCTGGAAACCCTTTGTCCATTATTCTGTAGTAAGGGATTTCAAAGCACATCAAAATACCGATCTCGCTGCCACCATTCTTATCATCGCCTCCATTTCTACTGAATTGTTTCATTTGAAGAGTTCTCGACCTGAATAAGCTGATCTGACTCTAAAAATGCCAATGCGCTCTATAGTAACTTCAACTCCCTTCCCAGTTGCGTCTGCGCTTGTTGGACCTTTGAAACACAACTTCTACTGTCACTGTCATAAATCCGTAGCTACAAATGCCAGAAGACGCCCTACAAAGACAGATTGCTCTCACATTTCCAATTCACTATAAACAGCACAATTTCCAAATAATCCCATAATTCAAAAAGTAATTTCCATAAACTGCCAGCGCAAACCATGGGACACGAGTGCAAGCATTTAAATTAAAAACAATAAATATCAAAATGCAATCTAAACTCGGAGACTCCATTCGCAATCGTGTCCAACTCCCCGGGATCGTTTCGGAAAATTAACAAAATTTTTCCGCAACTTATCTGAGCGACACACATTTGCAGAATTGGGTCGCATCCGCAGAGCTAATTTCATTGTCTGCAAACAAACGCAAAAAAACGGAAACTTTGTATCACCAAATGCAATTACATTACACTAAGGACGAACGAAATGCAAGAGCAACAAATTACTTGCACCGATGTAACAAGGAACCAACAGTGATCCTAGAAGGAGACCAGTAGCAAAAGCAAAAGGACGTGCGGCAGTGCTATGTAACCACGAAAATGCAAACTTTAAGAATTTCCCTTAGGACACGCGCTGTGAATGCATACATACATATGTGTGTTGGAAATATATTCGAATTTGCAAAAAAGGATGAAAAAACGGGTGCGACTCACAGTCACAGCACTCTTGCATCCTTGGCTAAAATTTCCTAATTTCGGATTGTGTATCATTGAAGGACACACATTCAACTCCTGCACTTATCGAATTTACAAATCGGCTTTGGGGTGCCAATTTGATGGCGTGTACACGGAAGGACATTGTCATGAAATGTGCAAATTTCCAAAGAAACTCCCCAAAGTGCGAGCGCAAGTTTTCATCATGACATCCAGGCAGATATGAGTTTTCCATTATTGCAAGGTAATCATTTCCAATAGAGTCCTGGTAGTCAACATATTGCGGTGTGAAATGAAATTTCCCTCAAACTCCCAAAGGACACACATCGCATCCGCATCGGAATAAGTTAAAACAGTTTTATCTCTCCCTGCCAAAGGTGGTCGACACGGCATGGTATCTGTTGCGGTATTCGAAAAGGACATGCCTTTCAGCTGAATGCATATGTGTGCGAAGAAGAATTTTGACATTAACATTATCGGGGCAATATACCACTGACACATGGCTAATATCCTGGTTTTGCATCTTGCGATAGTTTTATGCGTCACAAATGGACAATCTAATGAAAAATATTCCTCCTGTCAATTGGACCGAAATGTCCATCGGATGTCCATATCGGACCGAGCTGGAACAAAAGCCACACAATGGTGTGTCCTTAACAGGAATTCATATAAAAAAAAATTCAACAGACTGAGGAGGGACTAAAAATGGAAGATGATTTATTCATAATGTGAAAAGTTGTTCCTTGCTGAAGTTTTTGTTTGGTTTTTGCTCCTTTAACGAAACCGCAGTGTGCAGCACTGGCTATATTGTCCTTTAGCAGGAGAGATGACAAAAACTTGCAGAGACTATGCGGCACGTATGTGGAAAGCATTTATTGTGCGGTCACAAAGTTTTGTCTAGTTCTTTGTTTTTAACAACGCCGGCCGCCATTGCCGCCCTCGGGCACATCAGTTTAAGGATCTCGAAAGGATCTCCACTTAGGAATAAACTCCCATCAAATGAAATGAATTATAACCACCGCTAGCGGACACATTCACACACATAGAGAGAGTTGGGGAATGTATGCATTTAAGTGTGTGTTTGCTGCTTGCGATTGACATATCTTTTTCCTGTCATCGGAAAGTGCCACTTAAGTGTGTTTGGCCTGACGATAGAGAAGGGTTATCCTTCCGACCTGCCGCTGCCGCCGCCGCCGTCTGGCATTTGAATAAGTCATTGACTTTGAATAACTTTAGGTAATAGGAAAATTGCCGGCACTTAAAGTGGGCGTTCGCTCTTCGTTCTCGTCTCTCAATTAATAGGCTACTTAGGGAATTGCTACTTTTGCGGTTGAATTGAGTGGTGCTTTCTGGATGAGATTTCACAGGAGGCAATAAATGAGGTGATTAATTAATGGAATGCGCCCAATTCCTTTGGCGGTGGCGGGATGATAATGGCTGTGGTGGTGGTGATGGTGAGTGAGCCCGCCACTGGGGATACCATTGAAAGATTCGTGTTACAAGATGGAGATGCTAAAAATTGATGTGGTTTTAGTGGAGATTAATAATGCACAAAAGACTGGGAAAAGTTTCTCTTGACTCGGGCTGTGGGGAATATGTCCTTTGGGGACGATTAACATGAACTCAAGATGAAAAGTGAAAAGTAATGAGGCCTCCAATGGAGTGGTTTCGTGGTAAATAATTCGTTAAGAAGTTCCTTGGCGACGAGTCAAATGATACGCCTATGAGCGTGGAAACTTTTCCAAAAATATTTGAGTTACTTATTCTGTGAGTTTGGGGAGGGAGGGGAGAAGTTGTGATTAGGGATGGAAAAAAGTTTTGAGGGTTTGGTTGCTCCGAGGGATATCCCGATTCGACGCTTTAAAAGACTTCGATCTTGTGTTGCGCTAAATGCGAATATATGTATGGGCAGCTTGTTAAAGGCTTATATTGCATTTTTTGAGCGCAGCAGATTCTTGGATAAGAAATAGAAGTGATGAAGTGGTTCTTAGTTAGAATAGAACTCAAGAGTTAATTCATTAAGAACAAGTCCTACTACGAGCTTAGAAAGAAACTGTGAAAAAAATGGGGGATAAAAAACTCAGCTCAGTGCAGCAATAGGCATCCACCGATTAGGTATCCAGCGACTAGCTTAATTTTTTAATTTTTTTTATAATCCACACGCTGATCAAGGAGATACGAATACCCTTTTAATGTTATTCAGACACCGCGAGCGGGGTGCAGTGGTTTGAAACTCAGATAGCATTAAGTTTCATTGGTGTCCGAGGGTGGTGTCCAGACTAGCTAGGGACATTTTGTGGTGCTTGTCATTGCTATAATTCACAAGAATTTTTTCGAATCTCCTGATGTCATAAACTCTACTCTCTACTGGTATGCCTTCGCAGTTGCGTCGACATCAGCTTTCACAGTTAATCGGTTTTTATTTATTTTAAGAAATAAATGTTTTTTCCGACATCAAGAGTTGAACCCGGACTTTCAGAGTGACATGCGATGATGCTGACTACTGCACCATGGCCAACCCTAACGATCGTAAATCGTGTCTTTCTTGGCTCTGCTATGATTAACACCTCATCAGAAATCAAACGAAGAATAACTCTTGCCAATCGATGTTACTTGGGGCCGGACAGGAAGCAATAAGCTCCCATCCCGATCCCTATGCAAGAGATTAATTATCCCGGTCCTACTTTATGGCGTTGCAGCATGGACTCTATCGAAAGAAGATGAAGATATCCTGAGCTGTTTCGAGCGAATAATTCTTCTTAAGATATTCAGTCCCATTTGCGTTGACGGGCCTTGGGGGAATAGATTCAATCACAAAAAACTGCGTATTGGATACTTGAGATAGCTACGACATGTAAAGTGAATAGATACCAACGTTTTGGCAAGCAGTGTCTTCGAATTTAGGAGAGACATTGCAGTAGAAGAAGGCGGGGCACACAAGTAGAAGGGGATCTCAATCGAGCGCAACTGGAGGAAGTTAGTCAAGAACCGTGCTAACTGGAGATACTTGTCGTTGGATCCAGGTTAATCCAAACTGAAGCGCCATATGTCTAAGTACTTTTCCGACCTCGATTTCGAGGTATGTAGCTACTGTAGGCAGATAAAGGCAAAAGTTTTATTAGATGTTTAGCTCCAATGTAGGTTCTAATCTTACGCTGTTCACTCAGTTTATTGATATAGTAGGATGTCAGAGCCCTGAAATTCAGCTCCATGGCTTTGCCTTGGTTAAGGCGAGGCTCAAGAACTAGGGCGATTTCAATGAAGAAAGGTCCTACTTCCCTTGGGAAAGCATTATTTGGACTTTCAACTATTCTTACTTCGATGAGTTGTCAATGACTATTTGTTAATCTTCGTTCTGAATAAGCAACGTTCACTACTGCGACCCGAATATTGTCCCAACCTGTTCTAGAATGGCTTTCTCGCTTTGCTTGTAAACAGAGGTGAAGATATTGTATCGTCATGCCTCCCGTCTTTGAAGCACACCGCAGCTTGTTCAGATTTAGACTCAGAGCCCTTTGTCCGTCTCACTTGAAGGTCGTTTGAGTCCATTCGAAGCTAAGTTGAGGTGCAAGAGGCGTCACATCTCTATGGCCGACAGAAAATTTCTTGGCCCTACCCAGCATTCGCTTCTCTTTTTCGTAAAGGATGAGGTACTTCGTTTGTTCAGACGGCTAAGCAGTCGTTTTGCGCTTTTTCGTTGTTTTTGACAATCGGCTGCCAACTATGTGAACGAAGGGGTCTGCTGCTTATTATAGTCTATACTTACGCTAACTCGAACTTCCGGTTAACCTGAACGTGGTAATGCTTCAAATGGTAGTGCAGAGAGACGTCTATGCAGCAACTGCCTTTTGTCGAGTCGGGATCCTTTAATTTACAATTCATTCTCCTGCCATGCAAGATCACAAGCAAACGGAGATCTATATTTCATGCAATGCTAGCAAAGTATTAACACGGTCGACTTAAGAAGATCTTGATCGAAAGCCGGCCTATACCACATCAACTTTCCTCGTAATGTGCTTGATAACTTGTTCTGGTTGGGACCCCTTATTTTCAGGGTGCTAACTAATCACTAATCATCGTGGCCTAGCGGTTAGTTCCTTGGACTGCTATGTGAGTTGCGTCCACCGAACATTTTTCATGGCGTCACCTCTTGTCGGGGAACGACAAACCTCCGGGAGTATATTTTGTCATACAAAAGCTTCTCAATTCGCCGTTTGGAGTCGGCAATAAATGCACCATGACCAGATGATTAGTATCGTTGTCTAAGTGATCTTAACCATACTTTCAATAAAAATAAGGGACCTTCAAGTAGCTGACAAGACGAGTAACGAAGTTTGTCAGCTGTGATATGGTCTGGGAAAACCTTTATTTGGAAGGTGCAAACGAAAGAGTGCGAATGGCGAGCGCTATGAAATAGCGTTTGGTTTAGTTTTGCTTTAGAACTACAAAGGGTCCTGAAACCCTAGAAAATGGCAGCATATATAGAATAATGTTGGCAAACATAGATGGCAAAGACACCTCAACTTCATTAGTTTATTACTAATAAGCCAACCTACTTACTTACTCAATCTGACGCTACAGTGTGGGTCGAACCAGGGCCAATCAAAAAACATCTGCAGCCAGCTCGATCTTTATCCTGTTCCCTTCAGTTTCACAAGTCGATTAAGGTTTCATTCCATTTGCGTGCGCCACCTAAGTCGGGGTTTTCCTTCACTGCGTCATCCCCCGCGTGTGGATTCGAAGATTTTTCGGGCCGGAGAATTGGTGTCCATCCGCTCTACATAACCCAGCCACCTTAGTCGTTGGACCTTCACTCTTTTGATTAAGTCGATGTCGCAATCGATAAATAGTTCGTTGTTGTGACTCTTTCTTCATTCACGGAGCTGAAAATCACCCGAAGAGTTTCCCTCTCAAAACAGCTAAGAGTGCCATAGAGACAGAGCAGGATTGTGATGATAAAGGGCTTATAAAGGGTCTCTTTCGTTGTTCGAGTGAGGGCCTTCCTACTCAATTGTTTCCTTGGCAAGATTTGATCTCGGCGGTCTGGTGTCGTTGTCTGAATTGATAGAGGAAACTAGGTAGACAAAGCTCTTAAGTACTTCAAAGTTATATCTGTCTGGAATGACGTTCTGTCCGAATCGACGTTGTTGAGTGTCTTTTTTTGTTGACAGCATATACTTGGTTTTACTAAACCCATCCTCGCCGCCTCCGTTCCAATACTCACGAACGCTTCCGATTATGTCAATATCGTCGGCGTATGCGAGTAATTGGACAGACTTTTGAAAGATTTTGCCTCTTGTGCTGTCGCTTGAGTTTTGCACTTTTCTCGCAAGAATGATGTTGCAGAAGTCGCATTGATGTGCTCCGCCTTCTCTTAAACCTTTTTTGACATCAAAGGTCTCGGTGAGGTCTTGATCGACCTTGATAGAGCAGCGTGCATTCTCCATCGTCATCCTGCGCGAATGGACGAGTTTGGCAGGGATGCCAAAACTCTGGCTCTGTGAATCTGTAAATCGATGAAAAGATGGTGGGTATCGATTTGAAGTTCCTGGGTTTTCCCCAAAGATCTTCCGCAGTGTGAATACTTGGTCGATGGTGGACTTTCCTGGCCTGAAGCCACACCGATATGGATCGATCAGGTTGTTGACGAACGGCTTCAAGCGTTCACACAACACGGCAGATAAGATCCTGTAGGCGATATTAAGAAGACTGATGCCTCTGTAGTTGGCGCAGTTCAGAGGGTCTCCTTTCTTCAGGATCGGGCAAGCAACCATAAATTGGGTAGATCATATTTTACAGATGAGTTGGTGTATGCTCGGCAGCTAGGCCGTCAGCTCCAGCAGCTTTGTTGGACTTGGCTCTTCGGGTTGACGGAATGGTTGGTCTTCATCGTCCAGCTTGAATGTTTTATTCAGCCTGACAGCGGGATTTAATTCGTCGGCGCCGCTATACACTCTGCAGAAATTGTTCATCCATATCCTCAACATTGACTGCGATTCTACTACGATGTTCCCCATTGGTAAAACTTCCGGACCTTATTCCGGCAAAGGCATCTGTCTATTTCCTCAACCAGACGATTCTCTCTCCTTCTAAGGACCTAACGGTTTATCAAAACTCTAAACAACATCCGATTAGGGATCTGGACGTTTTTAGTGACATCTGGTAAGGTTCAGCCTAGAAAGCCGTCCTAGCAAAAAACCATTAAGGTAATTTATAAAGACGCTTGAAGGCTCATCGGTGGACTTTGAAGTACATTTCTAATAATAATTATGCGGCTATCTATTCATATGTCTAGAGTAAAGAGAGTGATTCCAAGCAGTTCGATAAAATTAAAAAAAAAAATTGTGATGCTTACCGGACATCTGATTGGTTAAAGAACTTTTTTTCAGCTCGCTTTTGTGTTTGTTGCGTTTTGCAAATATTGTTACATCTCTGTTATCCGCTTGATTCCGTCTTTCTTTATTCTGCCATCGCTCGATGGAATATACATACATGTTGTCTTTGTAGTGTCGATGATAATTAGTTACTTTCAGCTAAACCAAAGATTGTATCAACACAAATATCTGTCCATCCAAACAGGTGTGGTGTATTTGCTTGCTCTATCAACTATGACAACAACCCACCGCAGCGATCTAGATAAATAATCTACGATATTGTAATATCTGTACAAATATCACATCCTGACACAATTGTTCAAATAGATGAATACGCCCTAAATTAAACAATTAAGTCATGGCGATTCCGTTTTGCACATCTGATCCCTGGCAATTGTACTACAAACACACTACACTCGAAGAGATGCCCAATTGGTTGGCCGGCTGTGCATCCTTGAAAACCGCACATCGAAAGCAATGTATGCATAGAAGTTCTATTAATAATTCCCACAATGCCAATTCTCATACGAACCGCATTCGCATACACAAAACCGCTTATAATAGGGTGGATAAGAACGAAAGTGAATTTGAATTTCCCTGGCACCGCCCAGAGTAATTTTGATTGGATCCTTTAAAGGGAACTCCCTACCAGTACCTTGAAACTAAGTGAATGACAAAAAAGGGGAAAGAAAAATAAAGTCTTTGACTAGACAAAAACTTGGATGTCGTCTCATACCCCCCGAAGTTCAATTGTCTGCACAAAATCTACTCCGGCAATACGCCAACCCCCCCCCCAGTTTATACAGAAGTGAGTGAATGAAAAAAGCAAAAATTCATTCACCATGGGGTAACAGTGAACTGTCTCCGTCATCGTCAAATATCGACACCGTCATAATCATGACCATCACTGGCGCAGCATCGATCAACACAGCGTTATCCTTGGCAGCTGGGTATAGTATAGTACCGGGTACGCAAATCGGTTGGCTTTGCAGCCCAACACGGATAGACATTATTCTTGTTTCTTCTTTCTTTTCCGGTCTCCGTTCTAAGGACATTTTGGATTCGTATCGGCCGGCGCTTCCGGGTTTTAACTGGCGTTGGCATCTAAAAACTGAACTTCTTGTAAAAATACAAAAAAAAAGTGGGTGTTTGCTTGCCATTCCTATTTCCGGTTATGAAAGCGGGACAGTATTCAAAAAAAAAAAAAACTCTTAACCAAAGCTTTCGTTGTAGATAAGGTGCTCGTGCGGTTATTGTGTTCGCCCGGTGATGTTGGTTACGCAACGGTTTTTCAATTAAAATCTTATCTTCCTGGGCTGCGTGTCATCTTGTGATACACACTGGAATGGTCTGCTCAATGTGTGTGCCTTTCGTCTTAACCAACACGATGTTTTGTGAGATGTCCTTTGATGTACTCTTGGCAGAGCACGTTCCTGGAAATTGACCAACGATATGACAGCCACTCACTACTCTGGCTGTTCTGATTAATTTTTATGGTCCAAGCACTTTTAATGGCCATTTTATGGGTCAAATACAAAATGTTGTGACAACGTAAGCGTGCAGTTGTCCTTAGTTAAAGTTTTAAGCATCCCAAATAAAATGTGTCGGACGTGAGGTCGCTTAAAGGCAAATGCCGTTAAATGAGTGATGTATGATTGATAAGTTAATAACAAAATAAAGTCAAATGTAAACGGTGAAGCGGAGAAGAGTGTTTTATTTACGAGTGGCTTTTGGAATTGCGGACTTCTAACAGAAGGTTGGTTGTTGGGTTCACGAAATTTGTGCTGTGAAGTGAGTCAAAGCTGGTCTTAAGCTCTTTGACAAAATTTCAGTGATATGTGACTCTTGACAAAAGATTGACAAGCATGGAGCGACAGCATACATAGCTTCTCGCAACCATTCACGTTGCGCGTGTTTGGTTTCTTGCACGAATTAAGGTTTCCCACAATTTTTATTGCGGTCTTCGAAGGGCAAATTGAGAAGCTTCTTTATAGTTTTTTAGTACTCTTGAAGGTTTCCGTGCTGAGAGATGATGCCGCTCGAACTTATGCAGCACACAAACAGTGGATGGGCCAAGGCCTATCTTCACGCAACCATTCATGTTGTGTGTGTTACATTTTTCGCGTGAATAGAAGGGACCTACAATTGATTGCCGAATCCGAACGGCGAATTGAGAAGCTCTTTCATGACAAATTGTACTATTGCAGGTTTGTCATTCCCCCTCGAGAGAAGGTATTGCGAAAAAATGTATGTGATTCATCAACATTTCGTTGAGAATGCTTTTATGCGCTGCTCCTTTTGGACTTGAAGCCGCTATCAACTGATCGATCTTGAACTAGAGTCCGACTCAGGTGAAGATAACTTTAATCCAGAACAAGTACTTAGCATTTGAATCCTAGAAAAGCCCGTTGCTATTAAAGAAACTACTGATTCTACCTCGACAGAACGATTTACTTGTTCATCAGCTTGTTCATATCGATTCATTTCGGAATTATCAAGAAGAGCTTTAATTTAGCCAAACATTGTAAGGTTTTTCAAACCTGTCGCTGAGCATGCCAAAATTAAGGTGCTATATGCTGAAAGATGAGCAAGATCTCAGAGACTGAGGTTTCAACGTTTACGGTCCCAGGTGTGCTCTTCTTTGGCGGTTGAGTGCTCCACAGTCCATAAGGCGGTGTGATGGGATTCGCATGTATTCCCATTTTTCTGAGATGCTTCTTGAGCCTGCAAAGGTCCGTTAGGAAGCCCGTTAGTCTGCGAAGCTGGTTTGTGTTGGTGCCTAGGCAGACCTTGCTCATCCTCGGTCGTATTTCCCGAGACGTTCTTTTGCCTGCCTTAGTCCTGGGAGTGCTTGCCACAGCCTTCTCCGTTTGCATTCTTCCTCTTTTCGCAGTTCCTCTTGGATTCGATGCGGTCCCAGCACGCAGAATGGATCGAGTCCAACGAATACCTCATTTCCATCTGTTCCTGACACCCAGTAGAGGGTGACGTTATTTTTCGGGCACAGTCTGTTTATCTTTTACAGATACTTGTAAACCAGTTTAGATCTGATTTCATAGGAACTCAGCAAAATATGACTGATTATACTTCCGGAGGCTTATCATTCCCGCACGAAAGGTGGTGCCGCGAAAAATGTTCGGTGGATATATCTGGGGCTTGACCCCACGCCGCTCGGTCAGCAGTCCAACGCAATAACCACTGAGCCACGACGACCACTTTTTATACATGTGACAAAACGACCTCTGTGCATTGAACTTATCTCACTGACTGCTCTCGTTGAGTTTTACCCTGCATAGTTTCAAAACCCAAAGACTACTCACCCTTTAAATTTTTCAGTTAACCAGGTTTCGTGAAATGTCTGAAATGTGGACGAAATCGGCAAGGCAGTTTTCGTCGCACATATATTTCCAAAATAAAATAAAAGAACCTTCCGGCAGATGCCGCAAGAGGTAGGTGGATTTCATATGTTATCGCTAAGGCTTCTATTCTGATGGCGGGAACAAAATGGCGCATGAAAATTTCCACCTTAAAAATGATTTTGTACTCGTTATCTCGAAATGTGTGAGGATTTTAAATTTTAACGAAATCCGAGCATTTTTGAAGAATTTTAAGATGGCTGATTCAAGATGGTGCCCAAATTGGTAGCAGGCTGTTCACTGTAATCTGCAGTTGGTGTTTAGGACGATAAAGTAGAAAAATGGCATTCAAATTTTTTGAGAGTCGCGTCATGAGGTTTGAGATTTCTTCGAAATCCACAAAAAAAAAAAATCCTTCGAGTCGCTCTTTTTTGTGAAAATTAATTAAAATACTTTAAAACTCTTGGATTTTCTTATTATGCACTTAACGACTGTCAGAATGGATACTCTTTAGCTTAGCTACAGGAATTAGTCCCTTGTTCTTCTTAAAATCGATGCTAAGCTACTTAATACGAAATTTCCAAGAACTTTAAACAAATTCCTCTGTATCCTCATCATCCACGTCAGACTTAAATTGCTCGGTATTTTAACGCCCCTAACAATAAAATAGGCCTTCTGGATTTGCCTCGAGTAGGATGTTGCCAATATGTTGTAAATAACAGCATAAGTGACCTAGAGACAAACTTTGACAAGAGTTTTCCTCTGGTGGGTGAACTCAATTTATTTTTTTTCTATATTCGGTTTCGTTTCGACTTCCGAGTAACCGCCTTAAATTTCGACACACAAATGACGAATCCACACGTGTACAACCTTGAAATTAAAACCGGATAATATGTCGCCTACACTGCATACGTAACGTATGTATGTACATGTGCCCCCATCAAGCAATCTTTCTTCCCCAATCCTCAATCGTCAGTCACGTTGGAAGGACACACAACAACCACCGGGAGAAATTGCGGTGAAATTTGAATGGACAACCTTTGGAGCCACAAGGCAATAGCACTACGTAACAGATGCAGAAAATCATGGCCAACCTACTTGTTACACTTCAAAGAGAGCAACCAATTAATTACGCAAACTTTTATTAAATACTATTAACGCGTAACGAAGCATCTCATCTCTAGTTGGGTCGGTCTCTACTCCACCAAGACACAACCTCCATGCAAACATCAAACAGAACCAGGCTACACCTACCACCTACATTAATTCCCAATGGCAATTAGTGGAAAATAAACAACGCAAAAAATAACGGTAAAGTGAATTTATTTTTCGCTAGGAAAATATTCAAATGGGGGTGCACTCTCTCGTGTGCAAGGAGAGCGAAGGCGAACAAAAACGCGGAAAAAGAATTGGTACAAAACACCGCTGGCCTTAAAACAATGGCGGATGAATGCTCTCGGTTCGGTACAGTACAAACGCCCGCATCTGGCAGCCGCCACAATGAATCGTCGTCGTCCTCGCACTGCTTTCGTTCGGAGCATTATTTGCTCGTAGCAGCAGAAGAAATATAAGAATCAACTTGATACACATCCTTCCCCCGTTCCAATGCGCGTCGGGTTGAATTTCATATGCTGAATCCTTTTTTTTTTTCTGCTGCTGCCTCTCCGCGATGTTTGAGGTGTGGTGCATATGTTTGGCGGATGAAAAGTAAACAATTGATGGCAACCGAAACGAAGCAGAGCGAGAAAAACAGAAAAAAAAAAAAATTAGAAAAACCATCATAACCACCATCACCGGGAACAACGAACAGCAAATAGCAAATAATGCCAAAAGCGAAACAAAACAAAAACAATTCCAATAACCACCGCGCCATCACCACATAACGCTTCAACTGGCACCAGCAGAAGCGCGACAGCAGTAGCAGGAGCGGTAAGATAAACGATATGCGGAACACACGGACCGAAAGTAACCAAATGTCGGATGCTAGGGTGGCTGGGTGGCAGTAGCACCGCAGCGCAGGGAGGGGGAGAAAAAGAAATTGCGGATAGCCCCTTGGGGTTTGGTGCAAATTATTTTTTAAATATTCAAAACGATCAAAACATTGCCATAACGCAATTTAGGGCTGTTCACCGTTCTGCTATGATGTTGCTGCTCTCCACTGTACCGTGGTGTATACTGGAGTGCCCTTCGCCGCTGCGAGGGCTACTGGCGAAACAAAAAGAATGGAAGAACAATATTGTTTCGCGGCGCGGCGGGTGGAGGAGAGCTACACAACGAAAGGAGGAGAAATTAAATGCAAACACATAAAATCACCCGCAAGGATAAACCGAATATGTGAGCCACAGCCACAGCCACATCCAGAGCCAGAGAGAGAGTAAGAGTCAGAGCCAGAGCCAGTTCCAGTGCCAGAAACGCGTCAGTAGAATGCTTGGCGGTTAACGTCAGGACGAACGAGGTGTATCTGGTTTTGTCTTTTCACATCAAGTAGGGTATCGAGTCTGCCCATCTCTTAACGCTGTCAAGCGCTAGCAAACCGAAGACCTCACACACACACGTGCAATGTGACTGTATGCACTCGAATAAAATGGATGAATAAACACTTTGACATTTAATTGGTCGTACGAATGTAAAAAGGGGTTTCTCATCTAGGGGGTGGATGCTTGAACTAATAAGAACCATAAACGGAAATTGACGCTTCAAAGTTTCATGGAAAGACAGTCGATCGATTTAAAATTCATGCCGGAAGCACTTTACATACGAAATTAAGAAGAGGAGTAGTTGATAAATCCACTAGAGGGGGTTCGAAAGTGACCCCAGAGGTCAGGGGAGGGAAATTGAGACTTTACTGGGAGACCGAAACTGGACGGGAGACGAGAGATGCGGAGTAGGCGAGGCTTGGTTGGTTGGTTGGTTTTTAGGGTGTCTTAACACTTACCTCAGCCTCTGACAGGTATAGTATCCAAACAAATTTACTCATAGGAGTCACCTTAAGCGGTTATGTCTAACTTACAGAAGCAACTACATACTTCTAAGATAGCTCAGTCTTCTGGAGGCTATTGCGGGATATTCACAGCGCAAGTAATGAATGAATCTGACTTACTCCACGTCCCTGCAACTTTTGCAGCAATCGTTGTGCGTAACACCAAATTTCTCCGCATAGGATGCCTGTGATGGGTCGTTCTTCACCCCAACTAAAACTGAACAGCGAAATGAACTTTCTTTTGCTAATTGAGAACAACAGGAGTGTGGCTGTGTCCTGCTTGAACGGCTTGTGGTTTTATAATGATACTACAACTGAAAAGCTGGTAGAACCTTTTCCTGATAATAGCCACCTGGTTGCTCTTACATACTTGAGCAAGGCCGATCGCGAACCGGAGGATAGCTCGTCGATTTCATCGCAGAGGAATCTGCCAGATTTATTTTTCTAATATTGCAGAGGCGCTGACAAAGGCAATGGGTTGTGTCCTTATGTAATTCTCCGTGCCCGCATCCTCTGCATAAGTCATGTTCGATCAGTTATCCAGTAGAGTTTTACATTATGCTGCGTGACAAGAACCTTCAGCTCTTTGCGACTGTACTTAACAAGCTTGACTGTCTATGAAGATCGTGATACCCTTTCGTGTTACCGTGGGAATGGTTTCAGGGAGTCTTATTGGTTTCAGGGAGTCTTATTGAGCTGCTCAGTCCGAGCTCCTGAGAATAGACACCTGGTCCTGCGTCTATGTCCATCTTGGAGCCATCCGTGTAGATGGACTTTGTTTCATTAAACATTTGTTTGTTTTCCCACCATTCTCTGCTTGGGAATCAACACTTTTGTGATATTTGTCCAATATCTGGGCGTTGAACAGGTTGGGCGATGAGCAGTGTGGCTTTCGTCTAGGTAGAAGCACAACCGACTAGCTATGCACTCTCAGAATGGTACTTGCGGAGGCCTTGGAGTGTGCCAAATGTAGCTACAGTTGTTTTGCAGATGATCGGGTCCCTCGAGGTAAATTTTGGAGTGTACTGCGGGAGTACTGGATTGACGGCGCTCTTCTGAGGGTCATTCATGATACAGAGCAGCCGTGGAGAGGCACGGTTCGAATTAGAAGACTTAAAGATTAGTCATCTGCTTTTCGCTGATAACTTAATC
The DNA here is from genome assembly GCA_917880715.2 of Matsumyia berberina. Taxonomy (NCBI): domain Eukaryota; kingdom Metazoa; phylum Arthropoda; class Insecta; order Diptera; family Syrphidae; genus Matsumyia; species Matsumyia berberina. Next base: position 17,230,399 of record OU862872.1, on the reverse strand, counting down.
ACCATGGGATCCACTCAGATCGAACTTCAGCGCGCACTTGGTTCGTAGCCGTTCCTGTTGAAGCTGGGGAAGCTTGACAGAGGTAATGATAATTTCCCGAACGTTGTTCGATGAACTCTTGCATGTTAGTGGAGACCCATTGAAACAGGTGCAGAAGTTTAAGTATCTGGGGCTCCTATTCACAAGTATGATGGACGGAGTAATATTGAGTTATCCTACAGGATTGGTGAGGCTGGGACAATTTTGGGACAGCTTGATCAGTCTATTGTGGTCGCCGTGGGTCAGTGGTTAGTGCGTTTGACTGCTGACCGAGCAGCGTGGGTTCAAGCCCCAGCCAGGTACACCGAACATTTTTCGCGGCACCACCTCTCGTCGGGGAATGACAAGCCTCCGGGAGTATAATCTGTAATGAAAGAGCTTCTCAATTCGCCTTTCGGAGTCGGCAATAAACTGTAGGTCCCTTCCATTCGTGCGAAAAAGGTAGTACACACAACATGAATGGTTGCGAGAAGCTAGGCCTTGGCTCATCCCGAGCTTATCAGGAGGGCCGAACTTGGCATCGAAATTAAGTTCTCGGTCTTAAATTCAGTGCTTTTTCCAACGCTTTGCTACTTTTAAGTAAACTATAGTGGCTACGAGCTGCATACCTTTTAAAGAGTAGGTGTGTGAAAAACGTCAAAAGGGTATTCGTAATCACTTGAAGATTATAAAAGGTCAATCAAGTTGCGTATTAGTCAGAAGAACGAAGTAAATCTTACAGAATTAACTTCTGATAGACTTCATCGTCATCAGGTCGCGGGCTTAGGGTGCGTAAGTGTGGGTGGGTGGGCTTAGGTTGGCGCATCTCCCATCTTCCGGCATCAACCCTAAGTCATCAAGGGCTATCCCCATACGGAGGTGAGATTTCGGACTTGGTCTAGCAATCTCATCCTGGGCTATCCACGGGACGCCTACCTAATGGCACGGATTTCATGGGACATTTTGGAAGCTGAGTTGGGGACATGCGTCTAACGTGGCCAAACCATCGAAGTATGGGCTTCTTCTTTCAAAGAAGTTGCTGTTTAACATTGAGTACATCGCGTATTCTGGTGTTCTTAACTCATTTTGGCAGCTTCAAAGGCTTTTTAGACAAAAGTCAGAAAACTCTTTTTCAGGGCCTTATGATTTACCCGCTTTCTATCTACGTCAGTGATTTCATCGCTTTCATTGGGTTTTTACTAAGAAATTCTGACGTACTAATCGAAAAATGATTGGTTGGTTGGTATGCGCATATGGGGGCGCATATGTTACGCGTTTTCTTAAAATATATTCAACGGAAGGTCCCCTCGATTTTGAGACACAGTAAACATGACGTGGGTAAATGGCACCACTGTCAGCCCCGTTGGATGTACCAAATGTTTCTTTTTTCCAATCATAAGTTTCCAGTCATGTTTAAAATAGCCAGTGACGTCTCGGCACATCATGGCTGCCATCAAAACACTCAATTGAGAAACACGGGGTAGTTGTGAGCCCCCGCGTTTAGCTGTAAAATGTATCACTGATAGCAACGGGAGGTATTTGAGATTCGCTTGAGACGTGCACATCTATAATCGAATTTGAGCGAACGACGTACACCTGTTGTTGTCTCAAGCGAACAATTTTGAGAAGTAAAAAAAAGGGTTTTCGCTTCTTTTTTTTTTATGAGCACTGCATGCTGGGATGTTATATGATTATGATGTTCTGCTTCAGATAATTTAGTTGAGAAGAACAAAAAATTATTGGGCTCATGTAGAGCTCATGACACGCATGAGGCAACGCACAATATTTAATGTCCATAGCATCTGCGCTTCGGGGTTTTAGTAGGAAAACGTGCTGTGATACTAGTGCACAGGTTGTATGTCATTTGGCCATTTAAGGGCTCTGTTGGTAAATAATGGCTTGCCGATGCTTGTTACGTAACGAATAGTAACGAATTAATGGAATGAGTGGCTTACGGGTTTGCTTCTGAAGTGTACATATGTATATCCCGGAAGCAACGTAAAACCTGAGATCTGAATACATAGTCGGAAATACTTCTATTACACCAGTCACAGAAGATTTCACTGTTTGGCCTTTAGAATCGTCGTCGAAAATCGGATGGGATGAAAAAGTGAATCGCATTTAAGTTACTTTTTCTAGCATAAGACTAATCTTTGCCTATGACATTAGCGAAAAGTCTTAAAAGCTATCGAGAGGAGCTGAATGACAGTTTGGAAAACAGATTACATCTTTGATGGGACTAGGCATCACTGAACCAATTTGAGCTTTTTATGAAGCGTAGGAGGCTACTACCTAAGTTGGTGTAGAAGAAGGCTCCTAAGTGGAGTTTCCGTTTGCCGGAGAGAGCTGGACAGCAATTTGACTGTCTCTAGGACTAGTTTCGATTTTATCATGGCTAAATTCAGTGCTTTCAGGGCAGCTTGGCTATCAGAGAAGATAAAAATGGTTTTTCCACGAGATTTAGAGAGCAAATTTAAACTTGTGAACTGATTTATGGCAAATAGACAACTCTCCAAATATTCCAGCCCCAGATCCACTGTCAATTTTAGAGCCGTCCGTTTACCATACTTGGTCATGCTCTGAGAGACGGGGTTTGAATTCTTCACAGTCGTCACCAGAGGGGATGACTTCTTTCGTTTGAAGCAGTACCTTGGGAGAATGTCATCCAACGGTATGCCGAAGCATGTTAAGATGACCGTCAGGGGGATGTTCAGAGCTGATGGCTGTAGACCGACGCCGTTAAGCGAGGCGGTGGGGTTGGAGCGCAGGCAACCAGTCATGCAGACTTCAGCGCTGAACCCGTTCCAATTTCTTGGCTGTGGTGGTCTCATTTGTCTTTGTCACCATCTCTATGAGAGAGGATCGGAATCCAGGGTTACTAGTGAATTTAAAGCGACTAATTCCAAGGACTTTATTGCCTTGACTGTCCGAAAAGATGCGGATATCCGTGGCTGATATCACGTTTTTCTTCAGCCCAGATTACACTTCTCTGATCGTCATGATTTCCGCTTGAAACACGCTACAATGATTTGGAAGATAGAACGTTAGGCTAAGGTTAAGCCTGTCGGAGAAACATTACCACCCACCCCGTCGCTAGTTTTGAACCGTGCGTCGGTGTAAAAGTGAATCTTCTTGTCTTTTGAGAATACAACATCGTTTCTGAATGACCTGGGAGGGATGGTTACCTCGAAGTTCTTGTCAAAACTTAACTTAAGTGTTGTGTTGTCTATGTTTCTAAGAGAAATTTTGGCATTTTTCAAAATGGAACTGTAGGTCCCTTCCATTCGTGCGAAAAATGTAACACGCACAACATGAATGGGTGTGAGAAGCTAGGCCTTGACCCATCCCGAGCTGTCGCGCCAGTTATTTACTTTTATTTTTATGTGAGAAAGACGAAGATACCTACAACCTCTGTGAGCTATACCAATATGTGGATGTGGTCCGAAAAGCAAAAACACGTGAGTACACTGGTTCGGCCACATCGAGCGAATGGACAATAATGCTTCAGTTATTCTTTGCCCGCAGTTTCGAGATGACAAAAAAGACCGAACTTCTGTTTTAAAGACCAAGCTATCGCGGATACCAAAGCGCTTGGTCTGGAGAAGTGGAAACAGCGTGCTCGAGATCGAAGAGGATGGATGGCTGCCGAGTCTCAGGCAGTACGGAAGTCAAGTCTCTTTGCTAGTTGCCCAACACTCCTGGTCGAACGACAAATTTATAGATTGTGCCTTTCAACGTGACACTCTCTTCTCGCAATAAACTCCTGAGTACGAGCGCCAACTTTTCCACCTAAGTTAAATTCGGTGTAAAAAAGGTTTCCCGCTTGATTGTGCTGTCAGTTTTCTTTGGACTTGCTCAAATCTTCTGACGTGATTAAGAATACCCTTATCATGTTGAGACAAACCGTGGGTTAACAAATCTTTCGAAGAACGCTTGCGGAATAGTAGCGAGGGGAGGGAGGACCACTATCGCCACACTAAAGTCAATATACTCGTAGATCCACAGACCACTACTGATACTACTATCAAATCCTTCCAGATGTTAGCCCAAAAATGTTCAATACCTTCTTTGCTTCACTTTCGAATCTATGGCTAAAAGTCTTGAACGCATATGCATATAAGAATCTTTGTAGGCTCAGTGTTCGTCGAATCACAGTGCATTCTATGGAGTGAACATTTGCTTTATAATAGGGGGGTATGTCAGGTGGAAAGCGCTCTTTGGAAGTGCTTTCACGTTTTCTTATTGTCTGGTGTTTTGACAACTAACCGCCACTCTTGACGAAACATATCATGTTCGATAGTAAAACTGGCACAAGGTCCTGCTTCTTTCATATCGCCGGCAAAATTCATTATGTCCTTACTGTCCCATGTGTGGTACGGACTGACTTGTATTAAAATAGTCACTACAATGGTTGATTCCCTTCTACAGCAATCGAAACACGGCCTTTTAAAGCCTTCTTAGATAGAAGGTGAGAGCAATCCTATAACAAAGTTCGGCATACATTTTCTGCTCTATCCAGCCCTATCAAGTGACAAAATGACAATTGTCACGGTCCGCCAACCTAGGTCTGATGACTGGCAAGGTAATTTAGGATGAAAACTTCCGTACCGGAACACAGGGAGTGCTGGAAACTTTCATCTTAATCCATTTTTCTGCTCACTACTTTGGAAAATATCCTTAATTAAAATATGCTAAACACATTCACCCCGCATCGTCTCGTTTTTCAGTGTAATCCACTGTGTCAACAGAACTCGAAGGTCCTCCCCCGGTTTGGCAGCTGGGGTTGCAAAGGGTTGGGCTAGGTAGTTGTAGTGCACAAAAATTATGCAAATGCCGTCTTTGGTAAATATTTATCCAACTCACAGAGGTGTCTACGGGAATTTAAGATAAAGACGACCATGAAACAGTTTAGTGCTTGTTCCAGCAGGATTGTCGTCTGGCTGCGGGAGTTCTTTAAACAGCGGCGAGTTTTTCTCTTTGAAAAAGCAAAATGGAGAGGAATGACCTGGGTGTAGTTGACAGATGCTGACAACACAGATTAGAAGAAGCACATGGCCATCTCTGAAAAGGGTAGCCATCGAAACGGAGCCATGTCATCGTCGCCGAATCACTGGAGCATTTGAGCGAAGACAATCTCTCAGGCATGTACATATGCCGTCTAAAGGTTTCTCACAAAAGAAACGACATGGAACCATTAATTAGAATGCCCAGCGCCCTGAGATAAAAGCAAAAAATAAATGCTCCACAGACTAAGTAAACTCTGTAATTATCCTTCGATTTCACTTTTCGCGTACACAATGCCGGCTCGGGGGCTAAATGGTTTTGTTTTCATTTAGGAATATTAAAACACCGGGCAACACCCCATCCATCATAGTTCCGGCGGCGAGGTATGCAGCGCTTCACAGGCCGCGGCAATTGGAACAAGGTGCTGTCAGTTGGCCAATGTATTTTTAATGTTTAATTACTTGACAATGTAATTAAAATGTGTGTGTGTGTATACCCGATTCCGGATGCGTATCACTGTGTTTATACGAGATAGCTGCCCGCACAACAGTGCGGCCTGACAAATAATACTCGCCCTGATATGAGCGAATGCAGGCGATATTCCGATTCGAAAGACACTCAAGGATATCGGGTAGTTTTAATTAAAATGATGTTTACTTTGCGGAGGGACATGTTCATTGGAATATTTTTAATGTCCTTATTTTGGTGCTGGCGGTGGTTGTGGTGGCGGACATTTTTTTTTTGGCAGCGAAAATGTCCTGCAAAGATTTATGGTAACATTTAATAAACATTTTAAAATGTATTTTTAAAATTGCCTCCAAATGAATTTAATATTTTCGCAGAAAACCATTTTTGAATTAAAATTAATGGAATTAACGCAAATACCTTGTGTTCATTTCGATTTAATTAAAGGGTTGGTAAACGCATTAAAGACGTTATCTTGGTTTAATTTAAACGAGTATCGCTTAAGGGGGAAAATAAATAAATAAATTGTTCATTGTACAGATTATTGTGGTTGTTTGTAATTAAATAAATATTTGTGGACGACAGGGAGCACCAGGAGAAGGGAATTTAAAATTATTTTCTGAGAAGGAGGCCACACCACTACAGGATCACTTTGTATGGGAGCTCTTACGAGAAAGTTAGTACCTATGACATGTCCTGGTCAAAATATATTTTATCACTGAACACTAAAGGTAACAATTTCTTAATCTAAACTCATCTAGGAAAACCGCTTTTGGTTTGAATATCGATTTACATGGTACCCGTAAATCGGAAAGAAAAGCAGAGAAGATAGGAAAGCATGTTTTGGTGTAGTGGGTTGAAACATACTTGACATTTGGTCTGACTAGCGTCTAGGCGGTTTCCTCTTCTCCTTTATTGCTGCCGCTTCTATATGCAATCGAACCAGACGAAGGTCTTAGTAGGGTAAAATAAGCGGCTGTGGTTTATTTTGCAATATTCGATATTATTTGTTGAGGAACCTGGCAGCATCGGTGCTACTTTCAACTAGATGGCGCCTTTACTGATGATTTTTAAATATATGTATAATCTAAACTAAGTTCTTGTGCTTGGCATTTTGGTTTACAAACTATAACCTTTCTTTATGAGTGGAACTCTGAAACGTGCAACATCTGTCAATCTTAAAATTACATACTAAGCAAATTGTATATCCTTTTATAACTTTAAGAAATTTTAACGAACGCTACTGGAAGCAAATAAATTTGTTAAAAATTCGGAAACTCGGAAACGTGATAACAACATTATTATTGGCGCTTCCAGAATTTATATAGCTGATTAAATATCTAGGTAAAGGACGATCGATTTTTTTCCATCTATACAACGTAAAGAGAGCCTATCCGATTTGTCCACTCAGTGGTCGGTGTTCCCAAAAGATCTGTGGTGGATGGTGGTGCTATATTTGATGGAGAAGTCTTATTTTTTTTTTTTAACCAGAATGTATACATACATATATGCATGTCTGTACATATGTATGTATAAAATCTTGATTATCCCAATCTTGCTCTATGGCGTTTAAGCATGGACTTTATCGAAGAGGTACGATAATATCTCTTGTTATGAATTTTGGCTCCATATGGGTTGACGAAGCGACCATGATCGCATACAAAATTCGTTTTAGATGGCATACATATGAAGTAGAGCTGTAGACCAATGCTGCAAAGTCTTTTTTTAATAATCCATTCGTTCTCAGGGCTTAATGTATCACACAGTACAAGTGAGCTGAGGTCGATCACAAATTGAATAGGATTAGGTTTCAATGGCGCCCAAGGATGATGTTTAGACTAACTGAGGACGTTTGTTATACTTGTCTTTGCTATAATTCGCGGCATTTGGTTTCGAATCTCCTGATGTCATCATCATTATCAGTTCAATCAATTCTTCAAGCCATGACCACTCTACGCCAGTGTTATGCCTTTGCAAGTAGAGCCGACATCGGCTTTCTCAGTTGATCAATATGATAAGCAAACCACATGGCCAACCTGTCTTGGAATTTAAATCGAAACGCAGGAATTTAAGATGTCGTCCTAAATGGCGCGCACAATTAGAAGGGGACCTCAACCAACTTTAGGTAGCTACGGACCTGGATAACTGGAAAGATTTGTAGGTTGCAGACCAGGTTTGCCGCAAATAGAAAGCACAGTGCATGAAATTTGCTAAAAACTTGTTCTGCAAAAAAATTATACTTTAGCTCGAGGTTTACCAAGTTCTAGCGTTATGCAACCATTCATTCTTCGCGAGATTCCAAACGGCGACATGACAAATTATACCCTTGGAAGTTTGTCACTCCCCAACGAGAGGTGGTGCCGCAGAAAATGTTCTGTGGATATTATCACATTATTGACCTCTGCCCAGTAAAGAAAGAAGCGACAGATTTACACAAAAAGGTAGGAAATCGTAATCCATCTTATGAGTACCAAACATTCTCGTGATATGCTGCAGCACCGCGTCAAAGTAAACTATACCGCGAGTGTTGGAGTAATGGTTTTTGACGGGGTGGTAGAAGGTTTCAGTGATTGCTGTGCAGAGAAAGCACTTGAGCACACAACCCACTTCCTTTGCCTTTGTCCACCTCTGTACTGCATTATAATTCTTCCAGGATATTGAGTACCAGACAACCCGGTAAACGACATTTAGAAAACCAGTTTCCTGAAGACTTAACCATCCCTGGAGCTTCTACTGAACATTGGGTAACAGTGCTAGAAAAAGTTTTCCTCTGAACCTTGCTAGCGAACTGATTGGAAGCAATATATCCGCTCACTGTGGCCAAAAGTCTTGAAACAATTATTCGTGGAGAAAGAGGAATTCAACCATAAATTTACACAGTAATCATCTCAATAGGACGAAGCATTTTTAGAGCATTTTTTGAAGATTCAAAGATTGTTGTTCATATTTTGTGTTTCAGGACTATCAGGACTATCAAAGGCTTATTATACGTGGTTTCGTCGCAGGAAGATTTTAATTTCGTATAGGATTGCAAACGATGAAAACAATTGACCACTGACAATAAAACTTTGCCTTGACATCGATAGTCTTCTTGTGATGTTGGAACTCAAAGCAGAAAACTAATCTGAAACAAAATGCACGCACAGAAAAGAGACTCCGCGATTCAGCTGCGAAGACGAAAACGAAGATCCTGAATTCTTCCCATGTTACTTCAGTCTTTATGTATAAGAATGTGACGTCTTCCATGCATTAAACATCAGTGACATTCTGGCCTTCTGCAAGGAAAAGATTCTCCTAACTACAAGCACACCAGTCCATAATTTTTCCAGCTTTCCTTACATCTTCCCTGAGGTCTTAGTAAAGGGAATGCTTTTCAACCACTCATACCATGCTTCTGAGAAATCAACACAGTCTTTAGGTCTTTCAGAGACTTCCATCTAGGTCTAGCGGCAGGTCTGTAGTTCTATCTCATAGTACCAGTAATATATAGGTTTTTCAATAAGGACATAACAGTTTTGTATTTAAATAAAATACAGCATAACCAAGATATCAGGCTGAAATTTATTCCAGGTGTAGTACATACGTTTAATTTAAGTATGGAATTCGATCTCGTTCATATTACCACCGTGAGCGAGTTTGCAGCGATCGATTCTTTGGAGCCAATTTTCCACCACTCTTCCACACGTATCGGCTGGAACGTTGGCAATATCGCGTTCGATATTGTTCCTGAGGTCCTCTAATGCTGTTGGTTTGTTGGCATAAACCAACGACTTAACTTAAAAGAAATCCAACGTCGTTAAATCGCATGAGCGAGGCGGTCATTCGATCGGACCATATCACGAAATTGGAGTAAGCGCTCTTAAAGTTGCGACCACCGACTCAGAGTTCCCGTAGTAGTTTGTAATAATTTCCAAATGTTGCTCTCTCGTGAACTTCACCATAAAAATGTAAACCTGGAGTGACGTTTTGACACTGACAGATCATAAAAAATGTTAAAGGGTGCGTTGGTATTAAAATACAAAATTGTTATGTCCTTATTGAAAAGCCCTAGTCATATAATTACCGTTCTTAGTAAACTCTTAGCTGAAGGACATAGGTAATCATTGTAGGACATTTTTTTTTAATAAAACCTCTTAGAATTTTATTAACTCCCTTAGCCAGCTGCACGAACTCCCACTTATTGGGAGACCTACAAGGAATTAATGCACATCCCCCAATAAGTAAACTAATAGCATGTCGCCATGCGTGCCTCGAGCCTTAAAAAAACTACTTCCTTCCAGACTTTATCACATTAATGTGCTAAAGGTCACGATTTTACCCGCAAATACCTCAAATACAGGAAAATTTTCACTTTCGCATGGGCATGGTAAAAGCGCACCAAGAACGAAAGCAACGCGAACAAAAGAAAACGTCAAAGAAAACCCATGTGCTTGGCTAAAAGGAATCTTTTGATACAAAAAAGAAACCATAAGAAGGCTATTCTCTCCCAACTCGTTGTGAAAGTTGCGATACAATCCAACAACAAGGCTTGACAGGGTGCAATACAAGCGGCGTGCTGTGCGAAGGACTCTCTCATGAATTTTTCTCTCATCCGCTCTCGTCTCTTGGCTGGATATTGGGTGGTGTTGTGTTGTGTACACTCAAATGTTTATCCCTAAATAATGTGATAAACAAAACAACAGTGGCGTAGTGTGTAAACAATTTACGTGGGGCTGACCTGCTGCCGAGAAATACGAATTTTTCATTGTTTTTTGAATAAAATTGAAAATTTTTCATCCACCATTTTGTCTGCAGACGACAAATGTACCGATATAGAATGATTTGCAAAGGGGAAATCTGTGAAAATCCAAATAAAACAGAAAATTCAACAAAATGGGTGCTGGCGCCACCCATATTCTGCAAAATCGGCCAGAAAAAGCTCCACCTTTGGTTTGCATGCAGAGCAATTCCACGCACACATGCACGTCGGACGATGAGTGCGGGCGAAGGGGGCTGGGGTGTTGCCCTCGTGGGTTGGCTGCATTTCACTATTGCTGGCCAACAGAGAGTGTAGAGTGCTCTCTGGATTCTTGAATGTGCGCACACACTATCAGACCACTTTTGACAGAAGGGATATCATGTACTTGTACTAGCGCCATGGTCTAACTCAATGTGTTAGTCAGTGCGTGGGGTTGAGTCGGCTATCGGCAGTCGGTCGTCGGCTGTCTCTCTTTCAGCCGCTACATCTCTCTCTGTCGGTGGTGGTGGTGCATTTTTTCTAGAGTAGAAAACGTCAGCAGCATGCCGGGTGCTCCTGCTTCAACGCCTCTCCCGTGCTCTCTGTGTATACTTGGTTGCGTATACGCCCTGTAGCCCCACTGTCGGATGAAACGGGTGCTGGCACGAGAGGCTCAGCGCGTGGTACATTTCTTTGCGGTACTTTGCTTGATGTATGTTCGTGTAGGTATGTATGCGGCGCTGCACGAGGGGAGGTGGTGGTAGATGGTACCACATAGCGAACCATTAGCGGTGACCGTTTTACGCGAAGCACTCGCATTTGTGTTCAGTGCTAAATTGCGACGGTAGCGGTGTGTATATGACGAATATTTTCGCGTGCTCTCGCTCGCTCGTACGCTCGCTCTCCGGGTGTGAAAGACGATAGAGTGTTTTTTTTTGACGTACGAAATAGTAAATAATAAACAACGGTTAATTTCCGTTAATTTTATATGCAGTTCACTGCAGTTGTTGTTGTTTGCATTCAAAAGGTGCATGGGTGGAGAAGAGTGCTTTTCAAAGAAACCACGTCGCGGCGCTAGTTTTGTGCGGAAGCAAATCAAAGTTCCGGTTTCGGTTGAGTGCACGTTCGTTCGAGTGATGGTCGTTGTGCATTGAAAATTGTTGTTGTCTTGTATCAGAGGACAAATATGAGCCACCTGCAATACGCAACTCTCAGCTGATGTGCTACAGTGCTTTACCAGTGTAGGTGTGTATCCATTTCCGTTTAGAGTATTTGTAGGTCTATTTATGAGCAACGTTCGTTAAGGGGGAACGCTTTGTCGGTGGAATAGCTCGTCAATCTGAAGGAGTGATGCGTTGCAAGCATGGCACGCACAAAACGGTTGGGTGGTGCTACGGAATTTTCTGAGGTCAACGTAATGGGTGCCGTTTTGTGCATCACCTGCTTCTGTCATACAGTGACGTGATTGTTTGTACTTGCGCGAACTCGAAATGCTATCGGTGAAGTGGTTCACGCTGAAAAGTGAGATTGAAATGTCACCGTGGTTGATGGGCTTCAAATATGAGTTACAAGTGTCTGGAGTTAGAGAGCAACCCTTTTTTGTGATCCTTAAAGCGAAATTGAAGGATTTTTCGTTGCATAGTTTACGCATGCGCCAGTAGGAAAACGAGTGGGATGACGTTATGAAATGTTTCCTTTTTTGAGTCCAGTAATATGTCACGTGTTTTGATCGTTTTTCGTCTCATTCAAGTGGCAATGATACACTAGAAGCAGAATTCAAATCATTTCGGGATACAGAGTGCTTTCTAACGATTAGTGAGCAGAGGTTCTGTTCCTTATGGGAGCAATTAAGCTTTCTGGATGTGACGAATCTCAGTTTAAGTCACATAAAGTTTAAACTCGTGAATATTGCAAGCGTTAACTTACTCCAGGTCTTTGAATACTTGATCTTATAGGCTGTGCCGATACTGACTTACAACCAGATGAATGACTTTTTTTGACATCGCCTTACGACCATACAAGGTGTAATGCCTTGCAACTAATGTGGCTACACAGGTAGTAGGTGACGCTACAGGCTCTCACTCAAGAAGTTCTCTACTAACCTTATTTCACTGCCTCCAGTTGCGAACTCCAAGTTGGATGATGTTTCCTTCTGCTTGTGCGCGACAACTTCTTCGAGTTATTTCTCCTTTTAGTAACTTCACTGCGTTGTTCCTCAGGGTTAAGAATCCAAGACTCTGCGGACTAGAGCGTAAGTGTCTATTTGCTCCATATGTTTAAGTGGTCGATAGACCTCAAGACTTTTTAGCAGCTTTTCTTGCAAGACGCTGGATGAGCCTACAAAAGTCAAGGGCGTTAAAGAATTTGTGCATTTGTTATGTTTTGTTATGTATTCTTGAATTATCAGTTGATAAATGTTGCCAGTCCACTCTAAATGACAAACTTTTCAGTTGGAATCATTGCCCGACATAAGTTTTAGCTGCATCTAATTGCGCTGAATGGTTGCACTTAAAGGTTATTCTAGAGGTTTTGTGTAGGATCCATGGGACCCATTGTTGCTCTTCTTTAAAAATTGTTTTTTGTATTTTCTGTATTTTCTTAAAACGGGTTTAATCTTTTTAGGAACTCTCTTCTTCGGTAATCCTCTGCTTTATCATGAAGATTTAGACTGAAAATATAGATCACGTCGACTACTAATGCACAGGAATGGTCCAGTTAACATAAAGTATAAAACATAAAGTTTGAAACGGTCAAGAAGACCAAATGCCCACCAAAGAGAACGATGAAAGACTTTAGATCGGATATTTAGTACCATTTTCAGCCTCGAACCAAAGCTGTCTAAATATCATTACTCTAGAATTTCGAGTAAGAAACTTTAATGCGTCGCAGTATCAAACCGCGTCGAAGAACATGATTAAGCTAGTGGGCATCTTAACAAACTAAACCATTTTTCAGATTCAGAGTCACGGTTCTCTTTGGAAGAAGAGGAAACCTCTGAACACATACTCTGTGAATGTCCTGCACTGCACTTGTGACAAAAACGGATCTTCTACATGTAATTCTGTTAGTGGAGTTTGGGAACTCGGCTACTAATGACATACTCACCTTCATAAGGGAGGTAGTACGAATATTAGATTAGTTACACCGATGTGGTCGCCGTAACATAGAAAGCAGTGCGTTGGACTGCTCTGCAACTGCGAGAGTTCAAGTCACAGCCACGCTCACTGATCATTTTTCGTGGCACCACCTCTCGTCGTGGAATGACAAGCCTCCGAAAGTATAATTTGTCATGAAAAAGCTTCTCAATTCGCGGTTCAGAGTCGGTAATAAATTGTAGGTCCCTTCCATTCGTGCGAACAGTACAACATGCGCAACATGAATGGTTGCGAGGAGCTAGGCCTTGGTTAATCCCGAGCTGTTGTGCCAGCTATTTAATTTTTTTTTAAACCGATGATACAATAGATCTTTCTGTGTCAGCCATAAGTACAAGTTTTATTAAAACAAAAATCTGAGCCCTAGTCTCCTAGCGTCCTTTCTCGTAAGACCATGTTAGGATAGATTGATGCCTATCACATTGTTTTGAGTTAATTCGCTGCCGCCGTCTCCTGCTCGTTGTTACCGCAATGTCCAGGCGCCAAACATATTCTTACCCGGTTCTGTGCGCAGAATACCTTAAGCATTATACGACTGTTGACGACTAGTCTAGATATAATGACATTCAATTCTAGCTCTTTGAGTGTGGCCCAACTATTGATTTAAATGTCGATGTTTCTGTCAAATACCGATTTCAGCTCCAGTAGTTCCGCAGCGTTAAGCGTCGCTAGAAGCTCTGTTTTAAACAGTTTGAATGCATCCGGAAGTCTTATGGATATTTTCAGTATTTTCTGCGTCGAAAGAGAATATGGCAGAACCCGTTCCGTTTAATGTTTTAGAGCTATCTGTGTATAAGGCTATTTCCTCCGGTTGTCTTATTACATCCCTTCGCTCTGCCTTCCTTTTGATGTACATGATCATATATAGCGTACCGAAGTCTAGTAGAGGAAGGATGCTATTGACAGGTCGGAGATAACAGAGTGTGTCGCACACTACCGTTTTTAAAGTATCCCAAGTTTGTGGGCCTGAGCGCACTCAGGCGCGACTGATATTGTTCCTTCTAACTGTGGCCAATTCCAGGCAATGAAGAAATCGACTAACTTGCAAGGACAGAAGCAGCCATAGGTCCGGAACCCTCATGTGGATTGGAAACATAGAAGAGTACTTTCTAAGATCCTTCCCGGAAACCACCACTGAAAGAAGTCAAAGGCGTGCATCGAACTCACAACTCACAAAAAGTCTAAGAATTCTAACGAGATTCCTTACAGGACACTGTAAGCTTAGAATTAAAAATTAGGCCTAGATGACAACAATGTCTGTAGATTCTGCAATGAGGCTAAGAAAACTCCTGAACACATTCTGGGTCAAGGCGGTGCCCTCACTCACATCAGACATATTAATCAGTGCGGACATCCAATAGGGATCAGATCACTAAATCCACTCCACTCTAATTCCTAGGGAAATCAATTTGGAAAATATCTTTGATAGAATCCAGGAATATCCTCGCATAACAGAGTAGAAGGCACAATAGATCTAGCTATCTCACAGTGCGCATATATCCCCGCGTATCAATCAATAATCTTTTAAAAAGCAGACAAAATGGTTGTCACATGACGTAACTGGAGGGGCCTTTTCGATAACCGATTGTAATTCCACAACAGATTTTCTTGCTAAATACAAATTTGTATTCGGGCTCTGTAGCATTGGTATTGTGCTTATACATTGTTATAGAATTAATTCAGGAGACATCTTATATCAGTGGTGGAACTTCAGTGGATTTCTTGCTAAAATTGGTTATACATGATTAGTAAAAGCCATCAGAGTCGCTTGTCTCTTCCTAACAGTAACTTTTTGGTTTACTGGCATTTGTTTGCAACATGGTAATGGCGCGGATCTATGCTGAACATTGAAAAAGTTTGAAAGCTCAAATCTGAAGTCAAACGTTGACAGTTCTTTAGTCTGTAAATCGGTCAGATCCTTTATGAATATGGTGAGGGAATCTTGTACGTACGCTAGCTGCCAGGGTTTTAGGCTAGGATCGTCTCGGAAGAGCTTGTGTAAATTTCCCTTGCCACTGTCCAACTGCCTTCACTCCAACTGTGATATCAGAGGTGTTCTTCTTTGCTTTACATATTTGCATTTAAATTATCGAATATGATTCAGAGTCATACTTAGGTTAGGTAAGCGGCCAGGCGAAAGGATGAAACCATATCGCCAAACTCAGGTCAATTAGGACCCATTGTGATACCCGTCGGAGGAAGAGAGATGTCTCCTACCCGTAAGAACGCTACCCATTAGTTACAGTTGCATATGTACAAGGTGGCGCAAAAGTTGTCACCCGATGTTCTATGGCTGTCATTTTATTTATGGTTTTTTCCATCACCAGAACTTCCGGTGATAGGTCCTCGCATTCTTGATGGATATTCTCTGAGGGCTTCAAGAGTCTGTGGCTTGTTGACATAGACTCATGACCAAAAAACCCCAAAAAAAGAAGTCTGGAACGGTTAAATCAGGCAATCTTGCCGGCTAGTGCAAATCGTCAAAACGAGAGATTAGGCGAGCTTAGGTTAGACGCGCTTGGCGGTTAACAGCTAACAGCTGATGGACCGTCTGCACTTTGTTAAGGAACATCTACAGTCTTTCATCAAAATTCTCTGTAAAGACCGACGATTGATGCCCAATTGCGTGGCACGTCGTCTGGTCGATATTCCGGGATCCTCTGCGACATCTTCAGCCACAGCTGCGATATTCTCAGCAGAACGGCTGCTCCGGGGCCGGCCAGACCTGACAGCATCTCGTTTTGCCCATACTCTTCTATGCGAGTGGCTTAACGTCGTAGTGTTTCACGCTGCGCCAACACCACCGACGAATTATTCCGCGTTCTTTAGGAGTATAGCGATTCATGTCTTGTTGACGTGTATTATGTATCTGTGTACTTCACAAATGTCAAAGTAGAAATTACATTTGCTGCCATTTGCAAAAATTATAGCGATGACTTTTGCGCCACCTTGAATATATCTAGTGATCATGGCCAACTTACTGTGTTTGTGATACAAACCACCCTGTGGATTTGATGAATTTCATTATTTGGTCCACCGGTGTATCGGATAATTCTTCAATGTCTTTGAAAAAGTCTCGTCCGAAGAACCTATTTCTTAGCTGGCAGAGACTAGGGCAATGGCAAAGGAAATGGGTTGTATCCTCGTGGAGCTCCTTATCGCCACACCCCCTACAAGGATCTTCTTCTGTAAATCGAAGGTTTTTCATATGGTACCGCAGCGTATAATGCTCTGTGATCACTCCTATAAGGGTAGATAGGGATCTTCTGTTGATCTGCAGAAGTCTGTGGGTCCTAGCCCTATCGAATTTAAGCCATATCTTCCTTGTGGTTGCACAAGTGTTAATCTGTTATTAGCCTCCCTTAAGGCTTAAGGTTCATACATATGTACCTACGTCTCAGCGAGAAGATTCTATGGGCAGTCTTTGGTGAAATTGTCTTTCTGCTCTGTGGAAGTATGAACATGATTTCTCAAGGTTTCTTACTTAAGACTCTGGAAATAGATCCGAATCCAAATAAACTTTGTACGATTATTTGTTTGTAGCAGTTGCCGTAGTAAATGTCTCAGTTTTCCTCATTTCTTTACTTGAGCCATCTTCTCTCACTTCTCGAATGGCATCTAACTTCTGGTTTATACCAGGCTCTGCCCTTCGGTAATTGCTCGTTGCACTTAGTCTGTTGGGGGTCAGAACATTCTAAGTGTTCTAATCCGACTTATGCATTCTTTTACTGATATCAGGTAGTCTTTGTGGAGGAATAAAATTTAATCGCTTCTGAAGCCATCGTGTTGGATTAAGACATAACACTTCTACTTCTGTATGTTTAGAAAGCAACAGCCTGGCACCATACGAATCAACTTTAATATCCTTCTTTTTTCACTATGCTATCCGTTAGTCCTTATCCATTACAAAATATAAAATTCCACGCATCGTACCACCACAGACGTTGCAGTACCTACACTGAAACTCATAATTAATTCAAAAATATTTTTTCCTGGCTCTCGGGAAATATTTGATAAATAACATCCGACCTTTTTGAGTAATATCCCATAGGGTATATCAAATTTGAAACATCGTTTTTTACCTAGAGAATAAATTAATAGAGAGCGAAATTCTAACCCTTTCTAACTCTCCTTCGGATATAATCGGAGAAATGGAATAATTTGTACGGCTGCTCCAGCATCGTCTTCGAAGAAGAACGGTCCAATGATTCGTTCCGCACATATTTCAGCCCAAACACTCACGCGTTGATTGTTGAGAGGTTTTTCGTGAATTAATTGAGAATTTTCATTGGCGTAGAACCGACAATTTTCTTTTTTTAAGGGTCCATTCAAAATGGACCTCATCGCTCATGATAATTTTTTGGCAAAAATCATCATCGATTTGAGCCATGTTCACCACTTTGAGGTGTCGTATACTGTTCTATGGAACAAATTCTCTTGTACTGACGCTTCGATTGTGGGCTGTCATAAGCCGATCTGTAGCTTTTGGACAATAACTTGGGAAAAAATACTCATTTAGACTTGACAAATGCTTATTTATATTTTAGGAAAGGGTGTTTGCTGGCAATCAACACACCTTTAATTTCGCGCAGAAGAATGTATTCTCCTTTTCAGGCAACCAAGCTGTTTTAAGCAATACAGTCATCTATCCCTGGACTGCAATGGATTCAATGGCAACGAAAGGATTGACTGTATGCGGCTCTAAAGCCCATTCGGGGCGTAAACAAAATCTGCTTTGAACGCCAAAAAAAGAAAGGCCCTCCTTCTACGTTCTCTGCAGCCTAGAATAAGACTCTTGGACAGAAATGCTTGAAGCTTATGTAAGTGAATAAAGTGAAAAAATTTCCCTTCACATACTCACAATTTGTCCAGCCTTTCTTCACCTTAAAAAGCAGATTTTCTGCGGCAAAGTCATCCTGCTACAAAACCTCGAGGTTATCTTCCTCAGAGTCTCTAGAGTAAACAACCTACTCTAGGATTTTTAACAGATGGCACAATAGGGTTCAAAAGAGACAGGAGTCCCAAGGCAAGTGCTCCTGAACACTACCTTATCTTCAGCACCCAAAATTTCGAAAAATCTTTTCTTTTGAACAAACTCGTAGTCTCCAAATTTTTAATTTTTAAGACCAGTGATTTAAGCCAAACTTTGGTGAGTCAATTAGTAGATTGCATCTGAACGACTGAAGGTATGCATACATATTCAAATAAAACACTTTTCTGGGGGGTTATACTTATCAATTTATTTCTTTCAATTGATTCCTCTATGAGAAAGTTATGTGTCCGTTCTTCGTAAAGGTCCAATCCACAATGAGCTATTCGCGTCATTCACACAACGGTGGTAGGATCACCGCCCGCCACTGAGCAATCGAGTTTATGTGCTCTCTGCTACTGGCGGTTGCTAGGCATGCCGCTCCGAGCCTCAATATGCCGTTCCCATAACTTACATGCGGACTAAACCCACTGTTTCTATTCTAGGGAAGCATTTTTCCGACATACTGTCTGATGGTCAACTCTCATATTTAGTGAAACTTGCAGGGGTTTCTAACCAATTGTAATGCAAATACATTAAAACTGGTAGTAGGGAACAAGTAAAGTTCATACAGGGATGTCATTTCAATATACCTTATCTTCAACATACGAGTATAGGATCGTGTACAAGCCTGGAAAATAATAAAGTGGTCTAAAATGCTTAAGGAGATAAACCTGTTCATAGTTTGGACATAACTTAACATTGGTTCATTATGAAAGACACAACGATGTGTGATTCTAATTGAAATCCATTTCGGTGGACAGGATTTCAGCTACCTCGATACTTTGCTCTTTCCTCTTTGTAAATGTACAGATGGGGGAACAAATGAAGCATATAATTCCCTGCAGTTTGACAGTTTTTTCTTCCAAACTTCACCATGTAGCTTCTAAGCTTAAGTCAGATGATGGCTTGGTGCAAGAAAAATCATTTTACTGAACAGTTTCTTAGAAACAAGAACATAGGATGCGAAATCATCAACTTTTGCAACGACTAAATTTCTATGTGTTATTTTATACTAATACCATTCCAGTTTGTAGACACTTGAAACCATCTGGTCAGAGGTAGTATTCTGCGTTTTTCCATACATGAAAGGAAATTTTATGGCGCAAATCCTATGGCAAAGGTTGCTGAACGATTCATGACTTTCGCACCCTTTTCTTCACATCGTTCATGTACGACGGAGTGTACTGCTGCTGCTGGTGCTCTCGCTCTCAACTTTGTTCCTTTCATGAATGATAAAATATTTAAATTTAATTAAGCCCGCAAAGAATGACGACAAGCTACGACGATATGTACTTACGTACCGTCGAGCTGAGGAGGGTGTACTTACTTATAGTGTGCAGAACGGACGTTCGTGCGTACGCTGGAGGGTGGTCTAACGAAAAGGTGGTTTTGTTTTGCATTTTAAGTAAGTGAAGGCGTAAGTGGATGTTTGCGGCTTAAACTATGTTCAATCAAATAAATTATTTAGTAGAAAATTTAACAATATAGAGGGAGGATTAAAATGTAGTGAGGATATACAGATTATGGATGACAGATAAGCTAGAAGGATGTGCGTAGTTGGTTAAGCAAACATAGATGAATATTTTTAGCTTACACATGCTACAAGGGATTAACCTAAACGAGAAGTTGAAAACTAGCTCTAAGTCCTAGTCATTAACAGCTAGATTTGTGAAAAAACATGTAATCCTTTCTAAGGTAACAGAAGGACACACACAAAGAAATCCTTAATTTCCAGATGCGGGTACTTATAACAAATTACAGATAACTTATAACTACAAAGGATGTAAAAGGATCTCACAGAGTCATTTACAGAACAATGGACCAGGAAATTCACAGAGGAAGTTTAACTTCAGAAGGTTACAATCCCAAGAGAAATTCAGAATCGCTTTCGAATGAAGTTTTAAGAGGTCCAACATCATTGCAGTCCAAAGACCAATTAGAGAATGAATTCCTTAGCTTGACGACTACGGCCTGCATTCAAGTTAATCGTAATTGGAGGCATGCAGAGCGGCTTCGCTTTGGATGACCTGAGTTGCTCTCGAGCTCATGAAGCAGAAGAGAAGGGGTGATCACCGGCTCTTCAATCGGAAAAATAAGGTCCATGAGATTCGCGAAAAAAAGGTTAAAAGGAGAATGCTATTGCAAGAAGGATGTCCGAAAATGACGTTCAGAAGAAGAACTCAAGGCCATTAAGCCCCTGCCGAAGTTGGAGGACATGGAATGATTATACTTTTGGCAGCTTAATAACTAAAACATTCAGAAAAAATAAATTAATTAACTAAGACGATGCTAGCCAACAATTCTGGCCACCATACCTGGACCAACAATGCTTTGAGAGATGACGGTGTAGCAACTGAGCTATTTAAAGCACCGGGAGATGAATTATTCGAGCCAGGCCAGAAGTATTTTTACTGAAGGGTATTTGTGGTAGATATATTAGACCGTGTCGACTGGTCTAATGGAGTACCCGTAACATTGGGGATGTTCCCAAACGTGTTCTAGGCTGAAATCCATACCATTGAGATCTGCGCCAGAATAAAACTAAATAAAGGTACATGCGCAAAAATACATGCGTATTTCATATTTCATACAGTCAGCATAAGCATTGATATCCTACTTCGTGGAACCTATGTCACTTGCCAGGTACAACAAGGTCAAAACGCTACTAGGGCGTTGTAGGCAATGGGACTGCGGATGAGCTGGCTAGGGTCGGTTCGGCCTCCGCGCTTTTGGTAAACCTTCTGTGGCGTTCATTGGGCTACCGCCACAGCTTTGTTAAACAACTAGGAACCCCAACTTCGCCCGGGCTTAGGCAAGTCAAGAGACTTTTCAAGCCATTCTCCTACAAGGAAATTCTAAACCTTGATGGGAACAACATGAGGAAGATATTGGTCTACCTTTCCGGCCATTGGGGCCTAAGATATAACCTCAATAAACTAAATATTTGTTCAAATACAGAGTATCAGCTCTGGAAGAGGAGGAAACCTCTGAACACATTCACTGTGAATGTCCGGCACTGCATTGGCTACGATCTTCTATAGGAAATTATTTTCGTTAGCGGAGTTTCAAAAGCTCGGCTACTAATGACATACGAACCTTCATGGAGAAAGTAGTAGATCTATTAGGCTAAGTAGACCGGAGAAACAATAGATCAGCCATAAGGGCTAATGCTTTTTGGGGAGACCAAACTTAGTTATGTAACCAGACAAGCGAGTCAAGCTAAGGAGCTATTTTTATAGGCTGTCCACATCGTTCGGAATCGTATGCAGGTAGATATCCTATTCCACGGTTTGGTCAGTGATAGAAAGTGCGAACGAATAATGTTCTTACCGGCCCCTAGTGGAATATGAACTTGTTCCCCGAGTGAATTATCAAAAATCCCCCACTTCCACAAAGTTGACAAGCAATACAGACGACTCAAACAGAACGTATCAAACAGAACCCGATGACAGGTATAATTTGGAGGAAAATAGTGTCACGCTTTGTCAACCTTAGGTTGGGTTAGGTTGAAGTGGCTGCCAGCCAAAGCCAACACACGTAGACCCATGAGGGGTCCGTTGTGATACCACCAGGATCTCGAAAAGATCTCCTGCCTATTCATTGAAACCAATTGGAGCTTCTTATGAAGCGTAGAAGGCTACTGACATCAATGTTAATTAGGTCGCCTAAGTTTGTAAAGAAGAAAGCTCCCAAGTGGAGTTTCCTTTTGCGGGAGAGAGCTGGACAGGTGCAAAGAAGATGGAGAATCGTCTCCTCCTCCTCCTCGTCCATACAGCTTCTACAGAAGTCATTTGCGTAAAGGCCAAGCCTAGTAGCATGCTTGCCTATTAGACAGTGTCCAGTAATGACACCTATTATAGTGCTAATATGCAATCTATTTAGAGAAATCAAATACTTAGAGCGTTTCAGATCCAGCTTGGGCCAAATCTGCTTTGTCGCTAGACATGTTATACCACTTGTCCACCTAAGATTTGTTCTTTCGATAGCATCTAGCTTTAATTTGAGTTTGCACGTAGCGATCGGTATACCTAAGCTGCCCTTATCAGGCCCAATAGGTAATGTTGTTCCATATCTGGCGAGTTCATCAGCCTTGCAGTTCCCTGGAATGTCACTGTGCCCTGGCACCCAACAAAGGTGGATATTGAACTGCTCCGCCATCTCTATAAGAGACGATCGGCAATCTAGGGCTTACCTAAGATTAAAGCAGAATAAGCGTATACTTTTAAGATGCTTCTTAATGCAACCGAGAGTTACCTTGGGAAATGCTGGCACCACCCTTTAAGGTACCTGACCACCTTATAAATTTCAAAAAATCGATTTTTTGTTTTTTGCATTTTCTCAATTCTTATACTTTTAAAAATCATCTCCAAAAATTTTTTTTACAAAATTCGAATTCTAACAGTGTGAAATAAGTGAAAGTTCTACTCTCAGTTCTTGGTCGAGTAATAAAGAGTAAAAACTTTAAACGCGTTTTTCTCGAAACTGCTTTTTTTCAAATGGCAGACAGATTATCTCAGAAATTACTCGGCCGATTTCAATGAATTTAGTCTTGTTTTGTTCGTTTTGTATGCCAATTTACTACATTTTGTAAAAAAAATTAAAATTAATTATAATAAAAAGGGGTATTTTTTCAACTTTTTTTTCCAAACATGCGCCATTTTTTTTGTTTTTGAGATTTTTGCCAAATTGTGGTAAATTGTCACGTAAGAGACCTTTCTTTTGAAGATGCCGTTCTTTTTGTTTGTTTCAGATCTACCAATCCTGAGATAAACTGTCCGCCATGGGACACCAATTCTTTGAGGCCTCAACTTTGGCGCCTTCCGGATAGTGGTTAATAAATGAAATTAAAAAAAATTCAATAAATTTTGTGTTCTATAAACTTCAAGTAACACTTTAAAAAAAGAATCATTGTAATATCTAATACAGAACCTGAGAAATTTTTTTTTGAAAATGTAGTATTTTTTAGCCTCCTAAGGTGGTCAGGTACCTTAATTTTCAGGAAAGGTCCATTGTATAATTGGAACGTTTTCTTAGAAATTTACGAGAATTTGATCTAGTCTTGCTGCTTTGTTTAATTTAAAAGCATTGTTCAAGGCAACGGCTTTGGTCCTCTTGCAAACATCAATACGAAATTAAAAAAATTAGATAACAGATAACCTTTTTTTGGTTTTGAAGTAAATTTATGTATGTATATCTATTATGCAATTTAGATAGCAGTAAGATTTGCATTTTCAAGATCACAGTCTTGCTAGTACATCTGAGTCTATCAACTTGGCGGAATCATCCGCCTAAACGAAATCCCACTCGTCCCTTCTTGATATCCACTTGCCAGTACCATTCCCTTGCCATTTGCTTATCTTGTAAGTTTTTTCCAGTGAATATCCTTTAATTTATTTATTTAAAACAAAACACAAGTCCTCGCAAATTCAAATCAATTTCAACTTGAATCCCTAATCAAAAGGATCCAAATCCTAATGCTCTCTAAAAAGCCTAACTGCGCTCTACTAGAAACAATTTATGTCCGTGGCATTCGCATTCGAACGACACATTGCATAATTTTCCAATCTACATTATCCGTAGATAAAAGTCCAACTGATGCCACCACCAACCACTACTACCAGCAACCACGAACGCTGCAGAGTCAGCCAGGTTCATTGCATTTCAGATTCCCACATTGATTGACGCTCAAATGCAGGCCCATAGGGATGAACACAGAACTAGAAAAAACTCCCCAACAACTGCATGCAATGTCCGCGCGAAGCGTAGGAACACCGCCCACCCATCAACCGTAATGAATGGTGATGCATGCAAAGCCATTTTAGTATTCAATGGATGACCCATAAAATCCGCGTAATTCATTCGACCACGGGTTCGCCGGGATTGTTGTCGCTCAGGTCCTGCTGTGTTCTCCAACTTCCCACACATGTCCGAAGTCTCTAAATCTCCCAGCTGAGGCAATAATTTTACACTCGCATTTCAATCTAGGATTTCTATTTCGTTTCAATGTTTCTATTTCTGTTTCTATTTATCCTTCTTTCTTCCACAGATAATTGGACGCAATCAAATGGTCGCACATTCGCGTCACCGACCAAACAACAAGGACCCCACACAAAACAGATATTTGCCTAAATCCCAAAAAGCGAGGAATAACTGAAAGGACTCTCCCAAAAGTAGCTGCAGGCAACTTGTGTGCAAAAAACGAGACAATTGGCCCAGCATAAGGATAGCGTATGTAGGTGGATTGATTGATGTACTGAACTGAAGCATCGTTTCGATTAGGACGCAATCGAAAAAGAACGAACAACAGTTGTAAGGAGTGAACGACTGCCGGATATAACTCTTTCAAAATCCATTCGATTCACATCGACAATGCTTGTCACCGATTTTTTCGCAGCACCAGCTCGTTGAGATACAATTACCACACACAGACATCGCAAACATGACACACGGGTGTTGCAAAAATCCTGCATAAAGTGTCGACTGTTCTCCCAAAAGAGTGCTAAGGGTTTTTTTTTTTCCTGTCCTTAGGACACGCAAAAAAGAGGAAAAACGGTCTCAGATCGAAGCACATTACACAGGAATAAGGTTGCAACCGTAGAGGGTGCTTTAAATTAAAGTGCGCTGAGCTGAAAAATTGCTTTTGCTGCTGCAACGCGAACTAATTGGTTTTATTTGCTTCGGCAGCCCCTGGCTTTCGGTCTGAGGGAATAAAATATACACACCAGCCACTCGTATAAGTTTGCATTCAATTGTATGCAGATTGGGTTCACGAGAAAGTGAAAGAAAATACTTTATCCAGCGCCGTCTCGCCTGTCGCACTTACCGGATTCCAGAGACGCCTGCAAAATAAGCGCACCGACCGCACCCGAAGCGAGCCCTGTGGGGCTACGCTTAGTCGGGTTATTGCCGTGTTCGGTTTGGGCACCGAAAGCCCCCAAGCTGACAACTTTGAATCCGGCTCGCGGCACCACAGCACCATACGTGATTGGCGCACGTCCGAATTCTTTGATTGGAGCGGCTGCCCTGCAAGTGAGTGGGGTGGCAGCTATACCGACAGGTGGTGTCCTTCAAACGTCCACCAGCGGTGGAGGGCTGCCTCTAACCACAACTGTACAATCGTCTGCCTGTCAACAGTGCAAGTACAAACATCAGCAGCAGCAAATCCAACAGCAACAACATCTTCAACACCACCACCAGCATTTGTATCCTTCGGTTACAGTCACTCTGCCGAACACCTGTGGCGTTGCATCTTCCAGCTGTGGTCTCTCTTTAAGGTGTGCGACATCGTCGGCGAGTAGTAATTCAACGCATCAGTCATCTGTCAATTGTGCATCATTTGCACAGTCCTCATCAACATCAGCAACAGCATCATCAGTGTCGGCGGGAATATCAGCAGCAGGTGTACCAATTGCGACGCCATTAGCCAGCAATAATCCATCATCTATGTTGTTGGTACCGTTCGCCGTTCCGGGATTTATTCCCATGCAAACGACAGCACCGGCGCCCGATGGAATTATTCCAGCAACGGCGGCAGCAATCAATGTAAATCCTAAGGTAAGTGGCTTCAGCACAGTTCGATTCGTTTTAGGGGCGACGTAAGTTACTTGCGAGATGGTACACAGATGTACCACAGACAATTTACGATTGCATGCAGAGAGGGTCCTCTTGGTACGTGGTTGTTCCATTGGTTCTTCTGTGGGTTATGATTGAAATGTTAAATTATGGACGTTAAGGTGGTTTGATTTGCTGCTCTGTTGGATGGTGATTAAATGAAATATTAATTGGCTTGCAAGCGTGTTTCGATGTGTCGATTGTTTTTTGACGTACTTGACAAACATCTCAGGCCACTCAAAGGTTTGCCTTTCTTGAGAAGTATACAAAAATATGAACAATTTTCTCTAGTTCGCGTTTCCTACATATATAAAATGCTAGAAGCGTTCGCACGTCCTGCATGTATTTGATATTATCGTCGAATGGCCTAAGCCTTAATTAACGAGGAGACCTTCGAGAAAGCGTTATAGCTGGATTAGTTGAGATTAGTTCGAGAAAGCGTTATAGCTGAATTAGTTGAGTTAAGGGTCTTCAACCTTAAAATACACATCCATTGGTTAAAGGTTTTGCACAGCAATCTGCGGAGAGCTAGGTAACAAAATATATCAGACATTCAAGCCGCAACTACATATTCAAGTTCCGCTCGACTTCTGCGAAGGAATTTGCCTTTGTTATCAACTTTTTTCACCTGTTGTTTCGCATTGCTCACTTGAGCATTTAAGATTAAAAGATGGTTAACCGTTGATGTTTGTTTTTTTAGCCTTAGGGTATCTACCACGCCTACGTGCTATTTCGATCGGTTCCTGACTTAGTTGTGCTTCAATTCTTTCTTTTCTCTAACTGCCGTGACCTCTTGCTCTACATTTAGCTCAGGCGATTTTTGCAACTTTGATTAAGAGATTCCATTGGATCTTGGCTGGCTGTGCAACCATTGACTTTGCTGATCATGTGGCCGATCCACTGCTATTTCTTTCTTAGTCCGATCTCTCCTATAACTATACATTTGAGCAACAATTTTTCGAGAATACTCGCAGTCTAGGGTTTTACTTAATCACATAGGTACGGGTACAGTTCAGGACGAACCTTACATGTTTTAGCCAAGTCCAACGCGCAGTCAATACCTCTCTACAGCTCGTATATTTTGTCGTTTAACCTGCTACTCTTAAACCTTTCATTTTACCTTACGAAAAGTAAATGACTAAGGTTAATGGTAGGGATGATTCTTCTCAACGAAGTACTCCAACAATCACTGCTTATGCTAATGTTCTGCTGGCCACAGGCAAATTTGTTCCCTCCTTTAGAGGACCCCAGAATTATCCTGTGAATGTACACGGGCGTAATTAGACCCATACTGACTTATGGCAGCCTTGTATGGTTGCAAGTCATAAGCTAAACAGCGAACCTTAAGGTCATCACGAGAGTATTAACACTCGCGGCATCGGAACCACCAGTGCAATAAGAACAACACCGACAGCACGACTCGAGGGAATCCTTAATTAACTCTCGGTGGACATCTTTGTGCGATCCACGGCGGCTGTCGATGTATTAAGATAGCTGGAGACCAAATGCAATAGGACATACTACGATTTTACAGAAATACCTAGGCAGTCCATCTACAACCGATAATATAACACCATAGGTACCCAGATTTTACAAGAATGGCAAAGCGGTTAAGTACCGAGCGCGCAATCCATAGCTGTCAACACCGATGGATCCAAAGTGGATAATTTTGTGGATGCAAGTATCTTTTCCGAGCCGCTGGGCATCTCCAAGTCTGTCAGCAGTGTTTTCCAAGGGGAGGTCTTAGCAGTGACACATGCCTCCCTCGAGACTGCGATTCTTCTACAGAAATAAAATCGAAGCTTGTAAGGTGTTGTCGAGAAGAGCTCAAGGTAATAAGAACTCTGATACTCTGCTGGGGCCCTAGACATGAGGAAACAAGAATGCTGACGAATTGGCGAGAAAGGGCTTGGAAACAAGTTCGGAACAAATTGACACTTCAGTGAACACGCCACCTTGCACACTTTAACTCTTAGCGGAGAAAATAGCTTTTGAGGGAAAAAAACGACAGTTTGACCCCTCTAGATACTAATTACAGGGAAGATTTGGCCATTATTCGATAAGACTAGGACCGACAGATTTCTGCAGATCGACAAAAGATCCCGGTTTACCCTTATGGGAATGGTAATAGGGCATAACACCTTACGATACCATATGAAAAAACTGCGAATAATAGCTAGGGTTTGTGTCGATGAAAAAGTCCATGACGATACTACTCCCTTCCTTTGCCAATGTCCAAGTTTTACCACCTAAGAAATAAATTCCTTTGACGACACTTTTTTCAAGACATAGAACTTTTCGATATACCGGCGCATCAGGGAATGAAATACATTAAATTTGCACGATGGCTTGTATCACAGATGCAGTACGTTGGTCATTTATATAAATATCTAGATACATCTGTACAGATATAGCTATTGGGTAACACTTTTATGGACACAGGATGCAATCTTTCCCCCTATGGTTATCACAATGGGTCTTTGCGGGTCCATCTGCCTTTCGTCGTGCTATTTCATCTGGTTAGCCACAATTCTGCAGATGCTGCTCTTTCTTTCGCTTTTACCCTCCTGGTGGCAGTGGCTTCTCGCAGCTTGCATCTATGATTCCTTTCTGCTGGCGGAGTAGACGTGCGTTTGAAAGTTCAGTCTGGTGTCGAGAATTGCTTTTAAGTATCTTAATGCCTCTTAGTCCTGATGGTTTCACTTCCAACCCGGAAACTTGCGTATTCCACAGTCTTTCGGCTGGATATTAAGACAGCCTCGGTCTTGTAGTCAGCCAGTTCTAGGCCGGCAGATTATAGCCAATTTTTGATTCTGGCTACTGCTTTATCAGTGGCGGACTCCATCCATCATGGATTGAATTGAGCTAAATGTGGCGTTATGGGGATTTTTCCCCTCTTTTGCCTGCCTAGACCCCTAACCTAATCCCAAATCCAAGTGGTTTCGGGAGTAGACTTGAAGTTTTTAACCCTCGCGTTCTCATTGGAATCAAGATATTTTGGTCTAAATGCATCTGTTTCGGCGACCACTCCAAATTAACTTACTAACTAAAGAACGTACTGACTAAATTTGTTGCTTGAAAGACCAATGGAGTAATAAAATTATCCTAAATACTGCACTGACTTACGGCAAATCCCTTTAAAAGGATAGGTGACCGTTAAGTAGACACAAAAACAAAATCCTCAGTAGACGCCTCAATCGCTGTCACCTTTTTGTACACCGTGTCTGGAAACCCAAAACAAGGTCCCCAATTTATGGCTTTCAACACCCCACTCATAAGCGCTCAATAAATCAACTCCCTTTTTTTGTCAACTTCAACTTAATTGAACCCTTTCACAGCAGGACCCTTCGATTTTTATGTGCAAAATAATGGCTGACATTTTACATTCTCCGCCGTGCTGCACCCCATCAAAAGGACAACATCATCATCAAATTACCACAGAATTTGTTGTCACCAGATACTGTGGATGTCACCATTACTTTGCCATCGCGGCAATTCCGGACTTTCGGATCTGTCGTCGTTGTCGTCGTTGGACCAAGGACGACGACGAGGACAAAGAGGAGGGTGCGAGTAAATATAAAATACAGCAAGTGCCTGCTAATATATCTCCAACCGGGGCAATTTGCCCAAAAACAAAGCTGTCACCCCCATGGATCTAAGCATCAATGTGCCATTTGGCAAATGGAAGACCAATTTTTTTTTTCTCTTTGCACCACTGACTGTGCCTGTGCTACAAATTAAGTTAGGCAAATCGGAGAGGAGCCGCACGAAAAAAGGATGTTGGCGACAAAGGTCTACGGGAGGAGACGACACTTTTTCCTCCTTTGTTACCTCCTCCTACGGGAGGAGACGACACTTTTTCCTCCTTTGTTTTAGCAAATTTGTATTATTTTTTGCTGAAAATGGATATAAGGACCAGTGTGAGTCGCCTCGTGACGTATGGAGCCCGTCGGAGAAGACTGCAGAGGTAGGAAGAACTTACCATAATCATTCCGCAGAAAGGAGGTGAATCTGAGTGCCACCAAAATGTGCCCCAGTACAAAATGTCTCCAAGGGAGCAACATGACCCCCATTTTTTTTAAACATCTCATTCATACTTGCAGAGGAAACGGGTGGAATGAGAAGGGTTGCAGAGGTCTGCCACCCAGCCATCGACATATGGTTCACACCATGGGAGGCATGACAGACATTTGGAGCTGTGGCAAAATCCTGGCTTTTGCCCGGATTCCGTTACAGAATAAAATTTATAATGTATGGTGAATGCTTAAGAGGCTTCCGTTCTCCGGCTTGCACTGGCAGCAAAGAGGTAGACACTCTCTCGTGAGTCCTTCACATTGTGGGAATATGTTTTGCTTTCATTCGCCACTTGGGAGTGGTTTCGTTTCCTTTTCCCTTTTTTTTTTGCTTGTAGCGTGGGTTCTACAGTGCAAGTGACTTTTTTGTATTCAAACAGTAAACCGCAGTATGTGTTGTGTAAACGGTATGTGGAGGACGGTAACGTATCACTAAAATTTATGTGACACTTACTTAAGAGCTTCTTCTAGCATAAACCATTAAGCATTGCGCTTCTTCCTTCGTGTGAGAAGACTGCCGGTAGTGGTCGTCATGGTGGTGATGGTGGTGGCTTGGTGCTGCAAGTGGATTTCGCATTCGAAGCGCACGTATCCTGAAATCACCATTTATCCATTCTAGCCGTAGCCGCTGCTGCTGCCGCCGCCGGTTTTCGTCCGGCGCTCATACCCCTTGGAGTATTTGTACATGTACTTCTTTTCGCGGGGTGGGACAATAGAGGTGGTGAGCATTTTTTCGAAATTGCTCCGTGGGTCGTCGACGTTAGCGGTGTACCCTCTGCGAATGCTGCAGATTTTATGTTCTTGTCGAACGTTAAGGATATGAAGTAATAAAAATGCTCGGCATGGATACAATTGCTTCGCACAAGGATGAATGGTTAGGACTGGCATTCACAACGTGCATACAGCGACAGAAATAAATTGAACTTTTAATCGTCGGAGGGATTGAGAGAACAGTGTTGAAGCTACCCGAGACTAAGGGAAGAAATATGTTCCGTAAACAAGATTAGCAAGTTCGATGGGGCGATTTGAAAATCGTTAAGTTATTTGCCAAACGTGGCTTTAATTATCCTTTTCATGAGTTGATAATGGGACTCGAAGTAAGAGGAAATAGGATGAAAATACGAATAGGTGTTCGGCAGCAGAAGTCTCTTTATTTGTCGTTGAGGTGCAATGGAGACATGACACATACAAAGTGAAATCTTGAATGCTGTTCCATATCCAAAAGGCAAGCGTTGTTAAAGATACAGTGATCCAACAATGAGGTAATTTGCTGAAAAAAGAGGTTTTTCTATATTCCTCTCTTCAATTAAAATCCAAAAAGATTGTAAGTTATAAGAAAGCCACTGCTGCCAACTACAGAGTCTTTACCGGCTGCAATCTTTACAAGAAGTCGTCGACTTGATCTTAACAGACTCTGAAATGCATGCTACGAAAGAATAAAATTCAAGCTTGTCACGTGAATGGCAGCCTTTCTCTACTGTAACATCTTACTAGGTTAATTCGAAGATTCTTCGAGCTTGAGAACTGATGTTCATCCGCTCTTTTCGCTGTATTTCGCTGTTATATCATTTCCTCCACTCATCGTTTATGTAGACAACACCACTAGAAATCACCCAAAGCATTTTTCCTCGAATTTAGCGAAGTCGACAAGCAGTGTCATAGAACACGACTTTAATAGCTAAACTTTTACTTTAGCTGTTCGGGAGATGGCTTTGCTATTGAATTGCCTTATTAGCCCAAAGAAAGAACGATTGGTAAGAGTTATTCTTCGTTTGATCTTAGCGCTCTGGTGTCGCTGTCTGAATTGATAGCGGAACCTAGGTGAACAAAATCTTTAACTACCACAATTATGTCTGTCTATTGTGACACTCTGTCCGAGACGACGGTGTTGAGTGTTCTCTCTTGTTGACAGCATATACTTGGTCTTGCCCTCATTGATCGCTAAAGCCATCTTAGCCGCCTCCGTCTCAATATTCACGAATGCACCAATGACATCACGCTGCGTACCGATTACGTCAATATCGTCGGAGTATGCGAGTAATTGGACGGAGTTTTGAAGGATTGTGTCTCTATTGTTGGGCCGTCATAGGCGGCCTTGAATCGATGATTTGGACTTCTTGAGTTTTCTCCAGGATCTGCCGAAGTGTGAAAATTTGATCGATGGTGAACTTTCCTGGCTTAAAACCGCACTGATAGAAACCGATCACATTGTTGACGAAGGGTTTTAGGCGTTCACACAATATGGCAGATAAGATCTTATATGCGACATTTAAGAGACTACTTCCTTGTTCATCTCTACAGGTTTCTGTTCGGACCTTGTTGCCGTAACATGTTCTTTTTACCATTTGATAAAATTTTCAAACATCATTCCTGGAGTAACACCTCTCTATGCTCTCGATCATGTGCTTCTAGTGCTCTTTCTTTTTCTTCCGGAGAAGCTGATGTTCCTACGGTCTCTTCTGCTCGTAGAGCACGCGAGCAGCCCTCGTCCTTCTTTGCAGCTTCTCTTTGTGTGCGTCAATATACTCAACAAAGTCTCACATATTCTACGAGGTCCTACAACTTAACAGCTCCTAATCCTACTCCCAGAACATAGTAGGTTTCTCGAACGGAAGTTCTAGCAGTGACAAGGACCACCGTAGAGTCTCCATGAAGGTAATATACATTGATAGCCAGGCGGCTATTAAAGCAATATCTGCTAAACACATAGCATCGAAGCTTATACTTATATGACGCCGGCCAATGTAGGGTTTTCGGTATAGACGACAACTAACAACGCTGCTAGGTTCATTCCAAGAGCGAGGAAGCCGAACCTACCTTAACCAGCTTATTCGCTGTTTTATTGCCTATGATACCCTCGTGGTCGAGCAATCAACCAAGCTTGATCTTGTTGCGCCTGACAAGTGGTAGGGTATCGTAGCAGCACTTGACTGACCTAGATTTCACAAAGTGGAATGTAAACGCTTTAAACGCTGCCTAACTGTCTGAATAGATATGTACTTATGCGCCCTGAATACCTCTATCGAGGAATTAATTTAAGCCTGGAATACCCTGGGCACATCCCCATTGTTACTGAGGCCTTAGGGTTCGGTCCAAAGACTTCTGTAAACCATACCAAACATCCTGGGTCGACACTCCCATGTCGCGGATAGTGCAGAGCATGTCCATACTTGTAATTAAGTGACGTATGTACATAAGTATAGCGGGTAATGAAGCAGCTCTCGAACTTGCACGGAAAGGATCTGTTCTTGACCGTAAACTAGCTGATAACGCAATCAAACCTCCACTGTGTAACCTTAATAGCAGTAAACATCAAATAGAAATCTCAAACCATCACAGAATGAACTCCAAAATTCGACAAATCCAGAACGAACTTTTGTTAGCTGGTAGGAAGTCCCTGTCGTTGTTGGTAGCCATACTTACTGGCCACAATATGCTGAAGTACCACACAAAGAAACTGCATCCAATCGACGATGACCTATGCAGAGGATGCGGTGATTAAGAAATCCATGAGGACACATATCACAAGTTCACACGAGAGAGGGGAAAGTCACTGAGGGTACCATCGGTAGTGATCTCGTTTCATATTACTATCGGCCTCAACTAATTTCAAATATCCTGCCCCCTATCCAAGGCGATTTCTGTTATAAAAATCAACAAAGACGCCATGGTTGTAATGACAAGCCTGGACGTATCATTATCATTGTATCATCTAGTTATTGAAGTTCCCCAGCAAAAGACGAAGCAGCCATTTGATGTTAAGTTATCGGCGTTTCTTAGTGTGTCGTCTTTCTCCTTCTCGCTTGCTCCTTGTACTCTCTTTTAACAGATAAAGCTATAGTTTATCTAAGGAAGTTTGGTCTAGAGGAAACTAAAACTTAGAAAGCTAATTGCTGTGATAACCTTAACATCGTTCGAGAACGGCTAAAGTAAGCTTGTGGAATTTAAATAGAGTAGGTGTTTCATTTTACTTCATTTAATAGAAATAGTTGGCAATCTCATGTTACTACCCAAAGTTCCTAAAACGCACGTAATTTTGACAACTTTTCCTTCAGTGTTATGACTTCCGTCCTATAAAAAATAATTATCCAAAGATACAAAGAACCATGGTAATAAAACAACATGACCCTTGTCATATCGTTCGCCATTCTAAAGTCAAAGAAGCCCCGAACCACTACTTCCCGATGTCCACCTGATCTCCTCGACGAGAAAATGACAAAAAAGCTTCAAGAGACAAGACAGCTCTGCTCGCGAACGAAAACAACCCCAAGAAAGGCATAATGAAAAGTAAGAACAAGAAAAAAAAAAAAAAAACTTACACGACAAACTTCGCTAATAAGCAATTTAAATTTCTAAAGAGCCCGCTCCAGTCGACTTCGTCTCAAACTCTTTCATTACTCGCGTTTTACGAGCGCCAGGCCATGAGTATCTTTAAAATGAATTCTCTTCGCCGCCGCCTGAGATGAAAAATGACCGTTAAGTGAAATCCCTGGGAGCGTAATAATACAAGGAAAAGATAAGGGCACCAAATTTGTCATTCACTGTGAAGCTGAAGGTCCCCTCAGCCACCACCACTATTGCTGGCCAAGGACTACCAAGTTAGGCTGCCACACCTTATTTTAAACTCGCTTGCTAATTATTTGGCACTTTTCCCACACATGCATGCGAACGTTCTTCTTCAGTCATAATCTGATTATTACAATCCTTGGAGCTCCGTTTGGCGAGTGTGGTCCTGTTGTTTTAACCCTCAGACAAAACTCTTAAGCCGAAATATAATTCACTGGATAGTGATGTCCCTGACGTTCCATTTGCTGTCGTTTTTCATGAGTATGTGTCTGTGTATGAGAGAGTGTTTATGAACTTTCGGCCCCTGCTGTTGTGTTTCTCTGTTCATGTTTTTCTTTGACTTTATTCATGACTGTCGTCTGAAGGCATCTGAGGAAATATTATGGTCTTGGAAGGATTCGCATGTGGCTTTCATATTCATTGCTGCAGTGGGAGTGACGCAAGTCTATGCTTTATCGTGTCATAAATTAGAGTCAGTTAAAAAAGGTTTTAAGGGCTCTTGTGAGAAGAAAATCCGTGACCATTTTATGAGTTGGGTTGTCTGTGGCTAATTGTTGTGATGGGGCTATACCCATCCATAGATGTTGGCGATTGAAATATTAATTCTTGTTCCAAATATTTTTGGAATTGCAAATTGGTTGGCTTTTGTTTGACAGATTTTATCCGAGTGTTTGACTTGGGGATTATTAGAGTCTTACGCGTCAGATGGAATTTTTTACGATTCATAAGTTTATTCCTGTGGTAAAGATGTTTAGGTTTAAAGGAAATAAAAAATTCATCTTCATTCAACTCAATCGTATTCAAAAGTTCGGGTGTTACCTCTTTTTTAAAAACAAATGATAGTAACCTAGGCCTGATCTACGATTTTTTCAGAGCTTTAAAAATGTCTGTAGAAATGACCAATAAAGTTCACGACGAAAAACGCCGTTAAGGTATATAAAGTCATGTGTGACAACGCAATGTGGGGATATGTAACGTCGGCTAGCTCGTTGCATTATTGACAAAATATTGCATTCGAAAGCGACCCTACATGCGGATTATAATTGATTTCTAGAATCGAAATTGGTTTCTAGAATGTAAAGACACTTTTCGATTCCATGGTAGAGAGACGAAAGCGGCGAAGATGGGCTTAGCCGTCAATGAGGGCAGACCAAGTCAATGCTGTCAACAAGAAAGGACAGTCAACACCAACGTCGTGGACAGAACGTCACAATAGACGGATATAACTCTGAGGTAGTTAAGAGCCTTGTCTACCTAGGCTATCTATTCAGACAACGACACCCGAGCGCTGAGATCAAATCTTGCCTGACGGACGGCGCAGTAGAGGAAGATCGCGGCTCAGATGGCACACGGAAGTAGAAGCTGACCTCAACCAATTTGGCGTTCGAAACTGGAGACAGCTGGCTTAAGGTCGAGATGGCTGTAGCCGCTTGTTGTTTGAGTTCTACCACAGACTTGGGGCTACAGTAAGGTACGGTGCCTATTCGTGTAATAGCTAATCTTCAAAGGGCTGATTCTCAGAGCGCTCATTGCAGTTTTAGTATACGGCTTCGATTAGTGTCATTTTGAATGGATGCCTAGATCTCAATATATAAAAAAAAAAGTCCTGACTCACTCATTGACTCATCAACGCCCAGCCGGAACCCTTGGACCTAGAAAGTTGAAATTTTGCACAGAGGTTCCTTTTATGATGTATACAAGGAATAAGGAAATTCAGCTTCTACAGGGTGTTACAGGGTGTTGAAGTTTGTATGAAAAAAAAAATTTAAATTAGATTTTGGAGTTGAATTTTGGTAATTATATTTTAAAACAGAAATAAATAAACACGTGTTTTACCGTTTTCCAAAATTATGACTGTGGGCCAAGATAGAGGCCGTTAAAGTTTGGCCATTTATAGTAATGCGCAAATGTAGTCAGCGGCCTCAGGTACTGCAGCTACCTTGGTTTAAGAAGACATGACAGGTCACTTTACCTCAAACCCACTCATAGCATCTCAACCTAAGTCATTCTGAGTCAACACTTTGTAACATCTCTAAGGAGAGTGACTTGGCTCAGGTGCTTGGAGAAGTCAAAGTTATAGTTTGGGATGAGTGTACCATGGCTCATAGAAAGGTATTGAGTATCGAAATAGGATGCTTTGACAGTCCTTTTGGGTGGTGATTTCAGACAGACCAAGCCGATTGTGTCACGGGGAATACAGCAAATGAAGTGAAGGCCTGTCTCAAGTCATCAATCTGATAGCCTAATGTAGAAGTCCTCTCCTTAAAAGTTAACATGCGTATCCATCTTTGCCGTGACTTGATGGAAGTATTTCTTGATATTGGTGATGGAGAAAGGACGAAAGAAAAATGCCCCGAGTAACCCATGCGATGTTATGGAAGATCTGATTGGTTTTTCTGACAGAATATATGTAATGTACCTAATTATTCATCACGCTGGAAGGGATTGCGTTTCATGAGTGAGGGAAAGAGTTATTTTTACTGAATGACTTTTTGTTCCTTAGCGGGCTTAGAGTCAATTGACCTGATAGCCTGGTCATCCTCGAGCTAGAAAGAAAAACCAGGAATGTTGTTTACAGGGAGGTCTTGCAAAGTTAATATGAGGAATTGAAAGTCTATAATTACTCATCGATGTCTTGAAACCTGGAAAAGGACATAGGGTATAATGTGACGTCTTTCCACGCGAACGTAGTCGCGGGTATCAGCTAGTAATTTATATTTTATAACTGAGCAGCATCTCGTAAAAATATTGCAAATATGATGCTTTTCCTTAAAATTATTAAATGGATTTTAAGATTAGTGAACGATTTGAATGCCTGTTTTTATTTTTCATCTGCTTAGGGGAAGTACTGCAATCGGTCCGAACATAATGTTTCGAGATTTTAACAGGCCTTCACATTACAATACACTAGGAATAGTTTGCACCCATTTTCGAGGACTGGCTCCCCAGTAAATTTTTTTTTTATGTCCGTTCCCATCATTTCTATCAATCTTAACTTATTCTATTAAAAAAAATCCACATGGTGACATTCTTGATAATAATTACAGTCAATACGTGTTGGCTCTTAACTAAAATACTAAATGTTAGAAAGAATAAAACATTTTTTTAATTGCATACTGAAAAAAAAAATCCTGTGACCCATGAATCCCATGAAACCAGGCCCATAAACCCAGTTCCTTATGCATCAATAAAATGGTACAATATACATATTTTATAAGACTATTTCAAGGAAGATTAAGCATTCAAATGAAACTAAACAGGAATTTCCCATTTTCTCATAAATGCTCTTTCCATTGAAATGTGAAAATATACGACAAACCGACCCTCTCAACATCCAAGTAGTGTGGTACCACATGAGCAAGCCTTTTGCACAATTTCACTTCATACATCATAAGTAAAAAAAAAAAATAAAAATAAAAATAAATACAAGGGTAACTATGTAACTTGAAATGTTTTTTCACGGTACGTACTATCTCTCGAAGGGACCCACCTATAGTCGTACCTACGGTGCATAGCAAAGTTTCATTACTTTAAAGAGGATATCAGTTAGCCTGGCTCTCTTAACTGAAACGACCCTCTATCCTTCATCTCCATTTCAACTTGTATTAACATACAAAATGGTGTTTTCTTTTCCACGAAACTAGGGTTCATTCCTTCAGTTTCAATGTGTGTTATTATTATCCTGGGTGGCATAAAAAAAAAAAGAAAGAAATCTCTGAAGATGAAAACAAACACTCCAAGTAATATCCGAGTAACGTCAGGAAGGACGATGTGAATTGAGGAACCCTTTGGGTCATTGCGGTTGAGTCAACTATATATTTTCTTTTCCAGAATGACATTTTCTTTTTTGAAGTGTTATGGCTAGACGGTGTAAAGACGTTTGCTATTTGGGGATGACCACAGCAGAGTGAATACCGCTATGGATGGATGGGATTTATTTTAATATTTTTATCCCATAGATTGTGGGTTTCTCGTTTCCTATTTCAGTTTATGGAAATTTACTTGTTGACTAAGGATGGACGCTGTATGGTTTGGCATTTGTTTCATACTTGTACTTTGCGTATAGTTCTACATATGTCATTTTTAAAAACTTACTCAGTTCTTGAGAAATTTGGGAATTCGTCAATGTTTCATGGAAATCATGAATATTATTTTAAAATTAAAATTGCATCCGTTTTGCATGATTACATCGAAAGGCAATTCGTTCATTTATGCATTCTTTGTTCAACCGAAAGCATTTGTTATATCAGGACATTCAGTATACACATGTATAATAAAACTAACATATGGTGCTGGTAAAGAAAAATGATCCAAAGTGAACAGGGAGAAAGGAAGTAGGAGTTAAATTCACTCACCTCTTGGTTAGGTGTAGGGGTCACTGGTACGGGGCCCGTGTTGAGCAAAGGCTACAACCTTACAAAACTCAAAAGGCTCCAAAGGACAGCAAGTATAGGGGACATTGGAGTTTGACCCGACGGATGCCCTTACTGTGCTCTTACATCTTTTGCCTCTCGGCTTATAAATGAAAAATAGCCGACTATGCACCGCAGTCAGATTTAAAGAATCTGGATGCCGGACTATTAGGCTTTGCAGCAATATCCAGGGCTCGTTACCAAACGATACGGTTACATTTCCAACTGACTACATTATCCCCAAACTAAACTTCAGGAAAGTCTTCCACGAAAGATTAAACGGTGAAGGATTTCGACATGGTCGTTTACGCCGATGGATCATACTGCAGTAGTGCCGGTGTCTACTCGCGATTACTGAAAGAGTAAAGTTTAAATCGGTTGCAACTCAGCCGTCATACAATTCACAAAGAAAACATTACTATTCCTACAGATAGCAACGCCGCCACCGAAGGTATTGACTCAGCGACCCATCCTCCAAATTAATGCAAGAGTGCCCGAATGAGCTTGCCCTCTTGGGCGATCGGTTTAGGGTCGCACTGTTCTGCATTCCAGTGACATAAAATGAAACGAGCGTGCGCATCAACTGACTAGGCAGGGCTCAGCTTTAACGCTCACTCGCGCCAAAGGGCTACATCACGTTGAGAGCCATTAAAGAACACAATGGAAGTGGCTAACCAGCCGCATCATATCAAGTAAGATATGGCCCAACTACGAAAAGATGAAAACAAAACATCTTTTAACCGAACCCGTACAGACATTGCCAGAACAACGGCGATAACTACAGGGCATTGGCCATTCGAGACAATGAAGCCAAATTAGCCAAATTACCACCCAACCCCGTCTAAGAACGAAAACGAAAAGGAAATTATCTTCCATTTCCTCTGCAAATGTCCGGGACTAGAATGGGCCAGATTGCGCGCACTCATCCAATAATTCTTTGACAACCTCAACGACATTCCCTTTCTATAAATTAAGTAGCACTTAGATCTATACCCTTCCTACCTACCTACTTCCTCCTATTGGAGTATTTCAAGGAAGTAATACAATCAAGCATTTCGAATAGAAACGGGACTGGAAACCTATTTGTTTAGAAGGAGATTTAGGTTAGATTAGGCTAAGTAGATGGGTTGGCGAGGGGAGAGAGAACCCTCTGCGACACACTCAGGTCAGTAGAGACCCATCGTGATGCCTATTTTGGGGGGAAGGTACCCTT
Organism: Matsumyia berberina; assembly: GCA_917880715.2. Taxonomy (NCBI): domain Eukaryota; kingdom Metazoa; phylum Arthropoda; class Insecta; order Diptera; family Syrphidae; genus Matsumyia; species Matsumyia berberina. The sequence continues at coordinate 17,190,136 of OU862872.1, read as the reverse complement.
TCCTCGTGGAACAATATCCAAAGCACTCTCCTATGGCCCAGGGTTTCGAAGCATCCTGAAGCCTTAATGAACCTCCGAATGTCCTTGGTAAGTACTTTACGTCGGTATTCTGGAAAATATGCCTTCAAAAGAATTTATGTCTGAGGTGGCAGAGAGCTGGGTAGTGGCAGAATAACTTCATCGTCTCCGCAGCCCCTGCAAAGGTTGTCCTCACTTAGCCTAAGGTTTTTCATGTGACATTGCTAAGTACTATGATCTATAATTACTCCTACAAGGATGGAAAGGGTTTTCCTGTCCTTCTGCATAAGCATTCGTTTTCAAATTATTTAACCATCTCCATCTTCAATTTCTTTTCGCTAGAACGAAATCCTGATCCCTGCTTCATGCCTGAGTTTACATGGCGGGACTTTTACTGAATGATCAGTCTGCTCTAGGCCTAGGTCTAAGTCTCATTCCTTGGTATGTCCTCATGTCCAGGGACCCAGCAAAGTGTTACCTCATGCTGTTTGGCAAGAGCACCAAGCTCTTCGCGACAGCACTTCACAAGCTTCGATTTTATTTCAATAGCAGAACCTGACTGTCGATGAAAAAGACGATATCATCACATGGTATTACCTTCATCGCAGTCTCATCCGCAGCAATTGTCCCTGCTAGGATCTCCACCTGGAAAAGGCTGATATGGTTCGAGAGTTTAACTGATTTAACTGATGATTGTCCATTCCTCTCTGGTTCGGAATGAGCAAGAGAATTGTCTTTTGAAGTCTAGGTGGTTGCTACATTGCCCATGTACTTACTCAGGATCTGGGCATGTCCCGCCGTGCTTGACTTCCAGCGATACGTTTGGCTGATTTTAAGGACACTTCTGGCGGTAGAGATTTACAGTCAAATGGCTGCATTGTTTATATCTCTGCATTAAGTACATCGCTGATTCGTTATCAGACAATATGCACACCTTTCAAAAAAACCTCCACCCGTTTCTCAAAATGTGAGAGCACCTTAGCCATTCAATAACATGCTCACAAGGCTTTTCCGTTCCATTTAATTTCAAAACCTCAAAAACTCGACTTTCAAAAGCATCGTAAAGCTAAGAAATGAAGTAAAAGTCTCCAACCCATCAGATCCCAAAACAACATTAAAATTTAGAACTCCTCTTCCTGAATGTTGAAAATCCTGAAACCAGATTCTCAATAGATCGAAACCATAGCACTCAGCTCTTTGAAATTCACCCATTGGAACCTGAAGTGACCTTGGGTCAGGCAGCCACTGGCACATGACATAATAATTCCCAGAGCTTTCAAATACATATACGAAAGAAAGACAGCTTAATGGCTAATGCTGTGCGGTTAAGTCGAGAATGGTTTTAAGTTATGACTGTCCTCTCCTTCTGTTAGTTGCGGTATGATGGTGGTGGTATTGTTGTCATTTTTCCTACTGTGGCTGTTGCTTGCAATGTTTTTGCTTCGAAAAGGATTTCCTTCTCAACTCGTGCATTCGGTCTGGCATATATCCCCATTCCCCACATGTATGATATAAAAGGATACACAGATATCCTTCTGTATGCTGACAAAGTGGATGAAATTAAACCCTCGGGCATATTTACTCTTACGTTTCTGAAGGATTTCATATGGAATAAGCGGACGACGCACTGGTAAAGAGCTTTACTGAAAACAACATAGTGCACGGGAGAGAATAAATGACAAGAATGTTTCCAATCCTACGTGGGAGGACATTTCAATTTCAAATCCCATTGAAATTTGCGCAAAATATAACAACAAAAACGCAGGAGATAGTTCTTTCATCTTTCGCTCGGACGGGTGTCCTGTCCTGTCATCCCCATGAATTCCCTTTCATCGCAGATTCACACTCAGCTTTGCTGGAAAATTACATCTTCCAGCAGTCAGGATACGAACCTTAGTGGTGCTTTCGCACTTCTCCACTGGGTGTTCGGTGCTCGGGCTAATTTAATCTGCGATTCATCCACTAGATGTAGGTAGGCGACGACGGCAGCATCTCGCACTCAGCATCCTTTGAGAGTTCGTTTCATCAAAGAGGCAAAAAAGGTGGCATAAGTTCGCCCTTTTGAGGTCGAATGGGAATTGTCCTTGTGGAAGTGTGATTTTTATCTTACAGAAGGCAGCGAAGCTTTATATATTCTTTTGGCGGCGGTATTTTTCGTTGGCTTTTGACCGAGATTTGGTGAATAGGGTGCAGAATTCAAATTTATTTGCGTAATTTCAGAGCTTTTGCCATTGTTAGCCGTTCAATTGGTAGTTGGTAGTGGCATTGGACTCGATTGTAAGTCGGAATACCTCGCTACGGATTCTAAATGTGTTATCATCATCGCTTCTATGGTCTTTGTCTCGATGATTGGCTTTTATTATATGGTCTTCTCCTAGACGTAAGCCTGGTATAGGAAGTCGTGCTTAAGTGGACCCTCCACAATTCTTAAGAAAAACTATTTAAAAACGGACATCAGCTCTAGCAGACTTCTTTGTTCCAGAGACTCGGTATCTCTCAAATAAAAGTTCAAAACAGGGCTATCTGGCCGGGGAAAGTACGAAACATATCCCTTATTCGAAACGAGCCAAGATTGCATCGATTTTACAAGAGCAAAGATTTATAGGAGTAAAAGCCCGAAGGCAATCTCTAGGCAAGTAGGCGCATCAGCTGTGATACGAAGACAAACAAATCTAGCTACTCAAACTTCGTGCTCGTGGTTCTACTATCAAGAACTTTCAGTCACCAAGCTGTGGCCTTACCTTAGACTGATTACAAATAATTCCAGCGAAGTTGAACACAATTATTTACAGATGCGGCTTTCATTCTTACTAAAGGTGGCTTTACAGTCCGGAGTGGACATGGACCTCAACCAATAGGCGTCTTCAGCCAGCTCGATCTTTAGACAACTGCCTCCAGTTTCGCACGCCAAGTAGGTTAAGGACCCCTTCCAGTTGCGTGCGCCACCTGAGTAGCGGTCTTCCTATACTGTGGATTCGAAGATTTTCCGGTCCAGAGCATTTGTGTCCATCCGCTCTACATGAATCAGCCACCTCAGTCGTTGGATGCGGTTCGTCGTAGTATCTCCTCCTCCACTCACCGTCTAGGCAGACGAGACCGAAAATCACCCAAAGAATGTGCCTCTCGAAACAACCAAGAGCAACCTCATCCGCTTTTGACAGAGTCCATGCCTCTGCGCTGTAGAGCAGGACTGGGACGATTAAGGTCTTAAAAAGGGTTACTTTAGAAATAGCAATTGGCAAGCGTTGTTGTCGTTGTCTGAATTGATTACGGAGCCTAGGTAGATAAAGTCCTTAACTACCTCAAGGTTATATGCATATATCTACAATGACGATCTGTCCAAGACGTCGGTGTTGAGTAAAATTTTTTGTTGACATCATATACTTGCTCTTGTCCTCATTGACCGCTAAACCCTTCTTCGCCGCCTCCGTCTTAACATCCACGAACGCGCCAGTCACATCACGATGCGTCCTTCCGATTATTTCAATATCGTCGGCGTATCCGAGTCATTGGACGGACTTGTGAAATTTTGTGCCTCTGGTGTTGGCGCATGAGTTTTGCACCATTCTTTCAAGAACGATGTTGAAGGAGTCACATGACAGCGAGTCGTCTTATTTAAATCCTTTGTGACATCAAAGGTCTCGGTGAGGTCTTGATCGACCTTGATGGAGCAGCGTGCATTCTTCATCGTCATCTTGCACAAACAGATGAGTTTGGTAGGCATGCCAAAACTAGACATGCCTCTGTATAGCTCGTCCCTATAGATACTGCCATACGCGGCCTTAAAATCGATGAAAAGGTGGTGCGTATCGATTTGAAGTTCCTGGGTTTTCTTCAAGATCTGCCGTAGTGTGAATATTTAGTCGATGGTGGACTTTCCTGGTCTGGAACCACACTGATATGGACCAATCATGTTGTTGACAAACGGCTTTTGGGGTGCACTAACTCGGCGATGTTAAGAAGACGCTGTTCATAGGGTCTCCTTTCTTGAGGATCGGGCAAACAATGCTGAGGTTCCATTCATCGGGCATTCCTTCATCCACCATATTTTACAGATGCGTTGGTGCATGCCTGCCGCTTTAAACAACTCCGCAGCTAGGCCGTCAGCTCCACCAGCTTTGTTGGACTTAAGCTTAGATATGGTTATCTTAACTTCGTCCAGGTCAATAGGGGGGAATAGTTGGTTTTCATCGGCCAAGTTGAATGGTTTATTCTGCTTGACAGCGGGATTGGATTCGTCGTCGCCGTTAAACAATCTTCAGATGCACCAGGTGAGGAAGAATTGTTGATGCTGTTCTGTGCCAGGTCGGATTGTAGCACTACCAAATAATGATAAGCTCCACGCTGATGACATTGTTTTGCAACGTTTTATCAATAATTTGACGTAGACATTCTCTAAAGGTGCAAATTTCTGTCTGACATCACGGTATTGTCCTTTGACTGGGAGAGAGTATGTCGTAAAACTTTTTAGTTAAAGGGGTATGTCCTGGAAATTATGCCGAAACAAGTTAACTTTAGCAGGTGAAATCGAGACTCCATTGTGCTATTTAAGCTCAAGGTGGTGGAGGAAAAATACCCTAAGGGAAACTAGGGACTTGTTTCGTTTAAACCGACCAACAGCACTACGTTTATTTATTGATAAATGTTTGCCAACAAAAGTCTCCTTTCGCCCTACTGCATCCACCAACCGTTTTCATGATAAGAATCACCTTTTAAACCATAAAGACCAACAAAAGTATGACTTAAGCCGGCAATGGCTTCTCCTCGGTAATTAATTCTCTGTCGGATATTTAAAGCAACCAACCCCCCGAAATGACTTAGTTATCATTTATTGACTTCCAAAGTGAACTGACTTCCCATCGACTACCTAATGGCTACATGCATTCAGTTACAGGAATAACAACAAGAAAGGGCGTCAAATACCTCTGAATTATGCAAAGCAAGAGTGTCTCCTTATTGCTCCTGTTGCTGCTACTGCTGCTGTTTCTGTAGCTGTAGCTGTTGCTGTTCCTGCCTCAACTGGCTCACAGGTGTTTGGAATTTCAAATGAATTTTGTCGACAAAATTTTTTTTTTTTTGTTTGCCTGTTGGGTTTCCAACCGTTCGTTTTTCGTTTTTCAGAGCAAAGGGCCTAAAGTTGATAACATCTTCAAAGGAAATGCTTTCCTGTTTGACTTGTTTTATTTTTTTTGTTCTTTTATTTCGGTGGTCGGGGTAAATGTTTAGTCGTCCCTTCATCCTTCCCGTTCCGTTTCCTTGTTTATTACACACAATACATTGTAAATCTACGTTGATATTAGGATCCTTGGCATGCCACGAATTGTCCTTACACACGGAAGAGGACAATATAGGACAAGACGAAGCCACCCGGCACCAGGAGGGGGCGGTTGAAATAACCAAATTCCACTTGTTGAGAATGTTTCACTTTGACTAATGTTTCGTTAAGTTCAATGGTGCTTTTCCGCCCCCGCCGACCAAAAAAAAAAAAGAAGAAGCAAACTCTGTGAGCAGCAATTTTATTTGGAGCTCTTTTCGATTTTTTTTTTATTCGCTTTTTGTGTTGTTTTACATTTTTGTTGTTGGCATTTTCTGTGAGCTCCTGAATGACTTTATTCCTGTCGTTGACATTACACGCAAAATGAATACTTCTCTTCCCTTCGGGACATGCACAAACACACACAGAGCGAAAATAGTACCATAGTAGTATTTCATTTGGGTCCATGTATATTTTTTAATGGCATTTCGTTGCGGCGGATGAGGGTGAAATGGAAAAACGGAATTTTAATTTAATTTATTTACCGAAATGTGTGCCACTCAAAAAACAAAAAAACCAAAAAAAAAAAAAAAAACTCAACAGAGACGGATAGAAGGACGGGAAATGAAGTACAACATGACCACCCAACCAAGCCACCACTCATTTACAGGTAAACATAAATAATTGAATTTGCTTTTTTTTTTTCATTCTCCGCCTTCTCTCCCCCTTTTTATCTGTGTTTTGTTCTGTTTTTGTTACGCCCTCGTAAAGAGGGCTCGTTGTTTCTAAATAAGCCGCCAAAAAGCAAAAATGTTGCCTTCCTCCCTACGCGACCTTTTTATTGCCGAACAGATAGACAGAAATGTCAGGAGGAAGATTCCTGTGAGATCCTAAAAAATATGGTATATTGCGTCTCCGATTTTATTTAAAACCGCCTCGAGGATGCGGGCGGTTCGTGTAGTATTTTTTCCTCAAGAGGCTGTTGCGCTCCAAAGGAATACTCTCCGCAAAAAAATATGGGACGTGAAGGCAGCTTGCATTTGAGACACCAAATGGGTAATAACCTGTTCTGCAATCATAAGTTCGAGGGAACCAATATTCTTTGGTTATTTGGGCTGTTTTGGTAAGAGTTGATCCTGAATCAGCTTGGCCAAGAGAGCTATCGTAGAACTCACTTAATAACATGAATCGTTAGAAACCTAGAATGTTGTTGTTCCGAATAATAGGTTTGGCAATGCCTGTGTCATGTGCTTTGGAGAAAACATGCTGTTCTAGATTTCTACTGCGGAGTTGCTCAAAACTGCGGCGGACTGCCAGGCGTTTCTGCTAGGAAGCCGACTCCGGTATCTTACACTGCAGTCTATATGTGAGGGAGTCTATAAGCCGCATCTTAGCGGATTGACGTAATTTCCGCTTGAAACACACTGCAGTGATCTGGAAGTCGTATGGCAGAGCGTATCTCTATGGAACATCTTTACCAGCGAACAGGTCAGGAATCGATAGGCACTACCATCCAACGACGATACGATACTTTTCGGAAAGGCGATAGCTCCATGCCTTACAACGACCGAGAAAAACAGTGGTCGCCGTGGCTCAGTGGTTAGTGCGTTGGACTGCTGTGCGAGCGGCGTGGGTTCAAGCTCCAGTCAAGTCCACCGAACGTATTTCGCGGCACCAACTCTCGTCAGGGAATGACAAGCCTCCGAGAGTATAATTTGTCATGAAAAAACTTCTCTGTAGGTCCCTTCCATTCGTGCGAAAAATGAAACACGCGCAACATAAACGGTTGGGAAAAGCTAGGCGTTGGTTCACACCGAGGTCTCGCACCAGCTATTTATTTACATATTTACTTAAAGCAGTTGAAGAGGAGTTTCGGCAATTGGGGAAGAGTTGAAGAGAACTGGGGCATATTGCCAGAAACCGTACACGATGGCGCTTCGGCGTAGTAGAGACCCTAGGAGTAGGACCCACAAGGGGAAACGGGACATAAGCATGTAAGTAAGTAAATATATAGTATGGTCTACAAATTCAAGTCCTGTGCTTTTTAGTTTAGGCTTCGTAATATGTGGAGCTTATTGACGACTAGTGAGGTTTTTGAGTTAGGGGTAGATTCCATCACGGAGAGGATCCCTTTTGCGATGTCGTCAGCATATGTATGTCGTGCAAACATACCATCATTACCAGTCCGTTCACTACTGTGAACCAAAGTAGTGGTAAGCGTTCTGTGATGTGATTTTTTTTTTCAGAGACAATGCCATGTTGCCATTGTTCCTTTTTCTCTCTGAAATTTGTCATTCCCCGATGAGAGGTGGTGCTGCGAGGAAATGTTTAGTAGATATTGCTGGGGATCGAACCCAGGATCGAACTAAGCCGCGATGACTTTGTGAGACCAAAAGCTTTCTTCTTGCTTCCTGATATTGATGGGATAAAGAGCCGCCAGACTGTCTATATAAGCGTTTGTAGCTCTTCGCAGAGTTTCAAGTCTCTTCAAACCTCGGGGATAACTTAAACTTTGTCATAGAATACATCGGGAGTTAGACGGTCTTGTGTTCGTCAATACACATGATTAAGAGTGTTTTCATCTTAAATTTTTTGTTTTACCCAACAAAGCCGATGAACTTTGTTGTGAGTAGTGTACTTCTTGTCCTTATTTTCATTTCCTGATCCATTTCGAATTCCTTTGCGTGGTTTATTTTACGGAGCCTGGTTTTAAGGGATCTCATTACGAGGAGATGACATCCTTATGGCATTAAGATTGTTGACATTCGCTTTCGATTTTCGGTTGTGGCTTATTTTTTCCCTTTCCCGGGCCGCATCTAACCTAACTTCGCAGCTTCCCTCTCGTTCAAATTCACTTTCATTCACTTTCTATAAAATGTTGTTCCACCCCGGCTCAATTGCCTGCGAGAAAAAGAAGAATATATGCATACATATGTACATATACAGTGTGTCGGTTAATTTATTTTTTGTAATTCATTTTGAATTCGCTCAGCCGAAATAGGAAACCAATCCAAGAATGATTTAAGGATGACAATGATGATGAAATTCTATACATGCCCCACATCAGGAAGGTCGCAAGGACCGATCGTTGGGATTGAAGTCAAGTCAAATTGAATGTCAAGGCAGTTGATGTGATGCCAAGAGATTTAATTTTCGTCCTGTAAAGGAATTTCTCAAATCCTTGCAGTACGATTCGAAATTTATTTTCTTATTTTTCTTCTCGTTTCTACAGTTGGGTAACCAAAGTGATAACAACAGCGCATCAGAAAGTCATGAGGAATGCCGCTCCGCCGTTGCTCATTCAAAATGTTGTCTGTTATTTTTGGTGGGTGAGCCCGATGTAAATGCAGGCAAACAGCCTTCCGGCTGTCATTTAACTGTTCGTTCAACTAAACGACAATACGATACATAACACTAAACAGGAAAAAGAGGAAGAAGCAGCAGCAGAAGATGCGGAGGAACATGAAGAGAAAGTGTGGCGTGTGGTTTTTGAAGAAATTTCTAAGCAACAAGGCAGTAACTTGCCGTTGCTTCTGGTGATGCAGGCCTCGATTGTAGAAATGCACACACAGAGAACATATGCTCTATCCTTCGGTTAGGCAAAAGCATTATCCTTAGATGCATAGGCAAGGCACTCGAATATGAAATCTCCTTGGGTAAATAAAATTCGATTTCAATGCATATTAGAGTGTAGTTAAATACTCAACTCTTGTGCGGTGGTGTTGCTGCCTGTGACTCAATGGAAGCCACCACCCCTCAAGTGGGCCTGGCGGGCTGGGAGGGAGAAATGAAATTCTGTTAACATGAAGAAAGCATTAGCCTAATAAGAAAGATTCCACAGAGAGAGAGAGTCAGTCACTCCGAGTCGGGGTGAGAAGTGGAGCTGCTGTGCAACCAAAGTCAATTCTAATTGTGTGTACTTGTTACGTATGTGTGTGGCTGTACCCCATATGTGGTTGCCAATGTAACACAATATCATGTTGAGTTTTCATTGCGGCTTTTTCAAATTGTATCTAAGAAAATTGATCGGAGGAAGAAATGCTCTAGTTGTGTTCCCAGACAACTACGGAAATATTACCATCCGAAGTGGAGAACTGTGATTTTCAATTCTCTTCTCCTTTTGTTTACATTTGAACGTGAGAAACTGTTGGTTGTTTGAATGACTGAAAATGTTCATAAGACAGATCCTTACAGGATAATGGTGTAAGACCGATTCTAATGGGGTTGAGGTTGTTCTATGTAGATACTTCTAACATAAACTTGGAGTATGCTACACTTGGGGCTGGTATTTGTGGCGATATCAAGCACTGATTAGTTTCAATTTGATGATTGGAATGGAATCACTTTTTCCACTAGAAGATGAGGTTGTATGAATTTAAAAAAAATTATAGGAGTCAGAGTGCTTGAAACAAAATCTATTGTGTCAGGTCAGATGTAAATTTGAAGGCAAATGATCTGAAATTTAAGCCTTGCTTTGTATTTACTTAGAGACTAGATCTGTACGGCTTACTCATATCCGTCTTCTTATAGCAAAGCGAAGTATATTCGTTCCACTTTTCGACGCTTACGTTAAGGCGATTGCCATACACTGCCTTCTCTTAGTCTTGGGAAACAAAAAATAAAAATGGCTGAAAGCAGGAAGCTGTTATAAGCCTTTGCCTCAACTTATAAAATTTTTTTCATTTTTTTATATTAAGCAAGCGCTGAAAGGGTTGTGAGTAGAAATAAGAAGACAGACGAAGGAGATACTGATGATCAGTGGTTTTAAATGCTTGTGGCTTTTAGGTGATTAGGAGCTTAAAAATAAAATGATAAGTATTGGAAGCATCACGCTATTATCATGACCAAAGTACAAGACTTTCACCCCCAAAACTGAATCGTCAAGCACTCTGATTATCTTCCAGAGCTAAATAGTTAGCCACGGTTCTTGACCATAAACTTAGCTGAAAATTTAACATTGAGCAACGCATAAGGAAGGCGAACACAGCCTTCTAGGCCTGCAACAGAACTTTCGGTAAGGAATGGAGACTTTAGCGTAAAATGACCCTATGGATGTACACAGTCGTTGTATGCCAAATTTTCACTTACGGCACCATAGTCTGGTAGCCCGCGTTTAGTATGAAATATAACACAGAAAACATTGAAAAAGTCCAAAGAAACCTAGACGAGATATTGCAAGATTGTTAACGGTTAGCACAGGTCACTGGTCAATAGGAGGTTACAAAGATAACAGCGAAAAGGACTCTGTCTACTTTGGCGCTATCGTCAATTTAAGGGAGTGACAGCTAATCAGAAATGAAAGGGCGGTTCCGTATCTCACATTTGAAAGGTTGACCGTATTCCTGTGGAACATACAAGTGTATAAGCACGAGCAAAAATTGAAGCCTATCAGAAATGAAATGAAAAATAACACTAAGGCTAGTAAGGCTAAGAAAACACAAAACAATAATCGTACCAGTCGTTATCTATGGCGCTAAAGCATGTAAAAAAACGGGTGAAGATATCCTTGGACGTTTCGACCGGAAATTCTTCGTAACATATTTGGTCCCGTTTGCTTTGAAGTGTTGCGTCGTAGACTCAACCTATATTTTTAAGCGCTTACGAGAATTCTATTGATGGTTAGCCTTTCTTTCATGGATCGTCTACATTTTCTGCCAAAATCTAGCCGATAATCTCAAAGACTTCTACTCAACCCGGCGAGAGTGTGGTGACAAAAAGTTACACAGTCTATGTGGCTGGGTGTAGCATACCCGACAGATGTTTGCACAAGGGTATCTCGACCGACGGCTACCGCGACACTACTACAACACCACCATCCCCTCCCCCATACCTTTAACTCCAGCTACTCAAAACGACAAAGTGTTTGTGTGATCAGTACAAAAAATACAGTATGTAAATAACAGGGTGGGTATGTCACACCCGGCCACATGCTCCCCGGGTTAAATAAAAAAAGAGACAAGACAGTGTTTTATGAGATGATAGTACCAACTCTCTGAGTATATTGTCGGCTTTAACCATCCTGCTGAATCCCTTATAAACGAACAATTTGCGAGTCTTTCCGACTCGAACCACATATTGCAATCGTTTTCTACAGATAAGTTTAAAAACTCCGATACCGATGAAGATTTCTGCTTGATATGATTTTTCTTAAAAGGTTTAAGACTTCGAAGCAAATTTAGCTCACGAAAACCCATCCATAAGTTTGGCTCGGTGTCACTCTGGCCAGGGGCAGTTGGATACTCTTTATGATTTCGAATTACTCGTTCATATGTACATCATTTTAAGATTTAAGCAAAGAATACCGTGACCCATCAGTCTTTAACCACTTCCTCTCCTCTGGCTCATTTCAATATTCGCAATTGATTGCCTCCTTTGTGACCTCGATAGCCAATCACTCCCAGTGATATGCAGAAAAAGCTTGTTTCAAACACAGTCGCTGTCAAGCTGGCTATTTGTACCTGTCAAAAGGAAACTCACAACAGTTTGTTTGTTCTGCTCTAATCAAATGCCTATCAGTAATTGCTCACACAAAAAGCGCCATTAAAACACAAGTGCATAGCCTGCGCCCTCTCATGAATTATCATCGCCGCATTCACCAAATTCACAAACACATTACCGTCTCTGCATAGGCTCACCTGCAGTCCGCGGCCCGGAATATGAATCCCACAGTTACAAGAAATCTGCATACGCATTTGTCATTAATCTAAAACCGAAGGCTAACCATGGGAATTAGTTATTGATTGATTTATTAACCGACATGTGGGGAATCATTTGGCATCGGATCTTGCTTGGCTGTAACCCGTCGTCTGTCGTCCGATAGCGCTGCCTGTCAAGCCATCACAGTGTGGACCACCAGCACCTCCACCACCATTTGAGAGCCGCCCGCCAACATGGTCCGTGTGTTAAGTAGCAGCAGCAACAAACCGCTGGGGACAAGGGGCTTTGCCATCGGAACCGTACCGTCGGGCACCACATTTTCTCCCCCATCCAGCAGTCAGTCAGTTGCCGTGGTACGTGATGTTGGCTCGTTAAATAAAATCAACCCTTATATCAAATATTCAGATGAAATTCAATCATGCAATGCAAATTTAAAATCCTTTAGGCGCATTTTCCGCACACAAACACACACCCAGTGGTATCTGCACAAACACACTCCATCACTCGTGAGGGTTGATTTAATGCGATACATGCAATGCACTGCAACTGTTCCCGGCAACAACGAGCAGTTGCCTTGGATATAGTCGAATGTATGCAAAATTTAATGCGATGCATGAAAGTTATCAGCCCGCTTGAAATCGTCAGCGATGTGGTGTGATGGCGAGCAAGGGTTGCAACGTGGCAGTCTGGCAGTGTGGGATGCCTGGCCATTATGATGTCTCCTCTGACAGGGCACTACTGCATTGGACACTGCTCGGAATATGTTTTTTTTTTTTCGTCCTTTTTTGACTTTTATTGGCAAGGCAACAACTGAGCTGTGAGTCTGTTTATGTTGGCTAGCCAAACAACACCAGGCCAAAAGCGAACTCGACGTAAAAATAAATAACCCTACCAGCAATCCCCACCCCGGTGATGTAAAATTTGAAAATCAATTTTCCTGATTTCTCTAGTGACGTGGTTTTTATTTCGCCCTTTACCGATTCTTATCAAATAAGAAAAATAAAAACAAAATTGCAAAACAAAAAGTTTTGTTTCGAAATAAAATGCTGGGGCGACGACGCGACGACGCACGGGGGTATGTTGGTTGTTCCCCGTCTGGCTAGGCGGGATTAGCTTGGCTTACATCGCCCGGCCCAAATATGCTCGGAAGCAGTTTCGTTATTTGATTTCCCTCTTAAATAATTCCGTTTCAAAGGAATTCCGCACACAACGTTTCCAATTAGATTTAAAAATAGACCGAGATGATAATTTTTATTTTTTTGCACGAGACTGGGTGCGCAAACTGAGGCCGTCTGTGGGAGGCATTACAATTAGTTTGAAACTTTACGGGATAAATTGATTTTCGGAAACGTGGGCAATGATTTTCACCTGAAGGGGTGGCGCAGGTCCAACGATTACCTGTACTTGATATTTAATGGAAATTACTTTGTAAAGACTGACTCGAACTGGTGTTGAATTGAGTGAACGCATTTGAAAATGCGTTTTCGGAAATTTGATTTTGAGAGAACCACCTGATTTGAGCAAAGCCAATGTAATCCCATAGGAAGTGTTTCATAGTGGTTTCCACATGGACCTCAGATTGGGGCATGCGCGCACTGAACCAAGTAGTGCTAGGACTACCTAGGGACATCATCTCTCAAGAAAGAGATGCATGCGATCGTGCGATGTCCGTGATTCGATCGCCATAGGAACCGCATTCGTTAGACTAGAACCATTCTGCGGTTTGGGACCGCATAGGATAGGTATCTTGAAAAGAAAAAGGCCATGGAAGCATCTCCAAGGTATTAGCGAAATCTCTATTGGAACCCATGAATTGCAAGCGAAGAAGGTTTGGAAAACACGTGGTCGAAGGATACGATTTGTAATGCAAGACTTGACAAGCTATTACAAGGTGGCGCAAAAATTCTCACCCGATGTTCTTTGGCTGTAATTGTTTTTTTTAATGGAAAACTTTGGTTCTGCTTTTGGATTACGTTTATTTGATGTCTTGAACTTTTTTTCCATTAAGTCGAGTAAATGATATTGGCTAAGTGGCCGCCGTCAGAATTGATGACCATTCGGGCTCGATTTAAGGCATTTTCCATCACTCTTGCCAGAACTTCAGGCTATAGGTCCTCGCATTCTTGACGGATATTCTCTTTGAGGGCTTCAAGATTCTGAGGCTTGTTGACATAGACTTGTGACTTAAAGAAAGAAGTCTGGAACGGTTAAATCAGGCGATCTTGCAGGCCAGTGCAAATCACCAAAACGAGAGATTAGGCGAGCGTAGATTACACGCGCTAGGCGGTCAACAGCTAACAGCTGATGCACTGTTTGCACTCTGTAAGGGAACATCTTACAGTCTTTCACCAAAATTCTATGCAAAGACCGCCGATTGATGCCAAATTGCGTGGCACGTCATTTGGTCGATACTGCGGGGTCCTCTGCGACATCTTCAGCCACAGCTGCGATATTCTCAGTAAAACGGTTTCCCCGGGCCCGGCCTGACCTGACAGCATCTCGTGTTGTCCCATAATCTTCTAAGCGAGTGGCTAAACGTCGTAGTGTTTGCCTAGTTGCTCATGCCGGGAAATCTGAGCCGGAATTCACGCTGCGCCAACACGATCGACGAATTATTCCGCAAAAAAATCGAAACAATTATTCCGGGCGATTCATGTCTTGTTGACGTGTATTTTGTATCTGACCCTGTTCACACAGGAGCAACGGATTGGATTTTTTTTTGACGTTTACCGGCGAGGGGGGAAGCGGAGAGGTGACATGTTACGTCACTCCGGATTTTTAGATTTTTTAAAATTCTTGGATTTTTTTTGACGTTTGTAGATGTCAATCGGCAGTCACTCGACAAACGTGTAAAAAAAATTGTTTTCGTGAATAAAACAATGCGTCTTTTGGGCTAGAGGCTGATCGCATTTGTGTTATTTATTTAAATTGTTCTAAATTTCGTGAAATAAGCACGAAAATCAAATCAATTTGGTCGACACTGACAATAAATAGGTCAAAAAAAGTCCGCGGAAGTGTTCAGACAGGATTATCAATCTGAACACGAAACGTCAAAAAAAATCCAGTCCGTTGCTCCTGTGTGAACAGGGTCATTTACTTCACAAATGTCAAAGTAGAATTGCCATTTGTCGCCATTTGCAAAAATTATAGCATCTGCCGACAGGGTGATGACTTGATAGCTATTTATTTATTTTTTTACATACTTAGATTAGGCAATGTTTCGAGCACCTACTTTTGAGTTTTTTAAGTTTTTGACAAGCATGTTTGAGTGAACTTCAGTTACCTTCCTCGTAACTTTGGGATGTCGTTGATAATTTTCAACTGACATTTCTGTATCCACACAAATGGTTTGCCTGGTAAAAGACAACAGCTAAAATTTGTTGCATACGCAGTCATTTTTCATTTCTGGGGAAGAAGTCTTGATCAAATTAATCTGATTCCCGTCCTTGATTTCCCTTCTCTAAGCTGGAGCATTGTTTTCCATTCGCTCGATGTGTCCGAGGCAATGTAGTCGACGAGATTTGGCCTTCTGAACAACATCTACATCTTAAAACAGCTCATGGAGTTCGGGATTACGTCCCCTCCCCCCTCCGCCCTTTTCTTTCGAAGAAGCCCAGTATCTACTCTGTATCTCTTTCTTTGCCAGGCTTTTCCTATAAAAATTAAATCATGCGTCTAGCGATTGCAGATTCTATTAGTTTGCTGATAGGTTTGACAAATATTTGTTTGACATACTACATACTACTACGGTTTTACATTTGTCTCGCATTCATATGCATTTCGTTAATTTTTTTTAACGAAAAAGTAACAAATTTTCGCGCTAGACTTGTGGTTAATGAAAAAGGCCTAATGAATGAGGTTGGACGTAACGGCATGTCAAAAAACAATTTACATTATTTTGACGCCTCGCGTTAGCTATTTTTGGATCCTAAGAAGCAGAACATCACGGCACATATGCCATACAATGGGATGCACTAGTTTGCACAAGTATATGTGGCGTAGAATCCAATTGAAAAATGCAATGTATCTCGGTCATAAATTTCGCAGACGTCTTCTTTGGATTCCTAAGCAGTTCTCATTTAGACACAATAAAACTGTATCCGCCCCAAAAGCGAGAGTAGTGTACCGCACGACCGAACCGCAGCCAATAAATTTGGCAGCTGACAACATTTTTCGTCACTCATCCTTAACTGCAGCAATTCGCAGCGACAGGGCCTGTCTCGTAGTTTTCATTTGGTACCATAGTGGAAATCACCAGAACAGTTTTTATTGCCTCATAAAACGAATCATTATATCATCTTAATAAATTTATTGGGCTACAGTCGGTGACGGACTATCCGAAAATAATCATTCTGCCGCCACCGCATTCAAAATGTCCGTCCGTCCGTCTTAGTTTCACTTGATATGTCGGGCAAATCACTTGCAGTCAAAACCGAAGATGATGTGCGTAGAACGGTGCTTGAGGCAGTCATTCTGCCACCGGAACATCATCATCATTGCGGGCACTTAAAGGAGACATTAATTAATTAATTGCAACACTTTTCATCGCACGCCATGGGGAGTCGCTATCAATGGCCGAGGGGAGGTTGGTATCCGCACCGACGGCACGGTAACTCAGCTAACATCACCAGCATCATTATCGTCGCCTTAGATGTCATGTATCTGTCCGCCTATTGCTTGTCATGACGACGACATGTCCTCCTGCGGACTAATTGATGTTGAGGAGTTTCGTCTTTCGTTTGTGCGTGCGTCTGTGTATGGCCTCCAACTTCGCAGTCACACAGGCTCCTTAAGCATCGAGGGTGCGATGTGTTACGCTTTGGGTGACACAGACATTGCTGCTGCGTGAGATATGATACGCTGCAAGTGAGACTAGATAACCGAAAGCGAGGGGCTGTGTTGTCAGCGCGACAGACTTCACTCAACGATGACGGAGAAATTCAAATAAACGCGATTTCGAAGGAAACCCTCTGTCTCTAGCTCCCTGTGCGAGTGTGAAAATTAATCACATTCGCTAGACGTCATTCGACGCGAAGAATGCACAAATGGTGACAAATGAAATTATCCGTGCGTAAAGCGGGCCTTAAGGATACGACGCGGACGCACAGTCGCCAGCTCTGTCTGCGGGCGAACTTCGTTTCAATTGTAAATTTAAGCCAAACTGGACGGTGACATGAGATTTTTGCGCTATTCCACGCTGATTACCAGGCGGGGATTAAATTAGATTTGAGTTTCATTTAACGCAATTAATCACCTTGTTGATTTTTATTTGATTTCTATCTCGTCCCACTTGCGTCGGCCGTTGTTGCACAGTTCAGGGCTGTTGTGTTGGAGATTTATATTTGTTTTTGTGCTGTCTAGTGGTTGAGTACATATGTACATACATACATACATAGTTTGACTGAGTTTTTGTTTCAGGCTGTTGTGTTTTTTTTTTTTTTTTTTCGTTGTACAGTGGTGATGTCTATTAGGCTGTTATGTTGATTAAGTGATTAATTGGTCGGAAGGCATAACTACATTTATGAAAAGTTCGATGGAAAATTATGGGATAACGATAAATCTATTGATTTTCTTTTAAAGCTAATTGTTGTCTGTTTTTAGTGCATATTCCATGGATACCTACAAGGATTACAATTTAATTCCGGAAATTACAATCGAGGCATACAAATGCGTTTTTTTTTAATTCGAGTTTGTAGATTGAAAAAGTGATATGTTATCACGATAGTGATTGGCGAGCTTAAAGCAAAAATTAAAGCCTGTTTCGAAAAATTGAGTAAAGCATGCCCTTGTTTGGGTGGAATGAAATCTGGTCATAGCTCACAGTTCACTGATCAATAAATGTTCAATCAAATTGTTCCTGGTGTGAAAGATGCAATACCCGCTTCCAGTATGAAGAAGGTTGTTAAGTTTAAAACACCGAAGAAAACATGGATGGAATTACTCTGAGGAGTTTGATGTCTATCAGCCCAGACGGACAGCGTCTACGGTAGAATACCGTGAGTAATCAAGTGTCCGAAAGATTTACGCAGGTCGTAAGACAACGGTCATCCACTGCCAGTCAGTGTGTCTAATGAAGCTAACACATTAACTTCATCAAACTCATGCTTAGAATGGGCTCGCTGACACAGAGACATGTAGGAACTTCCTATCCTTCTGGGCAGCCCTAGCAAGAATACGACAGATGACCCTGGGGTCCATGTGGATATCGGACTTGAGACATCTCTGGAATCGGTGGCATTCTGGCCAGGAAGATTCGCCAGACCACAAGTACACTACTGTCAACTCCATAATTATTTCCACCTTCACTAGATTCCTCCCAACATATGTATGTACGACCCAAAACCAAAACTATCCCTGCAGTTCCGACGATTAAAAAAGGGGAACACAACGGTGTTGACTGACATACCATACCAACGAAGCTCAAGGGAACACGTACATATGTATGTATATATAAAAAAAATTGAGCAAAACGGTACAATCAACACCTTGCCGAAGACCGATCAGAATATTATTTTAGATTTGGTGAAAAGCGTCAGAAGATTTTGCTAGAATCCATTCCAAAGTCAAGCAGGAAGTACAGGGTTTTGCAATAAGAGCGCTACAAAAGTTTTTTTTAATAAAACAAAAACGGTTTTGGATATCAATAAAATTCTTTATTCTTGTGAAAGTACGTTCGATGCCATTATGTATGGAACTCGATTTCTTTTGCATGGCCACCACGGGCACGCTTGCAGAAGTCCAGACGCTGAACCCAAGTTTCGACGGTTTTCAAGCATAAATCGGCCGATACTGCTGCAATTTCACATTCGATATTCGTACGAAGTTCATCAATCGTCGCTGGCTTGTTGGCATAGACCATAGACTTGATGTAGCCCCACAGGAAATAGTCTAACGGCGTCAAATTGCACGACCGAGGCGGCCAAGCGACTGGACCATTTCGTGAGATAACACGTTCTCCAAACTTGGTTTCCAATAAATTGATTGTGACATTCGCTGTGTGGCTTGTGGCGCCGTCCTGTTAGAACCACATGTCCTCTAAGTCCATATCATCCAATTGGGGCCAAAAATATTCGGTTATCATTGAACGGTAGCTATCCCCATTCACAGTAACGTGCCGGTCTTGATCATCACGGAAGAAGTACGGCCCAATGACGCCGCCGGCCCATAAACCACACCAAACCGTAATTTTTTCGGGATGCAATGATGACTCATGGAGTACGTGTGGATTGCTGCCTGACCAATACCGCATATTTTGTTTATTGACGAAGCCATCCAGCCAGAAATGAGCCTCATCGCTGAAGATGATTTTTCGATGAAAATCCGAATCATTTTCAAGTTGTTGCTCAGCCCAATTCGCGAACACACGACGCTTCTGGTGGTCAAGCGGCTTCAGTTCTTGCGTCAATTTAATCTTGTAAGGATGTAGGCCAAGATCTTTTCGCAAAATTCGCCACAACGACGTCACAGAGATGCCCAACGCTTGAGAACGACGTGTGAGAGACACATTTGGGCTTTCTGCAACTGAAGCCTCAGCGGCAGCAATATTCTCAATACTACGGGCACTTCTTTGTCTCACTGGCACGGGAACATTTTGTACTGTGCCTGTGGATTCAAATTTTTCCACTAGACGCTCAATTGTTGATCTGCTAGGACGTTTATGATGACCATAAATTGGACGTAGCGCTCTTAACGTTGAGGCCACTGACTCCGAATTTCGGTAGTAAATTTTAATAATTTCGACTCGTTGTTGGCTCGTATATCTTTCCATCATGAAATGGCAAACCTTACTGAAGAGAAATGTCAAAAAACCGCACGAAAAATATGGCGTCGTTTGCTGTCCCTGTCGCTCTACTTTTGTAGCGTCCCTATTGAAAAACCCTTTAGCTCAGGAAGCACAAAATATTTCGCTCTCCAGAAGGCGCTAGAAAAAAGCACAGAAGCAAGGATATAACAATTATTACAGACATCTCAGGCAATGTGGCATTTATGTACATTAGGAAGGTATTAGCTGAAGCCCGCCACTACGTCCACGTGAAACGACGTCACATCATGGTTCGCCTCAGATTTCAAAGCATTGAGTAAGACTGTCAATTCCTCATATTAATTTTTTAAGACCTTACTAGTTTTTCTTTCTGTCTGACCCGACTGTCAGGTAAGCTGACTCTGTACTCTGTAGCACGCCACTTATAACTGACCAAAAGAGAAACGCTTTCAAATTTTGTCCTTGTACTTTTCAATTGGATGGGAAATTGCAAACATTTGAACTTCAATTTGTAGTCCGATGGGATCAGAGGAATTCGGAAGGGGAAGATGTTTTCTCCCTGATTGATGTCTGTGGAAGCCTCGGCTTCGATTACGTGTTGTTACAGAGTCGTCACCTAAAGCCTGGTGCCATTGTACAGTTTCGAAAATAATAGACTGCACAACGGCATGATTGGAGCGCCAATCTTGACGAAGGGGACTTTGTGTTAGATCGAGAGTGTGCAAGCTCTTGCCCTCTGCCATAAAGCGCAATCGACTCTAACCTGATAGATGTAGGGGTATATTCTGTCAGTCAAATTAAGTGGATCTCCCATAGAATTTGAAGGGTTACTCGGAATATTGTTTCTCTCCTCCTCTTCCAAAATCTTTTCAGCACCAATGTCAAGTTAGGAAATTCCTCTGGACTTAAATTTCGTTAAAGATGGACACAAATGGCAACTCTCATAGGATAGGTCCTTGACATGAGGTCATACGACGGATGACTTGAGGCCGTAATTTCATCTACACGTGTCCCCGGCGGCAAAATATTTCTGAAGTCACTGTAACTCCACCCATGAGTTTTTGTCGGGCCCTTATGTCCTCGAGCGTCCTTTTTAGAGCCCTTATGCCTTATTTACGACCCAAGGTACACTGTTTAGCGATATCTTTGGCTTATTGAAGCAAGAGTGCAGACTGAGAATAATTCAGAAGGAGCCGTCTTGCCTTTCTCAATCAAGGTAACTAATATACCTTCCGCTCTTTATTGTGTCCAGCAACAGATTGATCAAGAATAAATATTATTTCCAACAAACTTCTGCAAAATAGGTAGGATTCAAGGATTCAAGTTCAAAAATCAAATGGAAATCGAAAACCACCAAGAGTATGTACTAATTTACACTTCAGTTCAGGGTGAACTTGGGCCTCAATTAAGAAGCTTTTCCAGTTAGCCCGGCCCTTAGCTAACTGCCTCCAGTTGCGCACTCCAAGTTTGTTGAGGTCCCATTCCACTTGTGCGCGCCACCTTAGGCGAGGTCTTCCTCTACTGCGCCGTCCCTCTGGGTTAGAGTCGGAGACTCTGAGAGCCGAAGCATTTATGTCCATTTGCTCTACATGATCCTGCCATCTCAGCCGGTGGGTTCATTTCTTCTTGACTAGGGTGATGTCGCTGTACAACTAGTAAAGTTCGTCGTCATCCAGAGCCCGTCAACGCAAACGGGACCGAATATCTTACGAAGAATTTTTTTTCGAAGCTACCAAGAATATCTTCATCCGCTTTCGATAGAGTCCATGCCTATAAAGCAGGACTAGGATGATCAAGGTCTTAGTTTTTCGGGATAGAACCCTCCTACTCGATTGCCTTCTAAGCCGAAGAAGCAGCGATTGGCAAGAGTTGTTCTTCCCCTGATTTCTGCGCTGTTGTTGTTGTCCACTATGCCATTCTGTCCGATACGTCGATGTTTGGTGTCCCTTCTTGGTGACAGCATATATTTTGTTTTACCCTCATTGACCGCTAAAAACATCGTCGTTGCCCCCGTCTCAATACTCACGAACGCAACAGTGACATCACGCCGATTATGTCAATATCGCCGGCATATCCGGCCTTGTCTAAATCCTTTTTTGACATCAAAGGTCTCGGTGAGGTCTTGACGGACCATGATGGATCAGCGTGCATTCTCCATCGTCATCCTGCATAGACGGACGAGTTTTGCAGGGATGCCAAAACTAGACATGGCTCTGTATAGCTCGTCTTTATAAATGCTGTCATACTCGGCCTTAAAATCAATAAAGAGGTGGTGGGTATCGATTCGGACTTCTTGGGTTTTCTCCAGGATCTCGGGAGATCGTGAAAGCTTTGAAAAAAAAGAAAAATATTAATGAATAACGTCTAATCTATGGAAAACGTTATGACTATTTCTACTCCAAAAAAAAAAAAAAAACAAGCTTGCCTTGCCACTGCTAAAGATAGAGCGACGGCTGTCGACGACATTTTGGTAACCTTTTCTATCTTCAAACCTAGGAAGTGGATAAGTCTTTTACCGTCCACAGTAGCAATAGAAGGACTTAAAAAAATGAACCTATTAGCTTGTCAAATACTGAAAAGATGACACACACACCAGTGAGAAATTTCTTTGAAAAACCTACCCGTAGAATTGAAGTCTCTTCACTCGCTATAATTGCCATAGCTACGTTTCTTAAATCCAAGTTTTTCAAGAATCTATTACAATTTTACAACTAAAAGTAGTTACAAAAGATTTATAAAGCAAGGAAGGATCAAAGAGTCGTCCTTGCAAGACATTCCTTTCACGAAAAAAAGGCTCAATATGAACAGTGTGTTTACATCGAATTCAATGATAATATCGACAGAAAAGATATTTCACCATAAATATTTTCGATATGAAATTTCCTTTCCCCCCCCCCTCTGCATACCCGAATTCCCCAAAAAGGATAGCTCTCGCCTTTGTATTCATATTGCATGCTTCTAATAGCTCTTCTCCTCCTTGAAAATAGGACAACACCGTAGTCTGACATGCCTCTGTTAATGTCAAAAC
This sequence comes from Matsumyia berberina, assembly GCA_917880715.2. Classification (NCBI taxonomy): domain Eukaryota; kingdom Metazoa; phylum Arthropoda; class Insecta; order Diptera; family Syrphidae; genus Matsumyia; species Matsumyia berberina. The sequence goes on along the minus strand of OU862872.1, from coordinate 17,167,417 downwards.
CTTGTTACGACTCGCATGTAATTGGCCCCAGCCAATATAGGAGTAGATGACAAAAGCGAACATGACAACGAACAAATTACCAACCCACATCAGCAGAGAGCAAACACAGGCACACACACAACCTCAGGTATACGGCGCACAAGGAAATTAATTGTTTCTAATGGAGCAGAAATTCATAGAATTCCCCCCTCCCACCCGTTTTGTCAAACAAAAAGCACCCCATGGAATGGCCAAACTTCTGATCCCGATAATTGACCGAAGTGTAATCTTTTAATAAATTTTATTAAATTCTGATGCCCTCGGTTACGGTGGGCAAAGCGGGTGGAGGGTGGGGGTAGATCAAAGGATTGCACGTAAAATCAAAATAATGGGAAAACTCAACTGACCCTCTTGTGCTCGGTGATGCTTCTTCTGAGGCAATTACATGCCCAATTGCATCTGTATGCTTCTTTTTGGTTCAACCGTTTGGTTCGGCATCTGCCACCACCGATTCAGGGGTATCTGTTCGTTTTTGCTTGTCTTAGCCCATCAGATGCATGTAATTGTAAGGAAACTTTCGACTCTATTGTTACAATTTGCAATGTTCGGAAGGAGTATCTACTAACACGCCTCTGGCAAATTCAATGCTCATCTTCCCGAGAGTAAAGGTTTACTCTCTGCAGAGAGGTGTCCTTCACACAAAAATCCGCTTCGTCTTTGGAATGAAAACGAAGGAAAACTCGAAGGGAATAAACGAATTCTTTCAGAAAATGCAATCCACTAGTACATACATATACAGTGAGCTAATCATTAGCATCATCATCATCATCATCATCATTCTACAGCCGATGCCGACACTACTGCAATCGTGGGGTGATCCATCTACTCCACTTGGCCGAATGAATCGAATTCCTTCGTATTTTCTAGGAACGCTGCAGAGAGGGAAAACAATGGCGAAACACTGCCACGTTGAAATCGAAACTACCTCCTTGTAACACGAGAGCTGTGACTGACAGAGCGACTGGAGCCAGTAACCCTGAGCTGTCAAATTAAAACCCCGAACATTGAAGCTCCTCGAGAAGAAATCAAATTCCGCAGTTGCTCCATGCTTCGCTCGGTCTATATTGCTCCTTCTGCTATGGCTTCTGTTATCCTGGCTGGGAGTTTGTAGCCACTGCTCGTGTGAGTAGTGATGCGGAAAATCAGCAACAAAGTTGAGGCATCGGAAAATTAGAAGCACCACACATACACACACACACGGCCAACCTCATTTCGTAATGCATCAGCCGATGCGATGATGTGACGCAGTATAGCCAATGCTGGAATGCAACAAATTCCTGTTGCAGATGCAGGAGAAGAGTAAAGGAAACTGCGACAGCTACAGCTGATGTATTGCTTGAGATTCTCAAATAATTTTCACCGTTGAACTTGAAGTGGTGCTTGGAGGATCTTTAAACGTGTATATGTGCAGCTCACAAGCTTGCATGGTGATTCCAAAGCGGCCGAGTGCAAGGAATTTTTTTTAAAATGCTACACTTGATGAATAGGTGCCTTGAAGATAGGTGAAATTGGTGAAAAAGTGCAAATTTTGTTCTAAAAGCGCCCTGGACATTGAGGGCTCCTTCGATAATATGGGCTTTGATTTAATAATAACGGCCATTAGTCATAGGGAAATCAGAGTTTCGACTAGGAAATGTATAGGGGCTATGCTGAAGAGTCGAATCATGCGGATATCCGTGGCTGATACCACGTTTTTCTTCAGCTAAGAAAAGACTTCTCTGATCAATGGAATACGCTACAAAGATTTAGAAGACGGAACGCCAAGCTGAGGTTAAGCCTGTCGGAGAAAATACCACCACCCACCCTGCTGTTAATTTTTGAACCGTATTTGAAAAGTGAATCGACTCGTCTTCTGAGAATACATCGTCCCAGAATGACCTGGGAGGGATGGTTATCTCGAAGTTCTTGTCAAAACCTAGCTTAAGTGTGATGTAGTCTGTGTTTCTGGAAGTCATACAAATGGTCTCAGCTGCCTTGTATTCTATTTCACTTGGCCTGCATGAAGTCATTAAAACTCCATGAGATCTAAGTCTTTCGTAAGGCACCTGTGAAGCAGACGTACTAACCAAAGAATTCATTACACGACAGCTTCGAATGTAAAGAAGATGCTACGATTGCCTATAGAAATTGCAAGACATGAAGTCTAGACGATAGCACTGCCACAGTCTAGCTATATGACGAAAAATTAAGTCTAAGCACCTGCAACTATGCAAGACAAACTTGGCATCGGCTGAATTTGCGAAGGACAATCGACAGAAGTAGGCAGAGCCTCTGCAATTGTAAGACAGGCGAACGACTACTGCAGGAGCTGCACGGACGCGGAAGAGCAGGAAACATATTTTCATATGCTTTGCTGCTGCCCAGCAATATCCTCCGTAGGACGAAAGATTCTGGGAGAACATTTCTTTAAGAACGCTGGATTATCCAAGTATTCAAATGCATTCCTGTGTGGCGGTAACAACCGGCTCTAGCGATAGACCGTGATTCTGCGCTAAGTGGTCCTTGCCTAACCTAAGTTTTGCGTAGACAAAAACATATTTCATACTCATAGCTAAGAACGCAAGTCCCATTCAACGGAGTGTGTTTAATCATTTTCAAAGGCCTCAAAACAACACCTAGGTAGGCACTCCACCACTATCATCCTTGTCGGCCAATTCCACTAACATATATTCTTTCATTAATTTAACCTTAGACTACGAATACTCATGATGAGCCTCTCCTCGTTTTTGCAATAATTAGCATATTATATGAGTCCTTGTGGGCCGGCTTACCTATGGGCATATATATATCGTCAGGTTATGCTCAATGGCTCAGCCCCCATTTATCTCAGGCAACAAACAACCACAAAGAACCAATTGCATTATCCGCTTCTGCACGAGAGCAGATATTAAGGCATATTTTCCCATTTAGTCCCGCATTAGACAATGAAATTACGAGGCACGCACAGCAAAAAGGATTCCGTAATGAGATCTAATGATGACAACCGTAAGAAAAACAGAAATTGCAGCACCCAATGAGGCCGGGGGTATGGAGTGCGCTCCACAATAGCACAACACAGCAGCAGTAGACAAATATCCTTGTTTTTCGCGCGCTCAGTGCTGATGCTTCTGCTTCTCCTGCTTTCTCTGTGTGTCTATGCGGCAGAGGTGTGTTAATATTAAGTCATAAACCGAAAATGCCGACCACCCTGCTCTGCGCTATCATCGCATCGCATAGCTTGCTCGGCTCCTCCGCTTGGGAAATGGGTTGTACTGTTTGAAAAAAAAAACAAGGAGGAACGAACGCGAATTACCGAGCATGAATGTTGCTCGCGTTCGGCACAAAGAGGGCGATGATGGCTATGTGGAGCCGGAGCTCTGGAAATCCCTGAACAAAATGGGTGATAATAAAGCACGGATAAGGGCAAGGACACTGCAGGGTGGCGGTTATTACACTTTTTCCCCCATTGTACTTTGTCTTGTTTTATTTTTCTTATTCCGTGTGTTTTCCTTTCTTTTTTTTTTCATTCCTCGCTAGCTTTGGTATTTCTGTCCCGAGTGGTGTCATGATGGTGCCATATCAACGTAATGTGCACTTCTGAGATTTTTTTTTTTTTTCGCAATGGATTTGCATTTGGCCGCACTGTGATACCAAGCGCTGTAAAAGCAAAAACAGAGAGGCAAAAAAAAAAAAAAATTACAAAACCCGATTCCTCTTTCTCGGCGCCTTGTTTTGTGTTATCCTGGTGCAAATGTGTTTCGTGCCTCATGATTTCGTCCTTCCTGGTGATCTCATAATTTTCATGTGCATTATTTGGATTAAGCGGACGGAATTATAGGCGGAACCTTCGCAAAATTACCAGCTTTCCTGATTTCCTTCACTCTTGCTTTTCATCTTTTATTTTTTGTTGCCGCTCTGTTCCTAGAAAAGGATATAAAATGAAGTGATCCGTAAAAAGTGTGAATAAATGAAGATTTAGAAGCGCAAACCACCCAGCTAGGGAAAGGGAGATAACTATTAAAACAAAATTGTGATCTTCATTTAGGTTACACGGGGGAACAGAGCAATTTTTCAAGCAAATAAAATGGGATATATTCGGTATAAAATGTTAACACCCGTCCGAATATCCTTGGACTCAAATTAGTCGAATGTAAATTTTAAAAAAAATTTCCTCGTGTGAGTAAAGGGGTCTATTATTGTTATGAATCGTAAAGAAGGTATAAAAAAACCATGAAACAACAGGAATATGAAGAGATCAGGCATGCCTGGAAGGTATTTAAAATAATTATAGTCAAAGGATTTCTTTGGAATATATGTAGAAGCTTAACTTTCATCGACTGGGAAGCTTAGTTATAAATTTTTATGCTTAAGGCTGAACACCTAGTTCATGAAACTACATATTTTGATGTGTTTGGTGATTGCTTCTTCGCTTCTTAGACTAATTTTTTTAACGCGAAACTTTGTCTTTCACAATCAATATGGGGAACTCACAAAAGTGCTTAATTTTACATGGCATGATAATATCATACATTTGCCTCCATTTTTCTTTTAATTGTGGTCTTTGTGAAAGTAAACTTCTCCGACGCCAGCATCAAGTTTTTTTTTATTTTCCTTTTCGCTATGAACGCAATCTCAGTTGCTTATATGGCCTAACCTACGATAGCAATAAATCCCTCTCAGTATAACTTCTAATAAAAAAGCTTCTATTTGTAAAGTTACTCCAGCTTATCAAGACATCTTGCAACTACGAGAGTTAACAGTCAAGCTGCCGTAAAAGCACTCAGAAAGGACAAAATCGAAACTAGTCCGAGGGACATTCAAATTGCATCATGAACTAGAAAAAAAAAAAATTCAGACATACAGACTGCACTGAATCCCCGCTTACAAGGGCCGCATCGGCAATGAAACAGCGGACTCACTGGCCAAGATAGGTGAAACAACAGCCCTGACTGAATCAGCCTGTGGAGTAAACAAATCCATTTTCAAAAGCTAAAGGGTCTTCCAATAGGGACTTCCAAACTTTGACAGTTGATTGCGGCCATATTGTTGAAGGTACATCTGTTAAATTGGCTGTCATTTATTCAGTCTGTTTTGCCAAATCACCATGGACGGATATAGCGTTCAACAACACGTGCAAATAATAAAATTGTTTTATCAAAATGGGTGTTCTGTTCGGACAACGTTCCGCGCGCTTCGCCCATTTTACGGTTGCCATAATCGTCCTTCCAAAAGGACTGTGGTGGATAACTTTGAGTCCACTGGTTCAGTAAACGATCAACCAACTCTCGTACGTCGACGAAACGCAAGATCTGGCGAAAACATCGCCGCTGTCCGTAAGAGTGTGCAGGAGAATCCGAGGCAGTCGATTTCGCGTCGTTCACAAGAACTCGGCTTTTCGCAGACCACAACTTGATGAATTTTGCGTTCTGACTTGGGCCTGCTCCCGTACAAAATTCAACTTACCCAGGAGCTGAAGGTAAACGACGATAGACAACGACGTGTGTTCGCTGAATGGGCTCTAGAGCAGTTGGAAATTGACCCTAATTTTCATCGAAAAATCATCTTCAGCGATGAGGCCCAACTCTGGATGAATGGGTACGTCAACAAACAAAATTGTCGAATTTGGGACGACACCAATCCACATAAGATCCAAGAGCGTCCAATGCATCCCGAAAAAGTCACTGTTTGGTGTGGATTTTGGGCTGGCGGCGTCATCGTTCCATATTTCTTTGAGAAAGACGTTGGCCAGGCCATCATCGTCAACGGCGAGCGCTATAGGTCGATGATTATCAACTTCTTTTAGCCTTAATTGGATGATATGCACACGCCACATTGGAAATTCTTCACGAGCGATTCGAGGGCATGGTCACCTCACATGGAGGTGATGTGAACTGGCCACCAAGATCGTGCGATTTGACCCCGTTAAACTTTTTCTTGTTGGGTTTTCTGAAGTCGGAGGTCTATGCGAATACTCCACAAACCACAGCGACTCTCAAAGTAAACAAAACCCATGCCATCGATCAAATTCAGCCTGATTTATGCGCCAGATTCATGGAAAATTGGACATTTTGGATGCGCGCCACCCAGAGAAGCCACGGCGGACATTTGAACGATGTCATATTCCATACATAATGGCATCGATAGGCCTTTCAAACAATTAATATCTTACACACACTTCGTTTTATTTAAATTTAAAGATTTTGCTTGTGAAACTGGAGCCAGCTGGCTATAGATCGAGCTGGCTGGAGACGCTTTTTGGTTGAGGCACAGGTCCACTCCGGACTGTAGCGCTACCTTAAATAAGTAAATCCTTAGTGGTCTAAAACGGCATCTAAACAAACTTGGCCTGTCACCGGACCCTATCTGCAGACTATGCTAGGAGAGCGATGAAAGTTCTCTTCACATCATCACAGAATGCCCCGCCCTCATTCTTGTGAGAAAGCGAACCATAGGCAGAGAATTCATCTCACCAACTGCACTTACCGCGCTCCACACATCCTGACAGTCTCTGAAAGAGACAATCTGCTCTAAAAACAGCACAATAGGCCTCTATGTGAGACCGCAGTGTTAGAGAGGACCAAACGCTCTCCACGAGTTTGACAGGATGCCAAAACAAGGCATGATTTTATATAGCTTGAATGACGAATTGATAATCTTCTTCTTGACGGATTATTCTCTCAGAGGTTTATCATTGCTCGCGAGAGGTGGTGCAACGAATAATGTTACCCAATTCTTCTTCCGCAAGAGAAAAAGTGAATTTTATTACTTAATTGCACATTGTAGGGATTAAACGGTAAACCACAATTTTTTTAAAACGCGTCAAGTACACATGAAACACATGAAATGATCAAAACAAACTTCACGTCCTTTTAAAAAATAAATTCATATTTTTGACTGAAAAAAAATCCAGTCCAGTGAAAACTAAACGTTACATCTAAATTAATCCCCAAAAAGTATCTTGAAAATATCCCTTGGCGCCATAGTAAATCAAACGTCGTAGGCGCGCGTTTTAGAAATTTCACAACCAAAGCTGTCCCCAATCTTTATAGTGGTCAAGTCGGTACTTAAAATTATAGTTCTGCCTCGGATTTTATTGCTCTTAAACTTGCCACACTTGGGCGATGAAAAGTATTGAGTTGATTTATGCACCACATGTTCCGCATTAAGTGAACACAATCCACACTCATGCCCCGAACTGTGGCCAGTCTCGTTCGAGTTATACTAAGCCAAAAGCCCTTTCCCAGACTTTGCAAAAAGCAAGAAAGTATTCACCGCCTACTATGACTGTAGAAAGTAACTCGCCAACCACATCCGCACCATGCAAGGTAATTAGCCATTGTGCTGGCGCTACTGGTGGTGTGGCGTCGCACATGTACACACCCCCGCTGAAAAGGATTAAACAACTCAATGCATGGATTTACTTGAAAGGCGAAATCACAATGCGACGAAAATATCCTTGCCAAGCGGCAGCTACAGCTACTGCAAAGTGCAAGCGAACACACATAGTGAGCCAGTGAGCCACTGCTGCGAAGCAATTGTCTTTTCGCCACACCACCGCTGCCACAACCAAACGCCTAAGACACATACACTACACACACTACATCTCCAACACAAAGGCCAATTTTAATGTTTCAATTGCTGGCAGAAAAGCCGCTTTTATCGCAGGCAGCGTCAAGTTATTTCCTTACGCTCGTTGACTCCTTTTCGAGTTAAGTGTTTCGTAAAAGCTGATTATGTGGCAGCAGCGGTGGCGGCGGTGTCGACGAAGACGACGGCGACATGGTAGCGGTGGAGAACAACGACGCACGACATACAGCACACATGGGGGGTTAGTTGGGGGCACAGGGAACCGAAGGACAATCGACGGCAGCATGGAGCCAGGCATGTGGAGCGAGCGCCTTCAGTGAATTGAATCGAAGGCAGTGGCAGCAGCGGCAGCAAAGCAGAAAAGGAATCCATAAACAATGCTCATGTGCGGTCTTTACTCGTGCTCCTCAGGAATGATGCAGATGTGGAATTCAGTTTACAATAATAGTGCACTGTGTGGCTCCAGTGCACTGGTGTTGGTTGCGATAGTGCACTCCTTCAGAGTCCTTTGTTTCGAATCAAGAAACAAACACAAAGTGCACGGGAGGCGTTTTCTGCGATTTTTTTTTTGTTCTATGTATTTAATTTTGCGCGCATTTAATCCTTTTGACGCTTCGTCCTTTGAACAACGCAGCTCAGCGATGGATGAACGTGCGGAAATCCTTGAAATGTAACGAAACTAATATTCCGCCCAAAATCACCCACCACCACTGCCTCGCACACACCTTACGAGAGTGTCATGTAGAAAGGATTTTTCTTCTATCAGCATCGTTTATGCCGAAGTTTTGCTTTCTATCAAATGGAAAAAAGTCCTTTTTCGATGGCTGTTTCTTTTTCCCTTCTTGTATCTGCACAATGTTGTGTGCACTCTTGGAACCTTTTAGTTGCGGCGGCGGCGGCGATGGTATTGTAGTAAATGTTCTGTAAATGATTTATGGATGTGTATGTAAAGTGCTACAGTCTATCTGTACCACCGCCATCCAATGAAACTGGGTTGGGTTATGTTACACAGCTGTGAATGTATTAAATGTGTGGGCCGCAGGAGGTATTGGCTTATAGCTTTTGTAGGCCACCGGCACTGCAGTGTCGGCGTAAAGCAATGCCAAACAATTAACAGCAATCATAAATAGTTTTTGCAAAATGAAAAACGATGTTTCACAAGTTATGGCATGGAGAAGCGAGAAAACGATAACTTTGATAAAACTTTAGTGCGACTCGCCTATGTAGAGCGTCAGGTGAGGTGGAATAGAGCTGAGTTTTAAAAGCTTTGTCTTGGAAAAAACGATCCGATTGTTGGTTGAAGGAAATATTGCCTTGCACCGAGGAGGAATAAAACAATGCCAAAGGAACTTCCATCATCATCATCATCATCTTCCAATGGCCCGCTTATCCACTATGAGGGTCGCGGGTTTAGGGAGCTTAAGTGGACTCTCCACATTTGCCGATCTTCCGCCATCGACTCTAACTCATCAGGGGCAATCCCCATACGGGTAGAGGTGAGATTTCGGACTTGGTCCAGCCATCTCAACCTAGGCCTGCCCAGGGGACGCGTACCCGATGGCACGAATTCCATGGCACGTCTTGGAAACCGAGTTGGGGACATGCGTTTGACGTGCCCAAACCATCGATGTATGGACCTCTCCGTCCGAAGAAGTAGCTGCTCGACATTGAGTGCCTCGCGTACTCTGGTGTTCCTAACCCGATCTCGTCGAGTCACCCCAGCAATACAACGAAGAAATCTCATTTCGGCAGCTTGTATCCGCGATCTTATTCTTTCGGTCATTACCCAAACCTCATGACCATAGGTGAGGGTCGGAACTTCCAATTGCGCGCAAATGGAAAACACTCATCACTCAGCCAATGGAAGACCTTCACTGCAGCGCATTTCTTTATCGATGTAAAAAGTCAAAGGAAAACCATTTATTAGCCTCGAGAGGCCTGACTTATGGTACTTATGTATGTACATACATATATCACTGCAAGCCTCACGGAAAGCAAAATATCTTGGATGTATCCTTGACCTAAAACGAAGCTGAAGAGAGAAATTGCTTGTCACGCATGCAATGAAATAGATTTCGGTCCCCAAACTACAGGCTCTACATAATTAGCTGGCGCGACATCCTAAAGCCTAGCTTCTCTCAACCATTCATGTTGTGCGTGTTACATTGTTCGCACTAATGGAAGTGTCGTACAATTTATTGTTGACTCCAAAGGTCGAATTGAGAAGCTTTTTCATGACACATTATATTTTCAAAGGTTTGTCATTCCCCGATGAGAGGTGGTGCCGCGAAAAATATTTTGGTTTATAAAGGCAGTTCACACAGGAGTCACTAACCATTGCGCCAAGGCGACCGACAACATACAGTGGATGTGCGTAGCAATCATCTTGGGCTGATGGCTGGCAGCTGAAAAGACCTTTGATCTAAATCCATCAAAATCCAATACCTAGCATACATAGGCACAACAGGAGCCATTAGAGCCGACTTCTATATACACAGAGCCAACTGTAACTAAAAGAGCCCTACGCAAATCAACCTAGGGGCAAGTGCCAGTGACTGGAACATAAATTTCCGAACAAAATTCGCTTCACGATTCGCTTCAAGATTGAACCGAAAAGAAGGTAACAAACCCACAAAACTTAGCCATACTCATAGAGGGCCATAAAATGTCAGAGCGCAGCAGCTCTGGAGGTTTCACAAAAGTGGGTTCCAGTTCAACACATTTGGGTAAAAGAAAACAAAAGAACCTTAAGCGTTGAACAAACCGAACTCGAGGGTTTTGGTAAGCATAACTGAAGGCACACCTGCGCCTTAATAAAACAAATGCAAAGACTGGAACGATGTAGGCTTGTAGATTTAGATTCTCTGCAAATATCGAAGCCTAAGCAGGCCCAAAATGACAGCTATCGATAAACATATTTTCAAGAAAGTGCAGGGAAGCCCTGAACCACTAATTAAGCTCATGTTTATTTTCTTCTTTAGGTCTCTTAACACCATAAACATGAACCACAACTGATCTAAGGAAATCGGAGTGAGCTGGTGCCCACAACGAACCTATCTATTATGACTGTACAAGGCAGTTTGGGGTCCAACAGATAAGCTCTCTTAGGTGGTACTTGAGTATGGTATGGTAGTGCAACATAAAAAGGGGATCAAATTTGCAAAGGAAAAACTTCTTGGGAAACTTCAGCCAACATACGTTTTTTGAGAATCGGAAATCCGACTACACGGCTTAAGTTGCATGGTCCTATCAAAGAGAAATACGAAGATCCTCTTTGAAACACTCACCATTCCGGTCCTGGTGTATAGCGCAGAGGCATGAACTTTGTCAAAGTTAGTTGAAAGGGTTCTGAAGTTTAAAGGACTTCAACGCCTTTCTTAGAAACTTCTCAAAGCTACTGAAGAACCAGCTTAACAACCACCAAACATTGCATCGCAATAAGGCATTCAGACTTATATTTTCGTTTGTTGTCGTTTCTACTGACATTGTTTCTTCAATGTCGTTGACTTTTCGCAACCTTCTTTAGGGTTAAGAAGTCTTATTCTTCTTAGTCTGTCTTATTCCGCGTTTTCGACTATTTCTAATCGAATTCATCATGTGCCATCGTGCCAGAACCTTTGGATAAGGGCCCTAAAACCATGCCATGTAAACAGTTGCGTTAAACAGAAGGATCTTCTGATCTATGTTTCATAGTAGGTGTCTCTGTGTGTCTATCTAACTTTGTCAGAATGTTCCCATCTCTACTATCATTTATGCGAACTTGCTTCTGTTGGTGGTATCTCGGATCCGCTTAAGTATCTTACCGTTGTTTTGAGTGTGAAGTTCTTCTCTTTTTTGCAAGAAGATCGATTGGTACCATGCCAGTCACCAGTCATGCTGCATCCTTGGATGTTGTCCAGAAATGATCAAAGAGTTCTCACGGCTTTCATGAGGTATACCGCCCCAATATTTTTCCTACGTCCTTTGACGTTGTTTGGGTCGATTAATATTTACAACCCGTGGAGCGTTATCAAAATTGAGACTTTTGTAAATAACAGCCTTCTTCTGTATTTTTGGGTCTCCAATGTTTATCATTGCCAGTACGGCGGTTGCCGGAGACCATTTCGTAATCGTGCTGTCTTTGAACCTAAAACCAAACCCTCGGTACCAGTGGTTATGTACCCCAGTGTGTTCCCGGCTAATACCCATGCCATTGGGATCTGTGTACCACAAACATTGATAAAGTTAAGAAGGGAACTTGAATGTTTTCATATATCCAGGCAGCTCTCGAGGCGCAACGGTCTAAGTCTAAGTTAGTGACGATGCCTTACAATCACTTGCTAGATACAACAAGGTCAAACTTGGTTGGGTGTCTGGCCACTAAGGAATTGTAGAAAACCATTCTGTGGATAAACTGCTTAATGTCTGCTCGGCTTCCACGTTTTTACTCGGACTACTGCCACAGCTCTCATTATCAACTGGAAACACCAACTTCGCCTAGTCCATTGAGAAAATGTATTTGGACTTAGGTAATCCAAAAGATCATGCCCTATTCCTACGAAATTCTTAACCTGGACAAGGAAAACATGGGCAAGTTAGTGGGCTTTCTTATAAGGCATTGCGGCCTGATATTAAATGCTGGTTCTGTATCAATGTTCGACGCAATACTAGTAACGAAGGGTGTTCTTTCTATAGCCATAGGGAAGTTTTAAGTCTGTGACACAATAGGCATTTTAGATCGCAGTGTCAACGAAATGGGTAATTAGAGCTGTCCACTGTGTTCGATTTCTGGATGTTTCTTCTTTAAATAATAAATACTTGGATTCGATTCTGCCTCTATACTTGCAAAAGCTCTGGGCACCTTGTCTAAATTATTTCGACATCAAAGGTTGCGGTAAAATCTCGTTGTAAACCTTGGTGAAGCAGCAAGCATTCCGCGTCTTCCTCCTGCACAAACGGTCGCATTTGCCAGAGTCGCATGGGGACTGTACACATCGTTAGGCAAAAGTTAAACATCATTCCCTGAATTCACAGATTAGTCCTGTTTTTTTTTTATCACTGGATTGTTTGGATAATTGTGTATTTATTTGTTGTACTGCCGTTGTTGTTGTTTTTTTGTACATCATCATCATCATCAACGCAGGAATTTCCAGAGCAGGATCCATGTAGGTTTCATTGTAGAACATGCCGTACACAACGTACACTCGGAAAGGAATACACACCGATGACGAAAATGACAAAAACGACTCTCAAGGATAACACAAAACACAAGAAAAGTCGAACGAACTGCAGCCAGCGAACACGAACACGATATGGGGAAACACAGCCCCTTTTGGCCGTGTGCCATGTACTGCCTACGGCCAATGAAATTTCTTTATTAAAATTTATACCAAAATTCGTACAACAAGGAAGTTGGTAAATTTTGCGGTTAAACTACATTCTATTCCCCCTTCCGGCCGGTCGGCGTGTGTTTTCTGCAGCAAATTCCCAGAGATCTGGCAAACGAGGTACATCATGTGTGTGTAGTGCGGATGCGAATATATCGACGACGAAGACGATGACGGGTACGATGATAAGATACACTTTGGAAGCGAACACAATTCTGGCGAATTGATGTTCCGTGTTATATCACATCGTTCGGATCGTTGTACCCAATTTCAGAATCCTGTGTAGTTATGCAGTTCTGAATTCTGTGTGTTGCCTCTGCCTTCGTTGTGATGTCTGGGTTGCTCTGAAATATCCACTTTCTTTTTTTTTTCCTCATCGACTTTGTATAAAAATGTTGATATCACAATCATGCCGTTAGGCAAGGCAGCATGAATTTGCGAAATTCGTCCTTCGCTGTGATGTGTTTAGATGTGCGCTTGCACATCCCTTACACTTAATATGCCAATTTAAACTTACAGCCTCGGTTACGTTGGCAGAAGTAACAGCGACAGAAAAAAAACTTTGAAGGCACACGCACAGCACGGATGATGTCGAAAATGCGGATGTAATACATCCTGCTAACGGTGCAGGGATTACTAGAAGTTATCTTCTTCGTTTGTCTTTTTTTTCCTTTTACTCTCTTAATTGGGACTTCCAACAATGTCTAACGGTGTTTGCTGAGACAGCAGTATTTCAAACAGGATCTGAGTTGTTAGATTGGTAGCACTACTGACGGTGGTGATGGTGATGGGTATGATTCGGAACAGGAGCACCTCATGTTATGTTCAGTCGATCATTAGGGATTAATTAACGATGTTGAGGCATCGATTGACGTCACCTGGGCATATGAGTGTATTCACAGAACGGTGGGCAATTCGTTAGAATAAGACACAGTCTAGGAGAGATTCGCCAAAATTGAAGATTTTGCACAAGAAGTACAATTTTTGGTAAAAGAATGGAATTTTTGTCAAAGTGGCAGTTCCAGAGGAAACATTCTTTTTTTTTTTATCAAAGTTACTGTCTGACACAGTCCAATCCTATTCACTGTATACCAGATATTTTGAGTGTAGAAAGCCCATGTCACTTGTACATGTTCCTATGTATGTAGTCTCTGGTGTTTGCGTTTAAGTTGCTTTCATTTCGATCAAGTGCGGTATTAAAGACGTTACATGAAAAGCGTTGCCTTGTACTAAATCCCTTTGACATCAAGGGTCTCGTTGAGGTCTTAACCTACACCGATTCAGTAGCTATCATTTTTCACCATCATCCCGCATTGACGAACGATGCCAAAACAAGGTATGGCTCTGTAAATCTCTATTTTGTCGCCGTTTGGAGTCGAATGTAACATGAAGGCCTTGGCCCATCGTGGGCTGACACATCAGCTGTTTTTTTTTTTGTTTGTTGCTTTTCGGCTTGTGTATAGCGTTGTGGGGGCTATCGCACTACACTACACTTTTTTTCTTCGTTCCGGACAAAAAATACAGAGTTTCAGTGATCATCCACATTTGTTTGAATAGAGCTGCTGAATAACCTGGCTGGATTTTGGCTGTAAGTTGGACGAGACCCAACTGATCTTGTGTCTGGCGGAATTGCAATTAGCCGGTAACATTGTCATTTTGGTCTCCGAAATCATACACTCTGACCACCGAGTCGCGCGGTGACGTCGTTTTCTACCTTCGCACTGTGATGCCCCCATACTGTGGGCCATACATACATTTTGCCCTCCATTGGGGGCATTTTTCAGTATATCCAACCATCTTATTTGTCTCAGCCCTAGAATGTCTATTTTGCGCCGCTTGAGTTCTCACTCAATAGGTCTGAAGACCAAGGTGTAGATTTGGAGCATGATTTTAGGACAGTTGTTGCCACAGCTGCGGCGACAGATCCACAGTGCCCGTGTGGCTTTTTCCGACGCACGGTCCGGTCGATGCGGGGATTACAGGACAATTTACTGTCCAGGATTACTCCAAGGTACTTTACTTCTTGGGAGAACTGAATGGTTTCGCCATAAATAGAGGGCGAATGAGAAGACTGAATTTCTTCTTTTGGTTAAAGGAACGATAGATGCATTTTTAAGGGTTAACAGAGAGGCTTTCTTTTGTGCACCACCTCTGTACCTCGGATAGGGCGTATTGTAGCACTTCCGAAACGGCGCTTTCATATTTGCCGCTGACGATGACCGCCACGTCGTCTGGGTGACCCTTGGCCTCAATGCCTAGGTTCTTTAGCGACCGAAGTAGGCTGTCAATAACGAGCGACCAGATCAGTGGCGATATTGAGCGATTGTGAGCGTCGATATTTCAATATCATCGACGTTGGTGTGAATCAACCTACCTTTAAGCATGGACGTAATCCACTTGCTTATGGTTGGTGAGAGGTTCATAGTGCTGAGTACGTGCTTAGTGGATTCATATGAAGTGTAATTGAACGGACCTTCAATATCTAAAAAGGCGACAAGGCATATCACCTTTCTGTTGATAGAGGTTTCAATTCTAGTTTCTCAGTCATTGAGTGCTGACTCAGTAGATTTGAGATGAGTGCCACAGAGGGAAAAGTTGCAGACTATTGCTGCTCTTTTTCATACCTATATCTGTCAATTATCTTGTCTATGCATTTTAGAATAAATGACATAAGACTGATGGGACGGAAGGTGACGGAAGCCTTACACTTCCTGGTCAAAATAATTTATTTCAGCAGTCGATGTAGATATATGTATGTATGTATATATATCCCTATCAACTGAAACTAGAATCTTTTAACAAACAAGATCTGGTATCCGACTTAGATATCCTCGAAAACATGCAATGTTGTCAAAATGCTTCAACCTCTTGCCCACAAAAGGCTTAAAATTGAGTTCCTTAATAAAAGCCCTGAAAAAAAATAATCTAAAATAATTCAGAATTAAGCGGTAAACATTAGACAATGACGGTTGTAAAATTCATAACCGAAACAAGATAATGAAGTTCTGGTATAACTAAGAAAATGACCCGCATAGCCTCTTTCACGTGAAGCCTTATAATTATCACCCACTTTTGTTGCGTCATTTTTGACACCATAAGACCTTGTAGTATCCCACGATATACCTTTCAAAAAGTTTATCCAAAACTAATAGAAAGCGGTAAAATAATAAAATATAAACTTTCCATAGTGCAGATGTAAATTTCCGCAGCAGCATTAATCACTGGTGCCAAAAATCTTCGCGCAACAACTTAATCTCTTACCCTAGATAAGAGACCGAGAGTTTAAAAACTTTGTGCAGCGCAAATGCCTGCAAAGATTAAAACAGTAAATCATTGCGCCCGGCTCTATTAACGCCGCGCGCCAGTGCATATCTTTTCAGACAACAACAACAGCAACAACAAAAAGAAAAACAGAAAACAAGAAAAACTACGGGGTAAAAAATACAAAAATAAACTCTAAAGTTTAATCTAAATAAATTTTGTTGTGAGAAGACCGTTATAGGACTTCAACGATGAACACAGAGAGAGAGAAAAGATTTTTTTTTTGCCCGCATTTGCACTTTGCATCAGCAACAAGAGCAGCAAGCCATCCCAGTAATTATGGCCACCGCCGACGCAGGATTGTAAATTGAAAGAAGTAAACCCACAAGCGGGATTAGTGCGTTGTTGTGGATTTTATTGCTGCTGCAACTCTGCACGGCAGACCAAAAGGTGTAGTAAGTCTTCAAGAAGCAAGACGTAGTTTTTGAGAAACGTAGTGAACTTAACTTTTGTGTTTTATAGTTCCAAGGCTGGTGCCTTTTTGGAAATTCTGAACAAAGATATCACATTAATATCGCCTATCGGAATAGACTTGATATAAAGACTTTTCATCGAGATTGAATAAATGGTTTTCCACCTATTTGATTGTTTACGAGGGGTTTAGATCCTCCAATACAATGGCACTGACAAATTGAAGTATCTTAAGTGGATATAGCGAGGGCAGATCTTCGTCAGATAGTAGATATGTCTCTGGGAGTATCCTTCTGCTGTGAGTAAGTTTTCTCTTTACCCTCGACCTCAGCGTGGTGGTAATTTTGACACAGTTAACGAGGGAACCTTAACGGGACGCAGGGTTATCTGGAAGGAAGTACAGGCAGCCTCCGGACTCACAAGGCGTCTCAGTGACCTTACTTATAAAGCTTATCTTTTTGATATAGGCTATACAGTGAGGTTCCCCAAACAAGAGAAGTGGTAACAGGGCACTGTCATCCCCTCCGTGGAAAGGTCTGTAGTATATACGGATGGAGCCCAAATCAACGAAGAATAGGCGGCGGGGGTCTACTGCCAAACGCTGCCTTTCAATTTTGCTATGTATCTGGAACAGTTCGTGGGATTTTCGCGATATTCAAGGGCACCGAACTCCTACTTATTACGGTAACCCTCGGCGACAATATTTATATCCGCTCAGACAGCCTTAAGGCACTTGCAAAGAAATGCAAGAAAAAATTCAACACCCTGGCAACCTCGACCCAGGTCAACCTGCTCTGGATACCGGGTCATTGCAACATACCTGGGAACGAAGCTGCGGATGAACTGGCTAGGAAGTGGGGGAGAAAACGGGGACACCACCACAACTACAACCGTGGGGGTGGCTCTAAAGGTTATCAAAGGTACTTTTAGCGTCTTGTTTACTAAACGCCTCTAGACTTCCTGGAAAGACTTGCAAATCTACTAAGCGAACAAATCGCCCCTGCTGTTGTCTAGCAAGGAGAACGCTTAATCTTGGCGGGAGGCAACTAAGACTGATGATCGGCCTTAACCCTGGACACATCAACCTGAAATTACATGCCCACGGACTGGAACTGGTGCAATGAAGTACTTGCCCGGGATGTGAGGATTCTTCTACGATTGTCCCGCCATAGGGGTGCTAAGATAAAAAAGCCTGGAAAGACATGTTTTGCCCGGGCTAAGCTCTCTTAGGCAATTCTGTTTCGAGAAAACCCTGGAGTTTGTTGGACATACAGGACGTTTCTCGAATCTGTAAATCCCATCCGACTCTCTATCCGCTAACCTATAACCCTTCACTTACACTCTCCATTTACTTCACTTCTTCTTCAACAGATGCTACAGAGGAAAACACAACGGGCCCTAACGGTGGTTTACATGACGAGGTTCTTTCGAACTTTACGGCTTATACTCGTAAGTTTCACTGCAGTCCCATACAATCTTTGATTTTATTTCCTGGGAGCATAGTGCCTTGATGGCTGCCTGGCTGTCCGAGACTATCGTGATACGTTTTTCGTGTAACTTTTCGTTGAGGGTTAATCGAACACATCTTACAATTGCGTAGACCTCTGATTGAAAAATGCAGGGAAAGGTTCCTAGGGATTCCGAGTGTCTTGTCCTCGGCCCGTATACTTCAATTCCAGTTCTCTTGGGTGTTCTTGAACCGTGTGTATACCGCTTGATGCAGTTCGGTTCAATTAGATACGCGTCAGTTATTAGGAAATTATTATTATTGTTATCGCCATGGTTAGTGCGTTAGACCGCTGACCGAGCGGCTTATGTTAAAGCCCCAGCCATATCCACCGAACATTTTTCGCGGTACCACCTCTCGTCGAGGAATAACAAGCCTCCGGGAGTAGATTTATTTTTAATTAAAATTTATTAGTAGCTTACTGCTACAAATACTGCGTATCTAAGGTGTAAGCAAAAGTTTGTTACTTTCAAAACTTTGGTTTAAACGAAAATTTTGCTAGATCTCGTCATCAGTGTTCGAGCTGCGAACGTGCTTACCATTACTTTTTGAGAACCCAGATGGGAATGTGGTCGCTTTCAAAGTGTAAAAGGAAATCAAGTTACATATCCTATGCATGTGTGCCCAAGTTTCACAAACTGCAGCACATACATAGTCCCATGAGTCTCCCTTCTCAATAAAATATTGCGTTGTAACAACCCTTCATTGGCTACACGATGCAATTGACCTCCTTACAACAAATTATTTGCGACTTTATCAGTCTGCACAAAGGGACCATAATAAGATTTCCCTCCACAACTACTTGTCATGTGAAATATTCACCGCCTCGGGTCAGAATATATTTTGTACAAAGTTCCCAGATATTAGCATAGGACATTAGCCCATTTTTTTTCTGTTCAATTCCCAGCCAAGTCTGAACCCTGAGGGAGATTTTGAACGCGGATTAGTAAATAGTATGCATAGAAAATAGTATGCCTCCTCTAATAACGCAGCTGATACGTATATCCGTCGTAACACATTAACAACTAATTTGCATTATTTGTATTACCTAACTTATAACGGTAATGCACGCATAAAGTATTAAGAGTATTTTACTCAACCACACACATACATACATATACGTACAGTGAAGAAGGGTATCCTCGAAAAGAGGGTTTCTCAATTAACGTAAGGGTACAGTGCGGTAAGAAAAACATTGTACTTCCTGATACTTCCTTAATATTTTCTGTACATAAGAATGTAACATTGTGTATGTGTAACAAGGATCCGCAATCAATTTTTATGGAAATCGTTACGCACACCGGAAGTGCGTGTAATGGAGAGAATGAAGTAAATTATAAAATACATTTGTGAAAAATTCCGCCAGGAAGTGTTCGTTTCCCCCGAGGAAAGTGTTTCTTGAGATTTATACGGGGTAGAGTGGTATAGGGATTTTTGCTTTTTTCGCCTGCCTTCCTGCTCCTGCCTGGCGCTGCTTTTCTTCAATTAGGTAAGGAATAGTTCTTATATAAGGGGTTGTCCAAAGAATCACCATGGTTTACGACAATCGAATATGCAGATTACAAATGGAGAATGAACGGAAGGGGGAAAACAAAGCTACTTGAAGTTAGGGGATACAATTTGTTTGTACGTTTATAATATTACCCCCGGTTTCGATTGGTATTTAGATCAAGGGTGGCAGCGCTTGAAGGAGGGAAGCTTAAAATTTGTACGACAGAGGGTATTAGCGTGTCGGCTTTCAATACGCCGTTTGAACTGGAAACGAGAAATTTTGCTCTGTTACCTGGTTTCGTGTGTTCTTATACCATTTTAGACGGCAAGTCTAGACTGGAGAACGGTGCAGAATCCAGAGCAAAACTGAGCTCGCTGGCAATGAAAGCTCAATGCAATTTTTTTTTTGTTGCAGGATTCTATGAATTTCATCACGATGTCTGGTAATTGGGTTTAAATTCGAGAGCTTCTCTTGGTATTTCCATGAGCTGTAAGAAATAAATAAATAAATTGCTGGCGCGGCATCCCATTTATGCTGTGAGTGTTACATATTTCGCATAAATGGAAGGAAGGTTAAACGCATGCTCCAAACTCGGCTTACAAGATGTGATATGGAATCTGTGCCATCAGGTAGGCGTCCCTTGGGTAGGCCCAGGATGAGATGGTTGAACCAAGTCTAAAATTTCACCAATACCTTTAGGACGATAGCCACTGATAATTTAAGGTCGATGGCGGAAGATCGGGAGATGGGTCCACTTCAACGCCCTTAACCCGCGACCATCATAGAGAAAAAGCGGGCTATTGGAAGACGATGATGAATGATGATTGCCGACTTCAAACGGTGAACGTAGAAGGTTCTGCGCGACGAATTGTACTCTCAGAGGTTTGTCATTGCCCTTGAGCGGTGGGGTCGCGATATTGCTGGAGCTTGACCCTACGAAGATCGTAAAAGGTACTAGCCACTGAGCCCCGACGACCACTTTTTATGAGTCAAGTTCACTTAATACAACCGGTGAAGTCACTGTTCACTCAGCTGGGTCCATTGTACTCATTTCGGTAGCAGATTTAGAACCACTTACATATAGATATGGACCCTAAGAGCGGTCTAAGCTCAGATTTTTGTGACTTCTTCCGACTCTATGAAAAACTAACCAAAGTATTCATTCTTTTGTCGGCAAGGGCAGCCGTAAAAGACAGATAGATTCTTTCTTTTCCCTATTCCTGAAAAAAAAAAAAAGGTGGCGCGACAGCTCGAGACAGACCAAAGTTAAGCTCTCAACAATTCATGTTCTTCGTGCTTTATTTATCGCACGAGTGGAAGGGACCTACAATGTCTTTTGTCGACTTCGAACAGCGTATTGAGAAGCTTTTTCGTGACAAATTATACGAGAGGTGGTGCGCAAAGCTCTCACAGCAGTCCAAATCATTAACCACTGAGGCACGACGACCACTGAAAAAGTCCTTAAAATGTCGTTTGGAAAAACGCCGATAATCTTCTCATGAACACCAAGGTCGCAGTGGTCAGTAATTATGCCAGAGACAGCCAGTGGCTTAGTTTGACCAGGACGAGGGTTCTCTTCCACTCATAAGCCTTCTGTTGGCTTATTTCAGCGTCGATGAACTATCGAACCGTTCGAAGAGGAAACTTCTCAAAAGGGAGGGCCTGTGAAATATGCAGCGCCGACTCTTTCCGTGCAATTTATCCTGCTCTGTACCTATAAGCTCTTCGTGCTAAATTCATTTTATTTCTACCAGTAGTTTGCAAGTATAACTCAAAATTGCAGTACAAACGAAATACTCTCACGAATAGTCCCAATTACCATATCCCAAGTGGAATACGCCTTCTCTCTCAAGGGAATGACAGAATCGTCAAGAAAATGCCGCCGCCTGCCCCCGCGCATGGTGCAAGCGATAAAAGAAATCCTCAAGAATCACTAATTCACAAAATCACTTTGCATTCCAAGAACTATCAGTCGCATATTCAGGTCGTAAATTTTATTTAATTATCATGTTTAATTACCTTGCCGCACAAACACAACAAATACGAGAGGCCACCCCATCGGCACTTGGTACTCTACCACGTTGGATCCTTCAGTGCCACAGCGACCAAACCGCTCGGCCCCCTCGATCCTTAACGCTAATGTCATACAGCGGAAAAAATTTATCACAAGAAAAAAACTGGAGCAGAAAAATTAAATAAAGGAGAACAAGAAGCAACGAAAAAAGCAGAAATGTATAAAAAAAAAAAAATGAAAAAATACGCCTCATGCTGAATGGGATCGCGATACGAGTGCTGCCGCTACCACTGCTACTGCTGCTGCTGCTGTAGCTGTGTTCACCTTAATAGGTCGCCATTAGAGGCCATAAGGGAATAAAATGTTTCATAAAATAAACTAATTAACAAGAACTCCGTTTTTTTGCCTTTGAATTAACCAAACACACACATACACACACACTGAGAAAGATAGGCATATAACAGAAGTCATCATGCGGAGGGGTGGGACTCAGTTTTGTTACCCCCCGGTCGACGAACGAGGAGGTGGGGGCAACCCACGTGTTATCTTTCATTGCCGTGCCTTTTGTTCTAGCACCGGGCCCACACTCCGCGTCAACCACCCCCGTTCACCTCGCCTCCTTGTGTTGTACGAATTTTTTTCTTTTTTTTTTATTATTTGCTTTACTTTGTAGTTTTCATTACAATTTATTAATTTTTCTTTTTTCACATTCACCTCTGTGTGCATTCACATATTTAATTAGCCAAGGTAAATATAAGATTAAGGGGCACGATAAGGGGTGGGACATGGATTTCCGTTTTCTTTCTTTGTGTCATAAGGGTTCGTTTTTATAGTGAGTGCTGGTATGGTTGTAAAGCTAGAAGCGGTAGTTTGCTAGTTTAGGAGTACTGCCGCGTATACGCAACATACGAGGGTTGGCTTGATGGACATGACCGCAACTATGGTTGGCCGAGGAAACAGTTACGGAGTGAAATGTTAGTTTAACGGTGTGTGTTTTTCATAATTGCCAGGATTTTAGTTTTATGATTTTTTTATTTCCCATTTCAATGCGATTCAACAATTTTTGCTTTAAAACATTTTCACTTGTCTATAACGCAAGGGTGACTCTATTAGGAAAATGCGTTGTTATAACTGTGCGGTAATATTTCATTGTTTTGTAAGGATTAGGGGTCGACGTTGGTGAAGGTAAAAAAGTCGTAGTTGGATAAGGCATGACCACAAAAATTGTGACCGGAAATTTTTTGGTTAATAAATTGAGTTTGGTAGGGTTACAAGGTACAAGGGTAACAAGAACCCACGCTCTTGGATGCACGTTACCACGTTTACTTTTTAAAATAATTTATTTGATCCAAATTTTATACTAATACTGCGTACAAATGTATGTGATACTATGAGCTGAGCGAACGAATACTGCATTTTGTATTTGTCCATTTAAAGGCGTCAAACTCATCTTTACAGTGTAGACTTTCTTAGATTGGTCAGTTCTAGTTCGGAAGAAATCGAATTCAATGCCTTGGTCATTGGATATGGGTCCGAAATATTTCTTGAGTCGTCTAGCGCTAAACTATCAGATAGACTAGGCACTTACTCAGCCATTTTTTGCCAAAAGTATTTGCCAACAATCCCAGTATCCATGGCTCCAGATTTCTGCCCACAAAAGTCACATTGGCAACAAAATTACGGACTCACTGCTCTAGATCGGTGCCTTGATCTTTACCGACCCCGAAACATTCTGTGGAGTAATTAAATGTCTGTCCGAATTCCAGGCGAAGGACTTGGCCTGCCTTAGCCTGAGCTGTGAAAAAAAAAATTAGCTCGAGACAGCTCGAGATGAGCCAAGGCCTAGCTTCTCGCAGCCACTCATGTTGTGCGTGTAACATTTTTCGCACGAATGGAAGGGGCCTACAATTTAATACATTACCAGATCCTACCTGCGGACTGTGCTTGGAGAGTGACGAAAGCTCTCTCCACAGAATGCTTCGCCATCATAAATGTCCTAGGATACACCCTGAGAATCTGAGAGCTTCCCGAGTAATAAGTTACTTTAGAGCTCTATGCATTGGTACAATAGATCTTTTTGAGCAACAGCAGTGCTTGAGGGGATCAAGTGTTCCCTAACAAAAATAATAAATGATAAGTATTGCCATCTGGCTGCGGAATATTCTGTGAAACATGTCATGAGAGCTCTCTTTGAGTCTCGGCAATGACGACACTGTATTCCAAAACGATATCTCGGCTTCTATCCAACAAACTCGCGGTCATGACCTACTACGAGTGTAGTTCCAAAAGTACCTGCCCTGATGTATAGATGGCGGTCGCTGTTTGAAAAGAATTACCAAAAATTATAAAGTACCAACATTATAAAGCTTAAAGCTGAAATTTGATGACGCTACGTTGTTAAGTATTTCTTCGGCAGCCATCAACAGTGAAGGCTCTCAGTGAATTTTAAAAACATGGAAAAAATTGGTCATCGTAATGTGATACAATATGTACTTTCATTTGAAAAGCCTCAGTCCAACCAATATCAAAGCGGAGCTAGATTCTACTCTAGGGAAGTCTGCTCTTTCGTTTACAACAGTAAAATATTGGGTGGCAGGGTTTAAATAAGGCCATTTGAGCTGCCAAGACGAACATCACAGTGGTCGACCAAATGAGATGACTACGCCAGAAATGGTGGAAAAAATCCACAAAGTGGTTTCGGATGACCGTCGATTGAAAGTGAGCGAGCTAGCGGACATGGTAGGCATTTCAAAAAGTGCTTTACATCGCATATTGACGGAAATTCGACATGAGATGCCGCGATTATTCACAATAGAACAAAAACAGCGACGTGATGATTTGTCAATCGTTGTTTTGACGAAGTATCACAGCAATAAAGCCGAGTTTTTGCGTCGATTCGTCAGAGGTAAAAAATTTGCAATAAAGAGGTGAAGACTGCGTTGGGCAGTTATATGATTCCACATGATTCCTTGCTGCAAAATAAGCGGTCTTTTACTAGACGTTCCGTCATTTACCACCTCCAAGAGTAGCTCCAAGAAAAATTACTTTTGCCAGCCTTCTCTAAAATCGAGCTGCACATCCATAAGCGAATTTTAAAACAAATGAAATTCTATTTCCTTTTTGCGGATGCAAATGAGTTGTACGGGTCATTTAACATTTCATAGAGATGAATGTTAAATAGTATCGAGGCCGCAGTTGGCCCCTGCTGCAAACCCTTGGAGATGTCGTAGTAAATACAAAGTAACTACCCCTCATTGTAATCCATTGTTAAGTTATTAATATTCAAACCAACGAAAGATGCAACTAATATTGCATATCCTTGCACGCATAGGTAGCTTCTAATGAACTGCAATCACATTAATGTTTCGCTAAAACGCACACTGCCACTTGAAAAACTCCTCCAAACTACAATTTATTTTCTTTGGATTAACATAAATATTTGCATTCACCCGTGCAAGGACTTTTGCTAGCCGCTCTCGGGGAATGCGTTCTTTTAATCTCGAAAATTGATTGAAATGACTGCAAACAAGTTTTGCAAGGAATCAGTGTTAGATCACGATAGCAATTGTATGAAACACAAGTACCCGCAGAGAAGCATTGCAAGACAAGGCAGATATGCATGTGTCATAAATACACAAAGGCACGAATGCGTACCCAAGTGGTCTTGAAGACGTTTTCACTCCTTGATGGAGGGGAATTCCATGCGGTTCCATCCCATTGCATGCAAAGGAATTGCATTGCGTGTTGCAAATTGTGAGCGTTTCATTGGACGAGATTACAAGATGCATTGCGTGTCTTGTGCGGCTCGCTTGTTTGTTAGTTATAATTCAAATCATTTGCAAATGCTGCAAATCGTTATGAATCGTGCGGTGCGTGTGATGGCGGTTGCGTTTTCAGTGTTTCCACTCCCGGCTTCATAATTTATGCAAATTTGTTAAACTAAAAACTTTTGTGCGTTTTCCCTGTAAAATGGCGTGGTACTGGTAATTGAATTCAAAACAGAAAAAAATATACGAGACGGCCTGTTTTGAACAATAAAATATGAAAAAAGAAAAAACTGCATCACAATTTATTTTTAATTAAAAGAATTTTAATATTCATGATCCTTGTTGGGGAGGAAAATGCAATTTCCCGTACGCATTTCTATCTGAGTGTGTGCATCCTTCCAACTTCAATTAAAATGTGTGCAACCCAAAAAGGACAATCGCCATTACGCAATTACATTTGGTCTCTATCTCTCTGTGTGCGTGTACAGCCGGCATCTAACTTCAATTAAATTGCAAAACGCATTTCACTTAGCAGATAAGTGTGTTCGGGTTGCTGCAACGGACAAAGGTACTCCTTCAGATGGCTGAGTGGGGTATGAAACGAAAAAAAAAAATAACACTAACTAGCCCTAGGATATTTAGGAAATTTAGTTAGTGTATTTGCAAATGCACAAGTACTCGTTTGTATGTATAGAGAATTGTAAGCGACAGTTACTTTGGGCGAAATTCTCCCATCACTTGGGCTTGTGGCAGTTGCAAAAAGGGACAAAGCTTCTGCTAGTGAACCATTTGGTTCCTCCATCATCTGAGAAAACAAAGCCAACACTGAACGTGTGTGTAATGTCCTTAAACCATTCGAATGTGTAGAAGAACGTTATGCGTGCGTGCACCACTTTGCCATTAAGAAAAGCAACAGCTATCCTCGTATCCCCTTGTATACACATGTTAAGTAATAACTGCCGTACTAAAAAAAAAAAACAGCACAGAAACAAAACCCCAACATTCTTAGCCTGGCACATGTACGACCGTGACAGTGTTGGAGTGTCCTTAGAATCTAGAAGCATCGTGTATGTATGTGTGTATTTGCGGTAAAAGGTATCTACTGTGCTGAGCTCTCACGCCTGCCTCCTCCATTTCTATATAAATAAATAAACCAAAAGGGTGCCCAAGGGTTGTTTAAACCAACAACGATGTCGACGATGACAAAGGGCATGAGACAGCAGGAAAAACAGCAACAGTATCAAAGCACCCGCATCCGGTTCCGCCCCACACCCAGCAGAGCAACAAAAACCACATACAACAAACGGGAGTCGGGGGGGAAGAGCAAAATAATAACATTTACACTGACATATTTTCGCAATTAATGCTGCGTAGAGCAACGATCAGGATTTGGATTGATGCTACGCTGATGTAAAGTGCGTAGTTTTTTTTTTTTTCTTTTTTACTTTCTCATTCCTTTTTGCTTTTTGCATGTGAATTGTGCTCTCATTTCCATGAGACCTTGTATGTTACAGAGGACATGTTTTAGATACATAAAATACATGCATACATATGCACGTGCTGATGTGTGTGTGTTTGTGTGTGGAAAAAGGATTTCTAATTGAAACATTAAACTTCATTACTGCCATCAGGAGGATTGTTCGGCTAATAAAACACCAGAATCAAATTAAACAAAAGGATAAAAGTGATGAGGCCGATAGTGGGGAGGACATTAACCGCAGGGAGACATTCTTTATGTTTGTAAATGTGTTCTCTGTGTGCCATTTCATCTCGTGTTGTTTTCTTTTTCTATGCTCCAGAAATTTTCCGAGATGGCTGTAAATATACTAAGTGCGGAAGGAGTCCGGTGTGGTTGTGTGATTTTGTGGTTATGTCAAATGGATTACAACTGTGGCCGCACATTAGTCCACCTTGCGAAACAGGAGTGTAGCTGGCTTTTAAGGAAAACAAGTTGGAATTAAAGCATTGGAACAGGGAAAAGAAAACAAGGACCAACCATGATAAATGTGGAAATAGATCGGTCAAAAGGGCGTTTGAACAAAACTTTAAATAATAAATATTAAACTTGTGATGGATTCCAATTGAAGTGTCTTAGTTTCCTTCCTTGCCAATAACCACATATTAAGAGCTCTAAAATGCTTCAGGTAGCATTAGGTCTATAGAAAAGGTCCTTAAGGATGGACAGAACAGTTCGCCCTTACGAGGAAATGACCTAAAATTGTTTTTCGACTCTGAACGCCGAATTGAGAAGCTTCTTCAGGACACATTACGCTCTCGGAGGTTTCCCATTTCCCTACGAGAGGTCGTGCCGGTTAAAATGTTCGAAAGATATTGCTGAGGAATAGCAATATAATTCCCGGAACAATCTAAGGACCCTCCTATTGTTGGCTGTTTTGTGAATCAGTTGGTGCTCTTTATGAATCTGAATAGATCCGTTAACTGTTACCTCTGCTATGGTTACAAATAACCTTGATCCTAGTGCGCGTAGGCGTCATTCTTGCAGAGCGGAGCAGCGACACAGCAGATGCTCGATTGATTCTACTTCTTTCTCATCTCCGCAGCTTCTGCATAAATCGTTGGATTCGATTCTCCACTTGCGATAGCGCAGTCTCCTGTGAGTGTGCGGATAGAGTTCGGGAACTCAGAAGAGTTTGACTGTATGACACCTTATGATGATCAGCGAGTCCTGACATTTATCGATTTTAAAGCTGCTGACAGTCAGTCAACGAAGATGGTTATATCCGATGAGGGAAGGTGACAACCTCTTATGCATCCTGCAATTTTTTCTATTGCCAGGGTCTCAGCTTGAAATGTTTCTGGGAATCTGAAAGATTCCTATTTTTATAGGGTTTCCGAGAAGAATTCGGCTTCTGTTCCTGTTTCCATTTAAGATCCGTCAGTGTAAATCGCAACTTCATGGTCTCTGATTACATTGTTTGACTCCCAGTTCTCTCTACTCCCGTGAATAGAATAGTAAGATCAATGCTAAAGTCATTGTAAGGGGTCAGATAGTGCGATGTGACTGTGAGGCTTTCGAAGTTATACTTCTCACCCATTACCATTACGATCGGTCTGCTTTCATAGGTTGGTTTCCTACATGTTAGGGTCCAAGAATGTCTGGGATCAACAAAAACACGCCGACTACTCGGCCTTAGACAAGCGAAAAAGTTCATCAAACCCAACCTTTACAAGGCCAAGATGTGTTAAGAACCTTAAAGGGACATTGTCCACTCAGATACCATCTGCATAAAATAAAAGTATCAGATACCGATAGTTGCCGGCTTTGTGGCAAAAAGAGACTGCTCAACATATTCTGTGCGTATGTCCAGGAGCCGAAGGAAAAGATTACTGCACTTGACGCGAGCCTCGTTCAACCCACCAGAAAATCGAACCTAAGGCTTTACTGAGAATTATCAAAAGCCTCAATATAACCTCTGGTTAAACCATATGGGCCACCGCAATAGACCTCATATGTCGCGGTTGGCATTTAGGGCCCCTTATGCAGAATACAGAATAGGTTGGATTCTCTCAGGTCCACTCAGACATCTTCCGCAGCAGCGCCTTTTATGAATTGGTGCACACCAGTGGTGGTACGTCACAAATGTGGCATAGCTTTTATGACTTTTGTGACAAGACCAAAAAAACCTTGCGTCATGCGATCCCTGACTTACATAGCGCAACTGTTGGTTGCAGTGGTTCGAAACTTAGGTTGTCTGAGTACAATTTTGTTGGTGTCGTTGCTATTGCTTTTAATTCACGAAATTTTTATCAAACTACCTGATGTCATCATCGTGAAATAATTCGATTCACTTTTGAAGCTATGACCACTCTACTACCAGTGTTATGACTTTACAGCAGAGTTAACATCAGTTTTCGCAGTTTTAGACCCGAAAAATAAATGTTTCTAAACTTTTAGCGTAAACCTTGGAACTGTGATCTGAGCGTTCCGCTGCAATGCTTAACCAACTTAGATCTTTTTGTTGGCATTTCCAATGGCTTTATTGTTCTTTGACTATCCACGCATAATACGACAGACTGCTACTTCTCGGATTGCAGTTATTTCCGACTTTAATCTGGTACAGTTAGGCTTGCCGCTGTCTTCTTTTCTCCTGGCTCTGTTTTATTTTGAACTGCGTCCGTGGTGATTCTTTGTCCATGACATCTAGTTCCTTCAAAGTTCCACTGCCAACCATAGCTTCAGTGGTAAGGCATTCGATTATTTGAGTATCAATTGTAGAATACTGATGCTGTCAAACCGTGTTCTTAACTTCGCGGGACTCTCTATGGATTCCTAGTATTGAATTCGACTTCAAAGTCGATGTGAGAGACAAAGAACGTAATTCTATTTCAGAACGAATGTATGGAAATATTAAAAATTTTGTGGTCTCAGTTTAATGAAATTACAGGGCTGGTCACACCGTTCTCGCACTACTCAGATGTTGGGACTCGTTAAGCTGCATTTGCAGAAAACAATCTCCCAAAGACATTTACAAAAAGCGGGTGAAGCATCGTTTCAACTGCGTAGGTTGCCAAAAACATCTGTAAATAAACAACATTTTCTATAACTATTGGGTATCTCTGGGTTTCTTAAAGACTAAGTTTAATCGTCTCGAATAAATTTTTAAAATTAATGCTAATTAGTTGTATAATATTATAAATCCATTTTCCTTTTCTCTCTTTTCAGGAAGTAAACCTTCCAACAATCATTCCTACTCCAGTTGTTCCAGGAGCATCAGCACCTAAACAAAAAATTGACACAAGCAGTAAGTATCCAACCGATAAAGGTTTCTCATTGAATTTGTACGCATTTGTCTTCTTCTTTTTCTTCACACTTGATTAAGTTGTGCATTTTTTCTTTACAAATTACATGATTGCACTAAAGAAAAAAATAAATAAATAAATAAAATTCTTAAAATAAAAGCAATATCAACTACGGACTAAGAAGGAAGCAAAACACTGAAGAACAACCTCTTAGAACCATCCGCTCAGGAAAACTTCCTCATCGCAGTTCACACTTCCAAACCCTTCTCTCCTGGTATGGCTGGTGAAACATCTTCTTGATGTTATCCACAACAGCCGCAGTGTGCCATCATTTTATTTGCCAACATAAAAGAATGATCGCCTTCGGAAAAAACTTTGTCATTTAATGTTTTTCCGGTTCGACGGTGAAAGTTTTCTCATATTTACCTGCTAAGAAGCCGGACCAAAACTTTCGTTACACAAACAGACACACGTATACAACCAAAGATATCGCAGGATTCGAATGCGAAACGCGCTGCACATAACTTATACGGAAAAGCAGCAGAGTTTTCCAATCACTTTTTGAGGATATTTTATTTAAATCAAAACTCGCTTCACTACGACCAAGTGGTTGGTAGCAGTGCTTGGCGAAAGTAAAGTAAAAGGAAGTCTCCGCTCTCCCAGCGTTAAAGGCAGAGAAATGATCAGTGAACAGAGCCCGAGAGTGGTGAAGTGGCGGTTGTTGCAATGAATATGATATTTGTGATTTATTTGCATAAAGATTCGAAAGTAGTTGTGAGACACGAAAAGGGTTGCCTGTCAGACATTATTAGCGGTATTAAAATCCCATAAAGCCCTTCAGGGTATGGGTGGACGGCAAGAGGTTTGTTGCTTCTTCTATTCAACCGCTTGAAGGTGATTTTAATTAAAACTTATTTAACGTACTCTGGTCCTGAGACATAGTAGCTTTTAGAGAAGTTTGTTACCCGAGGCAGATCCTGAGTTAATCACAATGGGGATAAAGTATTTGGTTTAGTGCCATTAGCTACCCTTGAGGAATGGGGGAACTGGTTTTTAAATCTTAACATCATATCTTTAAGGAAGTAAATTCAATTACTTCATCGAATACTGTGTTTCTTATACACACTGCGGATACGGACTTTCATTCCGCAATCGTTTGATGATTTTCATCTCGTCTAAATTTTGATATTTTTTACCGGAGTTTTTAATTCGTTCAAGGTTTGAGAATGGAGCTCCATAATCCTGTGACTTAACCAAGATGTTTGAGTTGATATGTGAAAGTCCATCATTTTTCTGCATTTTCCATTGACAAGGCAGCGCGAAGGACATCGCTAATTACCAATAAAAACACTATTGGTTAATAATGCACCTTTGCCACACTCCGCTTTGAATCTAGAACTCTTCTGACAGCCTTCCTTTGTGACACCTTGGGTTGGCTACATAAGATAAATAGACAAAATCTCTGATGACACTGTCAAAACCCTTTTTAAAATCTATGGACACGTGAAGTTGCGAACGGTATTCAACACACAGTTAATAAAAATCCGACTATGTGTTAAAGACAACCGGTTTTTCTTTATTCGCTCAAGAACAACTTAATCTATTAGTTACAGCAAGAAGCCTTTTGATACATCTCCAGTTTTAGCACTGCATCAGATGCATCTTTTGTTCTAATCAACAGAAAAGCTATTCGCCTCCCACTCGTTCTCTTTAATTAAAGCTCAGGAGGTATGGTTGGTTGGGTATGTGGTCCCCGTAGCTCAGTGGTTAGAGCTGCGTACGTTCAAGCCCCAGCTATGTGCACCGGACAGATTTGACGGCACGACCTCTCGTCGGGGAAAGACTGCACCTAAGTGTACCTCAGGTCCTGCCACTAGTTCTACCACTGTAGTTCTCTAATTCTCCGACTGTGGCAGTGGATTTGTAGCTCATATTCGGGTTATTACTGTTTCGAGCGGCTCAACCTGCTTTGATTGCAATTACTGAAGAAAAAATGGTTTAAACCCGTAGCGAAATGCGTTTGCTACAGTTTGCGCTTACTTGCCTGTGAGTTGACGTCCAGCTAACTTTGTAGAAGGTTGTGTGCTCAAACATGGTGTACTCTGTAACAAGGCGATTTGGGATGTATAGATTCACAAATCGTTCACCATTGTCATTGCAGTGGCCTACTTTATGTCCCATTCAGAGCCTGGGTGCTAGTAGAAGGTCTCTAGTTATTAGATTGAAATTTCCGTTAAAGCGTAGCATTCTACAATGGTGGCGCGTCGTATTCTAGTCAGGAATCTCGTCATTAAAATGTATTATATCTCTGTACATCTGTCAGAAAATAAGGCTTTTGTGTGCTATTCCAGATTCCCGTGAAAGTCCGAAAGGTTTGCCAGATTATTTTTTTATAAATCATTTCGGCAAATCTGCGATCTGGATAATCTATTGTTTCGCAAATGTAAACCAGTTGAGGTCACTGACCATTATTACATTTCAGAAACTAGTCCAGGTACAAAAGCCAGTCCTCAACGTATGGTCAATCCTTATATACTGTGTTGTGTCCGTTTCAGTAAGGTTAAGCGTTAACTTACTGATATTAGAGCAGCTAACTGTTTGAAAAAGATCAGACCAAAACGTCAACAAAAGGGGCTATCTCCCATAATATCGGCCAGGGAGATAGCTATTGGTTGTGCAAGGCATAAAAGGTGGGCTGACCAACCTTTGCAATCAGCTTCAGGTTCTTGATGAACTATTGTCTTGAAGAGACGTGGAAATGGGACAATTGCGTTCAGAGTTAAGTTCAGGTTAGTCTTAGGATAGGTAACCCATATTAAACGGCTCTAAATTTAAGTATTAGGTTAGTTTAGGTTTAGCGTAAGTTTAGTTTATGTTAATTGCGCGGGTCTCCTTTCCGACTTTTTGTCCATCCGTGGTTCGACTTAAGGAGTTAGAGGCTTTCTTTTCTACCAGCTAACTTATTTTCTTTAATTGGCACGAGCACGGTCCGACAAATTACGCCGAGCAACCGCAAGCGTGCCGCCGTGTTCTTCACCTGCAACGAAGTTATCCCCGTGGTCCAATCCTGATTCGCAACACTACGTTATCTAATCTAGAATCGCTGCACTGTTCGCACTGGTTGTTGCGCGGCTGATGAATAGCTACTCCAATCGGTGCCAATCCTTCTATATTTTGAGAGGCGACTGCTATATTCTCTTTTTTGGCTTTGTAGAGTTCGGCTAGGGTTTTGTGTCCTGAATATGGCAATTTAGGGTAGATCTGGTTCGAAAGTTATATTTTTAAATCTGACATCAAACTTGCTGGGAGTATTTTCTTCAGGATATAGGCAGTCGCATCGATTAAAAATTTTGCACAAACTTTGTGAACTGTCTTCCTGCAATTTTCAACACAAATTTCAATATATAAAAAGAAAAGTCCTGACTCACTTACTGACTCATCAACGCCCAGCCGGAACCTTTGGGCCTAAAAAGCTGAAATTTTGCACAGAGGTTCCTTTTATGATGTTTACAAGGAATAAGGAAGGCCATTTTGAAGTTCAGCTTCTACAGGGTGTTGAAGTTTGTATGAAAAAAAAAATGTAAACTGGATTTTGGAGTTGAAATTTGGTGAGCATATTCTAAAACAGAAATAAATAAACACGTGTTCTACCATTTTCCAAAATTATAACTGTGGGCCAAAATACAGGGCGTTCAAGTTTGCCCATTTATAGTAATGCGCAACCCTATTCAGCGGCATTGCCGTTGGCATTTCTTCCTCAGATACTGCGGCTACCTTGGTTAAAGAAGACATGACGGGTCACTCTACATACTCAAAGCATCTCAACCTAAGTCATTATGAGTCAACACTTTGTAACATCTCTAAAGAGAGTGACTTGGCTCAGGTGCTCCGAGAAGCCAAAGTTATAGTTTGGGATGAGTGTACCATGGCTCATAGAAAGGTATTGAGTATCGAAATAGGATGCTCCGACAGTGCTTTTGGGTGGTGGCTTCAGACAGACCAAGCCTGTTGTGCCACGGGGAACACAGCAAATGAAGAGAAGGCCTGTCCCAAGTCATCAATCTGATAGCCTAATGTCGAAGTCCTCTCCTTGAGAGTTACCATACATGCGTTTCCTTCTTCGCCGTGACTTGAGGGAAGAGGAGTTTTCTAACTTATTTCTTGATGTTGGTGATAGAAAGAGGAGGAAAGAATTAATGTACCGAGTAACTTATGCGACGTTATGGAAGATCTGATTGGTTTTTCTGACAGAATATAATGTACCTAAACATTTATCAAGCTGAAGGGGATTGCGTTTCATGAGTGAGGTAAAAAGCTATTTTCATTCAAATAGATGACTCAGCCAACAGCACCAATAATTTTCTGCTGAGGAAGTGGATGGTGCGGATCTGAGAAGTGACAGTTCCTTCCGT
Source organism: Matsumyia berberina (assembly GCA_917880715.2). Taxonomy (NCBI): domain Eukaryota; kingdom Metazoa; phylum Arthropoda; class Insecta; order Diptera; family Syrphidae; genus Matsumyia; species Matsumyia berberina. The sequence continues at coordinate 17,132,761 of OU862872.1, read as the reverse complement.
AGTGGGCTCAGAGTCAATTGACCTGATAGCCTGGTCATCCTCGAGTCAGAAAGAAAAATCAGGAATGTTGGAAATTGAAAGTCTATAATTACTCATCAATATCTTGAAACCCGGAAAGGGACATAGGGTATAATGAGAGTCTTTCCGAGTAGACTTAGTCGCGGGTATCAGCTAGTTTTTAATAAAATAGATAAATCCGAAGAACAAGAGGTTAAAGTGCTGAGGGCCGTCAGCCTTGCAAATAAAAATTTGATTGTGCACTCTGTGTGGGACACTTTTGACAATGATAAGTAGAGCGTGTCTTAAGCACGGAAAGCTCCTTTAAGTGTGAATAGAAATGCGCCTTTCCTGGTTGATAGAATGATACTATGTATTAGAAAGCCCGGATCCTAAGTTAAGAGATGGCTTCTTTTTTTTTTTTTTGTAGAACAGGATTCAATTAAGATGTTTAAATGTGTCTCGTAGTGACTGTTTGCTTTAGGGATTTACCAGAAAGGAGGGTGAATCCAAAGAGGCAATTCCCTTTCATAAAACTTGAAAAAAAATTTAATTCGAGCGGTAATCGCCTACTTCCGTGAAAGCCAGCGACGACAAGCCTTACAAAACCAGAATCAGTGAATGCAAACCATCGATATCGTAGAGGTAGGTTTTTTGTTAAACGTCCTCCTTTCCTTCTTCCTTCTTCCTGCTTCATGTCTGAGATGTTTTTGTTTGCGTTTTCCTCCTTTTTTCCTAGCTAACCCCAATCTTACAGAAAAGAAAAGGTAAAACCGTAAAGAAATCGTCGCTCGCTGGGAGGTGAGGAAGGACTTAAAAATGTTTTAATTAAGAATGCTGTGTATTCGACTCCCATGTATAAATGTAAATGACTGATTGTGGTAAAGCAAATTTTCGCCTTATTCGGCAATGAAATTTACGCCGAGTTGAGGAATTTCATTTCAAGTGAAGGATTGTGATGAAATACTCTCTTTCTGGCCAAAGGGAATTATACACTTTTTTTTTTTGTTTGCGTTGCTTTTGAAATTTTTCTACTTTGCAGTTAACAAAGGAGGAAAAGGGTTAAATTCGGCTTCATAGACAAAAGGGAACATTTTTGAATTAACCAACAAACATTTCGCGAATTTGCTTCTTTCTTGAACTGTTTCTGTTGCTTTTAGCCTTCGTCCAAGTTTACCAAGCGTGTAGGTCGTCACAATGAAAACGGTTGTCTTTTTGAAAGAATTGAAATAATTTTTTAATTTGGTTACATAATGTCGGCCATGAAGTGGATGGCAAATTGTCAAATCCTACAGCTGCTCGTCATTTTATTTGGACTCCTTAATGCGGCTGCAATGCACACATTTACATACTCGTAAATTGCCTTTGGTTTGCTCGGATCCCAATATGATCCGCATTATATTAACCGCTGTATACTTTTTAAATTGCGATAAAATGCAAGCTACATATTCCCATCATAATAATCCGAGGAACACATGGGTTTGCTCCTGGTGCTTGTGCTAGCGCAGCATCCTCTACAAGGATTCGAAGAATGTTCTCTGGCTAAAAATCCTATGCCGCCATGAAATATTCAAATTCATTGATAAAAGCTTTTATTTACTCCCAATCATAAATTTTCGATATTTGCCATAAAGGGTACTCCTGGGGGTAGTGGGTGTGTGTGTGTGCGGGTGGTGTAGCGAAGCTGGATTTTGGGCTCGACAGATGGGGTGGCAAAACATTTAAAATTGCTTTTACCAAACGGTGGGTTGGGGTTGGGGTTGGGGTTGGGGTTGTACTGCGGTAGCGAAGGAGGCACGATTTTGGGGGAAGTGGGAAATGTTTTTTTTTTCTTATTCTCATTCTCGTTTTAAATTTAAATTTATTCAGGCTTGTGCTAAAGCATCTATGCATTATAGATGGGTAGCTAAATTTAGCAAATTTTCTTCTCTGTTACCTGGTACTTAATTTCTTCTTTGCGTTTTATTTTCTTTCAAATATCCATTGGGAAATTATGATATTTATATGTATGTATGCCTGGCCTGCTTAAATTGCAGCACCATTGACGGGGGGTTTCGTGAATTAGGGCTATTTTGAATTTCTTTTGACAGTGAAGAGTTCGGGCGTGTATTGATATACAGGCGGCGGCATCATGTAAATGATGTATAGCCATGTTTCTTTTTTTGTCAGCAAAAGCAATCGAATATTCTAATGGGAATTGTGTGACCTACTGACGGTAATTTGGCATTGATACCGCTTATATATCTGATGGGCTTGTACAGTGTTTCAAAGACATTTATTTCAGTGTTTTGCAAGACAAGCATTATAAAATTATAATAATCTTTGGAGGGATGTGAAGAAAATGATCTTGAGACGACATTACCCGGAGCATTTAAATATGTGCTCATTCTGACAACAGATACTTGTAAGGTTTTTTACAGGATGGGTAACATTTTCATTTCTCTGCCAATGTCAAATCTATTCACTATTTCTTCGCTGAATTTTTTCGTGACTGGTTCTCACATGCGCTGAATTGTGATGTCTTTAGATTCTTCACTTTTTCTGACAGTGAGCTTCAAGATACTATGTATTTGACTAAAAACGTTTTCTCACGAAATGTTTCAAGTTGTCTCTGTTACTGAATCAGTGGTGCTTATACCACGTTCAAACATAACACTCGCAGATTGCTTTCAATAATTTAATTGCCCACATCAAAATAAAAAAAAAAAAAAAATAAGTAGCTGGCGCGATAGCACGAAATGGGCCAAGGCCTAGCTTTTCGCATCCATTCATGTTGTACGTGTTACATTCTTCGCACGAATGAAAAGGACCTAAAATGTATTGCCGACTCCGAACGGCGAATTGAGAAGCTCTTTCATGACAACTGGTACTCTTGGAGGTTTGGCATTCCCCGACAAGTGGTGGTGCTGCGAAAAAAGCTCGGTGGACATGGCTGGGGCTTGAACCCACGGAGCTCGCTTAGCAGTCCAACGCACTTACCACGAAACCACGGCTATACCCACATAAAATTAGGGAAGACAAACTCTTTTAAAAGAATATCGAGTTTTTTAAATTGATGTTCGGCATTGCTTACATATTTAAACGTGAAACTTATTTCGTGTTGGTTGTAGAAATTGTCAGTCGTCTTTGCCTGCTTCATTTGTCCAATTGAGCAGCATGTAAGCTCAGTATTCTAAAGAGGTCTATAGACACTGTCTTACCTAAGGTTGCCGTTGTGCAAGATTTGACACTTTGCGTTCCCATTTTACATATATGAACATGAACTTGACCGGAATATACTGGCATTGGAGAGAGGACTGATGCCTGTGACATCCATCGAATACAGCCATTTAGAGTGTAGGTTACTGATGCTTCACCTACGCTTACAGATTTTTGTTAAGCGCGTGATGCCATAGTATCGAAGGCTATAAGGATATCTAGAGCATTTTCTGTGCTTTTACTGAACAGAAAGAGGTTTAGTTTCCTTGTGGGAAAATGTTGCCTAAAGTCATACTGACATGGTTTCGTTCCAAGGCAGGTCATAAGATAGTGGTGGACAATCCTTTTCATGGCCTTAGAGAGCAATGACTTGAAAGTTAGAAGGAGATCGGAGGTTCTATCGCCCTCTTTTTTATTGAATGGATTGCATGGACTGGACGTACGCAGGTTTTCACCTATCCGGAAAAATGCTTGTAGCTAAAATAAACAGAAGAGTAAACGTAGAGGTTTGACCACAGAAGAAAAACTTCAAAATAAGGTGAGAAGTTCAATCTGAACCTGGGGATTTTTTTGGAAAAATATTAGGACATTGTGGATCTTTGTTGAGCCAGTTCGTCTGCTTTTTCGTTATCCACTATGTCGCTGTGTTCGGGGCCCCAGAAGATGTTGCCCAGAACAAATTAAATTGAACTGCCCGATAGAAAGACAGTTATTGAGTTAGTCTAATTTGCTTTCTATTATGATATGCTGTCGGATAAAATTCACAACTATGAACATTTCCATATTCCATATAAGATTTACTCAAAAGTATGTAATCTGCGTTTTATTTTGACTTAAATACCTAAAGTTATTGTCTAACCTGCTTTCATATGCGTGGTACTCAGGTTGAGTGTTCCACTGAACCGTTGCAAAAATAAGTTAATGTGTCACTGTACCTCGATTCAAATTTATTCCACACAACTCCAGAAGAAATGTTGCTCTTTTCAAGGAAGAATTCCACAACTCCGAATTATCCCGAAAAATTCATTTTACCTACCAGTGAACTCAACACCCACTCAGCTGACTACCGTATAACAGTTATTCGGAAATCCCAATATTTCCCCGCAAAAAAATGCACCTGTTCATTCTACCATCTCTTCGGAGTAAAATTTCCGTAATGAAGCCACTAGCGAAATGAATTTTCGGACTTCCTAAAAAACCAAGCACTAAGAATTCACATGAGAATACCAAATGAGCACATCATCCCATAGACATGCGCCCTTACTAAGAGCACCTTGGTCCCGCGAGAAAGACCGAAAGAGCCATTATCCTCCCCAACAAAGAGAAAGAGAGAGACCGAGTGAAAGGTTTCGAAAAATCGACAGAACATCCATTTCTACGCTCACAAACGTACTTTTCTTTCACCAAACAGGACACCGTGAGCGAACATCCTATTTGTGAAAGCTTCAATCCGACTTCCCATTCAGTTTGAATTGTGTCCTCGTTATGATAGGATATTCGTTACATTGTTAAGTTGTGAATATATAGTAAATAAAGAAAAAAAAATTCCAATCAAATCCTCACATCATCATCAACAAAATAGAAAAATTGTTTCATCACAAAAAATTAACATCTCCACTCAGAGTATCCTTTTCGTTAAAAAATCTGCGTAGGAAAATTATACACAAAGCGTTATTTTTACTTTTTTCGCAAACAAATAAATATAATCAAAATTAAATCAAAAAAGTTTATATAAACATAAATGTTCTTTCGAAATCAAAAACAAATAAATTGTGGAACGTAACTCAAAATCAAAAAAAAAAAAGAAAGTATTTTAACTAAACATTTTTTCAACTGCTCAAAGGAAAACATTTTTTCCACTTCCCTGCTTTTGTGCGGACATCCTGAGTGCAATTTATGTAATTCCATGATTACATATCTACAAGTCAAGAAACTTAGTCAAGTGGTTGTTGTGTTGAGGTTTTTTACAAACATTATTTCTAGTTCCCTTTGATATTCCGGTCCAAGGCAATACTAACAAAAATAGTTGCTTCAAAGAAACAATTGAATTTACAAAAAAAGGACGAATTTGTGTTAGAAAAAGACTTAGTCAACCGTTAGTCTACAAAAGTGATTCTTATTTGCTTTTTGTCTAAAAAGTGTCAACTGTTCCTTGTTTTTCGTGCGATTATTTTTTAATTAGTAAATAAAAGGAAATAAAAATAAAAATAAATATTTTTAGCGTGATTATTTGAATTCTAAATCCTGTGTTAGTGTTATAAAAAAATTAAGAGAAAAAAAAAATTGTTTTGTTAAAGTGTCTGTGATAAGTGTACGTCAAAACCTAGAAAAAAAAAAAGAAGAGGAAAATTATTTTTTTAAAAATAAAATTTTTCTAACCAAAGAATAGAAAATCATTAGTCGGGTAGTTCTCGGTTTCACAACTACAATAGAAATTCTTAAATCCTTTTGCGCACATTAGTCGTTAATTCTCCCCCTTCCTTGAGTGCTCAATCAAAACTACAAGAGAGAACGGAAAAAAAAAACTAATTAACTAAACTACAAAACCAGCAATCAGAGCCAAACTAAACATCAATCAATCATCATGTTGGCCATGCCGACCCTAATGATGCCAGCAACAGCACCAATGGCTCTAAGTAGCCAGCCCCTGTCGGTGGGTGGACCGCATAAGCCCTACGAAACTAAACTGCTGGCCATACATCAATCGCATATTCAGCAATCTCATCATCAACAACAGAAGCAACAAGCAGCCGCTGCCGCTGCCGCTGCACAACAACAACAGCAAATTAACAATCAACAACAGCAGCAACAGCAGCAACAACAACAGCAACAGCAACAACAGCAGCAGCAACAACAACAGCAGCAACAACAGCAACAGCAACAATATCAGATTCACTCTCAACAGCAGAGCCCACAACAGTTGAGCACCACCCCCAAGCAAGGTAGATTAATGAAGGACTTTAATGCGATTTCTTTATTTTTTATCTGCTCCTGCCTTCTCTCATCTGGCCAGAGATTTATCCTTTATAGTGAAGGGTTTAATAGTTGTTAGACTAGGGATGAGATGTTGTAAGTAGATCATATCTCCGGAAAGATGATTAATGATTTTTTCTTCTTTGGTGTCAGTTTGAGGAGGGTGAATCGAGGTTTTCGTGTTTTCTTTTGTATTCTCCTTGCCAAGGAAATATGTCCCGTGAAGGCAGTTTGAGAGGTTTTTCCTGCTTTTCATTTTAACTGCTTAGTCACTTCCCCAAATAGATGGGTTTTAAATTGAGAATTCTTTTCCCTTAAAATGGAAGATGTTGCTGCCAATTATTTCATGATAAATAGTCATTAGATTCCTCGAACAGAATTTAAAGTCTTATTAATCATGACACAAAAATAACAATCTCCGAATCGATGTTGATAATGTTTTTGTAATTTCAACAAAGCACTGCCTCGCCAAGAACATGCTCAATACACTTTCGCTGCTTAAAAGCCTCTTCAAACGCCTTCATGTTTGGAAATAGCTGTATACCAGCTAAAAATAAATACTCGATGTTCTTTTACAATTTTAGCTGCAACACGCAGATGAAAAGCCTTCTTTTGTATTTATATAATGAATTCACAAAATTCAAAATGAAAATACAAAATTTTTTTCCAAGAGGAGTTGCCAAGTGTTCCTGGAAATAAAAATAGCCTTTAGCTGTGAATAATGGAAATGTAAGCCCACTCATAGCATTGTAAACATCATCAACGTGATATCAGGTGAACATTTCATTTCAAAACATTATTTAAATGCTAAATAATCGCTCAAATGAATATTTGTTGTATACGTGTTCGTACTTTATCTCATGTCACAACCAACATTTTAATTCGCTGAATCACAAAACCTACAGTCGCTTTGTTTGTTTAGTTTCTAGACTTTGAAAAGTGGTGCGATTAATTTTTCCAAATTTCTTACTCGAATCCTTTCAAATTTGTGCCTTGACAGGCTATAGGTTTATCGCTGTCATTGTTATCTCCTTTCATTAATGGTAGGATATTGAAGATGTTTCACTTAAAAGTGGCTTCAACGGTATTTCAAACCGCGCGTTTTAAAATACATAGCTCTGGTATCTTTGCGGCCAATCTTGCAATGTTTATCCTATTAGATAGTGTCCTAAGGTTTTTAAAAAAACTCGAAATTGACCACTTTGTTGAGTTCCATTACGTCTATTTTACCCTAATGGTGTGCCAAATAAAGTCATTTTTTTTTGGAACTCTAACCTAATTCAGCTCTAACTACTGAGCTATGGCTACTACGACCATTAACCGCTTCTTACTAGGCAACGGAATAGGTAAATTATCCCGAAAGAGTCGAGACTCTCGGATCCTTTTCCTTACACAAATTTGCAATGTGCAATATTTTGGTAAGCATTCTACATATGTAATGTTTGCTTGACCCTAATATTTACATCATTGATTTTCATTAATTGGAAATCTTATTGCTTTTGTTGACGGCTCTTCGACTTCTTGTAGAGCATCCAATACCAATAGACTGTTGATTAATTTTACCATGTTCTTGTGGTCGGCGTGGGTCGGTAGTTAGTATGTAGGAGTGCTCAAAATAAAACAGACTCCTCTCGGCAGGCAATGACTAATCTCTGAACGCACCTTTCGGGGCTGGGAAAAAATAAATGGTAGCAAAAAGCTTGGGTTTGCGTCTATACAGGCCCTTGCGGCAATTGTCTTTAATGTTCTTTTCTCATTCGAGACCATGCTCCGTTCACAGAATGTTTATATTGATAACATTGAATCTTTAAGTACCTAGATATAATTCTTGTCAGCAAATTATACATTACTTTGGAAAATTAATCACTACTTACCTGGTTACAACCATCTACAGTTGCTGGTTAATTAACAGACACAAAGTTGCCGCCACAAAAAAAGTTGATCGGCAAACCAGTGGCTACAAGCGATAATCGCCTTAGTTGGCGCATATTAATCTCAACAGATTTATGCATAGACTTGGGTTTGCTTCCGCAGAAATCCTAAGGAAGTATTAGGAAAAGGATAAGGACTTCAAACATTTCCTATGTCGCTGTCCAGACTAAGCGAGAAAGCAACAGAAATCGCTAGGGTCTATGTGGACACAGGACTTGAAGCAACTCATCGATAAAGACGAAATTGACGACAGGCTGGCTTTGACCAAAAGAACAGGAAGATTCGCCAGATCCTCTTTTGTTTGATCTCTTCTAATGTATGTCTGACTGTATGCATATCGCAAACTTCATACAGTTCTGATGCTTAAAAGAGGAGAACACAATAGACTCGACTGAGCCGTGAGTCAAGAGCATCCCGCCCCCCTAACATATTATAACAGTAACCATAAGTTGACTTACATAAGAAGAATTAGAGTTTACAATTTCATTCGATTTGTCATACCAAATTGCATATTCTGTTTTTGGTTTTACAACAGTCATATTAGCCACAGAATTTACGAATTCTTAGTGTCACTGATCAGTCTGGCTCAATGCTTAGTGCGTTGGTGTGCCGTGCGAGCTGCGTAAGTTCGAATCTCAGCATTATCCTCCGAACATTTTTCGTAGCAACACCTCGTGTCTGACAATGGCAAACCTTGCCTTATCATTCCCCGACGAGAGGCGGTGCTGGGAAAAAAGTTCGGTTTACATGGCTGAAGCTCGAACCCACGCCGCTCACACAGCAGTCCTGAGCAGTCCACTGCGCAACAGCCCCATCTATTTACAAATGTCTTTATTTATTACAAATTTCAAGTCCTGATTCCTCCGGACTGCGAAGAACCATTATATGATTGCAAATATTCCTATGTATAAGCTGCTTTGTTTACAAAGATTTTAAATTGCTAAATCTGCACACTAAAACCTAAAGACCTGTAGCACCTCTAACTATAGCTTGGTTTATATTCAACAAAGTGTTTGCAGAACAATCTAGACTGAAAAGCATTTTTTCATTGTTTTGTATAAAATCAAATGCCTTCTAATCAGAAGGAATCATTGAATAACAACGATTATCGTCGCCTTGTAGCTGCGCTGACATTTTTCAACTTTATGACAATACTTCTCAACTTTATGACATAATTCAAATATCACTTTCTGTATGTAAATACAAACATGTTATAAATTTACAACGCAAGTTGGAAAAAGTAATAAAATTAGGAGAAGGATCTTATAAGTACAGAGCATAATAAGCCATTTTCTTTATTGTATTATGGCGGATGGAACCTGTATGATTTTATGACATGTATTTATTTACGTTTGGTTTAAATGCACTTTTTTCTAGAGGATCACTCCAAACTAACCAACTAACTACCATTAAAAATTGGTTTGAGCTGATGGCTAACGATTGATAAACAAGTTACTATTAGGCTTAGACAGTCGAAACCGTTAGGAGACTTTTTTTCCCTTAATTCTTAAAGTAACCTTGTAATGGATAACTTCATCATCAAATTCAAAATGTTTGCAATTGCAAGTTATCGATAAAAAAACGTATTTTTTATCCCCTGCTTTGATGAGCAGGTGAGGTTTTTGTTAGGTTGTTTTTTGATTATTATGTTCAAAAAAACTATCACTGCGCTATTTCAGATTTTTCATGACAAATTTTACTCTCGGAGCTTTCTCGTCCTCTGACGATAGATGGTACTGCGAAAAACGTTTGTTGGATATTGATGGGATTCGAACTCACGCAAATCGCACAGTAGTCTAACGCCCTTAGGCCACGGCGCGGCGAGCGCCTATGTACGTATATAATGTGTAAATGATATTGATACCAAAACATGGGTAAGAGGGGGATATGATATCAAGGTTTCTTTTAAATCTTTTTGTGGCATCCCATAGAGAGTCTAGATTATCAGGAATCCTAGTATCCTGGCTCGGTAATCGGCCCCAAACAATTCTGGCAAGACAATTTGGTTCAAATCCATTTTCTGAGGTAAAAGAGGGCGGGTCAATCTCGAGGCACAGTCCACAGAGTGGATTTATTGAAAGATTCATTCTCATAATATGTGAGTGGTTTTTCTCAGGATTCAAGGGCCGCTGGTTTCCGTGGCTCAGTGTTAAGTCCACTGGACTTCTGAGTAATTGCGCTGAATGAACCCAACCAAAGATTTTTCGCACCACCCTCTCTTGGCAGACAATGGCAAACTTCCCAGAGTAAAATATATCATGAGCGTTCATCAGAATCGACTATAAAGCTGTCTTTTGTGTTTGTGCATGAGCATGAGCAACTTGATTGATTAGAAGAAGCTAGGTTTTGGCTCTTCTCGTACTGTCGCGCCGCTGACTGGTTTCACTGAACTTATTATTGGCATAAGGTTTTTTATTTGACTTCCAAATCTGGTTTCGCTGACTTCACAAAAGGGTTTAGGGCGAAAGAACGGCATCTTTTGCTAGTCAGTCAGTTCTTTTGTTATCATTGAACGACAAGATTGCTCCTTCCTTGTACTCGGAGTTCTGCATTGGTTTCCAGAACTTGCTTGGCGGCACAAGTGTTTTTAAAGTAGCTTAGGTATATGAAGAGACGATTATAATTTACTTGTAGGTATTGCAGGTGCGATTGGGTCTCACACTGATTGAGACCTCTGCCTGGTATACGCATGGGAATTTAATAAGACTGACTTAGAAGAGGGGGTAACTTTGACTGATTTTTGGGCGTCCCGTGCCTGCATTTTAGAAAGCATTGGGACAACAACTCGTTTACTAAACACTGGCATACAGAATCTGTTGAGTTCTAGATAAACGTAAAACAAATGCAGTTTTCTCTCTTTCCGGCCTAAATTACCACAGCGCCGGCAGAGGTCTGAAGTAGCGCTTTTGACTTTGATTAAAACATCAAAGGTGGATGTACTATATGTAGGGCAGCAAAAATATTAAACACTTTATTAGGAACTAAGTCTTGGGTCTCGCTGTGACAGATCTGTGAGATGACGCAAGTATAAGTTTCGACATATAAAGACCTTAGCACAAATGGTACGCGTACCAAAGTTTTATACAAGTTGCACCTGTACCACAGTTTGAGAACTATTATTATAACGGATAAAGAACACCGAATGGTTTGAACAAAAAGAACGAGACAAAATTGAAACCTAATTACAGCGTGAGTGTCAGAAATAGGAGCAATTGCCAATTAGCCTGAATTGCTCCCTTGCATTCTTTTGCACAAGGATTTACATACATACATATAACATTTCGCATTGTCACAAATCAAATTCCCATGAATGATACTTGACATGTTACGTCGCTGACAATCACCAGAAACATCCTTCAATTCGAATAACATTTCAACTTTTTCATCGACCAGGATACGAAATTAAAAATGTGTTTCTTCAAAAATTGGTACTGCTGAATCCATCAAAATGATGCGTCTGTTAAATTTTGTTACTCTTCGGGATTCTTTAAGATGGCAAAGTCTTATTGATATTCAATTGTTGTCTGCTTCGGAAAATGCTCATTGTATTCTCTTGGGATGGTTTTGATGGGGAACATAAATTCTTCTTAAAGTTGTTTTGGGTTCTTCTTTTTTATACTCTGGAGAAATCGCTTGTAAAGGTATCAGTGGTGTTTCTTTTTTTTTCTTTGCTGGTTTTGATGCTTATATTGTGACTGAAAGATGAATAATGGGTTTTTCGTATTTTATATAGACTTTGAGTTATAGTCTACAGTGTATTATTGTGAGAGAAATTTAATTATTGTAATGTCCCTTTGTTGTTGTGTACCTTCTGTTTTACATGTTCCCTACGCTATCCGTAAATTCTCATAGTGCATTACAAAACTAGAAAGTCTATATTGTACGTCCCTGGCTTTAAAAATGCTGAGAAATGGCAGTACAATACCTTAACCCTTTCGGTCTCAATATTGGACATGATGTGTAGTTAGATTTTGCAGAGTACATTGGGCTCTTTCTTAATAGAATTTGAGTGTTTGTGCTCCCATCCAACTGTTTGTACCAAACACAGACAGCCCAATGTCCAATATCCTGGACAAAGACATAGAAAGGATATACCTATGTACATATGTATGTACGCATATTTATTTTTGATATGAAAAATGACTACGGATCATATTTTTACGAACAAATTTATTTTTTATAGATTTCATTTAAATTGGGACTGAAAGGGTTAAATATCGAGGACAGCTCGATCAAATTCTTATCCCGTCTTAATGCTAAAATGCGCTATAGACCAGCAAGTCTGTATTCTTACTGCTCACACTACAGACATTTTCGTCGATGAATTGGATTGGAAATTAAATTAATTTCCCTCGACTTTCAAAACCTTTATTTAGGTAATTCCACACTAGTACATGACTATTGTAATGCTTAGTCCTTTGCCCGTAAAGCTAGATTTCTAAAAATAATTTCATAATGCTTTGGGTTGGATATTTTTCACAGCTTAATCGAATAGTTCTTCGTGTAGCAAGAAATATGTCTTTTAAAGGACCTTGTCGACTTGAGATTTCAAATTTTGTTGAAATAATTTCTTTGTTGTAATACATATGTGTAGCGAATTGTATCAGCTGTTTGCTTCTATTTGATATTTGTACATGCAAATATGTATTTACTCTGTGAGCATCTGGTCCTGAATTCAAGGGAGAAACAGTTTTTGTTTTGGAGATCATCAGTTTTTTTTGTACTCTTTGAAATTTTCCTAAGATCCCAGTTCAGCAACACATATTTTACTGTCCAATACAAAAAGTTTGTTTCATTATGGATAACGACCTTATCGCAGACTTTCTATCTGATTGATATCGATTTTTCGCCTACGGTAATGCTCATCTTAAACTGATCTCGAATATAGGATGGACAACTTAGGCTCAAAGTGTGGCTCTTTAACATTGGATTTGAGTTCTAAAGTTGGTTGATATCAAGGAATTTTATGCCGCAGTCGTTTACATACAAAGATTATTTGGAAGCAGATGGATTGTTTAAGAAACTCGAGTGCAACGCTGCCTATTGTTGCCCTTAATACTCCACAGGAGGTAATCTGATCGAAAACAGGGTGTTTTTTTTTTGGAAAGAAATACATTACATTGAACATGCATTACTCACGGTTCTCGGTAGTCATCTGGCTTCTTTCTTGCTAAAAGGCGAGGGCATAGATTTTTGAAGACCATATCGGTATATTTACGTCTATTGGTTGTCTGTTTTAAAAGATGACTTACGTGGGCTGTATTATTGTAGAAATGGCCTTTCAGTTTAACGTTTCAAAATTGAAATTGTGCCTTTGCAAGCAGGATGCTTTCTGAATTGGCTCATTACAGAGCTGAAAGGTATCGTAATAAGTCAACTTCTTTATGCAAAACATACATCAACTTTCTACCAATGCAATAGGTTATGTCCGATCCACTACCACTTCCTTCTTTGATTTGTGATGGTCCGTACTGCAGTTTTTCGTTTCAGGTGCGGTTCGGACAGGAAGACCTTATTTTAATACTTTGACCTCCGTTTACAAAGGTCTACAATTTGCTTACAGTGATCAGATTCTGAGTACTAAATCAAAAAAGATGCACTAACACAAAGTTGGAACGAAACAGTCTCGGCTTGATTTTCGTGCTGAAAACTTTATTTTCTAAGATTTTACGTATAGGGTCATCCAGCAAGAGGTGTTATTTTGAAATCAAGAGCTCCCAATCGGCGAAAGTACGGCACTATGCGTAGTCTGCTGGTTTCAATTTTTATGTCAACTGACCATTTAAGCACTTAGGCCAATAACTTTGTGTAAAATGCGGTGCAAAGTAGTTGCGGATAGGCCTAATCGTCTCGAAATGGACACACCTGGGTTGTCAGTCACACTCTCAGCTACGGCGGCTATATTTTCAGTTGACTTTGCCGAGTTAGAGTTTTCCTCATTGATAGGTTAAAGACGTTCAAATTTATCGATTAAATTCACTACAGCTGTGCGAAAAGGCGCTTGATAATGACCAAAAGCAATATGAATGCTAAAAGACCGATAAGGAATTTATTTCGCGTTTGACAAGTGTCAAGACATCGATTACACAACTCGTCAGTATGCCTCCTGCAAGGATACCTACCAACACTTTCGACCGCCTTTTCGAAATCAAACCCTTTGTCATAAAACAAAGTGACTGGTTACCAATACAAAAATTAATCAATATGGTCACCAACAAAAGGACATTAAACGACCCAAAATCAAAAAAAAGATGCAATCATTAACCTAAAATGTTTGAGCTTACTTTCACTTAGTGTTTATGGATGACCACATATTTTAATTTGTTTACATTATTTTCGGTAGACGATATCGCATACAGGTGAATTAACAAATTAATTAACAAGTCGTCGACTGGGTAATAAAATAAAATTCAATCAGCAAATCAATCAAGTTATTATCCTAATGGATTCGAAACAATGAATAACTTAGTTTATCTGCCATCAAGCTGATTGTTTGTCGCGTAGCTTCCCGGAGCGGAATTGGTTTAGTTAAATATAGGCTATCCCCTAAGGATGTAATGTTGTAAGGCTTTATTCCGCATATTACACGTGTAAAAAAGACTTATAGCAATCGATGGATATACAACTTCAAACGTAAAATAGCTGACGAATTCAATCATAAACTGTGTTTCGTATGCCAGTTTGATTTTAATAACAAAATTGATGTGTAATTATAGAAATTACTACGTTTGGCGAAATGAAAGTAGTGTTGTCGCCGAAAGCGTCAATTAGCATTATGCGCACAAAGTAAAGTAACCGCTGTTTGTACAGAATTAATTAGGATTATTGGCTAACAGATACATATGTATATAGATGTGTTAAAAAGTACACATCCAAATAACTATTGTATTTCTAGGAAAACGTTATGCGACTTAGAGACCTCTTAAGTTCTTATCTGGTTACTTTTGAAGCAAATAATACACAAAAAATACTCGTATCTCAACTTCGCTTCTTAAGGGGCACAATGTTTCTAATAACTTTCTAAGCTTCAATGCCTGAAAGGAGGAGTTTAAAGAAAAAAAGATTTCAAAGAAGGACTCCATAGAAGATTGGTCAAATAATATTTGAATATGATGCACAGACAGACTCAATAATCGGTCAGAGCCGATCATTAGCATCGTCTAGGTCTAACATTAGGCTTAATCTAGTCCCAATTCTCAAAAACCAAAAGTGGCACCATATATTTCGATCCTTTGCGGCGTTCACTAAGAATTAGAAAGTTGAAAAAACACCAACAAACATTTCCACGTACCATGAGCTCCAGTCAGCAGATTTTATACAATACTAGTTGACACCCGTGACTACGTCCGCGTGGAAAGACGTCGCATTATACCCTATGTCCTTCTCCGGGTTTCAAGACATTGATGGGTATGGATAGACTTTTAAAGGTTCCTGAACTGATTCTGGAGCACTTTGCTATGACTGGCCAGTGGAGAAACAATCACTCCTCAGATCCACACCAGTCACTTTCAAATTATGCCCTCTTCACTTGAGGTGGTTTTTGGTGGATCGAAAGTGTGCAAAAACTCCACAGGTTAATGTGCAGCATCCTCGGGTTTCATTCCCAAGTCCAGAGATTCATACTTCATATTCTTAATTGTCAACCTCTCCAGTAGAAAGTTGTTTGCTTAGTCTAAACTGCTGGCTGAGTCTCTTATTGGAGGTAGTAAAGCTCTTTCGCATAGTCATGAAGCGCCATCTACTCCAACCTGATGAATGTTAAGGTATATTCTGTCATTCGAATTCAAGGGTTACTCGACTCCTCTTTCCATCATCAATATCCAGAAATTACATTTGAGCCGTCTTGTCTTGTTTAACCAAGATCGAAGTCGAAGATTTTAGTTGTCGTTTCGTACTACACCGGTCCGGCAAAACTTCAAAGTCGCTGGCATTGGAATAAAATGCTTCTTCCGCAGACTAATTTTTTCGTTCTGCGCCCAATGCACTTTATTGTTTCTAACCGTTGTCTCAGGCAGGCTTTGCGATCTAGAAAGGTACCACAGGCCTTTTAAGGATGAACTACAATGCTTTGCGTCGGATCAATATCTTGCATTATCGATGGCAATGTCCATTATGACTCATTGCAAAGGAGCCTTTAGCTTTGTACAATGCTATAAGCTCTAAGTGCTTAAAACAACGTATGCACAGCGCAGCAGGTACAAGTGATGGTTCAGCTAATTGATTACTTAGTTACTTGTTTAAGGTGGCGCTTCAATCCGGGGTGAACCTGGGCCTCTACCAACTAGCGTCTACAGCCAGCTCGATCCTTAGCCAGCTGTTTCCAGTTTCACACGCCGAATTGGTTAAGGTTCTCTTTCACTTGCGTGCGCTACCTGAGTCGCGGTCTTACTCTACCATCCCTCGGGGGTGGATTCGAAGATTCTCTGGACCGGAGCATTGGTGTCCATCCGCTCTACCTGACCCAGCCACCTCAGTCGTTGGACCTTCACTCTTCTGGCTAAGTCGATATCGCTGTACAGCTCATACAATTCGTCGTTGTATGTCCTCCTCCACTCACCGTCTATACAGACGGGACCGAAAATCCGTCGAAAAGCCTCATCCGCTTTTGACAGAGTCCATGCCTCTGCGCCGTAGAGTAGGACTGGCTGATTGAGGTCTTATCCAGGACCACTTAAGTCATTCGAGAGATGGCATTGACTCAATTGCCTTCTTAGCCCAAAAAAAAAACAGCGATTGGCAAGAGTTATTCGTCGTTGAGAGCTGAGAGCTGGTGTCGTTGTCTGAATTCATAGCGGAGCCTTGGTAGACAAAGTCCTTTACTACCTCAAAGTTATATCTGTCTATTGTGACATTCTGTCCGAGACGTCGGTATTGAGTGGCTTGTTGACAGCAAATACTTGGTCTTACTCTCATTGGCCGCTGCTCAGAGATACTGAGGAAAAAAATAGGTTTATGTTTCAATCGCTTTCTTGCATCTGTACAGGGAGTCTATGATGAAGTTGTTGATAATGCTATCATCTCACTTGGTGGCGAGTCGAAAACCCAATTTGTTTAACTTCAACTGCGCTGGACATCGCGATGTGTAGGTCGAGGGGTAAATTGTAGTTACTCCTTGAAAGGATCTGACGGAGCTTATGGTAGGAAGACTTGCCAATAGTCCTCTCTCCCATGGCACACTGTCCTCTTTTGAAGGGCGTCCGGTTTTTTTTTTTTTTTAATAACGATTTTATTATTATCTGCTGAAAACAAATAATACAAATGTATGTATTTCACTTTGGAGAATGGTCGAAGTATAGATCGTGACCGGTATGATCAAATGAGAAAGCAGTTGTTAGCAACATTTTCAGTGTATTAGGGGCTTTTCTCACCTGCATAGGGGAAGTATTGAAATATTCGAGATTTTAACAGGGCTTCACATTACGATACACCAGGAATAGTTTCCACACATTTTCGAATTATATCTGTGTGTGGGTGTGTGCGTGCGTGAAACATTTTTTCGCCTCCGATGTCTGGAGAACAAAACAACTTACAATCATGCGGTTTTTTTTGTTTACTTTGTCAGCATGAAACTTAGAGCTGATTAGATTTTGAGCATAATCGGTCCAGCCGATACTGAGGAAATCGAAGAAATGTTTTCTCTCTCATTTAATTAATTTTCCTATTATTTTATGCAAAAAAAAGGGCTAAGCACTAATTCCAAACGGATTACTTTATTAGTTTCTCACAAAGCGATCGGCTTATAAATTGTCTGTTACGTATACTGTCCTGCAGCCTCACTTACCACGCTTTTATTGATCTTAACCTGGCGCTACTTTTTCATGTAATAAACTCTGACGAATCTTCAAGAGTATAATTTTCTCCATTCGCCGTTTGCAGTTGGCATCCCTTGCATTCGTGACAAAAATGCAACATGAATGGTTTCGGAAAACTGGATTTCCCCCCCCCCACCCCACCGAAAGCTATTTTAATTAATTTTTAACCAAATGTGCCAGAAATACGTGACATTTTTCTATACCTCTTTTGAGTTTATTGTCGAAAGTGAAAACAAACCAATCTCGCTAAAGCTAGTACCATGCCTTATCAGCTTGTGTTTACTAACCAGGTCGATATTGATTTGAGTTCTCGTGTAGACTCATAGAATTTCAATAACTTTTGCAGCTGAAGCAAATACTTTTGAAAAGTGTACAGATCATCTCGAGACGAGCCATTCTAGACGACCATTTTATCATGCTAAACGCCCTCGTACCACCGCTTATTATATTTCCTTTTCATAAGTAACTTTTTATGAAAATTACACAAGCGAATATGTACTAAAATCACGTACATAACTACCAGGGATGGATGTAATTTTAGAAGGTTCCCCTCGTTTTAACCTTTAAACATGATTTCCATTTCATTGACTTGTCTCCATCCAATGCGTATCGTCTTCCACTCAGTCATACCAAAGAAGGAGCATTATTCTTTGACCAACCCTTCCCTTTCATATACACATGTGTACATATGTATTATCCAATATTTTCCAGTCCGAAGACACGACACAATCATAAAACTGCATTGCATCCTGTATGCCATGCCAAAGGATCATTTATGGATGGGCAAAGAGCCATGTATCATGCCTGTCGGCGACAATTCTCATCCCCCACTTTGGCCATCCTACAACACACCACAACGACCACCATCAGGACTTTAGAGAAAATATCCTATTAACCCGCATTTATGAAAGTACTGTCATAAATTCTTGTTATCGCCCAGTAAGTGCGGTGGTGGCAGCCGCATGTTAGTTGCTGTAGTTATTGTTGCTATTCTCTTGTTATCCTTCACCATTTTTCATTTCACTTCATATAATTTTTTTTTTTCTCCGGGTGAACGTCTCGTCGCCTGATCAATGCGGACGGATGTCAGTGATGGCTTTAACCCGGAAAAGCCGAGGAAACAATGAAAGGATACGTTCGTTAGCTACGCTCCTTCGTTTTTATCAATTTTTGTTTTGTTTGTGTTATCCTTTTGCTTTCCTTTTAATATTTTCGAACCACCATCCACCGCCAGAGACTGTAAAAAGGACACACTCAAAGTTTATTGTTGGTTAAATGTCCTTCGATACAAAAATGCCACTAAATGACAGAGGATGGACGACGACTACGATGTCAAAAAGAAAAAAAAAAAAAAGAAGGAGAAAAAAGAAATCCACAAGAGCGGCGCAGTAGCATCCTCATCGCTGTTGTCGCTGTCATCATCATCATCGCAGTCGTCGCTCAGCACAGCAACCCCCAACAACAGCAGCAGCAGTCTTCACAACAAAAACTCATTATAACGAGAATTTTTTTTATTTATCCTTCTGTTCGCCTCAGATACTCTATCTAACCTCTCCTCCGCAGCAACAACGGCAATCTTCAATGGCAGTGTCGCCGTTTCCAATGTGTCTAAGTGCATCCAACCGAAACAGAGGAGATTATCCACGGTTAGGCACGCTGGCAGAACCCAGCCAAGTCGCACAACAACAACGACAACGACAGCAACGACATAGAGTTCCCATTTGTAGTTACCTTATCCTGGGAATGGTCATCGTGGAAGAAGCGCATCGCATACAATCCTGTACCACCCATCGTCTCCCTCTCTTGAATTGATGCTTGAAAGTTTCTTCAACTTTTATGCGGCTTAAAGGTGGACAATGAAACAAACTCAATGTACAATGTGTCAGGTGATGGAAGCTGAGGGCTACGGAGGGTGGTTTTGGGATTCCGGTGCTAACCATGTTATTCGCTTTTTTATATTCAATTTTATTTTATTTAATTTTTTTTTTTTGTCCTGAACCTTATCGATTCTGTCGTTGCTTTTGAATTTCGAAATGCAAAAATAGTGGTCCAAGGGGGTGGAGTTGGTGCGGACCTGCAGGAAAAAATAACCCTCGAGGATAAAAGTGTTGAACAAGTTTGCTGTGTGGACACAGAGCGACACATTTAAGCGCGGGGGGAACAAAGGACACGGATTGACCAAGAGAGAAGGTGAGCGAGAGAGAGAGAGAGAGAGACACAGAGAGTTGCAAAGTTGTTCCTTGTTCCCTTAAGCCAATCATTTGAAAAATTTTCTCTTTGCAAATCAGCTTGGGGTCATCGATGGGTCACCAATGGGGTGTACGATATTGATTTTCGGAGATTTTCCGTTTGGGGTGTACCGAGTAAGTAGCTGGGTTTGAAGCCATGTGTGCATCCGATGGTGTCATTGGTTGAGTTGTGGAAGTTTTGTTTCATTGATTCGGCCAGGATTCTTTTTCGGTCTTTTGCTGGACCCTCCACCCAAATTGGGCACTTAAATGCGGGAAAGATGTTGTCTTTTGGCAATTTAAAGTTTTTTTTTCCGAGTTTTTGATCAGAAAGTTTGGATAGAGCGAAATTTTTGGGTAGAATTTTCGATTTTATTTTGACCGTATTCGAACAACCGTGGTTTCAAAACTTATTTCATTCCTTTTTCGAGTGCAGTTTACAGTATAGGAAATTGTATCCATCAAGGCATCAAGGAGGCAACAAAAGCTGCTTAAGAGGGTGGATAATGGTAGAAAATAAATGCAGATTGCTGTCTCAAAATTGATATAGCCTGACCAATTCTACAAGATAACTCAGTATTGCTCCCTCCAGGACCTCTAGATACATAAACTTCTCCATCTGTTTCGATGGGACTCCACTAAAATGCAGAGTGCATTAAATAGCCGTTCGGGAAATGGCCATTATTTCTAAGTTGCTCACATTTACTCTCATCCCAGCTTCAACACAGACAGCTCACGGTTAGTGGATTGTGTACAGACATTGAAGGGCGCTCGGAAGAAAACCGTCAATTACATGCTTCCGCAGTACACTCCAGAGTTTAACCGATCATATGCTTTCTCCAAATCCACAAAATAACTGAACATGAGTTTGGCATACTCCCAGGGCTTCTCAAGTACAATTTTAAGTGTGAATAGCTTATCGGTTGTGCTTCCACCCGGACAAAAGCCTCACGGCTCATCCCCCAGCCTGGTCTCAACACCTTGGGAAATATTTTTTCGGTGAATCTTTTCTGTGTTTCTACCCAAATACTTTGTCTTACGTACTTATGATGCTTAAAAAAGAACCTAATTCAAATAAATTTCTTGAACTCTGATTATTGCGCAACATCCCTCCCACCGCCACCAGCGCTCTTTTGTTGACGACATGACTTTTTTCATTTCTGGTTACGAGACCACATCCATCATAAATTTTATTTCGATGGGCTATTTCTCGAAATTTGTGTTTCAGTTTACATGAATCAGAGCGCTTGCTTTCTACATTTAATTGGATTTTTTCCCAATACCCTCCTATTGATAACAATATGTAACCCAATGGGGAGAAAACCACTAAAATACATCCTCTATATGTATGTATTGTACACTGTTATTTGCCTTCCACAGTTGCGTAAGTCTCCAATATTCAAATCCAAGGGCATGTCCATTGACCGCACCCTGCCAGCCCCATTCTCCTTCCCTTCAATTTCACACATTTTATTCCTATTTAATATAAAATCCCTGATTCCGACAAGATAAAAGACAATTGTCCTCCGGAGTAAAAAAAAAAAAAAATATGAAAAAAATAAATAATAATAATAATAACAACGAAAAAAAAAAAAAATGAGAACATGAGCAGAAAAATATGAAATCCCTGCCAAATTGTATTCATTGAAGTACAAAACACAAGGATAATTGCCCCATAAACCTGTATTGGGTAATAACAAACGGCCAGCAGCAGTAGCATCACCAGCCCTCTGGAACACATCAGCAACAACAACAGCATCGACGATGACCAAAGATACGCTTCATTTGATGCAAATCCGGTCAACAACGCCTATTGATCTCTCCCTAACTCTGGATACAGATGGTTTTTTTCCTATATAGCACTCATTTGGGCCGCCCATATTTTGTGCCCTCTCCACAATCTAATGAACAGAGAAAAAAAAAATAGAAAACGACAGAAAATTCCTTAGGAACGCCATGAATCGATGGGATATTCATAAAAATAAATCAACCCTGAAACTTATCGGCAATCAAGATTCTTAGCTTTGTTTTTTCGGTTCAGGTCCACAACTAGGGTTCTTCACACGCCCACGGCTATCTAAGACCTCATGGCTCTTCCAACATCCAACAACTGCCCCATTGACATAATATCCCGTCAATATAAACAACAGAAGGACATTTTCATGTTCGAATTCATATTGGCAATCCCTGAATGAATGCCGAATCGAAATAGAATTAGAATCTATGAAGTGTGACAAGGATTGAATGTTGGCCTCGTTTGGTTCTCCGTTTGACCTTTTCTGTCATTAAATTTTGCCCAAAAAAAAAAAAGGAGAAAAATCAATTGAAAATTTGAATATAAATAAAACACACTTTATGTTGAAGTAAAGACCGGGAACGGCAGAAATGTATTCTGCTCCAGTTTGCACAGAATATCATCAGCTGGGGGTCAAGATGTGTTGCACAGAAGGTGAACAGAGTGTCTGATGGTGGTATTCATGATTCTATTTACATATGTGGCCGTGTATTGGTGCACACGCTGAAGCAGGCAGATGTCCTTCTATTTTTGTCTGAGTGGTTAAGCGCAAGAGTCTGACTCTCTCTCAAATGCTGGAGGCGGCGAATTGTGACAGAGAATCCTATCGTCATATCTCCGTATGCATGGTTAGCACATTTTTATATTTGGCTTGCCTTAAACTGTACAGCGGAAAGCGGGTTAAACGCAGAACGTATTTTAGCTTTTGGACTTTTAGGTCAACGTTTGTTTAAAACTCCATTTATTACATAATGTATAAGAAAGTTGGTTCAGTTGCGCGGATACGCAATCGGTAACACAAATAAAATTTAAGTAAACATCCCCCCCTTCGCACATCTTGCATGGTTTCTTGCGATGTGAGACAATTAAAGTAATTTGGTGAAGGTTTTCATCAAGGACTAGCTTCCCGCAACCATTCATGTTCTGCGTGTTTCATTTTTCGCACGAATGGAAGGGATCTATTTACAATTTATTGCCGACTCCGAATGGCGAGTTGACAAGCTTTTTCATGAAGCTTGTCATTCCCCGATAAGAGGTGGTGCCGCGAAAAATATTTGGTGGACACAGCTGGGGCTTGAATCCAAGCAGCTTTCACAGCAGGCCAACGCACTAATCACTGACCTGCGACCCAAAAATAGCATCGTCACATCGCCGCAACTTAAAAAATGGCTGAAAACTTGCAGAACTAAATAAATTGGAAATAAATTGTGTTCATGTTACTTTTAGACTGTATAAGAGTAACTGCACCTGCTTCGAAATCAATGGCCTTACTAACCCTCAACATTCAGGGGTCAGATACTCGTACTTAGGCATCCAAATCGATTAAAGAAAAATGCCTCTAATGTCTCATGGCAAGGAACCTTCGAAATTCGCTCTAGCTTCAGTAAGATATTTTCACCTAAGAGTTGTTTATCCTATTCAACCTCTTGTTATGTAGAACCTACGCTAAACAATCTCCAAACATTCAACCAAAATATCGCTATTTTCTCGGATAGCCAATTCGCTATCAAAGTCATTGATGCGGTTATCTTCAAAACTGGTAGAGCAATACCGGCTTGTAATCAATCAACTAAGTAAAGGGTTTTTCAATAGGGACGCTACAAAAGTAGAGCGACAGGGACAGCAACTGACGCCATATTTTTCTTGCGGTTTTTTGACATTTCTCTTCAGTAAGGTTTGCCATTTCATGATGGAAAGATATGAGAGCCAACAACTAGTCGAAATTATTAAAATTTACTACCGAAATTCGGAGTCAGTGGCCTCAACGTTAAGAGCGCTACGTCCAATTTATGGTCGTCATAATTTCTGGCTGGATAGCTTCGTCAATAAACAAAATATGCGGTATTGGTCAGGCAGCAATCCACACGTACTCCATGAGTCATCATTGCATCCCGAAAAAATTACGGTTTGGTGTGGTTTATGGGCCGGCGGCGTCATTGGGCCGTACTTCTTCCGTGATGATCAAGACCGGCACGTTACTGTGAATGGGGATCGCTACCGTTCAATGATAACCGAATATTTTTGGCCCCATTTGGATGATATGGACTTGGAGGATATGTGGTTCCAACAGGACGGCGCCACAAGCCACACAGCGAATGTCACAATCAATTTATTGGAAACCAAGTTTGGAGAACGTGTTATCTCACGAAATGGTCCAGTCGCTTGGCCGCCTCGGTCGTGCGATTTGACGCCGTTAGACTATTTCCTGTGGGGCTACGTCAAGTCTATGGTTTATGCCAACAAGCCAGCGACGATTGATGAACTTCGTACGAATATCGAACGTGAAATTGCAACAGTATGGGCCGATTTATGCTTGAAAACCGTCGAAAATTGGGTTCAGCGTCTGGACTTCTGCAAGCGTGCCCGTGGTGGCCATGCAAAAGAAATCGAGTTCCATACATAATGGCATCGAACGTACTTTCACAGGAATAAAGAATTTCATTGATATCCAAAACTGTTTTTGTTTTATTTAAAAAAACTTTTGTAGGGCTCTTATTGAAAAACCCTGTACCAACTTCATAGCTACACTCATGTGGGTCCCAGGTTATAGCAATCATGAGGGCAATGAGTGTGCCGACGAGCTGGGTAGGAGAGAATCGGCCCGTAACAGTTCTCTTGCGGAAAGTCTCGATATTCCGCTATGCCCTGTTAGGGGCTATAAACTTCTTCACTTCCTCCAACTTGCTAATCATGGGTGGAACGGCCTGACCAGCTGCGTCATTTCAAAAAAGATACGGCCTAATTATAACAAGCCTACGTCAAAAGAGCTTCTTGGCAAATCAAGACCAGATATTGGCAGAATTGTAGCCATTATCACGGGCCACTGGCCTGATGAAAGCCATGCGGTGAAGCTTGGTATTCCTCACAACAACTTTTGCAGAAGCTGCAATGAGAAAGAATCTCTACTTCATTTTCTCTGCAGATGTCAGGGCATGGCGAGGACCAGATAGTGTACTTAAGGCAAACACTTCTTCGTGGACATCGGCGAGAAAGTTAAAAAAAAAGTTGGAGAACTGATCCTGTACCTGAACTCCACTGACTGGATTTAACCACTTCATTCCAACACAACAGGTTTGAACGAGTTTTCGTGGCAACAAAACAGCGCACCCCTTGCGCTAATTGGGTTCTCAGGAACTTCCACTCTACCTACGTTATACCTGGTATAATGAGGTATTCCACGCTCTTATTTGATCCTAAGATAATTTGCTAGATCTTTTAAGTAGGTAAGCCTGGAATTTTCGGACCGTTCCAGTGGTCTAACTGTATGCGTGCCCTAGTTTTGCCAGGATAGCCTTGAATAGCCAATCTAACCTTGAATAACAGTCGGTAAATATCGATCTTCTGTTTGAATGCCGTCTGCTGTCGGTTCAAGGATCATAACCCTGTGTTTCAGTACTCTGAAGACCTAAGACCTTTTTATCGCAACGACCGCTAAGTTTCACATACGTTCTATACCTTAGCTTGTCTCAAATATTTTATCTAAACTCTTATTCTTCCATTTATATTTTCTCTTCCCTTGTTTTTTTATTTGAATAACCCGCAACCATTCACCTGTTGGTATCAAAGCGCCGCAATCTAGCTTTGCCTTCATTAGAAATGTATCTCATGAATTTTGAATTATACATTGCTACAGCAGAAACAAAAGGGAACAAAACTGAAATGGAGCGGTTTCAGCTTTGTTCCCTTTTGTTTCTGTTTAGCATAAATATTTTCCCCTTGTGCTACAGCGTTTGCATTTAAAACTTCGTAATTACGTCCAAATTAATTAAAACAAAACCAAAGGTGGTAAAGAAGGAGAAAAATAAAATAGAGGGTAACTCGTAGTCTACAGAAAAAAAAAAAAAAAAAAATTGACAGTCTACCGCAGATACCAATTTAAATTCGTTCATCTCTCCACTTTTAGTAATTTGTTAAAAAGCATTTTTAATATTTAAAAGCCCACAGAGGCATAAAAAACAAAACTTTTTCAGACTAAAAAACCCAATCGACATCTTCTCCCATTCCCCCGCCCCAAAAAAAAAAAGGATAATGAATAATTATTACACAAAGCAACACGTTACTGTTACTCCAAAGAAGAAAAAGGAAAAAGGAAACCCAACCCAACGACCACGACAAGAGGGAAGAACTTTTGCCCATCAATCCAAACAACCAACCATATCGGTGGTGTTCTACTTTCTGTCCATGCCTATTCCTGAGGTAAGGAATCCTCAGCCTACGCACGTACATACATACACCAACAGACGGTCATGTTCCGTCCCTCCACCCCGTTTATAACTTTCTTCCTTATTTCATAAGCACATACGATTTGAATAAAAGTAAGCAGCTAATATTTCCAGGACATCATCATTCTTTTGACATTTTCTGCTCGCGGCATACTATACATCCTCATAGGAAAGCGTAAAGGAATGAGCAGCGCAGAACTGGGAGGAAAACAAGAACAACAACAATAACTAAAGCACAACAAGGAAAAGTTCCTTTGGTACAATAAAGCAAGCAAACGAGCAAAAATATTCGACATGCGGAGGCATAAATTTCAAAATTCCCCTCAGGACATGCAATGTAGGTACAGTGTACACTGTCTCTCTTCCTCGCATTCAGACTGTGTAGCAGTAGAGGTATCATTCGATGTATGTGTTTGTATATGTTGTTGTTGTCCTAACATATTTTTCAGTCAGAACAGAAATGAAATGAATTATTAATTTGTGCTAAAGACAACACACAGTCAAAGTGGGAAAGAGAAACAGATAGCATTCGGTGCGAATGGGACAGTCGAATGATGTTGTAGGCCTTTTGTTCTACCGGTATCCTTCCGGGCAAAAGGAGGGAGGACTCATTTTGTATCCTCATACATGACAACACTTGTCAAAATGTATTCGCTATGAATTAGCAAATATGTACTAAATAATTCAATGAGCACAAAATGCCCTTGGGTATTTATGAAGCCAAAGCACAGGAGCACACAACAACTGCTATTTTGCGTGGGTTATCCCACTGCCTCCCCCCACCAGCCGCGCCGAGTCCTTTTTGGGAAATTAAAATCGAAATATGGGGAACAAGGAAAAAAGCTGTTCCTCGCAACATCTGCTTCGCTAATAAAATTTGTCACACTCCATCTTTGTCGATAATGTGGCGGTGTCCTTTTTGTGTTTAAATTTCGATTATGATGCCTCATTTAATGTTGAGCTTGCAAAAAAGAAAAAAAAAATAACAAAGTCGATGTAATCACAAACAAAGTAGCAAACGTGCCACAATTACATTCTTCTAAGTATGACCTGAGGCGAGAATGTAATTTTCTCTGGATAATGGTAAGGAATTGACTATTTTTTTTTTGCTGTTGTTGCCTTGATCGTTCCCTTTTTGCTGCGAAAGGAACTTTTTTCTTCTGTCGCTTTGGAGAAACAATGGAAACGGTGATGGCACTTTTTCCGTGGAAGTTATCTCTATGTGGTTCGGTTCGGATGGTTCTGGTGGTTTGAGTCGAGAATTAATTTTTAAGTGTTGGAGATTAAGAGGACTAAAGTGGCGACAAATAATGTCCTTTTGTTTTTCTGCGCGTTGGTAAATTGAGTTTAGTCTCTTTGGCGATAGTCAATGAGGTTTTAAGGACGTGGCTCGTTAAGGTGTAGGTGTTTTCTATGGTTTGGTGAGATTAATTTTAAGCATGCCACGAGCAACTAGCTTCAGGTGCGAGGTAAGGGTTTTTTTTTTTGTGTTGCTGTGGAATTTGGACAAGTGGCATATTAGTAAGGCGGTTGTTGCTGAAGGCAACATAGAGGAGTTGAATAGGAGAATTTAAAGTTTGGTTAATAAGAATTGAATGTGATTCTGTTGGTATTGTTACCTCTGGATGTAGGACGTAGGCTGGATGTAGATTGTAATAGGACCTTGCCATGCATTTTTGAGAAATAAAACTTTCATTAGGCTCTCTAGACTCCATCTCAAGGAAAATGATTGATCTGTATGATTGATCTGGAAGCCAAGTTGTCTAACTGAAAAAACTCGCTGTGATCTTTCCAGAAAGGATACTCCGGTTTTCTATTGCTGCCGAGTTGCTGAGCTGTTCAACGCATTAACCACCGAGCCAGAGTCTGAGCCTGGACTGGGCTGTAGTCAAACCTTCACGGATGGCTCCAAGACAAGTCATGAGCCCAGTGCTGGTGTCTTCGTGGAGGTCGACAACACTAGACTTCACTACCCGTCAAGCAAGAAGATTCTCAGGATGTGAATCTAAGTTGGGTCTTCCCGCAACGATTGGGATTCCTTCAAGCACTATTGTGCGTGTCACGGCTCTCGAGGATGCAGGCGAACTAAACGAATACTCCCGAATGTCTTTAAGGAATCGGTGGCATTCTTGCTGTCACTCAAAAGACTGTAGATGAGACACTTCGCTTTTGCTAAGCATCTTAATGTGCTGTCTACAGCGCATGTGTAGGGGGCAATGATACTTCACGGTCGCCGTGGCTCAGTGGTTAGTTGGAGTGTGTTGCGAGTGCTGTGCTAGCTTTTTGGGTTCAAGTCCCAGCCATGTCCACCGAACATTTTTCACGGCACTACCTCTCGTCGGGTAATGACAAGCCTCCGGGAATATAATTTTTCATGAAAATGCTTCTCAATTCGCCGTTCGGTTCGGAGTCGGCAATAAATGTTAGGTCCCCTCCATTCGTGCAAAAAATATACCACCCACAACATGAGTGGTTGCGAGAAGCTAGGCCTTGGCTCATCCCGAGCTGTCGCGCCAGCTATTTTTTTTATTTTATTTCACTTAAGTCTTGCTTACCAAATTAAACTTCATGGACAGAATTTACGAAAACCCATTGCCGAAAGTTAAGTTCACAGATCAAAAAGTACCAGCATGTGTACATTGTGTGCATGTATCCCATTGCTTAATGACTAATTATTATTTTTCTTAACCCAACTAGATATTATTTTTCTTTTGCATAACATGTATCCACGAATACGATGAATACGGTGATTACCTCGAATTTCCTGTTACATTCTCTCTGTGCATAAATAAGATTTTATCTATCTGTTCCAAGAATAAAGGTTAACAAATCCCAAAAATACGTTTATACATATAATGTTACGTATTTTAGAAATTACACATATTTGTGCTTAAATTACAATGTCCTGGCCATAAGTGCTTAGCATGTGGAAATACTTTTCTTAGAAAATGTCGCATGGTCAGAGATATAAATATGAAGGAATAATATTAATATTTTGTTATGTGTTTGGGGATAAATTGTGTCACTCTTGGTAGTTAAACTAGATTAGGGCAACTCACGAAAAGATTCAGAAGGCATTGTAACAATAAATGCATAAAGGTACATATATATATGTATGTACAGTCCGGGGTGGATCTGGCCCTAAACCAACAAGCGTTTTTCGGGCCGGTGCATTGGTGTCCATCAGCTTTGCATGACCCAGCCACCTCAGTCGTTAAACCTTCACTCTTCTGACCCGAGACCTCGGTGTTGAGTATCCCTTCTTGTTGACAGCATATACTTCGTCTGGCTCTCAATGACTTTTAAACCCATCTTCGCCGCCTCCATCTCAATACCCACGAGCGCACCAGTAGCATCACGCTGCGTTCTTCCGATTATGTCAATATCGTCGGCGTATGCGAGTAATTGGACGGACTTTTGAAAGATCGTGCCTTTGATGTTGGCGCGTGAGTTTTGCACTTTTCTCTAAAGAACGATGTTGAAAAACTCGCATTGATATGCTCCGCCTTGTCTAAATCCTTTTTTGACGTTAAAGGTCCCGGTGAGGGCCTGACCGAACTTAATGGAGCAGCGTACATCCATCGTCATCCTGCACAAACGGGCGAGTTTGGCAGGGATGTCAAAACTAGACATGGCTCTGTATAGCTCGTCTCTATAGATGCTGTCATACGCGGCCTTAAAACCGATGAAAAGGTGGTGCGTATCGATTTGAAGTTCGTAGGTTTTCTGCAAGATCTGCCACAGTGTGAATGTTTGGTCGATGCTGGAATTTCATGCCACACTCATATGGACCGATCAGATTGTTGACAAACGGCTTCAGGCGATGTTAAGAAGGAAAATCCCGCTGTAGTTGCTTTCAATGTATTGTTTAATTTCCTGTTCGTGCCATGATCCGTTAAAAACAAAGCATTGCTTCCACCTGTCAGACATTTAAGAGCCTTAGGCAGGCAAATACGTATGTATGTATGGATATGTGTATAGTTTTCGCAAGTTGCACCAAAATCCGATTAAATTTTGTATTGAAACTGATCCTGTTTTTCATGACGAGTACAATTTTAATTAATCCACTTCTATTTGACTTTACTGACCCTTGGCTTGGGTATCAATCTTCATCGACTTGTCGAACCGGAATGATAGTCCTCACTCTGTACACACTTACTTTTTGACTTCAAAAGATATCAAATCAAATACAAAGCACCTTTCGACTTATCCATTGACGTCAATCGGTTTGAGGTCATATTCGATTGCCAGGACCGAAAGGAAGTCAGTTCTTTTCAAATCAGAAATGGGAAAATAATCAACGGATTAACCAACACAGGATGTACATTCAAATGAGAATCCTCGATTTTACAGCATTCCGTTCGATACAATCATCAGTTGATGACAAACGGTCCGGCATCATGGTCAAATGACTGGTGTTCTCCTTGCATCATGGTTTCCTTACCCAAAGCTTCCATCACCATCCAATTGAATCTCCGTCCTTCCGTTCGAAAGGTTGTTAATGCGAATTGATCCTGTTCAACAGAAAGGAGCTCACTCTCCTTCTCTCAGTGGTAGCCACGCAAACATTCATTAACCACGCAATATCCATTTCAATTCTGCCATTTCCAAGGCACACATCTGAAATTACTTCTAAGTATTTGCACATGGATATATCACATCGATTGAGCGAATATTTCCTGAAAGACAACGAGGATAAAACCCGATGTGGTTCGGTGTGGACGTGTATGAGTGGTGTGAGTGTGTAGGAGGACATTGCACATAAATATCCGTTTTGTTTTGTAGCGTACATCCGAAATGCCGTAATGCTGTCTTATGTCGTTGTGTACTGTAGGACGAGTATAAATGCCTCCCACAAAAGAATCGAAGCAATCTTCTTCACGAAGTCCCACAGTAGTATTGTGGAGTGTCCTGTTTTTCTTTCGTTGCTCCTTTTGCGTTAGCCAAGTTTTGTGCTAAATGTTTTGGTAGGCATTAAGGCTTGTGCGAATGGAAGAGCGCTCATCTTAACTGGAGGTCGACTAATACATAATCGCGTACAGAAATAATGCAGAAAGAACTTTATTATCAAGGACGGCGACAAGGATGACGATGGGCTTTGCGTAGAACTTTTTTTTTTTTCACTGCTTGTTCGTGTGTTTGTAGTTGTTTTTGGGGAGGACAATAATCTCCGGCCGCATGATACCATTTCAGTTATGATTATTTCGTAATCCAGGAAGTCTCAAATATGTACATGTGTATATGTATAAGGTATTACTACCCTTGATACACAGTTACACAAACAAGGACACAGATGGAAGAATACAGGATGAGGGGCAGTGGGATTGTGTTGTGTTTCTTTTTCATGCCCTGCACTTAGTGTCAGGATATTAAATGCTTGTCCTGCTTCTGCCTGGTTCTATTAGTATTTTCAGTGGTCATCTGTTGGATAGAAATAATCTCCATTTTCTTGGTTTTTGGTTTTTTTATTTGTTATGTTATAAACCTACATATCTATGATGTACATATCTATGTATGTACAAACATAAATGCGTATTCGAGTGCGTACGGATTGTGATTATTTAATTCTCGTGTGGTTGAAAGGTAGTTTGACGATGTTAATGCGAAGTTCTTATTACATATCGGGATTGAGAACTATTTAAGTACGGATTGTTGGATCTGTCTAAGTGTGTTGCGGGTTTTCTTTGTACCTAAACTTTTCTGAGTTCGCAATATTGGCGTCAAAGCTTGAGAACCAATGGCTCTCAGGCACGCCATTCGCTGCGTTTAAGTCGGAAGTTTTCTCGCATATTTATTTTGACTTGCCACCGAAGTGCGAATATCTAATCAAATTTAAGACCAACATTATTACAACTATTGCCAGATATTTGACAATGCAGTGAACAAAATGTTAAGCATGGTAGAACCTAGTGCGTTGGACTACTGTGCGAGTGGCGTGGGTTCAAGCCCCAGCCATGTCCATCGAACATTTTTGCGGCATGGCAAGCCTCCGAGAGTATAACTTGTCATGAAAAAGCTTCTTAATTCGGCGTTCGAGGTCGGGAATAAATGGTTGGTCCCTTCCATCCGTGTAAAAATTTTGCGAGAAGCTGGGCCTTGGCTCATCCCGAGTTGTCGCGCCAGCTATTTTGTTTTTTTTTATGCCAGAACCTTATGGCTTCCCCCTTGTTTTACAAAAGATCTCAGGTACATATTCTTCTCTTTTTTAAATACGATATCGCTAAACAGCACACTGTTCGATATTTCAATTAACTATGTGAACTAACCAATACGTCTATGTCCTTTGATAAGTCCCCTTTTCACAGCGATGCAAATCATAGATGGATACTTTTAGACAGGGTGGTAGACAAGAGGGGGTTTTGTGGGGGTTCAAACCACCCATTGATGGTGAACAAAAAAATAAAAAAAATTAAGCTGGAGGTGAGGTTCCGACCTTAAGGTCGTTGAGGTTACGCGCTGTGGCTGTCTGTCGCACCACAGAGCACATGATTAAAGCGGTGCCATACTTAAGGCACAGTTACATCGGCCACTTTTTCAAAAATGTACGAAATGTTAAAATTTCACGCGTTCTGGTTTTCAGACCTTAGCTGCGAACCAACGTACCTCCTTACTTATGTGCTGTCCTTATAACTTGTGCAACTTTCGTCGTTCTCTCTCTTGCTTCGCCTTAATACCTATTTAAGCTCGACGATGAATGAGGGTCGTCGAACTGGTCTTGCCTCTCTAAATATATAGGGTCATCCAACCAAGGGTTGTCTTTTTTTTAGCGAAAGGACGGCATTGTGGTGGTCTGCTGGCTTCAATTCTTGTGTCAACTGGACTTTATAAGCATGTAGGCCAAGATCTTTACGCAAAATGCGGTGCAAAGTGTTTGCGGGTAGGCCCAAGTCCTGTTACCGTCTCGATATGGACACATCTGGTTTTTCAGTCACACCTTTAGCTACGGCGGCGATATTTTCAGCTGACCTTGCCGGGTGAACACAAGATCGAGTCTTCACATCACTTATCTGTAAGAGACACCCAAATTTATCGATTTAATTCACCATAGCTGTACGAGAAGGCACTTGATGATGACTAAAAAGCAGTACGAACTTTACGAAACGTTTCCGTGATGTTTTCTCCGTTTTTTTAGCGAAGTTTTACTATTTCAACACATTGTGAGAGTCTATAGTAATCAAAAATCATCGCAGTGGTAGTTTAATGTTGACAGTTCAACAATGGCGCGAAATTTAAAGTGACACCTCTTGTTGAAAGACCCAATACATCGCGATGTAAAAGAAGACGTTGACACAGTACTAAACGATTTTTTTTCTGTACCTCGGCGGATAAAGCTATTGAAAAAGCTATAAACTTTTCTTTTTATGAAATTGAGATTATGAAATAAAAAATTAACCATGTGTTTCAATTACTTTTTCCCAGGCCTTCTTTCGTGAAAACATTCTTTGATCTTTTGAGAAAATTTCGCTAAAACCTATCTACCTCCCTGCTTCTAAAGCGTGAGACATTATTTAACCAATTTTCGATCCAAATACACAACATTTTTATATAAATACAACATTCCCTGTGATTGAGCACAAGTGAATTTCTACCTCAATAATCTAAATGATCTAATCACTGTCAGTTTGACAAACTTAAACTTAATCTTCAGATTTCACTTCCTTAACCTGTGCGGCAGTTACTTCAAGTACGTGACTTCAGAATCGGAAGTTCACATGATCATGAGATACCCTCGCATCTCCTTATTTCTCTGACCACAGATTCTTAATGGCAAACACATGCTACTTTGACTCAAACAAGCCTGAATTTTGCTTCACTTTCACCTTAAGAAAGCGGAAATCCTTCTCCTTTTTACTCTTATATTTCTTTTAAATCCTTAAAGAATCTATACCATAAACAAAAAAAAAAAAAAAAAATCAAAAATTCTTCAAGTCAAACTTTTGAAGCCCTCAACATGCATGCTAATATCCTTTTAAATTCAATTTCACATCCTTTCGTCAGGTTTTTCCTCCTTTTTCGCGCGCGCAAAATATTTTTCCAGAGATTTCATTTCATTTTTCGAATTTTCTTGCACACTCAACGTGTAGCTATTGTCGTACGCTTCCGCAAATCCTATTATCGAACGATTTGCCAGGATTTTCAACGCGATTATATGCGGTGCGGTTCGGTGCAAGAGAGATTCTCTCGTCCCCACTGCACGGGCGTCTTATCACACCATTCGTTGCGACCCTCTGCGCTGAGTGTGAATTAAAAATGCAAATGTGAACCGAAAATCACTAAACCGATGAGGGCGCTAGGTACTGCAAAGTGGTATCCTAGTCATATATTCGAATATATAGACGTACAGAACAGACATGACACGACCTATCGAAGTTGTGAGAGTGCTCTTTAGCTCATTTGGGAAACGGCAGCCAGTGTGGGGTTGTGTTTCGGTCGAGCAAGGTGGGTGTATTATTGGGGGCTCGTTGGATCGGTTGCTTACCCACATACAAAAGATCAAATAAAATGTTCATTGTTTGCCGACGAATGTGTAACAATGACTCATTAAGTTCCATCTAAATTCTAATGAGATACACAGCCATTAACCGGTTTGGAGTGCCGATGCTCCTGGTTGCTGTGCTGATTCTTCTGTACTGTTCCATGGCCAAAGGGGTGGTATCCTCTGGAATAACAAACTAAAAAGTGTTTCATTCGTTGTGTTCTCCTTTCAGTCTCATGCTCGTTTGAAGTCGAAAGGGTTTCTCTTCACTCTCGGTAGCGAGTGTATCTGTATGTGTATTTGTTTGTTACACGGGGTTGGTCGGCGAATGATGACAGATGGGGGGCGGCGAACTCACTGGAAGCTCAAGAGACAATTACATAAAATAAATGTGTACACACAAATGTACATCATACAGCAATTAGCATACAACAAATAAAGCGACAAACTAAGAAACTAACACACTGAAGAGACGGTTGACAGCAATCCGCAGAATGGGTCGGGTCGGGTCGGGTGAAGCCCAGCACACGATGACGATGTGGGCGGTGCGGCGAGAAGTAGGCAGTTGTACCTTTTGCGCTTGGATCATTAGAAACACAAACAAAAGAACGGCGATGGGAGTTGGGGGCAAAAAAAAAAGTACCATGAGGGGCTAGAGACGGCGAAAAAGCGACCCATAGCGCGCGAGCAAGTCTAAGGCTTTCGAGTGAGAGGCAGAAGGATAGCTCATGAAGTACGTAACGGTTGCTGTTCGTTATAGTTTTTTTTTTCTATCCGTGCAGACAGCAGAAGAAATGAATGAGCCTCGCTATGTTCCCTAATTACTCTTGAAATTTGCATTAAATGCGGGTTATAATTAAAGTTTTTAATTTTCCTTCATTTCCAAGTTGTCTGTCACTGGAGGAGGTGAGTGTGTTGTGTTGTCGTGTGGGCGTGAGTTCATCCCTTTTTTTTCGCTACCGAGGGAGTGCTTTGTCGGTGGCAAGGGATTTTTACTGGAATTAATTTTTGTTTATCCTTTTCCTGAATTCTACTGTTGCAGGTAGGACTATGTAGATGGTGAGTGATATAAAAGCAATTTAATAATTAGAAACTCATTAGAGCGAGCGAATTGGAGTAATGGAAATAGAAAATTATTTCGGTCAACTAGTGTTTAGCGGAGTAATGGAATTGGTATTATTGTATCGCATACGTGGTTTAAATAAAATGCGCTAATCCTGTAACTATAAGAAGATCTTGGCATACATGCATATAAGGTTTAGTTGACACAAGAATTGAAGTCATCAGATCACGCATAACGCTGTACTTTCGCTGATTAGGTGCTATAAATATTTACAATGACATCGCTTGATGAATGACGCTATAGTTATTCATTTTACACGTATGCATTTGAATTTTTTGTTCACACCTAGCTGAGTTGAGCTTTTTAATTTATCATGTGTTGCTAACGTTAACGAAAGTTACTCAGTGGTCACCTGGGCTCAGTGGTCCGTGCGTTGAACTGCTGTGCTTACTGCGTAGGTTCGAGCCCCGGCAATAAGCACTGAGTATTTTTCGGTGGACCACCTCTCACCGGGGAATGACAAACCTCCAGGTATATAATTTGTCGTTCGCAGTTGGCAATAAATTGTTCGTCCTTTTCGTGCTTTACAACCTGGAAGATGCTTTGAAATTGTGTTTGCGCTGTGTAAGTAATATTTTAAGGATGTTCATAGTCTCTTAAAATGGGAGTGGATTATACAAACAAAAAACTACAAGCCATTTTAGTTTTCGAAGATCTGATTAGTTAGAAGCGGTTGTCGCGCGTTGTTGCACAAAACAGGAATATTGACTGGCGTGCAGTCGAGGAAATCTAGAAATGCTTCGTCTTAATTTACCTAAGTACCATTTGGGTGCACTAGGATGCTTGGCATTGAGGGGTCTTAAGAAAAGACTGTCCGTAATCTGGCAGATTTCGTTGTGCCATTAATGCATGATACCAGCCGAACCGATGCCAAGTTGAGCCATCCCTTCCTCGTGTAAAGCATAAGCGTGAACTTGTGGGTCTACCCGTCGGTGTCGAGAATTTTGAGTTTGGAGAGTTGATTTTTTTTTCCTGCCTTTAGATCAAAAAGTGTTGGCGTTATCTGTGCGTTTACTTTCGTAAACTCCTCTTCTAAAGACATGTAGGTAGGGTATCCATCAGAGACCTAAAGAAACTAGAAGTTATGAACAAAAAAAACCCTGGAAACTGTATCCAAAACCCCGGCCACATGGTAAAGAGAGAAAAGCAGATCCGCGCAGTGGATTCGGGGAGTTATTTTCGCTTTTTTTCTGTCGAGCATTTTGCATTACGGGCGAGCGAGAGTCATCAATTGCTCTCTTATCCGCATCAGTCACGATCATAAACGACAATTTCTTCATGTTTTCAGTAAAGAATAATCTTAAAAACCCAAACACATTTAGAAAGTTCCCTCGAAAGACCCTGGATGCCCTTCAAATGACGACAATTTTCGGGAGAAAGAGGACGGATTGCTAGCCTACATGTAGGAAACGTTGTCTTAAACGTTCATGATATAGAGAAAATGAGCAATCTTGGTATTTGTAACCCAAGATTGTTAGTGATAGCTTGTACCAAAATAGTGGTTTTCCTGTACTCTAAACTCAGGCAATGTTTTATGCATCTGGAAATAGAAGGCGAAGCAACCCTGCAGATTTTGCAGTAATAAAGAGCATCTCACCTGTTTTCATATTCCATTCACTTATTTGCTGAACTGAAGCGAGATTGGTAAATGACATCTGCAAAATTTTGGGGAAAATTTAATCTGTTAGTGGCTAAAAGTAGACATCAGTGGAATTGGAAGTCAGTTGGGTAACTGACGTACAAAATATACATCAATGAAACACACATACTACTTCACTCCTCCAAAAATAATGAAAGGCCTTGACCTATTCCTTTTTACTCAGATGAGGTAGTAATTAATTTAATGACACGATTAATATTTACGGCGTCAATATAGGCACCTAATTACTATTCACTCAGCTAACGACAACTTTTTGTTTTCTTGCAGAGCATTTCCACATTTTCGTCGGTGATCTCAGCTCAGAGATCGAGACTCCACAGCTACGAGAGGCGTTCACACCCTTTGGGGAAATTTCGTAAGTACATTATGCTAATTATCTTCTTTTAATAAACATCGTAATTAACCGCACCATAATAAACACATGCGCTATGTTAAACCCAAACAAACTTTGCATTTAAAGTTTAAAAAAAAAAAAATAATAATAATAAACTATCGTATCAACGCAAAAGTCGGAGCATCGAATCCTCTTACATTTCGCACAAAAACTCCTGTAAACTTCCCGACAATTTAAACTTAAGTAATTCATAAAACAAGCTGCATCGATTATTACACCCTGTTGTCGTTTTCGATGGTCTGGGGTGTGGGAGGTTGACACGGGTAGTGCATAAAATTCGCTTAAGACACAACCCCAAAAGAGGGCATCCTTCAAAAAGTTGTGCGCTTCGTTCTCTTGTTCTCGAGCGGTTCCTGTGAACTGAAAACATCTGCCAGCCAAACAGGTAACTGAAGGAGTTAATTAAGTAACTTTTGGACGACTTTTCTATGGCAGCGCAGTAAGTGACGGTACTAACAGCAGCTTTCAGACCCATAAAATGGGTGTCATAAGCCGCTGGTAGAGAGGTTTTTTGTTTTGTCCGTGACCGCGGTGTGAAAGTATTGCTTTTGTTTGTTAAGTTTCACATTACACCGCGAGAGTATTAGTAATCCTTGAATATCATTTTTTTCTGTGGGGGGGTTAATACATAATTTCATAATCCTATATAATATCTGTCACTCATGTTTCTTTATTATTATCCTTTTAGTGACTGCCGCGTTGTTCGTGATCCACAAACACTCAAATCGAAAGGATATGGATTTGTTTCATTTGTCAAAAAGACAGTAAGTCACAAAAATGCTCAAGAAAATCTCTATTCCGATTCTGATTTCTTGAATTTTCAGGAAGCTGAAAGCGCCATTACCGCCATGAATGGCCAATGGTTGGGATCGCGATCAATTCGAACGAACTGGGCTACACGTAAGCCTCCTGCTAGTAAAGGTGATCGTAAGTATAGTAATAGAGTAGTATAGTGTAGGCTTTTCTAAAAAAAAAAAAGGAAATCATTACTGAAATAAAAAAATAATCATTCCATAAAGTTGTCGTTAAACAAATATTGTATTTAATTTTATAATTTTTAAGACAAAAGAAAAAAAGATATTTATTGTTAAGTTCATGGTTGGCAAAGAAACCAAACGAAATTCTCTTTTACATTCGTAGAAAATAAAATGTGAGCTGTTACGTAAGTTGGAAGGTGAATTTAATTTTATTTTTTACATTTTCATTTTTTTTTTTCTTAAATCTATTTTTCTT
The DNA here is from genome assembly GCA_917880715.2 of Matsumyia berberina. NCBI lineage: Eukaryota > Metazoa > Arthropoda > Insecta > Diptera > Syrphidae > Matsumyia > Matsumyia berberina. Next base: position 17,093,498 of record OU862872.1, on the reverse strand, counting down.
ATACGTACACATTTTTTTTAAAATAATTTCATATAATTTTATAGTTTGTTTTTAGAAAATAATACATTTGTTTAGATTTTTTAATTCGAATTCTTTTTTATATTTTGTTGTAGATAAATTAAAACTACACAAGTGTTGTAGATTGGTAAGGTAGACAGTTCATCGATTTCTTCTTAGACACAATATTGTAAAAATGGTGAACTGTAGTTCAGAATTGAAAAATTGTTCCTTTCTAACTTTGGTGAGATATATTTTACGGCGATAAGTAGTCTCAAAATGTAGGAAACTGTGTGACGCACGCATTTACTTTGCCACTAAAGAGTTTCTTCGACATTACCTGTACAGTTTGGAATTGTCCAGCTAATAGCACAGTTAAGTCTGCCATCGCACTCCCAAAAAAATAAGAGGAAATAGCTCGCCCGTAGTGGTCCAAAGCCTAGCTTTTCGCATCGACCCATGATATGCGTGTTACATTTTTGGCACGAATGGAAGGATCCAGCCAAGCTTCAGCTATCATTATCTTATTAGCTGGTAGAGTATCTAATTAAAATTTAAATGTCGCTCTATGGAATATGTGACATTTTTTAGTTCCCTCTTTATACAATAAAAACTGTCAGACTTCCTCTCTAATCATAATCAATGGTTCGCCTTATCTACCAAAGGTGTATCTTGTATATTGTGTGAGAATCGTTCCTTGTAAGTGGATGTCTACATATGCATGTAGGAATTGGTCAGCGATATAGTGTTCAATTCAGCTGCTTGACGACTGGTGGTAACTTTGGCCCAGAAAGGTGTATCTGAGTTTAGCTGAGTTTAGCTTTATAACCTCAAAATTATAGCTGTCAATTCTTAGTCATGAATTTTGACTTGTTGATTGTTATTCAGTCGGACGCTGTTTCAAAGTTGATAACTACTGAACTAATGTTGATGGCGATTATTTAAGCTAGCAAGTTTATAGTGTTATACGAAGATTTGATGATAAATCAGTTAGTTAAAAAATAAAAAAAATATATTAAGAAATACCTTAATAATCCGGCAAAGTGTTTTACAACAACCGACGAAAGTTTGTCTGTGAGGAACGAAAGCTTACGTGAATGAAGGAAAAGTCAAAAGTTCGAGGGAAAGTAAAATACTCGAGGTTGATACTAGGGCTATGACCATACTCTTCGTTTCAATTGTAAAATTATTTCTGCTTCATGAACTTAAAGCGTGCTGTACGCCCTCATATTTTTTCAAACCATACCTGTCTTGTAACCCTTGAGATCTTGAACTAGTAAATATTAAGTTCGAAATAAGCGAGGTTCATCTATGATCTAAACCCATTGTTTTAAGTCTATTTCCTCAACATCGGAACAACACCTCCTGTAAAGACTTCTGCCCAAATGATGGCCATAAATGCAAAAAAAAAGTTTATTCGCCATTTTATTAAGGTCAAACGTGTTCCCTAAAGGGAAATTTTCGCCGTTTGTTTTATTTTTATTTATATTTATATTTTCCTAGACGTTTTTATTTCATTGCTCATTTACTTGCCTTTATTTCCATATTTTTACTACAAACTATAAATTAAATCATTTACCATTCAAATTTTATTCTCTTCTTATTATTCGTCTACACTTTGCATGTTTTTCTGCTCTCGTTTTTTTCGGTCCTTTCTTTCATAATTTTTATTCGATTCTATCACGATTTGTAAATGTTTATCCACGCACACTCTCCGACAAACAATACAGCAGCACAACATCGGCTCATTTGAAGTGCCCTCTTGACAAAAGGAGTAAAAAAAAGAAAGCTTCGCCACTCCACTAACACATTCAGAGCCTTAACACTTTATCACAACGGAGTCATCACAAAAAAAAAAAAAAAGGAAAAGTCGAGAACAAAAGTTACGAGACAAAAAACCGAGAAACTTTACTTCCACCTTCCCTACGCCCACACCCTTCGACTTGCAAATGATTTATACTCTTTTATAGTCTGTGCCCTGCTCGGTTTTGGGGTTGAATGTCCTTCTCAGGATTTGCATAAGGCCTCCAGTAGTCGTAATTCCATTCAACATGTCAAATTATTGCCCATTTCCAATGAAGCTGGGGGTGGCGTCATAAAAAAGTCACCATCAATAACCAAAACCACCCACCAGCCAGCCCGCCCGCATATACATACATCTCCCAACCGGTTAACTCTGTGTGAACATCATAAACTTAGCATGAGATCTCGCCAGCGTGAGACGACAATCAGCTGTGGGATAAATAAAAAAAGAAAAGACCCCAATGGGCGGAAAAGTGAGAGACCATTAAATTTTAGACCGACATTTTATTTTACGATTTTCAAATGGGCTGTTTGACAAAAATGGCACAAGCGGTTCATTGTATATCCGCACTGTCAAAAATGAATAACTTTTCCTTTCTGCTGGTCGAGGGGATATCATTAAGCGGAACACTTAGCCCCAAAAGAGCATGGCTTGGCAAGCTCTTGGGTTTATTCCCACTCAGGGTTGGGGTGCAGATTTTCGCATAACTTCGGAATGTGAATCTTTTTCAACACGCCTCTTCGGGTTGTTTGCTTTTGTTTTTTTTTTTTTTTTTTTGTTTCTGTTGGGTTTTATTGTCAAATGTCATTTGCCTTTATTTTTGGCGGCTGAAGATTCTTTGGAATTCGGGAAATTGCTAATATGGATAGAAATAAAATTTGACGGTCGTTTAATGAGGACGACAATAAAAATGAAATAGAACCGCCGGGAAACTACCTTGACGAGTAAGTTAGATTATTTTTTGGAAGGGAAACAGTGCCTGTATCGCCTGTATCGCAATCGTTGAGAGTTCGAGTAAATTAAGATTGCAGGGCGGGTTAAAAGTTGTAAAACCTTTTTTTTTGCATTTTGCATAGGGTGATACATAGATTGCGTAGCTTTCAATCCAGCCTAATCGAAACAGGAAGCATTAAGTTCTCAAATCGAGCCCATATTAATTAGAGTGGTTAGAGTGGCAGAAGCCATTAACCAAGAAGTGAATCCCTGTTGCTTTTCAATATGGCACTGTGTTTCGCAATCACACTGACTATGGCGATAATGTCCAACGCTTTTGGACTTGTCCTGGATTAGGACATCACAATTTGTACCGATAGCCAGGCTGCTATAAAATCTCTCGAATCGGTAACTTGTACAACGAAAGCTACTTCAGATTGTCCCTCGTATCTCATGGAGATGGCAGAACATTTTAACATATGCTGGGTACCCGGTCATAGGGACATTCCAGGGAATTGTAAGGCCGATGAACTCGCCAAACGTGGTACTACTCTAGAGATCCTACCAGAATGGAGGAATCTCCTCCTTCGTTCAGCAAGACAAAACAAAGATGGAGGAACGGTACCACTTGGCGTACTTTCAAAGCGATCTGGCTTTTGCTAAACCGTACTCGATCCAAAAGTCTGATCTTGCTTAAAAGGTCGCTCACTGGCCATTGTCCCATTGACCTTCATGCCAAAAGGATGAGCCTGACTCAAATGACTTGTGCAGTAGCTGCTGGAATGAAAAAACGATCGTCAATTTCCTCTCCATTTCTCCTGCCCTATATCAAAGAATGAAGCTCTATATAGGAGCCTATCACTTCGACAAAGCTTACAAATGCAACCTGGCTGTAAAACGTTTCTATTGACTCGACCTTAGTAGGAAGATGACGGTAAAGAAAAAGTTGACGGGATGCTGTAAAATGCAGTCTTCGCTCCGATTTCTAAAGATCCATAATGTTTCTCTGGCAGTAGTTTGTCCTCCCTGAACCATTTCGAATTTGTAATGAATTTTAAAATGATTTGTGGTAACTTTTATAAAGACAACCGATACTATGGGCCGATGAGGGCTGTTAAGAACATTTGTATAGGAAGTAAGTTCTGATCTCTTCTACGTTTGTATCGCAGCAGCTTCTGCGTCTGTACTTAAAAGAATTCTACCAAGGTGAACCGCTAATAGATTTTGACATTTGATAGTCCCTATAAAAACAAATAAAAAGCTGGTGCGACAGCTCGGGATGAGCTAAGGCCTAACTTCTCGCAACCATTCATGCTGTGCGTGCTCTTCGAACGGGGATTCGACAGATTATACTCCCGGAGGCTTGTCATTCCCTGAAGAGAATGTGCCTTGTTTGGGGTTTACTCCAGAATCTGACGAAGTGTGAACATTCTGTCAATTGTGGCCTTTTTTGGCCTAAAACCCTTTTTATGGGGCACACTCGTTTTGTTGATGAAAGGATGCAAGCGGTCACACAATACCCAGAGATCGAAATCTAGAATCTAAGGGATCCTCTTTGTTCTTCCACAACTATTTACTAGATTTCTTTAAAGTCTCATTTCATTTGTTGTCTTCCGCCAAAGCCATGATTTCACACATTTATTTCATATTAATTTGAAATAAAAATCCGATCGAATGAAATTATTGCCATCCTTTTTTAAACAACTTAGTTGCAACCTAGGGGCCGAGAAAAGAAAAAACCACCCTTGCGACAATGATGACAACTATGTACGTATGCACCTCTACTCACGTACATACGTCCTTTTGTCTGCCAACATGCCGTAAATTGTTCTCTGTTTCTCACCCCGTAATTAACTAGAGCATTTTTTTTTTCTCTGTTCCTTATCCTTCACTTAATTTATCTGCAGTCTTTAAAATACCCTTGCATGCTGCACCATGTAATTTTGAACCAAAAATAATAAAATTCACACACACACACACATACGTATCCACTTTGTTCCTTTTAATTAAAGCCTCTATCTTATACTTCCATGGAAAAAATCCTGTTGCATGTTTTCCTTCAATATTTATTTTTTTTTTCGTTTTTTTTTTTTTTTGCGCTCTGAGGAACGAACGAAATAAAATCGCTGCCACATTTAATAGTTCACCCGAAAATTACCCATAACCCGACACGCGATGGATAACACTGACATAAGAACTTCTCTCTTTTTTTCATTTATTTTTTTTTATATTTTTCTTTTTCATCATATAATATTTTTTTAATAGAAAAAAATCCCTTATCGTAAAACTTAAAATTTAATTAGCCAAGTCCAGTGTGATAAAAGTCCATAACTCAAAATATTAATACATATATATTTAGAAAATGATTTTTTGTTTATACGATTTTTTTAACATCAAATCCTGTCCGTATGGTGATTGACAACTTTAAGTGAACGTGCAAACTCTCTGTTGTGTGTCATTTTAGAAAACATCAAGCCGTTGACATTTGACGAGGTCTACAATCAGAGCAGTCCATCGAACTGCACAGTCTATTGTGGCGGTGTAAACAGTGCTCTAACTGCCCTCTCTGAGGAGATCCTTCAAAAGACGTTCTCGCCATACGGTTCGATACAGGAGATTCGAGTCTTCAAGGACAAGGGATATGCCTTTGTACGGTAAGTTCGAGTCTACTTAGATCATCTATCACAAGTGCCTAACTCTGATGTATAAAATTCAATTTCATATAAAAAAAAAAAAAAAAAAAACACCCACACATCTATGTCAACATCCTTGGGCCGGACATCCAAACCCACAACATCCCATCTAACTAACACTGGGAACGATGACGATTATGGCTTTGTTGCTATGTGGGTGGACTGGGGATATAGATTCTCGACAAAGGAAGCCGCCACTCATGCAATTGTCGGTGTGCACAACACCGAAATAAATGGTCAGCCAGTGAAGTGTTCGTGGGGCAAGGAGAGTGGCGATCCGAATAATGCCCAGACAATTACCAGTCAGGCATTAAATCAAACCGGATTCCCGTATGGTGTCGGTGCTGCGGCGGCGGCGGCCGCTGCTGCATACGGCCAGCAATTGGCCGGTTGCTGGTATTCACCAACACCAACGTATCCAGCATCATCGGCAACGGCTGCGGTCACGCCAACGGCTGCATCGGTGCAAAATCAATTTTTGCAAGGAATCCAAGGATATCATTTTGGTCAATACGGCGGATACCAACAGGGATATATGGGGTATGTGTTTTATATAGCATGGGCTGCTGGTCCTCTCTCTTCCTATTTTCTATTTTTAAGTTGGCTTTGAAATTTCATGCTCTGTGCATGTTTGCTGTTAGATTTTTCCTGTTTTCAACATGAAGTAGATTTTTTTTCTAGTTTCCTCTTTTTTTTTTTTTTGTTAATTCTTTGGACGATTGTGTGTCAGTGTGTGTGGTGGTGGTTTGTCTGGGACTTTTCTGATGAAATTCCATTTTCCTGACATTCAACGCTTTAAGTTTGATCTAGGGACCATGAAATAGAATTGCTTTGAAGGAGTGAGCGTGTGAAGGCAGCGTCGCGTCGTGGTCCTCGTCGGATCATTTAGATGACGAAAAGCTGATGGAAAATTAAACTCCATGGAGTGGAATTCAATTACACTGGATCAGTTTAGATGGAATGTCTGTAGTCAAACGTAAGGCGTGGTTGAGACCAGCAGTGGAAGGTGCTTGCAAAGAAGAACTCTACAAAGGGGAAAAGTAGCTCGATCTATGTTATCAAGCGTTGAAGAGTCGCCAATAGGTGGTAAAAGTTAGACTGTGATAGTGTTGGAACCCTTCGCCCGATGATGCCTTGTCATAAAATAGTCATTCGAAGTCGAAAGTAAAAAAAAGTTAACATTGGACGGCACTCAATTTTTCTCCATGGTTCCGGAAAAGAGGTTCAAATATGGACTCCTATAATTTACTCATGATTTCGGTTGAGAGTATCTTCAATTATTATGGAGGAGTCAATTGAGAGTTACAGTTGGATCTTGCCCTTTATCCCCGCGGGCTATTGTTATAAACCAAATTCAACTCGCTTAAGTGAAGAGGAATTAGTCGAAGGGCAATGGACTCCATGCTTTTCCATTACTTCTTTATCATCACAATCGATGAGTTCTATTTCTTCTTCACCCATGAAGCTTCTGCTGCATTCGTTGAAGCTCAACCCAATCGCTCCGCATGAATTCCTATCGTACAGTGCTCGGTATTGACGCTTGACATATGTAATTCGTATTTTTGTCTCTTTATCGCGTTAAAATACACTTTCTGGTACAGTGTCTATGGACTTCATTACAATACAAAGCGGTGTTCAAACGCTTTCTGTTTGACGAAGCCTTAAGTTTTATAAGGGCAAAATCTTCCAAAAAATGTCTATCAACTGCCAATTCTAAGTGAAGGAGTTTAGAAAACGGTGTCATATCCGGTAAGACATAGCCCAACTACATACAAAAAAAACCCATGGCATAATTAATAGAACCTGAATTGAGACAGCGAGAGCCATTGGCCAATTGTATTGCCATTCATCGGGAACCGGACGCATTCCAGTCCACTTCCTTGATTTATCCAATTGAGCTCTTTTGTTTTTTCTCATGCAGTGCAAATTTTTAAGCGCGGTTTGATCACAAAAAAAACTTTCTTCAGATTTGGTGATTCTGTTCGCAATTTATTATTATACTTCGCCTGTATTCGATAGCAACTTACTTGCTTGTGCAAGCAACATACATACAGTGTTCCACAAAAGACTAAATACAGTGAATAGGATTTAAGAAATTAAAATTTATTTTTTCAATTTTAATTTTCAATTGATATCTCTAGATTACTTCCTTACTTAAGGTAGAGCTACAGTCCGGGATGGACGTGGCCCTCAACCAAAAGCGTTTCAAGCTAGCTGCATCCAGTTTAGCACGCCAAGTTGGTTAAGGTCCTCTTCCACTTGTGCGTGCCACCTGAATCGCGGTCTTCCTCTACTGCGACGTCTCTTGGGTATCGAAGATTTTTCCGGGCCGGAGAATTGGAGTCCGTTCGCTCTACATGACCCAGCCACCTCACTGGTTTCCTCGTGGAAAGTTCACTCTTCTGGCTAAGTGAACGTCGCTGGCCGTACAGTTCGTCGTTGTACCTCATCCTCGGTACCGAAAAGCAACCGAAGAATTTTCCTATCGAAACAACCAAGAGCAACCTCATCCACTTTTGACAGGGTCCATGCCTCTGCGCTATAGAGCAGGACTGGGACGACAAAAGTCTTATAAAGGGTCACTTAGTCCAAAGAAACAGCAACTGGCAAGAGTTATTCTTCGTTTGATCTTACCGTTGGCGTCGTTGTCTGAATTTAAAGCGGAGCCTAGGTAGACAAAGTCCTTAACTACCTCAATGTTATAACTGTCTATTGTGATGATCTGTCCAAGATGTCGGTGTTGAATATTTTGCCCTCACTGATCGCTTAACCCATCTTCGCATCCTCCATCTCAATACTCATGAACGCGTCAGTGACATAGCGCTGCGTTCTTCGGCGTATGCGAGTAATTTGACGGACTTTAGAAAGATTGTGCTTCTGATGTTGGCGCGTGAGTTCACGCCTGAGTTTTGCACTATTCTTTCAATAACGTGTTGCATGAATGCGCGTCGCTTTGTCTTAATCCTTTTTTAACATCAAAGGTCTCGGTGATCTTGATGGACCAGTTTATCTCTAGATCATTATTTTATACACAAAATGTTTCTAGAACGTTGAAAGACTAAAAATAGAGTCCACATGAGTCTTGATTCACCTGAAGATTTTTCATAAAACTGGAAAAATTAATAAATAATTATTTAAAAATTCCTCACCTTCTGATTTTTTGTTGAGAATTATTTAACCTATTTGGAGTACAGAATTCAGTCCTTTTGTCATTGAAAGTGAAAAATATTTGTTGTGTTCACTGCTTATATCGTGGCACCTTACTTAAGGACATCCTTTAATCGTGTCTTGCTTGAAATCTCATGCATTCTCAATTCTTGTTCAATGTATCTTACAGATGCTTTATGAGGTTCAAATCAACGCTTTGAGATTAAGTTGCAAGCATTTTCGTTTTGTAAAGCAACCACAATTGAACCCTATGTGCCGTATGCTTTGGATAGTTTTTTTGCTGTAATAGGAAATTGGTTGACATTCTTAGTTTAGCAGGACTTTCCTTAAGATTGCCCCTTAAAATTTGTATAAGTACTGATCAAATTTACCAACAATGAAGATCGAATTTTCCACTCCAGCAGTTGACATACACGTCATACCATCACTCCTCTACCTCTATGCGTAGGTGTCTCAATTATCTGTTTCGAATTGTGTGCTCCTCCTGCCATACTTTTCCACGAGTCTACAGATTTTCGAGCAATTTTCTATTTTCCGATGATTCAAAATTCTGCATTTTTGGAACAAACCGGCGTTTAAGACTAGCAAAGATGCTTTTCAATAACTATCAAATGGCAGTTTAATTTCTTGAATCATGTTTGCTGTACCTAGACTTTTGTCGAACACTGTACATGTATTTACTTTGTATGGAAGTTAAAAATCGTCGCCCTTATTATTCGCAATAAATTGAAACGTGAGGGCATCCGTAATTTTTTTATACGAGAGAAGTAAATTAACCACAAACTAACTACCCAGTAATGGAGTGTCTGTTTTTCACTTCATCGTAATTAAGTGGTAATCGTGCAAAATGGGAAAAAGAGCCCTTTCAACGAACTTTCCGCTTTTAAAAGTGATACCACCACCCCACCCACCAGATAAGACGTTAAATTGAGTTTTTTGTATACAAAATGGAAAACTTCCATAATTTCCATACATATATCATCTCATCAGGATGCAGAAAAAATTGTCAGACCGGCCCGACAGACTTTCCCTCTCCAATTTCTGCGTAAAAAAATAACAGGAAACCTTTACGCTTATATGTATGTGTATGCATTCGACCGTTAGTGCACTTCCTTGCGAAACGGTTAACCTCCTGCAAAAACAAATTTCTTTTATCTCGCAGCACATGTGTGTCAGTCACTTGACAACCTTTTTTACGCACGAAGCCACGCAATACGTGAGCGCTCTTAATTAACGCACAGCATGTTACTATACACACAAATACCTATGTAGATATGTACAGTACAGCTATACTTTATTTGTTGCAATTAAAATGCGTACCACGTATATTGATCCATTGCAAAGGGTAACAACATACTGACTACATTGTGTATCTTTTTTTTTTGTTTCCTTTTTTAACTCACAGCATGGGCGTTCAAATACCGGCTGCCACATGGCAAGGGGTTGCAACTCAAGCACAAATATCCCCAGCACAACAATTGGCGACGGGGGTGGCTGGCACCGCAATTCCACAAGCAACGGGGGTGGTCGCCTATCCCATTCAACAGTTTCAAGTAAGCCCACAGGTATGTAAAAGCAATAATTACACCAACAATTCTCGACCATTGTACAATCCTTATGCAATACCTAGTAATTTTGTATGCAATTCATATTCAAATAATAAAAATGCATGCGTGCGTAATGTTTACTCGAATAAAAAATAAATCAATAACAAAATATACATGTATATGTACGTATATCTCTCGGAAGATATAATAAACTTTTTTGTATACAAATCTTGTATTGTCTTTTCTTTAATTTTTTTTTTTCTTTCAACTCAGCATATTTATATATTTTTGAAAAAAAAAAAAAAAAAACTTTTCTCATACTTAACCGTTTTTCTTCCTCTTCTCTTTGTATGTTTTTTCACATCAAATTCATTAAGATTTCGCTTTTGTCATTACCAAGTAATTTTAGCATTGATAATTAAAAAAAAAAAAACATTTTATACATAAATAAACTTGTTTAATTGAATTTATTTATTATAGTTTATTTTATTTAACCTCTAAGTGTTTTTTTACTTACTTTTTCCAATCTACTAACACCCATATTATTTTTTAAGGTTTATCCTTTACTTTTGCAGGCACAGTAAAGATTGTGAGGTGTAAAAATTCATTAAAAAAAAAAGTTAATAGTTTACATTAGCACTCAAAAAACTTAAAAAAAAAACATCAAAAAAGAAAAAATAAGAATATTTATTTATTCATTTATTTTGCGCATTATAATTAAACTTAATTAAAAATTAAGTTTAGACGTAAAACACTATAAATAACATGATTAATATTTAGTACTTTTAAATGTACGTAAACGTAAAGAAAAGTTAAGCAAACAAAAACAAAGGAAACCAATTGAAACCAAATGAATATTTTTAATATAAGCAACCAAAAAAAAAAAAAAAATGTTAACATTTTTATTTTTAAAATTTTTGTACAAACAACATTTCTGAGTTTATTTTGCTTATTTTATTTTAATAAACTTGTTTTTCACAATTTTCAAGACTGTGAAGAAGTATGTTTCCATTTTTTAGTTTTTTTCTTATTCTCACACTTTTTCTCTTTCGAGTCGAGTATTCTTTTTCTTTGTTTTTTTTTTTTTTTTTCAAAAAAATTTAACGAATGAAATACCAAAAAAAGAAAACATAGCACTAGTGCCTCAAACTAATCACTTAACATTTTTTATATACGCTAATGAGAAAAACAAAAAAAACAAAAAAATACAAATTGTTATCAAATGAAAAAAGACACAAAATTTTGATTTTATTTTTGAAAAGTTAAAAAAACAAACGAAACACGAAAATCGATCAAATTTTTGAAACGTTTTCTAAACACTTTCTTCTGCTTTGCGAGTGAGCAAAATTATTTTGCTAATTCTGACAAAAAAGAAAATAACATTTTTCATGATGTAAGAAAAATATACTTATATATTCTTAGAAGTAACTACTATGATAATGTACACGTATAACATACATAAATTCACTTTTCGTACAGTTCCTACCTTTTCATTCGTCTGTTTTATTTCGTTCATTTATTATGATTTTTATACACCAAAAACTACGAGGTAAATTATAAGCAACATTTAAGAATACCTACGTTTTTATTAAAGCAAAGCCCACTGACTTGAAATGCATTTCACTCATTCCAAAACTTTTTTGTAGAACACCCTACACAATAGCTGCATTGGTTACCTGCATACTTAAATAACTATCTTACTTACTTACTTTGGTAGCGCAACAGTTCGGGGAGAACCTGGGCCTCAGCCATGAAGCCTCTCCAGTCCGGTCCTTAGCTAACTGCCTTCAGTTGCGCACGCCAAGTTGGGTAAGGTCCCCTTCTACTTGTGCGCGCCAACTTAGGTGAGGTTTTTCTCTACTCTACATGTCCTAGATCGATGTCGCTGTACAGCTCGTATAGTTTGTGATTAATCTTATCTTCTCCTCTACAGCGCATACGGGACCGAATATCTTCCGAAGAATTTTTCGCTCAAAACGACCAAGAATATCTTCATCCGCTTCCGATAGAGTCCATATTTCAGCGCCATCAAACAGTACTGGGATGATTAAGGTCTTGTGTAGAGTCTTCTTAGTTGTTCGAGATAGGCCCTCAATTGCTTCTTAGCCCGAAGAGAGAACGATTGGCAAGAGTCATTCTTCGTTTGGTTTCCAACGAGATGTAATTATCGGAGGTAATAGCTGAGCCTAGGTAGACAAAGTCCCTTATTACCTCGAAGCTATAGCTATCAACTGTGACACATTGTCCGATTCGTCGATTTGTTTACCGCTAAACATATTTTAGGCGCTTCTGCCTCTATACTCGCGAGAGCACCGGTTACAGCTCGCTGCGTTCTGCCTTTAATGTCAATTTCGTCAGCGTACGCGAGCAGTTAGACAAATTTATCAAAGATTGTGCCTCTGGTGTTGGCTTGCGAGTTTTGCACAATTTGCTCAAGTATGGTGTTAAAGAAGTCACATGACAGCGCGTCACCTTCTCTAAATGCCTTTTTGACATCAAAGGTTGTAATGTGAGATCCTTACCGACCTTGATGGAGCACTTAGCATTCTTCATTGTCATCCTGCACAGCCGGACGAGCTTGGCAGAAAAACTAGACCTGTCTCTGCATAGCTCGTCTCTATAGATATGGAGGTGGTGCATATCGATTTGGATTTCTTGAGTTTTCTCCAGGATTTGGAGAAGCGTGAAAATTTGGTCGATGGCGGACTGTCCTGGCCTAAAACCAAACTGATTGGGGCCAGTCAGCTTATTGAAGAAAGGTTCCATGCGTTCACACAGATAAAATCTTGTATGCGATGTAGTGGTCTTGTGATGATAAGTTCTTTGAAAATAGTGAGAAGACAGACCAATTCCGTTTGGTCTTGACAGAATCCACTTTAAGTTCGAATTGAATTGTTTAAAAAACAGAAATAACTTGCCAACAAATGAAACCCAACACAGAGCCTACGTTGAGGCATAACATTTGATCGTGTTTTGTAAATTGATTGAAGCTTTGCAAATAGAACTAGCTCTAATTTTGTCGGGTAGAAACTCAAAATAGGTGAATGTGCTCACCTCAAGTGCACTGACACTTAAAGAGTGATATCCTTTCCAAACAAAACAAATTTGTTAGGTTCATGTCGTTTGTAAAGAAAATAAATCCGCATGGAGGTCTGCCACCCTCTTACATAGGTTTCACTTTGATTTGAATTGTGTACGAAATAATGAGGCCTTAATCTTAAAAAATTTCTATGATTCCTAACTAAAATTTAATTTCAATTATACACGAATGGCGGAACACTAAATAGCCTAATATCAATTTGTGCAATCTAAAGCGGCCTTATTTTGTTTATTTTTTTTTGTTATATTTATTAATGTTATAACTTATTTTCTAATCTCTTGTGCATATGAGTTTCTGTTTTCGCCAAAATTTGGTTAAGCTCTTCTCTCAATTCAATTATTAGAAGTCCCCAAATTCTAAGCTAAAAAAATAATTAAAGTCATCTTCATATCATGTAGATCGCGTTGTCTAAATTGTAAATAAATTAACTCGAGTGAAAGTAGATGGAAACAAAACAAACCATAAAAAATAGCATCTTAAGATTTTTACCATACCTACCCTTTTGACATCACACTATAGTTTGTTTATTACTATTATTCATTTTTGTATAGAAATACACTGTAAAATGCTGTTTTGAAAAAGAGAATAATTTCGTTCGTTTTAGCCCTTGTCACTTTTATACTCAAGCTATCATTCTCCACCTCAAAAAAGCTGATTTTTACTTTTTTTTTTTTCAAACTATAAATTAAATTATTTTATATTTTATTAAGATCTCAACTTTTTTCACTTCTTTTTTGGAAACCCTTTTGAATCGCTTCTCTGAACACACTTAAATTTTTTTTTGTTTGTTTCATTTTATTTATAACAAATAAACTTAATAAACAATAAATTGAATTAAAACTACCAAATGATGCAATAGAAAATGTATTGTACTATGACATTGTGTTATTATTCTTTTTCGTATTATTTCAGTTACCAGAAGATGAGTGGTTAGCAGCAAATTTGTTAGTTTAGTTTGTTTAGGTCTTATTCTCCCGCAGAAAAAAAAAATATAAATATATATATATACATACATATATACTTATTGTTCTACAAAATAAAGTAAAAAATATATATATATATGTGTATACATTATGCATACAAATAAAATAGTTTTAACAAGGAGTATAGATACATAGTAAAAAAAAAAAATTGCATCTTAAATGCTACACCAACACAAAATTAAAATGCAAAGTTACAAAAAGCAAAACCAAACAAAAAAAAATTTTTTCATAACAATCAAATTTCCATCGAATGATACACTTGTGGTAGGTAATTAATATAAAAAATATATAAGTATATATAAAATTTAAATACAAATAAATATTAGAAGTATTTTAAAGAAAATATACGCATAAAACAAAAAAACAACAACATAAATATAAGTACACTATTTTTATTGAATATTGAACTAAAAAGTGAGTCGCAATTGGAGCAGTTTAATTTTATATTGATTTTGTTTTTCTGTTTAAAAGAAAAGAAAAATTATTTGTTTGCTTTTATGAAGGAGAAACATAGAAAAAGATGAGGAGAAAATAAAACACAACAACATATATATTATATATATAAAAAAAACATAACAGAACTTAGAGGAGTAAGTAGTTAAGCATGTAGGTAGTATGTAGATAACTATAATAATACACAACATGGCAGTAACTTTTAGAGAGAAAAACAAAACAAGAGAAAATTAAATAATTAAATATAAATAATTGGAGTAAAGTACACACTTAGTTTGATATGTGTTTTGCATATACATACATACATACATGTGCATGCAAAGTAGAGGTAATAAAAATACACAAAAAGTTAGTAGCTGAGTATATATTGTAATGGATTAACAAAAACAAAACAAAATAATGGTGTTATTAAAAACAGAAATTAAAACTTAATTTAGTAAGAAGGAATTAAAAGAAAAAAAAAACAGATATTTAGTTTATATGTTTGGAAAAAAAAAAAAAAGAAAACCTTAATCACATACACAAGGGCAAGTTAGTTATTATTGCAAGCGAGAGGATATTTATTAAAGATGACCAAAGAAATAAAAAAGAAAATTATAACTAAAATGATATATAAGGATACTTCTACGTTATGTTTATTTGTTGATGTTTGCGCTACATATCAGAAGAAAAAAAAAATTCTCAAATAGAAAATCAAAAAAAAAAAAAAATTATGATTAGGAAACAATGATAATAGAAATTTTATAGATGAAAACCAGGAAAAAAAAAACCAACTACCAAGTAAATGACAAATCACATTTTTATTTTGCACATTGTTCTCAATGGTTTCGATAGTTTGTTTTTATAAGAATTTTTATAGATTTTGAGGGGTAGGAAGGATGAGCAGACTGTAAATTAATGCATTTGTCTAGGGAGCTATCTAAAGGGACCCGGGTAACTAAAATGACAATCATCGCGCAGCCTGAATGTATTATTTTATCAATGCACATTGCCACTCTATTCGTTTGGCAAACATTAGTTTTGCCAGTGATAGCTAAGAAGATCAGAGCTAGAATTTCCTTTTTTATTTTTGAGAGAACAGGTAAGTCTTAAATAAATCGTAAACCAAAATTTTCTTTTCAGTGTACCACTCTGTATGATGTGGAAATGCACCATTCGCTATTTTCGCTAGCTACATACGTATTTAGTCAATAAGTGGTTAATGTGTCTCAATGGTTTCTGCGTTCGATTGCTGAGCAAGCTGACATAGGTACGAGTACAGTAAAATCAAACAAAAGCCCTTATTGTGCGGCAAGTGCAATATATCTCAGCTCTTTCCAGCTTTCCCCAGCCTGTGTAAGATATGACATTACAATAATTTCACATTAAAATGTTTACAAGCGCTGTAACCGCAAAACAAGGAAGGGAGGGTTTCCTTGGTAGTACTATCGCAATCGATTGCAATCAACTTACCCTACCAGTAATATAGATTTGCGGAGAATTCAAAGGGTTTATGATTTGAACTGACTAATTTATTTTATAAAGTCAGGGTTTCTGTTTCTTCTCGTGGGTTCAAGGCCATCTTTTCGTGCAAAATGTCACGCTGTTTTTCAATCGTTCTCCAGTTGTCGTGACTCCTCGGTTTCAAAATCAACAGGTTAAGTGATGTTTCCACCATACCCACAATTTTCTTTCAACCCTCAAAAAAATATATTCATATACAAAATTTCCTTAAACAAATCAAATTACCCACTAGGAGTAAATATCCCCTAAATCAAGTCTACAAAATAACCTTAAAAACATCCCTGACGTCTGTTATATTAAGTACCATCACCACGCCTACATATAAGCCCAAATTTTAGGCTTCCACTCATAAAGATTGATATTGCAACATGAAAATTATTTGCATCTTATTCAGGACAGACAACAAGACAACAACAAAAAAAGAAGGAATTCTTCAAGAAAATATTCTCAAAGCCAGATAAGACCGTTAGGGATAAGAAGGGATAAAGACAAATAACACAAGCCCCAAACAGCAAACCAACAACCCACTTCAGCAGAAGAAATACATACACATTCACTTTGAACATCCCTCTATCGCTCTCCACCTACGTAAAATAAAACGAAAGAAATATTAAGGGCTAATTTATTTAGTAGTTTACTACTACGCTAAGCTACGACGCTGTTGCTCGCTATTTTCCATAAACAAAGGATGCACAGCATACATACATACATACGTATGTATATCCCTTCTGAAAAGAGCATATTATATACAAATTTATCCACAGTCCACGCTAGCGTAAGTCGTAATGAAAATTTATTTCCACATCCAGAGAGAAGAAACCTTTTCATAAATATATAACATTTATTAAGCTTAATTCAAAGGGGAATTTTACTACCTCGCCTGTCCTCCCCCAGCCAACCCCCAATTCATTGCAAGGATCTGGATTAGCTTTGTAAATGTCAGAGCACAGGCACAAGGGGCGGTGAATATTTTTCGATGTAGGGTAGTTTGTTTCTGACTTACTTGACTCACCTATATAGCACACGCCGGTTAATAAGCAGCCGAGGTTGTACAGAAATTAAAGGAACGCAAAAATTATTCACTAGCACATTCGCTAGGCCAGTCCCGAGGCTAAGCAGTTCAAATACAAAAAAGAAAATGAAAACACAACAAGAATGAAATAAGGAAATTATACATTTAATTAGAAGGCAGTGATTAAGGGTCCCTTTTCGACCTAATTAACTCGCATTTAAATGCAAATTGCAGTGTGCCAGTGCAGAAAAACTCTCTTGAGTACATTTTTGGTCCCCATTCGGAGTGTGTCCTAAGAAGTTGAGTGAATGCTTTAGCAGATACAACCTAGATACCCATATACATATATGTATTGAAATATATTTTGTTGTAAGATTTGTGTCCTCTTAGTTTGTATTTATCCGTTTGTAGTTGTTGATTATGTTAGAAACAACGCACACAAAACTAAACACAAACACACACACACGCAGTATAAGGTGTATTATAGGACTATGAAACAATTATATTCAAAGTTAGTAATCATAAGCGATTCAGAAAATATGTTGCATAGTAACATGAGACACTAATGTGAAAAAGTAAAACAAGATTATTTATGTAGTATTTATATATAAATGTATATGTAATAAATAAAAAAAAAGCATAGTCACTATGGCAAATTGCCATACTTAGTGGATAAAAAAAGAAGTAATGAAATGTTGTTTAGTTTATATAAACCTATAAAAGAAAAAACAAGCTATAGGAGCACATATACAAAATTAATAACAAAAAAACATATATTTATAAAAATATAAAAAAAGAAAAATGAATTAGTCAATTTACCACTGATGAAACTCGGTTTGGTTGAATGCAAACAAATAATACAAATCATGAAAAAAGTATTACTAACTTATTATACACTCATGAATACTATATATATATATACATATATATATTAAGAAAAATAAAAAATCTATATATTACATTTAAAAACATTGAATGCCGAAAAGTAAAACAAAATCAAGGATGAAAATAAAAAAATAAAAAATTAAATAAAAATAAATGTTCAAAAAAGGAAACAAGAAAAAAAAAATATTATTATTTAGTATCATGAAACCAAAATTACCTACACACATGATTATATAAATAAAACCCTATAAAAAAAAAACAACCATTACTAACACAGCAGATCCATAAATTTATGTATGTATATGTATTCATAAATATGTATATTAAATGTAATCAAATGCAAATAAATAAAAAACCAAGAAATAGTTTCAAATGTAAAACAAAAGACATACTTATAAATACATGATTTAAACGCAAAGTAAAAAAGCAAAAACAAAAGAAATATTCAAAATGTAAGTTGTTTAAAGCAAATTAAGAAAATAAAAATAAAAAAGACAAAAAGTTTAAAAATAATTAAGACAAACAAAAAAAAAATATTTTGACTGTATAACCTGCAATTTTTGTAGAATTTACCAAAACGAAAAAAAAAAAACAAAATTGTGGATAATGATTAATAAAATTAAAAAAAGAAATTATTGTATGAAATCAAAGAGAGATTATTATTGATATTATTATTATTGAAAGGCGAGAAAAGAAAAAAATAAAAAAATAAAGTGAAAAATTGTAAAAAAAAAAATATATTATTATATTAGAGACAAAAAGAAACCAAAATAAAGAGACATTTTGTAAAAATAAAAAAGGGAGTATTTATTTGAAAATGATTGAGTATTTGATCAGAGTTTCAGCTGCAGTTTTAACTAATAGAATGCATTAAAGGCGAGATGAATGCCATTCCGTTTTTAACGCAGTAAGAATACTTCTGTTTTGGTAATTTTTCCAGGGTTCCATCAATTACCACAAAGTTTGCAGCATTATTTTGGTACTTTTGAGAGGCTTTTGCAATTTAACACTCAAATTAAAAATGGATTGAAAAATAACGTCCTGCAAAACTTTTATGATATGTTGTTGGGAAAAAGACAGACAACAACGCCACAATTCATTTATTCACTTAAACAGCGTCACTACACCTTATTGCAACGCCAGTTATGTAAAGCGACCTTTATTTTAATTCGTTATCATTCATTTAAAGAGTGGTATTAATTTGTTTGACTTCAATTGCCAATATTTCAACACTTTCAGCTGCTGGACAACAATTCAGATTCTTTGAATGTTTGAAAGAGATGATAACTGTGTTGGCGTCTTTAAATTTTTAATAATTTTTTTTAAATACATCAAATGAAATATTTTATTCAAACCATTTCCTATATCAAGGACACATATTTAACAAGTACTTTGTGAAATTTGAAAAAATTCAGCCATTGGGATCTCATTTCCCTTGAGCTCTCAAAACAAAGTTCTCCCGGCGTAGTCAGGATAACTCATGATTGGTTCATCCGAAATTAAAAAAAAACAATTTTTTTCTATTAGTAGATATATAAAGCTCGAACTTGAACGAAGGAAAAAAAAATTGAAATTAGAATTTTTGACGGAGTTGTGGACAAAAAAACCCACTTTTTGGTCAAATTTTCGCCACGTATTGCTTTATAAAATAAGTTGTTGACTTCTGGATAATATTATTTAGAAGAAGTTTGCAAAATTTTAACAAGACCGGTTCATAACTTTTTGAGAAATCGCGACTACCGACTTCAAAAATAGAAACGTAATTGAAGTGCAACGCACCAGGCTGACGTGGTCTGATGGGCGGAATTTCCGAATAGTCTATGTCTTAGAATTTTATTCTGATCGATTTAAAATTTTGGGAGAATATTTTAGACATATTGTACTATTCAATAAGATAAAAAAAACATCTCTCTAAAAAAGAATCTCTCCATGTGACCCTTCAGCGGTCAATTATCTTCGATTTCAGACACGCTGCTTATAGTCCAACACTTCCAACACTTTGGAAGTAAATGTACATAACTATGTCTTTCGAATCAGCGAGTATTTCCAAAAGCAACGTTTAAAGATGGCAATCCATTTTGCAAAGAGATCCACAACTTGTTAACTTAGTCTTTGCTATAATAAAAAGTTACAAAGGTGAGGAAATGTTTACCACACCCCGTATACATCACAAAAATGTTTGCGTTCAAATTCGAATACCATTATTGTAACTCGATTGGAACAATCAGATATGTACGTGAACTGTTTACCCACGTGTGCCTTACGAATATTAAAACTCCACCAAAATGAAATAAATACAAAAAAAAATATGGTCGAAGCAAATTTCTGCCTGATTGATGTTTTATTTAACAAACTTGTCTTCGGGGAGTTTCTCGTTGCTCGGTGTAAGTAAAATTTTGGGATTTTCTAAAAGGCACAGGCAAAAGGATTGCCAGTTTATTTGAACGAACGCTTCTGGATGAATTTATGAAGTGGAAAATTCGTCGAAATATCTTTCACCAGGATACTATACCCTGCAAGGATTTTTTTTTTTACTTTCCTGCTGACGCTGAGATTTTTCATTCCGAGAAAAGAAAAGGAAAAACATGTATGTATGTATATGTAAACACACTCTGTGTACAACCAATAGCTTGGTGAAGGGATAATAAGATGACATACACGTTGGCAGATGGGCTTAGGCGAAATCAAATAATATATAAAACATCTTTCTTTCCCACAGTCTTGGGGAATACCTGTTGGAAGTTGAAATTTCTGCACATGGAACGCTGTGTTGTAGGGTGGCAGTTTTATTGACTGTGTGTCTTTATTATGTGTGGGATTCGGTTTTGTTTTTTCTTTTTTTTTTCAGAGTTTGCTCTTGGGCCAAGAATTGGGAAGTCATGGCTTTATTAGGTTGATGATGTTGATGAAAGAAGCTTTCTTTGAATCATGTTACGGATCCTCCATAAATTATTTTATCCTGTGCAAATAAATAGCTCTTGAGTAATGGTATACCTATGATGAGATGAAATTAAAATGTGAGTATTTAAATTGTTATGAACTTTACTCTTATTTGATGGAAGCTAAGCTTTGCACGTGGACCCGGAAGATATTTGGATGTTTTACTCCTTTCTGGAAGAATATTTGAAAAGCAAAAATTGTCACCATTTAATTGTAGACTGCCAGCCAACAAAATTATACCATTCGTCAGCCTTTAATGGGTTTTATTTTGTGACAAAAAATTCGGTGGAAAGCAATCATTTTTCCTATCATTTGTCTATAACATCACATCGTCAAAGAAGAGTCCGCTACGTACATGCATTTGCCTCATGCTAGTGCTGGATGTAAGGAAGTATTGATATTCCACTCTCATCCCTGCATTTCTGCAAACTATCATGAAATATACTTCATTTTGATGGGCATCAGCTTCTCACTTATTACAGAGACTTCTTGCACTAAATTGTCCATAGGCAATATTTTTCTGTCGTATTGTGGAAAATTCGGTTACACTTCGTCAGTTGTTCGTTGGTGATATGCTTTCGCTGGATCAGCAAGAAAATCGTAAATAATATTAACTTTGTCTTAAATGCATTGCTTCTCCAGATCTTGGACAGAATAATTTATCGAGCGCAGCTTCCCTTTCTAATTAGTTTACGAACATCTATTGAATTCGGCTACCAAAAGATTCCGAAGTACACAGAAATTGTACTGCGCTTCACTCGATCGTATTTTACAGTCTGGACCAGAGTAGATTACGCCGAACATCAATGGTCAGATATTCAGAAAAGAATACCATGCTCAAAATGAAAATGCAGAGCATCGGTCAGACTTGCCAGTAGTACGGAATGGGATAAGGGTAAAGTCAGTACCGAAGACGTGCTACGTATAGCTATCTATGTATTAATATGTAGATGGCGAGTTGGTTTCTGCTGTGAGTTTCTAGGTATAAATTGATGGTTTTGATGATAGCAGAGCATAACATACGCAGAATGTGCAACGAAGACGAAGAATTACCGGTTCACATACATATTGCGTTACTTTGATTGCCTAATCAAAACGCGTCTTAGTTAATAAGGTAAATTTACCTTCAAACAGATGACGTATCTGCTAGCCCACTCAAAGATATAGTCAGTTTCTTCACCAAACCTGTGATCACGAACTTAAAAGCCAATCACAATAGCCGCAGCGATAAGACGACCAGATCAGTGAATCTACTATTGACAAAGGACACCATTCTTGTTTATAGTAGAAGATGGTTGCAGCATTTTTCCAGCCGAGGTTGGCGCAACTTTGCAAGCTATGAAAATGATTATTAACGAAAATACTTCAGATAAAATAGTTGGATTGACTTTTAAATTCTGTGTCTTAAATTTCATTCTAAGGACAAAGCCATTTGAATTCGTCTAGGTACATATAGAAGATACATGTACATACATATCTGGAAGTTTACTGAAATATCATTCTCAGAATCTACACCCCCAAAATACCCTTTCTGTTCCGTTATCAGGCGGTCGCTCACGGGAAATGCTGAAGAGAGTTCAGAGTCCTAAGACCTATTAAGAGACATAGTGCCTAAGTAAAGAGTCGAAAATAGACCATATCTTTCACTACTAATTACCGGGATTTACTTCCAAGAGGCAGATCTCAAAGTATCCAAAAGCCTCCCGGATACTTCTAGCGTATTCTTAGCAGAGGTTCTGGCTCTGCGCGTCGCTGCGGAATCCCTAGGGATGAAATCGATATCTGGAGGGAATATCGCCATTTATATTGATAGTCAGGCCGCAGTCAAAGCGCTAGAATGCCGATGGGTACACTATGGTGGCTAATGTCTTATGCAAGCGCTGGCTACGTAATCCTACTCTACCAAACCTAACCTAGCCTTGACTACTGATCAAATAATTCCATCCCTTTAATCGAGAAATAGAACCCTTTTTCGCCTAGATTTTCCTAGTCCACCCAATACCCCTTATAGCCCTCGATTTCCACCAAAGGTTAATGCTCAACAAAGAGTTCATTACACGCCCATAAATAGTTTATTACTTTCATGGTACTTCATTGTCCAGCTTTTATTAATGCACTCATAAACACCATCATTCCGCCAGTAGGCATCGAAAAAGAAAACAAACATGTACGTCTCCGAAGAGAGTTCAGTAAAATCCCACAAAAATAGTCACACTCGCATTCATTTCAGTATCCATGACTCACTAAATCAAATACACTTTATGTTTGATTAATTAATAATCCCCAAATAATAATTACTTTGTTTGCACTACACACACACCCACGCGTGGACAGAATGAGTCATTGCTTGCTTCATTGCTGTTTGTCGATCAAATCCACTCGCACAAATACATACATCCGCAGGCAACCAAATAAGGCTCCCTAATATCTAATTAAAAAAAAATCGAAAGAGTCCTAATTAAGGCATTTTTATGAAGAGCCGCCTTCGGATCCAACGGGGTGGTGGGACCCGAAAAGGGAAAAAATCAAGCGAGTAGCGAAATATTTATTATACTTCCATAAATCAATAACAATGACGAAAATCTATCAAATTATCCATAAAAGTCCTTTTGGGCCTTTTAGTCCTTTTCGAGCTCCCTCTGCCTCGGTGTCCCGTCGTTATGCACGAGCATGGTGATTTATGCCGAAAACCACTTCGCCAATCACATGTTGGGTCTGTTATGTGATAGGAGGCTCTTGATTCTGTGTGATGAAAATGAGAAATTTATTTACCCATTTTCGTCATCGCAAAGGACTCGGAAAAGTCGGGGGTAATGGAGAGACGAAAACAATGTCTACTTGCGTGCAATCGGCGAAGAAACATAAAATGACACCACATTAACAAGGAATGGAAACTACACAGCTGACGGGTTTTTATCAATACACCCACAGATACATAGTGCGAGCAGTGTTCTTAGGCAACAACGTGTTCCCCCATCGGGATCCAATGCTATGCAAAAGGGACATGCATGCGCCCAAGTGTATGTCCAAATAGTTGTGTGTGACTGTGACGAGCGATATGGCGAGAAAATTCATTTCAAAACATTTTCAACAGACAAATTTATGATCACAAAATTACACATGTCCTTCTGCCATAAATCATTGCCAGTCCTGGACTTGGATTTAGCCAGGACTCTAGTGCAAACAAATGAGTGATGACAGTGGATAGAACTGTTTGTTGAGAGGTGAACGTAGAAGGACATTTTTGGCAAAGCAAATCGGATAGGGTTCTGAATGTATGTAATTATGGTGATTTTAATTTTGGATAAGGAACTTGGTAGTTTAGCAAAATGCTTAACTTTTTACTAAAGCGGCAGTCGATGCGTCGCTAAAGGGAAAATATTAGCGAATTATGCAAGTGGGTGGAAAAATTAAAAGTTCTTCTACATAGACGAACTTGAAAGGTAGGTATGCAATAATTATTCTCAGTTAACAACAAGATGAGATTTTCAAATTGTTAGAATAGACAATGTTGCACTTACTCAATGTTTCATTAGGTTCGAAAAGTTGCTGAGTCGAGGGAAATTTTCAATCTCTTGGTTCGTTAACCGATGCAAGTTTTCATTTGTAGAAAGACTGTTAGGGAAATCCTCATTCCGCCTTTTCGTTTTATTTCAACCTAAAATAAACAAACAGTTAGCGCGACGGATCAGGATGAAACAAGCCCTAGCTCCTTGCAACCATTTCAACGCATTATTCAGTGAGCCATGGCGACCACTTTTATTTTAACTTACAACTTTCAGAAGCAAAAGTGAAGCCCTTCCGTTGAAAAGCCTTTGGTTTGTATTCCAGACATGGGAGTTGATATATCTGTAGTTAGCTAGTCGAATATAATGTACAAGCTTTGATTTTTAGATTTTGATAGTAGGTAAGGTTGGGTAAGTGGGCAGGCGAAAAGAAGAAGAATCCATTGCGGTACACGCACAAAGAGAGATGTCCTCATACCCTCAATAGTTATAGGTTTATATATATACAGGGTTTTTCAATAAGAGCGCTACAAAAATTTTTTTAAATAAAACAAAAACGGTTTTAGATATCAATGAAATTCTTTATTCCTGTGAAAGTACGTTTGATGCCATTATGTATGGAACTCGATTTCTTTTGCATGGCCACCACGGGCACGGTTGCAGAAGTCCAGACGCTGAACCCAATTTAAGACGGTTTTCAAGCATAAATCGGCCGATACTGCTGCAATTTCACGTTCGATATTCGTACGAAGTTCATCAATCGTCGCTGGCTTGTTGGCATAGACCATAGACTTGACGTAGCCCCACAGGAAATAGTCTAACGGCGTCAAATCGCACGACCGAGGCGGCCAAGCGACTGGACCATTTCGTGAGATAACACGTTCTCCAAACTGGTTTCCAATAAATTGATTGTGACATTCGCTGTGTGGCTTGTGGCGCCGTCCTGTTGGAACCACATGTCCTCCAAGTCCATATCATCCAATTGGGGCCAAAAATATTCGGTTATCATTGAACGGTATCGATCCCCATTCACAGTAACGTGCCGGTCTTGATCATCACGGAAGAAGTACGGCCCAATGACGCCGCCGGCCCATAAACCACACCAAACCGCAATTTTTTTGGGGTGCAATGATGACTCATGGAGTACGTGTGGATTGCTGCCTGACCAATATCGCATATTTTGTTTATTGACGAAGCCATCCAGCCAGAAATTATGACGACCATAAATTGGACGTAGCGCTCTTAACGTTGAGGCCACTGACTCCGAATTTCGGTAGTAAATTTTAATAATTTCGACTCGTTGTTGGCTCGTATATCTTTCCATCATGAAATGGCAAACCTTACTAAAGAGAAATGTCAAAAAACCGCAAGAAAAATATGGCGTCGTTTGCTGTCCCTGTCGCTCTACTTTTGTAGCGTCCCTATTGAAAAACCCTTTACATTCATATCTATCATATAAAACATGACCAACTTACTGCATCTGTTATACAAACTATCCTGTAGATATTCATAATTTAGTCCACCAGTGTATCGGATAATTCTTTAACGTCATTGCAAAAGTGTCGCCCGAAGAACCTATGGACTGTATCCTCGTGGACTTCGTTATCGGCACACCTCCTAGAAAGGCCTTCTTCTGTAATTCGAAGGTTTTTCATAGGGTATCGCAGCGTATTATGCCTTGTGATCACTCCTATAAGGGATCTTTTGTCGATCTGCAGAGGTCTTTTGGTCCTAGCCCTATCGAATAAAGGCCATAACTTCCTTATGGTTATACAAGTGTTTAGAGAGGTCTATCTGCTATTTGCCTTTCTTAAGGCTTTTTCCCCGCTTCGAGGGTAAATGTGCAAGACGGGATATTCACCGAAGTGTCCACTTGTTCCGAGCTTGTTGCCGAGCCGTTTCACGTCAGTTCGTTAACTGGTATGCCCTCATGTCCAGGGACCCAGCAGAGTATCACCTTGTGCTGTATTCTTTGAGCTCTATTCGACAACACCTCACAAGTTTCAATTTTATTTCTGTACCAGAAATTGCTTTTATTGCTGCCTGGCTGTCGATTAAAAGGATGAGGCTAGTGTCACTTGTAGGATCTCCGCTTGCTGTATTGCGGAAGGCGAGCGGACTTGGAGATGACCAGCGATTCGGTAAGTGGAGGAATTGATACAATGGCAAACTATGATGACACCGACTTTGTCAGAAGAGTCCAAATAAATTAGTAAGTTGGGATAAAAACTTAAAAAAAAGTTCATCAAGTTATTTATAGTCGGGGGAAGAGAACATTCTACGATGAATATAGGGTTTTGTACAACTATTTCGACTTAAGCTGTAAAGTCTGGAGGTGTCTAGGTAATGTAGAAAGTATAAACACCCGTCCAGTGTCTGAAGATAAATGATAAAAAGGCCTCAACCAATAAGCCTTTTAAGTCTGCACGGTCCTTAGCAAGTTGCCTTCAGTTGTATCCCTAGATGTTAGATGTTAAAAGTTGGGGTGTGCGTATGCACTGCGACCTGTAGATATCTATTGTACTCCCCCGAACTCGTATTCGGCGATAAGTCTCGCCCAAAATTGCTGGTTTACATCCTCAGGATTTTCCTGAGATACGCCTGCATATCATCGGTGGTCGGGTGGCTTTTCTTACTACCGACATTGCTTCGATAATTCCTAATAAATAATTAAGAATTTAACTCGTCGGACTTAATATTTTTTAAAAGTCGAAAAGGACGCGAGAATTCTCTTCCTTCCTTCAAGAATTCCTTATTTATTCGAAGAATTACCATTTGACCTAATGGCATATTTACTGTAAAGCTAAAGATGTATGTATATTCTCAAAGCCGTTTAATTGCCCACTCGGTGTTTCCTGTCAATGCAAAACAATCTGTAGATATTCAAACCCTACAGGATACAAATTGAATTCAAAGTTCATGTGACTACCAGGTTCATAGGCTACCAGGAAAAAAAAAAAAACAATTAACGGAGGCGCCTATCAGGCTGATAAGATTATATGCAAAGGCATGTGCAATCGTTCAGAGAACAGACGGAATGTATTTTAAAATAATCTTCCAAGACTAAATTATTATCATCCCCCTCAAAATACTTAGTATAAACAAAGTATGGAGGTAAAAGTGGAAACTCTATCCAGACAGAAGGCTTAAGATGAAACAGAAATAACAAAGCATTCGGTTCGACGGTTTATAGTTAAAAGTTTTTAATCAAACTTGTGATGCTTGGTATATGTACATAAAATGATCGTAGAAAATAAAACACTTTCACTTTCAACTAAAGGAAATGAAATGCAAAAGAAGAACCTGAAGAACCTTTTCTGGGCAGTCAGCAGTTCCCTAACCTTCATAACCTGGTAAATAGAGGTGTGCTCTAGCCGATTCATCAAAATTTAGTTGAATCAAGGAATTTGGCCGTCCTTATGGTCTCCGATTGCCAGATTTGTATGCTAGTTTGGCAGGTGGTGCCATTGTACCACCTTAGATTAGCTTTGATGATTGCATTTGTCTTTAATTTCAATTTCCATGTAGCTAGTGGCACTCCGAGGTTCTCTTTTTCAGGAGCAATCTGTATTACAGTACCTTTCTTGGCGACTTTATCGGTCTTGTAGTTTCCTGGAATGTCTCTGGGTCCTTGTACCCTTTGTTTGTTGAATCACACTGCCATCTCTACAAGAGACAAATGGCAATCTAGAACTATTTATTTTTGAGGTTGCAGAGACTGATTGTGTGAAAATGCCAATATCCCGAGTAGATATTTCATTCCACTTCAGCCAAGACAGGGCCTCCTTTACCGCCATGATCTCCGTCTGGAAGACGCTACAGTGCAGTGATCATGAGATAAAACACCTCCGCCTACACCATCTTCGATTTAAGAACTGTCCGTGTAGCATTTCCCTAAGATTTCTGCGAAGTTGATTAGCTCAATGGCCAAAACCTTCTGATTCCTATACACAAGTATTTTCCACATAAACGAATACTTTTAAAAAATATTTAAACCAGGTCCTAGCCAGCAATGTAACGCAAGACCCACCAAGCTACTGCTGTTAAAAAAATAAATTCTGTCGACTCAACTTCCAGCCTCACTGTACCGTACCAAACATTCGCATTCGCAAATGAACTGCCTGCGTTCTCTGTCATCTGATTATGATAATTAGCCAAGCGTTTTTCGTGAGTCCTGTGCGCTGGTAGTGGGCGCTGAAAAAAACAACAAAAATGAGGGATGATCTAATCGGGGGTGAGACGACATAACTGAGAATAATGGATGTCAGGAGAGACTGCTCATTCGCTTGACTCCACTCATTGTGAATTACCTTTATTGCCCATCTCCTGTGCTCCCACCTAGGGGTCCTTAACATCCTGTGTGAGTGTGTGTCTTTCATACGGATTGCCATTTTTATTTATTTTCTTCTTTTTTTTTTGTTTCTTTCAGTGGACTGCTTGAGGACACTGGTTGGGTAATTATAATATTTTTACTTGCTCGCCTAAGGGTCATGTATTGGTTTTGTGAGAACAAGAGGATGATTTCTATTTGCCTTACTTCCTGTAGAACGTGTCTTCGCAAAGGACATGAGCATGTACGAAAAACATTTTCTGTGGGAATTTTTGAGCCGTATTTCAGAGCATAAATGAGCAAGTGCGTGGGACGAAGTCCTGCACTTTATTTATTAGCTTATCTGATCCTTAAACAAGGAAACGACATAAATTGCTCGTATAATAAATGGAGAAACGAAAGGTCGGCATTTATTATGTCAGCTTATCAGCAAGGGACAATTTTGTTGCTGCTGCTGCGGCTGCGGCTGCTTTCATTTTTTTTTTTCTTGGCCTCCAATTTGTATTTTTTTCTTTTTTTTTTGCTGTTTCTTGTGCATACAAGGATAATGCTTTTCTTTTCGATTTTTCTGGATTTTTTATTTATTTTTTTTTTTCGTTTGGCTTTTCTTGGACGTCCTTTTTTGTGTAAACGGTGGTTTGTTTTTGTCTCATTTTCTGGATACGGTTCGAGTGCATATTGAAATTCCTGCCGCCGGGCGATAAGATGTGATAAAAGGACATGTAATTAGTGGAGTTATGTTTTTGTCATTTCTAGTTGACTGTAGTGGAACATTTGTACATGTTTACATTAAGTGATGGTCCTACCAAAGAGCAAGATACTCGTCATGTTTATGTGTGTGTGTGTGTGTGTTGGACTTTTTTGCGCTCCCCGCTGCCAGGCGTAAGGTAGGAGAATGAAGATAAATTAAAAATGGAAATGCGAAGAAATTGTTTTGAAGATAAATTTTACGAGCATTGTGATTTGTGTCGGAAAAACGCGAACATAAATTATCATTATTATTATTGTTATTATTATTTTTACTTTTTTTTTTCCTCTCGTTTTCATTGTTTTCTTTGTATGGCTAATGAAATTTTGTGCACTCTCTATTGTTATGGGCTTTTGAATTGTTGAATTATTTAACCTTCTAGGGCAAAGGAAATTGTGGGTATCGTGCTAACGGCCTGAGGAAGAGGACAGAAAGAAAAACAAATTGCAAACTTCTGCGTAATTGTTTTAGGTTCCAAATTTTTGGTTTAGATTTGAAAAGAAACCAGAACGAAACTGGAGCGGGTAGTCGAGAGTTTACAAGAAAATGGTAACCACTAACCAGTATCAGTGTGTTAACCATCTGGTAGATCAAAAATGTCGGGTGAGTCATGACATCTGGGCTTAATCTTAGACCCAAAATTTAAATTATGCAGTTTATGCTTTTTTTTCTCATATAAACGGACGTTTGGTGAAAATTGAGGTTTTGAGCAATACTCTCAATATATTCGCGATAATCTGATGAAATGTTTTCGAGAATAAATGCGTATGTAGTACTTTTCGAGTTCTAGGTACAGACAGTGTCCTGTAGTGGCAATACAGAATCCTTGAGAACAACATCTACGGCATAACTTGAAATCATGCCCAATATTCACGTCGTTAGTAATGCAGCTATAAAATTATATTAAGACTCAAAAAGATCCGGACAAAAATTAACAGTCGTACTGGCCAGAAAGATCGATATGCATATTCATCTCCTACACGATCGGCCCATAACAACTGTTTAATTTTATGGGTGGTCCACTCTCCCTCCGTCTTTGGCCATTCCCATCAATGCAATTATGTGTGACGAATCCATTGCCACCTTTGGCGCTGTATAATCGTGCATATGTAAGTATCCATATTTTTTGGCATTTTCTCTAAATTTTTATTTTTTTTTGATGCGCAGGTGGGCTTGAAAAATCCTTTATCGATACTCTCCTGCATGTCTTTGTTCTAAAAAAACACCTTCTCCTTGCTCTGTGCTGTTTGTCCCGTGCGGCACCCCCAATCAAGGCACTTTTTCAACTCTCAAGACAAGACAATTTATATACAAAAAATATCAAGGTCGTTTTTACCCACTATGTATCTAACATACTCAGTGTTTTGTTGCCACTTACTATATTGGCATTAACTTTCCGTCAATATCCGGTTACCAAAAGGCTTCTATAATTGAATGCCTTTCAGTGATTCTGAAATAGGAAATAACGCAACTCCGCAATCACCCTTCCTTTTTCGAATTGATCAGCAAAGCCAAGTTTGAGCTTATATCGCATGAATTTGTTTTTTACGAACTTCTTTTTTAGAATCAAGGAGGGTCATTACATTCTAGAAATAGAAGTCATATTCAGAGAGAGAGAGGCCACCTTTCAAGACTGGTAATTACGCAGTCAGAACATGCACCTGCAATTTTAACCTATAAGTACAAGGATAGCTTTCGGGGACCAAAAGAAAGTGGTAAACCAAGCACTTGGCTACGAATTGGTTTGTTACGTTACTGGCATATTCCTTGTTATATTCGCGCAAGCGCTGCCCAGATCTCACATTCCGAAGACCTATGAGTTTTCAAGATATCCCTTTTTTTTTTTTTTAAACATCATGTTTACATACTTACAAAAAATAACTAAATTGCTGACGTGATCGTTCGAGGTAGGCAAAAGGATAGCATCTCTTTGTCATTCTGCTGAGCGTGGTAGATTTTGAACGCCTATAGAGCCTTAAAATTTATTCCAACTGCAAACAAAATAACATGACAAATTCTGTGCTAGATCACTGTTTATATGTAACTCGTGATTTTCTCGGAGTCTGTGTTTGTAGTTTTCCATCTAGTATGTACGGAATGTCCAAGTCACAGTCACAGTCAATGACAACGGCTTTCAGCAGCAATGATGCCTTGTTGGCAATATTACCACTCGTTCTGCATTCGGTAAAAAAATATTACGTATACGCCACCGTGAAATTGATGATTTTTGTTAGTAAGTACTTGCACATATTATCATCATCATCATTATCATTTTCCTGTGGCTCGCTTATCTACTATGAGGGTCGCGGGTTTAAGGTGCTTAAGTGGACTCTCCACATCTCCTTATCTTCCGCCATCTACTCTAAACGGGTAGAGGTGAGATTTCGGACTTGGTCCAGCCATCATATCAGAAAATTTATACTTTACGAAGTCGATGTTTTCGGAGTGATTGAAGATGCGGAAGATCGCAGTTCTACTGCTACTGAACTCACTAAAATATTTAGTAATGCAATTGAATCCAACTTGAGACTGCTGCTATTATCAGTAGCATTCGGATAGAGATGAGAGTGTTCTTTTCAGTTTCTAGACGTTCTGTTTCGACTATGAGTACATTGTTATACCCAAAGACAGGGCATATCGGATGACTTAAATGAAAGCAATGTTTAAAATTCTTGTTTAAAGTCCCGTAAAATTTTGAGATTTTTGGGCATGTACCTATAGACCTGCAGCAAAAAAAAAAAAATTGTATTTGGAACCTATTAAAAAATGTTTGCCAAACCTAATAGCGTTAATAAATTTCAATTAAAAAACACGTGAAGATACAATCGACATGATAGTTTTTTATGCTTAACGGTCTTCGTAGCGATGACCTGAAGGCAATGTGCCAGTTGGTTGGTTTTTAACACATTTTTATCGTTTTCGTTTCACATTCTTTACATTTTTTCTGTGTATTTTTTCGAATCCCAATTCATCCTGATGGGATGCTAAAGTCGTGCCTAAGTATGTACTACTGGAATGTCTTCATTTGTTTTCATATTCCTTTAAGTTGCTATAATAAGTATCACACGTTGCCAAGTTATGTATTTTCACACTTCGCAACACGTTAAGCGAAATCATCACAAATCGGTCCCCAATTCCTGGTGATAGCTCCCACAGCTCCCATATACAATGCTCAACTCCGTCTCCAACATAGAAAAAGAAAATAAAAACATAAAAACATTATTTAAGAAAATTGAAAAATATTTTTCTTATTATACCTTTCAGTACCTTTTGCTTCCTACCTGTGTTTTGTTGTGTATGTAGGATTCCTGGTGCAGTTATAGTCTCAACTGTCGTCCAAGAATCTTTCCCCGTGAACGAGAGTAAAATGATGCCAGCGTTGCATTAAATTCCAGGAGTGGGCGTTTATGGTGCCCAATAAAACAAACGTAGCGCAAAACACCAGGATAATAGCGTATGATCTTAATGCGCTTTCATTTGTTATTTCATCTGTGGATAGAACGAATGCGCAGTAGTTTCTCATTGGCTTGGAGAAGAATGATCCTGGAATAACAGAAGGTATTATCCATTGTTGCTTTTTTTTCTCTACGCGCCGTGGTACTTTGTTTTGGTTTCTTTATACTTTTTATCCTTTGCAATATGGATTTAACGGAAGCATTTTGTTTGGATTAAGTTGTGGAATCTGAGAAGTATATCTAACAATGTATACGTACAGTTACACGTACATAGTTTGTGTGCAGTTGTAAATGGTTTCGATTTGGAGTGTGAGGTGTAAATATTGTACCAACAACTCCTACGGAATGGATGGAAAACCATGGCAACTATGCCAGAAACAGGGCTTATTTGGGTGATAACTTGTCATTATACATATGTATGCAGATAGACTTAGACAAAGCGTTATGAGTTTCTGACTTGTATCCAGTAGTTGTTCATTATAAATACGGTTAGGCCCTAAAATTCATAAGCCGCCTATAGAGAAACGCATGAAACTGTTTTACTTCTTCAGACTGTACTGTAAAAATCCAACATTTCCGTGTCAGGGATGGGACCTTTAAAGGCATACAACATACATACGTACAAATAAATATTTAGACACCCGTGGCTCAGTGCGTAGGTTTTCCGTGGGGCCACCTATCAAGGGTCCTTTCAATGCGACCTTTGACTGCATGTGTGGCTCTGCTAGACAACACTGTGGGGGCTACGTTACGGCAGCAAGGCGGCATACCGCCTCCATTGCTATGGTGCATGCTGGTTGTCTCTCTAAGTATTTCATACTCTCAATTCTTCTAACGCCTATGCTCTGGCTTATGGGGATGATGTTTCCATACTTTCTGTCGGGTGATGCGTCAAGACTATCTGTGCTAACGCGCAGGCGGCTTTAGACATGATCGATGAATGTACAGGGTTTTTCAATAAGAGCGCTATAAAAGTTTTTTTAAATAAAACAAAAACGGTTTTGGATATCAATGAAATTCTTTATTCCTGTGAAAGTACGTTCGATGCCATTATGTATGGAATTCGATTTCTTTTGCATGGCCACCACGGGCACGCTTGCAGAAGTCCAGACGCTGAACCCAATTTTCGACGGTTTTCAAGCATAAATCGGCCGATACTGCTGCAATTTCACGTTCGATATTCGTACGAAGTTCATCAATCGTCGCTGGCTTATTGGCATAGACCATAGACTTGACGAAACCCCACAGGAAATAGTCTAACGGCGTCAAATCGCACGACCGAGGCGGCCAAGCGACTGGACCATTTCGTGAGATAACACGTTCTCCAAACATGGTTTCCAATAAATTGATTGTGACATTCGCTGTGTGACTTGTGGCGCCGTCCTGTTGGAACCACATGTCCTCCAAGTCCATATCATCCAATTGGGGCCAAAAATATTCGGTAATCATTGAACGGTAGCGATCCCCATTCACAGTAACGTGCCGGTCTTGATCATCACGGAAGAAGTACGGCCCAATGACGCCGCCGGCCCATAAACCACACCAAACCGTAATTTTTTCGGGATGCAATGATGATTCATGGAGTACGTGTGAATTGCTGCCTGACCAATACCGCATATTTTGTTTATTGACGAAGCCATCCAGCCATAAATTATGACGACCATAAATTGGACGTAGCGCTCTTAACGTTGAGGCCACTGACTCCGAATTTCGGTAGTAAATTTTAATAATTTCGACTCGTTGTTGGCTCGTATATCTTTTCATCATGAAATGGGAAACCTTACTGAAGAGAAATGTCAGAAAACCGCAAGAAAAATATGACGTCGTTTGCTGTCCCTGTCGCTCTACTTTTGTAGCGTCCCTATTGAAAAACCCTTTACTAGGAGTGGGCTTTTGGTTAATCCTCTGAAGACTGAAATTGTCCTCTTAACAAGGGTTATCACCGGGGTGATTCAACCATTACTAAAAGGCGTCACTGTCCAGACCCCCGTTGGAGCCAAATATCTAGGGGTGGTACTGGATGAGACACTTCTTTGGGCAAAGCATGTCAAGTCGAACAGATTCCTTGATACCTATATTATGGTTTGTACTTTCAAAGCAAACTATCGTTTTAGACGGGGCGGCTTTTGGTATCAATCGCACTGGAGTTTTGATGACCTTGCGCGACACTTATCCTACGACCCTGATTCAATGGATATGCCGTCCGATGCAATGACACCAGCAGTTTGGCTGCTGTGCAATTTTAAAATCGACTTTCTGTGCCTTCAGGATTGGCTTTGGCCAATCCTTCTGAGCCTGAACGGGGCTGTAATAGAATCTTCACGGATGGCTCCAAAACTAGTCATAGGTCGGGTGGTGGTGTCTTCGTGGAGGTCTACAACATTAGACTTACACCTTTGCTATGCTCATGACCACAGACTATATTCTTAAGAAAAGGTGGAAGGGTCAGAACATCTGCGTCTGTAGCGATATCCAGGCTACGCTGAAGGCCTTGCTCGAACCTTTAATTAGTTCCAGAGTGCAAGAACTCTCTGAATTCGTCTAGGTCTCAGATCACACTGAGATCTCTGGAAATAAGATCTCCGATGAGATTGCTAGACAATGCTCATAGGATGTTTTCTCAGGACCTGAAACTACGTTGGGTCTTCCCTTGTCCTCGTTCAGAGCCTACATTGACGATTGGGTTTCCTACAAACACAATTGTATATGGCACGGCACACCAGGAGCAGGCAGACTAAACGAATGATCCCGAACGTTTGTAAGAAATCAGCGGCATTCTTGCTGTCACTCAACAGAAGCGACTTTAGACAAGTTATTGGCGTTCTGACGGGACACTTCGCTTTTAGCAAGCATCGTAGTGTGTTAGGCTTAAGTGACATCAACGTCTGCGACGCTGATACTGAGATCTTCTCGTAAATGAAGCGCCTTCTCGGCTTTCTCCGAAAGTACATAAATACTAGGTCCTGCTTTCTGGTAGTACAATGAACCAGTTGCATCTGAGTGCTACAGTACAGCGTTTCCAAACCCGAGAAAAAACCACCTATCATGGGGGAATGACAGTCCTCCAAGAATGTAATTTCTCATGAAGAAGCTTCTCAATTCGCCGTTCGAAGTCGGCCAGCTTGATATCCGGTGTAGGTAGGTTACATTGTTGATCTTCCCCATTTATAGTCTTTAGTCATTTTTAGTCAATAGTTTCCACTTGCCGGACTTGCCCATTCACTCCGGGTAATTGGCTATTGGCCCAAATATTACAGAAATAAAACCAATTAGCTATCCTCGACATAATAAGGGATGTTCCTTTATTCAGGAGATGGCACTATAGATCAAACTGGCCAAAGGAACTTTCATTTATTTTACGTTATTTAACAGGATTAAGGTGCTACTGTTTCATTCGTGTATTTCTCACGAAAAAAAAGTCAAAATTAAGACCATTTCCCCATGCAACGCACAAAGGAATAGCAAGGTCGAATCCCAAATTTCAACATACTACACCATCATGAACACATGACTCGTCCTTTGAGGAAGAAAAAGAAGAAAAGTGTAATATAATTTTCAATTTCACTGAAATGGCGTGCGAGCAAAATTTTCTTACTCAAGCAGTCCAATCAATCTTCGGCACTGACGGAAGCACTTGAGGCTCAACTGATGGTCAAAACTGACCCTTCACTCAAATATCTCTCGTTCACTTGGTGGCCGCCACACCAGTAGTCTTGCATTGGCCGAAACAAACGGAACTCGTGTAAGCTTCTCTGTAGGCGGCTCAAGGATAATTTTCCACTTAATTTTCAGTTTTCTCCTGCATGTGGCCAAAAAATAAACACATGGAGCAAATTAAATGCATGACGGTGTGGGTACCTTTGTGGCTCCTTTCGAATGACTAAACGACTACGTACTACTCGGAGAATACCGCTCGCTTGAAGTTGTCCCGC
The DNA here is from genome assembly GCA_917880715.2 of Matsumyia berberina. NCBI lineage: Eukaryota > Metazoa > Arthropoda > Insecta > Diptera > Syrphidae > Matsumyia > Matsumyia berberina. The sequence continues at coordinate 17,056,509 of OU862872.1, read as the reverse complement.
ATGATGATAATAAATAGGCGAAGTAAACACACAACACATCACCCCGGGCCTTCGTAAGGCAGCCAGCGCCTCTACTAAATTATCTCTGCCTTCGTTAAACTGACCGTCACCGTGCATATGTATGACCGACAGTGTCCTCGCATCCCGAACGTCGAGCATTTGGATGGCAGCAGCGGTCTTTAGTGACGGCAAAATGAGGCGCGGGCATGCACTGTATGCAGCTTGTTAATGTGCCTTGGGGAGTGTGGTGAGCGGTTTGTTGCTGCTATGGTTGCCCTTGCACAGCCTTGCTACAGAAGAGATCTTCTGATGATGCCTTTTTTTCTCTGTATGGGTAGATGTTTTGCCAGAGAAAACAATGGAAGTATGTATGAAGCTTTACGCTTGAAAAAGTGGTTTTTGCTATGCACTGCTCCTTTCAGACATGGTTACAGCGTTCGCTTTGTGTGGTCAGCTCATGACGAGTGCATTAATATAATATTCTCTTTAGCTCCTCAACGAGGTCCTTTTGGTTGTGTGTGGATTTAGTTTCAGGAAAAAACATGTTGTTGGCCGAATGGGACTTTACGTAGTGTGTTTCTATGATGTCTGATGGTTTGAAGGCTTTTTCTTTTGGAGTCCGGTTTTTGTGCACCTTTGGCAGCGTTGGATTTATTTCGGTCGAAAGGGTGTAGATTAAAATAATGTATGGATGGGGACATCCACATCTCAGCAACATATTTCGGTAGACTCAAGACGCGGCTTAGGGTCGTTAATCTAGATTGTAGCTATAATTTCAGAAACAAAGTATCCTTCACAGTGGGCGTTTCGACTCTAACCCATGAGGTTTGGTTAATGACTGAAAGAATAAGACCGCGTATACGAGCCGCCGAAATAAGATTTCTTCGTTGTATAACTGGGGTAACTCGTCGGGATCGAGTTCAAAAAAACTAGATTACGCGAGACACTCATTGTCGAGCAGCTACTTTCTCGAACAGAGAGTTTTATACTTCGATGGTTTGGACACGTTTAATGCAAGCCCACAACTCTATTTCCAGAACGTTTCATGTATTCCGTGCCATCAATTAGTCGTCTTTGGGTAGGCTCAGCTCAAGATCTTACTTACTTACTTAAGGTGGCGCTACAGACCGGCGTGGTCCTGGGCCTCAACCAACAAGTCTCTCCAGCCAGCTCGATCTTTAGCCAGCTGCCTCCAGTTTCGCACGCCAAGTTGGTTGAGGTCCCCTTCCACTTGCGTGCTCCACCTGAGTCGCGGTCTTCCTCTACTGGGCTGACCCTCGGGTGTGGATTCGAAGATTTTCCGAGCTGGAGCATTGGTGTCCATCCGCTTAACATGACCCAGCCATCTCAGTCGTTGGACCTTCACTCTTCTGGCTAAGTCGATGTCGCTGTACAGCCCGTACAGTTCATCGTTGTACCTCCTCCTCCACTCCCCGTCTATGCAGACGGGACCAAAAATCACCCGAAGAATTTTCCTCTCGAAGCAGCCAAGAGCAACCTCATCCGCTTTAGACAGAGTCCATGCCTCTGCGCCGTAGAGCAGGACTGGGACGATTAAGGACTTATAGAGGGTCACCTTAGTTGTTCGAGAGAGGGCTTTGCTACTCAATTGCCTTCTTAGCCCAAAGAAACAGCGATTGGCAAGAGTTATTCTTCGTTTAATCTCAGCGACGATGTCATTGTCTGAATTTATAGCGGAGCCTAGTTAGACAAAGTCCTTAACTACCTCAAAGTTGGACCAAATCTCAAGATCGTTGGACCAAATCTGAAATCTCTTTTCTACCGGTATGGAGATAGCCCTTGATGACTAAGAGTCAATGGAGGAAGATCGGGAGATGTGGAGAGTCCAATTAAACACCTTAAATCCGCGACCCTCATAGTGAATAAGCGCGGAATTGGAAAATAAATGAATGAATTTAAAAAGCCCTCATGCTGGGTGGTATGCACAAGGTCAAGTAGACTCTTCTCAATCGTAGCAAAAAGTAAAATATAGGCAAACATACAAAAATATTGGGAGTGCCCGTCAATCACTGTAGAAGCTGTAGGGACGAGGATAAGGCAGCAACTATGCACATGCTTTGCTCGACCACACTAAAAAGGAAACCCCTGGATGATTACTTCTTCTATAACCTTAACGACTTTTTTGAATATTAGCAGACTGGGTCAAAACGACGAACAAGGGACATCGCAGTAGAATCGCAATCGGTGTTGGGGATATGGAAAATCTTTTCTTGCAGACTGTCGAATCCCGCTATCAGGTTGAATGTTTCATTGGACGATGATGATGGACAATTTTATCTACTCCGACTGGACCAAGTGAAGATAGCCACATCAAAGCTTAAGTCCAACAAAGTTGCTGCAGTTGAGGACGAGCTGCCGAGCTGTTAAAAACAGCAGGCGATGATGAAATTATGCCCGATGAATGAAACCTCAGCATTGTTTGTCCGATCCACAAAATAGGAAACCTTTAAGTTACGCCAACCTCAGAGGCATCAGCCTTCTTAACGTCGGCTATATGATCTTAGCTGCCATGTTGTGTGAGCGCTTGAAGTCGTTCGTCAACAACCTAATTGGTCCACATCGGTGTGGCTTTAGGCTAGATAAGTCTCCCATCGACCAAATATTCACACAAATCAATGCCCATCACCTTTTTATCGGTTTTTATAGAGTCGAGATATACAGAGTGACGTCTGGCTTCGGCATCACTGTCTGTTTGTACCAAAAAACGATCTTAAGGAAAAGCCGAATTTCGATGAGCTCCACAAAATAAGCCCCCAGCGTCACAATTAGTCTCCATACAGCTAAATGCGAAGCAGAAGTTGGCAAATTATCTATATCAACACACTCTCGGTCATCAACCCACCTTAAGTCACCTTTATGCGGATAAAAGCAAGACGAAAAGTGTAGCACTCTGCACCTCATACTGCACATCACCTGATCTCAGAAGATATTCAATGATTTGTGCGTAATAGAGAAATATTCGTACATTAATTTCTTCATTCATTTATTCGACATCCTTTCTTCAAGCATCGCCCACGAACAATCTTCAACCATCGACTCCCTTTTCGAAGAACCACAATTATTCCTTCTAACAAATTTTCTTCTTCATACACCCACACATCTACCACCTACGTTCGAATAATATATCTCAATCAGAAAATTGAGACTTTTCCTTTTTTATATCGCAGTGCTACACGAGAACCCATTACTCCTTGTTTAACCTGGATACTACATGATTATTTTTAATCAGCCCACCTTATTGGTATAACTCAGCCGAGAAGGAACCTCCGATCTGCATTCACCTTTTGTCACACACAACGCTTGCTTAGCTCACACGTCCTTGAAACACATTCTCCAGTCACCGTGGATGCTCTCTGCTTACCCATTCTGCCTGCCTAATCTAACACCTGTCGTTTATGCAATAAAACATATATTACCGGTATTTTCAGAATTATAATATGAATCCTAAACAGCCTGTGGGCGACAAGTTCTTCGATAAACAAAGCGCATATGTGTGACACACGACGCTGTAGTGCCGGTGAATTCGAGTGTGAACGGTGGATAACACAAAACACAGGCGTAACAAGGACGCATGTGGATGTGTGTTTGTGTGCCTATAACCTACCGCAATACTCCAAGGAGGTGAAACATGTCGAAGCACAGGGAAAGAATAGAAATATCCTTGAAGCAATAATAAAATAATAATAGCACAAATGATAGAGACATATTGGATTGGATTGCCAGCGCAGTGTGAGAGTGTGGGGAGCGGGTTCGGAATAAATAGGTGGTGGTGGGCTTGCCTCATTATCCTTTCATGACTTTGTTCCACTATAAAGGAATACTCGACTCATAACCGTGTTAACGAATATATTGCCGAAATATCACCACGGTGTTTTTGCTCCGCAAGGACATCAAATATTTATGAAAATTCCTCGCAAATCATTGGCGCATCTTTCGTCTGTCGTCAGCTTGTCAGCGGCTATAAACGAGCAGAACCGTGGGTGTTAACAATGCTGCTGCACCGCATGTTAATCTTTTAAATAACCTCGATTCATCATCGGAACGACCCAAAACAAAACAACGCCATGGGATAGTGATATACATTTATCCTTGCCGGAAATTGAGCAGCCGAAGACTTTTGCCAGGAGTAAGTCTACTGATTTTCAGAGGCAAATCGAAGAACCGGATAGACAACACAATCATCTTCACAGTTCTATCGGGCGAAATGTTTATTCACCAGATGAAAGGACCAAAATGGTTGATAGTGGATGCAGTCGAGGTGGCAGCTCCTCTATGGCCTCGACCAAATCATAAATAACAAAGAATTATGAGTTGCTAGAGTTTGGGCATGGCTATGTTTTCTCTTCGTCGTTCTCTTCAATTCTCATCCCATGCATCGGGAATGAGGTTTTGCATAGTGCTTTCTCGCATTTTGGCTTTCTGTCAGCGTTCCTTCTTTCTGTCCTTTTTGAGATGCACTTCGGATCTTTTTTTTTCATTATTTTGTCGAGGGCATAAAATCATTTAGCGTAGGGGAAATGTCAAAGGGTTACAACAATGTCATTGCTTTCTGGAATCGAAACTATGGAACTGAGATTGGATTTGGGAAAAATGTACAACTTATATCGAATGAAACTTCTTCTTATGCAGAGGACTACATATTGCATATCCTTTGGAGTAGGGTCTTAGTTATCACCAACGTTGCACTTTATTGTCCTTGCATGCCATTTAGTGGTAAAAATATCAATAATATGTAGGCCATCACTAAAAAGAAGGAAACAGACAAATGGAAACGATTTGCATGAATTTTGGAGGAAACAGATGGAGAAGTTTAAGTATCTTGGAATAATACTGAGTTATTCCGTAGGATTTGTCAGGCTGGAGCAATTTTGTGACAACTTTGTCAATCTAGTGGGCTGAACTTGACATTGGAGGTAAGCTACCGGTCTTCAATTCAGTGTTTGTTCCGACTCTCACCTATGGGCATGAGGTTTTGGTAATGACCGTAAAAATAAGATCAAGGATACAATCTGCCGAAATGAGATTTCTTCGTTGCATTGCTGGATTAACTCTTGAGTTAGGGACATCAGAATACGCGAGGCACTCAATGTTGAGCAGCTACTTCATCGAACGGAAAGCTCCATACTTCGATGGTTTAGATACGTTAAAAGCATGCCCTTAACTCGGCTTCGAAGACGTGCCATGGGAACCGTGCCATCAGGTAGGTGTCTTCTGGATAGGTCCAGGATAAAATGGTTGGAACAAGTCCAAAATTTCACCTGTACCCGAATGGGGATAGATGGTTAAAAGTCGATGGCGGAACATCAGGTGATGTCGAGGGTCCACTTAAGCGCCCTAAACCTGCGATACTCATGAATAAATGGATTTTGGTATATAACCAATAGCGTCCTAGTCTGTATTGGTGCTAGGTTCTTAAACTGCCTGAGCAACTTGCCAAACATACCACTAAAATGATTCTTTCAGAACTGGTCGATTTATTTTATTCAAATGCATATCCTACAGGACAATCACAATGGCCATGTATGTACTTTGCTGTCTACCCTTCCTCTAACATTTTTCCTTTTATTTTATAAAATAAATAAATAGCTGGCATGACATTTTGGTATGAGCCTAGCTTCTTGCTTCTCTGTTGTGCGTGTTACATTTTGCGCACGAATGGAAGGGACCTACAACTTATTCCTAACTCTGTACGGCGAATTGAGAAGCTTTTTCATGACAAATTATACTCCCGGAGGCCTGTCATTCCGCGACGAGAGGTGGTGCTGCGAAAAAAGTTCGGTTTATATGGCTGGGATTTTTCCGACATCGAAGGGTTCGGTGGTGTTTTTATTGATCTTGATAGAGCAGTGAGATTTCTTCATTGTCATCCTATACAGATGGACGAGTAAGGCAGGGATGCCGAGGTAAGACATGGTTCTATGCGGTTCATCCCTATTTACCCTATCACAGGCGACTTTATAATTCATTCAAGAGGTGATAGGTGTCGATCTGAAGTTCCTGCGTCTAAGATCTGTCGGAGTGTGAATATCTGGTCGTTGATTGACTTTTCTGGCCTAAAACGACACCATTACCAACTTCACAGAGTACTGCCAACCATGCGACTTTTAGAAGACTGATTCCTCTGTAAATGGCGTAGTTCTGGGATCTCCCTTCTTGTGGATGGTCTAATCAAATTTTACAGATGAGTTGGTGTATGCTCCTAAGCAGTGACAGCGGAGTGTAGGCTATCAACGTAGTCTGCAAATCTACATAAATCCTCATATCCGCATATTTGTCTGTGCAACGTTCTGTTCGAGCCTTGTTGCCTTAAGTTGTTGCTCTTACCTTCTGGTAAAATTTTCGTACGTCCGCTCTGCAGTAACGCATTCTATTGATTAGGTCGTCCCCGCTTCTGACGCTTTTTCTTAGGAGACATCGGTGTTTCTCTCTTCTTTATTGCCCGTAGAACCCCGCGGGCAGCTCTGGTCTTTTTATACAGCATTGCTTTATAAGCCTAGTTTTTGGCTACATGTACCTGCCTGCATTCTTTTTTTTTTGAATATGTGTATCTGCAGTCAATACTTAATACTTGTACATACCAGGTTTGGGGTTCACAATTCCATGCCTTTTGGCATCTCGTCGATTCAATAAAAGAGAAGTGTGACTCTAATATTTTAATCCCGTGACTACAAAGGGGTCGAAGATTTAACAAGTTGGATGCTTTTTTTTTTTGAATCGCGCACACGTATTCTTATATGGCATAAAGTTCAGTGTCAATCACACGTGTATGATATATATGAGTAAAGATATCGCCCACTAGTCTGGTGGAAGGTCTTTGAGAAGCAATTACAGATTTCAAACCTCACTATGATTTAGAGGGCAGAATGTATGGAAATTCTGGTGTCAATGAGAACAATACCAAAATAAGCAACGGAAACCATGCTAAGTTTCGTTCTACTGGATCTGTACTTTAGCAACACGGCGGCTAAAACTGCTTTGAGACTGAGAGAAGGACGACAGTGGACAACAGCTCCTTACGGTCATATCTCCGTCCTGTCTCGATGAGAGAAGGCCGACAGATCATATCAGAATTCCTGACTGGAGGAACTATAAAGTTACCAATAAAATGGAAATGACCTTCTACACCGATGGTTCTCAGATGGACATTGCTGCAGGTGCTGGGGTGTACTGCAAGGCCCAAGGAATAAATCACTTCTTTAGAATAAACGACGACTGCAGAGTGTTTCAAGTCAAAATCACAGCCATCATCAAGGCTTCGAAAACTGCCTGCGACAAGGTTATCACCGCAAGTACAATTTTGGTATACATCGACAGCCAGGCAGCCGTTAGGGCTATAGATTCCGCGAAAACTAGATCGAAGCTTGTAGAAATCTGCAAAAAGTATCGTAAAGTATATTATAGTAAAGTATGAGATATCGAGAAGCAATATGGTGACCCTATGTTGAGTACCAGGGCATATGGATATCCCAGCTAACGAAAGGGCTGACGAACTTGTACGAACGGGAGCATAGTTGCATGTCTCACAGGGTCTCCCCTCTACGAGGATTCCAATAAGCTCGACGGGGCCATCAGTCGAGCCAATACACGTTGGATCCAGCTAGACACGCGTGGAATGGCTAGAAGCTTATAGTCTCTGGTCAAATTTAGTCGGAGGCACAACGTTGTAGGGACGAGGAAATCGAATCTGTCCGTCACCCGCTGTGTGAATGCTCAGCCCTCGCCGGTAGTAGAATGATGACTCTTGGTAGTCACTTCATCACGGAACTGGACGACATCGGCGATATCGAGCTGAGGGACCTCCTAAGATTCATATCCTTATCTGGGTGGTTTTACATCGTCGGGTCCCTTCTCACTTTACAAGTTCCCAGGGTAAAATTGTAAAACAGCCACCATGGACCCTATCGCTCGTCTACGTAAGCAGTGAAGAATGTCTCAAGGCACTTTTTTACCGAGCCTAACCTTACGCCTGAGATCACCGATTAACTGTTGAATTATGAACCTTGATCAAACGGTTTCTACTCAAAGTTTACCCCGAATCAATGCAAAACGTACAATTATCTTGCACATGTGTAAATCTACACACGTTTACCGTGATGAAAATACCTGGAATAGGTATCTCTCCGTTCAATCAGTACAACCATTGTGGCGTAAAAAAAAAGTATATGTAAATTTCCTAACGCTGAAAGGCAGATTTTGGATGAATCAAAATAAAACTGTGCAAGGAACTCCGCATTCATACAGAACGACCAGGCGAAAGCAATGTGATTATAAGCCATTCCCCACATAAGGAACCAAGTTCCGGATGCGAAACACAATTCTCACAAGGTACACTGAACAAAATACGATCTTAAACGCTTACCCGGGAAAAACTATGCAAAAAGGTCAGTACTACAATGGGATGCGTATTCCAAGTGTAGAATTTCACTATACCTATCCCATGCCAATTGGATATCATTTCATGTGAATGCGAAAGATTGATGAAACATTCTGGGAGGGGAAGAAAAATCGCCTAGAGAAAGGGCTTGGAATTACATGAAATATTCATGCAGCTGGACGGCAGAAGACAGTGCTGTCTCGGTCCAAATATTTTCAGTTCAGTCCCTACAGCAATGATATTCTAATGTTTGAGACTGTTTCTGCTTGCAAGGGGATTTTGGTACCCGTACTCGGTCGACTTCACCTGGACCATGTCATTCACTACACCATCAACATCACTGGTCGCCATCGTCCCTTTTTGCAAAATTCACTACAGAAAACCGGGAAAGGCAACCTGAGTATCGAGTGTTTTTCCAATTATTTCTCCATTTAATATTGTTTGTATTCTCAGGCAACTTCGCTTTGGTGCATCTTTGCCTTGGCCATGTCCTACGCAGAGGAAGAGAGTCCTACTTGGCGAAGGCACAGAAGAAACGTTATTGCGTTTTCTCACGAATTTGCAATCACAACGATGTTCGTCGTCATACAAAACATATACAAACACTGCTTCAGCCGTAGTCTATTGCGGAGAAGGACCTTCTCCTGCACATTCAGTACGAGGTGGGTATTTTAGAAAACAAAACCAGTTTTTGGGCAAACAATGGCTAACCAAACATCCTGCCGATAATAATCTTCAATTTTGGTTTGGTTTCGGTTGATGGATATGATTTTGGGGAAAGTAAACTGTAGGTTGCAACACACAGCTACCACATTGGCACAATAAGCGGTGGTGTTTCCAGTCGGTAGCGGCGGGCAGAAACAGAGTGCATTCCAAAGGTTACCCATAGTCAACATTACTGCGGTCATTTGAATTCTTTGGCAAGGAATGCTAATTGCAAGACTGACTGGGTTCCCAGTGCCGATATTCATCAACGATTGGGAAGAGGTAGAGCAAACACTAGTGGACGTTAGGACCAGAAATAGGCTCCATTACTGTTATTTTTTGGCTCATAATTCAAATATTGGCAAGGAGTATGTGAAGGTAAACTCTTCGATTGTTTTAATTACTATGAGGGGAATAAGCAAAAAGGATGTCCTCCGCACCTGTGTTAGCTACCTTCTCTAACTGCATCTAAGAAGGTTCCCAATTTTATTATGGACTGACAGGCAGGCAAAAAATTGAGTCTTAGATCGCAGCTTCCATACTAACTTATGATGGCGCCCAGTTCGCTACAGGTCTCGAAGTATTGCAAGTAAACACATACCACAAGTAACTTATTAAAAGATTTGTCTTTGTAGTCTGGTAAGTACGTAGGCAGATTTTACAGCCAAAAGGTAAATAGGTGTATTCAAGAGGACACAAGCGTTGACGGGTTTTCTCATACCACTCTCTGTCTATCAACTACTACTCTGACTTTATACCTCAACTGGAGACTGGGTCATAACCCCATTAGCAAGATGTTGGTGATGGCAGCGGTATAATTCTCCAGATAGAATCATTAGTGTATATATGTACATACATATGTACATATATAAGTGGCCATGATAAAGTGATTAGCATCATCGCTTGTCATGACGAAGGTTCCTGGTTCAACCTATGATATGGAGAAACATTTATTTTGTTAAACAAATGGAATTGATCAACTCCGAAAGCTGCTGTCAACTCTACTACAAAGTCATTAACATTGAACTAACATCATGACATCAGGAGATGTCCCCGGTTAGTCTAGACACAACCCTCGGATACTATTTGAAACACAATACTTCCTAAGTTCCGACGCACTGCACTCCACTTGCGCTGTGTGAAAATCACGTAAGGGTATTCAAAGCCCCTTGCGCACGAATGGATTATAAAAATTAAAAACAAAAAAAAAAACGTTTGAAGCAAAGGTCAATAAGGACCAGTAAGAGCTGGCCCTGTAGGTTGGAGGTTGTGCCGTCGAGGTCGCTGTAGCTAGCCGGTCACCTTACAATTGTAAAGTTGCCAAGCATCTCTAACAAACGAAAGAAGAGCAACGATCTTCGGTTCTGTATTTAGCCGGTTTAGGGTCCACGCTCTGCTAATTTTGGAATCTTTAGTCCAATCGGCACTTTTCGTTAAGTCAGGGGTTTCTTGGTGGCGCGGGCGGTCAGGCAAAACCCAGCACATCAGTTGCGGTGTTTCTAAAAGCATGTTGACAGCGTTGCGTCTTTGACACTTGATGCTGACGGTACAAAAGTTGTTGAAAGGTTTTAGAACACGCTTTCAGCGAACGATCTTATGATTGCAGAATGTTGCCGTGATATATTCCACCAGTTATTTTTTTTTTTTTATTTGCCTGGTATCTCTAAACGTTTTGTAATCTGCGCACGGCATATTACAATGTATGCATCTACTTATTATAATAAATTCCACACTAAGTAAGCAAATACTTGTTTTATGATCAGGATACCGCCATGTTCTCTTGTGATGAGGAAGCCGTGTGCTTTCTGTAGTGACGTTCCGCCCACAGTAAAGTGAACTAGTGACAAGGTAAAGCTTGGTTGGGTTCCCGACCACCAGGGCATTGTAGGCAATGAAACTGCGGATGAGCTGGCTAGGGCCGGTTCGACATCCGCGCTCTTGAGACCGGATATCTTCTGTGGCGTTAATTGGGCTACCAACACAGATTTGTTAAACAACTGGGAACACCAACTCCGCCTAGCAAATTGGGAAAATATCCCCGAGCTTAGGCAAACCAAGAGACTTATCAAGCCCGTTTCCTTATAAACCTTGACAGGAACAACAACCGGCCATTGCGGCCTTAGATATAATTTCAACAAATTTAACCTTTGTTCAAATACAGAGTGTTGGTCCTGTTTGGAAAAGGAAGACAACACTGAGAACAATCTCTGTGAATGTCCGGCACTATACTAGCTACGTAGACGGATCTTTCATAGGGAATTCTGTTCGTTAGCGGAGTTTAGAAACTCGACTACTTAAGACATACTCACATTCATTAGGAAGGTAGAAGGCCTGTTAGGCTAAGTAGACCGAAGACACAATAGATCTTGCTGGGTCGCAGTGTCAGCCATAAGGGCAGGTTCATAAAAAAAACGTGAACTAGACGTTCGTTTCCACAAGTGGTGCTATATCGGCTGTATTGTCCTGACAAAAATTTCGTCCGTTCTCAGATTGACATTGTTCGTACATTTTTGTCAAAGTTCTTGTAGAAATATTCATTGGCTCCGTCTTTTTGTCCGTTCATTCTGAAGGGACATGGGTGCTTATTAGATTGATGTTGCTAAACTCAGAATTGATACAAATTACGCGTCAAAAGGTTAACACTTGGTGTGTCTTACAGGCCTGTATCCGAATAAGCGGGGCGGCTGTTCTCTGTGGTCATCAGCAAAATATATGCTAGAACCTTGCATCTTCCTTCTGCCCAGCTCGTTCTATCGCAGATTCCGGATGACGGTTATTTTGGTATTATAACAGCCTTTGATAATTGTTTGACGGCATGCGGCTTGTCCGTGGATCCTTAGAATTTTAGAATTTCCTTTTTTTAATGATATTCCGAGAAGAAAGGTTCAACACAAACCGACCCACATGGTTATGTGTAAGAATTTAATGAAGGTACAACGGCTTTATGCAAATATAGCGTCGTCTTTCATCGAATGGAAGTGTAGAATTGGTTGGCTCTTAGCAATAGGTCATCCTTAGCGCTATAACCAATTAAAACTTTTAACAACACAGATAACAGATAAGAGTATGCAATAGTTACTTAAATTTACAACACTTTCATGATCCCTTAAACGTAGTATGCAACCCTAACACACTTGTGTGTAGGTACATCTCAAAAGCGGTAAAAATATAAAACCACACGCTACTAATTTATTTCCTTCTCCAAATAGACCCTTAACTGTTGAATAAATTCAAGTTAATATAAAATACGTTTCCTATTCAAGCACCACTAACTCTTTACCTCTGTGTAAACATTTCCCGGACACTATTTGTGTGTGTTGGCAGCACCCTTTCATGCGAATTCCAACCGACGACGATGCCGTTGCCGCTGCCGCCCACCTAATTCCTCTGTTTCGGTTCAAGAGAGCGTTCTGTTTTCTTTTTTTCTTCCAGCTCTTCAGTTGTAGTCTCTCGGCCAGTTGTGGACAACATTTAACCCTTCTTTTACGAACCATTTCACTTGTGCTGCCTTAAAATGCAAAACTATGTGCGTACACTGCTAAATCACACCCCAAGCCCCCAGAGCAGTGACCCCCACCCGCTGCTGGTTGTCCGGTGTGCGTGCATGAATTTCACAGTTCAGCACTTTTGAAAATTAAACAAAAACACATGCCAAGCGTTGTGTAACACCACTCTCTCGCCGCCCCTTCCATCATTCTCATTGTTTTATTCATTCGAGGAACGACAGCAACTACTGCGGCGAATACGACTACAGGACGACGACGAGGACGACGCATTTGTCATTTCAGGACATTTCAGGGGGCAAATCATTTGAATTCGACAATCGTCGTCGCTGTAGCTTCCACTTGACTGTAAATGGCCAGAGTCGGAGGCAGGGACCGGCGAAACCATTTAGTTTAATTCACTCAACGCCAGCGGTAGTCAGCACACACACACACATCCGTACACCAATGGCTACACGCAACTCATCGGGGCCAAGGAATGCTGTCCCGATCCCTATATCCTGTGTGTGTCCGACGTTACATTTCCTTGCCAAAGTGGAAACTTTGAAATTGTTTTAAAAAGGGGTGAATAAGCCCTTTAAATGGCGGGGCTTAGTTACTTACTTGCGCCCCTAATCCCACTCATCGCCCAGAGTCAACCCCAAAAACCGACGACTTTTCCGCCAACGTCATTGGAAATAAAGTCGTAAAAATTATTTTGTGACAAATCGTCATTGTACGTGCCCGACATGGTAAATTATTATTCTTCTCGGTTTCTTCTGTGAAGCAGCAGCGCACGCAATAGCAACAGCACCCCGTATACAGGAAGGAAGGACATTGGTGCGTTCCTCTTGGGTCGAGCGGGGGTGTGAGGCAAAAGCACTTATAGTTCAGCTATATAGTTTCAACTTATTGCGTTGTGGAATAAGGGTGGGTTGCGATGGGTGGGCGACAGAAATGCCTGCCTTATCATCAAGTACGCATTTGCATACTGTGCGTTCTGCTCAAGACTGATGTATGTATGTACGAGTGTGTGTACAAACATGTGTCTACAGAGAAAGATCTGGTAGCGTACACACACTCTCGTATATTCGTATATCGCTGCCGACTACATGACATGGCAGCAGTTATTGCGTGACAGTATGCTGAATTATGCAAAGCGTGTTTCAAAACTTGTTCTACCATGAGTTCTTACCCGTAAATTGTGGCTGGGGAGGAGGGGTTGGCGTTCCCTCCAAGAGTGGGCATCTCTAGAACTGTTCTGTGCTCGGAATAATTGAGAGTAAGAAGTGTACGATTACGAGTGTGAGTGTGAGTATTTCCCTCGTTTTTCTGCCATCGTTGACACAGTAAATCGATTTGGCGAGGCGAAACAAAATTTTGCGTGAAAAGTGACCATCAAAAAGGGGTTAGGACGTTGTTTGTTACCGATAGGGGAGTAACTCATGAATTAGGTTAGCTCTGATTGAATGGTGATTTTATGCAAAACAAGGGGATTCCGATTCGTTGCACTTAGCTATTGCTCACACGATATGATTGATGAGGCTGGTAATGCACCATACACGAATCGTGTTCGAGATTGTAAGAGCAACACGCCCTGACATGTAGAACGTAATGCACTTTTTTGCTTTTCGAAGATTAATTCCATAATGTTGGTTTTAGTTTAAAGTACAGTAGAGCGTCGATTATTCGAACGTCAGTTATGCGAACGCAGGATAGAAAGCAAATGGACGTCAGTTATCCCAACACCAATCAGCCGAAAAATCAATCATCCAAACTTAACTTTAAAAGGAGAAAACAAATACTAACGGAGTGTTCCATGAGTTAACGGTCCACTTTGAAACGCATCCATTAGGAACGTCAGTTAAAAGAGTCAGTTTTTAAAATGTCAGTTTTTTTTTAAATGCCTTTAAATTGTTCAAAATTGAAAAACAGCAGCACTGGTGCTGGAGTTTGTGGTTCAAGTCAACAAGTATTTCAAGCGGTAGTCCACACTATTGAACTGTGTGGAAGAGAATGCCTGCGGAAAAGAACCCAAAGAACCCACATCAATATTTTTGTCACCCATCACTACTAGCCTTTAAATCATATACGGTAGGGCCCAAGCATGTCTGGGACTGTCTCAACCTCGTCGAAAGTCTTACGTCGGTTAACAAGGTTATCGTAGACAGGATCCCAGGACATGAAGGCTTCGAGGGTAACGAACGGACGGACTACCTGGCGAGAAGATCCCCTTGCCACCCACTAGTTGGTCCCGAACTCGGTTTTGGGAAACCGCCCAACAGTGCTCCAAGATAACACAATGGAAGATCAACAATCACGCTGACTACTGGGCCAACCTAAAAGGCTTAGACAAGCGAAAAAGTTCATCAACCTCAAACTATACAAGGCCAAGCCTTTACTTGATCTCACCAAAGACGAATTAAGAACCTTAACGGGACATTGTCCATTCAGATACCATCTGCCGTCTCTGTGGAGAACATAAAGAGACCGCTGAACAAATGTTGTGCTTATGTCCAGGAGACGCAAGGAAAAGATTACTCCATTTGACACGGACCTCATTCAATCCAGCGGAATTTCGGAAATATGGACCTAATGCTATACTGAGGTTTATCAAAAGCCTCAATATAACCTTTGGTTAAAACATTTGGACCACCACAATAGACCTCATAGGTCGCAGTGGGCATTTAGGGCCCCTAATAGAAAAAGGAACCGAAATTTTTCTAATTTTTAAATGTTCATATGTACATACAGTCAAAATCGGTTATAACGACCTTCAAGGGACTGACGAATTTGGTCGTTATAAGCGATAGGTCGCTGTAACCGATATCAAGGTACTCATTTAGGTATGACTCATTTTCCAATACAACTTTATGCCAACCGAATAAAATTAAACTTCTACGACCACTCATCACACAGAAAAATTTGTACTAAGTAATTTTCCCACCTACTGTTGAACAAACTCAAAAACAATAATAAACGCAAGACAAAAAAAATAATATATCAACAAACGGTAAGCTGTAACGCATCCAAAATTCTATGTACACAGATACATCGCATCAACAGATAAACAGTTTACCGTTTTAGAAAAGAATTCAGTCGCACCAACAGCTGCGACGATTTTAGTCGTTGTAACCAATATTTTATTTCAAAAAAACTGGAAAAATCAGTCGTTGTAAGCGATGTCGTTGTAAACGATTTTTATTCAATGGGATTGTAATGGACCTCAGCCGGGACCTAAGAATTTGGTCGTTATAACCGATATGTCGTTATAACCGATGTCGTTGTAAGCGATTTTGACTGTATTTTTCTTATGTAATCGATTATCGTAACCACCCTGGGTCGACGCCGTACTGTAATTTTAGTTTCTCAGTTTGTAGGTAAAAAAAAAATTCAATCATAGTCACCGTGTTTATCCGCCTGGCTGCAAAAGTTAATCTTTACGTATATGCATGTTTATATATGGATCTTGAGCCTTTGCATGCCTTGCGCACAATGAGGATCCCTTAGTACCTGATCAAAATAGTAGTGAGTCACTTGGAGAGAAAGACTCTAGTGAACAATACGAGTAGTGGTGTACAGGAATTTCCCATAGTTGGCTCCTTCACACGAGGATCCGTCCTTGGACCCACCTTATTGGACGTAACGTTCGATGAGTTCTTTAAGCTCAGGACACTCAATTAGGCTAAGACGATTTTACGATACCAAACACCTAGTTAAAGTCGAAGATATCTGCAACGAAACTACCCAAACTTTAGGCGCTGAACGACATCTGTAGGTCTTACAACAATGAAGAATCATCAGTAGGATAAAAATGAAAAGGCAACCGACCACTATATGAAATCAAAACCCAACTGTGGCGCTAGATACTCCAAACAACACCCCGAACCCCAAACTCTGAAATATTTACTTTAAACCCCTTTGGTCTTATGAGATGAGCTTTGGAGAGGGTTTCTTTTGCAAAACCACAATGTGCGTTGGTAGAAGATGAATTATAAGTAGTTTCTCGTCAAGTGTCAAGTAACTAGCAACTGTTAGGACCTACTTACACATTGACATTTCGTGAACTCAATTCAAAGTTCACAATGTCACCATGTAAAGTACAAGAATTGGTCGTCGCTTTTGTACAGATCCGCATTCAAGCGATGGTAAACCAACTTCTCAAACGCTGAATACACTCCCCATATTCAAATTGATTAGGTTTAATGCGCTCGTATTCAGCGAAGAGCTTTTGGGGATTTTTCTGGGGTTTTTCAAGTTTCTTGGCATCGTACAGTGCCGTCAGTCAAAAGCCTTCGAATAGATTTTTGGATGCAATTCAATTTTCGTTGGCATTTTTTTTTTCTCTCTACATCTACCTCTTCTTCTTCTTCTTCGTCACCGTGTGTGCGATGAAAATAATGTATATATTCTCGCTTCTTTGCATAGCTTCGAGCTCTCTGTGGAAGGGATAGTAAAGTGAAAGGACTTGAGCGGTACTTTACTCAACTTTATGGATCCGAACTGCAACGAGCACATCGCTTTTTTGGCAGCGGGGATTACCCTTAAATGGATGACACTGAAACGAGGAGAGAGGGATGTAAGACCCAGAACGTATGCTAGTCAAGTGGAACTGATGGCGTATATTGGTTTATGGATGTAAATTTTAGCCGGAAATAGAGTGAGATATTTATATTCGAAACAAACTTCTTTTTCCATTTTTGTTTTGTGAGAGCCCGAAGTCGGAAAGGGTCTATGCAGCCAAGAGTTATTGTTTAAGATTCTTCTACATTTGTTGAAAGACGATTGTTTCAAATGCATTAGAGAACTGGATTCAAGATCATAATTTATCATGCATCTAATTTTGAGTACTTTAATGTAAAAAAATTAAAATAATAAATAGCTGGCGCGACATCTCGGGATGAGCCAAGGCCTAGCTTCTCGCAACCATTCATGCTGTGCGTGTTACAATTTTTGCATGAATGGAAGCTACCTACAATTTGTTGCCGACTCCGAACGGCGAATTGAGAAGCTCTTTCTTGACAAATTATACTCCTGGAGGCTTGTCATTCCCCGCCGAGAGGTGGTGCCGCGAAAATTGTTCAATATGGTTGTTTGACCACTGGGAAGAGGCTTTCAGTCTGATGGCTACGCTAGCAGCTGACTGTTTACCAAAAATATCTAGAGGAAGTAGATACGGGAACTCGTCAAGTGCCGTGATGCGGTGGTTCTTAGTTCTTTGCTGCACGTAAAGCACACGTAAAGCCAATGCCTGGTACGGAGTTGCAGTCCCCACTTCTTACCAATGGCTTTTCTACAGCAGTATAGCGCTGCAGTGGCTTTTTTTTTGACGCGTTCAATAGTACTGCTTTTCCAGTCTAATTTACTGTACCGAATGAGATCCAGAAATTCGGCTTTATTAGCAAAGCACGGAAGAAGACTAGTTCTACACCGCTTTAAGCAGCGTGTCTTGAGGATAGAAAGAGCGTTTTGAAAAAGTTCACTAAGTGTACTTGGGTGTTTACCGGAGACAATTATAACAATATTACCTGCATAAGCAAACACTTCGCAACCAGACCTTGTCAGATCGAGCAGCAGCTTATTAACCGCCATAACCCACAGAAAGAGGGACAGAACACCACCTTGTGGCGTACCGCAGTTTACGGATCTGCAGGCCGAAGAATTGCCCAGCATGGTACTAATTGTTCTCCTTGGTATAAAATTCTCTAGATCTCTAGGTCCTTTCTGACGCTCCCGAGCTTTTATATCTTCTGTATCAATTTAGGCTTACAACTCTCTGCGAATCATTTAAAGAAAATACACGATATCCCTTTACGTTGGTATATTGAGCCACCGAGTTACTTGCCCTTATTTCTACGCAACCTAAGCTTCTTTAAAATGTGCAACGTTTAAAACCGTTAAGGGAAAATTATTGTAAGACTTCTTACATGTGCACACGCTCGGTTTGCCTGCCAACAGAGGACACAGAAAAAAATAAAAATAAAAACGATTTTATAAACCGAACAAAATATGAATCCTTCTAGACGGAAAAGTCCCACAAACCGATTATATTACCATTTCATCAGACAGCACCTATATGATTGTCCCCCCACAGTGACTCGGTTTCCTACAAACGCGCATCTGAACCGATACCATCCGAGGCGCACCGTGCATGAGGTGCACCTTTGCTTACTGGTTGTCATGTCTGAATATTTCAAGTGTTTCTATTTCTGTAACTTTCACTTTGGCCTGTGGCGTACGGACCACCAATGGTAGTGCCAACACACTGGCAAGCTCCAGTGGTAGGAGCAAGACTAGTGGCGGTAGAACCATCTCCTCCAGTTGTAACACCTGCAGCGTTGTTTACATTTTAGAGTCCATAGGCAGTCTCTGTCTGCTGCCACTTCTGCAAGTAATATGTGAGCCACACAACTCAGTAAATACATCAGCATTCTTCGGGTTGATGGGCTTCCTCGCTGCTGTACTGAAGGACTCTGCGTTCTATGTAGTCATCTCAGAATGATACTTTTCCTCTCTCACCTCTGCGACCTGTTTATATGCATGTGTATCTCTTGGTTTGCTGTAAATATTTTGTATAATTTTTTTTTTTTTGGTCTCAAGTCGAGAAACGACGACATCACAACGCTTTGCGGGAGTTTCTGTATTTGTATAACCTCAAAGGATACACTCGTATGGTAGGTGTTTGTGTATTGCGTGGGAGGTACGTAAAAGAGACCGGTATTCACTTGTACACTTGGCTCCTAAGTAAAACGATATTATTTCTGATTTTACAATTTTTTTTTATTCTAATTTTATTTTTCCTGCTAACGGGGATAGAGGAGCCGGTGAGCGCCTAGAATTTGCTGTCAAGGGGGTAAGTAAGTGGAAAAAATCCCTGCAGCTACAAGTAGGACAGGTGTAGATAGTTGTTGCAAACATAATATCGTAACTCATTATCAACAAGTGAAGATGTTTTAGCAATGCATTCAAACTTAAACATGGCAGGGATGTAAGCTGGAGCGGAGTAATGCGTGTTCTTGGTACGAATGGTATTCATTTGGGAAATAGAAAAGCTAGTTAAATTGGTTTGTTGTATTGTTCACCTGCACTAAAAATGCGATCGAAGTTGAGTCCTTGGGTAGTCCGTGAGCGGGCAAATGATCGTGCTGAGTGGAGAAGGGTCTTGTGCGCAGGCCAGGTTTTTAGACGGAAGGCACTATATTCGATAAATCTGTCCATCTGTTGCGGTACCCAGACGACAACGACATTAGTAGTCGCTCCCAGCTCGTCGTCATAGAGGCTTTCACGGCAATTGAAGATCAGGTGAAACCAGTTGGCCAAACAAATGTTGTGAACAAACAAAGAAACTTATGTCCACCGACTAGGACAAAACGTCAATCTTGACAACAATAACTTCGAAGTGGTTAAGGAGGTTACAGGTTACCTATGTATGTAAGTAAATATCAACTCCATGAATGACACATTAGTGGAAGAATGATCGTAGGAAACCGCTTCAACTTCGGTTTAGCAAAGCAAATGAGTTCCAAACTCCTCACTCGAAAGACGAAATGCATACTCTACAAAACCCTGATCCCAGTTCAAAATGTTTGGAGAACTGGAAACAGCGTTGAAGAGGATGGAAGGCTGCCATGTCTCAGGCAGAGACCCTTTACGGACCGAAGGGCCTGTTAGGAGAAAGAACCAACGGAAAGATGCAAAGGGAATTTCAACATCACTGGGCGTACCTCTCTACCTGTAGAAAAACCAAACAACCAAAAGACCATAGGCATGTCAAGCAGAGAGCTATTTAAGCTGATGGTGGGACTGCATACGCATACTTGTGTAAACTACATTACTGTACCCGTCCTAAACTTGCACTAATTCTACAAATTTGACGGAATTCAGTTATCGGCTTATGCCTAGTGAAAAATGCCTGCTACAAGCTCTAAATAAAACCCCTACTTCCATTCAAAGTGGCTTTTGACATTTTTTGTGACACGATAGTTCCTTGAGTTCATTTAACGAATTGATCACCATTCCTCCTGAGGCCGTTAAACTTAATAGCTCCTCAAAGTGTATACACACGAGTACATTCGGCACTTGAAATTAATTCCTCAAGCAAATCTTCATCTTATTATTGCCTAAACAGGATGACTAAGACTCCCCAAGTAGGAGTAGGACCTCGCTATTCGCTTATCTATTCCACATGCGTTCTGCTCCCTGGTAACACTAATTGCGATTGCCATTAATTTTCGCATGGAAATTTCGCAAATTGCTGCACTTAATCCATAATTGAATTTTGAAAGCACAACACTCGGCTTTAATCAATTTACCTCGCAGCGAATTATACCACAAAATCCAAACGATGATCTTAATCAGGCTTAAAGTCAAAAGATCCATTATTCTCAATAATTTTGGTTTCGAAGGACGACACCGTCTGCCACGGCCACTGGATTACGAGTTCCACGCAAAACCCAATCAATTGGGAGTTTTGTGAATGGAATTCAGTTTATTGTCTTAACGGTGACAGTTTTCAAATTTCGTTGAGTAAATATTTAGTTATCACATAGCGGAATTTATTTATCATATTTTTATGAGGCACGTGCGTATACACACTGGAACGCCACAGATTCATGAGGGATAAAGATTGATGGGATTGTATTGGTAGCGGTTTTAATGAGGCTACAGAGTGGCTTAAAGATGATATACAACAGATACAGACGTGCATATGTACATATATCATCGAACTAATTACATTCCACGTTGGGCGCCAGAGTTATGACTATCGTTGGGTAACTCTAAAACGAGTTAATTTCTGAGCAAAATACATACAGTTAATATAATTTAGGTGGGTGTTTATATAGCCACAAGCAACCTTGGACCATGTAGAAATTAGTTTGGTACTTAAGACATTCGTCGTGTATTTATAAGGCGACTTCGAGGAATGGTGTAGACTGTAACTGGTAACCGGTAACCGCTGTAGACTGTAACCGGTATGGGCTTGATATTACAATTGAATCTATGGCTATTCTCACAAAGTAGTGGAATCAACCAGAAATCTGCTAAAAGTGGTCGCAGAGATCCAGGTCATAGAGACCTTCACAAAAAATGCTTGAAGGTGGAGTCTTCTCTTGGCATGTGGGGGATACGTACATACATATAATACGATGAATGGGCACACAGAGTCATCCCAAAAGCGAATCATTTTTCAACAGATGACATGGTGAGTTGAATTTCTTGTTAACGCTACTGCTGACGGTGCACGCGTGTTTCAGCGCTTATTCCTACAGTCTTGGGCATGACAACAATCCCCATTGTTCAAGGTGGCACAAAAATAATCGAAGATGCGAAGCAAAAGAAGAAGAGACATCTGCTCTAAAATAAACTGAAAGAGTGCTTAACCTCAGACAACATAACTAGGCAGACGATGAACACTGAAAAAGGTTGGGACGCAATTAGTGACACTGTGCAAAGTTTACAAACAAACCGCGTTAAAAGGAAGTACAAGGTGGCGCAAAAGTCATCACCCCATCGGAAGATGCTATAATTTTTGCAAATGGTGGCAAATGTCAATGTCACAAAATACACGTCAACAAGATATGAATCGCTATACTCCTAAAGAACGCGAAATAACTGTTTGAATTTTTTTGGGGAATAATTCGTCGGTGGTGTTGGCGCAGCTTGAATTTCGACGCAGATTTCCCGGTCATCCGATACCAACTGGGTAAACACTACGAGGTTTAGCCACTCGCCTAGAAGAGTATGGGACAACACGAGATGCCGTCAGGTCTGGCCGGTCCCGGAGCAGCCGTTCCGCTGAGAATATCGCAGCTGTGACTGAAGATGTCGCAGAGGACTCCGAAGTATCGACCAGACGACGTGCCATGCAATTGGGCATCAATCGGCGGTTCTTAGAGAGAATTTTGGTGAAAGATTGTAAGATGTTCCCTTATAAAGAGCATCAGCTTTTAGCTGATCACCGCCAAGCGCGTATAACCTACGATCGCCTGATCTCTCGTTTTGGCCGGCAAGATTGCCTGATTTAACCGTTCCAGACTTCAAAGAGAATATCCGTCAAGAATGCGAGGACCTATCGCCGATTATCGATTATCAATTCTCGTGGTGGCCACTTAGCCGATATCACTCTCTCGGCGTAATGGAAAAAATTATAAGACACCAAAGTTTTTCACTCATAAAAAAAATTACAGCCAAAGAACATTGGGTGACAACTTTTGTGCCACCTTGTAAATATGTACATGCGGTGCAGTACAGGAGCTTGGAAATACGACCAAGCCGAACACCCAAGACTAGAGTCCTTATCACGATTAAATGATTGACGAAGGTCTTGCGAGGAAAAAGTGTGCTTCAGGGCTTAGTTCGTCCTTGTTTAGCAGGTCCTTGTTTTATTGCGACTCGAAAAAATTCCAGTGAATCATAGCAATGACAAACACCACAAATCTGCCTAGCTAGTCTAGACACCACCCTCGGACGCCGTTGAAATCTAATATTACCTGAGTTTCAAACCACTGCACCTTGCTCGCGCTGTGTGAAAACCTTCATAAGGCTATTCATAACCCCTTAAAGCGCGAGTGGGCTATAAAAAAAATTAAATACAGACTTATTTTTCACCCTCTTTGCCCTGGCAGGCTCTGTAGAAATCGTTAAACAAAATTGGAGTGTAAGAATATAAGACACTCCTTGTGAACACTGAGGATAATGATTCGTGATCGCTTTAACGAAACCAATCCATTAGATTACCACATCTGAGGTAAGTCAGTTCTTAAATCCTAAAAATGGCCCATAAACTTTTCGAACATCAAATGATCTAGTTGTGTGTCAGTGTCTGGATAGTTCCAGAGTCTGGATAATTCCAGGGACCGTTGGTACGATGGTTGACGGTAGAGTTTAATCACTTCCTCCACTGTGCGATCGAGATTCGGATAAATGAGCGTATGCTGATCGTGAACGTAAGTAGAGGTTCACAAAATGACTTCGACTCTGCGGGGGACCTTGAATGAGCTTACATTTGATTAACTCTTGAGTGGAAGCAGGTTCCCTTTCGTTTGCAAATATTCGCGTAAGACTTCGCAAAAACTGTACATACATATCATTAGTAACCACTCATACTCAACGCATACTATGTCGCTTAGTCGACCTCACTGTGACAACATCGATATCGCAAATAGACACCGAGTAGTTAAGGAACACCATTCAAATACACTTTGCATACCCAATCCCATCGACAAAGAGAAAAGAAAACACCTTACAATTTGTTAACCTTCAACTCATCCCAAAGACGAAGCCCTGTTTCTTCTTTTTAATGAAAACTGTGTTAAGTACATTCGCAAATACCATTTACATCATAATGAGATATCACCGGGGGCTCCTCTTGACACCAGTTCTCGAACCCCCACCCCTCCTCACCCCTCCGGTATCTTTCAGTATCACTCCCAATCCAATGGTATTAACTCGATTCCAGTGTGTAAGACAAAAAGCAAACACACGAAGCCGAGTAGAGCTACCCTTCGGCAAAAGGACACCGCATAGAGACTGGGCGGGGGGATTAAGCTCCTGATTTACGGTATGCCACTATGGAAAAAAAATTTTAAAATTTATAACTTGTCCCCAGTCAATGTTTTACGACTATCTTCCCATGAATACACCACTGAAAGAGAAAAAAAAAAAGAAAGGATCAGGGCAGCAGCTACTTCCAGCACCGTAACTCCACGACACGACTACATTCATCGGTAACCCCTTAATGCTCTGACGTCGGAAAGTCAGTTCCATTCCGTCCATCGCCGAGAGCGACATTCAACTTTGTCAAGCCAACATAATTAAGGATACGCTGGGTAGCGTGTAGCATCCCTCTCACATCAAGATCCCGGCCCGGTACACACACTTTTGCGTGCGTGCTGGGGAAATTATTTTAAAGCGGTCGCATAATGCGTTCTAATTAATCAAGATATACAAATATGTCTAATGTGACCACGTCCTTAATACGTTAACTCCCCACGCCATTATGTCGTCCTTTGGTCCTCATCGTTGTCGTCGTCTCCGCTCGTCAAACATGGTACATGTGTACAAACGTCACAAGTATGTGCGATAAGCAAATACACGCATTCCTCTGCCCGGGGGCACTGACAAGGGCGCTGGAGGATGGCTTAACGAACAGAACGATAGTGAAGTCCGGAAGCCGCTTGTTGAAATTTTTCGTCGAAAATTTTGCACACAGAGAAAAGGAGAATGAACGTGTGCGTCGCTGTCACCGTTGTCCTTAGCTACCCCATCCATTCCCATGATATTTGCATAAATATGCTGCCTTTCTCGTATCCAATCATCCGTTCAGAGCAGTATGCGGTACTGTGACGGACAGCGGTCCCGTCGTGACCACCTTTTCCCATTGCTTATGGCTGATGAGATCCTGTGACGTGCGATAAACTTCAACTTGTGTTGGTCTTCCTCTACAAGTATGGTTGTTGGGGACCCACTTATATTTTGCCTATATATGTAGATACATATGTAAATTGCAAAAGTAGGAGACTGCACCGTGTGAGAAGTTGGGAAGTCCAAGCGCAATATATCTCCCGACTCGAGAATATACGTAAATTACTACCAGGATATCACAAATATCAAGGATGTACATACACACAAAGTCTCCGAACCGAACCATCGTGGTAGTCAGTGACGTTTGTATTAATTCCATTTGGTGCATGCATTCGGCAAATATCATTATGCTTGAATTTTTCTTTTATTATAATCCACTCGCGCTTTGATGCTATTCACACAGAGTGAGCGAGGTGCCGTGGTTCGACACTCAGGTAGTATTAGGATTCAAAGGCGTCCGAGGGTGATTTTGGGTGTTTGTCATTGCTATAATTCACGGGAACTTTTTCGAATCTTATGATGTCATAATCATTGTCAGCTCAATCAATTCATCAAGCTATGACACTCCGCTGCCAGTGTTATGCCTTTGCAGTATGGACATTGAACGACCCACTGAAGGCCTTTTTGTAAAAACTTCATGGCCGTAGATCTGATTTAATAAGAGGGAGCTAGAATATTTCGCACAGAAGACAGCATTAGCAGTCAACATATTTGCGCAGAGCTTGAGCCTGACTCCGATTTCATCTTTAGTTCTATCGCTCACCGTGATAGATAGGGCATTACAGGACCTCACGGTTTTCAAACTTACAAAAACGGGTCGTGCGTTTTGTAGATTTGTTAGTTAGTTTGGTGTGGACCTCTATATAAGCGTACTTAGGGTAGGTCCATTATGAGTAATAGATGTGGAAAAGTCTAGAAAGAAACGTAACAGTTTAGGTTAGGATCATTTAGATCGTTCAAAAGGTGGCTTTTCTAGGCAATTTTTATTTTTTTAATATTTACGATGGTCGGTGGTAATTTTTTTTAAAACGCTATGAGGACCGACCGCACAATGAATTACTCTCCTTCCTGAGGCTCATGCAGAAATCGTTACAGACTATATCCAATTTTTGTACATATTTGCTTCGAAGTAGCTCTGTTACTCAGTGCTGCTTTAAGCCTTCAACTTTGTAATTTTTAAGCGGAGTACGGCAAAACTTTTACACTGAATCGACTCTTATATGATTCAGCTGCCTAAGAGAGACGAAGTAGGTATGCTTCTTTAAGACCGTATGTCTAAGAAAATGAGGACACAATGAAATGAAGAGAAAACAGAGCCATATCTTACTGGGATTATTGAGAGTTTTCATTCTGATCCAGCTTGGGCTTGAACACACGTATAAGACGGTTGTTATGTTTCTTTTTGCACCGTATTCTGTGCAAAGGTTGATGGGACGATTATGTCACTTTATCAGGGCGAGTAGTTCTTTTATTTTATTTGTTTTTCCTATCTGTTCACAGCCTTTGCGAGTTTTGGTATGATGGGAGCGTCGCTTATCAACAATTAGCTTGTAAAGGGTGGTTAAATTTTAAGGGCCGATGTTGATTTTGAATAAAACACAAATTATTTAGGAAATTATTGTCATTTCTTTTTATTATGATAATATTAGTATGGTTCAATTATGTATGGAGCAAAATATAGGCCAAATGGCCGCCGCGACCTCGGCGGCACACCTCCATCCGATGGTCCAAATTTTCGATGACGCTGAAGCATAATTAAGGTTCTATGCCGTTAATGTGCCGAATTATCTCATCCTTTAGCTCTTGAACTGGCTTATCGACGTACACCTTTTCTTTCAAATAATCCCAAAGAAAAAAATCCAACGGTGTCAAATCACATGATCTTGGCGGCCAATTGACATCGCCACCACGTGAGATAACACGGCCATTGAATTTTGCGCTCAAAAGAGCCATTGTTTCGTTAGCTGTGTGGCAAGTGGCACCGTCCTGTTGAAACCACATATCGTCCACATTCATATCTTCCAATTCGGGCCATAAAAAGTTCGTTATCATTTCACGATAGCGAACACCATTCACAGTAACTGCCTGACCGGCCTCATTTTGGAAAAAATACGGCCCGATGATGCCGCCAGCCGCACCAAACAGTCCCTCTTTGTGGGTGCATTGGTTTTTCGACAATCACTCTTGGATTATCATTCGCCCAAATGCGGCAATTCTGCTTATTGACGAATCCACTGAGGTGAAAATGTGCCTCATCACTGAAGATGATTTTCTTCGAAAATTGATCATCCACTGTTGCCATTTTTTGCCACCATTCTGACCATTGACGACGCTTGAAATGGTCAAGAGGCTTTAGTTCTTGAGTCAATTGCACCTTGTTAGCGTGTAAATGCAAGTCTTTATGCATAATGTTCATCAACGACGAGCGTGAGAGGTGCAATTGTTGGGCACGACGACGAGTTGAGGTGGACGGCTCTTCAGCCACACTATCGCGAACAGCAGCAATATTATCTGCAGTACGAGCTGTACGAGCATGCACTGGTGTTTTCACATCTCCTACAGACCCGGTTTGCTCAAATTTTTGCACGATTTTTCCGATTGTACGCACATTTGGACGATTAAATTGACCGAAAAAATCACGAAGTGCACGATATGCATTTTGATTTGAACGCCCATTTTCATAATAAGCCTGAATAACTTTTACGCGTTGTTCGATTGTATATCTTTCCATGGTTCAAATTGAGTTAGTCTGAAATTGGGAAATGACAAATGAAATGCAGAAAAAAACTTGACGTTTAGGTGTGGTTCACATTCAATATCGGCCCTTAAAAATTAACCACCCTTTAGAAGTTCGATTGGAGTAGGTATTGAGTGGGTATATTGAGCATAATTTTGTACTAGTACTGTACTTAGCTAGTTGCGGTATATCGTTACTAGCTTTGATTTCGTCACTGTGAATGAGTTGATTTTAATCACACAGTTGCCAGTAGGAACAGTTCTCGTGCGTTTTGAGTGATGACTACTTGAGAGGACTGATTGACATTTTGCCCAAAAATAAATTTGCTCGACGCGTGGATAAAAAAAAAAACTTAAGAAAGACCTTTTTTTGGAAGTCCCAACTGGGTCTGCCCCCTTAATTTTTATCGAAATCCTCAGTGAAATCGTTGCCTACCTTAATAGAGCATTAATAATCGCCACACTGTTAAGACAAACTTTTCTACTAATCCGATCACGAGGTGGTTGAATTTCGGGAATAGCTTGGCGGCCGGACAATGCATGCTATTTGCGGGGTTTTTCTATTCGGAACAAAACAACTTTCGACTGGGATGAACTTGGATGATCCATCAAACGTATTGATTTGGGCGTATTCATCCATTTCTTCGGAAGCCGGTCATTACTTTCTGAGTCAAGACTTTACCTTGAAATGGTGGCGTTCGTTGTCGTCTCTTGTTGGTTAAGTATTGTCGTTTCATCGGCCCGGGTGGTTGTTTTTTCGAATGGCCACCCTTCATAGATATCTCCAATTCTACAGATGACAGTAGTAGGTAGTAGTGTTCGAAGGCATTGCGCTCTTCATGCTTGTAAAATGAATGAAAAATATTTTAATTAATTTACCACTGTGAATGGCGGATTTCTAATTAACGATTGGTATTGATTCAGGTTCATGCAATCGATTATTCCTTTCCAATTTATCTAAGCATCTAAGATGCAGCTAATCCAATGACTTCCATTTAACCAAAAGTGGATTTCCAATTATGGATGCACAACTATCTATATGTAAACAACTTTTTTTTCTCCCAGTAATCTAAACTTAATTCACAATTTTGTAGAGAGAGGGAGTTTTTTGTGTGTGTGTTTTCCCAGGGACCAAATCCAACAGAGCCTGACCTACTCCTGCACATTTCAGGAGCTCAGCTGTTACTGGCCGGGTGTTTTTTTTTTTTTTGAGAGCGCATTCAATTTTCTTCGCCACTGCATTTGTGGTCGCCAGCGTTGGTTACTCTAAAATGCACATACCGACCAAAGAGCCAGAGCGTGTTCCAGATAATTAATTTCCAACGAAGATGGTTTTACTTATAGCAGCCGAGAGTTGAGTCCAGTCCACTTTGGCGGTTGCAGTTCTTGATCCGTGCAGCAGCAGCAGCAGTTGTCTATCTATTCGCTTCTGAATATAGAAAGGATATTTACATTTTTTTTTTCACCCCCTGCTGGTGGGTTCTGCTACTGCTGGGCGATTCGCTTCTTCTCAGTTTGTCCGTTTTCTTTAATTTTCTATTCAAAATCACGTTTCCATGTCGACAGCTTCCGCTTTTTATTCGCATTCGCGTTAAGGATATAGTCAAGCCAACAAAACAACCACAAAAACAAGGATCAAAGTAAAGAAGAGCGAAAAAAAAAAGCGAAAACGAAAACCTACGAGAAAAAAAGAATCTGTTTATAAATAAGTAAAAAAGGCGAAACATCACGGAGGACGATGGTAGATAAGCTCCCGGCCGGCCAGCCACTCCATTCTAACAACATTTTCGTGTTTGTTATGCTGCATGGCAATGGTGGTGTCTAAAATGTGTGGCGGGAGATAGAGGGCGAAACGAAAAAAAATTCGTCGAATCCTAAACCAACAAGGATAACATCGTATACATCGCAGACACAAACGCCCGCTGTATATGTGCAGAAGTGATAAGGCAATTACAATTTAATGACACCAGTGTTTCATGTGACCACCGGAGGACTGAGTTGGACTGTGGATTTCCCATTCTCCATTGTGGGTTTTTTTTCCCCCGTATCATGTCTCGGAGTAGTAAGCTTCCAGGACACGTCCTTTTTTTAGATTGTTCCTCCCTTTATACTGAAATTACTGATTCCAGAACCGGGACAGATGAGTACTCCGACTCCGGGTTCTTGTTGTTTAATGAAAATAAAATTTCATCAGACACTCCGCACAAACATTCAACGGCGAGGAGTCCAAGCAAAGCAAGATGTGCGATGTGAGCGCGCTTTCTCTTATCTTGTTTGCTCATATACACGGAATGGCGAAGTTGACTACCGTAGTTGCGACTACCACCAACACCTTGGTCGGGTGTTTTCCTGTGGCATTTCAAGTTACACACACTCGCCTTGTCGGGCAGGCCTGTCTGATATACTATCACAATCGAATGAGGAGAAAGCGCAGAAAAAAAAAAACACTCACTACTGGACTAAAGGAGCAATGCAGAGTCCAACCATGAAAATCAAGGCACTTCATCGTGTGATGAGTTCCGGCCAAACGAAAGATGAACAACACAAGATAACAGTACTGTAATTAAAAGGAACAAAAAAGAAACGAGTAGCAGGACGAAGGAAAAAGTACACGAATACTCTGAAAGAAGAACGCCGACATTATGAGCCAGACGTGGAATGCAGAACTAGAAGAGTTCAACTTCAGAGTATTAAATGAGGCAGCCTGGCCATGGCATGTATCACAGATACGGAGAGAGTGAGTATCTGTATCCTTCTGCGAGAGTTGGAAACGCGGTAGCATGTGGAATGTAATTTGCACCTATTCCCGTTCTGCAGATGTCTGCCCTCAATATCGTTCTCCGACGAGTGGACTACTCACGGACTGATGGGTATCACGATTGCAGCCACTTGCTATCGCCAACGAGTTTCAGTTTTTTTTTTCTATTTCTTCCACAATGGCTCTCCGTTTTTTGGGTGGCCGCATAGGGCAGGCGAAAAAAATAAAATAAAAATTTAACAAAGCACATCCAACACCTAATGCTGGTTTCAGTTTTTTTTTTTAGATTCTTTTGGTTTTAGTTTTGTTTTCGGCGATTGTTTGTTGGGTGCAGAAGCCATAAATAACTTTGAGTGAGAATATGAACACTCAGCTGTAGGGTAATTAAATTCCTTACGTCACCTTTAGTTTTTTTAAACAAAGGAAGACATTTCAGCACAGATTTGTGCAGTGACGTCTCGACTTCAACAATTTGCCTAGTGATTACCAATGGGCAATATGGCGACGCAGCCATATTGAATCGCCAATGGATACGTTTTCAGCTGAACCTACAAATTAAGGCGTGCAGCACCTACAGAAACCGAAGAAAAGAAGTCTGGGAGACAATATCATTGGAGGTTCTCACAATCCATGGTTTCCTGCTGCTACGCAGATTGCTTCGAAGCTTATAAAGGCCTGTCGCGAAGAACTAAAGGCTTTTAGCATGCAGCATAACTTAAAACTCTGCTGGGTTCTTGGTCACATCAGTATACCAGGAGCCGAAACTGATGACTAACTTGCAAGGAAAAATTAAGCCCTATACAAAGAGCAAACAAGTAAATCTCCACTTTGTCATCTAAGAGAAAACGTAAGCTGAGGAAAATCCATATCACCTGCATAGCTTCACAAACCTCACCAAATTTAACTTTGTTTCATACAATCGCCAAGCCATTAGACTAGCTTGAGTGAGTTTGCCAATATCCAAGTTCAAATCGGCCCTTACCAACCCAAACTAAGGTTGTCCTCTTTGAGGAGGAGTTGTGACCGGTCTGACTCTGCCATTCCTAGAGGGCGTCACTAATTAGATCTTCGATGAAGCCAAATATCTAGGACTGATCCTGGATAAAAAAAAAACTTCTTTGGGCAAAGCATGTCAAGTCGAAGACATCCAAGGCGCTCTCATTTTTCTGCCAGTGTAAGGGTGCTTTTGGCAAGACATGGGACTTATCACCGAAAAGGTCCTTTAGATCTATATGGCTATGATAAGCCCGTTTCTATCTTATGCGTCGGTTGTTTGGTGGAGGCCCTGGCGCTGCTCTTGGAGCTTTGCTTGATCTACCTCCTCTGGATACTTATATCATGAGATGTACTATCAAAGTCATCTATCATCTAAGACTTTTAGTATCTTTTGGTATCATTCGCAATGGAGTTTTGATGACCTTGCGTGACACTTATGCTACAACCCTGGTACCATCATGGATTTCCCGTCTGATGTAATGACACCAGAAGTTCGGCTGCTGTGCAATTTTGAAGTCGGCTTTCTTTGCCTTCAAGACTGGCTTAGGCTAGAGTCTGCGCCTGGATGGGGGTGTAGTGAAATCTTCACGGATGTCTCCAAAACCAGTCATGGGTCCGATGCTGGGGTCTTCGTGGAAGTCGACAGCACCAGACTTCACTACCCGGCAGGCAAGCATCCCTCTGTTTTTGACTATATTGTTCAGAATAGGTGAAGGTGTCGGAGCATGTGCGTTTGTAGCGATGGCCAGGTTGCGCTTAAGGCTTTGCTCAACTCTTTAATCAGTTCCAAAATAGTGCGAGAATGGAAGAATTCTTTGAATTCGGTTGCAAGGCTGAACTCTTTGACTCTTGTCTGGGTCCCAGGTCACACTGGTATCTCTTGAAATGAGATATACGATGAGATTGCTAGGCTCAGAAGATGTTTTCTCAGGACCTGAACCTGCTTTGGATCTTTCCGCGTCCTCGGTCAGGGCCTCCATTGACGATTGGGTTTCATATGAACACAATTGTGTGTAGCACGGCTCTCCAGGATGCAGGTAGACTAAACGAATGCTCTCGTGCGACAGCTGTGGAGAGGGTGACGATACTTCGGATCATTTTCTTTGCGGTGGTCCTGCCTTTCCTTGGATCGGTGCTGATGTAAGTTCCTCATCATTGAAGCGACTTCTCGGCTTTCTCCGAAAGTCAAGAAAATTCCAGTAAAATACTGCGTCCTGCTTTCTGGTAGTTTGACAAGTTGCGCCTGAATGCTCCAGTATTGTGTTTCCAAACCCGACAAAACTCCGCTTTTGCTTTTTCGCTTCTTAGTTGACTGGCTTCCGTTTCTATTCTTTATCAGATTTGTATCACTACCATGATAGAATCATAGTTAAAATCGCTCTAACAGGAGACGAAACAGATAGTCGGATAAACTCTGCCTTGGTCGCGTCATATTCCCTCGGAAAGAAAAGGATCGATTACAAAACTTTAGACTTCTACAACATGGCATTGCATTCAACCCTTATTAACTCGAATAAAAAGGAAAAAAGTCACGGGTACTTGACACATTTTCAATACATAAATACGTCCTTGCAATCAACGAATCTAAAGAAAGCCTGCAGAACAAAAGCGGAAATTAATAACCTTAACCACCTTAACGACACCCCGCAAACATCGATTGCCACATTTTTATTTGTCCGCTTATCCGCAAATATATCTTTTCTCCAATTAACTTTGTGGCACCCTCGAAGTATTTCCTCGCCTCGATCTATATACACCCCTTCGCCCGGTCGCTCGGTGTCTTCTTCTCGCCTCATTTTCCATGCCATATCTCGAGTGCGGGCATTTTCCCGGGCAGCCGCTAACAAAACCGAAAATAAATGACCAATTAAATTAGAAAACGCCTAGGACATTTAAGCGGCAGCACAAAAGAAATAAAACAGAAAAAAAAAGGATTTCCAGTGTCCTTCCGCTGTTTTCGGTTTTTTATACATATACCTACATTTATTTTTTTTGTCTTTCTTTGTTACTGGCCTGGCTTGTGCGCTATGTCCATGGTCTAAGGCGATATAAATTTATTCACTGCCTCTCTGATTCGTAATAATCGGAACAAAAAAATGGTTGCGTGACGCATTCGGTAAAACTGCCCTCGGACGGGAGACTAAATCCACAGGATGATTTTTTTTTTCTTTCTTTCGTTGCTTTCGTCCTTTTTTTTTTTGGGTGATTAAAATTCACAGAAAATTAAAGGCGATTCGGAAGTGGAAACAAATTGTTTTCCAAGGAACAGAGATAGCAGGGTAATAAGTCGGATGATTATTGGCAGAGGTGTTAAGTGTTTGTTTTGAATGCCTTCATTCAGACACACGCAAGCTATTAGGGGCAATTGCTTGAAGGATATTAACGTTGAGGTATTTTACTTATGACATTTACATTGTGGAAAATTGCGGGTCTTGGATAAGTGCTGGAGGATAAATGTGTGATAATACATATTTGTCAAAATAAATTGTGAAGGAAGAAAATTCAGTAGGGAGGACATTAAATTTCTTCATTTGTCTATTAGGTTTTTGGTGACATTTTGGATTTATTTTTAAAGCATTTCTTTATTTTATTTCAGAACACGAGCGAGAGTGGGCTTCCAACAAAAAAAAAAATCTGTCACAGGACTGTTGGAGGTTTCAATACAATTGTGAAAGCTGGAGACAATAAGGGCACATAGCCAGGAATAAAACATGACGGCTCGTAAGAGTGGAATATAACCTCAGACACAACAACGGACACATTATCTAAGTAAGACAGGAATACTTTCAATTTATTCATTATTCCAACGCGGTGTTGTGCAAAATCATGGTAAAACAAAACGGCCAATGCGGAGTTCTTACAAAATCTTTAACAAAAGTATTAGCGTGGTTAATGAAATTCATTCCTCATTTTTCGTCGGAAGAAGGCCTTTTACGGATCATAATTCAGCAAAATTTAGGTTGTCAAGCTCTACCAGTTTGGGCACTACTGCCAGTCTGGTAAAGATTTGATTCAAGTCCATAGTTCCTTGTGAAAAAAGCCACACATGATAGGAATAGCCTAGTTTTTAGGTATGCTGTAAGACTCTTTCGTATTCCACGACAACTTACTAAGAAACACCTAAAAAACAGGTCACCACCAGTCTAATATAACGATAGTGAACTAATAGTCTCTACTTCTGTGTACATACTAGATTGTACGAAGTTGCTGGAAAGAAGTGCAGAACAGAGGGAGATGTACATAAGAAAGGAGAACATTCCGCCCACCAGTAGGTTAGGTAAGGTTAGGTGGCTGCGCTGCCCCCTTTTAGACAGGGACACACTTAGCCCAAATTAGCCCATGGTGATACCATAGTGAAGAACCGGCTTACCACCATCAGGAGCTTGAGTATGTCACACAGAGTACATCGAGATGGGCAACCGTAACGGTATTAACCTAAGAGTTGAACCATTTTGTCCCGAATATGATGTTTCTTATCTTCTGGATGCCGAGTTCGGCCATATCGTTAAGATCATTGCAGAAGTATTCCCCGAGGGTTTTTCTTCTTAATTACGCTAGGGGTAGGACACGTGCACAGTAGATCGGTTGGAATTTCCTCTTCCTCTTCGTCCCTGCAGTTTCTACAAAAATCGTTGAACTCTGAGTCCATATCTGCCTATCAAGCAATGTCCGGTGATAACCCCTATTAGTGAGCCTAAGTTTTTCCGGTTAGTGGATCAGAGTCTCTCCGTCTTCTTTAAATCCAAGTTCGGCCAGACTTGTTCTTTCAATGATGTTGTTGCACCTTTGGTTTGTCAATTTCTTTGTATCCGTGTCAAGGAGGAATTTGATCGATTCCATAGGCGCAGGTGGTTCCCTCAGGTTTTCGGGGAGATGTTGTCCTGCTCCTTCTTTTGCCAGCTCGTCCGCTCTGCAGTTGCCTGGAAAGTCCCTTTACCCTGGGACGCAACACAGGGTAACGCCGCATCTATCTGCAATCTCGGTAAGAAATCTGCGGTATTATTCTACCAACCTTGATCGTATGCTGCCTGATTATCTTTGTGTAGTACAATAGCGCAACAATCTATCGCGTTACTTGAAAGCCAAGCCGCAGCTTCATGATCCAGCAATCGCGTGGTAATGGCTAAGCCAGGTGGGTTGAAGACGACTCCAGCCCCCGTAGCACCCGCTATTTTAGATCCGTCTGTGAATATTTCTAACGCGGCATTGCTAAAAACTGTGCCAAACTTCCAAGAGCTTAGAATCCATAAAACTCGGATTCGCGCTGAAATCAATCTGGGGAACAACGTATTCCGTTTTACTAAGAATAGTATGGTTGCCCTTGAGGATCCTAGAGTGACCTGTTTCTGTGCTGATCAGCTGGAAGGATTCTCTGAGTCTTAATGTTAGTTTGACTGCCCTTAGCTTGCCAAAGAGATGAACAGGAAGCAGACGGAGCATTACCTCCAGTGCAGTTGTAAGGGTTGTTCTGAAAGCGGCTGTTATGCAGATGCAAGATAGCCTTTGTATCTTTTCAAGTAGCCGTCTGTTGCTTTTCTTGTGCAGTGCTGTCCACCAGATCAGTACTCCGTACATAAGGGTAGGGCTTACCAACGCCGTATAAATCCAGTAGAAAACTTAAGGCCGCCGACCCCATTCCGGGCCTAGAGCTTTCACGGTCGTGAATGTTCAGCCTCCAGCTGAGTTTCCTATCAAGTATGACCTCCGGGTTTCTTCAAATTGGATATCCGTGCTATTTAATTTGTGAAGCATGATACGCGGCACCCACCATTTACTTGGATAATTCTTGAGACATGAGGAAAATTAATGGAAAAGAGTTTGTTTCCTAAACGATCCTTTTACCATCTTTTCGTTCACCCCCTTCGGGTAGGGGTTAGAATATACCCGAGGTAGGCATGCCTGTCGTAAGAGGCGACTAAAATCCACCCTCCGTATACCGAGGTAAAAGAAGTATACAAAATGCAATGAACAAAACAAAGAGATTAAATACCCCAGGTGGTACTCCAGGTCTACTGGAAAATCCACCCTCTTCGGAGGTCGGCTCTATGGATTCTGGGGAGAGCCATTTATTGCAATTATGCAACCCCTTCACAAAAAGTGCAAGGGTATCTCGATCGCCACCACCAAGATCGAATGTCTCCGGGAAAAGAAGTCCACCGGTAGCGCTAACGCGTGATAAACAGGACTCAGCGAAATCCAAAAGCTTCGAGGAGGAAAACAATGAACTCCGTAAGAAGCTTCACGAAATGGAGCTACTCTACAAAGAGCTTAGGAAAGAGGTAGATTTACTTCGACAAGAAAATAAAGCTCTGAGAAACGTAAATCCGCCAAAAGACGGTAGTCCGTCTGGCTCAATTGTTCGAGAATATCACACGGACGAAGAAGAGCTAACACGGGAAACAGCGTGGGTCTCAAAGAAAAGACCCAGCAAGAAACGAAGGGCCGGTTCTTCACCCGAAATCGAGCCACCAAAAGAAAACAAGCGCTTGCAAGAGACAACGAAATTAAGTCCACCGCCTCCAATAAACGTCATCGGGATTATGGACTATAACAAGCTGTATTGCCTCCTAAAAGGAACGTTGACCTCGAAGTTTAAGGTCACCTCACTTCGCAACAACGTGTGGAAAGTAAACGTCGATGACCCCAACGATTACCGAGCATTTTCTCGGAAACTTAATTCCGAGAAAATTCAGTGGTACACGTATGAAAATAAGTCGGAAAGACCATTGCGAGTTATAGCAAGAGGACTCCATCCTTCGTGCACTAAAGAAGACGTTATGGACGATCTTCAGGCGAAAGGCTTTAAAATTCTTGACGCCGTAAATATTATCAAGAAGGAAAAGCAACAAACGGAAGAAGATCAGGAAGTTCTTGTTAAGCGTGGTCTTCCGCTTTTTATGCTCAGTTTCGATAAAACCGAGAATATAAAAGATATTTACAATATTAAAACGATTTTAAATATTGTAATCAAAATCGAACCGATGCGTAAAGGCACAAGATCGATCCCTCAGTGCAAACGCTGTCAAGGTTTCAACCATACGCAGACATACTGCCAAAAAGAGCCACGATGCGTGAAATGTGCCGGTATACATATCTCGAATGAGTGCCCCTTAAACAAGCAGACCGCAGCGACTTGCATAAATTGTAAGGGAAAGCACCCAGCGAACTATCGAGGTTGCGAAGTGGCCAAAGAACTCCAAAAAAGGCGCGATACGCTTAAAAAGAACATGCGTCCGCAACCGAAACCAAATAAAAATAAACCGGAAAAATCGCTAGTAAAAGAAAACAAACCCGTGAAGGATAAAACGAAAAAAGTCCAGGAAAAACCGCCATCTCCTGATGCGCAAACGTATGCGCAAGCTGCATCGCAAGCAACTAAGCAAAATAGGTCTGCGTTAGATCCTATGCAGCAAGTTTTCTCTATAATTCTCGCGAAACTCGAGGAGCAAAGCAAGACAAATAAGCTCATATTCGAAAAACTTAGCAACCTCGAGCATAACGCTCGCAAACCACGAACGAAATTATGAACATGAACCAGTTACTTAAAATCTTAACATGGAACGCAAACGGCCTTCTACAAAGAATCGACGAACTGGAAGTATTCCTACGCAAACAGACCATTGACATATGCTTGATTTCTGAAACCCATCTGACAAAGGAATCTCGAGTTAAAATTAGAGGATACTATGCTTATCACGCATACCACCCATCCGAAAGGGCTAGGGGCGGATCGTCGCTCTTAATTAAAGACTGTATTGAGCACTCTTTGAATTCACCGATAGAACTCGATGCAATGCAAATAACTTCAGTTCGAGTAAAAAATAAAAACATGTATTACAACATCGCGTCCATTTATTGCCCTCCGCGATACACGCTAGAAAAGAATGACTTAATACGTCTATTTGAGTCACTTGGACCGAAATTTGTTATTGGTGGCGATTTTAATGCTAAACACACCTTTTGGGGTTCGAGATGCATTTCACCTAAAGGCAGACTTCTCTACGAAACCGGCATGCAATTTGCTGTTGACTTCTTTTCGACGGGGAAACCGACTTATTGGCCCTCCGACATAGCAAAAACGCCTGACCTCATAGACTTTTTTATAGGAAAAGGGGTAGTGAAAAACTTTACGAACATCGAGGAATGCTTTGATCTCTCCTCCGATCATTCACCAGTCGTATTGACAATAAGCGAACGTCTAATGAGAAAACAAGGAGCGCCCAGATTAACTAGCAACAAAACTAACTGGGATGGCTTTAGGAAAGCTTGTGAAGAAAATATAGTCCTGAATGTGTCGCTTAGAACACCGTGCGAAATAGAGGATGAAGTCGGCAGATTTATTGAAGTCTTACAAAGCGCCGCGTGGAACAACACTCCATATAAAAGGAAAGTAGTCGGAAATAGCGAAGTTAAATATCCGCCGGAAATAAAAGAACTGATGCTGGCAAAGAGGAGAGCACGCAAAAGATGGCAACAGACCCGCGCTCCCCAACACAAAACCCATTCGAACTTCCTATCGAATAAGCTCAAAAAAGCGATACGGGATTTTAAAAATCGCGAGATTTCTACATATCTCGAAGGCTTGTCTGCTGAAAAAAGTTCGAATTACTCTCTTTGGAAAGCTATGAAAGGTATCAAAAAACCCCAAATACAATCGCTACCAATAAGAAAAAGTAATGGCGAGTGGGCAAAAGGCGATAAAGAAAAAGCCGACTTATTTGCTGAGCATCTGGAAGAAACGTTTAAGCCATTTCCCGGGCAAGCATTAATAGAAAATATTAATAATACTATTATGACTCCAGACAACTTTAAAATAAGAAGCGTGTCACTAGCGGAGGTAATAAAAATAATAAAAAATCTAAAAAATAACAAGGCTCCTGGATATGATCTAATAACCGGACAGGTCCTCAAGGAATTGCCAAAGAAAGCTTTGATAAAACTCGTTTACCTTATAAATGCTTCGCTAAGACTATTATACGTTCCAAGGCAATGGAAAGTCGCCGAAGTTATAATGGTTTCAAAGCCGGGAAAACCGCCAAACGACAAAAAGTCGTACAGACCGATATCGCTCCTGCCGATAATTTCAAAGGTTTTTGAAAAACTCTTATTAAAACGGTTAAAACCGGTAATTGAAGAAAGACGTTTGATTCCTGATCATCAATTCGGGTTCAGAATCAAGCATTCCACAATTGACCAGGCTTATAGAATAACCAACGAAATTGAGAAGGCCATAGAAGATAAAAAGATATGTTCTAGCGCTTTTCTTGACGTTTCTCAAGCCTTCGACAAGGTGTGGCACGAAGGCTTGAATTATAAACTAAGACAGGTACTTCCCGAAGAGTTGTACAAAATTTTAGAGTCGTACTTGGAGAACAGACTTTTCCGTGTCAAACACGGAGCCGAATACTCGGAATTCAAGGAAATCGCTGCCGGTGTTCCACAAGGAAGTGTTCTTGGTCCAGTCTTGTTCTTGCTCTATACTCGAGATATACCGCAAGAAGAAGGCACCGTTGTTGCTACATTCGCGGACGATACGGCTATTCTGGCAACAGAAAATTCAGTCGAGTCAGCAACTGTGAAGCTTCAACGAGCTTTGGATACAATTTGCGAGTGGACAAAGGTTTGGCGCATTGTTCTCAACGAAACCAAATCTACGCATGTTAACTTTACTAACAAGAAAATAAACAACTTACCCGTTTTCATTAACTCGGTACAAATACCGTATGCAAACGAAGCAAAATATCTAGGAATGACACTAGATGCGAAACTCAAATGGAAGCCGCACGTTAAAAAGAAACGCGACGAGCTCGAAATTAGATTTAGAGAAATGTATTGGCTGCTTGGAAGATATTCCAAATTAAGCATGTATAACAAATTGCTCTTATATAAGCAAGTCTTAAAACCTGTATGGACGTATGGTATACAACTTTGGGGTTGTACCAAAACCAGCAATAGAAATATTTTACAAACCTTTCAAAATAAGGTGCTTAGAACAATCGTTAATGCGCCGTGGTACATTAGAAACGACGATATCCATAGAGATCTCGGTCTAGCCACCGTCGAAGATGAAATAACAAATTTTGCACGCAAACTCCGTGTTCGCCTTCATGGACATTGCAATAACGCCGTACTCCAAATTCTGGACGTGACAAACCTTGTGCGCCGACTACAAAGAACGAAACCGTTCGATTTAGCGCAATAAGGAATAACCGCTTATAATGACGGTATTAGTAGGTGCTTTGCTGGAAAGCTACCTACACAACGCGAATTTTTATTGCGAAAGTTAAACTACTTGATAGGGCTCTTTTGTACTTAGTCGTAGTCAACACGAAAAGGGGAGGTGTTTTTAGTGAGTAAGAATCTCACACTACCATGAGCACGTGCGGTAGATCCTCATGGTGTCTCATGAAAGATTTTCACCTACCCTCGTAAAAAAAAAAAAAAAAAAAAAAAATCTTTTCGTTCAACGCGATGATTAAAACTCAAATTTCCCAAGCAATTATCTTAATTTTTAAGACTTTTACAGTACAATTTAACACAAGTCGTTGTCACATTTTCATTAACCCATCCCTAGATTCAATGTACAGTATTAAAGGAATTTTGCCAATGTTATCAGATGAAGCTTAATCCATAACCATTCCATCGTTCTTCCCACATTCCACCTAACACATAAGGAGAACCACATTTATCTCAATATCCCACATACATATGTATGTACACATGTATGTATCTTTTAAAAATCAATTTTAAATCCCTGTCAACCCTAAAAGCCTTGAAGTCCATTTTCATTTTAGCTTTTTCCTCTTTTTTTTTTTCGTTTTCATAAAATGCCATCGAAGGGAACACAGATCGAACGAATCTGCCAAAGAATTCAGTAAAACTTTGACCAACACAACCATCACCACCAGAGCTCGGCACCACCAGCAGCAACCATTACCAACAACCATTCATTCATTTATTCCGTTCCACAATCAAAAGTTGTTCGAGAAATTAAGAAATCCGATTAAAACAAAGAAAGCATTTGGTTTGGACACACAGGGACGGATGAACCGGGCGAATGAATCACTCCAAAGGATCTGGGAGAAAAGATTTACCGTCGACCACCATAAAGTGGACCCTCTCCCCTTTTTCTTATCCCACAACCGATGGGTGCACAGTACATAAACACACACACGAACCGGAAGGGATATCTTCGGAAAAATTATGATGTGATTGCTTTTGGGAGTTTTTCTTGTCGACCCATTCTCTCGACATGCTTTGGGGTGTATACGGTACGGATTAGAATCCTGCTGTGAACACAGATACGTATCTACGGGGTAACCCATGGAGGTATAGGCAAAAGCGTCGAAGAAATGATTTAGAGATTTTCTCCGATAAAGTTTAAGTGAGAAAATTTGCAGCAGGAAATGGCAACATAATTTCCTTTAGCTGTAGAACACTCGATGCACACAAAAAATATCGGAAAATGTACGTATATACGTTCTGTTGATGGGTACATGTGGCTGTGTGTTCGCAGTGTCCTGTGTTCCATTTTGATATTCGGTAAATTTTTATCGATACATTTTCTGCTCAGCTCTTGGGTTGTGGTAAAAAAAAAAATTGCACAATAAGCAGTCGGAGCAAGCACCAAGCAGCTTGCTTTTATATTTTGCAATAAATTTTCCCCACCTAACCTTGCGTACGTGTGTGATGCAAAAGGATACGAAAAGATTCTCTCCCCGGTTTTATTGTTCTATAGGTTCTAACTCTTTTTTGTCGATATCGCATAGGGTATGTACTACTATTTTCATCCATAACTTTGTTTAGACTCAAAGGATAATCTGCATACTAACTGCTTAGTATAATAAATAAGTAAATAGCTGGCGGAACAGGCCGGCATGAGCTAAGGCTTAGGTTCTCAAAACCATTTGTGTTGTGCGTGTTTATTTTTTTGCACAAATAGAAGGGACCTACAGTTTATTGCCCACTTCGAACGACGAATTGAGAAGCTTTTTCATGTCAAATCATACTCCCGGAAGTTTGTCATTCCCGGACAAGAGGTAGTGCCGCGAAAAAGGTTCAGTGGACGCAACTCACGCAGCAGTCCAAGGCACTAACCACTGAGACACGGCGAGTTGGTTGGTTATTCGATTTCAGCAGTTTGTGGGAATCACAGGGGAGTTTTTTATTCATTTTCAACAAGCCAATCCAAGAACACGCTTCTCTTAGATCTGGACCCTGTTTTATAAGGTAGTCTTGCGATAGAGGAATCATTTCAATGTCAAAAGAAAAGTAATTTTTTGTAAAGAATAGTCAGTACGTGACAATCCTACCTGTGACTTGGCTCAGGAGACCATTTTGACACCAGGTGAGTGCGCATGTGCTTGC
This sequence comes from Matsumyia berberina, assembly GCA_917880715.2. Lineage (NCBI taxonomy): Eukaryota > Metazoa > Arthropoda > Insecta > Diptera > Syrphidae > Matsumyia > Matsumyia berberina. The sequence continues at coordinate 17,013,707 of OU862872.1, read as the reverse complement.
AAGCACAGCGTTGCTTTTGTTGTCAGTGGCAACCGCCTTGATGCGGTTATTTTTCCTCATTTCGTTTGCAAGGGTCGTCAATAGTATATCCGTCGAGGCTTGTTTATTCTACGTAACGCAGGGCTTTATCCTTGGCCTAGCAGTTACCCCAATGGCACGGTCCTGAACCTGGTCAAAACCTTTGCGTGAAATCCAGTGAGTCCCGAATATGCCAAAGTAGCCTATATCGAGTTTACTTCCAACAATTTACTTTTAAACCGACCTTTCAAAAACAAGCGACGGGGTGGGTGGTGGTAATTTCTTCGACATGCTTAACCTCAGCCCAGCGTTCCGTCCTCCAAATCACTTGGCTGAAGAAAGACGTGATATCAATCACGGATATCCGCATCTTTTCGGACAGTCAAGCTGCAATAAAGTCCTTGGAATCAGACGCTTTAAATTCACTAATAGCCTTAGATTGCCGATCGTCCCTTACAGAGATGGCGGAGCAGTTTAAGACTCACCATTGTTAGGTGCCAGGGCACAGCGACATACCAGGTAAGGCTAATAAACTCGCCAGGCATGAAGTAACATTACCTGTTGGGCTACTTGTAAACTTAAACTAGAGCCAGATGCTATCGAAAGAACAAATCCTAGGTGGACAAATGGTACAAGATGTCTAGCGACTAAGCAGATTTGCCCGAAGCTGGATCTGAAAAGCTCTAAGTATTTGATTTATCTTATTAGATAGATAGCACTATAATAAGTGTCATTCCTGGACACTAGCTAATAGGCAAGCAAGCAACAAGGGTTGTCGTCTACGCAAACGACTTCCGCAGAAGCTGTATAGATGAAGTGTTGGTGGGGACTTTTCTTCATCTTCTTTGCACCTGTCCAGATCTCTCCCGCAAAAGAAAACTCCAGTTAGGATCCTTCTTCTACACCACCTACATAAACATCGATGGTAGTAGCCTCCTACGCTACATAAGAAGCTCCAATTGGTTTTATGACTAGACAGGAGATCTTTTCGAGATCCATGTGGCGTCACAACGGGTCCCTCATGAGTCTAAGTGTGTTGGGCTTAGCTGGCAACTTAATTTGCTGATGCCTACAATCATTCGCCCTTAGGAATACTGATATCCTGATGGTATCGATAATGGCACAATCTTCGCTAACTAAAAAAAAACAAACAGCAGAGTTCAAGATCATCTTCAGGATTCTCCAGGTCGTGTATCTCCAGCAAATGTCTCTAGCTAGAAGTGAACTTGGTTTTATCCAATTAAAAGTTAAAGTCTGATTATCATAATAGCATCTTTGACCTTAGCAAAGCAGTACTAGAAGTCTTTTCACGTTCCTAAGTACGAAAGTTCTTGTCGTAGTGTCACATACCTAGGCAAACGGAGATACAATATCAACCCTAGTTATAGGGTATTCTACAATCCGTTTCACAACGATTACAATTTTTTTCTTATGTTTTTATGTTTTCATTCTTCTGTATATTGGATGCATTCGAATTTTCCCAATCCAATTTTATAAGCAAACGGGGACCGTACCATGGGGTAGGTATAGATAGGTTCACATGGGTCAGTCTCTTAATGGTCGGTTTATGTTTATGTGGGGTTAAATGGCAACTTTTAAGTTTTGGAAGAAAGAAAAAGTAGGTAGGAACTTTAATTTGTGCACGCTCGCATTTTGGCAATTTTTATTCTCCGAAGCTATTTTCTCTTTTTGAATTATCACCCCAAATGTGCAGAGCCATTAGTTTAAACAACTGTGAAATTTCTAAAAATGAAGTCAATGTGCACGTTAAACATTTTCTTTGAACGCATAGGTGCATTAGATGCAGCATTGTTAAACATTTAAAAAATGCGACTTGAAAATGGTCATCGCGTTACTTTTGGATCGGCAGGAAAAGACGCTTCCAAACCATTAAATAAGTCGTCTCTCGTGTACCAATGCAGCTTGAAATGAACCTCATCACAAAATATATCAATTGTCTATACCATCGGTAGGACAAAGCTTATCAATTTATAGTGAACAATATCTAAGAATCTGTATTGGAGTTCCCAGTGAACAGATTGCCACCGCAAAAACTATAACCCAGAAGCTCAATTTTCCGGTTACCATTTTCAAAAAGTAATTCTTATTAACTGCCGGGTAATGGGAACTTCATTTCAGCCACGGAACCAACAAAACTACCCACTTAGTGATATCTGAACCTGAAAATGTTCAAAATGCGGTCCCGTGACGACCCAGCTAATCATTTCTTAACACACTATACACTCTGCCACTATGGCAGCCGAAACAACTCTCTACATGCTTCATCATCATCAGGCTAAGCTCTTGAATATTTTAATAAACAAAAATTTGGTGGTACACAGGCAAAGGGATGTTTTAACAAGTATTTCAGTAGAAAGACCAAAAGGCAGGTACACACTCACAGATAGGATCCGTTGGGAATGCGGTATTGAGGGTAAATAAAATGCTTTGACTAGTTCTACGTACCAAGATTATTATCATATGTTGGGACACTAATGCTATGTAGAGCATGTAGTGTGGCGGGGGGGGGGGCTTTCAATGAATTTTATACAGATGAGCCCTAGTTAACTCGGGAAAACTGGTTAAAAATATGCAAAGTGCTTGAGTTTGACCAGTGCGTCCTTTCATGGAATCGGTAGGTATTCGTTGAGTGGCATGGTTTTTAGTTGGAAATGTAGTCCATTTTTCCCCCGCCAGTTAAAGCCTTGGTGAGCACGTTCAATCGAGGATGACGATGACGATGGTAATGGGGTATTTTGAAAATATCTCATCTCTCTTACATACATGTGGTTACTCTCACGTACTAGATACTAGATAATATACTCATAATTGGTACAACTGTAAGGGATGAGGTAAAATTGGTAAAAGCCGTTGAAATTACTTTTACGGCATTCGGGTAGAGCGTAGCTGTTTTGCATGTGTTTTAGGAAAATAAATAGGAAAGATAGATACACATCATGGACACAAACCGCACTAAAAATTCCGATAGTAATCAGAGGCACTGGATAGCAAAGGGGTTTAAAGATGGGGCTGTTGGATTATATGAACTTCGACCAAATGACCATAGTGGTATTTGAATTTATTTGGCAGTGGTGTCATAAGCGTAACACAAATAATTGTTAAGGATGGATGGAGATCCTGTTGGGATAGTCGAACAACAGTCTGTACTAGTGCGAGTATTTTTAATTATTCTGCGAAAAATTGTTGCCACTTTTTGTGATCTTTCGGAATGTCTTTCTTTTAAATGAGTTTTTTTTGTTTACAGCGTAAAATATAGGAAATTACAGTATTTTAAGACTAAAAAAAAAAAAAAAAAAATAAATAGCTGGCGCAACAGCTCGGAATGAGCCAAGGCCTAGCTTCTCGCAACCATTCATGTTGTGCGTGTTGTATTGTTTGCACGAATGGAAGGGATCTAAAATTTATTGCCGACTCCGAACTCCCGGAGGCTGAACCCACGCTGCTTGGTCACCAGTCCAACGCACTCACCTCTGAGCCACGGCGACCACGTATTTTACGACTGCGACTGTGTATGTCGGCCATAACGTGCAGAAGCCTTCTTAAAAATTCAGCTTTGTATACGTAATTCACCTCCTGGCTACTTGACACTAACAAATTTTTCGATCGAATAATTTTCCCCGCAAATCTTTGTTGTTGATAACTAACGTCTCAGACACGACTGCATCATCCCAAAACGGATTCTCAGGAAGGATTTACTAGTAAGGCTTTCTGTTTGTCCATATTGATAAGTTTGGCGGGTTTCTTGCCTTACTTTCTTTCTTGTCTGGTTACCGTATCAGGCATCCATATGCTATAATGGGTTTTACAAAAGCTACATACACCCAGTGGACTACAGAAGGTTTGGGACCAATTTTTTCCCAAGGATTCTATTGCATGTGCGGCAATCACTGATTTTTACTTCTCACCTTGGTAGGGGAAGTATTGCAATCGGTCCGAACAAAATGTTTCGAGATATGAACAGGGTTTGACATTACTATACACTAGAAATATTTTGCACCCATTTTCGAAATGCTGTCTGTGTGTGCGTGTATGTGTGTGTGATAATATTTTTCGCCTTCGATATCTGGAGAACGAAACAACGAAGGACCATGCGGTTTTTCTTTATTTTATTTGCCAGCATGAAACGTAGAACTGATTAGATTTTGAGCATAACCGGTGTAGCGGATGCTGTGTAAATTGAAGAAATGTTTTCCATCAAGTTCGCGCATCAACTCTTTGTGGAGCAATTAAAAAGTGTGTATTCAAATTGTTCGCCTCCGATGAATGTTTTCTTTAATTATTAAATAAATTATAAAATCTTACTGTTTTTGATACAACACAATACGAGGTGGGAAGTATAGGACTGGCTCCCCTGCCGAATTTTTTTTTATGGTATTGTCCGTCTAGCTTCTCTGAGATATAGAATATATACCACTTACACTCGGAGCTCCAACAGCTGTAGCTCCGCTTGATGTTTAATCCGCATTTGGATTCGTAGCAACTCTGATAAGATTGACAGAAAAAGTAAAGAATCTACATACATATGTATAATACATACTTACATATGTATGTATGAACAGATGTGCAAGAGCATGTCTAATAGCGTCAACCTTCACGTTGTTGAAAGGTTGATATTCAGGAAAACTGCAAGCCATTTCATGCAGTGAGGACGTTTTTTTGAAAAGGATGTGAATCTCCACTAGCCTTTCTTGTGTCTTTAGGAGGAATGATTGTTTATTGGCCCAAAGTCGTTTGCAAACGTGTGCAACGATTACTTTTCTTGCTATCTATGAATGAAAAAGGTACATGTTCTGAGGCTTCGTCGAAGATAAGGGACGGTAAATTCACTTTCGCTTATAGCGTAATGAGGACACGACGAATGGCCCAAAATATTTAAGATGCATATTCTATCCCAGTTTGTTCGGATCAAGCAAATGAAAAACAGTGTTCTAAATGGAAGTATGTTTCAATATCAGTTCGCTGTTTCGAGACGTCAAATATTGAATTTTTTTTTTTTATAATCCACGCGCGGATCAAGGGAATATGAATACCCTTATAATGTTATGCACACACCGCGAGTGAGGTACAGTGGTTTGAAACTCAGGTTTCATTAAGTTTTCATTGGCGTCCAAGGGTGGTGTCCAGGCTAGCTGGGGACATTTGTGGTGTTTTTTTTTTTTTGTCATTGCTATATAACTCACAGGAATTTTTTCGAATCTCCTGATCGCTCAATCAACTCTTCAAACCAAGACACTCTACTGCCAGTGTTATGCCTTCGCAGTAAAGTCGCCATCAGCTTTCACACTTGATCGATTTTTATTTATTTAAGAAATAAATGTTTTTCCGACATCAGGAGTTGAACCCGGATTTTCAGCGTGACAAGCGATGATGCTAACCACTGCACCATGGCCACCCACAATTTTTTTTAGGATTAGCAGGAAGAATTGCAAACAACTTGGTCGGGACTATAAAGCCCTGCTACGAGGAGAGATCCTTCACGGCTCGCACTGTGTTAAAACAACGCGTGTAACTTACGCGATACTAAAGAAAAAATTACGAATTCTTGGCTGAGTAATCGAATAAAGAGCAAAAAAGAAACTGGTCAGGTAACTTTCGGTCCATAGTACAACTGGTGATTCTACTCCACACCACAGTGCCAGTCGTTTAGCGTAAAGCTATTTTGTCCAGTTACGACTTTGTTATAATTTTCAACTATTCCTTCGAGTCTTCTTATCCTTTTGGACATCTAAAACAGTAACAATCTTCATTTTGGGATTATAGCGTAGTAAATTATTTAGAGAAAAGGTATTTTAAAGTGACCACACTCGTCGTTATCCCTTCCAAATCTTTATCCGGAGGATGATACCATCATTGAAATTAGTGGGATATAATTTTCTGGGATCCATTTTACTGCTCTCAATTTGTTTACCCAAAAAGCGGGAAAGAAAGGAAGAAGATACAACATCCGTAAAAACCCTTTTTCCGGTGCATAAGTTCTTAGGGATGTGTGAATTTAAGTTTTTTTTTTTTTCGTTTTGTGTGTTAGTACTTATTCTACTGCGAACGTGGTAATAAATTCGTTTCGTCGAAATGGAAATGTTCTCGCATAAATTTCTAAAGAATATGAGACGTGCCGTGAATGCTAGAAGTTTACTGTTTTTAGCTTTTTGTCCTTCAATTCAATTGAAATGATTCTTATGGATGGGAAAGCAGGGGGCGGGGTTGCATCTCTATTCTGAAATTAGTACCGGGGAACAATAAAAGTCTCATTGGGCAGTTAATTTCCATGGGCAAGGCAAAGTTGGCTTTTCAAATTTTATTAAGATACAGAAGAACACTAAAGTTAAGGGCTGGTTTCATTGTGTTCTTGGTTTGGCAATTGAAGTTTAATTAAAAATTATCTAGATGTATTTGAGGAGTTTTATGTTTACGATATGCAAGTAGCCAGTAGTCAAATTTGTGTTTTTTTTTTGCTTAATTGTATTTGTAATCTCTTGACATTATTCATTTGTCGAATGAAATATGGAAGGTGACGGTGAATATGGAAATTTGGTGAGCAATTCGCGGAGATGTCTGCCCTAATTGGTCATATGGCCAAGAGGTCTTTTTAAATTCATTAATCATGCGTTTGATTTAAGTTTGGTTAAAGTAAGTGCAATGAACGGACCTGTGGCGAATTGCTTATGTATATTCTTGAAGGTTTGTCATTCCCCGAAGAGATGTGGTGTCGTGAAAGAGAACTCGGCGGGTATTTCTAGGACTGGGACCAACGCAGTCCAACACACTTATTACTGAGCTACGACGACCACATATATATATTTGACGAAAAGATCAAACATTTACATATGTATTTACATAATTCCCTTTCGTGAGGTGGGTGTCAACAAAGCTCTCAGTGTCTAATTTGAATAATTTCAGGTAAGGTGCCTTCCGACTTGTCCGAGAAGAAATTATTACTTTGTACTACGACCTGAATTTAGCTAATGAAAGGATTCTAGCGACAAAATATCGTCGTGCAAAAAATGTTTGCTAGGTTTCAGCATAACAAAATCAGTTGTCCTAACTAGCAGTACTTTTAATTATAAGGGTTTTTCTATTGTTTTAAAACAACTTGACCAAGGTTAAGAAATTATAACGTTTCCTCTGTGTCCAACACTTCATCAGCATCCTCCATTTCCAAGTCCTGTCTCCTGTAAAAGTGCATGCAAAAATAAAACAAAACCCCATGCGGTCTTACAATAGCAACGAGAAAACTAACCATAGACTGCCAGACTACGCACCGCCACCAACGCCTGTATCCCGGAAAACTTTTAGCCGACCAATAATTTAAAACCACAAACGACCATTTCGGAGTTTTTGGCGCAGAATTAGAGGAAATCTGACTTCAGACAATCGTCGTCGTCGTTTTTGTCGTCGTCCTTGCCCATTCGTCATGGCTGCATTATATCCATTCTTCGCTCCTTTTCACAACAAGAATTTAGGGGAACACAAAGTTGTAAACTACATCTAACCCCGGAGGTCGGGAGGGAAAACAATTTGCCTTATTAATTAGACAGAACTTGAAATAATTTTGCTCCACGGCGCGGCGTTGTACGAAACCAGATCCTGGCATTCGTATTCATTCTGGTTTGGGAAGTCAACCAAATTAGGGCAAATCTTATGTGTGTGTGTTTTGTAAACGAATTGTATCGTGGGATTTGGCTTGAAACTTTTTTAAACTTTTCCCGCACAGTTGATCTATTGTGCAGTCCGCAAAGTAATATGAAGATACAACGGAGAGGTGACTTTTAAACTTGGTGTACTTAGGAATAGATGAAGCCAATTGGATAAGGATGTGATAATTATTGTGGAAGAAGGGTTTTAGGATCTATTAAGACTTGGGTCACCTCAATCATTGTTTTAAGCTAGAGTCTACAGATAGCACCTGAAGGAAAGTCTTTGCGCTGTGCATTCACCATCCAAAAAGGTCAAAAATCTGTGAACTCAGTATCGCGACATAATCAAAGAGGTAGCCGAGACCACCTTAGGAGGTCACCTTGGCCACCCACCAAGAAGAGTCTGTGGTATGATGACGAATGCGTGCGCTGGAAAAGGTGACAAAAAACGCACACCAACAAACGCCGCAGCGCAAAAACTAGGTCAGCACGAGAAGAGATCAAATCTTCACACTAAGGCGAATTCTGGAGAAGACAAACGAATTTCAAGTCGACACTCATCACCGTTTCATCGACTTAATAGCATTCATCGCCTTGGCCTCTACAGGGCGATGGCCGACTTCAGAATCCCGACAAAACTGATCCTGATGTGTCACGTTATGCTGGAAAACAGCAGACGCGTTTTTTTGTGATTTTTACAATCTTGTACTGGTACAGATAGTGCGCAGGGTAGGTGTTAGCACAGGAGGCACTGTGTTCAACAAATCTGTCCAACTGTTAGGATACGCTAACGACAGAGACATCATTGTTCGCTCCCAACGTGCCTTCATAAAGGCTTTTACGAGGATCAGCCGAAACGAGTTGACTTTGAAGTGAATGAGGACGAAACCACGTTTATGTTGTGAATAAACAAAGTAGCTTATGCCCACCTCCTACGACAAAACATCACTGTTGTACTTCGGAGTAAACATCCACTCTAAGAATGACACATACGTGGAAGGCTGACGCTGCTTGTTTGGTTTGGCAAAACAAATGGATTAGGAACTCCTAACTGCTCGACATGTATACTCTATAAAACCCTGATCCTTCAAGTTCTGCTATATGGAGCGATAAGCAGGAAGGCAGAGCGGATATTAAACACTTTCGAAAGAAGAATCTTCAGATATTCCTCGACTGTGCGAGGAGGGCGAATGGAGGAACAGATACAATCGCGAACTCTGTGAGCTGTACCAAGATGTGGATTTAGTCCACACACTTCACTGGCTCAGGCACAATGAGTCACATTGAGGTCCAGCCAATAAGATCTTTAAATCATAGCCCCCAACTTTGAGACGACAAGGAAGACTGAACCTCTGTTCTAAAGATTATGCTGTCGTGGATGCCAGAGCACTTGATCTGGAGATTTGGAAAGCATGCCCGGGATCGAAGAGGATGGAAGGCGCCGTGTTTCAGGGTCAGAAGCGCGTTAAGTAAGTAAGTAAGCAATCATTGTTTAATCAGCGCCTCGTAAGTTCGGTTGCGTTTTCCCCTCCCCCCCATGTAAATCTCGACGTATCAAAGAGTTTCAAGCGCTTACTCGAAGCAAATAGCTACAAATCAAATAAAGGTATGACACGTAAACGTTGATAGTGACAAGGCATTAGTAGGACAATTGAATTGTAAGCTATTTCCAGCGTGTACACACATATATTATTCATCATCAACTTAATCGTTTAGGGTTTTAACCTTCTACGTTGACCTATGTCCAATTATCGTCTCTAAACAACATTGTTACTGTCAACTTTGTAAAATATCAATACGAACTACATATTTGTATAGAGTTTCCAACGGCGAACACCAACACGCGCCTGTTAAATGTCATCCAGGGACTCTGTCTCCTTGCAGCCTCTACATTCTAAACATCCCTGTTGCAGTCAGGTTTTGTATTACATTGCTGTGCTATTTTTATCTGACATGATATTCTTAGAAAAGCATTTCTGCATGCGCTTCAGTTCCGGAATGTCACTCCCTGCTGCTCATACCATTAGCTACACGTCACATCATTACTAGTATCTACCCACTAGAAGGAAGGGATGATACCTACTTCGGAACTGTTGGTGTTTAGTACAGGATAGCTGAAAAGCTGTCCAGGACAAACGATTTCAAAGACGCTATCACCGCCACCATCACTGTAGTACCACGGACCTTTCAGCATGTATTGTATAAGGTGCTACGGGCCTTTTCTTCTTATTCGTCTTTGTGGAATTACACCGTACCCCATATCCGCAGCAACCCTCGCCGCCAACAAGCACCCATCTGGGCATTTTATTATGTGGATAAAGATGGGCGAACCGGATACGGCACGGTAAACGGGGCTAACACAGAGCGAGAGCGACAAAGAGAGACAGAGAAGGAGATATCGAAAGATGCAAAACTAAAATACTCGCATACATAATTCATGGCGATAGAATCACTGCAGCAGACAGGCCAACTAAGACCCATGAAAGCCTCCGCATAAATATCACAACATGTGACAGCGAAAAGCAGCCACATAACTTCCATCGGGAATCGGGAAGATTATATTATCCTGATGATGATGATGATGATGGCGATGCTGCAGAGATAGTATACTCGGTTGTGGGTTTCCTTTTCGTCCCGTGGTTCGGCCATGTCGTTGTTGGTGGAAGGTACTTTTGGAAACTATAAATACATGCGGATACTTGGGAGCCGTATCCTTTAAATACACCTCTGGTTTTGTTGCGCTCTCTTGTTGTTCGGTTTTCTTCTCTTCTGTTCTTTGTCCTCCTTTCTTATACCTTTGTCGGTGTCATATATCTCCTTGTACATGAACGCAGCACTTGAATGGAGGCGGGTGGTATTGTATTGCTGCGGCGATGCTAGGATAATGGCCAAGGGATGGATATTTATTTTTCTCTTTACCGGTTTTCTTGTGTAGTCACATCCAGCATTAACATCGACATGTGGATGTGCACTTAATTAGGCAATAAAACTTTTTACCGCACGATCGCGATGGTGCGAATTTTCCGTTTTTGATGTCATTAGAACTGGAAGAAACTTTACCGGAGTTGTTTAATTAGAAGAGAACTGAGATGAAATTATATTCGGAGAGTCGTCTAGCACTAACGTATCTGTCAGTCTAGGCACATACTTATCGATCTTCCAGGCAGAAATATTTGCCGTAAATCTGAGCACAAGCTTAAACTTGCTTTCTAATTTCCGTGGCAAAACCATTTTTATCTTCTTGGACAGTCAAGCTTCTCTGAAAGCACTGAACTCAGCTACGGTATTATCGAAACTAGTCCTAGAGACAGTCAAATTGCTTCCAGAACTAGGAAAAAGTAAATTAATCATACTACACTGGATCCCAGCTCACAATATGAAGGTCCTCCTGCCCATGGAAGAAGCTACTACCAAGAATATGCAGTCCTCTGGTGGTCAGTGCGGGACATTCGCATAGCAGGTGCTGGATGGAATCTACTTCCTCTTCGTCCCTGCGCCTTCTGCAGTAGTCATTGTAGGGCAATCCAAGGACACCAGAGCCGATTCGCATTTCCCTTCGACTAAGTTATACGAGATTTTTGGAATTTTTTTTATGGGAGGCTGGCCATAATAATCTGGCTATTCCTCATGTGTCCATGTACCACCACCGCGTATTAGCCCTGATCATGGTTTCCATTCCATTTATTTCACCGCTCGTGGGGTATAAGTCGTCAATGCGTCCTCTTTTGAGGAGTTCTGAAACCTGTTTGAGCTTCCTCAAGCTCATCACCTGTCACCTCCTCAATAGTTGAAAGTTGCAAATGCTGAACTGATGTCCTTCAATGTTCCGCAATGTCCTTCAAAACCAGAATGATTTCGATCCTAAGTCCCTGAGATCTCGGTGACACTTTTCAACAACAATTCAAAATGGACGATCTTAATGGGAGACCCTCTGATTAGCGACAAATAATTTTTAACAATCAGTTTACCATCGAATGGATGGCTGAGGTAAAGGAAATCATCGCACTGAACCCTCAGCATCAAGTACTCACGTACACACAATAGTTCTCTTTGTGCAAAGAAAAGGCCAACAAGAAACGTGGAAAGAAAATAGTTGTAGATGACCACGCTCGTAATCCTTCTTTCAAAAGTGTTTACTTTACTCCATGTGATCATCAAACCACACAAGTAGTTTAACAAACTACTCTTTGACTGTTTTCGAATCAAACAGCTCAAATCCATCCCAACATGCCCCTTTCTCACACATGCACATATACACGAATCCTGCGGTCCATCTCCATTTCAGTGGTTCTCCTTTACCCTTCGCATTATTTCCCACTTAACTTGAGGCTTAAGTTCAATTTGGCAAAATGTAATGGCATCTCTAAATCTGCGTCCTTTTCCTTGTTTGTGCGCGCGTAATGAAAAATTATACCTGAACGAAACTGTCGTCGCCTCTTCACTTTAACCGAGTCATTCCGCACAACTGTTAGGCTAAACGAGGGTGAAATTAAGGATCTCCATGGAGCACACTCACACACACGTTTACGCAATTGTCAAGCACACACGGTGTGTTGTTAGATAATCTTCTGTGCCTTTGTGCACAAGGTGCGGTCGACCGAACCAGCTCCTCTAACTAACTTCAAGCGTTTGAATGAATATTGTTTCTAGATTGTGATCTCCTAAGACAAAAGGATGCGGTATTCTTGGGGGTTTCTTTTTTCATGCCACCCTATATGCCAAGTAATGCTGGAAAACAGCACCGAGTACCAAGTGGCAAGTGTTAACTTCTCCAAGGATATCACATCATCATTATCGCCGCCATTGTCGTCACAAAGGAAACCTTTAAAACTTACTTATTGCCAGTGAAGGGCGTTGAGGAGAGGAGCGTATACATTTCGTCCTGGCCTATGCATGCATAGGAGTTTCTTTGGGGCCACCGCCTGAGAAGTTTCTGCGACAGAGGGGATGGGTGGAGGGCTGTGGCATATCTAAAGACTGCCACTTTCTGGCCAAGTGCTGTTCCAACATTGAAATTAGATATCATAACATAAAGTGTTACGTTAGCAGAAGAAGAAGAGTCCTTAAGTAGCTCAGGAAGTGTTCTGTCGAAAAGGCTATTTGCTAAAGATGTTGTTGCTAAACTGCTGCTTGACGAAAATACTCGGGCATGGGGCTGGGTGGAACTTGCGGGAGTGAAATCGAGCCCAGAAGTGTATGCGTATGTACCCAACTTGGCCGTATCCTTTTCGGATGATGGCAGTGGTTGCGGTGTGTAAGGTAATCGCCAGCCAGCCAGACAATCGACAATGGGCTTTTCAGCCCGGGAGTTCATATTGACAGTGTGTAACGTTAGACGGATGCGCTCCGGCTTAACCGAAACCCAGTCGGGATTGTGTGGATTAATGAAATCTCATTTCAAATGAGTGCCAAATGTTCACGGCGACTTGTCAATTATGGTCTCGCGTTATTCGGTTAATTGGGGATGGCGGCTCTAATGAATTTCACGTCTTCAAGGAATCGGTATGTTTTCCTAGGTTGTGTGGGGCGGCCGTGATGATTAGTGTGGTGGCTTTGTTCGAATGTAATTGATATGAAAGTGGCATGTAAATTGATTGTGTGGCTCAGCGTTGGGTTTCACTGTTGCCCGAGGTCTACCTTGTAACAGAGTTTTGACTGAGTTCGGTGGTAGGGAATTGGGAAATCGTTTTCACGGAATTACATAAGCCGATGATGTGCAAATGATATTTGAGACTTGATAGCAATAAGGCTTGCGGCAAAGAAAGGGTCGTGCGAAATGTGGCAGGGATGGTACTTAAAGATGTACATACATTTGTATGTACGTGAAGTGGATGTCATGTGTTTTGGAAGGTATTGCCCTACAGCAGTATTTTATAAGAGAAATGCATTTTTATAAACTTAAACAGCTTGGCTGAGTTATCTTTGCTTAAGGGCTTAGAAATATTTCAAACACTTTGTTGGATTTTTATGCAATGGGGGGTAAGCTTTATATTTTTTTAAACCAACTCTGCTGTCTCGAATTTTTTTGTAGAGAGGAAATAATGACCATTATTGCTTGAACTTGTACTATTTCCCGACGTGTCCGGCAAAGTTGTTCACAGAATACCATTTGAAGTGGCGCGATAATAGCTAATGGCGAATGATCTTTTTCGGAACTGGTTTTTCTTCTAGTATTTTTAGAAGACTTTCGTATAGTTGCTGCACTCGTCGACAATAAAAGCATCATCAAGGGAAATATTAAGATGGAGCTATGGGGAAGTCGCTATATTCGCGTGAAGGCACCTGTCCTATCATCTTTGGACCTCTTACCTATCCCGATATGCATTGTGCCAAACGAAATTTTTTTATAACTAGAGCATGTTTTGATGCCAAGCAAGATTTAGGTTATGGGAAAACCTCAAGTCACCGTGGGATTAATGCGTTTAACTGTTGTGTAAGCTGCGTGGTTTCGAACCCAAGCCATATCCATCCAACATTTTCCGTGACACCTCCTCCCATCAGAGAATAACACACCTCTGAGAGTATGATTTGTCGTGAAAGAGCGATAAACTGTAGGTCCTTACCAATTGTGTGAAAAATGTGTTCACACAAATTGCTGCGAGAAGCTAAGCCTTGACCCAGCATGGGCCTTCGCGTCTATGCATTAAAAACATCGATAACTGCATTAAGAAATTGGTGATTTTTGTTTGCTTCACGTTATGGATCTGAGGCTCCATTACACAGTTTTTCTACCAATAGCACAATTTTAGCCTTAAGATGTTTAATCAAAAGACGCCATAGTGATTATATAGACACCAACCATCCTTTACACAGCAATATTTGCCATCAATGACCCTTTTCTGAGGTGCTCCACAGACAAGATAAAAAATTGCTAAGATAAAATCGAAACCAGTTCTGGAGACGGTCCGAATGCCTTTAGAACAAAGGTCACATTGACAATGAAGTGTTTGATTTACTCCCCGAGATCGGTGCATCAACCCCTTTCACTGATCTCAAAAGAAATAAGCAAACACGTTTATAAAATTCATACGAGGCCACAGAGCTGAAATCCTGTGCGGGCGGAAAGTGAAGAGTAGAATTGTACAATAACATTTCTTCGGACTTTTCAATTTTTGTTTAGTTATGAAATACTATGTTCAATGACCCACTGCAGAGATATATACAGGGTCATGCATTAAGCGCGATAGATCTTTGAATTTAAGTAAAATATGTTGTATTTTAGGTATAGCGGACTTTTTTATTTCAAGTTAAAGAGCATTCAAAACAATTATGTTCTAAAAGTAATATTGTTCACATGGTCTCCACGGCTTTGCTTGGCGGCGATCATCCGAGGGATTCAATTTTGAATGACTCGGGCACATAGGTTGGCCTCAATCTCGCCAATGATCCGAACAACGTTGGCAAGGTCGGCAATTGTTGCTGCCTTATTGGCATAGATCAGGGACTTAACGTAATAACGAAGAAAAAAGGTGTAAGGGCGTCAATTCGCACGATCTTGGCGTCCGATAGACGTCGGCTCTTCGTCAGATTACGCGACCCCGAAACATCGCCGTCAATATTTCCAGTTTTTCGATCTATGTGTGTCACGTCGCATCATCCTGATGTAACCACATGTTGCCAATACCCAAACGATCAATTTCCGGCCAAACAAGCTAGGTTACCATAGCCCGGTACCGCTGCCCGTTTACAGTCCGATTATTGCGTTGGCCCATAATCCACAACAAACAGTGAGTTTTTCGGAATGCAATGGTATCTCTCTTGAATTTTCGTTCCTCTCAAATCGAAATTTTTTTTTTGTTCACGTAGCCATTCAGGCAGAAATACCCCTCGTACGTAACGCGCGGAATGATCCGCGAACAGAATTCGAATTTTTATAATAAATTTTTACAATTCCGATGCATGTAGTACTCCATGGTAAAATGGTGACTATGACAGAACACAGTGACAGCAGAATGACAGTAAGATATTTTCAAATATGGCCACAGTCCACTGTCAAAGTTCTATCATAGCAATTGAATGACCGTTTACATGCTGATATCTAGCTGTGCCCTGGACATGCATGTTGTGCAATAAAGTCAACCCGAAAACTATCTAAGGATAATTCAGAATTTTTTTTCTTCCACAGATGAAGCGACAATACTTAGAAGGTAAAATCTCTAGCTATAGAAGTGATCATCTCACCATGTGGTCTCTCGCCACTTAAACTGCTGCCATTTGCATACGGTTGTGTAATTTTTACTACAGCAATTCTTATGTCAAGTCATACATATAAATCCGCAAGTGACTGACTATAATTCGTGAGGATATAAGTTCAATTCAATTCTATTCAATTAAGTATAGTCGTCATATAATCGTCATTGCCATTGCCGTTGTCAACATACTGCTTTGTCGTCCAGACGGCATGGAAACTTTAAAATTGCGCTTTTGGCGGTCGAACATTGTTTGAAGCCATGTGCACACCACTGCGTCGTTAAGTAATGCCAAGGACTCTGGCAGATATTTGTGCCAATAAAATATTCCCCAGCAGCAGCTAGAAGAAACAAAAACAGAAACAAAAAACACTTGCCAACAGTGAAAACGATAATAATTTTATGAAAAATTTATTTCGATTATCAGGCACACTGCCCTTGCAGGCACACAAGCAGAGTAAGGATCTAAATTTCGTTAAATTGTTGCTTGTAACTATTCGTGCAATTGCAATTGGAAAAATTGTTTTTTTTTTTCGATTCTGATGGCTTAAAAGGATTCACGTCGAAATTATTATTATTGTTGAACTGTTCCTTTTTTTGTTTGCTTTAAGTTTCTCTGTGCAATTATGAGATTGCCAATGGGATGATTGCAGCCTGCATGTGCTGCCAAACTAAATGGAATAATTCACTTTATTGTTATGCTCGCTGATGTGATGGCAAATCAATGGAAATTGGCTGATTGCATTTGCATAATGGAAATACATACAGGTGAAGGGTCTGGGCTAACTAGATGCGATCATTAATTTTGCGTGGATGGCTGATTGAAATAAAATTGAAGTCCAAGCCGATTTAAGTAGGAATAAGTCCTACCACCTGAAAATGTGAATTAATTTTGAAATATTAGGACAGAACGAAGTAGAAAAAGCAGGAAATATAAAATAAGCTTAAAATGTACTGCATGTCAAAAGGAAGTCAGAAAGAACGTAGTTAGGAATTTTGTACCTGACATGTTCACCAAAAAACAGCCATATCCACCGAAACTTTTTAACGAAACCACCTCTCGTCGGAGAATGACAAACCTCCGAGGATATAATTTGTCATGAAGAAGCTTCTCAATTCGCGGCTTCCACATCAGTCCAACGCACTAATCACTTAACTAAAGATTTATAACTAAACAAAGCTTAAAGCATACATCAGCATGCACTCAAAGGTCGCTAATAAAGTGGCAGAATATTTCAACGTTCGAATGTATCGTAAGACATACATATGTAGAACAGGTGCTAAAGAAAAAAAAAATGAGAGCTCGGTTACCACAGGGATTCTTCGTCTACTTTTACTTAAATAATGAGTTTTTTTGACAACGTACGTTTGGCAATTGCCAAACAGCTAGAAAGAACTGGTGATGGCAGTAGACTTAAACCAAGCCCAGGGTGAAACAAGAGTAGTCTGATAGTTGGGTGCAGCATTACGTCGAAATCAGTCTAGGATTTCGTTTAAACAGTATCTCGAGTAGGTACGCCACCGAAAAATTTGACAGCAATGATGCCTTGTTGGGAATATAGCTACTTATTCTGCATTCGATAAAAATGTTGCGTATACGCCACTGCTCACCCGATGATTTTTGAGTCTCCGAGTCACAGTTACAATCAATAAAAGAGAAATTCGGCAGCAATGATGGCTTGTTGGCATTATTACCACTTCTTCTGCATGTCGACTCCCTGCGAAGCCATAACACTGGTAGTAGGATGTTATGGCTTGAAGAGTCGATTGAGTTGATCATGATTATAACATTAGGAGATTCGAAAAATTCCCGTGTAGCAATGACAAACACCACAAATGTCCACAGCTAATCCAGATGCCATTGAATCCTAATATTACTTGAGTTTTGAATCACTATTTTTACACTTTCGAGCTGCGTCAAAAAATCATAAATATATTCATAACCGCTTGAAGCGCAAGTGGATTAAAAAAAAATCGCTTTTGATGGCCATAAGGAGAGAGGAAATTTCTGGTGTAATAAAATCTGTTGATTTTTTAAAAAATTTTCGTCAACTATAAAAACGAAATTTTTCAGATACGTTAGTAAAAAGGCCTTAAGTTAAAAGCTTTGAATTAATTTTGAAAATTTTCAGGACCTTGGTTTTGTGGATATTATTTCAACTTGATACTTCTCTCTTTTTCTGAGTTAGAAGACTTCCAGGCAGACAGAAAAGCATGTCGTTTTTCATTCTAAATGTAACCATTACTTCGTCTTAGAGACGACACTGTTTTAGCCATCAGCGCAGGCAAGTAGAACACAACTAGAATGGAGGTCAGATCTACCTTTTACTGAAGTATAATTATTTAAGATACGGTGATGATCGACGACGTCTGAGCGAATTATCGATGAATATTGGAGAGACTGTGTCGTCAGAACGCTTGCAATAAGCCTCGTATTCAACACCTTAGGTTTAATTGTTTTTAAAGTAAGAATTTTTGATGTCCTAGAGTTGTGGTCGCTGTTACTCAGTAGTTAGTGCCTTGGAATGCTGTTCGATTTGCGCAGAATCGAGCCCTAGGAATATCAGCCAAATTTTTTTTCTCCCATCATAATCATCATCTTCCGATAGCCCGCTTATCCACTATGAGGGTCGCGGGTTTTGCGAAAAATATAGTAAGTATAATGGTTGCGAGAAGTTAGGCCTTAACTGGAGGAATTTTGCACGGGGGGCTCTGTAGTATGTTAGGTCGAGAAGCTTGGGCTTGACTGCGGGAATTTTGCACGGGGGGATCTGTAGTATCTTAGGTCGTTTTTGTTTTAGGCATTTCGCAATAGTATTCCTCACCAAAACGCAATTTTAGTAATTTTTTCGGGACAATCAAACTTTTAATCCACTCCTATACCCGGTGTATAAGTTATGCCTGGAAAGACTCAGTTCTACGTCAGAAAGGTTGTTTGAAAAATTTACAACCTCATCAAAACAATTTTATATAAATAAAACTTCCACACACAATTTGATTGAAGCTTTCGTTGCCAAAGTAATAACTGTTTATCAAAAGTATTCACAATTAATTTTAGTCATGAAATCACGAAAATGTGGCCAAAAAGTCCCTTCAAATTCACCTACCCCCACTCGCATTTGCAAACGAGCCCCCATGATTACCTTTTAATGAACTATTTTGGCAATTCGCACCGTACCAGTGTTGTGCTCTCAACCTCAAGCGATTGGTGTCATCGTCATCGTCACCGCCGAATATATTCATGGGTTGCACTACAAACGGTTTTGCCTAATGAGTTCCAAGTAGCTGTGCAAAATAGCAAGGAACTGTTCCAGCCGTATAAAATATGTAAATACCTGTACAAAACAACCGCCATGTCTCACCCCCAGAGCAAAGGTCACACAGAGGTGTGATGTTTTATGCACACCTATTGTTGAAAAGCATAGCATGAACAATTAAGGATATAGGATGCACCCCATCCAAAGTACTCCCGCTTGGCACACCAACAGAAGAGGCAGCATCACACCATCGCTGCATCAACATGCACGATGTGTGCCAGAGGAAACAGCGGCGAACTAACCAGCAGCATCCCAAGCAGACGCAGACGGAAGAGGGCAAAAATTGCTTGAATAATTAATATTCTTCAACAGCTTAAAGCCGCAATTAAGCTTGAAATCAAGATATATGATTCTATTATGCTTGAAATATAAGAATGTTTAGCTGAAACGAAATTCAACATTTTCACGTCGTTGGCGTCTGTGTGTGCTGCCCTAGTGTGCTACACCCTCCAACCGTCCTTTGGGCATACCGTTCTCACAATTAACGTCCCACTCGTGCTGTGTAATTACAATTTGTGTTAGTGTGGCGGTGGTGAAGGACAACTGCGATGCATTTCACCACCCACCGCACTTTTGCAATGGTGTGCGAGTGATTATAGGTGCTTACCCTGGGTTCCGCTGCTGGTGGTTAAATTTGATCATTACTTCACGAATGCGGGACAGGAAGGGACTCATCGTTGTTATTATTTATCTGCTTCTGACGCTGTAAGGTATATATCTAAATTCTCGCCTTTAGATGACACGGAGAACGCGGGCGCGCGCCCCCTCCAACGATAGAGCAGAGCACCCAGATGAAAAGTAATAATCATAATAATTCCTGTTGTTGAGAAATATGGGATTGTGCATATTACAGCAGCACCCGCTTGCTCTAATGGAATTTTCAAATTAAAATTAAAACAATTTTAATTCGTAGATAATTTTCGCGCTCCGAATTTCGCCGGATAAAATGTAAGGACCGAAAGATAGTAAAACGATTGTTTGGGTTTTTTTTTTTTTTTTTGTTATTATTTGGTTCCTTGTTTTTGTTCCGTTCCAAAAATGGGGAGCAGACTTATATAATGCAATTGGATGAAAGAGATGTTAAAATAGTTAAAATTAATGGTGAATTGTGGACTGGAGTGGAGTGGAGTACAATGTATGTATTCTCTAGGGTCTCTCAGGGTGAAATGAATTTGGGTTTCAAAAATTTTCATAACGGTTTAGTGCTATTATTCAAATTAGTTTCAATTAGAACCTTTTTGAGAATGGTTCAGCTGTATAAGAACTTTCCATTTCAAATCCATTAAGCCACCATTATACTGAAACTTAAAAGGTGCACTAAGGACTCTCTTGGCGGAGTGTCTTAATAAAATTGGAAAGTAGGTCAGCGCGTGGATGTGTAAAATACACTCATTATCATAACAATTTTGTTTCGCATCGATAATTCAGCTGACGATAAGAATCTTGACTCATTGTCAGTGGTCGTACCGTAACCGAGTGATCGTAATAAATGCTTTTTGTGTAATTAGATATTTTACCGCGCTTAAGTTGATTTTGAGAGAATATTTCGTGTAGACGCCTTCTCATTAGTAACCTGGAACAGAGATAGGATTAAGAAAATTGCTTAGGGCACTGTCAACTTTCAGAGAGATCAACCGAGCCCAGATTAGCATTCGGAAATAAGTAAGGTTAAACTAGCTGCCAGCTTAAGTCAGTACAGTTGGACCAATAATAGGTCCATTGTGATACCACAGGATACTGGAAATTTCTAATTCTTCTGGCTACGTCGATGTCGCTGTACAGCCCGTACAGTTCGTCCTGTATCTTCTGCTCCACTCACCGTCTAGACAGACGGGACCGAAAATCACCCGAAGAATTTTCCTCTCGAAACAGCCGAGAGCAACCTCGTTCGCTTTTGATAGATAAGATGCCTCTGCGCCATAGAGCAGGACTGGGACGATTAAGGTCTGATACAGGATCACCTCAGTTGTTCGAGAGGGGGCTTTGCCACTCAATTGCCTTCTTAGTCCAAAGAAACAGCGATTGGCAAGAGTTATTCGTCGTTTGATCTCAGCGCTGGTGTCGTTGTCTGAATTTATAGCGGAGCCTAGGTAGACAAAGTCCTTAACTACCTCAAAGTTAAAGCTGGCTATACTGACATTCTGTCCGAGACGTCGGTGTTGTGTGTCCTTTTTTGTTGACAGCATATACGATCATGTCAGTATCGTCGGCGTATTAGACTATTTGGACGGAATTTTAAAAGATTGCGCGTCTGGTGTTGGCGCATGAGTTTTGCACCATTCGTTCAAGAACGATGTTGAAAAAGTCGCTTAACAGCGCGTCGTATTGTCTAAATCCTTTTTTTGACATCAAAGGTCCCGGTGAGGTTCTTACCGACTTTAATCGAGCAGCGTGCATTCCCCATCGTCATCCTGCAAAAACGGACGAGTTTGGCAGGGATGGCAAAACTAGAAATTTTTTCTCCTTTACCTACTCATTTAACGACTTGGTGATTTTGCTGAAGCGTATGAGACATCTAGCATCTAAGTGGGCTTTTCTTCTAGAGAGGGGGAGAGAGCAAGGCAGGTACAAAAAAGGTGGGGATAGTTTCCTCTTTTTCTTCTTCCTTGCAGTTTCTGCAAAGAAGACGCCAAGCTATGCTGTATACTTGCCTATTAGACAGTGTTCGGTGTGACACCACTAGAAGCGCCGATATGCAATCTCTCGAGGGAAATCAAATCCACGTTGTGCCATCTCGCTTTATTCTGAGGTTTGAGTAGGTATGTCTAGGGTTCATGTTCTGGTACCATATTCTAGTACCCTAGGCATACCTACTGCTGCATGTTTTTTCATATCTGACAAGTTCATCAGGCCAACGGCAATCTCGGGCTACTAGTGAATTTGTAGAGAACGATTCCAACGACTTGATTGCTACTTGGCTGTCGGAAAAGATGCGGATACTTTTTTCTTTTTTTCTTTAGCCAAGATAAGATATCCTTCATCGCCATTATTTTTGATTGGGACACGCTTCAACGATTTGGGACCCAGAAAGAGAGGCTGAAGTGAATCATGTCAGAGAAAACACCGCCACCTACCTCTTCGTTTGTTTTTTGATCCGTCGGTGTAGAAATAAACCGACTTGTCTTCTAGGAATGCTTTCTGCTCCCAGAATGACCTGGAAGTGATAGTAACTTTAAAGTTTTACTCAAGATTCAGCTTGGGTATGGTGTAGTCTATCTTTTTGGAGGATTGGGAACCGTGACCATTCAAACACCGGAGAGGGACATCTAACACTATCCACCCCAAACTATCTTGAGTAAGTAAGATACCGACGTCGCCACAATTAGAAAGTAGAGTGACATAACTATCGCCGATCGGAAGATTGGGTGATACTTTCGGCGGGGATAAGGGATTTAAGGTCTGTCACGCCAATGGAATTTTCTTCAATGATAAATGCAATCGACTTCTGATGTCTTGTGCTGAGCACACCGCAGCACAGAGGTCGGTGTTCTTAGACTATGAGTGTTTTGCTCTCCTCTCGATTCCACGTTTTCGATTGAAGTTGCAAAATCTAGTCATTGAAAGAAATTCCTTGCTGAATTTCAAAGAATCAAGTAAATTCCTCTAGCCAAGTCCTTGAAATAACTGCCTATTCTCCACTCATCTACATATATTTGCTTACTTCACAGATAAATTCTTTAGACTTCGTAATACCGCATTCGCTTTTTCTTTAACGTGTTAGAAATTCCGATATACTCGTATTTAACATGACTTAGTAGCATAACTATTATCATTGCCGAAGACGAATAACTTCGTGGTTAAGAAAATATGCAAAGCATGCCTTAATCCTCAAGGTATCACTCCATTGTATGATAAAACATACTCTTTTGCCCGCAAGCAATAGATTACGGTTCTTTGCCAACGTCATCGTTACTAATTTGACACTTCAAGTTGAAAAATCCTGCTGTACGCTCTACTAGGAATATTCAAGGAATTCCGGAGCAACATTCTGTCATTTTCGTCGAGAGCACACATACACACACTTGCATAGTTTTCACCGTGTCACGGATGACTACAAATAAAGCAGAAAATTTCTTACGAATTGTTGAGTGTCCAATGAATAAATAACAACGGTCGTGATGGCATCATAGAGAACACCAATCCATTCGCTCTTCAGGCAAATGACCTCCCCGGTTATCCTCCATTGTCATTCAAGTGCACCAACATCCTGCTGATATTAACTATAAACCCTCTGTCAGGAAAAAACAAAAATCCCCCGTACAACATAGTATAGTACGACCAGGATGAGTAGAAAATAGAACAACGAAGGATCCTAAAAAAAATAATAATTTACAAACAAGGACAATCGAGGAAAAACAAACGACGACCTTGTGCAAAGGATAACCCATCCAACCAACATTTTTCATATGCGCCTTCGCGTTCAAAAAAACGAATAATCATAGCGTTTCCTAGGTGTTGAGCTGAAGATGAAACACAAGGATGAAATTTTCTGGAGGTCTGGGCGATGCGGAGGATTTTTCAGAATTTCGTGAGCATGACACATCTTTGTCATTCTGCACGCCTCGCGGGCTCTCTGCCTCCCAATCTCTTGGTCTCTGTGTGTGGTTATGTAGCAACGGTGTGGCGGTTGGCTGGCTTAATACTCGGTGACTACACGGTGACGAAGACAAATCCAACGATGACGAGCAAAATTCATAGAGGATCGAACAATGGCAGGCATCCTTTTTTGTAGTTCTCATAAAATCCACAGACAATCAACGTTAGCCAGTCAGCCAGACAGACACACAAGACTTTTCACACCCTCCCAACATGACGGGATTATGAACGAAAAAAATCACATCCTGCTAGTATGATTTTGAGTTTTTTTTAAGGATTTCCCTATAAAAAAAGGATGCTAGTGATGTTGTAAGGTGTTGGAAGTGAATCGAACTTGTCGCTCTGCTCTGCTTATTACATTTAAGCTAATGGAAGATGACAGTCTTGGAGATATTTTGCTTTTGTTTTCCAAATATTGGTTTACCTTTACCGAAATATCGCGAAATATAAAAAATAATTTCGGCTTGGCATTTATCGATATTATAAAACTGTTGAGCACGATATGAGCACGAATGATATCTCCAACTACCGACCCATTGCTAAACTCTCCTGCACACCCATGCTCTTCGAACGCAGTGTTCGCAATATAATGTTCTTCCATTGCTGACTCATCTACTCTCCTTACCAGCACGAATTTCTTAAGGGCAGGCCAACAACTACTAACTTAACGAAATTCGTATCTAGTTCCCTCGATAAAATCTCGCATGGAATCCTTTTTTTTAACTCATGTCTCTTGGCTTTCGACCTAGCCTCATTGCGTGGATCAAATCCTACCTTGAGTAGAGTTAATACCAAATCCTTTTTAGATCGTCTGTTTCTGACCCCATTAAATCCACCTCCGGAGTCCCTCAAGGCGGCCATATTGGTTCTCTGATATTCATTTTGTCTATAAATGACGTTGACAGTATCAACAAAGATTCTCACTCAACCATCTAAGCTGATGACATGAAAATTTTCAGGCACATATCCAATCCCGTTGACTCCCACCCACTCAAGTTGACTTGAATAACTTTTCAACCTGTTGCCGAATAAACTTTCTTAAGCTCAACGTCAACAAATGTCATCCTTTTTCTCGAAAACGTCTTCCAGCTGCTCCTCGATCCTATTTTATCTGTTACAAGCCCGTTCCTTCCGTAACTTTACTGCGCGACTTGGGTGTTATGTGCGACAGAGAACTAAATGTCCACTCTCATATGAATAACATTATCAGTCGAGCCAACTCTAGGCTCGGTTTCGTGAAACGTTGGTTTAAGGAATTCTCGAACTCTTACGTTACGAAATTTATCAGACCAATCCTTAAAGATGCTAGCCAAATCTGGCCCCCCTATCACAATTCCCATTCCTATCGAATAGAGGCTGTCGAGCGCAGGTTTACCCGTTTTACACTAAGCTGTCTCCCATAGTCTGACAGATATGTATGTATAACTTACCCTTATGTGGACTCTTTGAAATGTACAATATTAACGAACTGTCACTTTAAAAACTTCGAAAAGTTGCTGACTTACCGTTTATACATCAGATGTTAGCAGGAAACATCGATTGTCCTGCTCTGCTTAAAATGATTTCGCTTAACACGCCATCTGAGGTCGGTGCCTCTCTCCCGCCTTTATTTTCGACGCATCAATTATGGCTGTAACGAGCCAATGTCTGGAATACTACGGTGCACAAAGCTTGCTCGATTTTCACTGTAGCAGATCTGCCCTCAGAAACGCCCGCCGTTCAAAATTGCACTCCCCCTCCCTCTCCAAACTAGTCTTTTGAGTGAAAGAAACTAGCAACGAAAGGTAATCTTAGGACGGGTCAAGGTCAAGGAATATGAGACCTAAAGTGGAATTCGACAGCAGTCCTTGTTTTTTGGTCCTCCAACAGTCCAATTCGCTTTTTGCTGGTCAACACACACAACATACCCTAACAACGGCGGAAAAATATCGTCTGCGATAGCAAAAAGCGAAACCCCTTTCATTTACGACGACGACGACGACCTCGACGACTATGACAGGTAGATTGTTTCACTCTTCAGCACCGCCACAAACATCCGCACGCGAAATTTCATTTTACATTCGCTGTGTTCCATGGTGTGACATTCAGGATGAAAATGATGAAAATCCTGACAACGCTTTTGTGCGGCACCGAATCTTCTTCAAAATCTCACCATCAAAACTGCACTCGGACGCGTTGTGCACTAAATAAAGTTGGCGTTCTATTGTTGGTTAGTTAGCTCGCAAGCATATCGCCCCCATTCCTCGGTGTCTCCTTCTCGGCTGCGTTTTAAATGTCGGCCCTAATTGTATTGCCTTTGTGGCAGGGATTCCAAATTGATTTCAGGATATGTGCACACACATATCTCTGGGCGTGTGTGTCTCTTCGTTTTATGTAAATCGCTTTTATCTACGTTGTGAGATAAATACACCCCCGCTTTCAAAGGCTGCAACACCTCGACTGATGGCACGGCACTGGGCCCATTCCCCAACACGTCACTATGACTATGATGATGACTACACTGCCACAGACGACGACACGATGAGATGCAGGCAACCGCGGAAAAAGGGGGCGAACAGATGCGGACGAACCGATTGCAGATGCCTTGCATGCAATCGTTAAGCGCGATAGAATCAGCGTGGAGTGTTACATCCCCCTAGTCCAGACTCGGAAAATTAATATAAGCACAATGCCGTGTATTGGAGAATTATTAGTAGGAATTCACATAACGGTATGAAAACATGCACTTGCAATCCTCGACCGAAACCACAGCGGATTGCGTTCCAGCAATTATCTTTGGTGGTGGATCAATGTGCTGATATCTGTCTGCCTGTCGGGTTGCTGTCTTCTACTCTATTAATCTGGGAATGGTACATACACGCCGATGTGCATATGTGGAAGGTATTTCAGGCATTTTGAGTCAGCTAACGCAACTTTTGACGTTATTGAGCGAAGCAGTTAGCGCCGATGGTTGGTCTTGAAAGCGAGAAAATTCGTTAGATGATGCCAACACTGCGCGTGAAGTGAACTGAAAGGTCCACCCGAAAAGAGCTGAACTAGAAATTCAATTTATGTAAATGCTTCGGGCTTCGGGAATGCCACGGAATGAAGTAAAATTATTTCTGGTTGAGAGTCGAGGCATGCTTCACTTTATTGTTAATGTATCCATCAGTGGAATTGCGCTCCTATTGTTATGGTTACATTAAAAAGCAACGCATAAACTGAGCGAAATAATCCATTAACCTCTCAGACGTGCTTTCAAATGAAGCATACAATGTCTGTACACTAACACGCCCGCTATTATTATAAGGGTGTTTCGCAGGGAAATATGTTCATTATATGTATGTATACCTACTTGTATATTTGCGTGCATTTTTATCGGCAATGCATTAAGTGTTTTATTTCGACCTTGATCCGGAAAAAAAACAACGTTAAAAGGCGGCAGCTATGGATTACTACTTTGTGGCACAAACTTACAGCGGAAAGCGAAATGAGGTTAGAACTAGTGTTGTGAATTGCTGTTATGCAACACAGGCAATCACGTAGTGGTGTCACGTGGAATAACTCAAGGCAGTTAGTCTTCGACTTTGATAGAACTCGATTGCGTAACATTCTACCGAACTTCTTTCAAAGCCTTCACTTGAATCTTATTCAAAAAGAAGTATGATGTTGATTAAAATTTGTCAAAAATGAACATGAGTTGTATAAAAACGTCTTATACCCCACATTTCGCAAAAAAGGAGATCCGGACTCCCCATCAGCGTACAGACTGTTGTGCATGCTTGACATGGCCGGAAAACTACTGGAGAAGATGCTGAAGCCGCAACTGACAGAAGCTGTCCATAGAGCAGTTGGCTTATTTGAGAGAGAGCACGGTTTTAGAAAGAATCATTCCACAATAGGCGCAATAGAGGAACTGGTTAGGGCTGCCTAAGACAGCCAACATGGCAATCAGCGCTCGAGAAAAATTGTCCTGTTAGCAGCCCTTGATGTAAGGAATGGCTTCAGCTCAGCCAGCTGAAGCTTTACGATATCACAATACCTCCTGCGGATAGGATAGAAATATTAAGACCTGGAGCTGTTATACGACACCGAGGTTGGACCCCGAAGAAAGAAAATCACTGCAGGAGCAGCGCAGGGCTCAATCCTGGGACCTGATTTGTGGAATATCTCTAAATGACCGAAAATATCTTCCTGGTGATCACAGCAAGACACACCGAAGATGCACAGCGAAGACTTAACCAAGTGTTGAGACGCATGCATGCCTCGTTGGAAGACCATGGCCTCCTAGTCCTCCTGACTAGAAGGCAGATCCCGGCGGGTGTGGATTTTCGAGGTCGAATAACGGCAGGTCGAACCAAATACCCCACATTTCAAAACTGACGAATTTGTTAAAAACTTCCACAATCTTTGAAGCTTTTTTAAGACAGCTCATTGTGTTGTGGTCGCCTTGGCTCAGTGGTGAGTGTGTTGGACTGCTGAGCGAGTGGCGTGGTTTCAAGCCCCAGCCATGTCAACTGAACATTTTTCGCGGGACCACCTCTCGTCGAGGAATGACAAGTCTCTGGGAGTATTATCTGTCATGAAAGAGCTTCTCACTTCGCCGTTCGGAGTCGGCAATACATCGTGCGAAAAATGTATCACGCACAACATGAATGGTTGCGAAAAGCTAGGCCTTGGCTCATCCCGAGCTGTCGCGCCAGCAATTTTTTTTTTCATTATCTCATTTGTTTCAAAAGGAGGTTTCCGATAGCCCTTTCCCGAATTTCGATAGCGCGCTCTGTCATTATCCCTCACAATCCTCAGCGGATTACGAAAATACCATTAATTTAAGGTGATGCCAAATTTCGTTGATAACTGACACACCGCAGCTGAACCTGCTTCTGTAATCAGCTTAAATTAATTAAACAAATTAAAGGAAAAAGCAAAATCGTCCCTCTGGTCCCTCTCATCACAGCAATTAATCAAAATTCTTATAATCATTTATAAAAGTAATCGCCATTCAACTCATTATCCTTGCGTTCGTCATTGTAAATTCAATCCCATTGAACCTATCGACACAGGAAGCGAAATACAATAGGACGACTACGTCGACCATCAATGGCCTGGCATACGTTTGATTGGGATCCTGAAAGATTAATTCGAAGGACTCCTCTGCAACTCCTTGTGTCCACAAAGACGTTATTAATGAACTTTATCAGCACAAGACCCAGTGTGCCCAATCCACCAATACACACCAAGCCACAGTCACATTTGTACGTATACAAGGATCGCGGACAACGTTGATAATCAGCAAATTTCCAGTCGGTACAAGGACCCTGTTTTGTAATGAATGGTAGTCGCTGCAGCAACACCCTATCTGCAGTGGACCAGCCGAATGACAAAACGAACGACGACGACCGGAACAAGAAAAATCAACTCATTCAATTAATGATGGTGCGCCCCTTCAAATAATTTCACATTTTTCACTTTGCCAACAACACGAACCCACATTTTATCCACGGCCGACGCGCGGTGGTCCTGATAGCCCCTCCGACAATTTTAAAACGAACAAGAAAAGAAGGCAAAATGATCCCAGGCCGAAGGTGGCTGAGGCATTGTCACCCAGACCCAGTGCCAGTGGCAGTGGCAGTGCCACTACTGCCATCATCGGCATCTACAACAAACATTGAGCCACCCCCTCCCGATGGTCACAGCCACCGACCGACACCCGTAGAATTCCAATGGTTGCGGTCCATTCTGCACCATCTCTTCATGGCTTCGCCGACAATGTGTAATGGTTGTGCAAACAATTTGGGTTAACAATGGATGGTAGCATAATTAATCTTTTTCATGGCGGCAGCGGCGGAGTGGGTGGATGTTTAAAACAAACCAATACTATCGGCTTTACTTCCCTGTCTACCCTGGAAGGCGGCCGCACAAACAGAAGACGTCTTGTGAGAGGGAGAACCCTAAGCCGAGTTCGTTCCGTCAGGTGGATATTGTTGGGGCTGCCTGAACGACTCCTTGTGCCGATATCAAGTGGAAAGTCAAGTGGCATCCGTCTCCTTCAAAATGGGAAGTGTATGTATGTGCAAGGGTCTTATGCTTGTAAATGCTGCTTCGTAAGAGGGATTCCATCTTGAGGAGTAGCTGTGATGTTCATCATTTGGAAATTCATTTATTACGCCATTTGTAATCGATCAAAGTGAATTGATGTTAAGGAATTCTGTGTGAAGAGGCACAGAGCTGAGGAGATGTAATGCAATTGGGTGTTGGTCTGTTCATGATGGTCAAGTATTTTGTTGATTTCGTCGGAGAGAGTTTAAGGGAAAATCTAAATTCCTGGCATCGTCCTTGATTGGACAAACTAATTGAATGTTAATGCTAAATCTTAGCACCCACACTTTAAGATGGTATTTTGGATTCAGATGAACATATGATAGTGTCTCTTACCGTGCTTTCGATCCATGTGTTATAATAGGTTTTACAATCGCCCTGTATGATCAGTAGACCACAAAGGATTAGAGGCCCTATCGCCTAATGGGTGGAAGGACTTGACGAGCCCACTTGTAGAAAAGGCATAGGTAGCCGAAAGCCTTCCCGATGAGTGGAAGAAAGGAATGATCGTCAAGGTCCCCAAAAAAAGGTAATCTTATGTAATGCGAAGACTAGAGAGGTATTTGTGTGCTGCTTGCAGTAGCCAAGGTCATAGCTAAAGTAATTTTGGAGCGAATAAAGGAAGAACTGGAAAACACACTCGATGCCGAACAAACAGGTTTTCGCTCTGGATCCTCCTGTGTCGACCACATCAATACCCTACGGATAATCATTGAGCAATGCGTTGAATATCGTTCGCCACTTCACCTGCTGTTCATTAATTTCGAGAAGGCGTTCGACAGTGTCAACAGAAATTTTGTATGGGTTGTCTTGCGCGGGAGAGGCTCAAGGTTCCACGTTCTGCACAGAGGAAGGCTGTCAGAGGAATTCGAGATCCAAAGTGGGGTTCGACAAGACTGCGTTCTTTCACCAATATTATTTTTACTGGTGATTACGGATATGCTTCGCGCTATGGAGGCATTCGATGGACTCTTACATTTGAACTCAAACAGCTTGACAACGATGACGACGTATGCCTATTATCACGTAGGATCATGGAACTCCACCAAATGACAGCGGGTGTTGAGAGAGAGGTAAATGTCGTGGGATTGAAAATGTACACAGGCAAAACTAAGATTACCAGGCTCGGAACGAACTCATCATCTTAAGTTATCATCGCTCGAAAACTGTTAGAGTCTCGACCGATGGTGGAACCAAACAAGATGTTGCCAGCCGAATCGGCAAAGCGAAGTCTACGTTTGGAATGTTATCCATAATATGGTGAAGCAATGTTATCAGCTTTAAAGCCAAACTTCGAATGTTCGTTCCAATGTTGAATCCGTGCTGTTGTATGGGCGCAGCACTTGGAAAGTGACTTCTATCGCAAGAAAGCTACAAACGTTCGTTAGTCGTGGCTTAACCATATCTCTAACGAACATGAAACGAAAGGAACCACCACCCAACCCCGAAAATGCCAGAGATTGGCCACACATTTCGAAAAAGTGCCAACTCCATTGCTAATACGCTATGAAATGGAATCCGCTTACTCAAGATGGCAGCAGAGTAGGTCGACCGAGAAATACATGGCGCATAACAGTTGATAAACTGACGCATATTGTCAGAAAACCGATGCACACGATGGCGCGTAGATAAAGTAGAGGCCTTAGGACCCACAAGGGGAAACAGAACATAAGTAGTAAGCAAGTAAATAAGTAATGATATAACACTGCCCTGACGTGTACCCGTAGTTTTAAAGCACAGAGGCCGACACCAACCTAAGCTCAGTGTAGACTGCTTATACCCTTGAGCATCGACAAACGCCCTGAGTGTTAATTCCATATGGTACAGCGGTTTTTCCCTAATCGAAAAGGAGTTTAGATAGACGAAGTCTTTAATCACCTCAAACTTCATCTTGGGACTTTTCAAAGATTGAATGTTGGATTTCGCACACTGGTTTTCGATAGTCAAATGGCAGCATTTAACATTGTCTGAGCCCATGTTTGACAGTACAGCAATAATAGCGACTTCCTTTAAGCAGCCTTTACGTCCGTATCGATGGGTTTTCTAAAAAAAACTTTCAAAACTCCACAGATAAACTGCTGATAGTGGTTTTAAATTAAATAGTTCCCCACCACTCAGAGTTGAATTAAATAAAAATCCAGTGACACCAGACGAACAACCGATTGAAAAACTCTGAAACACTTATAACCTTTCACAATTGCAATTCAAAAGGCTGATGGACAACGTAAATTTTCCAACTAACCATGCTTCGACTTGTGTGACATTAAAATGAACCCTCAATGGAACGAACAGTTATCCTTTCATATTTATTCATTCAATAACGCCTCGATGTCCATTCTTAAGAAAAGGAAAATCATTGCAAACCGAGACTCATCTAAAAAAGGAAATGTCTAGCATTACATCCTGCAGACGAGCCGTCACATACATATCCAGTGTCCAACCCACACTGTTCCCATTCACATTTCTGTCTCCGTTCGAGCCATAGTGTGCACAACAATAATCATGCAATTCAACCAGGCTAATGGAACCTGATTCGAATTGTTCAATCCAGTTCGTGTGTCGACGACGACAGAGACTCAGAGACACATTCTCCCTGGAAACTTACTTAAAGAGATACCCCAGGACGTATACGTAACCTTTTTTATGAATTTAATCCAACGTCCTGTCCCATTTAGATATCAAAACTCAAGCATCCTGTATGTCAGGGTGTAGGTAAATTCTCCGCCCCCTTTGTTGCTCCTACTCAAGACTCCATGCCAGCGGCGGGGTGCATTTCGCTTTAAAAACCAATTACATTAAAAAGATATGGCGCAGCGAATGTGTCTCTTAAATGCTCATTAAAGTGGATTTTAGAGGCAATGACGAAAAATGGAGAAAAAAAAACTAAGGAAACTTATACCACGGGAAGAAGGGGTTTCATTTTATTTGCAGTTTCTTAAAGATTCCTTGAAAAGGGTTGGCAAAACGGACTCAGCATGGACGGGGGTGAGCCTGGACAGGGAAGGGGGTCCTCTCATGACGTCGGGATATTGTAAGATTCGAAAAGTTTTCGCTTTTCGGAGAGAGAGCGGGTGGGTTCATGGAAAAACGATAATGATCAGACACTTAGGTTTTATAGCACTTTCATTTTGATAGGAATCCTTCGGCCGTTTTGAGCAGAGGCCTTACAGGCACCGGAAAGCACCCTCGGCCAGACGTGTTCATATGGAAATATCTGACATGTAACGATCTAGAACCCATTTCCGGGAGCAAATCAAATACTTTACTGATTCGATCTTCGGAGTGAATTTTATGGTTTCGAAATTAAGATCCTTGTCGGCGGCGGTAGTAAATATTTTCATATTGGTGAAGTGATTTTCCACGGAATGTGGGTAAAATAGAGGAGAAAAAAAAAACTGTTTAACGACTTTGGTTTTTACCCAAATGTTAAGGTGAAATGGGTGTGTGGCTAATAAAGGAAGTCAATGCAGTGGACGTTTGCCTTTGCCAATCATGGCTATTGTTTATGTCCCACAAGAAGGTAGTTGCTTGCATGCAAAAGAGGGTCGTAGTTATTCTGAATCCTGCAACT
This sequence comes from Matsumyia berberina, assembly GCA_917880715.2. Classification (NCBI taxonomy): domain Eukaryota; kingdom Metazoa; phylum Arthropoda; class Insecta; order Diptera; family Syrphidae; genus Matsumyia; species Matsumyia berberina. Next base: position 16,980,283 of record OU862872.1, on the reverse strand, counting down.
GGGTAAAATTGGCGTATAACTTTTTGAACTGATTTTGTACTTGAAATGTTTATAGTTGAGAAAACAGTTAGCTATCTCAACATATTGGCTTAGTGGTTAGTGCGTTAGACTACTGTGCGATGAGCTGCGCGGGTTCAAGGCCCAGCTCCACCTCTTATTGGGGAATGACAAACCTCCGAGAGTATAATTTGTCATGAAAAAACTTCTTAATTTGGCATTCGGAATCGGCAATAAATGGTAGGTCCCTTCCATTTGTGCGAACAATGTAACACGCACAACATGAATGGTTGCGAGAAGCTAGGCTTTGGCTCATCCCGAGCTGTCGCGTAAGCTATTTATTTTGTAATGTTGTAGTTCGCTCAAGTTATCGAAGAGATAGGCTCCTAGATAGACCTTCCATCTTTTGGGATAGGGCAGGACAAGTGCAAAGGTAATGGAGGATCGTTTCTTCCTTCTCTTCGTCCCTGCAGCTCCTGCAAAAGTAATTTACGAAGAGAACCATCCTTCTGGCATGAAGGCCAATGGGATAATGGCCAGTAAGAACACCAATGACGGTGCTAATGAGCAACCTTTTGAGCAAGATCAAATTTTTAAATCAAGTGGGATTTAGCATAGGTCAGATCTCTCTGGTGGTGGTACCATTCCTTCATCTTCAGTTTGTCTTACTTATCGCGTCGTACTCTAAGAGTAGTTTACATGTAGCGAATGAAATACCCAGATTTCTCCTTTCCGGCAGGATGTCCAGAGTAGAACCACGTTTGCCGAGTTCATCGGCCTAACAGATCCCTGGAATGTCCCTATGACCGGACATACTCGTAGGTGAATGGTAAAATGTTCTGTCAGAGATGAGCGACAATCAAAAGTAGCTTTTGATGTACAATGTACATGTTACCGATTCAAGAGATTTTATAGCAGCCTGGCTAGCGTTAGAAATTGTCATGTCCTTGAAGAATATCACATTGTACCAAAGCCTGTATAAGGCTTCATTGATCGCCATAATTTCCGCCTGAAAAACGCTACAGTGATCTGGTAGACGCAAGGGGGTGCTCAGGTTAAGCATACCGGAGAAAACACCACCTTTCACTCCATTATCGATTTTGAAACCGTCGGTATAGTGCTCCGCTAATGCTGATCTTTGCACTAAAGCAGTCTTAACTACTCAGGATAATTTTATTAGTTTCACCTAAAGCTCCTAAAGTGATAAGGGTTTATTTTTTTATTTTCAGCTAGTACCGCAGAAGAATTTAGTAAGACCTTTAAACCATCATCTTCAAGGATTGATTCAATAAGAGGTGTGCGGTATGTTTTTTCACTAAAATTTTAAATGATTAGGGAATTCAAGATTGTAGGCATGGGCACTACGCATGAGAGACGGTACTAAGCGAATAACATCCTCAGCTTCTTTGGCATGATGCCATCTTTTTCCGGAAAGTTCTCATCCATTATATTCCAGTAGTACAAGTATCCTCAAATCATTCCGATAAATCCTTAGTCAAGACCTTGTTCTTAAACATGGCGCAAGGAAGTAGTTGCAAGATGATAACTTCTGAACATAAATCAATTTTCTGTTAGCTTTATACAACCTGCATCCTTGTAGTGCAGTGTGCAGATGTAGTTAATTTACTTTACGCATGCATATCCTTGCAATAAGCCTGCCATGTTGAACAAAAAATTTAGAAAGAACTACTACGTTCATGTTTGACTTTAAATTATATCTCTGCACTGAAGCTTGTGCAATATGGCTAACGCACCTGTAACTACGGAACATGCAAACATCTCAGCGGCTGCTTAGCTTCGCAAATCTCAAACAAAAACATTTCATTGCCGCACTACGCTCTTCAAATTGAATTAAATATTTCGGAAAGCATCCACAAACGCCGCACGAAACTACACAAAGATGTATCCCATTCAGAGTCCTGACTGCTGCTTTAGAAGTTCTGCTAACATCATGCCAATGCCGCGGTGCGGAATAGAATAAGGACTCTAGCAGGAGCAAAGCAAAGGATGACTTTATCCCATCACTATATGTAATGTATTAGGACTGCACGAGTGACTTCCATGTGTTTTGTATTTGACTACATCTTCCCGCACGTGTGTGTGACTTTTTAAACAATAATGTCCTGCCTGTGTAGACGATACACGAAATTTAATCAAGGCGCAGCTTCCCTGCGAAATGAACAACACAATATCCTGTTGTGTGTTGCAATGTAATAAAAAATACTTGCAGCAGAGATGCGTCTCACATGACTTAGGGAAAACTTCAAGTTCTTTTCCGTTGTATGTCTGGCATGCATTCATGGAGCGGGACAGGTACCATCGGGTGTCTTGATGCACATTTTGAGGTGTTTGTAATGCAAAAACTTTTTCCTGCTTGAGCTGCGTTTAAGTGAATGCTGCAGTGCTGCTTTCTGCTCAATTCTGAGAGAATTCCCATTCATTTCTAGTGCGGCGGATAATTTGCGTTGCGAGTAAAGACGTGTGCTACTTTTGAAGCAAATTCGGTGTTATAATTTTTGCACCACTCCGAGCTTTCATAGAAATTGTACTATGTTCAGGTTCTTTTTTTTAATTATTGTACTTGCTTCGGAGTGGAGTATCCAGTGCAGAGTATGTGAGATGAACGCGATCAACAGATTCTGGAAAATTAGTTTCTGAAATTCAGTTATGAAATTGACTTGATAAAAGTTTTTTGGATTATACATATGTAAGTTGTTGCCAAATATTAAGACATGAAAACGTTGAGCAGCCTTTTTGCATAAGTTGTGAAACTTTAGCTAGTGAAATGTGTTGGGAAGACTTCACTGGAGGCGTGTACTTTTATCAGTGTAGTGCGGACTGACTATCGATGTAGATATCGATGATTCTGTCAGATACCTCCTTCGACTTAATTTCCTAGAAAGTGCCGGGTGTCTGCGACTAAATCTAAACAGAAAACTTGTGCGGAAAGAGAATATCGCCCACAGCTCTTGGAAGTCCGTAGTAAGAATTTAAAAGCCAAACCCATAGAATCCGTTCTCTCTGACGCCTCTTATATGTCAGAGATGAGCCAACAAATATATGGCAAGCGTGTATTCAACCAAGCTATCAGATGCATACGTCAACGTGACTCGCGGAAACGTAACGTAAAGATTGTATTACTTTTGATCATCATCAAGGGCCTTCTCGCAAAGCTGTGGTGAATTTAATCGATAAATTTGATCGTTTTGGACAGGTTTACGATGCGAAGACTACAAGTCGTGTTGGCCCGGCAAGGTCATTTGAAAATATTGCCTCCGTAGCTGAGAGTGTGACTGAAAACCCAAGTGTGTTGGGCCTATCCGGAATCACTTTGCTCCGCATTTTGAATAAGGATCTTGGCCTACATGCTTATAAGGTGCAGTTGACACAAGAACTGAGGCCAGCAGACCACACACAATGCCGTACTTTCGCTAAAAAAAATGACACCTCTTGCTTGATGACCCTATATTTACCACGCCTTCGGACTCTGTAGTATCCGTAAAGCCTTTAAGGCCGATATCAAAGCTTTGGTATGGTAAGTAAGGGTGACGGGAAGGCTTCTCACTTAGGCCTTAGTCGGGCCCGTTGTATTCCCCTCTATTAAATTCCGAAATTATAGAGGCAGAGCAGATTTGGGACGAATGTTGGAAGGGATCAACCTCTTCGTTATTTTTTCTTTGGTGAAATCGAAGATGTGACTGATTCCTTTGTTCTTGAGATGCTTTAGGTCCGATATCTACATGGACATCAGGATTTTCTCTCGCATTTTCATTAGTGCTGGGCAGTGGCATAGAAAGTGTTCGATATCTTCTTCTTCTATCCTGCAATTTCTACAGATCTCTGTGGAACAGTCTATGCATGTGTTAGTTGAGATTAATGTTGCCACTAGCTTCATTTGCTCACTACCTGAACCTAGAACCTTTCTATTAAGCAATTTCTTTCGTTTATTTGTTAGAGTGATCTGATAGTGATCCTCGAAGTCCCCTTCCATCTTCTCGTTGATTGCTGAAAACAGCAACCTTTGCCAAGAAAAATCTTCTCAATTCATCTTGGGGTATCGGCAATAAAAGCTGTAGATTCCTTCTTTTGTAAAATATCACCCAAAAACGAGAATTCAGGTCATGGCCACACTCGGCTTTTAGGGTCACCATTTTTTTAATCATTTACTTTCAAACTTTTAAAACTGACCGGGGCATTGCCCTCTTTTTGGCAGTATTGAAAAAGGCACCTTAGGAGAATACACGTTCAATACTTCCTGCTCGTAACCTCACTCTGATGTGGCCAGAAATTAAATTTTAGCAATCACCTCAAGGCGTTTAAGACTTCAACGGAAAGCGGAGTCAATAGACAGCAAGGTTCCTCTTTGAATATAAGCCGATCCTACTGCGTGAAGCGTACTTTCCACTTGTACTGAAGAGACTTGCTAGACCTGACTTATTTCTATTTTTATTCCGATCGTTGTGGGTATACCCATTACAATTAGGGTTGATAAAAAAGAATCGGAGCCATCAGCAAGTATACATAGGTCTCCAAATATTCAAAGAAAAGAATTCGAATTCTTTCGCAAAAAACATCTTCACACTGTCCTCACTAAGGGCTTATCTAAATAAGTTGTCTTAAAGCTACCAGCCACAGTATCGCTTCTCGAAATTTCTCACATCCCTTGAGGTAGTAGTATCACAAGTGATCCAATGTTTAGATAGGTACACACGTGTAGTGTTTTAGGACAAATATTTTTACTGCCAGTTTGAAATGAGTTGATAGAAGAAACCGAGCGTTAAATTTACTACCTTCGCCCGCTCTGAGCGAATGTGTACCAACATACATATGTATGTTTCGAAATACAGTACATGCTCCCTGTAGCCTTTGCTCTAGTCGTTGTTTTTTTACCCATTAATTTCTGTGGATGTTTTCTCTCCTTTTTTTTTTTTTTTGTTGTTAGCATCTAACATTCCCTTGCAAGGACCTTTGTTTATTTATTCTAAGGTTTGTTTTTTGTTGCCATCCTCACTTTCATGTAGTTCGTCTATCTCTCTAGTTTTGCCACTTTGTACACACTATCCTTGTATCGTTCGCACATTTAAAGCATTTAGTGTTTAACACTATCATCGTCCTTTCAGTGGAAATATTTGCGCAAGTAAAGGGAAGTAAAAATACAAAACCCACAGCTATGCACACATGCATGGATGTGTGTGTGGGTGTGTGTATGGCGGGAGTTGGGGAGGCATAGTCAAAGCAAACTTTATTCTTAAGCCGAAACAAACACAAATGGCGTACAGAAGACTGTGTGTCTCGTCGTTCTTGTTGGCGTTCCCGTTGTCTTCGTTCGACAAAATTGCTCCTTTAATCTAATTATCCTCGATATAAGGAGTTAATGTGTAATTCATCCTTGTAAGGACGACATACTTATACTTGTGTGCTTCCTTTCTCTTAATTTTCCGAAATTGCACAGTAAGCGTATAATGCCCTCCCCCAGTTGGGTGAGTGGTGTTGTATTGCTCTAGGGATTTCGACCATAGGAGATTCCTAATTAAAGTAACCATGGTGGTAGTAAAACAAAATTTACTAATTTTTTTTATTAGACATTGTGAGTGGACAAGATTAGCACACAATTTGTACTTTTGTTGTGATGTGTCAGTGAGTAGTTAGTTTAATGATTTCACTCATAATTGAGTCCAGCTATCAAACAGCCTGGCTTAGTATGGTTCTATTCGGTAGAGGAATATCCTAGCCCGGTTTTAAGACTTTTTTCATTCTACTAGACATCAGCTCAATGCTCATTTGCTCATTGTAATGCCTCTGACCACCACACTGTTGTTGTGATAAAGGGTTGAGAAGCCTTTTTGCCGTTAATACCTGTGAAACCAATTATTGGACCAATATGCAATCATTGCACTGAAGTTAAGCAGCTTGAACAATTTCGAATCCAACTTAAGACAGAGCGCCCTGAGATTAGACCAGTCCAAACTCTGGAAAGCGAGTTCCAATTGACACACCCAGATATTGGACAAATATCTGGGCATAAGTGTCGATTCTGACTACATGATTCCGTATCTGGACTGCGTCAAACCTTTCTCCTGCATCTTCCAAAGCAGAGAACAGTGGGAAAACAAAGAAATTCATAAAGAAAAAAAGTCCATCTACACGGGTGCAGGTTTGTTTTCTGAGGAGCTAGGACTCAGTGTTTTCCAGGCAGATGTTCTTAAAGGGATCAGAGCTGCCCTATTGGCGTCAGTGCTCACGGTATCACGGGAGGACATCGCGATCTTCATAGACAGGCGGCTATAAAAGCACAATTTACATCTAAGCTTGTACAGTACTGTCGCGAAGAGCTGAATGTTCTTGGCATGTAGTCAAATGTAAAACTCTGCTCGGTCTCGCGAAAATTCTAGAAGGCTATGGCCAGAAAATAATAAAGCCAGAACCACCAAGCTCGTGCATATGGACAGGAAATGCCTGTCACTACTGGTGTTAAATTAATTACAGACCACAATATGTTCAGGTATTATGGAAAAAAGCTGCACCTGATCTAGGACGATCTATGCAAAGGATGCGGGGAAGAAGAAGTACATGGGACGAAGAAGTCATTGGCATGTAGGATTATAATCGACTAAATGCTCTCAATTTTCAGGCAGTTCAACGTAGGGACTGCTTCTTTCAACCTTAAATCTACTATGACCTTGAAGAATGTAAGCCCTGTTCTCTGTTCTTCTTCTTAAGTACTGCCTCCATGTGGAGCTAGTTTCTGTTTTTATCAAGTTGTTTGGTGCATTCAAAGAACATGTATGTACATATTTGGCCTTGTGAAAAACACCTTCCCGTCGACAGTCAGAGTCAGAGTCCTCTTCTAGCGTCCAACGTGTATGCTCAGCCTTCTTAAGCCGGCAATATTGTCTAAAGTACACAGGTGCCTTCGTTCCCCTTTGGTTTCTATTGGTCTTGCACTGTCTTCTTTGTAAGTTGTAGACCACCTGTATATTGATGATCGCGGCCGGTTTATAAAATAAATAAATAGCTGGCGCGACAGCTCGGAATGAGCCAAGGCCTAGCTTCTCGCAACCATTCATGTTGTGCGTGTTTATATTGCCCGCACGAATGGAAGGGACCTACAATTTATTGCCGACTCCGAACGGCGAATTGAGAAGCTCTTTCATGACAGATTATACTCCTGGAGGCTTGTCATTCCCCGACGAGAGGTGGTGCCGCGTAAAAATTTTCATTGTTCCTGCCTGGGGCTTGAAACTACGCCGCTCGGTCAGCAGTCCAACGCACTAACCACTGACCCACGACGACCACCGCCGACCACGGCTGCCGGTTTAGTCGTTAATTACTTTTCAGTTCCTTACAGCAAATACTATGGCCTATGATGCGAAGTAGTTATCGGCTTTGGTTTCATCGTATACTTGTCGTCGTTTAACTCCAACGCTGATTACCTTGAATTGTAGGTTTTTTTTTTGTTAATTGTCTACCCAAAGGACATCATTCACAACTATTTCAACCGACTTCTACACACATCTCAGCGACTCTGTCTTGTTCTAATATTTGGGGACTTTATTAATTTATATTAAGCGCAAGAATTACCTGCTGCACTCGTTCAGTCACTCAGGACTGCAAACCTCCTCGCAATGAGAAATAAATCGCACACCAGAATTAGCTATGTTCGAGAACCAGACAACCAAATAGGTGTTGCACTTAATGACTACCGATATTTAAGTCTGGGCACCTTCCACCCTGTCATAGATTAAGGAAAATACCTTTCTTTCAATCTATTGTCCTCAAACCTAATCACCCTTGCAGCGCAGCAGACACAGCAGTCAAAGCAGTCACAGCAACTATGGCAAAGCGTTCCAGGATCTGCATCATACCAGGCTCCCCCAGCTACCTAATATCCTTTTATGAATTCCAATCACGCAAAGCGAAGTTCATGTTTTTGTTTCGTTTCGATCTGCTTTTCGTTTTATTTTCTTGCCAATTTTTGTTATCCTTTTTCAATTCCTCCACCTCAGCCATGCCCACGAGCGTCTGATGATAGGTGGCACACTGTGATTCCCAATTTATTGCTCCCTTTGTGTTGTTTCTCGTAGGCAGAGGCGGCAAGGTAGCTACCAAAAACTATGTACTACCACCCCCACTTTTGTCTAGAGGAGGCGAACAGAAAAAAGAAGAACGAATCGACTCTGATGATGTTGATGATTTTTCCTTTCCGGATTAAATCACGAAATTCCCCAAAAATATGAAATTTGCTGTTCGGCGGGTGTGTGTGTGTGTGTGTGCCTGGGCGGCATCCGAGGGTGATTGGCTGTGTGTGATTGTTTTTCCCTTTATTTGCTTTTCATTTCTTCGTTATGCCAATGCAATTGTGTGACCATGTTGTGGCAAATTCCTTGTTCCTTCCCCGGTCGCCCTCGAAAAGCCAAACAAACAAACAAACCTTGTTGCCTGCTACGAAGATGATAACGTCAATCCAACACGAGGGCGAAAGACACACACTGGCAACTAGGGTGGCATTGAACAGAAAAAGTTTTGTTTACTTTTACATTAATTGAATGTAATTGATTAGCTTTTTGGGAGAAGGAGCCTTTTTTGGCAGAGGACGCGGCAGCGGGCGGCGAACGGGCGAGCGGGCGGGCGGAACGGGTGCGGTGCGGCACAGCCATGAGTTTTTGGTTTAATTGAGGCACGATTTTTGGTAAGACCAGGGGGCTGGTTGTATAAACAAACGGGACTGGTTACACCGGGGCAGGGTGGTGAATAATTAAGAGTGGGCGAGCAATCGAATTGCTTTGATGAGAGAAATTGAATATGATTGGGTTTTTTTTTCTTTTCCTTTTCCTTATTCTTTTTCTGTGAGCAGCCGACAAGGCCCTGATTTTGATTGTCTGATTGATTAAAGGTTTCCCAATGAATTGCGAATAATTATTCATGGTTAATGTTGGATTGCTATGAGTGTTTTCTCTGTGATTTCGCATTGAGTGGGTGTGTTCAGTGCAGTGGCCATAAAGCGGGCTCCGTCTAAATGTGGGCCAAGGCCTTCCGCAGTGGAACGGCGTAAAAGTGAAAAAGGGCTGCACATTCCCCGGCGGGATATCATGACAAAGTGCCATTAAGCGAGTGTTTGTGTGTGTTTTGGTTTTTTTTTTTCCGCACATATTTCTGTAATTTTATATTTTTGACAAATTCCTTTGGCGGATGTAGTCCTTCAGTGTTTTACGCGCGCTAATTGCGTCCAGGATATTATATTGCCGTCACGTGTTATTGTTCGCTTCTGTTGACAGTAAAAATGTGAGGACATGATTCATGTTCCGCCAAAGACAAAAGCACAAACAAAACAAAAAACATATTTGGTCGTTTACAACTTTAACCGTCTCTCTTCTGTTTTTTTTTTTCTCTTGGTGATTGGAAAGGACAAATTAATAAATGGGTGATAATAAAGGGATTTAGTGGTGGAAGAATCTGTTTAATCGATGCAAAAATCACAAATGGGGGAAAAAAAAAAATGTTCCAAGGATAACTACGCGAACTTTTACCCCACGCGGGCAATATAAAGGAATAATTAATTTTTGCCAGAGAGCCACAGACAGACGAATTTTATTCCGAGCAATTAAGTTTTATAACAGATTTTTTGATAAATTATTTTATTATTCCGTCAAGTTAGTTTTTTATGTGATTTTTGTTTTGGCGAAACTTAGGCTCTGGATGAAGCACGAGTTTATGGCCAACTTCAAGGCGGTGTAAAGTAACTCTGTGACCCAATTCGCGATGATTAAGTTGGTAAACACACATTTTTTGTAGCTCATCGATGAGTAATATCAATCGATTCGGTCACTTTTAAGATTTTTTAATGGTTTGAACTTTAGCGATAAATTGTGGGAGTTGGATGTTCTATCAGTACCAATGGGGAAGCTTAGATTTGTTGACTCATTTGACTATGAAAAAGTCATGGTGGAGTATTAGTTCTGAGTTTCATCTAATCCTGTCACTGCCCACAGCTTGGGGCGTGAAAACGCTTCATTACTTCTGGCCATGGTTTAGTGGTCAGCATCATTGCTTGTCACGCTGAAGGTCCGCGTTTAACTGCTGATGCCGAAAACATTTATTTCCCACAAAAATAAATAAACGATCAACTGTGAAGGTTGTTGTCGATTCTATTGCAAAGGAGTAACACTGGCAGTAGAGTGCCATGGCTAGAAGAATTGATTGACCTGATGATGATTATGATATCAGAAGATTCGAAAAAAAATATCATGCGTGAGTTATAGTAATTAAAAGTACAACAAATATCCCCAGTTAGTCTGGACACCATCCTCAGACGTCATTGAAACCTTATACTATCGGATTTTCGAACCACTGCACCTCGCTTGCGCTGTGTGAATAAAATCATAAGGTCCGAGTGGATTATAAAACAGAAAAAAAATCGGAGAGCGAACTTACGACAAGCGCTGAGCGTACATATGTATAAGATGCAATTTATGGGACTTGTCAACCACAAAAGAGAAATGTTCTTGTAATGGAAATAATATGAGCACGCAGCTTGACCAATGACCAGAGATCATTGAATGCTAAGAAGCTCTTCAGAAATAAATTCCTACGACATCTACTATGGTGACTGATGCCACGAACAAAGACAGCGGTTGTTTGGATGCAATTTTGCTGTTCAACTTATCAACTTTTAGAGGTTGACTAATGAAAGACAGTTGCAGCTTCCCCAAGTAAGCAAGGGCTGAGGATCAGAATTTGCAACATTCGCAGTATTTGTTCTTACACACCATCAAAGTTGACAAGGCATCTTGGTGAATTTTAATGTTTTAGGTAGAAAAATCAAGTCAAACTACCACATTACCAACCAAATTCATCACGTTGGAGAGACACTCCTCCAGCGTTTTAAATGCATGAACGCTATGAGATACAAACATCGGACCATTTCCCTTTTTGAAAGTGTAGGGATGCGAAAATCGCAACCAGAGGCACTACCCTGAGGAATGTCAATGATAAAGTGCTACAACCGCAACAGACTGCAAGAGCATTTGCTGTTCGAACTTCGAAAAGAATAACAACGATTGCAGAAGACTAGTGGCGGTATTTAAATACCAATTAAATTAAACACCAATTTCTGTGAAGTACCTCTTCTGATAGGGAATTTCATATGTATTTCTACATATGCCAATTCGCTGCTTATTCTATTGAAAGACAATAAGCAGCAGGTGTAGCAGATACGCTGTTCTTTGATTATCTGAAGGATAATCGTCTACCCAGAAGGAACCGAAAGGGGGCATTCTGTGACGATGTGAAGAGAGCTTTCATTGCTCCCCAAGCATAGTCTGCAGGTAGGGTCCGGTGACAAGCCAAGCTTGTGTAGATGCCGTTTTAGGCTGCAGTGGCCACTTAGGATACCGGTTAGAATTTTAAGGTGGTGCCTGCTCAGATTCGGAAGAAGCTTAGATTTCTTTGTGGAAAAAGTATTTAGTGGATTTTTTCCAATCTAAATTACGTTGAATTTGAGCAGGGTTTGTTCACTCGTGAATTTTTTGAAGATGGATTTGCTTACTCCACAGTCTGGTTTAGGACTAGTGAGGAAGTAGTTGCACCTATCTTGGTCAGTGTGTCCGCTGTTTCATTGCCGACGTGGGTTTGTGAGCGGGGATCCAGTGTAGTGTGACCAAGTTTTTCCTAGTTCACGAGCAATTTGGCTGCCTCTAGGACTTGTTTCGATTTTATAATGCCTGAGTTCTTCGCTCTTAGCACAGTTTGACTGTCAGAGAAGATAAAGCCATGGAAGTTATAAAGCAAGATTAAGCTTGTGCATTGATTAATGACAAATATTTCACCCTGGAAGATCGATGAGTATATGCCTAAGCTTACCAACTCTCCTAACATTCCAGCCCCAGATGCACTGCTCATTTTAGAGCCGTTCTTGTACCATACTTGGTCGTACTCTGACGGACGGGGCTCGAACTTTTCCCAGTCATCACTGTTAAGTAGTTTCGTTTAAAGCAGTACCATGGAAGAGTATCATCCAACGGCATGTTGAACCCGCTGCTTTGGAGTAGGGAGGAAAGCATGTCACAGCATGTGTACAGGTCAACAATGGCTCGAAACTTAAAATGACATTTCTTGCTGAATGACCCTATATATGTAAGTCTGAGACATCGTCACATCGTCACAGAATGTCCCGCCCTTATCCATGTGAGAAAACGGACCCTAGGCAGTGAACTCGTTTCACCAACGGCGCTTGCCACGCTCCACCCAGAGAGGCTGATTAGCTTCCTGACATCCTCTGGAGCAGACAAACTGCTCTAAACTCTCGGGAAAGCACAATAGGCCTCTTTATGAGACCGCAGTGCTAGAGTGGACAAACCGCTCCCCACTAATAATAATAATAAGTCTGAGACAATAATACTTAAGAGCTACGGGAGAAATCGGGTAGATACATAAATGCAAACGATATCGGAGAGGTGCTTGAACGCCTAAAAGAATTACTTTCCCCATAAAATCAGGTCAAGCGGGGTTTTCCGTTTTACTTGTATATTTCTTAACAAAAAATAAATAAATCAAGTTCAAACAACTTCTCTGGAAGAATAATTAAAATAATGCATAATTCAAGCTTGAACAACATTTCTTTAAGAATAATTGTAATAATTCGCTGTAGGTCATTATAGCGTTCCGCAGGCCGCATTCGCGTGTGATACTTTCAAGGTCATCGTTTTCTTATTTGTTTAATAAAATACTTGCCGAGCAACAAATTCTGGTTTGGAGTGTGATTCTCATCAGCACATTGCTGTTAAACAACACTTCATCACAGTTCTTTGCAGACCATGAAACTGATAACATCTCCAGTAATTCTCGTTTTGTTCATCAGCTCGTTTTTATACTTCAACGTATCTGCTTATGATATGTTAGTAAATAATTTCTACGAAATTTTGAATTTTTTTTTTTTTTGTCTTTTGTTACATGCATTTCCTTTCAACAGTGTACCTTATGTCTTCGGGGGAGTTTTTACCGCCAAGGATGAGTTCCCGTATATGGTAAAAATAATTTATTATGAAATTTAATTATTTATTTAGTGAATCTTGTGCATAAGGCTGCATTTGGCTGGAGGAACAATGAAACGAATGAGACGGACTACCTTTGTGGTGGAATGCTGATTGCTTCCAACTTTGTACTAACTGCGGCACACTGTTTGTTCCTCGACGGGTCAGTTGGTCACGTTTAAAATTTTAAACTTTTATATACTTTTTTATGATGAACCTTAGAAAATTGCCGAGCGAAGTTGTCTTAGGCGGAAATGCTTTAGATATACGCTCACCTGAAAGGCATGAAGTGAAGAACTATTCGATTTATCCTGAGTATGAAAGCAATCAGGCCTATTATGACATAGCACTGGTTGAGCTTGCTGAAAGTTCCAAGTAAGTTAAAGAGGATTGATATGTACGTACATACTACAAGTGTGTCCACCTTAGCACAATTCCAGTTTGCTTGTGGACCAAACCATCACTCTATACTTCTAATGTAACTGCAATTGGATATGGAGCAACAACATTTGGTATTTACGACCACTTTCACGACTATTTTCAAATTTAATTAATTTTTCTCTTGATTGACAGCTGGTTCAACGTCTACAAAACTACAGAAAGTAGATTTAAAGGTCTTTTCGAAAAAGGAGTGCAGACGCTATTTCAAGCGACAGAGAAAATTTCGTTCTGGAATCCGGAACTCACATCTTTGTGCAGGCGATGAAGAAAGAAAGAAGGACACGTGTCAGGTAAGGAAATTAGTACATAACGAGACTGTTCATAATATTTTCTGTGTATCCTTTCTTTTCAGGGTGACTCTGGCGGTCCATTATTAGTTGAGTTTTCTAAAAAAATGTTCGCGGTAGGCATTACATCGAGTGGTCAAGCTTGTTCTGGTTTTCCACCGGCAGTATATACTCGGATATCATCATACACTGGATGGATAGAAGGACTCATACGAGAACAGGGTTATTCTGTGAGAAAAGTTTGTGGTATAGAATAAAGAAGAAAATTATTTAGTTCCAATGCAGTCGAAATGACGTGCTGAGTTTAACTTTCAAAACATCGATGCTTTGTCGAACTCTGCAAAGGTCTTTTTTCTTCCAAATTTACCTACTCAGTTTGCAAAGTGTTCACTCAACCTAGTTAACTCGGTGCAACACATTATTATTTGGGATTGCGTGAGTGGAGTCCCTTGCCTTCAACTCGGAGTGTGCGATCTTTCTATTGTCATTTTCACATTGTGATGGTGAAGATTTTAGCATTTTGTATGATATTATCTTCGTTCTCTATTCTATTCCCAAAAATTTGGGACATTTACTATGAAGTGTAAACCTTTTATCAAAATTCAACTATTTCGGTTAGGTTAGGTAGATGGGTTGGAGAGGGGAAAGAAGCCTTCAGCGCGACATTCACTTTTTTGGGGGGGGAGGTACCCTTGGCTGGTGGAGCAAGCATTCTCCTATTGCCCCAGGCTTTCGAACCATTCTGAAGCCTTAATGAACCTCCAGGTGTCCCTGATGGGTACGTCCCTAAGTTCTTCGGTATCCTGGAAAAAATTCCTTCCAAAGAATCTATGTCTGAGGTGGCAAAGACTTGAGCAGTGGGAGAGGAAGTGGGTTGTGACCTCATTGACTTCCATGTCTCCACAACCCCTACAAAGGCCGTCTTCACTTAGCCTTAGCTTTTTCATATGATAACGCAGAGTATTATGACCTGTAATTACTCCTACAAGAATAAAGAGGGTTTTCCTGTCCTTCTGCATCAGAGTATCAGTTCTGGCACCACTGTACCTTGGCCATAGTTTTCTAGTTATTTTACAGGAGTCTAAAGAGCTCTATCCATGCTTTATGTTTGAGTTTACACGGCTGGATTTTCACTGACTAATCAGCCACCTCCAGGCCTAGCGTAGATCTTTTCCGTGCCAATTCCTCAGCCTTCTCATTCCCTGCTATGCCCTCATGTCTAGGGACCCAGCATAATTGTACCTCATGCTGTGTGGCAAGAGCACTAAGCTTCTTCTCTGCTTGGGAATGAGCAGCAGAACGGTAATTTGAAGTCTAGGTAGGGCAGCATGTAATCAGTGGTTACTACATTGCTCATGTACTTACTTAGAATCTTGGCATGTCCCGTCGTACTTGACCTCCAGCTGATTCTCAAGGCACTTCTGGCCGCAGTTTCCTGTATAAATAGGTCTAGTGGAAGTAGGTTGAGAATAGCCTCTAGTCCTATTGTTGACGTGATTCTCATGGCACAAGTAGCTGCTATGCATGCTAGTCTCTGTATTTTCGTGAGCTTACCGCCACACATAGATAAGTATAGGCCTCACAAAAGCTGTGTACATCTATAAAATGATTTAAGGGCTTGGTCCCCAAGTTTTCCCTAATATTCTACTGCAAGAGTAGAAAGCTATCGTGGCCTTCTTAATTCTTTCGTTTAAATTCAACTGTTTACAGTCAAATCTCCCATTGCGGACAGCTCACATAGGTGGACAGCTCCCTTAAGCGGACATATGTATATTGCTAAACAAACCTAGAAAACAATTTTTTTTTTCTTTAAATATATATAGCTAGCGCGACAGCTCGTGTTAAGCCAAGGTCTTGCTTCTCACAACCACTCTCACAACCACCACGGCGAACTGAGAAGCTTTTTCAAGGCAAATTGTACTCTCGGAGGCTTGTCATTCCCCGACGAGAGGTGGTACCGCGAAAAATGTTCGGTGAACATGGCTTGAACCCACGCAGTTTGCTCAGCAGTCCAACCACTTAGCCACGGCGACCGCAACTTCCTTGGTCGGACAAAAATGTTGGCACCGTCGCTATCCGCCTAAGGGAGATTTCACAGCACATAGTTCGATAGAATAACCAGATGAAATCGATGGAACCGAAAAAATGCTTCTTCTAACTGCAGTTCAATATCATATGTACACAACATATGTACATAAATATGTGTACTTTTCGGTGAAATGATTATAAATGAAAACTCAATAAAACAGGCACGTGATTGCATATTTAAAAATTTAGCAGCAGCCAACAAAATAACAGTCGATTATGGAAGGATGTTTTTAAACCCCGCAAAACACCATGCAACAGTTTCAAATGGATTCACCCTGTGAAATCCCATTTCATCCAAAGATCATGGTGCTTCAAATTTCCGGTGCCGATAAAGGTCACGGCAACATCGAAACGAGCGGAAATTAGCGGATTTATGTGCATTTAAGTGGATTTTGCCTGTGTTTTGTTTCATTTTTTTTATTCCTACAATTTGAAAAGGAAGTTGATGCCGGAACAGTCTTCATCTTAATTTTTGGTAAGTCTAAAGGAAATCCTCCACAGAACACAGAGATAATTTGAGTCAGGATTCTCGTGAGCTCAGTATTAGTATGAGCACAATTTTCGAAAACTCTCTCCCCCGGATTATCCTTAACAATCTGAGTGGAGTGGGGGTATGCCAAAAATGTGCAGAGACTAAAAATGAAAATAATAACAATAACGAAATAAAATATTATCCTGCAAAGGATGCAAACAAAGAGGAGGAAGAAAAAAAATTAGCTCCGCCAACATAAGCAGCTTAACGTTCTTAATACTCTCTGGCGGCGACAGAAGGAGTAGGTATCAACTATACCCTGGAGAGCACCGGTCTGAGTACAAGAAAAGTCTAAAATTTACTACAGTTTTAGTGTATTCTCTTGCAGTACCATATCCTTTATGTTTTCTCTTTTTTTTCAAAGATTAGCTTAACGAAGCTGCAGTGAGTGAAATGCACTACACAGCTCACATAACACTGCACCTCTCCGTAGCAGCATCCACTCTTAACAGTCTCAAGTAACGTGAAACATTTTCGGTTCACGTTTAATTACCACCACGTTAGCGTTCACATCGGGCCAGGATACCTGCTTTTCCATCAGTGCTCTTGCATCACCAAAACTACTTTTTGTATTCGTTTTGGCGGAAGTTGCATTGGTGTTCGAGTAGTTTGGTGTGGAGACTCCTTTCCACGCTTCTGACTTCAACACGCGAAGCCTTGCAGTGATGTTTCCTTAAAATGGAGCGTATGAGGCTGCAGAATTATCCACTTAAATCGCGCATTCAACCGTGGTTGTTATTAGTAACGATGCGCCATTATCCCGTGGCACCTTTGAATCACTAGCACGAACCAGGTGCAACGGTATTTAATTAGACGAAATCTCATTGTCAGGAATTTATACATTTTTAACACGCTATCGCTGCAAGAGCTGCAATTGGGTGCAATGAAATTTGGAGCTGTTGTCGAAAGTGTTAACCCAGCTACAGCTGATGTTGGTCCTTAAATGGAAAGAATGAATCTCTAGTGGGTAGGTAGAGGGAGAATATTTCACGCCACATCCACCAGAGCAGGATGTGAAATACTTCAACATGACACGAAATCGGAGATGGGTTATTGTACCTTGAGTGTCTTCCATGAAAATGGTTCATAAGTTACTTATGTATCTAATTAAAAATTCCAAGAATTCCTAATAGCTTCTGCTTTCTTTTAGACCGTGTTTCCCTTTTGAGAGCACAAAGGCAGCGCCTTCTTTCATTTAAATTGAATTCAACGTTTGAACATTCAATTAAAATTTCTCTTACAAAGCCCAGGCATGCAAAGTAAAAAAGGAAAACCTTTAACCACCGCAACCTAAGACCGACCCTTTTCACCTAAAACGAAAGAAAAAAAAAGGAAAAAATTAAAAAGCCTCCAGGATAAAGTACAAACTCGGAACCTTCCATTCTGCAAAGCCATATCCTCCAATTCCATTATTTTGCTCGTCCTCTTTCCAAATACGAAAGGAATCCACAATGTGGATAATAATTGTAAATATCCTTAGGCATTAAATAATTGCGAAAACCTTTGTGTCAGTAAGTTGTATGTATATAGTTGGGAATGCTAGTTTCGTTTGATGCCTCGTCCCCCTTTTTTCAAGGGGCAAGGAGTAGCCACAGCGATAGCAGTAGCAGCAGCAGTTTCTAATGAGAATGACCTACGGCTGAGTAATGCGGAAGTGAGGACTTTTTAGAAGGGACACGGGTTGTGACTTGCATTGAAGTAACTTGATCGACATGTTGGTTGGAGATGGGCTACGTTCACTTCCATTGTCTCTTTACACTCTTTACACTACATTGCGATTAAAATTAACTATAACTTGGTTATAACGTCCTTGAAGCAATTTAAACAGAAACCGGCGATGAAAGGATGAAGGACAAACATTTTTGTTGAAAAACCTTGAGTTTATCTTTATCTCGAATGGTAACCCACTAATTTTGTGGAAATTGTACATACAGTTGCGGTTGCATGGTATTATCATTAAAATACTAATTTTACGGATGTTGGTATTCATTTTTAGATTGCAACCGAAATTTGATTTATGGCTCTTTGTAGCAAGGATCGTACTATAAAGTGAATGCCCAGGAATGGAAATTTTATACAATTTTATACCAAACGAGTAGTTGAATATGCAAACTGCAATTGAAATAGCTTTGAACAAATATCGTCGGAAAAGTCATCTTTTGCTGACCTCCAGGAGTAACACCGAGAGATCCAAAAAATGAGATGGAGTCGGTGGTGTCAGTGTCCAAACTTTGAATCTTTCTCTTCGAAGCCCGTTAACGAAACAATGAAAAATCCAAGCTTCAGCGCCTTAGAATGAGATTGAGATGATTAAGGTCTTATAAAGTATCCTCACTTGTTTGAAATAGAGCTTAACTTGATAGTAGTGTCAAGTTCACACAGTTCTTTCTACCTCGAAGCTATGGCTATAGCAAGAAGGTAAAATGTACCACGAAGTTGTGGCATGGATTAGATCCAACCTTTGATCCTGACAAAGCCATCACAACTTAGTACCATTATTATTATGTCCTCACAGTCCACTGTCTTAATATTTGGCTTCTTCTCAAGCGACTTCTGCAAAAGTTGTTGCCGTTAAGAGGTGAAAACTATACCTCGTCTTCTTTGCCCCATCTGGGATCGTTTTTCTTCCATGACGTCGGCGACATTGCGTTTATTGAATATCAGAAGTATTCTTCACTTCATTCCAACTACTTCTTAAGTTTGCGATTAGTGAAAGCCTTATTTGGTCGAATGGTGTCTTGATACACAGAGATACCATAATCTCACCTAAATTATAGTCCATCACTGTGACATTTTGTTCGATTCATTGGTGGTGGGTCTCCGACCTTTGAGACAGAAGAAACGTAAAGTTAGCGGCGCATACACTGTAGAAATATTCAACCTTTTTCCTTTTTTTTAATTTCCTTCAACACAGGACTGTGCTCTTTGAAGTTTGTGAAAATTCAGAGAGTAAAAATTCAAAAGTGAGGTAAGGTGATGATGCGCATTCATTTTAAATTTTTGCAGGCACAAGTTTCAGGAAATATTGAGGCAGGCAAGTTGTTTCATATTTACGTTGCGTGGTTACAAAACAAACTTCGGAATTTCACCGTTCGTCTAAAAGTAGGGTTTAAAGTAAAGTTTGTGTAGTAGATGCTGCATAAGTAATACGCTGGACTGGATCAAGTTAACTCAAACATGCCTTGGGTGGGGATGCATATATTAAGGACCGTCTGCGAAGAAATTCTGAATGAAAGATAGGATTCTGATGAAAGAGCCCAACTTGATGCGCCTTGTCCTAATATCTTTGTAAATAAATAATATACGTATGTACCTATCTAATGAGCTAAGGCTGATAAGCTGGAAACGCTTCACCTTCATGTGAAGAACACTGTGAATTGCAGTCTTTCATTCAAAAATTCACTGGCCATAAGTCCAATTTGAAATCATGGCTTTTGGTCCTTTCCTCTATGAGCTAATAAAACTGTTTAAGTGTAATTTTGTTTTTCCTGTTAGAATTTGGTTAGAACTCAAATTCAATCTACAAACGTTTCTATACCTTTCTCGGTGACATATATACAAATTTTCCAACAGTTCTTGGCTTTCTCATAACCGTCTGAAGAGATTCAATAATTCAACAAACTAAAGGCTTTGTACATTTGTGTTAAGCTTTAATTATAATAAAATAATAATAAAAAAAATATATTAAAAAAATTAAATTATTTACACATATTCATCGGTAATAAAGAAATTCGTGCAAATCGAACTGTTCAAAAAATGCAGAAAAATAATAATAATAAATTAAAGATGTTGAGGTAAACATTTATCGAGAATATTTTTAAGATTAATTTATTTTATTTCAACTTCAATAAAATGAAATTCACATGGAATCCCAATAAAATATATTTTATTTCAACTTCACACAATGCTATACCTGTTTATGTATAACATAATATATATGTACATATATCAATATATTTAATAACAATTGGTCCGCTGTGATCACTTATGCTATTGCAGAGGTATAAAGTAAATTTGCCTTAAAATTAAATTCTTTTTAATCGGTTTAATTATACACAACGCATACAGTGTGTATGGTATATGTATGTATGCCCATATTTTGTGTATGAATTTAATATTTAAGTCTGCACATTTTATTGAAACTCGTCCTTAGGTTTATGTTCTTTAATCATTTGACTGAAAATTCGAAGTTGGGAATATAACTTATAACTTTTTTTAAACTATTAACTTTTATGATGACATAAAATGTGTTTTAGGGTTATGATTTTTTATGTCCAAGAAATCTATATCCAAAATTTTTCATGTTAGAATTCTGTGTTTCAAAATTCTACATTCATTATAATTTCTCAAAAGTATGCTTTTCCAGTGATTAAGGTAGTCCTGTGCGAGCTGCGTGGGTTCAAGACACGTCCACCTCTCGTCGGGGAATGACAAACCTACGGGAGTATAATCTGGCATGAAAAAGCTTCTCTATTCGTCATTCGGAGTCGGCAATAAATTGTAGGTTCTTTCCATTCGTGCGACAAATGTTACATGCACAACATGAATGGTTGCGAGAAGCTAGGCCTTGGCTCATCCCGAGCTGTCGCGCCAGCTATTTACTTTGTTTTTATCTGGCAGACCTCGTTTCTTTTCCGCTCAACCGCTCATCAATGATAGTGCTCGAGTGAGCCTTTTACTTAGTGTGGGAATCAATTTTCCTGAGACTAGAATCGAATGTCTGGTTTAAGCCATTTTCTAATGTTATAACGATTTCGTCTACTATTAGGAGCAAAATCGGAGGGGGAGAACTTCTCCTTGAGAGGTAAGTTGAAAACGCTCTCCCTGCTGTAAGCTCTCCCTACATTCGAACTAAGAGTACGTGACTTTAACATACATATGACCAATCCAATTGCAGAGTCTCTTGATAAGTTGGGCCCTGTGCAAGCTGTTTGGGATTGTTTCAGTGCTCACGCTATTGAACAGTTTTTCAATGTCAAGGACCCAGTGTGAATTCTTTGACTTGTAGCTGTTTCTTGATACTGCATACCACTATGTGTAGGGCGGTGTCCACAGATTTTCCTTTCATGTACATACGTATTATATTATGTGACTTGATGAGTATAATTCCCCAGTCGCATGTCTTCTGTTCTAGAGTTACTGGATGCAATTTCCAGGAGCGCTGACAAATTTATAATTTAGTTCAGAAAATATGAAGGGCAGATCCAGATATGATCTAAGACTCCCATGTTTCCAAACCGACGCATATGAATAAATTACAAGCAACTGGGACGGGTCAAATACATCTAAAGGGTATTTGATCAAGTTGTGAAGAGCAAGCTTCGACCTAGGTTAATTCCGTTATCTTTTAATTTGAATACCACACTCCGAGGTACATATGTCCTACTTCCTGCAACGCATTCGCAACATTTTTAGAACCTATTTTGTTATTCGTTTATCTTTTTTATTAACTCGACAACGAGCATGTTGCGAGGAACGCGAATTTGATTTCATAACGTCCATTTGCTTTTTTAACAGAGCGCACATAAAAGTACATACATATGTTATTTAGTACGAGTATCTCGCTTTATCTGCGGCACGTGAACGTCTTTGGCGCCGAATAAAATACATGCGAGAGATTTCAGTGCGTGCTCTACATATAAACATTCCATTCGGCGAATTGAGTAGCCTTCGCAATTGAATGCGATAATCCTGCTACAAATTGCAGACATATTCACATATTCCAGCGAACGTCTTCCACGGCGACATATTTTAATTTGATTCCGTTCCTTTTTGTGTCCCGGCCGACAGGATTTCACTCAAAAGCAGCACAAGTTTTGTCGGGTCCCGATGCCTCTTGATCCTTTTGTCTGCGAGAGCTTAAGTCGCCAAAAATGTTAATTTGTCGCCGCTTGTCCTTGTCGTCGTGCTCGTCGTAGTCATCGTTGCCTTTGCCATGACATTCAAGCAGCTCGGCTCACCCTTCCTTCAAGTCGTGGTGAATATCAATTATCCTAAAATGGAAACGCTTTACGAATCAGAATTGTTTGCACATCCCAAGACAGTGATGGCGGGCCGGTCTACTTGGCACGGTGTGGAAGGATGCCGCTGCCATCCAACGCCGACCCCAGAGCGCGAGGGATGATTGCTTCTGTAACCAACCAAGTTAACCACAAACATTAAGTGACATGTCACATGGTCGCGTTGTCGAGTTTCTTCGTTTTTGGTTTTCTTCTTTTCCAATGACGAAGGTCACAGCCATAAGAATTTGCCATTTATTTTCGGTGGCGGAAAAAAGGACACATCCCTTGGGTGGCACACAACGAATGCAAATTGAATCTTATCCCCGAAACTGAACGTTGAAAAGAAGTTAAAATCCTTTCATTCCAGTCACGATCCGATAGAGACCGTTTGTGTAAGTAGATATGTAGTACGTCTCCGTGCATATTTCTCAGATAGTCCTCACCCTGTGCACCGAGCAGCGACATTAAGACAACTCTTGATGGAGGAACAAACCAATTTGTTATCCTTCAAAGTTAATGACTTGGCGTCAATTTTGCGGAACTAGCGGAGGATGGCTGGGAGGGATCTTGCATAACGAGTCGTTGCGTCGCTTTCAATTGGCTAACGGCACGGCTATGACACGACACTGATGACGGAATTGGCAGTGCGGTGTTTGTCTTTGCATTTGGTAGCAGAACTCACGGGAGTCGTGATTATTATCTTCCAACTAATACCCACATTGGTAGATTAGGCCAAGTGAACTAACGAGGTACTTGAGATTTGCATTAAGCGGAAGAATACCAATCAACCACCGATAGCCATCCCCATCGACAGCGTTAAGCGGAAATAGTGATTATCCTTTGCCAACATCCTGCAAAAGTGGTCAGCGGACGACAAACACACCTTCAATGGCAACGTGTGTGTGTACATTCGTATCAAACAAACACATTGATATTGGAAAGGATAACACCAAAGTGCATCTGGTTGAATGCGATACCAATCGATTGCGGTAGATTGCTGATTGGATTTGTGAACGTCGTTTGTGTTTCTTGTGTGGTGCGTGTAGAAGTGCTCCGGGAGTCAATTTAGCAAACGATATCGTGAAGTGACTTCAAGGCTTTTCATGGAGATTTCTTCGAAAAAATTTCAGTTGATGGCTTTTGTTTCGGTAAACGTTTCGCTCAAAGATTCTGACAACGTGTTGTCAGGTATTGCGTAAGAGTGAAACTGAGAACATTAAATCGAGATTGCGAGGAGTAGGAGGTAGGGGGTAGCTCTAAATGATAACGTTTTGCATTTGCTCAGATTTTCTTTAGAAATAATGGACGCGACACCTCGAGGTGAATCAAGGCTTAGATTATTTGATCTGAATACGAGAATTTGGTTAGTATGACCCTATGGTCAGATCGGCAGTCAATGGTTTAATTCTTATGGATTGAGCAAAAAAAACATGTTGCACCAAACAAAGGCTCAGAAACAATGGGTCGGTGTCTTATGAATTACTCGAGAAGGTAAAGCGTTTTTCCTGTGCCAATTCTCGAAACTATTCTGTCAGTTTTCTTCTCTCAAAAGTTTTTAAGTTTTCAAATATTAGTATGGTGCTGAACATCAAAATCTTAAAATTATTACTACAGCACGCCACGGTGATAGCTAACAATGAAATGCCATTTCTCATGGCAAAACCAAGACATTCACGTGCTCGCCTCAGTTTAATTGTTGAACGGTTTTTACTTTATCCCTTGCCTCTTAACCTGAATCACTTTGTAACATCTCTAAGTGACATAACTCAGATAACTTCGAGAGCCCAAAGTTATTATGTAAGATAAGTGTACCATGGCTCACAAGGAAGTTATTCGGGCTCTAAACAGGACGCTCCAATACATTAGGGGCCGCAATCAACTTATGGGTCGGGTTACAATGGTTTTGGCTTTTGACTTCAAACAAGTTTTCGCGGGGGACACGTACTGATGAAGTTAAAGCCTCAAGTCTTATGGTCTCATGTCAAAGTCCTGCTAACATGCGTGTCCACCTTCAACGTGACTTGAGGGCAGAGGTGATTGCTAACTAATTACTTGAAATTGGTGATGAAAAGATTATGGAAAATAAGGGAAGAACATTATTCCGAGCAACCCTTGCGATGTTAAAATTTATCCCAATATTCATCACGTTGGAGTGGATTGGGCTTCATAGTTGAGGAATAGAGCTGTTATCACTCTAACAAACGACTCAGACAACACCATCAACAACTTTCTGTTGGAGAAACTGCCAGCTTAGCATATGAAGTATACATCTGTGGACTCGGTAATAAAAGTCGAGGATGCTCTAGGTAAATTACCCTCTAGAGTTCTTGCACGCTCTTCATGCACCAGAAATACCACATCACGTCTTTTACCTCAGGGTAAGGGCTCTTAACCCTCCAAATGTCCAATGGCACCAGGCTTCAGATGAAGAAGAGAGGAAAAACGTTATCGAAACCAAGATTTTCACAAACATCAGGCAGAAACCGCCTTCATCCCCCGAATTCCTCTGATCCCATCAGACTACCTCTTTGAGTTTAAACGTCTTCCATTTCCCGTCATAACCATCACTGGGACAGAATTTGAAAGTGGCTGCACCCTTCAGCCAGAAAGAAGAACCAGGAATGTTGTTTACAGGGAGGTCTTGAAAAATTTGTATGAGGAGTTGAAAGCCTATACTTACTAATCAATGTCTTGAAACTCGGAGATGGACATAGGGTATAATGCGAAGTCTTTCCTCGCGGACATAGAAGCGAGTATCAGCTAGTAGATAAATAAATAAACAGTTCGGGATGAACCAAGGCCTAGCTTCTCACAACCATAACTTCTATTTCTAAGAATTTCTGGATGCCGGAACTCGTCATCAAAAATACAAGGAGTATCAACCCCACTTTCAAGGTGGTTCGCAAAAGTTCCTTCCCGAAGTTAGTTCGAGTCGAATTCTTGAAAATTCACTCCGACTCTGGCTCATCTGTCGACATAATTGCTAATTTGCTTCCCCCGCTACAAGCTGTAAATTTAAATTAAAACAACACTACCGGGAAATAGCTATCATGCTTGAAGTGCTTATTAAGCCTGCAAAAGCTCGTTCACTGTTCTCGTTTTTTTAGCTTTAAAATTCTTAAGTGAATACCTACCAATGCTCTTGCTAGTATCCTGTTTTTTGGCTAAGGATCTGAATTTCATAGCACTAAAGTGCCCAACCCCTCACTCGAAATAACCGAGGCAAAAGGATTCCTTCGTGATCCAATGCTTGACATTGACAAAGTGATATTCGAATTACTCACTGGCGTTCTTTGCCAACACCTTCTCAGTGTGAGCAAGAAGATGTAAAAGGGGGCCAACGAAAAAAAAAATAAAAAATCGAAAAAACTACCACTGTACACCATTAAATCCAAAGTAATTCGCAAAACCGTTTTCCCATGACTTTTCCCCCGATCCCATCCCGCTCAATGCCAATGCTAGTGTGACGAAATGAAATTTATCCAACAGCAGCTCAGCAAAACCACGACCTTCTCGCCTCCGTTGCCGGTTTAGCTCGGTGTACTATGACTGGGCCCCCAAAAAATTGTTCAGCATGCCTCAACTAGATACCGGGCCGGATGAGTTGGGACGAAACCAAAGTACGAGTATAGTACCCCTGTGGGAAATTGAAAATGTTACATAATTCCCAGATTGTTATATGAGAGAGTGTCGTCTGGATAAGAAGCTACGTAGCACCGCTCCGCCTGCCCTGGATGGATCATGATGATGATTCAGTGGTGGACTGGTTTCAGTCGTCATGTTTCAACATTAAATCTATCCCAGCCACACTGACTTAACGAACGATGGATGGCTCTGCGCGACGGCGGCGGCGGCGGTGGGTTGACTGTCCTCTTTGCGGAAGTGTCTCTACATACACATGTACCGGCATAAGCCATAATTCCGTTCGTTCTGATGTGATGTGCTCGCTCCTTAAAGAGGTCGTGGTGTCTCTGACTGCGACTCCGTACCGGAGAGTCAACTTTCTCGACGTCGTCCGTCGTCCTCGTTGTCGTCAGTGGAGTCGTCGTCTTGAGGTAAATTTACTTAGATGCTGCTGCTATCAGATAATTTTATTTGTCAATATCGGGCCATTTGCCAAGTAATGAAAAGTGAATTTTCCTCCTCTGTGCTGAGTGTGTTTTCTTTTTGAACCTTTTTCTCCTGGAATATCTCTGTTGGGATGTGTGCGAGCGAGCGAGCGAGTGTGTGTGTGCGTGTTTGTGTCATTTAGCCATGGGGATATAAGATGACTTTCTTTTCCTAGTCCTTTTTTCGTTGCTCTCTGGTGGGAAAGTAAAGGGTTGCTGCTGTGTTACTGGTGGTGGGATAATTTTCGATTATTGCTTTGAGATAAGATGAACTGGGTTTCTTTTGTCGGACGGGATTTATTGAGGAGTTTCTTGTATTTTTTTTTTCTTTTTATTCTTCGTGACAATCACCTTTTCCTTTTGCCTGGGGGGCTTTTGGCAGAGAAGCTAATCAAATGACAGAGAAGCTGTTTCTTAAAGGTACGATATGTCACTTAACCTGAAATGAGCTTATCTCTGGCGAGGAATGGAATTCCAAGGCAATAAAAGTATTGGTGGGAGGTAAGGAATTAAAGTGTTCACATGTAGTGCATACAGGCATATGTATGAGAAGCGATATAGGTAGAATCGTGTTGGTAATAACTTCAATACGTAAGGAGTTGAATCAGTTTTTGAAAATTACCTCAAACATATGATATGAAACGTAAAAGATTTTTTTATTTAATTTCAAGTACAAGTACTCGTAGTCCAACGTTATAATAGGAAAGACCCGAATGAATCTTATTATTTGGCTGGGTACACTAAGCCACGAATCAAGAAGTTTTTCGGAGTGTCGAATCTAATTCTCAAATTTAAACGATAAGGAAGTCAATACGGAGAATCTTTAAACTGGAGGATCATTTTAACATGCTAAGCTGTCTGCCAATGAATTGGTTGAGGTGACTGTCCGTACCTAAGATGCAAACCAAAGAATATGTCACTAAGCCATTTAAACGATTTCATATTCCACGCATAATGTCATTGATAGAAGTTTCAAATAAAATGAAAAATTTGTTGATATCTCACACACAACTTGTTTTATTCATTTTTAACATCTACCCGTCTCTATTGGAAAACCCTTTCCAATGATCAGAGAGGCGGAAAGAGATCCTCACGCTGAGTTCTTTGAGACACCACCAAACACTCCAGGTCCAGTCTTGGAGCCAGCTGTGTAGAAATGAACTGAGTTAGCATCTATGACAGCAGCAGTTTCTCACTCATAGCGGGCAGGAACGGTTGCAAGAATTTTGGTCAAAGGTGAGTTTCGGAAGAGTGTAATCGATGTTTTCGGAAGTGAGGTTTTGTTCGGAAAGATTTGGAGTGGCCAGGTTAGACCACTGCGAAAAGGCTTTTACACAAATGACTGGACTAGCGCCTTCTAATAAAAAAAAAAAAAGCTGGAGCGACTTGCGGGATGAGTCAAGGCCAAGATGCTCGCAACCATTCATGTTGTGAGTTTAACATTTTTCGCACGAATAGAAGGGACCTACAATTTACTGTTTTTAGTTTGTCATTCCCCGACGAGAGATAATGCCGCCAAAAAATGTCGGTGGACATGGCTGGGGCTTGAAACCACTCAGCTCGCACAGCAGTCCTACGCCCTTACCACTGAGCCATGGCGACTACCATCTGACTGCCATTTGTTTGTCGAAAATATCTACGGGCAATAGGTGTAACATAACGTTCAGTGCTGCTGAGGGAGTCACTTTGAGTGCACCGCTTATACACATGGTTGTGCACCTTTGTACCTTCTCTAGAAGATTGAGGTGTGCGACTTTTTTAAGGACCGATCACCAGAGGATCACGCCGTACAGTAATATAAGCCCGACTACGGTAGAACAAGAGTGCGATTCAAGGCTGAAAGCACCAACTTCTTCTAACTAGTGCTTTAAGCGAAACTACTTAGTAATCATCCCCTCAAGAGACGGATGGAAAAGTTAAAACGCCGACGTTGTTTGGAGCGTCATCAATAATAGTTCACAGACGGCTCAAAAATGAGAAGTCAATGGAATATTCGGCCAGCCGTCTAGAGCTTATCTATCAGCAAGCCCTCGACCACCATTCATGCAGAAATATTTGCCATCCATCAGTGCATATGGGTAAACTGATGACTGAGTTGCCTACTAGTGTACTACTGAGTTCTGAACCTCTTTTAGCTAACTCGTCCACCCTCTCGTTACCAGGAACACCGATCGAAGACACAAGTAGTTTCTCTCACATAAAAATTCTCATACTTGACGATTTGCCCGCTGGTATATTTTTGAGGTACAGTAGTACAAGACTCTGTACCTCCTTTGCTTAAAAGGCAGATTTGTTTTAGACACCGCTTTCGCGGTTTAGATAAAGCACTCTTAAGAGTAAAACAGTACAACCAACAAATAGATAAGTTAAGCACTGCTCTATTTGTTGCTAAATTAAACAATTTCACCGCACTTGCCCCAATCTTCAATCATAAACGTTACTTCCTCTTCACCTAACACTCTGTCACAAAGGCTTAAACCCTCTCTTAACAGTGCTCGCTTTCAATTTTGTCTAATTTGGCATCACAAGAGCAGTACCTACAAACACAAGGGCTAATCGACAAAAAAAAAGTTCAATCACCTCAAGTGCGCACTTTAGCGTTAATCTCATAGTTTGCCTCGCCGTCGTCGTTGTCGTTGTCGTTGTCGTCCTCATCTTTGTCATCTTCATTTTCAACAATTTATTCCCACTGATGTCCTTGCCTGTCATTCTGACTTTTTGTTGTTACTGAATTTGTTTTATTTCCGCTCAAAGTCCTCTCCAAATGTTTGTCTTGTCTCGTAGCCCCACAATTGCACAAACCCAGCAGCAGCGCTTCTCGTTTAATCGTTTAGCAAAAACAGACAAAAAGATAGACACTAAATTAATCCGTCTTTGTATCTTTGCATTGTACGTGTGTATGTGCATACATATATTTTGTCATAGAAGAAAAATATTTACTTTTCGGAAAGATTAGCAAGCAGGCGCTAGAGTAGAAGTGGCCGAAAGAGTAATTTGCCAAATTGAATGCAAAAGCGTTTTGCACCAATTAGGCCACGGTGACCACAACCAGACCATCGTCGACACGACAACCACCACAACGGTTAACAGCACAAAAATTCTACGTAAGCAAATGGTTAGAAAGAAGGAAAAGAGCAGAAAAATAAAAACAAAAAAAGTTCTGAAAACAAGAAACGATATAAGTAAACAGGATACAGCGCAATAATGTAATTACAGCTTCATCCTTACCACGAAAAAAAAAAAAATGGAAACAGGGGCCATTCAATTTGGCAGAAACACATTCCCGTCGCATGAAACACACACGCACTATGTGTCGTCACCACAACACTATTTTTGTTCGAGTCCTTTTTTGTGCCGTTTTTGCTTGAACTCTTTCATGAAAATTTAACGAATTCATTTGGTTTTTGGTTTAATTTTTGAATTTATTTAGTCGGGAATAAATTTTAAAAGGATAGCATCGAAGGAAGCCATGCATGAACTTCGGTCGTACCGGCATTCGATACGGATACCCTGCGCCCCACGAATATCACAAATACTGGTATTCTACGAGAACCGAATACAAATGCCGACGTTAGCAGTTTATTTTGTTTTTCTCGTATTTTGAATATACATACATACATATGTATATCACTGTTCATGTATTTGATTTTTTTTTTTTTTGTATTTTACTGTATTATTTTTTGTTCCTTCTTTAACAGGACAACAAATTTGGGGTAAAAATCCTTCGACCGGAAATATGGCCGATGATTCATATCCGCAATGAAATGGAAATTGTCCGACCAAACAGGATATGCACATGTGAGCTGAGCAATCATCGTCATCCATTTCGAGATACACCTCGGATTTCATCTCGAATTCGTATCGAATCTGTATGTTTATATATATATGTGTGTATATTATCCTGTGCCTTCGATTTGTGATCCTTTTAGTTGCCTGAGGATGAGCATCTACCGTGAGTTTGGCTTCTGACTGTACAACCTGTTTCTATTTTCAATGAGCCAGTTAGTATGGTTGACCGTGGTATTGGCTGACCGTTCGTTCTGATGATATACGATAAAATTACAGTTTTTCAGTGTACAGTGTACCGTAAAAGTGTTTGTACTTTATTGGAAATTTTAAACTTGCATAAATACATATGTTTAATGTCAATCCCTTTAGAATAGTCAATGCTTGCTTCAAGAGGTTTGATGTTGTTTACACAGCGCGAGCGAGGTGCAGTGGTTTGAAACTCAGATAGCATTTGACATCAATAGAGTCGGAGGTTGGTGTCCAGACTAGCTTGAAACATTTGTGGTGTTTGTCATTGCTTTAATTCACGGGAGATTTTTCGAATCTCCTGATGTCATAATCATGGTCAGCTAAATCAAATCCTTAAGCCATGACACTCTACTGCTAGTGTTATGCCTTTGCAGTAGAATTTGGAAACTAACTTTAACGAGCTGTCGACCAGTGAGATTCTTCGTGTCGTCTTGCTGGGAATCAGAGACTAGTCTTTTGAACTACATCTAGCTACAGTCCTATTTTATAAAGTTCGCGCATGCATCTCCTTTCCCATACGCAGTAACTGAACGCAGGACTAACTGTCTTTACTAATGTGATTGTCTATGCTTTTATGGTATAGGCAGGGCCTTAACCAAAAAGCTCGCTCCTTAAGTAACTGCCTCCAGTTACGTTCTCTCAGTTGGCTGAGGTCTCCATTTTTTTTTTTGCAGATAACGGCTTAGGTTGGTGAGTATGTAAAGGTGGCAGTTCAACTGAACCCAATCAGCACTAGTATGTGCCTTTTTGTTACCACGATTCGTGTGACCTGGTTGATTATGTGTGTTGTTGATGATGGGTGAGACAAACGGGAATGCCCAGATCCTGTACAGTTTAGAACACGGATTAGATCTCGTATTCCTTTACCCGAGATGTCTTTGAGGTCGTCGAAGAATGGTTGGTTTAGTACACGTAGTTTGGCTCTTGCTAGAGCCGGGCATTTGCAGGAAAAATGGGAGAGAGTTTCCTTCTAAGTTGCGGCTTTAGTTTGCCCGCATGGTTTACAATTGGCAAATGGCCCGGGGTTATCGCCGTTATTTTGGCGATATCTTGGCGGGTTCGGTTTAGGAGATCTTATGTTTTAATCTTATAGTCAGCCTTGATATGGTGCAGTTGGTAAATCCCCTTCATTGGAGGTTGGCCGTCTGCAGGAAGTGTGATTTGTCCTTAAACCGTTCTTAGCGGGATGTGGACCCTTGCTGCGAGTGAGCCGCATAGGGCTGAGCCCTGCCTGGCCAGCTCATCTGCCTTACTCTTACTACTTAATTGCCTTGTCAAAAATTTCAAGATTTTTTCTTCTAAGAAGGGTCGACATAAGACCTTAATCGCTGCAACCCTATCTACCCCTATCCCGCGGAAGCATATGCTGTTTTGAAGGAAGATGAAGACGTCATTGGATATTTCATTGGTGTTTTCTAAGATATTCGGTCACGTTTGCGTTGACCTTTGCATTGCAAACGCAGCCTCCAGAACCCGCTAGTGCTTAGCCTCTCGCAGTGTGTACTGGAAATCTTTGCAATCTGTGTAGTCAATAAAAGTCAGCACTGCCCTGCTTATATTCATTTAGCTGGCTTTCACAAACTATCTATCGGGAGCCACATTTACCTGACTATGTGATTTTCAAAAAAGTTGCTAGTTAAGCGTACGAAGAATTTTTGACCCCACTACACTGCTGGCAGTTTGAAAATTACGATTCGTATGCACTTTCGTCAAAGGTGAGCCAGACCGATAAATTCATCGAAACGCATCGTCTCATCCCGTTTTGTACTTGACATGGGGTTAGAGGATGATTGAATGGACCTCGGGGCTACTCAAAGTCCGTTTTTGTTTGATATTTCGACTGCATTATAGAAGTGCACCCTGAAGGAAAACCAACGACAACATCGGTGCTGATGATGCTCCTAAAAGGTTAGGAGCTTAAATAGGATCCACAGGAATTAAGTTCCTCCACAAATCGGTTGGATTATGCGATTCAAAGGGACTTTTTAATTAAACGAACCTTCTTTGTTGAAACTTTTCTTTTTTTTCCTGCTACACCACACGAAAATTGGTCCAAAGAGACCATAAACGAATTCTTAGGCTTCATCTTGAGCGAAAAGTCTTATTTAAATTACAGACCGTCTACATTTAAACCAAAGACAAACTCAATAAAACCTTTTCACAGCAATTATCCTTGCCAAGAGGTAAGGCTGTCGCAAGCGAAGACCTATCACTTCCCCGAGGCTTTTATGTGGCATGTCAAAATCCATGTTCAAACAAACAACCTTTCAAAGTCAACTCGGTGTGTAGTAGTCCCTTTTGTGATGAAAAAAAAAAAAAAATCACAAGCAAGGATTCTCCAGATTCCCATGCATACATATACACACAAGCAAGCAGCGAAATTCCTTGCCTCGGCATTTGACTTTCAAATCAATTGCGTGGGTATTCAGCATAAAGCGTTTGAAAAATTTTGGCAATGGTGGTGTGTGCCTTTTCACACCCTCTCCGATTCGACGACAGTGACACTTGTTCGATTTCTCCCTCGTTTCGGCGGATGGTTTGATAGAAGTTGGAAAGATTTTAAAATACCGATAGGGGCTGCCTTTCTCGGCACACACACGCACATATTGTTTTGTTTGAAATTGACGACATCAGAAGAGCATATCGAAACGATCTGGAATTTATTAACTTTGATTGTGTTTGCAAGTCAAGGGTTTTTTTTCGAGCGCCGAGCGCCCAAGGTTGGGAATAGTGGAATAGGGAGTGTGCGGATTGTTTATTTTATAGGAAGTTGATTTTCAGTTATTTAATCTTTAAACAACGAATGGAAAATAAGGATCTCAATACAAGCCTAGGGATAACGAGCACTTAATGGACACGACGAGTAAAAGTGGCAGCAATACATCAAGAGTAGAATGTGAACTTTTAGGAAATTTAGAATTTATCGCACATTTTACTACTGGGCGATGAGATATAAGATAAGAGCCAATTTTGGCGATGATCTCCAATGGCCGTTTCTGGAGAACTTACTTAAGGTGGCGCTAAAGTCCAGGGTGGGCATAGGTCTCCACTAACAAGCGTTTCCAGCCAGCTGCCTCCAGTTTCGCACGCCAAGTTAGTTAGGGTCCCCTTCCACTTGCGTGCGCCATCTGAACCGCTATATTCCTCTAATGCGCCGTCCCTCGGGTATGGATTCGAAAATTTTCCGGGCCGGTGCATTGGTGTCCATCACTTCTACACCTCAGTCGTTGTATCTCCTCCTCCACTCACCGTCGATGCAGATGGGACCGAAAATCACCCGAAGAATTTTTCTCTCGAAACAGCCAAGAGCAATCTCATTCGCTTTTGATGGAGAAGATGCCTCTGTTACAGGGTCACTTTAGTCGTTCGAGAGATGGATTTGAAACATGGAATACACATTAGTAAACATTCCTTACTCTACTTAAAATGTTTAAGGGTTTTATGGCAAAGACTTTGAATAAAATATAGCAACACATTAAAAGGATTTTGTCCTTGAAATAGTCTCACAAATAATAATAATAATAGAGCCTTTACCCATCTTTTTGTTGACAACTCGAGAAGAAACAAATTGAATATTTGTACCCTCCTCACCTAGTCCCTGACATTAATTATAATGTCTGCAGTAACAAATCTCACAGACCAGGAAAGGAAGTAAAAAATTTTCTTGCAAAACACCCACCTCCTTGTTGTTGTCCTTTTACAAATTAACGCATTTTTTGTGAGTTTCCTTTTGCGAATTTGTGTTTCTTTTTTTTTTCTCAGAAAATATCTTCATTTGGAATTTAATTTAAATCGCAATCCCAATCCCAACAAACACAGAATAAAAGTCCTTTGATGCTGGCGCAGCCAGCCCTGGAGATATCAACTGAAACTATTTTGCTTTCAATATAAATGAGCAACAGAGACAAAAGGAAAACGACTAAAGCGAAAATAAACACAAAGCGGGAAAAAATAGTCGATAAATTATAAGGGAGAACACAAAAAAAAAATAAAAAAAAAGCGGGAAACTGTGCAGCGATTATGAAGTCCTTTCCTCGTCTGAATCAAATCAAATTTACGCATAATATAAAAAGTGAGGTTTGCGTTGCCACCAACCACCCCCTATTTCGCGGAAGCACGACTGAGATTCATGTGAATCGGCTTGCTGGCAATGTGGTAGCAATGTGCTCTGGAGAAATATTGAAATTGTTACGTGGGGTACTTACATAGTTTGAATAAGAAAAAAGGATTCGTCTCGCGACTTTAAAGGACTGCAGAGTGAGAAAGAGAAAAGGGAAAACCGAGAAACAGAAAAGAAATAATTGTACACACAGAACGTACGGTGGTGGACAAATCTGCTTTGCCTTCCTTCCGATGATGTCTTCATTTACAATTTAATTGAATTTTCTTCATCCCCTTTGGTATTCAATTTTGGATTTTGTACTTACCTCACTGTCGCATCGCACTCTACATCTACCCGTACGCACACACACACCCACAACCTGGCAAATACATTTATTGCGGTTCGTCAGTCCGCAGTCACCTTCAAACCGCCCCCATTGATGTACACCCTTATTGCGGGACCGATAGACGTTCACCTTCTGTGCAATGCGAAGAGAGAGAAAAAATTACGCCGAAGAGGTACAATGTGGAGCAAGGATGGAAAAAAGGAACTTTTCTTATTATGCACAGGAGAAGCTTACAGCTTAGTTAAAATTGAATAAGTTTCAAAGTGATGACGCTTTTATTTTGCACTCCAAAACCCCTTCCGTTGGGATAGTCATCGCATCCGCTTTTGCCTTGTTCCCTTCTCTCTTGAAGGAGACTGAATAGATGTGACACCAAGAAATACATTGACATCATGGGAAGCACTAGACTGACGACAAAGTCTTTGTGCATTGAAATTTCATTGAATCTCAGATGGATTGATGATGAGGAACTCTCTACATGGGGTAAGCTTTGGAGCCCGCATACACTCACCTTGGCGTCGACATTTACCATGATGAGCTTGTTGATTCCGTTCAAGAGTGATCGCGGAAAAGCATCATGTTGCAAAAGGATTTCATCGGTTGAAATAAAAATTTTCCAATTAGGTGAATTACTGTGAGTGGAACTATGCACACAGTTGGAAAATGAATTTTAGATAATTTCGCAATATGTAGTTTACTGATATAAGAAACAACAGATATGTAGGTACATCTTGTCCTTGTTTCGGTTTCCAATTCCTATGTTTACAGTATCAAGCTTTTTCTGTTCCCCTCGGTATTGAGCATTTTTAGTGACACAAAGAACATCGCGTCTCCGCAGAAGAACGAACTAATTTTGTTCACTAGAAAAAGAAAGACACCAGTTTTACTTTACCAAAGCTGGGCGATATCATAACAGAACTGTCATCCGAGGTGAAATATCTCGGCGTCACTCTTGATTCCAAGCTAACGTGGAAAAGGAATGTTGAAGACAGGATGAGAGAAGGAATGACTGCACTCTACGCTTGTAAGAGGACCATTGGAAAAAGATGGGGCTTGCAACCACGTTTCATTCATTGGATATACACAGCAACAGTAAGACCAATCATCTCCTCTGGGTGTTTCGTATGGTGGACTGCAACAAAAATCAAGGTCACTACAAAGTGCAAAGGCTAGCTGCACTTTGCACCAAGGGAGCCGTAAGAAGTTAATGGCAAGCAAGTCTGGATATGATCCTTCATCTCCATCCCTGGACCTGTTCATAAAGGCTCTGCTGCGAAAGGTGTACTCAGATTGGGAGAATCCAACCTCAGCTAATGGACGTAATAAAGTTAATGGGCGAGAAATATAGCTCCGAAAGTCTCACAGCCAAGCCAAAAAGACAAGGAGTCAAACAATGTAATCAAAGACCTCGAAATCGCGATTTGCACTCCGGAACAGAAGCCGAATTCTGCTCAGAAACCCAATAAAAACAGGAATCTTTTTAATTGCCAGGAACATGTAGCGTCTGCCAGATCGAGATCCTGGCTATAGAAATGCTGCAGGATGCATAAATATTGTCACCTTCCCCCATCGGATATAACCATCTTTGTTGACAGTCAAGCAGCTTTGAAATCGATAAAATCCAATACAATCTAATCAAAGGCAGACAAGAAATGTCGAGACCAGCTGATCACCATAAGGCACTATATAGTCAAACTCTGCCGTGTTATTGGATATAATGACGTGGAAGGGAACGAAAAAACTAATGAAATGGAAAGATTGGAGTCGGCTATGAACATCAGCAATTCGGACACATCTGTTATGCCACCGATAGGGAGAATGCATGGGATAATAGAGAAAGAAGCCAATTCCTTCTGGTTAGCCAGAGAGAATTATGCCACCTCTCGGACGGTATGGCCGAAACTAAATAAAACTAGAACAAGGAGCCTTCTGGCACTGTACAGATTATTCTAGCCCCACACTCACGAAATTATCACAGGACACTGCGCTATCGCAAGTGGAGAATCGAATCCAATGGTTTATGCAGAAGCTGTGGAGACGCGAAAGAAGAAGAATCAATCCAATATCTAATGTATTACTGCCTTGCTTTGCAAGAACGACGTCTACGTGCACTAGGATCAAAGTTGTTTGCAAGCATAGCAGAGGTAACAGACTAACAGTTCACGGATCTACTCAGATTCATAAAGAGCACTATCTTGTTCCTTAAGTTGTCCCGGGAACCATATCGCTATTCCCACAACAGAAAAAGGATACTTGCAAGGGATCTTCAGGTCTCTAAGTGAATGTGATGAGGCCTATCCACCACGCACCCTACGTAACCTAACCTAACCTAACGTCGCGTCTTGTAATTTATCAAAGGAAGTTGGAATTTACAAATATGTACGATTGAAATAAAAAAAAGCATTGAGAGTCTGATGGGCTACGTTTTAGTGCATTTTTGGCCCAAAATCTAAACTCTTTAGCGTTGTTCAATCGTGGCATCGTCTTGTAATCCCTTCAGTTTAGGGATTAAAAAAAAAAAAAAAATAACTAGCTGGCGCGACAGCTGAGCCAAGGCCTAGCTTCTCGCAACCATTTATGTTGTGCGTGTTACATATTTCGCACAAATGGAAGGGACCTACAGTTTATTGCCAACTCCGAACTGCGAAGTGAGAAGCTCTTTCATGACAGATTATTGTCATTCCCCGACGAGATGTGGTGCCGCAAATTATGTTCGGTGTTTCTGACTGGGGCTTGAACCCACGCCGCTCGGTCAGCAGTCCAACGCACTAACCACCGACTCACGGCGACCACAGTGTAGGGATTATGGAGCTTTAATCACTGTCTTTGCCACTACATTGACGAAATGAAGAAATATCCATCTGTTAATTGGCAAAAAAACCTGTCATGAAAATCTCAGCTCTGGAATGTTAGAATCGAATTTAGCCCCTAATAAGCAGCAACTGCGAGCATTCCGCAAGCAGCCCGAATAGGTCAACAGATCCCAAAACATAGCATCAAATTCCACGCCACGCAAGATGGCTTGTCCATAAGCTGCATGACAAATAAGTTTACCTTGAAGAGAATTAATCCACCTGCATAGTTTGGCACAACACCTAGTCCTCGCCAATAAATTGCAACGCACACCACCGTGCTACTAGCTGTGTTACTACTTCTGCCAAAACCACATTAATCACCCGGCACTGCATCAATTCCGGAGGCAAACTCCGAAGCCGGTCTCCCCATCACCATCGGCGGACGAAATCCTAAAAGCCACTTAATTAAACAAGCAGTTAACTTTGTAACGAAACAGCATTAGGAGCCGGGGAATCTATTGAATCGTTGAGGGTTGAGGGCATAATCCAGCTTTCTATTGCTACGATCCGCTCATGAGGTAACGCACACTCGCGCAGATATACGCACACGTTCGCTGGCATTCCAAAACTTTACCCAAAAAATGATAAATGGCGTGCGGTCGCCGGTTATATGCTCTGGCCGGCAATTCTGGAACAAAGACCATATCAAGCCAGAAACGCTACTAATTCCAACCCCGGGTGGTACATTCAAGTTTGAGGGCAAGCTATGCAAAAGGCTTGATCTCCATCCCTAACTCATCTGCTCCGCCTCTTCCATGCTTCCGACCAACAACTTTTGGCGGTGCTTTTGAAATTTGTTGTCCACCATCCAAAGTAAATAAATGTCAGGAATGCCCGAAGGCACGAAGAAGGGAGAGCTGCAAACAGCAGGGTTGATGTTTTGGTACAGTGGTTCCAGGCGGACATGCTGAGAACAAAAGAATAAAAATTCCAAAAAAAGACAACACGCACACACACACGAGAGAACGGAAAAAAGCGCCTGCAAATGGCCCAGAATAGGGTGATGGGATGGTCCGCCGCACTGCACAAATATGGTATTAGTGTGTGTATGTATGTGTCTGGGTGCATAATCTCTTTTTTGGCGCACATGGCGAAATATTGTTGGCATAAATTATAAAATTAATGTCTGCTAAGCTTGAGTCAACACACACCAGTCGTCCAAACATACACTCACTCCGGCGAACTGGCTAACTGACTCGAGGCTTCACAGTCGGTTTTTGTGGATTTCTGCTGCATGACCACATACTACGTAAGTACACACATACCTACATATACCCTCCCAGCTCAGATCGTTACAAAAATAACGAAATCAACTTAGCATGGACTCTGAATTACAGTGTTGGTCATGTGGAAAGTGGTAACTAGCGGTGAGCTTCATAGTGGACTATTGTAGTTTATTCTGCAAACACTTACATCGGGAGTAGGTACCTATTCCAAACTCATATGTACTGTGAATAACTCGTGGGCAAGGATTTATTTTTCACCCAGATCAGGACACGACCACATGTGCAACTAAACGGTTTTACTGCAAAGTGACCCTGGTACGATTATCGATTCAAGAATAAAATTCGCCAATCTACATAGTTTTTGGACGACAAACATAAGACCATCGTACCTACGACGAAGAAGTAACTTTTACCATCAATTAAAAGTGAAATCAAAACGTACAATAATGACGTTAACGATAAGGACTCAATGATTAATCAACAATCGATTACTCGCAGCTAAGTAATCCCTTTATTAATTACTTCGAAGGATAGACAAGTGCATTCGAGAGCATCCTCAGGTTTTCTCAAACCAGGTTCTTTGGATGGCAGATGAAGAATCGTCCAAGAGGTACTCACGGTGGCACTTATAGTTCCAATTAGGTATATAATCAGTCCTTTAAGGACGACTTTTGAGTCTAGGAGTACATGTGTGACATCTGCCCCTCCAGGTTGGGTGTTTTGAGGATGAGGTAAGAGTTCGAAAAAATTTCCGTGAATTATAGCAGTGACAAACACCACAAATGTCCACAGCCACATTCGGACACCATAGAAATCTAATACTACCTGAGATTCGAACCACTGCTGCTCGCTACCCCCATTGAAGCGCGAGTGGACACTGGCACACAAAATAACGGCACCGATCTTTTGATAGGAAGGTCTAAAGTTTGAATTCTTAACATGCCGCGTGCAACCAAACGAAATCAGGAAATCAGCTTTCAGGTCGCTGCTGCGTTTGCTATAACTTGTCTGGCTAGGAAATCCAGAGGTTCAAGATGATCCCTATGAATGGGTCGATCTCAATGCTCCAGTTATATAGAGACAGGCCATTTTTTGAATCTTGATCACAATGTTGATGTTCGTATGAGCTTTTTTCAAGTACAGCACTTTTATTTCGCCGTCATTTTGGACAAAAATCAATCAAAGAATAACCCTTTCCAATCGATGTTACTTGCCGTTGAAAAGTTAGTAGTGGTATCTTTGTACGGGCCTCGGTGGCCATCAGTGCATTACGACTAAGCCAGTCAGCATCTCCAAGTTCACCCGTCTTCGGAACTGCAGCAGTGCTTTCCAAGCGGAGGTCCTAGCAGTGACACTGGCTAATGAAATAAAAACGAAGCTTGTGAGGTGCTGTCGAGAAGAGCTCAAAGTTCTTAGAACACAGCACAGGGTGACACTCTGCTTTGTCCTTGGACGTGAGGACATACTAGGAAACGAGAATCCTGAGGAACTGGAAAGAAACGGCCAGGCAACAAGCTCGGAAAACGTTGAAACTACTGTGAAAAGAGCCTTAAGGGAGGCTAATAGAGATGGACCTCTCTAAACACTTGTATAATTACAAGGAAGATATGGCCTTTATTCGATAGGGCTAGGACCGATAGACTTCTGCAAATCGATAAAAGATCCAAGGGTAGTTCTTATACGAGTGATCACAGGATTACGCTGCAGTTCCATATGAAAAACCGTCAAAAGTACAGAAGAAGACCTTTGTAAGGTGTGTGGCGATGAGGAAGTCCACGAGGATATAACCCACTACCTTTGCCATTGACCAAGTCTCTACCATCTAAGAAATAGGTTCCTCGGACGACACTTTTTTCAGAATATTGAAGAATTATCCGACACACCGGTGGACCAAGTAATGAAATTCATCTTCCCAATTGAGTTTCGAACCACTTATACCTCATTAGCGTAGGGGAAGACGGGGTAAAAAGTAACAGGGGTAAGTAGTAACAGCTTTAAATCAAAGCAATACAATGAACATTAAGAGTTCTGCCAAAGAATAATGTATGTATGTACATGCTCTGGCTGTGTGTGCATGTTGGCCTGCGTTTGGGATGAATTCCACCTTTTTGAATCGCTTCTTTCTATGAAGGGGTAGCTGGGGTAAAATGTAGCAACTGGAAAAGTGTAGTTGGAACATCTTTCTCTAAGGTAAAACCGTTTTGGCTGACTGATTTGGAAAACCTTGGGAGAAGCAACCAGTTTAGTAAAAAGAAATGTGACTTTTGACCCCATCCTTCCCTATTCGATCAGCCAGCTGCAAAGCATCAAAAGACAAGTAATGCTATACTCCTACTCTCCAAGCACTATCCTCGTTACCTACGGCTCCACTGGGACACGGAACGTACTAAAAAGGATAGAGCACAGTGCTTGTGACTATTTAGCTTCAGGTACAGTCAACCAAAAGTGGACTTAGTTCGGACAATGTAGAACAAGAACAATTTTGCAATGTCACTTCTGCGGTCTGGTGTACAGTGTACACCAATCAAAAGTCTGGTTAACAGTCTAGACTATGGAAGAATGACAATAAGCCTAAAACCTAGATTTTCGAGAATATAAATTTATTTTGTATATTGCCCTTCTACCCCCAACCAATCGAAACTTGAAGTCTCGTAAATTAACAAAGGGGCCCCCATGTAATGAGCATTAAACTTAGACGTTTGTCAAAAAAAGTAATCCGTAAATAATGGCCGACAACCTCCATCGACATAACTCCGGGGAGTGGCCGACAAAAGCCTTATTGCTCGCGGAATTAGGCCAAGCCAAAGACACATTTTTCCATCCACCTTATTTCCATGCAAAAGGAAATGTATTAAAAGTTAAAGTACAACCGCGCGACCGCCCTCCCTTCAGCGTATAGGACTGCACTTCAAAAATGACTCGTTTTACAACGCCATTAACCTGCGAATCTTTTCTATTTTTTACGCGGTTCAAAGTGCTCAGTGTCAATCTAATTGCAGGCTTTACTGTTTCTTTTAATGAGTTTCCTCCCAGAAATCCCCTCGCAACCTTCGGCTTTCTCGCGTAAAATAACCTCCCAAAGGAGGTCAAAACCTTTCAAGCCATAAAGACGGTACTTTTAATGACTTTAATCTTCGCTAACACCACGACAAAAAAAAAAAAAAACATGGTAGCTCTACCAAGCCCACAACAACAGCAACAACAAAAATTCAACAACGTTTTACAGGACTCTGGGAGTGAAGAAAAATGGCAAAGCATCTACAGTTGGAAACTTTATGTCGGTCATGTCACATGTGACCAATAAAAATCTTTAGACACAGAGCAGAAAAATGGAAGAAAATCACCTCCTAGCTCATTACTTATGGATCTCCTCCCAATAAAAGCGAATGTCGCCATCATTTCGACTAAATTACAATTTCAACATGTCTCTCTCTAAGTTAAGAAACCGTAGGAGAGCCGGGAGCGACGGAGACAGCAACGGAAAGAAGTTATATAAATAAAACGGATATACGCCGTATCTTATAGGACATTCAATAAAATAAAATCAAATGACATGAACTCTGGCACAAGGACACTCCACCCTATGATGAGAGCGATAGCTGGAGAGCCGTGAGTCGATGGCGAGATCGTAAGTGAAGCCGAGGCATTCCCCTGAGTCGCACTTAACCCAAACGCGAGCACTGCCACAGTCGTCCTAGGAAGCTCCTTAATATTTGATATGTCTGCAGTCATTTGCGATGGGACTGCGATGTAACGATGTTAAATCTGATTCCTATTTGCGATAAAAGCCGTACCGCTCAGGCCTACCATCTCGGATGACATCGCAGAGGATGTGAGTGAAAAGGAATTAAATATGTTCCCTCCTCGTCAGTACACTCGTCATGGGAGTCCCACTTTTTTTTCCGCTCACCCTCTCTGTGTGTTGCTTTTGAAAGCGCGCGTGTGTGTGTTTGGTCCTTTGAAATGTTAACCATGATATATAATGAAGTTCTCATTAAATTGCTCTCCCTTACCGAAACAAATGGACCAATGCGTCTCTCTGTCTGAGAGTGACCTGCATAAACCATCTGCGTAACCGATTCGGTTTTGCGAAACTTGCATGTCATTGTGTTATCGCCTTCTCAAGGCAAGTAGCACCCCCAATTTGGTGGCGCAACGTTCCCTGTGAACACAAGCGTAAAAGGATATCCGAAAATATCTTTTCATAAACTGTACAGCTTCCGAAATGAATTTAAATTAAAAAAAAAAAACGAAGGAAGCTGGCTCTCTTCCTCTCTGTTCAAGGCAAATGCCTTGGGTATGCTTTTGGCCCGATTTGTTATTCCGTCTGTGAACACATCATTTCAGGGTGAGGAGCTGTTTAGAGCACATAGGCGGCACGGCGTTTGCGTTGATTGTGTGTAAGTCAACTCATCCTTGGTCATATGTTCTCATCCCCGTTTTGTCGTGTCGTTATGTTATGTGTGATGGTAGACGCCTAATGACGAAAAGGGAATTTTTAATTTGAAAGATATTGGATTTTATCCAATGAATACGAAGAGATGTCACGGCAGAGGCAATGAAGGACAGACAGTTGGAGAGCTCTACGAATAGGACATGCTTTCCTAGAAAATGATTTTTTAGCTCTGGTTGTACTAAGGATTTCACATTAGGAATTTAGAGCTGGAATTGTACTTCAATGTCATTGGGGTAAGTAAAGTCCCGACGGTATTAGTAATGCAAGCACAGGGTGACTTAAAAAGGATGATTGGTGTATTTTGCCGTCTTTTTCAATATCAAATCGACACCGTCCACGAACGGGTTCTTAAAGGTTAGGATCGAACTTGTTCTTACGATGAGCATACTCTCATTTTGACGTAAAATCGTCTGGAAGTCGGAATTTCTGGAAGACGGTTCAGAATTTTGAGTGTAACGCAAATGATAGTCATTTAAAATCCATGGCTGGAAGTTTACTCTCACGCAACACGCACAGAAGTCCAACGCATTAACCACTGAGCCACGGCGACCACTGCATGGGTTAAATCATCCCCATGCAAATCCACAAAAAATTTTAGCGCGGCACCACCTCTTTTCAGAGAATGACAAACTTTCAATTCGCCTTTTGGATTCGGCAGTGAATCTCAGGTCCCTTCCCAGTTATTTAATTTTAGTAGAAACGCAGTTTTATGTAGGAAAGGTGAAAAGCCAAGACAAGCTTATTAACAGTCAAGACCAATTCAAGCCTATACAAGTCTAAGGCAAACATGGCGCAGGATAAAAACTAGAGAGAATTGAGGTACATATCGTCTATGGGCAAAAATCGTAAACGAGGGAACCTACGCATGATAGGTGCCTTAAAATCATTTTGAGAGAATAGGACATGGTTAGAGTATTGCCACTACGTAAAGAGCACAGCGGCAAAGGCAGCACTCAGGCTGAGAGAGTCAGGCTCCTCGAGGCATAGCTAATACGGTCACGGGTCCATACTTTATCTATACGGACATGTTGATCCGAAAGGAAAACGAACTTCATCACACCATATTTAGACTTTGGTGAAACTACTTCACCCTTATACCCAACAGACAAGATTGGGTAGCTAACTCCCTAACGGGAGAAAAAGCTATCCAAATTTACACTGAAGGTACTAAGATGGAGGAAGGTACTGGAG
Organism: Matsumyia berberina; assembly: GCA_917880715.2. Taxonomy (NCBI): domain Eukaryota; kingdom Metazoa; phylum Arthropoda; class Insecta; order Diptera; family Syrphidae; genus Matsumyia; species Matsumyia berberina. The sequence continues at coordinate 16,935,585 of OU862872.1, read as the reverse complement.
TAGTACTGGAGTAGTAGTTCACAAATATGAACGATTCATACAGACTCCCGGATGACTGTAGTGTCTTCCAGGCATGTTCCCCCTTGATAGAGCAGCAAGGCACGGTAAGGATCCGCTTTATAAAGTGAGAACACCCACACATCGATAAACATCCCTATTGGTGAATTGAAAGGTAACATCGACCACAAGATGAGAGAGCTAACCAACACCTCTTGGTCCGAAAGAGGCGACTGCATTGTATCCCGCAGCTAATAGGTGTACTGACGAGAGGTGTACAGACTCGGCATCAACTTCCCAGACTACTGCAGGAGCTGCCATCAAGCACTTACTCTGTGAGTGTCTCAATCTGGACCACAACATAAAGGGGACCACAACACTGACTGGGTACTTCCCCCATAAGCTAACCGAACCTAATCTACGGCATTGCGGGTTTCGACTTCAAATTCGTTGATCTTTTTCAGGATCCGACCAGGTGTGGTACACGCGGATTGTAGTGGATAGTTACGTATTACCTTCGACCAAACTTGCTGTTCTGTAAGTAAAGACTGCTCTTAAAGTCTGCTAAATGTTCTGCTGATATCACAAACATCTAAAAAGGTTTTTGAATATTTAAGCAACGAACCTAATAATTATCTTAATTTCCTACAAATGCAAGACTCGAAAGTCATCATTCATTAAAAAATTTGACACTTAAGTCAATACTTTATTTCCAACCGGGTAACGTGGCAATGGAATCGATCCTAGTACTTTGTAAATAATTATTAACTTTTTCACTTTAATCCCAAGATGTTTGATTTTTGCGAAAAATAGCTTAAATACAATTCGAAGAATAGTCAAAATATTTCTTACCTCTTGCTGTGTCGTGACCTTCAATACTGAATACGAAACTTAGTCCCGAATCTCCAGGGCCAATTGACCCATTTGCAACCGATTTTGTATGCGTAGAAAATCATATCAATCCCCTGGGATCGCAGTCGTCCCTTCTCAAGAAATATCCCATTAACTAATGCGTATCCTGCTCGTTCTTTTGTGTGACCTTTTTAAGCCACACTGATTCTCAACTGGCCAAGTGAAACTGAAATTTTTGGCAGCCCATTGAAATAATAATACGCACGGAAATTTGTCAGTATTTACGGTACTCGCTATAAATTACCCAGAATCTCATAGTGACGGCCAGTGGCTGGTTGGGAAAAAAAATAAAAGAATACGCAACTCAGGAGCCCAATGAGACTTGATTCCATGACAGAACGAAAGGCAGCAAATGTCTACCGCAACACTGCGGATGTTTAGTGTTTATAGCAATGAGACGCATAGTAATCCCCAAACATGAAACCTGGGAGTATATGCAGACGCCCAAGGATCTAAAGAAATTGAAATTGCTCCTGGAGCAGCTGTTTTCTGGGACAGGCCCGCCACCACCAAAGCAACAGAGTGAAACAGCTGCGGCAGTTGTAAATGATTACATCTGTGAAACTCTGGGAGCATTGTTCCTTTTCTGCTTCTATTCGGTTGCCATACATAAAGTACCGCGTAGATGTGCCTACTAGTTTCACTAGTGTTTGCTTGGCCCATATGTCACCGAATGCATGTGGGGAGCACTCAGAATCTTTATTACTTTCCCTGTACTGATGTGCTGGTGGAGTCCTGAAACTCGTCCCAACTGAGACATAGCTCTTTCATTCGCTGGTAAAATGGAGAAAGGACTCCCGGGGGAGCATCTTGAAATTTATTGTTGATATTCATTTTCATTGTTGTGGGAGGCATCTTACCTATTCCTCTTGGTCCACCACCTAAGTCAACCCTATTATGCCGAGAAGCTTTGCATTTGTGGGACCAGATTTGTTTTGTTAGTTATTTGCTCCTCTTCCTCGTTTTTTTTTTTTCTTTGCTCTCTTCTTTCTTCGTGGTGACTTTTGGTTTGATTCAATTGAAACGTAAGGGTGGGTGTTGTCTTTTCACCTTTAAAGCCCATCGCGTAAGGGTTAGAGGCGGTAGGACCGTTGACTCGATTTCATCTGCGTGGGTTTATTGGTTTAATATTTCAGGATTTTTATATTTACGATATTTTGGAGTGGCGACAAATGGATGAAGTTGACAGAAGACACTGGTCTTTCTTTTATAGGCACAGGCACTTTTTAAAACATAGGAAGCAAATTCGTTTGATTAAACGGTTTGAGTTTTTCTTCTTTAGATTTATAAGGAGGACTTCTATGAGCAAATTTAAAAGTGCGATCGACTTCAAAAATGTTCAACTGAAATGAGGAAGTACCAACGAATGTGACGGTGGAACTGGATTTGGGTCTACAAATTTACTTCGAAAATGCCTACTTACTTTAGAAAATAAAAATAAATTTTTTTAGGAGGTTAAGACGGGTAGGACGGTAGAATCAGAATCACGGAAATAAAAGTTTCTTCAAGAGGAGAACCCTTGGTGGGTTACTATTTTTATTTCAAAGTTTTATATCCGTACTGTATATGAAATTCTTAAATTAAATTTAATAAAAAATTATTACCCGACGCGGGTTTAAATTGTTAGTTTGTAGGTATAATACCGCTAGAAAAATTTGACTGGGGAGTCAGTCCTTTTGTTCCCAGCTCGTATTGTGTTGTATCAAAAACAGTTATATTATTATTAATTTCATTATTAAAGAAAACATTCATCGAAGGCGAAAAATTTTAATGTATACTGTTTAATTGTTTCACAAAGAGTTGTTGCGCGAACTCGAAAAGAAAACATTTCTTAAATTTCTTCAGCATCTGCTGGACCGATTGTTCTCAAAATCGAATTAGCTCTAAGTGTCTTGCTGACAAATAAAACAAAAAAAAACTGCTTGATCGTTCGTTATTTCGTTCTCAAGATATCGAAGGCGAAAAATATGATCACACACACAAACACAGACATAATTTCTTTATGAATCTAGGAAACTGTCTCAACTCTACCAACTACCGGGTATCGGTCTGCTTTCAACGGCGCATACTGTGTGCACGCCTTAAATCTATCTGATTGAAACATAGCAACAAAATTCCACAATCAATTAAATTTTTACACCGCTCAACGTTCTGGAGAAAACCCAAGAAGTAAGTATTGATAGGCAGCCCTTCTTCACTTATTTGATTGGCACGTCTAGCTTTGGCATGAGTGCTAAACTCATGCGTCTTAAGATGGAGAGATCTTTCTACTTCATCACTGTCATGTGGCTTCTAAAACATCATCATCATCACCATCATCATGTCCTCTAACCCCAGTGGACGTCGAAAAGGTATTCATATCCCTTTGGAGCGCGACTGAAATATAAAAAAAGCTTTATTGCATAATTTTACTTTTAAACATGGCGTGTTAGGAAATAAATCATTTAGTTTAACAATGATTCACTTAAGGGATAGTTAGCAGCCACATACAAGGCGCACAGAATTTGGAGGACAACTACCTTCACAGATTGATGCTATATACATATGTATAAGAAGAGACATATCAAGATGGCTGCAAAGCTCTTACGCTTTCTAAACCCCTTATCTTTATCGCTTCTTTCAATGGTTTGCTTGCAACATCCGGTTCCTTGCAAAAATAACGCCATCGCTTGCATCCCATTGACTACCAACTGCACCCGCTTACTGAAATATCCTAACACCTTCCTGAATCTGTGAACGAATAAAAACAAAAAAAACCTCTCATAACTTTTTCAATAAACATTAAGTTCACTTTTAATTGAGCTCAGTATGGAGCATTTGTCACCCGGTCACCCAAACGACTCAATCTCTAGCATCTGAATTTTACACGTCACAGAAATGGTGTGCGGATTTATGAACGACTATGAAAATTAAAACCCAAGTCAAACAGTTTCCCTTTTAATTCTTTCTCCGTAAGCAGTATACTAATTCTTATGCTCAGTTCATTGACATGAGCTAGCACAGCACCACCAGCAGCAGAACACAGTGCCAAGCCACGGGATATACAAAAGTTATTTTGATCCAACCTCTTCTGGCCAATTTCAATTGAAACGATCCACTGGACGACGGAAACGACTAGATGCATCTCGAGGTACTTTCCCCTGGCCTTGCTTTCGAAATAAAATAAATTCAAAGAGTGGACCAGAGTTATGGCTTTCGTAAATGTTTTCCCATCCTTTCGATCCTGGAGTGGAGTTCTGTTGCTTTGTTTCCGCCTTTCGCCTGTGTTATGTTGTTCTATGTGCAACCATTTGGTGCGATCGTAAAAGAGCAAAGTACTTTGCCATATAATATCCGAGGAAGAGTGGAAGCAATCAACGTGCTGCAACCCCAAAACAATGGCAAGGGTTTTGTTTTCCCCCAAGAAAGTGCACAACGTATGCGATTTAGTTGGAGATTAACTTACACTTGCACCGCCGTCCTGGGTACGTTTGTATATCCATCCACTCGGTGAGTTTTATCCTCTTCATTGGTGTAGCGATGCTACGTATATATCGCAGAAGCTCACCTTGGCCCTGTTTCAGTGTTTCGTTTTTTCTGTACGTACGAATAGGACCAGTCATAACTTTGGTTCCTTCAGGTGGCTCGAACTAGTTAAACAAGTTCCCTAGGCGGTGGCTTTTATGATCGCGTTATAAAAACGGGCGGGATGGAATTTCCAGGTTCTTAATAAATGAAGGCGCTTTAAAACATAAAACTGGACGTGATGTATAATCTCCAGTGCTGTGTCGGACGTTTTTCATGGTGTATCGTGCGAGTTTCTAGACTTACGTCTAGCTATTGGCACTTTTAAATGTTTGAATATTTGCCTTTTAATTACCAGGGGAGGGACAACGTTCGAGTTGAGACAGTTCGAGTTATTAACGTTGGAGCAGTGAACAATTGGTAAAATTTCGTTTATGGGACATTCGGGACGCTTTCTTAGACTCTATCAAATTTTTCTAGACGGCAGACATTTTTAACGGCGTCAAGTTGATGCGGTTGTGCATGTGCATGTACATGTGAACTTTTTACATGCTTCGTTTATTTTTTGTTGATGATACCTTGGTACTGAATTGAGATAGCTCGCTGGAATGTTCCAGTCTTGGAAATTTAAATGCACGATGACCTTAACTTTCAATGGTGCATCTTTACGCAATTTAATCGCCTTTAATACAGGACATCATTCCAATAAAGTGGAGAAAGTGAAGATTGCATAGCAATCATTCCTCATTTCCATCGCTTGTGTATGGCATGCACTTTAGCGGAAAAAGTTCGCCTTTGGCCTTAAAGACACCGGCAATTGATCATGTTGAGAACAGGATAAGTGATCCTAGTGTCGCTATGCAGCGCTTTCATTTGGGTAGAATCCTCTACACTCATCATGAGCTCCATTTCCATTATTCGGCGTTACGTTCCGTTATCAGAATATTATATTCGCTCTTCAGCCTGGAACATTTCTCGAAGAATAAAAGTTTTTGGCGTACCATGGGGAAGGTAGTGCTTGGGAGCTCCATAACCTTTAAGAGGCAAAATTTCTACTTTCTATTTCTACTTCCTCTATCCCGAACTTGAGCCGCGTACCAAATGATGAACCTCAAAATTGTTGCAAAGACTTTTGGTACTTTTTGGGACGACTTTATCTTCCGAGAATGCTTCTTTCAATTTTTTTCTCAGATGACTTTTGAACAAAATTCGAGGTAAAATCTTTAAAACGTGTTTTCACGTTGCCATCCAATCTATCCAATAAAAATAAAATAAATAGCTAGCGCGACAGCTCGGGATAAGCCAAGGCCTAGCTTCTCGCAATCATTCATGTTGTGCGTCTTAAATTGTTCGCAAGAATGAAATGAACCTACAATTCATTTCAGACTCTGAACGGCGAATTGAGAAGCTCATTACAGATTATAGTCCCGGAGGCTTCTCATTCCCCGACGGGAGGTGGTGCCGCGAAAAATGTTCGGTTGACATGGCTGGGGCTTGAACCCACGCTGCTCGGTCAGCAGTCCAACGCACTAACCACTTAGCCAGGGCGCCCACCAATCCAAAAACTCCAGAAAATATCTTAATTTTTTTTTTACAATCCACGCGAGCTTCAAGGGGTTTGATGTTATTCACACAGCGCGAGCGAGATGAAATGGTTCGAAACTCAGGTAGTTTTCGGTTTCAATGGCGCCCGAGAGTGGTGTCCTGACTAGCTGAAGACACATGTGGTGTTTGTCGTTGCTATAATTCACGGGAATTTTTCGAATTTCGTGATGTCATAATCCGGGTCAGCCCAGTCAACTCTTCAAGCCATGACACTCAACTGCCAGTAGTATGCCTTTGCATTTCTCTACAATTGATCGGATGGGTCTTACAGATTACCCTTTTTAAATAAAGGAAATATTATGCTCCTTCTGAATTAATTTGCCATCTCACCAATGTCATCTTCGAAATATTTAAACGAAGGTACATACAACCATATCATATACATACATATATGCAACGATGTATTTGAGAAGAAAAACAGGTATACAGCAGATGCCTGTTGTTGATTTAACAAGCAGTCTTAACTATGAGAAGACAGGGCTTATTCAACCAACAAGAATCGAAGGAGTTGTAAATAACAGAGACTTTCTGAGTAGCAAACAAAATTACTTGATAGACGAGCAGCTGGCTCTCTGAGAGCAAGTCTTTTACAACGTTGATGCTACTGGTGGCTTTGGAAAAACCTTCTTCATTTTATTAAAGAATGACACACTACACTGTTGAAGTGAGGCAAGATGACCCACGCCTTCAAATTAGTGGTTTCCCAAAACAAACCAATATGGCCAAAACGCTGTGGGTCTGCTAAAAACTTCGGAGCGTAAGAGGAGTTTTGAAACTCAAGGTGAATATTGAAGCGAGAGGTTGTCACCGTGCTGTTACCTGGAATTTTCGAGTCACACAAGCTGATGAGGATAGGACATACCTCAAGTCGTCATATTTGTACCCAATCAACCGATAACTATCCCATGCCCACATCAGTGTTCTAATAAGAGGTGATATCTCTCTGGACTGCACCTCTGAGCTGATCCTCAAAATATGCAACAGAGATAATACCTTATCTCAGCGCCTTTAGACCCTTGCATCAGTTATGCCAAGCAGATTTCACTAGGACTTGACGAATCTATGGAATGGCATTGTGAACAAGCCAAAGAACAACATGGCTGCCGTGCAAGTCTGTTACATGTCCCAAGCTCGTCACTGTTGTTTATTTTTTCAATACGCACATCTCATGTTGTAGTCACATAATGCTAAACGTCAACAAGACTCCCAGGACCAAAACATGATTCCACTTTGTTTAAAAACTAATTCCACTGACTCAACGTCCGGTCAATAAATTGATACCTAATCGGCTTTGTTAGCTACGAGTATGTGTCTATCCAAAAATACATTGTACATCCCATTTTCCATGACCTACTGCACTCAGTCAAGCACAACAAAATGTTCTTTACACTAACTTGAGGTGCGCACGAATTTAGTCCGAAGAGTCCTTCAACAAAAGGCGATAATTCGGTAATCACATACATCCCCACACACACACATACACACTTTGCATAGTCGAATTTTGAGGAAAATGTTTGCAAAATTAATTAACTTGCCCATAGGTTGGCCACAATGCCTCACCCTGTCCCAGGTAACAGCATCAGCATCAGCACGAGCAGCATCAGCCTGAGCTGCATTAGCAATTCTAAGCAAGAATAACGAATCCTTTCAATTAAATTGGCCAAAAAGTTTTCCCCAACATGAAAATCCTTTTGGAAATAACTAGCCAAACAAGAGGGGAATATAATTTGCTCAAAGTCTAAATTCTGTCCGTCCGTCCGTAAGCTCATTCGTTCACCAGTGTGTTGTGTTTTAAACACAAGACAGGAGTTTCACTTTGGTGTTTTTGTTGCACATTATTGTAGAAGGGCAAAAAAGGAGGCATAACTCAGAGCGCACCGAGGAGGACTCAGAAAGGCTCAAAGGAAAATAGTGTAACACTTGGTAGAATTCGAAGAACGGACTTGTTCCTTTCTTTCTTTGTCAGGAAGGACAAAATGGTTTAATTTTTTCTCTGCTTTTTTTTTTTTTTTTTGTGTGTGTCCTTTTGTGGAAAGCAAAGTTGGGTGCATTCCAGCTGGACACTGGCTGGGATCCTCTCGACCGGCGTGCATGTGTGGGCTTTTGCATTTTCCAACTGCAAAAAGGGATAACTTTCATTTGGATCTTCGTCGACAGTGGAGTTGGCTTCATATACTATAAATTGACTTCTTTTGGAAGTGAGGTTCTTTTTCCCTCTCTTGTGTGACCAAGAAGGAGGAGAACACAAACTTAGACACATACACAGATTGCACACGAACTCATTCATATGCATGCAGTGTAATGGGGTTGTGGGGAACCATTTTGTTTGATGTTCATAAGAAAATTTTCCATTTAACCAAACGTGTTTACGCTTCTCCAATCCTGGTTCCTCATCGTTCGCCTTCCCATCCCTCGGGTAGCTCATCATTGTCGTCCTCGACGGAGTATACGATTGTCGTCAGCGTGTCCAGGATATGTATCTATACATGGGGATAACTGGTATAATTGTCAATTGTCATATACGACTGTGGGGTACACTCGTTTGTACTGCTGTTGCCAGCTGCTGCTTGGCTGCTGATGATGCTACCATCGCTCTTCGAGGCTGATAGCTCCCAGGAGTCGAGCTGAATTAGTATGCAAGAAGTTTTCCTTTATAGCATTTATATGTTTGCAGCGTCAATGGAGCTGCATTGGCAGCAGGAATAGCTCCTCGAATGCAAGCCTTGCTCCCATCTTATACATACACAGTCACGCGCATACTTGAAACGAGAGAAAGAGTAAAGTCCTTGCCTAATAACTTTGCAAATTGATATTTCATGTGAATTAAGCCAAGATGGGATTAAGTCCGTTTAGCTTTAGTTGATAAAGTTTTCACAGAGTGTGAGTGGATTTATCATCAATGGACAACCAGGCGTCGCATCCTTTGCTTTGGAAAGTTTCTTCTTTTATGCTATGTTACAGATTTCCCTCACATGTGCCGCAATTGCAAGATGCACAGCATGAGACATGCTGCTTCTGAAGGAGCTATAATCTTATCCAACTCGTGCTTCATGAAAATTTTCCAGCTAACTTTGACTGATGAGTGGAAGAAGGTGGACTAACAATCTTAAAGCTAACTCAGAACTTCTGGAATTAATTAAATCTTCCTTTTTGTAGTTTAATGAGCTTAAGAATGCCACCCTTCCCGTTGCCGTTTCCATCGTGTTTTCATGTTGGAAGGCACCTAGTTTTCTATATCATACATAGTTTTTTTTTTTAAATTAATTGAAGGCGACCATATTTGTGGAGTATACAAAGGATTAGTTAAAGATTTCCGGAGAAGTACTATGATGTTGGATCGAAGTGAAGACCTAGGCTACCAAAAAGTGAAAAGGGAAAGTAGATGCACTCAGGAAAGGAAATCAGGAAGTCATTGCCGTGTAGCATCGTATAAAATTGTACAGTCCTACATTTTTGAGTTTTGACTTCTTTGATGCAATAAGTACATAGCCAAAGCATCCATCATGTCACTTAGTGTCAAGAAATCGCACAAATTTTAAAGACGCAAACGTCCACTTCAACTTTAACTTGAATTAGACCTCAGCAGCAACAGCACACAAGAATTTACGAACCGAAATGGGCCAAAATGGTTCAGACGAAGGAGTTAAATCGGAAGACAGTGTCGTTCTTTCCGATGAGAAGAACATCTTGCGTTGATAGGGCGAGCACTTTTTGGAGCTGCTCAACCCCGATCAGGGCACTGAAGATGGCAGACCCATGATTTTGAGTAGGGCGGAGAATAGTCCGACCGCAGAGGGGGTGACTTTGGCGATTAAAGCCCAAAGAGCCGGCAAATCTGCTGGTCTGGACGAAATCCAGCTGAAAATGCTCAAGGATCTGGGGGAAGAGTGAGTAAAATAGCTCTCTCGTGTCATAAAAGTGGCCTGAGAATGCAGTGAAACACCTAGCGATTCCGAAACTGGGGTAATTGTTCCTCTTTCTAAGAAAGGGGATGAAAGGGATTGGTCCATATCTCTTAAATCTCCCCGGAAACTTCATTGTTATGAGCAGTGCAGCTTTCGTCAAGGTAAAAGCACAACCGACCAGCTATTCACTCATAGAATGGAACTTGAGAAGGCCTGGGAGTACGCCAAACTTATATACAGTTGTTTTGTGGAGAAAATGTATAATCGGGTCCCTCGGGATAGAATCTGGAGTGTACTGCAAGAATATGGGATTGACGGCGCGCTTCTGAGTGCCATTCAATCTCAATAAACAAACTGTTATAGCGATGTTCGGGTGAATGGCGTTAAATTGACACCTTGCACTGTGGGTGTTGGACTTCGCCAGGGTTGCGTTTTTTTACCTTTTTCTATTTCACTGTGTCTATAAATTGGATATTACGGCTCAGCCGTGGCGAGGATCGATTCGAATTGGGAGACTTAAGGATAAATCATCTGCTTTTCGCTGATGACTTCGTCATCCTTGGGTTCACCCAGATCGAACTTCAGCGCGCACTTGACAGATTCGTAACCGTCTGTGTTGAAGCTGGAATGAGGTTAATCATGAACAAATTGCGAGCGCCTGTTCAATGCGCTCTGCATGTTTATGGAGTTTTATTGAAACAGGTGGAGAAGTTGAAGTATCTCGGGGTCCTATTTACAAGTTATGGGGGAGCAATACTGAGTTATCCTGTAGGATTGGTCGGGCTGGAGCAATTTTGAAGACTTCTGGGTCAATCTGTTATCAGGTGAACCGAACTTGGCATAGAATCTAAACTATCGGTCTTTAATTCAGTATTTGTCCCGACTCTCACCTATGGTCATGAGGTTTGGGTAATGAGCGAAATAATCAGATAGCGAATACAAGCTGCTGAAATGAGATTTCTTCGTTGTATTGCTGGGGTGACTCGCTGAGATCAGATTAGGAACACCAGAATCCGCGAGGTGCTTAATGTCGAACAGCTACTTCTTCGAACGCTGAGCTCCATACTCCGATGGTAAGGCACGTTAAACGCATGCCCCCAATTCGGCTTCCAAGACGTACTATGGAATCCGTTCCATCAGATAGGTGTCTATTGGGCAAGCCCAGGATGAGATGGTTGGACCAAGTCCGAAACCTCACCTCTACCCGTATAGGGATAGCCCCTGATGATTTAGAGTCGATGGCGGAAGATCAGGAGATGTAGAGGGTCCACTTAAGCACCCTAAATCCGCGACCTTCATAGTGGTTAAGTAGATCATGGGAAAATGATTACTGATGATGATGGTAGGGCTGGGAAGATAAACATTTTGCAACTACGGTCAGTGATTGAACTTGACTCTCGTTGTACGGACTATAAACAACCTCATTCCATTCTCTATCGTCGCTTATTACGAGTCTTGTCAGTGAGTCCTCCCTTACCGCAGTTCATCGTGTCGCCGTCAGAGTTTGGCTAAAAGTCATTTGGCTGAATCGCTTGGTTTAAATCCCTAGAGAGACGGATATGTAATTTATTCTATGATATAAGTCAGAGCTGCACCACATACATTTGTCAAAGCGTTCCGGCATAATCCTCTAAAACATAACACATTGTTTGGTGGCTATGGATAGAGCTCGAACCTGCGCAGCTCGCAACCATAAACCTAACTCTGACATTACTGATCAAACTGGCCCAGTACCAACATCTCGGCATAGTCTATAGCTGATATTAATGTTTTAGTCTCCACATTGAGATGCCAGGCTGGCTCTAGATTATTCGAAAAGTCAAGTCTCCTAGAATTTCCAGAGTCAATTGCAAAACAAAAATCTTTTTGATTGTCACTCTCGTCGAACGACAAGACATCAAAGTCATACAGCCCCCCAAAAACCCTTTTAAACATAACGCACTCGATCAATCGCCTTTCAAAAGTTCAATCAGATTGCCTTGCTCTTTCAACAATCGAAAGGACAATCCAGTAGTACCCCTAGAATATCTGTCTCATACTATTGGAGGAGCCCTACCAGTGAAAATATCTACATACCTAACATATCCGTTTCGACAAATATATTGAACCCAAAAACTTGTAAGTCCCGGATAATTGCTACAAAATACACAGATAGTGCTGAGTATACCTCGAATTTCAAAAGCCAACGGAACAATAACATTACAAAGTATCGACAACCCAGCTTTATCCGATGTCGACTGTCTTAATATTTCACTACTTATGAGTGAATATGTGGAACGTTGCACACTCAAGCTCTTGTTTCACACAGGACAGTGGCAGTAGATAGGTTCTACAAAAGACAAAGGATACGTGTTTCGTAATTAGAATCCGCATTTGCATCTGACGTTTTAGGTGCGAGAAAAGGAAGATATTTCAACAACAAACTTCTCGACAAGGATTCTTTTAGTCGCCGCCCTGGGTTACCACGGTGACACAAACGTGTGTACAGTTATATAGAGGCTGGCGAGGCATCAGCAATACCGAAACAACCGAAAAGGTACTTCAGCCGGCCAGTAGAATTCCATTTGGATTTTGAAATTGCTTTGTGGCATTGGCGAGTCCCTTTAGTGCTGAAGTACGTTTAATTTGATTGTATTTTGGGGGTCGAAAAGGATATTCACATGATTCGGTGGACATACGAGTATGTGCATATGTTGGTGTTCGTGTTCCATATGCGTCCGAATGACGAATTAAGATTACATTCCACACTTTGCTATTAAAAAACATAAATTCTCCGAATTTTTTATTACATCCTTCCGTTAGATCTTCCCCAACAGCCGTCCTGTTTGAGAATGGGTCTGTTTATCAAAATGGTGTATGCAATGGAATGCAATTCTATAGGAGTCCAATGCGGCAGCTTGAGAACCACATACGAAGGACCTTAGGGAAGTGAAGTATTGTTTTTCTCAAATGGAATGCTCGTAAGATCCTCTCGGTTGTTGTGGTCAAATGAATGGCACCGAAAGTGCAGGACATAAAGCTGCTATGTACTTTTTGTCCTAGCCATCAGTTGTATGTGTGTCGCCATGTGTATGTGTGTTTGGAGTAAATTTTTTGACCACTAATAGGCGCGAGTAAACGGCATCCATTCATCTTGAGAATTAATGTTGCAATTTGTGAAACCATAAAAGCGAATGTGGCGACACTATTCACCTTGCAGAGCAACAAAACAAATTGTGGTTTTCCTATGTCCTCTGGTGGTGGCAGTGGCAGCGAATTCGGATACCGACTCCTTTCTGCTTTGTTCTCGATGTCCAAGGGGCCATTCATTGTTAGGAGGTTTATTTTTGTTTTTTTATCGAGCTCTTTGTTGCTTTTTCGGTTTCGCCGTAATGCTGGAAAATTTAAAGCCTTTACATTTTGAAATGCAAGATTTGTGCTTTCGAATTGCTGCGAGGACATGCCTATGAGCCCTAGAGGATTCATCTGCATTTAACAAGACAGTTGCTGTTTGGGTTTTTTTTTTATAGAATAGGCTGTGATCGGCGACTTCGAATCAAATCCCGCTGTCAGGCAGAACGAACCATTCAACCTGAACGACGAAGACAAGCAATTCCGTCCACCCGACATGGACGAATTGAAGATAGCCATATCTAAGCTTAAGTCCAACAAAGCTGTTGGAGCTGATGGCCTAGCTGTCGAGCTGCTCAAAGCAGCAGGCGATGACTTGGTAAAGTGCATGCAACCACTCATCTGTAAAATATGGTCGGAGGAAAGTATGGTTGATGAATGGAACCCCAGCATCATTTGCTCTACGGCGTAGAGGCATGGACTCTGTCAAAAGCGGATGAGGTTGCTCTTGGCTGTTTCGAGATGAAAATGGTTCGGGTGATTTTTGGTCTGGTGATCGGAAGAGAAGATAGAACGACGAACTGTGTGGGCTGTACAGCGACATCGACTTAGTCAAAAGAGTAAAGGTCCAACGACTGAGGTGGCTGGGTCATGTAGAGCGGATCACGAAAAATCTTTGAATCCACACCCGAGGAACGGCATTGTAGAGAAAGACCGCGAATCAGGTGGCGCACGCAAGTAGAATGGGACCTTAACCAACTTGGAGTGCGAAACTGGAGACAGCTAGCTAAGGATCGAGCTGACTGAAGACGCATGTTGGTTTAGGCCCAGCTCCACCCCGGACTGTAAGTAAGTAAGTCCTAGATGGGTGTCGGAGAATTTTTTGAATGCACAGCGTGGTTCGCGGATTGCAAAGAGCTCTGCTTGAAAAACAGTGTCGAAGTCAGGTGGGTCGAAGGATTTCGATATTTTCCGCTTCCTCCAGAAGATGCCCTCGTCAGCATCACAGTCAATTCTAGGGCCATTCGTGTAGATACGCGTATAAAAATCATTGATTACTCTCCCGTTCGTTCAGTCTGCCCTGGTTGAAAACATTTCGTAAAGTTTAGCTTGGGGATTGTGTAATCAGTCGAGGAAACACTCAACTCGTTTGGTATCATCTCCAGGACTCTACCGCACAAAGCCCTTTAGGCTTTGCGACCCAGCACCCAGATTCGCTGAATCGAACTGCGATGCATACTAGGTACCCTTCCTTTGATGTATTGAAATTGGGAACTGGCAACTGTGGAGCGAATTTTCTGACTTTTTTTTATCATAGGCGAATTGCTAGTCAAAACAAAAAAACAAATCTTTTGCTGACATCAGCAGGGTCATAGGCCCATAGGTCACTGGTTAATTGGTCGGTATACCCTTCAAGCTCTAAGAATTTGAGGTATTCTTTCAACTTTAACTAGATACACTTCGACAGTGATATAAGTCCTGCTGTTACAAGTCGGCGCTCAACCACTAATGGGGTCGCCACGAGCCACCACCTTGAACCCACCTACAAAGCGCGTTTCCAGAATTACATTTCAATAAATCGATTGTCAATGAAAATTAATTTCATCAGCAATTCCGGCATCAAGCCCTAGAGAGGCACCGAGTGAAAGAAATTTCGCTGTGCTTCCAGTGATTTATTTTATTTTCTTCCGTGTCATCTACATTTAAGCCTGTTGACTGTGCACAGTTTTATGTAAAAAATTACAGATTAACTATCAATCGAATGGTCGGTCGCTACGACGACTATATTTCCTGAGAAATTAAAAATTAAAGTTACATACATTCTTCCAAATGTCCTCTTTTTTTTTCCTCCAATCCTACTTCCTACTCATAAATAAAGGAAATAATATGAAAAAGAAAAAAAAAACGAAATAGAAAAATATTAATTCACTCCATCTACGAAGCAATGATTTATTGTGAGAAATATGGCACCGTATTGATTGTACCAGAAATTGAAAGGAAAATGAACAAAAAATTGAAAAAAAAACAGAGCTGTAAGGAAAGCTCACCTTGGAATTTCCGGCCATTTGTCTCGTCGCGTTTCCCCGCCTTTTCCAACAATTTGCACCTGCAGAGACAAATTCACTCCATCTAAGAAGAAAATGTCCAATAAATTATTATTTTTTTTTTTTTCGAAAAAGAATAAAACAGCAATGGACAAAGTTTATCCTGCTGCTATGTCCACTGTGCACAGGAAGAGAAAAAATGAAAACGGAGCCTAGGCGCGCCATTGGGATTTAATGTTTTATTCTCTTTGGAAATCATCGGAGAATAGTGGATATTTATATATTCAATTACATCAGTATGTATAAGTATAATGGGAATCAAAAGTCCTTACTCGATGAACTTACTACATAAAAAAATAAAAACTGTCTCCTAAAAAGATAACCGAACCAGAATTGATTTATACTTTAAATTTTTTTAAATTTTAAGACGAAATGAAACCTCTGCGAACTCCGAAACGACAACCATTGTATATTTTACTAGAAAAAGAAAGGTCTCTTTATGCCAGAACAATACAATCCTCTCAGAAACCCAGATATCCTAGACTGCAATATCCTGCTTGCGAACCATGCTGAATATCATCTTCGCCGATACGATTTCAATCCAAAATCTAGAACAGAATACAGAATTTGGAATGATTCTTATCAACAATTTGCCCAAATACTGTTTCAAAAAAAAACTCCTCAAAAATTATCCCGCGCAGGTCCTCCCTGGGAGAAACACAAGTTCCGATCATCTACATTTGACCTTTCTTGTACGGAATGAATCCGGGGTTATTTGAAGGATTGCCTAATGGACATTCCAGGTAAAGGTATTTCTTGTCAATTTTCTTACCTTTCCTGTTCTGCTTTGAAAGCATTCGGGTCGCCTGTTGTCACATCTAACCTAGTTCCGGAGATTCATACAATACTCAGTAAACTGGGTAGGAACAATCTTATCACCCTTTACTGGATTCCAACTTACAGTGGATACATTGGCAATTTAAGATCTGTCTCATTAGCAAAAGGTGGCGCTCTTAACACCTTTGGTCTGAATCTGCATTTTCTTACGACAAGTGAATAGTGTATAAAAAGCTTTGTGTTTAGTGAAGCCGGGCAAAATCAAAAAAATCAAGTTTCGTCGTGGAACTCGATAGAAATAATCTTAGGAGCGAGACACTGGCACAATTAGGGATCATTGTTTCCTGAAAACCGACGTCCATACATATGTACATATATATTTACATCGTATGAAACTTTTATTAGACCCATTTTGCAGTCTTGGCTTCGAGACTAAAGAAAGTCATTCCTTATAGTCCCGAGGCTTCAGAAAGCGGCTATTCGGCAGCCAAGTTCCTCTCCCAAAGAATCTCATGCACATATTCGGATGATGCTGACCGAGCGTCATGGGTTCAAGCTCCAGCCATATCCACCGAACATTTTTCGCCGCACCACATTTCGTTGGGAAATCACAAGCCTCCGGGAGTATAACCTGTCATGAAAGAGCTTCTTACTTCGCCGTTCGGAGTTGGCAATAAATTGTGGGTCCCTTCTATTCGTGCGAGAATTATAACACGCGCAACATGAATGGTTGCGAGAAGCTAGGCCTTGGCTCATCACAAGTTGTCGCGCCAGCTATTTATTTTATTTATTTATATTCAGATGATATACTCCAGATGGACACAGCCCTCACAACATTCAACAACATTCGCTGTTTCACATACATAAATGTTTGAAGACTAGAGTGGGGCTCAAACTACAACAGATGTTTCTTAACTTGGGTTAGGATGTCCGATAAAGGCTTCGAATTTACCACAGGGTTTCAACCGGGCTGCGAAAGTCTTCGTTTGAAGTCAAGTCAAATGTGGAGTGCCACGTTAAAGCCTGTCCAAGGAAGCCTGCCATCAGGTTAGTAAAGATAGTGATGGCTGTATAGATTCATTGACTGGGGACTAAGAAACTTTTTAATTGTCAGATAATTTTTTTTTTAAGAACCTGTCCTTATGGCTTGCACTGCGACCTGGCAAGATCTTTTGTGTCTCTGGTTTACTTAGCCTAACAGGTCTAATACCTTCCTAATAAGGTGTGTATGTCATTAGTAGGCGAATGAAAGATCCGTTTACGTATCCAGTATAGTGCCGGATATTCACAGAAAATGTGTTCAGAGGTTTCTTCGTCTTCCAAACAGAACTAACACTCAGCATCCGAACAAAGATTCAGTTTGTTGAGATGATATCTAAGGCCGCAAAGCCCGGTAAGGGCATATTGTTCCTGTCAAGGTTAAGAATTTTCTTGTAGGAAAAGGGCTTGATAAGCCTCTTGAATTGCCCAAGCCCGGGGACATTTTTCCAATGGGCTAGGCGAAGTTGGTGTTCCCAGTTGTTTAACAAAGCTGTGGCGGTAGCCCAATTAACGCCATAGGAGGGTTCCGGTCCTAAGAGCGCGGAAGCCGAACCGGTCATAGCCAGCTCATCCGCAGTTTCATTGCCTACAATTTCCTGATGGCCAAGCACCCAACCAAGCTTGTCAGGTTAACATCATTGTCACTAATTTGGGTTTAGCCGATAATTTTTTTGACACACTTTTGCACATTACTACCTTTAAGAGAAGAAGAAGAAGACGAAACACATGCCAGTAGCGATCAATTAATTCAAGCAGATATCCTTGGCTCCTTGCTGGCAGAACAGCTTAGCTGACAGCATATGTTTCCGTTCTGTGATTAAAAGCTGCTCAAGGCTTTTGCATGTACACCTTTGCAGCTACATTGGACCGGTGGTCCTGGTGCCTGATTCTCGTTAATGTTTCTCTCTTTCCTTTTTTATTTTTATATCCTTTCGCCTGAAATTATCTCCAGCCATTGACACATATTGGCCGCCATATGCATCCGATAGTCGATTTCTGCCATCATCGCCATGCATGCGATCATCACAGGCGGCATTAAGAAGAAATTGAACGTTTTCGATATCTTGATTTAACGTTTCATACCAGCCAATTCTGCGGCTGCAATTGGCCCATATGGCAGATAAATTTTCAGATGGGATTTGAAGATGTTGTATAAGAAACCGACTCCACCTCAGGACATCGCACAGTAGTTGTGCAAACACACTCACAATTGCCATTGCCATTGGCGTTGCTGTTGCTGTACTCGTACAGCACACTTTGAATGGCCCCTCTCTGCTCATCTTGGACAGCAGCAGTGGAGCAGTGAGCGTATTGTGTGCACATATAGCTCTGCTGTGTGGCCAGGACCAGCAGTATCGGAACCATTTCAAGGAGGAGATTTCTCACATGTCTACTTGGAATCTGGTGTATTTTATTGCTTAATTTTCTCTCAAGGATTCAAACATAAACTCTGGGTGTTCGCATACGTGTGCGTGCTTACGGTGACTCCACACATACGTACGTAAGTGTGCGGCATCGTTTCGTATAGGTAAACAATAGATTTATTTGAGATCTAGTTTTGAGAGTAGACGACACGTTTTCGGGAATTATCTTTGAGATATTGCAATTGCGGACAAATGATTTTGGTTATAGATACGTCGAACATGCATCTGAAGCTACCAGCCCCGGCCTGCATAGGACTATCTCGGATGGCGTGTGTTCATGGGCAATGCTTTGTTTATGGGTTTTCTTAGAAAAGTGATTTTATGAAATTATAGTGCTTTACGAGGTCCCTCTCATTCGGTAACTACTAATTGAAATGTACGGAGATGAACTAAATACGGATGCTTGTAGGACGTGACTTTATGCAATAATTCTCCGAGTTATACCCATTCGCTTTGGAATATATAATGAAATATTGCATTTTGGTTTAAAGTTCAAATTGAGGTTTGAATTGTTGAAATTTTTCTGGTTACAGGTATTTTCATTTCGAGTAGGTTCAATGCTTTCTGGGAATCTTTTTGATTTTATTTTCAGTCTTAAGCATTCCAATTGGGTGCTGAACAGGATAGTTAAATATATATTTTTAAGCGTTTATGAATGATGCCTAATACCTCAAACAAAAGTGGTGAGTTTCGTTCTAAAGAACGTCTTCTTAGAAGTTAACGAGAAGAGACAATAAGACATCTCTTGTTCGCCTTAATGGCCTGCCAAAATAATTTGAACTTAGGCATGTAACCAAGTAGACAGTAGCAGTCCAAATTGGAATTGAATTCGATAACATATCAATCGAAAAGAAACGAATGCCATTTTTTTTTCATAATCCACTAGCGCTTCAAGGGGCTATGAATACCCTAATGGCCGAGGCCGACGTGCAGTGGTTTGAAACTCCGGTAGTATTAGGTGTCTATGGAGTCCGATTGATGGTGTCCAGACTAGCTGGGGATATTATTTTGTGGGGTTTGTCGTTGCTAAAATTCACGGGAATTAGGCTGCGGTTATGTAGCAAGCGAGTAATACAAGCGCTAGCAAGCGCGTGCTCGCGCTTTAAATTTGAGTGTATTTTGCCAGGACATTGTGGTTACATAACGAAATCTTACAAGCGCGAGCAAGCGCCAGCTCTCTTTAGCTCGCGCTTTTAAATTTTCTGAAGTGAGTTGAATTTCATTTGCAAGCGCGAGCATAATCGAAAATTCATAGCAACCGAAGATGAATTGTGCGAAATTGGAAAACGAAGCACAGAAACGGTGTTGTCTTTGGGGCATGTGAGCAAAATAATGTAGCAAGGACGGTGGAAGGTGCAAGGAGTCATTCGGTGATATTCGAAAAAACATTTTCATCTTCCTTAAGCATTTTGTGCAAGTGGTGATATTCACCTATTATAATTGAGACCACAATTCATTTATAGGACGGATACGACTTATTTCCTTTTTTAAAATAATAAAAAATAGCGACACGTTGTGCACTTTACTGGAACCAAACAAGAACTGAAGCTTTAACTAGCTCAATTCTAATCGAACAGCTTACAAGCTCAAGCTAGCGCGAGCTCGGGCTTGTAATGTGAAGTGCGAGCTCGCGCTCGTATTACTCGCTTGCTACATAACCGCAGCCTTAAACGAGTGCTATTTCCATAGAAAAGTCGAGCTCATACCCTGTATAGAGGAGAGCGCAGTCTGGTTGTTACCACCACGAGGTCTACGGTCAAAAAGAAACAAGGACTAAAGGTTATGTAGAGCAGGGTTATGCAGCCAACACTTGTATAAGATATCATAATAAGCCAACAGCGATCTTTATGAAACCTAAATTGGCAAAACTTTAATTATATCCTGAAAGCATTTGATTTCCGTACAGAATTTTACATGTTTTTATAGTTATCGGCACCTAGAAGTAGCTGCCAAGAAATTTCTTACCTGTCTTGGCAATTCCCTGACATTTACAAAATATATGTGTGTTATGTCCTCAGCGTCGCAAAAATGGTTGCAGTACCAATAAAAATTTATAACCAAGAGCTATAATTGTAAAGCGTGCTTCCTCAGTATACAGTGGCCGGACGAAATGCCGGTGGCTAGTTGTAGCTGCGCCCAGATTACATTGAGAATATCTCTGGTTCATCTTCGATCTAGAGCTTTGAGTACCTTGTGTCCATCTCTAATTTGCCTTACTAGTATTATAATTCTTTTTTAAGATTTCTGCTTTAGCTACAAAGGAAGAAGACTTTATAGTGGTCCCCCCTTCCAAACGTAACTGTTCCCTGTCCAGCCTGGCTAGTTTGTCGACCTTTTCGTTTCCCTCAATGTCACACTGACCTGAGATCCAACAAAGTCTAGCTTGATTCTGTCCACATAATGTCTTCAGCATAATGTTGCGTTGTGACACTTATGTACATACATCTGACGACATTTGATTCTAGTGCGGCCTGACTGTCAATTTAAATGACGATATGCCTTCCGGATACCGATTTCATCCCTAATGATTTGGTAGATCCTAGAACCCGTTCAGTTGGTGGTTTTTGAAGCATCCGTAAAGACCCTTAGAGATAGCGTTTCTCTGCTAGTCCTCCCTTTCATGATACACACGTGCAGTATGGTGTATCAACGTTCAAAACGGAAGCCATTTTTCTTAAAACGCCAAAGTTATATACTGTTATTCCCAATGATGCCTAAATTAGTGAATCTCAGCGCACTGCTGCCTGCTTTGTGTTTTGTCTGTAACTCTAGCGGTAGTAAATGTAAAAAAGTGTCTAGAGTTGCCAAGGGTGTTTTACGAAGAGTACCCGTGATGGTGATACTGGCAGTTATTTGTACTACTGCTAGCTTACTTAGCGCTCTTTCTTCTCTGGTCATCTTTCACTAAATGAGCGCTCCAGAGAGGGTGTTGAGGCCTTGGGCGACGCGTAGCTCTGTATAAAATTTAAATAATATTTAAAGTCAGATTAATAGGCCCAAGATCTTTCGCAAATCAATAGCCTCACCGACATGGCCTTTGAAATCAACTGCACTCCAACACTTCTTCTAGAACCCGGCAATAGCAATGCGGTTAAAAGGAACTCAAGAGAAGTGCTGTCTTTTCTAGCGAAGCTTTTTTTTGGTTGCTAAAGGATTTCATACTCGAAACCATTGATTAACTCCACCGACTGTAATCCAAAAGCGAAACGTAAATCCCACTTCAGCCTTTTATTTTGCGAGATTTGTTATCAACTCAAAAATCTCCATATTGCCAAACTAACCCAACTCCATCCAACAACCAATATTGGCATTGCTTCATACCATTACAAATCTCTGCGTATGCGTGTACCACCATTGCACAATGTGCCGAGACTTTCTTGTGAATGGGTTCCAAGCTGCACTTACTTAGGTCATAATCGAAATTCCTAAACTTTTATCTGAAATTTTAACAACCATCTTTGGAATCTGGGAATGAATAAAATTTATCTTCCCCCAGTGTTACAATCGCTTGCCAAAGGTTAGGTAAAGACATCAACCTCGTGTGAACTGGCGTGTACGACAGAAGAAAAAAAAAAACTGAAAGGAACCCCAACAAGGTTCTGCCAATTAAGCTGTAACTTTCCTTTATGCACAAAAAGAAAATATCAGAAATTTCGAATTCCTTAACTCTTACCAGAGCCAATGAGGAGGATGGCGAGGAAGGTTTGAATTTTCAAAAAGCCATCTCCTGAGTATGCGAATGGAATGTTTACCAAGGACAAATCCATAGGATTCTATAAAGTGGCCAGAGCCATAATCCTTCTTCAAATAAAAGCTTCGTCCATCGTCGAGTTGGAACATTTTTACATTCCTAACGTCCACCAATGTTTCCCACACGGACGGTGGTGGTGATGGGTTCCCAAGCATCTCCCAGCATCAACCGTGGCAGCGTGATCGTGGGACAAGAGAAATATTTAAATTCAATATGCAGGAATTTCTGTGTTCCCCCATCTCTGAAGGAGACACACACAGAAAGCCGGCTGGTGTTGAATTCAGGAAGCAGAGCGTAATAATATGGCAGGACGGAAGGGAGATACGGAGCATAGAATCCCAAAACCAATGATTGTCATTCAACTTTTCAACTTTTTGACCCCATTCGCTGGAGAAGGGGTGGGAAATTATGTTCGTTAGCATTTGGCTTAAGCTCGTTCGTCATGGATTGCACATTAAATGAAAGGACACTGAAGAAAGAAAAACCTGTAGGGAGTGAGCTTTTGGAACACTGAATGGAGGTTTAACTTCTTTTTTTTTACTCTCGCAATGGAAAATGAATGATACCCTATTTTGAATGAGGTCACATGCATTGCAATGCATTATGAATGAACGACAAGATGTGGTACACTTTGACGTGATTGGAAAGTTTTAATTTTTTTTTTTCAGCATACGGCAAAGAGGACTATTATAATGTTAAAGTGGGGTGCAATTACATAGACTTTACGTTTTAAAAACATAAAGGATAAATGAGGAAAATCGGACATCAAAGCAAGGGTCCTTTCCTTAACCGAATGTTGTTTGAGAATTTGAATTTCCAAACGAGTTTTTCAAAATGTTGAATATAACAACTTGACTTTGAGATCTTTGCTTTCAACAATACTCTTGCAGTGGGATATTTAATTTTCACGTAATGGTAATGCCAAAGTAGGTCCTTAATCTACTTGCTTTTATCCTTTCTAATGAAATTGCAAAATTCGTACAATTAATCAAGAAAGGCTGCTAAGAGCTTTAGAGAGTTTTTTTTTTTTTTAAACTCTACTGCCTTTGGACAGAAGAGACATTGCACCGTTGTACCACTTCAGGCATGCATACATCGAGTTTCTATTACTTTTTTTTAAGTTTTTCCAAACTCCAAAACGATCACAGAATTTAAACTCCTTTTACGTGAATATATTTTCGAAAATGGGTCACTGGAAAATTACTACAAAAATAAAGCAAAAAAAAAACTCATTTGGAAGACATCGATTAGTTGAAAGTTTAATACACTCCACAGGATGTTACATCTGGATAAATTATAATTCTCACATCCGTAGTTTGCCCCCATTTCTCATGTGATGTAGCAGTTCATGCACGCAAGAGCATTGAAGAACAGGATACGAAGGATAGAGGGAAATTACATTGTTGTTAGCGATGAATTGAGCTCCCTGTACGAGGAAGTGAAGTGAAATGCATCAATCGAAGTCGTTAATCAAGTGTGCCTGTCATTTAAAGTGCACTGTCATTAAATGCGCATTGTCATTTTACTAATTTATCAATGATTCATACATAGCGAGAGAGAGAGAGAGAGAGAGAGAGAGAATATTTTCAAAAAGTAAAAGGATGTGATAGTTGAAGAGATGAGAGATCGATATTCTTTATATCTGGGTTTTTCAAACGTTTTTATACTTTATATGCGCTTTAGACTCGAGTAGTTTCTTATAAAATGTGATTTATTCCATCGTGATAAGGTTTGAATGCCGATTTAAGCTTTGGGTAATGAAAGTGTATGCGAAGAGCTGAGAAATGGCATAATTTATACAAACCAACACCCCTCTCTAGACGAATCCAAAGCCTTTAAAAAAGACTTACTTAATTACGTAAGGTAGCACTACAGTCCGGGGTGGACCTGGACCTCAACCAAAAAGCTCCAGCTAGCTCGATCTATAGCCAGCTGCCTCCAGTTTCGCGCGCCAAGTTGGTGGAGGTCCCCTCCTACTTGCGTGTAAAACCTGAGTCGCGGTCTTCTTCTACTGCGCCGTCCTTCGGGTCTGTATTCAAAGATATTCCCGGCCGGAGCACTGATGTCCATTCGCTCTACATGACCCAGCCACCTCATTTGCTGGACCTTCACTCTTCTGGTTAAGTCGATGTCGCCATACAGACCGAATAGCTCGTCGTTGTATCTCTTTCTCCACTCCTCGTCTATGCAGATGGGACCGAAAATCACCCAAAGAATTTTTCTTTCGAAACAGCCAAAAGCAAACTCATACGCTTTTGACGGAGTCCATGCCTCTAGAGTAGAGAAGGACTGGGACGATTAGCCTCAATTTAGTCGTTTGAGAGAGGCCTTTGCTACTCAATTGCCTTCTTAGCCTAAAGAAGCAGCGATTGGCAAGAGTTATTCTTCGTTTGATCTTAGCGCTGGTCTTGTTTTCTGAATTTATAGCGGAGTATGGGTAGACAAAGTCGTTAACTACCTCAAAGTTATAACTGGCTATACTGACATTCTATCCTAGACGTCGGTATTAAGTGTCTTGTTGACAGCATATACTGGGTCTTGCCCTCATTGACCGCTTAGCCTATATTCGCCGCCTCCGTCTCAATACTCACGAACGCGCCAGTGACATCACGCTGCGTCCTTCCGATTATGTCAATATCGTCGGCGTATGCGAGTAATTAGACAGAGTTTTGAAAGATTGTGCCTCTGATGTTGGCGGGTGAGTTTTGCACTATTCGTTCAAGAACGATGTTGAAGAAGTCACATGATAGCGCGTCGCCTTGTCTAAATCCTTTTTCGACATCAAAGGTCTCTGTGAGGTCTTTACCGAGCTTGATGGAGCAGAGTGGATTCTCTATCGTCATCCTGCGCAAACGGCCGAGTTTGGCCGGGATGCCAAAACTAGGAATGGCTCTGTATAGCTCGTCTCTATAGGTGCTGTCATAAACAGCATATGTACCATCAGCACTGAAAGCTCTGAATTATTGTCCCTTGTGTGGCTACCCAAAAGCATTGACCTCATCACAATAGTAAGGTCCCTTTAGTTGAACTAAAATCCCTCATACTCGTAGGTATAATGAACAAATTCTAAGAATTGGTTTCCATCAGAGTTGTAATATCCATGGAATGGCTTTCTGCACTATTTACCCTTTAATCAAATTAATTAGAGTCTTGTAATTTTTGAAATCCATTTTACATCGCATTGCATTTGTATTTTGCATGCAAAACCATGGTATTTGTATTATTGTTTTCCTTTCATTGCAATAACACTTAGCTAACGAACTGACTAAGGGTCCACCTACCTATGTGTGTGCATTTACCATGCATCAGTCCTAGATGCAATCTATCGAACAATGGACTCACAAGGATCTGTCTTAAGCTGTATGGTATGCAACTTAATTTCATATAAGCAACCTTATCGGTTGGCTTCAGAAATCTCATTTGAAAATCAAATTGAGAACCCAGCTTTGAGTAAGAATTGCACACAAACATGCAGTCTCGTGCATACTTCGTCCTCTGGCAATCCAATCGAGCGATAGGAACTTGTGCTTCTTTTCACAAGAAACGCAATTGACCGACATTAGCTAATAATTTAATTAAACCCTTAGGATGGCTTTAGGTGCTTGTGCTTGTGCGTGTGTTAGCACATACCTCTGAGTATTCTTCATTTTCATGTTAACTATCGGCAGACATTCTTTGCAGTAGCTTTACCGAGAATAGCTCTTTCCCCTTTGCAGGAGCCATTTCGCTCGACTAATGAATTCATAAAAAGGACGACGAGGGGTGAAACAGGTATCGTTGAATATTTTCATGCAAATAAATGTTAGAAGCTCATTGCCAACTGGAGACACCAGAAAACACCAAAATTACATTACATAATTAAAACAACAAAAAACCATCAAGAATAGCACAGCACAAGCAAAAAAGGACATTCAATTAGATCCCTGAATATGTATGTTTACTCTTTTTCACCTAACTGACGTTAGACTGGGTTTTTTGTTGACTCGGTTCGCCTAATGCCCTGCTAACATTTTCAATTACGATTATTAGTGTGTGCGAGCAAGAGAGTGCTCAGCGGAAAAAAAAAGGATAACAGCTTCTTGGTATTTTTTTTTTTCCTTTCTTGTGTTTGTGTACGTTTTCATCTGACACTACAGGCACGAGGCGGTGGATTTAATGCGTGGCTGCATTTGTATGGGAGAAGCAGGGCAACAAATCACCCATTTGAGACATCACTTCCTGGAAGCTTGACACAGCGACAAATTCAATTTGATGCTCAACACCAAGTATGAAATTAACTTTTTCTTTTCTATGAGTTTTATGACATGTGGTTCGTTTTATTTTTGAACTGCTTAACGAAATGAAAAATAGAACTGTACATGCAACAAGGGCCGCTGATTTATGTATATTTATCACAACATAATTTTGTTGGTTTACGAGTATTAGCTACATACTGGAGATACTGATAAAGTACTGTGCATTTTTATTTTTGATACTTAAGAACAAATTTTACTGAAAATTGTGGAAAATTATCGTGTATCATGTAGAATAACCAGTCTAACAGTCACGAGTAACAGTGAAAGGAATGGTATCTTGCACTGCGACAAAAATGTTGCACGGCAAGATTTCTTCGAAATTTGCGCCGAAACCACTTTAAAACCACAAACGGTGTCTTCAGTGACCACTGCCTATTGAAAATAAATCTCTCAGACCTAATATATTACCGGGGGAGTGAAAAAACCTTTCGCCATTCGCCATAGTCTGTATAAGGGGCCCAAATGTGCACTGCGACCTTTGACTTCTATTTATTGTACAGACCCATATAAATAAACCAGAAGTTATGTTGAAGCTCTTCTGGGGTCCCTTTCTGCTCCCGACAGAACTGGCATATCTCAGTATCTTGGAATTTTATTTTATACAGATGCTATCTAAGTGGACAATGTTAAGGTTCTCAACTGTTGTTTGTTCAGATCGAGTCTTGGCCTTGTATCTTGGCCTTCTTCGCTTGTCTCAGGCCCTGAAGGTTGGCCCAGTAGTCAGCGTTGTTAATCTCTGTTAATCTCTTATTGTGTTGTCTTAAAATACTGTTCTCAACGAACTGCTTCTGCGGTTAGAGAATGCGGGATGTGGCATCGTAGCATATGCAGAAGACGTCGCCATCGTCGTGAAGGGCAAGTACCCGCAAACACTGGCAACATGCTCTTAACAAGGTCACTAGGTGGATAAATAGCTGCGGCCTTAGTGTCAATCTATCTAAAACGGAGCTGGTCCTTTTTCCTAGGAAAATCAAAATTCCAAACATTATCCCACCCAAGCTCAACGGTATTCCTCTGAGCCTAGTGCCAAATATCTACGACTTACTCTAGGAGTCACTCGCCAAACGCGCCAGGAAATTCCTGGTAGCAGGGACTGCTCATGCAAAAGTGCAGTAGGTACGAGATGGGGGCTACAGCCAAAAAACGTGCACTGGCTCTATACTGTAGTTGTAAGACCGATTCTTACTTATGGTTTAGTGGGCGATTCTAGAGAAGCAAACTGGCATTAAAGTTCTCGAGAAAGTCCAACGGGTGGCTTGCCTCAGCATTAATGGTGCACAACTCCTTCAATTTCCCCAACTACTGTAGTGTCTTCCAAGCCGAAGTCACAGCTCAAGCCGCTGCTTGACTGAAGGCCAACCCTATATTACGCAGAGATATTGCGATCTACAGCGATCAGGTCGCTCGTATCCAGCATAATCAAATCTATGGCAGTGAAGGACTGCTCTAGACGAGATCGCTAACCAGTATAACACACTCTGTTAGGTCCGCGACATTCAAGGGAACATATTTGTTGGACTAGGCTCTTAATGTACAGGCGGCAGGAAGCTCGACCATGTCAAAGCACCTATGTCGTTTGTTAAACATCTGACTTACACCGACGCTCTGTCGAAAGCAAATCGTAGATGGCAACACCTTGATTATTGCAACAAAGTCAGGCTGATCTGGCCGGTCCTGGATCTGAAAAGATCAAAAGCATTAATACGACTTAAAAGGGATCAACTTTTAAAATAAACCAACGGCCTCACGGACAGGCATGTTCAATGCCTAGGTACAGCATGTAACGATTTTTGGGGGAGCTGCAGAGACGAGGGGGAGAGAGAGTTCACTGCACACCTTCTCTTCACCTGTCCCGCCCTTGCCAACATCAGGAAAGCCACTTTAGGCCAATACTTCTTTAACGATCTAAATTATCTGAACTCCGCTAGCACGGCCCTTCTCATTAGCTACGTTAGGAGATCTAAATGGTGTCAGGAGTAAGCAGGGGTCGAACCCCAGTACTGAGTGGTATCATAATGGACCTACTTTTCTGATCTAAATGTACGTTTTCTTGAAGGAAGGTGGTACCCTAAACCAAGGGATCAGGACCAAAGAGTGGGCGTCTTCTCGGTAAGCAGTCAGCCTGTTTGCTATCCTCGAAACCTTCATGATCTGGAATCCAGGCTACGATGACCTTGTTTGTCGATACAAGTCTTTCGAGGAGGTTGAAACAGTTCCAGACCAGCTGGGACCCTACCGTATTGGATTTAAGGACTAATAGTGGTGCCTTGCTGTCTGAGAAAATATAAATGCGCAGTTCAATGGCGCGGACCTCCACTTGAAATATCGTTGGCGACTCTTCAAGCTACGCGTTGAAAACTAGTGCCATATACCTCGACACCAGTGCTGCCATTTTCCAATTTGGAACCATCCGTACCGTAAACAAGATTTGAGGATTTGGTAATGTTATAGGACCTTCATTTCTCCATTCTCATCTGGTATCTGGAATCATAAGAATCCTCAGATTACCTGCAAAATCACGTCCAAAATCTGAGACAGCCTAAGGGCACCTACCTTCTTATTGCACTGCCAGATGTAGGCCTGTGACTCTGCCTATAATAAAGGGTGGTTAATGTTGGGCCGATGTTGAATGTGAACCACACCTAAACGTCAAGTTTTTTTCTACATTTCATTTGTCATTTCTCAATTTCAGACTAACTCAATTTGAACCATGGAAAGATACACAATCGAGCAACGCGTTAAAGTTATTCAGGCTGGCGGCATCATCGGGCCGTATTTTTTCCAAAATGAGGCCGGTCAGGCAGTTACTGTGAATGGTGTTCGCTATCGTGAAATGATAACGAACTTTTTATGGCCCGAATTGGAAGATATGAATGTGGACGATATGTGGTTTCAACAGGACGGTGCCACTTGCCACGCAGCTAACGAAACAATGGCTCTTTTGCGCGCAAAATTCAATGGCCGTGTTATCTCACGTGGTGGCGATGTCAATTGGCCGCCAAGATCATGTGATTTGACACCGTTGGATTTTTTTCTTTGGGGTTATTTGAAAGAAAAGGTGTACGTCGATAAGCCAGCAACAATTCAAGAGCTAAAGGATGAGATAATTCGGCACATTAACGGCATAGAACCTCAATTATGCTTCAGCGTCATCGAAAATTTGGACCATCGGATGGAGGTGTGCCGCCGAGGTCGCGGCGGCCGTTTGGCCGATATTTTGTACCATACATAATTGAACCATACCAATATTATCATAATAAAAAGAAATGACAATAATTTGTGTTTTATTCAAAATCAACATCGGCCCTTTAAATTTAACCACCCTTTATTAGTTGTTTTAGAGCGTTCAAAAGCATTTTTTTTTTTAAATCAACTAAAAATTCTAAATGCATCTGATTAGGACAAAGTGAAGTGGGGAATTTGACCGATTTAGTAAAAGCCTCTTGACCGGCCACCCCCCTTATGGCCGCTCGGATTTGCAGCGTCCGATACAAACTTTTCCCCTAACCGTAATTAAATTTCCATTTCGTTAACTCTCAAATATCACCAAGGGTCAATTTAGCTTCATTTGCCCGTCCCTTCCACTGCAACTACCTACATTTTCTTTGAGGCTTCACATTCATCTTTCTTTAATTCTGTTCAGACCATCAATCAAACCGCAAATTCCTTGCA
Organism: Matsumyia berberina; assembly: GCA_917880715.2. NCBI lineage: Eukaryota > Metazoa > Arthropoda > Insecta > Diptera > Syrphidae > Matsumyia > Matsumyia berberina. The sequence continues at coordinate 16,905,267 of OU862872.1, read as the reverse complement.
AAATACCTTCCCCCTACTAAAATGCTTATCATACGCTTCAGTAATTACTTCAAATGCCCGCAAGCAAACCTAACCACAAAGGAAATAGAAAAAAGCAGAAAAAATCTGTGCAATTTTCTCATAAAGGCAAACGTAAAAAAGTATCTCAGAACCGGGAATAGAGATGAAAAATATGCCTATACATCATTCAGCCGAATAAATTGGGTTCAAATTAACCAAAATCAATATGCAATAGCCTGATTGTGATGGCGCTGATAATGGTCGTCATACAATAATAATCATAATAATAAAAAAAAAACGGAAAACCTTCACCACAGTAGTTGGACAGAACAATGGGCCAAACATACACTTCGCACTCGGTGCGTTTGAACGAACCGGAAGAACTAGACGATTTATTTCTTTCCTTCATCAAAACATAGAAAACACTTAAGGTCAGTAGTTTCGATAACGATGATGACGACGATGACGACGATGGCTAGAACGACTAGGACGACTATGGCCATGATGATGATGATGGCTTGGCTATAGCCCGAGTAAACGGAAAGTCTATGGGTAAAGAAAAAAAAAGTATCTACACCAGTCGATCTAAGCAAAAAGTAGATGCATACTGCTAGGCATGAGCTTAAAGTGAGTACCGGGAAATTTTTTAGGATGCAAAAAGGGATAACACACAGAAATGAGACGAGCAAAGGAGAAATAAAGAAAATCACACGAAAGCAGGGGAAACAAAATGGATATCCCAACATTAGAGCAGCTTTAGATGCCAAGTAGCTGAAGTTGTTTTATTGTAGTTCCGTTTAGGAAAACGGAATAAATTTCACAACACTGCACATGGAACAATTTATTCTTGGACCGGAGCGGGAGAATAGCTGCGAGGGAAATGGAAAGTTATACGTCTCAGATTGACATGTTAAAGAAGTATCTTAACTTAAACGGATGGGTTTATTTTTTACAGGAATCCTTTGATATGTAATAAAATTCCCTGGAAGTTGTATAGCTAGGGGATGAAATCGATACTTTTTTTTAACTAGATGGTCGTATGAAGGTCAGCGATTACCGAGATTTAACAGGGTGCATGGGTTATAAAAGGGAGCAGCCAGACATAAGATCTCTACAGACGTCTTTAATGGGGCTCTCAACCAATTTTGAACTTGGCAAATGGTATCTACTGTCTGGGTCTTTGTTACGTGGGTGTTTAGAGCCTTCCATCAATCATCTGAATGGTTCTTATCAGTACAGTTTTGGTCCTAAAAGTCTCTCACAGATAAAATCTTCGGGGTGAAAAGCCAGTGATACAACCGGGTTTTCTGGCACTAAGGTTCTTTCCGTTCTGGTTTTTATTTAATGAACGTTAGAGGAAACAAAACAGATCTTATCGTGATTCATTATCATTTTTCAATAGACCGCTTATCCACTCTGGGGTCGCGATCTCCCGATCTTCCAGCATCTACTCTTAATCATCAGGTGAGATATCGGAACTGGTTTAGCCAGCTCATTCTGGGCCTACTTACCGGACTCCTACCTGATGGCACGGATTCCATGGCACGTCTTGTAACCCCAGTTGGGGACATGCGTCAAAATGCGTCCAAACTATCGAAGTATGGACCTCTCCATAGCTGCCCGACATTGAGTGCCTCGCGTATTCTAGTGTTCCTACCTCGATCTCGACTAATCATATACAGCGAAAAAATCTCATTTCGGCAGCTTTTATCTTTGCCATAAACAGTCTCCAAAGAGCAGCGTTTGGGATTGTAAAACACCACAAATCGTTCGCCATAGTCGTTTCAATTTTGGGGCAGTATTTAAGCGCAAGTCGCTCGATTCGTATAGAAATCTCCTATCACTATTGATCTCCCTATTAGGCAATAAATTGTGGGCAGCGCCGAAATGGGTATGAAAGTGGTCCTTTTCGTCCTCAGTTGGACCTTCGGTCGGTTCATAGCACTGGTTGATCGTGATTTTTCTTACAAAGCTTTGGAATTTTTCAGTTAATATCAATGTGAGGTTGGATGAGCAACAGTCCCACCCTAGATTCACTCATGCTTCCGAATGGCTTTCCAAAAAAGACCAAGCAGTGATTTAAGTTGCTGAGTAGTACTCTCCAGCATCGAGCCATCTCAAGCCAGAAACGTCTTTCTCTACTCACGCCCTTTGATCTGAATAAATTTAGCATGTGCTCGGTGTGCGGATTATAATGTCCATACAATTAATACAAGAGAACAGTCAGCTTTTTTTAATCATTTTTACAGTGTTGGTGATTGAGCGGGTTTGTAAAAGTTCGCTCAGTTAACAACTTATGCCAATTAAAAGGTTTATTTACTTTGTCAAATCTTTGTCACACTTCTTGAACACAATCTTAGGTATTTATTCACAGTAATCATCTTTTACAAAGGATGATTTTTAATTAGAGGCTTGTAACACAAATAAGCCCGCTTTGCTTTCCATCTTCAACCTGTATGCGCGTACCCCATTTTTTTTTTCAAATTCTCCCCGTCATATTGTTGAATTTTATTTGAGGATACAATAACATATGTTTCACAATGAACTGATACAACACTTGCAGTAGCACTCGAATCGAGTACTCCATAAGGGTGTCAGTATTTGTTCACACAAAACTCGATACACACATGCATGTAAGTAGTGTCGACGGCAGTTGAGTTCGAAACGAGTGTTGTTATATGCTTACATACTTCTGCTAGGCAAAAGTTGTGTTCATCTTGAAAATCTGCAAACATAATCCTTCACTTGGTCGCTTATGTACTTCAAAAGTGAAATATAACCTTTGGGGGGTGAAAAACGGGGTTCATCTAATAGCACTTGGTTTGCACTTCGTCAACTGCATGTTTGAGGAGTATGAAGGAAGATTAAAAAAAAATAAAATGGTGGAAGCTAATGAGAACTAAAGGTGCCAGCTGTTGTTTAAGAAGTAACTTTCAAAGAACTGTCGTCATTTAGAACATCAGTATGTTGAACTAATTTTTGAACACCCCAATAGCGGTGGGTAGTTACAAGAAGCACAAGCTCTGGGACAGTCTTTTTAATGGAAAACCTACTGTGCTATGATTGGATTTAACTCTTTCAAGACAATATCAGAGAGTAACTGAGATGGAAACAGGTAAAAGAAGGCCATCTAAGTTTCTTCTGAATCTGAGTAGGAGCCACCTTAAAATTGTAACCGGTATCCTAAGTCCCCAATGCCGATTTAAACGGCATTAACACAAGCTTGGCCTGTCACCGGACGCAGCCTGCAGACTATGCTTGGAAAACGATGTAAGCTCTCTCCACAACGTCACTGCCCCGTCTTCATTCGAGTGAGAATGCGGACCATAGGCAGTGAATTCATCTCACCAACCGCACTTGCCACGTTCCATCGTGAAAAACTGATTAGCTTCCTGACAGTCTCTGGAACATGTGGCACAGCACAATAGGCCTCTATGTGAGCCCGATGATAAAAATAATAATCATAATAAGGAAAGCCCAGATGGAAAGTTGCCTTTTTTTTTTTAATAGTTTTGCAAAAAGTAATATTAGGTTTTACCAGGTTCCAGGTTTGATCTACAGAAGAAAAATCTTTTTAGAGACTGGAGACGTAACTCAGATAAGTTTACAAAATTCCATTGAATTGGTGTGACTTGTGAAATGGATTTAATTGGTTTGATAGAAAAGTTCACAAAAGGCAGTCATTATGATCATTGCGGGTAGTGCAGTTTAGTGCAGAAATACCAGTATTTTTTTTTTCACCAACAACGAGGAATGGCTTTCCGTTCGTCATACCCGGCCAAAATGCTGATATATTGAAGTTCTAACTCAAAAGCAGATCAATCAAATGCTCGACTCCAAACGTAGATCCCCTCTTTTTTTAAACCTTAAGGGTGGCCATGATTTAGTGATTAAAATCATCGCTAAAACTCCTGGTTCAACTCCTTATGACGGAAAACATTTATTTCTTAAAAAAATAAAATCGATCAAGTGTGAAAGCTGATGTCGACTCTTCTGCAAAAAGTATAACACTGGCACTATAGAGTTGATTGAGCTGACAATGATTATGACATCACGAGATTCGAAAAAATTACCGTGCGTGAATTATAGTAATGACAAACACCACAAACGTCCCCAGTTAGTCTAGATACCACCCTCAGTCGCCACAGAAATCTAAAACTACCTGAGTCTCGAACCATTGCACCTTGCTCGCGTTGTGTAAATAACAACAAAAGGGTATTCATAACTCTGGAGCGAGTAAATCCGAAAACGTGCTGGAGCGAGTAAATATGTAAGCTATTCATATATGAATCAGCCAAACAGATGGCTAAAAGTCGAACAAGACGAGGCATTTTCTGATCCTAAAGAAGTATCCAGATATTGTGTGGTAATCACCGACTACATGGCATCCTACCTAGACTTTCAAAACCATTACCCTACAAATGGGTGAATAGTACAATGTCAAGAACGCAAATCAAAGCCATCTACATATACTCTATGAAATAAGATGACCATTTAAATAAGTGAGACTGCCGAACCAAAGCAGTCTTTTTCAGACGCAGCAGTGATAAATGCTTCCCGTGAAACTGTGCTGGAGTCCCTACCACGTTCTGATACAAACTTTTTCATTGGGAGTCGAAGCTCAAGTGCTGTCGCGAACAGCTTAATGTTTTTGCTCCAGCATGAGGTAAAACTAGATTTGGTCTCTGAACATAAGGGCAAACCGGGCAAAGAAAAAGCTGATTTACTGGTAAGGATCTTCGCCTGACCAATCGGGAAAAGCCCCGATCGATCGCGGAAGCGAACAGCAAATGGAACAAGAAAACTATTGCCAATGTACGACAAGACCAAAATTAGCACGCTGATACAGAGACAGGAAAATCCTTCCACCCCCATAAGAGTGGTTACTATAATGCTGCGTTGCCATATGCAAAAGATAAAGTTAAATGAGGATGATCTTTGGAGGAGCTGTGAAGACTAGGATGTCAATGAGGACATTACCTACTTTCCCTGCCACTATCCGGCCTCTGAGAGAACTTGCTTTAGGATCTACCTCGTGAGAAAAGTAGCATCACAATGGGTCTATAGATCCTGATCCTCCATCTACCTAACCTAACCTAATATTAAACCAACCACATTCAGTAGGTAAAATTCACAAGTAACCACCCTATTATGTACTTAATTCATCCTCGGAGTCACTCGCGTTCTTTCTGCCACCGATCGGGTAAGTAAAGTGAAACTCTGTGCAGAGTCGTGTGTGTGTGCCATTTGCAAATAATGTCACCTCTTTTTACCGAGTTATGTAATTAGAAGTAAGATGAAGTTTATCAGAGATTTCTGTGTGCGGTTTTCCACTTTTTTATTCTCCGACCCATTTTTTGGATTATCTCCCATGCGGAATATCATTTATCTCACTTTGTCTTTGAATGTACAAGAGAATACAAGAAGACCGTGTGTGTGAGTGGCTGGATACCGAGAGCCGGTGCTCCACTCTGTGGTGATCCACTTTAAAGTTTATTTTTTTTTTAATTTTTTAACCACTCTTACCTCGGATTATTTTAATGATTTTCGGTTTCAGTTACCAAGATGGGGGATGCGTCAGTTTGGGGGTTTTAAAAAACACATTTACATACACACGTATTTGCCGCTCATTGCTCTATGCACTCTGTGCACACCATCGTGGCAGATGTACTCCCAAGATAGGTTCACATGCTTCGGCTCCAACTGTAGCTCCATCCCTTGTATTTATAATAATTTCTGTATATCCAATCCACCTTTCGCTAATTAGCTTGGACAGGATAATGAGGGCACACAGTGCTTACGCGAGAGAACCAGCACAAACATTACGGTAGAAAGCCCCTAAAAAAAAGTACACGTACAAATAAAAAGGTCGGTTTTTGAAGGGAAGGGATAAACAGAGAACGAGAAAGACAGGAGAGATGGCAAGCAGAAGCAAAAAAAAAAGTAAATAAAATGGGCGTGCTGGGCCCATGGAGAGGAGCACAAATTTTAATTATTTTTTTATGACAGAAATTTCGCCACTTGTGTACCGTAAAGGATAAACATCCGCATTGAGTTCAAGCGAAAAAACGAACCGAGAATTAGGTATCCCAGCACTTCTGTCCTGCCACATTCCGGGCTGTCAGGCAAAGCAAGACGGCTCGCGGGCGACCGAGTGCTGTGGGGACAAGCCTCCAAGAGTGAGTTTTCTTAATTAGGGGCTTTCGGCTGACTGCGAATTTAACATTGAGCCTGAAGAGAGATTGTGGCGTCACTAGGGTGCTGGACGAGATTACGGTTCATCGAGGAGGTGTGGGGGGAGGGGGAAGGCGCCCATAAAAGCGTGTGTAAAACCTCGTTTGACATTTAAATGTATGATCGCATACCGACAGCGACAGTGACTGAAGCCGGAGTGCAAATCACGGTAACGATTTTTGTTTTTCTCCCTCCCTTTTTGGTCATCAAGTGTCCTGGCCAATGGACTCGTCCTTACATACATATACATACGTATGCGAACGTGGCACAAGTAAATTGAAAATTTTACCGTTTTCGCGTCCTCTTTAATTTACACGACCCATAAAGAATGCAGGGTGTTGTTTTGTTTTGCTGTTCTGCTGGACGTTTTCCTTTTTTTGCTGTTTTTGTTGTTGTTGGACGGGGGGGGTGTATTAATGTCGCATTAAATTTTTGATTGAGTGGCAGAACGGCGGGGATGCGGCTACCCATCGCCACGATGGAAAATGAAAAACATCTTGTTCGACAATTTATCTGCAGTCGTAATGCTGGATAAACATAAAAGTGGAGAATTATAAAATTTATGTTGCTCACTTTTTGATTTCCGTTGTCCGATGATGGTGGCTTATGAAATAATTGGATGTTTTCTTGGCCATTGTGTTTGTTTGGTCGAAGATTATTGAACGAAATGACTTAATCGATGTGCTTCTCGCAGGGTCATAGGAAGCTGAAATGCTTGAAAGCGAAGGTTGGACGATTTAATTGTTTGATTGACATCGTTGGAGATATGTATGCATGTTTTTTTATTTTTATTTTTCTGCCGTTATTTTTTTGAGCCACAAACCATTTTTAATTGATCTGTCAAGTACAGACTGAGTTATGCGTCAGTTTTACACACGTATTTAACGTGGCATTGTTATTAAGACAATGTCAATTAACAGAGATATCCCAGAACGTTGATGGCCTGACACTACAGTGGAGCTTTTGAAATTACTTGTTTTGTGTGTATAGGGTTTGTATCGAGCTGTATTAGATATTTATGCCTACACTTTAACATTTTTAATGCTTGGAATATTTTTGCATCTAAAAAATATTAAAAATCAACCGCTGTACACATTCACTATGCGTTGCGATTGGTCGGTTTATTAGTGAATCTCCTGTGGCAGTAGAGCAGCAACCAAATTGATTGCTTTACTTTGAACCGGTGAATTCATGGTGCTTTTTTTTAGAGCGAAGTGAAGTCTTAAAGACAGATTTTATATTGGACATCAAAGTATACCTAGTGTAACCAGAGACTAGAGATCAGCCACAAGTATCTACGATAGGTGAATACTGAACCGCAACAAGAGGAAAGAGGACGTAAAAGTGCTGGAGAAAGACAATCGCTGATGAGAAAACCATGGTCGAGGCTAGTTTGCGATGGTGTCACACAGACCCACGTGCAATACCCACATCACTATGGCCAGCCTTTGATAAGATGAATTTCAAAAATCTCGTACAGCTTAGTCAAAGGGAAATACGAAACGTCTTTGGGGTCCTTGCAGGACACTGCGGAGCGTCTTGGATTATCCTACAATGACTACTGCAGAAGCTGCAGGGACAAAGAGCAAATAGAATCCATTCAGAACCTGCTATGCAAAAGGCCCGCACCAGAAGATTGCGTACTCTTGCTAGTAGCTTCTTCCATGGGCTGGAGGACCTTCAGAGAAGGATTCGATTAAAAGATTTCTTGCTCGCGTATTAAGAAGCAAAAAAGAGCCACAGGTTCTACAAATGTTCAACAGTTGGGACTACAGGAAAAGCAAATAAATTAAGGATTTAGTTTCTGCAAATCTTAATGAAGAAATACGAATTTAAGGCCAAAATGTAAGACCTCCACATAGACTTTCAAGAGCACGACAGCATTGAAGATTTTGAGCACAACGAGGCGACAGCTGATTGCTGGATCTATGAAAAAAATTATCCAGTACGGGTTAAGAACACGTACATAGTTGAACATACACCGAAGCGCGCTTTCGACGTCCAGTGGGCTTTACCACGACGGATGTCACTGGAAAGATGGATGTCAACGAAATGGCTGATCGGTTGCCTGATTGGTTTCCTTTGCAGTGGTGTGCGTGATTGCAGCGAGAAGTACATACATACATACGTAAATAACTATTTTATCAGTTGTGAATTAGATTGTGGTAAGAAACCGAGGTAATTTTAGGTTTCAATAACAACCGACGGTGGTGTCCAGACTAGATGGAGACATTTGTGGTGTCGGGAATTTTTTCAAATTTCCTGATGTCATAATTATTGTCAGCTTCACAAACTCTTAAAGCCAAAAACTTTGTTCCTTCTTAGTCAGAGTGAAAGGAGCCTGTTCTGAAATAGGCTTTGAAGTGGCTTTCCACCCGCTAACTAGGGTGCACTTAGATCTTTAAGATCTTTTGTGACAAAAAAAATCTCTGTTATCGTACAACTGACAAAAAATTTTAGATCTTTGGTTAAATCAAGGTCATAGTCAAACCTTGGGATGTGAACACTCAGTCATATTGTGTACAGCGATTACTAATCATTCAACGTTTAGTACTCAAAGGGAAGGGACGATCTTTCTGGAAGCGAAAAACTTTGCAACAGAGCATTCGATGACCAGGGTTTGTGCTTTTTTTACTGGTACCAAAAGTCACCAATTGCTTTTTTGGCGAATTTACTCATGTTGGATTTTTTTGACCGATGGAAACAAACTGAAATAAATGAAGATTTTCTTACCATTCTTCCCAAACATAGGTTTTCTAATACATACTCTAAATTTTTTTAATGTCACTTAAAAGCTTATTTTTAGAAAACTAACGATAATACATATGTATCGAGAAACTTACTTAAAAAAATAAAAAATAAGAACATATCCAAACGAGTATCAAAAACATATCTTCAACCACTCACCCTCCGGTTAGTTGCCTCATTTTGTTTCGTTCAACTTGTTTGCGTCTAACCACTCCAAGGAGCGACGATATCATTTGCATAAAACACATAAGGACAATAGCTAGCGCACCCTATTGTTAGTCACACATACTTATTATATAGTGCACACTTTATTTTATTGTACAATTTTACCCAACCCTTTGGGCCAGGACCCAGTCTATGGCGGTTGCCGGCAGTCGCTGGATTATTTAAGATTCCCGCTCACTCTTCTGTTGCACTACTGTTGCCGCTCAGTTGTCCGCACCCTTTTTTTTCCCCCACAAAAGGCACTCATGTTACACATATGTATGTTCATAAGTACGTATCCATACATAGTTTTTGGAGAGCACAAAAAACTCCCCATGCTGGTGGCTAAATGATGCGATTGGATTATTTGTGTAAACCTCCAGCAGGGCAATTCAGGAACCGATGATGAAAAGAGCCTTTATGGTTTGCTATAGTACGAAATGTGTCCATTTGTCCATGTGTCTATCTGTCCGGTCGCATACGGCGTTCTTTTTTCGTCTGCCTGTGTGTGTGCAACTGTTTATCCTTTTCTATACATGGGCTTCAGTCCCATTCACACATCCTGAAAGTTTGCGTTCTCTCGTTTCCTGATCGTTTATTTGAAATTTTTATGGGATAAAAGGCCGGGTGAGGCCTTTAAAATAGAAACTTACGGGTGCTTTTATTTTTCAGTCAGAGACTTATTACTGACGACCGGACTCCGGGATCTGTGCCTTTGCCTCATATTCTTCGACTCTGGAGGACACTCGAATGCTTATGAAGTGCCAAAAATCCGAACAGCGATTTAAATGGATTCTCCTTCTTTTTTTTTTTTGTCAGTGTGTGTGTGGCTTTTTTTCCACTCTGGCCCGAGCTCTTCGTCCCGTCTTGCTTGAATTATGGACTTTTTCGAAAGTTTTTCTGTCGCTATGTGAGTGAGTGCCAAGTGAGGTGGCGGCGGCGACAGTGGAGTGTGATAGAGTAAGTGAATGTGTGCCGACAAGAAAGGAATGCAAGGACGTTTTATCCGCTTGGGTTATAATTTCTTGTCGCGAGTATTTAATATGTGGAATGGCTTTTGGCACTTTTGGCAAGGGATCAGCATTTGTATCAATTTGGTGGCCATTATTGAAAGGTTAATTTTTGTTCCTTCTAAATATTATAGTTTTCGCCCTGTCTCTCACCAGAGGGGGGCAGATATAATCCGCTTATCTCGGTACTTTTCATCTTATGTTGAGTGTTCGGTTTTTGGTCTCTTTTTTTTTTTCTTTTCCTCTGGGATGGCACTGACAGAGAGACAGAGATTTGAAACTCTGGAAAACACCTCCATGTGGCGGATATTGTTTAAGGACGCCGCATTTTGGAGTGCAGCCAAAGAGTTCAACGAGGGAAAATAATTCAAGTTGAAAATTTGGTTGCCGTTGAGCTTGATATATGTATTTTTATTTTTTCTCTTCTTTTCCACTGAATAATGAGTTGCATATACGTACACACATGCCTATGTGTGTAGATTCTTTTGAGATCTCCTTTTAAATGACAAAAATCGATTTTTTTAAACACGTAATCGTACTTTAAGGAATTTGATCGGAGGAGTCGGTGTCTTAAAGTGACTTGATTAATTTTCACAGCTTTCGCTTGGCATACCTTGTGGTATGCGGACTAAGACTGATATGATACTAATAATCGGTGGAGGCCACTGATCCCTATGTCTAATGGAGCATAGCCTGTATCGGCGCTCTTCTACATTTTGTTCACCAAAAACCCTATTAATTTTTTTCGGAGTTACCACGAACAATTGTCCTGCTAATCACCATAAAGATTTCGCTAAAACTTGCATATATCCAGCGACCGAGGCTATAATTTCATAAAGTGTCTTAACACTTGAAATTTACATATCTTTGATGGCAAGAACCAATAATGATATGTTGGCTCCTTAGATCGCACAAACACATCCCAACCTGTTCTGTTCTGACGGACCAAACGTTTAGACTCACCTTGTTTCGCAAAAGTCTGAAACATTGCGCAGAAGTCAAGCCTTACAATTTAAAGCTTCCAAGCTCTAAGAACCAAGAATTGGCCAAATAAGCTTTGCATTGCAACACAAATGCGCCATCTATGATTTGGTTTTGACAGAGCATGGATGTAAGTGAAGTACTCAGCAAAAGACATAAATGCTTTGAAGTGATCAAAATACATATTACTTGTACCCAAAAAGTTGTATGCCTGTCTGTGAAGCACTTCCAACGTGACGGGAAAACGGTAGCACCAACGCGGTATTGTGTTTCAATCATTATCACGCTATTTTGAGCTCAGATTCGGTACACTGTAAGCTTTCAGCGCTCTTGTTTATAAGTAGGGTGTGGTCATTCATCACTGCAGATTAATATTAAGCCATACTGCGATCAGACGTACAACTGCGTGTTCGGCCTGAAAGAGCTTCAGTAGACAGGGAAACTAAGAGAATGCTGAGTGCCAACAATTTTGAGCAAACGCCGGCATAGATTGCATCGGTTGTAAAGAGCCAAGTAAAGATCGAAGTGGTGTGACTAAAAAGGACTAAATTTCGTTTTTTGACTTCGAACCGTTGCATAATACTTCTCGAGTATGCTGCAACCCCCCCCCATACATATTCCATGGTTTGTTATATGTACAAATACTGTTCCAAAATTTAGGTTTGGAGTGAATGCCTTCCTAAAAAAAAAAAAAAAGGAAATTACTTAACACGAAAATTTGGTGTGTTAAGCAATTTCAGGTCGAACACTGCAAATAGGAAATTATTCAAAAAGTGGAGTAATTTCCCACTTTTGGTGGAGTAAATTTCCGTCGAGTTATTTCCCTGCACCGTGCAAAAGTTCTTGGAACTTCAGTGCATCTGAGAGTGTTGAGCAAAATCCGATGGTAAAATTGAGGGCTCTTTGGCGAATAATGAACCGCCGACCTCTTTTTTTTTTATACATTTTCTCGTTAAAGTTTGGTCTTAATGTCCAGTTTGTGGTATGAAGACGATAGTCGCATGAGTATCTAGGGCAAATGTGATCTTTACAGAGGTTAATGTTGTCTAGAAATCCTTAATTATCTCAAGCTCATTTTTGTACGGTACGATTGACACTTGATTAACTTTGACCGAACGCTAAAGTGACAAAAAAGGTTCAATTTAAAAAATTACGTGTGGTGTATATTTCGGTCTGACAGATTCATTAGAAGCTCACGAAGGCCCAGCCGTATTTATCAAAGTATCGGGAACCTTGCCTAGTTTGCTGGCGACTTTTCGTAAAATATATAACAAAGCGCTTTTATGAATGTAATCAAAGCTTGTTACCTTTTTCCAGGCAAGACAACGTAGCACTACCTGTCATGGCATGTCATTTGGCCGATGTCACATTTTATAAATAAAAAATTAACCCTATTATACAGCATGCATATATCACATGTTTTATTCAAATTTTTGATCTATTACTACTTCTTTTGGAGATCCTTTATTTTTATTCAAATTCATGCCTTAGTGCCATTAGGTCTTGATTCTGTTGAGCCCCATGGATATTCATTTTTTTACTAATAGCGCGATCACATTATAGTTTTCCATACTAGGTGGGCATATTACTATGCAAATTGCAGAAATATTTTGCAGAATGCTTTTAAAGGGAATGTCAATTGCACTCATATGACCTTTTTGGAAAAATTTAGTTAGTTATAGTCCGGGTTTTTTTTGACACCACTTCTAATAAATTTCTCTGCTATACATTTTTTGGTGTACGAGAAGGAAATCTAGGCCGACTGGTGTATGCAATGAATTCACCCTCTATAGCATTTGGAGTACGAGTATGAGTGACATGCACAGAGATGCTTTTGGAATGCTTTTTCCATAAATGACTATGGGCATGCCTTTGCTGCAATTTTGGCAAATTGCTACCTTAATCTGATTAACAGTTAGAGCGCACTACATTCCCCTAAAAACCACCAACAGCATCACTAAGGGGAACTGGAACAAGCCTTTCCATTGATTTGTTATGCAAGATGGGCCTAAGATCTAATTTATGTACATGTATTGTACATATGTATGCACGTGTGTGTAAAAAGTTTTCGCATGCATAATATCCACGCTGAATGGACATCACAACCGCTATGGAAACATAGAGTTCTAGTGATTAGAAAGCAACCAAATGTAATATAGTCAAACGCGGGACAAAAAAAAAAAAGAACACAAACATGAAACTACTCGTATCTACCCAAAAAAAAAAAATCCGGGAAAAGGATAATCGAATGATAGTTTTACTTTTCAGGCAAGAATTGGCAGTAATTATTCATCATATTATTCGTAGCGCTGAAAGCTATCTCGTGGTATCAGTTTATTTGGTTAATGACTCTTGAAAGACTAACAATGATTCTAGATTATTGAAAGGAGAAAATTTCATAAATTTCACAGCACTTTTGTAAAGGATAAATCCATAAAGCAACATCCTTGATTTAATTCCATTGTGACAACCCATCTACAGTGGGTCCGAAATCCTTATCCAAAAGCATATTCTCTTGACTTTTTCTGATAGTGATGGTCACTTTCTGCAAGCCTTGCATCCATACAACAGTATCGATTCAATATTGTAATGGAACAGTCGTAACTAACTGCATTGCTTCGCCATATTTTGGACAACATTCTACACGTAGACTTCGCTTTACCAATTCGGCCGCTAGTATCTTGTGCAGTTCCATCATAATTCGGAACAATAGCTATCGAATCTGTCTATGTCTGGAAACAAAATTGAATAACACTTATTAAAGAAGCCCCCATTTTGAAAAAGCTAAGAAAGGAGAACAGAAATCAAGATATTATTCCACTAAGTATGACGCTAATGGATGCTAGCGGACCTCATCATTGGATATTTCTCACTCACCTTAAAATTAGACATATGTAGATTCTCTGTGTTGACTGTGCTTGCACGATCCACAAGTTCCTTCGAGACTTCGATCTTGTCGGAGAGCTAAGCTTCGCATAAAACATTTTATAGGTTAGGTTAGATTAAGTGGCTGCCCCGGTCAGACGATGAAGAACCGGCTTACCAGCACTAGAGACCAGAATATTTAACACAGAGCACATCGAGATGGGGAACCGTAACGGTATCTACCTTAAGAGTTGAACCATTTCTTGCCGGATACGAAGTTCTTTATCTTCTGGATGTTGAGTTCAACTAGATCGTTAAGATCATCATAGAAGTATTCCCCGAGAGTTTTCCTCCCGTTCTGCGCCTTCCTTTGCTAGCTCGTCCACCCTGCAGTTGTCTGGAACATCTCTGTGTCCTGTGACCCAGCACAGGGTTACGTCACACCTGTCTGTAATCTCGTTAAGAGATCTACGGCATTGATTTACCAACCTTAATCATAATGTCGGCAATTCCAAGCCATTAATAGCTGCCTGAATATTATGTATAGTCCAATAGCGTTACATTCTATTGCGTTAATGGAAAGTTAAGCCGGCGCTTAACGGACTGCCGTAATTTCCGCTTGAAACATACTACAGTATCTGGCTATCGCGTGATAGCCCCTTACCACCCGCAGTCTTAGATCCGTCTGTGAATATTTCCAGCGCAGATTCCCTTAGAACTGTACCAGACTCCGAAAAGCTGATGCTAGGAATCCGAGTTTTATATCAGACTTTTAAGCCAATATGGAGGATAACGAAGTTCGATCTACTAGGAATAGTATGGTTGCCCTTGAGGATCCTAGAGGGATCAGCTGGGAAGATTCCCTGAGCCTTAATGCTTCTTTGACTGCCATTAGCTTCCCAAAGATGTCAACAGGAAGCAGATGGAGCATTACCTCCAGTGCAGCAGTGGGGGTTGTTCTCAAGGCACTCGTTAGGGTATTTTAAGTACTCTATCTTGAAATCGTTATCACACTCGAGTACTCTACTATAACTGGTTTTGATTCTCCACTATCTGCAGTCTGGCAGTTTTTGTTTATTTTGCATAAATAGGACCTTGTTCTGTTTCATCCGTACGAAAAATTGAATACGCGCATCATGAATGGTTGCAAGAAAACAGGTTTTGGGTCGCTCCGTCAGATAATGAGTTATTTAGGACTTGGTTTTGAGCCCTTTAGTATCCCTGTTTTAAGTAAAACAAAGCAATACTTGTAGGGGAAAGAAAAATGTAAAAAAATCAATCAGGCT
This sequence comes from Matsumyia berberina, assembly GCA_917880715.2. Classification (NCBI taxonomy): domain Eukaryota; kingdom Metazoa; phylum Arthropoda; class Insecta; order Diptera; family Syrphidae; genus Matsumyia; species Matsumyia berberina. The sequence continues at coordinate 16,889,939 of OU862872.1, read as the reverse complement.
GCAAAACATTTTGAAACTTGCTATGGCGACTTTTCTATGCAAATCTAGCTTACCGATAAACCGATAATAAAAGTCACCAAACATGACATTCAAAATACAAATTGAACACAAATTTTAATTAAACATATCATTAGGCGACAATAATTAAACTCCACGCCAAAGCCCTTCGACAATTATTCAGACGCCTTAACACAACACGGGCGGCTCCCAGCAGGACGCGTGATTACCCCCAAAATAATTATTGATATTTCTAAAATTTCAAATTCCGCCAAAGACCCAAATGAAAGCAAAAAAAAAAAAAAATATCGAATACACAAAAAACAACCTTGGCTGTTTTGTTTGCCAATTTTCATGAACTGGATTCTAATAACAACTAAACAAATTCGAAAACCTAATATAAATAAATTTTACAGGATATATGCGGTGGCAACGTGCAAATACATGGCAATCAAGGACAAAAATGAAATTGCCATTGGAATATTTATTAAATAAAAATCGAAACTGTTCGATGGAAACAATTATTGAGTCGGAGAAATCCGCCCACTCGCCTTTCAGTTGTGTCCTCCTAACATCAATTTGATTTAATTCAATTTTGGATAAAATTTGTTCGGAAAAAGGAGGGAAAAAAACGAAACATGACTACATACATACATAACTACATGCGCTTGGAAATAATTAAAATCCCAATCTCTGACCAGTGACCACGTAAGCATTTAATAGACCGCTTTTGTGATGTTGGCCTACGTAGTTCGGGGTCAAAAACTGTGACCGACACCGCAGCCGTCACCATATTGTGGATGCAGGTGGAAGGCCAAAAAAAAAAGTGCAAACTATTGCAGTGACTGAGAGGTGGTGGTTGTTTCCAATTCCATAGGGTATATGAGTGAGAATAGATCGCAGCGGATTTATAAAAGATAAAGAGACGTATCGCGGGCGAGGTGCAGTGGTTCGACACTCAGGTAGTATTAGATTTCAATAGCGTCCGAGGGTGATGTCCCAAACTTGCTGAGGATATTTGAGGTGCTTGTCATTGCTATAATTCACGGGAGTTTTTTCGAATCCTCTGATGTCATACTCGATCAACTCTTCAAACCTTTAACTCTTCAAGCCATGACACTCTATTGCCAATGTTATGCCTTTGCAGTAGAGTCAACATCAGCTTTCACAGTTGATCGATTTTTATTTAATTTAAGAAATAAAATGTTTTTCCGAAATTAGGAGTTGAACCCGGACTTTCAGGGTGACAAACGATGATGCTAATCACTACACTAACCCCAGCCTAGCTAGTTCATCCGCGCATTCATTCCACTGTATAGTGCTATGACCGGGAACCCTGCACGGTTTGAATGTATTGTGTTTGATGGTGATTAATGCGTCTTAAGTTGGCGCTAGAGTCCGGGGTGAACCTGGGCCTCAACCAATAAGCGTCTCCAACCAGCTCAGACAAGCGTCTCTAGCCAGCTACCTCCAGTTTCACACGCCCAGTTGGTTAAGGTTCCCTTCCACTTGCGTGCGTGGGAGCGTTTCATCCCTATACTTAAACTTTGAGAGCTGTGTTCAGGTGAATGGCGTTACTCACTGTGGGCGTTAGACTTCGCCAGGGGTGCGTTTTGTCACCTCTCCTTTTCATTGTGTACAGGGAGACTTAAGGATAAACCATCCACTTTTTGCTGATGACTTGGTCATCTTAACGTCCACCCAGACCGAACTTTAGAGTGCACTTGACAGATTCGCTACTCGTCTGTATTAAAGCTTGGATGAGAGTTAAAATGAATAAGTCAGAAGTCCTTTGACGAACGTCTGTTCACTGCACTCTGCATGTTAGTGGAGTCCTATTTGAGTGGGTGGTGCTATTGAAGAGTAATGAAGGAAGCAATATCGACTTACATCTTGCGCAATCTGTTATCAGAAAGGCCGAACTTGGTATCGGTCTTTAATTCAGTGTTTGTTCAGACCTTCATTTATGATCATAAGTTTTAGGTAATGAGCGAAAGAATAAGATCGCGGATACAAGAGATTTTTTCGTTGTATTGCTAGTCTAACTCGCCGGAATCGAGTTATGAATATCAGAATACGCAAAGAACTCAATGCCGAGCTTCTACTTATTTGAACGGAGAGGTTTATGCTTTGAGGATTTGAGTACGTTAAATGCATGCCAACAACTCGGCTTCCAAGACGTGGCTTTGAATTCGTGCAATCAGGTAGACGTCCCCTAGGTAGGCCCAGTATGAAATGGTTAGACCAAGCCCGAAATCTCTCCTCTATCTGTATGGGGATTTCTCCTGATGTTTTAGAGTCCATGTCGGAAAAGTATGGAGGATCCACTTAAGCACCCTAAGCTCGCGACCTTCATGGTGAATAAGCCGGCCGGAAGATGATGATGATTCTAAGTATGGTATTCTAAACGCTAGAAGGCTTGAAATCTCTTTTAAAAAAAAAAATAAATAGCTGGTGCGACAGCTCGGGATGAGCCAAGGCCTATCTTCTCACAACCAGTCATGTTGTGCGTGTTACATTTTTGGCACGAATGGAAGGGACCTACAATTTATTGCCGACTCCGAACGGCGAATTGAGAAGCTCTTTCATGACAGATTATACACCCGAAGGCTTGTCATTTCCCGACGAGAGATGGTGCCGCGAAAAAATGTTCGGTGTACCTGGCTGGGGCTTAAACCCACGCCGCTCGGTCAGCAGTCCAACGCAGTAACCACTGACGAAGTCTCTTTACGACATGTTATATTCACATAACATATATTCCAACTACTCCAATACTGTTAAATAATCGCAGTTAAGGTTTTTTTCGATTAGCCTTTAATAAATTCCAGACAGACTACAATTTTTCAGTATGTTTTCTGTTTCTTTTTTTAAAGGGATTCATGTATTACCAATTCACCACACCATTGCGCATTGAAATTGAAAATGATTTATTAAATTTGCACAAATCCTCCGCCCCAAACTAAACAAAATCCAAATTTGATCAAACATACTCACACAAAAGCCTCCGATGTGTGTACAATTTGGAAATGCGAGGGTTTTGGCGGGCACCCAGTGCAAATAGGGAAGCCAGTCGAGCACAAAGCATAACATCGGCGACACTCGACCACAGAAGGACATGTATATAATTAATGAGAGTTTAGTAAATTAGTAAACAAAAATAAATTACACAAACCAGGGGCCTATTCAATTTCAATTTGCTATTTGCAGCTTAACGTGCTACCGCTAAATTCAGAAATTGGACTCGAAGTCGAGGAATGCTCCCCAACGTAAATACTAGTTACCGACTCGCGATTGTGTTTTAGGTTTTGATTATTTTGAAGTGGTTTTTCAGACTTAGTCTGGAATGTAGGGTTTGTTGTTTAATTTCATAATTGTTGAGTATAAAGTAGGAGACGGTGAGGAGACTTAATGGCTTTGTTCTCAAAGTTTCGCCGGGGACAACTCCAACCACAAGTCTAAATGTCGATATTTGTTTTGATGACTTTTTCAATTACTTTCAATTTATTTTTCTTAAAATGTTCACTTGTTATACCTTTTTCAAAATTTTGCCATAATTATTAACCTTTTTACCGGATCAGAAACAGATAGGCGGTGTACTATGTATATGTATTTTACGACCTCCTCTCCTCTACAACATTGTAGATGTTTGAGATTACTTGAGATGACCTTTATCAGCATCTTTCGTTGTGCTTGTATACCATTACATAATAACTAAGGAGTCAAGCAAACAACTCCACTCCTTCGCTTTATCATTTCCACATTACAATTAAAGTCTGCATCTTGAGGCGAAAATTTTGCAAAAGTCCAAAGACAACTTATTAATTGCCGCAAAGCATAAACCAAATTACAAGTCGTCTTCTATTTTTTTTTTTGTCCTTTTCCATTTGCTCGTTCGGTCTTATCGTGTGTTTGTTCTCTCGCTCTCTTCCACGGATCTTCATCGCAGCCTTTCAATTTCATTTGGGAAAATTGTAAGATACTACATAAAGAAAACTTTCTCCGGAAATTAAATGACAATGAACTTTTTCCACAAGTTAAAATGTCTAGCCGCTGGCTCCAAAACTAACTGTTTCGAAGTTCAGAATTATTTGGGCATATTCAAGGATAATTGAGTGGAACTGGAAGATTTTATTTTTTTTTTTTAATTTAAATAATCGTAGTCAATAGGAGCATGAAGGGGTGGCATTGGGAGCAAGGTAAATAATATTCATAACGAAATGTTTGTCTGTCGCTTTTGGATAAACATTTTAACCCCTTAAGTGATTGCAGGTAGGACACTAGAAGAGGAGAAGTAGAGTCGTACACAGAAGTAGCACAAGGACACATAAAGAAGGAAAATATAATAAAAGTTAATCTTAATTAAAATTTAATTTCTCAAAGGATACGAGCAGAGAAATATGATTGTGAATACATAATAAGCTAAGAGCTGTACTTTGTTTATTTTCTTTTGACGAAAGAAGTGAATGCGAAAAAAATATTACTGCAAATAATAAGTTTACTACATCGCTTCGACTCATGTCCTTTTAAGCTTGTTATCATCCATTGATGAAGAGAAGGAAGAGGTTTCAGGGAAAAGTTCGCGATCACTGAGTATGACAGCAGGAGATTCGAAAAAAAAATCCTGTGAATTATATAGCAATGACAAAAAACACTACAAATGTCCCCAGTTAGCCTGTACCCACCCTCGGACGCCAATGAAAACTTAACGAAACCTAAGTTTCAAACCACTGTACCTCGCTCGCGGTGTGTGTATAACATTATAAGGGTATTCATATCCACTTGATCCGCGCGTGGATTATAAAAAAAAAAAAAAAAAAAAAAAAGCCATCTGCTTTTCGCTGTTAGCTTGGCCACTCATACGTCCACCCAGATCGAACTTTACCGCGCACTGGATAAGTTCGTCGCCATCTGTGTTGAAGCTGGGATGTTCTACTTTATGTGGCTGAAGCCGTTGAAAAGTAGCCTCTTAACGAGCGGCTGTATCATTAGCCTGGAGAACACTGCAATGAAAACAAATATGTAAATACGTGTAGCTGGCGCGACAGACCTAAATCAGTCAATGGCAAATAAAACTCTCGGCCAATTCGATCGGCAATTTTTTTTATTAATAACTTTTCTTACAAATTTTTTTTTTTAAGCTTCTAAAGCAGGTGGCACTGCGACCTAAGATCTTTAGTGCCGTGAGTCGGTTAGGCAAGGAGTGCCTTAGTTTTCCTGACGGAGTTGAGGATGTCGCCCGTCGAATAGTTTTTGATGTCCTCAGAAACCAAGGTATTCGTGAAAAAAAAACTCGCTTCATAATGTAACAGAGAACCACACACTCACATATAACATATTATGTTCTGGTGTTTTGTCTGCCTCTGGTTACCTGGGCAATACCGATCTTGTGAAGATGATATGCATCTCAAACTCCAGGCTCTAAAAAGAGTGGCAGAGTGTTTTAAAATATTCTCTCTTTTATATTTTGAGACATTCATTAAGTTTTTATTTATAGGGTGGATGAGTCTTATAAGGGAAGCCACAGAAGGGTTCGGTGCCCATGTAGCTTTCGGAAGATCCCTTTCTGGCTACTTGATCAGCGATTTCAATGCCTCTGTGTACCGGTTACCACCAGAGTTTGACTTTGTTTAGCTTACATAAGTCTTGGCTTGACTATCGGTGTATATGTAAGATTGATATTGCCACAGGTTTCAATGGCGAACAGCTCGACCTGATAGACACTGGGATATGTTTCAAATGCCTTCGGGGTCAAAGACAACCGCCCCAACACCAGTCCATTTTAAAGCCATCCGTAGACCACGCGATTTGAAATCTTCTTCAAAATTCAAGCGATTATTTCTAACTCGGGCAAAACGGAGAGAATCACCGAGGCAGGTTTCCGATCGAGCATTAAAGGGTAACTGCACTGAATCCTATCACTTTTTTGACAAAGATGAGTTGAGACAAAGAGTGTAAGTCCAACACGTCCCTCTAGGGCTGCCGTAGGGCAACATCGCATAACCTTATCCTGTCGTCGGTCCAAGGGGACATCTTTTGACACCTCAATTGAAAAATATTGGGCTGGAAAGATGCAAACAGCCTTTGCAGTGGCACGAAGACAATGTTCATGAAAAGATTGTGTTTGCAGATGAGAAAATGTTTACTGCGGAAGAAGTTTTCAACAAAGAAAATGATATAATATATGCTCATCATCAAACGAAGGGAAAAAACTTGTTCCAAAGGTTCAATGTGGCCATCTTCTCGCTTCCGTAATTGTTTGGTCTGGAGTCTCTCACCAAGGTGTCACATCACTCCATTCCTGCGAAAAATGCGTAAAAGAGTGTTTTGAAGGGTTTGGCCAATACTCTTTTCAGTGGAGAGAGATGGGCCTTCCAACAGGGCTCTGCTCTACCGCACAAAGCCAAAACCACGTCGGAGTGGCATCGGGAAGTACAGATTTGATTACAGTTTGCGGTCAGAATTGGAGAACATGGCCTACAAGACTCCTCACACAAATTCGGAAAGCTTCAGAACAGTATTTTCTTTCAAATTATTCAACGTTTCCGTCATTTCTACTAAGAACACAAAATCAAGTCACTTAACGTAACAATATGCTTACGCGATTCGAAAATACGCTTAAGCATGAATCCACGATTAAACCACCGGACTTCTGCAAAGCAGAGAATATCCAAATATTGTTCAGCAAGATCTAACAATTCCAATTAAAATCTAATTCTAATAATTTCACTTAAGTTTGTATGTTCGACGTCCATGGGAATGGAAGCAACTCTTCAGAAATTTCAAAACAACCGATGGAGATGACCGAAAATTCACAAAGCTTTTGAAACCCTGCAGTATAAATAAATCAATCAATCGATAGAAGTTTCAATGGTTGTTACCTCTGGATACACATACAATTGTACTAAGCTGTTCCATGAACTGTGAGTGTAATTTAAAAAAAAAAAAAAACCTCAAACATTTTAGAGCATTCATACGACTCTTTTAAAAATAGCTCATAAGTCTACCACCTCACTTGAAACACTTGTGGCACTAAACAAAATCCCTCCTTACAACTTGAGCATATTTTGAATTTCATTTGAATATAAAATATATTTGTACACATGTATGTATTCAAATTCGTATGTATGTATGTACATCCCCACCAGGTATTTCTTGACAACGGAAATACATAAAATTTGTATTTGCCAAATCTGTATTCACCTCACTTAAGGCACGCGTACCCTTGAAGTATTTTCTAATGATTACATAAAAGGTCTAAAGAATTAATAACACATAATTTTGACATTGAATAACGACATAATTAAAATTTAATTTTCCATTTTCATCCTGAATGCTGTGAGACGAATTAAAATTAAAATTTCAAAGAAAATGCTGGAGAATAACAAGAAATTAATTAGGCATAATGCGGGCTAACTCATTTTCACTTTGTAATCATTGTATTGCAATTTGGGGGAATGATTGTTCCTAAAAAGTACAAAATTCGCAAGACCGGAATGGGGAACAGCCTAAGCATACAATTGCGTTCCCTGCAGCAGTTTGATTTAAAATGATGGTATTAAGGGGAATGTATCGCCTACCTATATTAAACTTTATTTTAATGAAATTCAAGATTTGTATCCTGGAGTGCATAAACATACTTGACTTCGATATTCCTTGTACCGAAGATAAGAGCCTTAATTATGAACAGTGAGTTGGCATGCATACTGCTTGCGAGTTCTTAGTTCATTTTCTTGGCACATTTTGAAGCTATGTACTAACCTCGAGTGTCAACACCAACCGGCAGGATTCAATACCAATGCGCCAATAAAAATAAATAAATAGCTGACACGACAGTTTTCGATGGGCTAGGGGCTAACTTCGCGCAACCATTCGTATTGTGCATCTGATGAATGGAAGGGACCTGCAATTTATTGCCGACTCCTAAATGCGAATTAAAAGGGTTCTTCATGGCAAATTTTCTTTTCAGACGTTTGTTTTCCCCTGGTGAACTTTTAAAAAGCACACGAGAACTTTTTTAGTAAATATGCTGACGCCAATTACTACCATAAAACCAGGTTCTGCTCAGATGCTGAAAGGACAAATGTATATATATTTGCCGGATTACAGGCCCTGAGCATCGGCATGTGAGGCCGAAGGCCGTCTGGTGTATGAGTTGAGGACACGTCCTTCGTTTTTTTTTTTAAGCGATCGTAGTAAGCCCAGATTGAGAGTGACAACCGCAATTTGGCCATCGCTACAGATGCGGTTTATCCGACATCCAAACCCTCTATCTATTTTTGACAACAACCTCCGCCATTAAGATAGCAAAAGTCTCTCCTTGGAAAATAAAGGCATGCTTGCCTAAAAAATAGTGCAGTCTGGTCTTGTCGATCTCCACGAAAACACCAGCACTGGACCCATGACTGGTTTTGGAGCCATCTGTGAAGATTCGACTACAGTTCAGTCCAGGCTCAGTCTATGGCTAAAGTAATATTGAACACAGGACTTTAAATTTGCACACCAGCCTCAGTGGTGGTGTCATTGCATGTGACGGCCTATCCATGCAAACAGGGTAGTTGGAAAAGTGTCACGCAATGTCATAAAAACTTCAGTGCGGATGATACAAATGCCGCCGGGTCTAAGACAAGTGCAGTGAAATTTTTTCAAAAGTTCTTTCGTATGGACTCGCTGGAATGTGCGAGCTAAATGATCTCCGGTTATGGACTCAGGCTAATCGATTCCACAGTGGTGTGAAGCATTGTGAGCACGCAGTTCTCCTGTCTTGAAATTCGTATAGGGACATTGAGGTGTCTTCGTCAATCAGATTGACTCCCCGATAATGGATGTCTAAACACTCCGTGAAACATTGGCTCTTGATTCGGACTACTTCCTTTTGGTAGGCGGTGAGTATCACATACACCGGAAAGACAAGGCAATACTATGAGGAATTCGAAATCGGGCGTCTACAATCTCAAGAGGTTGTCAAAGACTTTTTTGATGTCGTTACTAATGTTTTCTTTAAAATGTTTTTCGGAAGCCCGTCCCACTAGATTAATCAAAGCCTCTTCTTGTTTCAAAGCAGGTCGCTGTTGAACGGCCTTGCATACCAAGTGTACATTCCACTTGATTTACAATTTGGAGGCAACTCGGCGTACAGTCTAACTTACATCTAAATGGAAGTTTTCACTCTTCTTAGAGATGAAAAGATGCAACGAGGAAGTAGGAACCTGGATTTTTGCCATAAAGAACAGGGTCATTGTAGACTTTTAAGACATAAAATCCTATCGATAAACAGAAAACATGATTGATGATTCTTGACTGATCAGAAAAAAGTCTCATACATCAACGAATTCCTATGAAATGGTCGAACTAAACATGAAAATCCACTTGAATCTTAAAAAAATTCAAACTATCTTACGCTCATATACAAGAACAGGACATAACCAATAACGAAATAGAAAAAGAAAAGAGTCACTCACCTGTATAGTTTCTTTACAATCGTTGTTCAAATGGGTGATAAAATTTAGTTTCATTGCCTATATGTACATATGTATGTCCATCTCACACACAAAAAACACTCGCGAACCTGAACGCGAAACCGGAAGTGGAAGACATTTTATCTACTTTAAATCAATTCGCTCAAGTTTTATAAATTCAACATTTTATTTACTTTACACTTCCTGCTAATGCAAACAGACGCCAAATTGTTCAAATAGCCCACTAACTTTGAGCTTATACATAAATTAAAACATTAATTTTACTCTACATTTTCACCACAAATACTAGAAACACCAAAACCCGCATAATGGTGGACATTTTATCCGTTCTAGATCGGATCTTAGAACTTTAATTTAATCAAAAACAACATTCTACACTTTCTCGAACACTTATTTCAAACACAAACGATGGGCAAACGATCAAAGAAACAAGGGATCACACAAGAAACTCAAAAACTCTCTTGAGCGCACAGATTCAAATGGTTTTTCTACGATTTTTTTTTAGTTTTTTCGCTTTAAATTTTTTGCACCACTCACATTAACAGTTACACAGGCAATGCAATGAATTGCTGTAACCAAGGAACAAGTGCGAAAGGTCAGGGTTATGAAAACTTTCCTCCAAAAAATGATCTCCTTTCTCTTTCAATCGTGTAGACAATTGCATAAACAGTTTGACAAGCACTGCAGAGAATTTAAGATGACATTTATGGTGGAAATTTGATCACTGAACTAATGAGCTAATACGTTCAATGAGCTAATTACATCACCAATAACATGAAGTGAATACACCTGCAAGAATGAGAAACATTAATATTTTCAAATAACATTTCATCCAGTTTTATTATGATATATGACTAGAATTGGCTAAATATAGCCAATAAACACGCAAACTTAAATGTTTCTCACAATATTTCTATCGCAAAACTGATATCTGGAAAAGTTAAAAATGTACATATGTACGTGTTCGCAGCCAAAAAGTGTAGTGAAGTCATACATAATATTTGACCTTTTTTTGTACTCTAGGCTTACACAATATTTTTCATGTAAATTGCAATAACAGCTGTATAGAATTGCGAAATCTGGATAACTATCCAGCCTTAATTCCTTAGCCGCGATAAAAACTCTGCTCCCAAACCACATTTTTCCCGAATGTTATCGAAAACTGCTTTCGAAACTGTCGAAAACGTCATTACAGTCGGCATCTGTAATTAAACATTTCTCCGAGCAAGCATTTGACTTCTAACGACAAATATTAAAAATCAAACTATTCACTCGTAACTTTCAATCAGTGTACAAAATTGCAAAAATTAAAATTACATCATGAAATCAATATAGTTACGCAAATTTTAAGCTCGGAATCTTTTCTTAATTATATCTATATGCTGAGAAATAAATGAGCAACTATTTTAAAAGCATGGTTTACTCCCATTTGTTTACATCGACGACCTCGATTTAATCGCAACGACGAGGTTGCTGGCTTGTTCCATTTCATCGTCATTCTGCGGTTCTCGCACTCTCTGCCCTAAGCTTTTACAATTAAATTTATTTGCGAACGCACTCTTCTACCCGTCATTCGTTTCAAAGCTACATATGCCACTGTCACTGTAGTGGTGTCTGTTTGTATTTGAGCAAAGTGTTGAGTTCGAAAGGGATACATTAGTTAAAAAAGATCTGATTTGTTCCATTTATGAATAGTACTGCCCACTACCGCGCAAGGCGATCGAACTGTACTGCCCAAGAAATGTAATGTGTAATGTTTTGTGTAATGGAGTCCGACAACTTTTACCATTTAAAAGTTTTGCTTCACAAAAAAGTACATATGTACATATGTATGTAGGTAGATACACATATGGCATTCAAAATTGTGCGCTCGTCTGAAAAACCGGTCACTACATATTTTTGTTATGTGCTCGCTTCCGACATATTCCACATCCATTTCACATCCACAAGCATCCGTAGCCATCGATCGCTCAACTTTGGACGAATTTCCTCCATTAACGCGTGCATAGCATGGGGAGGGGACGTATGCTCATATAAACCGAATGCTAAGAATTGACACTGTGTTATCGGCTGAACATTTTGTGTACCACATTATATGCGAGCTCTAGAACATATTTTTATGTTAAATCGTGTAATACACACATTATGTGGTTTAACACTTCTGTTCCGCTTCCAAAAATCTCAGTCGTATTCGTATGTTATACATATGTATGTATATACTTCTCCGACATCATATGCACACAATTGTGCAGTTTTTACACGTCACCTAATTCTCGAAATAGCGGCAACTATTCTGACAAGACCTGCCGCAGGTGAAATAGCATTACTACAAAGGACACCTTTGGTACCTACGAATTTGTCATTTTCGTTGAAAAGGCTACAATTTCCTGTCAAAATGTGTTTTGGTATGACAATCAATAAGTTCCAAGGGCAAAACTTTACAGTAGTCGGTGTAGACCTCCGTAATGAAGTATTTTCTCATATGTCGGACTCTCACGAATTTGTTTGCCAAAGACCAAACGATACTTCAACAATTTCAACAAAAAGTTAAATTTTCAATAAACATAGAAAATCACTCGAACTGTTAAAAATGTTTGTTAAACAATTTATACACATCAGGTGAAGGTGAAGCCACGGGTACCAGCTAGTTTCATCATAAAACTGAATGAAATCTTATTTGAAAAAAATAATGTTTCCCACTCTTTCTCGTATATTCACAATATGTTATTGGTGATGTAATCAGCTCATTGAACGTATTAGCTCATTAGTTCAGTGATCTACCTAAATGTCATCTTAAATTCTCTGCAGTGCTTGTCAAACTGTTTATGCAATTGTCTACACGATTGAAAGAGAAAGGAGATCATTTTTTGGAGGAAAGTTTTCATAACCCTGACCTTTCGCACTTGTTCCTTGGTTACAGCAATTCATTGCATTGCCTGTGTAACTGTTAATGTGAGTGGTGCAAAAAATTTAAAGCGAAAAAACTAAAAAAAAATCGTAGAAAAACCATTTGAATCTGTGCGCTCAAGAGAGTTTTTGAGTTTCTTGTGTGATCCCTTGTTTCTTTGATCGTTTGCCCATCGTTTGTGTTTGAAATAAGTGTTCGAGAAAGTGTAGAATGTTGTTTTTGATTAAATTAAAGTTCTAAGATCCGATCTAGAACGGATAAAATGTCCACCATTATGCGGGTTTTGGTGTTTCTAGTATTTGTGGTGAAAATGTAGAGTAAAATTAATGTTTTAATTTATGTATAAGCTCAAAGTTAGTGGGCTATTTGAACAATTTGGCGTCTGTTTGCATTAGCAGGAAGTGTAAAGTAAATAAAATGTTGAATTTATAAAACTTGAGCGAATTGATTTAAAGTAGATAAAATGTCTTCCACTTCCGGTTTCGCGTTCAGGTTCGCGAGTGTTTTTTGTGTGTGAGATGGACATACATATGTACATATAGGCAATGAAACTAAATTTTATCACCCATTTGAACAACGATTGTAAAGAAACTATACAGGTGAGTGACTCTTTTCTTTTTCTATTTCGTTATTGGTTATGTCCTGTTCTTGTATATGAGCGTAAGATAGTTTGAATTTTTTTAAGATTCAAGTGGATTTTCATGTTTAGTTCGACCATTTCATAGGAATTCGTTGATGTATGAGACTTTTTTCTGATCAGTCAAGAATCATCAATCATGTTTTCTGTTTATCGATAGGATTTTATGTCTTAAAAGTCTACAATGACCCTGTTCTTTATGGCAAAAATCCAGGTTCCTACTTCCTCGTTGCATCTTTTCATCTCTAAGAAGAGTGAAAACTTCCATTTAGATGTAAGTTAGACTGTACGCCGAGTTGCCTCCAAATTGTAAATCAAGTGGAATGTACACTTGGTATGCAAGGCCGTTCAACAGCGACCTGCTTTGAAACAAGAAGAGGCTTTGATTAATCTAGTGGGACGGGCTTCCGAAAAACATTTTAAAGAAAACATTAGTAACGACATCAAAAAAGTCTTTGACAACCTCTTGAGATTGTAGACGCCCGATTTCGAATTCCTAATAGTATTGCCTTGTCTTTGCGGTGTATGTGATACTCACCGCCTACCAAAAGGAAGTAGTCCGAATCAAGAGCAAATATTCCATGGAACGTTCAGACATCCATTATAGGGGAGTCTATCTAATTGACGAAGACACCTCAATGTCCCTATACGAATTTCAAGACAGGAGAACTGCGTGCTCACAATGCTTCACACCACTGTGGAATCGATTAGCCTGAGTCCATAACCGGAGATCATTTAGCTCGCATCTTCCAGCGTGTAGAGAATTTCTGAAAGACGACGATACGAAAGAATTTTTGAAAAAATTTCACTGCACTTGGCTTAGACCCGGCGGCATTTGTATCATCCGCACTGAAGTTTTTATGACATTGCGTGACACTTTTCCAACTACCCTAGTAGGCCGTCAGATGCATTGACACCACCACTGAGGCAGGTGTGCAAATTTAAAGTCCTGTACTGGACTGTAGTCGAATCTTCACAGATGGTTTCAAAACCAGTCATGGGTCCAGTGCTGGTGTTTTCGTGGAGATCGACAAGAGCAGACTTCACTATTCTTTAGGCAAGCATGCCTTTATTTTCCAAGCAGAGACTTTTGCTATCCTAATGGCCACGGGATATGTTGGTAAGCCAAACTATGGTTGCAAGGCTGAATTTTTTGACATCTTTGGTCGACGAGTTTCGCAATCACTAAACCAACTCAGCTATGCTGAAATCAAAACTCAGTAGTTCTCGATGAAGTCAAAATACTTTTTGAACGCTAAGTGATATTAAATCCCACATAAAGGTCATATTTGTAGTACAAATCAAGCAGTTTCAAACTGGATCTATATAAAAATGTCCAGCTCGGCTTACACAAACAAAACATATGACCAGGCTATAGCCCTTTTGCTCAAGAACTATGTACCTACATATGGAGGCACATCAATCCTCAATCTGGCAACGTTCATGAGTACCCAACTGCAGGATAGTCCTTCGAATCACTCTTTCAACTCAAACTCATTAATATAAAATCAAAGTAAATACTTTAAAAAAATTATCACATCCATTGCAGCTCCATAGCAGTCCCGCAATCGCAATCGCATCGCAGTGGCCCCCTTTAAGCGATGACCTAAAAACTCAGCTCCGCTTCTGGCCCGTCTCACTGAAAGAAGTGCTTATTCCATCTGCATTACAAATCAGAGAGAAGCAAAAGACCCACCTCGCAACGCAAACATGATCCAATTACATCGGCTTGCATGTAATTTATGACTTAATTTAAAATTCCACAGATACATTTAATGATTCGTCGTGTGCTACAGCAGAGCGAAATATGCCAAACACCACCGCGACTGCCGCTGCCAATGTCGTCCGATGCGATGAAATTTCGTCAGCACCCCTAGCGTCGATCGTGCCACTGAGCCCAATAGATGGTGGACAGCACCAAACCCTCCGATTAATAATTTCGTCCGTATGTGCGGTTTAATTCGTCGTCGTCATGTCGTCTCGCTGCACTGCAAAATCACTGTTACCGTAGCCGGCCCGACACCACCGCCAGTGCTGCCAACCAACATCCTGTCGGACAAGTAACACGTTTTTAATTACTTCCCCTTTTTTTTGGGGGACGACAACCATGGGAGGAGCGCGGCCACTGGCTGCCCGGCTGGAGGAGAGTGTCGGTCGGTTCTGCTTTTCCATGTCGTATGGTGTTTGAGACCCACATCCGAGCGCGCGATTTTGAGAGACAGAGAAAATAACGGAGCAACTCGGTCCGTCTGTCTGTGGGCAAATTAAAAATGTCTTTATTTTAATTTTTGCGAAATTGGTTTCGCATTAATTATGTTGTTGTTCGGCATCATACGCCAAAACCGCCGGCGAGCGTCCGTACGACCGCCCGTCATATCCTTTGAAGTCACACATTCGGACGCGTGCAGCTCGACGAATTTAATTACAAGGATGACATCCCCATTTTTCCGGCTGTGACGTGTGTGTACAATATGCGGCAATGCATGCGCGCAAGAGGGTGTCCTGCCTGCAGGCATAAATCTCGGCGGTAAAACGGTTCAAAATAATAGGTTTCAGCTTTTGATCCTTGGCAAATTATTTGAAATAAATATTCTCCATGCTCCAAGGACAGTGGGGAGGGCGTCTGCGAAAAGTGATGGCCGAGCAGCCGGAACATTTATCAATTTTCGCCCAAAAAACACAACAAGAAAGCGGCACTTTACCGAGGAGAAAATGGTCATTATTATGTTGTTGTTGTTGTTGTTCGTGGTGGCACTGGCCCAAGGAGAGGTTGAGTGAGTGGTCTAAATGTGGTGGCTTCACCTATGATGATGAAAAACGACATTGCATTGTTGGGCGAGAGATTTTCTATTGTCCGGGCCTTTTTTAGCTGCAAAAAGCTGATAGGGACGAGCAACCAAATCATTATGTGTGCTGGAGGGTGTCTAGACTGGGGGCCTTGTTGTTTTGTTTGAGGATGTAACATATCGTATGGGGCCCTTCTGTGTTCTTCTTCACGAAGCCATTAATATTTATTGCCGAGAAGGATAAATCATTTTTTAATTAACTTCTTCGGGGGATCACTAGCAGTAAGCTAATAAATTTGTTCTATTGCTGTTGCTTTTGGTGTAGCCGTTGTGACAGTTGACCCCTTTGACATGACGGGCTTATGTAGATTACAATGGAGGAGATATATGAGCATTGGTGCTTGTTTCCTAAGTCATTCGAAAGAAAAAATGCAGATAATAAATAGGTTGTGAGGAAAAATGCCAATGAAATTGGTAATTCACTTGTCATAATGGGATTTCGGCATGCCTTGAAGATATGATGATTAAATCCACTAAATTACTTTTGCATAAGGTCTGTGACCTGTTAAATGTTTCTTTCTAGAAAACAACGTTGCTTCCAGCTCGCCAGGCTAAGGTTCATCGTAACATAAGATGATGCAGGAAAGATGCCTTCTACATCTTGTGAGATCTCATCCGATCTTCATGTCAGAATCCTTAAAGGCAAGCTCGAGAGTACCCAATATTCAGTGCCTCATATTAGCCAGTGCGGGACAGTCACACAACAGCTGTTTTAGTGTTCCAATGGCCTCCGAATCATTGCAGTTTCTGTAATGTATGTCGAGACTAATACGAGTATACGCGTGTGATATCCGATAAGACAGTAGCCGGTGATGATGCCTCGAGGTATGTTACCATCCACTCTAGATAGCGCCAGAATATTTCCGTTATTTTGCAAGAAGTGATCTGGTTCTATCTGTTGTCCGCTGGTTTTAGTAGCTTAGCATCGATTTTTTCTTTGATCCACTCGCGCTTTAAGGTGCTATGAATACCTTTATTATATCTTCCACACAACGCGAGCGAGGTGCAGTGGTTCGAAACTCAGGTAATATTAGGTTTCTGAGGGTGGTGCCCAGACTATCTGGTGTTTGTCATTGCTAAGTAAACTGGGGAGCCAGTCCTATGCTGCCCACCTCGTATTGTATTGTATCAAAAACAGTTATATTATGATTTATTTAATAATTAAAGAAAACATTCATCGGAGGCGAACAATTTGAATACACACTTTTTAATTGCTTCACAAAGAGTTGTTGCGCGAACTCGAAAAAAAACATTTCTTAAATTTCCTCCGCATCTGGTGGACCGATTGTACTCAAAAGCTTATCAGCTCTAAGTTTCACGCTAATAAATAAAACGAAAAAACCGTATGGTCCTACGTTGTTTCGTTCTCCACATATTGAAGGCAAAAAATATGATCACACACACACACACAGACATCATTTTGAAAATGTGTGCAAACGATTTCTAGTGTATAGTAATGCCCTGTTCATATCTCGAAACATTTTGTTTGGACCGATTGCAATATTTCCCCTACCTAAGTGGGAAGTAAAAAAAAAATAGCTGGAGCGAACGCTTGAGATTACGATCTGGTAATGGAAGTTTCGGTACTTTCTTTTTGATGCCCTTGGGTCAGTGAACCAACAATTTTTATTTTGATGTGAACACCTAAGTATTTCAGGGTATTTAAGCAGCTCCAGACTTAGTTAGGTGCCTGTGGTCTGTGAAGTCGGTTTTGCCAAGTTTGCGACGAAATTGAAATTTGATTGTCCTTAAAAACTGTAGCTACATATGTACGTCAATTGCAACAATTTTCGATTAGACCAAAATCCACAAGTAACATTATCAGACACTCGGAAGCCAGAGAGCTAGAATAATCTTTGTGAAAATCAACAGTTTGAAAGGCTTGGACAAATATTTGAGCTTGGCTGTGGGGTTGGTACATTTCCACTCTCGTACGTATGGACTTTTTAGTAGAAAAAAATCCAAAACAACCGAATGACATCCACACATCATCACAAAAGCCCACCTGTATCCCAATATCAATCAGAGACATCAGATCAAACTCTCTTATTGTCGATTACTGCACCCAGAGAATCCAATAAATAACTAATCAAAGAGTCATCTGGGCGAAGGACGTAACATCGTTAAGTCACCCTTTTGCCGAGTACCTACCAAAGTGAATTTATCACAGCACACACAAGATAACACCATTTCGATTCTCTAGCCAAATATTTACTTCAAGAAGACTCTTAATCAACTTGTCTTTAAGTTACTCACAAGATTCCCATGATACAAGTATCCGAGTACAACATATTCAATTCCAGGAAGATACAGACAAAAGAAAAAAAGAAAAAAAAAAATTCATCAACTACTCGTAGATATTCCCAAATGTATTGCTCGCTCACTACTCTAGCAACTCACCCTCTCTGTCTTCGACTTTGGGGCCCCTTATACCAAAATCAAATATTCCACGGTTGACTCCTGACTTCTGACTCCTGCCAAACAGTTGCCATTACCTTTCTTCGTTCTACCCATGTGCCATTTACAACATTCATCATTGATTCTCGGGTCCAAAGAGCTTATACAATTCAATGGAATCAACAAATTTAAGAGACGAATTGATATGTTTGGCCAGAGATAAAAATTAAAGAAGGTCGGTCGAAGCTTGGCAGAAGCAGTACCAGTAGCTGTAACAGCAGCAGTAGTACATCCTGCTCATCCGCTCCGGACACCGAAGAACAATTCAACCATTCAATTCAGTATCCTTCTCAAATTCCTACTTGACCTTCTTCCAATCAATTATGAATGAGACACAACGAGAAAGCAACAAAACATGGAGAGGCCATCACCTTGTGCCGGCAATAAAAATGAGCTAAGAACCTAAAATGAGGAGTAAGCACAGAGCATCCTGTGTCCTGTGCGCTGTGCGCTGGTTGCTGGAGAAAAACAAGAACTTTAGGGTTTTTTTTCTCTTTTGTCATCTCTAATGTCGGATTCGGATACTAATAAAAACACACGCACACATAAACACAATTCGGGATTCGAGATGACGACAATATCCGGAACGAATTCCTGGCCCTTGGTCCCGGGTATCAATTTCAATCGCTTTTAAATCAACCATCACTGATATGAGAGTGTGAGCTGCGTGAGTCAGTTGAAGGAATGATGGCACCAGGTCCCAAGGTGATTTCGGCGAACTGGATAAATAATCAGTACGAATGCCCTCTGGTCTCGGATAGATTTGCTATTAGCCGGAACACCTGTTCGGTGTTTGTTACGCCAAAGGAGGCAAATTATGTCATCCTTGAGGTGTCTCTTTCTTGACACCAACTGTCGAAGTGAGGTCGGACAGGATCAGTGTTTTCACTGCGTTAAATGGGCTGTTTGGTTATTCGATTGCTTTTGCGGTGCGGTTTTGCGTGAACGCAAGGGCTGTGAGGCCAAATCGATAAATGTCCTTTGATGATTTAACTTTTGTGTGCGCTTGTGCTTGTCGAGGCTATTCGTTTGGTTCCTGTTCGCCCTGGGGTCTCGACAAGAAGTGGTAATGAGCTATAGTTTATTTTTGAGTCGTAGCCGATGGTGTTGTGTGTGTGTAGGCTCAATTTTGGTGGCAGGGTAATTAACATAAGGTGTAGTGCTCAATCAATAGCTGTGAGGGATTTTGGTTGCTTACTGGTGCGAACGCTAGGAATTGCTTTGCATGCTTCGGTGGTTAACAACATCATTAGCCACTTAAATGGTTTCTTAAGAAAAAAATAAATTGTAAAACAATTAGTTTGTTGGCACAAATGTGCTCCTACCGCGCTAAATTAAATCATGTTCTCCTAGGCATTGTGTTACCCGCTGTGCCTTGAAGGTAATGACCTCTTCTACGCGGAGAACGAAATAAACAGCAACTAGCTTATCATAAAATGTGTGATGGTAAACGATCTCTGGTGAACAAGAACCCCCCGAAGATATGTTTCCGCAAATATTTTTTTCAGGGCTTTGACCAGTGTAAGCCTCAAACTATGAATGTTGTCCAAAAAGATTTATGGGGTTAACGGATGTAGATTAACCCTCAGATGCAAAGTTAGAAAATAATTCTTTGAACTCCAAAAGTGTGGGCGAACGTCTATTGAGAATTGGAACCATGGCCAACATTAGCCCCATCTTCTCGAATTATAACACGTGCCTGTTTTAGAGTTTCTAGGACTGTTCTCTGTAGAGGTCACAAAGACTAGAAAAGTGCTACTACCTTAGAGACCATTAGTTTCGATCAAGACCAAGGCCACTCGCGCTTCCAGAAATTGTGAATTTTGATGTTATTCACACAATGCGAGCGAGGTGCGGTGGTTCGAAACTCTGCTAGTATGAGGCATCAGAGGGTGGTGTCCAGACTAGCTGGGAACATTTGTGGTGTTTGTCGTCGCTATAATTTACGTCTCAATCTAATCTTCAAACAGCGACACTCTACGCCAGTATTACCGACATCAACTGATCGATTTATTTATTTTTAAGAAACAAATGTTTTCTGATATCAGAAGTTAGTCCCGGACCTTCAACGGCCACCACTGGCGAAGAGTGCTTTAAGCGACCGTAGACTGAAGACTCAGAGATAAGACACGTCTGCATTAATTTTCTTTTTTCTGTGTCAGGTGATCTGTTGTTAAAATGTACTCCTTGATAAATAGAAGTAGAGGGATGAAAACATTTGTGCCCAAGGCTCCTAAAGCCTACCATGCAATCACTAAATTGAATAGAACTCCTTTCCGATTTTTGACATCTGATTCAGTTCATTGATTCTGGTTTAAACATGAATATTGTGTCGAATAAAATAAAGTTCATGCAGCTTATTGAAAAAACATACAATACAAATACGTTTTTTAAGCACCTGGCGTTGAAAACGATTTTCCAAAAATATCTTCGTTGAGGAATATTTGAAATATTTAACACTTTAGCGAATTCACACAACTCTTTCATAAAACGTAAACAACACTGCTGTTAAAAAAAAAATGTTTTCATTACAGTATTGTGAATTTTCATAAGTAGTAATTAAAATTCATATTAAACCGAAATGTTCTCCTTTGCCATTTAGAGAAATGTAAATAAACTTTCGAAAATACATAGTTGAAACAAAAATAAAAACAACCAAACACTATAACCAAAAGTTAGGCATCACTTCGTAGCAGATTTATGTTAAATTCAAGCGTTTTGGGTGGTTCTCATAGGTTAGGTCAGGTTAGGAAAAACATCGGGCACCGAAATGGATCCATCGCGATCTCTAGGAAAACCAACAGAGGCATCGAAACATAAGAATTCATTTGTATCTATCTTTACATTATAAAACTGTATCATCCGAATGTGGTCGTCGTGGCTCAAATGGTTAGTGCGTTGGACTGCTGACCGAACGGCGTGGGTTCAAGCCCCAGCCAGGAACACCGAAGATTTTTCGCTGCACCACCTTTTGTCGGGGAATGATAAGCCTCCGGGAGTATAATCTGTTATGAAATAGCTTCTCAATTCGCCGTTCGGAGTCGGCAATAAATTATCACGCACAACATGAATGTTTGCGAGAAGCTAGGCCTTGGCTCATCCCGAGTTGTCATGCCAGCTATTTATTTTTTTTTAATCTGTTCCGAATGCGCTGCTACCACTACCGATCTTCATGAAATTTGTATCGCGTATTATTGACCTGCCCTCTCTTTGGTTCCTGCGTGAGCTCTGAAAGTCCTGTTTCTTCCTCTAATGGTTGGTGTTTTATTTATTTTGGTATCGTTAAGTTGCGTCTGCGCGCATGTGTGAGAGAAATTGGAACCGCATGGGCTCTTGCTGGAGCTAAAGAAGAAAGAACAGGACATTGGACAAGATTGGAGCCCCATAAAGGCTAAGAAAAGTAGCACCACCTTGAAGTAATGCAAGAAGCAGTTCCGGGATTGAATTGCTTAAAGACGAAGAGACTTTAGTCGGCTAGAGTTCGACATATTGGGGAAACTTGGACACCCCTGGCTTGATGGTCCATAAAAATAAATTGAAAAAATGGGAACGGGTGGACAACTTAAATGCTCCAAAAGCATTAACATGAATAAATATATGGTCTTGAGATATGTACATATGTCAATGACTGTCAACTAAAAGTCTGAGTAGTCAAATAAACACTATTATGAAATTTAGCCTCAAAATGGCTATTAAATTATCTTCTCGATCAAGTATCTTTTGATCTTTCAAGAATTTCCATACTCCCAGCACCAAGTGCAGAATACCAATGATAACCTTGTCAGCCTGCATACATCAATCAAGTGGGCTTAAAGCTACGAAGGGTTGTAGTACTCTGGAAAAGTTTTCGAAAACTTTAGCCTTCGTGGTACGTTATTACTGCAAATGTGTAAATTTTGTGCTACTACGTTTGACATTTCTGATGATCTGTCGCTCAGAATGATATTATACCTCACATTGATCTTTGAAGAGCCAACAAACCTACACACACTCTTATTTGACAGAGTAGCTGTCTTAATTCTGTTTACGAAGATAGAAAACCAGGATGCAAATGTTGAACCCTTTTTACTTGGAATTTATTTTTTCTTGCCTTCTCTAAGTTTGATTCAAAATTTTCCAGAAATTGTTGACGTTGAATTTTTCTACTTGTCGTTTCGACCGTCTGACGGCACTTGTCTGGTTTAGTAAATAGATTTTGATATGCACGTTCGCACGGCCGCCGTGGCTTACTGGTTAATGCATTGGATTGCTATGTGAGCTGCGTGGGTTTAAGCCGCAGCTATGTCCCTCAAACATTTTCCTTGGCACCACTTCTCGTCAGGGAATGACAAACCTCCGGGAGTATAATCTATCTTGAAAAAGTTTTTCAATTAGCCGTTTGGAGCCGGAAAAAAATGTACGTCCCTTCCATTCG
Source organism: Matsumyia berberina (assembly GCA_917880715.2). NCBI lineage: Eukaryota > Metazoa > Arthropoda > Insecta > Diptera > Syrphidae > Matsumyia > Matsumyia berberina. The sequence continues at coordinate 16,867,204 of OU862872.1, read as the reverse complement.
TGCGAACAAATTAAAACGCACAATATGAATGATTGCGGGAAGCTAGTCCTTGGGTCATCACAAGCTGTCACGCCTGCTTTTTTTTGTTTTGCAGTTGTATGAGGAATTTTGAATACGATGCCTGAACAAGGCACAGGCAGATCTTACGTCTTGAGATAGAAACTCTACTTTTCAACTCAAACTTCGTCTTGATTTGCACCCTAGAAAACTTGATAATCTTTCTCTATCTCGATCTCTACTTTCAGTGGCTAGTGTTTTTTGTTTAACCAATATTATGATTATTGTTTAAGAACAAAAATGATTCTTTAAAATTGATTCAGACTGCTTTTACTGTTTTCCGATTCGCGGTGGTATCTCCCCGGTTTCACACGTTTTATTTTCGCATGAGCAAATAACTGTTATTAATTTCATAGTATGACCTGTGAATATTATCGGCTTCAGTTCGTTTTCAGTGACCGGTTGACATTCCAAATTAACCATTATCTCAGTACTCCTTGCACCCCAACGCCGCCGATGCCGTCGCAAGTGAGTTATGAAAAAGGATTTAATTATATTTTTTTTTTTTTTTTTTGTAAAATGAATAATAGTCGCATTGTAATTCCTCGGTTGTATTTTTCTCTGTATCTTACTATTCCATAAAAGGACCCATTGTGACTTTTCTGCGGAATTTGGTGTGTCCCTTTGGAAAATAAATTTCCAACTTCGCAGGATAAAAAAAAAAAAAAAAGAAACAGAAAATCATTGCGAACTTAATGTGAGTTATTGTATTCAAATAACCTTCTAGTGCTTAATCTACCGAAAAATAAGTTAAATAATTCATGTTGGATAAAATATTACACGTACACACAGACGCGCACACATAAATCCGTAGCGGAGCAATGTACGATGTCGGTGGTAGATATAGGGTGATGCACAGGGTGAATGTATAAATTCCGCATTATGTGATTATGGCACCCAATTGCCATCGCTCTCCTTGCACATAAGCAATACACTGGAAATATATGGCAACAGCTAGAGATAGTGTGATGATTGGTAGCGAACTAGCTCCATGGGATACCAGCGCAGAAAGATGAGGTTGAAGCTTGGGACTGGGAAGCTGAAGCGAAGCTACAACATACATCCGGGTATGTGAACGTGTATTAAATGTCTTTTTTTGCCATTAAATCGAAAATCGAATAAATTTTACAGTTTTTTCCTTTTTGGCCCTTTTTGCAGATATGTACATTTTTAAAGGGTGGTGGTTGGCACCGAAAGTTGAAAGCTTATTTCCATAAAATTACTTTGAATTTCACACATCAGCAGAATTGTTTATTTTATTGTCCGGTTTTATGATTTGTTTGCGGTCCGACATAAATGAAATGTGGGCTGAGCTGTGATGCTCGATGTGATGAAATGATTGTCCAGAAACTGGAATCTACATACGTGTGTGTATGTCTGTTGTTGGAAAGTGAAATGCTGAAAAGTTCAAAAATATTTTATAGTTCTATTGTGTGTGCGAAATTTTTCGGTTGAAAATTAATGCGATTTCCGGAAGTAGTTTAACTAAATTATCACTTTGGTCCATGGAAATGTAAATGGAGAGCTTGTTCACTATAACATGAGTTATTTTATCTTAATATTTTATTTCCAATAATTTTTTGTTGATTTTTTTAATTTAGCTGTTAATCAATAGTGATTACCATCATCGAGTGGTTTTTCATTAGCCCATGTGCGGTGTACTTTTACTATAAAATTTAATAATCCTTGCAACCACTTCGGCATGCTCTTTAGTTTTGTTTTTCAAAACCAAACCATTTGCAAAATCAGCGATCGATTTACACTAATTTTATTGCTAATAAAATTATTAAAAGATATTTGCATCAGATATGTATGTATGTGCTGAAGTTTATTCAAAATATGTATTAAGGGACATTTGTGGTAGACATTGGTAACGACCTTCAAGTAAGAGGGTTCTTATTTTATTTGTTCGGGTAGACCGGGGTCGAAAGTAACAATTTTATTGCTGGAAAACTACTGAATTAATCAAAACATTTTATTTACTAAACACTGACGTATGTACTGTACATACATATGTATGTAGTTATTTTAGTTTATAAAAACCGCAACAACGGGACAGATATAAATGAAGATTATCAAGCACAAAAGAGAATGAGGTCAGATGCATAAATATCTGAGCTCTCACAGGCTAAAAAGGAAACGAGCTCATGCGTAAAATTTGATTGGGATAAGAATTCAATTAAATCTCCCATTGCGGACAGCTCTCTTAGGTGGACAACAAACCTAAAAACATTAAACTTTTTTTTTTCTTCCCTTGGACGGACAACTTCCTTTGGGCAACAAAAATGTTGGCACCGTCGCTGTCCACCTAAGAGAGATTTCATTGTACTTACTTTTTGCTGAAAAGATTACCTTTTGTCTCTCCAGACCTCAAAGCGATGCAAAACCTGCGGTGGTATTGATGAATACCTGCCAGATCAATAATTAATTTTTGAGATATTTGCGCTGTTACGTTCGCCCCCTGTTACTTTCGATCCCGATCTACCCTACTCAAACAACAGAGTTTAGCCTAAAATGCTCTTCACAGAGTTCAAGAACTTGCTATGTATTCTCAAAATTTCTTCACTGCCCACAGGAGTAGCTAAAAACTGCTGCGACCAGGCCTTATCTTTTCTTAAATTTTTTTCAATCTAGTTTGATTTTTAGTCTCAGCAAGTGCGAAGAACGATTCCAGAATTGTTCACTTCGGATAACGACGTATCAAAAATGGACAATCGCATTGGTGCTGGTGCCAAGGCATTCAATTTCAAAAAAGCTCTGACATTCATCGTATTACTTTCGTAAAGTGGTTCATGCAGCATTTAGAGAAACATGCACATTTCTTGAGAACGATCTCTAACGAACTTTTCTCAGACCAACACTAAACTTGTTGGTGTTAAGAGCACATCGGCCTCGGTAGCACAAAGCGAATATCACTCTTCCTTTCGGTTCTGAACTGCTTTTCTACTTGTTCTTGGTCATTTTGACACACCACTGACTGTAAGGTGTAGTTCACATGGAAGCATATTTTACTTAGCGTCGATCATTCTTCACGCCCTACTTAGATTCCCTTATTTTAACAGGCAGTACACTCGTATAACATCCACCTCTTTAAATACAAAAACACAGGTATATTTTTTTTTCACTAACAACTACATAAATATTTTGCACTCTGAAAGCACAAATTAACTCGCGACTTACTGTACATAATCCTTTTTTTGGCCTCTCAAGGACTTGGCTCGCTTAAAATATGTTTCATTAACGAACAGTGGGGTCTAACCTCCGCAAATTTTATTCCCCAATACTGTGTTGCTAAGCAATGGTAAGGCAATTTGCTAATTCTTAACAACCAGTTTAACACACTAAACCGGTGGTTAGTAACCACGGCGATTTGCTAGATAGTGGTAATCGCTTTATTTTTAAAAATGTATTCCCTATCAGCACTGATTTGTATGTAGTTTTGTTCAACATTTTTTTATCACTTAAAATCTCTACTCTCTAATGATCGAGTAGACTAGTCCCCCGACTCTTAATTTTAAAATTTACAGGGTGGGCTATTCAAAACTTCGACATCTGGCAACCCTACAACTTTGACATCTGTTTTCAGATCGGCTTAAGACAGTCCGCATGCGAAGCGTCAATCGCTAATACAAAACGCCTTCAGACAACACCATTGTCGGTTCAACGCCAATGAAAACCCTCAATTAATTCACGAACAATGTCTCCACAACCAACTCATGACTTTTTGGGGTGAAATTTGTGTGGAAAAAATCATTGGACCGTTGTTCTTCGAAGACGATGCTGGAGCAGCCGTAATCGTCTATGTGGATGGTTATCGGGCTCTGATTACGGATTTTTTTATACTAATTCTGATTGATAACGCCATGGACAAGTTTTGATTCCAACAGGATGGCGCTACAGCTCAAACAACCCGAACCACGATCGCTTTATTCCTAGTACGCGTAATTTCGAAAAATGGTGATTTTGACTGGCCTTCACGATCACCCGACTTAACGCCTTCAGACCTCTTCCCGTGTGATTACTTGAAGTCCAAAGTTTATATCAACAAGCCACGGACCCTAAAAGCCTTGAAAGACAATATACGATAGGAAGTGACCGCTATTAAACCCGAAACACTTCGAAAAGTGATGGGAAAAGCCTAAAAAAGGAACACATTGCGCCATTCGCCCTCGGGACGAGCATATTTTAAAATCATCATCTCATCTTCCAATGGCCCGCTTATCCACTATGAGGGTCGCGGGTTTAGGGAACTTAAGTGGACTCTCCACATTTGCCGATCTTCCGCCATCGACTCTAACTCATCAGGGGCTATCCCCAAACGGGTAGAGGTGAGATTTCGGACTTGGTCCAGCCATCTCATCCTAGGCCTGCCCACGGGACGCCTGCCCGATGGCACGGATTCCATGGCACGTCTTGGAAACCGAGTTGGGGACATGCGTTTGGCGTGCCCAAACCATCGAAGTATGGACCTCTCCGTTCGAAGAAGTAGCTGCTCGACATTGAGTGCCTCGCGTACTCTGGTGTTCCTAACCCGATCTCGTCGAGTCACCCCAGCAATACAACGATTGATTTTTTAAAATTATTACCAAAAATCATGAAGGTTTAAATGGCCCACCCTGTATTTCAATTAAAACTGCGGTGATTGCTTGCGTTAAGAACTTACAGATACATAGCTGATTAAAGGTATAAACATGCATCAGATACGAACTAAAAGCTAAAAAGAACGACGAGACTAACAAGCATAAATAAGCTCTTGCCATTTCAACAAAACCACTTATAAAGTAATGGGACCTTCACTCACATGCTGTTATGTGGTTTAACTGCGGATTAATGCATAGCCAGTGTGGGACGTATGAAGATGGTAGAATTTGTGGGAGTCGTAGAGTTTAGAGGACGCAGTTTAACAAACAAAATGAAAACCTTAACGAACTAGTTAGTGGGAATAATTTTACTCTTGATTAACTTCATCATAGACTTCCCATTCCAATGGAAATAATTGCACAAGAAATACAGAAAAAAACTTTTCGAATTACTTGCTGCAAACAATCAAGCCCTACGTTGCACGAGTTTCCAAAATTGAACACATCTTGAGATGTAATGGCACGCAATTTACTAAGTGCCTCGTTACTATAAGCCACACCTGATAAAACACATGCATACATATCACTTGACACAACACTAAAATAATATCAAACCCTAAAGTTACTTCAAAGAAGACGGAATACCTAAATCCCTGATAGACCCCATTGTTCTCTTTAGCCATTGTGTATCCTATTATACGCCCATCTTTTAATGGGTGGCAAAAATTATGCCTTATGCCAGTGTCGATTCTTGAAACAAGAAAAAAAAAGAGAATTCAAAAAAATATCTACAGCAAAACACAGTATATTCCCCCAAGTGAGTAAACCCCGTCGTCATTGTTGTCATAAAAATTAACGTTCCTCTAGAGAAATCGCTAAGTACCTGCTACCTGCCTATCAAGGTTCACCTGCGGGCCATCCTCCTTGCCTTCTCTAATGAAGAAACGAGGTCGAAAAGGTGTAAAAGTTACACACAACACTTCATTGTAGCTTGCAGGTTGCCAGTTTCATAATTTCGCGTGAAAATTGTCGAAGAAGCAGTTGGTTGTTTGGTGTGGCTGGGATGGTTTTTCCCAGCGCTAAATGCGTATACCTGGGTGGAGGCTTTTGATGGGCGCAATTAAGCTAAGCAAAACAAAAAAAAAAACACAAAAAAAAAAAGAACAAAGAGAAAACGCATCATTTCACTGGGACGCCGGAAAGCCGCCAGTGCCGCGCCGCCCCGTGTTAGAGTTGCGTTCTATGGTAAGTAGGTGAACGCCATCTAGGCGAACGTTAAGGTGGCTAACGAAGGTGTGTACGCTTTAATTAAAAGTGGTTACACGAGGAAATAATCATAATTTTAATTAAGTAATGGTAAATAAGCGTTTTTGAGTGTTTTTTGCACGCTTTTTTCTTCCAGCTCTTCTCTATTTTTGCTTAGGTGTCTTTTTGTTGAGGCATAAAAAGTTGGGTCTTTGATAGCTAAGTACACACAAACAGAAACCCCACCTAGAGTATGTCCTCTTGCACTATGGAGTGGTGGATTAGGAACACAGGAATTTCGTAAGCAGCAACCGAGTCCTTGCACATAAGTTTTTATGAGTTCACCACGAAATTTTCAACGAGTGTACTAATGTGCGCTCGGGGGATATGAAAATTTCAGTTTTGTGTGGCATCAGGGAATGTCTTGCACTTGTTCTACCTTGTCATGTCGGTGTGTGGTATTTGGATTGCTCAAGTGTACTTAGTCACTCACTTAAAGTGTAAAATACCGCTGACGATGTACCTATCTGCTTATTTGATTCCGGGATAAGACTTTTAAAACAGGTTTCCTTCTAGTGTTAATGGGGTGAACACATTAGAGGTCCATACCGACAAACCCATCTTTCAAAATTTAATAAATTTCTTATTCCATCCAGATGTTTGCAAAAAAACATTTTTTCTAAGAAACAATTTTCCTTCTTGGCTGGTCCTAAGTGGTCAAGTTATGAATTTGAAATTGTCCAAAGTGAAGTTTTTCTTTCAAGTACTAAACAAAAATGTAATGAACCACCCACAGGAAATTACTTTTAAACAATTAAAAATTAGAAAATAGGAATTGAAATAAACTGGAATGGGTGCGAATGAAAAAATTTAAAACAAATATTAAAAAGTTTGTAATTTTATTAATGTCTGTTCCACGAAATGACTTAATTGTTGTCGAGGAGAGACGCGCTGCATGGATCTTAATTCAAAATATTTGCGTATGACTGTGGGTATTTTTTTCTTTTTAATAAATGTGAGAGGTGTTGGCTTTCTTTGAAGTTTACATAGACATTTTGGACATGAAAGTTTCTATCTACGTATAGTAGGTTGTGAACTTAGCTTGGTACTATAGAAAACCTTTCTTTGTTCTCCTTTGTTTAGGGAAAACCTGCAATGGAGTAGCGCTCCGTTAGTAGTCTGTAAGCCATGAAAAGCTACGTTCGCAATACAGTACAGCTATGATGATTACTTCGAAAGGACCACGTCGTAAACTGCATTGAAAGTTCTTGGTATTAAAATCACTAGACTAGCACGTAAGCTTACTCTTTTAAATTACGGCAGCTATCTTGAACATACGCATCAATATGGCAGCAATTTATCCATAATATTCTCTACGTGCATATTGCACAACTGAGAACTGAGGTCTTGAGGGACAGTTGCCAATAGGGTGAACTAGCTCGGAAAGGATCAGTGTTAAACACAAAAGATATTCACACATCGGTAAATATTCCTATCGGTGTACTGAAAAGGCTGATTGAAACCAGGATAAGTGTACTAACCAAAACCGCCTGGTCCGCTAGAGGTGATTGTGTTAGGTTACTGTTTTTCCCCAAAGCAGTTCAGTGAATTGGCTAGCAAGTCTGTAGAGACGTTGGTTTCTATTGTCCAGTTTTTCAAGCTGAGGGTATACCTTAAAGAGACATCACCACCCAAGTGAACCCACATGTTCTCCTTGTTTTTAGAGTTCACTTATGTGATGTTATTCACACAGCGCAAGTGAGGTGCTCTGGTTCGAAACTCAGTAGTATTGGGTTTCAATGTCGTCATTTTGCCATAAGCCGTACGATGTCTTGACAAATGTCATTGTTAGCTCGTGTTTCTCTAGATATTGTTTTTGAAGTCAGTTTAAGTCTCAAACAAGGGGGCCGTCCTGAACCTCTCTTATGCGCTATATTGCTCTTGCCACTAATTTGGGCCATGATGGTCTATTTTACAATTTGGCATCAGAAAATGTGAAGGCAACTATGTATATCACGAACGATTATTGGTTTAAGTCCAGGTCTATCCCCTCCCCGTGATATAGCGAGTCACCAAAATGAATTACTTAAAACCGTTAAAATATCTGCTACATCATATGAGTGGCCTAGTTGCAAAACTCAGAAACTCACAAACAGCCAAATAAACAACCCAATAAGCAGCCTAATAACAGACTATTGAAACTGCATCATTACTTAAGTTTTTTCTAAAAAGTGGATGTAAATTCGGGAAGTATTCGATTCGTGATATAAAACAGTTTACTCAAGAGGCTTACTGACCCAGCCGTAGAAGCAATGGTAACGATTAAGAAAATGGTGTAGTCTCCGGTACTTTAAATTATTGCAATGAAAATCCCCCATTTTTGTTAGGTACTTAATTACCTATATTTATTTACTTATATATATTTAACGGTATTTGGATTGAATTAAATGGAATTTCCATTAATGAGGTAATGAAAACATAATTCATGATTATCTGTTCTGTTATTATTTTTGTAGTAATAATTACAGTGAATGTTTACTCCTGTATGAATTTTAAGGTCACATTTTTAAAAAAAGTATTGAATTAAATTATCAAAAAAAAAAAAAAAATTACCCAAAATAGCCCAATTTACCACCAATAAAATATATGCAATTTATGATTACCTACTTATGTGCAAAGCATTTTCTTCCCTACTCCTACTTATTACTTTGGACGATTTTAGAACTTTTAGCCTTCATCAATGAGCTCGAACTGTGAACAGTTATTAAGCCTTATCCATCCCGGACTGACGCGCCTTCTTTTTTTTAGGTATCCATTTGGAACTCTTTGGTCTCATAATCGTCTTCGTCCATGTTTGGCATTACAACAGCCGGAGGTAGACTTAGTAACCAAATCAAAAAACCGCTCTGTGCGTTTTGTATTAAATGGCAAAACACTTGCACTTGAACGCTGGACGTATCATTGTGCTTAAAGTTCGAAATATCACGACGATGGTAAGATGTCAGAATTTCAGATAAAAATTGGTTTCATGAAATTTATTCGTGTAAGAAAGGTGTCCGCTTATAATAACTGCCATCAAAGAAATGGGGTATTTGCCATGTCTTATGCAACAACTCTTTGCATATTCTGATCGGTACTTTGCATTAAACTTTATAACCTTCAACAATATATTTTTGTAGTAAAACTTCTTATGGCAAGATAGTACATTTTTCTGATACAGTAGAAGCGTGAAATGAAGCGCCACGAAAAAGCGAAACGCCGGACGGGTAGTGGAGGAAGATCGCACTTGCAGGTTTTTACTGTTTTTAAAACACCTATCGCATATTCAAACCAGAAGTTTTACTTCAGACGCGCGTGGAGTTCTAGCCCCCCATTTTTATCTACTTTTTTTTCGTAAAATGTTAGTCAAACATGTGTCAAATATCGTCCTAAAATGTTAGTGTGAAAATCGCAGTCTTTCGAAAGCCTGTAAACGCTTTAAGTGGTGAGACTTTAAACGCGACTTTTTGAAAACCACTCTTCGTGAACCTCGTTTCAGATAACTCAAAAGCTGTTTGATCATTCATCTTAAAGTTCTGCACACTTATAAAGATAAGATAACTACATTCTACGTGAACCTTGAAAGTGATAAAAAAAAAAATACTTTTGCACTACCAAAATAATTTATTTGTTAACAAAGTTATCGAAACTATTATTTGCATTGCTGAGAACTCCTTCAGATGCTCCCATCTAATTAATTAATGCAATCATAACAACAAGCGTCACTTACATAAAAAGCACATCGTCTGACTTAATTCTTTAACGCTTCGATGATTTTCTCATCTGATAATTAATGCAAATATACGTTCTTCCCGTCACACGTGTTTTAAAATAATTATAGTCAAAATTATGAAATGGAAAATACTGTTTTCCTCATTTCGGTTTAACATCTTCCCACGGAATCTTACCTAATTGAAATACACTGTTTCTTCAAATGCATACTAATTATAAAACAATTCCATTCAAAAAGAATATTAAGAATTTCACCAGCGATAACGATCATCATAACAATTAAGAGCCTATAAAACAGGAATATACACTTCTACCAAAAAAAAATTAAAGCACAATTCATCCAAACAGTTGTAATAATTATAAATATAAGACAACAACTTAAGCCAAAAAAATATAACAACAATAGAAAAAGAAAAGAAAAAGAACGAAAAAAAAAAAAATTTAAAAAAAAAAAGATAAACAAAAATATTCATTCCTTACCCAGTTTTGCGCCTTTTGTTCTGCTTGTATTGTGGGCTCTTTCTTTTATTTCTGTTTTTATTTTCTCTTTTTTTCATCTTTTTTGTTTTGCATACAATCATAAGCTTTATTTTTCATTCGCTGAATATCCTTTTTTTGAATCTTCTCATTTTGCCTTAGTTGGTGAGAACAACAACAGTTGAGCTGAAAACCAAAAACAACAAAAACGGCCTAAAAAGACAACCAAATATATGTACAAAAAACAGAAAAAAAGTAAAAAGAAAGAACAAAATTCAAAGCAAATAGAGAGCTCAGCTATTCAGCATAAATCCTTGAGCCAGGCTGAGTTAAGTTGAGATGCCCTATCTCTCTTTCCGCTTTGTATAGCATTCTATATTTTTTTTTTCTTTTCTCTTCTTCTTGTTTGCTTGTCCTGCTAAGCAATAGGCGGAAGAAAGCAAAACCGACACAAAAAAAAAAAAAAAAAGGGAAAAAAGGTTGAATATGAATATCATACTGCCCTATACATATTCATAACTTGGACGAGAAGTAAAGACTTCTTTCCTTCGACGTCGTCGCAAGTTTTTGTGTTTGTTTTACTTTTTAGTACTGGCCATTGTGTTTGAAATGAGTATGACCAACTTTATAATTATGCAAAAGCTTAAAATAGCCCCGAATGAAGAGGTTGACATAATTAACTAAGTTTAAGAGTGTGTTTTAGAAAAATGGGACACTCTGGCGTAATTTCGTATTTAATTCATTGTATTATTGCCTAAACAATTGTTGAATTCTTTTGAAATTTATATGACCACTTCGTGGCCTTTGTTACCATCTGAATCGAGCAGCCCTTCCCTCAGTTTAGAATTTAGCCAATCGCTACAACTTACAACACTTATTGTCCAGTTCTTTGACGTTAAATAAATTTCAAGTTACTTTGGAAATTTCCCTCGATTTGAAAACAAATTTCCTGAAATAGCGGGAAATTTCCAAGGGGATGCATGCATCTTAGGAGTAAATTTGATTCTAGACAGAAAGGACCACTAGGAAATTTCTCCCGGTTGGTAGTTGCCTGCATTTTTTAAACGATTTCGGAGACCTTTGGGATACCTGAAGTTATAAATCGGCAGTTTCTTCTATTGGTCTTAGAAAATTCTATGAAACTCAATTATTAACTGAAAAAAAAATATTTTTCACATAAAAAGCGGTTACTGACATTCCGAAAGGATATTTCCTATTCCGAATTCAAATTCTGTCGATATCCGAAAAATGTCTCTACTTTTCAATGAATCTAGAGAACAAGCCCGTTTCGTATCTAACTCTGATTTTGCGCATAAGCCTACCCGTTCCGAAATCGAATCTCACGAAGGACGATAATCATTTCTCTTCTAACCAATACCAACCAAACACCACACACAACCAATTCCACAGTTTTGAGCGAGAAAAAGAGAACGAATTTTTCCGTAAATTATTAATGAGCGCAAAAATGTACCCATACACACAACAAAAGGAGTGAGATACTTTGTACGTTCCTTTTTGATGCTTTATAGCATACACTCTCAAATAACCAAGTTTCATAGGAATGCGTTTTGCTTAACCGTTATACATGTGCAATTTGTTAGGAAACATTCTGTATAGAATTTTCTCCAAAGAATTTCTTATTCTCCGAAACTCATCCAAATTCATCTCAATGTATACAACAACTCTGTTGTTGTATGCTTTTTGCCCACACACAATTACTATCATCATCACCATTGCCATCGTCGTGGTTGTCCTCATCGTCGTCGTTGTCGTCGTCGTCGTCGCTGTTGTGGTTGTCACGGCTTTATTCATGTCGTCGTGTGTCCTCGTGCGTTTAACAATTTTTTTTTCACACAGAAAGTGAAAAACTTCGAAAAAAAGCTTTAGTTAGAACAGCGTCGCCTTACGGTTTAGTACGTTATTTAGTTAGGATCCTGTTGTGTGTAACTGTTATTATTGCGGCTCTCTTTGTAAAGTTCCTGTTATCCTCTCGTGTCGTTATTATTATTATTATCACTATTGTCACCAACATTGGCATAATATCCATTCGATAAAATTTTTCAAGTCATCTCAGATGAACCCAGCAACAAATAATGGACGAATAGTATATTTCTACTTCTAACTCTCTCTCCTCCATCCATTTGTTATAGAAAAATTTAAACAGTTTATAAGAATATTTTTTTTTTTATGAAAAACAATTGGGAGCTCCTTTCAAACACAAACAATAATATTGCTACACCAGCGCCACTCAAAACGGTGTGTAAACATAGGTCCTGCCATATGAACAACTCTGACCTTAGTTCAGATTATCTCTAGCTCTGATAACAGGAAGTTGTATTCTTTGAGAAGTCCCGGTTTTTGACTATCTTTTGCGATAGTTTATGATACAAACCTGAGCTATATTTCAAAGATTTTAGAACTATTTTTTCTAAGTTTTATAACGAGAAGTTCGGTAAAAAAAATAAATAGATTTCACCCTCGGTCCCGTGGTGTTCGTGTTGATTTTCCGGCAAATTTTCGTTGACATCCTTGTGAAAGTCAAAGACATTTACACATTTATTTGCTTTCGTTTTATTTTTAATATTTTCTGTGAAAAGTGATAAATTACAAAAAAAATAAAAAATTGTTTACTAAAAAATAATATAAAATTTATAAATCAAATTTATAAATAAAAAAGGCAAAAAAATTGTGTTCGTCAGTAATCAACAGCAAAGGAAAATAATGTTGGCAATGTCAACATTGATGATGCCAGCACCAACAATGGCAATTGGAGCGCCGCAAATAACAATGGGCCCCCATAAGCCTCCTGAAGCCAAATTGTTGGCCATACATCCAGCACATAGTCAGGCCCAACAGCAACAACAACAGCAAATCCAGCATAATGGACAACATCCACAGCAACAGTCCCAACAATCACAACAACAACAGCAACAACAACAGCAGCAACAGCAACAACAACAGCAACAACAGCAGCAGCAGCAACAACAGCAGCAAATAACATCCAGCACTAAACCAGGTGAGAGTTATTCTTTTCTATTTTTTCCTAAGGATGAGAAAGAAAAAAATTTACTTTTAGGTTTAAATTCTTATCCATCTATTTTCCCGTAATTACGAAAGGACACTTTTTGTTGTTGTTGTTTTTGTGTTTGGTTGGATTCTTTTCCCAGAGTGCTTGTTTCTTTTTATTGCCCTCACAGGAAATTACTTTGCCTTTTTCGGCAGAGAAAGGGTGAGCGAGTGAAACTCCTAGGACCTAAGTTCGACTGTATGTGTGTGGGTTGTTGGTTTTGGCAGCTTAAGAAAATTGTCATCCTTCAATACTGAAAGCGTCTCCTCTTATTTTCTTAGTTGGTAGCCGAAAGTAAGACGGTGGCAATTGTGGTGTGAGCAGAAAAGAGTTCCTCGCGGCGCAAGTAACCGAACCACAATTATCTAGTTGAGATGGAAAGTTAAGGGAATTGCGGCAATGTAAAGTGGTTAAGGGGGCTGCAAAATAACCGAGACCGTTGATATTTTCTTGGTGAAAAATTAGTTTTCTTGTTTGAAGGACTTTTTGTCTCTAATAACAGAAAATCTGATGAAAATCCCCCTTTTTTGGTTTAGTGTTAAGGACTTAAGCGGATCGCCAGATAAGTAAACTGTTCAGGTTGTGTTTGAATAAATAATGCTAAAATATATATCTTCCAGAAATTTCTGGGTGACTTTTTGAAATAGGTAGGATTTCGAATTAGTTTTTTTTTTTTGGGGAAAGGTAGATAAATCATTTGCGATTATAAACAGATTGTATAAAGATAAAAAGAAAATTGAATAAATTAGGCAAGTCGAAAGGACAAAAAGGTTTTATAGGTTATGCGATAAAGTTTGTAGGCAATTGGGCCAAGGTTTTACTGAATTTAATTTTCGATATAAATAAATACATGCGTATGTATGTATATCCTTTTTTGTATTAAAACTTGCGTAGGATTTATTTTAAAAGACATGCAAAATGTTGTACAATGTTATAGCATATATGTACATATGTATATTATTTTGTCTTTAACAATTGGTTTAATATATCAATTCTTTAGCCCTATACCATCCCATGGTTGAAATTATTTATTTATATCTCTTCACGCAACAAGAATCGTAACCCCGCATCGAATCGTAATACCGCAACTATTTAAAGACAATACTACTCCTGCCATTGTCCACAAATTTGAAGTCATCCTCACTCAGCAAAAGCTTAAAAAGTAATTTTCACTCAAGTTGAATTCTTTGAATAAGAAAAAAAATATTATATTAGTTTGTTGAAACATTTTAACATACTGAGTTTTTTTATTTCTAATTCTTTAAAAAAAACCTCAAAGACCTGATTTTATCAGATAAGTTTTAATTTCTCTGCGCCAACAATTTCTTCCTATATCCAATAAATATGTATATATGTATTATGTACGAACAGGCATACATTTGTATATAAATTATAATTATGTTTCGTGTTAGATTTCCTTTCATCGCTATTATTCGAAGCGTATAATTTATTAATGGATCACGACATATCGTGACGACGACGGTGCCATCTCATTTTATTAAATTGCAATGTCAGCATACATACGTGCATATTTTTGATTTGTTATATTTTATTATAACCAACTAATGACATATAAAAACTGCCAGCAAAACATGATTTAGGATATTAAAAAAAAAGTTAATTCGAGTCATCGTCATCGAGGGTGACAGATCACGACAGTAAGGGTTTTACATTTATTTGAACTTTCGATTGGATTAAAAAAATACCTAGCGTATTAATTTTTTAATTGGATTTTATGCAGTGTACTTTTATTGCATTTTTTTAATTTGTCAGGGGGGTAATGTTATCCATATGGTCAAGTAAATGCCATTCATTTCTATTCTGTCCCATCTATTGTTCGCTTTTGACACAATCTTCTCCCGGTCTTTGTAGGTGTTAACTAGCAGTTCTCTTGTTTCTTATTCTTACCAAAAATCTGGCCCATCTTAATCTGTGTAACTTACTTATCCTGTCGAAATGTGGTCCTATATAACTCTTTCAGCTTTTGATTGTTGTGTAATATTCCCCATTCACCTACATACATAGCTGGCACGACAGCTCGGGATGAGCCAACCATTCATGTCATGCGTGTTACATTTTTCGCACGAATGGAAGGGACCTACAATTAATTTCCGACTCCGAACGTCGAATTGAGAAGCTCTTTTATGACAAATTTTACTCCCGGAGGCCTATCATTCCCCGACGTGACGTGGTGCCGCGAAAAATGTTCAGTTGACATGCCTGGGGCTTTAACCCACGCCCCTCGATTAGCAGTCCAGCGCACAAATCACTAAGCCACGGGATAACTGAAGCAGTACTTGCCTAATTAAATTTCAAAAATTTTCTTATAGAAGGGTTATGGCTTAATTATAATTTTAAGTAGCCTAAGTACAAGAACACTTTCTCAAAAAGCTTGGCGCTGATTATGCTTCCATCCTAATAAAGCGGTTAGGTACTTTCATATAAGGACTTGAAGGTTAAATAAAAACCTCGGGCTGTCACAAAAAGAAAGAGGCAAGAGACAAAAACGTCCTTCAATCCAACTTGATTGTAGAGAAGCCACGGTAATTCGAAAAGCAGTAAACTGGCTCTCCTTTTTTATAACAAGAGGGAGCGCTATTGTCTTCGAAGATGTTCCGAGAAAGTCAAAACTTCGGTGATTTTGTCTGCGTTCGATTCTTTGACATGCTAATATTCCACAACAAGGCGAATGAGTTCATTAACGCTCCCTATTGCCAAATGGCAACTTGTCCTTGCGCCAAATGATTTATCAAAATGAAATCTAGTTTTCTGCACTCAGCTCCTCCCCAGCGGCAGGAATATATGTATATAGTTATAACCAAAAAATTGATCATCTCCATAGTCATTTTTGAAAATCCAAAACTTGTCCCCATAATCATGGCAGAACCCATTAGAATCAGTTGAGAATAAAAGTTGTATTGCTTATATAACAACAGGATATGCATGCTGTGATGTCGATTTCTTCTACATATGAATCCCTAATGATGGGCTTTGGACTGGTTTTGGAGTTTTTCTCTAAAAAAAAAAAAAAAAAACCTGCCCTTATGGCTGACACTACGACCTACCAATATCTATTGTGTCTCCCGTCTTCTTAGCCTAATAGGTTTACTACCTTCCTAATGAAGTTGAATATGAGTTTCTAAACAGAATTCAGCGACTAGATTTCATTTACTATTCGAAGAATCCTGCAATTCGGGTTAAAAGACAGCTCCTACACAGTAGACATCTTTGATCATTTTGAGCTGACTTATTCACTCAAGCTTAGGTAAGGTGAGGTTATGATGACGCCTAATAGAAAGACCATTCAACCTGAAGGCCAATTGGCCCAATTTTTGGTCTGTTAGCGATACTTCTGCCAATCTTAAAGAACCAAGCAATTTAGACACAACACTGAAGGTAACAGATAAGACAAAATGTTCAAGTCAAACATCTTCGATACCAGAACGAAATAAATCCTAGAACTAACCAGGAGTCAGATTCGAAAGGTCACGGCTTCCTAACAGGACACTGTCGAGTCAAAAAACACCTAATGACTATGGGAATAGTACAAGACAACACCTACAGAATGTGCAACGAACACGATGAATCAGTAGAACACATTTTGTGTCGCTGTAACTGTTTAATCAGAAACGAAGGATATGGGGTATAATGAGCGAGCTCCTATAGTGATAAGGTGACACGGTCCCACGGCTACCAATAATTTTAATTGTAATGATTGAACCAGTTGTATCATTGTTCATCAGCTAGGTTTGTAGTAAACAGATCTATACAATGCTACCATGTTTCTTTCAGCCAATACTACACATGTAAGAATCTAAGCCTACTCTGGGTAGTTGATATGGTCCCTCGTTCTTTTTTTTAAATCTTGATCTGTCTTTTACAAATTGCTTCTATTCCCCTGCTCTTGGACCGCTGCGTCAAAACCGAAACATCAAACTAACTGAGATACACCTTATCCATGCATTCGCACGGTATGTACTTTTGAGATGTTAAAGAACTGAGGTAAAAAGAATATGGTAGACCTGCCAAAGCATGCATTACATTCGGAACTCAAGTAACTCGTTTGATTGTGGTTTGGCATCAATTCCTGTACTTGGCAAATGCATCTGCGTTTATGTTCACAATTGAGTGCACAAAATTCCATCCTCGAGACAGGTGCTAAGTCTAATGCCACTCGACTTTCAAAAACACATTTCATAGTCATACTATTCAAATATTTTTCAAATGCCAACAAATCATACAGCGGACACTTCGACAAATGCATTTTGACACAATGAAAATGCATCTCACTGGAAAGGATAAAATTTGAATAAGTTCAATATAATTCGCCCATTTCGTGGTACACTTTTCATTTTCCCCTTCCGCAGTTGTAAACCACACATGTAGCCTGTGCATGGTTTTGAAGGGACCTTGAATGGTACACAACCAGAACTTGCAAACAAAAGGATGCCGAAAAGAAATTATGCCGAAGGACATTTACATATTCTGAGGAGAATAAATCACTGAATTGGAATCGCGTTGAATGGCACTTGCAGTTTGATATTCACACCGCGTTGTTGCCACTAGCACCTTCACACAAACACAAAACAAAACATGGAAATAACGGTAGGCATCAACCAAATGGATGGAATAAAACAATCAATGGCGCGGCCAGTCTCCTTCCATCCTGCATTCATTTTCTGATTGATAAACATATGGTCAAAGAGTTTTCGCATCCATTGAACTTAGTATTTGTGCATCAACATTAAACCCCCAATCCAATACCCTCCGCCCATGCAGTCTAAATGGCAGAAATCTCTATCAAAAACTGAAAACAACGGATATGGGTCGATTTTTCTAGATCCTGCCTAAAATTTAAAACGGATTTAGCTCTGGGTGGTGTAGTATGTTTTCGTCTCGTCCGTAAACTGACTCCAACCGATTTGTGAGTTTTAGGAGCCAACATCATGCTGTGAGTGGTTTTACCAATCGTAACTGGTATTTGCTTAGTCTCTTGGGCGCTTTTTTATTTTTGTTGTGTGCGAGGCGTAATTGTATTGTATCGTTGGTTAGTTGTGCTCCGACTACTGTGATTCTAGTGTTGATAGTATTTTTCTATTCAAGGATTCGGTGGTTTTAGCTTTGCTTTTCCGTGCAGGAATACAATATGCAACAACCAGGGAGAACTCGAGCTATTCATTCCAATTACGTTTGGGAAATTAAGAGATCAGTGATAGGAGATATTTTCCCCGATGCGAGTAGTTTGAACAAATAATTCTTTAACTGGAAAAAAAAGATATGAAATAAGGGAGATATGGCTATTGCAATCTGGCAAATTTTTTCAGGTACAACAACAACCTTTTAAGAAATGTTTTCACTGCCGGTGCTTCGTTATAAAATATGTCCAACTGCATGATTTGTAGAAATAATTTCATTGATTGCAGCTTATAAACGTGTGCTAAGGGCCTTATAACGCTACCAATTTCCCAAATGTGGTATACATCTGTATACACCATCTGGTTTATCCTCCCAGTTTTTAACGCGCGACAGCGCCTGGAAAGTCCCAACAGTATTTCAAGTCCACGCTATTGAACTATGTGCAAGTGATTGCCTGCGGAGAAAAAACCCAAGGAACCTGCATCTACATCTTTTTAGACAGCCAAGCAGCACTATTAACCCTTAAATCCTATACGGTAGGGTCCAAGCTTATCTGTGACTGTCTCAACCTTCTCGAAGTCTTGCTGGATCTTAGAACATGAAGGCTCGACGCCTAACGAACAACAAGAAGAGGCGCTTGCCGCCCACTCGTTAGTCCTGAACCCTGTTTTGGGGTGCCACCCAGCGGTGCATACTCCAAGATAACACAATGGGAGATCAACAAAAACGCAGAATACTGGCCCAACTTCCAGGGCCTTAGGCAAGCGAAAAAGTTCATCAACCCCAACCTATACAAGGCCAAGCCTTTACTTGATGCCGATATTTGCCGGCTCTGTGGAGAACAGAAAGGGACCACTGAACATATGAATGTCCATGAGCCGCAAAAAAAAGATTACTCCAGCTGACGCGGGCCTCGGTCAGCGGAAATTCAGAAAATCCAACCCAAGGCTATACTGAGGTTTATCAAAGCCTCAATATAACCTCTGGTTAAACTATACGGGTCACCACAATAGACCTCATATTGCGCAGTGCGCTTTTGGGGCCCCTAATACAGAATAGAAAATACAGAACTTATACTGAGGCCAACCTAAAATAATGTTGAGGAAGTTTCATGTCATCGGCATCGCAACTACAGTATCGCAATCAAAAATGAAGGCTGGACTAAGCATTCATTGACTCTTCCATTTAAAATTTTTCAATCGATAAGTTGCATGGAAAGGGGCTTTCGCTGCATTTCGACAATTTGTTAGAAAATATGTCAGCATGTATCAAAAAAATGTCGATTCTTCATAGACAGATGGTGCGTGTGTAACCAGATTCAGTAGATAGAGTGGAGGTGAAGACGCGTTTTAGGTAGAATGATATTTTGGAAGTAAGACATAGCACGGCTTTCGCCAAGAAGATGTCAACCATAACTTTGGGAAAATGACACTTCTCATGGAACTGCTTAAGCAAAAACTCGCCAATGGGTATCCCACCAGGAAACAGAAGCGGGAAATAGAATTTTCAGAGAACTACTTCTTAGATTAATGTGCTGCCTCACTCGCGTCTTTATGTTACTGATGTGACATGCCCCGATCCGATCTTCTTCACCCCTGGATCCAGACGCACTTCCAATACAGCGGAGAAAGCTCTTTTAAGACTGCCAGGTTGATCTAATATCGCCTGTTGTTAAAGTCAAGCTAGTCCTAGAAGCTCAATGAACTAGGAAAAAAGAACCAAAGACAGCTTGGATGAATGAGTTCCAGTTGACAATGAAATAGTTGGTAACGAATGAGCAAACTTACCCTTAAAAGCGGACCCCAGTCCTCAATCGTGATTAGCAAACCCTAAATAGATAAACAAGCTCCCACACTATCAGAAACGAAATTCAACTTTCCCTTAAACTTCGAAACAATCTCAGAATTCATTCTGAAAAAATCATTTATAACGAATGAACCTCTGTTGAATATGGCTGAAGAATGAAGAAATCTTTTCTCACAGAGTATCTTGGTAATTTATACCTCAGAAAGTGACAGTCATACCTATTCGAAAACCTCGCCGCTATCTGAAAAGATGTTCAACTTTCTGACTGCCTCTAGAATAAAAAAACTTATTCCCGTGAATTATAGCAATGACAAACACCACAAATGTCCTAGTCTGGGCACCACCATCGGACCTAGTTGAGACATAATTCTACCTGAGTTTCGAACCACTGCACCTCGCTCGCGCTATGTGAAAAACAACATAAGGGCATTAGTTACCCCTAGAAGCGTGATCTGTACCCGAAAAGTTCCACTCAAATTTATTGGCGTCATTTGGAGCTCCTAATGAAGTATATAACAGCCCTAATTAGGGTAGGGCTGGATAGGTACAAAGAAGGTGGATGACTGTTTCTCCCTCCTTTTCGTTTCTCCAGATCCTGCAAAAGTCATTTGAGAAAAATTTCAATCCTTCTAGCATGAAAGCCAATGGGACCATGGCCAGTGAGAATACCGATGACGGTGTTAATTGGCGACCTTTTAAGAAATATCAATTTCTTCGATCGAGTGAGGTTTAACACTTGTATGCCAATTCTCTCTGAAGGTATGGCGTCCTACTCTTAAAGTTTACATAAATGTAGCGAGTGAAGGACTTCCAGAGTAAGGCCATGTTTGACGAGTTTATCGGCCTTGCAATTCCCTGGAATGTCCATATGACCGGGTACTCAGCATGGTTGGTTGGTAGGGTGAAATTCGGAAGAACCTCTTCACTTAGGCCACCATTTGGGCTCGTTGTGTTCCCCTCTGTAGCTTCTGTTTGAGAAGAAATGGAGGAAGGGGGGTGTAAGTAAAATCTTTTAGGTTAGTGAATACAGACACCGATGAGCTTCCCAGATCCGAGAAATGTCCTGTATGTCCAGTGAACTTCAAGATTTTCTCGAAGGTACCCAGCACAGGAAAATTGTTAAAATGTTCCTGATTTATTCACCTACTACATAATTATGTTCATTTAGTGTCCCAACCCTTCGATTGCCCTCGTGCATTCGCTTTTTGAAGCTCTGTTTGATAAGCTAGTAAATCTCAATGCCCTGAAAAAGTTAATCCATAAACTTTAAATTTTTAGCCCTTAAAACTTTTATTTTCGAAAAAAAGTAAAACTTCATCCAAATCATTATCAGCATTAATCGAGGGCAACACAAAAATCAACAGCAACTTAGTCACAGCGTACTTTGAAAATTTCAAATTTATAAAATTGAAAAGCAATCTGATGTTAATTTAAGCAAATAAATCCCTACCGATGGGAAAAATGAGAAATCTGTGAATTTTAAGTGAAGAAATCCCTTGAGTTATTCTCCTTATTTGCCTTACTTGTGTTAAATAGGAAGATTATTTGCAAGTATCTTTGGAATTTACTTGTAAAACTTTTCCCATTAGCAAAAATGTATTCGCTCTTCTTAACTCTCCGTTGTGTTGTAGCGCTGATGAAAGCGAAGCCGAAATTAGGTATCCAAAATGCATAAGACCCAACGCAGTAACATAACATGTTTATTATTTTTAAAATATAAAACACGCAAATAAGATAGAAAAATAAATAAATAAAATAATAATAATAAATTGAGGTAGGGTTGTTAAAAGTCGTAAGCTGAAAGTACGCGGAAGTAAGAAATTTCAATTATCTAACACTAAACACTGTTACGAGGGGCTTCTCTATGCAGGTGAACGAGAGAAGTTTGAGAAAACTTTTTAGTCCGAATTACACTTGCTTTTGATTGACAACAACTCGAAGCTTTACATTTCTATGTTGCTATTGACAAGTATACATCCATCGCAGCCACTTGCATCCGGTGAAGAATCTCAGGCAAGCAGTTTAGATTAGAGTAAACGTTAAGGTGGAATCAAGATTCTCATCACTGCGGCCACTTGTGGTATTCTCATGGTCAGTTAGTTTAGGAGGTATGAAGTCCGAAAGGACCTCGTCATATAGGCCGCCGTTTGGGCCTCTTGTGTTCCCCTCTGTAGCATCTGTTGGAGAAGAAATCGAGTAAGAAGGGGTGTTAGTGAAGTGAAGAGAGTCAGATAGGCTTAATAGATCCGAAAAATGTCCTGTATGTCCAGTGGACTCCAGGATTTTCTCGAAACTAAATTGCCTAAGAGAGCTTTTCCCCGGCAGAACATGTCTCTCCAGGCTTTTGTGTCTTAGCGCCCCTGTGGCGGGGCAATAGCAGCAGAAGTGTTCGAGGCTCTCCTCCTTACATCCCGGCACTTGATTGCACCAGTCCCAGTCTGTGGGCATGTTTATTTAAGTTGATGTGTCCATTGTAAAGGTCGGTCATCAGTCTTAGTTGCCTCCTACCAAGATAAAGCGTTCCCTTTGCTAGAAGACAGCAGGGGCGCTCTATCTTGGATTTGGCAGCTCTGCAGGTTTGCAAGTTTGTCCAGGAAGTATCGGCGCGTTTAGCAAAGGAGCTGCTAAAAGCTGTTTTAATAACCTTTAGGATCACATCCACTGTTTTAGTTGTGATGATGTCCCCGTTTTCTGCTCCCTTCCTATCCATTTCATTCGCAGCTTAATTCTCACAGTACAAAATGTTCCCGAGCCAGTGAGACAAAGAAGTGCCCGTAGTGTCGAGAATATTGCTGCCGCTGAGGCTTCAGTTGCAGAAAGCCCAAATGTGTCTCTCACACGTCGTTCTCAAGCGTTGGGCATCTCTGTGACGTCGTTGTGGCGAATTTTGCGAAAAGATCTTGGCCTACATCCTTACAAGATTAAATTGATGCAAGAACTGAAGCCGCTTGACCACCAGAAGCGTCGTATGTTCATGAATTGGGCTGAGCAACAACTTGAAAATGATTCGGATTTTCATCGAAAAATCATCTTCAGCGATGAGGCTCATTTCTGGCTGGATGGCTTCGTCAATAAACAAAATATGCGGTATTGGTCAGGCAGCAATCCACACGTACTCCATGAGTCATCATTGCATCCCGAAAAAATTACGGTTTGGTGTGGTTTATGGGCCGGCGGCGTCATTGGGCCGTACTTCTTCCGTGATGATCAAGACCGGCACGTTACTGTGAATGGGGATCGCTACCGTTCAATGATAACCGAATATTTTTGGCCCCAATTGTATGATATGGACTTGGAGGACATGTGGTTCCAACAGGACGGCGCCACAAGCCACACAGCGAATGTCACAATCAATTTATTGGAAACCAAGTTTGGAGAACGTGTTATCTCACGAAATGGTCCAGTCGCTTGGCCGCCTCGGTCGTGCGATTTGACGCCGTTAGACTATTTCCTGTGGGGCTTCGTCAAGTCTATGGTCTATGCCAATAAGCCAGCGACGATTGATGAACTTCGTACGAATATCGAAAGTGAAATTGCAACAGTATGGGCCGATTTATACTTGAAAACCGTCGAAAATTGGGTTCAGCGTCTGGACTTTTGCAAGCGTGCCCGTGGTGGCCATGCAAAAGAAATCGAGTTCCATACATAATGGCATCGAACGTACTTTCACAGGAATAAAGAATTTCATTGATATCCAAAACCGTTTTTGTTTTAATTTGTAGCGCTCTTATTGCAAAACCCTGTATCTCGGGGTCTTATTCACGAGTGATGGTAGGAGCAATACTGAGTTACCCTGTACAATTGGTCAGGCTGGAGCAATTTTGAGACAGCTTGGTCAATTTGTTATCAGGAGGGCTGAACTTGGCATCGGAGCTAAGTGATCGGTCTTCAATACAAGATGCCAAAATGAGATTTCTTCGTTGTATTGCTGGGATAACTCGTCAAAATTGAGTTGAGAATACCAGAATACGCGAGGCATTCAATGTCAAGCAGTTACTTCTTCGATCAGAAAGATCCATACTTGGATGGTTTGGATACGTTCAACGTATGACCCCACCTCGGTTTCAAAGACGTGCCATGATAAATGATTATGATGATGATGATGATGTTAGGGAATATACAGAGGAAGTAAAAGTAAAATTACGCCTTAAAGCGGGGGAACGTTTTATTGAAAGAATCAATATCCAAAAGTCAATGCGAACACCGAACTGACAAAGTACTTCAATATAATACCACTGTACAGTATATAACACACATATAAGTACATATGTAGCACCAGCATATGTTGCCCTGGCGACTTGTTATAAAATTAGGTTCATATTCAGTCAGGATAACAATCAGGAAATAAAATGTGTAACAAGTTTCTTTGAACTAAAACATACGAATACCCTCGGGGTATGAAATTCAGTTATTTCTTACAATTTTATTTCACCGCCTTTTTCAATTCCCTATAGCAACAGAGAACCCTCAAATTTTCTCAAAAGAAAAATGCAACAAAGTGAAAAGAATTATATACGTACTTGTCACAAATTGCTACCGAAGGCTATGTGATTGTGTCGAGCTATACTCTGTACCTACATTCCTGACCAACCTGACTCAATGAAACATTCCCATTATCTCCATTTTGCTGAAATATTATTAAATGTACGAACAATTATTATAAGGTAGACGCCAAGACTGTTGCCCAGAGATTCTGCTCCCACCGTGGTCTCTCCCTCTGTTCTCTTAAAGTACTCGAAACGAAAAGAAAAAACCTAAGGGAATTCCGGAGCCACATCGGAGGAGTGTGGAGGAGTGTGGCTTTAAAAAAAAAAGTACTGCTACCTTGCTTTTCAACATTTGAACATTCCTTTAAGTCCTCATATTGTATTCAATTAATTTTTTTTTTTGAGTTCGCTTTCGTTTCTCTTCATTTTTTTTTGCACATACATATTTCTTTTATATTTTTTAATAACCACAAACAGAGTTATGCACACATTAGTATATGTACACGAAATGAAATATTTCTTTTTGATATTTACGGTGTTTGACGGTACAAAAGGAGGCCGAAGAGACGATAATGCCCCTTCGAGCATGGCTGTAATTTTTTAATTTAATTGCGAAAAACGGTTGACGTTCTTTATCCACCATCGCTATGTGTATGTGTGTTGTACAAATGTCAGGATACCAAATGGAGGGCTCTTAATTTTATTTTCCTTAATTGTAGTGTTTGTTTTCGTCGTGGACGATTTTTTTTTTTGTGGACGAAATCTGTCAACGATTTTTGATTTTGAATGGATTTCTTTGTTGACCGAAATATTACGGTTTTCTCTGACAGTTTTGAAATCTTTTTTTAGCTTATAGAGTCTTGAATTAATAGCGAAAAGAGAATGAAACGTTTTCTTGGTTGTAATACAAAGACGGGCAATTCTTTGTAGCTTCTCAAGATTAATTTTGGTCAATGAACTATGGCCGCATATGTTCTAATGGGTCTAACTAATGAAATGTGACACGAAAGTGTGCTTTTGGGACTAGGAATCTAAGTTCTGTCGTAGAAACACCGAGAAGGTCATAAGGCTGTAGAGACACGATCAGCCACAAACTTGATGTGTGCATTCCAATTTAATTGACTGTCTATGACAACGCAGAGGTACTTCACCTCGTTGGAATTGCCTACGATGATAGGTCCAAGATTGTCCAATCTTCTTTTCTTAAAAGGCACTAGAACAGTCTTGATGGAGATTCCTTCAATGTGGCACCGTTCCCTCTTGGGGGCTTCCTTTTACTGACACTCCTCCTGAAGAAGAAGTTATTATACGACTTTCCAACATGGCCCTTATCCATTAATTGGTTGAGTCTTCTATTCCTCTACTACTGATTGCTCTTGCTATTGAGTCATAGCCGCTATTATCGAAAGCGCTCTCGGTGTCTAGGAAGGCACATAGGGTTATTTCTTTGGAGCGTTGTGCCTTTTCTATCTCTTTGAGATAAAGTAATTTTTACAAGACAGTGCGCTGAAAAGGATCTCGGCGAGTCACCCCAACAATACAACGAAGAAATCTCATTCTTTCGGTCATTACCCACACCTAAGGGTCGGAACAAACACTGAATTAAAGACCGATAACTTAGCTCCAATGCCAAGTTCGGCCCTCCTGAGAACAGATTGATCAAACTCCTTCAAAATTGCTCCATCTCAACTTAATTCGCTCAACAAATGTTTTCTGCAATAACGCGAAACAAAGTGACATGGAACAAGTACTATGGAACTGCAAGTTTATTGTCTGGGATTAGAGCACTAGGTGACGTCTTTGCTAACCAATACCCTGCTTCTATTTTATTTTTTTATTCGTTGGAGGTGACAGAAATGGAGAACAGATCTGTGATCTTGGCGGTTCAAAATAGTGAAGCGGTCCACTACCTCATTGAGTTTCAGATGGACCACTCTACGTTGACTGCTCCATCGTGAGCTCAACTGGCAGTCTGTTAGATTTAAATACAGTTTACTTTTTTTTTTTCTCCTGTTTATGTAATTACCATACGTCTTTTTAAGTTGTGAATATATCCCGATCAAATTGACCAGATTTTAAGTTAAAAGCTTTTGATGGGACCTCTTTGATTTCGAAACTAGAATTAATACCATAAAAACCAAAACCAATAATTTACTAAACGTAAAAAGCCCTCCATGTCATGAAGCAACATCACATAATTTATTTAGATTACCTGCTTCTCCTGGTGATTATAGAAAATTGTACAAACATCCAAAAATAAACTACAAATGCAACAACAAAAATAAAAGTCAACAATAAATTGCCCAATAACCTCGTGTTTGCCTGTCAAAATTATCCTTCGTGGTAAAATTACACACGACACAAAAAATGTGAGCAAAACTTTCTTCGTCATTATCTACAAATTGCACCCTCTCTCGCCGTCAACAGTTAATTCACCCCTAATTTGAGCTATCATCTAAAAATACAACCGATTTAAATATCAATCCATTAAGGCAGCAATTTCCGATCGAAAATACTCGTAATCTTTAGCAAAAATATCGAAATCTTCAAATCCAATTAGGTGCGGCGAAAATTATCCAAGCTAATAATTGTTTAATAAACCCTCTAATTGACAGCTTTTGCTAAAATACCAGAAATAATTTATCAGTTTTCCTTCAGGCGTGCGACCACCGCGCCGCTTGGAAAGGATAACAATGTTGCGTTGGAAAAATTCCCAGACCATGCTTAATGGCATCCTATCAATTTGAAAGCCGATTAATGCCAATCAGAATTTTCTTGGATGGTAATTGTGGATGTAATGGTTTTTTGGTTAAATTGTCTAGGAATTGTTAGTTATATGGTGGGCCGGGACAGATTTTTAATCCCAAATTTAAAGAAAAAGAAAAACTCTTGAAAGGTCAAGGAATGATTTACGGGTGCTAGATTTATGACAATTTAACGCAGAGATAAATAAACAAATGTTTACTGGATTGGAAGAGTCAACTTATTTGATTTATGTATTAGTTTGCCGTTCTGCCGGAATAAGGAGTCGATAGCATCCACATACATAAGTCTAATCAAGTATTGCCTGATTTGCTGTGGGAAGTGATTAAAACTGAGTGTGTGGGTAAGGACACGGTTAAGGTCAATCAGCCATTTCCAATTTTCTTCGGCTTAACCGATGAATTGTGATGATAAATCAGTTTACTTTTATGATTATGACTTTCACTAGAACACGGAAGTAAGAATGGTAGTGCTGGTTTGAAAATTTAAAAAGGGTGAAGTTTGTAGTTCTAATCTTTTTAATTCTAATTCTTATTTAGGCCTTTAATTATTATTTTTATTTTTACATTTTGATTGCATTGCTGCTGGTCGGTTAAATTGGCTATTGTCGGGGACCTCAGAATTCCTGGGGCGAAGGGCTGTCTTACCACGTTTTCCTATAGCTGTCTTTGCCCGACACAATCTGCAAAGAAGACTTACGTGGATACGGAGTTTTCTCACCATTATATCCGTCCAACGTTCATTGTACCTATGCCTTACATGGTCACCACCATTTGTTCTTGGTTGGCAATAAAATCGAAATACTATTTCGCCCAAAAAAAATTTGGTGCTGGTCTTGGAAAACAAATAAATTAAGTGTGTAGATTGAATATCCCTTCATTTGATAAGCTCATTTTATAAATCCACCCTGTCTCTGCCGGCAATATTTGAATCGATGGCAAAGAATATCGCATAAGTAGATTGTCTGCCATTTCTGTGGATGTTTCCCTTAAGAATTTTCACTGTCCGTTTTTTTTTCGTGCTTCTCTAAACACACGGCATAAGACCGATCCAGACTTGTGGGTCTCTTGTACTAACGTCTGTTTGAGTTTTGTCAACAAGAAGCATCATGCTCCTTTTTTGTCGCACTTGATACATAGGACTGTGTACCTTTTGTTGGGGCCTTAGCAGACCGACCGTAGCCATAAAACCTTAAGAAGCGTGAAATCATAGCATTAAGACGCATTCAGGGTTTGACATATTTTCTTATTTCCAGCTCGACTTTTAGAGCGCTGCCTCCAATTTCGCACGCCAAGTTGGTGAAGGTCCCTTCCAATTGCTACGCCACTTGAGTTGCGGTCTTCCTCTACTCAGCCGTCCTTCGGGTGTGAATTCGAAAATTTTAAGGGCCGGAGCATTGGTGTCCATCCGCTCTTCAGTCGTTGGACCTTTACTCTTCTGTTTAAGTCGATGTCGCTGTACAGCCCGTATAGTTCGTCATTGTATCTCCTCCTCGACTGACAGTCTATGCAGATGGCACCAAAAATCACCCAAAGCCATGCGTCTGCGCCATAGAGTAGGACTGGGTCGATTAGGGTTTCATAAAGGGTCACTTTAGTCGTTCGAGAGAGGGCTTTGAAACTCTTAGCCCAAAGAAGCAGTGGTTGGCAAAAATTATTTTTCCTTCGATCTCAGCGCTGATGTCGTTGTCTGAATTGATAGCAAAGTCTAGGTAGACAAAGTTCTTAACTACCTCAAATTTATAACTGGCTATAGTGACGTTCTGTACAAGACGTCGGTGTTGAGTGTCCTTTCTTGTTGACAGCATATACTTTGTCTTGTCCTCATTGACCCATCTTCCCCGCCTAAGTCTCAATACTCATGGATGCACCGGTGACATCACGCTGCGTTCTTCCGATTATGTCAATATCGTCAGCGTATGCGAGAAATTGGACGGACTTTTGAAAGATTGTGCCTCTGGTGTTGGCGCCATCTCGATCAAAGGTCTCGATGAGGTCTAGACCGACCTTGATGGAGCAGCGTGCATTCTCCATCCTTCACAAACGGATGAGTTTGACAGGGATGCCAAAACTAGACATGGTTCTGTTTAGCTCGTCTTTATAGATAAAAAATAAAATAATAAATAGCTGGCGCTACAAATCGAGATGAGCCAAGGCCGAGCTTCTCACAACCATTGATGTTGTGCGTGTTAGATATTTGGCACGAATGGCAGGAACCTACAATTTATCGCCGATTTCGAATGGAGAATAGAGAAGCTCTTTCATGACACATTATACTCCCGGAGGCTTGTCATTCCCCAACGAGAGTTGGTGCCGCGAAAAATGTTCGGTGTACCTGGCTGGGGCTTGAACCCACGCCGCTCGATCAGCACTCCAACGCACTAACCACTGAGCCACGGCGACCACGTCAGACTGGCATACGCGGTCTTAAAATCGATGAAAAGGTGGTGGGTATCGATTTGAAGTTCTTGGGTTTTCTCCAAAATCCGGCCCAGTGTGAATATTTGATTCGTGATGGACTTTTCTGGCATAAAGCCACACTGATATGGACCGATCAGGTTGTTGACCACCGACATCAGGCGCTTACACAACACGGCAGTGAAGATCTTATACGGTATGTTGAGAACATTGATGCCTTTGTAGTTGACGTAGTTCAGAGGGTCTTGAGGATCGGACAAACCAAACTGAGGTTTGATTCATCGGCCATACTTTCCTTCGATCATATTTTACAGATGATTTGGTGCATGCTCCTCACCAAGTCATCGCTTGTTGCTTTGAATGATTCGACAGCTAGGCCGTCAACTCCAGCAGCTTTGTTGGACTAAAGCTTAAATATGATTATCTTCAGGTCCAGGTGGCCTTCATCTCAATTATATCTATTCTGCTTCTTGATAGTCTTAGGAACTTATTCCTCGATTTTAATTGGCACTGCTTACTGGAACGAGCCTTCAAAATGTAACACACGTTTCCGCGCGAGGTTTAGGAACTCTTTTGACCCTCAGGTCTCATTATCTTCAATTCTCGTCTCGGTGTTCTTATTTCTTTGTCCATCTCTTGTTATCCTCAAGGTTAAATCGAGGTCAAAGCTTAAATTGCGCTATAAAAGAGATACCGCCCACCACAAACGAACTTGTCTTTGAAAAAATCCTATAAAAACGCTACGCATTAGAACTATCCTCTTGAACTCACTTTAAAACCAAATATATGTAAGATGTCTGTGACTTATATTGGAAAAATAATGAAAATGCCGTCTCACAGCTTAAGGACACGGATTTAATGATTATTTCATCAAACTGTACCGAATAACACCAAAAAAGCAACGAGTCATTGATACATCATCATGGCATCACAAAAATCCATTATGTTTGGCCCATTAACGTACATTTTACAGCTCCAGCCTCACAATCTCTGCAACAGCTAAGACAACAATGACGAAGGAATGGCAGGGGCTCAAAGGACTAGTGAATAACTCAGTGGATTCTGTCAACGCTGTGCCCACGAGAGAGTTGAACTTTCGTAAAGTTTGGCTTCTTTTTTTTAATTTCTTGTCCGTAGAATTCATTTGAATTTCCCCCCCCCCCCCTACCAATTCCAAATAGTAGTTAAGTCCTTACAGCATTAAGGGCATTCGTATTGAAAACTTGTTGTCGCTGCATTCCGTTTCGACACGAAATCAATTTATCATCTTAATTCCAATGCTCTTTAGTTGCAGATACCCAAGTCTTATCCGGCTCACATTAGGCGGAGCACAACAAAAAAATTACGACGGCGAAAGTTCATCCCTTTAAGGATAATGAAATGAATTTCCAATAAGGCGGAAACCTGATAACAGAGTTCGCTTCTTTTTTGTCGTACACAAGTCTACAAACTCACCGATGACAGTTGGAGTTTGCTCGTTTCAGTTTTTTTTTTTTTTTTCATAATTTTAAGTTTCATCCTAACGTGGAATGGTTAGAAGAAGATATATTGAACGAGATAAAAAAGAAAAGCAAAAAATATTTTGGAAACAAAAAACAATGATCAACGAACCAAAGAACGATATTAACAATTCCGACAGTTTGAGCAAATAAGCAGGAAGAACGAAAAGGACGAAGCGAAAGCGGAACAGATGAGCGACACAATGAACCAAGTATGCGAAATGGTTTTAGGGTAAATACACCAAATACAATGAGGACTCTAATGAATTCCAATTGATTGAAGTTGATTATTTGTTGTCGATAAAATCGTCCTTGTTGTGTTGTCCGCATTTGGAATTTGATTTCTTCTTTTTTTCGAATTGATTTGTGTTTATTGGTTAGCATCCATTTGGACTCGGAATTTATATTTTAGATGAGTCAAATTAAATTTCTCGGTCAAAAGAATGTTGTACATATGTCAGAAATCGTTAAGGAGGAGACCAATTGAGCCGTTTGCTGCTTGGCAACAACGGGAACGAGAATACTATTTCATGTGGTTAATGGAAATTAAGAAAAACGGAGTAACACCTTATGTATTGGTGATGGACTTTGTTGGTGAAGTTCCAGGTAGAATGTAGACCCAGCTTTTTTATACCAAACTGTAAGAATTCAGGATTTTTCTTATCGAGGTTCGTGAGGTTCGTAAAATGTAGATGTACATAATTTAAACAAATAAAAAAGCATTAGGAGTGTGTAAATTAATAGAGAAAAGAACGAATTTTTTTGACTGCAGCAATTGAGACAAAGCAACGTTCAGCTACTTAAAATAAGAATACTTTCTAAGACAAGTCCCAAAATAGCGAGAACTGAGTTTTCGATCACTTTAAAAGCAAGGACTAGTTGTCTATGATGGGATATTGGAATGACCATGTCAAACGACAGCAAGGAGAACTTTCAGTGATTACTTACTGGCTTAATGCGGTCATGATCCGGGGAGGATCTCTACCTGAGACACAGCAACCTTTATATTTTTCGATCTCTGAAGTTCTGATTTCAATTTGGTTTATCCTTAAACCAGAGGTTTGGAATTTCTTATGTTCTCAAACCTGGTGGTTATGGTTCAGAGGTCCTTTCGAATGCAGCGTTATTGTCCATGTGCTCAATACGGCTGTGCCAAAGTAATGGGCCTGTTTTGTCTTTCTGGACTATCACATTAAGATTCAGGTCAAAGAGTGTAAAAATCTACATAGCTCTGTGTTTTCACAACATTACAACCTGCAAACATATAAGCCCAACGTGCATCGGTACTTCCTTTAATTTCCCTAATGCCCGTGCTCTCGTTCAAGGGTAGTCTAACCCCTATGACAACATGCTGGAAGCGACCAAGGATGTCGATTTCGTCTGCATATTTAAAAAAAAATGGTCTCTTAGGCGCTCACAAGCAAGACATAAAACTCTTAGAGTCTTAATCATAATCGGCAGGGGCTTGTTTTGGGAATATTCGGATTCAATTCCTGATGTCGGAAAACATTTAGTTCTTAAAAACAAAAATCGGTCAACTAGGAAAGCTTATGTCGACTCTTCTGCAAAGGCATAATACTGTAAGTAGGGTGTCATGACTGAAGAGTTGATTGAGCTAACCATGATTATGACATCAGGAGATTCGAAAAAATGTCTGCGAACTATAGCAATGACAAACACCACAAATGTACCTAGTTAGTCTAGACACCACCCTCGAACACCATAGAAACCTTATACTACCTGTGTTTCGAACCACTACACCTTGCTCGCGGTGTGTGAAAAACGTCAGGGTATTCATTACCCCTTGAAGCGCGAGTGGATTATTAAAAAGTCATGTACTGTCGGAGACTACTGATTCCTCTCAGGCAGTACGAACCATTCAAACATTTCCTTCCGCTCCACCAACGGGAAATAACGACGACAATATCTTAGCTCAAATCAGTAAACCTGCTGGATCTATGTATCATACCAGCCTGCCAAACGAGCTGTTCAAAGCTGTAATACATACATAATTTAGTGAAGTTAAGTGAGTTACGAAGAGTTTGACGAATCTGTACAAAAACAAAGCGAAAATTGTATTAAATGAAACAAAAATAAAAAAAAATCCCATGCATTAGCGCGAATTTTGACGCTACCATTCATGTGTGTTGTGCTTGTTATATCCTTCGCGGTAATGGAGGGAACTGCGTTTTTTATTGCAAACTCCGAACGGTGAATGAAGAAGTTCTTCCCTATTTTGTCATTGCCTGGCGAGAAGTTGTGGCGTTTCATTGATTTTGCTTATATTCACACCTAAGCTAGCTTGCCACAGCAGACTCCTTTGGACACGTTAAACGCATGTCCTCAACTCGGTTTTCAAGACTTGCCATGAAATCCGTGCCATCAGGTAGGCGTTCCCTGAGTAGGGCCAGGATGAGATGGCTGGACCAAGTCCGAAATCTCACCTCTACCCATATGGGGACAGCCCCTGATGATTTAGACTCGATGGCAGAAGATCGAGAATTGTGGAGAGTCCACTTAAGCTCCCTTTACCCGCGACCCTCATAGTGCATAAGCGGGCCATTGCAAAATGATGGTGATGATGATGAAGCTGATAATTTAAAAGCCGGAAGTCAGCTGATTTTATTTCACTATATTAATTGCGCTTAGAACTCACCAACTAAAAGTTCACCGTTTCGAAAATTTTCTGTCATGAAAATACCTGTAAGATAAATCTTTTTACTGCTTAACAAGGACATACAAGGACAAATTTCTTGTTTTTTAAAGATTCATTTCATTTTAGCAGGGGTAAAGTCTAATTAACTTCCTTTTAAGTTCCATTCAGTACGAGCCATGTGTAAAGTAATCCATTCTTAAATAACCCCCATAGTTAAACATTACATCACGAAGTACAATTAAAGTCGAAGAATTTAACTTTAAACTGTTTACCACTAACTTTTGAACGTAACTTAATCAATCAACACCCATCGGAAAAGTGAAAAGTTCCTCACAGCCACCGCCATCAGTCGCTACTCCGTCTGCGGGGTGACTTGGCGTATACGTAATTTTCCCTCTAATTTCTTTCTGCTGGTACAAGTTTTTGACTCCCTCGCGTCGTTAATGAGCAAAAACTAATCCAACTAAGCGGCATCCGTACTCCTACGCCATCGTGTCGATAGTTTATTTTAGGCGCTTTGAATCCTCCTAAAGGACATAGAGATATTTCCCCCTTTTCAGAAAAGTAGCAGCAAATGCAACCCTATACCCTGACTGCCTGCCTGCCTGCCTGCCTGCCTGCACTTAATTTATGTCTTTCGATATAGCGCTTGCAATGTGATGCATTTCACTTCTGTTGAGCAATCCTTCTTACATGATGTTTCCAAAAGTTTATCCTGTCTGTGAAATACGAACTGCAGGAAGACATCCACTGCCGGCGTACACCACTACCATCGCTGCGTTGGAGAATATCCTTAAAATATGAATTCGTTAGCTGGGGTTTCGTTCTTAGTTTTAGCGCGGCGCACTCTGTTGATGGGGATGCCGCCATTAGTGTTGTTTTATTTATTTTTATTTTCACTCTCTCTCTCTCTCTTTCTCTGTATCTATGTCTCTGTTGTTGTCAGTTTGAACTGTCTTGAGAGTTTTTATCCCGACACTTTTTCTTTCTCCTCTGTAATGGATTACATGGCTTTAATTGCGAAGGACGAATTAAAGATAAGTTTCGGTTGTGAAGCTCAGTTCTTTATGTTGACTTCTCAAAACCCATATCTGCCGGAGGATGGGTTATTTCTCGAAGCCCCTAACGCCGAACCTTTCACGGCATCATATCCTTACGAAACGATTTCTTCATCCATGAGGAAAACAAAAAAAAAAAAAAATGAAATTATCTCTTCACAGCTAGAAACAAAGAACATAGAAGGCAGATATACACGTGAAACGGTAAACTACCTCCCCATTAAATCTCTTCAGTATAGCTAACCAATAAAACTAAACTTATCTCCAAAGGACTCTTCTGTGAAGGCATCCCTCTTACCGGACTATTGTAGTGCGGAAGAAGAAGCGAGCGCTGTGAAGGAAGTGAAATTACTCCTTAGTGTAGCTACGATTTCTTTTTCGTTGTTTTTTTTATTTTCTCTCTGCCACCACGACTACGACGACTGGCATTGTTGGTTTTGCCATTGAAGTCTTCCTAAGCCATACTGCTGATAGGATATGGTAGAGCAGTTAAGCGATTAGGCAATGATTTGCAATTTCATTGAAAATCACTAATCGATTAATGATGAAAAATTGAGAAACCAACCAAAAAGGACGAACAGGTAGGATTTCCTTTTTTTTTTTTTAATGGAAATTAAATCCAGCTACTGGGTCGTAGGATACTTTATAATATTATAATTCAGCAGTCGGAGGAAGATCTTAAGAATTTAAATTTGCAAATTACGCCATAGAAGGAAATAAAGGTTGACGATCGTTTGGTAAATATTCAAATTAATCAAGAGATGATACAGGGTGGGTGAAATGAAAGATAACGATGTGGTTTGCTACCGAAGAAATAACGTAGAATGCACAATCCTGTGTGGAGGTCTTGACATCATACTCCGTCCATTTAGAAAGAGAATAACACATTTCATAGGTTCAAGAAGCACACAATGTCGAAACCGTTATTAGATTTAAGCGAAAGTCCGCACATATGTACATATGTATCTACATTTGAACGGTGAGGTTTTATGTACTTACAGATAAGATTCAAAGACTCCAATGTAGGTGTCTTTCGATCATTACGAGTATATCTTAGCTCGAAGAAAAGTCCACAATTGACCATTGGTTCACTCCACGTCTAAATGAAGTTGGAGAATCCTTGCTGCATGGATGGATGTTAAAAACACATTTAGACAAGGTGAAGCGCTGTCGCGATCCTCTGAGGACACTATCACCTGTACGTTTTTTGAACACTAACTCATACGATCCAATGTGATCTAGCCCAGACCAGATCTGTCTGTTTTTCCCCCATCTACAGATTTTTTCCTAAAAAGAGGAAACAGTGTTCTGGGAGGTAGAAGCAGAAGGAGACGCTACAGCCTATTCCTCTGTACAAGTTGAATCTACGATCTACAGGTGCGGTGGGTCTGAAATTTTGATCACAGTTAAATTTCGAAGCGTTGTTGTGCAACGCAACAACAACAATTTGATAGCTATAACCCGTCTGAGAGGGGTTATGGTCTGAACGCCAC
Organism: Matsumyia berberina; assembly: GCA_917880715.2. Classification (NCBI taxonomy): domain Eukaryota; kingdom Metazoa; phylum Arthropoda; class Insecta; order Diptera; family Syrphidae; genus Matsumyia; species Matsumyia berberina. The sequence goes on along the minus strand of OU862872.1, from coordinate 16,830,692 downwards.
CCAAAGTCTATAAGTTTCAACGGAAACAGATGGTTCGAGCCATAGCAATAAACACTTCACAGCACAACCTCTGAACCCGCTCCTCTTATGCTCTTCCTGTTTCTTTTTGTACAACTTCTTTAGAAGTTTTGGTATTCTGTATTAGGGGTCCTAAATGTGCACGGCGACCTATGAGGTCTATTGTGGTGGCCCATATGGTTTAATCAGAGGTTGTATTGAGGCTTTTGATAAACCTCAGTATAGCCGTAGGTTCGAATTTCCGCTGGGTTGACCGAGACCTGCGTCAAGTAGAGTTATCTTTTCCTTGCGGCTCTCGAACATGTCCAACGGTCTCTCTCTGTTGTCCACAGAGCCGGAAAATATCGGTATCTTATAATTGTACCTTATACAGACGGTATCCGAGTGGACAATGTCTTTTTAACGTTCTTAACAGCAGAAATAGTCCCAGCTTGGTGTTGGTACTGCAAACATTATTTTTGCTTAACATTCCGAAAGAAGTTTTGCTTTAACGATGCTGCTGCCCACATTCATTTCAATGTCCCATTGGCCGAGACCACGCAAAGGAAGAAGTCGACTTCCTCGATCTCTCGTAAAGCGGCATTCGATTGAGTTGAGTTCAAAAAACTTAGTTATTTCCGCATTTATTTTGGGTTGTACTTTGTCAGCTTCAGCTTCCACTTATCAGCACTTACCATCCTTTAAATTTTTATCTTCATTATATAAACGAAACCTCAGTCCTTGTAGACTTGGATACTTTCTGCTACTTTGTATGAATGAAAGGACAAAATAAGAGGGACAGAATGACATTCATACAATAAGAAAAATGAAAACTGGAATTGGAGTCTTTTTTCCGGAATCAAATATGTACTTGTACAGAAATTTAATAAATATACACAACAAATTCACTACATGTCCATCTATTTATGGAATACACGTTTTGAAAAAAAGAGGACCCTCCTCTCCAATAATCACCGAATGAAAGGCATTGTCCTGAGCCTCATGGCAACCAAATAATACCGGGCAACCTATGAAACCTCCAATGGATAATTGAAACCACTTCGAGAGCTAAAGTTCCAAAAAAAAGGCCTCTTTGGACTTCATTATTTGCCTTACGTGCTCTGCTCTAAGAACGCTCAGTAATTGTGTTGTTTTCACCATAAGGACGATGCTCATAATGATGACGTATCTTCCGCTAACAAAAAAAGTGTCAAGGTTCTCTTTAGCTCTACCATTTGAATGATAGGCTCAGGATACTCTTAGACAAAATGATAGAAAAAAAAAAAACCGACAAACTCGACAGAAAAAAAAGTCATCTCGAATTTATATAGGTATCACTTAAAGGTAACTCGATTTTATGCTTCGCAGGATTCCAATTTAAAAGGAAATTCCCATTAGGATGACAACAGCAACGATTACGACGGTAACACACACACAAAACACAACGAATTTCACGTCATTCGTTCATTTGGATTTTTCGCCACATAAAACACAAAGGAAAAGAGCAGATGAACGAGGAAAAAAAAGGATGTGCACGAGGAGTGGGGGGCGAGAGACCGGAAAAAAAACACGCAGACGACCAAGGAGACTGCGAACACCTTGGCTTGAAAGAAATGTAACTGAAAAGAAATGGCAAAAAGTCGATTTGTATTGATGGTGGCAACGGTGGTAGTATCATAGAGGGTGATAAGCACTGGATGACAGAAGTGTATGATATCCCAACCCCCTCCCAAAAGCCGCCGCCCCAATCACGGTGTTTGTGTGCAAACAAACTTACCTACTGGGAAATCGTCTCAACTTATCTATTCTCATTGTGTTTCCGTTTCCCTCTTGGCAGCATCTACCGCAGATGTTCTCGTTATTTCGCTATCCTCGGCGATATCCTTGCCAAAGTTCACCTTGAATCCGTGTACATTCCGGAAATTTGAATTGGAATAATTTAGACATAGAATTGAAGGAGGAACGTTTTTAATTCCGTGCCCTGAGAAATTGGGAACCTTTTTTCTAAGGACGTCGTCCTATTTTGTTTTTTTACGTGTTTTTTTTTTTATGTTTTTTCGATTTCGTTTTGGGAAACAAATCCCATAATAAAGTCCTAGATTCGAAGGGTGAATAAATAAAACCACACAGACACCTCAGGGGTTTATTTTCTATTTCACCCCGCAACCCCGTGGTCTCCGCTGTATTTTGGTATGCGGTGCGGATCGAATTCGTGTGATTTGATTAATGAAACAAAAAGTAAAACAAAATTGTATGTATGCATGTATAGGAGAACGAGCAGGGCGGCGGCGGCGGAAAGGGCAAAATAAAGAAAGCGAAAGAAATCCGATTTGGAGGGATAAATTGAGAGAAATAATTCATGGTCCTTCCATCTTCACGCATCAGTTCGACGACATTGAAGAGCAATTTCAAATTGGGTAACGAATGAAGTGTACAAAGGCCAAACGAGAGATGGGCGTACGATGAGCTTTTTCGGTGGTTTTTCTTTGAAAAGCTAAAAATTTCAAGTGGTTTTCTGTTTACGGTATTTTGACTTTTGAAGTTGGCTAGATGAAAATGCCTAGAGGTTTGTTCATAAATCTTTTGCACGTTTTGAAAATAAGGAAGAGTTGGCTTTCTCTGGGCTATGGGGGCTCGTTAACGATTGCTTGCTTCTTATGAATAGAGTTTTTTTTTTTTTTGTTTAGTGATGAATGGGTGGTGGTGATTGATCGGATGGGTCTGGTATGTGGCGAGTCAAGGGAAATAAGAGTTTATTGATTTTTGACTTGACCCTAATTAAACAGACAAATAATGCAACCCAATCCCTGTCAGTATGATTGAAAGTTTAAAATTCTGTTGGTGCTCCATTTAAAAAAAAAAAGAGAAACAATATTAACAGAATGTGCTAATGTTTCAAAAGCTGATAGTTGGCTTCCATATACATGTATGTATATAGGTGTTCTACTTAAAAACTTTAAACTGGACGAGGCTGGTTGTGTTTTAGAAAAAAAAACTGTATCCAGATGAACCATTTTTCAGTCTATATTACTACAAAGTTAAACTATATTTTATAACATTTTATAAATGTTTTTCCTTGCAGGTAAACTATAAAAAAAATATTGGATTCTTTTTCGTAAGTTTTCACTTAAATACGTATGTAACAAGAAAAACATGATTGCAACGAAATTATTAATTAGAAATATTGTTAACGTACATTAGTTAAAGTGCTTAGATTATTTTTTAAGACTATTTCCCTTCTAATATCTGGAACATGCCTGGTAGTTTAATGTCCTTGCCGCTTGAGTAAATTCCATGTCAACAGAACTATTATCTCTTTTTCAAACAACTTTTCCTTTTATATGACATCCTGCGGTCAAATTGATCGAACATTTTATTTATTGTAACTTATATAGAATATGTCGCGCCGGCTATTTATTTGATTTATTTATATACAATGTGTGTTGGGAATACAATTTTAAAAGGCTTTACAAATCGCAGTTGCCATGGTGTAGTGGCAAAATCTTCACCTGTTACGTTGAAGGTCCCGGATTCACCCCTTGATGTGGAGAAAAATCCAAAAGCTGATGTTAACTCTACTAAAGTGTTCAAGGCTTGAAGAGTTAAAATAAATGGCTGACGCGACAGGTCGGGATGAGCCAAGGCTTAGCTTCTCGTTACCATTCATGTTGTGCATGCTACATTTTATGCCGATTCCAATTTATTCGCGACTCCGAACGGCAAACTTTGAAGCTCTTTCATGAGAAATTGATCTCCCGGAGGCTTGTCACTCCTCGATGAGAGGTGGTACCGCCAATAAATGTTCAGTGGACATGGTTGTGGCTAAGCAATAGCAAATACTCACCAAATGTTCCTTGTTAGTATGGATGCCACCCTCGGACCAAACCAAACATTAGCTGAGTTTCAAACCACTGCATCAAAAATTATTTTCTATTTTCTCTTCTCTTTCCGGTTTACGTCGTGCAGTGCATTAAGCGACTACGTTCTAGGCGTAAATTTATATTTCGGGGTGGCCAAAGTTCGGCTTCAACTTCTTATGTCAGAAAAACATTTATTTCTTAAAAAATAAATAAATCGATCAACTGTGAAAGCTGATGTCGACTCCACTGCAAAAGCATAACACTGACAGTAGAGTGACATGGCTTGAAGAGTAGATTAAGCTTGACCATGATTATAATATCAGAAGATTCGAAGAAATTCTAGTGAATTATGGCCATGACAAACACCGCAAATGCCCCCAGCTACTCTGGACACCACTTTAGGACGCCATACTTCCTGAGATTCGAACCACTGCACCTTGTCGCGCTATGTGAATAACATCAAAAGGGCGTCCATTACGCCTTGAAACGCAAGTGGATTATATAACGAAACGAAAAAAGTTCAGATTGAGATTTATCTCGAAATAAATCCCAAAAATTCCTTAAGCAGTTCTAAGCAGGTAGTGCAGATCTGCAGATCCAATGCCTTTCCTTTCAAACTTATGATAAAAATAGGGCGGATTAAGTTCGCTGCAATGTCAGAACTGAACTTCTCAAACCTTCCACTTTCTTTTTATCGCACGCATCTAATCAAACAAAAAACAACTATTCCGCAAAAGAGAGAGAAAACTTTCCCCCAAACACTTTTGCGACATTAAGAATTCATGCAAAAATAATTGGCGGGTTGAACAATGCACATCTCGTCAGACCTCTCAACGCTCATGAAACTGAGAAGAAACAAAAAAAAAAGGAACTCAACACTTTTATGGGCATGTGTATTCCATGTCACCGGAAATCTCTTAAAGGCAGTTTTTGCACGCACACATGTACAAACACACCCATACACATTTCCGTACAGACCTTAATGTTTCCACAGCTAAAACAAACTTTTGTAGTAGTACATGCTGAGGGAGAAACAACAGTTTGAAGTTCTCTCAACTTTGGAATGGAAAAGTCTCACTACTCCAACTTCACCCACCATTACCGCCGCCATCACCAGAGATGCAGCCTTCGCACTCACTGCCGCCCCACGTTCTACTCCATCTACATTATGAAGCAGGGTTTTGATAAAGTTTCCCATTTTCTTCTGGGTGCATCACAATGTTTACTCCGTTATTCATTTTTTATGAAGTCCAAGTTGCAATTGGTACTGTTCGTTAGGTTTTTGCTTTGAGTTTGAATATTAAATATTGAAGATGTGCATATACAAGTATAGTGAGAACGAAAGACGGCTAACGGAAAAAGGGGCGAAAAACAAAACGAAAAAAAGACAAAAACCTTTCGAAAAACTTTTGGTGAAGAAAGGAGGTCACAACATAGAAGTTTTCAGGTGAAATTTTTCTCAATTTGTGTGTGGAAAGGTGGCTGTGTGTCGGTTTATTTGGTTACATTATGTGAAAGTTGTGTTTCTGAAATTAAGAAATGTTTTGGAGATGTTTTAACTTAAATTAAACATTGAATAAAACACAATTCTACAACTATCCAGAGTACAACATAGTTTTAAAGAAAATAACGGAAATTTCTGACAAAGCCTTGATTTGGGAAATTGGAATAGCTATTACAAAACTGACATAAGCACTTTTATTTAACTTAAACTTAGTACAAGCAATATCTTAGAACTAAATCTAAAAACTTTAATATACTAGAATTAAGATAAGGCTTAAACCTGGTCAGATGGAGATAAGCCTTTAACGACTCACTAGTGGAAGTTGTTAATATCCCGCTTGGAGACCACTTTTTGGAGACGGCCAGCCAAGCGTGGAATAGGCTTAACAATTCCGTCATATCAAGGATGATCTGGCCCGGTTATAACAAACAAAACAAACGAGCTACTGAACAGATCAAGACAAGATATTGCAAGAATCGTAGCCGGTAGCGCAGGTCACTGGCCAATAGGGGACCACGCAGCCAAGCTAGTTATCCCCTACACCACTTTCTCCCGTAGTTGCAAAAATAACAGCGAGGAAGAATCTCTTCATCAGTTTCTGTGCAAATGCCCGGCCTTAGCGAGGGTCAGGCAGCGCACTCTAGTGAAACTCTTTTCTGACGACCTCAAAGATATTTCTAAGAAAAAGAGTGGTGAACTAATCCTTTTCCTTAACTCCACAGGTTGGATTTAAATATCTTCACCTATCAGCCTTTAAGACCCGCTAACAACCAGGTCAAATGAGTTGTGGTCTCAAAGCAGCGCATCCCAGCGCTAATTGTCACCTCTACCTACCTACCTACCTAAGATTAGGCGGAAGAGTGTAGGGAAGTACAGCAATTCTAGGAGTGCGGTTAGGGGACGATGAAATTGAAGGTAGGGGCACAGATAGTAGGAGGAGGGCTACGGAGTAGGGCATTACACAGAGTAGTTTTACTGGAATCAAAGTTGGATATCGCAAGATTTGTTTTTCGCACCGTTCTTGACATATGTAGGTTCGTGGTGACCATTATTGGTGCGGTGAGAGGCGAGACAAAATGGGGTACAGACCTTAAATTGCGGGCATTGGTTTTGAAAGCGATTACTTGCAGAGCTCTACTTATATCGATATGAGAACGAAAGTTAAGTTCACAATCGCAAATAATACCCAGATCATGCGCTGAAGTGGCTAAGGGTACAGATTCGTCGCGAATAAAGTAAGGCCTGGGAGGTGGAGAGACACACTTACGGGAAAAAGTGATGGAGTGACATTTGGTGATATTAAGCTCGAAGAAATTTTTTTGGCAGATGGAGAACATATTCAAGTCGTCCTGCAAAAGGCGAGTGTCAGCAGGGAATGATATGCGTTTAAAGATTTTCATATAATCAGCATAAACCGATAGATCAGAGTTTCTAACGACGAGTTCGGTCAGGATAAAAATAAGGGGTCCGAGGTGACTCCCTTAAAGGATCCCCGAGGTTGCCTTGATAGGGTCAGATATTGAATCGAACTTTGTACTGGCGTTCGATTAGGTATGATTTGATCCAGAAAATAAATAGTTGTTCGAAACCAAGGGCTTTCAGTGGATAATTTTGTCTGTAGCCTTACTATAGTCAGTGGGAATGACGTCAACCTCATAACCATCCTCCAAAGCGCACAGTGCATGCATGACATAAAGTTTAATGTGATTGCGTACTATGCGAGTTGCGTAGGTTCGAGCTCCAAAAAAATAGTATAGTATAGGACAACTTTTTTCGATCCTTGGCTTACATTATGAAAAATTGATGAAGTTTGTTTTTGGAAGCCAAAGGCAACAGGTAACTCTTTGTGAACCTTGTCACGGACTTAAGTTCAACTGAAGACTTTAACACCTATAAAGGTTTTTCGAGTCACACAGTGTTCACTCAGTATTTGTCTTCCTTCTCAAATGATAGTCAGATAAATTAATTTTTCTTTAAAAACCGAATTTCAAATTAGAAAGCGAATTCTCGCAGCGAATTCCCATTTAACGAAAATTAAGTGAAGTGAACAAAACTTACTCAACTCAAGTCGTATTTACTCCGTTGCTTCCATAACGACTGCTCCCACAAACAAGTGCAACTTTCAGCCAGCCATCACCGAGAAAAGGTGCAGCACTATAATTACACATGCCTGTTGCCACAAACTCCCATTAGTTGCAAACCAAGATTTTCCCCTGTCTGAAAATTATTATCATAGTAATACAACAAGGTAGGAAATTTGACTCCCCGTATCCCCGCCACCACCACGACAACCTCCAATAGGCCAACTTCATCAGAAGTAATTACTCTGGCAGCAACTGCAAATGATATACTTTCGTTTTCTTATTTCTGAAGAATGTAAAATGGCTTCTCGTTCTTGTACCTTTCGTTTAGTAACGTCTAATGAAGGTTATTGTCTTCAACGAAAAACGGAAAGGGCTATGATTATGCAGTATATTTCGTGTGGAAAAAGCATTTTCGCAGAAGACTCTCTCATTCCTTGAACTCAAGGCAAGCACATACATGCATGCATTTGCATGTGCAGATGAAAATTTCATACACATAGCGACGAAGACTAGGACGACATCAACGAGTACGACGTCATGTGCCCCAGAGCAAAGTGGCAAAATAACATTTTTGATATTCAAAAAGGACCACAGTCATGCACACACGAAAATATCGCACAACTTCTGCGACCATCAGAACTAGTATAACCGGTCGAAGTAGGATACCACGAGACATGTCCCTCTTTGAAATGTTTTACATAGAGTAGGGGTTTGCTTTTTTTTTTTTTTCTTATAAGTTTTTTTCGTCCTTTTTAATTTTTACATCAATTTGGACGGAATGTGTGTGTGTTTATGGATATTAATCGCTAGATATGCAAAAATACAGAGGAATGCCGTAGTGAGAGAACGAGGTCCTTTCGCTTGATACAAAGAAACATGTAGTTCTACTATAATTCTCCAAGACACGAAACGACAATCTAAGAGTCTGTTGTAGCTCCAGCCACTGTTTTGCTGTCCTCGTATAAAAACTATGTAGAGTCACCCTGGTGGCGAAAAGTTTTCTGACTTGATGGAAAATAAAAAGCAATAAATTTCGTGATAAAACTTGCATTAGTTTTCCGCACTTGAGTTTCATCCTGGTAGCTTTTGTGGATGACCAACAACAACTAAATTGCCTGTGTCAATTTTTCCAACGATAAATACACCATGTGATTGTCATAAACAAGAACAAGTGTTCAAATAGAAAATCTGCGATCGAATTACATATGTAGATACACGATTTGAGCCGATGGAATGCAACCCCTAGCAGCATCAGAACAGGGTTCTATGTTACATTATTTTTTACAAGCTTTCATCTGAGTCTTTGACACACAAACTCGTGGATGGACATCCGAACTTTTGACAAATGTGAAAAAAAAATTGGCTCTGGCAACGCCATTGAAGTTTCTGACAAAGGGAGCACCTTAGGTCGTGAATGCATAAGGGTAGGTAGCTAGGCCATGAAAGGCCCTTCCCGATATTACTTGGATCTATCCCCTTAAAAAAAACGCCACTCATCTTATTAAAACCATTCGGAGCTCTTGATGAAGCTGAAGATACTTTTTTGACGTCAGTATGTGATAGGTCGCCCAAGTTGTCGAAGTGATAGGCTTCTAGATAGAGCTACCCTCTTTGGGAAACGTCAGAACCAGTGCAGAGGAAATGATGGATCCTTTCTTCCTCCTCTTCGTCCCTGCAGCTCCTGAAGAAGTCATTTGAGAAGAGGCCCAGCCTTCTGGCGTTAAGGCCAATGAGACAATGGCCGGCAAGAACACCAATGTCGGTGTTAATGAGCGACCTTGTGAGGAAGATCGAATTTTTAGATGAAGTGAGATTAAGCATAGGTCAGATCTTCTTGGTTTACGGCACGTGGCACCATTCCTAAATCTTTGGTTTGTCTAACTGATCGCGTCGTATTCTAAGAATAATTTACATGTAGCTAGTGGAATACTCAGATTCCTTCGTTTCGGCAGGAGGTCCAAAGTAGTACCACGTTTGACGAATTCATCGGCCTTACAGTTCCCTGGAATGTCCCTATGACGGGTACCCAGCATAGGTGAATGTTAAAATGTTCTGCCATTTCCATGAGACATGAGCGACAATCTGAAGAAGCTTTTGTTGCACCCGATTCCAATTGTAATGCCTTTGGATATCACAATGTGCCTAAGCCAGGATAAGGCTTCGTTGTTCGATAAAATTGCCACCTGAAAAACGCTACATTGGTCAGGTAGACGGAAGGAAATGCACAGGTTAAGTATAATCTTCGAAGGGATTAACCAGCAATTGTGGTGTCAAAAGTTTTTTAAGATATTATTGCCCTTAACCAACGCACACTTTCCTAGGAAGATCTTTCCGTTCGATACTTTCGAGCTCCACTGTGAGGTAAAAATGTATCTATTGCTTCCCGCACGAATTCTAACATCAGATGAAGTGTAGCAGCACGTAGAAGCTGGATAAATAAATTTTTTTTTTTTTACCAAAGAAGAATGGGACACAGACAACAACACAGAAAAATGTCCGTCATTCTTTATTTTCGTTTCTTTTTTTTTAACTCCCTTGTAGATTTCGCAAGTCAGGATATCTTCATGGAGTCGTTCTATCGGATAGGTGACTGCCTACGTGTATATGAGTAACCAATGTTGATTTTTTTCGTCTTTGTCAAGGAATGGGCACCATGAGACAAAACGGAGGAAAAAATCTGCTCCGACTGCAATTTAGAAAAATCGTTGCAATTGCAGAAACAGCTGCAGTGCACGCAATAAATCATTCATCGTCAGGGTTGAATGGTTATATTCCATTCGTCGTCGTCTCTTCGTTTCATCATCCTTTGGCGGGTAGTGAAAGCTTCCGTTTCTCTCTCTATCATGCATCTTTTGCTCTACACCGCCGTGTCGTCCGGCTGTGATGTCTTGTGCTATTTTCAGCTTGTCGTTTGTTTGATTGTTCCCTATTAATATTCACACACACACACACAGACGCATGCAACGTTTTGTGAAGGAAAAAATTTGCATATTCATGTGAATATCCGTGCACCTTTAAATGGCATATTTAAATGTAAGGAGGAAAGGTATCATGGCAAAAACGTTGTGTTGTAGGGGAGATAAAGAAGAGAGAATTGAACTTTATGCACCCTGGGTCGTTTTGCATGAGACACACACAGACAAAAAGTGGAGCGACCTTCGTATCATCTTCGTCATCATATTGCACTTCATCATGGTTTATGATTTATCTATCCTGGCACTATTCCTGGTGTGATAACAAATGAGGAGGTGGACTGGGCCTAGCAATCCTGTGGTGGGTAAAAACTGCAGAATTGAATATGCATATAAAAAATAAAGTGTACGGTGTTGTTATCGGTGATGAAGAAGTTTTCCCGATCACTTTCACATAACCTTGTTGCTCTGCAGGGATCACGTGCAAAGTGATGTGATTCGGTGAGAGGTGTGTCACCGATACTTGCAGTCCTGAGTTCAGTATAAATTTAGGATAGCCATGGTTGAGAGTTGGCCTGGATCACTTAAGAAGTAAATGGTCGTCTTTCTGGTTCTGCCTGAGGTTTGGGCAGTCGCATAAAAAGTGCGTCGTGTCCTCCTCCGCATTAACATCGCCACATCCTCTGCAGAGGTCGATCATGCTTAGTCACATTCTCCTTAGATACGCCGCCAGTAGGTTGTGGCCTGTGAGGATGCTGATCACTGTAGCTAAATGCGATCTGTTCAGCTTAAGTAATTCCTTTGTTTTTCATTTATTGAGTTTGACCACGTCTTTTTTGATATGCGGCATGAGCTAACGCTGCCATGTATCCCCTAATCAGGGGGATAATCCCCCATTTCCGGTGGATACTCAAATATCCTCCAATTGAAACTTATTATTGTACATTTCGACAATAGACATTTTCGAACGCACTCACCAAACTTGATAACGACAAATGACACCAAAAGGTTTACACGGGTCGATTTTCGCCGTGCGGCGGAACCTGTAAACCGCGCTTAAATCGCAAACGAGCGACAAATGCGGCGAAGTGTTCAGCTATTTCGATATTTCGCTTAGTTTTCGAGGTATTGAATCGAACACTAAGCGAAATATCGAAAAATTCTCTTAAATATTTTTTGCTTGGAACAAAGAAATCTGCAAGAATCAATCATCAGGTCTTGGCGTCCCGTGAACCGTAATTTCTTCCAAATATTTTCTTCAAAATAAACGATTTTGAAAGTATCCCCCGAAATTTTCCGCACTGATTTTCCGAAATCCCCAAATAACTCGAAAATTGGGCGTGACGGAAGTGTGGCCCATCTCTCAACGGCAAGTTTCCAGAAGTCCAAGTGTGTTTCTTGCTTAAGAACTTCTATAGGGGTCAAAACCGTGTGATCGACTATTACTTGGTTCAGTTTCGATACCTTGTTTCCCAATTCATCGGCTTTATCATTGCCATGGATGCCTCGGTGCCCCAAAACCCAACTGATTGATACATTATGGCTTAAGCTTAGTATCCTAAGCTGGCTGCGGCAACTCTTTACTACAAACGATTTGAGTATTGTGGAGCTTTTATGGCGGCCTGGCTGACGATGACTATGTTGATATTTATTCTCGGCGTTAATAAATAAATAGCTGGCGCAGCTCGGTATGACCCAAGGCCTAACTTCTCGCAACCATTCATGTTGTACGTGTTACATATTTCACACGAATTTGAGGGACCTACATTTTATTGCCGACTCCGAGCTGCGAATTAAGAAGCCATTTCATGACAGATTATACTTCCGGAGGCTTGTCAGTCCCCGACGAGAGGTGGTGCCGCTCGGTCAGCAGTCCAACGCACAAACCACTGAGCCACAGCGACCTTCTCGGGGTTACTGAGGATAGTTCTCTTGCGGCCGCGATTATCGCTAAAACTTCAGCGTGGAACACGCTGGGGTTTGAAAGTTTTAGCGACCGCTAAATGGAGGGTTCTCCTGAGTATATTCCGGAGCATACCCCTTTATCAACTTCCGAGCCGTCGGTGAAAATGGCTGTATTTTCATGATTCTTCCTTGGTCCCAACTTTCTCTTGGTGAAAAGGAAGTCGAGTTCGAAGTCAGGATATGGCATTGTGCGATCAGCTTTTGTTTCCAGCTTTGCCCGTCTAGCAATAGTGGTGTGAGCTATTTGACCGTTATGATTTTTGCTATCAATTCTTTAGTGTATAGGTAGAGCGATAGGAGTGAGAGTATCTTTTCAAGGGCTGCTGTCAGGGTCGTTCTTATGGCGCTCGCTGTGCTGATGCATGCTAATCATTGTGTTCTAATAAAAAACCCTTTTTCACTTCTAATTTACAATGATCTGATTGCATATTTAGTAGCCGCAAATTACAGGGCTATTAAATTTCCCAAATCATTAACAAATCTCTCAAAAGTACCAGTACTCGACAATTTAATTATTTTCTATGCAGTTTTACGAAAGTAAATTTGAATTATAGTTTGAAGCGGTTTTTCATCGAAAAAAAAAAAATAAAAAATATTTCATCAACATTCGTTAATAAAAAATTTTACGCTTACAACATGTCAACCCAATTAACTTTTAATATTTCATTTAACTTACTTTATCAAAATGAAATATTGTTGGCTGTGTAGCTATTGAAAAAAAAAAAAAATAAAGCCAAAGCCTGAATCCATTTCAGCAGTAGCAAAATAATTAATTGAACTTGATAAGCAAAGCTGGGTAACCACAGCTAGATACATATGTGAAATGTGTGTAAAACTCATTAGAGCGTTTAAACATTGAACAATTTTTTCACTTTTTGTTTAAAAAAAAATGCAATCCCGATGGCACTTTAAATGGCTAATTGGTCTATGAACACGGACCAAGCAACAGTTCAACGAATACAGTTTCATTCTCCAATAGATTTCCCTTTGTTCGAGAAAAAATTAATTTAAAATATTTTTTTTCCTTTTTTTTTTTTTTTAATTCCGCTATAAATATGAAACATACGAGACGGTGTCTCCAGTGACAACCACCCACCGACAAAAGTCTCATCTACCAAATTCAATCTCTTGGCAACCCTGCGGGCATCCACTGCAAATAAGACCTGATAAGTGAATAAATTTTTGGATATAGCATGATGTTCTCTGAGCGTATGGAGGACAACGGCACAGCCAACCATTTCGCAGGACTTTGGCGTCCTCAGGAAGGTTTCTTAATTATGTTTCTCATGAGAGATCCCCGAGGCATATTTGAGGAGAGTTTTGTCTATTGCCTCATCATTTTTGCCAGATTTTCGTTTCGTTTTGTGGCGTCGTTGTCGTCGCCTCCGCGTAATGTGTATTAATTTCCCCTTAGACCGTGAAGATGAAGTCGGAGGATATGGATTTTTTTTTTTGTGTTTCGTCTGCTTGTAGACCAATTGAGGGCGTTAAAATTACCTCAAACAAGTTGAGTGGACCGGACTAGGCTCGGTGTGTCGAAGTCATTTGGGGATTTTCTGTTTTTTTTTTCTTCAAATGACATTGTTCGTGAAATTGGACACTTTAATAAATTTTCAAAAAATAAAGAAAGAAAACACCGCCGGGGTAGTAAGGATAATAAGTTCATTGTGTATCGCGTTTCCGCCGCAGGTTGCAACTGATTGTGAAGTGATGGAAATTTAGACTCCACTCTAGTTGATTATACATACTCGTAGTTATAGTCGGTATCTAGAGAGGGAGGGGTGTATAAAACCCTAATTACATAAGGCTAATATACTCAACGGAACTTACGCTTGTAGCATGTGGAAATTACCATAAATTAATTTCAACCCCCTTTGAGCCGTCCCGGCCCGCATCGGAATATTTCGCAATTATGCGGGGTGTAGCGTTCAATCGAATGAAGGGAATGAAGGGAATGAACGCCTCCATATTGCCACCCTTCAAGCGTAATATTCAGGTGCAAACGAGTGTGTACATTTATGTGGGTGTGTGTGTGTGTTTACATAGAACCCCTTGCACCACTTAGTTAGATGATGATAGTAATGATGATGAAGGGTGGTGGTGGTTGTACACTTCTCGTGCCTCCGTCGAACGACTTTCATCGAAAGGATTGTGATAAAATCAGAGCAATTGCATAAAGAGGGTGCGATTTCCTTTGTGGCAGGTGAACAACAACTCTGTATTACCCCGTTGTTTACCCTCTGAGGTAAGACCGGGGGAGTAGGACTGATATGAATATAGAAAAAAAAAAAAAACGGAAGAGTATGCGACTACGCTTGGTTGGTAGATCGATAAACACGCAGTGCTAATAGTGCGGCAACAGTACTCTAGAGCTGCGTTATCGTAAATAAATTCTGACGATAGTTCGTGGGGGTGGTCGTGGTGGTGATGGTGATGGTGATAGTGGTGGTGCTGGTTTCGCTGTGTCTATATTTCCGTTAAGGGAGCACTATTAGCAAAGTAGTTTACCAGGCCATTTCAATGTTTGCTGCCATTTTGTGAAGTGGGTGTTATTTGTCAGCGGGAAGTCTTTCCAATACCGTTTGACATTTCAATTTATATTTTTTTTTTCCTTTACTCGAGTATTTTGACGTGAGGACTGTGTATTAATAGTTTTTTTGTTTTGCTTACCGTGATGTTGGGAGATGATCAAGACAAAAACATTTATACTTTCATTGGCCATTAAATCCGTATAAATATACTTTGTCACAAATACTAGCAGATAATTCTCAAAGAGTATAGTTAAAGCAATTAAACTCCTTTAACTTTACATATTTTCGAAAAAAAAGCCACAAAATATTCAGTATCTGACGAATGTGTCAATTTATATATATACACAGGTACGAATATCTGTAAAAGTTCATACCTTCGTTTTTTGTATTTGGTTCGGATTTCCGATGCCCCGATTTGCCCAAAGACTGATTTAGCTTGGTTGATACGTGTCACTTAGTCTGGATCCGCTACCACATCTGCGGCATAATATCAATTTAGCTCTCCCAACCTGAGGTCTCACATTTTTTCTTAACTATTGTAGAATTTCTGCAGTTGTCACCCGATGTTCTTTGACTGTACATTTTTTTAATGAATAAAAACCTTGGTTCTGCTTTTGGATCATGTTTATTTGATGTCTCACATTTCTTTCCATTAAGTCGAGAAAATGACATCGTCTAAGTGGCCGCCGCCAGAATTGAGGACCATTCGGGGCCGATTTATGGCATTTTCCATCTCTTGCCAGATCTTCCGCTGATAGGTCCTCGCATTCTTGACGGATATTCTCTTTGAGGGTTTCAAGAGTCTAAGGATTGCTGACATAGGCTCGTGACTTCAAAAAATTCCACGAAAAGTAATCTGGAACAGTTAAGTCAGGCAAGAGCCGGCCAGTCCAAATCGCCAAAACGAGAGATTAGGCGAGCGTACAGCTGATGCACTGTCTGCACTTTGTAAGGGAACATCTTACAATCTTTCACCAAAATTCTCTGTAAAGACCGCCGATTGACGGTCGATTCTTCGGGGTCCTCTGCGACATCTTCAGCTACAGCTGCGATATTCTCAGCAGAACGGCTGCTCCGGGGCCGGCCAGACCTGTTGTCCCATACTCTTCTAGGCGAGCGGCTAAACGTCGAAGTGTTTTCCCAGTTGTTGTCGGACGACCATCTGAGCCGAAATTCACGCTGCGCCAGCACCACCGACGCAAAAAAAATCGAAACAATTATTCCGCGTTCTTTAGGAGTATAGCGATTCATGTCTTGTTGACGTGTATTTTATATCTGTTTACTTCACACATGTCAAAGTAGAATTGACATTTGCCGCCATTTGCAAAAACTATATTGTATTTGAAATATTAGAATATGTTTTGGTTATAAGGTCTGTAACCGTCTCCACGATTGAACCTAGATCTGCTGGAATTTTCACCTTTCCTTCGGATTCTGTGTACTATGTTTATTTCAGTTTTAAGTAAAAGGTCGGAAAATTGCGAAGCCAAGACATCACGCCTTACATGAATCCTCATGTTCCTTTTGAGAGGGTCACAGATATGATGCCTTGATGAATGCCTTTACTTTGTCAGCTCGACTTCCCTTTGGCACTACTGGCGAAGTCTGACGAAAGTTTTAGTGAACAATAAGGTAACTCCTTCCATAAATTCACCATTGTCTAATGGATATCTTTAAACGTTCTGTTCAGGGCTTCAAAACCACATAGTCCTTTTATCACAGACAATGAGCTTACAGCCTTACAGCACTTGAGCCATATTGCTTTTCTTTGAGATGCTACTCAAGGGGTTTTTAAATGAATTAGGTTGAGGGAAAGCTTTATGGCGGCGTGGGTTGTTTTGCCTCCCTCTTACTGTGTTGCAGCGATCCCAGAGGATGCGATAGCCAAAGCAATGTTACCATCACTTTTTACTTTCACCCTAACAAGTTAATTAGGAAGAGTTTTTCAGTGCCCCGTGAGCATCTAAGAAAAATATCTGCCCAGCACCTGCCTCAATACTGTTGAGTAAACGTAAACGTAAAGCTGTTCATCCGTCAGTGACCGTTCACTACTCGACATCACTTCTTCCAAGGTGTGTGTTGGTTTCCTTCAGATCCTTCCGGTTTCCCAAACCTACTTCAGAACGTTTTGACTTGTAGTAAGAAAAATATTTATTTTTCTATTTTGCGGTCAGTTTCGAAATTACCTGAACTAAAAATGTCTCTATCTAGACTGACTTTCACAAACTGGTTCAGTTGAAGTTCGTTTAAGCTTTTATGCATCACTCAAGGTCTACATAGTTTTTGTTCCGTCTTAATTGGAAAGAATGGCTCTTCAAGTCAGTAATGGCCCTGCAAGTCGACGTAAATAAAAATGCTTCCACTCCCGTCTTAGATGAAGTGACTGAATATTAAAGTGCTTAGCATAATCTTAAGTTTAAATGGGTTAATGCATTACTTAAGCCGCATTGTATACATATCCTTCTCAGACCTCCGAATATTTCACTCTTCAAGTTAAAGACACTATGAAAGGCGCCCTCGGCTCGTAAAAATTGCGTCCTAAGAAGGTATTATGTACATTAAACATTGCATTCTCTTGCAGTTCACCACTTTACCACTTTAATTACGCCAGGCACATGCAACAGCCCAAAATCAATTTACACATGCGAACAACGATAATGACTGAATATAAAATTACTGATAATATCCTCTACATTATTCAAACCATCACAAATCTTCCCGTTGACCTTCTCAAGCCCACTTACTGTACACCTTAACATCCGTCTTCAATCCAATTTCAAACCGCATATAGCCAAGCAATCAGCAGTTGTAGCCATTCAATACCAATCGATGCGAAAGGATTACTTCACGTAATCCTCTGTTTGCATACAAACTCAACTATCAATTTGACTCGGTCGTCCTGGCATATTGCGCCACCCCTTCGCCTCACCTAATGCTGCCGATTATTGAATTAACTTTTCAGTGTTTGTTCGGTTGTGTCTCTCGATTCCTCAGACGTTATTATTTACTCTGGCCGTGGCACCGAGAATTCGAGCTAACTACCACGTACGAAAATTAATTTGAATTCTCAAGTAATTGGGTTTATAGAGGCCGCAACGAGAGTGTGTGGAACAGGCAAAGTAAGCTCCCGCCATTACTATGCGGTTCAAAATCTCACCCGACGACGTCGAAACTAATTCAATTACAGTCTAAATTATTGATTAAGGACTTACAAGGTTAGTAATGTGCCAGCAATTCTGCTGCACTTGATTTTCAACAATTAAATGGCGCCCGACAATTGAACAGTTTGCCTAGTGCTGGTGACAAATTAGCACAATTTGCGGAGATCCTTTTTTTTTTTCATATTATTTGCGATCCGTTGAGGACGTGTCCATTTCTTGATTAGCTAACCGCACTAATCAGGATATTTGCGGCACCTGCAATGAAATAAAAGGATAACGTATAGAATTAAAATATATATCACTGGAGGTCCTTTCCACAAAACCCACACACAGCAGAGGCAAGCTCGTTTAGTTTGTTTTTATTAAATGAATAAATAAATCTCAACTTGGTCGTGCTTTCTCTCTCCCTCTCTCTGACTAATTAAGGTACACGACATAGAATTGCTGCAGCTCCTTTACCACCACTATCATCGTCACGACCACTGCCTGTACAGAGGCTAATTCTTATTGATAAAATAGAAAAGAGTACATGTTGGAGAGCCAACTTTGTGCTTCACATTTCCTGGTTTATCCTTGTATAACATGCATGTATCATCTATAACTGCTGCCAGGACACCCCTCTTTAGTTATGTCCTCTTGCACATACCTATGAATTTGCTGTGTTCCAAGGATCCCAAACAGAGTGCAAAACTGTGTGTGTGTGTGTGTGTGTGCATGTGTCTGACTCAGGGCATTCTGTGGCTGGGTGCATGACGAGTTATTTCATTTTTCGTTATGTATGACAGTAGAGGAACGACGACAAGTGCTAAGGAGGCTCTTTGTCCGATTATGATTGTTGCGTGCTAAAGAATTTATTTTATATTGTTAAAACATATCATCGGTGCATGTATTGCATAGATGTGTTGTTAGTTCAATCAGACAACGACAGCATTGAACTTAAGCTACACTCGGATCTCTACACAATGGGACAATTTTCGTTGAATTGACCCTCGAGATAGGTATAGAGACAGAAGTGTTCTAAGAACTGTCATCGACAAACTTTGAAGTTTACTTACATCAGTCGAATATGAGTGTGGTATGCTTTCGCAAAACGTATAAGATGATTATGGCCAATTAAAACGAAAAGCGGTTGTTCACTTATTGGTTTGTGTAGTTGAAACTCAATTTTCTTTGTATTTTGACATCCGGAACAGTCACAGAGGATGTGGAAGTATGATGTCGACTGTTTGTCGAATCAGAAAATTGAGATGAAATTTCTAATTATATTCATGAGTCAATGATTTGCTTTTAAAAGCATTTTGGGCTTTGGACTTGGTAACCTGTATCGCCGATAAATTTAATGAAATTGGCGAATGTACTGGGTAGGAACAGGAATAGCACTGAAAGTCTTCAAACAATGACGTATCCAATTTTTGTTTGTTGGAAAAAGGGTCAAAAAAATGGTACCTAAATCACGGAACAACAATTCCAAAGTCAGCAGCAGCAGTCGCGAGTCTACGTCATTTTTAATGAAAAAGTAGTAGTAGCTTTCCCTTATTATGGATGACTCCAAATGCAGGCTACAACTTCGTTTTGGGGAGATGTCTTTTCTGTATTAGGGGCCCTAAATGCGCACTGCGGCCTATTAGGTCTATTGTGGTGGCTCGTATGGCTTAACCAGAGGTTATATTCGAATTTCGAATTTTCAAATTTCCGCTGGGTTGCGGCTCCTCTATATACGCACAGAATATGTTCAGCGGTCTCTCTCTGTTGTCCACAGAGCCGACAATGTCCCGCTAAAGTTCTTAACTCGTCTTTGGTGAGATCAAGCAAAGTTCTGGCCTTGTATAGGTTGGGGCTGGTGAACTTTTTCGCTTGTCTAGAGCCCAGTATCCAGCGTGTTTGTTAATCTCCCAACGTGTTATCTTGTTGGCTGGTACCTCAAAACAGAGCTCGGGACCAACGAGTGAGCAGCAAGTGCCTCTTCTCGCCAGGCCCGTTCGTTACACTCTAACCCTTCATGTCCTGCAATTCAGGCCACGGTAACCTTATTTTCCGACTTTCGAATAGGTTGAGACCGTCCCAGACAAGCTTGGATCCTACCGTATAGGATTTAAGGACTAATAGTGCTGATGGGCGTGAAGTAGCTGGTGGGCTTCTTTGCAGGCCATTAAGAGTCGAGGGATTCAACCCGATTTTTCGAGGATGTTTGATTGGTCAGCTGTGAAAACATGCAGTTACACGTCATAATTTCGTGTCATTCTCATTTTAGCTACTGGTTTTTAGGCCATCCAGGACAAACGTTTTTAAGCCACGCGTTGCTACTGCTACTGAGATGGTATAGTACACTGACAAATGGCTCTTCACTAAGGCCTCAGGCGTACTTCGTACTTCTAGGTTCTTTCTCCAGGTCAACCTCTTGTCTAGTATAAGCCCAAGATACTTGACTCTTCTGGGATGATTCTAGGATGAAAACATCAGCCGGTGTTTACTTCCCACTCTTTTTTACTTCAGCCTATACTCTAATTAATTATCAAAGTCCTACATGCACACATTTACACATTAATTTCACTAATAATGTGGAAGGTGAGTTTTATGGTCATGTGTCGGTAAGAGTGTACAACCTAATTTATGATTGTCTTCGGGGCTGCTAGGTTAATTGATAGTACAGTTCTCAATCAAAAGGACGGCGAAAGAAAAATTACAAACAATTTGGAACAAGGACACAATTAGCTAATTACACAATATACTGCAATGTACACACATATCCTTTGCAGGAACGAATAACATAGAAACAGACCAAAGAAAGACAAGGGAAAAACAAAAACCCATCACCGACTAAGGCGACATACATCCTTTTGGCTTTGTTCTTTTCCCGCAATCAAATACCGCAATTTATTTATTTTCTTACCCATCTACCTTTTGACCAAAAACACCACACACGAGCAGAGGCCTAAATCTCATTTATGTTCCCTTCGCTGCTATCCCTTCGTCCAGCACACATATAATAAAAAAGAAATCCAAATGAGATGAAAGGATACGAACGCAATAAACCGCAAGCAATATCAATATCTATTGGCAAACATAAATTTTCCAAAAAAGAATAGAACCTAAAAGCTGAAGACTCCGAAAGGATACGCAGAATACAGACAACAGGGGAAAAAAAAAAAAGACAAAAATGTCCATTGTCCACCACGATTGAAGGAACAAAATTAGGTAAACTCCTCATCGTCGCATCCTCGACCAACATAAGGTAAATCATTATGCTACAATGGTCAGTGGATAAATATCCTTCAGCACTTTTAGGTAGTTGTGTATACATAAAATGCCCACTGGTATTGTTGTTCGGTGTATTTTTCCAAGGATATAATATCCCTCTGTGTGTTTTGAAGAGCTAAGCAAAAATTTTAAAAGCTCAACCAATTACTGTCATTCACATGGTATGGAGCATATAAAGTGTTATCGATTTCAGTCAAGAAGCCAACATAGGAAAGGACTTTGCAAATTTTTTACGACCAAAGTACGGTGTCCTCTTCTTTTTTTTTTTTTTTTTTTGTGTTTAGGGAAATTTACTCTGTCAGATGGAAAAAGTTTTTAAATTTTATTGCATCACTTAGGATTTTATTACGAGTAGTATGTAGCCGACATGAGGATATTGACAATTTTACAAGTTATTGTGTATGGGCAGGTTTTTGCTTCTTTTCTTTTCTCTGTGTGTGATAGATGAGTCCCGAGAGAATTGGATTTGTGGTTGGATGGACACAGTTGCTTAAGTGAACTTGATTCGGAGAAAATGCTGTAAACAAATGCGAATGGACTCACTTATTGTAATGAAAGGAATGTAATAGAAGTTTCTAGGTTGTGCACCTTTTTTTGAAGCACAAAATTCGTCATAAGCAGTTTACAAGATCTATGTGTATACCACGTGTAAGTTATATTTTTCTTGGAAAATGCGTAATAGAGGAAGTTTCTTATTAGGAGTGATTACGCTGTAGTATTTGGGCCTTTTTTATAAATGTCTTCTGTAGAACCAAAAAAACATAAAAACACATACATGCGTACACATGCTATAGTCATGCACTATGTCTATATGAAGAAGAAGACTATACTGGAAAAACATGTCCTTGTATTTACTTACTTACTGACTTAAGGTGGCGCTAGAGTCCGGGGAGGGGCTGGGCCTCAACCAATAAGCGTCTCCACCCAGCTCGATCTTTAGCCAGCTGCCTCCGGTTTCGCACGTCAAGTTGCGCCGTCCCTCGGGTGTGGATTCGAAGATTTTCCGGGCCGGAGCATTGGTGTCCATCCGCTCTACATGACCTCTCCACCTCAGTCGTTGGAGCTTCAGTCTTCTGGCCAAGTCGATGTCGCTGTACAGCCCGTATAGTTCGTCGTTATATATCCTTCTCCACTCACAGTCTGTGCAGACGGGACCGAAAAACATCCGAACAAATTTTCTCTCGAAACAGCTAAGAGCAACCTCATCTGCTTTTGACATGCTTCTGCGCCGTAAAGCAGGACTGGGACGATTAAAGTCTTATACAGGGTCACTTTAGTTGTTCGAGAGAGGGCTTTGCTACTCAATTGCCTTCTTAGCCCAAAGAAACAGCGATTAGCAAGAGTTATTTTTCGTTTGATCTCAGCGCGGGTGTCGTTGTCTGAATTTATTGCGGAACCTAATTCTAACTAACTGTTTATTGTGACGTTCTATCCGAAACTTCGGTGTTGGGTGTCCTTTCTTGTTGGCAGGATATACTTCGCCTTGCTGTCATTGACCGCTAAACCAATCTTCGCCGCCTCTCTCTCAATACTCACGAACGCACCAGTGACATCACGCTGCGTTCTTCCGATTATGTCAATATCGTCGAATGGACTTTTGAAAGCGGAGAACAGGACTTGTGCCTCTGGTGTTGGGGCGTGATTTTTGCACTATTCGTTCAAGAACGATCTTGAAGAAGTCGCATGGCAGCGCGTCACCTTGTCTAAATCCTTTTTTGACATCAAAGGTCTCGATGAGGTTTTGACCGACTTTGATGGAGCAGCGTAAATTCTCCATCGTCATCCTGCACAGACGGACGAGCTTGGTACGGATGCGCCGTGCGAACGCTAAAAAATTATAAAAAAAATTATCTTGTTATAGGTGGCATAACGTTTGATCCCAAAACGAATCATAAAGTCCTATCTGTCCAATTTGTACACCTGTAGTCTATTCAAGAGAGCATAACTATAGAACATAATCTCATAAAATAACCTGACTATAACAAATGTGTCGTTGCTTTAAATGCCAATTGTTTGGCATGCTGTTTTATTCCTACAAAAGTCCTTAAAATCCAGTTGAAGTCTCATCTGTTGTTTCCCCAAATTTATCCAAAAACTTCTTCTTTGGCAAATTTAAATTTAACCAAATGCAGTGCATTGCCTTCGTTGATTAAACTGCTCCTTTAAACAAGCAAAACTAGGTCCCCCTCACTCGTTCTGCCCAAAACTAATTAGAAATTACTAAATATAAAATGGACAAAAAAATCCATTCATGTTGGTCCAAAATTAACCTAAATGAACTACGAGAAAGTTTTCTCTTTAGCAGCCTGCTGCAGAAAGTAAATACGTGCTCGGAGAACAGGACTTGTGCAATACAAAGTGCAAAGCCAAATGGGCGCCAACTGTTCCCAAAATTAAATTCAAATATTCGTAAATCGTTTTACACACAACTCGGAGGGGTCCGTTCATTTAAGTTCACCCAGACGAAGAGGCTCTTCTGTTGGTGTGTGTGCTTAAAGTTAGTCCGTCCTCGTCGTTTGGCTCTTTAAACCTTTTACTCTATTTGGTGAGATATAGTGTATTCCTTGTTGTAATATGCCTTTCGAATGGTCTACCCTACATTATACCAAATTTTCGATGCGACGGACTACACGTATGTAAACATGTGTCCACCGGGAGAAAGTAGCCAATTGGAGCCAAGTGTCTGATACCATCCTAGAGGTACGAAAGAGGAGTCCACTGCTCTCGATTTCTTAAGTTGGTGCAGCTCAGTTGCTGGCATCAGAGAAGATACAAAAATAAATTATGTACAGGAACCAAAAAAAATGACACAATATACAAAAACGAAAGGAAAAAAAAACCAAACAACGCAATCGCCTTGCATAGCATTAAAACTTTAATTTTCATCAGAAGAGAGGACCACCACAGCTACGCTACCATCTACCACTGTGCCACGTAGCACAGCGAGACAAGTTCAGTTTCATTTGGATGACAGTGTCCTGGCAGCCAAGAGGGAGAGTGTAACGCAGGGGTAAGGCAGCTTTGTATAAGGCAACCCTGATGGCTGAAACTTTACTGTTTTTCATTTATTTTTAGATTTTTACTTTTTTTTTTTTTTAAATATATGTACGTCCTCGACAGTAGCGTGGATGATGCTGTGGGGAGAAGAATGTATGCAGAGCCAGTTAAATGTGCATCTAGCATCCTTAACTCACATTACCGTTTTCTGTAATTTATTTTTTTTTTTTATTTCCATGCCATTTTCCTTTGTCTCATTTCACGGATATCCTTTTGCTGCAAAGAAAGACGACTACGAGAGACAAAACGAGAAAAAAAATGTTCACTCAACAATATCAGTGTCTTTCTAAGGACACTTTTTTCTTAGTGTTGTTGTTATTTTCCAGATATTTTTCTTATAATGCAGGTCCTTTATCCTTATCAGAATTTCCATTGTGCTTTGTGTGCTCCATCATACACACTTGTCCTTTCGTCTCTTATTTATTTATTTTTTTTGTGTGTATCGTCGTCGTCGGTTGTCCAGTGTCCTTTTTGGCGAAAAAACAAGGAAGTATCCGTGGTTGCTGGCAGGAGAGAAAAACTGACAACCGCGCGGCAGCAAAAGAGAAGAACAAAGTGGGCAAGGACTTGTTAATATTCGGGACGATATTTTCTTAAATTAATTCAAAGTTCTTTCTTTTTGCTTTCAGGTTCGTTTTTTTTTTCTTAATTTTAAGAACAAGCGGCATGGAGTGAGATTTTCTAAACGGCTTTCTTTGAAAAGGGACTTTCTTTGGGTTTTTTTTTCTCTGTTCCTTTCGCCTTTTTTTTGCTTTTAAGTATTAATTTTTGCGGACTTTTGTTTTAGAGAAACTAAGAAAAGAAAAAAAAAAAAAAAAACGAAAGGAGAGGACAATTCCTTCTTAATGGCCGTCGTTAGGATGAATTTAGTAATTTGTAAGATTGCGTTTTGATGAAGAGAATAAGTGTGTCTATTAGCAAATGCTGGCTATTTCCGATGGTATTGAGGAGAACATTTAATTTTAAAAGTTTTACTGCAAATAAAGTCGAATATACAATATTTTCTCAAAGAACACAGCTATTTCAAGTCACTGACAGTTGGCCTTTGCCATTTGACCCTTTCGCAATTTGAAATGAAGTGAAAGTAAGAGCAGCCTTTTACGTCTTTCCCAACGAAGCCGCAATAATTAATTTTGAAGCAATTTCTTACCCTCCTCCAGAGCAGTGATTAAGCGCTTTGTTATTTAACGCTGATAATAGGGAAATTCAAAGAAAAAAAAAACCTTCCGTAGTGGAGGTAAGATCCGTAAAATCTGTCAAAATATTTGGATCGAATTACAAAAATGAAAAAGGTTAACGTCTAGTTACTCTTGAAAACTTTTAAGAAGACGTCGCCAAAAACAGCGCGGAAAAGAACTTTAACCACAGAAATAGAACCAACCACGGAGATATGAGCTGAAAGTAAACGTCCGGGAAAACACTGATTCGAATGGGAAAGTCATGTTCAGACCCTATGCACGGAACGAGGCCGGAACTGACGATGAAGGTCTTTACCATTCGATCATTCAGGCTAATTGGTTATTTTTGCAGAAATGTGGGCTGTGTTTGGTTGCATCCAACCCTTTCCTGAATTAGATAAACTTAATGAAAAATTAAGGTCCTCCTGGACGTCCAGAAGTATGTAAAAAAGGCTAAAAAAGAATCCCTCAGGCGATTTTGCGACAATATTGCTGATACAATCTATGCATGCCTGCACAAAGCTCTTGTCTCTGACCGATCCACTTCTTTGGGTTTACTCACCAAAAAAAGATGGAAAGAGACTCTCAAACTCTTCACTTTCCAGGATCCATTCCAATGGATCCCCTCTCAACTAGACCATCACCCTAGGTAGACTGCCATCCGTATCTGTCGACAAGGGTAGACTGCAAAACCGCGAGAGATATCTGCAATGCTGGGGCCGCCAAGTGGGCCATCTCGTCCATGAAACCCTTCAAAGTCCCCGAAGATGATGGCATACTCCCAGCACTACTGCAACAAGGGGCAGAGATAATTGTTCCCACACTACCCAAGCTGTTTAGCTGTAGCTTAGCCCTTGGGCACCTACCGGCTGCGTGGCGTAGAGAAACTGTCAAATATTCACCTACGGCTGGCAGAACTTCGGACTCAAGTCCCAAATCCTTCCGTCCCATCAGTTTTATGTCATTTATTCTAAAATGCATGGAAAAGATGATTGAGAGGAGAAGTACTCTGCAGCTTCTCCCTCTGTGACACTCAACATGCACACCAACCGGGAAAATCTACGTGAGGCTGTGTAGAATTGAAACCTCCATCAACAGAAACGAGATATGTCTTTTCGCCTTTCTAGATAGCGAAGGTGTTTCCACCTGAACCTCTGACCAACCATAAGCAAGTGGATTATGTCCATGCTGAAAGGTAGAGTGATTCTTACCAACATCGTTGATGTTGAAATATTGACGCTTACAACGCCACTAATCTGGTCCCTACAGAACCTAGGGATTGAGGCCATCGGCTACCCAGACGATGTGGCGGTCATCGTCAGTGGAAAATATGAAAGCGCCGTTTCGGAAGTGCTGCAATACGCACTATCTGAGATACAGAGATGGTGCACCGAAAAAGAAGGCCACTCTGTAAACCCCATAAAGACGTTTATCGTTGCTTCTACCAAAATAAGAAACCTAAACCTTCTCATTCGCCTCCCTATCTATGGCGAAACCATTCAGTTCTCACAAGAAGTGAACTACCTTGAAGTAATCTTGGACTGTTAATTTTCGTGGAACCCCCATATCGACCGGAATGTAAGAAAAGTCACACGAGCAATGTGGACTTGTTGCCGCATCTGTGGCAACAACTGGGGATTAAGTCCCAAAATAATGCTCCAAATCTATACCTTGGTCATCAGACCTCTTCTGACGTTTCGACTTACCCGGTGTACAAAGGCAAGTGAGGCCACCACAGCCTTGAAGTTGGAACGGGGTGCTGAAAACTGCATGACAGGCTGCCTGCGTTTCACCCTGGCCGCCTCGCTTAACGCTATTGTCGGTCAACCGCCAGTTCGACTCCATATAAAAATGCAGACAAAACTCAGTCTGCAAGGGCTCTTCCAGCTGAACAACATCAGCTGTAAACATTCTCTTGACGGTCACCTCAACACGCTTTCCTCCCTACTCTAAAGTAGCGACTTCACCATGTCGTTGGATATACATACGTAACGAACTGCTTCAAACGAAACAACTCAGTAGCCATCCCCGAATAATGGTTGGATAAAATTCTAAACCCGTCCGTCAGGGCATGACCAAGTGTGGTACGTGGACGGCTTCAAAATGGACATTGCATCTCTGGCTGAAATATTCGGAGAGTCGTCTAGCACTAACATATCGGTTAGTCTAGGCATCAACTCATCGATCTACCAGTCAGAAATATTTGCCATAAATCAATGCACAAGCTCAAACCTGCTCTCTAACTTCCGTGGCAAAAGCATTTTTGTCTTCTCTGACAGTCAAGCTGCCCTAAATGCACTGAACGATAAAATCAAAACTAGTCCTAGAGAGAATCAAATTGGTTCTCAAACTAAGAAAAAACAACAATGAAACAGAGGACTCACTGGCCAAGATAGGTGCAACAACTTCTTGTCCCGAACCAGCCTGTGGAGTAAACAAATCCATTTTCAAAAGCTGCTTGAGGGAAGAAACCTTGTTCAAATCTAACACAATGATGGGTAGTACACGACAAAAATATACCTAAATCTGAGCAAACGTTGCCACTGATAACTAAAACGCCACCTACACAAGCTTGGTCTGTCAACGGACCCAACCTACAGACTTTGCTTGGAGAGCGACGAAAGCTCTCTCCACATCGTCACAGGATCGACCGCCCTCATTCATGTGCGAAAGTGAACCCTAGGCAGTGAATTCGTCTTACCAACTGCCTTAGTCACGCTCCATCCAGAGAAGCTGATTAGCTTCCTGACAGTCTTTGGAACAGAAAAAACGCCTCTAAAACATATGGGATAGCACAATAGGCCTATATGTGAGACCGCAGTGCAAGAGCGAACCAACGGCTCCCCACAAATAATGTAAATCTGTAGAGCAAATTCTTCAAGTCCATTCCGAACGGACGACGGAGCAAAAGACGATATTCATTTATATGACACATACAAGTGAAAAGGCAGACAGTTGCTTGAATCCAAAAAAATTGCGTTAAAATGTTAACAGATAATCTGCGTTGTATGTATTTGGGTATTCTCATGGCGTTACTCAAGGTCCTGCTGTTGGTTTTAAATCCTTTCAAGGCTTATAATTAACCAAAAAAGCGCAAATTTCATCCGAAATATTCAACAAATTTTGCCTAAAATCTCGTTAGCGTATACGTAACATTTTTTTTTTTGTTGAAATGAATACCAATAGCTTCTGCGAAATTCATCAAATCGTCGACAGCGAAGAATTTCTTATATTTCCACGTTAATTAATTTCTTCTCGAATTCATAGAAAAATATTATTTTAAGCATTATACAAATCTTCAAACGTTCTCACCAACCCACCACCACTTCGTCATCTTAACACCCACCCGCCGGAATTTTACTTTTTGAATTAAAGAAAATAAATAAATAGACACACTGTGTGTTACCTGACACAAATCTAAAGTAAAACTCCACGTGCCGAAGTTTTCCATCCCATTTCTATGGCAGTTAAATACACTCGCCCCAAAAAACAAGCCAACACAAACACACACGCGTCTCTCTGACACGGAAAAGGACGCGTAAAGCAATACCAATTTGCTCGGAAAAAAAAAAAGTCAATCAAAAGCAAGCATTTATTACATCATTAAATATTGTTCAATGAATTTGTCGGGGGCTGGACAAGGGTCCTGCTGCCGGTCTCTCATTAACAGATACTAAAGTAGATGCACGCTTCACCCATATTTACGGTAAATTAATTTCAACAATCAATATATCAGCGAAAATGACCTTTAAACGAGTAGCGCGCCCTCTCACCCGTCGCTAACTGCAAGGACATTATGAATATAATTTTGACACAGATTTTTCTCCACACTTACTCTGTCTTGGGGGTGTGAACAAGGCGTTGAGGAAATGTGGCGACACTAGAATCCATTAAAGGCAAACACTGAAAAACACATTTCGTCCTTAGTTAAGCGCTCGTACTCCTAAGAACTTGTCTTCGTTTTGAGTTGAGTGAGTGAATGAATATGAAAAAAAATAAAATAAAAATGTTAAAAAGGAAAAGAAAAATGAAAACCAGGAAGGATACTTTGAAAGAAGGAGGGTGTGGAACGTTCTATTGTGCAAATTGTGTCACGTTCCCTTGTCGCCTTACAGAGTATCATTATTTAATTTACCCAAAAATAATTAAGACGCTCTAACGGAAGCCAGCCGACATCAGAGCTAGCTCGTCTCCCACTGCAGTAAGTACTTCGAGTGCCGGTGAGTATCGTCGTCTTCTTCTGCCTTTTCTATCTCTCTCTCTCTCTTTCTCTCGCTCTCTGTGTGGAGGGCATGCCATTGTCATAATAATTTTTCACTTTCGTCAGTCGAAGGATTTGTTGTCGTCCCCGTATACCGCGAAAACACGAGAAAGCGAGAATAAGGTAAGTGGGGGTTATTTTGACAAAGATGTAATAAAGGACGATGATTGCTAGCGGATGTTCGCAAATGTGCGCGCCTATTTTTTCTTGAATAAATAATTTTGGAGCGATGCGGTGCCGTTTTAAATTCCACCCGCGCACTCGTAAAGGGTCTTAGTAGAAAATATTGATTTAGGCTCTTCGTCGTGAGTCCTTTTTTGGTGAAACCACCTTGGGCTACGGTACCTGCCTTATTTCGCCCCGATGATCCACACATTTGGGACACTCTGCAGGATGATTGATTTAAGGATGCCCACCTTTTAACAAATTGATGTTTAATTTCAAGTGGGCCTCTCCGGTAGCTAGAGAAGTTTGAAAAGTTTCCTTCTTTCAGTATCCTTGCCTTTCGGCGGGGTATGCTGTTTTTTTTTTTTCCAGAATCCAGCGACAACGTGTGCTAAGGATATGCCCGCCTGTAGCTCACGGAACTGTCTTTAAGTCCATGATGACGGTGATTAAATAGACAGGCACATGATTGAAAAGTTTATGCGCACAATTTTGTGACTGAAAAGCTTGGGGATTTGGGAATTTAAAGTTCAGGATCGGGTTCGGTGGGCTACGTGGATGTTGCTTCTTTTTTTTTTTTTGCCTTGGTATTAGTTAGGTCTTTTTGAAGTGGGGCGTTGGCTTTATTGATGTTGAATGGTAAATTAACTTGTTTAATTTTCCCCTGAGTGTCACTTTGATGTTTCCTACGTTGTTTCCCCGATGGATGAGAGAGATGTGTGTATACGCTACGCTGGGCGATGATATTGCATTGCAAGGTTACCGTCCCGGATGGCCTCTGGAGAAAAGTTTTGTCATTCTTTAGCCGAGGGGGAGATCTGCTTAAAATTCAAATTAATTATATTTTCTTGTCCTTTTTTGTTGATGTTTACGTTGTTTGTTGTTCGAGTATCGAGGCAGGATAAAGTTTTACGCTTAATTTTATGTTTGGCATAATATATGTATGTGTGCGTGGGTGTGTGTACGGAAAGCAGAGTTCTTTGATTTGAAAGTTTATCCGGCTCTGATGTTATGGTTGTTATGTCAATACGGGGTGAGGCTTAAGTGAAAAGGTGCTCC
Organism: Matsumyia berberina; assembly: GCA_917880715.2. Classification (NCBI taxonomy): domain Eukaryota; kingdom Metazoa; phylum Arthropoda; class Insecta; order Diptera; family Syrphidae; genus Matsumyia; species Matsumyia berberina. The sequence continues at coordinate 16,799,700 of OU862872.1, read as the reverse complement.
AACAGGAGAGTTTAAATGAGATTAATCGGGGAGAAATGGGTGCTTGAAAAATGAATATAAGCCTGTATATTGGGAAAGAGATTACTTTAGTTTAAGAATGTCGAGGCTTTTTGTAGTAGTCCCCAGTTGCCATGACGTCGTGGTAATATTGGCAGGTTCACACGTAACGCACATATCATTTTACAAGTTAAAAGCTTATTATGCATTTTGGGTCGAGTACTAAGTACTTCTTCGCATTAGTGATGTTGAATTTCGAAATTTAATTTCAAGGAAAGTAGAAAGTACACAGAAGGAAAGAGGGCAATACACACAAACAACACAGGTGTTTGCGCTTTAGTATCATTATGAAAGCCAAGGCGAATAGAGTTTTTGGAGGAAGATTGCACACCGGGCATATCTTAGGTCTACCAAGCCACAGCAGCTCCTGCAAGCCAGTCGAGCCTATGCAACACAACCTTCTTTCAATTAGTTGTCTACTGTCCCTTTCTACTGAGTGACAGGAATAATGCCGCTCAATTCTTACAGGGGTTCGGGAGCATTCCTTTAGTCTGCCTGCATCCAGGAGAACCGTCCCACACACAATTGTGTTTGTCGGAAAACCAATCGTCAATGGAGGCCCTGACCGAGGAGACGAGAAGATCAAACGCAGGTTTAGGTCCTGAGAAAACATCCTCTGAGCCCCGTCTAGCAATCTCATCAGAGCTCCCTGTGTGACCTGGAACCTAGACAAGAGTCAAAGAGTTCAGCCTTGCGACCGAATTCAAAGAGTTCTTCCATTCTTGGTACTGGTTAAAGGTCTGAGCAACTCCCTTAAATTTGCGCAGAAGCCGATGTTCTAGTGTCATAGCCTCAGACAGCATATCATGGAACTAGCGTTGTGAGATAAGTGTCGCGCATGGTCATAAAAAAACCAGTGCGGATGATATCAAAAGCTGCCCTATCTAAGACGATAGATTTTTTTGATAGTACAGCCCATAATGTAAGTATCAAGGGGAGGTAGATCAAGCAGAGCGTCTAGTCAGAAAACTTCCCGTGCAGAAAGCAGTCACATATTTACGCGAAAGCCACCGCCACCAAACAACCGACACATACATAACCTAGAATCGGTCTTATCATAATCTTGTAGACCTTTTTCAGTGATAAGCCCCATGTCTTGTCAACAACACCCTTCCCTGCCATAAAAGTTAGAGCGCCTTGGATGTCTTCAACTTGCTCTGCCCAGAGAAGTTTTTTTTTTACCTAGGATCACTCCTAGATATGTGACTTTATCGGAGATCTGGATGGATAGTGATGCCCTTTAGCATTGGCTGAGTCAGATCGGTCACAACCTTTACAAGCAAAATTATGTAGAAGGCAAATATTACGGTGCTTGTGCCTGCAATACAATAAGCAAATTTGAGTCAGATAAGATCATTACAAATCTCACTAACTTTTCATATTCTGTTGAACTCACCTACATAAGTCCTCCAAATGCTCTGCATTTTAAACAGCTGTTGTGTCAAACTATCTATTGCTTGAAACGATTTTCGTTGTGATGATGGTCGTTGCTCTTGGTCGACGTTGTCTATTAATCCCACTATCGATATTTGGAACTGAATCGGACCCAACTCATTAGCAAAAAGTGCAAATTCCTTTAACTACTGCTCTTCCTTGTCGAACGAAAAATAACATTCTTTATGCAGGACCTGTACAACATCCTCGTTCGACTCCATCCACTTTTGCAGTGCCTTACTGATGTAAAAAGGAAACTTCACATCCTCTCGTAAGTCATTTCACAACCTTTCAACTTATCCCCATCGATGGAGATTAATGTCATTGCCTTTGACGGTTACGTTCGAAGTTAATCCCGTCAAAACTTTCAAGCAGCACCCACATTGAAAAAAGGATTATGCCAAATATCTATCTTGACATTTGTGTTTTCGCTGCACTAAATTAAACTTACATAAGTGACTGAAATTTTAAATCAAAGTTAAAACTACAAATATTTCTTGTTCCGTCAAATTTTGTGTTATTCCCAACTCATCATTCTTCTTCTTTTCTATTTCAGGTGAGCGATCCAGAGCAAAAACCATTGAATCATGTCAAATGTGTGTGCGTGAGTGAGTACCGAACGACTTCGTTCCACATTTCCTACCCCGATAAATAAACGAACATGCAATTTAACTTTTAACATATCGATTTTCCCCCGCCAACACTTCAAATCACTGCGTCATGTTTGCATTCCTGTTCCTGTCTGTAAATGTGTGAAATATGCAATAAAACAACAGAGTAAAAGGAAAATACAGTATAAGGACACAAAACAAAAACAACCCCAACCCCATCACGCCATAACTCAACAATAACTCTTTATTTCTGATGTTTAAATGGTTCGCAAACAAAACACGATGCAGCCAATGATGTAAATTGGTCTGTTTCATGGTATGTCGACGTTTTACAACCTCAAGCTCACACAGCTACACATCGTCCTCATTCTATCTAACCTCGGCACGCAATGTGGGGATGTGTGGGTAAACCTCTCCTGAAACGGCACAACAACAACAACAAAAAAAGCGAAAAATAATAAACTATTGTTGTCCTGTTGCCCTCTTGCGGTTGTCCGAAAACAACTTTTACTGATATTTCTACAACGCATTGGGGAATAATAAATTATTTGGCGGCTTTTGCTCTACCCGTTTCGGTTCTACGCCTGTTATGAATCTATCACCAGGAGTATACAAAATATAATGCAAGGGTTGGAACATAAATCTTGAAACCACATCGACATAAAGTATCTGTCCTAAAGAGCGAGCCAGCGCCAGAGCACACAGTTCCGGAGTGTATAAAAGGACATAATGTAGTCATTAGGGAATTTTAAATTTCATATAGGAAAATGGAGAAATTTAATAGACCAGTTGAGTAGTGCAAGCAAACAGCGATAAGTTCCATAAGGCTAGCTATTGTTGACGGTTGTTTTGTGTTGGCAACTTGGCGTGATTTTCGTGATAACTTCTTGAGTGAAAGTCGAAGTTGTAGGGCGAGACACTGAATATTATTATACCAACAAATCTGTTGTGGTGACTATGGCTCAGTGGTTAGTGCGTAAGACTGTTGTGCAAGCTACGTTAGTTCAAGCCCCACAGTTTTTGTGGGACCACCTCTCGTCAGATAATGACAAACGTCCAGGAATATAATTTGTCAAGAAAACGCTTCTAAACTCTCCGTTCGGAGTCGGAGCTATTTTTTTTTAACGAATCTGTTTACTAAATTCGCCATAAATTGTAGAAACTTAGCAATAATTCATATTCTAATTTGGGAACTTTTCCTTCAATCTATTCACTGTCATTATATCGCTACCGCCGTTTGCGTCATTTGCATCCTTTTGCGAAGGCGATTTACTCTTATCTGAATGAATGTTTGGGCAGTTTTACCCCATTTGGTAGAGTTTGGCCAATCCGCTGCAACTTTTGGCTTCTATATAAAAGGTATGATGAATTTACAAAATAACGCTTAATGAACGCCTGGCGATTTAGCTGCCTTAAACCAACGTTTGAGGCGAATAATCTCAGATGATCATAATAAGCCATCAGCCATCTGTATCCACTATTGAACATAGGCCTTCTCTTAAAGTCTCTCTGGCTTCGATTTTCAGTTGAATTCATCCCATTTTCTGATCTTTCCTGATGTCATCGCTCCATCGAGTGGGTGGTCTCCATCTTGGTCCACCTTTTATCTGTCATACGGGCAACGTGTCCAGCCCATCTTTATTTGGCTACGTCTTGTGATGTCGAAATATTCCGCAGATTTGATTATTTTCTTTTTATTTGTTGGCCAAGGTATGTATACTCATGGACTTGTTCTACTTCGTCTCTTTGTTTCTCGATCTTATATACCATATTGAATGCATCCTTCCCGATTTGACTACAAATATCAAATTCAACTTCATATTTGATCGAGAAAACAAATCCCTTTCTCCAAAAATGCCCAGCTGGTTATTTGTGAATCTTCTAATTTTGATTTGATTTAAGTCCATGAAGTAAACATAAGCTATGTCTAGATTGCTAATATACGTTGTAAGACCTCATTCCTTCACAGCCTTGACATTTTCTGAGTGTCAACTCCTATGCTGAATGTCAATTTACCAACATTGTAGGGAAGTCATCGTCAAATTAACTCTTTGACCACAATGGCTTTCCTTGATGGCTATATAAAGTAATCCATTCTGGCACTTAGCAAGAACGGTCAAGGGAAGCCTTATCCCTTATGAAGATCTATGGCTGAAGATGCCTTCTCGCATTATGTTTTGTTTGATTTAATTGCTATGATCGTAGCAATGATTCATCCTTCAGTGTGAGAAGTGGGTAAATAAGAGCGACTACTTATGAGACGTGGATTAAAAAAATAGACGAAGCGATGGCCTCTCCACCCCCTTTTTCGCACGAATGGAAGGAACCTTCAATTGATCGCTGACTCGGAACGGCGAATTGAAAACCTTCTTCATAAAAATTGTTTTCTCGAAATTTTGTTACTCCCATACGAGAGGTAGTGCCGGAAAAAATGTTCGTTGGACGTGGGTGATACCAGAAACTCGCACAGTATTCCAAGGCACTAATCACTAAGCCACGTCGACTAAAGGACACTTCTCAATCTGTACTGTGGTTCAAAAGGACGTGGAAATGTTTTCCCTATTTTCCAATCTAATTCTTATCGACAGCCAGTAAGGAACATTGACAACTAGTACCAGATGCGAGCACTCTTTAGGTATCTATTGTCCGTAAAGACGGTCCTACTATTGCAACTTTCGACGTTGCCTCAACGTATTTTTGAAAAATGACGCTAAAATAAAATGAAATTACATTCTATTCCTATTTTTTGCATTTGCCTTGTTTCTTCAAAGGGCTTCCGATTGCTGCAACTACTTTCTCACTTAGGTCCTATACCCACTTATGGTTCCAAGGGCACGTACCACGCCTATCGCATATCATCTTCAGGTCTTCACTGAATTCTATTGGCTCTTCCACAGTCCTGGGGCAGGTTTTTCTCGGACGACTCCCTTTTGTTCTATCTTGGGTTAGCGCGCTAATTCATGGCTTGACTGGCTAAGTAAACTCTGCTTTTTTGCAGCATGTTTTTCTATAATTGCATATTGTTCATTTGTGATGCGTTTTGACCTGAAATAAGTAGGCAAATGCAAGCTTCATAGTCGTGGTTTTCACTGGCAAGAAAATGCGAAGCCCGTCAGTTTTTTCCACCAGAAATAGTAATGGAGCCTTGTCCGACACCGATTTGAATATTAAACTTCTCTGACAACTTACTGTCTTATTGGATTACTTTCTCACGGTAGCAACCAATTTGTCTGCAATACTAAACCAACATGATACCTGCTTATATATTTTTTTAGAAAATGAAGGAAGCTCCACGTAGTTTCTAGACATTGCGAGAGTACTTCAAGGACAGTTGAAGCGGGGCTATTTCCTGAACTTGATTGTTGTGGAAATCTAGTAGTTTCCTGATAACCTGCAGTTTCAGCAGTTTCCGGTCGGCATAGTATTGCCATCAGAGGCTGTGTTGTACTATGTGTAACTATTAAACTTTACGTCTTTAATTTAATTCCAAAGTCACTGTCATTGTTCATGTCTGAGGAATAGCTACTTTGCACATAATATTTTATTCCTTTTTTTGTCTCGCTTTTTCCTATAATCAACACACCATAAAAAATACAAACGAAGTCAACTCATCGCTTATATCTAGATTACTGGTTTTTTTATAAAACATTTTTTTTGTGTGTTATATAAAGGAGACAAACAAACAAAAAAAAAAATGACAAATGACAAAATTCTGTAAGGGAAAAACGACCGAAAAAAAAACATTACCCTCGGATTGAAGTCCTCCCTTTCCCCCTCGGCATAAGAATTTTTTTCCTTTTAATTTTTTTGTGTCACCATACTTCTACGAATTGCCATCGTTTTAATTTTTACAGGGAAAGCAGATTTACTCAAGCACTTTGCATAAAATCCACATTTTTCAATGTCATCTACGGGACCGCTGTCCCTCCAAGAACCCAGAAAAATGTGCCACAAGTGTAAGAGTAAGGAATTGTCGAGCTCAAAAAAAAAAAAAAAAAAAAACAGAAGAAAACAAAAACGACACGAACTTTAGCAGTGGCTTTAATTTATGGATTTCTGTCATGGTACGGTGTGAAGCAACGACTGTCTTCCCAAGAGTCCCGAATAAAAGAAATCCCCTCGGTTGTAGCTCACAGATGAGAATTTTAATGTTATTGCACTTCAGTTGTTATGATGAGCTAACAAACTGTCTCGGCCTAAAACCTCATTCAGTATCAATTATGTTTTGGAGCGTGACTGACATGATTAATTGGACGGTCGCCATAATCAATTATTATTTAGGAATTAACAGAAAAGTTTTGTGTTACACGGTATTGAATACAAAATTTTGAAGCTCAGCCACGGTAGAGTCTGGGGATTTTCTCTTCTAATCCCACCCTTTCCCTATTACTTGTGAAGAACGTGCATCAGCCGGGGAATAATTCTTGAGATAAAAACAAAAAAAAATGGTAAGCGAAGGGATCTCAAACCACACGCTGCTGGTCCATAATGGCTGTGGAAACACACGTTATTTTTCCAGTCCTTTTTCCATTTGCGAAATTTTTTGTTGATCATGTATGATAATCATGTCCACGATAAACAATATTACACAGAAAAAGGGGCTATCATATAGTAGTGGTAAACTTTATCAACCAAAACACTTAAAAATGTCGATCAGCTGCGAAAACGGATGTAAATTCTACTGCAAAGGCATAATACTGGCTGTAGAGTAGGCATGGCTTTAAGAGTTGATCGATCTGATTTATGACTTCAGGAGGTTGGAATCAAGCCGAGAATTATAAAAGCATCGGCAATACCATAAATATCCCCAGTTACTCTAGACACCACCCTCGAATGCCCTCAAAACCTAATTCACACCACTATACTAAAAACAATTCCTTCCCGTCTTCTCTTTTTCGGACAGCTAGGGTCCGCTTTCTCACATGAATGAGGGCGGAGCATTCTGTGATGATGTGAAGAGAGCTTTCATCAAACTGTAGATGCCGTTTTAGTCGACAGTGGCCATTTAAGATACCGGTTCGAATTTTAAGGTGGTTCCTGTTCAGATTCGGAAGACTCTTGGGATAGATTAAGGAAAAAGTATTTGGTACATTTCTGTCCCATACTTCTTATCCAAATTGCGTTGGATTTGAGCAGGGTTTGTTCCCACATCTAGCTTTTAAGGAAAGGCACACTCGGCTTACTTTTACTAGACGCCCTATGGAAAATTTCCTAGAAGTGATGAATTAAACTTGTTGTACCTAAAGATCTGAAATACTTTCCACAACAGTTGTCGAAATGACCCTAAGGCGCTAATTTGGTTGCTGGCTAGGTTACACCTCTTCACTACTTGTACCTTCCCTTGCTGTGGCAATGGATTTAGGTTAGGTTAGGTTAGGTGGCTGTCCCCGCTTAGGCAGGGACACATTTAGGCCAGAATGGCCCATTGTGATACCACAACGAAGTAAACCGGCTTACCGGCACCAGGGAACCAGAAAATGTGGCATAACTACAACAGAAGTGGGCAACCGTAGCGGTGTTAACCCTAAGATTTGAACCATTTCGTCCCAGAGATGAAGTTCCTTATCTTTTGGATGTCTAGTTCAGCAAGATCGTTAAGATCATCATAGAAGTATTCCCGGAGGGTTCTTCTTCTAAGCATCGCAAGAGCAGGACATGTACAAAGTAAGTGGGTCTTGGTTTCCTCTTCCTCCTCGTCCCTACAGCTTCTGCAGAAATCGTTGGAGGGGACCCCCAGCCAATGGATTTACAGTAGCCACAGTTCCCTTAGAACATCTTTAAAGAGTGAAGCAGAGAACTATGCATACTTTGAGCGGAATTCGGGATCCCATCTCAACTGGGATGTTTCGTGCAACGCTGGACAAGACGCGATTCAGGCATTAAAATGCACCACGTGACTTATTCCATTTCGAGCTAGAAAACAAGTTAGTTTAGAAGATACTATCGTTCACAAATCCATTCAACGGCTTAGCTAACAACTCCCAATCGGTGTGGTATACCAAACACGCCGCCGGTGTGGGTATCTACGGGCCAAACTTCAAACAAGCAGTCTCTCCTGGCTGCTCCATTCCAGTCTTTCAAGCAGAGGTATAATCAATTGAGCTCTGCGTAGAAAATGAATCAGACGCAACCTCCGAAGAAAACAGATCTTAATTTTTTCTGACAGTTAGACAGCGATTAAAGCCTTAAGCTCTGTTCATTTTCACTCCAAACTTGCCTGGAGCTGCTTAACCACTCTTGAGAAACTAACTCTCTTCAACAAGATATCCATTTATTGGGTTCCAGAACATAAGAGAATTCAGGACAATGAGATCGCATATGAGCTCCTCAGACAAGGAGCCCAATCTCCATTGATGGGCCCATTCTCCTTCTGTGGGTTACCCACAAGCCGCATCAAGTTGGTACTCAATCCATGGGAGGTCAATAAAGGGCTCAAAAATGTAACTCTACTTCACGACTTCTATAATCCAAGACGTTCATCAAACCCTTAAACATAAACAAAAGCGAAGAGATTCTCGCACTAAACAAAAATGACGCTAAGCTTCTCATGGACTTTCTCGCTGTACATTGTGCACTTAACAACAGTAGGAAAATGCGGAACATAATTTGTGCGAGTGTCCCGCCATAGCTTGTTGCAGACTTAAACACTTACTCAGTGGATTGAACATCCCAAAAACAATCAAACATGTATCCGCAAGCACTATCCTGAGATTTCTCCATGACCTCGATCTTGATCAAAATTTTTTTCGCTTGTAGGGTAACTTGCTTGACGCAAAAGATCTTTTTTGTCGCAGTGAACTACCAGTGATCGCCAGTTAGACATGAGACCCACAAGCCCTAGTTTGAGTCACGAATATCAGAAAAGATGTCTTCCTGCCCAGTCCGTGAAGGCACCAATCCTTGAATAATAAAGCAAAATTTGTACTCAACTAGAAAACTGGCACATTTAGAGCATTCTTAAGCTCTAAACTCTGACTTTCCTCGAGTATTTTCGAAATTTCAAAACCGCGATCAATTTGAGTATTTTTGAATAATTCTCAATTTTAAAGCATTCAATGGCATGGGTACCCTCAACAGTGAACATGGATTTACATAGAAAAACAAGAACGCTAGAGCCATCCGCAATTAATACGACCAAGAATAATTTAATTAGAATAGAACACAAATATTCCTGATTACCTTGCATATCCATTTCCCAGAGCCAGACATATATATAATTGGGTTAAAATCGGAGAGTCCTTTGAGGATTTACGAACCAAAATCAACAAGGACACCACTAGGACTCACCATAGATGATAGATAGATGACTGCTCACAGGCCACCACTTTGATTTAATAAATGCGAAGCGTTGCCCGAAGTGCATGACTGGAGCTTGCATTTTTATCCGCCCACATCAAAGTGAACCCCACCGAGGCAGAGTGTAATGAGCCATAGTCACACTCGGTGTGGAAAGAGAGTACTCTGGACTGGAACTTAGGAGCCTGCATCCTATGGCAAGTATACCTTTCCCATTTGTCGTAATTTAATTTGATATCCTCGTGTGTTGTCTCTCGGTTCAAGGATATGTATCAGCGAGAAATGCATTTCAGACTTTCAGGCAAAGGGATTGCAAGTCAACGGTAGGATATAACCACCAAATTCAACTGCAGGACGACGAGTGCTGCACAGACAAAAAAAAAAACTCTCACACGACCCATGCGAGTAAAAAGCTTAAATATCAAAAATTCGAGAAAAGGGACACGAGTTCCGCCTCAAAGAGCAAAAAAAAAAACCGTATGCGAGGATAAAAAAATAATTCATCAAAGTGTCAAAAAATTTTTTCACCCAGAGATAGATTGATGGTTGGGGTACAGTTGTTGGATGAGTTGTTGTATCTATCAGATAGTTTCTGTTGGTGCTGGAGAGCTAGTGAGTGATGAGATCTGGATGTGTACGCTCGTGTGTGTGCCTAGTTAGTGGGGCTGTACACTGTCCCTTTTTTTTTTTTAGTCTGACTGTCCTCTGTTCTATGGTTTCGACGCAAAACCCAAAAGCTGTTGTATGGAAACAAAAGTTTGATGTATGTTTGGGGTTGAATGTCGACTGCCACAAATCAAACATTTTTTGGAATGACATTGAGTGGGTCCTATTTGTGATGTGATGCTGTGTTAAGATTCCTTTTTTTGTCCTTCACTTTTTTTTAGTACAGTTTTTTGCAATCGATTAATCTGAGTTTGTTAAGTGACAAAGCGGATGGATGTACGTATTGTAATTCATCAGGATGAGATATGATTTATTGGAGGAAGTTTTTTAAAGCGATTTTCTAAATAAAGTTTCGTGCTTCGATTTAGTTGATGTGTTGCTATGGTCTATCTGGTTGTAATGAAAAAGTTTTTCATCATCATCATCATCATCATCATCTTCCAATGGCCCGCTTATCCACTATGAGGGTCGCGGGTTTAGGGAGCTTAAGTGGACCCTCCACATTTGCCGATCTTCCGCCATCGACTCTAACTCATCAGGGGCAATCCCCATACGGGTAGAGGTGAGATTTCGGACTTGGTCCAGCCATCTCAACCTAGGCCTGCCCAGGGGACGCCTACCCGATGGCACGGATTCCATGGCACGTCTTGGAAACCGAGTTGGGGACATGCGTTTGACGTGCCCAAACCATCGAAGTATGGATCTCTCCGTTCGAAGAAGTAGCTGCTCGACATTGAGTGCCTCGCGTACTCTGGTGTTCCTAACCCGATCTCGTCGAGTCACCCCAGCAATACAACGAAGAAATCTCATTTCGGCAGCTTGTATCCGCGATCTTATTCTTTCGGTCATTACCCAAACCTCATGACCATAGGTGAGGGTCGGAACAAACACTGAATTAAAGACCGACAACTTAGCTTCGATGCCAAGTTCGGCCCTCCTGATAACAGATTGACCAAGCTGTCTCAAAATTGCTCCAGCCTGACCAATCCTACAGGATAACTCAGTATTGCTCCTACCATCACTCGTGAATAGAACCCCGAGATACTTAAACTTCTCCACCTGTTTCAATGGGACTCCACTAACATGCAGAGTGCATTGAACAGGTGTTCTGGAAATTACCATTACCTCTGATTTGTCCACGTTTACCTTCATCCCAGTTTCAACACAGACGGCGACGAACCTGTCTAGTGCGCGCTGAAGTTCGGTCTGGGTGGACGTAAGGATGACCAAGTCATCAGCAAAAAGCAGATGACTTATCCTTAAGTCTCCCAATTCGAAACGTTCCTCACCAAGGCTGCGCTGTAACATCCAATCCATATACACTATGAAAAGGAGAGGTGACAGAACGCACCCCTGGCGAAGTCCAACGCCCACAGTGAAAGGTGTCGACTTAACGCCGTTCACCCGAACACAGCTCTTACAGTTAGTGTACAGAGATTGAATGGCCCTCAGAAGAGAACCGTCAATCCCGTACTCCTGCAATACACTCCAGAGTTTACCTCGAGGGACCCGATCATATGCTTTCTCCAAATCCACAAAACAACTGTAGATAGGTTTGGCATACTCCCAGGCCTTCTCAAGTACCATTCTGAGAGTGAACAGCTGGTCGGTTGTGCTTCTACCTGGACGAAAGCCGCACTGCTCATCGCCCAACCGGGACTCGACCACAGCTCTGGAACGCGTTTCCAACACCTTTGCAAATACTTTTCCGGGGAGACTTAAAAGAGATATACCCCTATAATTGGAGCAATCCCTCTTATCCCCTTTTTTAAAAAGAGGAACAATCACCCCAGTTTGCCAATCACTAGGTGTTTCACCGCATTCCCAGGCCACTTTAACGACACGAGAGAGCCATTCCACTCCCTCTTTACCCAAAGCCTTGAGCATTTCTGGCCGGATTTCATCCACACCAGCAGATTTGCCGACTTTTAGCGCTTTAATCGCCAAAGTCACCTCCTCTACAGTGGGACTATTCTCCACCCTACTCAAAACCATGGGTCTGCCATCCTCAGTGCCCTGTTCGGGATTGAGCAACTCCGAAAAGTGCTCGCTCCATCTGCGCAAGATGTCCTTCTCATCGGAAAGAAGTACACCATCTTTGGATTTGACTCCTTCGATGATATTAAACTTCCTTCCTCTGAGACGGCGGATGGTCTGCCAGAACACCTTGTTTGCAGATCTGTGATCACAGTCCAATTTCTCACCGAACTCCTTCCAAGACTGCTCCTTAGCTGCTTTAACAGCCAGCTTGCAAGTTCTTCGCGCCTCCATGTACCGGTTCCGAGAAGCTGAATCCCCCAAGTGTATCCACACCTTGAAGGCTTCCTTCTTCTCTCTGATGGCTTCTTGAACTCCGGGTGTTTTAAACCACGCAGTTCTTTTCTCACCACCAGCCGCCACACCGAGCCGCTTCACTCCGCAAACACCTCCTGCAGAGGCAATGACTGCTGTTGAAAACAACCGCCATTCTTCCTCTACATTTGTCGGAACAGTTGGAATTTGTTCAAACCTTTCGGATACCTGTCGTGCAAACTCCTCCCGTATCTCATCGATCTGCAAACTCTCCCACCGTATGCGTGTCACCAGCCTTGGTTTACGCTTTGGTAGGACAGGTACTTTATCGTTGAGATACAATTTGCACAACACTAGGTGATGATCAGTTGACAGTTCCGCCCCTCTCACAACACGAACGTCACAAACCATCCTTTTAACACACGATGGTACCACGAAAAAGTCTATCAGCGATTTCTGCTGAAGACTCCGACGGTACCATGTGTATTTATGGATATTTTTGTGCGGAAAGAAGGTGTTCATAATGGACATGCCATTTGCACAGCAAAAGTCCAACAACTTCTCTCCGTTCGCATTCTGATCCGGGTCACCGTTCCTCCCAATCACACTTCCCCATGTCGTTACGTCCACACCCACGTGAGCATTGAAGTCCCCCATCAGGAGATAAGAATCCATATCTGCCACCTGTTCTAAGGCGGCATCTACTTCATCCAAGAAAGCTGCATACTCCGACTCCAGATTCGGCGCATATACCTGCACCAGAGCCAGGGTTGACCTTTCAAGCTTAATCTTTAAGATCGCAACTCTCCCTCCCAATGGTATCCACTCCAGTACTCTGCCTGCCAGCCTGGGACTCGTGAGTATCCCCACTCCCGCCTGAGCAGACATTGAAGGTGCTACTCCTGACATGAAGAGTTTCCACCCATCCGAAAGGTCCACAGTTCTAGAACCCCTTTGCTTTGTTGAGGAGATACCAACTATATCTAGTCGATATTTAGCAGCCTCCCCAATGAGCTCAAGGTCTTTTCCTGTGAGCGAAGAAATGTTCCACGTGCCTATCCTAAGTCGATGCCGTTGTCGAAAAACCGAAAGTCCACTTATGCCCCCCTCGGGGCATAGCGCATCTCCCCTTTGACCCCCGTAATGGTTTGCGAGACCATTGCCGGGAAGCTCGTAGCCGTTTCGGGTTGAACCCGGCCGGCTGCCGAGCGGGACAAGCCGACCACCAGACGCTCGCATGCTGCCACCCTCTAGGCCTGGCTCCGAAGGGCGCCCTGGCATAGCAGGCTTGGCAATATCCGAGGCCATGTGTCTCCGTCTTGTCATCATTGGGGGGGTTGCGCTTCGTTAGCCATATCTGGGCAGTACGGGTAGCTCAACTATAGCTACTCTACCCGCACTCCCCAGACATGTTGCCCGCCCCCCACCGCGAGGAGGTCAGCTGCACGAGGGGGCTGAAAAAGTTTTTGTGTTACAAAATTTTGTCAGAGTTTAGGTTGAATTTATGTGCTGAAAAGTTTGTTGAATTTTTCGGATGATTTGTTACAAAATAGGACACACAATCGGGCTGACATTGAATAGAATGTTATGCAATAAATTGCAATAGCTTTACATGATTTCCGTCAGTCAATGAAAGATTATCACAGAGATGCAATAGTCCATTGTACTGCCGAAAAATCCGTTTTACTAAAATTTCATAAAGGTTATAGTACTCACGTAATTAACAACAACAATCAGCAACTTATTGTGAAAGCAATCACCGACTAGCTCACTAAGCTATTGACATAAACCAGAATGGCACAATTCAATGCCGATAACAGAAAGTAATTTAACTTTTCTCGGCTAAGACGCATCAGAAATTCTGAACACTTTTTGAGTATATCAGGAAGCAATAGTTGCTTTAGTCTTAACTGTAAAGCTGTCCTACTTAATATGGTAACCGTCAAGCTGCCTTAATGGCACTTGTAAACCCAAGATCCAACTCGAAGTTGGTAAGGGAACGAAAAAAAAAAATCAATGTCCTGGTCAACCTACTCTAGGTACCTGCTTACTGCAACATACCTGGGAACGAAGCTGCGGCTGAACTAGCTAGGAGGAGACGTCACCACAATTACAACCGTGGGGATGGCCCTAAAGGTTCTTAAACCACAATGAAACTTCCTGGAGAGACTTGCAAACCTGCAAAGCGGCCAAATCAATAATAGAGCGCCCCTGCTGTCGTCTAGCAAGGGGAACCCTTAATCTAGGTAGGAGGCAAAAAAGACTGGGCCTGTACTCTGGTCACATAAAGCCGAATAAACATGCCCACAGACTGGGACTGGTGCATTAAGAACTTGCCCGGGATGTGAGGAGGACGAGGAGAGCCTCGAATGCTTTCTCTAATATTACCGCGTCACAGGGGCGCTAAAACACAGAAGCCTAGGAAGACATGTTCTGCCCGGGCTAAGCTCTCTTAGGCAATTAAGTTTCATACAGGACGTTTCGCGAATCTGTAAACCCCATCCGACTCTCTATACCATAACCCATAACCCTTCACTTACACCCTCACCCCTACTCAATTCTTCTCCAAGAGATGCTACAAAAGGGAACACAATGGGCGCAAACGGTAGCCTACATGACGAGGTTGTTCCCAATCCCAACCTCCTAAACCAACTAACCAACTAACTTTGGAGCTGTGAGAGATAATATTCAAGAGGCTGTTTACGTAGGTGCTGCGATATAAAAAAAAATGAGATTGGTAGATTCTGAGAAATCCTCCTTTGAAAACTCATCGAGGTTTTTTGTCTGTGGTCCAATTTTGAACTCGAAACCAAGCCGAACTGAATAAACTTATCCTTCTGACTCCATCTAGAACTGAAAGTGACAAAGTCATAGCATGTATGGATAACATTGGTTTCCACCCCTGACTTTGATCCATGTATAGGCTTCTGTCTGCTGTGTACTTAACACTATTTGCAAATCCCTGCAGTTTTCCGGTTGTGTAACTTCAGACCGTAGTTTTGGTAATAACCTTAAGACTATGATATATTTCTTATAGTCAGGCTGCGCTTAAAGCATCGACATCCCGCACTGAATCTAGGTCCGTCAAGTGCGGCTACGATATCCTACAATCACTTGCCAGGCACAACAAGGTCAAGGTTGGTTGGGTGCCCGACCACCAGGGCATTATAGGCAATGAAACTGCGAATGAGGTGGTTAAGGCCGGTTCGGCTTTCGCCCTCTTGGGACCGGGAGTCTTCTGTGGAGTTTAATTGGGCTACCGCCGCTTTTTTTTTTTAACAACTGAGAACACCAATTTCGGCAGCCTATCCGGGCTTAAACTTATCAAGGCCTTTTCCTGCAAGGAAGTTCTAAAGCTAGATATGGCTTTCTAACCGGACGTTGCGGCCTAAGATATTAATCTCAACAAAAATAAACTTTGTTCGGATGCAGACTGTCGGTTCTGTTTGGAAGAGGAAAAAATCTCTGGAGACATTCTCTGTAAATATCCGGTACTCTGCTGGCTACGTAGACGGATCTTTCATAGGAAATTCTGTTCGTTTGCCAAGTTTAGAAACTCGGCTAATAATGACATACTCACCTTTATTAGGAAGGTAGTAGACCTATTAGGCTAAGAAGACCAGTGACACAGCTTGCTACGGGGCAGTGTCAGCCATAAGAGCAGGTTCTTAATAAAAATAAGAAAAGAATCAGACTATGTATGAGATCTAGAAAAAGAATCTAATTCCTTCTGGTTAGCCAGAGAGAATTGCGTTACCTCTCGGTCGCTATGGCCGGCACTGGACAGATCCTCTATCCACATGCTCACTGGAGTTATCACAGAAAACTGTGGAAAATTGAGTCCAACGATTTATGCAGAAGCTGCGGAGATGAATAGGTGGTAGAATCAATTCAACATCTGCTGTGCCACTGCACCGCCCTGCAAGAACAACGTCTACGAGCATTAGGATCAAGGTTCTTTGCAAGAATAGCAGAGGTTACAGACTTAGAGTTAACGGACCTACTCAGATTCTTAAAGAGTACTAACTGGTTCACAAAACAGCCAATAAAAGGACAGGTCCTTAGGCGGTCCCAGGAACCAGACTGCTGTTCCCACAATAATAAAAGGGTACTCACAATGGACCTTCAGGTCTTCGAATGAAAGTGATGAGGCCTATCTATCACACACCCTTCGGAACCTAACCTAAGCTATGTATGAGATTATTACCGCTATAACTTTCACTATTATTTGTGGCAATATAGTGAACCTTATATGTTTTAAACGTACCTCCAGGCCGACTATTTCAAAACAAGCGAACCCATCAGCAACATGTTAGTACTTTACTCTATAGGCCGCCCACTCAATTAAAGTTTACGTCCCTCCACTTCCATCATCATGATCATATACAAAAGGGAAAATCCATAATCTGGAAATATGACTTTCAAAGCATTCACAATCAATGTTCAATATTCACCGAATCCGAACAGGATACTGGAAAATTCAGTGAATGTTTTCAACATCACTTCAATGAAGAGCTGCCCATGGCACTGATCTATTGTCAACTTCCGAGTACATTTATTTTCACTGAACAGTTAAATTTACATTAATAAAATAATATATAATTTTTCGCTTCTGTTCTTCCTCCAATATTTCGGAAACAAAAGGACTGCACA
This sequence comes from Matsumyia berberina, assembly GCA_917880715.2. NCBI lineage: Eukaryota > Metazoa > Arthropoda > Insecta > Diptera > Syrphidae > Matsumyia > Matsumyia berberina. The sequence continues at coordinate 16,782,691 of OU862872.1, read as the reverse complement.
ACACAATACAGGCAAAATGATACAATAAATAGGTTAAATAAAAATTTGTTAAGTTAATGCAGGAAAAACCAACACCAGGATTGCCATTGTTATATTCATTATCCATCTTGGTACCCAGAACCAGTTACACGGGTCGATGACAATGCAACGGCTGCCATTGCAAAATAATATTTCATTTTATTCTGATTACAATAATGTGATTATTTAATTTTAAATGCAACCAACAATGAATATTATCGTTTGTTTTGTTTTACTTAATAATTACTTATCTGCTTTTTCTTTCTATCGGTTTTATTTTTGGTATCGCTACTCTGGCGAATGCGTGTTATTTTTCTCCCCTTTTGTAAGCGAACATCCTTTTTTTTTTAGTGAGGCTTTGAAAATATTGTTTCCTTATGCCACCTTCGTATGTGCCCGGACTCGGTGAAGGTTATTGATATCGGGGGAGAAAGGTAATAAAAAAACGGTTTCATATTGACGTAAAAATAAATTGGTGATAATAAGTCATTTTATGGCGGAAAATGTTGGAAAAATCACGTTTAATGATGTTTTTTTTCCCCAGTTTTTATGCTGAAAAGCATTCGGTTTTTTTTTTTTAATTCTATGGCTGTGGATATGAGGCCCTGAAGTTTAAATATATTCTGAATTGGGGGGTTGAATGAGTTGTTCCCTTTCTCTCTCTGTCTTAAAATATTGTGAAATATGTTAGAAATGAGGGCGTACAAGTCATAAAGTTGGTTTTTTTTTTATGGAAAATCCTTAGAGCACGAGCTTTATCTACTGAAAAGTAGGCATTATCCATTGTTTGTTGGTGTGTCAAAATGGCGGTAGTTCTTTCCACTGTGGTAAATGCACTTAAACTGAGTTTCTGATAAGAAGTAAATTAAGGGCCGCCCCTTGCGAGAACTTTAAGGAAGGAGCAACTGTTAGCCTCTACACTTGAAATCGACCAAATTTATAAATGACTAGCTGACACCCGCGACCACGTTCGCGTGAAAAGACGTCACATTATACCCCATGTCCTTTTCCGGGTTTCAAAACATTGATGAGTAATTAAAGACTTTCAATTTCTCACATAAACTTTGCAAGACCTCCCTGTAAACAACATTCCTGGTTTTCCTTTCTAGCTCAAGGATGACCAGCCTATCAAGTCAATTGACTCTGAGCCCGCTAAGGGAGAAACAGTCCACACCATCCACTTCTTCAGCACACAATTATTGGTGCTGTTCGCTGAGTCGTGTATTTAAGTGAAAATAGTTCTTTCCCTCTCTCAGGAAACGCAATTCCCTTCAGCATGATGAATAATTAGTTACATTACATACAGGATTTTTCAATAAGAGCGCTACAAAAGTTTTTTTAAATAAAACAAAAACGGTTTTGGATATCAATGAAATTCTTTATTCCTGTGAAAGTACGTTCGATGCCATTATGTATGGACCTCGATTTCTTTTGCATGGCCACCACGGGCACGCTTGCAGAAGTCCAGACGCTGAACCCAATTTTCGACGGTTTTCAAGCATAAATCGGCCGATACTGCTGCAATTTCACGTTCGATATTCGTACGAAGTTCATCAATCGTCGCTGGCTTATTGGCATAGACCATAGACTTGACGAAGCCCCACAGGAAATAGTCAAACGGCGTCAAATCGCACGACCGAGGCGGCCAAGCGACTGGACCATTTCGTGAGATAACACGTTCTCCAAACATGGTTTCCAATAAATTGATTGTGACATTCGCTGTGTGGCTTGTGGCGCCGTCCTGTTGGAACCACATGTCCTCCAAGTCCATATCATCCAATTGGGGCCAAAAATATTCGGTAATCATTGAACGGTAGCGATCCCCATTCACAGTAACGTGCCGGTCTTGATCATCACGGAAGAAGTACGGCCCAATGACGCCGCCGGCCCATAAACCACACCAAACCGTAATTTTTTCGGGATGCAATGATGATTCATGGAGTACGTGTGAATTGCTGCCTGACCAATACCGCATATTTTGTTTATTGACGAAGCCATCCAGCCAGAAATGAGCCTCATCGCTGAAGATGATTTTTCGATGAAAATCCGAATCATTTTCAAGTTGTTGCTCAGCCCAATTCACGAATATACGACGCTTCTGGTGGTCAAGCGGCTTCAGTTCTTGCGTCAATTTAATCTTGTAAGGATGTAGGCCAAGATCTTTTCGCAAAATTCGCCACAACGACGTCACAGAGATGCCCAACGCTTGAGAACGACGTGTGAGAGACACATTTGGGCTTTTTGCAACTGAAGCCTCAGCGGCAGCAATATTCTCGACACTACGGGCACTTCTTTGTCTCACTGGCACGGGAACATTTTGTACTGTGCCTGTGGATTCAAATTTTTCCACAAGACGCTCAATTGTTGATCTGCTAGGACGATTATGACGACCATAAATTGGACGTAGCGCTCTTAACGTTGAGGCCACTGACTCCGAATTTCGGTAGTAAATTTTAATAATTTCGACTCGTTGTTGGCTCGTATATCTTTCCATCATGAAATGGCAAACCTTACTGAATAGAAATGTCAAAAAACCGCAAGAAAAATATGGCGTCGTTTGCTGTCCCTGTCGCTCTACTTTTGTGGCGTCCCTATTGAAAAACCCTGTATATTCTGTCAGAAAAACCAATCAGACCTACCATAACATCACATGGGTTACTCGGTACATTTATTCTTCCCTCCTCTTTCCATCACCAATATCAAGAAACACTTCTTTCAAGTCACGGCAAAGATGGATACGCATGTTAACTTTCAAAGAGAGGACTTCGACATTAGACTATCAGATTGATGACTTGAGACAGGGCTTCACTCCATTTGCTGTGTTCCCCGTGGCACAACAGGCTTGGTCTGTCTGAAACCACCACTCAAAAGCAGTATCGGAGCATCCTATTTCGATACACAATACCTTTCTATGAGCCATGGTACACTCATCCCACACTATAACTTTGGCTTCTCAAAGCACCTGAGCCAAGTCACTCTTACATGTTACAAAGTGTAGACTCAGAATGACTTAGGTTGAGATACTTTGAAAAGGTGGACTGACCCGTCATGTCTTCTTTAACCAAGGTAGCTGCAGTACCTGAAGAAGCAATGGAAACGGCAATGCCTCTGACTATAGTTGTGCATAACTAAAAAATGGCTTTAACGCCCTGTATTTTGGCCCACAATTATAATTTTGGAAAACGGTAAAACACGTGTCTATTTATTTCTGTTCTTGAATATACTCAAATTTCAACTCCAAAATCCGATTTAAATTATTTTTTTCATACAAACTTCAACACCCTGTAACACCCTGTAGAAGCTGAATTTCAAAATGTCCATCCTTATTCCTTGTATACATCATAAAAGGAACCTCTGTGCAAAATTGAAGCTTTCTAGGTCCAAGGGTTTCGGCTGGGCGTTGATAAGTCAGTGAGTGAGTCAGGACTTTTCTTTTTATATATTGAAAGAAAAGAAAGAAAAAGAAGATTGAAGTGGTAAGCCTCTAAATAGTTTATAGTATCAACCTTCACTAATGTCTTCAAAATAGACTGTGGAGGCAGGCAGGCATAATTTCAGAAGCACTTTATTCGAACACTTTCCAATCAATCAGTGTACGTAAGACTGGTGTAATCGAACTCAGATGAAAACAAACACACTGCCAATGCCTATGACATTTCCCTACTATAGCTTTTAGTTGCTTGGTACCAACCCTCCGGTCACCTTTGCAAATTTGACAATTTCTGACGTTGAACCATCAGATAGTTCTTCGATAGAATTCGAGAAGAATTTGGCTATGTTTCTATTTTTTAAATGGTTTTCGAAGAAATACCTCGGCTAAGTTCGAAGATGGGCATGGTCGTTCAAGAGAAGGGCGGGTTACGTCCTTTTTTCATTTTTGAAAAGGTGCAATTCACAATTTAAATAAATCCGAATTTTCGGTTTCAATTTTTTAGTATTATTATAGCAGAAAACAGTGAATAGAAACCGTTTGCTATCAATTTTGGCGCCATATTGGATCCGACATCTTGAAATTTTTCGAAATTGCTCGGATTTTGTTGAAATTAAAAATCCTTAGACATCTTGAGGTAATTAGTACAAATTCGTTTTCAAAGTGGAGATTTTTGTCAGCTATTTTGTGTCCGCCATCAGAATAGAAGCCCTAGCGATCACATACAAAATCCACCTACCTCTTGCGGCTCTTGATGGAAGGTTCATTTTTTTTAATCCACTCGCGTTTCAAAGCGTTATATATGATGTCTTTCACACAGCACGAGCGAGATGCAGTGGTTCGAAACTTAGGTTGGATTCAATGACGTCCAACGGTGATGTCCTGACTAGCTGGGAACATTTGTAGTACTTGTTATTGCTATAATTCATGAGAATTTTTTTAAATCTCCTTATGTTATAATTATGGTCAGCTCAATCAACTCTTGAAGCCATGACACTCTACTGCCAGTGTTTTGACTTCGCATTGTGTAGAGTCGACATCAGCTTTAGTAGTTGATCGATTTTATTTATTTTTAAGAAGTAATAGCGGTTTGTATAGAGAAAATGGGTTGAGTCCTCATGAACCTCTTCGTCACCGCATCCCCTACATATGTTGTCACCATTCAGATGTAATTTCTTTGTGTGATATCTTAGCATGTTGCGGCCAGTAGGCACTCATACCACCACCGACAGCGATTTCCTGTCCGTTTGTAAAATCTTGCTGATTTTTTCTTTGTCATATTCTGGGCACAACCTTCTTGATATTTCGCAGGTGGTTAGTGAATTCCACCTGTTATTTGCTTATTTTAAGGTTTTTTGTGCAATTTTTACCATTAGATTGCAGAGTGGAGGTTTGACCGTACAGTCCGCTTGATCTCAGTCCAGTGCTGAACCCAATCTTGGTTTTTCATTACCTGGTACCCCGCTATGACCAGAAACCCAGCACAGTTTAACATTGTGCTGCGTCCTAAGAACCTTAAGCTTTTCGCGACAGCACTTCACAAGCCTCAATGTTGTCTGCTTTAACATTGACATTAGTTGGGCGGCACTTGTCACAGCTAGGACCTCCGCTTCGAAAACGCTGCTGTGATCTCGGAGGAAAGACCTGCTCCTATGTATGCTCATTTTTTAGCCTTCAGTGTAGATCGATTTGGATTTGTTCGACACTTCATTCCTTTACCATTTTTTGTCTGCTTGGAAAGGCCCATCTAAGGGTCTCTCTTAAGTCCAAGTACGAGAGAGTGTAATCCGAGTAGACATTGCCGACCAGATGATTGCCTAGTATATCTTGACATGTCTATGCGGATTCGGTCTCCAGTGTTTCGACCGACCGATTTTGAGAGCACTCTTTGCTGAGGCATCCTGCATGTAGCGGTCTAGAGGCAAATGGTTAAGAATTACTTCCATCTACTGCGTCGTCCCGCTATTGGTGTTATTCTCATCGCTTAAGTTGTTCCAATCCAATCTTACCAGTCCATACCAGACCAGTCTTCCGTATGTGAGTATGGTTCTAACGATAGCTGAGTATATCCATAAGCTTATTCTGGGTCTGGATACCCATTTTTCCCGAAAATCTACTGCAGGTGCCTTTTTTACCCCTTCTTTAATATTTAGCTTCCAGTTTAGCTTTTTGTCACTGAGACCTAAGTATTTCGCGCTTTCGGACAGCTTAAGGGATCAGTGATCGGAAGCTTGAAAGTATCGTACTTTTGTTAATAAATAGGGGGGTCAGGGTTTAGACATGACCCGGTAGAAAGAAAGAGCGTAGATTTAAAAACAATAGAGAGTATATAACATAAACCATAGCAGTGGAGACCCGTTCTTGCGGACAGTCTCTTTTAAGTGGCCAGAGTCCGTATCTTTGTTGGAGATCGTGGATTTCAAGAATATGACTAATTGAGTAATCCAATTCGATGTATGTACCTAGATTACCCAGTGATTATGTTTTATTTGTCCCGTTTTTGTTGCACATATGTATTTTCAATTATTTTCGTAAAACACTTACGAACGATCTACCCAAAGTCCCATAAATTCCCTTTGTTTATCAAGCCCTTGTCTGACTTGTCTATACATTAAAGGTCACAAGTTAACTTGTAAATGTCTCACAATTAACTACAAGTGCAAATAATAATACCATGTAAGCTATCAGCCAAAGTGCTCCAAAACCAATTTCAATTTTTAATTTCCTGACATATGCCACACCCGTGTTCCTCCACTTCAATATCAATGACTATCAATCGGCTAATGGCTATAATGTAATAAAAGCATGTACATAAAGAACTCTTAATGTTCACATTACGAATTTAATGGGTACTTTTCGATTGTTACACACTTAGACATACCATCCTCCAGCGCACATACAAATAACTCGCATTCAATTGTAGCATGAGCGACCCATTTCGAGGACGACTACCCATTTGACTTATGGCACCACTAAGTGGTCCAGACAATTGCCTCTAAAATTTAAAAAAAAAAATCTCTTTTCAAGGATGTGCTCCCGCAATCAACAGCATGTTTTCCAAAATATAAACATTTAAAGAAACGTTACGAAAAAAAAAAAAAAAAAATTTCCAAAACTTTCCTCTCAAATTACTTTCCGCACTTTCTGAGCCATTTCAACTTTACATGTAAATATGTGTGCCAAAGTGGTTAAACTAAGAACTACAACTACTTCCTGGAACAGCACCAGAGCTCGGATATCAGGTGCTGGATAAGGCAGAACTTACCTTAACGCTTAAATTGATACAACAAAAAATGCGCTTGTGTGTGTGCAAGGATTCAAAAACACAAAAACAGCGAGGTTAACTTAAAGGAAAAAAAAGCAGCAAGAAGGGATAAATAAATAAAACTTCAATCTAACTGAATTTTTTATTTAATTTCAAAACTGTTGTAGGTTTGTCGTTCTGTAGTTCCTTGACTGTTTGTCCTTTTTTTTTTTTGAAGTCACGGTGTAGTTCGGCTGCTACCACTAGGTCTTCTTGGGAGACCAAGTGCACATTCACTTTATTTCGAAAATATGGTTTGTGGATTACTTTTCCGCCAGAGAAATGCGAGAAAAATTGCAAAACAACGAGAAACACACTGTCTGAGGATGCCGATGCCGGTTGAGAGTGCGAGACGCAAAGGGATCCTGGGAAATGGAAAATGTTTTGCATTTTAATTTTTCTTCTTTTCTCTGTTCACTCGATTTCGGTTCCCGGTTCCCTGTTTTCTTTCTTTTTTTTTTTGCTGCGTGTACATTCTTTTAGATTTTCTTTCACATCTCTTCCATTTCTCATTTCATTTTTGGTAGCGCGGTGCTTCGTGGTGGCTTTGGTACGAAGGCAAAGGATGGCGAGAACAACTTTTTGCATTAAAGTATATAAAACCAAAAAAATATGTTTATTTTGCCGCGGGGTAAGTTCACCCTCCGCCACCAATAAACAAAGAGCGCTCGCACACACCCACACAGAGAGTCAATTCCGAAAACAGCAGAACGAGCTACAAAAGCAACACACGGATAATATAAACATTCCACACACACAGTGAAGCATAGTAAACCCACACTCAATCGGAGAAGTCTAGAAGTGGAGCAAGTATTTCATCTACTGGCTGATTCCTTGTGAGAAAGGAGTGCGTGGTCGGGGCGAATATGGCCCCCGCACTATGCAATGAGTAAAGCTTACAGGATTACGGACAAGGATTATACACATACACACACAAGAGGCGAACGTGCATTTGCCTGTCTCCTTCCCCGAAAATTGTATTTATGAAGAAACTCGATAGGAGTCTCCCCTCCAGAGCACAGTCCCTGCATATCTTTGGAAAACGATCCGCCACGCTTCATAATTTCCCATCCAAATATTGTTCATCCGGCTTCGTCGTCGTCGTGGGTGTATTCCCTCTTTTTGTTTTTGTTCCTTTTTTGCGGAAGGTTATCATAACTCAAATTCACCGCCCGCAGCCTGCCGCTCTCGTCTTCGTTCCATTACCAATTTGTATCCTTTCGCTGAATTCATGTGCATAGAATTCGAACATCCGTGTTACATACATACATACATCAAGCAATCTCGATCGTTTTATTTATGTTCTGCGATGGTTTTCTGAGCCTTAAGTTCGCTCTGGGAGTGCGGTGACGATGGGGTATCCTGATGGTGACGATGCACTACAACATCACATCTATGCACTACCACGGCTGATGCGAGTTCACATCCCATTTTTGTGGGTCCCAGTGCTGGTGATGCGTCTGGGGTTGCCTGCTGCTGTTGCTGCTCCTGACAATGACAAGGAGTGACGAGGATGCAGCCCTACATGCAGCTTAATGCATATGCATGTTCGAAATAGCAATTCATAAATAAACAGTGGCGAGCAGAGAAACCGCATTACATAAACTTGCCAAGTGTTTGTGATATTTACTGGAAAGCAAATGCGGTGTACACTTGCAAACACACACACACACACAGGGAGAGTCGATGATTCGTTGTTTTTGTTTGCCAAATGTTTTGATGGCGTCACAATCCATTTTGAAATCGCTCATAAGAGCACTCGCCAGGGGATATGTTTTACTGCGAGAGTGTAAGCGTGTAAGCATGTAAGCGTGTAAGCTCATACGAGAGTATAATTATGTATTTACGGTCATGACTTTTCATAAGTTTATTGCAGTGTGACAAATTCGCACTCGTATAATCTCATGATGATGACGGCAATGAGGTGTGTTTACTGACACACCGGTAAATTCAATCAGAGTTATGGTTTCAATGGTAATTTACTAATTATTATAATTTGGAGCTGCCGTTCTAACCGAATGAGTTCGGGGATTTTTGCAGTGTAGTCCGTGAATTTTCCATTCATCTGCAGCATTTTGTACATACTTCCGCATTTATGTGCATTCCTAAAAAAAATAAAACACATTTATAAACCTTATGTACCTTTCGCTATTGAATGCTGAAGTTTTATTAAGCTCTGTTAAATGATTGTCGAGATTGAAGCATTTATAGAGACAGGAAGGCATGTCTCAATTTTTTAATTATACAGGGATAATATATGTACATATGTTTGTGCATACATATGTTTGATTATTCTTTCGGTGAATGACTTCCTCCTCATCTAAGGATGTTACGTTTTCGATTCTCAGCTACATGACATTTTCTTACATAGTTCTGGATGCAAGTTTATTGTTTAGAGTCCCTTCGCTTGTATAGGGTTTTTCAATAAGGACATAACAATTTTGTATTTAAATTAAACATAGAATAATTGAGATATGGGGTTGAAATTTATTCCACATGTAGTACACATGTTAAATTTTAGTATGGAATTCGATCTCGATCATATGACCACCGCGAGCATGTTTGCAGTGATCGATTCTTTGGAGCCAATCTTCCACCACTCTTCCATACAGAGATTTCCACTTCCTGTGAACGGCGTGGAATCGACTGATTTGGTTCATTTTGAACAGAGGCACTTACGGCTGCGATGTTTTCGGTACTTCGACCGGTGCGTTGTCTCACTGGTTCATCCAGTAGTAAATATGTTGACTCGAAATTGAAAGAAATTGGAGTAAGTGTTCTTAAAGTTGCGATCACTGACTCAAAATTTCGGTAGTAATTTTTAATAATTACTGCTTCCAGTTCGCGTCAGGCTCTATATTTTTAAATGGAGATAGTCAAGCAGATGCATTGAACATTTTATTGTCTAATAAGTCTTATATTTTTGCAATTTTTCCATATTTCGTGAACTTCAGTGATACTACTGATTCCAATTTTCGATGCACCCCGATTTTTGATGCATGTCTTGAGCTTACAAATCAGCCAACTCCTGGACAGACGTTATATGACCAATTGAACAGCCATAAGGGCCATATCCTCTAAATCCACATCCTCCACATTGGTAAGACAAGGTGCGAAGAAACTTGCAAATCTACCCAGCCTTTTTTTTTTTTTTGTCACTCTTATCAAGGTCACGAAACATCGGGGCATAGGTGCCAACAGGGGGCCAATGAATTGGACAGTCGAGGGTCAAATCTTAAATCTGGTCATAAGAACTAGCAAATCTGGTTGCCAAGGGTCGACATCAAATGCGTTAACTGTGTTTCAGGCACGCCAGCCTTCCATCTGCTTTAGTCGTTCTTACAATAAGCATTAAAAGAAGGCGGTTAACTTAGACAAAGGACGTTGAGGATAGCTCAGCAAGTGCATCGTCTCGCTTAAGGGTGCCTAAGTCATCTCTAGTCTTTCCTGGATAGAGCAGACTTTTTCGGCACTTTGAAAAAACTGTCTGTAGGGGAATACCATCCGAGAAATCATCTGCTTATAAGACCATTGACCGCTGACACTTGCGTAACTAATACAGATTCATGTCTTAAAACAGGATACAGTCAAACGAATTCGTTCGGGATTTACTTCTATATCATCTTAACTTTCCAACAGAATTCAACAAAGTGGAGAGAGAAGTGGTCAATTGTGATACTACAGGATCTATCACTTACCCAGTACTGCTCTGAGGACAAATTGAAAAAAAAACTGTGCGTTTTGCACAACGAGTGACTTTCTGACGACACTATACGCAATGTGACCGAGATCATCGAAGAAATTACCTTAGAAATAGAGTAGTCTTCTATTGAGAGACTATTGTTTGTATGTCAGGTCGAGGACATCTTCCTGTGTTTTCGGTAAACTGCAGGATTTCACCATTCACTTTGTGTTAAATCGGCGCCGCTGAGGTTTAATATTCCAGTACGTGTACGGAATGCGATGCAAAGTAAATTAACGCTTAGATTGCTGCTTTGCAGTCAGAGTCAATGCCTTTGCGTTATCTTTGTGTGTGAAGTCACATAAGGACTTCCTCAGTCTTCAGGATCGCGATTTTCCGCTTGAAATTCTCTAAAGTACTCTACAACTCACCTACTGTGCACGTGCGAGTTAAACTTGTTGTAGGCAATATACTCCCCCCTCCGCTTCATTTGCTTTATTGGAATCGCCTTTAGTTTGTTCTTACAATAAGCATTAAAAGCATTGAGGATAGGTCAGCAAGTGCGTTGTCTCGCTTAACGCTGCGATTCCTTTATGGTGTTCTCTGTTGTTGTTGTGCATATACATACATATGTAGGACTCTTTAGAGTTGAGATTCTACGAAAAGAAAAGCTTTGCATACAGAAAGTATCATTTTTTAAAAAAAAAGTGTTGTCTTTATAGAAATCTAGCCGCAGCCGAAAACTACTATTCCCTAAGGTTCCAGATAAACAAGATTAACCCTCTATTGTATTGCCATTGTTAGACATTTCGTAGTACTACCCAACCACACACCACAACACAAATAATTTAGTAATCGTTTGACACCCTCTTGACCACTGACAATCAATGGCGAGTATTAAGACATCCTTCAAAGAATTACAAACCGCAATTGAATCACTCCCATCATTGCACTACTATTCTTTCCTGGGTCTTGCTCTTCATGTCCACATTTTTTTTTTTTTTCATCGTCTTTTTGATCCCACCGGGCGGCACTAGCACCACCGTTTCAACAATGTAGTAGATCATGATTACTATTTGCTTGGCAGCGGAATAGAGTGTAGTCTTCATATACCCATAGATGACGGCGACAATGGCTGCAACGATGACGCCAAATACCCATACCTCCTCCTGTTAGTTGGAAATTTGTGACGTTTGATGCGCTTTGGTGGCTGCCACAAGCTGTTGGACTGTAACTTCCTTCTGCTTATGCATATTGTACCCATTCAATTCTTTTTTTACGTTGTCCTGTCATCCCTCTGTTATTACATACGTGACCCCCGCAATTGTCTGCTGATCCTATCGTCATTAGATCCGGATACTGCACCAGCCCCAGCAGTCGCATCTAAATCATGTGTAGGACTAAGGATTGTAATTATAATTTATTTTGTTCCATTTATTTGGCCAAGATGTGTGTGTGCGTGTGGGCTGTTCATTGCCCTCGATGGAGGGATTTGCTTTCTGCTTTCCGCCTTATCCCTGCTTCATAAACTTGCTATGGTGAGGGGCTTTTCTTCATTTTCTTTTCTCCTTCGCCGAGCATGTTACCCAGCCTCCAGTTGCCGCTAGTTTATGGATTTTTGCGCTCAAATGGCGAATGTTCATTACCAAAAGTCATAGAGGACGCAGTTGTTAAGGGCTTTTTATTTGTCTGGCGGCTTTGAGGCGCCTCCAGTCGATTGTTTATATGGACTATGGCAACCGGGCGCTGGGAGGCAAGTAACATTGCTTTCGGGTTCCACGTAGCACATGGCAGTAAGTTTTTTTTTTTTTTTTTGCTTCACCTCGGTTTCCTTTGCACTGTTCCATTGTGCAAAGGCCTCCTGCAGGGTAACTGTCGCGACGGAGAACCTAATTTTTATTTTGCTTAAAACAAAGTTTGAAAATATTCCCCGCTGCACAGCAGATAGAATTACGTCGATGGGAGTTCATTTTCATTTTCCGTTTTTTGATTACATCTACATCTATGTATGTATATCCTCCCTTAGCGGCTCTGGTTGGAATCAACTTCTGCTACTTTTCATTAGCACAGTAGCCCGCAACAACAACAGCAGTGTCGCACATCGACCTCAAAATATTCATTAGTCGTTTCGAAGGGTGCCAATAAATTAATGTCAAAGCTCTGTCGTAAAACAATTTATAAATAACATGCTGCATTCTCCTTCGGGGTCTGTGCTGCTTTCTTTTTTTCGCGCGCTTCTCCACATCTCGATGGGTGCAACGAAGGACGATTCGTTGCTTGTGTAAAGAGCTATTAAATGCCACCATATTATTCGGTCCCATCTGTCATTCTTAGGGCTGGCGGGCTTAACTCACAGAACCCCAACACCAATATATAAATAATAATCATGGTAAAAACTTCTTCCTTCAACTCTGTATACTCGTACATAGTTCCGGCGGTGTTGTGGAACTGTGTGTGCGCGAACGGAAGGATCGGACTAGATGGATGTGGGAGATAAGAAAAATGAGACAGGACGATGAGGATGTCGAGAGGATATGGCGATGGAGAAGATAATGGCATCAATGTCGCCATAATCAAATTTGTCAGTTGAGCTTGTTTTATTCGATTATATCCTTGTGATGATCCTTTGCATATTTTACTTTCCTTGTTCTTCATTTCAGTTTGCTCATTTTTGCTTCCCGCTCCTGAAGGTTTTAAAAGAATTTTTTTTTCTCCCCTCCCAACTTGGGGGTTGAGTTTGAGTCATTGTATTACGATTTGAATTGAATGAATTCAAATGAGGTGTACATATACTGGGGTAAGGAGGAAAGTGAATTATGTAATAAGTTTGAATTGTAACGGAGAACCGAGGGAATGGAGTTAATGGTGGCAATATTGGGATTTGACCCAGTAAGTGAGATGAATAATGATGAATCATTTTGTAGTTCTTTAGTTTAAAGTTAAGTCTTAAGAGATACTGATGCAAGATAGTCGAAATCGAGGTAAACAATGTGTTTTTTCAAGTGTAGAAGTGGCACCTTTATTAAGAACGACGAAAAAGAAAGAGCGCGACATATGCTAGAACTGCATACATACATATGTATATGGGGTTGCAGATTCATCGTGGAAAAACGCTTCAGAACTTCGGTCAAAGATTAAATGGCATCAAGTGACCACCTGACTGTGAAAGAAAATTCTACAAACATTTGCTACATATGCGCATGAACGCCTACCTATGAAGCTGAGGATCCAATTAAAAAGGAATTTATGACCTCTTTGACGGAGTTTACAAAGCCTGTCTGGAGTAAAGCATATTTGGTCGAAAACACAGCCTGCAAGACTCGACAACGGGTGGCTGGCTTTTCATTAAGTCAGCAAAAGGATTCTCACTTCGGTAAAAGCCCATAATAAGGATCTTTTCGTTGCTAAAATGAAAGGTCATTCGATGGAAAACCAATAGTGAAACCGCATTTCGCTAGCAGTTGACAACAGATCGGCTGGCTGTCTCAAAAACAGAAACTTCTTCTGAACTACTAATTCGGAAAACAGTCCTAATAGTCAGATCTTAAATATGAAACCCTAACACTAACAGTCTCTCTGAATATTTCAATCAACCCCCAGACTTCCAGGTTCACATCTGTCAAAACTCAGGCTAAGAGTGCGGTGTTAAGCCCTAGCATTCCTAAACAGAGATTCTGACAGGATAATCTTCCATAGGAGTCTCAGTTGTAACGAGCTCGCCTGCCAGTGCCAAAGGTTAAACTGAACTACAGGACCTCGACAACCGACAACATGGTCAAGGAATTCTAGGAAACTTGATGCTATGTAAAGATATGTGTCAACTATCTCTGGTCTCATTCAGTATAGGCTTGCTTCTTACTTACTTACTTAAGGTGGCGCTACAGACCGGGATGGTCCTGGGCCTCAACCAACAAGTCTCTCCACCCAGCTCGATCTTTAGCCAGCTGCCTCCCGTTTCGCACGCCAAGTTGGTTGAGGTACCCTTCCACTTGTGTGTGCCACCTGTGTCGCGGTCTTCCTCTACTGCGCCGTCCCTCGGGTGTGGATTCGAAGATTTTCCGGGCCGGAGCGTTGGTGTCGTTGGAGCTTTACTCTTCTGTCTAGGTCGATGCCGCCGTACAGCCCATACAGTTCGACATTGTATGGGCTGTACGGCTATGTCTATGCAGACGGGACCGAAAATCACCCGAAAAATGTTCCTCTCGAAACAGCCAAGAGCGACCGCATCCGCTTTTGACAAAGTCCATGCCTCTGCGCCATAGAGCAGGACTGGGACGATTAAAGACTTATAAAGGGTCACCTTAGTTGTAAGAGAGAGGGCTTTGCTACTCAATTGCCTTCATAGCCCAAAGAAACAGCGATTGGCAAGAGTTGTTCTTCGTTTAATCTCAGGGTTGGTGTCATTGTCTGAGTTTAAAGCGGAGCCAAGGTAGAAAGAGTTCTCACTGCTTTCGGTTATCATCAAGCGCCTTCTCGCACAGCTAAAGTGAATTTAATCGATACGCTTCGGACAGGTTAGTATCTAATGTGATAACTCTAACTCGTGTTCGCGGCAAGGTCAGCTGAAAATATCGCCGCCGTAGTTGAAAATGTGACTCATGTGTGACGATTACAGGAATAGGACTTATCCGCAAATACGATTCTATAGGGGTTGTTGGACTTTGACTAGTCCACCAAACCTTTTTCTGTAAACTGATAACTTTTCATGCTGTACCGTTGATTTCCTGCGAAACATTGCCCACTTTTCATCGCATGTTACTATCTGATAATGTCGTTACAGTTTGCTGCCCTGGGTCAATTCATTTGACAACCATATTTCAAACTTGTTTATTTCAAGAAACATGCCAAGGTATGCTTCCGATTGGCACTCTAAAGGACCCGCACAGATGCCATCAACTGTTTGTGGACAGGACTTCGCTGGAAAAAAGTCCTTTGGAATTTTCATAGAAAGCTTCAAAATGAATAAATGGTTTTGGCACTTTGACTTACTTGGAAGACGATATTATTTATTTTAATTTTTTTTTTGTATGACCATAAGCTCTCCAGTAAAGATCATGTAGGTGGAGCAGAGTGTTTGCGTAAGCAGCGGTAGTCAAACTGCAACTAAAACCTTGCTTTATCCGTAAATTACTTCCAAAACATTTCGAAAAGTCAAGTCGCTCATCCTATTATCATAAAATAACCCAAAACACATAGAGGTTAGTGTTTGCTCTTGAAGGGCGCAAAACAATAGCACAGGAGATGTTCTACCAAAGCTACTTTTTCTTTTTTCCGACGGCTTCTGCAGCAGTTGCTTGTTCCTGTAGCGTAGTGAACTTGCCTTACCACCCCTGATCTGTTTATATTTTTCTAAGCCAGGCTTGATTTATGAAGCATTTTGATAAGGCACTTCTATGCCATTTGATCATTTGAGGCACTCAAGAGCAGTTGCTTACGGGTTCTGGTCGCACTTTCAATTTAAGGTACATATGCAAGTCTACTTGGGCTCCATCAGTAAATTCCACTACAAAATAAACGTAGATACCTAATATGAATATCTCAATCAAAATTGTTTTTCTTTTTTCAATTTGAAAATAAATGCTAGAATCGGTTGGCTTGCAACTAGGTTAGCGTCCTTTTTAAAACTAAATTAAGCAACAACAATCGAACGAAACTAGCTTTGTGCATCAAAATAAAGTCGAAAATCATGTCGGTTCACGTAAGACGAAAACGAAACAAGTCCAAACCTCTGTAACAACTTCAACTGCAGCACCCAAGAAAGCCGGATAGAAAAAGTAGAACAAATCCAAAAAATACTTTTCCAACTTTCCAATTTGAAGCAAAACAGAAGCACGAGAGAGAGGGAGAGGTAAGAGAAAAAAAAAAAAAAAAAACATATTTAACAAGTATAAGGATAACACAAGGAAACGAATATAATTTTGCGGTCGTACGTGATTCCATTAATTCTGAAGCGAAATCAAGTGATTTTCCAAGCAATTCCCTATGCGACCAAACCTACAAACGGACCAACCACCCCACCACATCAGAGTACCATACAGTCACATTCGGATTTCTTCGTTTTCCTTTCCGTTTGTGAAATCATCATGATCACGGAGTCTGAATGACAGAACGACGACGATGACGACTACAGAGAGGAACATCAAGAATAACTCTAGAGAGTAGCCCGTCCCTTCATTGAAACATTCAAAGATACATACATACACATATGTATGTACAGTCTTCTCCCGCTCGCGTTCCACAGCGAGAAACTTTTTTTTTTTTGGTTAATTACCTTTGCGCAAATAGTCGGATGCACTTTGGGTATACCCAAAGTTTAGCCTCGTCCTAAATGTTGAATGCCGTGTGGATACACTAAAGCTGTATATACTAATTAGTCCTGTTTTCATTTTATCCAAAAACTATCGAAAAAAGGATCTGCAGGGGCGCTTTCGGTTTCGAAAAAAAAAAGGTGCGCGCAAAGTTGGTCGTTTTTCCAGTTGCGGGGCTTATTGTAAAAGTTTTGCGAAATCGTGGACCGCTGGAAACGTTTAAATTGTAATTTCCACACCTAACACTGACACAACTGCTTCCCTAGTCGGTACGTGTTTGTTGCATGCGAACTCTGCCAAAACAAACAGCAGGCGGTGACGATGACGATGACGACGACCCCCTACACCGGTGCTGGTGGTGGTGGCAGATTTTTAATCTTGCAGCAGCGAGAACTAGAATCCTCCGTGGAATCGAATCGAATGACTTTGCTTCCTTGCAGGCGAAGGATACAAGTGACGATGACGAAGTCACAAATTTTTTGCAACTCACCGATTCCACTGCGATGCTGCTCTCTGCTGCTGTTGAATGCGCCAACACCTTCAAAGCTATTTATAGAAGCGGATTGAAACTTTCTGCTGAAAACTTCAATTACTCCCGAAGGACGAGAGTGGGTGGAATGCCCGGTCGAATGGCTGCAAAACTTTCTCATTGCAATTTGACGAAGATCGCTAGTTTCACTCGAAGTGTGTGTGTGCGCGGGGTGTAGTTAGAGCCATCCCTGGCATACGATAGTTACCTGCGAGATGCTCATTGTGACTCTTTTATTTTCTTATGCTCTCCTTACGTGCGCCATAAAAAGAAAAACACCAGAAATGAATAAAACTAAAATCGTATCACCACTTTATGGCTACCTGCAACAAGGATAACACATCAGCTACACCACAGCAGCAGCAGCAGCAGGAGCAGAAGCGTCGCGTACCAGTGGCGAAAATCTATTTGTTGCGGAAACAATTTCCACCTGCAGGTGTTAGCAGCCTTGCAATTCGCTTCCAAATGGTTACCGTAGCGAAAGTTGTGCAAACAGCATCCTCCGCCGCTCTTCACTCGGGGGTTGAGTTAAAAAAAAAAGCGCGCGCGCGGGCACATTCATATCCTTTACTTTAAAATTTTCTCGTTAATGTTCCTTCTGCACCTGAACGTGTGGCGATGCTTGGAAGCAATAGCTAGTAAATTTCCATTACATTTCCTATCCTAACCCCTCCTCTGGGTGTTGTGTTCCATTTACACATCCCCATCCGAGCGCCGGTGTTAAACTTTCGTTTATAATTTCCAAGCGTAGTAATGAAAAAATGTTGGCGTTGGCGTTTGGCGGGCGAAGAGGTTGGGTTTATCACAACAGCAGTTGCTGTTTGCGCTGTTCATCTCGTTTTTTCCTTTTTTCTCTCTGTTCACTCTTACACGACAAATAAGAGTAAGAAAAATATATAAAACTAAAACAGACGTTTGGAAATAATCTTAGAAAATGTGCAACGAAGGATAATGGGATATTAAAAGAACGCCAGACGTTGGAAATTATCGGATTTTAATTTTTTTGTTTCCAAGAACTTTTCGTTGCATTGTTTTGTTTGCTTAAACACAATGTAATGACGGAATATTTGTAATGAAACAGAATGTTCTCCGAAAGGGATGGTTATCAAACTAAGTTTGACGATGGCAGGTCATAGTTTCGCTACTGTTACTTGGTTGTTGGAATGAGGGTAATAGGCATTCGAATATTATTCGAGTTCAAGGTAATTGTTGCTTTGATTTAGAATCGATTTAAGCAGATATTCTGAGGAATTTTCCGATCTTAAATATAGTTTAGTGCAAATTCATCGAATATCTTGTACCTACTTAAGTGTAATCCCTTCTTGATGAAATTTGCATAAGTAGAGTTTCCAGTAATATCTACTTGAAGCAGCTTCTGGTTATTCTGACATCCTTATGCTAAAAACAAACTTATTTTCACTAGAAAAGATAACGACTCATCATTTCTTTATTTCTAAGAAAATTTAACACAACTTTCTAGTGAATACAAGTAAAACCCACTTGACCGGAAGGAATTGCGGTTACAGTCCTCAAAAACGTTGGATTGGAACTAACACATGTATCCTTTCCAGAGTTTTTCTGTGCTTGACATTCACTCGAGTATTTCTTCCTCCTGGAACACCAAATGCATTCAACCCGTTAATAAAAAATTACAATGAAATTCGTGAATAGCGACCTCGCGGTAGTTGTGCCTGAAACACAATACTGCGTTGGTGCTAGCGTGCTTCCGCTACGTTGGAAGTGCTTCACACATGCGTTGAACTGACATTCTCAAATTTATCAGCTATTTGCACAACATTCCACACAAATTTTCTGAAATAAAAAAAATTTGCCATGCGAAATGTCAGAGCGCACACATAAGTTCAACCCAGTCGAAATTTTCCTCAGAGAGAGTGCGTTGATTAGACGTGTTTTTTTGAAACCTAGCTAGCCAGTCGTTTATTTAGACGATTCCCAGCCAGCCAAACCAAGTCGATTTTTATACCGTCAAGTTGGTACGTGTGATTTCGTTCGTATGACATCCAGCGCTGCCAGCGCTGCCACGATCTTAGCAAAACTGCTACGCGATTTCCAAAAAAGTAAAATTTACTACGCTGCTACGCACTCTCCTTAATATCCCAATTTTTGGTACGCTTTTTTAAAACACGAACTTTCAACAAGAATCTTGTAGTTTTTAGACCCCTCACAATCACAATCACAAATTAAAAAAAAAATTAAACGGACGTAATTTCAAACTATTCACTTCCACAACTCCAACTTATGTTACTGTTCTAGTAACAGTAAGCAGTATATATTTCTTCAGATGTGTTTGAAATGTGACTGGATGCGGGCCACTGGTTCCACTGGAATTTCAATGGCTTCGCTTTTGCTACGCAAATTTAGTTTTGCTACGCAAATTTGATACGGGATTTTTTTTCTTAGTGGCAACACTGATGACGGTCAAATGTCAAAAAAACAGAACAATTTGGCAGTGATACCAACGCTATAAATGAAAAACATCGCTTTCGGCGCCCCCTGGCCATGGGATATCGTAAAATTCCTAGCCAGTTGCTTTTGACTGGGGATAAAATCAAGAGTTGTAGCCAGCTGGTTGTTGTATTTGTTTTACGTATAAAATTTGACTTTGCTAGGTTTCAAAAAACACGCCTTTTGTTACGTATGCCACTTTTCTCTATTTCGCTCTCAAACGTAGAAAGATAGGAAGACGCACGATTGTGGCTGGTACCATTGAATTCCTTTAAGTAAATAGCTGGCGCGACAGCTCGGGATGAGCCACGGTCTAGCTTCGCGCAACCATTCATGTTTCTCACGAATGGAAGGGATCTATAACTTATTGCCGACTCCGAACAGTGAATTGAGATGCTCTTTCATGACAAATTATATTCCCGGTGGCTTGTCATTCCTCGACGGGAGGTGATACCGCGAAAATTGTTCGGTTGACACGGCTGGGGCTTGAACCCACACCGCTCACACTGCAGTCCAACGCACTAACCCTTGAGCCACAACGACCACATTTGGAATCCTAATAAACTAAAATCAGCATTGTTTATCTCACTAATAATAAGCAGCCTGCTACGTGGAGCCTGGTCACACTTGCAAAAAAAAATGTTCTCAAGCATTCGAGCATCTCTTTGAAACTTTTTTCAAACTCTTTATTTTTCAACCTTACACTGAGCAATAGCATGGCTCCACCTTGTTCCAGCTTAATACTACACATTCATTAAAATATTTTGTCTAGCACCTAGTGACAGTTAACAGGTTATAGTCTTTAGCTTCATGTCTTTTTTACCAGGTGCACGTTCTGTACATGGTTAAGCCTTCCCGTTTACCATCATAGAACCAGAAACTGGTAGTAAACTCCTCTGTGGTGTCGATTTTGAAAAGTCCATGCTATACCCTAAAGGAACATTCCATCAAAAATTTAATGAAACTAAAAGTCATGGACATATAACCCCGGACGTTGCGTCCACAACCCCGGACATACTAAAAAAATTGAAATTAAGCTCGGAAACACATGCGAGCGAAAGCCATCGATTGCTGTCTCACTTACATGAACGCCCTTCAAAAGAGGACGAATGACAAGGCTTATGGTAATGATGGGGGTCTACCAATCAGTTCCTCGTTTAGTGCTAAATAAATGCAGTGAGTAAAATTGTCCTTAAAATCATCAAATACTCAGACTTGACACATCACTATAACAAGTATTCTAACTTAGACGATTTTGGGCACCAATCGAAGACATCAAACCTTGAAACTTTTCCTCATTACACACTTTATCAACGCCTTATGCGACACGTATCCACCGTGTTGCCAAAGCTTTATGCTGACCACACTTGGTTTAAGTGTTAGCTAAGCCCAGAAAAGCCTTTTATATTTTTCTGAGACCAAATTAGTATTCCAGTGGTGAGTAATACTTCTAAACCGGCGGTAGCGCTAAAAGCATTTATTGACTTATCCCTATAAGTTGATAGTAATGCCCACATGTGTACACTTGAAATGATTTCAAAACCGCAAAATGCAATTTCCCACAGCAATAGTTTAATGCACTTAAAAGGAAATCTTTTTGCACTTTGCAACAATGTACCGGTTTAACAATAAATGCCAGACGACTACCGTAAAATTCTTTTACTATTACAAATCTTTGATTTCCTTGAGCTTAGTGCACCCGCATCCCCAATAAGTAATACATATAACATACCAACCACATTATCCCCTCTTAAAAAATCACTGAACCATTGACCTCATTTTGCCATTAAGTCCGTAAACCCCTAGTGAATTGCATCCACCACAGTCACAGATCCACGCAGAAGAAAAACGCACATTGCCACAACATCTTCGTAGTCGTTCATTGTCCGTTGTCCGTCCTCCATTCATAAGAACGGAATTCCCCACAAAAAAAAAGAGGAAAAGAAAACAAAATAAATCAAGTCGCCCTCTCGGATTCGGAGAGGAACTCAAAAGGACTTACGAGAGAATCGATTGGAAAATCCACTCCCTCCTCCACTGGCCATGATAGCCACTATACACTGCTGCCCGCCACAGCACACCATCACCGTGACCAGCGTCAGGAAGAACTAAGTCTGAGTGGCATTAAGAAGCTTACATAAACAATAGTTTCGGGTGTGTGTAAGTCCGTTTAACCTCCTCTCTTGGCTAACAAGTCAGCACCTTTCATTGAGTATGAGGATGAGCTAGAGCTAGAGCGAGACCGAGACGGAGAGAACTTCTTCTTATCGGTTGCGTCCTTTTGTGGACAGTGGCTGCAATACGAGTCCTTTCACTACCGATGACATAACACGCTAAATCACGTTAAATCGCTGTTGAAATATCTGCCACCCCCTCTCGGCGGATACCACAGCAAACAAATATCGCTGCCAATTTTGCGCAAATGCACAAAGGTAACCGTGTCCTGCCCCAGGGGCCACCCATGCCGCCCACTATTTTAAAGTTTGTTTGCCATCGCAAACAATCGAAGGGCTTTATTGATGTTTCAATTTCCGTAGACGACAGTATTACAAATCGGTTCACACACAGCGCACAGGGAGATGGAAGGCAAACGACTGCGACCACGAGGACGAAAGAAATAAAGGACACTTGTTATGCGAAGGGGCGCATTTAATGTGTGTTGGACTGTGCGTGTGGGTGGTTGTCGTCGGTTGGAACGTACCTACGAACTCCCTCGCATGCCAAGACCCCTTGGGAATGGATACCGATTCGAAATGGTAATCGGGAGCTTTCGAACAATGATGTCCTTGCGGAAATCCCTTTGTCCATTGCTTTCTTTTTTTTTTTGCTTGGCCACCCATTTCCAGTAATGGTGTGGAAATTGAGGCCCGGCAAAGCAGGAGGTGAAATGAAAAACCAAAAATTGTCCGTTGTAGCGGAAACAACAAGAGGATTGTTGTGTTGCTGATCTCGTCCTTTTTTGCCGGTGTGAGTGTGTCTTGCTCTCCAGTTATCCCTGGCAGCAGAGGCCATTTGTTTGGCAGTTTACGTTCTTTCGAGCCCATGGTGTTTCACGAAATTACGTGATTTGAATGTACAATTGGGCACAGGACTATGGCAACATCGCCGGTGATCATCATAGTCATCAGCATGATTTTTCTCATCCTTTCACCATTACTCGGCAATAACCATTCGGTGTGTACTATGTATGTGCACTGGCAATGGCAACAGCAAATATATTCTCTTTGCTCGTTTTTTTGATTTGTTGGGTTTTCTCTGTGTGTTATGCGCGCTGCTTTGTTGTTCGCTCTCGAAAGATGGTGTCCTCCTGTCTCGTTTGCAATTAATATCCTGTCAAAATTGTAATTATTTTCCTCGTGAACGGAAAGGTGACACCTTAAATAATTCGTCCCTTGCGCCAGTTTGCCGTTATCTGTGCGCTCCGATTTCTTGTCGGCACAATTCACACGTTCACCATGGAATCGTGCGAAATCTAGTGTGCGTTAGATATTCTCTGGGGTGGATTGCTTGCGTGCGAACGCATTAGGTAACGTTGAAGTTTGGTTCAATGAACTCCGATATGCTTCTGTAGATACGGATGCGGATGGAATTCATAAGCAAGAAACGATGGAGAGAAACATTATTTTCGCTTTTTTTTTTCCTTTCCACCTTGAAAGTTGCTGTATGGCTGGAGAGTGCCTACCTACCGATGCCTGCTTATGAAATTCGGTTCGGATTTAGAAATTATCCTGATAGGATCTGCAATTACAGTGGTATTTGAATAATAATGAACTTGGATGTTTTCATAATTACATTTCATTTATGGAATTTATTACCTAGAATTACATTTACGTAATCTGTGGGGTTTGTTTGAAGTGCGGGAGAAGCAGTTGGGTGGAGGCGGTTCGGGGCTCGGCAAGAGCAAACATCAATGTTTCAATATTTACGCCTTAAGGAAGGCTTATCATACGATTACATCTTTTTTGGTGAAATTATCTGAGGCGCATGTCAGGCGAGTTAATTGGACTTTTTGATTAATCAGCTCAAACAGGTCCTTGTGAGTTCGTGCTGGTTGCTGCATTGAATATTTTAATATTTGACGTGGTCTTTGAATTTCATTACTTTTATTAGTCACTGCAGAATTCACTTACTTACTTAAGGTGGCGCTATAGTCCGGGGTGGACCTACGCCTCAACCGACAAACGTCTCCCAGGAGCTGGGTCAGTGCAAAAAAGAAGATTTAACAATCATTGTTAGGTAAAGTTAAGTAAAAGTTTGTTTGACCCCTCGATAACCTTCAAAAAACCTTAACACTTTTAACAGAATATCTCAAAAAATTCTAGACTTCCTTGAATGCATTTAAGCATGTACTTCCATTTAGTGTTTAAAAACGAACCTCAAACAACGGCTAGAGACCCTCTGCTCGATTACTGTATACATTCATAGAAATATTTAACTGCTTGAGTTTTATCTTCGGCCGCCGTTACCCAGTCTCACATATAAAAATGTTGCTCATCTTTTGGGATATGAACTGAGAGGATACACTTTCAGTCTTAATCTTCAAATAATCACCTTTGAAACCATTCAAAAACATCCAATAGCCCACTCTAAGCAAAAGTATGAGATTCTTAGCCAATAAAAAGCCCTCTCTGTTATAATGCCAGTCTTGTACCACGGTCTGCAGTCATATAATTTATCGTGGGATTAAATTTTAAATTCTTGCTTCAAAAATTATCCCATAAAAAATTGTAAATTGATAGTAAAACGTAGTTTTGAGAAAAATGCCATTATAACTTTACTACTATGTATAGGCAAAACCTTTGTCGGGAATTCGCATTTTTTCATACCTTCGTTGCTAAGCGAATTTTTTTTACAAATTATTTTTATTAATATTCGTTATATCGTGTACAAAAAATCGATTTATTGAAAATTTGTACATATTCGATTCGTTCTTCTTCTTTTTTTCTCTCTTTTTTCAGCGGGACTGTTACATGAATTTTGTGGATCCCAACCCTCCGACTACTCTGCAGTGTCGAGCCTTCACTTTAACATTTTTTATAACCCACTCGCGCTTCGAGGTATTATGAATACCCTTTTAATGTTATTCACACAGCACGAGCGCGGTACAATGGTTCGAAACTCAGGTAGTATTAGGTTTCAATGGCGTCCGAGGATGATGTCTAAACTAGAGAGGGGCATTTGTGGTTTTTATAAATAAATACAAAGCTGGCGCAGCAGCTCAGGATGAGCCAAGGCCTAGCTTCTTTCAACCATTCATGTTGCGCGTATTAAATTTTTCGCATAAATGAAAGGGACCTACACTTTATTGCCGACTCCGAACGGCGAATTTAGAAGCTCTTTCATGACAGATTATACTCCCGAAAGCTTGTCATTCCCCGACGAGAGGTGGTGCTGCGAAAATTGTTCAGTGGACATGGCTGGGGCTTGAACCCACGCCGCTCGGTCAGCAGTCCAACGCACTCACCACTGAGCCACGGCGACCATATTTGTGGTGTTTGTCATTGCTTTAATTCACGAGAATTTTTTCGTATCTGCTGATGTTATGTCATAATCATTGTAAGCTCAATCAATTCTTCTACTGCCAGTGTTGCCTTTGCACTGAAGTCGATTTCAGTTTTCACACGTGCTATAGGGGTTATGGCAATCCTTATACGAGACCACGGGCATTAGGAAAATAAGAAATAAATGTTTTTCCGACATCAGGAGGTGAACCCGGACTCTCAGCGTGACAAGCAAAGATGCTAACCATAACATCAGGGGCATTTTCGGTTCACAGAAGATGAAGCAATGATTAATGTCATCATCACAACTTGTTTCGCTTAGTACCTAAACTTTTCAAACTTGGAACGCACTGTTTCATACAAATACCTAAAAGTGTGGAACGGGTCTGAGCGGATCAGACAGCAGGCAGCACATTTGCTGAAATCAGGGTTCGGTTCCAGAACCCAGTCAGGGAACACACAGCGTTGTCTCTGGTCGGTTTTCTTCAGCTCCTAGGTCAGTTGAATTTTGTCCGGATATAGGCCCAAGTCCCGACGCAAAATTCGTCAAGTTGATGTATGCGAAAGGCCGAGTTCTTGTACGCGGCGCGGAATTGACTGCCTCGGGTTCTCCTGCACACTCTCACGGATAGCGGCGATGTTTTCGGCAGATCTTGCCTTTCTTTGATGTACGGGTTTTGGCTGATTGTTCACTGAACCGGTCGAATTTGGCCACCAAACGTTGAATAGTAGACTGGAAAGGATGACCATTTAAACCGTTAAATAGGCGCAACGCGCATCGTTGCCACAACAGAACACCCATTTAGATAATGAAGTTTTATTATTTGCACGTGTTGCTCGACGCTGTAACTTGCCATGGTAATTTGTCTTAAGTGTCTCAAAAATAAAAATCGATCGACAGATAAAACAACATGGCCGCCATGTACTGTCAAAATATACCCTATTGGAAAACCTTTATCTAAACCTTATTGTCAAGGCTCATAGCCTATCTCTATTTAACTGGGGCTTTGTGATCGACCTCCGTCGCTGACCTAGAGATCATCTTGAACCCTCAATCTGTGGATTACCTAGCCTTTATATAGTTTCAAAGATATGACATGATATTGAGATCCGCAAACTAAGTCAAACCTCCAACCGGCACAGCAGCAAGGTCGATGCGTGATAGAAATATTTGCGTGAAACTTTCTTGTTCAACGTCCAAATGGTCATCGGTAGGGTCGATGAACATCCCTCTGTGCAATCAAAAATAGGCTCAGCCGACTAGATGGCGTGGGTAAGACCTTTTGATTTCTTTGAAGAATTGGTGTTTTTCGACAATATCTTATTTCAAAGCTTTCGATTGACCTATTTCGTAGTATCGTTTCACAAAATTCAAACAAAAATCCCAAATACAGCCAAAGGTCTTGATAAAGTAATTTGCTACCAAATGAAACTGTTGTCCACCACATCACGTTCATCGATTAGATTAAGATTCCTGTTTTTTAACAATTTAATTTTCTCTGGAATCAATTTAATTGAGGAAAATTGACAACTAAAAGTGAGCACTGACACACACAAGCAAATCACCACCACTGTCGTTTTGCTTAATGGCTTACCGCAGACAATCTAACCGTTTGATCTAAAATTGACAATTGTGCTCATTCGCGCTCCATGACCACCCCCACCACAGTTCGATTGTATGCAGTACATACCAGCGAAATTACAGTATTGCCCCCCTCTGTTGGGGTATGCGAAAGGAGCCAAAGGACGAAGCAGCATTTTCAATTGATGCGATGCTTTGTCGCGCCGCAGACATTGCGTTAGCGTGTTTGCATATATAATGGAAACACAGTAAGCTGCCGTTGCTCGTCAATTCACATCACCGGCTACTGTCATTGGAGCCTGTCCTTCTGAGCATGCACTGGCGGCGCCGGTTCTGAGGGGCGGGGGGATGATGGCAATTGCTACAGAGTGAAATTGTCATTAATGCTGATTGCCTCTTGTCGCTGTGTCCGCGCCAAAGTGGATATGCGCGCGCCTCTGCCGCTGTCCTGCATTTATTTAATCAGGAATAGAGAAATGATTGCACAAAAGGATCATTCCCCTCATTTGCCTTATGTCCTCTCTAACTATCTTCATCCCATGCCTGTCGCTTCCTTCCATTTGTCGTTTTGTCACCCGGCACTTTGGAGTTATTTTTTTTTTATTGTTGTTTTTGTCGTTGTTCTATTTTGTTTATCCCTTTGTCTGTGGGTTGGACGTGGTACCGATGTCGTCCTTGTTTCATTTTTATGGAAGCATTTAACAGTTAATGACAGTTTGTATTTTTTTTTTTTTTATACTACTCCACAAGTTTTGTGACTTCTAAGGGCGGCGACAACGGCGGTGGTGGTGTAAGAATCGAGACTTGATGAGAGGAGCCACCAGGGGGAGATAGTTCGCTCGGATTATTGTTTAACTGCGGAGCAGAGCTGCCTTTTTTACGATGATGGGCGATGAAAGGATATTGCTGTCGGTTTGTTCGTGAGTGTAGGCACTGTGCCATTATGTCGTCAAACACTTGTCTCCCCTTTTGTGGTCTTTGCACGGGACGGGTGCAAATCGATCGATTGACGTGCAATTTGCACATTTCCTCTTTTCTTTTATTTTCCTCTTGTTCGGTTCATTCTTTTGTCCTGATTGGTGAAATGCTTTTGACATTTTGCTGGATGGCAATAATGGTTTCCTTTTTGATGACAAATATGATTTCAGTTTGATTTTTTTTTTTTTCTTGTATTTTCCTTTGGCGATAGAAATCAAATAATTAAACGGATATTGAAGGAAACTGACAGGACAATTGATCCTATTAGGTGATTTGTTCTATGATAATGTTTGTCATCTTAGAAATTATGTTTCTGTTTAGTGAAAAGAAGGAACAATGTAAGGAGACTGTTGAAGAATATTTTTCTGTTCACTTCTCCTTACGTCATATCGCAGCATTTTTTAAGCTTTTATGGAGGTTTACTTATAAAGCTTTTTTCCGATGATAGAAGGCTTAAAGGTACACTTATGATTAGGGATTATGAGACATTCGTCTCGACTCAGCTTATGCAAGCACCTTCAAGTTGAAGGAGGCTCATCAACTCATCATATAGTAATGTCCTCCCTCTCAGCTTATGCAGTAGTCGTTGCAAAGAAAACACAGTCTACCCGTAAAGATCACAATGGCAGTGGATGCCAGAGACGTAATGTGCTTTGATAGTTTATTTCCCTGAAATGTTTGGTGACTTTATATCCTGGGAAGGTATAGTGTCGGCGCATTAGTTACTTGACTGAGACGCCGTCTCACTCGGATCTTCATGGATCCACTGTGTTGCACGCTGTGAGATCCTTACTTACGTGCTTAAGGTGGCACTACATACCGAGGTGGACCTGGGCCTCAACCACCAAGCGTCTCCAGCCAGTTCGATCTTTAGCCAGCTGCCTTCAGTTTGGCACGCCAAGTTGGATAAGATCCCCTTCTGATTGGCAAGAATAATTGTTCCTTCGATCTCAGCGCTGATGTCGTTGTCTGCATTGATACTTGAGTCTATGTAGATAAAGTCCTTAACTATCTCAAAGTTATATCTGTCTATAGTGACATTCTGTCCAAGACGTCAATATTGAGTGCCCTTTCTGAGTTGACGTCCTGCCCTCATTGACAACTAAACTCATCACCGCCGCCTCTGTCTCAATACTCACGAACGTGGGAGTAACATCACGCTGCGTTCTTCCGGTTATGTCAATATCGTCTGCAAATGCGAGTAATTGGACGGACTTTTGAAAGATTGTGCCTCTGGTGTTGGCGCGTGAGTTTTGCACAACTCTTTCAAGAACGATGTCAATGAAGTCGCATGACAGCGAGTCGCCTTGTCTAAATCCTTTTTTGACATCAGTGGTCTCGGTGAGGTCTTGATGGAGCAGCATGCATTCTCCATCGTTATCCTGCCCAAATGGACGAGTTTAGCAGGGATGCCAAAACTAGACATGGCTCTGTATAGCTCGTCTCTGTAGATGTTGTCATACGAGGCCTTAAAATCGATGAAAAGGTGGTGGGTATCGATTTGAAGTTCCTGTGGTTTCTCCTAGATCTGCCGCAGTGTGAATATTTGGTCGGTGGTGAACTTTCCTGCTCTGCAGCCGCACTGATGTGGACCGATCAGGTTCATGACGAACGGCTTCAGGCGTTCACACAACACGGCAGATAAGATTCTGAAGACGATTTTAAGAAGACTGGTGCCTCTGTAGTTGGTGCAGTTCGGAGGGTCTCCTTTCTTAAGGATCGGACAAATAATGCTGAGATTCCATTCATCGGGCATACTTCCCTCCGACCATATTTTACAGATGAGTTGGAGCATGCTCCTTACCAAGTCATCGCCTGGCGCTCTGAATAGCTCGGTAGTTAAGCTGAGCAGTCGCCTTGTTATCGCTGTGTACCGCTGGTACCTTCCGTGGCTGCACAAGATCTGCTGAAGATGTTGCCTAGGCTTTATGTAATATCGTAGGAATGCCGTCAACCGTTTATCACTTTTAAGTGCTTTCATTGCGGTTTTGATCCCAAAGAGTATCGAAGAATACTTTTAAAATCCCAGAATCCATTGTAATGGACTTTTCTTTAGACAGTGTGCTGGCGCTTGCCGGGTTACCTGTAGCAAATCTTTAATAGTGAGTGTACTTCCGCTGTTCTTACCGCTCTTCCTACTCATTACATATTCATTTCCAGCTCAGAGCGATAAAAATTGATTGAATATTCCAAATTTCCCAATAAAGGAAAATTAAATTCAACTTATTGCTGATTTCACGCAAAGAAGTGCCACTTAGTGAACAATTCAATTTAATAACACTGCTCTCGAAATGCAAAAACAAAATTGCTCGTAAAACACACGCCTTAAGCGTTTACATCATCAGCCTCATTCGCTCCGCTTATCATCATTGTCACACCCACGCGTCTTTCTTTTTAATTTAATGACTTTTTCCGCCAAATTGCCCCCTCTCTTGTGGCATCATCCATCCTGACGTGCATATATCAGGGCAAGTGTGCACCGCCAAAATTTTGAATCAAGTGCCTCGGCATTCGAACGACAGGAGCAGCGATATCATTCGTTGGCCAGAAATGTGTATCGTGGCAACGCGCTCCACACCGGCAGGCATAGCTTTAGCCTGTCGCGCGTTCTAGTCCTCCGTATAATTTAATATAAATTAGTTACCAATAATAATTTGGCTGATTTAAATCAATGACCATAAAATTAAAATTAATATTATTTTTGGAAAATTATCAGACAGCGGCCGCCGCCGGGGAGACCGCGGGGATTCGGCTCAATAATTCCCCGATCATTTAAAGCAGGAAATTAGTGCAAATCAGCAACGTGATGCGCCTAGAGGGTGGGTGCGCCGGGACAAGGTGGGGTGGCCCAAATGTCATTGAATAATAATTCGGCATCATTATCGGTTTTATTGCGCTCATAATATTCGCAATTACCTATACGAAGAGATAGAAGTTTCATTGCAAAAACCACCATCGGGATCTGGCTCGCTGTGTGTGTATGTGTTGCGCCTGTTTTTGGAAGGCACTGTACTGTGTGTGCGTTTTTGATGAGGGGGGAGGATATAATTACGGGTTTCAGGTCGACAGCCGTTGTCTATTTGACTCACGATTATGCAATAAAAACTTTAATAGGTTCAACTCAATAAATGATGAAATTTTTACCGTCGCCGCTGCCAATCCCAATTTGCCAGCCAGCACCTCGGAGATGGATTAGTGATTTCTGGGGTTTTATCACCTTTAAATCTCGGCGCATCAGTTGGGTGAATTGGATTTTTTATGGTCCATGACGCATGGGAGATATTTTTAGGGACTCTTTCGTTTGGCTTTTTTGCAAAATGGCGACTTGAATTACAATTCGATACGCGGGAGTAAGGCGTGCAGGAAAGGTATCTTTTATCACTGGAAATGAAGCCTATAAAACAGGGAAGCATTGCATGTCATTTTGATATAAGACAGATACGAGTGTATTTTACTTGTTAGAAATAAAGTCGAAGGCGAGGATAACTTAAGTCTTCCCCAAATGCCAAGCATATTGCACTTTAACGCCATCAGAAAGCTTTTGTGTATTTTATTAGCATTCATCATGAAATTTAGTCCTACGCTCAGTTTCTGGGAATAGTCTGTAACGGTTTCAGTAGGAGCTGCAGAGATTGAGAAAGAAAAGGAGTCCGTCGTGTATGTACTTCCTCCGCAAAAATGAGAAAAGCTGTCTTAGGGGAATACATCGACATTGATTCAGATTATCAGCCTAACCTGAACTATTAATAAATATTATTGGTGGCAGCACACTGCGGATTAACCCTAGCACTCGCCTTCACACCTACCTTTGGTCTAATTGCATCCAAGCGTACATGCCCGTTATCGTTTCTTTAGTTTCTCATTTACTACATTGCCTAGGTATTTATTTAAAATTTAAGTGTGCCCTGTCCGACCTGTCAACCAGTCCTTTCATTGACTTATTCTCAGTCCACTTGCAATGCATTCGTAAAAATTTAATTTGGGAAGAGTGACCTTAACCTAACGTCCCAACCGAGAAAGGTTCTTTCTTCACTGTATCATCAGTTAAGATGATGAGCAAGCTGAATGTAGGGCCTTCATATAGGCTTGACTAAACCTGTAGGCAGTTGGCTTCGAAGGTCGATAAAATTCTGATTTACTTAGCGCTTCTGGAAACTTTTAAGTACCGACCCTATGTTGCATCTTTGAACATTCTGAGGGTTTTGGTATATCGAGCTCCTTTATAATTTTTCTTGAAGTTTGAATGTGCTCACTCACACTATCTATTCGAGTAATAGATTGAAGAAATTGCAAAGGCGCAGTTCTAGGAGTTTAAGATTTTTTCAATGCCCCGAACCATAACTGAACATCAAAACGATTATCTATGACTAAAGGAGCAACGATTTCAATGCCACCTCCTTACCATAAATATCCAACCACTTTAGTGGTTATTGGAACACAAACATCCAATTATACATACACATGTCGCCCTTAAAATGGTGTTACGGGGGTTGGCATAATTAAAGTTGATTAGTACTGTTTACTAAACTATGACACCATTTAGTGCACAGCAGGACTATGTACCCATCTGTAGCCCAATGTGATCTTACAAGCTTATAATGCAGTGGCGACTTACAGTTTCATTTCCCACTTAAGCTGCCTGTGCCCTACCTAAATACTTCGAGCGGTTAAGGGAACTACGATGGATACGTGTTGATACCTGTGGGTCTGTATTATCAACGTTAATATTTTAGTTGCATTTGTTGGCCTACTTAAACAATTTAGCTTGAGCTGCCTCTACCAGATCTCGTATCATAAGAAGATTGATAGATACCAATTGCAATTGCTACCATCGTCTGATTGGGCAATAATTTTACACACTTTTTTCCCCTCGATTTTGAAAGTATCTACAAACAAAACTCATTGATTAACCGGTGGCGTATACGTAACATTTTTCTATCGAATGCATAAAAAGTGGTAATATTGCCAACAAGGTATCATTGCCCCCGAATTTCTCTGTCATTAACTGCGACTGTGACGCGGACATTCAGTGCATACAAAACTTTGAGTATTCGGTTGGGAATTAGTCGCAAAGAACAAATCGATCTTTCATAGTTTTGTGGAGATTCCTTCGTCACTTTCCTTGAAACTAAGATTTCCCCTTAAAGTCGCAACTCAATATAATTTCGATCAAAACCGTACCATCCTCGCCCCAAATAACGTACGAAAATCCAATCAAGGATACAAATCTGCTCGTATTAAGAAAATAACACACGCACGGTGTCCTTTAATTTATCAATCAACGACTCCGTTGCAGTCGATTTCGCCGCTAAAACAATGAAATCCCCCCCCTCCCTCGTCCATCCCCTTCAACGAACACTCGGCGAAATTGCTCGCGAGTGCATTTGTCGTACGTGAAAATTGTCGATTCGAGTCATTCGCTCGAAAATAATTGAAAATTAACAAAAACAATCGTAGAAAGGATCGTTCCCATTATTCTCCTTCGACAGGTCCCATCAATTTTTATTTTTCCCGTGCGCCATGCAAGTATTAACAAATAGCTTCGATGACAATTGCATAACGACAGTTTATCGTTGGGGGGATGCTCACGTCGTTCGCATCTGTATACTACATATACACCTGCTGCAAATCAAAATCGGAATTACACATTATAAATAACTCCGTGTCACCACACTCTGACACCGAGCCACCGCACCACCCACCCCATCTGGCATTCAGTGAGTGTGTGCGGTTGATGCGATAACCGCAAACACTGAACACGCCTCTGCCTTCATTATCAACGATATCCTTGTCGATGACATTAGTCCGTCTGTGCTCGTCGTTGCATACCTGCGGTTAGAACGATTTCGCAATGCAAATAAAAGGTTTTGTTGATTTAGGATCGTTCAGTTGGTTGGGCGGTGGGCTGTGAATCCATAGAAATGGGGGGGAAAATCGGATTTTACACGACACAAACACACACACACACACAGGTCGCAATGGCGATGGTAAATATCCAATTGAAGGATGAAAAATCTTGTTTGCAGACGCATCTGTGTGAAAGCGACGACGCCTCTAATGTCATTATATCGTAACTTGAGCTGGAATTTGCATTCGATAAATGTGATTGGGGATGATTACGTTGGCGGCTTGAAGGTTGTCGGGTTAAATTTTCATCCGGAAAATAGCTCAATGCGGAGCACTTTTATCGTGAGGATGTTTAAAAAAAAAACGTCTGTTCGAAATTGAATTTAAAATTCGCATAAACATGTCCTTGTGGCTTATCCTTGAAGGAGCCACTTTTAGAACGTTTGTTACCCTACTTCTGGTTGGCATAGATGGCATCCATGCAAAAATACTTGCAGTTAGGCAATTGATTTTTATTATCCGTTGAGGGGAAAAATATTTCCAGTCCGCAAGTTTGTTTAAGGCGACACACTCTTCTGCTTGACTGTGTTAATAGATTCCATTTTGAAGCATATCATAAGAGTGCCTGATGTAGAGCCACTTCCATCTCCATATTATGATGTCTATGGGTTACTGACCTGTTCTCATGTAAAGTTTCGATAAGTGGCTACTTCAGGGAATCCTTAAGTAGGATTACGAAGGATTGCAGTTTTCTTCTTATAATCCACTCGCGCTTCACGGGGTTATGAATACCCTTTTGATGTTATTCACATAGGGCAAGCGAGGTGCAGTGGTTCGAAACTCAGGTAATATTAGGTTTCAGTGGCGTCCGAGGATGGTGTCCAGACTAATTTTGGACACTTGTGGTGTTTGTCATTGCTATAATTCAGGGGCTTTTTTTTTTTATTTTCAACTCTTGATACTCTACTGCCAGCCTTTACAGTAGAGTCGACAACAGAGATCACTTGTACGTACGTACTTCATGCGTAAAGTACTGGCTTGAAGTTGGAGCAAAGCAGTCTCAGTCTTGAATACCTTGGCTTTTCTCCATCGAGCTTCTAAATCCTTAAATATTCTACTAATGTGTAGAACTTGGGGCGCAACTTCTAGTTTGAACTTCTGTACTGCAATACAGACTTTAAGAAATTATCGATATCGGTTCCAGATCCTTTTTGGATACGATGGGATCATCATCATCATTTTCCAATGGGCCGCTTATCCATTATGTGGATCGCGAGTTTAGAGTGCTTCAGGGGAGCCTCCACATCTCCCGATCTTCTGCCATCGACTCTAAATCATCAGAGGCTATTTCCATACGTATAGAAGTGAGATTTCGGATACTCTGTCTGAAATAAGATGTCTCTCTCACGTCGTCTCCTCGCCTTTTCTACAACACTGAGACATAATGCAAAAACAACAACCACTTCACAATGGATGTCCTCATCAAAGCACTTCATTTAAACTCACTCGTCTGTAAAAATAAACAATAAAACCAGAACTGATTGTTCCTCAAAAAAAGAAAAAAAAATTGAAAAACAAATAAACTCGCATCCTTGCCCAAGTCTATGTCCTTATTAAAGCCTCTTTGCCCTCCTCATGCTTAGTGGTTATGAACATTTTTAAATTATGACAATTTCCATTTGGAATATTTTGATGCGTATAACCGAGCGTAAATATTTGCTCAGGATTCACAGGATGTCAGTCGCCTGGATGACCGACGCGCCAGAGAGAAAACCCACACATAGCCTGTGAAAGCAAACAAAAGCGCTGCTGGATCAGGGGGCGCGTTAATCAATGGAAGTTAAGCACTTTAGTTAACGTTTCACAATAGACAACTCATTTCGCCATTAATTTGTACATTCAGCGAGATGTCACTGCCATCCGTTGGATGAAATCATTGTGCGAATTTTAAGTGTTTCCAGGAACTCATTTTTTATTTTTTTTTGCTCGAGCCTCACTTGCACACTACAGTCCTTGCCAATCGCACACGGTAGTCGTTTGTCGAGCATTTGTATTGAAAAAAAAAACAAGAAACTGAAATAATTATTATGCTCTCAATTGGATGGGTGTTGGGCTGACTTCGTCCTTCCCCAGTGAATTGGCTAAAGGTGGGCGTTGCTTTAATTCCGCCTATTGCATATTGCATATTTGAATTTACCAGGCACTGTACC
This sequence comes from Matsumyia berberina, assembly GCA_917880715.2. Taxonomy (NCBI): domain Eukaryota; kingdom Metazoa; phylum Arthropoda; class Insecta; order Diptera; family Syrphidae; genus Matsumyia; species Matsumyia berberina. The sequence goes on along the minus strand of OU862872.1, from coordinate 16,746,836 downwards.
TATTTAGACTGGTTGTGTGGACCCTCGAGGGCTTAATTGGCCAGGTTGAGGGTAATGGCTGTGCAGCGTAGCTTTTTGGGAAATTACCGTCACGTAGAGGAGTTTTGTTTCGGCATGATTGCCATTATTCGCCGGCATTAATTTCGAAATTCAACCATCAGGTGTGCAATCGGTGAATAATTGTTTTTTTGTTTCTTTTAACCGTAACCCCAAAGCTGTATGCAGCCAGATATAATGAAAAACAGTTTATTTTGTATTATTGCGGTATGGTTCGTGTAATCCATTCAATTACGAGTATAGTGAGTGTGAGCATTTGAAGCGATGCTGCTTGAAATGTGTTTGTATGTATGTTCATCCTGGAGCTTTGCAGGTATAAAACAGTACCAACGTTATTTTTAAAGTTTTCAAGCTGATTCAAGAATGCGTAAATTTAAATTTGGAGTATGGGAACACTCTAGAATATTTTGACTTAAAATTCTTTTGCTGGGATTCGATCTTGAGTCACCATGCAATACACACAATATTTTAATCGCTAATTTCTTGGAAGTATTACTCTCAAGTGGCCCTCAGGCCAATGACTTTATCAGAGGGGAGTCAGGGCCGATTTTCTATCTCAATGTTAACCTTAGGTAAGGTTAGGTAAATAAGTGGCTTGTGACATTCGTCATTGCTTCTGTAGATCAGCGGGAACCTGTAAATAGAAAGGGAGCTGCTGATTTAAAACCACCCAGGTAAGGATATGAATCTGAGGAGCTAAATGTCGCCCTAGTCCTCCAGTTCCGTGAAGAAGTAACTACCAAAAGTCCTCATTTTTCTACCGGAGAGGGCAGGACATTCACACAGCAGGTGACGGATAGATTCGATTTCCTCCTCATCCCTACAACTTCTGCAATAGTCGTTTGTGATGTAGGAGGTACTCCACACGAGTACTAATGGGGCAGTAATGCCGGAGACCATTCTTACTTCGTGTCGACTAAGTTTGACCAGAGTCCAAGATCTCTTCTTATTATAACACATCCATAAGTTTCTAGCCTGTGTGTATTGGCTCGACTGATAGCCTCATTTTCAATATTGGAATCCTAAGAAAGGCAAGAGCCTTCCCCTTCCCCTTCGTGCATTTTCGTCAGCTCTTTCGTTATCGAGGATATCCATATGCTATTATTGGCTCTCGATATCTCATCTAGATGCTTTTTGCAGATTCTTACAAGCCTCGATCTAGTTATCGCCTTAGCGGCTGCCTGGCTGTCAATGTGGACCATAATTGTCCTTGCGGTGATAACCTTCTCGCAGGCAGTTTTCGAGGCCTCGATGATGGTTGTGATTTCGGCCTTGAAAGACACTGCCATCGTCGTTTATTCTAAAGGAGTGGTTTATTCCTAGGGCTTTGTAGTAGATCCCGGCACCTGTACCAATGACCATCTTAGAACCATCCAACCAAAACCAGTTTATTTTTATTGGTAACTTTATGGTTCCTCCAGTTATCTTTTTCAGGAATTCTGAATCTGATACTTGATCTGTTTCTCTCGATCTGTCGGCATTCTCCTATCGAGACAGCACGGAGGTGTGATTGTAGGGAGCTGGCATCCCCTGTCGTCCTTACAGTGTTGCTGCAGTACAGATCCAGCGCAACGAAACTTAGCATGGTTTCCATTGCCGTTGTTGGTGTTGTTCTCATTGATCACAGGATTTCTATACAGGCTGCCCTCTGAATCTTAGTGAGGTTTGAAAGCTGACGTTGCTTCTGAAGCACCTTCCACCGGACTAATGACCCATATGTTAGAACGGGTCTCACAACCGCCGTGTACAGTCAGTGTACCACAGCCGGTTTAAAACCCCATGTATTACTGAAAGCATTTTTGCATGAGTAGAGGCTAAGCTTCTCGCTTAGGACTGCAAGGAATTTGCCAGTCACCACAATGACCACATCGTCGGCATAAACCATCACATTGTCCCTGAATATTACCATGATCTCGTCCACGATAAGAAGCCTTATTAGGGAATAGAGGACTCTACCCTGAGGAGTTCCCCTGCAGACATTCTTCTTACTACTTACGGTCCCCAATGTCGAATTAATGGCACGCGATTTGAGCATCCGATACTTGTTCCCCTGCAGACATTCTTCTTACTACTTACGGTCCCCAATGTCGAATTAATGGCACGCGATTTGAGCATCCGATACTTGTACCTTCTTCACTTGGAAAATTCGTATTCGTACCTTGGCTGTGATTCTAGTTAACGCTAACAGCTTGAAGGCTACAAAAAATTGGAATATTGTAGGCGTGCATTACCTCGATCGCAAAGTGCTTAATTTGATCAGCCGTGTGACGATAAAGAAACCGCCATGTCCTCCTGTGAATACTGAGGTGATGAAACCGCGTGCTTGCTATAGTAACCTTTGCACTGAAATTATTTAGCTCAAGTCCATTTCCAGACTTGGTGCTTTGTAGCTTGTGCTTGCCAGATGTCATGTCGTTGCCTTCTGTGGCGGCATGAACCCTTATTAGGTTGATGTTGGCGAATCCAGCCTTGATGATCTCAAGCAGTTGGCTTAAGATTAAGACTTTTTGCCGAGGTCTACCTCTTATGACAAATTTACAGCACTATTTCTGTTCTCTGTGTCAATATTCATAATAGATATCACGGTTTTGTATCATACGTTCGTCAGGATCATCACATAGCATAGGATCATCGTATAGCATAATTTCTCATAGAAAATTTCCTCACGTTCGCCATCGAAATTGGCAAACAAAATTGTCGGACCCGAACAAATAACTCGCACCACATGAAAGATTGTCAGAGGCTACCCTCACGGTTTAGCGCCCGCTATTTATTTTGTATCTCTTTTGGAAGAATGGCTAATAATTCTTCTACATCGGGTTTCACGGTATTCCAGCAAAAACGACTTCATTCAAAAAAGTTCTAAAAAAAGATTATTTTCTTCCATCCGTAGACCGTCTTCATCTGCATCAGCACCAATGCGATAGGCAAAGTTTCGCGCGTAAAAAAAGCAACACCTCCATCCGCAAAGGTATCCATTCGTTTTGCATCAACACCCGAACCAACAAACCCTACAAAATTTTCAAGTTAAACAACTTAAGAGGATACAAAAAAAAAAAACAGCCCTCCCCCATCCGCCCAAGCAATTTCGTTCAAAAGAGGCTACGCTTGAGTGATTCCCACCTATTAGAAGTGCTTCCAAAGTGATCGAATAAACGATGTCGTTCTCCATGTGTTTATGTGTGTGTTTTAAGAAACAGTTGTATATTCCGCAATTCATACGCCTACACACAGGTTTCACACTTCGTATCCTTAACAAGGACACAATAGCTGACGCCACCGCCTGTACGAACATCTTTAATCGTTTACAATTTACTTAAATTGCTGGAAAAAAAAGGGAGGAAAACTGAAAAGTCTCCTTGGAGACCGAAAAGGAAAAGCACAAAACCAAGGCAGCCATAACAGGCTACAGGAATAAGGTACGAGTATCCTTAAGGTTGTTACTTTAAGGATTTTCTGCACGATTTCGGCATAAAATGGGGAAAAAGCCAAACCAAGTAAAATTTAAAAACTTTTTCATCACTTTTATTACCTAAATATTAAGTTGGCCGCCACTGGAGAGCGATTGAGCGAGCCCATGCGTCTTGTTGCTGCCAATTTGCATTACTAATAAATTTTTCAAACAAATTCACGAATTTTTTTTTTTCTCATTGTTTGTGTAGATTTGTGCAGGATACGAAAGATGGAAAAGTTTCGCTCATTGACGAAAAGTTTCCAGATGCTGGAGTGTGAACAAATGGTGGTGATTTCGGTCCAGTTTAACGCGCAATGATGGCACTAATGGTGACAGTTGGCTTGTGATTTATATCGAAACCGGTTTTTATTTGAGGGTGTTCATTGACTCTAAGTCGGCTGGTTCTGGTCGGGATTAAGGTGGAGGTTTTGGAAGGATTTTTGGATTATTTGCAACACGAGTGGGTAGGAGAACGGAATGTGCGACAAAGCTTTTGTAAATAAATTTTGGGTTAGGGAACGTATAAACCCTAAGAATTATATTGCTGAAGGGTTAAAGTTCTGTAAAAAAGTCTGAATACTCCTGGCTAGAAGAAAAAGTATTTTCAAGTGACAAGGTTTAGAATGAACTATCGCTTGGGCATTCTTAGGACCAAAACCTTACTGTCACAGCGTTGATTATTAACTGCCAACACCAACTTCGCCCAGGGCATTTGAAATATTTCCCGCCTCTTGAAAAGTGGTCATTGGTTGATCGTCAAATATTTTCGACTCCAGAGCACGAATTTAGAAGCTTCTCATTTCAAAATATGTCATTAGAGAGTTGTAATTGCCTTTTGAGAGGTGGTGTCACCAAATAATGCCACAACTTGAAAAAGGAAGAATAAGTGACATCTTGATGCCTCCTTTCCAAAAGCCTTACACTGTCTTACTTTCACCCTGCTTACACTACGTCCATGTTCAAAGTCCTTTTACCTGTCAAAGAAATGTTTTACCTATCGTGTCATGAAACCAATCTAACGACTACTATCTTAAGAAACACCTTAACGTCCATATTCCCAATCATGTACTGTTCACTTTGCATGTTGCTCCTTTTTTTATAATCCACTCGAGCTTCAGGGGATTATGCATGATGTTGCTCACACAGCGCGAGCGAGATGCAGTAGTTCGAATCTCGGGTAATATTAGGTTTCAATGGCGTCTCAGGGTGATGTCTAGACTAGTTGTGGTGTTTGTCATTGCTATAATTCACGGGAATTTTTTCGAATCTCCTGATCTCATAATCATGGTCAACTCTTGAAGCCATGACACTCTACTGCCAGTGTTATGCCTTTACATCCTGCTTGCAACCATTGTCCTGTGTACCCTACAAACTTCAACTCAAACAATTTATAACTTTTCTGTCGTCCCACTCCCTCGCATAATATTATAAACACAAATCCTTTCCAACATCCCTCTCCGATAACTTGTTCCCTTGGCAGACCAAACAATTTTTTCCACTCAATCATCTCGACTTTCTCCCGGAACCACATGAAAAATGACTCGCGCGAACCTGCTCCACTTAATCGGAAGGACAAGTTCATTGCAAGCTTCCGATCATTTTTATCCTTCTGCCATAATAATATGTCCTCTGAAAAAGGATATAACCATCCACCGTGGTGCAGTGGCATGGTACGCTTAGTACTCTTACCTTACAATGTAAATAAACCTCCACCTCTTGGTGAAGAGTTTACCTGGAGATCCTGCGTCCAGTGCAACAGTTTAATACTGGAAAATCCCTCTCTCTCTCTGTCTGTGTTGGTTTTTACCTCAATTTTCTTTGTGTCCGCTTTCATTGGGTCTTTCTCTTCACTGCCCAACCGACCATGGTTGAAAAAGGAAGAACCTGTTGTTCAGACGGTCGAGCACCAAAATGGGCACTAGACGGAGGCACAGGATACAAAAAATAAGGAGAAAAGCCTCATGCATCATAGATCTATAGATATCAAATATCTTATTCGATGAACGTTCCACCGGCATTTTGGCCATGTGCAATTCTCCCCATCTCAGTTACCTGTAGTAACCGATTCCGACGCAAAGGAGGACAACGACCACGTTCACTACTCCTCGTGGACTGGCACCAGTGCAGTCATCCTCCCCTAAGGACACTACTGCAGCCAGCCAGCTAGCCTTCGCAGTCGATAGTCGCATTCCTGCGAAGCAGCAACAACCCGGCTCCGCTCGGATGGCTTCTGGATGGACTGGGTGTCTGATAGGGTGGCTTTTTCGGAGGCATTATGCGGAACGTGAACAGGACGAATAATGGAATAAGTACCTACTTATGGGCGCTGCATACAGCGCTGCAACAGCAGCTCCAGGAACATTTCCACATGACATGACCGGGCGTACAAAAATGTACAAGGAAATTGCACTTCAGATAAGTACGTATATCGTTCCGGGTAGTTAACGAATGAAATTTTGTGTGGTTTCCTGTTTTCTGATTGATAACATTTTGGGGATTCCTGCCCAAGAGTTGTGGTAGTGCTGATGGTGGTGGTGGCGGTAGAATGGTGGCAGGATGATATATCGCATCACTTTGAACGCGGGCGGATGACTGTGGCTCCTGTTGCAAAGCATACCACTCCAATGCAATCTAGTTGAACATTTAGTCTTGTGTACCATTCGCGCGGGTGACGGTGTGGGTTGTGTGGCAAAGTAAATAGAATATTTTACAAAATTTGTTGCTTACCCTTGGACATGTACTTGTGTGTATGTAGACTAGAACTTATACGTATTCACAAAAAAAAAAGAAGATCCTTAATCGGATGAAAAGCAGAATGGAATCCTGTTCGCTTTGGTGAAAGGAAAAATATTTGTTGAACAGTATCGAGAGCTTATTTGTCTGTTTGTGCATGTGCATGTATAATGGACTTGAACGACTCATATTTAATATTTACATCTATTTTTTTATTTTTTTTTTTTTGCAGAACAGTACCACATATTCGTTGGGGATTTGAGTCCGGAAATCGAGACGCAACAACTTAAGGATGCATTTGCACCATTTGGAGAAATATCGTAAGTGGATATATTTGCTTATTCCAGAGAATATTACGAGGATTCAAGTAAAATGAATAGTTTTTGCGTCCTTGTACTTTAGAGATTTCTGTGAGGTATGATATTGCTTTTCGGTTCCAACGAGGGCAGAATTCAATTCGGTTACCATAGGAAGTCCTTATGTTGAGATAGCTTCTGGATTTGGGACACAATAAGTCAGGAGACTATGTAAGTGAATGATAAGATTTGTGTATGGGTATCGCTGTAGTTAGTAGTATTGGATTCTTTATGCAGGATGTGTGACACCACAATTAGGAATCAACAGAAATCAGTAAATTTTCTCGAACACCTTGCTCTGTAATGTAGGAATTTAGCATTTATACTGTTTGACTGGTTGAAGACTTACAAGTTTGACTGGCTTTGGACTCATAGATAGCTGTGCCGCTCCCTTCTCTACATTGGAAGTGAAAGTCTGACCTTTATTTTTCCGAATTTCTAGTGTGAAAATTCTGTCAATTGTAGACTTTTCACAACAAAAATATAGAAGCTGTCAGAGGACACGTGGTCTGTTTATTTACGAGGCAAGAGAGTTAAGGTAAGAGAAACTTAAATGTCGCAGAACTACTAAAATGGAATGAGTATTGCCACGAGCAAACAGATTTACAAAGAGGTGGGTTAAGAAGCTTAAGACGAGTTGAACGTTCAAAGATGGACATCAGTGCTAAAAATAATGTTTTAACATTGTGACCTCGGTCATTTCCCATCAGTCGAGCTAATTTCTCCTTCTCTTCTCTTTTTCTTTGTTTTTCCAATTACATTATACTGTGAGGACCGATGCACGAGGATCCATTCTATGAATTCAGATTCGTTTGACATATGTTCCCTGATTCGAGCCAGCAGTATTCGAATTACTAAAGCTTGAACTTTTTCATGCATTTATGCTGTCTAACTGCTAGGTATATTCATTTTGCATGATTCGATCTTCTTTTTTTTCAAATCCACTCGCACTGCGAGGTGCAGTGGTTCGAATCGCAGGTAATATTAGGATTCAATGGCATCTCAGGGTGATGTCCAGACTAGCTGAGGGCATTTGTGGTGCTTGTCATTGCTATAATTCACGGGAATTTTTTCGAATCTCCTGATGTCATAATCACTGTCAGCTAAATCAACTCTTGAAACCATGACACTCTACTGCCAGTGTTGTGCGATAGCGTCGGCAACAGTTTTCACAGTTGAACTGATTCTTATCAATAGGGAGTCCGAAGAGTTTAGCTATCAGAAAATGTCAATACTTTCTAGAGCGAAGCAAGTCCACTATATTCTGCGCGAGTCGGAACACACGAAAACCTGAACCTGTGTCACAGACAGGGTCTATATAACTTTTACTTTAACAGTAAGAAAAAGTTGTATAAGCTTATTGTATTGACCTTTGAAGAACTTAACGGTCGTGCTGTGCTTATTGCCCAATTTAAAGTCTTTTTCGGTGCTCAGCATGTCTGTTGATTTGGGAAGGCTGCAGTGAGTTGGTAGGATTCTGGCATGTCCCACATTTTTACAAACCATTAGTGGGTTTCTCTTAGTCTTAGGACCGCGTTAGTGGCCTGGTGCAAGACATAGATATATATTGGCAATAAGTGGAACATGGTTGAAGGACAGCTATAGGATTAGTTCTCAGCGCATCCGTTGGACATTCTCGAGAACTTTAATGCCGGTTTACTTTTCTAGAATCGGCCACCAAACCATTATTTCATAAGTAAAAATCGGTCTTACGAATATAGGGGCTTCCAATAGGGACGGATAGATGTTAAAATTTAATAAAACAAGTTGCGTTTGAGATATAAACGAATTTTTTATTTTATTTGAAAGGCCTCTGCGTGAGGTAACCGTATCTCGTGTAGAATGTCCATTGTGGCATCAGCTGTGTGGCACGTAGCGCTATCCTATTGGAACCACATGTCGCTCAAGTGCATATCATCCAATTTAGGCCAAAAGAAATTGGTTGTCATCGATCGGTAGCGCTCTCCGTTGATGAGGATGGCAATGCCCTCGTCCTTTTCAGAGAAGCACTGACCGATGATGCCGCCGGCCCACAATCCACACCAAACAGTGGCTTTCTGCGGATGCATTGCCACTTGGTTGACCACGTGTGGATTGGCATTGTCTCAAATCTTGCTTGTTGGGGTACCCGTTCATCCAAAAATAGGCCTCGTCGATGAAGATGAATAAAACTGCTGTTTTATTATTTGCACTTGTTGTTCAACGCTGTAACTTGCCATGGTGATTTGTCTTTAGTGTCTGAAAAATAAAATCGGGAAAACTAACATCAGATAAAACAACATGACCACCCTGAACTGTCGAAATCTACCCATCCCTATGATTTTGCATGATTTTCGGCTGTAGCCCCCATCTGGTGTCTACTGCTCTTTTGCATGAGTAGAGTACTACCAGGGATTTCCTGGCGCGTTCGGCAATATTATCTCTCCACAGAAGCTTCCTGTGGTGGCCGTGGCTCAGTGGATAGTGCGTTGGACTGCTGATCGAGCGGCGTGGGTTCAAGCCCCAGCCAGGTGCTCCGTCATGAAAGAGCTTCTCAATTCGCCGTTCGGAGTCGGCAATAAATTGTAGGTCCTTTCCATTCGTGCGAAAAAGGTAGCACGCAAATCATGAATGGTTGCGAAAAGCTAGGCCTTGGGTCATCCCGAGCTGTCGAGCCAGCTAATTATTCCTTTTTTAAAAGCTTCCTGTCTAGAATGAGTCCTAAATACATATTTGGCACTGTCTGGAAAGCTCAGAGGAGTACCGTTGAGCTTGGTTGGGATAATGATTGGAACTTTGATTTTACTAGTGAAAAGGCCAAGCTCCATTTTAGATGGATTGACACTAAGGTCGCAGCTGTTTGTCCACGTAGTGAGCTTGTTAAGAGCGTGTTGAAGAGTATCTGCAAGTGTTTGAGGGTACTTACCCATCTCGAGGCTACTTATCCGACATCGTCCTCATATTCTACTACGCCACACCACGCATCCTCTAGCTCCAGAAGCAGTTTGTTAAAAACAAGATTCCATAAAAGAGGAAAGAACACATTTCCTTGGGGTGTGTCCCGATGTTGCTTCTTCCATCTTTTTTAGCATAGAATGTTGGGAATATTCAAAATATTCCCACCTCTTCTTAAAACGGTTTTACCCTGCAATACTATTACTAGACAGTATTTCTTTGTGATTCGTTTCCATCTTCGTCCCACTAAAGTTTGTGTGTTGCTTTCTGGTTTGGATCTACTGTTGGCCGTTCTATTCGAAAGTCGCTGTTTCCCATCTGCTAGAGATGATGCGTTTTAAGATCTTTCTACCTGTGCCTAGCATGTACAATGGGCGATGTGACCAGGGCACGTTTGCTTTGATAATGAACACCAGGTTTAGAATCATTTTTCTGGAACTAACTTGTAAATATAAAGGCTTCATAAAGGATTAAATCATTGAGCACTGGAGAACTTTTTTCCACAGCTACAATATACATTATCTTCCTTGAAACCCTCAGAAGCAAATTTCACAACGGTTGTTAACATTTAAATATTCCCCACGTGAAAGTGATTTGAAAACGCAATAAACTGAAGCTTCATAAAATTCCCTGAATTTACCTTCAAGCATAAATTTCAAAATTCAGTCTCTAGATTTTCCATGACTCATCAAACATTTTCATGAATCAAAATGAAGATTACTTGGCTTACTGTTGGCCCAGGACATGGCTGTTTAAAAAAAACAGAAAGAAATCCTTTCCTACTCTCTCTCTCAGCTATAAATGCTTTCCAATTAACACAGCTTCTCTCATGTAGTACTTTAATCTCGACGCGCAACATTACAAAACAATAAAATCCACTTCCCGAACAAGGAGTACATTTTTGGAAAGAAAAAAAATTTACAGGCTTTCCGTTCCGGCTGCCAATTCCATTTCTTAAATTGAACACCAGACACAGCAACAATCCGAGAAACACCTGCCAACTGATTAAACTTGCAAATTAATTCGAATTTCAGAGGCTGAAACGAAGACGTTCTCATCCTCGTCGTCGTCGTCACAGTTGTCCTCGTTGTCGACGTACCGTAGAGAAGTCGTAACGTAAACGAACGACTCCCATTTTTATTACGGAATTATACTCAGCACGGTAGTTATTCATGTTAGCATCCCTCTGTTTGTCCTTTCACAGTTTTTTCTTTTTTTTTTTTTTTTTTGGAACTGATTCCGCAAAGCTGTTAGTTGAAAGTTTGCCAAAGAGAGCCAACATGGACTCAGTCGATGTTTTTTGTTCCTTCGTTTGAGTTGCCTTTGTAGGCGGTTCAGATGAAAATGATGACACTTTTTGTGTTGACGGTAAATGAGCAGTTTAATTCAATTTTATGGGAGTTACTCGAGGTGGAATATAAATATATTGTCGCCTTCCATTGAGATAGTATCACTTTATTGAATTTGAGGTTTTTGCTTTGGTAAGAATCATGCCATTGATGCATGCACTTAGGAGGAATCAGTGGAATCGATCTTTTTCTTTAAAGACTGTCTAGGCACCCATGAACAACGAACGTTTGCCGTCGTACATGATGAGGTCTTCGAGTTAATTTCAGCTGGTGGTTTGATAGTGTTTTAATCGTTGACGCAACAAATCTGTTAATTCATGCATTGTGTGAACCCTGTGTTTTTAAGACCAATGGTAATCAGTCGAAAGTATATTGTCCAGTAATGACCATCATTCACTGTTGATGTACATATTTTCCGCGCCATTCCCAAAAATCTATGACAGCAAACTGTGCCTCGTCGATGTATCCATCTCTAATGAATTACCTAGCGATTATGCCTACTCCATCTAGTTAAAAGTGCCCGTCATTACTAAATATGTACGATTCTCTTCGGAAAATATTAGTCCCACTCATAGTTTTCTAAAATCTTATAAATGAGGTGTCGAAGCATATAAATATGCCAAATTTTGTGCACAAGCTTTACAGTATCATCATCATCATCATTTTTCAATGACCCGCTTATTCACTATGAGAGTCGCGGGCTTAGAGTGCTTTAGTGGACTCTCCAACGTCTCCCAATCTACCTCCATCGACTCTAAATCATCAGGGGCTATCCCCTTACGATTAGAGGTAAGATTCCGGACTTAGTCCAACGATCTAATCCTGGGCATACCTAGCAGACGCCTACCTGATGGCGCGGATTCCACGGAACATCTTGGAATCCGTGTTGGGGATATCCGTTGAACGTGTCCAATCCATCGAAGTTCATCCTTCTCCGTTCAAAGAAATATCTGCTCGACATTGAATGCCTCGCGTACTCTGGTGTTCCTAACTCGATCTCGACGATTCAACCAAACAATACGACGAAGAAATCTCATTTCGGCAGCTTGTATCTTTGGTCATTACCCAAATCTTATGGCCATAGGTGAGAGCCAGAACAAAGACCAATAACTAAGCTCCGATACCAAGTTTAGTCCTCCTCATAACAGATTGACCAAGTTGTCTCCAATGCTGACCAATAACTCAGTATTGTTCCTTCGATCACTCATGAATAGGACCCTAAGATACTGAAACTACTTCACTTGTTTCGATGGGACTCCACTAACGTGCAGAGTGTATTGAACAGGCAGTCGGGAAATTACCATTACCTCTGACTTATTCACTTTTACTCTCATCCCAGCTTCAATGCACACGGCAACGAATCTGTCAAGTGCATGCTGAAGTTCGGTCTGGGTGAACGTAAGCATGTCCAAGTCATCCACGAAAAGCAGATGACTTATCCTTAAGACTCCCAATTCGAACGGTTCCTCTCCACGGCTGCGCTGTAACATTTTATCCATATACACAATGAAAAGGAGAGGTGGCAGAAGTCCAACGCCCACACCGAAGGGTGTCGATTTAACGCCGTTCACCCGAACACAGCCTTTACAGTTTGTGTCTAGAGGTTGAATCGCACTCAGAAGAAAACTGTCTATCGATCATACGCTTCTTCCAAAACCACTGTAGATAAGTTTGGCATTCTTTCAAGACTTCTCAAGGAACATTTTAAGAGCGAATAGCTGGCCGGTTGTGCCTTTCCCTGGACTAATCCTGCACTGCTTATCGCCCAACCTGGACTCGACCACAGCTTTGGAACGCGCTTCCATCACCTTAGCAAATACTTCTCCGGGAGACTTAAGAGAGATACATGCACGTATACCCCTATAATTGGAGCAATCACTCGTATCCAGTTTGCCAGTCGCTAGGTGCTTTACCGCATTCTCAGGCCATTTTAATGACACGGGGGAGCCCTTTTATCCCTTTTCCCACAAGGCCTTGAGCATTTTCTTCGGATTTTATCCGCACTAGCAGATTTGTTGAATTTAAGTGCCTTAATCGCTTTAACCGCCAAAAAAAAATAGGTCTCTGGTTTAATTTGTGCGTTCCTAGTGGAACACTCTTTACCCTTTAATATCTACTCCTTTCGTATGTTTAATTTTCGATGAAGTCAATTGCCCTCCCAATTATGAGGTTAGTTGTTCCGGGAAATTTTCTGAACGCCATTGTTTAACTTGAATAAAGAGAAGGCCACAGGAGCCTTGCTGACTATGAAAATCACCAACTTTCCTTACATCAAAGATATGACTAAATAGCAAAGGTCCTTCGGTTTAATGGTTCAGTACAACTTCTGACACACTGACATATCTATTTGCATGGCGAATTTCAAAAACGTTTCGCCTTTAGTCAAATTCCCTCAACATCCGCTGTGAACCTGTTCTAAGACAAAAAGCGTGCAATAAGCTTTTGAAAGGCGCATGTCACAGGACTTCCACCAACTGCTGGAAATGGCATTAATTTCTTAAATTACAACATAGCCCAAAGAGTGCACCTGAAAACAGGAAATCCCAATGTGACAGGTACTCCTTTCATTTTGAACATAAACTGCACTCTAATGCAAGTGTCCTTTCTCTGATTTTCCTTTGGTTTTTTTTTTTTTAGAGTTTACAATTTTCACCCGGTTTCCAGCGGTCGGAACTTTTGCGCTTTTGTTTTGGTCAACTTCATTGCCTCTATTATCTTGTTGTCGCCTTGTTATTAGCTGTACCTTCGCCATTCGTTTCTTCTTCCTTGTGCTCTCCATTACTTTGCCACTTGAAACTTTTGTTCTCTTTTTGCTAAACCACAACTTTACCACGCTACACTGTACTTCGGTGGGATTCCATTTTCCGTGTCCTTTAAGTCCTGATTTTTAGATTTTTTTTTTTTTGGGACAGGACAACTACAAAATACTTCATTCCGGAAACTGCTTCCTTTAATTTGCCAGGTGCTTTCCTCAAGGAGTTGGCAGGATGCGCACTTAGTTGGTCTTTTTTTCTTCTTGTACCGTTTCCTTTTTTTTTTTTCGTCGGTTTTTCTATTTTCTTCGCTTTCCTTTCCCAAGATATATGCAGCGATAAACTATCATAAAAGTTTTATCCTTCTTAGAATAATTCCTGTGGGATTTTCCATTTTCAGTTCTCTGTTTTTTTTTTTTTTTTCTTTTCCTTCCTTACTTTGCGTGAGGATGTTGTGAAAACTTCTGATGATGCGGGGTTGAGAGGAAGAAAAGAAAAGAACCACACAACGAAAGGGGAGCAGAAAAAAAAACTTTTCACCAATATATATTCAAATGATTGTCGTCGTTTTGGAATCATACAATTTCCGTTTTAACTCGTTTTCTATCTTCGGCGCGCGTACCCCGATTGAGTCGGGCGAGAGAGGATATAGACGGCAAGTGATCCTTCGACGTAGGCGTTGAGTGTTAAGTTTTGTTTTTGCTGGAAGTTCCTTGTTTCCTCAGATGGTTTGGTGGTAGGTAAATATGGATTATCAAGAGATGACTTATTGCGGGTTGGCTTAAGGTTTCTCCGTTGCGTTTGCTTGGGTTGATGGTTAACATAATGGCGGGTTGGTTAGATTGTTGGTTGGGAAAACAAAATTCAATTTCCATCTATGGCAGATCCTATAGCAATTTTGGCGAAATTGCATTGGGATTTGATTTAATTTGATTCAGTTTTAGGGCATAGGTTTTTGGATGTGTTTGGGTAGAGGGTGAAGAAAATGCACACGAACGATGTATCTTAGCTATAAAATCGAGACCAAAGTGTTTCCTTTGGTGTCATATTTTAAGAAGCCTCCGACTACAACCATTCTGATCCTGATTAACAGACAATGATAAGCGTTCGATATAGCTTCATCGCTATAATCTGAGATTCGATCTTCAATGTTGTCTTGAACCTGAGAGACAGAAGCGGAAAAATTTCAAACTTATGACCTTGTTAGGTACGTCCTAGATAAAGTAATCAACGTGTTTTCGCTTTTTAGTTCACAGATAGTCCTCTACAGAAGTAGCGCCAAAGATCTGACGAAAACTACCCAGTATCAACTCCGCTATGCTACTTATCATCTAGCACTCGGAGTCACACTGCAGGACTGTTTTAAACAGCCTCATGTCTTTTGCTGGTATTACTGGCTTTCATCCCAGATATATTTCTTAAGCGAAGTGTCAGCTTTTAGACTCTGCATCCTACAGAAATATGCTCGACGTTTGAGTTTAGTTAGTAACGACTTCTGAATTTAAAGAAAGACTTCCTCGGCGTGGCTCAGCCATATCCAACGGACCATTTTCGCAGCACAACATCTCGCCGGGGAATGACAAGCCTCCGGGAGTATAATCTGTCATGATAGAGCTTCTCAATTCGCTGTTCGGAGTCGGCAAAAAATTGCAGGTCCTTTCCATTTGTGCGTAAAATGTTACACGCACAGCATGAATTGTTACGAGAAGCTGGGCCTTTGCTCATCCTGAGCTGTCGCGCCAGCTATTTATTTCTATTTTTCTATCCTCTGAACTAACCTTACTCTTAACAGGACAGGTGTAAGGAAAGGTTCAATTGCTGCCAGAAAGCTCTGGGCCCGAAATGGGGTCTGCAGCCGAAATGGGGTCTACTAGATGCATACGGTGGTGATGAGGCTGGTGGACAGCACTGGACAAGAAAAGCCACACTAGCCTGTTTGAAAAGATACAGAGGCTATCATGCACCTGCATAAGGCTTACTTTGAAAACAACCTCCAATGCTTCGCTCGAGGCAATGCTCTTTTTGCTCCCTGTTGATATCTTTGGGAAGCTAATGGCAGTCAAAGTAGAATCCTCCCAGCTGATCGGCACAGCAACGGGTCACTCTAGGATTCTCCAGACCAACAATACTCTTCCTAGTAAAACGAACTACACTGTTCCCCATTGACATCAACGTCAGGTACAAAACTTGCATTCCTAGCGAAAGCTCTTGGGAGTCTGGCCTCCTGAACGTTATCTTTATCTGAGGAACAGCGACAAGGACCCTTGTCTTAGCTCTCCCGGACGTGTTCATTGAAGCTGACACACAGAACAAGACAGAACTACATATGTATGTATACTTTTGCTAAATATAGGAAATAGGTTGTGGAATCCATTCACGAAAGTCCGATTCGAGTGAGATATCTCGGATAAAATCAGATATCCAATCGCTTCAGGTGTAAATTCAAAGCACTCGTCCTGGCTCAATTCAGCCTCTTATTCAATAGTTAAACAGCGCAGCGCTTTTTTCTGTTTTGTTTCCATCCCATGCCTCGTGCATCTGTTACTAACAAACTCCTCCTTCGCTTGGCCATTGCCAATCTTGAATATTCCCACACCGAAAACATGCCAAGCCAGACAACTTCGTGGACAGATTTCCAATTCATACCACAGCACATTTTCGACCAATTGCTGAATGCACATTGATGGCAAAGCCAACGATGATGGAAGTCGGTACACGACAGCGCTGAACCGTGCACACATATCCCCCAAAAGGCACAAGTGCGTGCATGTGTGTTTGTGTGTATGCTGTGGCATGTTAATTTGTTGGCACGTCAATTGCACAACATGTGAAATATTCTATTCCGGTTGAATGATTACAATTGACAGCTAAATCAATCAATGATGTCATCTCCGTTGTTCGGTGCATCGTTCGCCCTATGTCCAACATACACCCACAGACGCGGCAGGATGTGATGAGTGAAAGTTTACGGACAGCTGCTGGACGTGGACGAAAAGTACCTCAACGAGGGAACATCATCAAAAATTCCTCTTATACAAGAAAAAAAAAAAAAAAAACAAATTGGCCAGAGTCTCAACAAAAGCTCTGGCAACAGGAAATAGAACCCATGTAGTCGGAATGAACACAAATTATAGTTCGTCCTTCCGGGGGGAGGGAAAAAAAAGAAGAAAAATCGAAACATATTTTATGTCGCTCCAAAAGGGCAATGGCTAACTCTGAAATCCGAGAAAAAACCATTTTCACATGCCTTTCTGTTCGCACAAACCTTTGGGGAATAGCTGGGGGCAGAAGCTACAATAAGGATCCGTGTATCCATCATTTATCCTGTTCGCATAATAAAATAAATAATTCAGTGACCTATGGGCTTTCGCCCGGATTAATTGAACATTAGGCGAACCTTTGTGTCATTCTTTCAATACACCCGGACCGGTTGAGTCAGCGAAACAAAGGATATGCGAAAATTCCATATTCCTGTTCATAATTCGCCTCCGTCGTCGTCCGTAGGGGCGTCATATTTGGGGTCCATCATAATTTAGACTTCTAAATTAGATGGCAAAGTGTTTGAGTTGAGTGAGAGCGGACCCATTCATACACACGTAACAAAAGGATAATTATTATTTGACGTGTGCATGTCCTGGGAAAATTTGATTTAATCAACTTTCATCAGGCATAGTGGCACTGAACGCGCGCAAGAATGGGACGAGGAGTGGAAAGTGCAAAATTAAATTAGGTCTCTCCGTGGGCATGGGCCCTGTGTGAGCTCTGTGAGTTCTTTATGCTTGCGTGAAACTTTGCAGGACAAAGTTTATTTATTTAGCGAGCGGGCAGGTGAGCGAGTCTCGTTTTATTTATTCACTCAATTTGGTCTTGTGGCAGATGTTGGTGCTGTCGCTGTTTGTAACATGCGAGGACATATAATCCGTTAATAAGAGATTATGATTCTCTTTGCACGCGCTTACCGAGTTAATTAAAGTTGATCGATGATGGTTTCTGCTTGCGGTGGTGAACTCTTTGATTGACTTTTCTATCTTTTTCCTTTTTTTGGTGAAAGTGAAAAGTTGTGTGTCAAAGAGGAATTACCAACCAACAGAAACAGAAAAAAGTTTTGTAAGTTTATTTTAGTACTTTGTACAGGTCTGTCGTTTCACATCAAGTTATAGTTGTTAGAGCGTAAACGAGCACATAGTTGAGACGCCATTTAGTGCTGTGTTAACATGTGGAATGTTATTTCATTTTCATCACCTTGTCAGTTGAGATGAAATAGGTCACCTGTCGTGTGAGAACATGCAACTGAAGGAACTTCCATAGCAAAACGATATCTCGATCGACAAGCGTGTGGAAGTTCTAAAAGACCGACTTAACTTAGGCCTCTTGGAATGAGCCCTAACAAATTGGCTAAGAAAGGGGACCGTGGTTTGTTGATTGGTTTAGGAGTGTGAGGTTCGGAATAACCTCGTCACTTAAGCCGTTTGAGCCCCTCCGTAGTATCTGTTGGAAAAGGGGAGGAAGGGAGGAGGGGTAAAAGTGAAGGGTTTTAGGTAAGTGGACAGAGCATCGGATGGGTTTTACAGATCCGAGAACGTCCTGTATGTCCAGCGAACACCACAATTTTCTCGAAACTAAATTGCCTAAGAAAGCCAAGCCCAGACAGAACTTGTCCTCTTATGTTTTAGCGCTCCTGTGGTGGGCCAATCACAGAGAAAGTGTTCTTGGCTCTCCTTCTCCTCCTCTTCAAATCCCGGGAAAGTACTTGATTGCACCAGTCCCAGTCTGTAATCATGTTTATTCAGGTAGATGTGTCCGGTGTACAGGCCGACCATCAGTCTTAGTTGCCTAGTGCCAAGAGTAAGCGCTTTTCTTGCCAGACGACAGCAGGGGCGCTGTATCATAGATTCGGACCCTTTGCAGGACTTTACAGGAAGTCTCGTGGCGTTAAGCAAACGAGCCGCTAAAAGCTGTTTTAATGACCTTCAAAGCCACCCCCATCGTAATAGCTGTGGTCATTTCAACGTTTTCTGCCCCCTTCCTAGCCAGTTCATCCGCATCTTCGTTTCTTGGTATGTTGCAGTGACCCGATAGCCAAAGCAGGTTAATCTGCGCAGAGGTTGAGTTTTTATATGCATTCCCTTACCAACTTCGTGCTGGATCTGTAGTCGAATCTTCACGGATGGTTCCAAAATCAGTCATGGGTCCGGTGCTGATGTCTTCGTGGAGGTCGACAACACCAGACTTCACTACTTATTGGACAGGCAAGCCTCTTTTTTTCAAGCCGAGACCTTTACTATCCTAAAGGGCACGGACTATATTGTTAAAAATAGGTGGAAAGGTCGGAGCATCTGCGTCTGTAGCGATAGCCAGGCTGCATTTAAGGCCTTGCTCAACCCTTTAATCAGTTCCAAAATAGTGCCAGAATGCAAGAACTCTCTGAATTCGGTCGCAAGGCTGAACTTTTTGACACTTGTCTGGGTCCCAGGTCACACTGGAATTTCTGGAAATGAGATCTCCAATGAAATTGCTAGACAAGGCTCAAGGTATGTTTTCTCAGGACCTTAACCCGCGTCTTCTCGCGTCCTCGGTCAGGGCATCCATTGACGATTGGTTTTCCTACAAACACAATTATGTGTGACACCAGAATGCAGGCAAACTAAACGAATGCCCCCGAACGTCTGTAAGAAATGAGCGGCATTCTTGCTGTCACTCAGCAGAAGAGGCTGTACACAACTTATTGGCGTTCTAACGGGATACTTCGCTTTTTCCAAGCATCTTAGAGTGTTAGGCTTAACTGACGCCACTGTCTGCGACGCCTGTGGAGAGGGCGTCTGTACTTCGGATCATTTCCTTTGCGGTTGTCCTGCCTTTGCTCGGATCAACTGACAGGTTTTTGGTGATGATTCTGTAAGCTCCTTATTATTGTAACGCCTTTTCGGTTTTTTCTGAAAGTTAAGAGAATTCTATTAAAATGGGCAAATACTGAGTCCTACTTTCCGGTAGTGCTATGGACCAGTAAAGTCTGATTCCAGTATAGCATTTACAAACCCGACAAAAAAAAAATAGGTGCTCGGTAGCCCTGAGTATAGTTAAAATCTCTGCCTCGAACACAGTCACGAACGGCCCCAGATAGATAGCAAGTTGACCACCGCCCCCGATTTTTAGGAATCTATCTGCGACTCTAAGAGATGCCATAATCGAAAAAGACTGACAGTTTTTATTTCTGACCGAGGAATTCATGACAAATCGTACTCTCACTATACTTTTCTAAATTATTTTTTAATTATAACCTACCTAAGCCGGCTGTAAGTAGCTTCGTTTTGCTGTACCTATACCTCGAAGCATAAGTGTTTGACATCGCATTTGGTCGCGGTGGTAGTACTTTTCCCCTGATTAACTCCTGCTTTTCATCCTGCACGCCCTTTGAAACAAAAAAAAAAGCTTCTGCTAAGCCCCGGTTTACCTCGCTCAATCTAAACTTTAGTCAATGTCAAATATGACTCAGTTAAGATTCTGATTATGGAATGAAAAAAAACTTCTGATTCATGCTGGATTCCACCGCTTCTCGTTGATCCAATCTTCTCCCGACAAAAATCCTTCAAGGTCCTTTAATTATTGTTTGTGACAAAGAAACTCACTCTTAAATTGGCATTTCTTTGACAATGTACAGGCATTACTGTCTCCGCGCCTCGTCTGGCAGCCAAGAACATAGATTGGAACCACAAGGCGTTTGCGATTCGAGTTTCGCAATTTCCTTCCCCTCGATTCTATCGCACATGGTTTTCTTTTTTTCTTCTTGATAACAAAGATAACTTATTAAATCCTTGCTAGACAAAAGGACGACAAGTACCACTGATGTTCTTCTGCTCGCATCGATATGGAGATGGAGGATAACTTTTGCTCCTGCCGCCTTATCGCAAGACACTCACCCATGGCATGTCCTACACATGTAACGCGTTCTCGCACACATATCGCTTCGAGCGTTTGCTTATTCATTGAAGTTGTTGCCTTCTCCGTACATCCTTTCATGCTGGCGCTTCGCTTCGGAAAGGGAATTTGAGGAACAATTTAAACCTGAATTTACCCCGTCACAAAGGACAACACACACACACACACACACAGAGATAGAAAAGGAAGACAGATCTTCAGTTTCTTGCGTGTGATTCTTGGCATTCGTTCTTCGACTTCTCCTCCTGAAGTCATTGTCTCTCGAGCGATATCCACTGTACCCGGTTTCGGATTCCTTACGCGCCAACCTATTGTTCGTGTTATCCTCATTAAATCACCACTGCGTTGGTATGTGTGTTGTCTTTTTGGCAATACGAACATTTCAAATAAATTTCTTCAATCTTCTTCGCCGGGCTTCGTCCTAGGCTTCTACTTCCCCTGCCTTTCTTCCATCATTTGCTGCTACGCTTTGGGTTCTCCGCAAATATTGTTGGCGTTGTGTCGTCGTGCCGGTCCTCCCCGTTTCACTTTTTGTTCCGCTCGACAATCGGACGGGTTCATCCTTTTTGAAGTATTGGAGTATGATATGCATGCATGATGGGAGAAGAGAAGGCTGATTCATTCACATGGATATCCTTGAATTTCATGGTTGAAGGTGCGCTTTAGGGAGCAACACCCTCTATTGATTCTTTGCTTCCTCCAAAGTTGGTTGAACATTTTTTTTCTTTTTTTTGGGGTTTCCATTTTTTTTTCCTCCCTCGTCTTTCTTATCCCTTTTTGAATTATTTCTTTTTTTTTATGAACAGGAAAAAAAATTGGGGTACGGGCGGTTTTTTTAAGGATACATTGTGCTTACGGTTCGCTTTGATTTTAGATTTTGGTAAGCGAAAATGTTTCGAGAGAGCGTTCGCGTTAATGGCGTCAATTTGGGAACGGGTTGGTGGGGTTGGGGCTAGAAGTTCGTTGGACCCCCCGAATGTAAAATATTGTTCGTAGTCATGCCCTGAAAAAGGGTTGCTTGAGTGGAAGGACTATTAAAATAACAATGTAAACTCGATATGTACATACGCCATGATGTGTTTGCAATGTTTCTTACGAGAGTGTTATGCTCCGAGTTTGTGAGGAAAAGTTTACCAAAGTGCCCAAGGAACAACCGGATAGATGTCGGCGGCAGCGGCAGTGGTGGCGGGCGATGAGTGGAAGAAATTGTGGCAAGAAATTTAGAATTTGTCATATTTTCTTGGGTTTTCGTAGATTATGTTTGTTTTGTTAATTCAATGCCTAGAATTACAATGTAATCACGCTTAATGGGGTGTGTGCAAATAAATTATACAAAGTGTACTAACTTTTGCGACTTTTGTCACATTAGAAGGGTTATGGTAGACAGATATGTTTATGATGATATGTTCTTGGAACAGAAAATGACACGCTGTCAGGAATTGCGTCTTGTTCCCTTACTAATTTTCTTTAATTGGAACTGCGGAAGAATTCAAATTTAATTTACTACCTACCAGCTAAATTTTGAAATACCTAAAAGGATATGTTGTTGGACACAAATTAAGCCTAAGCTATGAACAGTATTTCTTTTTTAAGAACCTGCCCTTATTGCTGACGCTGCCTCCTAGTCTACTTAGCCTAATAGGTCTGCTACCTTCCTAATGAAGGTGAGTATGTCGTTAGTAGCCGATTTTCTAAACTCCGCTAACAAATAGAATTCCCTATGAAAGATCCACCTGAATAGCTGGCTATGAACAGTAAGCAGCACTCACTTCACTTCATTAAACTTATTTACGTGAATGAATCTCTATACGATCCTTTTGCACTTTCGCACGCCATACAGATAATATCTGTTACTTCGTTTAGCCTTCGAAGAATGAAGGCGAAAACTGTAATTTTCGTTCGTGCCAATGTTTCCTAAATACAGGACTTAGTTTGGAGATTTTTCAAGTTCACCCTACACGATGTCACTTCATCTGTGGTGACACATGAACGTGGAAGAGCCTAGTTAAAAGTTCCATCTCTCTATAATGGTTTAATGTTCAAGCCTTCAATTAATTCCTGAAAACACTCACATTTGCATGATCCTTCAGTCTTTCTGTTCTTTATTTGTGTAACAGAGACCGTAATTTGTTTAGTGATGCACCAATTCTCTGCAAACTCTGTATGTTTTTCGCCTTCATTAGAGTTGCTTTCCCCGCAAGGTATAAGGAACGGTGTTCGCTCAGCCTTTTTATGTAGTTTTGACAAAATTCCCGTTTTCCGGCACGCTGACAAGTATAGGAAATAAACAGTCTTACCTTATTCCGCTTTCCAAAAACCTTAAGCGCTTTTGAAAGCATATAACAAGCTTTATTATAACCACTAGCTTTTTATTAACCAGCGTTGGTTGGGCTCTTTTATTATTAAAGTACATGAGCGTGACCAGTCGGGAAGGTAGACGTACCTTGCGATGTGCACCGCGAGCCGCTGATATCGCCTTCCGGGATAATCCGTCATGTTAAAGCTTTCGCCACAAAGTTTATAATGACATTTCATACGCTATGTACTTCCTAGGATTTCAAGTTACCTCCTTGCCAAATTTGACCAAAATCGGTTTAGTAGTTTTCGAGATTATCTCTTACATACAAACAAACTTTTTTTTAAAATAAAGTATACAGATTACCTTCAACAAATATCGCTTTTATTGGTGCCGGGTGGTTGTAGAACATATTAATAATCTCTCGTGGTTGTTTTCCGATGCAATTTCAGAAGCGGTCTTAGTCACTGCTTGAAAGAAAGACACTCTTACCCAGGCACTTTCTGTAGAAGCAAAAGCCAAGGCGGTTTGCTTAAAAAAAAATTGATTTTATGATTTTGTGTAGATGTACACTGTTTTGTGTACCTTGGTAAGGCTTGTGAAGTAGCACTTCTTTTCAAGAACATTCACTGAGCCAGATGATAGTCTTCCAACCACTGTATACAAAATACAGCCAACGGCGGCTTGAAACTTCAAGGTTTTCCAAAGTCCTAAATATGCCACAAATAAACAACAATACATGCTGTTATTTTGGTGAAATAATTAAAAATTTACTTGCAACTTAGATTGAGATCGGCGAATTGAGAAGCTTTTTCATGAGAACTGGTAGTCTTCGAAGTGTGTCATTCCCCGACAAGAGGTGGTGCCGCGATAAATGTTCGGTGGACATGGCTGGTCGCTCAGCAGTCCAACGCACTAACATTTGAGCCACGGCGACAGATAGTCCCAAACTAGTTTCGGCGTAATATCGAGGTTTTCCCTGATCTGTAGCTCTATTTTTCATATTTAGGCTCGAAATACAGAGTAGTCCAACTACGTCATCCTTCTGCGAACCTTAAACTGTTTAATTGAATTTAGAAACGCCCGCCAGTTTGCTGCCATCCCTAAATTCCAACCTGACCTTGTAGAATACTTCGCTCTTAACTCCCTAACTAATTGCATTTCGGTTCCAACGCCACATCGGAGCACTGTCATTGCCATAATTTCCGACAATTAAATTAAATTTTCCACATTCTTTCCTCCATTAGCCAGCCTGGCAGCAGCATCACATCCAGATATCCATTTCCCCCTCGACAGGATGCTCTCACTCTCAAATGTGGTATCATCATCATGACCATCATCATCGCTCAATGCAAACAGGTGAATCCAGTTGTGTGTACTTTTTGTTTTTGTTGTTCTTCGTGTTTTATTTATTTATGCTAATAATCCACAATCGCATACAACAACACCTGCTTCTGGTCTCTAAAGTCGATATACTACTAAGGATACCATCGTCGAGCATAAGCATCCACAGTCGTTCGTCTTTTCTTCCATCCAAAGATGTACATCTTATGTCTGTGGCTGCGCCGCTCTACTGCCCTCCGTTGGCCGTCAGAGAAGCACGAAGAAAGGACGCAGATATGTACCATTCGTCTCCTTGGATTAGGACGAACTTTAAATGCAATTTATTATACGAATGCAATCAGATTTGTTATCCTCCTCCATTTGTATCCAACTACTTCAGACATACCAAACACATACACTGCTGAGACTGAAACGCAGAGTGCTGTGAGCGGACCATGCCCATAGTCATTTGTGTAGGTCTCGGATTTGTGTTATTTTTCAAAATTCTATTTAAAGTGTAGGAGAGCGTTTTCTCTTGCCGTGCCGTTGTGTGGTGTGCTTTTTGTTTGCTCCCACCACTTCTATGCTGTCCGGACTGGTGTGGTGAATGGCCGTACCCAGGGTGCAACTTGTACCATGGGAGAAACAGAGCGAATGGATCGAAAGACCTGAGTCATAAGGAGATTGAACAGCTGGAATCGTGAATAATTTTTGCAGGAATCGTCGTCATTGTTGTTGTCATTCCAAGTCTCAGCATTCTCTTCGCCCACGGGTGTGTTCGGATTCAGAGGAAGCTCACCCGCTCGCTCAGTCTGAAGTAGTCTCCCCTTGAAAGTATCTGTGTTGGCTGGCTTCACTTTGGAAAATCCATTTCCTCTTTGGCATTGTTTTATGTTTTCCCCCAGTCTCGGTTGGTGCTTTAGTGCTTTTCAAGGACGTCCACATGTATAAACAGCACGTCTCAAGATGATATTTGAATCCTCGCACAGGATACAATTCATTTGAGAGATAAACGGATGATGCACTTTCTGATTGCTGCACATGTTTAAAATTTCAAATATTTCTGCGGAATAGAATTTCCTGTCGATATTATTGTTTCCATACTTTTATCCACCCTTGAGACGACACGATGACTCGGTAGTCTGTGCAGGACTCGGAAACTGAAATATTTTTGATCATTAAATCATTAAACTCTGTCTGCCGAACATTTTACTAACTCGCGTATTTTTGGGAACAATTCGAATCGAACGAATCGGCTTAAAAAAAAAACTGGGACAACAAAGTGAAACCAGACCAAGTGCTGTGCCTTTACGAACTTCCAATTGAAAATAATAATGGAATGCTGAAGTTTGTGAAAAGTTTCGTAAGTTTTTGTTTTTTTTCGTCGATTTTAAGGAAGAAGTTGGTTTTTTTTTTTAAGTGGAGAGGCGAGAGTAAAGGTCTTCAGTACTATAGGTGTTGATGGATGTCCTCTGATTCAGTGTAGAAGAAATCAATAGTGTCGCCTATAAAACATATTTCTTTTGCTGAACTTTTCTCCTTAAGGAACTTATAGAGGCAAGAGTTGGAGTTAGCAAACCTGACAGAGTTCCATTCAAGCCGTTCAGCGTTGATGATATAAATTGCCGTTGAATTCTCGAATCCCACACTTTAAATAGGTAGTGAAACGTAAAACGTGAAACGAATCACATAAGAACCCTCTGTTGCCTTTTGTCATAATTTGGTTTTTTTTTTTTATCCAAGCTTCCGTTTTCAGTCTCAGCTTGAATGGGGAATAAGGGCTGCTTTTGAATTTTTGAAAGGTTTTCGGCACGCCCTTTTCATACAATATCTGGACTTGGTGATGCCATACAGCCCATCCTTTTTCATTATTTTCCCACAGACCTAGTTATTTAGCAAAAGGACTCCTGCATATACACTTAAGTTACTCACTCAATAGTTCATTGAAAAATACTTGCACATTCAACCGAGCGTTCTGTTTTTTTTTTTTTTTTTTTTCCATGCCACTCATTTTTTTGCTGTTTTTCTCCCATTCATGAATTTTAATTGAAGCGAAATGGGGTCTCGCATACAAACATTTAATTAGAAAGTCCACTCGCAAAACTTTTGCTCAATTAAAAGACCCGTCCTTACGGTTTGTTTTTGCCCCCTCAAAAAACGGGAAAAAAATAAAGCAAAATGGAGGCATTTTTTCGAATGGCCAGTTTTAAATGGACCAACAAATTCGCCACAAACTACATGCACACGAGGCGAGTAATTATTATTTTATTATGCGGCTTAATTATCACAAAAAAAAAGCGTACATATGCACAAGAAAAAAAAAACTCTTAAATATGTTTAATTGAAACGAACACTCGTTTGCATACACGTTGAACCTGTTCATCGACACACATACAAACATTGCTGATTGCTTTGAGGGAAATTGAAAATACCAGCATGTTGACTTATAACTCTTGCAAAGTCAAAGGGGGCGATACCGCCCCTTCTTGTACTCTGGTTTTCTTTTTTTTTTTTTTTTTGTTCATTCCTTTGAACTTAAATCCTCGATAAAAGCTTCTCGAAGTTAATCCACAGAAGGGAACAAAAAATATTTCATCGTCGTATCACCACACCGCCTCCGTCTGTAGCTATCGTCGTAAATTTATCCGACCCGCCCGACCTTTCGTTTCGTGTACAATGCCATTAAATCCTTAGCGGATCCATTTAACCACTTATCTAAGTTGGCTTTATCCAAAAACAATCCTTAAAAATGTTTTATTACTTACACTCGAATAATTTCAGATTTTCTTCGGTACTTTTTTCCATTCACTGGCAATCGCTCGCTCCCTTGATCCCTGCAGTTGAGCATTTTTTTTTTTCGTCCTTTTTTTCTTTGAAGGTTTTAGTTACCTCTTTTTGCGATTGAGGAGAGCAAGGACTCAAAATATGTACACACTGTAGTGGACTGGTTTTATGTTTCCAGTTTCGATAAAGTTAGAACAATGTTATTGTTTTCTGGGGGGGGGGGGGGATCGTGGGTTACTTTACTTCACATCTTTACCACTTGGAAATTGTGTCGTTACCCGCAGTGGGTGGTTGCATTTTTAATGTTGGTCAAGCTAAAAGGTGCAAAGGGATTCGCGTACAGAGGAGTAAAATTCCTTTTTCATTTGTGTGGGTAGCTGGCAGTGATATTGTGTTTCACGGCATTAGCCCTTTTTAGAAAGCACATAAGCCACAGTAATTTGAATCTAGCTTCTAAATTGTAATAGATCTCTCTCAACTGGCCGCCAAGAAATAAAAAATTTAAGCCTACATTCGTGCATAGTATATTCCTGGACGTAAAAGTCGGAAAATATTGCTGCGATGCTGAGATTACGATTGCTGAGATGAAAGAGTAGATCCACATTCCACTTTGCTAGGTGTCATATTCCAATTAAACCTTTGAAGTTGAGAACCTGACCAATAAAGGCACGGGAGTGTGGCTCTGGTCACAAGCAAACAAGAAGCAATATACAAAGAAAACTATAACCACGCTTATAAATACGATCACAGATTAGAACTTTTACCTGTGCCCTCGAATGGGTTGCACACAAAAAAAAAAATAGCTGCCGCGGCAGCTCGGGATAGCCTAGGCCTAGCTTCTCGCAACCATTCATGTTGTGCACGTTACATATTTCGCACAAATGGAAGGGACCTACAATTTATTGCCGACTCCGAACGGCGAATTGAGAAGCTTTTCATGAAAAAATATATTACCGGAGGCTTGTCATTCCCCGACGAGAGGTGGTTCCACGAAAATGTTCGATTGACATGGCTGGGGCACGCCAAAAGGTAGCTTATATTTCTGAACTAATTCATTACAGACCTCAGGAACAAAGATAAACTCGAAACAATACTTCAAAGCCTTTACTTTGCCAGCTCGGTGCATTTCGGGGCTCTTCTCTTCAATGGCATCGGTGAAAATATCAAAGTTGTAAGTGGCTCTAGCTAGCTCCATTAGGAGCTTGGTATGAGAATGGTCACAGTCGATGTCTTGTAGTCTAAATGTGGCATCAAGCTTGCAAATCATAAATGACTGACGGTATGACATGGTGACATTCTTTTTCCTCTTGTGGCCCTAAGAGCCTCTACCACGCTGACTTATCATCTTGGACGGTTTCTGGAAATATGCCCCAGCTCTCTCTAGCTCTTTCTACAGTGCTGTGACTTCTCCTCAACTGTTCTCAGTAGACACACTTTTCTGCCATCTTGGGTAAGTGAATTCCACTGCATAGCAATGAAACGTTCGTCATTTCAAAAAGAATGACTAATTTATTACCACTTGCATTATTGGAAACGTTACTCGTTACAGATACTATTACGGCAGAAAATTTTTACAAATTTTCTTAGGCACTTTTTCTGTAAAGCGAGTTCATATGGACATGCCCAGATATTGGACAAATTTAATATCCAGGCCGTATCTGGACTTTGTTAAACCCTTCGCTTGCATCTTGCCAAGCAGAGAACAATGGGGAAATAAAGAAACTTTTAAGAAAACCAAGCCCATCCACATGGGTGGCTGCAAGATAGACGTATTCTCAGGGGCAGGTGTCTTTTCTTAGGAGCAGTTCAATAAGACTCACTGACAACAGTAATATTTTCCAGACAGAGGTTCTAGCAGTGAGCTAGAGCTGCCCAATAGACGTCACGGTAGGATATCATGATCTTCATAGGCAGACGGTTTTCTTGAAACGCAACCTTATGTAAAACTCTGCTGGGTTCCTGGTCACAGTGATGTATCAGGAAATAAGCCCTAGAACGAGACTTAGGGGACGGTACAATTCAAGCTCCACTTTGTCATCTGAAAGTAACAGTAAGAATTCATAACTTAGGCGAATAGCAAGTAAAAAACCCTAGCCACCAATTTCCAAAAAACTATGGCGAGAATATAATAAGGCTAGAACCGCCAAACTCCTACATATGGTCAAAAAAATTGCTGTCATTACTGGAGTGGCACCTGGGGTATAGATCCCAGTGGCATTACAGAGGGACTTCCTTGGCCTACGTGTGTCTGTGACTCTCATAGACAGCCCCCTTACCTGCCTACCTACTGGTATACTTGCGTTTAATGCAAAAAAACTGTATTTGACCAAAGAAAATCTATACAGGCGTTGCGGGGACGAAGAAGTATATGAGGGCACAACTCATTTCCTTTGCCATTAACCCTAGGCGAAAAAATCAAGAAGCTATCACATGGTTCACTACCGGATTTGTCAAGTTTCTAAGGTTAACCGGGTGGCTATCATCGGGTAGGTAGAACCACGCAGTAGGAAGTATAACGACAAACATATAGGTACCACAAGGGGTCTACATAGAAATTAAGAGGGTCTCATCATCTTTATCGTCCCTAGGCATCTTTCTCTTAATATTTGAGATCACTTTTTCAGCACAGATTTAACACTGAAATGGAATGTTGGTGTCTTGGAGAAATAAGCTGATTGTATTGCTTCCTGTGCATCTACTCCACTTTTGACACCACTGTAAGGTCTTCTACTTCGCCTTCAAATTGTTGACGTTTACATCTGAACATTGACTTCTTTTTTTTATGCAATTTTCCACCTTCTGCACACTGGCCCACAAACTGATTCCCAAGATTCCATGGTTTAACCATTTTGAGACGAATAGTCAAAGATTTTTCGTTAGTGCTGCCCTTAGACTTATTCTCCTTGGTATCTTATCTGCTTGCTCAATGAGCTTGATCTGGTTAAGTCAGTTTTGTGTTAAGCAATCATACATGGCAATGCTGTTAAGTCTTTCAATGTATGAAAGTCCCTTGCGGCACCAGTGACTGGACAGAATAGAACTAAATTTTTCAGTTCTCTAAACCAGACTGGATAAGAAACAAAATTCAGAGCGGAAATAGTTGCTTATAAAATAAACCGGGTCCTGGTGCAGTAACATTTACTCCTCACTGTAAATGTCGTTTAGTTAATTTCGAGGAATTCTCGCTTTTTCTTCCGGTTCCGGTTACGATTTAGTTTTTTTTTCTTGTTTTCTTTGTCCAACCAAACATCGCCATCAACTGAAAGCGGAGAATTCCTCTTATCCCTGCTTTCTCAGTGGGTAGCATCCTTAAAGGACACATGCGAATAGTTAGAAATTTTGTCCTTTCTTCTCTGCATGGGAGTGCGAGAGAATTAACTTTTTTCTTGCCCTCAGTCGTCGATTGGCCTTCCCGCTGCTCCTGGCTTGAGTGGTGAGAGACACCCTCGGAATTTCTGCATTATTTTTTCCGCTTCTACTTCTCAATCCATTTGATGGCATTTCCTAGGTATTAAACTCTTTTTTCCTCATCTCTCAAGCCCCTCAAGCATTTACAACTTTTTTTGTTTTGTCATTCTTGCCTTCTCCGTTTGCCTCTGCAACTCTATGAGCGGAACGATTTAAAGCTAACTTGATCCTTATCTTTAATGATTTCGGAATAGAAAGCAAACAAAAGGAAGCGTAGACAAAACGAAGGAAAAGGAGAAGTACACGACAGCAGGGGTTAGTGGCAGAGAAAAAGTAGAATAAATCTTTGTTCTTGTTAAATTGAAGAAGGAAGAAATTATAGTGTCCTTTGGCGATTTTTTTTTTCTTTTCCTCTATTGTCTCCTTCTTCATTTTAGAAAGAAAGTTTTTCTTTTCGTCTCATCTTTGGTCTGAGATGGTATTTGATCCTTCTTATATTTTACTCTCTCTTTCGAGAGGTTTCCTTTTTTCATTTTTTCTTAACTTCTTAAACATTTTTATTGGAAATGAGATTAAATCCTTTTTTTTCAGTTGCGCGTCCCTCCGCTCGGGGTGAGGATTCTATTGTTATTTGCTACCCAAGTGAAAATTAGTAATCCGTATATTTGTATACGTTAAGGAGCGAAAGACAGTCGTGGCAGAAGGATCTTCATTGGACGAGTTGGGTTCCAGTTCTATTGTTTTTTGCGTTTTGTCTTTCGGTCGGGGAGATTAAAATGTAAAATTCTTATCGCAGTAGTTAATGAAGCGATTAAATGGACTGTCGGAGGATTATTAAAGGATATTGGTATAATTCTGGGTATTTCCTGAGAGGTCTTAAATGGAAGGCGATTGAGATATTTTGTTTTGCCGTTTTGTGGCTTCTTTAATTGAACATGGTGTGTGTATGGTTGAGGTTTTTCATGAAGCTGAGAAGCGACCAATGTTAGTTGATCTTATTACCAACCAAGTTTAACTTAATTGAAATTTCCGTTCGTGAAAAAGTTCCATTCACCACTGTAGTGACACCAATTTATATCCTACTATTACTGAAAGTCGCACAAATAGTACCCTATACAGTGTCGTCATCAGGGTTAGGTACAAGGTCACAAAACAAAATGAGGTGGACAGTATTTCCTGCTGAGAGATGGAATAAATTCAAAAGACTACTCAAGAATGTAAAGGATGTCCTTGTGATGATATTTGCAGAACGCAGGTCAGGTTTAATTTTATTTTTGAAGATAAATTTTAATCGCTTTCGAAGGTAGTTTCTAGACTAACTAGGGGCATTTACCGAAACTGAATTTTAACAAAAACCTCGAAGTTACATATGTCATTCTGGGAAGAGGATGCATTCCTAGAAGACCAGTTGGTTCATTTCTACACCGTCGGATCAAAAACCATCGAAGGGATAGATGGAGGTGTTTTCTCTGATAGGCTCAATCGCAGTCTCTCTTTCGGTATCCCAAATTACTGTAGCGTGTTCCAAGCGAAAACAATAGCGATCAAGGAAGTCTTATCTTGGCTAAAGAAAAACGTGATACCCGCTTCGGACAGCCAAGCAGCAATCAAGTCCTTGGAGTCATTCTCTACAAATTCACTAGTAACCCTAGATTGCCGTTCGTTTGCTCTTAGAGATGACAGAGTGGTTCAATATTCTCCTTTGGGGGGACAATGGGACATTCCGGAGAACTGTAGGGCTGATAAACTCTCCAGATATGGAACAACAATGACTATTTTACCAGAATTTGGTACCTTAGGCAAAGCCATCACTACAAGTAAACTCACAATTAAGCGAGATGCTTCGAAAGGACAAATCTTAGGTGGACAAAACAGGTTTGGCCAAAGTTATATCACTGGATACTGTCTAATTGGCAGGCTTGTAACAAGACTTGGCGTCGTCTCAACTGATTTTTACAGAAGCTGCATGGAGAGGTAAACTATCCTCCACCTTCGTTGCAACCTGCCCCGCTCTCTTCCATAGAAGGAAAAACTCACATAGGTGGCTTATTCTACAACGATCTAGGCGATCTAATCAACACAGATATTAGAACTCTCCTACGCTTCAGTAGTTTAACGAGTAGGTAAAGGAGAATTCGCCAAGATACATGTGGTATCATAACGGTCCAAGTGTGTTGGCTTCAGTTGGCAGCCTAATCTAACCTCAGTTCTTCATCCATGACCACCTTCTTCATCCCTTTATTCAGTTGAAATCAACTTTCGTAGTTAAGCGATTCTATTAATTTTAAGAAATATATTTTTCTCAACATCACGAGTTAAACCCGGAGCCTCCAGGGTACTAACCAAATACTAACCACTACACCACAGCCACCCTTACCCCTGTAATGTAGCTGGTTCTCATCTATAAAGATATTTATTTTCACTTATAAATGTTTAGTTTCCCATTGGTGGTCGTAGGAGCTCTACTATGACTTCATGCCATCGTATGTGATTTTTGGCAATATGTACATCTCCGCTTTCTGGAATTCTTCCCCAATTGCCTTATCTCCTCCTCAACTATGTATTATCCCATGTAAGGGGATTCCTTTGCATTCCGTAGCTAGCTATGAAGCTGTAGCCGTGTCTAAATGTATGACCAATCCACGGTCAGTTTCGTCGTCGTTTGGTTGTGCCTATTGGCTCTTGACCTGACGAGCAGCGTTATCGAACCCCACTAACCTCGTCTGACAGCCTTCCTCTTTACAGAATGTGACACCTTGAGCCATCATAGGTGGCGTGGATAGCTATTAAGTTATCAGCGATACCTCTCATGCCCATGGCAACCCGTCTTCCATTTGCCTTTCACGCAAATAGGGCCAGTTGACGTGCCCTTTGCCGAGCCATTTTTGTTCGACTGTCCCAATTGACTCTATGACAACTCGTTCAGAATGTTTGGTGAGTGGTGTGTGACCGGTGACTTCGTTTATGATGATGCTACACTGAAATTACTGATTGCTTTTGGCAAGTTTTTGGCTCAATTGCTATTGCTAGACTTAGGCTGCTCAAAGCCTGCTTAGGTCTACTTTATTCGGAAACGGTTTTTTGAGTGGGTGGGCCATAGTTTTTCTCACTCGACAATCGCCTTCTGAAAAAGACCATGTAAAAATGTTTTTTTGTAAAATGTTTACCATCTGCAGTAAATCAACAAATTAGGATAGCATTATGTTATGTTAGAAAAAAAACTTTTTGCCAGCCATGCAAGTGCCACCAGCTCTCTGCTTCGGAAGGTCCTTCGCGGATGTGGTGCCAGTCGACGGTGTGGTGGTGCTTGCTAATTTCATACGCCCGTTACAACATAATGTCCTAGTTGTGTCTCGGCACAAGTAGTGGTGGTAATGGTCGATTTCTTTTGACTTTCTTTTCTCTCGCTTCCTTTTTATTTTCCTCTCGTTTTGTTTGGGTGTGTGTGCGTGCGGCTTTTAAAAGGAAACCTACATAAAAATGCTAATGGGTGAAATGTGCTTTCAAGAATAATTACCCTGACTATGCAACAACGAACTATAATGGAGAGACCTCCACCTTAGTGCGCCTATAAATACAGCTTACTACATTCATCGCCGGCAAGAGCGCTTCCATTAACTCTCACTTGGTGGTCGTAAAAAAAATAGAGGAGCCAAGAGCCCACCAGTCTGCGGATAAATCGTTTTATTAAAAGCGAATATTATACATATTCTTTTCCCTTTTTTTTTGGGAAGCCCTTTTTGGTCTTTTTTTCGCGTTCTTTTGCACAAAAGTTTAAAGCTATCAGATATTTTTGAATGCAACCGCGTGCAAGTTCTTAGGTAATTTCCTTGCAGTGGCATTTTCCTTTTTGTTTTGTGCTGAGCGGACGAATTGCTAACGGCAGCGTTAATTAAAAAAAAAAATTGCCCATTGTCAGTGCATATTTAGGTCAAGATTTCCTACAATCATGATGCTTGGGAGTCCACTTTTGGAGGGTACCTGCATGAAGTGCATAAATGTTTGACAAGTTTTTTAGATGATTGCTTTAATGATGTAAGAAGTGTGTGACGAGACAAAAGAGTCTGCATTTGAGAAATTGTCGATGGAAAATTGTGCAATACATGGGCATTATACTCATAGACGAAAGTAGTTTCTTAAAGCTACTGTCTTCAGCTTTTCTGTTTAGTTAGCCTCAAAATTCCTGCAAGAAGAAGGCAGATTTAAGGTCTTAACGAAAACGAGAATGCTGACGAACTGGCGAGAAATGGCTCGGCAACCAGCCCGGAACAAGCCGAGACTTCGGTGAACATCTTTTACAGCTTCTACAATAATCGTGTGAAATGCCCAGTACTTGAAGCAGCTGGTTCTTCATCGCAATCAAGAATGACCAGATAGAGGTTTCTTTTGCGGTTATAAGCCGGCCGTAAGGTTATAGCCGTTACGATTGTATCCATTTGAGTAGGTTGATAGACGTTTTTCTTAGAGCTAAGAGAAAACATCATGATGAAGAAGCTATCTGGCTATCTGACGATATCATAAGTCAATATTGTCTTCGATTATAGTTTTTGCAACCCGTACGATGGCTGTCATTTCGGTTTGAACAACGCATCGACTTTTTTTTTTTTAGAGAGCACTTGACTCCTTGTGTTTCTCAATAAGTTCCAGCTCCAGTACCGACATCCATTCTGGAACTTGGCAGTTATTGACTTATCAACTCTTTCAGTCTTATCTGTCAGGAATTCTGGTAGTTCATCAATATAACCATTTTCCACTGTGAAGGTCAACAAACATCAGCGCGGTTTCAACCGCCATATTGCTGTAATGGAATTCCAACGGAATAAGACTTAGCATTGTCTCTATTGCAACTGTGGGTTTTTCTCGCATGGATCCTATGATACCGATGCAAGCCATCCTCTGGATCTTAAATGCCCTCCCACCGTATGGCCAATATTACCTTCAGACATCAACTTTTCTGAAAACCCAAACTTCCCATCATCTGTCACATCAATAAAGTGCTATATGCACATGGTTTCTCACTACACCAATGGACTTCAGAAAACTTTTCCTTTTACGGAAACATCCCCACTCTAAATATTCACACAGCAGACACTATTATCCTGGAAATATGTGAAAAAAAAAAAAAAAACCATATACCAGCAACTTACAAGCACTTAACACCCAACTACATCACTAAAACATACCGTTCTCACTTACAGTTGTACAGCACTCCAATATGACAGGACTCATAAATCGCTCTGCCACAAGTAGATACGAGTACCACCACCACCACCACCATCATCTGGGAAAATTCCTTAATATTTTTATGCAGCCACTTGGTATACAAGAAGTCAGGACACTAGAGGTAGAGAAGAAGAAAAAGCAGAACGAAGTAAAAGATAAAAAAAAAAAAAAAAAAAGGAATCCTTTACACTTGTATTCCATTTAAGAGGAATTACAGTTCTTAACACACCAAAGGGATGAACTTAATGTCCTAAAGTAACGAAACAAAGAGATAGGGCTGAAGGAGTAGAAAAAAAGGAACTTAACTCACTATGCACAGCAGAGCACTGCTATTTACTCTGCGAAAAGTTCTGGTTCCTTTTTTTCCATCGTTTGCCCCTCATGCCCTTAACATGGCAAACTTTTGTGCTGGAGTCAACCACATGTACCATAGCATAACCACTTATTATTCTAAGAACTTTTGCGGAATAAAAATTGAGAAGATTGCCGGAAAAAAATAGCCCACACTCCCCCAAGGATGCCCTTAGTCTTTTAGTTCGTTTCCTACGATAGGCACACTTAGGAGTTGTGAAATACGTCAAACTTTCCTAACGAAATAGAACAGGACCCACTGCAATTCACAGACATATTCGGCCGTTTTGCCCTTCCTCCCCCAAGGACCTGCCGTCGGTTGCAGCAGTGCGGCTGCTTTCCCAAAGGAGTTCCTCGGTCAAACAAAAAATGATGAATTCCCCAACTGACTTTTGTATTTATTTAACCTTTTTACTCCGTCCGACCATCCGTCCGAGAAGGGGGTGTCGCAAAGGAAAAATCTCTCTCAGCGGCACGGCGGGAATCTTACATGGGATCTTACCTGCGATTTTCAACTGAATTTAATCCTTTTGATTTGTTAAGGAGAAAAGTTTTTCGTGTTCTCCCATTTTATAATGTGCTGGCCTTTCGTGAGCTCACCTCAGATGTTTGGCTGGCTGTGTGTTCTCCTGTTCGCAAGTTTCTTTGAGTGCCTTGAAGGAACGTGCCCTTTACAGTTTTCCTTTTTTTTTTTTTGCCTTTGCTTTATTTTTGTTGTCCTGAAATTTGTGTCCTGCTGAAAAGAGGACGTCAAATTTTTTTTTTGTTGTTACTGGTTTCCTTTTTCTTTTAGCCGTCTCCCATCTGGATGTCCTGCTGTCATCATCCTTTCAATGGCAGCTCATTTTATTTTCGAGAAAATCATTATACCCTTGGACAGGGACGATGACAACGGCGGCGGCGGTGGGGGAGAATTTTCAAGGCAGGAAAGCATGAAGTGCTCAATGAAGGACAAATCCTAACAAAAAGGTAGGAAGTGGTTTTTATGCACGTGCTGTTATTGGAGTCCCTAAAGGTGTTACACAGGAACAGAAAGCAGACACTGCTACTTGTTGGGTTCTTATGGTTTGTTCATTTGCGGTCTTGTCAGTCAGGAGACGGGTATTTTGCGTATTTTGCTGTGTCATTGGTTATATGTGTGTTTATGTATCGTGTAATGGGTACATCAACATTGTCAGGTGATTTAAAAGCTCCTGGTGTCAACGCTGGATCGGTATTTAAGACCAAATCACTGTTTAGCAGTTCCAACGATGCCGATAGTATTTAAAGATTAAAAAGTCCTTGACATGTCTTTGGTTGAAACGTTTAACAAGAATCGAGTACCCATTAATGGTCTGCACTTTACTTCACGTCTAGATGGCGCAACCGTCAGATGTGAACATTAGCCTCAACAAACTCGGTAGGGTTTCCAGTCACTTGCTTTAAAAAAAGTAAATAAATAGCTGGCGCAACCATGACTTAACTTCTTGCAACATGGAAGGGACCTACAATCTATTACCGACTCCGAATGGCGAATTGAGAAGTTTTTTCATGACAACTTATAGTTACATATACTCCGAAAAATGTTCGGCGGATATGGCTGGGGCTTGAACCCACACAGCTCGCATATTAATCCGACGGACTACTGAGCCACGGCGATCGCTGGTCACTTTCTTCTAGGTCTCTATACGTCTTTTTAACAGAATTCTTTCTGCTCAGAATGCTGACCAGAGGCTGGGGTTGGCTAATTTAGAAACAACCCAGGAAGGAATAGGAATCTCAGAAGTATGCCCGTGGAAGAAGTTACTACCAGGAGTACTCAGTCCTAGCATAGCAGGTGTCGGAGGGATTCTATTTCCTCTTCGTTCCATAATTTGCATACTCGAATCGATCCCCTTCTAGTGAGGAGAGCAATCTTGGTTTTGGAGGGATTAACTCTCAAACGTCGTTTTTTGGCCTAGTCGCTCATCAGTGACTGTGACTTGCGTCGTCAGCATAGGCTGTTACGTTGAAGTC
The DNA here is from genome assembly GCA_917880715.2 of Matsumyia berberina. NCBI lineage: Eukaryota > Metazoa > Arthropoda > Insecta > Diptera > Syrphidae > Matsumyia > Matsumyia berberina. The sequence continues at coordinate 16,708,884 of OU862872.1, read as the reverse complement.
ATTATTTTTCCAGTGATTTAACGATTTTATCTATTACTGGGAGCCAAATCAGCAGAGAGAGAGGGGTACCTTGGATGGGGCGTAACTCTCGCATTTGACCAATCCCGTTTCAGAATTCTTTGCAGGCTACCGTGCTCATATTATTGAAGGCTCCTTAAAGTCGAGCCAAGCACCCAATGGGAATTCTTTGACTTGGAACGATTTCTCAATCGCGTAGACCGCGCTGGGTAGAGCGAAGTCTTCAGAAGCAAGGAGGAGACCCTGATAGGCCCAAAGTCCTTTGCGGTCATGTCACTGGACTTTCTTCTCTTTTCTAGTTGAATGCACCGGCCATAAACCTACGATAGCCACAGAGCGATAATTTTCTCAGACGCATGCAGCTTGACTGGGTGGATACCATCAATACCAGGGGCTTCACAAGGGCCAAAGGAATTTATTGCCTATAATATTTTTTATCGTCAATGACGTTGACTACAGTGTAGTCTTGCAAGCAGTTTGACTCTTTCTGCGGTTGAGCTCATGATTCCTTTTCCAGTACATACAGCGTCTCTTAATTATTTCTTGGCTGAGTTGCCAGTGCGGACAGTTCTTGTAGAGCCTCGAAGATAACTTAGGTTTCTATTTGAAAAACACTACTCGTCTGAGGAAATTCCAAAACTGTCTATAAGTATAGACAAGTTTCATAGGTCTGTTACTATTCCTTCGACTCAATATTCTCGTGGGGCAAGTCCTTCGAAAATAGAATATTTCGCTCAAGTACAGACATGATTCGACCTTAAGAATCTGAAGCTGTCATACGTACATAAGACTGTATATAAGGGTTGGGTCTTAACCCCTTTGTCTACACATCGTAAAAGCGTAGCTTCTGCTTCAGTCTGACTAGCTTTAGGTTTTATAAATGAAGTGAACTATGAGAACGGTGGTTGCTTCCATGTTCATTTTTAATAAAATTCCACTTTGTTTAAAAAGTTCATTGAATAAATAGTTTGAACTCATTTTCAGGTATTAAAAGACAAAAAAAAGGTCACCCCGACAGAGTTACGATTTTTTCCTCTCTCGCCCTCCCCAGACTCCTCAATAGTTCAATCTAAAACAAAAAAAACTACAACTTGGCAGAAAGTTGGAAATTGTTCATAGATTTTTGTTGCCCAGTTGAAGGGTGTCCTTTTGTGCTATGCAACATTTTTATCGAAAAGAGACGCAAATTATGCCCCAAAAAAAAAAATCCCCAAACTGTATGGCTAGTATGTAGGTACTCGTAGCTCCTCCGGTCTATACGTATATTTCAGTTTTGTTTCTTGGCAAGGATGTTCTTTTTCTTTTCATACAATTTTCCTTATTTTTATGAAAACTCTTTGTTGAACTTTTACTGGGTTATGGTACGGCCCTCTTGGTGCAACTTGGTGAGAAGGATTCATCGGTAGCAAATGCAGAAACAAAAAAGCATTGCACACACTTCCGTCCATTGAGCGAATCGCAATGAATAGTGCGACGTAGCAGAATGAGAAGCATCAAAAAATAATTTTGAATATTCTTATTGGCTGTTGTGCTCGGCCCTAGGCGCCAGTTTTGTATGTTCTGGGACATGAATGGTACCCGAAGCCTATGGTTCCCTTTTTTTTTCCAACAGCGGGCATACAAATAACTTCTGTCAAAGATGAAGTAGGAAAGGAAACACGCTTCGAATTTTTACAGTCAAAAGCACGACCCTCTCTTATTTATATTGCAGTTGAAACTTAACTTATCCTTTATCCTTTGCATTGACTCTAGAAACAGTAGGGGGGAAGTAGAAAAAAAGAACATAAGGAAGACAGAGCGCAGTTCGTTTGCGGCGGAATTATAGCCTTCGAGGTTCTATACATTCATGGTTGGGGCGCTTGGCTTGGTGCTTCTAGGGGGTGTGGTTTTGCACATCGTTTATTATTCAAATAATACAGAAAAAGTTATTTTTTCCCCAATCGATTCGAGCTCTTTTTTGGTCCTTGTTCTACTTCATTCTCTGTGAATCACATACCAATATTCGCCCTGTATACTGTTTCATATGGTCTAACACCAGACACAGACAAGCGTCAGCGTTTGGTGCCTCTCGCCGCTGTGCGATTTCCCTTGGTAATAATTCGAAATTTGCATTCCAATCTTCAAATTGTCTAAAAATGGAATTGATTTTATGCAGATGAGCATGAGATTGTGTGATGGTGTTGGTGGTGATGGTTTTTGGTGGTGTTGGAGTCTATGGCAACCATGTCCCATTGTTAAATCTGTGGCGGTTGGTATGGACACAGACTAAATTTTCCGTCGACCTCCATGCCGACGGTATTCAAAACCCTTTTCCGGTGCAAGTTCGATTTTTTTTTTAAATTTTTTTTCTTTCTTCCCTTGCAACTGCATTCAGTGAAGTTGCGTAAGTAGAACAACGGGAAGTGGGTATAGGCAGAGTGGAATGATTCGACACTGGGATGAAATTGGTGTATGACGTCTGAATGTCAATTTCTAATTTTTGGCTTCAGTGACGATGGGCTATCGTTCAAGTGGGTTTGGATAGACTTGAGAAATGTCAGTGGTTCGTATAGTTGGTGATTTATTAAAATTTGGTTGGGATGTGTGGTATGACGGTGGATATTGAACTGTCATTGAGTTACTAATTTGGTCATGAACTGGAAATGGTTGTCGCTTATAGCAATGCCTTGACCGCCAAGAACATGTATCCACACTGTAGATACATTACGCTAACACGTCATTTTGTGTCACCAACAAAAATAGAAAAATTGCGCCTTTTCAGACCACTTTGGATCACGAATTGTTCGAACAGCCTATGAAGAGCATGACCTTCTTCTCAATCAAAGGTTGTATTGACTTTAGCTAGGGATAGTGTGTTGAGGAACCCAGATAAATTCCCGGTTGACACTATCCAACGCCTTCTCAAAGTTGATGAACAACATGCGAAATAACGAACAATATGCAACGTCCTGATTAATGATGATTCGAAGGGTGTTGATGTTGTCGATGCGGGAGAATCCAGAACGAAAACCTGCTCCAGTTTGTCCTCAAGCTGTCATTTTTTTTTTTTGTTTGCTCAAAGACTATTTTAGCTACGTATATACTTCTAGTAGGTTAACGCATTCAGCATACAAGAAAAGTCTCTAAAGAGCTTGACGATCAATCCTATATTTCAGTTATCGGCAAAGAATAAAGTTTACCCACTGCAATGCTGTTGGCCTCCCATGTCTTCTCTAGAAGTGGGTGCAAAAGGTTAGGGATTGTAAGCTCTTTACGAAGTCTGTAACACATTTTGCGGTCGCAACTGCTTCTCGCTTCTTCTCACCGACCCGGAAGCTTCGCCTTCAATGTCTCCAGTATTTCGTTCGATATATGGCACGTCGCACTGTCATATTGAAACCACATGTCCATGGTATTGGACCCAAACGATCTCTTTTGGCCAAACAAATTTGGTTATAATGGCCCAGTAGCACTCCCCGTTGACAGTCAGCGCCCGCTTACGCACGTCTTTGAAAAAAATAAGGTGTGATTAAGCCGTTGGCCCATAATCCAAACCAAACATAAAGTTTTTCGATATGCAAAGGTGTTGGCATAGTCTCTCTTGAATTTTTATTGCTCCAAAATCGCCAACTTTGTTTATTCATGTAGCCATTCAGCTAAAAATGCGCTTCGTACGTAACGCTCGGAACCTTCCGCGAACAGAACTCCAATTTACATTTTACAATCGTAACTATGACAGAACACAATGACAGCAGAATGGCAGCAAAATATTTTCAAATGTGGCCGCAGTCGGCTTTCAGAGTTCTATCATAGCTAATGAATGACCCTTTACGATATGGGGAATCTAGTTAACTCCTCCCAGCAGTTGCCTGTTAGCGGTTTCGAACGCCGATACTTATCAAGACGTCTTCTTAAATCTACGAGTATTTCCACCGATCCACCGACCATTTTTTTTAGCGCTACGTATGAAAGCACGTTATGCTTCTTAATTTGCAGTTCGGTTTGGTTTGGTTTGTAGATTCACATGACTCCTATTTGGACCTACAATTACTTTCCGATGGATCGTGGTCGCCGTAACTCAGTGGTTGTGCGTTGGACAGCTGTGCGAGCGGCTTGGGTTCAAGCCCCAGCCAGGTCCACCGAACATTTTTCGCGGCACCAGCTCTCGTCGGGGAATGACAATCCACCGGGAGTATAATCTGTCATAAAAGAGCTTCTCAATTCGCCGTTCGGAGTCGGCAAGAAATTGTAGGTCCCTTCCATTCCATGGTTGCGAGAAGCTAGGACTTGGCTCATTCCGAGCTGTCGCGCCAGCTATTTATTTTCTAGCTGGCTTTGTGGCAAATTTTGTGCTTAAACATTGTCCAACCTAAAACACATCCACAAATCATTCTCCCTTATCATTAGCGAGTCCGTGATACCCGTGTATGTCCGTCGTCGTCATTGCCTTCCTTGACATTGACCATTTCTACGACTGAAACAAAAAGTCCAAAGAAATTAACCTATTTAACTTCGGTTTCTTGTTGCAGTCCAAAAAGAAACTACACTATGCTTCAAAGTGAACTTAGACCTCAAAGTGTTTGTTGATGACTTTGACTGCTATTGAAATTTTTAAGTGGCCGTCTGAAGAGCTGAGAAGGAGTAGTGCAGTCGTACAATTGTAGGTAACTCTATATTTTTATACCCATAATAGTTCATTCACTTGAACTACTTCTACTTCACAGAAAAAAACACTCTTTGCTGATCAAAGTTTACATTGAAATACACGTACATACTTCCATATTTCCAAGTCAAAAGTCCGCAAAAGCTTTTGCGTAACCATTCGCGCGTTTCACTCACAATCAAAGGCGCGCACATCAAGAACAAAACCTTTCAGCTCACAAAACATTCTTTTACTCGAATGGCCACTAAGTTTGCCCAAAACTCCCCATTCGGTGGTCCCAAAAGACGACCACGTTACATAAAAACGAGGGCAAATTTCAAGTTAAACAAAAAAAGGAAGAAAATAATAAAAAAAAAATGGTGAAAGAGAGCGCAGAAATAAAACCCCTCAATGCCAAATGGAAAAATCCACTCAATGCTTCAATTACAATAACCAGCTAAAAGCCGGGTATACTATATACATTCACCGTTAATGCTAAAGGGGATTTACGATCCGCTGCCACAGCCCTCATCAATGCATTGCACGTTTATGCGGTGCTGCTGATACTACTGCTGCTGCTGCCTACCGCAAGTATAGCCGCGATTCTTTCAGAAAAATCAACATTCCACCCCCTAGGTGTAGGTTATACCTCCATATGCAGCGCATCCCGATTTCCCAGGCGCAGAACGTTTCACTCGCTGCTGGCTTGGCTTGACTGGTTGACTCGTTGGAATTTCACAACACCACCACCATCACCATCTCAACTACCACCAGCATCGTTTTCTTTGAAGATCTATGGTATCCTTTCAAATAGGATAAAAGCGTGACTGCAATATTTATACCGGTTGATTTCCATACCACCACCACCACATGTACGAGTACGTGGAATGCCTACCCAGCATTACGGTTACAGCCCTCCGAGTTCGCCCCGTCAATCACACTCTGCAATTGATGGTGAAATATGTGTTTGCTGCGAAATCAGAGACAGAACATACAGCCCTTGTACCGCCGCCACTGACATTCGAAGGGCTGTGCATTGTTCACCGTACCGATTGAGTGGCTTATCTGCCGGGTAAATATAATTGTATTTTGCAACTTGTACTCCATATTGTGCTTTGTTTATTGTTAAATGTAAACCGAAGGGAGTAACGAAATTAAATGAGTCTGCATCTGCGTAATAAGACAAACATTCAGCTTGCCTGCAGGAACAAAATATTCCGCAATGTGTCTGGCAGTTCTGTATGTAGACTCTCCTCTACTTCGTTTCCGAGCCAATAAGCTTCCATTAACCTCTCGATTCACACCTATGTTTGTACATACAAGCAAAAGAAAACAACGCAATAGAGGGTGACATCGCCTAAGGTGCCGCGCACAAGTAGAAGGAGAACTCCACCAACTTGGCTGGCGCAACTAGAGACAGTCACCTAAGGACCGGGCTAACTGGAGAGGCTGTCGACCCCTCACTACTCGAGTCAATATGCGTACAGGAAAGGCAAATCCATGGAAGGTGCCCTCTACCATCTAGTCAAAGAGAACAGTCAAAGAGAACATCCCAAGGAAACGTCCCTATGTGCCTTCCTAGACAACGACTCAATAGCAAGGGCAATCAGTAGTAGAGAAATCGAAGACTCGACCAATCAATGGATGAGGGCCATGTTGGAAAGTCGTACAATAACTTCTTTTTCAAGGGGAGTGTCAGTGTCTGTAACAAACAGAACTGACAGTAACGCAGTAAAAGGATGCCCCCAAGGCGGAGTTCTCTTTCGTCTTCTCTGGTCTTTAATTATTGACAATGCGTGTAGGCAATTAAACTGCGGATGAGTTTGCTAGGGCCCGTTCGGCTTCCGCGCTCATGGGACCAGAACCCTTCTGTGGCGTTAATTGGGCTACCGCCACAGCTTTGACGACTGGGAACACCGGCTTCGCCTAGCCCATTGGAAAAATGTCCCCGGGCTTGGGCAATCCAAGAGACTTATCAACCCCTTTTCCTACAATTAAATTCTAAACCTTGACAAAAACAACATGAGGAAGCTATTGGGCTTCCTTACCGGGCATTGCGGCCCAAGATATTATCTCAACAAACTGAACCTTTGTTCGGATGCAGAGTGTCGGTTCTGTTTGGAAGAAGAAGAAACCCCTGAGCAAATTCTCTGTGGATGTTCGGCACTATCCCGGGTTCACAGACGGATCTTTCATAGTAAATTCTATTCGTTAGCGGAGTTTCGAAAGTCGGCTACTAATGACATACTCACCTTGATTAGGAAGGTAGTAGACCTATTAGGCTTAGTAGACCAGAGACACAATAGATCTTGTTAGATAGCAGTGTCAGCCATGAGGGCAGGTTCTTAAAAAATAACCCACTGGAGAGGCTTGTTTTTTGGCATCTAAGTTAACCTTGAACTGTAACACTTAGTGAGTAAGTAATGCAATCGCTTCCTTTTTGCATGGCGCTACAGTTCAGGGGCTTTAGCCAACCAGTCTCCCAAGCTAACTTGATCCTTAGCTAGGTGCTTCCAGTTTCGCACATCAAGTTCACTTCATTTTCCACTTGCCCGCGCCACCTTAAGTATGAGGTTCCTTTACTGTGCTGTTCTTCTAGCTTTGATTCGAAGGCGGACGCGTTAGGTCTTTACGTTTCCCAACCATCTAAGTCGTTAGAATCCAGTTTTTATCCTTACATCTTCTCTTGAACTCTCCATTAATATAGACGGTGCCAAAATTCACTTAACATTTCTATCAAAACTATACCTTCAGCTGGATTTGACAAGATCTGGGATTTTGGGCCATAAAATAAGAAGCTATGGTCAACATATGTAGAAGGCCACCCTTCGTTCTCAATAGTCGTCTTTCCCAGACGCACCAGTTTTGTTAAATAAAATAAATAAATAGGTGGCGCTATAGCTCGAAATGAGCCAAGGCCTAGGTTCTCGCAACCATTCATGTTGTGCGTGTTACATTTTTCGCACGAATGGAAGGGACCTATGTACAATTTATTGTCGACTCTGAAAGACAAATTGAGAAGCTTTTTCATGACAAATTATACTCCCGGAGGATTGTCAATCCCCTACGAGAGGTAGTGCCGCGAAAAATGTTCGGTGGACATGGCTGGGTCTTGATTCCACGCAGCTCGCACAGCAGTCCAATGCACTTACCACCGAGTCATGATGACACACTCGAGTTTTGTTGGGATGCACAAACTTACCCTGCTTATACATTTTTTTTTCTACACATCTTGTCAAAGCCGATAAATAGGAGGTGAGTATCGACTTGGAATTCTAGTTCCTATTTCTGAAACCAAACTCTCAAGTTTGCTGGCCAAAGATTTTAGACACAAGTACAAAACAGAAAAAATCACATATCTACGCAATATTAAGGAGACTGATTTAGAGGAATCGGTTGTTGGCAAGTTATATCCAATTTTTAAACATCAGTCAGTTGAACCTTTGTTTAACAAAAATTTTACCAGGTGATGGATGCTTCCAAGTTTGAACACGATAACACTCCCCGATGCATAAGTTGGACAGGAACAATTAAAGATGCTGAACGTGTAATATTTCTTTCACCCAGTTAGGAAAATGGAGGACATATGTTTCAGGAAAAAAACTAGGACAGGCCATAGCCCGAGAATATATTGTCGAACAGATGATGCTCAATTTGGTTTTGGTTTTTTTAGTTTAGAAATTGGGACCACCCAAAAGTACAGTCCGCAAAATACTCGACTTAAATATTTAGAACACACACTTGCTCTATGGTAAGTTCAATTGGTATGGTATATGAGGGTGAGCGGAATGATCTTTACTTAGGCCTCATTCGGGCCCGTTGAGTTCCCCTCTTTTAACCGTTGGAACTGTGGGGGCGTATGTTGGGAGTTGACACTATTGTACGTGTGGTCTGTCGAATCTTCCTGTTTCTTTGGTGAAGGCTAGGATGCCGCCGATTCTTTGCCCTTGAGATGCTTTGGGTCCGGTATCCACATCTACCCCAGGGTGGGCCTTCTGTCTAATTCTCGCCAGGGCTGGGCAGCAAGTGTGCGAAATCTTCTTCTTCTTCGCTAAGTTCAATTAATTTACAATGAAAATGCTAAGTTCAGTTAGTTTTCATTCCAATTTACGTATATTTTGTGCTACCATTTCATCAGGTGGGAGAAGAAGTATTCATTACAACTGCAGCCAGTGTAAGACAAGTTTATGTTTGGGAAGAGCTTCAAAAGAAATTGCTCACTCCATTGGAGGGAAAATAACACAATTTGAATACACATTCGTCCCGTCGTGTGTCGTCTTCCCGTCATTGAATGACATGAACTCGATTGCCCTCAAAAAGCATTTTAGCTTTTTCCCCCATTTTCCTTTCTTTTTATGTCTCGTCCCCTCTCACACTTCGGGACCATTACCAAACCAACCCACCTACTCCGAGTCAATTTCATTGTGTATGCGGATATGTGGTTGAATATCACAGCCGTTGCACGAGTGCCTGGAAATGGATGTGCACACACACTGGCACTCGGTTCGGAGAAAACCTTAATGTCTAAAATGCGGAAGGATATCTATGGATGAGCTGATATCCTGACATATTTGAACTCACATTGATGGGATTGCCGTTGTTGAATGTTTCATTGGCATTCACCCATCGATCTGACTACGACAACGCCGATGACGACAATTCCGATGGTAGAATTGCTATTGCTGCACCTACTCTAGCATTCATGCATGCATGCAATTCGTTGTGCAAACACATATCTCACATACATGCATGTATACCACCCAAGTCGAGCCTGGGATAAGTTCTTTTCGGTGGTAGATGTCTTTCTGCGACGCTACCACATCCATTTGGAGTCACAGGTAATGTTTGTTTTACGCTCACGTCTTGGCGCTAAGGGTTGCATTTAGTCTTGTTTTCCTATTCTTTCTCCCGTCCTCTCATCTGTATATCTGCATATATGTTTCTTTTTGTCCTCCTTCTCTAAAACGTTATTCTCGGAATTTTTCGTTATTTTAAGTTCTTGCATTTTTCATGCGAAAGCACTGATGAAGGAAGTACAAGTACGAGGTGCAATCGTCCTTCAACCACTCGCTGGGTCCTCTCCCACTCCACATGTGTGCAATGTGCAATGTGCATATGCAAATCGACTTTTAAAGGAGTGTGTAACTTTGCCATGTCGGCGATGGGTGGTAATGGTACACACATCCCTTAGCCTTTACTTTTCTTCTCTCGGCTTTCATATTTGTGTTCGTTCTGTGTTTTATTTCTACCCATCCGTTCCGGCGGCCCTTAAAAATAATATTGAATTCGAATTCAAGATAAATACGCATTTGCCTTTGCCCTAGAGTTGCTCGAGTTCACGTTAAAGTTTCATCCTGGAAATGAAGGAAATTATTACATGAGTATCTGTGAACGCACATCAAAGTCATTCATTGGAGCTTTCATTCTTTTCTTTGCAGAGACTGCAGAGTTGTACGGGATCCACAAACGCTTAAATCGAAAGGATACGGATTTGTGTCGTTTGTGAAAAAAACGGTGAGTTTTTTTTTATTTATTTTCTCTTTTTTTTTTTTATAATTTCAAAAGAGATCAGTTAAAAGCAAACCTAATCTCTTGCTGAAATAGTGAATATATCGACTTTGTAGTGGAGACTGGAATGTAAATCATCCACAGAAGGAGATTAAAAATAGATTCGCCAATGTTGCATCGGTTTGCATCTATTTAAAGATAAATCGTATAAAGACTCGAGACATGCAATATTGGATGGAAAAGGAGATTCCAATAAGGATTCGCTGAAAGGATGAAGAACTTTTTATGCATAATGTTTTGCAAATTGTATCTGAAAAGTACTAAGAAACTAATCGCACAACTAGGATGACTCTGTACAGTACAGCAAATTTAGCTGTTGAATGTTATTTTTCTTGATTACTTATTGGCAAAGCATCAATTTAATCGTTTAAGGCAGAAATTAAACCAATGGCCGTTTTTGGAAGATTAATTTCCAAGTTGCATGGTCGTGTAAAGTTTATACAACAAATGTATTTCCTGTTTGTTCCAACCCTCACCTATGGTCATGAGGTTTGGGTAATGACCGAAAGAATAAGATCGCGGATACAAGCTGCCGAAATGAGATTTCTTCGTTGTATTGCTGGGGTGACTCGCCGAAATAGGGTAAGGAACACCAGAGTACGCGAGGCACTCAATGTCGAGCAGCTACTTCTTCGAACGGAGAGGTCCATACTTCGATGGTTTGGGCACGTCAAACGCATGTCCCCAACTCGGTTTCCGAGACGTGCCATGGAATTCGTGCCATCGGGTAGACGTCCCCTGGGTAGGCCTAGGATGAGATGACTGGACCAAGTCCGAAATCTCACCTCTACCCATATGGGGATAGCCCCGGATGAGTTAGAGTCGATGGCGGAAGATCGGCAAATGTGGAGAGTCCACTTAAGCTCCCTAAACCCGTGACCCTCATAGTGGATAAGCGGGCCATTGGAAGATGATGATGATGATGTATTTCCTCCTTGGTCTTGCTTGATCGACAACCAAAACTTTTACCACATTTCTTTCCTGACAAACAAATAAATAATAAGCACGATAGCCCGCTTCTCCCAGCTATTAATGGTGCGCGTGTTACAATTTTGGAATTGGGGGACTAATTTCTGACTCCGAACACCGCGTTGTGAAGCTTCTTCATGAAAAATTATACACTCGGAGGTGGTGCCGCGAAAAATCTTCGGTGGCTTGATACTTCGCAGCTCGCGCAGCTCTTCGCACATCACTTGTCGTAGTTCATTCGTAACCAATTCAAACGAGAATAGAGCCTATTAAGGGTGGAAATGCTATTTTTCACACCAGGTTTTTACAAGATAGGCCGACATTCTTCTGCTAGAGGGTCAAATTTTCAATGTATGGTATACAAAATATTTTTCCAATCCAATTGATGAGAGTCGTAGACACTAACAAAATGAAAGCTCACCCGATCGTTAACCAAAACAATTATGTACTGTCTCACGCACCCAATTTTATAGACTAATACCCTATTTCCACCGAAACGAAAATTCGAGAAAACTTCATCCAAAACCAAAGTTTTCCCATACTTTTTTAATTTTTGTAAACTCAAGTTTTCGGGAGTTTTCACCGCAACCTACGTGAAACCGTCTCGCAATAGTAAGGTTGTCAAATCAAACACGCATTTTAAAACATTCAGCAGAGCAACTGAGAAAATTTGAACAAAGCAGCTGACAGAACAGCTGTCAAAAGCAGCTACTTGTTTTCCTTTGAGGTGTTGAACTTGAGACCGGAAAACTGCGCATTGGACGTTTGAGATGGCAAGGATATGTCGAGCGAATGGACACTAACGCTCAAGTAGGCAGAGTCTTCGAATCTAACCCGGAGGGACAACGCAGTAGAGGAAGACCTCGCCTAAGGTGGCGCGCACAAGTAAAGGGTTTTGCAATAGGGACGCTACAAAAGTAGAGCGACAGGGACAGCAAACGACGCCATATTTTTCTTGCGGTTTTTTGACATTTCTCTTCAGTAAGGTTTGCCATTTCATGATGGAAAGATATACGAGCCAACAACGAGTCGAAATTATTAAAATTTACTACCGAAATTCGGAGTCAGTGGCCTCAACGTTAAGAGCGCTACGTCCAATTTATGGTCGTCATAATTTATGGCTGGATGGCTTCGTCAATAAACAAAATATGCGGTATTGGTCAGGCAGCAATCCACACGTACTCCATGAGTCATCATTGCATCCCGAAAAAATTACGGTTTGGTGTGGTTTATGGGCCGGCGGCGTCATTGGGCCGTACTTCTTCCGTGATGATCAAGGCCGGCACGTTACTGTGAATGGGGATCGCTACCGTTCAATGATTACCGAATATTTTTGGCCCCAATTAGATGATATGGACTTGGAGGACATGTGGTTCCAACAGGACGGCGCCACAAGCCACACAGCGAATGTCACAATCAATTTATTGGAAACCAAGTTTGGAGAACGTGTTATCTCACGAAATGGTCCAGTCGCTTGGCCGCCTCGGTCGTGCGATTTGACGCCGTTAGACTATTTCCTGTGGGGCTTCGTCAAGTCTATGGTCTATGCCAATAAGCCAGCGACGATTGATGAACTTCGTACGAATATCGAACGTGAAATTGCAGCAGTATCGGCCGATTTATGCTTGAAAACCGTCGAAAATTGGGTTCAGCGTCTGGACTTCTGCAAGCGTGCCCGTGGTGGCCATGCAAAAGAAATGGAGTTCCATACATAATGGCATCGAACGTACTTTCTCATGAATAAAGAATTTCATTGATATCCAAAACCGTTTTTGTTTTATTTAAAAAAACTTTTGTAGCGCTCTTATTGCAAAACCCTGTAGAAGGGGGCCTCAACCAACTTGGCGTGCGCAACTGGAGGCAGTTGGCTAAGGACCGGGCTAACTGGAGAGGCTTATTGGTTGAGGCCCAAGTTCACTCCGAACTATAGCGCTTCCTAAGTGATATGATATTCGTACGCCGAAAATGTAAGAAATTTACCAAAGGCTATCAAAGCCAAGGTCTTTAGCCTATGCAAAAAATTCACAAATAGGGCAAAATGATTGAAAGGCCAAGTAAAACCAAATCAATGTTCGGTGGGAATAGTTCAGAGAGTTTTCGTAAACTTTTTGTCAAAAACTCAGTTTTTATATACCTTTTCAAGCATGTGCTCTACCTCGAGTGGTTTTTCTCTATTTCCGTGTGCCTCCGGGATGAAATGCAAGACTCTTCAGGTGGAGGACCTTAGAAGTTGCCGCCAAACTTCGTTCACAAGATCTTTATCGCTATTTAACCCTCAAAATTCTAAATCTTCTTCTCTTCTCGTCAAGAATACACACGGAATCAAAAATCATCCCAAGAATTATCAAACGGACAAGTATACGTTCTGTCGCCTTTGATAACGTCCATACTTAAGCGCCTGTAAGGCAAGACTGGGATAGTCGCTAATGCCATACTGCATCCCGATATTTTCATCCCAATATGTCAATTTCATGTTTACTGCTGCAGCTCAGATCAGTCGCTCTACGCGTGCTTAAAACTCGCGAACAACTCTCGACTGTCTTGGTTTTTCGTCAATTGTTAAGGCTGGTTTATGAAAAGACCAAAAAATAGATAAACGTGTCAGAAAGGGTACCACAACGAAAGAGGGACCAAATGTCTCTGGCACAAGCACTTCCGAGATGCAATTCCTCTTAATCTAAGCTAACCTACCTACCGAGATTATCTGCGGTCTCCCGTTTTGGTTATTCTTTTCAGAATGATTGCCTACACTTTCCATGAAGGTGTCTTTATGCCTGCTCCTTTGTCTCTTTATGGTGCTGCTACATACTTTCTTGATCTTGACAATGCGTTACAAGCTGATTTCGCTGTTAGTTTCTGCTGCAAGTGTTCCTGTCGTTTGTTTCATTTTCATTTCTCGGATAAGATTAAGGTTTTGCAGGCCTAACATTGAACCTAAAATGAATGACTGCCGTGCGCAACCACTTAGGTACGGGTGATTCTTAGTTCGGAGTGATAACTTCATTGGTTTGGTACCCAATTCCATATCTATACGTATAACTACATGCATACGAACTGCAGTTTAATTTATATTCCCCCCCGAAACTGCGACACGTATCAATTCCTTTTTTTTTTTAGATTAAATTGATCACGCAACCGTAAAAACTTCATCCTCTGGCCCGACGGGAGTCCTCTATTAAAAACGTTCAAAAAACATATGCTCTGCTTCTTATATATTCAAAAAGTGTCTGCAGATTTCCTCTTAAACTTAATGACATTAGAATCAAACTCCTCACAAAGGATAAACACAAACTTTTACCTAACAAAACTCCTGTTTCTCTCGAATGTCTGCATCGTCTAAAATTAAACGAAAAACAGAAAAAAAGAAAAAGTCATGAAATCATTTTAAAATTCAAAATGCAATATGCAATTTAAGAAAATCAAAATCAACAAAAGAAAGTTTCGTGCCCTGTTTCCTGGGTTGTTCCGAGAAAGGATGCTAAAGATGCTGAGGGCGTAAGAGCAAAGGAACTGAACTCAGAAATGAAAAAGAGAAACGGAAAAAAACTTTCTGCATCGAAACCAATTTCCATAAATCACTCTCTCAGCATGGAGTGCTGAGAGTGCGCCACACCCTCTCCAGACGCATCGCAAACTACACAGAGCAAGGGGGTAGACCCGCCCCTTGAAGTCCAATCATGTGGCATGCATTCATTTTGAACAATACGACTACATTTTCGCCGGTATTGCTCTCGTTCTAAATCAAAAAGGATGACTGCACTTAGATCGGTGGTTACAGTGTTTTAATCCTTCCCATTCCGAGAGTCCTCGAAGAAAATTATAAAATATCTAGCAAACGGTCTTCCCTGCCTTCTTTTTAAAAATACAGGCGGAGATTTTCTGCTTTTCTGACACACAACTTTGACAATGAATTTATTTGAATTCCATCCAAAAAGGATACTTTGAGTGTTCAGCACCGCCCTTCCTTCCAATGCACGATCCTTTTTTTTATATTTTCATGAGGAATTTTCGGATTTGCAAAGACGAAAGCGGTTCGATAAGCAGTACACAGGTTATGCATCCTGCATCGAATAAAAGGGACATGCATTCCCTCACCACTCCTGGGAGGCACAACCGGGATGAGTTTTCCTAAATTTATATCTTCACATGCCAAATGTGTGTACAAGTGAGTGTGTGGCTGTGTGTGAGAGGAAAACTTTTTTCAAAATTATTGCCAAAGTTATGCGACAGTTGGAATAACACGAACGATATCGTGTCCTCGAATAAATATAAATTGGAAATTGCTGCATTGATACAATTTGAAGTGGGCTGAGCAGAATACTTTCCCCCTCCCCCCAGTACTTGTTTTATTTTCAATTTTGCAAAACATGGTGGATAAGATGTTCGCTGTCTACGTGCGTTCATTTGATCTCTCATTCCCCGGGCCGACACGTGATCCTTTTAATCCCTTTTACGAGAAATGTCAAGGGTCCTTCGGTGCTTGTTATCTGTTCAATTTATTTTTTATAACTGATTGATAGTTGCAAACTACGTTTGAAAAAATCAGGTTCCGATTTCTAAACGAATGGGATACTGCCTCGCCAATGACATGTGGCATTTTCTTAGTTCGTTCAGTCACCTCCTTTGTGCAGCAAAAGTCCTGCACATGGTGTTCCTATATTCGGTGCTTGGATGAATCAACTTTCTCTTTATGCTTTCGGTCTTTATGTCTTCATCGTCGTTTCGTTTCTTCGATATCGCTTTGTCGATATCGGCGAAAAGTCAATTTAAGTTAGGGAACTGGTCCTGCAGTTCGCTTCACGGAATTCCTAGCTCTGGACAAGATTTTCTTTAAACCATTCCTTTGGAGTTTTCTTAAAACGAAAATGACAAAGTTCGAAAGACGGTGTGTGTGTGTGTGTAGAATGGTTTTATTTTTATTGCCGAAACACTTAAAGCTCAGAGAAGTAGAGGGACACATTGACATACACATAGTGGTTGTCTACTTTTGTTGAATGTTACACCAAAGGAGTTCGGTCTGAACTCAAATGTTTGATGATTTGAAGCACCTTGCACCAAGAGAAAGTTGTGGATTTTCAGTTTTTTTTTCTTGAGAAGTTTTTCTTTTGGTGACAAAGAAAGTTTTTTCTGTTAGACGAAGTTATTTGAACAGGAAAACACTTTGAAGGTCAGAGTTACGATTATTAAAGTAGCTTTTGAAAGTAATTGATTGTTTCTTGGGAGAGAAAAGGATTGTTGGAAGCAAACTGTGCGGGATAAGGCATGTGCTATGTCCTTCTGTATATTTAAGGAAATTGTGAAGAAAAGACGTGAAATCAATGTGTATGCACGAGTACCCTCCAGCATAAGTGTGTTGTGACTGGCACGTGTTTAAGAAAGTCTCGTTATATGATCATCAGCATTTCAGATTAGTTGTCTTGGGTGAAATGAACCACAAGCTCTTACAATACGTGCTTAAACATAGTAACTGCGTTAAATTTCACTGTTGCGGTCAAAGAAGACATACTATGTACACAGAATCGATTAATGGTGTACTAGGGATGGGCTTTGGGTCAATCCTCTGAAAAAAGGCTTGCGACCGGTCTGACTCAACCAGTGCTAAAGGGCGTCACTGTTCAGATCTCCGATGAAGCCAAATATGTATGTATCTAGGGAAAATGTATTTTTAGGGAAAGCACGTCAGGTCGACGACATCCAAGGCGTTCTCAGTTTTTTGCCAGTGTAAGGGTACTTTTTGCAAAACATGGGGCTTATCACCGAAAAAGGTATTTTGGATCTATACGGCTGTGACAAGATCCTCTCTAGCTTATGTGTCGGTTGTTTGGTGGAGGATACGCCTGGCGCTGCTCTAGACGCTCTGCTTGAAAAAGTGAAAGAGTCGGAGCATCCGCGTCTGAGCGATAGCCAGGCTGTGCTTAAGGCCTTGCTTAATCCTTTAACTAGTTCCAAAATAGTGCGAGCATGCAACAACTCGCTCAGTTATGTCGCAAGGCTGAACTCTTTGACTATTGTCTATGTAGCAGATCACACTAGGATTTCTGTTTCCTAGTTTGGTTTGCATCCGGATCTGGTCCTCGGTCAGGAGCCATTGACGATTGGGTTTTGTACAAACACAATTATGTGCGGCCAGCTCACCAGAATGCAGGCAGACTAAACGAATGTTCCCGAACGTCTGTAAGAAATGAGCGGCATTCTTGCTGTCACTCAGCAAAAAAGATTGAATACAATTTATTGGCGTAAATGAGGGCCACTTCGCTTTTCTCAAGCATCTTAGATTTTCCTTTTCCTTTGAGATTGTCCTACCTTTGGTCGTATCAGGTGGCAGATTTTCGGTGCTGATATGCTCATACTGTAAGCTCCTCATCATTAAAGTGCCTTTTCAGCTTTAGATCAGCCTTAATGCCGATTATTCTAGAGGAGGATAAAAGCGAAGAGCATATTCACTTTTAGTATGCAGCTCTGTGTCAAAATTTTAATTTATAAATTTATTTCAATCGCTTTATTTCTTCTATCGTGTCTGAACGTCTGATTTGTTTCCATGTTAACAAAACCAAGGTTTTACATAGCAGTCGATGCTTTTCCCTGAAAACCTTACCACCCCTTCCAATTTCCTTTGGACACCAAAGTATAGTTACGTGGAAGAAAAAAAATCCTTTACCTTTCCCTTTGGAAACATCACCGCAAATCACTTTGCATAATTGGCCAATTAACAAACTCTCATTTGAAGTGATTATGAATGGATTTCTAGTTCAATGAATTTGCTTAAAATTATTTCCAAATGAATTCGTCATCTATCGAACCGACAGCACTTCTCCTTTATAATTAAAGATCCACAAAAGGGACACCCTTCTCAATCGTGTCGTTAATCAAAAGCTGATCTTCAAGCCAACAGGCCATTAAATGCAAACACACCCTTAAAAAAAGTAAAACCACAAACTAAGTGGCATTTTGTTGACGGGTTGTTCATGTCACCCACATTCATGTGTCCACCCACCTCGCACCACCTGGTTGGCGAAAGCAACAAATAGCACGAACGAAATCAATAAGAACCACACCGCACGTCAAATTACTCGAGGGAGCCCATCGAAAGTAATTTGTTAAGAACAATTAATTAAAAGGCTTAACAAAGCTCGGTCCACCCCCGACGACGACGCACAACAATCACTTCATAAGGAAAAAATCGGCAAAAAAATTCATCAACTACTACAACCGCCCCTGCCTCCATGTTACTTCCTTATGATCTACCTAACTCATCACAGCACCGCACATCTTAATTACGGCACATCCTCCTCCCACCCTCCATCGGGAGGGGGATACTTAGCCACTTTCAGCTCGCTCGCTCTCTGTGGTTTTGCAATGCGTGTGTTCGTGCGTATGTCGGCCCAAGAGCAAAGACACATTAGAGGGATTTACTCAAACTGACTAACAGTTCACAATTAATTAGATTTCCAAGCCTCCGCAAAGTAAAGTTGGTGTCGGAATTGAAGAGATGAACCAATTAATTGCCCAGATCCACCCTCAAATTACATGTCATCCGTTTTGTTTTGCAGGTTAGTGCGTTCGTGTCGTGCCAGTGCTCGACACATAAATGTGTGTATAGTATGGCCTGCCAGGGGAATGCTATGTTCTCGTCGTCACTAGATTGATGGCAAGGACCTGCGCGGCGATGCTTTAGCAGACAGCACCTTTGAGAGTCGGTAATGGCAAATCACATTATCATTTGTAATCAAAATCGTTAGCTATTTCATCGAATTTCATATCCCCAATCAAGGTAATTATCCTGTGCACAAGCAGGGGTGAAAACCAAGAACACCCAAGCGATGAGTAGGTTAACGGATGGCGACAACTACGGTTAATGAGAAGGAAGAGACATCTTATTATTCAAATTACGTTCCGTCAGGAATTTAAAATAACTCGGGACCGGTGAATGGGTAACGACAACTGGAACTGCCTTGATGTCTGTGGCATGGGAAAGGTAATAGGCACATCGAATGTCTGTACATTTCGCTGACAGATGAAAGAGATGCAAGCATCCATATAAATTTTCATCATGATACTTTTTTTTGTGCCAAGAGACCTATCAGAAGGTCTTTGTTTGAAGGTCCCTCACCTAAGAAATAGAAAGGATTGAGCCGAGCTAAGGGGTTGACAGTTGAGCAGGAATGTTCAGAAGCGTTTTCTCTTCCACCCAGAAAGGCATAAAACGGTTCACAAATTGCAAGCAGAAGAGTGTGATTGAGGGGACAAATATTACTCAGCAAAATTTTTCACCAACGGGACTAAAAACGTATTGTCACTTCCTTGCATTAAAATAAATGAATAGCTGGCGCGACGGCTCGGGATGAGCCAAGGCCTAGCTTCTCGCAACAGCACTCTTCGGAAAGTGGGTTCATATGGACCGGAAGTGCGAAAATACAGCCATTGGCTGTCCTTACCTAAGATGAAGACATACTTAAACTAATTATGTCTATTGTGATACCAAAGGATCTGTCATTAATAAAAAGCTACTCCAAGGACTAGTTGAACCAAACAGAACTATTTATAAACCGGAGAATGCTTCTGACGTTATATGAGCCAGATCTATCTGAAAATTTTGCATGTCATGCCTTCCTACCTTCTGCGGTTGGTTTTCCTGGTTCCGTCTAGCTGGCAGGGCTGCTCGCGAGCTCTACGAAGAGAAGAGGAGAGACGAACATCTGCTTCTCAAGAGGAAGAAAAAGGACCAGAAAAAGCGTGCGATCGAGGAAGAGAGATGTTACTGCAGGAATGAGGTTCCTTAGTTTTACCAAAAAATATAAAAGAGCCTTTCTTGCCCACAGGGTAGAATCGCAGTCAATTCTGACTGTTTAACGTCGACGACGAATCATATCCCGCTGTTAGGCAGAATGAACCATTCAACCTGGACGACGAAGACCAACAATTCCGTCCAACCGACCTGGACGAAGTGAAGATAGCCATTTCTAAGCTTAAGTCCAACAAAGCTGTTGGAACTGACAGCATAGCTGCCGGGCTGTTTAAAGCGGCAGACGATGACTTGGTAAGGAGCATGGACCAACTCATCTGTAAAATATGGTCGGAGGAAAGTGTGCCCGATGAATGGTACCTCAGCATTGTTTGCCCGATCCTCAAGAAAGGAGATCCTTTGAACTGCGCCAACTACAGAGGCATAAGTCTTCTTAATATCGCTTACAAGATCTTATCTGCTGTGTTGTGTGAAAGCTTGAAGCCGTTCGTCAAGAACCTGATCGGAAAGTGAACCATCGACCAAATATTCACACTGCGGCAGATCTTGGAAAAAACCCAGGAACTTCAAATCGATACCCAACACCTTTTCATCGATTTTAGGCCCGCGTATGAAGACGAGCTATACAGAGCCATGTCTAGTTTTGACATCCCTGCCAAACTCATCCGTTTGTGCAGGATGACGAGGGAGAATGCACACGGCTCCATCAAGGTCGGTCAAGAACTCACCGAGATTTATGATGGAAGCGGCGAAGATAAAATTTTCGAAACGACACCCGAGGGACAGCGCAGTAGAGGAAGACCGCGACTAAGTTTGCCCACCCAAGTGGAAGGGGACCTTAGTAAGCTAAAGATCGAGCTGGCTGGAGTCGCTTGTTGGTTGAGACCCTGGTCCACCCCGGATTGTAGTGCCACTTTAGGTAAGTAAGTCTAGTTAAAGTAAATGTTTACACGTAGCGAGTGGCATACGTAGTTCCAGTTGGTCCGTCAGGATGTTTGAGGTTGTACCATACGGTTTCCTGAAATCTTTCTGTTCCGTAACCATTGTGCAACTTAGAAAAAGCTCCCCAAAATCGCTGTTCTAATCGAAGTAAAATAAATCCTATGCACTAGATTTAGTGAGAGGAAGGTGGAAGATTTTATGGGCAACCAACTACACATTCACATGAGCATAGTATTCCATCAATCCCCACTTAGAAAATAGACTCATGTCGACCTTTCGCAGAATGCAATCTACGTAGACGCGTCGCTTTGAACAACCACCCTTAAACGCCGTCAATACTTTTTCTCACTCTGATGTATTGTGGTTATGAATTGGATATCGTATTTCAGTTACACATTTCTAAAATTACCAACTTCGTCAATTGTGCCCACACTGCTAGTTATCCAATCTCTATTCATCTTGATTCCGTTGACTGCATGCCACCGAGGTACAATCTCAACAGAGGTAATGAATTGTAATTAAATAATAAGAAAAGCAAAAAAAAAACAACGTAAGCCGTCGAAGGATTTCCCTGGAATCGTGTCACATTAACAACATAAAGCAGACGATGATTATTGTGATCCAAGGACGAAAACAAAAATGAAAATATCATAGTAACAGCAGTTACAACACCGTCACATCATCACCTCACAGACAGGCCCTGTTTGTCCTCCAATACCAGATTCTGTCTGTCTATTCAAGCGTTGCGTTGGAAAATAAGAAAATGATCCATAATACGACTTCTCTGAAATCCACTTCGCAAAAAGTCCGTAAATCAGTTTCGGCCCAGCAAAACAGAAATCCAGGGACCACCCTTTTCCTTGTTGTGTTAGTGGATCTCTCCCACAAGGGTTACTTTAGCCCAGTCGTTAGGCCCAAAATGTGAGAAGACATTGGAGTGAAATTCCCCAAAAACCATTGCTATGTCTTGGATTTATCTTCGTTCTGCCCACCCACTCCTCCTGGTCGACGTTGTCGTCTCCACTGGCATTGGGTTTTGTGCTGCTGTTTGTGATTTATCCTGATTTGCTCCCACTCGTCTCCAATGGACATTTTTATTTGCTGCTAATACTCATTTTTATTCCGTTTTCCCTGGCCCCATCCGTAGCCGAGGACACCGCACACAGTAGTGTAGTTCTGGAAAACATTGATAGAAGAATGTATGTAATGCCTTTTGTGTACAACACCCTTGTGAGTATCTGTATAGTTTGTCGGATTACACCGACTAGGTCTGCCGGGCGGGGAGTGGGCGGAGATGAACCAAATAGAAAAAGCAAACCGAACAAAAATGTATCCATCCCTTCGGCCCATTATCCCTCCTAATGGCAAATTTTATATTTGATGAAACCTCTGAGTCCTTTTTCACAGTCAGTCAGTTCGGTTCATCTTTGCTTGTTTCGTACGGTTGGTTGATTTGTCCGCCTTTTGATTGAATGATTTCAGGGACGAGGCGAAAGACGACGCAGAGCCATAGGCCGGCAACGATGAAGAAAAAGCACACAGACAGGCGGCCCTAATGACACCCTTTTTGCCAGTATTCATGGCCTTTAATGTGAACCCTTGAAGCCAGTGCCAAGAGTACAAACAAAGGCCAGTGGTGACTGTTGCTTATGAGGATTCAAACTTATTCTGGGGAGTGTAAGTGATTTGCCACTTGACTGGTTCGATTAGATCAGGAATTATTTCAGTGCGTACAAGAGGAACAGACACAGAATAAAAATATCGAACTGGGTGTTGTTATCCCCGAATGGCCTGCATGGTTGGGTTCTTCGTATTAAGGGAATTGAAATGGGAATGTCAGTCTTTTTGGGGTATGACTTTAAAGCTCGTTACATTTTGTATGCCAAACATTAACACCGAGCTATGATTATTGGGATAACACGTGGAGTGCTTACAGCCAGAAGGTCAACGCAAGTGATACGTATCTAACGGGTGAAGCAGGTTAAGGATCAAAAGGTGATGTTTGTTAATAGGCGAGCAATACTGTGCTTTTACCTAATCTATTGAAGATTGCAGAGCATTCGGCATGGAACAGTGGAAGCCATATGAGTGTTCTTCCCTTTTTTTTGCTACTCTGAAACAAGCCAGCAGGAAGAGCAAGAAGCAACTAACATCTCAAAAAAATCTAGAAATAGAGGTCAGAAAACGTCGTAGAACCTGTTAGAGTTGCAGAATTCTATCCATTTCCAGGAAAAGTGTACATTTTCCCATTAAAAGTAGATGTTTGTAGTTTTCTAGCTTCCAACTTCACCTTTACTGAATCTATTTGTGAATGTTCATTGCTGAGCTCAAACTTGTGTCAGCTCGCTCAGCAGTATAACGAACTAACCACTAAACCACGGCGCCCTTAACTAAACAGTTTTCACAGATATGCGGTAAAATGCACTCTTAACGTGCTTTTACACCTTATGTCTCTTAATCTACACATTAAAACCTTAGCTTGATGGGCATTTAGGATGATAAAGTCAGCGATACACAAACCGCCATTAAAACCCTAGATTCCGCTCCCTTACAGTCCGAAGGGGACCTGGACCTTAACCAACAAGCGTCTCCAACCAGCTCGATGCCTCCAGTCTCGCACGCCAAGTTGGTTGAGATTCTCTTCCACTCGTCTGTGTTACCTCTACTATGTTACTGTGCCATGTCTTGGGTGTGGATTCGATGATTTACCGGGCTAGAATATTGGTGTCTATCCTCACTTTAGTCGTTCGGGAGAGGGCTTTGCTACTCAATTGCCTTCTTAGCCCAATGAAACCTCGATTGGCAAGAATTATTCTTCATTTGATCTCAGTTCTGGTGTCATTGTCTGATTTTATAGCGGAGCCTATGTAGACAAAGTCCTTAACTACCTCAAAGTTATAACTGTCTATTGTGACGTTCTGTCCGAGACGTCGGTGTTGAGTGTAATTTCTTGTTGACAGCATATACTTCGTCTTGCCCTCAACGACCGCTAAACCCATCTTCGCAACTTCCGTCTCAAAACTTACGATCACGCCAGTGACATCACGCTGCATTCTACCGATTGTGTTAATGCCGTCGGCGTATGCGAGTAATTGGACGCACTTTTGAAAGGTTGTGCTTCTGGTGTTGACGCGTGAGTTTTGCACTATTTTTTTTAAGCACGATCTTGACAAAAGTTTGGTTGCGCGTCGCCTTGTCTTAATCCTTTTTTGATATCAAAGGTCTCGGTGAGGCCTTGACCGACCCAGCGTGCATTCTGCATTTTCATCCTACGCAAACGGACAAATTTGACAGGGACGCCAAAACTTGACATGTACACAGAGTCATTTCTTCAAATAAACAAACCGTACCGTTCGAGCCATTTTAGACATCCGATTTCTGTGTGTTTCATCATATCATGGTCGTATCGATGTCTTCCACAAACTGTAACAATTACCAAACCAAACAAGCACAAGGCATCAGTTCTGACAAGGAAAACATGAAAAAGTTTGCCCAGCCAACAGCAACAAAGAAAAAAGGAACTTACAACCCACCAACGAAAAGGAGGAAAAACAAATAAACAAAATAGCATTCATCAATAATTAAAGTGCGTCAAGTATCCTTATTTGCTGTTTGAGTATCGTCGTATCCTTTTTATTTGCCTTTGCTCTCGGTCCTGGCTCCATCATTTTTCTTCACGTTGTTGTTAACTTGTCTATTTGCTTAAAAGCTTATGTTAACAAAACGAGAATTTGAAAAGCCGCCATTATTCAGGATTATGACTCCTCGGTAGAATAAAACATCCGTAAGTTTCTCAAGGATCTACTTTTATTTCTGTTTCTTTTTTTGTTCGCTCTCTTCCATCTGCGCCTACTCAAAAGCATTATATTATTCCTCGTGCCTACCCTGGTTTCCTTTTTGGCCCCAATT
This sequence comes from Matsumyia berberina, assembly GCA_917880715.2. Lineage (NCBI taxonomy): Eukaryota > Metazoa > Arthropoda > Insecta > Diptera > Syrphidae > Matsumyia > Matsumyia berberina. The sequence goes on along the minus strand of OU862872.1, from coordinate 16,684,114 downwards.
CAATGGTCCTGTGTTTGACAAGAGGCAAATGGTGAAAAAGGAAGAAACTGATATTAAAAATATTCCCTAAGGGGATTTCAAAAGGATTTCCATCTTGTTTTAGTGCGGCAGATAGTATTTAAGATTTAACAAGAAAATTCCTTTCGTAAATTACATGCAATCTCCAATGACCTTTGTATCCTTTCCGGATCTTTTTTTTCCTTCTCTCCTCTTCACTTTCAACAGTGGCAGCGTTAAATGCGGTGATGAAGCAACCACTAATGAGATCATTGATTCCTTTTGTATCACACTGTTTAAGGAGGCTAAAGAAGGAATAGCGCAAATAAAATACAAAAAAAAGGATATGGTAGCATAATTTTATTTCGTAAAAGTTCAATTGGGTTTGGTTCGGCCCGCATTGGAAATGAGTTGGTATCCCAAGCAATTGAGGCCAGAAACTAGAACGATACAAAAGATAGGTGGGTTGGCCCCCACTGAGGGATGAGAAATCTGGCAGAAGCATAGAAATTTCATTTCATTACGAATCACGTTTGATGCGCACGAATCACCTTTTATGCTGAAATTGAAATTATATTCGCCCCACTCGGTCTTGTTTGATTTTACGAGGACGACACCCCCGAACCAGCCCCTCTCTGTATCTGAAGGAATCTCATTTTTGTATGTAGTGCTTCTTGTTCGCTCATTCATCCAGGACGTTATTCGCTCTCTGATATTCAGTTTTGCTAAATTAATATTTCCTTTTGCCTGTGATGGTAATGAAGAAGACGATGATGGTGGGTAATGGAGGAAACTCTGGAGCTGAAAAGATGTTTTCATACTCAAAATGTGGCCTTTTGCCGCCAAAAGGAATTTACAAAATGTCGACAAATGCAATGAGAATCGGATGGAGAGAGAATGAAATTTGCAGCATAAGACAAGACATATACGCTTTGAGAAAAAAGTAAGATCCTCAGAGACATGTGCATGGAGATGTCAAAGGTACAAAAAATACATGGACCCCAAGTTAATGAAGGAAGCCCAGAAATGGCTATGAGACTTTGAAGGCTTCGCAGACTTGCTGGCGGTCTCTGCGCCGAAATTTATGAAGAATTTAACGCAATCGCTACTCAAATACCATTGGTAGTGTCTTCATCAGTTTCTTGATCTCGGTTTTGTGCTCACACAAATAGAAAGTGATCCCTGTGAATTGATGCGGTTTGTTAGACCAGTATAAGTCCATTGTGGAACTGAAGGCTTTACTTACGAGTATGACAATATCTCCAGAAAGAGTGAACTACAATCTTTTTCTCCACTAAGAAACGAGAAGCTTGGCCCTCTGACAAAAAAAATTCCTTGGGTGGTTACATCGAATGAGCTTTGCACAGCAAACTGAGAAGCTTTTCATTACGAATTATACATTCGGAAGTTTGTTATTCCCCCAAAAGGCGTAGCTTAATGGTAAGTGCATTGGACTACTTTGCAAGCTGTATCGGTTCGACTCGAAAACTTAAGACATTGCATGGATGTTGAGGTGCTTCTTAGTTAGCATTAGCAGCAATCCTTAACTACAGATTTGTTAACCCCATTTCATATGAGACTAATGTCAGATAGTGTGAGCCCCAAAGAGCTCACGCTATTGAAAAAAATTAGGGTAGAGCTCTTAAATTTTACACCCCATTCCCAGTTCTTCATACCAGTCCTGCGAGCATCCGCGATCGATTGGTCCTTCTTACGAAGGTTCAATCTTCCTTGTCATCGCACGGCAGTGGGCGGTCGGTTTTGGTTTTCTCTTTTTTTTTTTCTCGGAGCACGAATTGGATAAAAAAGGCGATTTTGTTCCACCTGTTATTACTCGAGATTATCATTCTCACGACGCTTTCTGGGATGATATTGCCTGTCTCTACTTCCAGTTTGGTTCTTTCTGCTTCTCCTATGCTACAGGTGAAAAAGGTGCGGTTTGCGTCATCTACTAGGAATTCGCCGTATCGGCAAGCTGGGCTCCGCACTTTCCCCATCTTATGGTATATTGCTTAGACCAGCAATAGGGTCCATTGTGCCCATCTTCTAATTCTATCCCGGGAACCTATATAGGGAAGGTGAGCCGCTGATTCAAAACCACCCAGATAAAGATATGAATCTCAGTAGGTACGTCGGCTCGGTGTCACGCAAGTCCTCCAGTTCCGTGAAGAAGTAAGAAGCCCTGTGCGAGGGCAGGACATTCACACAGCAGGTGACGGACAGATTCGATTTCTTCCTTGTCCCTACAACTTCTGTAATAGCCGTTGTGATGTATACAAAGGCGTTCCCCATGAGTACCAATGGCGCAGTGCCGGTAATGATACCGGAGACAATCTTTGCCTTGCGCTAACTAAGTTTGACCAGAGACAGAGATCTCTTCTTATTATAACCCGTCCATAAGTTTCCATTGCACATGTATCTAGCTAGATCTAACATGTATTGGCTTGGATGATAGCTTCGTCTTCAAAATACCTTTTCAACCAGCTTTTTGGAATCCTCGCAAAGTGAAGAGACGGTGAGGTATGCAGCGCCGTAAGTTCATCAGCCCTTTCGTTACCTTCGATATCCATATACCCTGGTACACAACATACGGTCACCGTATTGGCTGTCGATATCTCATCTAGATACAGATTCCTACAAGCCTCGATTTAGTTATCGCCTTAAAGGCTGCCTGGCTATCGATGTGGACCACTATTGTCCTTGCGGTGATACCTTTCAAGCGGATAGTTTTCTATGCCTCTATGATGGCTGTGATTTCGGCTTGAATAACACTGCAGTCGTCATTTATTCTAAAGAAGTGGTTTATTCGTAGGGCGCAGGACCGCAGATCCTGTATTAATGTCCATCTTAGAACCATCGGTGTAGAAAGGGAGTTCATTTTTATTCTGATACTGAAGTTCCTGTCAAATGATAGGGTCTGGATCATATGATTTGTTTCTGTCGATCTGTCGGCATTCTCCCACCGAGACAGTACCGTAGGGAGCTAGTGTCCACTGTCATCCTTCTCTCAGTCTCAAACCAGTTTTATATGCCGGGGTGCTGCAGTACAGAGCCATCGGTTTCCAATGCCGCTGTTGGTATTGTTCTCATTGATCCCAGAATTCCTATACAGGCTGCCCTCTTGAAAGCTGATATTGCTTCTCAAGCACGTTGCACCAGAATACTGAGTCTCCTACTTAAAAGTCTGTGGTGAAGGGGTCTAGATGAATCGCACTACGCAAAAAGAAAATAGTTTCCATCATATAGAGGTATATGGTTTATAATTACGAAAATATGTACCAAACGACAAAAATCATATCTTGAGAGTCACCACTCTTACGTATACACATAAAAAATAGTCGTGCTATCAATGGGACTCCTTTTGGAAATTACAACGCGGCAAACTCCTCAGGTTTCCTAATTTTTTTAAAGCACATACCATAGTTGGTCATCCCCTCTATAGAGCTCGCTTTCCTTTTGAAAGCCGTGCCAGATGCCACACCTTTCCATACGCTGCTTTCATTTTATATAATAAATTCCAAGGAGAGGGAAATTCATCAATGCGAGAGATGTCAACTTCCTCCGTGTTATAAATGTTGGCAAAAGCAATTAGATAAATCTTTGTAAGTAAGTCCTCAAGACTCCATCCACCGCCACCACAGATTAATGCCAACTGAAAAGCTTCAACTTCCGTCTAGTGTCTCGAGTTCCTGAGACATTCAAATTATTGACAATCCTGTTACCATAGTTCAAACGTCATAATGACGCAAGCTCCCCATTGAATCTGCGTTAGGAAACCTTGTGTAACTTGATACCTCCAGACGCGTTATTTTAATTTACATCCATCTGTTTCGCTTGGCAAAGCCCAGATGCAGAGTAAACGTAAACGTATGCTTTGCTAGTATATCCTCAAACATGGTTCCTTGTAACATCAACTTCTGCTGCCGCTATTATTTCACATTATTACTTTATGGCAAGTATCAAGCTGTTAACTACACTCAGACTCATAACATCATCCATCAGCTAAGTGCCATGCCGTTCCACTCTTCGCTCCAGACCATATAAACAGTAGACAACAAATCGCAAACACACGCATGTATGTATACAATGCAACGACAGGACGTGGGTAGTGAACGAAACACTCGTGAACATCCCTTTAATACCTCTGCTCCGCTAGTACAAAATAAAATATTACCCAGGATACTTTACAGTTGTTGAATTTCCATTATGTGTGCGCGCATCTGTGTATGATCTTGGAAGCGTCTTCACCATTCGTCTTATGTTCGTCCTGACCCCACAGAGTCCTGATGTGCCTTATCTATAAAACGTCGCTTTCCTTCCGCGGCATCTGTACATAGACCTCCAGACGACTACGGTAATGATGATGACGGTGATAGGCGATGATAATGATAATGTCAATGGGGAGGTAGCCCAGCGACAGTGATGTGGCATAATGGTGCCTGTTTCTGTTTTTGGTGGAACACATGCAATTGCAGTGTCATGAGGAAAGGATAATGCCAGCAATTAACAACTTTTGGTGCTTAAGTCATTATACAGGTTGCTCAAGGGCTGTGATTCGAGTGTTTATTGAAAAAGTAATTTAATTGCTTTTCGCTTGTTTTTGTATGATAAGCACGAACGCTTGAACAATAAACAACGAAGTCAGCTGAATTTTGAATCCTTAATTGAAACAAAACAATAACATAAGCCACCACGTCCTACAGATATTTTCATTTAACTCTTTCAATTGAATTTTTTCTTTTTAATTCCAGGAAGCGGAAAGTGCCATCACTGCGATGAATGGTCAATGGTTGGGCTCACGGTCGATACGAACAAATTGGGCAACGAGAAAACCGCCAGCAACAAAAGCAGATGGTATGTAATGGAGTTGTATAAAAAGTTATTACGTTAAATTTAAAAACAAAATGCCAGCCAAGCATCGGCGTTCTCACCAGTCTTTATCCCATTGGACTGGAGACATGTGTTGCCTGACTGTCCTCATTATGCTGATATAAGCGACCTCCCCTTTACGAACGTGATGCGATCAGGAGACACGTGGGTTTTCGGCGGAATCCTTTTAACAAGGGAAACTGCTGACCTCCACAGGAAGCTATTTTCTGATACCGACAGAGACAGAACCCAGGGGTTTCTGTCTATCCACTGAAGTAGGCCCTCTAGTGGAAGCATCGTGGTGACTGTGGTTACCCAAACGCGGAAACAAATAGTGTTCTAAGGGATCTGTTAACGTTTAAGACCCTCAGGGCGCAAGAGATGTGAAATAGGCCTCGCTTCCTGCAAGGAATGTACCTAGTTCATGCTATACATATGACTGCGAATCGCACTGGGGTAGTACTCGTACTTCTCTGGGGCACTGGCCAGCGCTTTTCCTTGGTCCTGATATTGTGGGTAGGCCCACCGTCGGATTTAGCCCATTTATGTAGAAGTTCACGTTATATCTGTCCCATTGGCCTTTGCGCCAGAATGTTGGCCCGTTTCTCAAGCGAATTCTGCAGGAGCTGCGGGGATGAAGGAGAGGAAGGGAGGAAGAAACAATCTTTCACCTCCTCGCTACCTATCCAGCCCTACCACAAAGAAGGAAGCTTAAAGCCTATCGCTTCGATAATTTGGCCAAACTGACATTAAAATCCTCACAAGCTTTATTATAAACTTCAACTGGTTCCAATAAATTGAGTGACGTTTTCGGGTATAAATACATGTTGTATCACAGAAGGCATAACTCGGTTATATGTGTCTGTGCTTTGCATGGGCAGCCACCCTATCTACCTGCCTAACATGTGAAAGAAATGGGAGGATCAATGTTTTGTAGAGCATGGATTTCGTCTGCCAAGTTAGGAGTTTTGAATTCATTTACCTTGCCAAAGCCAAAGTAGCATCGGTTTTCTAGGGTAGGTTAGGTTAAGTTGGAATGGCTGCCAGCTGAAGCCAGCACACCAATGATAGGTCTGTTGTGATACCATATGGATCCTGGAGAATTCTCCTTTACCTACGCGTTAAACCACTTAAAGTTGATAGATCACCTAGATCGTTGTAGAAGAAGGCACTTAGGTGAGTTTTTCTTTTATGGGAGAACGAAAATGAAGAATAGTTTCCTCCTCTTCTTCGTCCATGCAGTTCTGCAGAAGTCATTTGAGAAGACGCCAAGCCTTGCTGTATGCCTGCCTATTAAACAGTGTCCAGTGATGACACCTATAGTTCTAGTGTATGTCTTTGTCGAATATCCACTAGGATGTCATTCGTGGAGCTGACATTAACTCCGAAGTAGGTTAACTCCTTAACTACTTCAAAATTATTTGCCTTTCACGAGCGGGTACTAAAGTCATTGTCCTTATTTCGATTGATGGGATTACTTACTTACTTAAGATGGCGCTACAGTCCGAGGTGGACCGGGCCTCAACCAACTCGATCTTTAGCTAGCTGCCTCTAGTTTCGCATGCTCAGTTGCATAAGGTCCCCTTCCACTTGCGTGCGCCCTCAGTGTCGCGGTCTTTCCCTAATACTGGGGTGAATTCAAAGATTTTCCGGTCTGGAGCATTGATCTTTATCCGCTCTAGATGACCCAGCCTCAGTCGTCGATTAAGGAAATTGTCAAACACTACACTAATCTTTACTCATTACATGTATTCAGTGCTCTTTTGGTCAAGACTACTAGGACTGATTACTGGATTATTTGAAATGACATGTCAAAAACTTTTTGCAGTGAAAACTGTGTGTAACTTACCTGTTTACACTTTAGATTTAGTGGTACTCTGCAGTAAATACTAAACACTAGAACATGCCTCTATGAAAAGGCCTTTTTACAAAGGACGACTATGCATCATTCGATCCACAGCAAACATTAAACACTCGAAAAGTAGTTTAACCATATCGAGGCACGCTCTCCCCTTTTTCTGCAAAGACTCGTGGATAACCCATAAACACACTGACGCCAGCCAAGGATTGCACTCATGCATACAAACTGATTCATATCTATGGCAAGCATTTTAAATTCACTCACTCACTTGTTTTTATATTCCAGTTAACTCGAAACCTTTGACATTTGATGAGGTGTACAACCAAAGTAGCCCAACTAATTGCACCGTGTATTGTGGCGGAATTAATGGAGCACTCTCCGGCACACTAACCGAGGAAATATTGCAGAAAACTTTTTCACCCTTTGGCACAATACAAGAGATACGGGTATTCAAGGACAAAGGATATGCATTCGTTCGGTAAGTTCTATTATTTTACTAATATTATGTACTTTCCCTCAACCCAACCAACTTGGCGAAAGAACAAATAAAGGGGGAATAGTCAGACAGGACTCGCTCTTGTAGTCGAACAAAAGTAAAAGCAAATACAATGAGTGTCCTGGTGGATAGGCTCCATTATCCCAAAGCAACATTCACTTGCACCATTAATAAATCAACAATGCCTCTGTGTCCGCCGTCCGCCTAGAGTACGGCGACGCACGATGATGCTGCTGCTAGCGCTGGAGTCCAAGGAACAGAACCGAATTTCACTCTATGTTTTTATTGTTTAAGTTGCACACCCACACAGAAGAAGCCTCCATGGTGCATGGTTGGTTCTCCGTGTTTTTTTTTTTTTTTTTTTTCTCTCTTTTTGGGTCAGCACAATGGCTCGGTTCTGGAACTGTTCTAAGAGGTCCCTCAGTTCATCGCGCGCATTACATTTAACACATTGCACACACCCATACAACCACACACCAGATAGAGGAACAAAAGGCTGTCTTTGGCCTTCCATAAAGTCCACACTCACTCATTCATTGATTGCGGAGCGTTCTGACCGAAACAAAGAAGAACACCGAGAGAAACACAACAAAAAGAAAAATCGAATGGAAAGCTCAGAGAAGTGCCCCTGTAAATAAAGAGAATAATTTTGCTGTCTGAAAAGGATATTCGCCTCGTGTACTGGGGCCAGTACTAGTGGTGGCTTTGTACTGATTTCACAGAGTGAGACGCTTTCGCTAGCCAGCCATAATAATTGCATAATGTTTTATGTATAAAGTTAAATTAGTTGTTGGCCGTTGCATGCAGAGGGGCGACTGGGAGCATCTTTCTCTCGTTATTTCATCCGGGCAGCAGTGCTCAGCCATGGCCATCACCACAAAATGGCAGAATGATATATATTTGGACTGAAGTCCGCTTCGAATACCCCCCCGACCCCGCGATGCATTTGCCCTGTAGATGGTGCTGGTGATTCTAATTTCGGGTGGTGTTCCCGCTTTTGTGTCAGTGTGTGCTGTGCAGCAAATAGCCAGCGATGCAACCCAGATGAAAGAAGATGATTTGGGAGTAAACTTTTTAATGAAAATCCATTTTGAAAGCGCGGCGCCGCCGGGGGGATGGAAAGCTGAAGATAATGCCACTGCTTCTCGGAGCCCATGGAGGGATTTACTCTTGGGTCGATTTAGGCCATGGTTCAGGGCGGCGTCCATTCAAGGGGGCCGCACATTTCTCGGAAAATTTGCATAATAATTTTTAGAGAAACTTTCTAAACAAATCTGGTGCTGCACCGTTGTTATTACATAAATTGGACGTAGGAGAAATGTCTTGAAGTCAACCATGTGGATTAAGAGCAAATTTAAACTAAGCAAACAGCAAAATTATCTCCCATTACAGAGGTTTATCAGACAAAGTCCGAAAAGAAAGGTTTTCCAAGAACGACACGTCCTTGAAGGTAGAGCGCTCGACCAAAACATCACAATATTAAGTGGATCTCCTGGGTGACTAGCCCAAGGCTCAATTAGTAAACAAAATAAATAGCTAACTCGACAGCACGGGATGAGCCAAGGCCTGCCTATGTTTCTCCCAACCATTCATACGAATGAAATCGATCTACACTTTATTGCCGACTCCGAACAGCGAATTGAGGAGCTCTTTCATGACAGATTATACAACCACTTGTCATTCCCCGACGAGAGATGGTGGCGGGAATAATGTTCGTTGGACTTGGCTGGGGCTTGAACCCAACCTGCTCGCACAGCAGGCCAACGCACAACCACTGAGTTACGGCGACCAGTCTTTGGCTTTAAATCCAGCCTGTACATCGCAAATATTTTCCTTCTAGACTTCGGTGAAGTTGCTGAAGAAGGGTCTTTCGAGTACAGTACTTTGCCCTAGTTAGTGCAAGGAATCTACTTGTAACTGCGGCAATGAGTTTTATTTTGGAAACCCAGTTCAAAGTCATGGATTCCTTCCTACTGCCTAAGGAATGCATACTTTCACATTGTCATATGGGTAGACATGGATGTTCATAAGAACCCAATTAGCGCTACCTCTCCGTTTTGAATTCGCCAATGATCTGTACTGATCGATATAATCCCATTGAGTTCTGTTAGGAATTACGTTCGTCCTGTTCTTACTCTAAGCGGATCAGATCGCTCCGGATATTATCCAGATGTTTAGCCTACTCCACCTGAGGTTGGCCAGCGAAAGATGGTGTGAAAATACATTGCCCTTATGGGCGCCCAGTGTTTCGGGAATGATCTGTTAAAATCTGAGGCTCTACTGGCCAGTTCGTAAGCGTGTTCTTTTCCAGCAATGTTTCTGGGACTTAAGATCCACAAGAGATATCATGAACCGGCCGCCTAGGTATCCAAATTCGATTTGACAATAGCCCAATGACTTAGAGGATGTAGCAGCCGAATCAATGGTTTTTATAGCAATGTTTTGCTTAGGGGTAAAATGATTCTTCATTAATCGGCGGGCTCCCCGAATTTTCTGAACCTCTGCCTGGAAGAAGTTGGCGAAATACTTGAGAGGCTTGGATTTGAATAAATAAAGGATCCCTGGCACTTCCCGAATTAAGCCAATCTCTTAAGGGTTTCAAGCCGTTGTAAAACATAGTCATAGCTTTCTCCACAGCTTCTTCCTTCTTTTCAATTCTGAAAACCTTCAGCGAAGCTTTTTATAAAATTTTTGTTTCTGGGTAATGTACGAGATTCTCTGAGCCTGATTAAGCTACGCAGTGTAATCTTTTTGATAAGTCTAGAGGTATGAGGTGAAGAGGAACAGCTAGCGCATCGATTCTACGCTTGTTGTTCTTTGAACTCTTCTGACTAGACTAGAGACTAGAATATTAATAGCTTCCAAACATGAGCACCTTTTCCGCGTCAAAAAAAAAAATATTCCTAGGAATTAAATATTCTTATTTGCAGCTAGGACGAGATCGAAAGTCCTTTCGTCAGATAATAAACATTAAAATTAATTTCAAAAATTGTTCCAAGTTGACGAAAACCCTCGATCCGACCCTGTTCGGGTCCTTGTACATAAAATAAGTTGACTAGGGAGCACAATATTAATTTATGTTCAGTAGTTGATGTTTTGATGCTCTGGAGATTTGAGCTGTTTTTATTACAGTTGTAAGAGTCATCCGAAGGACACGATTCTTTGTGATTTCGACTTTACTTGTGAATTTACAATTTCTTTGTCCTTAACAACTTGCAATGAGTTATTTGGTGATAAAATGAGATGTGAAGTAGTAGTTGTAAGTATGGTTACAAATGGTTGTACAATACCTTGTATTTATGAGAGGGACAGGATCGATGTGCTTTATACGAGGTAATTGTTAGGTTTAGCGATTTCGTTTATATCCACTCGTCTTCGTCGAAGAAAAGAAAAAAGTATTTCTCTATCGACGCACAGGAACTTCCACAATGCGTTTTGGGCTTCGACTGACCGAGAAACGAGTTCTAACCAAATCGAATTGTTGACATACTTCTGACATACTAAAGGACTCGCCAGTTTGGATTGACAGGGATTGGGAGTTACGGCCTTCTTCAGATGGAAACGGTGGAGAATCGACGTGCGGAAGGAACTTAAAATTTGCTCTACTAACGCTCAAGGAAAAAAAAGAATCTGAAAATCGTGCTTCAAGGCGATTTTGCTTGGAATCACTAAGGAGCTGGTGATCCGAACCTTATTCTTTCAGAATACGAGAAGTTTGAAATGTTCTAAAGTAAACTTTTTTCTGAGATTTTGAGCCCTAATAGGGGTGGCGGGAAAAATGTTCTAAAGTAAACCTTTTTCTGGGATTTTGAGCCCTAATAGGGGTGACTTAAGGTAAGGATGGCCTTATACTGATATCATAACTTCACACCTCAGCCATCAGCGACGATGAGGTTATTGCCGCGGTAAGAGCGCTCAATGCAAACAATGCGACAGGTCTTGATTACATTTTCGTTGAAATCTACAAATCATAATCTGTATCGATTCATAAAAAAGTGTACCAGGACTTTCGCTGATAAGTGAAAGGATGTCCAAGCTGTAAAAAACAAAACTCAGGACGAAAACTTGAGGCATATTTGCACGCATTTGTTATGATAATTGCCAAACTGAATGGTAAAACTCCGATATACCAACCGCAACGAAGGTGCGAGGATAAGGCAAACGAATACAATTGTCCCAAAACAGAAACAAGGTTGCAAATATGAACTTGGTGAGGTTGGTGACAGCCTACTCCAAAAACAAAATATTTGGCCTCACTAGCCGCCCCACTAGTTCGGAAGTGGTTATCTTTCGATTCCAGGCCGAGAAGATACAGAACTTCAGGTATGACAGAGATGTTTGCAGTTGAATCAGGAAAGCAAAGACTATATTAGTGACGTATTAAGAAGTTACCAGTTCTTCGACTTCATTTAGTTAAAAAACCCAACAAAATCTGTTTTCCTACGTAGAACTCCCTCCTATCTCAGTGTCTAATTTTTGTTTTTTTGCTGCTGTTTTCCGCTGAAACGTTTGCTTATATGTTCATCCATTGTAACCTGTTTATAGTCGCTATCATCATTATTGTCAAACCGTTTAGGAGAGAAAGCCGAAAGTCGTTCTCCCTATCATTTGTTGATCTCTGGACATTGGATCATTTGCCGTTGGCAGCTATGTAGAATTTTGGACAAAAACGTCGTATTTAGTTCCTGGCAACTTGAGACCTATCACATTTCTTACTCGTTAGACAGCAGGGTTGAGAAGCATGTCTTAGCCCAGAGGTTCCTGACCAATCACATCGTCTCATAAATTTTGCTCTCTGGATTCATTTCAAAATATGCATCAACTTGCGGTTATCCTTTCTTAACTAAAGAAGTTACCCCTTAGCTACCTAATTTTTTACAAACAGCAACCCACTTATAACTAGGATAACGCAAAACCCTTATTCTATCGCTTACCTCTGTGGATCTTCTATATTTAATCAAGTAACTCTCCCTTTACGCAGATTTTCAACAAAGGAAGCAGCCACCCATGCCATCGTAGCCGTTCATAATTCCGAAATTAACTCACAACCGGTTAAGTGCGCGTGGGGCAAAGAAAGTGGCGACCCCAATAACGTTCCATCGATTTCCAGCCAAGCTCTGAGCCAGGCGGGCTTTCCTTTTGGAACAGCGGCTGCTGCAGCTGCAGCTGCTGCCTATGGGCAGCAGGTCGCCGGCTATTGGTATCCCCCGGCACCAACATATCCAACAGCAGCGCCAGCTCCCACCAATGCCCTGCAGGCCGGACAGTTCTTACAAGGAATGCAGGGTTATGCCTACAGTCAATTTGCCGGCTATCAGCAAGGATATATGGGGTAAGTGGGTGAACTACCTTCGCTTTGTGTTGTACTTGCCTGATTTACGTGTGCATTGTGCTGTGTGTCCTTTTTATACATGAGTCCTCCACATTGTTCTAATGTTCTACTATTGTTCTGTTTTTTTGTTATTATTTTGTTTTGTTGTTGTTTTTTCAGAATGGGGGTACAAATACCAGGGGCTTGGCAGAGCGTGCCCCCTCAAGCGCAAATACCAGGTGCAGCAGCACCACAAATAGCACAAGGAGTTGGCAGTGCACTGCCGCAGGCAACTGGTGTTGTCGCATATCCTATGCAACAGTTCCAGGTGAGCCCTCAGGTGAGTAGTGAGTCTTTGTTTGTATATATGTATGTATGTGACTGTGCAACTGATAAATAAAAACGAGAAAATACAAAAGTTGCTCCCTCTTCTGCTGTGTGTCCTATGGAATTTATCATTTCGCTTCTTTTCTTGTTTTGTTCTGCACTCAATACGAAATTGTTTCATCTTTGTTCGTGAACACTGCCATGCCAACCGACATCATCTTCAGCACAGTGGCCCGCTCAGTTCAGGTGTAAATTGCATCCTATTCACATTGCTTACCAGGGGTGGCAAGGAGGTCGATGCCGGAGCATTGTGTTGTGTTCGCGTTTTTATGTCTTTACCAGGCTCATTATTATTTCAAATTCTAAGCGAACACAAAGGATCTTCTCGCCATATAGCAGTGGTACACAGAGACAGGACTGCAGCGCGACGGGCTGCCGTGCCAGTTGTCGTTACGTGTGGTGTCTTGCATTTCAAACCAGCACTGAAAGTCAATTGTTCATTGCTGGAGCATTGTTCCCAGGTGTGGATCCTTAAAAATGGAAGAATGAGAATTTTCTGAATCGTGGTGCATGGTGTGAATTTTAAAAACTCCTTCTTTCCTTCAAAATGTGTAATTATTTCTACTTTAGAGTCGTCGTCGTCGTGACGGCGGCAGTGGTTTGGTACTTGATGCCAGTCGAGGGTAAATGTCGTGACACAACAGTTGCAAGTATAATTCCCTTTATTGTTCATTGAATTCCTGCGAAACCTAACTGCCACACACAGCACAGTTGATACTCTTGATACCGCTGAGTTGTTCGGATAGTATCATTATGAGCGAGGACTCTGGGTTATTTTGTTTTGGGTAGTTTTTATGAAGTCGTTTTGCAAATCTCCCATGAATGTGGAACCATTTTAAGAGGATTTGTTCGCACATTAAGATTTCCATTTTGGTAAATCCATCGAAGGACGTTTGTCGAATTCGAACGAGTACATTTCTAAAATGAAGACGAGAGATGTTCCACCAGGAATACAGATTTTCATTAACACCTCTCTGGTGGTGTGATGGTATGACCAAGACTCAGAACAAGTATCTTCATGCCTGGAAAAATTAAGTTGACTTTTAACAAGGATTAGATGACAAACAGAGCAAGGAATGCTTTAGGAGGTCTTACTTTTACATGAGATTTAGAACTTTGGGTGCAGCACTGTGTTATGCTCAGACTGAAGTCACTTTCTTAGTGTTAGACAAACCCACGACAATCTTTTGCGACTTATAATGATAGTCATGACAAAAAAAAATCTGCGCTTTATTCCACTTGAGCTTGAGAATAATCCTTCGAGTCTTCGCTTTGAGAAAAACGTATCTAAACTTTTTATTGGATTCCTAAATCACTTTTTTAGCCTGCCTCACCGGGCTCCCCCCTTTACCTATGATCTTTTCATCAAAACTTTAGTGGGGAGGCGACCTTGTTAAATCCAATAGGGTTTCTCTTTAGAATTTTCTTTTCCCGTGTTCCTACTACGGTGTGTTTTCGTCTTTCTCTCTACCTAAAGAACCCTCTGTGGTTCGTCCTGTTATTAAGCGAGATCGTTATTTTTAAGACTTTTTCTAAAGCGATGTTGCCTGCCTCCGATTCAGATATTCTTTTTTCTGCTGCGCACCTGCTTCACGGCAGGTATTTTCTCTGTACTTCTTCTGCCTGAGTACATCGCCACCACACAAATGCAACCCTTGATCAACATAAGAAATCTGCTTGCCGTTGGACCACACAAAAACAAACAGTTAGTGCGTAAATTTCAAAAAAATTAAACCATTCCATGAGGTAACCCTTAATTTTCACATTTTTTGACAAAGTGTGCCTCGAATCTTTGCATGAACACCTTCGACGTTTCCCGCAAAAGGCTAAGTAGCTCTTCACCCCAAACTAATATTTTTGGCATAACCCTTGATTCTATTTTTCCATGCATTTTCATACTTCAAATGAAAATGAATTATTTGTTTTTATATTCTCTTTTCAGTTAGCTGAAGATGAATGGTTAGCACCGAGTTTGCTGGTGTAGCTCCCATGATGGCCACCACCCATATGCGGTTGTAACCCCATAACGAATGACTACACACAAGGTGTAACATCGTTGTACAAACAATCCATGTAGTTAGATGTTTTATAACCAAAAAAAAAAAACAGAGATGAAATAAAAAGACAAAAAACGAATATTAAATATAAATTATACATAAACACAAAATTTAATCAAAAATTAGTGTAATTTGGATATATGTACAAGCAGTGCAACTCAAAAAAAAAAAAAATTGCCACAAGCAATGAGCATGTTGGCGTATAGTTCTGTTTAATGGAAACAGAAACAGAACAAAAGAGGACATTGGCCGGGAGCATGTGTAATAAATATACATAATCTAAGGAAAAAATTATAAAAAATTAATAGAATAAAAATTTGTCAGACGAATACACTTAGAGAAATATTGTAATTGCACATTTGATATATGTGAAGTGTGAAAAAAGAATATATTTATAATCTACACACAAATAAATATAACAAAATATGATATATATCCTGGGGTATATAAATAGGTGTTAAACAAAACTATAATTACAAACTGCTTAGAGAAATTTGTTAAATACGAGTATGTTACTATGTTCAGTGGTTAGAAATTATTTTTTACATTTTTTTCACACACGAAACAAGGAGAATTAGATGTACACCTATTGTATAAAATTAGAAGCAAAAAAAAAAATTTAACACATAATTTGAAAAAAAAAAAACTATTTTATGTAAACTTTAGCACAAAAGTGTAAAAACGATTGATTGAACAAAATCACCGGTTATTTAAACATAAAAACGAAACCAAATCAAAAAGTGAAAAAAAAAATTTTGTAGAACTAGAAAAACATGAGTATATACAGAAAATTTGTAGAATATTCTATAAATGTAAAAAAAAATCAAAACAAGCAAGAATATTTATTTTGTAGTCAAATTATTTTTATTGTTAAACTATACATGCATTTTGTTTACGGTTTTTCATTCTTTGTTTTTCATTTATTTTGTTATGTTTGTTTATCAAAATTAAACGGCAATTGCATACACCGGGTTCAAGGACGAATTTTCAACAAGAGCAAGAAATAATTCCTTTAACAGTTTTGTATTCTGTTATATGATGTAGAATTTTAAAGTAGGAAAAGAGAATTACTCATAAAGTAAAGAGTGTTGTATGGTAAGACAATTCATAGCACACTAGATGCTACATTTAGATGAATGTAAGGATTCCTCGATAATAAGATTATTCAATTAAGCTGTCTTCGGCTGGGTAAACAGAGCAGAAAGGTGTAAGATTAAAGGGAAAGCAAGGTAAGAAAATTGGTTTATTGAAAGTGAGTGGAATGTGGTTGCTTAATTACTTCACTTGAGCTTTATAATGCCGGCATTTTGTTAATATTACGAATAAATGTCGTTGTTTTCTTGAAGGTTGTTCATGTGACCCACAGTTTAATTATATTAACGACAGACAAGGGTTGTGGTAATTACAAGTAGTTCCTGAAAACTTTGGATCCTGTTGTAAAAAAAAAGCCACCCAACGCTACTTTTTATTAATCAGGACCATAAGCTCTTGTGGTCGCCATAGCTCCCATTAATACTTTTCGAACATTTTTTGGTTTTTCACCTCTTTTCCGGAATGACTATAGCATGCGCAGGATGGTTGGGAAACTGTCGCGCTAGTTATTAACTGAGTTTTTTTTTTGGTATTTTGAATGGTATTTTACACTATGAAAGACGATGATATCCTCAAAGGAAGGTGTTTCTGTCTCTAGTATCTCTGGCTCACTTTTAAGCAATACCAAACCACTTTTCTTGGAATGGAACGCCAGCCTAGCCCATTGGCGCAAGAGTCCAGGTGTCATTCTAGCCAACCATTTTCACGTACTAAGTGGATTTAGATTCCTTTAAGAAAGTGTATGGTACAAAAATTTGGACAAAATTTGTCAATAAAATTTCGTTTCAAAGAAACCGAGTGTAGGTTAAGTTAAGGTAGCACCTAGACCAGAAGAGGTCTATTGTACCATATAATCTATCAAAGATCCAAAATCAACTCAAGGAATTAACTGGTTCAGCTATTTATTAAGCGGATGATGCTTCTCGTTTAAAGTCCTTTGTAAGGTCCAGAAGTCATTAAGAAAGACAAAAGCCGATAAAAGGAGCAGTCTTAGAGACCAGGTCCTATAAAAGATGCTGATGTACCTGGCTTTGTTTGACAGTACCTTCATTATTTTCTATTCCATTCAGGTTACCTTATTATCCCTGTCTAGTTCCTTTTATTTGAGAGCCAACCTGTTCAATTATTTGTGATCTAGCTTAGGCTTCCTGAATCGCTATTATTTCTGCATAAAATATCTGAACTTTTCATCTCCGTACAGCAAAATCAAATGGGACTTTGAGGTACATGGTGTAATGTCACAGATGTGTATGAGTGAGGTAGCAGGCAAACATAAAAGTAATTTTGCTAAATGTTCGTCTTATCTCCTATCCTACCTCAAAAACGTATTTTTGGCTCATACACCACACATGCGATGTATCTCAGTTTGATAAATTTGAAATGGTCGCCGAGAGTATAATTGGTCATGAAAGAGCTTCTCAATTCGCCGTTCGGAGTCGGCAATAAATTGCAGATCTCTTCCATTCGTGCGAAAAATGGAACACGAAGCGAACAGCTAGGCCTTGGCTCATCGCGTTAAGATAGAGAAGATTACCGCTATCTGTCGCTTATGTGTAGCCCATTTTTAAGATATGTGCTCTTTATGCATTTTTTTTTGTAGAACTCACCCAAACTAATTTTCCCAATTGCCTGACCAATCATAGAGTGAAAGGTGCCCAGCATGCCAAATGCACCCAAAATAATCCGAAAGATTGGTTTGACGTTCTCACGTTTTCGCAATAAATCGACTTAAAAGTTCATCTACCATACTGACCTGCTTGCGCTCAAGCATAATATGATTTCCGCCCCAATGCTGACCACGGTTCAGCAACTTTTCTAGCAAGCTCTTCATTTATAACAAGAGTGAAACTTCCAAACAACAGGATGGAACATTTTTTCCCATTTATAAAGCGCCGCCCGTACTTGAGTGAAATATGAGCTATTTTACCTATTTACCCCAAGACCGACAGTCCACCATTCCAAATGGTTAAGCAGTCAGAACTAAAACTCCACGGAATAGTGTTTTTTTTTAAATTGTTCCTCAAAGAAATGCATTAATCATACCCACTTGCATTCCGCCACTCAAAATTACTGTGCGTGCAGAAGCGGCAATATCAGAAGCCTGTAAAAAAAAAAACATTCACAACCCACTTCTGCGAACGTAATTGCCGTAAAACTGCATTTAATCGTAGAAAGGGTTTTGCATCCGCACAACAATTTGAAATCCTAAAAAATGAAAAACTGTTAAAACGACGAAAAAAAAAACCTTTACGTTACCCACTTCACAAATTAGTGTTTCGCGCGAAAAAATAGAGACATAAAAATGAACGATTAATTGTGTAAAGGACCTGTCGCAATACGTAAAATTTAATTGCGCACACACTGCGCCCTGCAATGCCAGAATAATACCGGTTGCAACAACGACAGGGTAACGACGTCCTTAAACGATGCCATTTAATTTTTATTGGTATGGTTGCCTCTTTTTTCCACTTTCTCTTCTTCTTTTTTGTTTTATGTTTCACATTCGCTTTCTTTTAGTCCCTACGTAAATTACTAAGGTTTATTTGAAACAGTTAAAAAAATATATAAAACAGACGAAAAGGGTGTTAGTGCAGTGCCGAAGGACACTTGAACGTTTAACGTTGCACATATACGCCAAATGTTTGGTTTACACGCGAAGGGTCTAGTCATCACTTCAATGGTAATTAAGATATAAATACTTTGTTGATTTTTTTTTTGTTGTGTTCTTTTCAGTTTCTTACAACTTGGTTAAGATTGAAGCTCTCACGACGAGGCTTAAAGAATCTCCCAAATATTCTGAAATTCAATTAAAACACACACCACACTTTAAATCGATGATCATTTCAACAAGCAAAATCAAAAAAAAAAATAAATGGAAAAAAAAATTAAAAAGTATATATGATATATGATCGTCCTTAGCCAATATGTGATATAAAATAGAGAAGCAAAAATAAAATAAAAATACCTACAAATACAATGAATATATAAGCAAATACCAAAATGAAATCAAAAATAAAAAACTTATTTTGTAAACAAAAGAACAACCATTAGATATAAAATGGTCTAAAAACAAATGCTAATCGAAATTTGAAAATGCAAACAAATCCTCATTTAATCGACCATAATTTTGTATGTTTACTTTATTATATTATTTCGATTGCAAATCACACTCTGTAAAAACAAAAAGCAAATCAAATACCCTAGCAATGTAAAAAAAAAAGAGTAAATGTTAAAAATTAAACATAATTAGATATTATTATTGCCATAGAGGGTAGAAATTAAAATTATCAATGTATAAAGAAATGCTTTTGTAAAAAAAAAAATAAAACAAAAATAAAGCAAACGGTGTTTAGCTGCAAAAATTTTCTAAAACTAAATGGGAAAGTAGTAGTATAAATCAAGCTATATAAATACATAGATAAACAAAACAAAAATGTGTAGAAGTATGATTTGGGCGTATATCTATAACACCAACTTTTTTATTTGTCTGACATATCCTTCGAGAACATTGAACACAATTTGCAATAAGAAGATTACCCAACAGCCAGCAAGGGTTTATTGTAAAAACCACCCTTAAAGCATATTGCTTATCTTTCTTTATTTTTGACATGCAATTGTGTATCCTGTGCAATAGACCCATTCTCAGAGACTCCTCCTATTGAAGTGTTAGCAAGACTGATGAAGATTGGTTGTACGGATCAATATCACATGCGCCTTGTTCAAATTTCATTATCTCGAATCCTTAAATTTTTATGATTGATCTGGTAAGGATTTATAAGGCCATACCAATGTTATGGTTAGCCTTACTAAAAGGTTCCAAAGAACTATTACATTGGATTGGAAGGAGATGTGAAACAACCCCTGATTCGCTGTCCATTGCAAAACGCCCATCAGACGTCAAAGAATACTGTGATCTATGTGAACTAAAGCAAATAGACCGCAAAGCCATCGATGACACAGAAAGATCTTACCGACCCCACACACAAACAATTTTCACTCCACAGTTTTTCAACAACTATCTATTCTTCAGTCACTTTCTTCACCATTTTGTGTTGTTTATTGGCTTCTAACCTGTTTGTATTTGAAGCTGTTCGTTGAACATGCGGTTAACTATAAAATCTCAAGTTAATGCATAGACATTTGTTTACGAAGCTTCCCAACCTGCAAGTAAGAGCAGGCGTAACTTTTTAAGTGATAAGCTCGTACTGACTCAACGTAATAATGAACAGTCTCTGCTTGGTTTTGGTGCTGAAACAAAGTATTGCTTATCCAGATTTGGAGTAGTATCCCGAAGGTAGCTCTTGCGTTGCCGATTTTGCTGGCCACATCCAGTTTGACACCAGCGTCACGTTTCCTAAATTAAAAAAGAAGCCGAATATTTTCTTCCGTGCTATGTTCAGTTGAGCGTTTGAGTTCGAATGACTTCTGTTTCTGTTTTCGCCGCCCTTTTGAATGCGTATGCGGCTTTGACTGTAATCTTTGACTGCTCCGATATCCCTCCTGCGTTTTCTGTCGCTGATACAAATTAGTGAGTATATTGGGCGGTATGATAACGGCTCGTCTGATGGCTTCTTTGCCTTGAACAAGAGAATTAAAAGTTTCATGATCCTGAGTTTCATTTTGCCGTTAGTAGATAACTCACCTACACAAATTTTCTCCTTTTTATTTTTCAGCGTACATTGAACCAGAGTCTTAGTCTTTCCTATTCTGAGCATTAAGCGTGATTAAGACTAAGCATCTAGAATTCATTGTAGTTGGATGGAAGAAGGTGACAAGAATTTCTTTTTCGTATACAACGGCTTTACTTAACCACAATGAGCCTAAAAACACCTAATGAGATGAAAAGGATCTGATATCCTCTTTACTAAACCATAACGCTAACCTTTATTGAACCGGTCTAAAAAAAACTATCGGAATAACTTACAACGGATTCTATATTACGTTTTCAAATTTTTAACTCAATCGTCTACGTGCCAAGATCCTTAAATTTGTACTTATCCTTAAAAACAAAAAACTAAAAAAACTTAAAATACCCATTTGTACTTAATAATTGTATACCAATTATGTATGTATGTATCTTGTAAATAACAAACCAAAAAACCAAACGAAAAACCATGAAATTGTAGTACTTAAGAAATATTGTGGAATAGCTGTTCATTTATATAATCAAAACTGTATAGTAAAGAAGAATAAAAATTAATTAAAATTAATATTTAAATAAATCGGCCGTACCTTGTGCAATTATATATTATACCGGCAATTGGTCGATTTAAAGAAAAATAAGTCAAAAACAAAAAAACATATATTTTATCAGCCTAAAATGTAAAATTAACTAAAGAAGCTTAAAACAAAATTAAAGAAAACATATTTTTAGAAATGAAACTGTTCGTAAAAAGAAATATAAGAAAACATATACAGAAACATAATTTAAGCTAGACTAAGAATGTAAGAGAAAATTAAGAAAATCAAAAAAAAAAAAATAAACACAAACTAGATAATTGAAAAATTCGCACCACAAAAGTAAAAGTGTAGCTGCACTAAAGTTTTATGAAAAAAAGTAAAAACAAAAAAGGAAAAAGAATGATATATGCAAAAACAAATATACATATGTAAAGCAAATTATTTGATTTAAATCTAAGACAACTGCAGTGGAATACATAAAAATTAAGAAACAGAAGCAAATTAACGAATGCGGAAATAGTATATGTATGTATTTGTGCAAAAAAATAGGGAAAATAGTTAATATAATACAAAAGCCGAAAAAAATAAATAAAACAATTAACGAAATAGTAGGAGAACAAAAAAAAATATTCTTATATTTGTTGCCTGAGAGATTTTATTCAAAGGAAAGTAAAAGAAGTTTAAATTTAGGAGATTTTAATTTTTGCTTTTTATAGAACCAAAAAATTAAAAAAAAAAAAAAACGAGAAACTAAAAAAAAAAACATTTTGGAATGGTATTTTTTAATTTTGTACTTTTTGTTAATTTTGGTAAACAAAGGAAAACATTTATATATATGTATGTAGTATATTTAAAAATATCAAGTCAATACGCATAACCAAAGACACAAAGAATTATATTTAAAAATGTAATGCGTGTATATAATAATCATATTGATATAATAAAAAATAAAAAAATGCAACAAATGTGTATGGGTATATGCTAAAATGGATATCTACTACACAACAAAATATATATATGTGTATATATATATATATAAACATAAATAGTAAAATTAATAAAAACAAATCCAGCATATATGAATAAATTAATATTGTTAAAAGAAATAAGAACAAATGGAGCATAAAAGAAATAATCAAATAAAGAAATGTTAATCAAAAAGTTAAATGGTGTCTTTGATTTTAAATAAACATAATGACAAAGCATTAATGAAGAGCTGAAGTCATGGCCTCCTAGCTCTCTTGCAGGGTGGGGTCTGTCAAGGAAAAACTATTCATACACTTTTTGAGACGGTCGAGCTAGTTAGCTGCGTCGCCTTCGAAATTATACTTGAGAACATCCAGATACCTTCCTAGCAAAAATCTGACGGATAGCTCTAGACTTGTAGCAATTTGCACGAGCCACTGAATAGATAATCAGCACTTAAGCAGCAAAACTAAGTATTCCCTTCAACAGTGACTGCAACAGCTGCAAGGATGTGAACGAGGCAGAAATCCTCAACCGCTTCCTGTGTAAAAGCCCGGTTCACGCCTAGTGACATTTACCTCTATTTAGTGCATTAAATAAAATTGTCACTAACTATTCTCACAACTAAGAATTGTACAACTTATGTAAAATAATTAAATTGGATTCATATGATGAGAATAAAGAATGAAATAAATAAATAATAAAATACTTCCTCGATTTCACATGCTGTATCTGAGAACCATCAAACAACAGTCGGACTCTCGTTTTTTCAATCAAATCAGTCTCTCAAGAGCCTAATCACCTATCTTCCAAAGCAATTCAAATAGCTCAACCTATTTGTGTATCACCAGAGAACTAAAATAAATGCCTCCTTAGGAATAGCCCTTTGGAATCAAGACCAAATTATAAAAGCCGATAGCCTCCGCAGATTTTCTAGGTAATTTTTAACATTATCATTTATTTACTTGGAATAGAGAAGAAGAAGGATCACGTAACCCAAAACTGCTTCTAAGGACTCTCAGCTAGAATTTTGGAAAATATCACAACTTTGATATCAATATTGTACTTGGCTATTGAAAAGCAAACATTACAAGAGCACAGACTGTACGAGAATGCAACCAGGAATAGACTCCACACGACGCGAATAACTTAACATTTCTTAAAGAACCTGATAATCTTCATTAAAATTGTTAAAATTGATGACCGACTTATGTCCACTATCCTGGATGGCATGAATCCAATGATTCGGACAACAACATGGTTGTAACCACTGTATGTATCAACAAAGTAAGTAGTAAATATTTATGTAAAGGGTTTTGCAATAGGGACGCTACAAAAGTAGAGCGACAGGGACAGCAAACGACGCCATATTTTTCTTGCGGTTTTTTGACATTTCTCTTCAGTAAGGTTTGCCATTTCATGATGGAAAGATATACGAGCCAACAACGAGTCGAAATTATTAAAATTTACTACCGAAATTCGGAGTCAGTGGCCTCAACGTTAAGAGCGCTACGTCCAAGTTATGGTCGTCATAATCGTCCTAGCAGATCAACAATTGAGCGTCTTGTGGAAAAATTTGAATCCACAGGCACAGTACAAAATGTTCCCGTGCCAGTGAGACAAAGAAGTGCTCGTAGTGTCGAGAATATTGCTGCCGCTGAGGCTTCAGTTGCAGAAAGCCCAAATGTGTCTCTCACACGTCGTTCTCAAGCGTTGGGCATCTCTGTGACGTCGTTGTGGCGAATTTTGCGGAAAGATCTTGGCCTACATCCTTATAAGGTTAAATTGACGCAAGAACTGAAGCCGCTTGACCACCAGAAGCGTCGTATGTTCGTGAATTGGGCTGAGCAACAACTTGAAAATGATTCGGATTTTCATCGAAAAATCATCTTCGGCGATGAGGCTCATTTCTGGCTGGATGGCTTCGTCAATAAACAAAATATGCGGTATTGGTCAGGCAGCAATCCACACGTACTCCATGAGTCATCATTGCATCCCGAAAAAATTACGGTTTGGTGTGGTTTATGGGCCGGCGGCGTCATTGGGCCGTACTTCTTCCGTGATGATCAAGACCAGCACGTTACTGTGAATGGGGATCGCTACCGTTCAATGATAACCGAATATTTTTGGCCCCAATTGGATAATATGGACTTGGAGGACATGTGGTTCCAACAGGACGGCGCCACAAGCCACACAGCGAATGTCACAATCAATTTATTGGAAACCAAGTTTGGAGAACGTGTTATCTCACGAAATGGTCCAGTCGCTTGGCCGCCTCGGTCGTGCGATTTGACGCCGTTAGATTATTTCCTGTGGGGCTACGTCAAGTCTATGGTCTATGCCAACAAGCCAGCGACGATTGATGAACTTCGTACGAATATCGAACGTGAAATTGCAGCAGTATCGGCCGATTTATGCTTGAAAACCGTCGAAAATTGGGTTCAGCGTCTGGACTTCTGCAAGCGTGCCTGTGGTGGCCATACAAAAGAAATCGAATTCTATACAAAATGGCATCGAACGTACTTTCACAGGAATAAAGAATTTCATTGATATCCAAAACCGTTTTTGTTCTATTTAAAAAAACTTTTGTAGCGCTCTTATTGCAAAACCCTGTATAAGAAGATTAAAATTCGCAAGAAACTGGCTCGATAATTGATGACTTTCACTACTTAACGAACTCAGAGTCAATCTCTCTCACAATGCTATTGACTCTTGGAGACCAGGTAAGGGAAAGTAAATGTCGAGAGAAATTAAATCATTTTCATTTCCCGACTTAAGAAGTTTTTCCTTTTGTAAACTAACAAAAGGATTTTCTAATAGGGACGGGTAGATGTTAAGATTGAATAAAACAAGTTGTGTGTGAAATATCAACGAATTTTTTGTTTTATTTGCAAGGTGTGGAATATGACATCGTTCAAATGGCCGCCGCGGCTTCGCTGGGTGGCACGCATCCGAGAGGTCCAATTTCCGATTACTGTGGCTCATAGATTAGGCTAAATTTGAGCGATGGCACGAGTTATGTTAACTTTGAGGGCACTGGTCATTTGCGGATTATTGGCATAGATCTGCGACTTAAGGAAACCCCACAAAAAAAGTCTAACGGGGTCAAAGCGCACGATCTCGGTGGCCAGTTCACGTCACCTATTCGTGAGATAACCATGCCCTCAAATCGTTTGTGCAGAATGTCCATTGTGGCATCAGCTGCGTGGCACGTAGGGCCAACCTGTTGGAACAACATGTCGTTCACATGCATATCATCCAATGGCAATGCCATCGTCGTTTTCGAAGAAGTACGGACCGATGATGCCGCCGGCCCACAATCCACACCAAACAGTGACTTTCCGCGGATGCATTGCCACTTGGTGAATCTCGTATGGATTGACATCGTACCAAATCCGGCAACTTTGCTTGTTGACGTACCCGTTCATACAAAAATGGGCCTCGGAAAACTAACAACAGATAAAACAACATGGCCGCCATCCATTGTCAAAATCTACCCATCCCTATCGAAAAATCCTATATAAGCATACATATATACGTTTTTAGTGCATTAAAAATCAAAAAATTAATTTTTTCAAGACTCCGAAAGAAATATATAAATCATCTGACTAAATAATAACAGCAACATGTCTTCCAGATAGTTTGAATAATAAAGCCAATTTAACCGGTCGTCATTGTTTAAAAAAAAAATTTCATTTTCTCTCGAATAAATATCAAATAAAAATTATTCCAAGCTGCAAGTACAACGAATCCAATGAACTGCAAATATCTACAAATACGTGCATTATCAGTTTTGTTTTTAACATAAAAAAATAACCAAGAACAATAAACAAAAACTTTCAAACGAAATAAAATATAAAATTACAACGCACACATCCTGTCAGAAATACATATCAGGCTGATGTCAGCCATAATGCATTAACTGTTAACCTAACTCAGAAGCCTATTTCTAGTGGCGTACGCGAAACAAATTCCACGCTCAATGTCACCACTGTGCAACCAAATACTAAAAACAACAGAAAAACGAGTCCTTTTTGTGCCATTTTTCACCGACGTATGATTTATATGGATGTACGCGCGCATCACAATACGTTTTTAATACAATAATGTTTTTTTTTTTTGTGTGTTTTTTTTTTAATATAAAAACCATTTGTACGAGCATGGAAACTTTTACGACGTTAATCCTTTGATTGGTATCCTATTAAATATAGTATGAAGCCCACGGGCTGTGTAAAAGCAACAACAGGAGTGCATTTGTATGGATTTTAGCTTGTGTAAGCGTGTATAGGTGTGCAGTATGAAAAATTCACCACATCCCATTCATCCCACACTTTGTCTATTATTATTTTTCCAATGTGTGTTGGTCCACTATCCTGTGACACAAGAGGTAAGCTGACGACCTCACCCATCGAATCCTCTTTTCCCCCCCAATTGTTCTGGTGCATGCGATAGAATTGCTTCTCTCATAATATCATGAAAAAGTTGCACAAAAAAATATGTATAACTCATTATTTATTTTTGTTTGCTTATTTGATTTGCTGGGCAGTCGCTCGCATGACTACGGGAAAATCGAGCAAAGTTTGCA
Source organism: Matsumyia berberina (assembly GCA_917880715.2). Lineage (NCBI taxonomy): Eukaryota > Metazoa > Arthropoda > Insecta > Diptera > Syrphidae > Matsumyia > Matsumyia berberina. Next base: position 16,657,312 of record OU862872.1, on the reverse strand, counting down.
TATGTACATATACGAAACATATTTACGTTTGGTGAAAAAAACTCAGCTCGGCCATTACTATGTCCTGCAATGAATTATGTTTTGCTAGTCGAAACGAACAACAAAATTTTGAAAAAAGGACATGCATCGGCGAAATGTTCAATTGTTTGAGCAAGCATTTGTTGTTTTATTTTATTTTTATTTTTTTAATTGTGAAACTTTATTGTTTTCGGCGAAATTTATTAAATACCTGCTCTTTACAAATATGTTTTTCATATTTGTGTGAGTATATGTTAAAAACAAGTCAATAGAAGTGCCGGGCTCGAGTCAGAAGGTTGAGCAAACAGCTGAATTAAAAAACATATTTTCTCGTTATTGAAGCTTGGAGCGATCTTTTAATTGGAAACTTTTAGAAAACAGAACCTGGAATGCCGCCTGCAAAAAAAGTGGTGCATGCAGACGTTATCATCATCGATATCACGAGTCTACAGCGCACTGCGGTGATGATCATTATGAGGATAACGACGGTAGGTATTGAAAAACACACATTGTAGGTAGAGAAAGAAGAACCTGCAAAGAAAGTCACTATCAAGATCTATAACTTCAAAAAACATATGTAATATCTTTCAATTCAAGACCTCATGTTTAAAATGACAAGGCACGTAGAAACTCTAACCTATCACGGAAATTTACATACCCGTAACTTGCAAAGATCATTCGCGGATGCTTCAAATGTAAACATGAAAGGCTAGTAACGGGTAGACATCTCGCCAAATCTATCTCTATATACACCGTGCTGCACGAAGTAAACAAAATTAAAAAACCACTCCACCTAAAAATGATAAACAGATGGGCAATCAAAGCCATTTCACTCATTGCGGCACATCATTACTAGTCTTGACTGTGGCAGCACCCATAACAGTCAAGACTAATCATGAGGTGCGGCAACGAGCTAAACCGTCCCAGTTTAAGACACAACGTTACTCTCTGTTGAATCCAAAAACAGAGAGGTATTGGTGGTAACACGGATGTCGACGAGCTAGCAAAGGTTCGGAATTGGATAATATACCGATAGACCACTCAGTTCTAACCCTGACTGATCGTATATGGGTGATCGTAGGTGGAAGGCACTTCCATCATGCCAACATAAAAAAATACTTTCACGAGCTCTCCTCATTTTCTGGCGGATCCTATGCAAAAGATATTTGCAGAGTACACACAACTCACACACAACTCACTTGCTTAGCAATTGTTTAACCCTCAGCGCATCAAAGCTGAAGGTCAGAAAATACTTTTTTCAATTCTAATGAACTTACAACAACGACTCTCATTTCCACGCCACAAAAGGGAAACACAGTGGACCTAAGGTAATCCGATTAAAGCGGCGCAGTTTCTATAGAACCTAATCAAACCTAGTTCACATGATGAGTACTGCAGCTATCCAGTTTTCTCTGGCCCGTAGATCGATCTTGTGAAGACGAAAAACGGGACTGTGCCCAGTGGAAATTCCAACATGTCTCACTAAGTTTCGTAAGAAAGCTTCTCCTTCAAAAGAAAGTTGTTTTAAGTTCAACAACCGGTTTGGTAGAATCTGATCCATGATCAGTTTACTAACTAACTTAACGTGGCACTACAGTCCGACAGAATACATACCTCTGCGCCGTAGAGCAAGACTGGGCTTTACTACTCAATTGCCTTCTTAGCCCAAAGAAACAGCGATTGGCTAGAGTTATTCTTCGCCTGATCTCAGCGCTGGTGTCTTTGTCTGCATTGATACTTGAGCCTAGGTAGACAAAGTTCTTAACTACCTCAAAGTTATAACTGTCTATTGTGACGTTCTGTCCAAAACGTCGGTGTTGAGTGTCCTTTCTTGTTGACAACATATACTTGGTCTGCCTTCATTGACCGGTATACCCATCTTCGCCGCCTCGTGTGTCTCAATACTCACCATCGCGCTAGTGATATCAGGCTGCGTTCTTCCGATTATGTCAATATCGTCGGCGTACCTGAGTAATTGGACGGACTTTTCAAAGATTATGCCTCTGGTGTTGGCGCGCGAGTTTTGCACTATTTTTCAAGAACGATGTTGAAGAAGTCGCATGACAGCGCGTCGCCGTGTCTTAATCCTTTTTTGACTTCAAAAGCTCGATGAAGATCATCAGGGATGCCAAAACTAGACATTGCTCTGTATAGCTCGTCTCTATAGATGCTGTCATAGGCGGCCTTAAAATCGATTTGAAGTTCCTGGATTTTCTTCAAGATCTGCCGCAGTGCGAATATTTGGTCGGTGGTGAACTTTCCACCATTTGTGGTCACCTCTTGTCGGGGAATGACAAGCCTCCAATAGTATAATTTGTCATGTCAAAGTTTCTCAATTCGCCGTTCGAAGTCGGCAATAAATTCTATGTAGGAAAAATGTGCGAAAAATGTAACACGTCGAACATGAGTGGATGAGAGAAGCTAGACCTTGGTCCACCTCGAGATGTCGCGCCAGCTATTTATTTCAGAAGGTCTCGTTCCTTGATGATCGGGGAAATAATGCTGAGGTTCCATTCATCGGGCTTACTTTTCTCCGACTATATTTTATATGCTCCTTACTAAATCATCAACAACTCAGCAGCTAGGCCGTCAGCTTCAGCAGATTTGTTGGATTTAAGGTTAGAAATGGCTATCTTCACTTCGGAATTGTTGATCCTTATCGTCCAGGTTAAATAGTTTGGACTCAGTTTGTTAAGGACCAAGATGCGTTAAGCCGTTAAGGAATTCAAAGAAAACGTGTTTTGTAACTTTTTTTTTTCTTTGCGGATCACCCTCCGTTTTAAGTCCTTTAAGTGCATAGGGTGCCGCATCAGCAATGTTACCCGCCACTGGTTTGAAGAGCATGTTCTATCGCATGCATTTTTAAATCTAATCGTAAAAACATTTTATTGCAGTACCAGTTGGCTGTAGAGATGGTGGCAACGTGGTCGTTAAAATATGAGGATGCAATCGGTAGTGAATGCGCTCAACTGACATCTCCTCATCTCCACTTGAATTGACTGAATTATTTACAATGGCAATACTCCGTTGTCCCAGTTGGCATAGCTTATTGCGATGCTTTTTAATGTCTTGCCGGAAATTGTCCATTTTTATGGCATGCTCCTCGAGAAAACACTTCGATATTGTTGATGGAGGACCTTTTTGAGGCTTTAAATCTCCACTTGGTCCACGTGCGAAGCAATTCAGTCCCTGTTCAAACTTTACCTCCCACTTGGTGAAATTTCAAAGAACGTCCTTACTTACCTCTGATGGAATTGACAAATAGCTTCCGACAACATGTACTCACCTGCGAATTCCCTCGTGGGCTCTTCAAATCTATGCCACACCAGCAGCAAACTAATCAATGCCACAAGTCTTCCATCATACGTGGCACTTTCGCCTGTCAACACTATTCGCGTTTCGCACACACTCATTCTGTGGGGGAGATGTTCAAAGCGACAGGGAGACATGCCAAAACCTGACATAGTCAGCCCTTCTCTGGAGCATGGCGGCGTGCGCCATTTGAATCACCTACGCGAGTTACAATGTTTTTCGTGTGCTCTTTCTCGAGGGAGAGGTTGCTCCTCGCTGGCACCTCACACCAGCAAGCTTTGTGCACGTGGACATACACAAGCATACCAACAGGAGGCGAGGAGATTAATTATTTCTTATCAATCACATTCTGCAATTCTTGTTGTGCACACGAACAGAAAGAACGCCATTGCAGTACGTTTAATATTCGCGTTTGTTTGCGCGCTGTTGGAGCGGCTCCCTGCTGCGTTGCATCGTTTTGAATGCGCTCAACTGCTTAGCGTTTATTTATGCCGCTGTTTCCGTTGCTCTGGCACGCTGACGATGAAGGATAATGAATGTTAACGTGTGTGGGGGGTAGTAGGGATTTGTCATTTTGTAAATTTCGAACGAGGGAATGGCGATGTGTGCAGAGGCGGATTGACTTAAGGTTTTGTTGACGAAATCACAGAATTTACTTTTCTAGCGAAGTTCGGCTTACTGACAGATGCCTGGTATAAACTTGTGCATAACGATTTCTATGCTTTTTATAATGGAATCCAATCTTATAACCTGTCCTTATGGCAATCATTGTCCATAGGGAAACCACTCAAACGACAAGTTCATCTATCTAAGTCGAGTTTGTCCCTGCACAGCCGCTAAGATTCGCTTTCGATTCTTTGCCTTCAAGTTAAAAGGTCATACAAAGTGAAAGCTCACCACGTCACAAGGAACGTATTTAGCAGCTCTTGGCGAGGTTCAAGTTTATGAGCGCAGGACAATTTATTATTTATGAAGGCATTTACAGATGTGGTCGCTGCTGTTTAGTGGTTAGTGCGTTTGACAGCTATGTGAACTGCGAAAGTTCGTGCTCCGGCAATATCCACCGAACATACCTCCGAAAGTATTATTTGTCATGAAGAAGCTTCTCAAAACGTTGCTCGAAGTCGTCGAAAAATATGACACACACAGTAATGGAGACAGGAGCTAGTCTCTTCCGAGAGGCTTGTGATACCAACCGCGCACTATTCCATCCGAAGCTTATTCCAAATTCACTTCGGGAGGGTTTATTGAAATTTTGGATATGGGTGGAGAAACACTTAAGGACATAGTCCTCGAAAAAGTTATATTTATTTCGAAGATCTGACCAGACACCCCACCTTTGACAACTTCTTGATCTTGCGACTAGCTAAATTTATTTTGTTTAGAACGAGTAATGGGGTTGCGTTCTATCACCTCTACTTTTTATTGGATGTTACAGCGCAGCCGTGGCGAAGAACGTTTCGAATTGGGAAACTCTAGAACAAGTCATCTGCTTTTCGCCGATGAAATGGTCGTCTTTATGTCCACTCAGACCGAACTTTAGCGCGCACCTGACTGGTTCGTCCCCATCTATGTTGAAGCTGGGATGAAAGTAAATGTGAACAAATAAGAGATTATGGTAATTTCCCGAACGCCTATTCAATGCACTCTGCATGTAAGTGAAGTCCCATCGGTGCAAGAGTTTAAGTAAAACGGGATCACGAGTGATGAAAGAAGCAAATCTAAGGTTATGCTGTAGAATTGGTTTGACTAGAGCAATTTTAAGACAGCTTGGTCACTCTATTATCAGGAGGGCCGAACCTGGCTTCGGAGCTAAGCTATCGGTCTTTAACTCAATGTTTGTTCCAACCCTCACCTATGGTCAGGAGGTATTGGTAATGACCGACAAAAAAAGATCGCAGGCTGCCGAAATGAAATTTCTTCGTTATGTTGCTCGGGTAACTCGTAGAGATCGAGTAAGGAACACCAGAATACGCGAGGCACTCAATCTCGAACAGAAACTTCTTCGAACGGAGAGGTCCATACTTCGATGGTTTGAAGACGTTAAGCGCATGTCCCCAACTCGACTTTCAAGACGTGCCATCAGATAGGCGTCCGCTAGGAAAGCCCAGGATGAGATAGCTAGACCGAGTCCGATTTCTTACCTCTACCTATATGGGGAAGGCCGCTGATGATTTAGAGTCGATGGCGGAAATCGGAAGATATGGAGAATCCACTTAAGCACGCTAAACTCGCGATACTCATAGTGAATAAGCCGGTCATTGGAAAATTATGATGATGATGACTCGTAAACTTTGGCTCACAACACCAGGAGAAATATTTGGGGAAAACTAAAAGTTCAAAAACAGAATCAACAAAAAACGAAGATATGGGTTCACCTTTCGACAGCCAGGCGGCCGTTGAGGCCCTGAATTTACCACAAATTTAGTCAAATTTGGTTAAGTCTTGCAAAAAGTCTCGAACTGGAATATCAGAGGCAAATGCGAAGACTCCATCCTGGATACCAGGGTACAATGATACCATAGAATATAAGACTACCATAACACTGTGCTCCTCTCATTGACGAAGAAAATCATTTTCCTTGTCACAGTTTAGTCGTAGTGAAGCACGAGTCATCTCAAGCCTCCTATCAAGTCATTTGCTCATTGGCACCCATAGAAATTGACTGTGGGCAACGGGAATGGGCACTGGTGATCTGCGTAAGGCCATGGAACCTATAAACCTTCCTATAGTATTTACAATGAACATCCATCGCTCTCTATTCCACGTGATAATCAGAAATAAGAATAAACCATGATTTAATCTAGCAAATCATAACTCAACTCCAGACCCAACCGTGTTATCTAATGTCAACATAAGTCCCATTCATTTCCTTTCCTTCCTCATTCGTTCAACAAAGGACACAACACGACACGACACTACACCGTTTTTAACAAAAATTGAATGTGTGAACAGATTCCCATTTCCTATCATAATTTCTAATAATACATCCGCTGGAAAAAAAAAACACCCATTGTTCCGTCTTTCACCCACGGGACTATACATCATTCTCCGCCTCCACCGTCGCCAGGCTTGTTCCGGGTAAAAGCGGACAAAAATCAAAATCTCTCTGTACGATGAAAAATGATTTTCTATTTTTGTCTTCGGGTATCTTCGTGTGTTCGGTGCTATCGCAGTTATTCCTGGCTCACCCCCTCCGAATGGGCGAATTTAGCACCGTCACTATATTGTTTCCGGGATGTAATTTCGTTTCCATTGTTTATTCGTAATTTTTGTCCATTCCCTGCGAATGCCATTACCAAACCTCCACTTATTGCAGAGATCGTGCACAGCAACAGCAGCCGGGTTACACCTGAAATCCTTCAACCGATATGGCACCTCTTCCAGAGAGAAAGGTGTTTCACCCAGAGTCAGCACAAAGGAAATAAAACTGCACAAAAGAAGGACAAAAACTGTGAACGAACACGTTTATTGTTTAGTATCTGAAAGTTCCAGAACTGAGCTTCGAATTATGTGTTTTAATATCACGTTTTACTGCGCAAAACACACAACAATTATTTATGACCAAGTGGGATTCACATCCACATCGTCGTGCTCGTTGTCGTTGTCGTTGTAGTTTTTGTTATCCTCGTCGTTGTCGCTGTAACAGTGTTTTCTGCTTAAGCATTCTCTTGCCGTATGTGGCACGGTCCCTAATCCCCACCCTAAAAACCCTCACATGAATCCCGAGGTACCAGCAGCGTGAAGCAAAAGAAGAAATTATCCTCATGCCCGGCATGTAATTGCTCTAAGTGCATGAATGGCGAGTATCATCTGAAATGATAGTGTTCCTCGGACCCATGCACATGAATGACGTCTACTTATTATTATTGTCATCATGTGTGTTTGTGTGCGCGCTAACAGAGATATGATCTGAAGAAAACTACTTTACCCAGTTGTCTTGCTATCCAGATTGCTTTTCTTATAACTTATGAGCTTCTGCTTTTTTGTCGGCTAAGGAATTTTCTTGTAATTTACAGCAAACATCAGGCAAAGGGATATCAAAAATTACGATGCCACCTGCAGTTGTCGCTGCAGTGTCTCAAGTAATTTTTAATTGCTTTTTTTTGTGCATTAAATGAAAGCTGAAAGGCGGTAAATGCTGGACATTTAATTTGTCACCAACGGGCGATCTAGCGGTAGTTAAAGAAAAGGAAAAACATTTTGTCATCAAATGAAAAGAGTTCCACAAGTCTACAGACATGCTTTACGTTCTCTATTCCCTGGAGGATAGCTTCAAAGTTGAGGTCTTAGGCCGTTGCCATGCAATAAATTGCAAGCGGCAAGCAGCAACGCGATAAAGCGACAGAAAATGATACTCAGAAAGGACGCTTGCCGCTCTGGCGCTTTGCCGTTCTGGCACTTTGCCGCTCTGGCGCTTTGCCGTTTTTGCGCTTTGCCTGCATGGCCTTGGCCTTAGTCATTTGCATAGTACCACTGTTGTAGAAACGGAGTCTTTACAAATCAGGAAACTGGTGCTCTTCTGCTCTAAATGAGCACGATGAGCGATGTGTCTATCTGCAAAGCCGGGATGGGCGCATTCGAATGATATAATCGACTATCATCGATTCCTGCAATATCTCGAGATGTCTCAAGAGTAAACACAAATACTCGCGCCTCACAAAGTCTCATGTCTCAGTTCTTAAACTCGTGTTAATGCAGAGTTAGATTGAATCGAGAACTGTGTGTTCTCATATGTCTCATATCTCAAATTGTTTAATCGAGAATTTTATTGTTCGTGTATTCAACCACATGAGAAGTGTGTTTGCATTTGCATAAACATAAGCATACATATATGTTGATAAATACATACGTACTAACAAGAATCATCAATTGGGCGGTGGCGTATACGTAATATTTTTTTCACCGAATACGAAACAAACGGTTATATTGCCAACAAGGTATCATTGCTGCTGAATTTCTCTGTAAAGCTACGATTATAAGGTCAACGAAAACAGTCAACGCGTTGACTCTCTGACGTCACGGGAAAATTCGTTAATTCGCTGTCAATGAACATTGTGTCAACGCATAAAACGTTGACAACCACACGAATGACGCGGGACCGTCAATGTTGTCCCCAAACGTGTGCCAACGCGACTTCCGCTCTTTGGTGGCAATGTGTTGACACACAAAACGTTAATAATTATGTGACCTGATCAATTCCAAACACGTGGATCCTTGACGATGTGCCGAGACGCGTTGACAGGAAACAAAGTAGGTAATTTTTCGCGTTGGCGATCACACGACGTTGACAGATTGTGTCAATGTAATTTTTTCCTTTTCTTTTTGGCTTGCATTCTTCATCTTAAAAAACGATAGTGGTTGCATTGAGCTAATGGTTCGTGGTAACGGTTCGGTTTCAATTTCACTGCTGTTGCTGCAAATGCAGCGAGAAATCAGTCGCTCACTGGGAGAACATGGAAGACACCATCCATCATCATCATCATCATCACCTTCCAACGGCCCGCTTATCCACTATGAGGGTCGCGGGTTAAGGGAGCTTAAGTGGACTCTCCACATTTGCCGATCTTCCGCCATCGACTCTAACTCATCAGGGACTATCCCCATACGGGTAGAGGTGAGATTTCGGACTTGGTCCAACCATCTCATCCTAGGCATGCCCAGGGGACGCCTACCCGATGGCACGGATTCCATGGCACGTCTTGGAAACCGAGTTGGGGACATGCGTTTGACGGGCCCAAACCATCAAAGTATGGACCTCTCCGTTCGAAGAAGTAGCTGCTCGACATTGAGTGCGAGTCACCCCAGCAATACAACGAAGAAATCTCATTTCGGCAGCTTGTATCCGCGATCTTATTCTTTCGGTCATTACCCATACCTCATGACCATAGGTGAGGGTCGGAACAAACACTGAATTAAAGACCGACAACTTACCTTCGATGCCAAGTTCGGCCCTCCTAATAACAGATTGACCAAGCTGTCTCAAAATTGCTCCAGCCTGACCAATCCTACAGGATAAGTCAGTATTGCTCCCCCATAACTTGTGAATAGGACCCCGAGATACTTAAACTTCTCCACCTGTTTCAATGGAACTCCACTAACATGCAGAGTGCATTGAACAGGTGTTCTGGAAATTACCATTACCTCTGATTTGTTCACGTTTACCTACATCCCAGTTTCAACATAGACGGCGGCCATCCAAAGAAAGAAAAAACGCCACATTTAGGAAATCATTTCTTTAATTAATTTCATTGAAATTGATGAAATTTTCGTAGTGGTCGTCGACCTTCAATGTCCCATGTGTGACGTGTAACCAAAGCGAAAAATCAAGAAAACAAAATCCTGCCATGACAACGTTGGGACACGGTCAATGCGTTGACCGGCAGTCTGAAAAAATTCGTCAAAGCGTCTCAACATCGTTGATAGGGTGATTACACGGTCAACGAAAATAGTCAACGCGTGGACACAAAAACCCGCGTCAATGCGGGTGTCTTTTAGGCTATATTCTTCTCAAAGCGTTGTTATTCACGTTGCCTTGACGCCATGTTTCTAACGATGGACCAGTTTTCGTCATTCTGAAGCATGTAGTTTACAAGATAAGAAGTCTTGTGTTCTGTTTAGGCCCTCCGATATTACTAATCAGCCTTGAAAGTGCACTCATCTGAGCCTTGTGGTACGCCTCCAGTTACTTTGTACGTCCTAATTCCCTCGTCAGAATTATAGAGGAGGATTCTATTCGCGAGATAACCCGGTATTTCTCTCCGGTACAGACTCATAATTCGCTCCCAGCTTGCCGAGTTAATCGCGTTTTTCACATCGACGGTTATAAAGGCGCAGTATTTTTTGTACCCCCTTTCCAGCATCTTTTTTCTATAGAAGATCGGGCTCTGGTTATTACCGCGCTTATTGCACATATCGTGGAGCGTGACTTACGGAAACCATATTGATGTTCTGAGAGGCTTCCTGCTGGTTCCACTGCTGGCAAGAGCCTATTATAGATAGTCCGCTCAAATATCTTTCCGATCGTGTCGAGCAAACAAAGAAGACGATAAGATGAGGGTTCATTTGGGCTCCCCTCTCCTTTTGGCAGTAGAACTAAACGGTGACGCTTCCAAGGTTCAGGGAAAACGCCTTCGCGAAGAAACGCGTTAAACATTTCAGCGAATACGTCGGGTCGGGGGTTAATGGCAGTTTTCAGGACTATATTTGGGATACCGTCTAGTTTTGAAGCCTGGACTGTGGGAAATGTACAATAGGATCCATAGCCTGTTCATCGTGAGCGGTCTTTGCCTATTCGCCTATGTATAATATTTTCTGAAACTATGCACACGTGTAACCCGAGTGGCTTAGGTTATGGGTTACTTGAATAAAATCTTCGTGGTAAATTTACTTTTCTACTCATACAAGTTGGAAGTTCGACAAATTGTTTTCGGGTTCGCAACATATCCACATGAAGTACTGAAATGAGAGAAAAGAGTATTTCCTCGCAGACGACCTTAATGTACATGTCCCCTTTCCCTAAGCACTGTATCTCATTTTTTAAATCTATTGACCACAAGATCATATCTTTTTTTCAAATATTATCATTTCATCCACAAAGTTGCCCTAAGCGGCCGACATTATCCTGTGTCCGATTAAATCCCTTGCGATTTACAATCTGTCTCATTTCCAAATCCTCTTTTCAGTTTTCACTTCTTTTTGTGTTTAGCGTGTTAACTTGTCCATTTTACCAATCAACTCTATTCCCAAGCCCTCGACTCTTGTGCAAGAAAAAAGTCATGTAATGCTGTCCGATAATGTCAAGAAACTTTGCCTGACATAGGTCAGTGCCAGGAGTCCACATCCCAAAGAAGGGAAACAATCAACAAAGTTGTATGCATACACATAAAAAAAACAAACCATCAACGAGCGATAGAAAGAATAAAAGTCCTTAAGTCCTTAAAGGTTCACAAACTTGGTCGGAATTATGTCAGATGTCATGTAAGGCCAATAACGTTCCTTTTCTTCACCCCCATTTTGCTTCACAGGACTTTCCCTCTGCGATGATGGCTGACGTTTGAACTATTGATTGACTCAGACAAGTGCACTTGATAGTTTAAATTCCATGCTAAGTGGCCAACAGGACGAAGGAACGCATTTGTTATGCAAATAGCATGCATGTTACACAAACACAAGCATCAATTTACAAAAAATCAAATTAATCGCACTGTGAAGGACGAAATTGTTTAAAATCAATTCACTGACACACAGAGGGGGGATAGGCAGGGTTAGAGATTTATAAACTAATAATGGCGGCCTGTGTTCTACATGACATGCATTATAATTAATACATGTATGTATGTATATCCTCCGGGTGTCGGGGTAATCGAATGGACCACAAAGTACGACATGCTGCGGGGGACGAACATGTCCTTTGCGAGGATATGATGTGATTGAGTGTTCAATACAGTGATGGCAACATTCGCTACATACCGCCGCCATCCCAGTTAAGAGCGTACTTCGTATTGTTACATTTAATTGGATTATATTTTAGTGTTTTCATAGCCAGTAGGTGATTAGGTAAACGATTTAGTTTCACAAAGCTGTGTGTGCGTGTCACAGGATTGTAGCCATCGGGTGAAATTTCAATTCAGAATAATCGGAAAATGGAACAATAAAAAAACACACAAGATCTACTTGAGCGATTATGCTGTACTGTGTAGGAAGTGCTTGGAATAAATTGTGCGATTAACGGTAATCTAATCATTGAATATGATTTCGAAGAACTTGTAAATTACCGGTGATAGAAGATGCTATAGATAATTTTCTCAACCTCTGGCTTTCAACTCAAAGAAATTAAACCCACAACGAGCGGCTCAGTATTTCTGGGAATCTTGACGATTACCATGAACAACGGTTACTGAGTTCTTCAAGAGTTTTGTTTTGCCCTTTCGGAATGATCATGGAAGATGAATGCTTTGAAATATCTTCACAGGCCTTGTAATTAAAGAAAATTGTTTGTTTGACAATTGGATAGACAGTTCGTGTCCTTCGTCTGATTTCAGGTCTTAAACTTACCAAAGGGATAATCACACAATAAGGGAGGAGTGCTTCAATATCAAACTGAGTGTCAAATAAAATTTATTTAAAATTAGGAAATTAGCATTGAAAGTATAATAGTAGCCTACGCTAATAACTTTAATAGACTGGTCTCAATTAAGTAGCTTCATGGACCGAAACCGTTGAATGTAAGGTCAACGCCATTATCTTGGCTAAAGAAAAACCTGACATCAGGGACGGATATCCGCATCTTTCGGACAGTCAAGCGGCACTGAAGTCCTTCGAATCAGTCGCTTTAAATTCAATAATAACCCCAGACTGCCGATCGTCTATTATAGAGATGGCGGTACAGTTTAATATTCACCTTTGTTGGGTGCCAGGGCGCAGTGACATTCCAGAGAACTGCAAGGCTGATGAACTCGCCAGAATTCGGCACCTTAGGTATACTAATCACTTATTGTAAACTTAAACTAAAGCTAGACGCTATGAAATGTCTAGCGACAAAGCAGTTTTGGCCAAAGCTGGATCTAAAATGCTGTAAGTATTTGATTTCTCTCAATCGCATATTAACACTATATTAGGTGTCATAACTGGACACTGTCTAATAGGTAAGCATGCAACAAGATTTGGCATTTACGCAAACGACTTCTGCAGAAACTGTATGGACGAGGAGGAGTAGGGGACTATTCTCCATCTTCTTTGCACCAGTCCAGCTCTCTCCCGCAAACGAAAACTACACTTATTTAGGAGCCTTTTTTTATACAAACTTAGCCGACCTGATAAAAATCGATGTCAGTAGCTCCCTACGCTTCATAAGAAGCTCCAATTGGTTCAATGAGTAGGCAGGAGATCTTTCCGAGATCCTTGTGGTATCCCAACGGACCCCTCATGAGTCTAAGTGTGTGGCAGCCACTTCAACGTAACCTAACGTCAACGCGACCAAGAGAGAACTGATTCTGTTTACAAAAAGGAATATGACTCTTACCATCATTCCTAGACTAAAATGTAACACTCAACTCTGAACGTTAAGGAGCTGAAAGATAATTATAGTGGAAAGACGTGCTCTAAAGTCAATTATAGGGACATAATCGTTAAAAGAAAGTGTCTGTTCAATTTCAGAAGATGGAAACAAGAAGTGTCAGAGTCTCGTCCATAAAATAGCTTCTCAATGTCATTCGCGATCTTTACTTCATCACTACGGCTAAGCTCAGAAGCTCACCATTAAGTGATTTGTTTTTATGCGTATGTAGAGTGTTAATTCTTAAAAAGTTGGTTGAGCTGATAATGATAACGACATCAGCAGATTCGAAAAAATTACCTTGAATTATAGCAATGACAAGCACCACAAATGTCCCCATCTATTCTGGACACAACCCTCGGTCCCAATTCTATCTGAGTTTTGAACCACTGCACCCCGCTCGCGCTTTGTGAATAACCTCAAATAACCCCTTGACGAACGAGTAACAAAAAAAAAAAAAACAGCTAACACCAAAGACATACATATGTACATGCCTTCAACTTTCAGCCAGTCAAGAACAGAATGGATAGACATCTGCAAGTGCCTCGGTGCAGAGTATCAATATTATAGATTCATCGCAGCAAAAGAGGATCAATGAACGGCAGTGCACAGTGCTTTTCATGTTTAGACATGTTAAGACTAGTAGCAGTCTTAAAAAAACCAAATGCCCGTACAGCCACCTCGAAATATCTGATTTAGTAAATAAATAAATCAGCAACCCTGTCTATGCATCGTTTTTTTTTTAACATTTTTTTCTTGTGTGCCTTTCATTAAAAACCACCAATTGGAAATTCTTAATTCAAACTTCAGCACAACCCATGCCAGACCCATGCCCAGCGCTGGACATTCTCTTCGCTTTGCCACAAAATTCTCAATTTGTATTCCTTGGTACATCCAGGTAATTTCAAATTCATTCCATTCGCTGGCCACATTTCATCGGATTGCATTCACCATGCAGCTGCAACAACAACAACAGTACGAGCTCTATAAGCCATCCAACCATCGAAGAGGAAATTCACAGAAAACGAAAAGGTAAACGAGGAAAAAACTGTAAAAAAAAGTTTTCCCAACCCCCCTCCATGTAAAGCAAACATTTTCTATTTATTGATGATGCAACCGCCGGCCGTCCCAAACTCCTAGCCTACCCCCAATTCCCACTCACAGAATCTTATCTAGGTCTCAGGGTTCTAAGCCATCTAGCAACGAATGGATTTTCCGCCCGTTTTAGCATTTTTTTGTGTTTTTTTTTTTCTGTGGGCAACAAATTTGCAAATATTAGGACTCAAGTCCGAGGACACAAAGGAAACAGGTAGCAGGCAGGCAACGGTGGTAAATAAATAAACAGACGAGGAAAGGACGAAACAAGTATAAACGAAACACCTGTAATTTCCTCCCCGAAAATTCCGAAAATATTCGAATTGGTACGATGGTGTGCAGCTGTAGACCGAAGATCCTTGATGCTCCTCTGCTACAGCGTCGTCCTCCTAATAGAATAGCAGTCACAATAAATTCAAGTCACGTAGCCTTTGCTTTGTTCCCATTGGATTGTTTGGAATTTTTCCGCTCACACTCTTCTTTTGGGCCCACAAAAAAAAAGTAAAATGGGAGTCGACCGCACATGCATAGGGCATCGGTTGCACATTCCCGTTCAAAATTCTTGATTTTGTGGCACCAAAGGCGGCCGGAAAAATGGAGAAAGGATATCAAAATGCAAAACCGTGTTTAAAGCGCAGCATGTACAAATTTCTGCGAGTTTTGAATTCACCAGCCAGGCTGGATAACCACCATGACCCGTCAACTGTACAACAGAAGGATATGAATTTTCTTCTACCCAAGAGCCAACCCACCAGGATACAGACATTGTTAAGCTTTTAAAATGCGGAAATTCATTGGAAACGCTTTCGCCCTTGGAGGTCATTGGGAAACGTAATCGTTCGTGTTGTTCCTTCGGTTGGAAGTCACGTTTAAATCCTTTAACCATCTCGGTTTGTTCCTCTGTGACAGAAGGAAGAGGACAGTAACAAAAAAAAACGAACCCTTTTTGCCAAATAAATACCAATACTTATTACTAACAGATTGGGTGAGTCCAGTGAGTCAGGACAACACTCTTTTACGGGTCGACAGTGACAACGACTCAAGGCGACTTGTGGTAGACCTTTTCCCAGCTCTCTCGCTCAATATGTGTCATTCGCTGTTGGAGAGATACAGCATGTGATTGACCAACAAAATGGGAGCACTAAAGGGATAGCCAGAGCTAAGAGATCGTGGTTTTCCGACTGTGAACTGGTTATAAAACATGGTAACTGCCGCAAGAGGAAAAGGCGTAAAGGACGAAAGGAAAGCGACCGACAAAAAGAATAAAAATTCGACAGCACTATGGAGGGGATATACATACGAGGCTGGTGGTTTTTTTCGATTTTGACTGGAGAAAAAAAGGAACCGAAACGTTGTGCACATTGACATTTATTGGCGGCCTCGTTGCGGTTCCGGTAGCTGTGAAAGGAGCAAGGATCAAATATTAAAGATGCAATTCAATGGGTGTTTTGGGGTGGAGTCGGTTCGATTGTAAAATGCAGTTCGAAGTTCAATTTTCCCGTGAAATGAGGCGTGATGGTCACGCACGTTGAAAAGACAGAGGCATGTTAAAGTCACGCTGACAAGGTCCGGAGGGTCTGAAGGGATAACCTGGATACAAACATACATATGGAATATATGAACATGTATGCATTTCAAAAAGGAGCAGATTTTATGCAAAAGTGCCTGCGAGGATGACCACGACCACAGTTCATCTTTTTCGGTTACGTTTTTCATTTGTTTGCTTACTTTGGCCTATCTTGAGAGGGTGGCGAGGAAGGCTACAGCTGACTGACAGTAAATATCTGTACAGTGAAACCTTATAAAAAGGCCAACAATTATTGCACCACAGGTTGGCAACTTACGCAGGTTTCACAGTACATATATAATGCATTTACATATATGTATGTACAAACAAGATCTTTAACATTGTGACTTCACTTCTTCTGATTGCCTCTCGAACTCGTCGTCTTACTCGACAGCATGAAGTTCTATAAACTGGGGTAAGAGTCGCGCCCGACATTTTCGTGATCAATATTAATGCAGCAATCGTAGGTTTTGCAAAAAGAAGTAGGTTGTCAGAGGAGCTTGTCGCTTGTCCAGTTTTGACATCCTCTCTAAACTCTTCCGATTGTGCAGTATAACAATGGAGAATGTACGCTGCTCTTACAAGGTCGATAAAGACCTCACCGAGGTCAAAAAAGGATCAAGAAAAGGCAATTGTGCAGAACCCACAACTCACAGAATCACAATTCATCATTGATCAACGAGGACAAAATACAGTTCATGATTTCAACAAAAAGGACTCCCAATTCCGACGTCTCGAACATCACATTAGCTTTGTTCAATGAGGATGCTCTGAATAGTTCGGAGCAGAAAAGTACAAGAATTTGTGTTCAATGAAAGAATTTTCTGTCCGAAGCATCGAGGTTGTTCCGAATAATTTGGAATAGAAAATCTTGCACCTGCTCTTGAGGAAGAACCGAATTACGTTTTCAGCATTTTATTTGTTCAAATAACATTTTTCAAATTTTGCTGACCGACATATGGGCTGTACTTTTCTGTTCTAACTTGATCTGAAATTTTTCACAAATCTGTTCTGGTTTATTCTCATTAAATAAAGCTATTATCCTCGACATATATAATTTTGAGATAGTTAGGGACTTTCAGACAACTACCCCAGCTTCTGTTCGGATGTTTCTTTAGACTATGAATACAATTGAGTAGCAAAGCCCTATCTCGAACAACCAAGATTACTCTATACAATACCCTTTCCGTCCCAGTCCTGCTCTATGCGCAGAGGCATCGACTTATGTTTATAATCCGCTCGCCCTCAAGTGGTCATGATGTTATTCGAGCGTGAGTGAGATTTTATTATTCGAAACTCAAGTAATGCTACATGTTTCAATGGCGTCCGAGGGTGGTGTTCAGACTAAGTGGGTGGTGTCCAGACTAAATGTGTATAATTTTGTTGGTCTTAGAATTTTTTTCCAACCTCCTATTGTCATCTTCATTAATCATTTCGATCAACTGTTTAGATGGTATCTCTCTCGGTTATAAATAAATAAATTTGCTGGCGCCACAGCTCAGGATGAGCCAAGGCCTAGCTTCTCGCAACCATTCGTGTTGTGCGTGTTACATATTTCGCACAAATGGAAGGGACCTAAAATTTATTGCCGACTCCGAACGGCGAAGTGAGAAGTTCTTTCATGACAGATCGCTGTCGGTTGCTTTAAGAAAAAAAATCCCTTGAGTGATCTTCAGCCCTGTCTGTAAGAACGTTGATTGGAGGAGAAATAATAACGACAAGCAGTATGGGTAGCATAGCGACATCGACGTAGTCAGAGGAATCCAATTACAATGACGGCTTTGAGAATGGTCGAATTTACCCCGAACTGTTGGCGCAATAGACGAAGACGGGAACCTTAACCAACTAGGAGTACACAACTGGAGGCAATTATCTAAAGATTGAGGTGATGGTTCACCCCAAAGTGTAACACGACCTAAGCTTTGGTATTGAACTACCAAAAAATTTTAAATCGGAACGTCGCTATGGCTATAAGTGCTACAATCTCGATAACAAGATCAAAAACTCCTGTGAAAATTAGTACCGCAGAGAGCAAGACAGCCTAGGAAATATAGATTCTAGTTTTGAGCTAAAAAGGTTATTTCTCAAGAATTGAAGTTACGAATTTGCGACGTGTTGAGACCCAGTATCATCTCGGACTGCTATGTCCGATGCACTCATGCATATCATTTTTGCCACTGCCACTCTATTTACACTACACTACTCCAAACTGTAAGCTGAATTTAAAAGGAACCTACAAATCTCTGAGCTCTACCTTAACCCTAATCTCTGTAGATTCATTTTCTTCGTTTCCCATTTTGTGGTTTCGCCTCGTTCCATCTAAATGCACTTGGTTAACGTCGAAATTGGTTCACTCGCATTCTGATTCACCGTACCAAATTCTCCGCGCCAACCATCAACGTCCGGACAGGGCTCTTTAAAAATTCTATTTAACTCCCAGTTGCATACAAAAGCGAAATATAAATCGAAAGAACACGTTTCATGCTTTCCAGGTTGCTTGCATTTAATTAGTAGCAGCATCCTCTGCGAAAAGGCATGACAACTAAACAAACCCAGTGCCGCCCACTGAACTCAATTCGCCCGATGTTCGTGGCCGGGTGCCACGCCATTTTCTGCTGCTGCTGCTGCTGCTACTCCTTGTCCGCATGCACGTTACATTCGTTAGAATTCTAAAATAGAGTATTCAAATAGACCGCTTGGCCTAAGCGGCCCGCCAGCTCAGTGTCGCCACTCGCCCGTGAGAGTGGTCCGTTCGCTGCAGTGAGTTCTAAAAGATACCTTTAAAAAAACGAAAGCGGGGGAAAAAAGACGTAGAATGGGAGGACATACATAGATAGTCGTATATCCTGCGCGCGTCAGCATGTTAGACATAAATAGCACAGAGCGATACGAATCCTTCGTCCACGATCTCTCCACATCCTATCCGCTGAATCGCCCGCCCTAAACAACACACAAAGGGCTACGAGGATGACGACGAGAAAGACGACGTCAACGATGGCGGCAAGGAGAGCGCAACAGTTGTATCCCTTTTAGACCCTGAATGCCGCTGTAATGGAATATTTATGTCAGGACGAACAGTAACTCTATATAACACATCTCATTAATATTCATATTGAAACCCATTAATGCAACACTCACTTTCCAGCGGAGGGAGTGTGTGCGAGTGTCCTCTCTGATGGGCCACCACACCGCACTGCAAATGAAAAGGTATTAGGAACAGAAAAATATACTCATACTCGTACCCAGAGGAAAAGACGAAGCGGAACGGGCGGGGGGAGGACTGGTAAACATAGGTGAATACGGAAAAACGACGTCTAAGTGTCACATAACGAGCGTGGGTACACAACAAGCCAGCCAACCCAGCAGCTCGTCGTAATGCTTCGAAGGACTGCCTTCAAAGGACCAAAGGACTAGGCGATGTGAGTGGTGGTTGCTTGCACGACAGTCGAATGCAAATTAGTAGTGTAGCGTGACCCACGCATAATGCTAATGTGTAACCATTCAGACACGATACAATACGAACACTTGGTTGTTTGCTTTTTTCTTTTTTCCCCGCGCACCCCCCCGCAGTCTAAATGACATAATAAGCTCAAGTTGGCGGCAGCAGGATGAAATTTACATTACAATCAAAGCTACGACGGCAGCAGGGGGGCGAAGGGGATAAATTCCAAAAGCGGAAATTAAGATGCTTAAAAAACTTGAGCAGAGTTGAGCTCAAGGATGAGAAGGAAATCTCACTCAGTCCTGCAGTAGCAGTCATTTCCGCTTGGCAGTAAACTTACTGCCAAAGCATAATGACGGCGTACAATATTTTATGCGGCTTGCTAAAAGGGGGGCGGGTTCACTTGTACGGGTATGTGTGTGAGTGCGCACACAACGATTCCATAAAAGTTCACTCCAATCGATTGGTGAAGGATTCCGGTTGCGGAATTTATCGGCTGTAATTAAAAATAAATCGCGTATTGGCTTAAAAGGATTTCACTTCCTGTAGCTTGTGTGCGGGTTTTTGTTGTCTTCGCCTTTCACTCCCTTTCTTGTCCCGGGTGCAATTATGCTAGAATTGATGTTTTGGAGCTGGTATCTTCTCGGTGATGCAGTACGGGAATGCTGATTGAAATTATTCTGTGGTTGGTCGGTGATTTGGCATTGGACATGAAATTGTCTGGACGATTAAGTTAAGTATGAAAGTAAGGGAGGCGTTTAAATGAATTTTTATCGGAAATGGTAACATAAATTCAAGTAAAAAGGGAACACACGTGCTTGTATATAGTTTCTCTGGGGATTGTGTCTATTTTAATGTATGTACGGCTCTGACAATGCATTTGAAAATTTGCTAAGGTGGGCGCCGTGGCTCAGTGGTTAGTGCGTTGGACTGCTGACCCAGCGGCGTGGGTTCAAGCCCCAGCCAGGAAAACAGGCTTGCACGCAACTCTAACGCGACACAACGCACAAACGGAACATCCCGGGACACAGTGATATAAAAGGAAATAAACGTGAGCTAATTGAGTTCTTCAAACCGCCACTTCTATCTACCTATCTCTACAGATCTTACTTTCCGGTCATAAAAAGACTTGGTGGTTCTGCAATCTAAGATCTCGTTGTCCAGAAATTACATAGGCCTGTCAGGTGCCCTCTCTGTATTTAGTATAAGCCATTTACTTTTAGTTAAAGCTGGACGAGGAAATTTAATCTGAAAAAAAAAAACACGAGGTTCAAATAACCTAAATAAGTTAAGCCTGGAGCCACTGCTAACAATTCTACTGTGATGAGTGAACCTGAATGCTAAAACAACAACGAAAGGCACCGCAGTGACAATGGTGAATGTTTTGAGGTTTTAACACCAACAGTCCCATCTCAGACGACAGCACTGAGTAATCTGCATATCTAACTGGATACAGTGATAATTTGGTGTTCAGTCAGGGTAATGTTTTAGACAGAAAATTAAATGAAAGAATCTATACATATGATCGTCGACGATGAAAGGACGAAGAGGCAAAAACATTCAAAAAAAAACATTGCTTTCCACACTCCCTAACCACACTATCCTAACAGCAGAAAGAAAAGTTCTAAGATCTCAAAATCGTATAAAAATAAGTTCAGCAAGTGATCGGATACTAGCTACAGAGGCAAAACCCTCAAGAATATCACTAAGAAGCTGACAAATTACCGAAGCTCAAAACAACATCTGGTGAAAGACTTTACGATAACGATTCTTTATTATCCATTCCAAGAGATAGCTGGAAGGTGAATGATGTTTCCATTACTAGGAAGCAAGACATGATCGACAAGCTCCCTTTTTTTTATAATCCACTTCAAGGGGTTATGATACCCTTTTGATTCAATTCACACAGCGTAAGCGAGGTTCAGTGGTTCGAAACTCAGGTAGTATGAGGTTTCAATGGCATCCGAGGGTGGTTGTCCAGACCAGCTGGTGACATTTGTGGTGTCTGTCACAGCTATAATTTACAGGCATTTTTTCAAATCTCCTAATGTTATAATCATTGTCAGCTTAATCAACTCTTTAAGCCATGACACTCCACTGTCAGTGTTATGCCTTCGCAGTAAAGTCGACATCAGTTTTCACAGTCGATCGATTTATTTACTTTTAAGATTCCTCTTCGCATCCCCGCACTTTAAAACCAGCTTCAAACTGCTTCCGTTTAGATAATAAGTTAACTACTTTCGACAAGAAGTTTTCTGCAAGTCTTACAATGATAACATTGACATAAAGCCCTTAGAAAATCCGACTCTATCCGACAAGCAAGCCTGTACTCTATATCCCCGAAATTAATATTAATTTAGTAACGAAGAAATCGATAAATCCGTTTAAAGGACTTTAAATTGACTCCGTTCCCCATCAATCAGTCTGGACCGCAATATCTGCGCGTATCGGGTTTTTTTTTCTCCGTTTTAAATGTCAAAAGTTTCTCCGGGAATGCTAATTACCCACTCAATTCTCCCGATAATCCCCCACTTGAAGGAATCATTTAAAATTCCATTTACCAAAACCCAATCGGTTGTGTACCAAAAAACAATGCTCCCACCGCGGGGCGAGGGGTTAGATAATAGCAAGAATCGGAAGCCAGTGGCAATGCACTCCCCGCATCCGCCCCTCAAATTACCATGACGAAACTAAACATAATTAGAAAACTCTCTCGGTAAATTAGTCGCGACTCATTCTGGCAAGTAAGTTCGCAAGCAGCCTCCGGAGCCTCCCGGAAAATTTTCTAATCAATTTATTTCGTCTTCCCCAGTTCACTCGAGTTAAGACGGTCACTAGGCCGCCAAGGATTATTCCTATTCATTTCACGGGTTTTGTTTTTGACTTCACTTCCCTCACTCTGTCTCTCTCTCTTGGTTTCTGACTTTAACTTCGCACAGTATACTCTTCAATTAGCATATTTCAAGCGGAAAATATAAATTCCATGGAAACGATGAT
This sequence comes from Matsumyia berberina, assembly GCA_917880715.2. Classification (NCBI taxonomy): domain Eukaryota; kingdom Metazoa; phylum Arthropoda; class Insecta; order Diptera; family Syrphidae; genus Matsumyia; species Matsumyia berberina. The sequence goes on along the minus strand of OU862872.1, from coordinate 16,634,824 downwards.
GTGGAGCAGGGAAGATAGGTAAAACGAAAGGTCTGCTACTGACACACGCACACAAGAAAACACTAGAAACACCGCACCGTCCATAAGTTTTCCAAAAGAAAATTTTAAGCGAGGCAGGAGGAGAGTACTCCTCGCTCTTCCTCGATGTGAAGTCAAGCGAGATGATTGGTTAAATCGTATATCATCCTTGACATTCCGATAGGGATGTTTCGGTAAGCGACTCAAGTTTTGATCGACATGTGTAAGGTATACGGTGCGCCTTTGTCATTATGTCAAACTTTTAATACCCTTGCGGCGTCTGCCTTAAATGTTAAGCCCCTGCCGAGATAATTACAAGTTACATGCAAGGATTAGAAAGGCCCCGTCTTCCATCATCCATTCTCTGTCCATCATTGGAGGGGAGGCAATATTTTTTTTTAGGTTCTCCTTGCTTGCTTGCTTTTGTTCTTTTTTTTTTTTTTTTGATTTTTCATTCCTTCTTTCAGGACGCAATGAAGAAATGTCGCCTGGCCTTAGCCATATAGACTGCAAGTGGACATTTTTACGACCAAAGTCCACATATTAAAGACATAAATCATTTGCACGACTTAGTGGCACATGTGGACGACGGGACAGGCGATTGCTAGAATTTTCTTCTCTAACCAATGCGGATGATGCATTCACGTATCCTTCGGCCGGAATGGCTAGTGTGGCAGCGACATAGAGCACAAAAAATAAAAAAATAATAAATTTTCACCATGTAATGGAAGGATTGATGCAACGCTGTGATATATTGTCGTGCGTTTTTCATTCGCTTTGCGTCGGGCGCTGAGCGTCGACTTCGTACTGGTAGTCGTGTGTCGAGTGAAAGTTCTGCGTTAGTGGCATGTAATAAGCTGAAGCGATACACACTGGCAAAAAGAAGGATAAATGTTTTTGACTCGTGTAGTCATCAGTGTTTTTCTGTGTTGGGAATGTGATTACTTCGTGCTTCGCGAGATCTCGCCTAGGATCTGGCATTTTGCTTTTAAATTTGACGAGTCACACATTTCGTATATGAAACTGGATACGGTAACAAAAAAGATAGTGCAAGCTGTGCTTACAGATATTAACCGCAGGAGGTCCTTCAGACCTCTACCAGCTCACCGAAGAAGTAATTAGCAAGGGTCCTTGCACTTTTATTTACTATCAGCGAGACGTGTGGCAGAGTAGACGTAAAAATGATTAAATTTTGTCTTTGTGGCACGGAATCAAGCTCCGCATCATTACCAGTCCCAAGTAAGGACTAATATATCCCCGAATCATATAGAAAATAGGACTGGCGGGATATTGAAGGTACGAATAAATTCCTTGTTAGACATCAAATTTAAGAGAAAAGGTGTCTCAACTTCGACGTGGAATAAGGTAAAGATATATGTAAGTATGACCATTACGTGGTACTCGCTGCTGCGAAAGTTCTGTCGAAGTCTTTTCAGGAAGCTCTCGACAGGAACATAGGCTCTAAAGGAGCCAGCAAGCATAGATTTAACCTCATAATCTTAGAGTTTTGACTAAACATTTTTTCAGCTTTCTTTCTCAAAATCTTGGCGACTCGAGCTCAAAGGATGGAGAAAGTGAGAAAGATATCCGATCTGACAGATCTAATCCTTATTCTAATACACAGGCAGACAACACTCTGAAAATGTAAAGGGCGACGAAGACGTACACTCCGGTACGTACCTGACTCTTAGTCGCCTGAATTAAAATATAAAGAAGATGATATTTCCGAGGCAAGTTTCGCAAGTACTGTGAGCAACGCCTCTTGAGTGGAAAATAAACAAAAAAACGAGTCGATAAAAATCAATATATCTGGAGGAATGTGCTTGATACATCCCTCTGTTTTGACTCGCAATACTTTTATCATACGTTAGGTTAGGTTCGAGTTACTTTCAGCAGTTTGACGTGGACAGGCTTCGTTCAAAAATAGTCCAATTTAAAGCTACTTGATCAAGAATTTCAGAGTCCTTTCGTCAAAAAGATTGGGTGCAACTGTTACTACAAATTTTCTTTTTGGTTGGTATCTGTCCTCTCCAACACGCTCTTAACTGAAAAAGTTTCAACATAGGCTTTCATTAAATTCCAACGTCCAAAAATCTTCTATCGCTATTTTTAAATTTTTCTTTAATTTTCTCCTTCTTTTTCTTCCGTCGCTCCTATGCCAAACTTTCCACAATCACTGCTGAATTTGAATGAGTAGTCGCGCATGCCCTAATCCAGCTTTTTCGCTGCATAAATTTTTTCAAGATTTTCCGGGGTTTTAAGGGTGGCCATGGTGCAGTGGTTAGAATTGTCGCTTGTCACGCTGAAAGTCCGGGTTCAACTCCTGATGTCGGAAAAACTTTTATTTCTTAAATAAATAAAATCGATCAACTGTGAAAGCTGAGGCGACTTTACTGCGAAGGTATAACACTGGCAATAGAGTGTCGTGGCTTGATTGAGCTGACACTGATTATGACATCAGGAAAATCGAAAAAATGCCTGTGAATTTAAGCAATGACAAACACCACAAATGTCCTTAGCTAGCCTGGACACCACCCTTGAACGCCAATGAAACCTACCACCACCTGAGTTTCAAAAAGCCGACGAGAGGTGGCGCCGCGCGGTCAGCAGTCCAAAGCACGAACCACTAAGCCACGGCCAAAACCCTTTAAAATAAAAAAAAATAAAGACTATGAGTATTGACAAGTCCCAGTGGCAGTCACAAAAGTTAGCAGGAATCGGCTTAAGTGAAGACTACTTGTCCATTTTGCGATTCCTGCCACGGACTAAGCTTAGCCCGTAGCCTGACGATCCAAGTATCTGTGGGTGAGACATCTGCCTCGGAACGTACCGGTTTATGGAATTGATTTTTTGATTTCTACATATGTTGCGGTATATGAAAATAAATGGCGGGTTTATTCGCTTAAACGTTATATACATATTATACATTTGTATAAAGATGTAGTCGCTGTATGGGTTCAAGACCCAGCTACGTCAACCAAACATTTTATTCGCGGCAACACCTCTTTCCGGGGAATGACAAACCTCCAAGAGTACCGTTTGTCATGAAAAAGCTTCTCAATTCGCTGTTCTGAGTCGGCAATAAATTGAAGGTCCATACCATTCATCCAAAAAATGTAACAAATACAACATGAATGGTTGCGAAAAGCTAGGCCTTGGCTTATCCCGAGTGTGTAAAATACCAAAAATGTATTACCTATACACAAACCCGAGATCACTTTACCATAAAATTTCTTTCAGTGTTTGATGTACACAGCCCTGGTCGATGTAATTCGTGTCACAATGTTCCATTTTTTTCACTTGCATGCTTTATGGCAGTTCATCTCTTCACTTATCAGATAGGATCAATGCATGCATCAGGGGTAAAAAAAAAAGAGGGCGCGCAATACAGTTCAGAGTAAACGCTAGTTTAATGTGTTTATCTAGGCACCTCCATAGCCTGGCCTACACACAAAGCCAAAAGGACACACATCTCGTCGCTCGATGAATGCTTATTCTATCCTGTGTTTGTTTTTTCTGTCCTCCCTGCAACGCGAACCAGATAGACGAATATATGGAAGAGGAAAAGGAAAAATTCTAAAATATGATGATGTGATGGAAACATTAATTTCAATCTGAGGATTTATTGGGGGCCGAGGTTGAGAGGAGACTTGCATGCTTTACTCGTGCTCCTACCAGGAATTTGTGGTGGAGCATGTTTAAAGGTCGTGTATGTGTTGGTATGTAGGGGGCAAATGCCAGTGCCTAATAACTCACACGGATACATTTTTGACATTTATCGTGAGAAATGTGAATTAACAATTTAATTATATTTTTGCATGGGACGTGCGCGAGTTTTTTTTTTTTTCGTCCTTGCCTTCTTCCGACGCGCAGTGGCTTTTGTTGCGCCGGAATGACTGTGAAGTGCATTCGTTTGATTTATTTGAGAATTCGATCTGGAGTGTGAAATGAATTTCTGCATGAGCTCATGCCGAGAGTTATGGCAGGGTGTTGCTTTGGATAAGGAACACAGATTAAAAATGGTTTCGGTTCAAAGAACAAAGAACAGAGCCGTGTGAAATAATTTTTCGGAACTAAGTGGGTTATGAATGGAGGATGTTTCGATAAAAGCATTTTGCAATAGATTTCAATGAGCTTTTTTGTATTTATTCTCATAGTAGAGCGCTAATTTCTTCGCCCCGGAATGGATTTGAAGATCGTTCTTTTCAATCTAATGGGTTTAGAATGAATGGGGGCTTAGTTACTTTTAGAAATAGATTTTATTTCCCGCGGATAGACTTGACAGTGACAGAGTGAACTATGGGATGGTAGTGAGTTACCCATTCAGATAGTGTGGGCTTAGGTTCGTATCTCTTAAGTTTAAAATTTTATCCAATGTATTACAGCATCGAGCGGCGCGGGTTCAAGCCCCAGCCAGGAAAACACCAAACATTTTTCGCGGCACCACCTCTCGTCGAGGAATGACAAGCCTCCGGGAGTATAGTCTGTCATGAAAAAAGCTTCTCAATTCGCTGTTCGAAGTAGTTGGCAATAAACTGTAGGTCCCTTCCATTCGTGCGAAAAATGTAACACGCACAACATGAATGGTTGCGACGAGCTAGGCTTTGGCTGTTCCCGAGCTGTCGCGCCAGCTATTTATTTTATTTTTATTACAGCATCGGTAAGAACAAAGAAATATATCGGAGGACACACAAACAAATGCCTTCTCAGTTTTCTGGCAGTGTAAGGGTGCTTTTGGCAAGACATGGGGCTTATCACCGAAAAAGGTTCTCTAGATCTATGCGGCTATGACAAGACCGTTTCTAACTTATGCGTCGGTTGTTTGGTGGAGGGGTCTTTCGCGTTACAATGTGACTGCTTACAGCACTAAACTTCAAATGACGGGTTGTTTCGGCTGCACGGGAGTTTTCTGAATACGCCTTGCGATGCTCTAGGTAGGCACTCTGCTTGATCTACCTCCCCTTGATACTTATATCATGAACTGTACTATCAAAACAATCTGTCATCTTAGCACTGATGGATGGCTCCAAAACCAGTCATGGGTCCGTTGCTGATGTCTTCGTCGAGGTCGACAACACCAGACTTCACTTCACTTCACTATTCTGTTTTCCAAGCATAGACCTGCTATCCTGCTATCCAAAAGTAATAGGTGGAGGAGTCAGATCATCTGCGTCTGTAACGATAGCCAGACTGCGCTTAGGGCCTTGCTCAACCTTTTAACCAGTTTCAAAAAAAATGCGAGAATGCAAAAACTTTCTGAATTCGGTCGCAAGGCTAAACTCTTTGACTCTTGTCTGGGTCCCAGGCCACACCGGGATCTCTGGAAATTAGATCTCCGATGACATTGGTAGATAAGGCTCAGAGGATGTTTTCTCAGGACCTGAACATGCGTTGGGTCTTCCCATGTCCCCCGCCAGGGCCTCCATTATCGATTGGGTTTCCTACAAACAGCAAGCGGCAGACTTCCCGAATCACGAGAAGCTTCGCCGGGAAAACACTAGCAGATCACTAGTTGATCAGAGAAAATGTCTGCGCCTACACCGCAGTCTATCTTCGAACCGTTTATATACCAATATCATAGTCATTGATAACGCTTTCATTCTTCTCTGATGAGAGAAAATCTTTGTACTTAAGAAAAGCCTTGTACCTAAGGCTTTTCCCTAGGTAATGAGTGGAAGTGATTGTGCTTTTTACTACCAGGGACCCATAAAAACTGCCATTCCATTGATCTTACTTATTTTAAAACCCTAGCCGTATTCCACAGAAACATCGCCATGGTCGTTGGTCAGGCCGGGCTCAAAGCGCTAAAGTCGACTGCCATCTGCTTTAGATTAGTCGTCGATAGGACCTTGTAAAACAAGGTTGGGTGCCTGGACTAGCGGTATTGTGGGAAATGGACTGTTTGATTACTTCACACCGCCGTCTTGCGCGGTAAAGGCGAACCTCTTAGGCAGGCTGACAACAGATAGTCGAATATGGGAGTACACAGGATATGTAAAGCGCTATGACTGGCGTGGGATAAGAAAAAGACGAGGACAATTCTTAAGCTAGAAAAATCCAACCTAAAAATAGCTTCAGGAGTCCTATCCTAACATTGGCTTCTGAGAAAGCACGCTAGGAGAATAGGGCTCAGAGAATCGTACTGCGACGAAAATATGATAAATTCATTGTGACACTACTGTCAACAAATCTAATGGCGTTTAAAAGCGACTCAGTGCTTTGTGACATTTGCCTTGTCTTCTTCTCTACAAGCGTAATGAAATTTCGTTAAAAATTCCTTTGTTAGTATGTATTCTATGTATATATTCACATAAATACCTATTAAGCATTCATGCCATGTTATTTTTGAGGCACTAAGTCTTTATAAACATCCGCAAGGCACAAACCAGTTTCTAGTTATAAACTTCGTCGTCCAAAGAGCCTATTCATGGTCTCAACATGAATGTCGATATGAAAACATTTTTAACTGACGTCATTTTTTAAAAGACTCGTCTAACAACAATTTTATAATGATTACAAAAAATTTGCGGTCCAATGCCAATTAAGTTAGTTATCCACAAACAATGGAGCACGATTCATCTTTACCAGTTTTTGTGGCAATTTCTAGTTGTTTTCTGTTGCCGTACATTTCTATTGCAAAAGCAGATGAAAACCCACTAAGTACGTAGATTGTTAAAGATAAGACCACTTATCGATGATGTTTTTGTTTAGATATACCCCTTGGTATTATATCTGGTGAAATGACTACAATCAATGAATTTCCATTTATGGTAAACATTGTGCAGAAACGATTTGAAATATTTAGTAAACAAACTTAATATTAGGCCGCACTTGGATGGACAAATAATGAAACCAACGAAGTGGACTATCTCGGCGGGGGAATGCTTATTGCACCGAATTTTTTGCTTACAGCCGCGCATTGTATATTTTACAAAGGGTAAGTTGTTACATTATTTCTATTTGAACTGAAAATGAATATTATTTCTAGAAAGCTTCCAGATATAGTGGCTGTTGGTGGTAACTTTTTGAAGGGTAATCTTAATGAGATACATAGTGTGAGGAATTTTTATATATATCCGGACTATGACGATAAACAGGCGTACTATGACATAGCGTTGTTGGAACTGGATGAGAAGTCGGGGTAAGTATGTAAACTACAGTGGAATTTGGTTATAACGACCGCTCACGGGAGTCAAGTTTTCCGTCGTTATGAGGGGATGTCGTTATATCCGAACGAAAACATAAAAATATTTTTTTCAAACTAAGTTGTCACACAAAAAACTGTCTGCCGATATTCTTGAGTGGAACGCTTTTGAATGACAAATTAAAGCAACACTGACACAAAACTCAAAGAAAATAAACTCCAGATGGATTCAAACATAACTGTGTCCTGTTAATAGACACGGAACACAAGAATGAGGTAAAGTAAGCGAAATGTCTTCGGTTTTGTTTTGAATTCGGTCGTTATATACGAGTTTCACGGCAAACAACCACCACGAAAACCTCGTTAAAAACCGAAATAGTCGTTATAGCCGAAGACGTTACAACCGAAAGATTTTATTCATTATTATATGGCAAACCAATTTAGCATCAACTTCGTCGTTATAACGAAAATAACCGAGGTCGCGAATTTCACTATAGTTTCTAAAGAACAGTAAAACAACTCCTATAACCGACCAGGAATCAGATTCGAAATATCACAGGGTTCCTGACTAGACACAGACGAGTCAAAAAGCATCTCATGGCTACAAAAAAAAACAAGAGAATATCTGCGGAGCATTCAACGAAGACGAAGAATCACCAGAGCACATCTTATGCCACTGTAGCTGTGTGCGGATGACATATCTGCCAGCTTACGCAAACCCAGCCACACAAGAGTCTTTAATTCATGAAGAAACCACAATAGGCTCTTCCTTGGCCGCAGTAATATGTGACTACGATATGATACGATGCTAAGCCCTAAATGCACTGCGATCTGCAAGACCTATTGTGCTAGCCTAGTGATTAAGCAGAAGCCAAATGGAGGCTCTTAATAAACCTCATTAACGCTTTAGGTTCCATGTTTCAAGTACCCACTGAAGATATCCTCTCCCGTGTTAGATAGAGAAGTCTGCTCTTTGCGGCACCTGGGCACTCGCAGAGAACTTGTTCAGCAGTCTCTTTTTGCTCTCCGCAGAGTCGACATATAGCTATAGTACAGCTATATGCCTACAGATGATACCTTAGTAGACAATGTAAAGGTAGGTGTTAGATTTGTTGTGCCCACTATTCAGCGAACCAATCAGCTTCCCGTTGTGTTATTTTGGACTGGGTGGTACCCCAAAATAGAGCTCAGGACCAATGATTGAGCACCCGACCCCTCTTCTCGTCTTCTCGTACCTTTTCGACAACTTCGAAGATCCTCAAATCGGGGCATATTTTGGCCCCGTCAACGAGTTATTATCGGGAAATTGTCTGGTCGTAATCATCCGTCTTTCAAAGGCAAAGTATTGCATAGAGTAAACACTACTCAAAAGAACTGGGTATATGAGTGCGTTGTGACGATGGTCATTGCTAACAAATGCAACTGGCTGGATCCCGCTAGAGACTAGGGACATCATTAGCTTTATTGCAATCAATGATAGATGGAAAACAAGAGTTCGGGTTTTGAGGTAAAAAACAGTCGTCAAAATACATATGTACATACATCTTTTTGGCCAAACAAAAGCTCAATCCATTCACTAACCATTAAGCCACGGCGACTAACAAAAGCTCTAAGACATAGAAATGCGCGAAAATGTCCCACATACTTTACGACTAAAGAGACAAGTGATCAGGTGGGAGAGGATTTTGTTTCAGAATCCTATTGTAGCGTTTCTTCTCTCTTAATTATGGACTTACCCTTTTATAAATAAAAGGGATATACGTAAAAGTGCACATCATCTCTCAGATTTTTATAATTTTTTTTAACTATTAGGACCACGTTTCTAAAATAAATGAATAATTCCGCCAATTTTAGGAGACCACCTGTCTGCCTCTGGACGAGACCAAACCTCTACAATATAAACGTTACAGCCATTGGCTATGGAGTTACACAATTCGGTATTATGCACAAGTTTTCAATACAAGAAATTTTCAAATAATACTCCTAATCCGGATTTTGAAAAGCCGGCGTAAGAACAACCAAACTACTCAAGGTGGGCTTGATTGTATATCCGGAAAAAATATGCAAACCATTCTTCAAAAGACAGAGGAAATTCCGTTCTGGACTTATGCATTCTCATCTATGCGCTGGAGATCCCGAAGGCCGTCGAGACACTTGCCAGGTACGAAAATAGTATAAAAAATAAATATCTGCAGTATCCCTTGCTTTTCCAGGGTGATTCTGGAGGTCCTCTGATTCTGGATCATAGAGGACAAACATTTGCCGCTGGTATCACATCAACTGGCCAAGCGTGTTCCGGTTTCCCGCCGGCTATTTACACCAGAATCGCATCTTACATTGGATGGATAGAGAACATTGTCAAGGAACATGGCTATTCGATACGAAAAACTTGTGGAGTAGCTTAAGGAAAAACGTTTTTAGTCAAATAAATAAGTGTGCAAACAAATTTATTACCCAACGGAACTACCCTTCAGCCGAGCAAAAAAAAAATCACCCCATTTCAGGGATAAAACATTCCGTCTCGCCCTTGATTCCCAGTGCAGCACTTCAAATCTCTATTACTTAACAATTTTCACGCCCTTCAGCTTTAATGTGTCTCAATAAATCACCGATATCACCAACCAATCATCAAACTAATCGCCGATCAAACAATTAACTCTCGAACTCCACCCAATTCCCGAGGCCCCATGGCTCACCATCCACCATATCCCCCTGGTTCGAGGGCGCGGCGGCGTCACTAATTCAGTATTATTTATTGGCTCAGGCCAATGAAACAAATTAAATCCTCCATTTCGGTGGCTGTGTGGGTGTCTGTCAGTGTGTGCGCTATCTGCACTATCCCAACAGGCCCTCGAGGTTAACTCAGCGCGTTCGCATGGCTTCGGAAAAACCAGCTCTAAACATCACCACACCGCTGCCAGAGGTCGCAAAAGAAAATAAATACAAAACTGGGCACAGGAAGACGGACAAAAAAATAACGGAATAAATAAATCAGAGCATGTGTTAATTATCCTACAACCACAGTCGATTAATTCCCTGGGGCAACCACTCAGCTCTGTGCTCTGTGCTCTCACTCGATTCCCAGAGCGGTCCGAAGGCCCGAGCTCCCAATCCACCGACCGACCCTCCAATCGACCCAACCATTTTCCTTGGGTTCTTGTTCGGCTTTTCGCTGCTTATTTCGTTTTTCCTCTTCGCTTTTCCTCTGCGTTCAGCTCTCCGGTATTTATTCTTCGATAAAAATGCTGATTTTCTGTGCCTCCAATCCATAAAATGGGATGAGACTCACATGGGAATTAAAGTGGCTGGCATCCACTACACCGACTGATGTCGGGCTAAGAGAAGGCCAATCTTCGGTTGGTCAAAGGGCCTTCTGACGCTCTTGGGTGTGGTATGCACACGGGATGAAGTATTTCCATCGTCCTTTCCTTTTCTCGCATTTAATCGATAATTGCTGTCGAGGGTTTGGGTGGTTCAATGTTTTACAAACGTTAATATCCTTGAGCTATGGCGACTCGGTAAGGAAACAAAACACAATCCAATAAATCTCGTGGCATTTTCCACCGTTTTACTGGATAACGAGAAGATAATTACAGAAATTCCTTTCGGGGTATTAGGAAACAACTTAACAACAGGGTGGACACTATAGTTCATCATGAAACCAAAGATATATGTTCTCAATGGACTCAGGAATACCGAATAAGAATCACAAAAATCACAGATACAAACTATTTGCACAGCTGAGATAACAGCGCCTTCTACGGTCACAAAAAAAAACCGATCAAGAGCCGATACATATTACCCTTCTTATGTTGGATGAGGATCACCCCAGGAGATGAAGCGAGCACTGTACAAGAGGTTTAAAGCATTTAGACGAAAGCTTTGATTAGGTAAGGTTAATTAGGTTAGGAAACATTTCCTTAAAATACCGGACACCAAGATATTCCCATTGCGATCCCTGTGGGAACCCTCACAATCGCACGGAATGTGTGTAATATCTTCTGTAATGCCTAAAGCGTCACAGTATCTATACGCGTTCGATTCTGTGAACTCCAGTCTCGTAGCGTGCTTAAGTAGAAGCCAATACCCGGACAGAATTCCTACAGCTATTCTTAGGTTTGTTCTCTCTAGCTTAAGAATTTCCCTCGTCTTTTTCCTATCTAACCCCGGCCATAAAGCTTTGGATACCCTATCTTCTCTTATATTTGACCATTAGTGGTCAGCATGACTGTTTATGTTGCCTAAGAAGTTCGCTTTAAGCGCGCAGGATGGCGGCTGGACGACTACAGCGTCGCCTTGGGGTCGGTCTCCCCCGTCTCTTGTTAGTTAATCCACAAGCTCATTAACCTTTATGCCGCAATGTCCAGGCACCCAGCATATTTCTACAAGATTTTGCGCGCATAGTGACTTAAGTACTGTGCGGCAGTTTACTAGTCTGGATCGAACGATTCCAGCGCCTTGAGTGCGGCCTGGCTATCGACGTAGATGGCGATGTTCCTGTTGGATATCGCCTTCGGCTCCAGTTGTTCTGTAACTTAGAACACGGCTAGAACTTCTGCTTGGAACACATTGCATATATCGGGAAGTCTAATAGACGACGGCTTGATGTTCTTAAATTCGTAAGAGTCTCCCGATGGAAAAAATTACGCACCGGATGTTCTAGCAACGCAGGTGATCAGAGCCCCCAAGAAATTCAAATGTTGAGCATTGATGGGAGGCTGAGCTGCTCTTCCAAGCAGCGCCAAATAAGTCAACAAAGCTGTAATATCCACTTGTAAAGTGCCCATCGGAAACTGAGCGCTTCCTTAAAGAGTGGAGGAGTTGAAGGATGTGAAAACAGGCAAGGTGTTTGTCTTCTTCTAGCAGAAGTCAAACTAAAAGTTTAAATAATTTTGGATCGGTTAAAGAAGCATTTGGATTAATCTCTCAATTTCGAGTAGCCTGACCTCCTCTCAGGATTCTGACAGAGGACGTTCCAAAGACCAACTCGGGGTACGATAGGTATGCGTACTTTTACCACTGCTATTGCTGGTGGTTATTAGTGATGTCTCTGCCTGCCCTCATACAGGATTATGGACGTATTTTAGAACAAAGGCCGTTCGAACCTAAACGCTTAACCTATATTGCTCGACGAGAAGTTAACAAAATCTACTGCTTTTTTATTCAGAAGAAGAGTACAGAGTGAAAAATTGAGAAGAATCGCGGTCACTTGGGATGAGATAAAGGGAACTGAACTCCACACAAGATGGAGCGCCGGCATTGCTCCACCGTCTGGTTTTGTCTATCAACTTATGACAATTATCTATGGTCATGAGATTTAGGTTTACACATAATGAATAAGACCACGGATACCAGCTACCGAAATGAGATTCCTACGTTGTAATGCAGGGATGAATCGCCCAAATCGGGTTAGAAACATCAGAATACGCGAGATATCAAGCAGCAACTTCTTCGAACGGACAGATCCATGCTTCGATGGTTTGGGCAAGTTAAAGGCATGCCTCCAACTCCGCTCCTAAGAGATGCCATGAAATCTGTGCCATCAGATAGGCATCCGCTAGGTAGGCTCAGGATCGGGTGGTATGGAGGGTCGAATTAATCACCCTAAACCTGCAACCCTCACAATGGAAAGACGGGCCATTGAAAATTATGAAGTTTGGTGAGCTACAGTTTTTCTTAAATTTACACTTTTTGATTTTTCCAACAAAGTGAACTCCAACGTCTTTCAGTTCTTCCCTCAGCCCTTCGACTAAAAATTGCTACCACTTCCACAACGTTAGCGTTTTAAAGCTGAGCTTAATTACTTGCGACTGAGTCCAGTTTAAATATACAGGTATGCAAGCTTAGGACATGTCATGGCCATACTACTGACTCCACCAAACATAATTATCACCGCTTTGTATTTCATCAGTTACAGTATAAATACGCAAGCACACCATGACAACAGTCTATGTGGTTACGCCGCTTAATGGTATAAAGGTTGAACTTCCGTGCAGCAACCCTCAAGTTCTATTGGAGGACACAGTTACAAGCTTCCGAGAGCATAGTATATGTAGTATGTCCCGGAAGTTCTTCAAGGTTCAAGTAGTTAAACTCAAATTCTAAAACTTGAACGAGACCCAAGTTTCATAAGTTGAAGATACTATGAATAAGGATCTAACTGAAAGCCCTGCCATAGCCAAAGGAATAAAAAACAAAGAGTTTCAGAGTGAAGCATCGTTTCTGCAAACTGAAATGAACTTGAATACAACAAACTTTTGACTTTTGACTAACCTTTCGGTGTCTGCCTCATCGTCAGTCAAATCTGCTTCCCAAATAGCTTGCGAAGCCGGCTGTATCGATTTATTTTTATTCATTCTCTCTAAGGATCCCTTCTTCCACAAACTGGCCCTTCAAAAGTGCCCGCAATAAAATGTAGCCCAGTTGTAGATCTCAAGAGAACATTTGCATACATAAATTAATTCGTCTTTGACAGCTTACAGCTTTAACATGTCTTTCTATTTTCGTAAATCATGTCCATGAAACTTCTTCGCCCAAGATGTCCTTTTTGGAGCCACCCTGTCGTGCATCCCCCATCTTCTGCGACGAAATTCTACTTGTGGCTAAAACAATCATCCATCTTCTTCGCCATGAGCTATGTTGATAGTTTATTTCGGAAAATTTGGTTCTTTTTCCGTTGCGCCGCTCTCCCACCAGCAGGACATTGTTTTTCAATACATTTGGGAACAATCAAGACAAATTAATTTGTCTGTCTTGCAGGCATGAGGCATGGGGCTGAGGCCTGCTGCTGTTGCTAGATTTTGATATATGGCTCAAGAGCGGACCAGATGTAAATGCTCGTGCCTGTGCCTGTTTCTGTTCCGGTTCCGGCTCCATCCGCATTTATATCGGATAAATTACATTTTAAAACATCAACTTGGTAGATTTATGGCTACGGTGCAATCTTCCCTTATCCGGAGAGGACTCATTCGTTCGCCCCCCATTGGAGGCACCAACTAGGCCCAGTGATGCTCGTGTCCCTTGCAATGCCGGCCAATCAATAATTTAATTTTCTTTTAATTTCACTCCTTTCTCGCTCGATAAATAAATCGTCGTCCAAACATGGCACATTAGCTAATAAATTTATCCGCCTGTCATATTCGCTGTCTATTGTCGGGGCTTGCCGGGAAATAAATGTCCTCTCCCCGCCGAGTACGCACACATAACAAATAGTCAATAAGTGCCGGAGTGGCAGCCTATGCTTTGGGTTCTTTTGGGATTTTCAAAATGAGGCCTGTGGTCGGAGGTGGATGGTTAGGAATTTTAAATTAAATTTTCTATTCTACGGGGTCTGTTCCTGGGAATTGCCGACGGTTCATCCTTCTTTCTGGTGCGCCATCGTCGTCGCCGATGATTTGAATTGGCAGCACTCTGGGGACCTGATGTTATAATCCTGCCACGCGGAGCTTATAATATGCATTTTGAAGAGATCGCGAGCCGGGGGGGTGGGGGCAATTTATTACGCCCTCGCGAAGTTGATGTTTATCTATCCGGCATGGTGAGGCGGTTGGCAAACACAAAGTTTGCTCCATTTGCCCGCAGAAAATGAAGGCACCGAGACTACGGTCTACTCGTAGTTGTTAAATATTCTTTTTCTCTGCTCGCTTTGATTGGAAAATATGGCGATTGATTGAAATAGAAGTTTCAAGCTCTCGACGTGGAGCCGGAGCGTTAATTATTGTTAGAGAAATTACTCTCGATCGATTTGCTTTGAACTCAAGGGAGTGAGATATATGAGGCGGAAGTTAAACGAACGTCAAAGTGTTTTGCACACAAAAGGACTTTAATGAGGAGCCTCAATAGTTGGCCGAATGAATGGCTTAGCAGCCTTGGTTATGACCGGCTATGGGCTAAGTGGAATGCTTAGTGTTGAAATTGAGGCAATATGATGGAAAAGTTGAAGAATTCCTTTTTTATATTTGTAGTGGAATTCATTGTTATACTGCAGTGGTATGGTCAGGAAAAGTATGCGATTTGAAGGACGATTTGGCAGAGAGAAATATATGTACACCTCCGGTGGTCCGAAGTTTTTCATTATGATAGCTCTGGTCACTCGTAATTGACATTATTATGCAGCCAAAGTAGAGCATATTATAGGCTTTGCTGACGATATAACAATTTCAAAAGCACCATCTAGGAGATGCGATACGTATGGAAGGACACGGATGCTGTATTAACGAAGAACACTCTGAAAGCTCTAAAAAAAACTATTGCGCCTTTTACAAGAAGAAAAGCTGATCACTTGCACTCGCCGCTGTCTCAAAATTGCTCCAGCTTGACCAATCCTACAGGATAACTCAGTATTGCTCCTACCATCACTCTTGAATAGGACCCCGAGATACTTAAACTTCTCCACCTGTTTCAATGGGACTCCACTAACATGCAGAGTGCATTGAACAGGTGTTCTGGAAATTACCATTACCTCTGATTTGTTTACGTTAACCTTCATCCCAGCTTCAACACAGACGGCGACGAACCTATCTAGTGCGCGCTGAAGTTCGGTCTGGCTGGACGTAAGGATGACCAAGTCATCAGCAAAAAGCAGATGACTTATCCTTAAGTCTCCCAATTCGAAACGTTCCTCACCAAGGCTGCGCTATAACATCCAATCCATATACACTATGAAAAGGAGAGGTGACAGAACGCACCCCTGGCGAAGTCCAACGCCCACAGTGAAAGGTGTCGACCTAACGCCGTTCATCCGAACGCAGCTCTTACAGTTAGTGTACAGAGATTGAATGGCCCTCAGAAGAGAACCGTCAATCCCGTACTCCTGCAATACACGCCAGAGTTTACCTCGAGGGACCCGACCATATGCTTTCTCCAAATTCACAAAACAACTGTAGATAGGTTTGGCATACTCCCAGGCCTTCTCAAGTACCATTCTGAGAGTGAACAGCTTGTCGGTTGTGCTTCTACCTGGACAAAAGCCGCACTGCTCATCGCCCAACCGGGACTCGACCACAGCTCTGGAACGCGTTTCCAACACCTTTGCAAAGACTTTTCCGGGGAGACTTAAAAGAGATATACCCCTATAATTGGAGCAATCCCTCTTATCCCCTTTTTTAAAAAGAGGAACAATCACCCCAGTTTGCCAATCACTAGGTGTTTCACCGCATTCCCAGGCCACTTTAATGACACGAGAGAGCCATTCCACTCCCTCTTTACCCAAAGCCTTGAGCATTTCTGGCCGGATTTCATCCACACCAGCAGATTTGCCGACTTTTAGCGCTTTAATCGCCAAAGTCACCTCCTCTACGGTGGGACTATTCTCCGCCCTACTCAGAACCATGGGTCTGCCATCCTCAGTACCCTGTTCGGGATTGAGCAACTCCGAAAAGTGCTCGCCCCATCTGCGCAAGATGTCCTTCTCGTCGCAAAGAAACTTCCTTCCTCTGAGACGGCGGATGGTCTGCCAGAACACCTTGTTTGCAGATCTGTGGTCACAGTCCACCTAACCTAACTAACTTACCAAAAACTTGTCGTAGTTATTCCAACCAGAGATTGGAAGCAACAAAAACTCAAACAATCACAAGCTTGTCTATAATGCGGATAAAACTTTGAGTTTTAAGAGAATCGCCTCCTTTGAGCGACTCAATTCCACAGCGCTTTTACCGGGAACGAAAGAGCTGTGATAAAAAATTACCAACTTTTCAGACCTCACTATGGGGTGAGTATACGAACCATGTGAATGTTATGTCTACATTTATCCAAACATCAGTGAAGCCGGGTAGGATAAATAAGCCAAGCATGCTTCGAGCCTCCCGAATTACGCTCAGCAAAGACTTCGCTGTGCGTGTTCCATCAAGAGAGGAATGGAACATCGGGAAGATCAAAAAATACTAAAATACATCAATTTTGACGGACGGGTATATTTTCAGGTTCGGGTATATTTTCAGTTGCCTTGAAAATATCGAGATCATTCAGATTCCCGGACTTTGCAATCTACGAAGCCTGTCGTGCGCTCAACGGCGACACAACCCCTAACGAAATGTTGCAGTCATCTTTGACAGAGAGACAGCTATCAAAGCTCTTATCTCCACAGCCACCTCATCAAAGCTGATCGCACAATGCAGAACCGAGTTCACCCACCTGAGAGCTGAGAAGCATATCATCTCTAACCCTCTTAAATAAGAGAGACAAATGTGTAATGACGCCAACTGCCCGTGCTTTCTCGTATTCGAGAGAAGAGTACAGTAGCGGAGAGTGAAACACAAGTATTTATTTATAAACAATATATTTATTTATTACAACACTAGTTAGCCCGCTGTCCTCAGCATGCTGCGACTTCCTAGTTGTTGTGTTGGAAAATGTAGTATTATAGTAAGGTCCGCTGTCTTTAGCAATGCTGCGACCTTTATGGTTAGTGTTATATTGTGTTCTCTCTCGCGAACCTTCCGCTCCACTCCCTTTTATACAAATTATTTAACTATACTCATCCCCACTCTCTACACCTCTCAGGTAAACATTTACCAATGCATTGCATCTGAGCATTGTACCTAATGCTCCTAAACCAACGCTACCCTAATCCGTTTTATTACACATGAACCCAAGCAACCCTTGTCTGATTTATCATATTACATAGCGAGTGCTATGCATCCAGGATACTGTTAATCAGTTCCATCTGGATATATGCAGATACGGTGTGTGTGTAATCGGATGGGTATAAACGTTTTATGGTTTTAGGTTTTGTGCATTGGTGATCAACGTCGCGACGCCTGCGCACAGCTAAGGTATGAAAACAATGGTATAGAGATAAGGGATGGTAATTTGGGTGGTGCATGGAGTGTGAAATACTACAAATGTCTCAGGACAAAAAGGCATCGAAGGGAATAAATTGAGCTTGCCAGGGAACTTATCTGCTCAAATGAGATAAGCAGACAATCATTCCAGACAAGGATTTGAACTTATTTCCCTATAAATATCGAATGACAAGCAAATTGAACCGAGCAGATTGGTTGGCTTACTAGCGTTCTAAGGGGTGGAAGAATGATGATGCCAGCGCGCTCCATTCACTTCCATACCGACGTTTCTAAAACCGAGAACGGAGTGGGAGGTGGTGTTTTCCTCCGGGGTGCTAACTTGAGCATCTCCTTCTGTTAACCTGACCATTGTAGGGTTTCTCAGGAGGAAATTATGCCAATCAAGGACGTCTTATCCTGACTTAGGCATAATGTGGTATCCTTCAAGGACATTACAATGTTCACCGATAGCCAGGCTGCTATGAAATCTCTAGAATCAGTAACATATAAAATGTATGTACATCAAAAGCTACGTCAGATTGTCGCTCGTCTCTCAAGGAGACAGCAGAACATTTTAACATTCAGCTGTGCTGGGTACCCAGTCAAAGGGACATTCCAGAGTATTGTAAGGCCGATGAACTCGCCAAACAGGGTACTACTCTAAATATCCTACCAGAACGTAGGAATCTGGGTATTCAACTCGCTACATGTAAATTACTCTTAGAGTACAACGCGATTAGTAACACAAGCCAAACATGGAGGAACGAATCCACATGCCATACCTCCAGAGAGATCCAGCCTATGTTAAACCTCACTCGATCCAAAAGTCTGATCTTGCTTAAAAGGTCGCTCATCACTGGCCACTGTCCCATCGACCCTCATGCCAGAACGATAGGCCTCTTCGAAAATGACTTTTGCTAAAGTTGCAGAGACGAAGAGGAGGAAGAAACGATCCTCCATGTTCTCTGCACTTGTCCTGTCCTGTCCCAAAGAAGGAAGCTCCATCTAGGAGCCTTTCACTTCGACAATTTGGGCGAATTATCGCATACTGATGTCAAAAGTATCCTCAGCTTTAACAAGACCTCCAAATGTTTCAATAGTTGGAGTAGCACCTAGGATAAAGATCCCAGTGCCATCACAAAGGCCCTTCCGAGAAACGAGAAACACCAATAGAACAAACGGCCGACCTTCTCTTAAAAAAATTATTTACACTAACGTGAGTTGGACTTGCCTGTCAGGGGGCTCATTGAATAGACCCCCTTCTTTGATTTTTAAACAATAGCAGGTGTCAATACACACCCATTCCTCCAAATTACCTTGAAATTTCAGGTCATTCAGCACAACCGTTTAAATTTCAATTTTCAAAGAAAGTGCCTTCCATGCTAATGCCTCATCAGGAACCCTCTTAATTTTAATGGCATTCCCGTCAATATTACAATTTTGCCTGTTGAAAACCAATTTCCACTCAAAGCAGACCGCTTCGAAAAAAAAAAATTAAAAGATAAACTTATTACGCCAGGTATGTCCGGCAATAATGGTCACTGTCTGCTAATTAATTAACTTTATAAAGTTTAAACTTTTTTTTTTTAATTCCATCCGTGTCGGTTTCGAGCAGCCGGATGACAAACCACACTAATGCAAGCGACCGCGCAGACAAGGCGACGACCAAGAGTTCGACGTAACCGAAGCAAAATTGTGCGCCAAACAAAAAGGACGAAAAGGAAAAGGAAAACATAATTTGTTCTTTTTAAATAGGTAATTCCTTCGGTGGCAAGTTGAGAAAAATGAATAAAAAATTCAACTCAAAGTTGATGGAAAGTTCATCCTTGAATGCCACAGTCCGAGTCATCTTACCATGATGTCCTTGAAGGCGGATGAGGAGATGAAAATTCAATTTGCTTTGTCAATTAAATTTGCAAGTGCACATGTGTGAATGGAATTAACGTTAAAACGAAATAAATTGCCATGCGGACGACTTGTTGGTGTCCTTGCGGGGAAGGGGATCCGCTTGCCATTCCAATGACACCGCAGCCGCCCCCATTCTTGGGGTTAATGTGTGCAACATGGAGACAACCCGAACCCGTAAATTGTCCTTAATTCAAATGTGTGCACTTTTTCTGCCGGGACGACCCAAAACTCGCATAACTTTCCTGGACATTAACTCTGTTTTAGAATTCAAGCTAAAATGAGATTTATAGGACCAGGAAGTAGCGCATTAGACCATCATCAGCAGTGTGGCAAGGATGCGAAATGATATGTAAATTGGGTTGAATCCGTATGCTGATATGTATGACGGGGTCAGTCGCATATTTCATTCTATTTTCTTCTTCTCCATGGCACCACACATCCGTTGAAAATGTTTGCTGACAAATTATACCACACTATGTATGAGAATCATCATCATCGTGATCCTGTGATCCTTTCGCGGGCGAAGATTTCCCCCATTCCTCAGCTACCACTCAATACATTATTCATTTTTAAACGTGCATAACAACGGTGCGCGGTGAGAAATGATGTGATGATTTGTGGAAAAGGATATTTCATGTGTCCTTGCGTGTGATGTTTTTTTTTCATTTCTTTTTCTTGGTTCTCTCGGTGAGTGATTTGAAAATTTGATTTTTGTCCTAATGGCGTAATGGTGAGATGGATAGGAGGCGGAGGAGATGGGAGTAAAAGTGACATCCTTGATGTGGCCTGTGAAATGGAATTTTTTCCTGTGTATTGTTGAAATGCGGTTTGTCATGGACTTTTATTCGCTAATGGAATGACACATGCCCTACGGTTATGCAACGTGTCCTTTGCAAAGTGTAAACCTTTTGAAAAATGAAATTTAAATTAATGATTTTACTGTTATATGTATGCGGCTTTGAAAGAAATGGAAATGAAAAATGTAAGGAGCACGTTCAAATGAATTGCTGTCAACGTAAGGCCGTCAATAGATGTGGAAGGAGGTATTCTTCAAGACCGATGGGATGATCACTAAAATTGATGACATAAAAAACAACCAATAGTTGAGATTATTTAACATTATTTGTTGCTGGCACTTCAATTCAAGAAAAATTATTAAGCTTTGGTCTTTGAAGAGGTCTTGACAGGAGTGTTGAACGAGGCAGTGTAACCAAATTCCACGGTACGTGAAGTATTTTTTAAGGGTTACGCCATAGCTGAATAAATTTTCTTAAAATTTCGAATTCAGTCATAGGCTAAGCTCTAAAGTCGTCCTGCGACACCTGAGTCGTGGTCTTCCTCTAGTTCGCCGGTCTTTTTCTACTGTGGTTCTACATGACCCAGCCACCTCAGTCGCTTTACTCTTCGGGCTAAGTCGATGTCGCTGTACACCCCGTACAGTTCGTCATTGTATCTCCTCCTCCAATCACCGTCTATGCAGACGGTTCATGCCTCTACGCCGTAGAGCAGGACTGGGACGGTTTAGGTCTTACAAAGGGTCACTTTAGTCGTTCGAGAGAGGTCTTTTCTACTCAATTGCCTTCTCAGCTCCTGAGAAGCCGGCATTCGTCCCTTCTCCTCGGCTTGTAGAGTTCGCGAGCAGCTATGGTCTTTCAATGCAGCGCCGCTTTGTATGCCTCTTGTTTCATTGCATGTGCTTGACGGCACACGTCATCAAACCAGGGATTTCGTTGTGGTGGCCGTGTGAAACCCAGCACATAAGAGGCGACATCTCTGATGGCTTTTTGGCAATGTTGCCACTGATCTTCAATACTTGATACTGGCGGCATAGGACCTCTTAAGAGATTGAGAGAGACTCGATCGGAAAAGGATCTGGTGATCTCTTGCGATTGTAGCCGTCCGACGTTAAACTTCCTCACAGTATTTCCTTGTCTTGGCGGTGTTCGGGATAACAGCAGTCGTACATTGGCAACAACAAGGTAGTGGTCCGAGTCAATGTTGGCCCCTCGGAACATTCGGACATCCACAATACTGGAGGAGTGCATTGCGTCGATCGCAATGTGGTCAATCTGGTTGAAGGTTGATTGATCAGGAGATCTCCATGTTCCTTTTTGAATATCGAGATGTGGGAATCCTGTACTATCTACGACAACATTTCGTGCCGCAGCAAAATCGATCAGCTTAAATCCATTCTCGGAGGTGGTGTCGCATTGACTGTGCTTTCCGACTGTGCTACAAAGAATGCCCTCTCTTCCCAGTTTTGCGTTTAAATTGCCTACAACAATTTTAATGTCATAGCTAGGGCACTGCTCTTAAGGCTTATCCAGGAGCTCATAGAACCAGTCTTTGATGTTGTCATCTTTCTTCTCTGTGAGGGCATGCACGCATTCCAGGCTTATGTTGGCGAATTTAGCCTTAATATGATTGATTGTAGTAAGGCGCTTGTTCACATACTTGAAGCTTAAGACTTCTTGCCTAAGTCTGATTCCAATGACGAATCCACATCCAAATAAGCGCTGCTTTTGTTGCCGGTAGCAATCGCCTTAGTACATATCGCAGTTTTTCATCCTCTTTTTGCCCGGCCGATCCCATCGCACTTCTAGGATGGCTGATGTATGCTTTGCAACAGTCTAGGGCCTCCGCTAGTTGTTCGGCTGCACGCGGTCTATTTAGGGACCTAACATTTCACGTGCAAATCCAAAGTTCATTGTCCTTAATTCGTTTGTATGGGTTGTCATCAGTGAAACCGTCCGTATGCGAGGCTTGTTGTTGCTTCGTAAGAATGGTATTTTTTTCATGACAGAGCCGTCAAACCCACGCACAACATGGAGGGCCAAGCCCTTTAATGGATCCCTTGGGGCTTAAGGGGCTGGATATTCCGGTCCTCATTGGCCTTTAATCCGGTTACATCGAAATAGCCCAAACGAAGTGTTCACTAAGTAGCTCGTCCTAACGTTGCTTCCACCAACTACCTTCCACATGGGTTGAAACCCTATCTTCAGTTGAGGTAATAAGCACCCAGCGTTCACCGCGTGTAGGTGAGAGTAGGATTAGGTAGACAGAGGTTGGATTAGGAAAAAACCTATGGACGCTTATGTCCTATTGAACGCAAATGTATCTAAGCTTAGCTTATCATTCCCTTGTAACTAGGTCTAGGGAAACTGAAAAATCCTACGTTGACAGCTCTCAAATACATTTCCAAGTATGAATGTATTTAAAGCATCAAATGTTACATTTGACTCGACGCTGCCATTATTGTAATTACAATGATTTCATCAAAAAAGGAACATCAAACCCTTCCCTCAAAAACCATAAATGTTTCTTCAAAGTTCCTATTCTTACACACGGCGAGGATAAACAAAGCAAGATTCGAAGTAAAATCTCAACACAAAAACGAAACAAGAAAACGAAAAACTTACACAAATAATTTCTCCTGACAAGAAATCGAAATAACGAACGACAAGAGAACATCGCATCGCAACCGCCCTCCGGGAAAACGACCAACTGAAAAATAACATTTTGGCCAAAGTCAGAGCCACCCGAACTCCTCCAAGCGCGCAGTACTTAGAAGCAGCAACATATTTCCACAGAAAAGGCCAAACAAAAACCAACACACACACACACCCAAACACATATTCGCGGGAACTGGGGAGCAAAAAAAAAGAGAACATCCTCGTTCCGCTGTTGCACGTCTGTCGCGATTTTCTTTCAATATGCTTGCACGTGAAGGATTTCCCGCGGGCGCCAGCTAGGGTACAGTTGTCTTCATTAAGTGTGTGTACATATGGTCGTTACATTTAATGTTTTCTTCTCCTTATTGTTCTTCTTTTTTTTTTGCGCTGTTTTGCGGTCGTGGAGTCCTTGCCTTGCTTTGATGCGTAAAGAGCGTTGTTGGGGATTTATTTTTCTTTTTGCAGCCCTCACAACGACCAAACCAATTCCATCATAAAAAGCACCACATTCTAGGGGTTCCGTTTTCATCATTAAAACCGAAATCGTTGCATGAGAATTTCAACACAATACGGACATTAAATGCGGATCCTGTTTTATGTGAATTTTTTTTCATTTTATTATCCCTGCCGTATTGGTTTTCCCTTTGCCTAAGACAGCGGTGGGGGCATCAATCGCAAATTGATTTCAAGTAGTTCTCTAAAACGTAACCGAAAATCCGCAAGAAAAACACAACCGAGCCACCGAGAGGATCCTTAAAAAAGTTTATTTTGCTTAAAAAAGGAGCAATTCTCCTACGAACATCTTCCGCGCTGAATGCACCCGAAAAAGTGTATTTGAAATCAAATTATACAACATTGACTACCTCCCGACCGCGCTGCTTGTTGTTGCTTTTTGTTATCCTTCAACTATCCTTCAAAACACAGCACAAGTGCACTCCATTTAATAAAATGCAAATTAAAATAATATTGCTGGCCGTAAATGGTGTCGTTGCAGGGAATGATTCTCGCGATATCCTGCGCGCTGCGGATGCGGATGGCAATGCCATCGTTTGACTGGTGTGCTGTGTTTGCCCTTCGTCGTCCTGGCAAACGGCTCGAAGAAGACACCACACAAAATTCGACGAGCCCTACAGCCGCCACCGCCGCATCGCTGGTGTTGGGATAATAATTTTTAATTTATTTTATTATTTTGTTTTGTTTTTTTTTTTTTGCGCTTTACGCCGCCACCGTCGAAATGACAAGGACAACGATGATGTTGATGATGATCACGATGGTGACGACGACAAATGGGGGGCAATAGAAAGAAACACAGTTGAATGGCTCTTGGATCAATAATGTAATTTAAATTTATGGAGTGCAACGTCGGAGGATGGCACATTCAAGACGACAACGACAACGACGACGATGAAGAGGACAGACAAATTAATGCCACACTTGAGTGGTGTCCATTGGATGTTTATTAGGACGAGCCAAGGACATTAATATTCAATTGGGCCAATTGAATGAGGTAGCGAAGCATTCTGCAAAACAGAATTGAACGTCAAGGCTGTGATTGATTAAAAGCGATAGATTTTGAGCTGCAGTTTTGATTTTCTATGTTCCGAAAGAAAAGGGATACGAAGGACTTAACCTGCCAGTAGATGGATCTGCGCACCATGAAGTCAACTAAATACCTTAAAAAATGTCCTTTGAGTCATTGAAACAATTTGTATTGTCCTTGGGCGAGTTGTTGGGAATGTGAATACCACCTCGGACATTGACACTCGGAACGCACTGTAGATTCACCCCATTGACTTCAACCAGAACGGGGATTGGTACGTTGGTTTAAGTGGCTGTCTAGGCCGATTTGCCGAAAAGCCCAATTAACGTTATATTGCGCCGTTTTCTAAGCACGACTCGTGACCTGTGGGTTTAAATGTGTCTCTGGTGGGAAAAATTGCGTCTGTGGGCTTTAGATTCGGCCTGTGGATTTTACAATGAGAATGTCACCAATTATATTACATGAAAGTTGATTTGAGTTGTTGCGGAACGGTTTTGCCAGCTTCGAAATCCCTCGTCTGGCCAGACGTCTGGTGTTAAACTGAACTTTGCGACTTGAAATAGGTCTGTTATACCCCCACTGGAGACAGCCGATTCTTGCTCAGTCTATCGTTTTCCCACCAGCCCAGTTGCTTTCATTAATATCTTTAGGACGTCCAGTGGGAGGATCTCCTCTACCCTCCAATCAGCGCCTCTCATTGCGATCACATAATTTTAAGTTTCGTCCTCATAGCTGCAGAGTTTGTTAGTCGCCGTGGTTCAGTGATTAATGCGTCGACTTTTGTGCGATCTGCGTATGTTCAACCCCAGAATATTTTTCTCGTCGGAACGACAGATCGCCGAAATCATAATTTTTCCATACAGAAGCTTCTCAGTTTCTCGTTTGGAGTCGGGAATAAATTGTAGCTCCCATCTATTTTTGCGAAAAATGTAACCTGAACAACACGAATAGTTGCGAGAAACTATGCCCATCCCAGGTTATCTTCTTCTAAATCCTATTCTTTATCGTGTTTCTTAAGCTTTACGAGCCCTATACGGAATCCTGCAAGTATTTTTAGCCTATTTTTGCTCAGGCCCACAAGTAGGATTCGGGACATCCTAAGTCTGGAAAGTTCGTTCAAGGTTCTTCCTCTCGCGTCTTCTTCCTCATTCTGTAGTTGTTTACGAATGATGTTCTGGCCCATTCCGCAGAAAGACTCAGGTCCAAAAAGTGGCATCTTCGCACCTTTTCTTTGGCAGTTTATCTGCCTCTTCGTTACCTTCCTGCTTAACTGTCTGAAAGAATTGCTATGTTTTCCTCTTCGTGTCTTCTGTTTGCACACATCTTCCTATTGCCCCTATTTTCGGCTGAAAAAAGCTCAAGTATTTGCCCAAAATATTCGTCCACCAGTTCATAATCGACCTGTATGTGCTTTGAAGATGCGCATATCAACCTCTTTGGTCCGATCTTTCTTTTTGCTCAGCTTAGTGGTAGAATATTTTGCGAAGCTGTATTTCTTTGTCATGGTATTTCTAGGTAGCGTGATCATTGATGTGTTTTTTTTTTCAAGGAGAGTCGCTCCGTGTCCTCAATTTGGGTTTTGCTTCCTAGACCTTTTATTTTTAACCTTTCAATAACGAGGTATAAACCCGATAGACGAAAGATATCCTTCAGGTCTCATGCCTTCTTTTGTCTACGCTACTGCCCCTTAAGTGATTGTGTGTTAAACGATCATCCTTTACTTCCACGTACATAAGTGCTTGGGTTGCATCCCCTCAGTTCTGTAGGTGCTCTGACGATGGCTAGAACCTCCGTTTTGACAATACTGATGTGATTCAGAAATCTTCCTTCACCCAGTAGTCTCATAAGGAGATAATAGTTTCAAAGCTTGGCCTGAAGTCAAGAAATGGTGTGAGGCAATCCATGTTAATTTTTATACAGTTTTTCCAAACTTGCCATCTTGCGGTGGCCCATTTCGTTCTCCCTCCAGAGGAAACATCGTTTCAAACGCAGTGCATTTTTCGTGATTTAAATCTTTAGGAATAAGTGCGAGTTACAGTGCTTCTTTTTTGGCCAGTGGAGACTATGTATGCCAGTCGTTGGAACTTGTTACGTTTCTCGTAGTTTATGGCATTTCCTTTCCCTGGCCACCGGACAGGTCAGGATGTTTACGTACAGTGGATGAAGGCGAGCTTAGGTCCTGATTTTGTGCCAACAACTTAACTGTGTCCGTCAAAGATGGCTGAAACGTTTTTTTATTCTTTCTCTGGTATGTTCTTTCCATGTCAGTTTTCTGTTGAATAGTCATCCTAGGTAACTCGCCCTATCTGACATTTGGAGTGCTGTTCTATAGAATCTTAAGATCCCGAGTGTGACTTGCTAACAAAAATCATTGCTTGAGAGATGGCGTACATGTAACAATGTGGTCACCGTGGCTCAGTGGTTACTGCGTTGCACTGCTGACCATAGGTTCAAGCCCCAGCCATATCCACCGAATATTTCTCGCGACAAGCCTCCGTGAGTACAACCTGTAAAGAGAGAGCTTCTCAATTCGCCCTTCGGAGTCGTCAATAAATTGTAGGTCCCTTCCATTCGTGCGCGAAATGGAACACACATATCATGAATGATTGTGAAAAGCTAGGCCTTGGCTTATCCCAGGCTGTCACCCCAGCTATTTATTTATTTCTTTTTTAAGACAGTAATTTTTTTCACAAGCAACTTGCTCTACTTTTCCGTCCTAGAGTCCGAATTATTCACCAGAACTTGAGGACATACTGGACTTTTTTTTACATTGTATGTAAGGGATAAAGTGATTGCAGCCCTCCCCTGCTGTGAGTTTCTTTTTAAAACGAATTTTACACAAATGTAGAGTTGCATGCGATTTGCTAGCACTTTTAGAAATATTTAATTTCCCCAAGCTTTCTGTCAAAATTAAGTCCCATTAGCAGCAACCTAGTTTGCTCACACTCTTTGCCGTTAACGTTAATCGCCTTTGGGTAACGCTTCCTCTACTGCTAAAATTACTAGAAAAAGTCCCCTTTGAAAACATCATTTCCCCGCAAGACTTTTTTTTTTCGTCAGATAACAATACACTTTTCCATTGTGTGGTTATTGAACCAAGTGCGATCAAGGGCGAACTTCTCCCCAGGAAATTAGAGAATTCTCACCGGAAGTATTAAACCAAAGCAATTTCCACCTATTTTTCGTGTGAGTGCCGTTGTAACAGCTCGTGTGTGAAACCTCGAAACGCACTATCACCCAATCGACCATTAACAATTTGTTACAAAGTGTGATCTTTCGGCAATGCCCTAACCAAGGTCTAAATGAAAAATGTAATTGAAATCACAGCAAATATGTACACACGGGAAGATACATATGTATGTAGTTCATATTCACACAGCGCCTAAGTAAAGTCGTGTTCACGCTAACAATATGCAAAGACAACTGTCTTACCATCGTAACCTCCCCCCACCACCCAATAAGTACACTCCCGGGATGTAACAATCATCCACATACCAAAATGTCAATTATTGTCGTAATTATTTAGCCGCAGGAGTTGATATGAAGCACGCCGAGTACAAAGCCAAATTGCGAATCGCAACTGTAATAACCTCGCTCCTTCGCATTGTAGCAGCAAATATTTGCCAAGGAGTCGCACAGACAAAGGGCAGAGATTGCGGTGGCAAAGATTCCAGCAATATTTGCTTCTCGTTGTGAAAGATTATTTGCTCCAAAATCTCCTTCGCCTGCTCGCATCCCATATGGGGTACATAACACCGAGTTAATAGGAGCTGTTGATGGGCCACGATACATGTGAGGATTTCTTTTCAGCCATCATCCAGTGCTAATACGATGCGACAGAGAGCAAGGTGTGCACATAAAGCGAACGCTTCGCCAAATAATGAACTCATAATGCGGTGGCTTCCATATGAATATTGTAGTCTACCCTGGCCCGCCTGCTTTCAAAGCGGAATCACCACTAAGTACAGAACCTAATAACACGTATTTGAAGAATTTTCGGAACAGTGACTAAGTAAACAAAGCCCGACGAGGGGAGGTGCGGGAAATGAGAAAATGTCCCATTAAAGCACCTGATCCGCATGTGTACGTAACGTGTACGCAGAGGTTACACGATCCACGGGGGGTGCAAATAATTTGACAAAACGGATAAAAAAGTTCAACTCCGTCAAAAATAATTCGCTCGCCACAGATGGTGTCTCGTCCCTTAGCGAAGGACCCTTCTCCGTTTGGATTCTTTTGCCCCGGCTTCCAAAAGGAATTAGAAATTGATGTACCTTGTGCGAGCAAGTAGCGTTGCAGCATTCAGTAACGCTCTGGGACGGGAGGAGTTTTTCGTATTCTTCCAGCTCAAACACACATACCCTTGCGACAGGGGGTGGGTGGGATTGTTACCCATTCTCGTGTATCTCATTATATCAGGATTTTATTAGTCCCACGGGAGATATTTTGAGGAAAATTTCGTTACGTTCGATGCTGGATGTAATAATGTAAACACCGTAACGGAAAGGTACGAGTATGTATCTACATTAAGGGGGAGGAGGGAAAAACGGGTAAAAGTTTAGTGTCGCCGTGAGATTCTTTTTGTTGGGTATTTTTCAATACTTTTTTTTTTTTGGTTTTTGTTTCCTTGGGATCACCTATTTGCACAGGTGTGTGTGTGTGCGTTTCAGTCGCAAGATGGAAGTCACTTGACCTGTGATTAAGGTGAACAGAAGGGTAAGAAATAATTAAGTATCGTATCGCGTTGTCAGTTGAGAGAATGTCCTTGAAGACATTGAATGTTGAGAGAGTGTCCTTGAAGATGTCCATGGATAGATGTATAAAACTTAAGTCATGGTGCAACAGGGTTTAAATAAATCATGGGAATCAACGCAATAATAATGGATAGATCTCTGATTTTGGAAAATGCTTTTGAACGACTTTAAATGACAAAGCAGCTGCTACCCACAAAGCGACATTCTGTCTGCACTTCTATTGACTCTCAGCAGCTTTTACAATAACACCCATTCATATGTCTTACTGTCCATTGGATCATTTCCAGCGTTCTACTGGAAGCAAATGATTATCCCCGTCATGGAGGAGTTGAATGCTGGGAATTGACTTTCATAAGCCCTCTTCAACTGCGTCCTCTTTATGTTAAAAAGGAAGTTGAAGCAGGTTTCCGAAGCACCACAACCTTAGAGGTGGAGAACTTGACATATGGCGAAAGAGGTATCACGAAACTACTCTTAGAAGCTTGTTCAAACCCTGCTGCTCTAGCATTGTTTTGCTAGAGAGTATGCTGCTTCATATAGAAGAATAAAAATACACTAGCACCGTCAGTTCTTCACCCATCTTTGCATCTCATGATCCTGTAATTGCTTAGTCTGTAGATTGTAAACTCATTGCGCCAATGCTTTTTGTTTCTGAATTTCGTAAAGAAATTCTTTTTGAAATTGAATTTGCTGATTTTGTCCCTTAGAATACGTAGAAGCGAAAGTTCTCTGAGAAGTACAATATATCCCATCGTCCTAACTTCACCCACCGCGGATCAATAGTTAGTACCTTGGAATGCTATGCACGTTGCGAAAGTTTGAGTCCCAGCAACTACAACCAAACATTTATCTACAGGAAATGACAAACCTCAGTGAGTATACATATAGTTTGTCACGCAGAAGCTTATCAATTCGCTATTTCAGGTAGGTAGGTAGCAGTTCAGCCAAACCCAATTAGCACTAGGATCTACTTTTTTGTTACCACGACTCGTGTAACCTGGTTGATGATGTGTGTTGTTAAAGATGGGTGCGACAGCCGGGAGTGCCTAGATCCAGCCTATGGAGTTTAGATAGCTCATATCCCTTTACCCGAGATGTCGTTGAGGTCGTCGAAGAATGGTTGGTTTAGTGTACGCAGTCTGGCTCTTGCATGTGCCGGACATTTGCAAACGAAATGGGAGAGAGTTTCCTACTCATTTTCATTTCCGCAGCAGCACCAGTGGGAGTTGTATGGTATACCTAGTTTGGCCGCATAGCCTTAAATTGGTCAATCCTCCGTGGTTATCGCCGTTATTCTGGCGATATCTGAGCGGGTTCTGCTTAGGAGATTTTTTGTTCTAATCTTATCGTAGGTCGGCCACATCTTCTTTGATATAGAGCAGTTGATTTATCCCCTCCATTGGAGGCTTCTGCAGGAAGTATGATTGGATTTGTCCTTTAACCGTTCCTAGCGGGGTGTGGACCCTTGCTGCAAATGAGCCGTGTAGAGCTGAGCCCTACCTGGCTAGCTGTGCCGTGCAGTGTGACCCTAAACCGTTCTACCAAGCGGACAAACTCGATCCGGCACTCTAGCCCCAGTTTGAAGGACATGGTAGCCGAGTCAGTAGCTTTGATAGCGGTTTGGCTATCTATGAGAATAACAATGTTTTGTTTGTGCGTTGTGTCTTGCACGAGTTGCATGCAAGCCTCTCGGATTGCCAGTAGTTCCGCCTGGAAGATACGGACAATTTTCAGTGATTCCGAGTAGACACCGGCTTCCACACCGCAGTTCATCTTTGATCCATCGGTATAGATGACCATGTCGAAATTCTTTACCACTTCGTTTTTCTTCCACTGTGCTCTGATAGGGAACCCCACTTGGAAGTTTTCCTGAAGTTAAGTTTAGGAGTGATGTAGTCGGTTGGAAACGTGACCATGCCGTTTAGTAGGGAGTTCGGGATGTTGCTGTGGCCGTAGGGCCATGCAGTCCAGCACACAGATTCTTTGAGTCTGACTGGGCTGCATAGTGGGGTGTTTTTTTATGTCAATGCGCCCATGGTTCTTATTCTCGCTCTTCTTTGAAGCCTTTTGAGTTTTGTAAGATTGTAGCCCTTGCTCAACGCGGCCCGCGATACTAACGACCCGTAGGTGAGAATTGGACGCACTGTATACATCCACGAGGTCATCTTTAGTTGAAGTCCGCACTTCTTCCAAAAGTTTTACTGCAGGCATAGAAGGCTACACATGCCTCCCTTAAATTATATTCAATGTTTTGCTTCCAATTAAGTTTTGGGTTAAGCATGACACCCAGATAGCTAGCGCTGAAGGATAGTGTGAGTGGTTGGCCATTAAGACGGGAAAGGGTGAAGTCAGGTATTTTGGTTTTGGTAGTGAATAGCATCAGTTCAGGTTTGCTCGGGTTTGCACCAAGGCCACTTGTGAGCCAAGTACATCTAGAGTTGATTCCATTATTTCGCTTATCACGGAGGGAAGCATCCCAGACATTAGTATCACCACTTCGTTCGCATACGCGACCACCTTGACCCTTTCTTTGACTATTCTTACAAGAACTTTGTTCATAACCATTAGCCAGAGTAGAGGAGAAATAACACCGACCTGTGGCTTTCCTCTGCTGGCGAATTAGGTAATGTGACTGTTACCTAATTTTGCCTGAATGATTCTTGCTCTGAGCATGGAGACTATCCATTGACGATTTGAGGTCGAGAATTAGTGAAAAACTTTGACCCACCTTTGCCTGTGGCGTCAACTATAAATTCATTTATTTTCATCTGTCATGAAAGCTCTGCTCAACTGTCTGTCTTCTTCTAAATTCAGAAGCACTGCGTCACACAATTAAAATGCTATCACTTCTGACGTGTGGCAAAATATGTCGGATTATCATTACCATGGCTGCCACAACAAACGATCCCTAACCTTTTCCCCATGTCAGAGTTAATCAAAATATTTCATAAACGCAAATCAACCCGAACCACGAGCACTCCAAATAAGCCTCATGATACATCATGTTTCTGTAAAATTACACCCTTCGTTCAAACACCGAAATTTCAGCACTTCACTCCCTTAAATCAAAGCTTACAAATTTCACGATTTGTATAAATGTAAATCAGTTCGAGTTACCAAAGCAAATATGTACATGTAGGTGGTTGAACAGCAAAAAAAAAGGAAAAAAAAAATTCTTTCCAAGGATATTCACAATATCGCCTCGGATAACACCTGTTTGCTCATCACGACCCAGATATTGAAATACCTTTGATATATCCTGAGCCAACAGTGTGAATTTGCATATGTATACCCAGTCAGAGCAAATATGTTCGCTTCTTTTACATCCAGGATAACATGCCACTCGTCAAAATTGACGAATAAATTTCGGGTCGGTTCGGTGTCCTTTCCTCCTTCGAACAACGCAACCTGATAGCAGAAGGTGCCTACAACAAAAAAAAAAGGGTGAAAACGTCAAAAAAAATGAGGAGTTCCAAGGAAACGCTTAAAATTGAAACATAATGCTCCACCACAACCCGAGAATAATAACTCGTAAGAACAAATATTTACTCAAATCAATATTTTTTTTTTCCTTTACCGGATGGGGGGCGTGCGTAGGCGGCGCGTCGCAATGGGAATTGTAGAAGCAAAGTTTATCGCTACGCTCGAGTCACTCGCCCTGAGAATGATCCTTGCGTCGAACCCGATATTTTCAATTCGCTGGTGAAGTTTTGTGTTTTTGGGAAATAATTTCCTGCAAATTCTAGTTTAATTTCTGTACCTCCTATGGATTATTTTTGTTTTTTTTTTTTCTGAGCTTTGTAGGACCTTCATCGGCAGGCGATGAGGTGAGGCGGTAGCGAACGCTCAAAGAACAACAAAAGTTGAAACAGACAAAGTTATGCCATTTAATATTCGCAACTTGCCGTTCTGAACGAGTTGTATGGCGTTTCAGTTCGGGGACGCAGGATAGCAATAGCGAGCGTGCAGAATCGAGTGAACTTTATTAAAACATCCTTTGGGGCATTTAGCTATTCGTATGATATGATTGTTTTTTTTTTTTTTTTTTTTTTTTCATTTTCGTTTTCGTTTTCTTTTTTTCTTTTTGCATTTTCCGTTTGTTTACCGTTTCTAATGAAATGAAATTTAACTGGAAAACGAAATAAGAAATCAGAATCGAAGGAGAAGGAGCAGGGGGAGAGGCAAGTGAGAGTCTCAGGGATCTCCGGGTTTTGTGTTATCCGTTCACAAGAAGTGAGCATTTGTTTTGGAAAAGTTTAGCAATCGAAAGGATAACAATGCGAACAATTACAGTTGGTTGCACTCCTTCCTTACTGTTCAGTGTTGGCTTTTATTTTCGAGTAAAATTCCATCTTTTTGTTGTTTTAGGACATTTTTCTGGGTCGCAACGATTGAGTTAGTCATTCGAGCGCAATGGAAAAAAGAAACACAGCCTGGTTGTGATTGTTTGCTGGACAGAAACTAACAGCTGGTTCGGACGGGAATGTGGCTTACCTCGGGTTTGAAGTATTGTGCCCGAACTGGGATGATGCAATCCAATTCGGAATAATTGCATATGAAAGGTGGATTGCATCAGATCGACGAACCTATGCAGGACAATTGGACGATGTTTCGTTGTTCAATCAGCAAGCAAGGAAATTCGTTAAAGTGTCCTAGAAGTGGACAAGCATTACCTATAAAAGTGGCTAGAACGCCTTAAGCTCTCGTAAGACAGAGAAAAGTTATTGAAAGTTGTTTTCATTCACGTCCTGTCCGCAGAAGCATGTATGTTAAAGGCGATCATATTCACGCCATTAAGCTCTGCGACCTGCTTAGATAAGATTCCCAATAATATCCGTCGAACACTGTTCCCGACACCATCTCTCGTCGGGGAATGACCAACCGCCGAGAGTATAATTTTTCAATTCGCCGCTCGGATTCGGCAGTAAATTGTAGGTCCCTTCCATTCTTGCGAAAAAAAAAGTACCACACACAACGCGAATGGTTACGAGAAGCTGGGCCTTGATCCACCAGGGGGTGTCGCGTCATCCATTTATTCTATTCTCTCGTCGTCGTGAAAACGAAAGACGTGTTGTAAAACAAATTGAAATGTCTCATCGTAAATGCTCGGTGCCTCGCCATCTATGGCTTTCTACCCCAAGAAGCGGTCAACCAGACATTGTGGTAAGGTCAAGGCCTTTCCCAAGAATGATCCTTCAAAACCAGTGCATGCTTTGTTGGCTACAAGGCCGGTATGACCCAAATGTTCGTTAGGCGGATCGTCCAGGATCAAAGATAAACAAGAAGGTGGTCGCCGTAACCATATTGGAGACTCCACCAATGATGGTTGTCGAAGCTGTGGGCTACATCGAGAGTCCATTTGGTTTGCGTCCTCTGGTCAATGTTTGGGCACAACATTTGTTTGAGGAATGCCGTCGTCGCTTCTAAAAGAACTGGTGCAAGAGTAGGAAGAAGGCTTTTAGCAAGAAATGGACCGATGATGTGAGCAAGAAGAAAATGACTTCAGGAAGTTGATCCACTTATGCAAGGTCATCCGTGTTATTGCTCATCGCAGATCCGTTTGATCAAGTAACGCCAAAATAAGATTTACATCATGGAAATCCAGTTGAACCACTGAGGACAAAGTCAAGTCGGTCAAGGAACACTAAAAACAAGCCGTCTAAGTGTCCAAATCTTTGGACAAGATGAAGTTATTGACTGCGTTGGCGTCACGTTGGGTAAAGGTCTCAAGGGTTTGACCAGACGTTGGCGCACCAAGAAGTTGCCCCGCAAGCCACACAAGGGTCTGTGCAAGGTCGGTTGTATTGGAGCTTGACACCCAAGTCGTGTGTCCTTCACCGTCGCACGTGCTGTTCAGAAGGTCTACCATCACACCAAGGATGGCAAGGTCATCAGGAACAACGTATAAACTGAGTACGATTTGACCTAAAAGAGCATTCCACCAATGGGTGACTTTCCCCACTACGGTGAAGCAAACAATGACTTTGTCATGCACAAGAGATGCTGTATTGGATCCAAGAAACGTGTCATCATGCTGCGTAAATCGTTGTTGGTACAAACAAGTCGCTCCGCTTTGGATCAAATCAAACTGAAGTTAATCGACACATCCTCCAAAATGGGTCAAGGCCGTTTCCAGTCTGCCGCCGACAAGTTGGCTTTCATGAGACCATTCAAGAAGGATCGCATTAAGGAACAGCAAGCTGCCACCACTTCTGCTCCACAAGTTTAAACGCAAGTTATCTTAGGCCTTAGCAAATGCCTTGCTAGGTTTGCTTTTGGACCTCACTAAATTCCCTGCGGGGAAAACGGTCGATGTAAGTACATATAAGCAAGTGCAGTGGGGTCCAGTATAACGATTGCCGATATAACGAACGCTTTTTTAAAAGCATTTCTTTTTAAAAAATTAAAAATAGGAAGAAATTAATGTTGTACGAATTTTCTTTATTTCTTTTTGATAACTTTATCAAGAAGTAAAATAATTTTTTTTTAATAAAAACAAACATTTTATCATTCGTTATACTGGACCACGACTGTATATAAAATATGACAAGCTATGTAAAGTTTAGAAAACAGACTTCTCTTAACCACTAACGAAGTGAGTGGAAAAGCTGCCATAAATTTAACAAAATCAGCAAGAACCCTCAGCATAAAACTTGATCACCACTAGAGTGACAGTCTACGAAACTTATCTATCAACACGGCTTAATGTGACGATTTGACGACTGTTTTGAAAAACTCTTCACTTTGAGAAACAGAAGCAGTAACAGTAAACCAATGATTCGTCATTGTAACCTCATTAGCCCAGCAATTTCACCATAAATTTCACTATCGTTTGTAACTCGTAGGAGAAGATTTACTATCTCACCGCAAACAGACATCCATCCAAAAGGGACTCGCCTTCCAAAAAAAAAGAAAAGAAAAACCAAATTGACGCGGTAATTTCAAAAGTCATCGATTGAATTGATACGCCTGCAATTTGCAATTCGCTGTCATGCCACTCCAATTAACTGATGTGTATTTTTTTTTTTTTTGCTTGCCCTTCACCCTTGAATGTGAGCTTGACAGCCACCCCTCAAGCTTGACGGTGTATCCTTCATCCTTACATTTGGACAAACGAAAAATCTCCATTTCGCTTCTATCGCCTCTTTGCGATCTCCAATTTCCGTCAATCAATGGTGAGTGGTGGTGGCGTCGAAAACGTGGCTTTTTCTCGCACCCCAATGACTCATAACAAGCCAGCAGAGAGACTCCAACCGCCATTCCGCCAACCGGTACTGGAATGTTAGCCTGTAATTTAAGTGAATACTGATTGGCTACAGATTGAGGGGCGAACGACGTGAATTGGACGTTGTGGCATGTGCGGCCGATAATTGCCCTCATCTATCAAATAGGATTTGTGTGCCAGGCAAAAACAGTTGGCCGACTTGAGCCTTTGGAATTTTTTTTTTCTCTCTTTCCGCCCATCCCTCGCGTTGGATAAAAATTGTGGGGAAAAATCCCGATAAAAATGTGTTATCCTTTTAAATATCGGCTAAATAACAATAATCATAACACTTGTAGGCAAATCGATTTAGTCGGCCATCCATAGACGAGTAGGATGCAAGGGTGTACGAGTACGTGGTGCCGAAAGGGTTACGGAGCTGCACATTGATATCCTGAATTACCATTACCATCCATTCAGCGGTAATAACCCGTAAAAAATGTATCGATGCTATTGAAAACAAAAAAAAGGGCAAATATAGGAACAGGATATCCTCGCTCATGTAGGATGCCGAACGAAATAACCATGCATTAGAGCTGCCGACATACGATAACGCCTACTGCTTTCTTCCGGGGTGGAGGAGACCGTTGAAGAATATTCAAATTTTCTGAATGAAAATCACGGCAGCCAAGGATGGGATACTGCACTTATTATTTTGTAACACTTTGCATTTGTAGCTTCCCTGGACTTAATGATATGAGTATGTTTTCCTTTTTAAATGGGATGCGACATTTAAGCGGATTGACATCAATTTAAATTTAATTTTGACTCTTAAGTAGTTTCGATCGATTAAACGGTGAAACACCAAAGTCCCCCTCCCTCGTGGTTTTCTACTAACAATCCAGAATTTAGGTGGTATCCACATAAACGGCGTAGCTATCCATCTAGGAATTTCGTCTCGACTAACGCGGTATTTGCGTAGTGATGTGGCATTTGACTATGACTTGAGCATTTCTACTCATAGGTATGCATGCAAGGATGTTAAATCAATTCAGAGATTGGCATGCTTTTGTGTATTTGAAACGTAACGTAATGTCTACTGTTGGAATTGCCTGTGAAGATTATTGTGATGATTACTGAATTGCTGAGGCCGTGGTATTTGCACTGCAGGTCTAAGAAGCGCGCAGTTAGAAGGGCCTGTTTCTTGGATCGGGCAAGGTTGGGTTAGGTAAATGGGTGCCTTGTGACATTCGTCACTGCCATCATTGAGCAGTGCGTTGAATATCGTTCTCCACTTCACCTGCTGTTCATCGATTTCGAGAAGGCGTTCGATAGTGTCAACAGAGAATTTATCTCGGTTGCCTTGCGCAGGAGGGGTATCCCTGAGAAAATACTTACTTACTTACTTAGGTTGCGCTACAGTTCGGGGTGAACCTGGGCCTCAACCAACAAGCCTCTCCAGTTTGCCCGGTCCTTAGCTAACTGCCTCCAGTTGCGCATTTCAAGTTGATTGAGGTGCGCGCCACCTTAGGCGAGGTCTTCCTCTACCGCGTTGTCCCTCCGAGATAGACTCGAAGACTTTGCGAGCCGGTGCATTTGTGTCCATTCGCTCTACATGACCCAGCCATCTGAGTCGATGGATACGTATCTTCCTGACTAGGGCGATGTCGCTGTATAACTCGTAAAACCCTGAGAATAATTCTGCACAAGAGGAAGGCTGTCAGAGGAGTTCGAAATCCAAAGTGGGGTCCAACACCAATTGTTTTTGTTTCCCCAATATTGTTTTCACTGATGTTTAGCGATGTGCTTTACGCTGCCCTGTCGGCGGGAAATGTGGAATACGATAGACTCTTACATCTCAATTCTAATTATTGACTAAGCTAACGACGTATGCCTATCTCCACCAAACAACAGCGGGTGTTGAGAGGGAGGCAAACGCCGTGAGGTTGAAGATACACTCAGCCAAAACCAAGATCATCAGCCTCGGAACGAACACATCATCTCAACTTAGCATCGCTAGACAACCGGTATAGAAAGAGGAGAGCTTTTAACAATCGAACAAGATATTGCCAGCCATAAATAAGTAAGTAAACCTCTGAACTTTGCAGAGTTTCCTGTTCGTCGTGCAGTGATCTATAGGTCCACCTAAAATAAGGCATTTGGAACACTTATCGCAAAAAAAATTACGAACCTCCTATAGGTACTGACACAAAGAAGACGTCACCCATCCCAAATCTGGCTGAAACAAGGACATTTCTAGAAAGAAATTGTACATGCTTTCTCTTAGAGAAATCAAAAGAGATTAGAAAACGCCTTAAGTCAGAGATGTTCACTTCATTCCGTGACGCACCTCATTGCACAGGAAAACGGCACGTTTTCGACGTTCCTTTGGTTTCATCAAAAACCCACTAGAGCCTTTAAATGTCCTTCGCTTTGCATAAGTTTGAATGACATTTTGGCGGAAGTAAGAAATATTTTTCTATGTTGTCAAAACGTCCTCTCCCGTCAATCCAAAGACGCCTCCGAATCCCTACCTAACCGCGCACACAAATGCCCGCTGAAAAAAAAAAAACATAAAATTTCCATTTCATCTCGGAGGAGAGTGCTACAAAGTGAAACGAAACGCGCTCGTCCAGCACTTGACTCACAGACACATAATTCGAGTTTACAAAGCAATCGCTTGAAGCACGTCCTTTATCATTTGTATAAGCGCGCGAGCGATACTCTTTAACTGCTACTTTTGCCGCTGCCATATCAAATGCCCGTTTCCTTGAAGTGTATTCGCTGGCTGGCTTCGTCTTCCTTCAGGAACTTTCAGCGTTCATTTCATTGTACATCCTTGTTTTTCTTGTTACTTGTTTGGCTCTACGTTGGATCAAGGAAAACATTTGATGGTCCAAGAAGATTTCCCCTGGTACTGCCAAACAACAAACTAACGAAACCAACTGGAAAAAGTTTATTTTTCCATTCCCCACCGCATTCGCATGCTCCTTTTGTGTGTCGTGCCTGCCATTCATATGGAAATCGCTTAAGAGGACCAGAAGTTCCTCCTTAGAGCCATTTCCTCCGTTCGTTGGCAAAGTATGCGGAAAGTGTTAAAGTTTCCCTTTTGTGAGAGTCTTGCGAATGATTTTCGGTGTATGAATTGCGTTACTGGAATTTTTGGAATTGCCACCATCCCGCTTGATTTGCTCCCCAATCTACGTACTAAGGACACTCCGCGCGGTTGGCTGATATCCCAATTTATATTCATTTGGGGAATTCTATTGAAATTTCTGGACACTTTCGAACACAAGGAGAAGATTTAGACTCAAACTCTGCATTTATCCACACACACTAACTGGGTAAGTTAGTGTCAAAGGACTCAATATACTCATACACACACGAAGGATGCGACGAACGTGCAAAAAAGAAAGGTAACAGCGTATCTGCCATTGCCCTATCATTTGGAATGGAATTTTGCGGGTGAATGCGAATGCAAATATGTTTTTCATCGCAGATGCAATTTGTCCGGAGGGAACTAGGAGGCGCAGAGTCTCGCAACTGGTGAAGGAGTTACTCGCAAGGATAGGGCATGTTTGCATCTCTCTGCGCGATGTCAAAAATGTTTAGTAACATTGCATTGCATCATTTGGCAAAGGAATCATTTCCTTTTTGCATGTGTAACCCTTCGCTTTCGCTTGCACGGTTAGGTGTTCTCAGTTCGCTGAGCCGGAGGAATCACTTTGTGCGCGCAGTCTTTGGAATCTCATTGGGAATTTTCACGACTGACTACGACACAAATTATGTGGTTGAATAAGATGCGGCTGCAGTGGCAGAACTAGAAGCTAAAGCAGTAGCAGCATCATTCTGTTTTTGCAAGGGTTATGCAAATGAATTCCCTTTCATAAAGGGTATTCATTGCATCTGAACGTGCAGGGATGGAAGACATATCCATTGTGGTTTTGTGTGAGTTTCTTGTGCCAGCGAATTTTCCCATCTCATGACCTCTAAGTCGAGAAGGAAAAGGTCAAGGAGAGGACTTGGGGGCAAATGGGTCATTACTTTTAAACATTTTCCAATTTTCATTTCTGTTGTGGAATTATCTAGTGGGAATATTTGGGTAACACGTTCGAATAGACGCAAATATCAGTAGAACACATCACCTGTGAGAGGCCTCGTCAGCTGTGGGATGACACAGAGGAATTTCAAGTAACACATCATCATAGATGATCAAATAGTGCTCGACGTTACCGCCGAAGTACTAACTCATTGCACAGCCAGACTACCAGGAACTTCAGTCAAGTTCTTCACCATTAGAACGACACTCGAAAGCTTTTGACCGATGGTATTATTGATGCAGTTCAGATGAAATGCTTTTAATTTATGACAACATTGATACCGAAATGGATTCAATACAATCATTTAAAATATTCAATGCACAACGATTCGTTCCAGTCGTTTTAAATAGTCAATGCACAACCAGTCTTTTTCCAATCGGTCTTTGGGACAACACAGCAACGGATACCTAACATTCTTTCTTCATCATCATCACCATCGTCATAGTCCATGGCCCGCTTATCCACTGTGAGGTTCCCGGGTTTAGGCGGCTTAAATGGACTCTCCATACCTCTCAATCTTCCGCCATTGACTTTTAATAATCCCATAGAGGAAGAGGTGATCTTTCGGACTTCCAAAAATTTCATCCTGAGCCTTCTCAGGGGACTATTCTTCGCTTTACTCAGAACCACAGGTCTGCCATCCTCAGTGCCCTGTTCGGGATTGAGCTCTGAAAAGTGCTTGCTCTATTTGCGCAAGATGTCCTTCCCATCCGAAAGAAATATATTTACAACAAAAATTATATTGAACTTCATTGCGCTGAGATGGCGGATGGTCTGCCAGCAAGATCATACCGCTAAAAACAGCAAGCTCATATCGCTTGTCCGATTTTGCCAGTGTCTTCCAGACATAACTACTGGCAATCCGAGAGGCTTGGACGGAACTAGGGCGTGACACAACACACAAGTAAAACATCGCTATCCTTATAGATAGACAAGCCGCGATCAAAGCTATTAACTAGGCTACCATATCCTCGAAATTGGTGCTAAAGTGCCGGAACGAGCTTGCCCGCTTGGGCGAACGGTTTAAAATCACAATACTCTGGGTTCCAGGGCACAGTAAAATTAAAGGAAACGCGCGTGTAGATAAGCTGGCCAGGCAGTGCTCAGCTCTTCTTGACTCACTCGCAGCATGGGTCCACACCGCGGTGGGAGTGGTGAAAGGACAAATCCACTCACATTTCCTGGAAAAAGGGGATTAACCAACTGCGCCAAATCAAAGAAGATATGGCCGACCTACGATAAGTTTAGAACAAAAGATCTAAGTAGTAAGCAGAACCTGCCCAGATATCGCCAGAATAACAGCCAAACCAGGTATTCCATACAACCCCCAATGCGGAAATGAAAATGAGAGGGAAACTCTCTCCCATTTCCTCCACAAATGTCAGGCACTTGCAAGAGCCAGACTACGTGCACTAAACTAACCATCCTTCGACGTAGTCGGCGCGACAGTCCAAGACGTGTCAAATCGCACGCTTCGCTCGCTGCCAAGATCCCTCAGCTCATCGCAACAGCATTTTCCAAAAAGTGTCAAAACTTAATATCCTTTCAATTTCACGTCCAAAATGAATCGTCCTCTTTCCTTTGGACCAGCAAAGCTACATCTACTTTCAACATGTATACTTCGGAAACCTCGACCCAAACGAATGCCACCGCTTACAATATAATAATTTCAGTTGATGCAACCCTCGGCCCTTGGGATTAAAAGTTCAACCCAACGGGCAACTATTTTCCCCGCATCCACAACGACCAAATCGTTGAACGATCCGAAATCCAATAAACTCCTACACTTGGCTAGAAAATTCAATTTACCTCCATTGTCCGTGAGCCGCCCATATCTCACCATTTCAATTATTCACCGAGCGTCCTATTTGGCCGGAACACCTCCAGCACATCCTTATAATCAAATTGTAATTATTTCATTCCATCCGAAGCTAATGCTCCACAGATCGGATAATGGGCATCTGATAATCTGATTAGCATACGCACTATGGAAGATGCATGAATGCCGATACGCTGGCCTCGTTCCCGGCCGCATCATCCGTCTGAACCAAAGCTTTATCAGGCAAAACCGCCCGATGGCCCAATCACCGATAAAACTATCTCAATTGCCAATCCGGGGGCGTGAGGCTGACGTTTTTCGTCCGACAGTCGGGCCGTCCGACAAAACGCACATATTTAAGCTGGCATATCAAATATTAATTAAAATCTGATGCCATGATTTGGTCATAATGAAAATTTTAGAATATTTGTAAACGTTGCTCTGTGTCGCCTTCTCCTGCCGCCGCCATCGCTCTGGAGCGTGCTTTTTCCCATGCATGCCGAGTATATGAGGTTTGTACAACCTACATGGCAGCTAATGCTATTTGACATGCCAGTCATATGCACTGA
This sequence comes from Matsumyia berberina, assembly GCA_917880715.2. Lineage (NCBI taxonomy): Eukaryota > Metazoa > Arthropoda > Insecta > Diptera > Syrphidae > Matsumyia > Matsumyia berberina. Next base: position 16,591,538 of record OU862872.1, on the reverse strand, counting down.
AGCTGCATTCCTAATCAGAGCTGGGCGACTGCGGGCAGGGCAGGGCAGGGCGGTCTGCTTCCAAGGACGGAACCGATGCGGAGACGCCTTGTTGAATCTGTGTTTTGCAACTAACGGCACACACACACTGGTGTTGATGACTTCGTACGATTGTGTGTACTCCTTATGAATTTTAGATAATTTTTCTGCCCCCGTTTGCTCTCGAAGTGACTCCAGTGTACAAAGTATAGTCCCGTGCTGACGATGACGGGGGGTTGTACACATATTTGTTCGTTATTACGAGCTGGCTTCCACCTTTTGTGGTGTATTTCTTGTTTTAGCTTATTTTTTTTGCTTTTTTGTCGTTCTACCCAGATGCCTACTTAATTATTTGCATCCGAACGGGAAAAGAAAACTATGTCAAGCAAAATCAAGTAGGACTCTATCTTTGACATTGAGTGGAGTTTTGCGGTTGACCGATTTGCTTGGAACGCTCTTGAGTCACTGGGTCGGAAGATGAAATGGATGTTGGGTTGGGTCCTCTTTGTATGCATTTTTCATATTTGTATAATTATTTTCAAGAGAGAGAGAGAGAGAGCGACTGAGCTGTAGTTGTATTTGTATCTGTTAAAATAAAATAAGCAGAAGCAGGCATGGGATTTATTTCTTAATTGTGCATATTTAAGGAAATTGTTGACACACAGTCATCATCGACGTCGTCGGTGTCTTGCACGGGCGCTAGTCGTAATGAGTAAAACACGAACGATTGACAGGAGAGGTTTTTATTTGCACAGACAGACGATGAACTGTTTAATTGGAATGTACTTTGAGGAGTTAAATTCCAATCTTATTACGGGGGTATGGCAAACAATCGTCATCGTTCTTTCAAGAATCTTCGTACAACTAAGAAAGTTTGGCTGTTAAACAAAATTAGTTGCTAGTCACTAGTTCCGACCAGTCTTATGTGGAGATAACAACGATCAGCTCAATTTAACGCCTTATCACAGGAATGCGGAAGAGATGAGTACTTCACTCACATCTACACCGACGCGACGATTCCAAAACTGACGGCAGAATGGGCAGAGGTTTTTTTTTTTCGAAAATGTTCAGCCTGAGCATCTCCTTCCATCGACCGCTGTAGCGTGACCCACTCATTACTTCAGATTGTAGTTCATCTTCCAGTGAGATGGTTGAACCATTTAACATTCACCTAAACTGGATACCCAGTCATAGGGACATTCTAGGCAAACGGCAAACAGCACATCTCTGAAGAGTAGAGGGATTTAGCTCATTCTTAATCTCACTCAATCAAAAAATCTGACCTTGCTATACCGCGAAACTTAACAGCTGCAGAACAGTAATTGGTGTTTTTATTGGCCATTGTCCCATTGGCTCCTGCAGGAGCCGCTTGAACGAAGAAAATCAATTCGATAATTTGAGGAAACTGCCACATACCGACATTGAATGTATTTTAAACTTCATCAAAAGCTCCAACTTGTACCAAATGTGTGACACTTTCGAGTAAAAAGTCCGTGTGGTATCACAAAGGGCCTACCTTGGCCTATGCGCGTCTTTGCTTTGCATCGGCAGCTACTATCTACCTACATCCACATCTACGATTAAGACTGCAATGAAGAGAGGCTCGTTGACTTATTCCTTCGTAAGAAGTCCATCTTCCCAACTACTGACATTAAATTCACGCAACGAACACGCTTTGTCGTCTCTCCTTCAGTAAAAGTTAGCGCAACATATTTCTGCTGAACATGCGGGCCTTTACTGCAATTAACAGTTGATGTAGAATGTACGTCGCGAGCTATACTAGTTTTAATCTAAACTGGGTCACTAAAAGAATAACCAAAACAGAAATGAAGCAAAATTATCCAAATGTTCGGAGGAAACGTACCACTTCCACCCCTTCTTTGTATTTATTTCCTAATTTTTTTTTGCAACGACTGCATTAACTAGTTGTGTCGTTATAAGCGACTCCGACTGTGTTTAAAAAAATAACGCTTCATTTGCAAGGTGAAAACACAACGAATTATGATTACGATTTGAATATTCAATTTCAACTAGAAAATTTATTTCATTAAACATTTGATTGCCTAAAATATTGATTCAATTTAAAAAAAAAAAAAAAGTAAAATAACTAATTGCCTCAATAAACATTTACGCATCAGAAAACTCATTTATATTTATTCGCATCTGGACAGGACGGATTCAACCATCCCTCGCTCCGTATCAAATTCAGAACCTTGACCAAATAAATTTCAAGTCAATATTCAAATATTTTCAATGCTTCGTACATTTGATCCCTGGAGCAGGACACTACTTCTTCATCGGTGTACGTCATAGCCAGTGTCTAGAGCTGTTGATGTCCGAACTCTGGACATCATCAATCCATGCCAATTCAATATCGAAATCATTTATTACCTATTTAATATCTGCAAGTTTTGAACAGGATATGCGTATTAATTGAATGCCTCTGATTGATGCCTGAATTCATTATGCAAATGCTGTAGATGTTGAGGATTTATTTTGCACACAAACACACACGCACGACGTTCATCTTCGGTTTTAATCATGCCTGACTATGGTTCGAGGATTCTATTGATTTTACGATATTTGACAAAACCGAAGAACACAATTCAAAGGAAGAAGGAACCCTGTTTTTCCTGCCATCACACACCAGCGCACAGTGCATTGTGAAATAAAGTCATAACTCAATGCTGGAGATCTTAGCCGACCGGACCAAGTGTCATCTGGAATAGTTTGGTTATTAATGGGCTTTTATTGGCTTTCACAATAATTTAATGGCCGACAAGTAGGCTCTGCACACACGCCTGCATCACACACACACTCTGTCACTGAACCAATAAAAAGCAAACGGGGCCACACACATCGAAGATAAGGATACTTGGTGGTCTCTTCGGCCCAGCTGGACAAGAGCAATTAATGTAAAGCATATGCATTACACTCCTGGGAGACTGATGGCCAAACAGCGATGGATGGGCGATAGATAGATGGATAGATTTTAAGGACACGACGCAAATGCATGCATGCAGTCATGGAGGTAATAAGCCGAAGGATTGCGAAACAATACGGATTGGGGCAAGAAATATCCTATATCTCTCCTTCGCCCCGGCAAAGCCGCACATAAATATCCCAAGCAATGACACGAGGGTTCCAGCGATTTTCTCCCATTTTGCCATTCATCGTTGGATTCATTTCTTGCCCGGTCGCATGCTTCTGGGGTAGAAAAGCCGTCCCATCATACAATGAACGTATTGATGTGCAAACATTACCACTGCCCAGGACCCCTTCGAGTTCCTCGTATTGGATATGTGCACTTCTGTTGAGCTCTAATAAACGATCGTTTGAAGGGGCGGAGAAAGGAGCTACGCCATAGCCTGTAGCTTTTATGGGATCCTTCAGACTCTACCCCGCGCGCCGTCGAAATATTAGATATTCAAATAAATTGCGTTTTGGTGTTAAGGCCATTGTGCACTCCAAGACGATAGCCAAATATGTATTCCGAATTTGCATAGGGAAACATAAACATGGATGGATCGAGGATACCGGATATGGTCGGCACAGTGTATTTGCTGAGGGGCTCAGTCCCGTCGTTTTCCGTTCTCCGATAATATACAGTAAATTGCCGGGGGACCTAATCCCACGAATGATTGGGGACATCGTTTTGAATTTCATGGTTTGTTATTATCAGTCGAGAGAAGGGTTCTGCAATATTTAGTCCTTTTTTGGGGTGAAAAATATTTTGAATTTATATCGTCAGGCAGTGGGAATCTGCCCAAGAATGAATGTGATGGGATAGTCACTTTTGAATTAATTGAAAATTTCTCTGTATTTGCCCGTTGTCGTTCGGAATAATCAAGTCTATAGAGCGCCAGCCAAAGAAACCCGTTTTGACGGCAGCCATCTTTGATCCAGTTGATGTTGTCATTGTACTTGATTTCGATTAAAAATTGTATCAGTTTCCCGTCCCTTAATTTGAGACAAATCGGACTTTGAATCTTCTTTTCGTCTCAATCTTTTAATAGATTGATTGATTACTGAGTCAAACATTTTGTTTTTTATATAATCGACTCGAGCTCAAGGGACTGCAGTGGTTCGAAACTCAGGTAGAATAAGATTCAATGGCGTCCGAGGGTGGTGTCCGTACTAAGTAAATAAACAAATTTTCCGAGAGACCACAGTGGCAAAGCGAATCTTTCCCCCAGACTAAATATCGGCTTGCTTTGGGGCCAGTAAAACTTGCGTTAGAAAAATGAGAATAGAGTCCATCGTAATGGTTTATGTGAAGGAAAGCTCGTGATTCTCATATAGCCCCGAAATCTTTACTATTAATCAGCTCCTGTCACATTGTCTGGTGACAAAAATGCTGGTGAACTGTTATATTCGGTGTTCTGTAACCGCATCTTTAGGGCGGATGTAGGAAAGTGCCAGAAGAGAGGCACAATAAGATTCCAATGCACATTGGTTTGATTCTCTCACTATCTCATCACCTAACTTCGGGACACGTCTTCAATCAATCAATCAATCGAAATTGTTAGAAAGAAATAAACATCGCTCTCCACTTCCGATGTCTATTTTTAAGTGGCAGTCACCAAATATCGTCGGTGTTTCACAGCTCAAGTCAGAGCCAAAGGTCCTCCACTATTGACTCCAAAATTCTCCGCCATCTTGACGTTGTGCAAAATGTCACTGAAAATCTCGATGAAAGCTATGGAAAGCCTTCTCGAAGTCTATGAAGGAGATGGAACGAACATCAATACCCAGCCCACATTAAAGGAGAGCACGGATATTAGGAAAATTAGAGGAGATACGAAAGAATCAGATTAAGTGAGTGAAAAAGATACATATATCTTGCACAATTTCCAAATCTGATTTACTTCATAAACCGCAGTGTCCCTTTAGTACGATGTCGCCTTCATCCTGCTGAATTTTAAAAGGTTTGTTGGTGAAACTAACATTTTCGTATAAAATCGAATGGAAAACTCTACCACGAACTTGAACAGTATTAAAGGGAACGCCTTACAACTCCCTAGCTTCTCTAGCTTGTGTCTTGAAAATTTCAGGAAGGACATAAATATAATTCCAATTTCCTCCCTAATTTCTCCAATTTTCTAATCAGCCATCAAGTTCTACAACTTTATACTCTTCAGACTAAACCCCAATATAACCGAGGATGTACGAGGACATGTGTACATATGTATGTACTTAGGTGCCAATTCACGAAAATTTTGCATCGAAGCACTTTGTTTAGAATAAGCCTTAGACAATTCCCTGCGCAGGCATAATCGATGGCTTACAAGCCACTAGCTGGTGAAAGAATAAGAACATTTGCAAGAATCATGCATACTCCGTCACGTACAGATGCAAGAGCCATGTGCCGAGTTTTCAATGTTTCAACTTGCCGCCAATTTGATTACTAAAACATTTTCCCATCCAGACCGCCAGCCCGCTTGCCCCTCCGCATGCGTTTTCACATCATTAGGACCCAATCGACTGCACCAATCAGCAATGTTAACGCAAGAACTGAAAAATGCAAACGTAAAACAACACGAGGGACGCACAATCTCCTCTATTTTTACTTTCAATTCCAATCATCTACGACCGCATCCGTCCTCGGCTCTTCTCCGCCCAGAGGCTGATTGAAAAAAGGAAGCGGAAAACAAATAAATAAAAAAAAAATTAATATGTACCTACAAGCTACAAGACTACAAGTGCACACAAACGATTCCCTTGTCCCAATCCTCCCACCGCCAGAGCACATAAATATCCCCTGACGACTATGCCGTAGTGCTCGTACGTTGCCTATAAATAAATGGCCTACTCATCCAAGTGGTAGGGGCCGATTCAATACCACTCCAAAGCCTCCCCCCAAAGCAGGTAGTCTCGTTCGTACACCGACTACTGGTGTATGTTGTACAACAAAATCCGAAACAACTTGCAGCACACACACATAATTTACGAGCACAGAGTGTAAGTCCAAGATAAATCGATGTTCAGATTAAAGTTTTAGAAATTTTGTGTGTGCAGTTTGTTGTGCTACGCACTTAACTACGCCCGCCTCCAGCGCTCGGGCCCGAGACCCAACGCAACACAAACAATAAAATCATATCCCCAATCCCCGAGACTCCGCTCCGACTCCGACTCCACCGTATCTGTGTATCTGCTCGACATGCTTAGCAAAAATTATATAACGTGTACCGTTGTCGTTGCTGAATTTACACCAGGATACAATTTATGTGAACTTGTCGAGTGAATTATTATATTCCTCCCGGTTGGCATTGACACAGCCACCAACCAATTACTAACCAACCAGCCAACCGAACTGAACCAGTCCTGAGCCTGCCGAGCTTACCGTCTTCCCAGTTCTCAGTCTCGAGTCCTCCCGAGAGTGTGTGTCCTCGTGCTCGAGATGTCTTATCCAAATTGCCTACTCAAATAATTGGAAATTAAGGTGTTTCCACAAAATGGAAATAAGTTTTACGGAGCGTAGAAGATCTATGTGCAATCAAGTGAGTGGGCGGGCGGGAGTCGTCCTCTCGTGTTTCCAAAATGTCATCTGGAATCTTCAAAAAGAGTTAAGGAACTGTGAGGAACTTTCAGAGCAATGGCAGCCTCTCTCTCTACTTTTCTCAAGTGGAATGAGCATAATCTGGGGAAACGACATTTTTCGGGGACCGATACTCACACCCGTACCCCATCCTGTTGCTAGGATAGGTAGGTGATATTATTTTATGCGTTCGCTTCTTGAGTTCAGAGTGTCCTTATCCTCCCGCTTACTCTTTTGTATCGGTTAAATGCTTTCCATGCTCTGTGTAGGTGTGTCTGTGGGTTATCGCCATGAATAAACATGCATACATACTCCTGCTACGTGCGAGCGGATGCCTTTCATCGTCCTTGTCGCCGTTTTCGATTCCTTGAGCTTGATGTGGCTGCTGGCGGGCCGGCCCAGTAGCAGTGTGATGTTTCGTAATACTTATATTCATATTCATAAATTTCAGAGAATAACGACCTTTTTTATGAGGCACACAGAGAAGATAGTCATTTACTGATAGCGAGGAGCGGAACGTCGGTTATAGATATCCACTTATTGGTTAAATTGTTGTACAATATTTATGCTTGTTTTTCTTGTCGGGGAGCGCGGGCGGTGTGGTGCGGTTGTGGATAGAAGTTTTGGCGACAAAGAAGAAGGAAATCGAAGGTTCGATGGAAGGCTAGTGGAAGATTATCTCCGTCGAATAGGGGGAATATTTTGATTCGAGACTTAGAGTAATGAAATTTAATGAAGGTAAGGATAAATGTCCTTTTTAAGAGTGCACGCTTTTTAAGGCTGATTGGTTCCGGAAATGAAAGTTCAATAAGGAAATAAATTGAAGGTTTCAATTTTACTATCCATGGAGGTTACGTGATTTGCACCTGGCAGATCAAGGATAATGGGAAGGCTTGGAATGTTCAGAGGATATTGACTGGTTGTGATACCTTTGAAAGTTCACATCTTCTTGATAGACAATCTGACACTTTTATTCTAATCTGTCTGAAGATTACCAAATTCCTTTAATCTGCCTTACCATTCGCCGGGAAACTAAATGCTGGGGGGAAAAAAAGCTCTTCGTCCATTTCAATCGTCAATCTAAGATGTGAATCTGAGTATCACCGCTGCTCATTGGCTAGATGTTAGATGTTCAAAGTTGGGGTGTGTGATGCACTGCGACCTGTATAGATCTATTGCGCTTCCCCGTCTGGTATGCTAAGTGGATCAATGGGGTCTCCTTGGCATTGCTGCAGAATCGGCAGTTTCCGTTTGCTTCTATTCCCATTTTCCTGAGATGCTCCCTGAGCCCAAAAGAAGTTAAATTTTCTTCATAAAATTGAGGATCTTTCTGAAGGAGATTATAAGGATTTCCCCGAGGATTCTTTTCTTTCTCCTGAGGATATGCGTTCACTTAAAATATATTCCCCAGTTTCGGCGTCTTCCAAGCAATGATCGGATCAAAGTAAGTTTCAGTTTTTCACGGATATGACGATAGAAAGATGGGGATTTTCCAGTAATTTACGGTCTCCAGATGGAATCAGCGATGGCGTCAACGGTTCCAGTTGGGCTTTTACGGGTTATCTTGACGTATTCGAAATTCGTGCTTTTAAGGACAGATTTCCCTGGCTCCTCATTCGAGAAGAAGACTTTGAGGTACGAGGTTGGAGGTTTTACCATCGGAGTAACTGACCGGTCTTGAAAAAAAACACTTGTTAGATAGCAACACCATCAAAGGCTATTCTTACAAGCTCTTCGACAAAAAATATGAGCAATGTCATAGATGTGACGCTAGAATCGTGAACCGCCGACGTGCGAAGGTATAAAAGATGCACAGACTTTTGAAAGATTGTCCCCCTCTGGTGTTGGCTTCGTCGACTTGCCTAAAATCTTTCTTGGCAACAAAGGTCCCGGCGATGTTTTCATCGATCTTTATGCAGAAGCATGGATGTTCCATTGTTATCCTGCATATTAGGATGAGTTTTGCAGGGATAGGTGGCCTTGAAATCGATAAAAAGCTGGTTTGAAACCTCTAAGTTTTATTTAGTCGATGGTGGACTTTCCTTTTCTGAAGTAATTTGGCTTCTGGACAGCTTGCTTTAAACTCTCAGACAATACAGCAGATAACATTTTGTAGAAAATGTTGAGGTGACCGATAGCCCTCTTGTTAGCGCAGCTTAGGTTTTCTTTCTTGAAGACTCTTTGACACCTTACTTACTTACTTAAATGCCATCCAAGCCGTGCAGGGTCTCTGCCTGAGACACGTCACGCTGTTTTCAGTACTCCAGACCAACCGCTCTGCAATCCGCGATGCCTTAGTCTTTAAAACAGAGGTTCAGTCTTCCTCGTCATCTCAAACCTAGGGGCTGTGATGTGAAGATTCTCTTAGCTGGAGCATTACTGTCCATTCGTTCGATGTGGCTGAGCCACTGTAGTCAACGTGTTTTGGCTTTTCGGACTACATCCACAGCTTGGTACGGATCATAGAGTTTTTGCAAGAATTTTCCGTTTTAACTACAAATTCGAAATTGGTGCGGGTTTATGCTTCAGTGGACCAACCCAAAAAAGGCTTGAAAAGCAAAGGCCAACCTAATTTTGGAGGTCAGAAAAGTGTCACCACACTTAGACAAAAAAAAAAACGTAAGGAGATTCTCCTAAATTGTGCAGTGGTCAGCTCTCGATACAATACATTTGGATGAATAAAATATTACAACTCACTTAACCATGCATTTAGTGTAGGTACACGTTCTCCTGAGATATGTCGTCCCTGAATACTAAATCTTCTTTTGAAAATCAGTTTTTCTTTCTCCTCCCACGGCAGCGACTTTCTTATCGGCCTGTCTGAAAAAGCACCACCTAAAGCCCTCTAGATACGCATACATCAACTCTACCGCAAGGGTTGGGGCAGAAAAGTGGTCCAATTTCACACAGATCCCAGTGTCACAAAGATTTACCTGTGTCTCCTACGAATCTAGTGACCACCTTACACTTTCACCGCCCTTTTTTTTGAATCTTTAATGCTTCCATCTTCCACTGTGCCAGGGATGTACAAACTCAAGGCTAAAGCCATCACCCATCCCCCGACCCGATGGGGGTGGGATAACACTCCAGCTTATCGATTCATGATTTTAATTGTGAGACAATTTCTTGCGGTGAACATTTTTATTGCGGGTTATTTAGATAAATTGCGCATTATTATCGCACTCGAATTACCTGCGGAATAAATGATTTCCATTGTGTGTGGCACTCAGCATCGTTCTCGCTCCTCCTTGGCATTCCTGGGGGTGCAATGAAATTGAGAAATTATTGCCGCCATCGAAGGCAGGCGCTCCGCAGCAGCAGCCAGCCTGGTTGCTGTTTGCTGGCTGCTCATCTCTGTCCCTTTGTGCGGGCGCTACACATGGGCGCAATCTACTAATTAGAACTAAGCAATAACTCACAATCTCGACCGACATAAATTTGCGGGACTACCTACAATTTGTGCAATAATTGTTTTTTTTTTTTTTTTTTTTTTTTTTCATGAATATGATAGTTGGTATGAAAAATTAGTGTTCACTGTACTTACTACATGGGTAACTCTCTGTGGACAGAGAAAAATGCTCGGCACTCGGACTGTGGCCGTGATTTTGGATACCATGTCCCATGGGCGATATTAATTGTAATTCATTGTTCGGGAAGAGTACAGAAATAATAAAGGTGCTGCCAAGCCACTAATAAATGTCCAGATATGTATTGCTGGGACAGTAGGACATAGATTTAGCTGGTATCTTGTCCAGGTGCTGCTATCCTACTGCTCTTTGCATTTTAGTCGTTAAGAAATCTTTTCATTGGTTGAATAGAGGTATATGTATGTATGTACATACATGTGGGAATACTTTCATGGTATTTCGAGGTTGCAGAAGGATTCTATTTCAGCAATTCGATGAACAATTGGCATTCCGTAGAGGTGACCATGCACAGGAAGGTCCATTCCTGGACCGTTTCATCGCATGACGATTCTCACACCACATGTACTTAAGTGTGATCAACCTAAAAATTTGCAGTACATATTCCAGCAGGTTATGATCCCGCCACCTACCGACGCATAGCTGGACTTCATAAGTATATTCTGGGAACTCGAGCTGCAAAGTAAGAACATAATCGCGGGATCATACACCGTCGCTAAATGGCAGAACCCAACTCAGCAATTGACAATCTATGCTGGTGGTTACAGTGGCCTTTTAGCCATGAGCCAAATACTGAGAGAAACACACAAGTGAAGGCAACAATGGGTAGGTGCAACAGAATTTAGGCAAGAAAAAAATTATTACATTAGACAATAGTTTTGTGATGACTGATTCTTTGGAGATGTGATTCTCGCCAAGCCCAAGCAAGCGCCTGAGAATCGACGAGTAGTTAGAAACTAAAGAGGATTGGATTAGGTTAGTGTAGAAGTGTGGAAAATAAAGGCAAAATGTTTGTTGAACTCTTCCAAATAAGGAAAAGTGATCTAAATAAGCGGCAATGGACATGTTAGGGAGATTTGTGACCCATCGTGCGAGCATTTCAGGAGAATCAGAACAGAAATATGAGGTGATGTTCTGAAGCTCTGCCAGATAAAGACAGTACCGAACTAAACAGGAAGCAGCTTGAAACATGACAAAAAGACTCAAAAACCAAACCAATGTGATGCGTGATATGGTGGACACATTTATATGTATTCACATCTAAGAGAACACAACTTTTCACAGATTTTCCCAAACCAACTTCTTTATATCCGCGCTGAATGCCAGTTGGCTAGTATCTCAATTGGAACTTCGGTTATACACTCCAGAATATTCAGAACGTTAACAAGAAGTACGCAGTTGAACAACTAGCAGAGGCCCTCCAAGAAGTGCGATGGGATTGGTCAGAAAAAAAGGAGGAAAACTGTGACGTCGACTATAAAGATTGCTACAGAGACCAGAAGCAACGCTTCGACAATATGACTTAAGCTTCCGATATGTAACCGAACGTCTTTTGACAATTTGTATCAAATCTTAAAATACTGACGTCTGTCTGATTTACGCTTATGCTGCCACAGAAGAAAAGGACGACTTTTCTACAAACCTGGAGAAATCTCCTAAGCATGATAAACACAATCAAAAGAAAGGAATGAATCTTTTACAGGACAGTTGGTAAGCACAACCTCCACAACAGTTTCTTGATCATCAAACTGTCAAACAAATTAATTACATTACGATCGACGCAAGGCACGCCTTAAATATTCTGTCGGAGGCATAACAAAGAAGATAAAACGTCGACAGGCTTTCAGAAGCTTCCCCTAACTAGTATCCCAAAATCTGTACTATACTACACCATCAATCACACAGTGCCTTAAGCCAGAGTAGCAATGCTGCCATCAGAAACGCGCCAACCCAAATCTTGAAATTCACACGATCGCGATCGCGACGACGAAACCCCTTATTTGACGAAGAATGCCAGCAAGCAAAACAAGAGCCACATAAAAAAATCGCTGCAAAGAAGGACAGGCTGCTTTTTTAAGCAAAAAGTTCTTCGTGAGGTATTCGGTCCCGATGGCATTGAAGGGCTTCGAAGGATAAGATTCCAGGTGAATATCGTAATCGATTGATCATCAAAAAGCTACGCATTGAACGTTCGAAATAGCTACGATTTGTAACGTCTAAGTAAAAGTAGACCTCAGCCCACCTGAAGTGTACAAGTAGAGGAAGCTATCTAAGAACGAGGCTACCTGGACAACCTTGTTGGTTGAGACCAAACTTCACCCCGAACGGTAGCGCCGCCTAAGAAAGTTACACTGCTTGGTAAGCTGACATAAGTCTAAGTAAATCTACCAAAACAATGCCATACAAAGGCGACTTCGAAAACGACTACCCCTTCCAGATTCCCCATATTCAAACCTTTCCATAAATCTGTTTGCGAAATATCCAATATCACAACCCAGTCGCCATTCTTGCAGCCAACTTTTTGACACTAAATATTAAGCAGTAATTACACCAGCCATCTGAACTTTTTCCCGAAATTGCATCCTTTAATGCTATTACCATAAATTACTTACCGCGGTTGTTTAATTTTAGTGCAAATTAGTGCTCATTCACATCTTCTACATCCATGGCTGTGGATGCACCTGAAGGATACATTTTGCCATGGCACAAGCAGCATACTGAACGTTCACCTAATGCCAGCCACAAATGCAACCGCCAAAGGAAAGTATCTATAAGCTCATTTAATACCACGCCGCTTCCAATCACGAGCGAAAAAATTAATTTTTAATTTCACAACTTCATTGCTATGTCGGACACGTATCGACATTAAGCTGCAACCAGAAAAGCAGCGAAAAAGGAAAAACCGAGCATTTAGAGCAGAGTAGGGCGAGGAGCTATTCAATAATTCTGTAGCCCACCGACGACGACCACCACTTGCAGTTTGCAGTGTTTTAAAGAATAGCTCCCCGTCTCTCTCTCTCTCTCTCTTTCTCTCGTTCGTTTGGGAATGTCAGTTTTGCCATGATTTAATTAAATCTTTTTGACAGGTAAATTAAGTCTTACAATGCGGCCACAATTGGCTTCATTACTCATTCATCTTCCATTATTATCCAATTGACAGGTTAATTAGGGAATCGTGTCCTTTTTTCGGACTCCTCCGAGGCACCTTTGGTTTCAGTCCCAGGAACAGATGACATTGGAGACATCCGGTGGTTTCGGGGGGTTTTTATGGAGGGCATTTGTTCCAGTATAGACTGGTTCGATGGTGTCTCAATCGATATGGCCTTATCTGGCGCACAGCTTTCGCTCAACGACGACGACGACAAACGACATCACCTGAATCGATTTGATGGCGGGTGGGCGGGGGATATAATCAGTCCCACTCCCTCATCCGGCCGCGTCCGGAAAGGCATCAGTTACGCTGACTTTATTGTGTCAAGTTGATTAATGGCTGTACGTACTATTTACGTGCAATTCGAGTGGCGGCGGCGGAATAAGAAATGTTCTCCATATTCCTGTTCGGATGCTAGATGGCATTCCATCGTCGTCAGCATCCGTTGGCGGCGCGCGGTGGCCAATCCATCCGACGTCTGAAAGCCAACCTCATCGCAATGTCTGGCAACATTTATCCTCGAATTATCATCGTTCCACGGTCGTCGGCAGGAGGAGTTAGGTAAAAAGATGTAGAATTCCAGTGTAGGCGGTGAGCGAATAGAAAAATGGGATTCCATTCAGATTACCATGGAGTTGTTCGTCATGCCATCCTTTGTCGTAGATGGGTCTTGGCTACGATACTGATACCTCTCTTTGCTTTTTTTTCATTTATTCCGAGTCGATTGCTATTTCCTAGTAAAACATTCAAGGACATAGTGGCGGAATGAGGGCGATTTTATTTGCTTTGGTTTGTCATCGGGTTTCAAGGATTCTTCAAGTTCTTTAAAAACGGCGTTGATTCGATGGAGGATGATGCTTTTGCCGTGCTTCGTGGCATTAATAATGAATATTATCTGCTTTGGTGGTGGTATAGCTTGACTTTAAACACTTTATTCGCGTTGCACTTAGTGACTGAAGATTTTGTCCCTTATCTCGGGATTTGAGGAAGAACAAAGCGTATAGTTCGTGCTTCACAAATAAACGGAGCGCACTTTTTCGTGTGTAAATTTAGAGGAATGAAAAGTCCTAGAGTACACTTTGAACCTTCCTTCTTGAGGTGTTCGAGAGAAAATAATGAATTCCTTCGCTGCCAGTCGACAAAAGGCACAAATATACGATTTCGTACCAACGACTAAGGTGGCTGGGTCATGAAGAGAGGATGGACACAAATGCCCCGGCCCGGAAAATCTTCAAATCCACACTGGAGGTATGGTGTAGTAGAATGCTGACTCATCGAGAAGGAAGTCTAATCACCGAGACTTGGGAAATTGTAGATGTCACTTGTGTATCTAAACTCAATAATTTCAACGCACTGAACGATTGAAAAAGAATCTTCCATGTAAAAATGTAAGTAAGATACTGAAGATATGTCAAATCAAACGCTCACAAATGTTGGCAGCCACAAAATGCCAGCCCTTCAAAACCTGCAGGCACTTGTAACTTCAACCCTTCATGAGAAACTACAGGGTTTTTCAATAAGAGCGCTACAAAAGTTTTTTTAAATAAAACAAAAACGGTTTTGGATACCAATGAAATTCTTTATTTCTGTGAAAGTACGTTCGACGCCATTATGTATGGAACTCGATTTCTTTTGCATGGCCACCACGGGCACTCTTGCAGAAGTCCAGACGCTGAACCCAATTTTCGACGGTTTTCAAGCATAAATCGGCCGATACTGCTGCAATTTCACGTTCGATATTCGTACGAAGTTCATCAATCGTCGCTGGCTTGTGGCATAGACCATAGACTTGACGTAGCCCCACAGGAAATAGTCTAACGGCGTCAAATCGCACGACCGAGGCGGCCAAGCGACTGGACCATTTCGTGAGATAACACGTTCTCCAAACTTGGTTTCCAATAAATTGATTGTGACATTCGCTGTGTGGCTTGTCCTTTTGGAACCACATGTCCTCCAAGTCCATATCATCCAATTGGGGCCAAAAATATTCGGTTATCATTGAACGGTAGCGATCCCCATTCACAGTAACGTGCCGGTCTTGATCATCACGGAAGAAGTACGGCCAAATGACGCCGCCGGCCCACAAACCACACCAAACCGTAATTTTTTCGGGATGCAATGATGACTCATGGAGTACGTGTGGATTGCTGCCTGACCAATACCGCATATTTTGTTTATTGACGAAGCCATCCAGCCAGAAATGAGCCTCATCGCTGAAGATGATTTTTCGATGAAAATCCGAATCATTTTCAAGTTGTTGCTCAGCCCAATTCATGAACATACGACGCTTCTGGTGGTCAAGCGGCTTCAGTTCTTGCATCAATTTAATCTTGTAAGGATGTAGGCCAAGATCTTTTCGCAAAATTCGCCACAACGACGTCACAGAGATGCCCAACGCTTGAGAACGACGTGTGAGAGACACATTTGGGCTTTCTGCAACTGAAGCCTCAGCGGCAGCAATATTCTCGACACTACGGGCACTTCTTTGTCTCACTGGCACGGGAACATTTTGTACTGTGCCTGTGGATTCAAATTTTTCCACAAGACGCTCAATTGTTGATCTGCTAGGACGATTATGACGACCATAACTTGGACGTAGCGCTCTTAACGTTGAGGCCACTGACTCCGAATTTCGGTAGTAAATTTTAATAATTTCGACTCGTTGTTGGCTCGTATATCTTTCCATCATGAAATGGCAAACCTTACTGAAGAGAAATGTCAAAAACCCGCAAGAAAAATATGGCGTCGTTGGCTGTCCCTGTCGCTCTACTTTTGTAGCGTCCCTATTGAAAAACCCTTAACAATCAGCACTTGACTTAGTACCTTTTAGTAGCTCTACCGGCCCAATTCATGCTTTAAATGGCAAATAGTTTGCTGATCTATCTCCACCTATGTACATATATTTGAGGAAAAAAAAAATAAACCCGAATTCGTTTGAATTACTCAAAACCATGTCAGCATCATTATTCCACTCAGTCCACAGTGTCCATGTTAGCCCCCTGCTCATTTTCAGCTGCAATCGTAAACGATGTTTTACTTAAATAAACAGCGAAAAAAAAATATCCGAATGACAATAACTGCGGTAAGCAACGAGCATACAAACAAACAAAAGGGAGCGACGGCAAAAAAAAAAAAACACATCCATCCAAAAGTCTGTCCTTCTGCAACACTATTCCAATATTTGGTCACATCAACGCCATCTGCAATTCGAAATTTATTTTCACCGGATTTCAATATGCATGGCCTTTCCTCTCGCCACATCCATGCTCATCGTCCCATAAATCGAATCCTGGCAATGTTTGCCATCGGATTTTTATCCCTGGACCGACAACGACGACGAAAAAAAAGGCGAACAGGAGGAATGTACGAAGGACGACCAACGAAACCAAAAAATCAAAAAAAAAATATAAACAGAAAATGTTATCCTCGTCGTAATTATTATTTTTCGCCATCTTCCTGCGAATTTCAGGCAAAATGAAATCCGCATACCAAATCAACAGAAATATCCCAATCACAATGCGCATCCATTCAGTTATGCACGGGCACACTGTTGTATGTACAACGTATCCTTATCCCGGTCTCAGGGATAATTAATTGTTTTGTGCACGAATTGAAAGCTCCCAATAAAAATGTTTGCCATTCGAATATTTTTACATGCACAACGCGATGGGAGCCATGAGTTACCAATAAAATAAATTCACAGACATTTAGATCTGCGGATGATTGCTGTGCATGGTGCAAGATGAAACAGAGATTTTTGCACAAACAATTCAGCGAACAGCGAACGATCAAGTTTAGATTTGGCTGCGTTGACTTTAGCAAACGTCGTTTGATATTTCAAAGGTATCCTGGACATAAACCTCGATGAGTCTTAAAACTTGTTTCAATCCACGCTTTGAATGATGTGACGATGGATAAGGTCTTCAGCGATTCCCCTCAACACGGTGGAAGGAAGAGAAATATTTTCGATCCAAACAGCATTTTGGCTGAAATCAGTCTCGGTGTCAACCCCAGAAAGACGGAACAAGTCCTCTTCACCAGGAAGTACAAAATTCCTTCAACAGATCCTCCTTCTCTGTGCTTTGCTAACAAAGCCTGTGCTATGCTAGCAAGGTCTCATTCTGGACAGTAAATTAAATTAAAAAAAGCCACTGCAGCGCTATACTGCTGCAAATAAGCCATTGGTAAGAAGTGGGGACTGCAACCTCGTCTGGTGGACCGTCTTAACCAGAGCCTTACACCGTAATCTATTGGAGAATGTGCAAAGATCAGCATGCATATGCATTAGCAGAGCACTAAGAACCACCCCATCTGCACCTGCATCTACTTCCTCTAGATATTTTTGGCAAAACAGTCAGCTGCTAGTGCAGCCATCAGACTGAAAGCCGCCTCCCAATAGTCAAACAACCATATTGGCCACTCCTCGATCTTAGATCCCCTGACTTTTATTCCGGCAAACACCGCCTACACACCGTCCAAGTTGAATTTCAACCTCAACTTCCGGACTTCCATTTCTTCCCAAGAGAAGTGGGAGAGTATTGACGCCAAAGACGATCACTCCGTTTATCTCTATACCGACTTAGTGGGAGGTGGCGTTTTCTTCGATATGCTTAACCTGAGAATCCCCTTCCATCTACCTGACCACTGGAGCGTTTTTCAGGCGGAAATTATGGTGATCAACGAAGTCTTATCCTGGCTGTGATATTCTTCAAGGACATTACAATCACCACCGATAGTCAGGCTACAATAAAATCTCTGAAATCAGTAACATGTACATATATAGCTGTCTCTTACGGATATGGCACAACATTTTAACATTCAGCTGTGCTAGGTACCCGGTCATAGGGACACTCCAGGGAACTGTAAGGCCAATGAACTTGCCAAACGTGAAACTACTTCGAATTTCATGCCGGGACTGAGGAATCTGGAATGGTACCACATGCCATACTTCCAGAGAAATCTGGCCTACACTAAATCTCACTCAATCTACATAGAAATGTCATCTAGCTGAAAAGGTCGCTCTTAGCACCGTCATTTGGTGTTCTTACCGCCGGCCGTACCTACCTACCTTCCAAGTACTTGCACTATAGCAGCATGGCGGCTGATGTAAGACTGAGGGAAAAACGATTGTGGTGACTAACTCATCTTATACCAATGGAAGACTACAAAGTGCAAATATGACTCCGATGCTGGCATTAGGAGATTAACCGTCAAAGCTCCTGACAGAAATGACTGGGAAAACCAAAAGGTTATCAGCAAAAGGTAACTGGCCTTCTAAACTCGTTTTTTTTATAATCTACTCGTGCTTCAAAGGGTTGTGAATTCCCTTATAATGTTTTCACACAGCACACAGGGTTGTGCAGACACAGCACACAGGGTTGTCCAGACTAGCTGGGGACATTTGTGGTGTTTGTCATTGCTATAACTACAGCTTCTAAAATTGATTCAGTTCGAAATATTTAAGGGAAGATAGAAAAATTTAAACAAACGAGAGAGTGTCGAGAGAGGCTTATCTAAGAGATGGGTGATAGAGAGGTAGCCAGAGGACTGCAATGACAGCTGAAAAAAACAAGATCTGATAGCAAGTATTCCAAAGTATCCGCAACTCAATAAAACCGTTCAACGAAGTATAATCCAAGCGAAATTTGCCATCTACCCTTAACCTAAACCAACACCTTTTCATCGGATTCAAAAGAAGTCCAGAAAGTCCAAAGGCATCGTGTGCATATAACCTGCGCATCCTTCTGCTAAGTGATGATACTATCTCCAGTGGTCGTGCTTATACATGAGCTTGGAATCACTTGGCTGACGCTACTAGCTTACAGGACTAGTGGAAACAAAGGGAGAGATAAATAGCCACTTCTTCGAAGAGCAGGTGTTGACAACTTTCTAAGAACATATCCATTTTCAGTTCGAACCAAACTAGTATTTATGGTTTCCATTTCCGGACAATAATCACTTCAACTTAACCAAACGAATAAATCTCAATCGGAAACAACTGAACGCCATTTGTCAGGCACCGAACAACAATTTCACCGTCGGTCGTCGGCAACACAATTCTGTTACGAAAATTATCAAATTTACTGCGAAATAATAACAACATAACTTCATTAGCCAAATGGCATACACCTTCGATAACTGGGAAAACTTAATTCAACAATAACCGTTATTTGCAGTTCGAAACTTTCCCCAGTCAAATGGTGAAACATTTTTTATTAGAAAAGTTAACCCATTTCGTGCACACCGACTGCAGCGTATTTATCTCCGACAAAGCCAAAGAGTAACAAATCATACAATTTCCCCTAAGCCAGATGCGATGGTGGTTGTGGGTGTATGCCAAAGTGCACTTAATAAAGATTAGCTGCGGCTCGTAAATCCTCCTAACTTGCTAAACAAAATCAAACACCCTATGTATGCCATATGCAAAAGAGGCGTTTTAATAACCAATTACAGGAGTATCCCGAGCCCGAGTGACAATCTATCTGGATGAGCTTTTTCTTTTACATGAACTAATGGATACACGCAACCATGGGCTTTATTAATTTTGTCCAACTAAAACTGGGCAAAGGACAGTTTTTTTTATTCACAGTGAACAGTATGCATAAGCCCTCGGGGAGAGGTTTTTTCTTTTATCGGATTATGTCCTTTTATCGTGGAACACATCAGAACTTGTGTTGGACCTTTTAAATCGGTGTATGGCCGGATGTGGTAGGTATGCACCAGTCCTGGAGAGTTGCATTTGCATCAGATGCAGAGCAGGTACTAGAAATTTCATTAACTGCATAAATCCCAACCCGGATGCACTAAGTTGACATGCTGGGATTAATATGCCTACCTTTTGCTAAAATTGATATTGAATATCAGTATCAATATTGAATATCAGCAATTGGGTAGGAAAAGGGTTTAATAAGGTCAGGAGACCTGGGGCCTATCACACAAAACTACAAGTCTACAAATCAAATATACTTGTTGAACTACGCTTGTTTGAAAAGTTTAGATTATTAGTGTGGGTTAAGTTACGTTGGGTGGCTGCCCCCGCTCAGACAGAGACACACTTAGACCAGATTGGCGAATTGTGATACCACGACAAGGGACCAGAGTATGTAACACTGAGTACATCGAGATGGGCAACCGTAACGGTATTAACCCAGAGCTTTTCGGTAGCAATATAAGGCAATGCCATCAGCATATGCCATTGTATTCAATCCTTCCCTATCCAATTAACAGTTCGTTTACTACCGTCAGCCAAAGTAATGGTGATAGTACCCCGTCATGCGGAGTAGGTAAGGTTAGGTTAGGTAGATGGGTTGGCGAGTGGAGAGAAGCCCCAGCGCCACACTCAGGTCAATAAAGACCCATTGTGATGCCCATTAATTGGGGGGGAAGGTACTCCTTTCCCGCGGAGCAGTACCTAAAACACTCTACTATTGCCCCAAGCTTCCGAACCATTTTGAAGCTTTAATGAACCTCCAGATGTCCTTGATGGGTACGTCTCTTAGTTCTTCAGTGTCCTGGAAGAAGTGCCTTCCAAAGGATGCGGTGTACCTCAGTAGGCCGTCCTGCTTATTGAACAGCTCCCCAGCTCAGGTTGAATCAGCCAGCGTTTGGTGTAACACAAAAGAAAATCTTAGAGTTGTTAAAATAGAAATTTCCCTCAACATTTTAACGTTTAGAGCTTCAGGTTCTTAGCTCGCAGCACAGTGTTACTCTCTGCTGGGTTCCTGGTCACAGGGATATAACCGGAAACAAGATGGCCAACGATCTTGCAAGAACAGGGTCTTCAGTGGACAAAAATCGAGCATTGCAATGGATTAAGCCCCCTCTCTGTAATCTCAGAGAACGAGTGGAATGTAGGACCCTGACGACGACCAACAGGAGGTGGAAGACGCTTACCACCTGTGATATATCAAGGAAACTTTGCCCAAAATGCGACAAAGCCAGAACCGATAAGCCTTTAAAATATGACAGGAAGTTGCTATCAATGCTGGTAGGTGCGCTCACCGGCCACAACGTTCTAAGAAACCACACAATAATATTTAAACTCAACTCAACGATGATGTATGTAAAGGCTGCGGTGACGAAGATGTTCAAGTTCACTTCCTATGTCACTTGAGAAATAGAACATTAGAAAGACACTACTACCAGGACATACACAAACTATCTGATGTTCCAATAAACGATCTTTCCAGGTTTCTAAGGACATCGCGATGGCTGGAGACCCAAGTCAATAACGAGCAGTAAGATACAAGGCCGGTAGGAATCAGGATCAACCCCCATGGGCGTCACAATGGCTCCACCTAAGATACCTAACCCAGATATCTAGCCTAACGTTCAATTTACAAGTGTGTCACCGTGGCTCAGTGATTAATGCTTAGAGATCTGCGTGGGTTCAAGCCCCAACCATGTCCACCGAACATTTTTCGCGGCACCAGCTCTTGTCGAGTACCATTTGTCATGAAAAAGCTTCTCAATTCGCTGTTTGGAGTCGGCAATAAATTGTAGGTCCCTTCCATTCGTGCGAAAAATGTAACACGCACAACATTAATGATTCGGAGAAGGTAGGCTCACCTCGAGCTGTCGTGTCAGATATTTATTAATTTATTTTAACAATTGTAGTGAAAATAATGAAGGACAAGAACTTGTTTTACAAGAACTTATAGTTTTGTGTTATAGGCCCTGCAAATTCTACAACTACTTGCTTAGGTTTACCATGTAATGATAAGTTCGTGATCCAGCTCATCCTTGAGTCCAAATCAGATAGACAGGACAAGTGAAAAGAGACCTCTAGAATGCTCATAACCTAATTGCTTTATGATGTCCACAAACACCTCCTTAGCTTCTGACCTGCGTCAGGATTGAGTAAACATATCCTATTACAACATTTTACCCGCCCTTTCCCACTGATGTCAAAATTGATTACACCTCCGCTCGACGCTTATGTCCAACAAAAGAAACATTTAATCAACCATGTCTGCCCTAATAAGCACTCTTGTCCACATATTCCTGTATTCAGAGCTTACGCCATCGGTTTACTTCACATTGCTCGTGCTATGACACACCTGTTTACGATTCTCCCCTCAACAACTATGTAACTCACAGCGCCAATTTGATTAATAGACAACAATTTACTTGTCATCATTATAATCGCGTCCTTCTTCCATCGAACTCAGCACAAAAGGCGGAAATGAATAAGCCCCACACCCACACACACAACAATATCAACAGTATCTCAACCAACTTCAATTGTCACTTCGATGATTTATCGAGCTTTAGCCTGCCTCGCTTGAAATCAATTTGAAAGACTGCTTTGTAGACAAACCATCGCGCGAAATCTCATACTTAATTCACGCGGCAGAATAACAATGCCGGGCCCCCCCACCCGGTACAAAAAATTTAACGCACGCAATTCACAGTGCCGCCACCGCCAGAGCACATATGTGACCTGCCATCGTTTTTCCACTTTTCACGGTCATAAATCAACACGTGATACGAAAATCTAATGAAAAACCGAGTCGCAAATAAAAAGCGAACAACTCGCATAAAACTGACACATATTGAGATTTTTCCACCCTTCTTCCTGTGCCAAGGCCCCCAGCATCACCACCATTGCCCTCCTGTAGGTACTCGCCCAACGCACTTTGTAATATATCATCTCATTCGTGCGAGAAGCTCGCCCATTCCGCGTCATCTCGAGTAAATTACACTCTTCTCAGTCTGTACCTCCACCGGAAAGGGACACGAGACAAAGCATTTAATATGCAGACCCTTAACCGTGTACACTGGCTCTCCCTCTACATAAGAAAGTGCAATAAAAGGACGTCGGTCGGGCCAAAGTATACCCGGACCAGCACTAGGCACCGTTTGCACCGGAACACCCCAAATTTAAAGAAAAACGAATTTATGCACATCTTGGTTGGGAGGAGAAATAAATTTTTTGTCGATTCCGAATAACGGTTTTCACCCATTTTATAATTGAATCACGTACGACATTTTGTATGTGTTCCCCCCCTAGGGATAGCCCATCTCCATATGGGCTGTGGGGTGCTTCCACAAGCATCTTGAGACACAGACACCCTCTAACCGGTGGAGAAATGCAAAATTGGATCTCACGAAATCGCACCCGTTCCAGGCGGCGCGTCTGCGGCGGCAGGATATCCTTTGGAGTTACGACCACCAGCACCCCTCCTCTCCGGCTCAAAGGAAATAAAAGAGTATCGCAATAATATCCGAGATATTTTATCAGCATCATTCACAGGCGAGCTTAATAAATCCGGACTAACAATAATGGAGTGTCCTCGTTTAGTGGTGCGTTCTCTTTACGGGTTTTTGTGGTCGGATGCGCACAGTGCATATTCATTTTACTGTCGCGCTTGTATTGCATTTGCAAGTAATGCATCTTGTGGTTGCCGCAAAGAAAAACAACCCAAACGTGATGCATAGATACTTATTTCCGAAACCGTTTCCAATAAAATTTCAATTGACATATAGGTAAATGGTGAATGCAGATACAAAGTGATCTTATGCCTTGAAATTTACATTTAAATTGTATAAATAGTTTTGTAGGTCAAGAATCTTCGGCAATGGAGTTGGGAAGAGCGATGAAGCGAAAGATTTTCATCTTAAAATAGTGGTAAATGGATCACATTGTGCCAAATAACGTCGATGAAAGATTAAAGAAAAAGCTGACTCAAAGAAGAAAACGACCTAAGTCATTGGTACATGGAAAAACTTTATCTTGCTACACGAAGGTCTCGTCTAGATCAAAACTCGTCCTTCATAAACTGAGGAGAAGGCAGCTTTACTACAACGAATCATTGAATCCTTTATAACTACCTCCACCAAATGGTTCTGCTATACGTAAAACACATAGAGAAAGAGTACGTGCTACATAACCTCTGGCGTTCCACAGGACCTCTACCTCGGACCACTTTAAGTAAGCGACGATCTCTTTGCTTGATTGCAAATAGGAGAAGCTGCGATGAATTGTTGAAGAAAATGTCTTCCAAACATGGTCGACGATCCTGGTTGCATACACATATGTGTTTTTTAATGAAATTTTTAATGAATTTTGTATAGAGATGCAGAATAGTCTTACCACGCTAGTATAGGAACCACAGGTGCAATACGGTCATGGCCGACGGATGCACTGACGGTTAACCTTGACCTTCTACCCCTGGACCTTTGCGTCAGAAAGAAGGCAACCTGTAGTGCGGTTAGACTCTAGATGCTAGATGCTGGACGGCCAGGCTCCATGGCCACTGTAGCATTCTGACTTTACTGCCTCTGGAGACGGTAGCATCTCCCACACACTATATTACCCCCCGCATTATGCTCAGCAAAGACTTCGCCGTGAGTATTCGATCAAGAGCGGAATGAAAATATCGACGCCATTCAGACTTCGCCAGTGTGTTTCAGCCGTGCGCTCAACGACGACACCATCTTCAAACGAAATGTAGCCATCTTCTTCGATAGCCAGGCAGCCATCAAAGCTCTTATCTTCACAACCACCTCATTAAGCGAGGCAAGGGTCGGCCCTTGGCAACTCACTGGCAAGAGAAGTTCTCATGCCATTAGGAGCTAGCAAGGAAAGAATCAACCTACACTACCTTTCAGTAACCAAACACAAATGGAACAACCTTACTAAAGGGTTTTCCAATAGGGACGGGTAGATTTTGACAGTTCATGGAAGCCATGTTGTTATATCTGTTGTTTGTTTTCCCGATTTTTACTTTTCAGACACTGAAGACAAATAATCATTGCAAACTAGAGCAGTTGGAAGCGGATCCTGATTTCAGCAAAAAAATTATCTTAAGCGACGAGGCCCATTTTTGTTTGAACGGGCAAGTCAATAAGCAACCATGCCGAATTTGGGACAATGCCAATCCACACGAGGTCCACCAAGTGACAATGCATCCGCAGAAAGTCACTGTTTGGTATGGATTGTGGGCTGGCGGCATTATCGATTCGTACTTCTTGAAAAACGACGATGGCATTGCAATCACCATCAACGGAGAGCACTACCGATCAATGATAACCAATTTCCTTTGGCGCAAATTGGATGATATGCATGTGAACGACATGTGGTTCCAACAGAATAACGCTACATGCCACAAAGCTGATGCCACAATGGACATTCTGCACGAGCAATTTGGGGGCATGTTTATCTCACGCAGGGGCGACCGAGATCCTGCAATTTGACCCGGTTAGACTTTTTCTTATGGGGTTGCCAATAAGCCGCAAACGACCAGTGCCCTCAAGAAGACTTAGCCAACATACAACCAAAGGACAGCAATCGAACTCCTTAGAAGAACCCGAATAGACATTGCGCACGTAGTTGCCATCTGTACGGGTCACTAGACAGTAGTTGCAGCCAAGTTTAATTAAAATAAATAGCTAGCGCGACAGCTCGGAATGACCCAAGGCATAACTTCTCGCAACCCATCATGTTGTGCGTGTTGTATTGTTTGCACGAATGGAAGGGACCTACAATTTATTGCCGACTCCGAACGGTGAAGTGAGAAGCTTTTTCATGACAGATTATACTCCCGGAGGCTTGTCATTCCCCGACGAGAGGTGGTGCCGCGAAAAATGTTCGGTGTTCCTGGCTGGAGCTCGAACCCACGCCACTTGTTCAGCAGTCCAACGCACTAACCACTGAGCCACGGCGACCATGGCAGCCAAGGTTGGCATCCCTTTTAATTAATACTGCCGTAGCTGCAAATACACAAACGAGAACGAAACCCTAGAATACTTCCTCTGCAAGTGCCCGGCCCAGGCTTAAGCAAGACTCAGGGTATTGGGGAAATCCTTCCTCGATAACCTCAGCGAACTTTCGGAGAAGAAAATTCCTAACATCGTACTCTTCCTTAACTCCACAGGTTGGATTTAAGACCAACAGTCACAAACCGGTCACGAGAACTGTGGTAACAAAACGATGCATTTCAGCACTATTTGAGTATCGGGCGCTGTTTGCCTGATACAACCAATTAAACCAACCAACGCTTTGATATCTCGGCCTCGAATTCGGAGATTGATCGCGTTTCACTGGCATAAGGGAGTCATACTGCGTTTAATCACGCGATCCTGCAGGCCATGATATGGGAATTTTTGCCGCAACAAATTAATGGCCTCTCACGCAGTGTGATAGATCGCGGTTTTATGCTCGAACCATTAATCGTCGGTACATTTCTCGCACAAAACAGTAGCTCTACCTTTAAGGACTTCCAAGTTGCTTCCAATATGGTTAGAACTACTTCTCCTCCTGCTCTTTCTTGCCTCTATGTCGAAGAAAAATGCATTATGGTTCGAATCACCACCATTAGCACGTCAGACATATAAAGAAAGGACGCAGTTCAAGTGGAAGCAACGTTATGGAAACATATCCCCGCACAAAACTAATAACTTTTCCAGGGATAACTTTTTGAACTTTTTAACGGCACAACGTGAAATTTTCTTGCATTCAAATTTAAATCGTGATGACAATTATTATTTCCGATGTGGTTGTTGGAACTTTTCTACACTAAAACAGCCCGTGTCGCGTCGGCCCGTCAAGCCGACGAGCACTGTGAATCCAATTCCGTTCTTGAGTTTTTTTTTTTTTTTTTTAAAGACGCCAAAAACTCTCGCAAGTCGCAAGTTCGTGCAAGGGTAACTTGACATGCACACACAGGAGGTAATTTTCGCGTTTGGAAGCGTTTTGATGATGAAAGTGCATCCGGCAGGTCGACATACGTAGTTATAGACGGCGTTTTCATAATTCATTTTCCAGCAGACGGCATTTTGTAATTTGCGGCAATTTTCCTAAAACGAACTGCCGACAAATGCCTGCGGCTTTTCAGTTTTTTTTTCTATTTTTTTTCAACTTCTTATGCATTTCTACTTGAGCTTTGTCTTGGTCGTGGCGTTGGGGGAAGATTCTGGAGTTTCGCTGTTGAACTTGGCAGAGGAGGGGATAACTTTCTTGATTGACATTTAGAGGTTTGTTTGGTTTATGTTTGGAGGGTTGAATTGGTTGGTTTTATTCTTACTGCACACACACATCTAGAAGAGAGTTACAAGTTTAGGAATATCTTTTCTGGAACAGTAATGCATTGAGTTTCTGATATGATAGAAAATCCTGAAACACATTCTTCTTCTCAGATCCTGTCAATTATGCATGCGTGTGCTATTGTGGGATAAACATACATACATATTTGAGTTTTAAGATGAGCTTAAGCTGTGTAATACACCTTTCCGAAGGCTATGTGGTCGATTCGATTGAAACCTCGTTAGTCGACCAATTGACAGATTTTATGGAAATGGATAATTTCTTGCAAAAAAAAGAACAACCAGCAAGCGGAGAGTAGATGTTTGTGGAACATTCAAGGAGTGTACGAAGGATATCTCTGAAATGTGCAAAGTAAGCTTTCCGTCTCTTGTCTCCTGAAGACCAATTTTTGTCTAAGGCCCCTGCCACGCAATGAGCGGCAAGCGGCAAAGCGGCAGAGCGGCAAAATTAAAACTTATGAAATCGTATGGTTGTGGCCACGTAGTAGTTGAGTACCGCTCAACGCGTTATTTCTGAGCATATTTTCTGCCACTCTGCCGCTCTCCGCTGTGCCACTCATTGCGTGGCAGGGGCCTAAGATAGCAATAGGTTTCCTGGAATCAGTTTCCATTTACTTTAAGTCATAACAAATTAAATCTCAAAAACGATGCCCAGTACTTTATCGACATTGGTAAAGCATGTGCGACATTGCACGAGAACATTGCAACTCAACTTTTTTTTTTTAAATGCTTTCCTTCGGCGTTATATGGAAAATTTCAGAACAACAGGCCCAACAAAGTAGTTCCGACTGCTCCGACGACAACTCCATTGGTTTCTCCTGAAACGTCCAGCTACGCTCAAGCCGATATAGACTGTGTCTAGAACATCTCCGAAATTTTAATCTCCAGTTCAATCATCTTCCTACCGTCCGAAACTTCCCCTAAGCTAATTGAGCGTTTTGAAATAGCGTGGGCCCAATCCGAATGGACCAGTAGGCTCAGCAATACTGGCACCCCACCCTCTTTGCGATGAAATGCCAAGATGGCCATACCACAGGGAAAAGGAGAAGAAGGGAGAAGGGGTTAGTGGGTAAAAATCCCACACTGGGACTGAATACGGGCTTGGTTTCGTCTTTTGAAGATAAGAATCTCCCAAAAATGGCTCAGCAAGCTTGGATTAAATCCTATCTGGACAAACATCAGTAAACCCATCAACGCCACTTCCGAGGTTCCGCAATGTAGTCATCTAGGTCCTTTGATTTTTGTCCTAACATTAAACGACGTAGATCATATCCTGAAAGACTCAGATCTATCTATATACGCGGATTACATGAACATTTTCAGAAGGATATCATTCCCAATAGATTCTTGCTCAGTTCAACACGATCTTAATAAGTTCTCTCTTTGGTGCAGAAAAAATTAATTAGAGCTCAGTATCAGCAAATGTTAAGCCATTATCTTCTCCCGTAAACACCTCTTCCCCCAAGTCTTATTACTTTTAAGATGAGTTGCTGCTTTTTGAATACGCTAGTCAAGTTTGATGTCAATATCATGCTATACATTCTCAGAGAAATGAAGCTGTCCAGTGTAGGTCATCCGTTTCGCCCTGCGTGGTCTCTCCTGAACTGACATCTTTAATTCAACCCCGTATGAAGACAGACCGAAATTAATTAACCTGCAATCCCTTAAGAAGCGTGGTGATGTTACCGATGTACTTTTTGTCCACCAGTTGTTAGCCGGCACCATCGACTCCTCCGCACTACTACAGATCATTTAATCTCCCTCAACACAAATCCTCTTAACCTCAGGTCCATACCTGTCTTTCGTCTCGCTGCCCATTGCACCAATTATGACCAAAACGAGGCAATGTCGAAAGTGTTGCGAAAAAGCCAATATCGCGTAAAATATATATTTTTGACTTCCATTCCAACAAATTCACCATCAGAAGTTTGCTCCAGGACTCCCTGATCCCTCACTTCTATAACTAAAAACCTCTCCCCCCTTAGTTTAAGTTTCAGTGTTAAGTTTGAGCTTTAAGTTCCGCTTGCATAAAGCTTAAATAACCAATCAAAACCAGCACTCTCATTCGACAAACTTACAAGAATGTGCAAGAAAAAGACGAAAAGGAAAAAAATATTTGCAATGAGCAAAGTGAGATTACAAGGATTCAAGCAGTAAGGAGATTATAGCAAAACTATTACGAGCATGATCACAATTTCCACAAAGCGATTCCCAACGCGCGCAAAAACAAAAGCGAACCCAAAATGCCAACGAATAAATCCTGCGAAGACATCCCCATTTAAAGTTCGGATTAACAAACAGAAATGCCACTGGTCGGTCTTGCAGCGTCCATGGCCAGATTTTTGTTTAATTCCAGGATATTTACACAAACGGAGGGGCTTCGAAGAAAAATTCATTGCCAATACATTGTTTGAATGCGACAGAGGAAATCCCTTTGTGAGATTGCGTCGTCGACGCTACTGTTCCACTGACGTGCATGCTTATATCTGGCTAAAAAGAAAAAAAAACAATATAAAATGGATATCCCCAATAAAGAAGGATGCACCAGGACATACAAATAAATACACACTACATTCCTTCAGGCATTCGTTTTAATTTGCAGAATGTGGCTAACGAGAGAGGGACCGAGTTGGTTGATTGCGCATTTTCGCCAGCACGAAACAATTTATGTTTCCGATATTTTTATTGGACAAAGGAGCGGAGAAGCTATTCGAATTATGTGGGGAGGTCGCTAAATAACCATGAATGTAAAAGCGGATAAATTCCTTACGAAATACACACAGAGGACAAAAGCGAGCAAGGAGCTGCCTATTCACTTTTTTCCCGGTGAAGTAATGTTGGTTAATCCTTGCAGTGGCTTGGAAGGATTTTAAACGTAATCGGAAAATCCTGTTGTCATCGATTTCGACTTCCCTGTGGTTGTAACTCACTATTGCAGCGCTTCAGTGATAAACCGGACTGGTTGAGTCAATCAACAACCAAGATTTCATATTATTCGCTCTTCTTCCTGGCCCGTCACCATTGACAATTGATGAAATTCACTGCGTCACAAAGTAACTACTTATTCGTTTACTTCACAGACGAATTTTAAATTAAATTTCGACTCGTTTCCAGGGATCCATATTGGGTGACTCCCTTGTTTTAATTCACTTTGAATCATATCAACAACTACCCACCTGGCTGGTTATAGATCTTGAAAACCTTCAAAATTTACAAAGTAAGCTCCTTCAACATTCGCTCAGCGAACACATCACATGGGAATCTCATTAAGTTCCTTTGTGCCGCTGCACACTTGGATCACCGATTAAGACTTCTTAACGCCCCAGTTGTGACATTTTCACCCTCATGGTGCGGGCTTAACGACGAGAACACCGTGTTATTATCATGTTACACGCTACACAGTGTCTGCACAGTAACGCAAATGAAATCCATTGAAAAATTCATAACCCATTTATTGCTCTTCAATGGATAACATACCCCCAATCGGAAGCAGAACTTATGACAACTTGCGCCCGTCCTGCCTGTCACAGGCAACACATACAATAACTGCTACGACTGCGACGATGGCTCCAACGACAGTGGCAGTTATCGTCGACATCAACACCTACCCCAGCATTTCTAAACCCAATAATTTATTCATTTCGACAACAAAGAGCATAACGTAAACACTTCCAAGCCACCAGCGTGTGTGTATTCTCATTCCAGCAGCCGTTGAGGTGCAAGTGAAAATTCAAAGCCTGGATATAGTAGTCTACTCAATGCTGATGCATCGGGCTAATAGATGGAACGTTGCACGCCCATTTCACATCGCAGATAGATTGGGGAAGTGAAAGGATGTACCAACGTTCACTGGCGCAGGAAGTAGTCTCACAAGTGAGCGGGCTACCGAACTAATGCCATTTAAAATGACACAGAAAATATTTGACTTCGCATTCAATGGCGGAACCTTATACGCGCGCACTCAAATGGAAAGGAAGACGAACACTATCCACGCCGTCACTCCGGTTGAATGCAGTGTGTTCCCCCTCAGCTGTACGCCGCTGAGCCTAATGCAATACACAAAGGACAGCAGTGCTCACTGTGATGATGATTCCACCACTACTGCTGGCAATGGCATTTCAATTCAATTGCGAATCTGCTGCATCCCTGGTATCCACCATCCACACGGTGGAATGCGTGGAGTCAGTGCTTCTGTTCTCCTAATGAATTTATTACAATTATAACATTAGCGAGTTAGGATTTTTGACAGCTTCTCACATACGGAACACCAGGCCACAGATAGCGTGGGTGGATGGAGGACGACATCAGTATTCGTTCTGCTCCACTCTCGAAGCGTAATCAAGTCATGCGAACATTTCCACACTATTGCCATAATTATTTCTCTTTATAGTCGTCACTCTGAGGGGATGATGCACAGACGAATAGGCGCTCACACACACACTCACTCACTCACAGGAGTCCTCTGCGAAATATTATGAATAATAGAAGGAAAATTAAGCAGAACTTCCCTGACGCATGTTGGAGTTCACACACACACACACACAGGGACACATCAAAAGTGGGGTGTGCTGCAGGGTAGGCGACATGTTCACCGAAATTAACATCTATGGCGCGGGTTATGAGAGATCCTTTGACTGGTTTCGGGGGCTCGACATGCTGCTGGGACGAAGGTTATAGAATATTAGCCATGAGCTCGGTGTGCTCTTTCACACTAGATACCGCATGCATGGATGGATGATTGGTGGTGGTACTGTCGGTTGGGTACATCTTTCGGGGGGTTGTTGTGTTTGTTGATTAAATTGAGTGCCGAGATGTGGAACCAACGAATGGCTTGGAAATATTTCATCATAATCAAAGTGGATACCAGAGACCCAGACGAATATTTGAGTTTTGTTTTCCTTCTTCTTTTCCTTTTAATTTAACGGTCTCTTTCGTTGGAAGCGAATTTCGCTGGTTTCGAGAATGGATTTCAGGAAGGAGGCTGTGTGCGCGTGTTATGGTTTTGCGGTTATCTCTTGATGACTTTAACGGAAGAGGCTTACGCCAAGGGTTGTCTCAAAAATGTAACACTCGGTGACATATTGTCGGTAGTTTAACGGCGAATAGAGAATCGGGGTAGGGAATGCTTTCTCATGAAATATTTCAAGTCGAATGCTCATTTAAAGTGAACTTTGACTTACTAAAGGCGCTGATCCATAGAATCCCTTCTCTAGGTCGCATCAAGTGATAACTTGGTGGAATACACGCCTGCTTATGACAAGGTAGCCGAACTTTTAACTTTTCTCTATGTCGAGTTGGTTGAAAGTACTATGTGTAACTTGTGTGTGCCAATGACGTATTTGTTGAGTCATCCCTCTCCGACATATTCATTATGTACGTCAATGTCAACGCAGTTCGACGTGTCGGAGAGAACTGATTCTATGGGTCGGGCTTTTTACAAGTGTTTGCAGCTAGCACAATCCTTTGCGAGTTGTCTCCAGTTGAGTTCGACAAGTTGGTTGAGGTTAACCTCAGCTTGCGCGGTCAATTGGGGAAAAGATCGTGCTCTTCTGCGTAGTCCCTCATAGGTGTAATCGAAGATGCTTCTAGCTGTGCAGCTCATGTAATTCGTGGGTTTCTATCAAAAATTTCAAGTGCGCTCGCCTCCGATTTTGACAAAGTCTATGCAGAATTCTCATTGGCAGAATTGATAGCAGAGCCTGTCCCCACGATTTCCTGTAGTACCTCGACGTTATAGGTGGCTATCACAACGTTCTATCCGAGATGTGGCTGTGTTTTTGCGTTCGTAGACTACATAAACTTACTTAAGGTACAGTCCGGGGTCGATCTGAGCCTCAACCAACAAATGTCTCCAGCCAGCTGCCTTCAGTTTCGCACGCCAGGTTGTTTAAGGTCCCCTACCATTTGCGTACGCCACCTGAGTCGCAATCTTCCTCTAATGCGCCGTCCCTCGGGTGTGGATTCGAAGATTTTCCGGACCGAAACATTGGTGTCCATCCGCTTTGCATGATGCAGCCATCTCAGTCGTTGGAGCTTCGCTCTTCTGGCTAAGTCGATGTCACTGTACAGCCCGTACAGTTCGTCGTTGTATCTCCTATCCATTCACCGTCTATGCAAACGGGACCGAAAATCAGCTGAAGAGTTTCTCCCTCGAAACAGCCAAGAACAACCTCATCCGCTTTTAACAAAGTCCATGCCTCTGTACCGTAGATCAGGACTGGGACGATTAAGGTCTTTTAGAGGGTCACTTTAGTGGTTCGAGAGAGGGCTTTGCTACTCAATTGCATTCTTAGTCCAATGGAACAGCGATTGACAAGAGTTATTTTTCGTTTGATCTCAGCGAAGGTGTTATTGTCTGAATTGATTGCGGACCCTAGGCAGACAAAGGCCTTGACTACCTCAAAGTTATAACTGTCTATTGTGACGTTTTGTCCGAGACATCGGTGTTGAGTGTCCTTTCTTGTTGGCAGCATATACTTGGTCTTGCCCTCATTAACTGCTAAACCCATCTTCGTTGGCTCCGTCTCAGTACTCATGCAGGCACCAGTAATATCACGCTGCGTTCTTCCGATTATGTCACTATCTTCAGCGTGTTAGAGTAATTGGACGGTCTTTTGAAAGATTGTGCCTCTGGCGTAAGTTTTGGACTATTTTTTTCAAGACCGATGTTGAAGAAGTCGCATGACAGCGCGTCGCCTTGTATGACATCAAAGGTCAGACAACATTATGCTCTGTTTTATTTTCAATTATAACTGAGTCCCCTTTATCAGCTTCTTCTCGAAGGTGCCGGTGCCGAAGGAGACTTCCTTTGTTCCACAATTACATATGTCAGGCCAATGTTCTGTATCTATTTTAATTTCTGCTGGAGGTTTTTTGAGGACAGTTTCGATTGCAGCCTTTCAACGTTAAACATTCTCACAGTGGTGGTTCTGGTCCCGACAAAATAATCGTTCGAGTCGATGTTTGTGCCTCTGAAAGTTCAAAGGCATTTCAGTAAAGACATTTTTCACTGATCTGACCACTTTAAATTACACAGGACTTAACAAACAAAAGCCTCATCAGGATTGAATTACCACAGCTCAAACGATAAAAAAAACCCACTACGTTCCCCTCGCACCGAAAGGCCTAACCGCAATCCATTCGGAAATGCCATAAGCGAAACCAATCTGTCAATGTAACCATTATTAACAAAGTAAACATAAATAAATAAAATGTAACAAATAAATATATTACACGTTGTTATGAGGAGAAACGCCATTACGCGTGGCGGTCCTTTGAGAGTGCCGCGCTCGCATGCCTTTTGTTGAAACTAATTAACCAAAACCATGTGTCACTCCAGATGACATAATTTAATTCATTAAAAATCGTTTCATTTCCTTTTCCCAAATGGATCCGTTCAGTGCCTGTCTTCCAGTGTCATCGAGAGACAAATACACACATGTACACATGAGTATCTGTTTGTGCCCCTATAATTGCAATTTAAAAAAATTTCTTTTTTTTTTTTTAAGTTTACAGGCCTCCGCGGGCCGACTACACTTATCACATGCATTTTCACACATCGGGTCGTTAAACATCCTGCGCGCGGGCATTACACAGTGGCACGATTCCTGCGAATCCTGTGCCTGTGTCCATTTTATGATAATTTCCAAATTAATTAACTTGGACTTCGGGACGATTTGCATTTTTATTACCAATTTTCTCGGGATCCGACTCTGTCCCTTGCACTGCGTCGTTTGGGGGCCCAGCAGAGGAGAGCACTCAGGGTTTTTGTTTTTATTATTTTTTTTTTTAATTTGCGCATTATTATCAATTTTATATTTAAAAAAAAAAAATTTTTTCCACGGAGCAGGAAACACATTAAAGTCGGCAAAATTAATTACTGTTGACATGAGTTTCAATAATTTAATATAAATAAATAGTTGCACAGTCGTGCGAAATGGACAGAAAGTGGGAAATTATCATTATCGGACTTTAAACAGATAATGCACATATTTTCTGATTTTGCGTGGAGAATGGCTTCTGGGTTTTCTGTGGATGACAGCGTGACGGCAGCCCCAAAACGTTGCTGGCGGAACTGCGACAGGCCTAACAGTTATCCGCGAAACACTTGACAGGCGCAGCTGATAATTTACGGACTTCAAAAATGTTATAAATGACTACGAAGCGAAGCCTTCGATGAATAGTGCTGGGTTTTGGTCGGGAATTAAAATGTATTCTTTTGAGTTTTTGGAATCACAACTTTGACTGCAAAAACAAATTGGAAGAAAATGTTGCATTTTCTGATTCTCCAACTGACTTGGTTGAATCAAACGTGATACGGATAAAGGAACAGGTGCTGGTAAATTCTCCGAAGAACTGAACATACACAGCTCAATCAGACTCCAGTGTCTTTCAGGCGGAGGTCCTGGCTGAAATAAAATCCAAGATAGTTCGACACTGGCGCGAAGGGCTTAAGGTTCTTGGCTCACAGCACAATATTACTCTCTGTTGGGCCACTGGTCACAAGGACATAACCAGAAATGAGATAGCCGACGAATCGACGGATCACAATCGAGCGCTTCAATGGATTAAGTCTGTTATCTCAGAGAGCGAGTGGAATATAAGATCCTGACAACAGTAAACAGTAGGTGGAAGTCGCTTAAACCCTGTGATATGTATATGTATCAAGGAAATTTTAGCTAAAATACAACAGAGCCAACAAACTATTGAAACATGAGAGGAAGTGGCTGTTAATTTTGTAAGGTGCACTCACTGGCCACAACATTCTAAGAAACCACACAATAAAATGTAAACTCAACGATGACATTAAATGTAGGGGCTGCGGTGACGTAGAGGCTCAAGACGATACTCCTCACTTCCTCTGCCATTGCCCAAGACTATATCACTTGAGAAACAGAACATTAGCAAGACACTACTACCACCACATATAAGAACTAACTAATGCTCCACTAGACAATCTTTCCAGGTTTCTAAGGATATCACGCTGGCTGGAGACCCAAATCACCATCAGGCAGTAAGGTAGAAGTTCAGTAGGAACCGTGATCAACCCCCAGATATCTAACCTAATCTACATATGTAAGTGACACTTTTTTCTCTTTTTAAAAGAGCCCTGCGGGCACGACCTTTTTTGAACGCAACCGAATATCTCAAAACTCTGAAAGGAAACAGACTACATCATCCCACTCTTAGAATTCAAAGGTAAATTAGGGTATGAGGGAAGCGTTTATAGTTAAAGCGAACTGGCTGACGACAGACCTATAAAATTGTCTTGTGGGTCTCGGAATACATACATGTGTACAAACCCTTCTTTTTGATTAAATGTTTTCACTTTTTTGAGGGAAGAATGCTTCGTGTGGGTCAGTGATGAGTGCGTTGGACTGCTATGAGGGCCAGCGATGTCCAGCGAACATTTTTCGCGCCACCACCTCTTATCGGGGAATGACAAGTCTCCCGGAGTATAATTTAAAAGAGCTTCTCAATTCTCCATTCGGAGTTGGCAATAAATAGTAGTTTCCTTCCATTCGTGCAAAAAATGTAACACGCACAACTTGAATGGTTGCGAGGAGTTAGACCTTATCTCATCCCGAGCTATCGCGCCAGCTATTTATTTATTTTTT
The DNA here is from genome assembly GCA_917880715.2 of Matsumyia berberina. Taxonomy (NCBI): domain Eukaryota; kingdom Metazoa; phylum Arthropoda; class Insecta; order Diptera; family Syrphidae; genus Matsumyia; species Matsumyia berberina. Next base: position 16,554,743 of record OU862872.1, on the reverse strand, counting down.
TTTTTAATTCTTCATGGCTCGACTAAATCTTCTATATCTTCAGACGAACCAACTCCGGAACTGCTTCTAGCATTACTTCAGGGTGGTCCCACTCGGCGTTGCCTTGAGTCGGACTTGCTGGGCTCATTTTTTTTACCCATCATGTACGGATAATCGTAAGAGCCCCGAGTCCGGTATGGAATTTTGTGTGTGAGGGGCCCCGTTTAATCCGCGTTGTTTTCGATCATCCTTGCTGTCTAGCTTCCGCTGGTTTCTTTGCTCAAGCGTCTTTGGCAGCTTAGTAATCTCCTTGGCTTAAGTCAGAGCCGTTTCCTTCAAAACTTTCTCTTTATCGCCTGAAACGTTGGTTCTGACACTATTCGGTAAGAGCTTGCCACCCGAGAAACTGCTAAGATTAGTGAGGAAACAAGGTTCCCAAGCTGAAATTATAGGAACAAAGGACCCAATTGCTATTCTAAATGATTCGATGACGTTCGTCTGCTAGCCGAAACTACTATCGCTTGTTGGCGAAACCTAAGACTTATGCTTCTTCGGTGACTCGTAGTCTCAATGCATTATTTTGCATCACATTAATTAAGAAAGCACTTACACTTTGCTAAGATTCTTCACCATGAAAGAATAATGTGATCTCTGTTTGTATGGCAGGAGGTATGCTCATGGAGAAGCTCTTGTCGATACTTTAACCGCTTCCAGCAATTTCAGTAAAATTCTGCAAAGGACTTGGAACTTCAAAGAATTTAAGGCAACTGGCCTTGGTGAGGGTACAGTACGAAACATTTCTTGGAACAAAGTCCCTTCATTTGATTTCAAAATTTCTCGATGAAAAAAGCCTACGCACGTTGAAAGGATGTTCGTTGGAACATCTCAGGTAGTCTCTTCCAAGTATACATACAAATCTGAGTATGAGAACGTAGATGGATTAAACCGACGCAAATCATTAGGCTCACGTCGGATGTATTTAATCCTTAAATTTCCCTAAATTAAATAAAAAATCATTTAAAGACATGTGGCCTCTCCCCAAGCGATTTTCCACTTGTATTCAAATTTAAATATGAATTGAAAGAAAAAAAAGAAAAGAAAAAAGTCCTTTCCAGCACGTATTCCGATCGTTGAACCTTTATGGCTGAAATCATCCTCAACGAGTGCTTCCTCTTTTTTTTTCCTTTCACATCTCGGAATAGCTTCTAAGCGCCACATAGCAAAGGAAAACACACGACCTTTTTGCCTTTCGAAGAACAAACTCTGGCTAAACTTCCCCCACTGGCCATTGGCAAATGCAGTTCTAGTTAGTTCGAGAGAAATCCTTGTCCATTCCAATCTCTTTTTTGGAAATTCATTTCCAAATTTGTGAATAGCGCGAGTTGAATCCTGTTTCTCGTTTGCTCCCCCTCTCGATTACTTTATGCACAAAGTTACATGATTCCGTTTGAAATCTGAAATTCATTTCACCCAAAGGACACCAAAGGGATACCGAATTAAAATATTTTTTTTTTAATTCATAGCGCCAAACTAAAGACGACTCCCACTCACTCATCCATTTGCCTTGCTAAAGTGCAGTGCACTTTGGAAAAAGGAAACCCATATTCAACGGTGAAATGGGGAACGACGACGCCAGGATAAAAAAGAGAATTATAACGCCCTCGGTATTCAACTCAACTGCGCCACCAGCACATGTTGGTTATCTTGGCATTTGGATCAAAGTATGGCAGCTAACACCAAGAAACTTCTAAACTATCATACAACGCTCTTTAGATGCCAACAATCAAATGCGTTCGCCCCGCCTCGCCGTCGGACGAAGTTCATCTCGAAGAATTTAACTTCGACGGCGACTTCTTGATAGAGACAGATCCGTTCAGGGCATAAGGAAGATGATAACCATTGTCAAAGGGAACCCCATACAGGTGGGAACTTCCAACTTAGAACTGAGACTTCCACTTTCCGAATCAACCTCGTTGCCCTCGAAAATCCATCTCAGCCCTGTAAGAGGACACTTAACGTTTCGTCCGCGACTTTTAGCTGCCTCCCCTCGCCCATTGAAAGGCTTTAGTTCACTTTTCTATTGGGGATTTCTTCGTCAAAGGAACTAGGATAAGCATTACCATGCACCGAGTTCCTCTAAGTGAATTTTGTTATTATATTCGAGGGGGGAAATATTTCAGCTGGGACAGGGAGTAGCACTGCGATCTTCTCTTAACTTCGACAGCGAATATGGATAGATGGATGGAATGTAATCATCTGCAGTCGAAAGTTATGAATTTGTTTTTTTTTTTCTCTCTGCCCTCTGGGTTTGCCTGCATTCCTAACAAGGATGTTGTACAAGTGACACGTGACTTTCTTTATGCGTACCACTGTGCATGATACTAGTCGACTTTTACTAGCTAACATGGATTCCTATTTGGTAAAAAGGATTTCTCTCAAAAGGAGATTTCAATTCTAGAGACTTAATTTTGTTAAATTTATCCTTTTGGAAGCTATTTTTTTTTTTTTAAATTTCATAAGTTTTTGAAAGAGAATGAAGGCGGATTACTTTTGAGTCACCTTTGAGCCCCCGGGGGAGATTGAAGGATAATCAGGTGGAGAAGTGGAGAACGTTTTTTATGTTGCATCTCATTTGGTACCGACAAACGGCATCTTAACGAAATTGAGGACATAAAAGCGATAAAAGCGCTTACGCCAGGGACATTGTCCTAATTGAAAATGCATTTCGCGGACTATAAAATGCTCGTAAAAGAAAATTCCCGTTAAAAAATTAAAAATATCCAACCGAACTGCGAGTGCCGATGAAAAATTGTCTGTGTAGGAGGCAAAGGCAGAAAATGAAAGCGATTCTCCAAAGGACGGTCCATAAAAAAATACGGAAAAGAAATAAACACTCACATTTGGGAAAATGTAACATCGTTTCGAATTGTACGTTATGCTATTTGAAAATGTTTTCGGGGATAATATCGACGGCGTCGTTAATATGCATACATTTCTCTAAGGAAATGATAGAGGGCGGTATAATGCACGAAGCCTTTGGAAGAGGAAAAATATTCACCGAAATCAGACCAGCCATCAGACTGCAAGGATTCGTAGTAAAGGGTGGTTAAATTTTAAGGGCCGATATTGATTTTGAATAAAGCACAAATTATTTAGGAAATTATTATCATTTCTTTTTATTATGATAATATTGGTATGGTTCAATTATGTATGGAACAAAATATCGGCCAAACGGCCGCCGCGACCTCGGCGGCACACCTCCATCCGATGGTCCAAATTTTCGATGATGCTGAAGCACAATTGAGGTTCTATGCCGTTAATGTGCCGAATTATCTCATCCTTTAGCTCTTGAATTGTTGCTGGCTTATCGACGTACACCTTTTCTTTCAAATAACCCCAAAGAAAAAAATCCAACGGTGTCAAATCACAAGATCTTGGCGGCCAATTGACATCGCCACCACGTGAGATAACACGGCCATTGAATTTTGCGCGCAAAAGAGCCATTGTTTCGTTAGCTGTGTGGCAAGTGGCACCGTCCTGTTGAAACCACATATCGTCCACATTCATATCTTCCAATTCGGGCCATAAAAAGTTCGTTATCATTTCACGATAGCGAACACCATTCACAGTAACTGCCTGACCGGCCTCATTTTGGAAAAAATATGGCCCGATGATGCCGCCAGCCCATAAACCGCACCAAACAGTCACTCTTTGTGGGTGCATTGGTTTTTCGACAATCACTCTTGGATTATCATTCGCCGAAATGCGGCAATTCTGCTTATTGACGAATCCACTGAGGTGAAAATGTGCCTCATCACTGCAGATTGAAAACTGATCATCCACTGTTGCCATTTCTTGCCACCATTCTGACCATTGACGACGCTTGAAATGGTCAAGAGGCTTTAGTTCTTGAGTCAATTGCACCTTGTAAGCGTGTAAATGCAAGTCTTTATGCATAATGTTCATCAACGACGAGCGTGAGAGGTGCAATTGTTGGGCACGACGACGAGTTGAGGTGGACGGCTCTTCAGCCACACTATCGCGAACAGCAGCAATATTTTCTGCAGTACGAGCTGTTCGAGCATGCACTGGTGTTTTCACATCTCCTACAGACCCGGTTTGCTCAAATTTTTGCACGATTTTTCCGATTGTACGCACATTTGGACGATTAAATTGACCGAAAAAATCACGAAGTGCACGATATGCATTTTGATTTGAACGCCCATTTTCATAATAAGCCTGAATAACTTTAACGCGTTGCTCGATTGTGTTCAAATTGAGTTAGTCTGATATTGAGAAATAACAAATGAAATGCAGAAAGAAACTTGACGTTTAGGTCTGGTTCACATTCAACATCGGCCCTTAAAATTTAACCACCCTTTATTTGTAGTAAAGAAAATAGAAGTCTGACGCTTCCTTTAAATCAGTCTCAATTGATTAAGCTCTGACGTGCATTTTACTGAGCAGCTCTCAGCGTTCTTAAATTGAGTTTTTCTCAATAGCCTGTCTACCTTATTAGACATACATACCAGCCTCATTCTAAGTCTCCATATCCTCCATGTCCTGTGAAAAATAACACCTTCCAGATAATTAATAACCAAGGTTCTGGGATCGATAGCGATGTGATCGTCGAAATGACTGGCGTATTTGAATATTGCTATCACTTACTTACTTACTTATGTACTTAGGTGGCGCTACAGTTCGCGGTGAACCTGGGCTTCAAACAACAAGCCTCCCAAGTTAGCCCGGTCATTAGCTTACTGCCTCTAGTTCCCCTTATACTTGTGCGTGCCACCTTAGGCGAGGTCTTTCTCTACTGCGTTGTTTCTCCAGGTTAGATTCGAAAACTCTGCGGGTCGGAGTGTTGGTGTCCATCCGCCCTACATGCCCTAGTCACCTCAAACATCCAGTTTTTTTTAACTAGGTCGATGTCGTTTTACAGCTCGTACAATTCGTGATTAAATCTTCTCCTTTCAAAGCCCGTCAACCCATACGGGACCGAATATCTACCGAAAAATTGTTCGCTTAAAAGGACTAAGAATATCTTCATCCGCTTTTGATACAGTTCATGCTTCAGCGCCATAAAGCAGGACTGGGATGATTAAGTTCTTATATAGAGTCTAGTTAGATCTCAGCCCTAAGAAGCAGCGATTGGCATGAGTTGTTCTTCGTTTGATTTCCGAAAAGATGTCATTATCGAAGGTAAAAGCAGAGCCAAGGTAGACAAAGTCCCCTACTACCTCGAAGTTATAGCTATCAACTGTGATGGTCTGTCCGATTCGTCGGTGTTGGTTGTCTCTTCTTGTTGACAGCAAATACTTAGGTTTGCCTTCGTTTACAGCTAAGCCCATTTTGTCCGCTTCTGTCTCTATACTCGCAAAAGCACCAATGACAGCTCGCTGCGTTCTGCCTATAATGTCAATATCGTCGGCGTACGTAACCAGTTGGACAGATTTATTAAAGATTGTGCCTCTGGTGTTGGCTTGAGAATTTTGCGCAATTCGTTCAAGTTTAACGTTGAGGAAGTCACATGACAATGCGTCACCTTTTCTAAATCCTTTTTTGACATCAAAGGTCTCGGTGAGTTCTTGACTGACCTTGATGGAGCAGCGACTATTCTCCATCGTCTCTCTGCACAGACGGACAAGTCTAGCAGGAATGCCAAAACTAGACATGGCTCTGTATCGCTCGTCTCTATAAATGCTATCATAGGCGGCCTTAAAATGTATAAGGAGGTCGTGAGTATCGATTTGGACTTCTATGGGTTTTCTCCAGGATCTGCCGAAGTGTGAAAATTTAGTCGATTGTGGACTTTTCTGACCTAAAGCCGCACTGATAGGGGCCAATCAGGTGGTTAACAACGGTTTCAGGTATTCACACAATTTGTCATAGGAAATCTTGTTCGCGATGCTGAGGAAACCCTGTAGTTGGCGCAGTTCAGTAGGTCTCCCTAATACTTTAGGAGACATCCTCCACTGTGGTCTTTACTTACTCTTGGAATGGGCCTCCCCCCGACAACACTGTTTTATCTTTACTGGTAATACTTAACATTTCGGTGTCAATAAAACTAATTAGTTACTGGCGCGACAGCTCGGGTAAGCCATTGCCTAGCTTATTTCAACCATTCAGGTTGTGCGTCTTACATTTTTCGCACGAATGGAAGGGGCCTTTATTGGCGACTCCGAACGGCGAATTGAGAAGCTCTTTCATGACAAATTATACTCCCGGAGGATTGTCATTCCCTGACAAAAGGTGGTGCCGCGAAAAATGTTCGATGGATATGGTCGGGGCCTGAAGCCAGTCCAACGCAATAACCACTGAGCCACGGCGACTACATCGTTATCGTTACAAATCGTTAAATTATCCCACAAAGAAGACTGAAGCCAAGGTCTTTCCAATAAAACTGCGGAAGAGCTAGCTAGGGCCGGTTCGGCTTCCGCTTTCTTGGGACCAGAACCCTTCTCTGGGGCTAACTAGGCTACTGCCACAGCTTTGTTAAACAACTGGGTACACCAACTTTGCCTACACTGAAAAGTTGTAGACGAAGGTACATAAAATCAAGGAAAAAATTCATCATATTTACGCAGCTCGCACAGCAGTCAAATGTACTAACCATTGATGACGAGAAGATTCTGGCCGCTTCGATCTCTATACTCGCAAAGCGGTGACAGCCCTCTGAGTTCTGCCATTGCATAGTTTTACAACTGGTCTATACAGGCCCCAGAAGCAGTGTTTTTTTTTTAATTCCCAATACCTACTTTGACTTTACGAGCTTATCTTCTTCATCTCTGCAGTTTTCTGCGCGGGTTTACTCCCGAAAGTTGTTATTTTTACCCTTTGGTACAACTTACCTATATAATTCCTAAATTCTGGGGTCTCTCAATATGCTCGATTCGACTTCGCATGCCCTTTCTTCTTCTTTTCAAGAGACCGATCTTGCACGTGCATACCGGCATTCTTCGACAACACATTAGTTTTGGCGTTTCTCTCCGTTTTCCTTACCAACTGCCAAAGATGTCACTCTTTCCTGTTTTAGCTTTAAAATCAATGTTTATGTCAAATTTAGCTTTAAAAAAAATACGTTTTGAAAAATTCGAACGAGAATATGCTGAACTTGGAGCTATCTGAACACAAATTGACATAAGCACACGTGATACACAGAAAACCGAATTATTCGCTCATTTTCGCGTGTCAAAACTTCTTGCCATCTTCGACATGCACTTAAAGGATATTAAAATAGTTTTTGACATTTTTTTTTCGCCTTCAAAGACCGGTAGCGCTTTCAAAAGACAAAGTTTTTTGGAATGTTAAACACCGTAAACGTGTGAAAAAATTAATCTTCAAACGTTGGAGACACAAAAACTATCCGCCTGCCTCATTATCTTTGTGATCGTTGTGAAGTTTAACATTTTCTACTAACACATATGACTGCACTTTTGAAGATTATGAAACTGTTTTCTTTGCCCTCCCTGTACGTAACGCACTTAATTGGAATTTATCAAGGATATCACTGTCGCCTCACATCGCATTAAATCCCAAATATTACAAAAATATGAAAGGAAAACTGCAAAAAAGGAAGATTCCCTTACCCCAAACGCTCGTAAGCCAGGTTCGGTTTCCTTCACATCCACTTGGTTAGACATTAACCACAGGATAATTTCCTTGCTCTACATTAAAAAGGAAGCTGCCAGAGTTCGTCCGTTTCGTCTCATCGTTGTGCGCGTCACCCATACCCCCCATTGTGCACCTTCCTTTCATTCTAGAGTTTTATGATGAATTTTTCACACAGGATTAACAGAACCGACGACCGCCCGATGGTTGGTTGGTTCCTTTTAAGTGGCAAATAATCCTTAGCACAAAAAAGGAAGTCACAATGTCTGAGCGGAAATGAACGCTGATGCTCTTTTCGACGGAAATTGAAGGGGATTTATCTGCATGCGGAGCAGACTTGCCACGAAGGCGGCGAATACGGATGGAAGGAAAGGAAACCCTTCCGCCCGCTTCACCGGGAAAGGGGTTAAATTCGACTTTGACACGGACAGGAGCATGGGCGGACTGTGGCGTATGAGTAACATTATGAAATTATGTAATTAGATGTACGAGCAACATCAATCGGAGTGAAAGGCGCCGAGGAAATTGTAAAATGTTATTTTTGCTGTTATATTCGAAGTGAAATTTAAAAGTTAAGAGCGGGGGAGGCTTTGCGCTTGTTGTAAGGAGCAGCTAATAAAGTGCGTTGTGTGCTAATTACTTAAGTGGGTCTTCCGTGGCAGTAGACCTTCAAGTGTTTGATTTCCTTAAACAATTAGACTGTTGTTGTTTGTTGTTGTTACTTTTGAAGCGGTTTTAATTAGGGCACAAGGAAAGTCATCCTTGAAGGGTAAAGGGTTGAAGTGAAAGGCGATGAGGAAAACTGGTGGCTGAAGTGTAAATTTTTTTACTCACACATGTACATCGTTATCGTTAAAAATAAATAAATAGCTGACACGACAGCTCGAGAAGAAGTAGCTTCTCACAACCATTCATGTTGCGCGTGTTGTATTTTTCGCACGACTGGAAGAGCGCCGACTCAGAACAGCGAATTGAGAAGCTTTTTCTTGGCAAATTATACTCCCGGAGGTTTGTCATTCCCCGACAAGAGGTGGTACCGCGAAAAATGTTCGGTGGACATGACTGGGGCTTGAAACCACGCTAGTCGCACAGCAGTCCAATGCACTAACCACTGAACCACGGTGACCACATTGTAATCGTTACAAATCGTTAAATTATCACACAAAGAAGAGTGAAACCAAGAGTGAAGCATTAGGAGAGAGCTTCGCTTAAGGTCTTTCGAATGAAACTGCTGGCTAGGGCCGCTCTCTTGGGACCGGAACCCTTCTCTGGCGTTAACTGGACTACTGCCACAGCTTTGTTAAACAACTGGGAACACCAACTTTGCCTAGCCCATTGGAAAAATGTCCCCGGGCCTAGGCAATCCAAGAGCCTTATCAATCCCTTTTCCTACAAGGAAATTGTAGATATTGACAGGAACAACATGAGCAAGCTAGTGGGCTTCCTTACCGAGCCTAAGATGGCATCTCAACAAACTAAACCAGAGTGTCGGTTCTGTTTGAAAGAGGAAAAGACCTCTGAGCACATTCTCTGTGAATGTGAAAGGGGAGGCGGAGAACGCATCATGCCTCGGCAGGGTGGTCGTTACACTCACCTGGTGCGTCAGATTCTTACTGACTAAACTCCCCCTCGACCTTAGGTATCCCCTGGGACCGCTGTTTGCATTACTTCAAGAGGAGGGGGGTCTTCCTTATGCCCAATAGGGTTTCGGTATGATTCATGGTTTTCGTTTCGCTCTCTCTTTTGTCCTCGCAGCACGAACTCGATGAAGGAGGCTATTTGGTTCCACCTGTCATTGCAGAGATCATCATTCTCACAACGTTTTTCGGGGTGATATTGCCTGTCTCTAGTTTCAGTCTGGTTCTTTCTATTGCCCATCTGGTGTCTACTGCCCAAAAAGGTGTGGTTTGCGTCATCTACTAGGGAGTCGCCGTATTGGCAAGCTGGGCTCCCCACTTTTTCTTCGAAGTTTCCATGTCCGTTGAGAAATAAGTTGATATGGTAGTTTACTATCCATGTTTCCGCTCCGTCCATTCAGTATCGGCCCTAATCAGTCTTGCCGTCCACCTTCCTCTAGTTTTAGAGGACAATGTAAATCTTGCTAAATCGCAAGTCGGTCATAAGGGCAGGTTCTTAAAAAAAATGTCTTTCCAAACAATAACTCCTCGAACCAAAGGATAAAAAAAAACTGAGTGGCTTTTATAGACATTTTCTCTATCTGTGCTTGTGAGCCATTTATAGATCATAGTTTCCATCTTCCTCTATCTAGAACCCAAGAAACTGATCACAGTTGCTCCAAGTTATTCTCTTTGCGCACCTGCATGTCCTCGAATCTCAGCCAAGCCAAGTCATTTCGACTTGCAATGGCCATTTGAAAACCTACCTCCGATTCTTATCATTTATTCTTTCCATAGAAATCACGTATTCATCCATAAATTCCCTTACCATGGCAATAAAATAAAACTCATCCCCCTACTGTATCTAACATCTATCAGGCAACACATCACCTAATGAGTCATTTCAAGAAATTCAATAAAACAATCATGTGCGAGTATCGGTATGTCTGAGTGTCGGTGCGCTATCATTACATTACGATCACAGCAATTCGATGTAATACCAATGAGTGGCGCAGACATAAAACAATTACCGGGGAGCACATCCCCGGCATGGAAGTGGAACTGTCGGAGCGGTGGAATTTATCATCTCACTGGCAATTTGTTTCGACCTTGCCTACCGTCCTCGGGTTGGAGGGGAATGCTCCAGTCGCTGCTGTCAGTGTATCCTTTCACGATTCCGGTAAAAAAGAAATAATGATGGAAGTGGATTTCGGTATCGAAACCTATTGGGGTGAAGCTTCAAGATTTCAGGAGGGAGATACCTTCCCATATGTATATTGGAAGGCCGCGTAACAGGGAACTGTTGATTCGACTCGATTACCATTAGAACGCACAAATGAATTCGTATGTATATACACAAACATACATATGTGTGTGGATTAAGTGTTTCGTGATCTGGAGCCATATATCAGTTCGACGAAAGGGACGTAGGGTTCATATCCTTTACGGCCGACCGGAATCGAGTCGAAATCTTTTTCTCTGTTACATTTTCGCTGGCGTGGATGATGATTCCATGTCGAGCAGCGCAAAGATACATGGATGTGCAGAGCAATCGCAAATTGAATGATCGAAATTAGTTCGCCTTCGATATGGACGTCCTTCTTCGGGGTTTCCTTCGACGGCGCGCAGGACGAAGTGAAAAGTAAAACGCTGTGCGTTCTTATTGCAAAAGTCAGCAACAGGGCGGCGAGAGGCTCTTTCAATTGGGTGTCGAAATGCTTAAAGGAAATTTATTTTAAATTGAGTAATTTAATTGCGGGTGAAATTTTGTGGGAGAAATTGCGAAACAATTTGAGAAAAGGATACCAAAGGTGTGGAACTCAAGAGACTACGTCTGGGCAATTGCGGAAACTCGTTTGCAGTTGAGGAAGTTATCATTGCGGTTGAGAGCAGGTGGTTATCGGAGAGATTTGAGTGTTTTGAAACTGGAAATGAAGAACTTTGTCAGTTTGGCTTTGTTAAAGCCAATCGTTATCCCCCATCTGCCAGATGCGAGTTTTGGTACACATCAAGTGAATTTGGCTTAGGAAATAGAATTGACTTTGGTCAGGTAGAGTGGTTTCAAAACCAGCGCTGATATTTTCCTGGGGGAGACTTTGTCATTGTAGCTTCGTCGTCATCTCATCATCATCATCATCATCTTTCAATGGCCCGCTTATCCACTATGAGGGTCGCGAGTTTAGGGAGCTTAAATGGACTCTCCACATTTGCCGATCTTCCGCCATCGACTCTAACTCATCAGGGTCAATCCCCATACGGGTAGAGGTGAGATTTCGGACTTGGTCTAGCCATCTCATCCTAGGCCTGCCCAGGGGACGCCTACCCGATCGCACGAATTCCATGGCACGTCTTGGAAACCGAGTTGGGGACATGCGTTTGATGTGCCCAAACCATTGAAGTATGGACCTCTCCGTTTGAAGAAGTAGCTGCTCGACATTGAGTGCCTCGCGTACTCTGGTGTTCCTTACCCGATCTCGGCGAGTCACCCCAGCAATACAACGAAGAAATCTCATTTCGGCAGCTTGTATCCGCGATCTTATTCTTTCGGTCATTACCCAAACCTCATGACCATAGGTGATTGTCGGAACAAACACTGAATTAAAGACCGACAACTTACTTTCGATGCCAAGTTCGGCCCTCCTGATAACAGATTGACCAAGCTGTCTCAAAATTGCTCCAGCCTGACCAATCCTTCAGGATAACTCAGTATTGCTTCTACCATCACTCGTAAATAGGACCCCGAGATACTTAAACTTCTCTACCTATTTCAATGGGACTCCACTAACATGCAGAGTGCATTGAACAGGTGTTCTGGAAATTACCATTACCTCTGATTTGTTTACGTTAACCTTCATCCCAGCTTCAACACAGACGGCGACGAACCTATCTAGTGCGCGCTGAAGTTCGGTCTGGGTAAACGTAAGGATGACCAAGTCATCAGCAAAAAGCAGATGACTTATCCTTAAGTCTCCCAATTCGAGCCGTTCCTCACCAAGGCAGCGCTGTAACATCCAATCCATATACACTATGAAAAGAAGAGGTGACAGAGCGCACCACTGGCGAAGTCCAACGCCCACAGTGAAAGGGGCGTAGCTTCGTTTTGTCCTTATATTTGAAGTATGTATTATAAATACAATGAATAAAATAGATGGAAGGAGAAGATGGAAAATATTTGAAACCGTAGGTAGAGTGAGAATTTGCACTGAAGGCTGTTAGCTTGAATCAATTGTGTAAAAAGGCGTCAGCATCTTCAGCGGCGGATTTTGAAACTGGTTTTGAAGCTTTTTAAAAGTCACTGGTCCCGAACCATACAACTGGAGTAAGTCAAAAGCCACACAACGAAACAGACTTTGCTCAAATCCAATGCGATCGGGACGAACTCATCGAAAATGGTTTGAGACCAGTGCGGGGCCGCCGCGCCCTTTCAGTACTTATGTCACCTTTATGCTCAGGGATCCAGTGTAGAATGGTCAAGCTTTTGTTTGTTAGATCCAAAACTAAAAAAATAAATTCCTGGCGCAACAGATCGGGATGAGCAAAGGCCTAGCTTCTCGAAACCATTCATGTTCTGCGTGTTACATTTTTCGCACGAATAGAAGGGACCTACAATTTATTGCCGACTCCGAACGGCGAATTGAGAAGCTCTTTTATGACAGATCAAACACCCAGAGGCTTGTCATTGCCCGACGAGAGTTGATGCCGTGAAAAAAAATATCGGTGTACCTGGCTGCTCGGTCAGCGATCCAACGCACTAACCCCTATTCACTAGCATAAATGCATAAGTGAGCATAGCCATCCATTTTTTTTTTTTTTTCAAAATGTCGACGCTCTGTCGATGGAGAAAAACACATCTTTCGGAGGTTCAACCGTGACTACCTTGCAAATGACAATAGTTCAGTTGATCATCAGTATCTTGAGCACGCACTTAAACCAATCACAGAGCCCGGCATTGAGTTTCACGCTGCCAACATTCCTTGGAAGACGTTTGCTACCAGCGTTGTTGAATCCCTTCTCCGTGTGGAGAAAATCGCTATGCAGGTTGGAAATGTTGTTATTTTTTATAATGGGCCACTCCTAAGATGTAGGTCCAGGACAAACGAAAGACTTTGTTTTCAAGGATGCGAAACTAATGGGTAGAGTTACTAAATTTTTAACTTGTTTCTAGAATTGTTTCTTACGAGTGCTTTTAATGCACTTGTGTCTGTATGAAAATTGCGATGCACTCTCATTTCAAATGCACACGAGAGAGTTTGCATTTATTTTCTAAAAACATTTTTATAAGTTAATTGCAGGTCTAGTTGCATTGCCATTGCCGTCTTTTGATGTGTGCACATAAAATACGCCAATATTTTGCCCAAATCAAATTTCACATTAGCCCCTGTCATTACAAAGTTCAACATAACCCACAACTGTGAGCAGATGAGTTCCAAAAACTTCCAAAGAAGATGAAAGCCCAACTGAAAAGGTAACAACACAAAGTTAACTAACCCGTACCACTCACATAAGCAAACTACGCGAACGCTGCACGGGAGAAGAGCAGACTTTCAATTTAACCAATTTATGAAGTAGTAACATCGGTGGTTCGCAGTTCCCAGTTACCAGTTGCCAGTTCCACCGGTTCCCACCTCCATGTCTGTGCGGACCCTCTCAACCTTGAAGTCGTACCAGTGTAAGAATTTGCATAATGGAAAGTTACATTTAGATAATTTTCTTTGTTGTTCCTCACTATCGTCATCGTTCTCTTCCCAGAGTGGGAGTGACAGTGGCAGTGGTAGTTCCTTGGTTTGATGCCATTACTACTGTTGGCAATGCCTTGCTGGTGGTTTTGCTTCCCAAACTCAATTCAAGCGTTTTGTGGATATAAACTTTCTCGAAGGAAATTTTGCAAATTTCGAAAAAGGTATTCCACTTTGCTTTCTTTCTTCTTTCATTTGGGGACTGCGGCAGGCAGGCAGGATGCGAAGGAGCCCAAAGATGAGATGAGAGATCGTCTTCAATGCCTCAATGATAACTACTTCTGCCAGTACTACTTTAGAGTTTGAACATGAAATGAAATTTAAATATCCCACCGAGAGTTTATATGAAGGTGGGGATGGCATCCCTGTGCCAGATATGAATGTGATGCTGCCTGCCATATGCTCAAAAAGGGAAGGTGAACGAATCTTGGTTTTCTTGAAGAAGAGAGAGAACGAACAGGAACAGAATGTGCTCGGGATAATGGAAAATTTAGTAAAACATATCAAAGGTCAGTCCTGAGGAAGGCAATAACCACAATTGTGGGAGAAAATGGGTTTTCTTGAGGGCAAATAAACTTTAGTTGTTTAATACAAGGAACTCTGGTGTGTTGGAACAAGTTATTTGTTAGGAGGAATTTAAATAAGTGATAAGCTCATGGATTTGTAGTATTCCATGTTGGTGTAGGCATTTTGGGAATTTTTAGCTTCGGGGTGAGGATGGTACCTCAAAAGTTTAGGCAAAAACTTGTTCGGTTGATTGCCTTGAAGATTTAAAGTTTACCCAACCTATGTATGTTCAGTGAATATCGCGTTGGAGATCTAAGAACACTTGGGTGGGAAGTTTTGTTTGCCAACTTGGAATCATTTACTAGTCGGTGGAGTCTTTGACCTCGGAATTTAAGCTAAATTTAAAGGAACCCTACCCCCGGACAAGAGAGTTTCTGACTTTAAAAAATGAAAGGATTCAGCTAAAGTCGGGCTTTTGATGTGCCAACAGCTAAAGAGAATTTCCCCCCTCAGAAGCTTTAAAATAGTTTTAACTCCCAATATGATACATTTCTGAGACGGGTGCAGTCAAGTGAATACTTTATCCCAAACCAACCACTGTTTTGCAACTCCTTCTCTTAGTTTGGAACTGCGGACGCCGAGTGCATAGTGCATCAACTGGAGATTGAGTTACAACTCTTTTAGAAGGTTGCTCAGGTAATGAGAGAAGGGGTAGGAATATTCTTACTAACAACTCTTTTTTGGATCCAAATAGCAGCAAGAGAATATTTTAACAGTTTACAGTTGCAATTAGGGCAAACTACTGAATAAACACCTTATATAGACATATATCCGCATACACATGAACATGTCAGGATATTGCCTCGATGTTTACGGTTTTATCGACGCACAGGTAAATAACCGACACGATTTTAACGTCAAAAATATGAGCATCTCAGCATCTTTGCTGAGCAGGACATTACGGACGTAAACGAATTGGCGTTGCGAGGTGGAACATAACTAAACAAAGCACACGATTTCCGCATTTCGACTGCGGAACAGCAGTTCCAGCTTACAAGTATATTATGATATATGAAGGTGAGCGAAAGGGTCTTCACTTAGGCCTCTTTCGGGCCCGTCGCGTTCTCCTCTTTTAATCGTCGGAACTGCAGAGATAAGTTTGGTTTGGTATGATCAGAAGGATTTAGGGGAGGTGGAAACAATTATGGAGTTGACAATAGTGTACGTGTGGGTCTGGAGAATCTTCCTGTTGCTTTGGTGAAGACAAGGAATGCACCGATTCCTTTGTTGTTGAGATGCCTCAGGTCCGGTATCCCCATTGACCCCAGGGTCTTCTTTCGCAATTTCGCTAGGGCTGTGCAGTGGCATAGGAAATGTCCGAGGTCTTCTTCTTCTTCCTCGCAGTTCCTACATGTCTCTGTGTCAACGAGGCCTAGATTAGTTTGTTGAGGTTAATGTGTCCTGTGATGAGTCCTACCATTAGCTTCAATTTAGTTTTTTTACGAGTTTTTTTTTTTTTTTTTTTGTAAGAAAGGTGGAAAGCTTCGAAAGCCGGAGTGTGGGACTTTAACCCTAACTAAAACCACCTCTGCCTCCAACCCCTAATCCCCACGGTACCGCCGCTAGGCATTTCGTCATGGGGGAGGTTTTCAGCCGTAGCTGCCTTCTTTCATTTACACATGCGTGTCCGTCCGTTCAGTTGGGAAATGTACGTGCGGCTGCACGAATGTGTGTCTGAGTTCGTTTTGCATTATTTCTTTTTCTGTCTGTCGGTTCGTGTATTTGATTGTGTATATGTCTATAGTTGGATGTGTGTATATATGTGTGTGTTGCCTGCGTGTGTTTGTGTGTAATAAACTGTGGTCTTTCCGTTTCTTTAACTTCCAGGATTTGTAGGCTCCTCATTTCTTGCTGCCCGTTCCTCCAGGCGCAGTTGCTGCATCATGCTTGTGATGACTTCGTCTACTGCATTCCAGGCTTCGCTTGTCATCAGCATGGATACTATAAGTCCTCTCGGGGTCACTTGGCCGCCAATTTCTCTTTCTAGGATTCTTCTGGCCGTCGTATACCTCCGGCACTCCATTAGGACATGCTCTGCGTTCTGAACTTTGCCTTCACAGTGCGGGCAATATGGGTCATCCACGTGCCTGTATTTGTGGAGGTACTCCCGGAAGCATCCATGCCCCGATAGGAAATGTGTCAGGTAGAAGTTTACTTCTCCGTGTTTTCTACTGGTCCACTCCTCTATATTGGGGATCAGCGTATGCGTCCACCTTCCTTTGGGTGAAGTGTTCCACCTGTGTTTTTTTACGAGTGATCAGGCCACTTTGCACGTCGTGCGGTTTGCCCAGTGATCTTCGTAATCCCTTTGCATCTTCTCGTTGGTTGCTCTTTTAATTATTGTCAGTGCGAGTCCCACTGTGTTTTCAGCGGTTCATTCTTTCGTCTTCGCCGCTTCTCTTGCCAATTCGTCGGGTTTCTCATTCCCCATAACACCTTCGTGACCTGATACCCAGACAAGGCGGACGTCTTTGTGACTGGCAAGCCTGTTGAGTTTGTCTTTGCAACCCCTGACCAGATGAGATCTGGATGTTGGATTTGTGATGATTTTAAGTGCTGCTATTGACTGCTATTGCTCCTACTGACTATCCGAGCAGATTTCTATTTTCCTTTCTTGGGTGAAGCTCCCCTCAACATGGCTTGGAATACTGTGACGGAGGGATCTAGAGGAATCGCAAATTCTACCGGTGGGTTGTTGCAATATACGCCAGCCCCGGAGATGCCTGCGATGTTAAAGCTGTGGCTCAATGGTTGGTGCGTGTGAGCGGCTTGGGTTCAAGCCCCAGTCATATCCGCGCACCGCCTCTCGTCGGGGAATGACAAGCCTCCTGGAGTATAATCTGTCATGAAAGAGCTTCTCAATTCGGCGTTCGGAATCAGCAATAAATTGCAGATCCCTTCCATTTGTGCAAAAAATGTAACACGCTCAACATGAATGGTTGCGTGAAGCTAGGCCTTGGCCTGATGAATTAATATCGTTGGCCTATTCACAATATCACATATTATGTGAACGCCTGAAACCTTTTTCAAAATCATCCAAATCAGTGAGGTTTTGACCCTTTGGCAAATTCAAGAAGTCCAAATCGATACCCTTGTTCAACAAAAAAGTGCAATCCACTCATTCACCGCAAGATGGCTCTGATATGAACAAATTTAATGACCGTGACCTTAAGAAGCAAGAAGGCAGCAAAATGGCTGCCAATAAGCTGCATCTGAAGCTCCAATGACAGTTCGATTTTGTAACCACAAAAGGATTTCAAATACAATAACATTCGCGGAATAATGGATTCTGCGGAATCAGTCTTATGCTCAACGTATGAAATAGCCAAATTCAGGCATCTAATTCCGCACACCCAAGGTGACCCATTCAAAATTATATGTCATGCAAGGGAAACTTTAGAATAACCTTGTGCACTGCACAAGCTGGAGGAGAAAGTTTCCTTTTAATCCAACCGGCAGAACACGTCACATTTCCACCTGCCAATCGTGTTATTTTAATTCCTTGGACTCAAAACTTTGTAATTACGTTTGCCAATGCGGAAAGTTTGCCTGCTTCCGTCCTCGGCTCGTTCCGTTCACAAAAAAAAACATGAGTCCTCCATCGAAGAACACACTGAGCCAATGTGTAAACCGAACTATTTAAGCCATAAATTAAAAATAAATATTCCGCCCGTCGTGTCCATCAACTGTTATCCGTGTGCCTCATCGACGTCGCTCAGTGCTCATATCGCAGCTTGTAAACTCCCAATCGATGTGTGTGCCAGTGGGGGCTCGGTTGGCGCACCCTCCGGAACATGCATACAGTTTTTGTTTCAAGTGAAATCCTAGATTACGAACACTGCGCCCGCGAAAAGTTTGTTCGACGAAACTTTTCCTCCTACAGCCGCCCCGGAACCAGTGTCCCGGCGAACATATCCTTTCAGCTGTACCTACACTGCGTGTAGTCGGGCCAGACGCAAACTCACAAAGCTTGTTTCTGATATCGGTCGACGATGAAAAAACCGAAAAAAAGGAGGAATCTTCCCAACGGACCGAGAAAATAAAACTCATCCCGGATTTTGCTTGATTTTAATCTCTTTTGATTTCTCCCCTTCGCCACTTGGTTTCGATTCATATCCAAGCAGAACCAAGGACGATTCGCTTGATGGTGCTGGTTCGTCTCCTTTTTTTTTTGCTTTGAAAGTTGTAAAACGAGATCTGCGGCTGCTGTGCTGAGTGATATGAAAATCAAATTTTGGTCAAGCCAGAGAGTTGGGGGTGGCACAGGCAATCAAAGGAAGAACGAATACAGCATACGCCACAGTTAATGGACGGACCAACGTCGAATTCGAGACATTGAATCCTTTCAAGCGAAGTCAAAAAAGAAATTGCCACGGGGAGTAAAATCACAAAATACGGACCGCAAAGACCGTGATGATGCCCTCGACTTTCCAGTCGGTGTATTGCACATGGAAAAATGGACACATCCCGACCAGAAATTAGAGGAACGGCCACAGTTTCAATTTGTAGAAAATTACACAAACATGGTAAGAGTGGTGGATTGATTTTAATTAGCATACGCCTCAATGGAGCCACCCGCCCGCCCTCTTGTTCGATCGACGTCAGCGGATAGAACACATCGTCTAGGTCTAGGAGGATAGGTGGAGGTGCCACACTCCTTCGGTCGTCGTCGTTGTCGTGTATGCCAGATTGAATCCATGTTAACTTGGCATGTGTTGTTGTATTCGGCAGAGGAGAGCTTCAAGCACAGGAGTCGGTCGGAAGAATACCAAACGCAATTGGTTTGTTAAGGGCATCGTGGTTTTTTTTTTTGGTTTCGTTCTTGTTGGTCCTTGTTTTCGGGTCTTTTTTTCGGCACAGGCAAGAAAAGTTTTCCGATTCAATGGGCATTGGGTGGGAGCACATACAGTTTAAAGAGACCAATTTAAATGCAATTGTTTCGGTGTTTTGAAGGTAAACATTTACCTTTTATGCTGAAGTGGAATCGGGTGGAAATTTCCCATCGTCTGCAGGGTCTGTGAGACCAGTGAGTGAGGGCAGTTTAGAGGGTATCCACTGAAGTGTGATGGTAAATTCAATTTGCATATGAGTTCTTTGGACTTTTTTTCCACGAAGAATTACCTTCAGGCTGATGGAACATGGAACATTGATCATTTTTTGATCAGAGTAGTGCACGGAATGGGTAGTCCTCACTAATTCCCTTGATCTTAGTTCGAGCTTAGTCATGCGTACAATCGAGGGCAAACAGAAGGGTGTAAATCGCGTTCCAGTGGTGATTTTTGAACTATCCGTGAAGACCGCAATCTTATCCAGTCTTCCCTCTCAGGATACGACGTGACGTGACGTCCGTGAGGGAAGCAGCCTCATCTGTTCGTTTTAGACCGTCAAAGTTATATTCACATGGTGCCATTTATGACAAGGCGGTTAAAATAAATAAATACAGGGTGGGCCATTTAAAACTTCGGCATCTGGCAACCTTTTAACTTTGACATCTGTTTGCAGATCAGCTTATGACAGCTCGCGTTCGATGCGTCAATCCAAGGGAATTTGTGTCATGGAACATTACACACCACCACAACGTGCTGTTATCCTGCAGCTTTACATTCAAAACATGTTCTCAATTATGAAAACGCAACGTGCGTATCGTGCAAAATATTGAGTGAGGTAAGCGCTTCAGACGATACCATCAGGCGTTTACACCAAAAATTTGTCGCCAACGGCAATCTTGGTAATGACGGTCAAAAACGCGTGACCGTTTGGGCTGGAATTTGTGCGTAGAGAATAATTGGACCGTTCTTCTTCAAAGACAATGCTGGAATAGCCCTAACCGTCAATGGAGAGCGTTATCGGGCCCTGATAAGGACTTTTTTTATGCTAATTCTGACTGATAACGCCATGGACAACATTTGGTTCCAACAGGACGGCGCACAGTGGTTCAAGTCATATGGGAGCGCGAAAATAATTCATTATCTCTAAAAGTACTGGACTGATTTTGATGAAATTTTGACCAAAGTACATGTAATTAACTGTAATTAATATTATTAAAATAACAAAAAAAAATTTTTTTTTTAATTATTTTTATTTTTTCCCTAAGGGGTTGTAGAAGAATGCTAATGCACACGAGAAACAGTCTCGCTCTGCTTCCAGTGGTATGAAATTTTCCTTCGTCCTTTTCTACTTACTAGAAAGCCACTTTAATTTACCTAAATAACAGTTAAATAGGGCGGCACCAATCAAATTAATCGCAAAAGTAGATAAGTAGAACCCAAAGTGATTTATTTGATCTTAAAGCCGAACCCGCAGGTCTTTGCAGCTGGAACCTGCTTGCTAATATAACTAATAATGCAGTGCATCAATGGAACCATGAATCAGCTCACCGCTCCCCGCCGCACGTTTTGTACAGTTAACAAAAGACGGGGCTTGCGTTAAAAAGGTACGCCTATGTTTAACTCTCGCAGAGCAGAAAATGGTGCATGGTATCATTGACTCCTTGCTTAAAATAATATATTTATTATCTGGTTAATAAAATATGATCAGCATTTTTTTTCTTGAATAACTTTTACTACACAAAATTTGTCTTCATATATCATGCAATTATTTTTTGAAGTCGACCGATTTTTTTTCTTTCGCCTTCAGACCTAGTTTTTTCTGCAATGTAACGGTACTTTGAGAAAATGTCAGTCGATTTTAATTCCCTGACTATTCTATTATGAAATTGTAATAACAAATATTTCAATATAGAACATTCGAAATTTTGATTTTTTTTCCGCTCCTGAACCACTGTGCGGCGTCACGGCTCATATAGCCCGAGACACGATTGCTTTATTGCTTCCTATGTGCCGGGGCGCCTAATTTCAAAAACTTTGATTTCGACTGGCCCCCGCGATTACGCCACTTAACGCCTTCAGACATCGTTTTATGAGTTTATTTGAAGTCCAAAGTTTATGTCAACAAGCTACGGACTCTACAAGCCTTGAAAGACAATATACGACAGGAAATGGCCGCTATTCAACCCGAAACACTTCGAAAAGTGATTAGAAATGCCAAAAAAAGAAGAGCGTATATTCAATACACGATAGGTTAGGTTAGGTTAGGTTAGGTGGCTGTCCCCGCTTAGGCAGGGACACACTTAAGCCAGAATGGCCCATCGTGACACCACAACGAAGTAAACCGGAGGGGACCCCCAATCTAAGTGCATGCCTGCCTATCAGGCAATGTACGGTAAGGACTCCTACTAGTTAACCTAGATTTTTCCGATTAGTAGATAAAAGTCTCTCCGTCTTCTTTAAATCCAGCTTGGGCCAGATTTGTTTTGACAGGAGACAAGTGCTGATGTTGTTCCACCTGCGGTTTGCCAGTTTCTTGGCATCTCTGTCAAGGAGGAACTTGATCGATTCTATGGGCGCAGGGGGTTCCCCCAGGTTTTCGGGGAGAAGCCGTCCTGCACCCTCTTTTGCCAGCTCGTCCGCTGTGCAGTTGCCTGAAACGTCCCTGTGTCCTGGGACCCAGCACAGGGTTACGTCGCACCTATCTGCAATCTCGTTAAGAGATCTGCGGCATTGCTTTACCAACCTTGATCGTATTGTCGGCGATTCCAAGGCTTTAATAGCTGCCTGACTATCTATGTATAGTACAATAGCGCTACAATCTATCGCATTAATTAAAAGCCAAGCCGCAGCTTCGCAGACTGCCGTAATTTCCGCTTGAAACACACTACAGTGATCCGGCAGTCGCGTGGTGATGGCTAAGCCCGGTGCATTTGAGAAGAATACACGATACTTGTGTCAAAAGCACTTTTTACTTCAATAACGCATATTTCTAACCCACGTTGCCTAGTTAAGAATTGTAGCACCAGATCGCCCACATTTGTAGTTTTGGCCTACACGTATAAGGGTTTTAGTGGAGACCACCACTAAGAGGTTAAGCTAGAACTTGGTTACAACCATTATAGCTGCGCTACTGCCTCAAAAAAAATTTAGAGCTGTCAATAGTTTCCCGAGTACAGATATTAAGACTATGCTATGATAAAGGTACGTAGTGCATGTTTGGCAAACTAAGATTGATTGGCTGACTAAGATTGATGAAATTCTCTCATTCGAAAATGTTCACGAGACCAATTGCTCTCTATTTGATGAGAGTGCTAAAAATCATTGCACCTGCTCGCGTATTTCATTAATGATTCTCACCGCCCACTCGCCGATTGAATAGTTTTCCTTTTCCTTCCTTAGCTTTCTACCGCTTAAAACTTCGTCCAAATAAACTTTGTTCGAAACAAATGCCAAAATGCACTCTAAAACTGAAAAATAGACAAAACAAAAACAACGTGAAAAATCCAACGGGCAATGACAAATTGTTACTTGGGTTCTTTAAAGGACATGTAGTCGTTCCACAAAAATTTACTTAAGCTAGATTTCGATCTTAGCGAAACTCTAGATTGACTTTTCAAACGCATCCCTAACCTGAAAAAGTCTCTAATAGCTAGAAAAAACACAAGTCTTAATCGACAAGAGCGTTTCAGCTTTGAATCTTCTCTGTCTAATCTCGTAACGTTACGAGAGTCTCTACTTAGCACTGAAGAATGATCCAACGGGCAAACAGAGCTGGTTTCGACAGGCTAAAGACACTACTCGATCACGGTGGTCATCATGGCTCAGCGGTTAGTGCGTTGGACTGCTTAGAGAGCTGCGTAGGTTCAATCCGTAGGTTCAATCCCCATATCATTTTTCGCGGCACCATCTCTCGTCGGGGAATGACAAACCATCGAGACCTTCATTTGTTACGAAAAAGCTTCTCAATTCGACGTTCAGAGTCGTCAATAGGTGGCTTTCATTTGTACGGAAAATGTAACACGCGCGACATGAAAGAGTAGGCCTTCACCCCAAATTTGTTTATTGAAGCAAAACTTCCTTCTGCCTACAATGGCGTTCGTGTATCCCTATTTTTAAAGCGTCGTTCTTCTTTATCACACTGATGAATGAAAGCGGCGATGAACCTTCCATTCCTACGAATCCACGTAAGCGCATCTAAGTGAAACGCAGTCTGTGCACCTTATGTTTTCCCGAATCACGTTTTAACACTTCAACTCGAGTGATGCAATGTTTCTCATGTGCAAGGCATGCAACATTCTTCCCACAAGACGTGCAGTGGAGATTCTGCAATTCTTTCCTTCTCCAAACTTGCGGTTTTATTAACACTGAAGGTGTGGATAGTAGGGTGGCAGCCAATATGTCAGTATCTTTTCCTGTTGCGCAAAATGCTATGTTTTGACAGTCGTTGGGGTGCTGTCGTCATGTCAGTTACGCTGTAGGAAAGACCTGCATTGTTTCAAGAAAAAGTTTGCATCCCTTGAAAAATTACGTCCATCAGGAAAACTGTATGTATGTCAATTCAAATTCCTCTTAGCTAATCACTTTTCCTCCTAACAAAAACCTACATTCCATTCAAAAATTCTTCCGAGATTATTCGAACTCTGTTCTACTCTTCTGGTCCAATCTGCAATCACATAAAAGACATCAAACGACTCTATCCCCCTCCCCATCCTACACGTACCGGAGAAAAGCAATTTACCACACTTGTGTCACGCTGTGTTTCTACAGCACTGCATTACCAATGGTTGCAACAAAACAATTGCAAGGCCATGCATACAACGCAACAAAACAAGCAAAACGCCCCGCAAAGGCGCTTAGGAGCTTAAAAGAACAAAGCGCGCGACAACAGCACCACCCGTCCGTTCTCTTATTCATTTGACATTTCTTACCACAACCGCACACATATAAAATCGGAAAGAAAGGAAGCAAGCAGCAAACAAAAAAGGCGAACGGAAACCTAACGAGTAAAACCCACCATAACCCACAGATGAGAGGAAGTGTTGGAGAACTGTGAGAAAACCGCATCCGCACCAAATTGCCGAAAATGGGTTGTTTGTGTGTGTCGCAAGAAGGCTCCCAATAAACCGAGAGAAACTCCGAAAAACCACCGAGTAAATCCTTTCAACTTTGCTTTGTTTTTGGTGCCACCAATGGCTCGTCCGCCATTATTGCTTTCGGTTCGGCGCGGCAAAAAGCACCCAACTGCTGCCCCCTGGGAGAGCATGCTCGAGCTCATACCTCCCCGGGCGCTATTAATTTCCAAACACACGCGAGAATTTTGCGATTTGAATTGCACTAAACCGTAATCCTTTCCCACCTGGAATTACCCCTAAAATGGCACCGCGCAACGCTTGCTGTCGTTCGGTAGTATGGCCTCACGACTCAAAAACAAAACAAACGCGGCATTGCTATCCCATCCTTTATGTCTCCTGCTCGTGTCGTGGTCCCTGCCATGGCAGCGACTGAACAAATTACGCAGAAAACTATTACCGTTAAATGCATATGTGACCCATTGAATTTTCGCCGTGTGAGAGCTCCTGCTATTCCCGGTGTGTGATCTCTGTGAGAGAATAACAATCAGCTCCACGCCAGCGAACATCATATGATTCCTGGTAACTTGAAAAATGCGATGCATACAGGATGTTAGCTCGGATAGGACTACAAATGGAATCGGGACGGTCGCCCATTATCCTCGACTAAGCGCTGACTGTTGAACCGAACCTGGTTCACGCTGCAGGTCCCGTGCACCTTAACTTATTCCCACTAATTGCCGTTTGAGAAGTTAGTGGCAGCGCGAAGTGCATTTCGCACCGTGCTCT
Organism: Matsumyia berberina; assembly: GCA_917880715.2. Lineage (NCBI taxonomy): Eukaryota > Metazoa > Arthropoda > Insecta > Diptera > Syrphidae > Matsumyia > Matsumyia berberina. The sequence continues at coordinate 16,529,547 of OU862872.1, read as the reverse complement.
GGAAGCAGCACAGCCATAAATTCTTCGCTCATTTAATATGGACCCACAGCCAGGAGCTGTGGAATGCAGCCTTCCTTCAAAGGACTTCGACTTGCCCTCCTCTAATGGACATTCACGAATTTCTGAGAATTCATAATGAGTTTTTAGTGAAATTATGAGCACACTTGAGGGAGTTTGCTTCACAGGTAAACTTGGTCCTAGCCAACCAAACTAACTCCTTAATCTTCTCTCTGTTTGTGCATGTACTCGAAGTTCCTGTCGGCATGAGGCAGTCCTCCTCGGCGGCGGCGGCTGTAATCATAATTTTACACTTCTCTAAAAATGTATAAAGCCTTCTTCGAGTTGTTAAGCGATTTACGAGTGCGAAAGGCGAACGAGTCCTTTTGTGAAATTCGATCAACAGACACGAAGGAATAGTATCCGATTTGGCTGCAGGTGAAAGTTCAAGTGTTTGCCTTTTGAATGTCTGAAGAGGCTTCCATTTTGAGAGTAAGCTATTGGCTGCTGATGAGAGGATACACTTCTTTGTATTCTCTGTCATTTATCAATTCAAGGAGAGAAGGATTTTTCTTCTCGCACTGGAAGGGCATAATCCTTTGTGGAAGAAGAAAAATATTTACTGTTGTGTGAAGAACGTCTACGTTCTTAGTGTTAATGTAGACGTAAGTGTTATGGAAGTTGAATCAAGTGGCTGGTTATAGAAGAAAATATTTGAGAAGGTAACTATGACAGCCTGGGCCAAGAACACTTGAAGGGCAGGCATCTCTACTTTGTTTGTAGACAAAGAGGCCTTCATTCGGTGTTGAAAGACACCAAAGATCGGACCTGCAATTTTTGATTTTAAATTAATTTGAAGACAACTCTCTCTATGCACTGCTTGATTTGCCTCCCCTTGATACCGGGTCCGGTGCTGGTATCTTCGTAGAGCTCGGTAACACCAGACTTCACTACTAGTTGGGTAAGCATACCTCTGCTATCCTAATGGCAACGGACTATATTGTTAAGAATAGGTGAAAGGGTCGGAGCATCTGTGTCTGTAGCGATGGCCAAGCTGCGCCTAAGGCCTTGCTCAAACCATTAACCAATTCCAAAGTAGTGCGAGAATGCAAGAACTCTATAAATTCGGTCGCAAGGCTGAATTCTTTGACTCTTGTCTGGGTCCCAGGTCACACTGAGATCTTTGGAAGTAAGATCTCCGTGGAGTTTACTAGAAGAGCCTCAGAGGATGATTTCTCAGGACTTGAACCTGAGTTAGCTCTCCCCGCGTCCTCGGTCCATTAACAATTGGGTTTCCTACAATTGCGTGTGACACGGCTCTCCAGGATGCAGGCAGACTAAATTAATGGTGCTACGGTTTCCATTGGAGTTCTTTTCTCGAACCATATCTTACAGTCAAATTGATGCATATACCCAAGTCACTTCTGCCGACCTGCACGGATCAGCCACTGGAGTATCTCCTCCTGTGGCTTTGTATGATTTAAGCTTAGCTATTACAGCTTCAACTTTGCTAGATGTTGTGATTGGTAGTCATCAAGATTGAGACTAACCTGACAACGGCATTTTGACTTTCCATAAACATATTCAGCACCACAAGGAGCGGTTATATCAGCTTTGTAACATCCAGGGATCTATGTCAGTTGGTTAGTTCACCTTTCAGTTTATCCAGCGGCCCCTGCGAGGAAGTGACGATACCTTCCCCCCTGGGTAAAACTTATTTATTGTGGCTTCCTTGGTGAGCCTCCTTGATCTCGTTATACCTGCTAATGAACCTATTTCCTTTGCAAAACAATCTTCCCAGCTTTAAGCATGTAAGTAAGTACGCTTAGGGCATATTGAAATATTTGCAGTGAAATCAAATACTCACCGACAGAACTCCTTGGAATTGCGTAATTCACTCCTCGAAACGCATTCGGTTGCATATTCCCATGGTCACTTTCCTCCTAAAGCATATAACTCCATCAATTAAAATAATGGAAACCCATAAAATCACCATCAAACAACCATCCAAAGTTTATGTGAACCGGCACAGCTCTAAATCAAACAATAATCCTTTATGCTCGGAGCGCTCAAATGCCCAAGATTTACCATGACAATAAAATCCTTCGAATTTAAATTGCAATAATTAAGCACACACACAGCCTTCCACAAGAGCAAACAAACACATCCAAGAGTGAGCACCTACAGAGTACCTTCGGTGAAATCAAATCCGTCCTGAGGAGTCGGCCATCAATTTCGCATCAATTACTGTTATGACTACGATTATTGTCTGTGCGTTAGTTTCGACCAAGCGAAGCTATAAAGCACGTTTAAGCGACCATCGGAGCAGCCTCCGCACTCCTACGAGAATTACTTTATGCAACGTTGATGGCAAATAATTGTAGACTCGGAATGCTCCTCCTGATGCCTTACCTCATCATGGGACTCATGTCGCCGTCGTCGTCCTCATTATCCGCTTTCGTGTTATTATTCTTATTATTACCCGTAACATGCGGCTATGCATTCGCCATTTTCCATGCTTTGCTCATTTCGGCCGGCATGCTTGCGTGTGCATCATCTCATCCTGACGAGTGGCCATATGCGACTGAACATGCCGGATGCATATGAATGCGAAATGGACAACAACCCACCGACGAGTGGGTCGGCGGTGGGTGTGCCCACGATTAGCATGATGTGCTATTGAATTTCCTGGCCATCCTCATTCATAGACCTCCTAAGTACTGAGCGCTGGGAGTTCTTGCACTAAATGAGCCGCTTGTACATATTGTAGTGCTAAATTTTACAGAACCCATTCGTGCAACCATGTTGTCGACGACGCTACCAGCTATCACCATTGACCGGCCTCGTGTCGCTCTGGCGTTTCGTCCGTCCGTGGGCGACATCGTTCAAAAAGCAGCCACCGAAACGATGACAGCGACAAGCGGGCAGCGAACAGAGAACAACAAGCGAGATGTCGGAATGGAAAAAACCAACAAAGCGCGACTGTGAAAGTGGCTAACAAATTGCACTCGTGGTTGCGTATACGTCCTGGTTAACCAGGAAACGAGCTGATGGTTTTCTAGGGTTTTCAATGGCTATTCGGTTTGGTAGGCAATGGAAGAGGAGAGGGAATCAACAAGAGAAAGGATGTGTTGAGGACTACGAGCGAGTAGATTGTAGATTTGTATTGGAATAGTAATTAAGGCACTTGAATTCGGTCCAAAAAGGGCGAATATTTATGTCACAAATGGGAGAGTAGTCCATGGAAGTAAGTGGCAGCACTGAAGATTGGTCGGTTTTTGAAATTCGAAGAAAGGCGGAAATTCGCACTATTGCAAAATGGCCTCAACTTAACCTTGACAAGAAATATCACAAGCAGTGCCAACTTGTCAGAGAGCGAGGCTTAAAAACGGCTTGGAAATCCTAAAATAAATAGAATACCTACGGGAAGATTAACAAGACTTCCATTCGCAGGGTACAAGGCCTGAAAGAAAGAATGAGGAAGCTGATAAATTGGAAAAAGAAGGTTAAAATGCACCCTTCGTTGGCTCATTTTCCAGTAAGAGCCTTGTCAGGTTTGATTCAAAGAAAGAAGCTCGGAAAACTATTTTCAAAACGAAGAGGAGCGGAAGATACTTTTAAGAAATTCTAATAAAAAAAGGCTTGACAATCACTCCTTTCCTCCACTCTTCGGCATTCTCCGCCTTCCCTACTAGTGGGTGACGAAAGTTGTTGTCGCTGCTCCTTAGAGTTTTGCAGGTGTCAAGTCCTACTGCCTTGATGTTTTTTAGTGCTTCAATCGGGGTAATGATCTCAGGCTCATCTTAATTTGGGTGCACATCATTAGCGAATTCAGAGTTCAAAACCGTTGTGAAATACTCCTTCCAACGCATGAGTCGGTCCACATCAGAAGAAGGTTTAAGCTGTGGCCACCAATAAGCACCTGTGGATTGATTTGTAGACGCTCCTGCTTCTTTTGCTTGAGGGCGCAGAACATTGATGTAATTGCGCTTGTGTCGTCGCACGCTACTCTTCATTTTCCTTGTACAAACTCTAGCTTGCTTCTCCCTACTGTAAGAGTAGCTAGAGTGCCAGTTTTCAGCTGATTTTGATCATCGATCGAGGGAAAAGTCCAGGTATTCTCTCTAAACCACGCGCTTTGACTTCAACCGACAGCACCGGAAATGAAAACAAAAATCGCAGCAGTGATTTTAGAGGGTGACAGTCATTGAGATGCTGACTGTTTCCACTTCTAGCGAATGATGGCCACTATATTGTTTCAGTCTTAATTACTATTTCTGGAACTGCACCCATTATAGGCCATTTTCCATTATTCACGTTAACGTTTACTTAAACCCTTCTGCTAACTGTCACTTCTTGCGCAAGATTGAAATAAGTGAGGACTTTAAAAATTCACTGGAGCACTTCTGTTTTTACTTTGTGAACTCCGGTGCTACAAAAACATATGGTTCTGCTGCACAGAGCAGCCTTCAAACATTTTGGCACTGCTTCGAGCTGGTCGGATTAAAGTTGGAGTAGTAGTTAACTAAGCTTGTTACATTATTACCTTGCCTGGAATCCATTTCTTTGCCCGTATCACTCCTTATCTCATCATGGGGGTGCTCGTTCCCTCACTTCCTTTTTCCTGTGCACCTTGCGTTGGTGTGCATACATACATTCATGCATAAAGCTTCTGCATTAAAAATAAAATTCAAATTTCATACCGAACAATGCAATGACAGGCGAAAACAAAACCTAAAGAACGTTACAAACGACATCTGCCGCACATTTTCCTTGATACTTATCTCACATCCTGTGTATCCTTCACGTATCCATGTCGGTGCCGCAACCTCCAATATCGCCTGCACCACCACCATCCACATGCATACACAATGCATTACGGGATAAGTCATAAGGTTTAAGTTTTAGAGATATCCTTAGACAGTTTTCCAGTTCTTGTGTCAATTTCCAGACCCTTTCGCTCGTCGTTCTTGGTGGATACCCAATCCCTGGAGTCTTCGATTACAACACTTCTGGGAGCGCTAGTACTTTCGAATGAATATTCTACCCCTGTTCGACATACCACCTCGCATGTTGAGAAGCGATCCCATTCTTGAGAACAAAGATGGTGTTCCGAGAATGTGTAGATGTGTGATAAATTGACAAGCGATACTATTTGTCAGCAGTCAATGTATTTGCATTTCATTTTTGGTGTTAACGCAGAAAATTCTGTGTTCGCCTTCCTGCTTCCGTTTCCATTCAGCTCGCAATACCACACAGAGTTGGAAATTTCATTTTGTTTTATAGAATTTTTTTTTTGTTTTACAGAGGAGTGTGGCGACTTCGTCAGTTGGTATATGTCAGTTCCAGGACGGGCTATGGTTGTGTACGTGTGACAGGTCTTTCATGTACAGCGTTGGTCGATCCGGCATTTATTTTGCTGGACGTCTTAAGGGCCGGATGTCGGGTGACAAGTTGCACTTTAGCTGACAGATGAAACGTAGAGACAGGTCTTGTAATATTTCGAAACAAAATTGGAAGACCGATGTCGAAAAGGAATGCTGTTGGGAGTCGATGTGTTTGGTGTGGAATTGAGTAGCAAGGACATGGGGTTTTTTGAAGCCAATAAAGCGGATTGAAAGGGACGATAGCGATATATCTTTATTCAAATATATTCTCAGTTATTTGTTTTTTCCAAGAAGGAGTATATTATTTTCTTTCTAAGTTATCTAGAAGTAATAGGTGTGTTATTAAGGAATTTAAAGTGGCAACGAATTCAAATGGATCAATCGATCAATGTGATCGAAATTACTTTTTCGTCCATGGCACAGACACGATTAGAACAAATGATGTTCGTGAAACGACAGATTGTGTTGGTATTCCACGTGTCTGACTATGCCAATTGGAACTTTTGATAGAGATCAAGATGTTCCTGAAGTCAAAGCTCTTGAATAGCCCTAGAAATGTACAAAAATAAGAGGACGTTAAAAGTCATTCATCGTACGATGGGCCTTTATGGCCCTTTTTTTTAGAAGAACCAAGAGCGAGAGTAACTTTTTTATCGATTTCTATGATCTTCATTTTAAATATATTTCCCAATAGCCTGAACTACTTACCGTTGCGTACATACGTATTCGATCTCTTGATTCGATCTCAAGTACAACTATAGGCGTTTTTCTTTTCTTCTTCAGAGCAGAGCCTGAGTTGTCAAAAAAAGATTCGTATTTCTTTTTTAGCTTAGACACATTAGACCCTGTTCACACAGGAGCAACGGACTGGATTTTTTTTGACGTTTACAGGCGAGAGGGGAAGCGGAGAGGTGACATGTTACGTCACTCCGGACTTTTAGATTTTTTAAAATTCTTGGATTTTTTTTTGACGTTTGTAGATGTCAATCGGCAGTCACTCGACAAACGTGTAAAAAAAATTGTTTTCGTTAATAAAACAATGCGTCTTTTGGCCTGGAGGCTGATTGCATTTGTGTTATTTATTTAAATTGTTCTAAATTTCGTGAAATAAGCACGAAAATCAAATCGACATTGACAATAAATATGTCAGAAAAGTCCGCGGAAGTGTTCAGACAGGACTATCAATCTGAACACGAAACGTCAAAAAAAATCCAGTCCGTTGCTCCTGTGTGAACAGGGTCTTAGAGCGCTCAGTTTGTGTTTCTTTTTTCGTTTAGAGCATGCTTAAAGCGCGCTCTACGAGTTCATCATAAATTGGACGAGCATGCAGAGTAAAAAGCTGAGCACAGCAAACGTCAAATTAATAGCTGTCACTTTTTAAATTCTACACCCGTTGACAAATACTGACTGCAAGTTGGAACGAAATCCTCTTAAATTAGTTTAGAGGCCGACATTGTTTCTTCTCAGGTTTTGGATTATGAACGAAAAACAGATATTGCTTTGCCGATTTCGTTGCCAATATCCAGTTCGGTGTCACCATTGGCTGAAATCACACATCCTAAATAAAGAAAGTGATCTGTTTGACCTGTTCAGCAAAGCTTAATACAGCGTTTGAGTTTTAAAGACCTAGGATCTTTTCTTTATCCTGAGTCCCACTCTGCCAACGTTGGGTTTCAGATTGTGAGGAGAGGTTTAGGACCGATATTGGCTTGACTGTTCCATACATACTCGTTAGTGCATTAGACTTCTTTTTGACCTACCTAGGTCTAGCCATAGCAATATCCACCAAACATTTTTCGACACATCAACGCCGTTCAAAGTCGGCAATAAATTGATGTCCAGAGTCCTCCAATTTTTGAACGTAGTCAAAACTCGATTTTCCGACAACAAGCTGTTGCTTACTCGTAAGAAGACTAGACGAAGCTCTCTTCGAAGGACTGTCCAGTACAGCGTCACCTTCCATTACATAGATTCGGTTTTGTATCATAACCACTATCATCGTCAACTGCAGAACAAGAAGAAGTTGGTGTATAAGGCGTACATATGTATTAGGCCAAAAGTTCTATCCCTAAAAAAATGCTCTATAGCAGTTCAAGTCGTTGTAGAAGTTTTTAAGATAAACGAAATCGAACGGATGGATGGTGACGAAGCTTCATATAGGCTAACGACCAAAATCAGACGGAGACTGACCACAGAATCGGTTAAATAAATTCTCCAATAAATCATTCCCAATTAGTTGCCATAGACCACTAGCCACACTCCCAGTCCCAATGTCCTTGATGTATGATGTAAAATTGATTTTCGAAAGTTTCTTGTCTCCACTGGTGAGAACTCTTCAGAACTTTCTGTACTGCATTTCATTCTTCCAATTCAATTCGATTGCTTCCTTCCCCTCAACAACAAACTTCGGCAACTAAAAGCACGAAAGTTCAACTTGTTGCAACCCCACGACCAGGGATACTTAAAATAATTTGTATCCACATCTGAATCGTTGGTCAACCAACTCTAATCGAGCTCTAAGCCAATCACGTTTTCCTTTTACGATATCCCTCGTACCCCAAACAAGCAGTTACTTAAAAATTCAATTTAAGTCAACCTGTGCGGACACTCGGGCCATAAGCCCGTTTCGGACGCGCGCGCTGCATGCCATTCCTGCTCCTCCATTAAACATTTCAATAAAGTCCCTTAAAATACAATCGCTTCCACTATCCATTTCGCTGATCGAAGCGCACCACTCTGCGCTCCGTTTTGTTGACATAATAACCCATATGGACGACAGTCCCCAAGAATGCGGGAGAGGCAAAAAAACGCGAGCCAAACGGGGGCGGACAACCCCACTCCAGAGCGAAGGGAAGAAAATTAAATTCACTCCATTTGCCCCATTTCGTAATGTTTTTTTCAAGGCAAAGATGAATGGAGGGAACTGCATGTCCTTCCAACCTCGCTGACTTGGCCTTCGGAGATCCGTTTTACACACTCACACACGGGATGGCCAAAGAAAGGAAGGTAGCACCAGCTGGGTTAAAGGTGCTGCCCGCGCTCGCTGTTGATTCGTTTTCGATTTTTTTTTTATTCGCCTTCCAAGTATACTCGACGTCGTATGTGGCAAGGACGCAAGCATACAAAGGACGGAAAAAAGTGTCACGTCCTTCCAGTTACAGTGACAAATAAAATTGAGCTTTTTATTGACTCCTTTCAAATTGCATTTGCGGTGGGTCGCTCGGTTGCCTGCCCAAATTGAGATATCTGTTTCGATATAAAAAAAAAATAACAGAAAACGGAATAACGAACGGTTTCTTATCCCAGCGGACGGACAGAGGACAATATCGTCGTCAACGACGACGACGGCGGGGATATGTTGTACAGGACAACGTCAATACAATGCTCGTTACCGATTTTATTGTGAAATTGGATAAATCTGCGGCGTGGATCCACAGCCACACAGTATGCTGTTACAATCCTTGACAATATGTGTGGGGGCGAACGTAATTTGCCAGAGCTATGGCCATCGGACTTCGGTAATTGCCGGCGATTTTGCTATTTGAGGTTAGGATTTAATTGTGATCAGATTTTGTCGATTGGTTTTGTCAATTGCTCTGTTGAAGGTGATGGGAAAAAGATTGCCACAGCACATGAGGTGTGCTCCTCCGCCACTTCCCTGGGGACAGAGCAAAAAGACGAGAAAAAAAAAACAGCAAATACCAAATGAGGACTTGGATTGGAGGTGAATTTGAAATTACACAGGGGATTAAGGAATTAGGGATTATTTGGGAGATCCTGCTTAACTAGCAGTTTGCCGATTTACTTGAACGGGATTCAGTTTAAAGCTGGAAGTGGAGTAGTACAGGGATGCTTCTTTGGACAAAGTATGACTGCATTGTGAGGCTTATAAACAGCTGGTTGCACATGACATGACAAATGCCTTCTATAAATCATTGTCATCGATTCAAAACAAAACTCTTGACAGATTTCCTTCAAAAATATTTTAAAAAAATTTGCAAAATCTGATCTAGCCTATTCCACTTCCACCTCAAGAATCAAGCAAATTTAGGGTACAGCTTAGCCTAATTGATAGTGCTGCTCGACCTGGCAAGGGCTGTATGAGAAGCGATTGCTTATGCAGGTGATGTGCAGCTAAAAATGGTCTGGGAGTTAGTCCCGAAAACACCTAATGAGTATGAAAATAGTACAAGACAACACACGCAGAATGTGCAACGAAGACGAAGAATCAGCAGAACACATTTTATGTCACTGTGACTGTCTAATCAGAACACGTCATCATCTTGTAGGCAAATTCTACCTTGAAACGGAGGATATATGTGCCAGCTCACTCAAAGACATCTCTGGATTCATCTCGAATTCAGGCATCATGAGCGAGCCCTTATTGGAGGAAATCACTATAGGCCCATCGGTGGCCGCAGTGATAAGGTGACTCAGTCCCACCTCTACCGACAATCTAATCTAATCTAATCTAGTCCCGAAAAGACCGAACTAGTCCTCTTCACCGTGAAATACAAAATTGCTCCAATAGACCCGCCTTCTCTATAAAGGCACCAACCTGTGCTTTGTTAACAAAGCCAATTGCGTCTCATTCTGGACAATAAACTAAACTAGAAAGCCAACACTCTTGAACGCGTTAAAAAAAACCCTCTGTAGCGCTGTTCCGCTGCAGAAAAGCGCAGCCCTCAGACTGAAGACCTCCTCTCATTGGTCAAACAACCATATTGGCCACTCCTCTACATTGGATCCCATAACAATAATCCCGGAAAACACCTTAACTTCCGGACATCAATCCGCTCCAGAGTGGAGTGGGAAAATGATAATGCCAGAGATGGGCGCTTCGTTCACTTCTATACCGACGGTTCTAAAATCGAGAACGAAGTGGAGAGTGGTGTTTTCTCCGAATTGCTCATCTTAAGCACCTCCTTCCATCTCCACGACCATTGTAGCATTTTTCAGGCGGAAATTATGGCGATCAACGAAGCCTTATCCTAGCTTAGGCATACTGTGGTATCCTGCAAGGACATCACAATTTTTACCCGAAGCTAGGGTCCCATAAAGTCTGAAATCATTCCATGGAGACGACAGAGCATTTTAACATTCACCTACGCTGAATACCCGATCATAGGTACATTCCAGGAAATTGTAAAGCCGATGAACTCGCCAAACGTGGTACTACTATAGATATCCTAGCAGAACAGAGGAATGTGGGTACTCCACTCGCTACATGTAGATTATTCTTAGATTACAACGCGATCAGCAAGACAAACCAAAAATAGAGGAACGAACCACATGCCTACAAAGAGATCCAGCCTATGTTAAATCTCACTCGATCCAAAAGTATGATCGTGCTTAAAAAGTCGCTCATCAGCACCGTGATCCGTAATTTCACTGGCCACTGTCCCATCGGCCCTCCTCCCAGAAGGACGGGCCTCTTCTCAAAAAAATTTTGCTGGAGTTTCAGAAACGAAGAGGAGTAAGAAACGATCCTCCATTTTCTCTGCACTTGTCCTGTCCTGTCCCAAAGAAGGAAGCTCTATCTAGGAGCCTATCACTTGGACAATTAGGGCGAATTATCGCATACTGATGTCAAAAGTATCCTCAACTTTAACAAGAGCTCCAAATGGTTTTAACAGTTGGAGTGGTACCTAGGGTATAGATCCCAGTGGTATCACAAATGGTCTTCTTTGGCCTACGTGTGTCTGTGCCTCTCATGGACAGCCACCTTACCTACCTACGTAGCCCAATTGATGAATCGCCCTAGATCGCTTAAATTCTCCTTCTCACTTAATCTATTGATACAAGAGTATATGATCTTCTCAAAAATTCAAGCGGTCCTTACTAAAGTAATGAAATAAGCCTACGTTATAAGCCCACTGGATCACATCTCTTTTTAAACACCAACGCTGGTCCCATAATTAAGCTTTTAATTTTCCAGCTACTCCTTTGCCACTGGAAATTTCGTCCATGCCCTCCCATGTCGCTTCATTTTATTAGTTTTTCCATTAGCCTCTTCCCTGTTGACGTGCTTTTCTGATTTCGAAAATAGCGTTTTATCTAAATTCCCGCATTTAACCTCTAGCGCTTTTGGAATATTAACATTCATACAAAACAGCTTATTCGTGGCGCCCTGCACATGGGTCCACTTAGTGCATTTCCCAAGCGACATTCCTCCCTGGTGTACCATAATCAGTTTGTTCGGTGCTCTGCCGTTTTGGGCACCGCCAACGACGTCTACATCCAAAAACACGATCCACATAAAATCATCTAGCCATGCACAGCGAAAAACCCGTCGACACAAAAACCCCGCCCGTCGTCGTCATCTGCACGAGATATATGAAAAGTTAATGAAAATTTCTAATTTATTAATTAATTTTCGGTAAAGGACTCCAATACACACTCGAGTGGTGACACAGCGTGTATGGAGGGAAGATTGCTTCCCTTTTTTTTTCGTTTGTGGATCCTAAAGAGTTCCCGAAAAGCGGGATAAACTAGTTTGTGGTTAAGCGCTTTATTCATCTCGTCCCCCCTCTAGGTCCGGATGTTATCTAAACCAAAACGAGGACATTTAAGCTGACAGTGGAACACATTTTGCAAAACGATGGCATGCATATTAGTTCAGTGGATGTAGTGAGTTATTTTCCAATTAATTATGAAGAATTTTTGGAAGTGCACTCGCGCAAGCCATTGGCATTCTTGAAACAAAATTGATTTTTGATTTTATATAATTTCGGTGAAAAATAGGAAAATCAGCCAGCGAATGTTTTAGAGCGAATACAAGGACCGCAACCGCTAAGTTCTAATGAAGTCCAAGTTCCTCACATTTGGTCTATGAATTATACATGACATTCTTTACCGATGATCTAGGTATCTTTATGGTTGAAAAAGGAGGCATCCTAGCTAACCCTCATTCAAAATCACTAAACATTTATCCTAGAAGAAAAGCAACAGTAGCCTTCTTGAAAAGATGCAAAATGATGCCTTGAGAACAATCCACACTGCTGCACTAGAGGCAATGCTCCATCTGTTTCCTGTTGATATCTTTGGGATGCTAATGGCAGTCAAAGCAATATTTAGGTCCAAAGAATTCTCCCAGCTGATCAGCACAGAAACGAGTCACTCTAGGATCCTCAAAGGCAACTCTACTATTCCTAGTAAAACGGACTACGTTGTTCCCCATATTGACTTCAATGTCAGGTACAAAACTCGGATTCCCAACAGAAGCTCTTGGGAGTCTGAAGAATCTAAGACAGCGGGTGATACGGGGCAGGAGTCTTCTCTAACGCATCCGGCTTAGCCATAAGCACGCGATTGCCAGATCACTGAAGTGTGTTTTAGGCAGAAATTATGTCAATCCGCGAAGCTGCGGCTTGGCAGGCATGCACTCAGACCGGGAGTTCCCTCCAAAGATTTCTGTAGAAGCTACCGAGACGAGGAGAAAGGGGAAACTACAACACCTCTACTGTCAGTTGCACAGTGACTGCCCTTGCGACGCTAAGAAGAATATGTACTTCTCCGATGATCTTAACGATCTTACCGAACTCGACATCCAGAAGATAAGAAACTTCATTTCCGGGACGAAATGGTTCAACTCTTAGGGGTAATACCTTTACGGTTGCCCATCTCGATGTACGCAGTGTTACATACATACTCTGGTTCCTGGTGCTGGAAGACGGTTCATCATAGTGGTATCACAATGTGCCAATCTGGTCTAAGTCTGTCGCTATCTGTCGCTGTCTGAGCGGGGACAGCCACCTAAGCTAACCTAACCTATCCTAGATCTTCTCTGAGTGTTGATGTGAACTGTGATTACCTGTCAACTCATGTACTAACAGTTTTTTGGTCAAGCTCATGTAGTTGTTTGTTGCCATAACGCACCCCACGCTGCGCATTACTTCTCTCATTCAAAGAGCCATAATTTATAAGTCTTAGTTGGATTATCTTTAACCCCAAGATTTAAAGTGCTTCCCCCCTCAATCCAAACTCTCTCACGGCATAAATTCTTAGGTTCATATCTTCTCGAAGAACGACCTGTTTAACAAAGTCAAGGCTTTCAAAAAGCCATGAAGGTGTCAATAACCCAACTATCCCACATTATGTACCACCAAACTATACAACCTAAGGTCACACTATCACTGCCAATGGAACAAACTGTTTGCCGAGTTTTGAAAGGAAAACAAAATGTCTCTAAGTTAAAAAAACATGTAGTTGTACCATTGATCAAATTCGTGCTTTTGAACGGTCAATAGCTTTCCTGCCTACAGCTTCAGAAGAATTTTACGAAGTTGCTCCACCACGAAGTAGATGCCGCATCTTTTTTACAATGTATAAACAAATTACGTACTTTTTTGACCTCAAACTTCAAAATATGAACAACATTCAAGGACTTTCGTGAGATGTCTCTCATTTTTATGATCCTTCTTAGGTATAAAATGCACTTAAACGAGAAAAGCTCATTCCAAAAACCATACTTACAAACTATAGATGGTTATGATAGATCAAATAAATTGGGTTCGCATTTAAGGTCACTAAACGTTTACGGCGCCATAAATTTTATGCATTTATGAACTATATCAATTATTTGAAGTATTGACGACGATGTGTTCTTTGTCGGGACTAAACAACTTCACGAGTTAATAAGACGTTACACGTGCACAGAAACTATCCCATTTATGATGTTTCATTGCTGTAAGTGGTAATAAACCCTCGAAAATGTCCTTCGTTTTTATGACAAAGGTAATCGTGAAGTTTTGGGAAACATCATCGTTTTGGGTTAAGACGGGATGGGTTTAAAAAAATCAAATAATACGTATCGTTGGAGGATTTTGGAGTGTTAAGGATATTGGGGAGCTTTCGATTTGCATTTTTTGAATGTCTTGTGGATGATTTCCGACTTTGCCATGGTATAGTGGCTGGATGAGGCCAGAACTCTACGAATTCACCGAAATAATCTACCTTCACTTTTCATATAAAACTGCATGGACGGAAATTTCATTTTTTCCCATTTGTCCAGTTCGATGCTTTAACGGCTGACGCGTCCTTAGACTGGAGCAATGTCGCATCCTCAAAACGAGACTCCGACAAGAAATAAGTCTCTTGGAAGGAATCAATGAGTACCGAAAAGCAGAGGTTCCATTTTAAATTTTTAATGACGGAATTTGAATTTATTTCAATCGTCCCTTGGAATTTATTTCACTTGTCCCTGAGTAGTTTCGCTTAAAACAAAGTCAAAGGTCAAAGTTCTTGCTTTGTACTAAAGAGCTAAATATATTGAGATGACCGGTCATTACCGTGAGGGAAACATTAAGAGTCGATGTTATTTGGAGGTCTATATGGACACGCATATACATACTGGCGGTGTGCGTTGACAGATGCAGTAGCTGTTGAAGGAGACAGCCGGTCACGCAGACGTCGGGTAACTCATTCCAAATTTTTAACTGCAGTGAGCTCGTTAGCTTCAGACAAGGCTACGCGCTGTCATGTGACTTCTTCAACATCGTACTTGAAAGAATAGCGCAAAACTCACGCGCCAACACCAGAAGCACGAAGTTTCAAAAGTCCGTCCAATTACTCGGATACGGCCACGATATTGACATAATCGGAAGAACGCAGCGTGATGTTACTGGCGCATTCACGTGTATTGAGACGGAGACGGCGAAGATGGGTTTAGCGGTCAATGAGGGCAAGACCAAGTGTATGCTGTCAACAAGAAAGGATAGAACGCCACTATAGACAGTTATAACTTTGAGGCAGTTAAGGACTTTGTCTACCTAGGCTCCGTAATCAATTCAGACAACGAAACCAGCGCTGAGATCAAATGAAGAATAACTCTTCTTTGGGCTAAGAAGGTAATTGAGTAGCAAAGCCCCCTCTGAAATGACTAAAGTGACCCTTTATAAGACCTTTATTGTCCCACTCCTGGTCTACGGTGCAGAAACATGGTCTTGGTCGTTGCAAGAGAAAAAGTCTTCGAGAGATTTTCGTTCCCGTCGGCATAGACGGTGAATGGAACAGGAGATACAATGACAAACTGTACGGGCTGTACAGCGATATCAACTTACCCAGAGTGAAGATCCAACTACTGAGGTGGCTGGGTCATGAAGAGCGGATGGATACCAATTTTAAACCTTCGAATCCACACCCGAGGGACGGCGCAGTAGAGAAAGACTGCGACTCAGGTGGCGCACGCAAGTGGAAGGGAACCTCAACCAACTTTACATGCGAATTTAGAGACAGCTGACTAAAGATCGAGCTAGCTGGAGACGCTTGTTAGTTAAAGCCCAGGTCCACCCCGGACTGTAGGGCCAGCTTAAGTAAGTAAGTAAGACCTCGTTAGTTTGAGTCAATCAAATTACGTTGCTAAACGTTGTTTTCATAGAAGTTTAGCTTTGGAACCTTGCATTGGACTCTCGTTTCTGCTTATGTACTTTGACAGAGGTTATGGCTCAGCTTGGTCCTTATTAGGAAGTCTCTCCGACCAGATCGACTCCTAGCCACTTACCCACAGGACTGGTTAAGGTTTGTCCTCACATTCCCAACAGTTTAAGCCTCATTTACTCCGCCCTGGTTAATTCAAAGTCTGGAGCATCGATATCCATTTAATCTAAATACCTCAACCATTTATTTAGGACCATGAATTTCGTTGTGTTTTCCACCCCATTCTCAGTCAGAATAAAACAGTTCGGGGTATTTTCATCCACATTTGCTAACGTCCGGAACACTTGGTCGAAGAGTATGCCCTTTATCCTTTTGCCATGAAGCTCAACTGGCGGCTTACATCTTCGTTAACTGTCCATAACACTTGACATTAACAAGTACTAATCCACATAATCATACTTATCGCACACCCCCCTCCGCCGCGCCTGCTCAACTCATTGAAAATGAACTGTCATCGACGGTAAGTTGCGAGCCCTGATTACCACTTTTATGCTCCCACATAAATCCAGGCGTAAGCTGCGAAAATTGGCGACATCTTATTACATGGCGCATTTTTCTTCAGATTTAATTTAATTTATTTGCCAAATTATTATTCTTTGCGTGCTCCGTCGCTGGGTCCCTTCGGCCGGAAGTGACATCATCGACCGACAGAATATTATGCACTACGACTTTAGTGGGCCATAAACAAGTTCACAAGGATACCATCACACCGCCGAAGCTGTGCCATAAAACCTTCGATACTTTCGAAAGGATTAATTGGTATTTGCAATTAAGTTTGCCCATAAATTTCACTGTTCGCGACAATGGGGCAGCCTTGACATCGGCCCAGCGATCGGGAGCTGGTGTTGTGTAAACGCATTTGCCGTCGGTAATCCACCCGGTGTTTTTCTTATTTTTTCCTGTTGACCTTTCATTTGTGTTGGCTTGAAACGAAATATGTATAAGTCCAACATGGCCCAGTGCGAGATGGTCACCATCTGAAGGTGGCAAGTGCACCAAAGTTCTACGTTGAGAAACAATAAATGCATGCGCGAGCAAACAAAAAATTCACATCGTCCTGATAAAGTGGTCTGCGATTGCACATAGGGTTGACAGGGGGCGCGGGCCAGCGAGGACACCAAACCGAACCGCTGGTCGATATGGTTCGGTTAAGGGATGATGATCTGGCGATGAAAGTGATGGGCTTTGTCATTGGTTAATGGTGTGGGCCATCTGTGTGTACGCGTTCGATGTTACTCCCGCACAGGATTAAAGATTTATGTTACATATTTTATTTGGCCATAAATTTGGGCTTTTTATTTCGCCAAAAATGAATTTATTATTTATTTTCTGTGATAAATGGCAGTTGGTTGCTACAGTATGGGATGGAAGTTAAATACAAAGTAAATGAAAAATACTCGTAGATACATACAAAATCGAAATTTTTTTTTTTTAATATTGTTAACCTCGTTTCCACAAATAATATTTTCTACGTGAAATATGTTCTATTGTGCATATGGGATGCGGATATAATTTTTAGGGCGACTTTGTATTCCTGCAGTGTATTTGTTCTTCTTCTTAGCAGGCATACCACACAGAGGGAAGTATCTATGTGCAGAGAGTTAATAACGGGTCTAAAAGCACCGACTTCCGCATTGTTGAAAGTCCTCTTAGTATCCATTGGTTATCGTTTTTAATGTCTCCAGCTCCTTTTTTTCAGACGACTCCAAAATAGCCGAGGAAGTCGGTGCGAATAATTTTTTTTATTTTTTTTTTCAAAATACCTTGACACCCACAACTCCTTCAGTCTCTCTAGCCAATGCATCAGGCCATCATGCCTGTAGAAAAACCTAATATCATACTCAGATATTGCGATTTATATTGGCCGTTAAGCAACGATCAGAGTCCTTGTATTTAACACAATGAAATATAGGGCGGAGAAGGACTGCCATGCCACGTGTCACGCCAAACGAGATCGCCAAACAGTATAACATCATGTTCTGCTGGTTCGCAGATCACAACGACATCTCGAGAAACTATGCAACCAACAAACTATCCAGACAAGGCTTTCTAGGTACCAATAGATATTCTGATCACATCAAAACACCTAAGCCCTTTGCTATGCATCTGACTTTCATCAATGCTCTCGCGAAAGCTGCTAAGCAGGGTTACTAACTCAAGTTGGACCAAGTTCAACATCTCACCTGAACATCCTATGGGGATAGCGACTGAAAATTAAGAGTCTATGGCGAAGGTTTTGAAGATGTGGAGGGTCCAACTCAGCACCTTAAACCCGCGACCCTAGGGAAAACATGCCAATAGGCTAGGGACTACTGTTGCAGCTGTATGGATCAGAAACAGCAGTAAAGAAACCACCTGCTCTGGTGCTGCTCAGCACTATCTTATTTCAGAAAAAGACCCTGGGAGAATATTTCTTTGAAGATCTACAAGATACTGTCGAGGCAGATTTAATAAAATAGAAATCCATATAAAGAGCTTTCCAATAGCAACGGGTAGATTTTGACAGTTCATGGCGGCCATGTTGTTCTATCTGTTGTTAGTTTTCCCGATTTCTATTTTTCAGACACTAACGACTAAGCACCATGGCAAGTTACAGCATCGAACAACACGTGCAAATAATAAAACTGAAGCAGTTGGTAGCGGACCCCGATTTCAGCAAAAAAATCATCTTCAGCGACGAGGTCCATTTTTGGATGAACAGGTACGTCAGCTAGCAAAATTGCCGCATTTGGGACAATGCCAATCCACACGAGGTCCACCAAGTGGCAATGCATCCGCAATAAGTCACTGTTTAGTGTGGATTGTGGGCCGGGGGCATAACCGGTCCGTACTTCTTTGAAAATGGAAGCGCTACCAATCAATGGTAACTAATTTCTTTTGGCCCTACCTTACATCACGTGGCAAAATGGTCTAGAGTGGACGAAGCATAGATCGTGACCGATGCAAGAGATGGAGCAATTGATTGCCTTCGCTTGCATGCATTTGCTGTTAGTTAGTTAGTTAGTTAGAGTGGTCCTTCAAGAAGTGACACATAGACCAGAAAAGTAGATCCATTGTGATGCCATTGAGTACTTAGGTTTGACCCCTGCTTACTCCTAAAACCATTTAGATTTCCTAAAGTAGCTGTTGAGATCGGCCGTGCTGGCGTTTAGTCTCTGTTGAAAGTTAGTCTCTGTTAAGTAATATTCATGTTTTTGATCTTTTCAAATTCAGGACAGAGCGTCGGTGTAAGTCGGATGTTTAACAGACGACATAGGCGCTTTGACATGGTCGAGCTTCCTGCCGTCTGTACATTGAGAGGCTAGTCCAGCTAATTTGTCAGCCGCACAGTTCGCTTGAATGTCACAGTGACCACGGACCCAACAGTGTGTGACGTTATACTGGTTCGCAATCTCGATTAAAGACACGCGGCAGTCCTTCACTGCCCTAAACTTTGTTGTGTTGGATACGGAAGACCTGATCGCAGCCTGGGTGTCGATGTAGATCGCAATATCCGTGCATGATATTGGGTTAGTCTTCTGCCAAGCGGCGACTTGATTAATAACTGTGACATCAGCTTAGAAGACACTACAGTGGTTGGGGAGACTCAGGAAGTGGTGGATGTCCATGTCTTCTGAAAAAACACCGGCACCGACTCCTTCGGCTGTTTAAGGCAGAGATAGACTCATTAAAGAGGACTTCGCGCTAACTCCAGGCGCTTTTGTCCGGTATTTTGTGCTTATAGACCATGTTGAAGTCGTTCTCGGTGGGCATCGTGTCTGTTGATTTGAGACGGTTGCGGTGAGTTAATAGGATTCTGGCATGTCTCACATTTTTCATAGAGCATTGATGGGTTTCTCTCAGTCTTAGGGCCGCGTCAGTGGCCTACTGCATACCATAGATAGTGAAGCATGGTTCGAAAATTAGCTGTAGTAGAAGTTCTCAGCGCACCAGTTATACTGAGGCAAGCCACACGTTGGACTTTCTCGCGAACTTTAATGCCAGTTTGCTTTTCTAGAACCGGCCATCGGCTATAGGCCCCATCTGGTACCTACTGCACTTTTGCGTGAGTGCTTCCAGGGATTTCCTGGCGAGTTCAGCAATATTATTCCTCCACAGAAGCTTCCTGCCTAGAATAAGTCCAAACCGCATTTGCGGTTAAGAGCACTCAGCACCACTATCCTTCACACAAAAACTCGAAAATACTAACACCCTCGCTTAGTTTTGGTATTTATAGGGCTTCCGGTGTTATAGACGCAATGAATGGGGTTTTATGACCATGACTTTCGGTTTTATTCGCCATCTTAGCACCGATTAACCAAGTTCCGGCCTCCAGAAATCCTTCGATGCTTACACCTAGCCGGCATTATCTCTCGCTGAAACTTCTGTTTTTCTTTTTGAACTTTTGTTGTCGGCCCAACTGTTGATCCACCCTGTATCCTGGCACAATGGAGGATTAAAATATTCGTGCGAATCAAATGTTATCGCCATCCCCTGGCATCTGGCATGATGATGATGACATTGGCACATCTTCTATCACAGCGCGGCGGAGCTTATTTTATGCTGCACCAGCAACGTTCCGATTGCTCGTTAATAAATTATTGTCAATAATTATTGAAAAGTAATATTATTGCGTTGCACGCATCCACGCCAAAGTACAAAAGGAAAACAACAGAGAGCTATTTATTTCACTGCCAAATCCCCAATGGATGAGTCCCCCGTATCCGACTGGATTAATTGCGTAAAAGCTGGCATCATTCCCAACTGGGAGAGGGTCTGTCGCGGCCACGACCACTGACGCTGGGGAGCAGTCCCGCAAATGAAGCCAACGCAACGCGTACGACCCGCAAATATATTGTAAAGTTCAGGAAATTCATAAATAACAGCGCATTATCCCATTTCGACTCGATTGGTGATGGATTTTTTTTTTTTTTCATCCGTTTTTTTTTTTGGTTCGTTATTGGGGTCGTGTTGAACAAATTGTGTGCACGTATTCATTTTTATAATATTTTTTTTGTTTTGTTTTGTAAATCTCCTTAAATATAAGCCCCCAATTGTAATTAGCATATGAACGAGTCCTTTTTGTGTGGGCGCTGGCCTCCGCGCTGCAAGTTGCTACTCGACAAATGCGATTGTGGGAATTAAATAAATATTCGCGAGGTTGTGCCTTGCAAAAAAAGTGCACGCGTCCGATGGTGAGAACTCATGACTTGAAATTGTTTTTCAATATTTATAGTTAATAGACTTTTGGCAATTGATGGCGAATTGAATTTAAATGGTTTAAAGTTACACTTTGGAATTAATGCATTGAATGGTGGTGTGGTATGGATTCCACAAGTAGCAAAATGATTTGCTGAAAAGCAGTAAGAGCTCCCAGTCAGTCTCATACTGACCGCGGATGAAAATCAGCTGAAGAAGAGCATTTTTATGACAGAAAAACTCATTCAAAGAAGTGCCCAAATGTCAACCAAAAGCCGTGTTTTGGTGGCAGAGCGACAGCGTTGCCAAACCACTGATTATTGTCACAATACTTCCTCCTTATTGATGAGATACGTCAAGTCTAGTCGTACGAAATTGAACTTTTCGTCAATCTTGAGTATATTTCAGCTCATAGACTGTCGTCGCATAACTTAATGAGTATTTTTTCCCGTAAACCATTAAAATTCAATGTGAAGTATTTTTTGACTCGGTTCAAAGCAAGAAATGAGTTCTCGTACATTTTTTAAAACAGCATTGAACTGTTTTAGTACGAAAGAATTTTCTTTTTACTGATGATAGCGCTACAGCCGCGTGGATCTGAGACAACTGACCAACAAGTGCTTTCAGTTAGTCTCACTTGGTCACCACCTGAGTTTCTAGCTCCCTCTACAGATTTGGAGATTATCCGGCGCCCAGGAGTTCGTGCACAACATATCCTAGACATCATAGTCGTTGTATTCGTGATTTGTTGGATGACACAATTTTTATTCAAGTGACAAACGCCAGACGTGATCATATTTTGACCGCAGCTCTATTAATGGATTCAAACCTAAAACCTCAACAAGCGTCTACAGCCACCTCGATCGTTATCTCCAGTTTTAGCGCGCCAAGTTGGTTCAGATCAGTTTGAGTCGCGGACATTCCAACTTTCGTATTTTGCTCTATTTGAACTTTTCTGACTAGATTAGGGTCGCTGAACGTATAGTATAGTTAATCGTTGTATGTTCTCCTCCATTCATTGCCCATGCAGACAGGAACAAAGATGAACCGCACGATTATTCTCTCAAATCATTCAAGGGCGACTTCATCCACTTTTGTACGAAGAAGCACTTGAGCTGTGAAACAGACGTCCCAAAACTCGAATGTGATACAGAACAACAAAAGATCAGAATTTTACAAAATTTTCCTGAATCTAAAACTGTCCTCGCGCAGTACGCATATATACATATGTACGTGCTCACGGTCCTACCGAAGAGGGCAAGAAGGAATTCTATGATCGGACGAGGCAATATCAAATTCGTTCCGAGTGACTTTCCATTAGTAAGCCGAAGGATTGTTCTCCGTGGCCCTTCTCATTATCATGGAGGCTTCACAGACTCTAGACACCTCACTTGTTGCTTGTTTGGTACTAGTGTTTGCAGGTGTTGTCAATTCTACATCTCTAGGAAGCGGGATTTGATTCGAAGGGATCTGTTTGTTAATCCTGTTTCTATTTTACTGATGTCGTTCTTTGTCAAAATGCTTTTGATACGATCTCGCATATGGTTGGATGGTGATCGCTATGCATCAACTGATCGCCGACCCCCACTTTGTTCTTCTTACCAAGCAGCTGCTTATGCAGATGATGTCAATACTTTAGCTCGTGCTTCCCCTACAGAAAGTAGGCCACCGTTGACATGCACGATGCCTCTGGGTGTGAAGGCTAAGACCATGTCATGTCCTTTCGTTTCAGGACAACACCATCTGGTGCCCCACGCATTAAAGTCACCGGCGTTCATCACTGGTTTTCATCATCATTTCAACAATCATCACGACAACAATCTGGACTTACTTACTTACTTAAGGTGGCGCTACAGACCGGCGTGGTCCTGGGCCTCAACCAACAAGTCTCTCCAGCCAGCTCGATCTTTAGCCAGCTGCCTCCAGTTTCGCACGCTAAGTTGGTTAAGGTCCCCTTCCACTTGCGTGCGCCACCTGAGTCGCGGTCTTCCTCTACTGCGCTGACCCTCGGGTGTGGATTCGAAGATTTTCCGAGCTGGAGCATTGGTGTCCATCCGCTCTACATGACCCAGCCACCTCAGTCGTTGGACCTTCACTCTTTTGGCTAAGTCGATGTCGCTGTACAGCCCGTACAGTTCGTCGTTGTATCTCCTCCTCCACTCCCCGTCTATGCAGACGGGACCAAAAATCACCCGAAGAATTTTCCTCTCGAAACAGCCAAGAGCAACTTCATCCGCTTTAGATAGAGTCCATGCCTCTGCGCCGTAGAGCAGGACTGGGACGATTAAGGACTTATAAAGGGTCACCTTAGTTGTTCGGGAGAGGGCTTTGCTACTCAATTGCCTTCTTAGCCCAAAGAAACAGCGATTGGCAAGAGTTATTCTTCGTTTAATCTCAGCGCCGGTGTCATTGTTTGAATTTATAGCGGAGCCTAGGTAGACAAAGTCCTTAACTACCTCAAAGTTATAGCTGTCTATAGTGACGTTCTGTCCGAGACGTCGGTGTTGGGAGTTCTTTCTTGTTGACAGCATATACTTCGTCTTGCCCTCATTGACCGCTAAACCCATTTTCGCCGCCTTCGTCTCAATACTCACAAACGCACCAGTGACATCACGCTGCGTTCTTCCGATTATGTCAATATCGTCGGCATATGCGAGTAATTGGACGGACTTTTGAAAGATTGTGCCTCTGGTGTTGGCGCGTGAGTTTTGCACAACTATTTCAAGAACGATGTTGAAGAAGTCGCATGACAGCGCGTCGCCTTGTCTAAATCCTTTTTTGACATCAAAGGTCTCGGTGAGGTCTTGACCGACCTTGATGGAGCAGCGTGCATTCTCCATCGTCATCCTGCACAGACGGACGAGTTTGGCAGGGATGCCAAAACTAGACATGGCTCTGTATAGCTCGTCTCTATAGATGCTGTCATACGCGGCCTTAAAATCGATGAAGAGGTGGTGGGTATCGATTTGAAGTTCCTGGGTTTTTTCCAAGATCTGCCGCAGTGTGAATATTTGGTCGATGGTGGACTTTCCTGGCCTGAAACCACACTGATATGGACCGATCAGGTTGTTGATGAACGGCTTCAGGCGTTCACACAACACGGCTGATAAGATCTTGTAAGCGATGTTAAGAAGACTGATGCCTCTGTAGTTGGCGCAGTTTAGAGGGTCTCCTTTCTTGAGGATCGGGCAAACAATGCTGAGGTTCCATTCATCGGGCATACTTTCTTCCGACCATATTTTACAGATGAGTTGGTGCATGCTCCTTACCAAGTCATCGCCTGCTGCTTTGAACAGCTCGGCAGTTAGGCCGTCAGCCCCAGCAGCTTTGTTGGACTTAAGCTTCGAAATGGCTTTCTTCACCTCGTCCAGGTCGGGTGGACGGAATTGTTGGTCTTCGTTGAATGGTTCATTCTGCCTGACAGCGGGATTTGATTCTTCGTCGCCGTTAAACAGTCTGCAGAAGTAGTTCTTCCATATCCTCAGCATCGACTGCGATTCTACTACGATGTTCCCTTGTTCATCCCTGCAGGCCTCGGTTCGGGCTCTGTAACCTTGACAGGTTCTTTTTACCCTTTGGTAAAACTTCCGAACCTCATTCCTGCTATAACATCCCTCTATCTCCTCGATCGCGCGCTTCTCATGCTCTTTCTTTTTCCTTCTGAAAAGCTTGTGTTCGTCTCTTCTCTTCTGCCCGTAGAGCTCGCGGGCAGCTCTGGTCTTTCTATGCAGCGCCGCTTTGTAAGCCTCTTGTTTCGCTGCATGTGCTTGCCGGCACTCGTCGTCAAACCAGGGATTTCGCTATGGTGGCCGTGTGAAACCCAGCACATCAGAGGCGGCATCTCTGATCGCTTTTTGGCAATGTTGCCACTGGTCTTCAATACTTGATGCTGGCGGCATAGGACCTCTTGAGAGATTGAGAGAGACTCGATCGGAAAAGGATTTGGCGATCTCTTGCGATTGCAGCCGTCCGACGTCAAATTTTCTCACAGTATTCCCTTGTCTTGGCGGTGTTCGGGATATCCGCAGTCGTACCTTGGCTACAACAAGGTAGTGGTCCGAGTCAATGTTGGCCCCTCGGAATGTTCGGACATCCATGATACTGGAGGAGTGCCTTGCGTCGATCGCAATGTGGTCAATCTGGTTGACGGTTGATTGATCAGGAGATCTCCATGTTCCTTTGTGGATATCGAGATGTGGGAACCTCGTACTAGCTACGACAACGTTCCGCCCCGCAGCAAAGTCGACCAGCCTAAATCCGTTATCGGAGGTGGTGTCGTGTAGGCTGTGCTTTCCGACAGTACTACCAAAGATGCCCTCTCTTCCTAGCTTTGCGTTAAAATCGCCCAGGACAATCTTAATGTCATAGCTAGGGCACTGCTCGTATGTCTTGTCCAAGAGCTCGTAGAACCTGTCTTTGGTGTCGTCGTCTTTCTCCTCTGTGGGGGCATGCGCGCATATCAGGCTAATGTTGGCGAATTTAGCCTTGATGCGGATTGTCGTAAGGCGTTCGCTTACATACCTGAAGCTTAAGACTTCTTGCCTAAGTCTGGCTCCAACGACAAATCCACATCCAAATAAGCGCTGCTTTTGTTGTCGGTAGCAATCGCCGTAGTATACATCGCAGTTTTCCATCCTCTTTTTGCCCGACCCATCCCACCGCACTTCTTGGATTGCGGTTATATCTGCTTTGCAGCAGTTGAGGGCCTCCGCTAATTGTTCGGCTGCACGTGGTCTGTTAAGGGACCTAACATTCCACGTGCAGATCCGAAATTCGTTGTCCTTAATTCGTTTGCATGGGTTGTCATCAGTGAATCCGTCCGTATCCGAGGCTTGTTGTCGCTTCGTAACTACATGTTTTTTCCGTGACAGGGCAGTTACCCCGGTGCACAACCCCCAACTTGGAGGACCAGGTCCATTGTTTTAACCCCTGGGACGAGGGGCCGGTTTAACCGATGTCGGTAACCCACTTCGGGGATGTGAGCGCTGCCGTTGTCCCCTGTAGGGCTCATCCGCCACCATCTCTTTTCCAAGATCCCAACCAGTTCCTGGAAATCCTTATCGGCCTCAGCTCCAAATATGTCGAAGTAGCCCAGATAAGGTATTGCTCCCGATCCGGAAGTTATAGACGCCACCGTTGATTCCATCTAGGGAATTCTTCCGCTGTCGTGTTTATAGTGCTGCAATTTTTGTCTTTTGGTCAACACTCGCGCTTATAAGTTTAGCAAGTTGAGTCCGGGTGGACAACAACCAGTACCCAGTGGCTACCTAGGGGTTACGAGGAGGTAAAATAAGCACAATTGATGTGTAGGAACAGTTACAACACTGGGCATCACCAAGTTGATACCAATCAGAGCCTACCCTATTACTACAACACCCAGCCACTAAACAATCTGGACTCCTTAATGGTAAAAAGCAAAATTAAAAGCTTATGGTCGGTATAGATGGTGAACATTCTATGTTCCAGTATTTGCCTAAAATACACAACGCCCTTGTATGCAGTGTCTTTTTTCGTATACGCTGCACTTTATTTGACCTGACATCAGTTTCTTAATGGCGTGTAATTGATTCACTGGTACAATATTAATAACTCACTCCTTATCAAATGTCGAAAACAGGCAGCAGACTCCACTTTCAAATACAAGCGAGGAGGAGGTTGCAAAAACGAGGATTATGGGCATTCCACTAGAACTACTCGGGGAAAAATTAGAAGCAAATTATCCGCTCAAAATGTTGCTCTGCCCCAAGTAAAAACTCTTCACTGGTCACATACCCGCCAGGTAAATAGCTAAATATCCCCTGATGAATATTTTTCAAATTAAGATGCAAAAATTAATTCGCCATACTTCATTTTCATATTTATCGCCCGAATGAAATTTTCCCTAAAAATTATTTTAATGAACTCTGCACTGTACAAAATGATTTATTCATTATTTTGCTAGCTACTGCCATTCGCACTGCTGCCGGGCCAGCACCAGCAACGCAGCAATAAAATCCATCGACCAACCTATTTAGAAAACAAAAAAAAAAAAACAATTCCGCCTCCGATTTTAGTGACCACCTGTTAAAACTTTATTACCATACTCGTGAACCCGACGGCACTAATGAAATCGTGGACATTTCCATATTGCCTTATTCATAATAAAAAAAAAAAAAATCAGATAAAGGAACAACAGACCCGAATACACGCGCTCCCTGATGACGGGGATAAATACTCGTGGAAACAGCGCTACATTGTCTAGCGGTAAGCACCGGCAAATAACTTTATTATTGGCCTCTTATCAGTTTCGAACACGAATACCGTTTAAATGGAGCAATGAAATTACAGGCAAATGGTCAATGGCCGTTGTTATTGTCTTGTTCAAACGACCAAAGGCAACAAAGTAATAGGTAATCTCGAACTATTCGTGCGTCCTCCACCGATGGAAGCTCTCTATTGTTTACGACATAAGTATCAGGGAACATCGATAATATTGTGAATAATTGTCGTCTGCCAATAGCCTGAATTCGAGGCTGACGAATATGGCAATGAATGCAGTCAGGGGTGGCGGGAAACTATGTTAAAATAAAATAAATCAGGCCGTTTCACCAAAGATTGGCAAGCTGGAGAAAGTGAAGATGTAGAAAACCCTTAACAGTGCTCAGTGAAATATCAGCACTTTCCGCTAGAGAACTGTTAAGGGCCGATCCTCTCCTAGCCAGCTCGTCGGCACGCTCATTGCCCTCATGATTGCTATGACCTGGGACCCAGATGAATGCAGTTATGGAGTGGGTACTTAACTGATTGACTTTAAGCCGGCATTGCTCTACCAGTTTTGAGGATGTGGTAACCGCCTGCGCTGACTCTGCAGTCGATCTTCGAACCGTCCGAGTATATACCAATATCATAGTCGTCGATAGCGCTTCCGTTCTTCCATTCTTCTCTAATGGGAAATTCAACAAGGATCAGTTTCGTAAAATGTAGGGTGGGTATAATGTAGTCGATTGAAGACCCGACCAAATCGCTAAATGAAGCCAGAACTGGGATCGACTCAAAAATCGGGCAGAATATTCCACATACGCCACCGTATTTTAGGTTTAGCGATCCTTGATATATGTAGTTTCCAAGTGCTAATTGCAAGAATTCTTACCGTCTCCGTTCGAGTTCTATTGATTAGGTCGTGCGTGCGTGGACCATAAAAAATAAAATAAATAGCTGGCGCGACAGCTCGGAACGAGCCAAGGCCTAGCTTCTCGCAACCATTCATGTTGTGCGTGTTTGTATTGTTTGCACGAATGGAAGGGACCTACAATTTATTGCCGACTCCGAACGGCGATGTGAGAAGCTCTTTCATGACAGATTATACTCCCGGAGGCTTTTCATTCCCTGACGAGAGGTGGTGCCGCGAAAAATGTTCGGTGTTCCTGGCTGGGGCTTGAACCCACGCCGCTCGGTCAGCAGTCCAACGCACTAACCACTGAACCACGGCGACCATGCGTGGACCATGCCTTTCCAAATATGGCACAGCATTCTAAATTATTCCCCCTTGAGTTGGCAGTTGATAGGAAGTGTTGAAAAATGTTGCCCTTGCAAAGTTGAAAGTACACTACCTCCGCGAGGGCTGAGTACCGTCTGGCTACCTTGTTGACATTCTCATTTCTTTCTATGATGCTGTGGCAACAGGATAGTGACCTTGAACCAAGCGCTTGCCAGGGCAATTACTTCCCTACACGGGTCTACTGTTGCGGCCTGGCTATCCATGAAGATTGCTAAGTAGTTTATGGTCGAGCGCTTAACGCTGAATATGCTACATAAGAAGTGTAGAAGGCGATACGATTTGAAGACGTTCATCTCAGTTGCGAAGAAACCTGATCCTATGCCACATTCTATCTTAAAACCGTCGGTCAAGATCAATACTTACTATTTTGGTAGTGGTGGATTTTTTTTCCATTTCGTGCAGGACGGGAGATGGACTCGGAAAGTTTTCTGATTGTAGAACCTACCTTTTACCAGGAATTATGTTTTTTTTAGTCTATGCCTAACTTTGTCCGTCACTTTGTGAATAATTAGAAAATGCCATCCAGTTGGGCATACATATTCAAGAAAAATTGTTATTTCCTGTGATCCATCTAAACCACGGTCAATGAGACAGCAATTCTAAGGAGTTTGACTGCGATGACTCAGAAAAACAAAGACGAAGGTCCAAGTAGCCACTTTGAATGGGTAAGTTGCCTTTCTCTCAACTTTCTCAAAGCTTTACCAAGCTACTCCATATTGCACGCAAGAACTTTGATCATCGACGTTCGACTTTCTCTATACCTCTAAATTGTTTGATTGTTCTCCAGCACTTATGCACGCCACAATTTGGTCAAGAGATGCACACACACTTGAAAAAATCATATTAGCCACACTTTGCAACGTTTATGAACATGAGTGCTTCTCGGAAGACGTGTTTGAAACTTGTTTTCTACATAAATACACATGTCCTTTTTCAAATACCATGCATTTCCAGCTCAACTGCACCAAGTTCGACTAATCGCTCATCCTTCTAATATGCATGCTCTTGCTTTGGTACTCCAGAGCTACGTATACCTCACAACAACAAGTTCAATTTCCTTGACAGCTTACTACCATCCAAGCAAGTAGGTAACATTTATCCAACTTAAGAAGCAACAATGTGTACATTCATTTTAATATCTTGTCGGTGGGGCTGCTCAGACGGGCGGGAAGAGACATCGACGGTACCAAGGGTCTCCTGTTGTAGAATACTCATTCAACTTTCTCTACTTCAGGATGCCATGGGTATCCTTATTTGTTACCCATATCACATGCAATTACCTGTTCAATCAATTTCCTCCTCCTCCTACGCTGGTGGAAGTTTTCCGTTCATTTTATTTTTCCCTGTTTCGCCCAAGGTGCAAGTATTGGTTTCGTAAAAGTATTGCTTAGCGAGACTTTCTATTTGTCTATTAGGATGAAGCATCTATTTTTCATGGAAGCAGTATTTGGAAAGGACTCTTTACCCTAAGCAAATGGAACACCATGCATGAGCTTGCGAGTGCAACTCTGTCGTATCCTTTATTTGATTATGCCATGGTAAAAGAAAGTTTAGCAACTTCTCAAGGCAGGACCCTCAATGCCAACCACCGCCTCTTGTTCAAACTATCTTCTTCCTGTTCCGAAGAAAAAGCACAACAGCATTGTGTCTCCCGAAAAATGTTGAGCTACGTACACATGTATCTGTGATGTACTGTATACGTTCGAGTGTGTATAGTGTATGTTCAAATTATTTGATTGCCGGTGTTTTACCCAAATCAACATGTAAACAGTGGAGCTGAAAAAAATCCGGACACATGATTAAGTGTTATTACAACCTTAATCAACAAGCCCCTCTTAATCAGCTTCACTCGCATGCACTGGTGTGAATAAGGACGAACCACTTCTGTAGACGCTGTAACGACGGGCGACGACAACTTAAATTCCTCTGTCGGACAGAATGAACCATTCTACCTGGACAATGTTACTCGAAAATTTCGACCTAGAGTTAGCCAGGGGAACTGAAAGACCGACGAACTCGCCAAACGTGGTACTACTCTGGACATCCTGCCGGAAAGTAGTAATCTGGGTATTCCACTCGCTACATGTAAACTTCCCTTAGAGTATGGCGCGATTAGTAAGACGAACCAAAGACGGAGGAATGGTGCCACATGCCGTACCTCCAGGGAGGTCTAAAAATGGGCCATTGTCCCATTGACATTCATGCCAGAAGGATGGGCCTCTTCTTGAATAACTTTTGCAGGAGCTGCCGGCGCGAAAACGAGGAAGGTTAGGTAAGGTTATGGGGGAAGTGCCTAGTCTAATGACTGAGCATCCACGGGGGCTTATTGGTCCATTGTGTTTCCCTTTGTGTTGTGGTCCATGTTCCAACCTTGGGTTCTAGATCCATAGTTTATCATGAAACCAGACTGTGCTCTTACTAAAGTGGAGTATGTTCGTTATCGGTACTGCTGTTACTTTACCCAGTTCTCCAAACAGCGTGTTTCCCATGTGTCGGAGTCGGCGGTTTTGGCTTTGGTTTCTGTCTCTCCCATAGTCTAGGGAGTTGATGCCGAGTCTGCTGGCCTTGGTACCTTTAGCTTCATCAAGAGGGCCAAATGATTTCAATAAAGTGACTGGCGTTTTTCAGCGTATAGACCCATGTGGTATCACAAAGAGCCTTCCTGGCCTACGTGCGTCTGTGCAAAGCCACCCTACTTACCTACCTACCTAGCCATACGATTCTCCCGGGAGGGAGAAACCCATACAAGAGTGTTCGCGAAACGTCTCCTATTAAACTACTTCATGTAGCTTTTCGCAACTTATAACAACAGCCGACAAATGTAATAGTTTGAGGACCACCAGCCTTGCAAAAGAAATCGGCTTCCAGTTTAAATTGTTTCTCATATGAGGTTCTTTTAGGCCATACCCACTCCTCTTTGAGTCGATTTCAAAATAAATCTGAATACTTTCTGACACCAGTGTCGCAGAATCATTTTCGTTTTGGTTGGGTGGTGAATTGATACAGTATGTATACGAGTGGTATGGGTAACTTGTTGTTCAATTTTCGTCGTGCATCCTTTTTGCGTCCTCGTTTGACTGTCTTGGCTTGCTTCTTAGTTATTTATTGAATTTATTAAATTATTTATGCTAATACAGGATGAATGACGAGGTATGTTCTTGGTTGGTTGGCTGGTTGCCTGTTTGCTTTCTTACCTGACACAACACATCCCCTGCCACACCCCAAGGATAATCCAGGGCATACGGCAACAACAAAAGGAAAAAAACATCGAAAAAAAAAAAAACGCCATAGGTAAGGAAAAAAAAAAGACGCTTCTGCTCTGCTGATACTACTTTCCTCTCGGTGTGTGTTGTTTTGAAAGTTTTCATTATCCTGGCCAAATTGAGGCAATAAATTTTAATAGTGTCAAGTGTTAGACACATGAAAGGATGTGCGATTATTTCTTGTTTCTTTTTTGTGCCGTTCACTCCTTTCTGCAGCTTCTCTAGTCGGGCATCCTTTTTGGCGTGTGTTGGCTTTTATTTGTTGCTTCCAGCTAAAGGTGACTTCCTTCCCATTGTGTGCGTTTTATCCGGCGCAGGGGCCTGAGTCAAAGGTATTTCATAATTAAGGAGTTTTTCGCTTTGTGTGATTCATTAACCTGAGATGGAGTCCTGTTTTTATTGCTCACCACGCTCGCACTGGGTGTAATGCCAAGTCTTATTTTGCAAATGAATTGTTAAGTTATTCATCTAATGGATGGTGAGAGCAAAGGAATTGCATTCACTTACAGATTCCAAGTGTCTGTTGAGAATGTGCAGGTGGAATTTTATACGAGACACTAAGGATTTGTTTTGGTACGAAGTTCTTTTATTTTTCGTTGACTTATTTCTCCTTTTCTCCATTACTCATAATTAAACCAATTCATTTTCAGTTCTTCGGAGGCCTCTCTCTCGTTGTGTGTGTGTGTGGGGTGAAACTCTGCCAGCTTTTGGGTACATATCTGACGGCAAAGAGAATCTGAGATGTATGGCTTTGGAAAGGGAAATATGTAATTAAAATTATTCTGATTGAGGTGGAGAATGTACGTACGTATGTATGTGAATACTTATAACGTTTGGAATGAAGGACGTGGTAAATGTACATGTAGGTTTTTAATTTATCAAAATTCAGTACTCTGTCAGTTTTTTGGTAGACTGCACAATGGGTAGAGACTCATTTGGACTTTCTAATTTACAATGCTCCTTCAAGGGCTTATACTCCAGGAGGTACCGGTTTTTTTTTCTAGATGTTGAATGTGATGTGTGTTGAATGAATGTTACTAAGGTTAATTAGAGAAAATTATTAGCTCAAATTAAAGGGGAGATTTTGTGGGAAAGTATTGACCGGGAAATCCTCAAAATGAGTCAAAAGATTGAGTCACTTTACCTAGCAATTAGTGAACTGTGGGTCTGGAACTATGGCTTGAGTTGGTCTTCATCGACTTCGAGATGAAATTTGACAGCGTTAAGTTAGGATTCACTAGAAGACTATTTATTATGATGCCTTCAGAATCGTAGTAGACTTCAAAGTGGAAATTATACCAGAACCTTACAAAAATATCAGTAAGATGGTGTTAGAATCTTCTTAGTAGTGTCCTACCCATGCCTGCCCTTTCTTATCTTTAACATTTTAAGAGAACTCGTATATTTGCCGATCATACTCTCATGGCGCACTGTAAGCAGCTTTTATTCTCTCTTCTGTTCTTGAAAATTATTTAGGAAGCATAAATATTGATAGTCGAATACCATAAAGGGTTTTTCATTAAGCATGTCTTAACTTTTCAATTTAATAAAAAAAGTTGTGTGTAAGACATGACAGAAACCTTTATTGCAGATTAAAGTACATTCAATACCGTTATGTTTTAAAAGTGATATCATTTAAATGGCCCCCGCGACTTGGTTTACAGGACCCTATCTGAGAGGCCCAATTTTGTACGACTCTGTTGTATAAGTCGGGCTGGATCTCACCAATGGTTTGAATAATATTGTTCTCCAGTTGGTCAAAAGTTGTTGGTTTGTTGCCATAAACCAGCGACTTAACGTAGTTCCAAAAAAAAAGTCTAAGAGCATTAAATCGGACGATCTTAGCGGCCATTCCACATCGCCTCTTCTTGAAATAATGCGTTCTGGGAGCTTTTTTTGCAGCAACTCCAATGTATACATAACGTGCGATGTATGACAGGTTGCACCGTCTTGCTGGAACCACGTATTGGCCAGATCCATGTCAGCCAATGGATAACGTTCGCCATTGACAGCCACCGTCTGGCCATTCTCATTCTCGGAAGATGTATGGCCCAATGACGTCGCCTGACCAAAATCCGCACCAAACAGTAAGTTTCTCCGAATGCAATGGAGATTCTTGATACTGCTGTGGATTATTCCCTCCCCAAATTCGGCAATTTTGCTTGTTCAAGAAGCCATTCAACTCAAAATGTGCTTCATCACTGAAGATGATTTATTCGCCAAAATTTGGATCCATTTCCAACTGCTCCAGAGCCCAATCAGCCAACGGACGACGCGATTGGTGATCTTGGGGCTTTCAGTTCTTATGTCAATTGGATCTTTTGATCCATTGAGGTCGCAGAAAGGCCAACTCCTTGTGCACGACGAGGAATCGAGAGGTTTGGGTCTTCAGCCACACTTTCAGCAACAGCAGCAATATTCTCTCTTGACCGCGCATTTCGGCGTCGTACAGGGACTACTTGATCAGCAACCAAACCGCTTTCCCCGAATTTCGCGATAATTCGTTGAATTACTCGCTCGGTTGGACGATCATTTCGGCCATAAATATTTAAAAGTGTGACAGTGTAAGCTTACACCAAAAGCACAGAATAGGTCTCTCGCGGAAGTAAACAGCAGATATGTAGAACTCTTTGAGCACCTGTAAACGAACGAGAAAGCTGTGGTCAAAGTACTCCAAGGCCAAAATTAACTCGATGACCTAAAAGGACAGAAAAGTCCTTTTCACCCCTTGATTATGCGATAGCCTATAAAAAAGCTAAGGATACATGAGGATGATCTTTGCAGGGACTGCGGAAACTAGGAAATCAAAACTAACTTTCTTCGCCATTGTCCAGGCATTTGCCAGATAATACTTACTTGGAAGACACTTCTTTCAGGATATCGAAGAACTAGGCGGCAGATCTAACAGGAAAATCTTTAGGTTTATCAGAACTTCAATAGGAGATTGCTTTAGGGATTGTTCTGCGTACAAGGGATTCTTTCGCCCGATGGGCTGGGTTCTTTACCGCTTTAATTCAAATTCAAATTCAAGTTGTAACGTCAATGCAAGTTTTGAGCAAATCGCTAGAAAAAAGATGCCATCCTCTTGCTTCAGTCTAAAAATAGTTCTGTGAATAGGTCTGTACATTCTATAGTTTTTCTAGAAGCCATGGTCATTCGCATGACACTGAGCAATGGCGAAAAGTTGAATGAGACTTTTTAGTAGGATATAACCATTAAATCAAGGCTCTCAATAAACCACGTCTGCTCTCTACAACTAAAGTGGACATCTCCATCTGCACACACGCCAGGATAATGGCGTTTCAAGAAATAAACATACTTAAGTATTCCAATTCAGACAATCTCTCTGGATATCCTTGAAGCGTTACTTCCCACAAGGAAATGAACTCATATTCCTTGCTGAATGCGGGTCGTCCCTTTAATGCCACCCTGTATGTGTGTGCGTATGTGGCATTTATGTGCAATTCGGGGAGGGGAATTGTGCAAATCGTTTTTAAGATCTTGATTTGACCTCTTATGTGATACCCGTCTTGCAGCACGGCACAACCCGTGCTCCAACTTCCAGGCAATCAACAATTTATCGTTTGGCATTCAAAAAAAAAAAAAGAAAGGAAAACCAACAAAAAGGAACTAAAAGTGAAGTAAAGAAGGGAAATACCCCTGTTTTCGTTTTACGAATGCGCTCAATGTTGCACACAAGGACGACAAGAGCGCTGCACCCCTTTGGTTATGGCGGTTGCTGGGCCATCATTTAGGAAGTGAGTGTCAGTAAATTTTTATGTAAAGTGCAGCAGGAGCACCCAGAGCTCTAGCGGCAGCATCGTCAATGGGGAGGAAAAAAAAAAAAGAACGAAACCTCGATAGGGGCGGCGGAATATCAAGTGATTTCCAGTGGCCATAAATATTGGTAAGTTTTTCACACGATTTCCATACATGTTGAATATTTTCTCGCTGTTTACCGTGCGGCGACGGTGGATTGCAACGGAGCACACATACGTGCGCCAGAGTCCTAGCTGTAATGACTACCCTCAAGAAGTGGGTTTTTGCGGGCGTAACCGTTGTGCACGTCAACCCACGGAATGATAAAATAAATTGAGGAAATTAAATTGCATTTTTAAGTGGCATTTGCACTTTGTAGTTGACTCCGTGATGGGTCATTCCGAATGATTGATTGAAACACTCCAGCTCGATGATACTCGAGATGATGATAAAGTTTTTCAAGTGCCGCTACGAACGGTTTGTTGAAATTACTCTTTTTTGCGTCGTCGATTCCTTTTGTAGCACGTGTAAAAAGCGTAATTAAGAGATGTACGAGTGGAGGTTTACTTTCTTTTGAGAGAACTTCAGGGACTTGTTGGTTGGCAATGACTGAAATTAGACCGGACGGCTGAAGTATGGAGACTGCTAGCAATGACTGGGAGAAATAAGGATTTTATCTGAGAGAGTCTATGGCCAAAGTCCTCACAAAGGATTGACAATGATTGCAGTGCTTCTCAAGTCGATGTCACAGCCATCTTACTGGCAGCTAAACTAATCAGGTAAAAACGCCACATTTTATGTTGACACTAAGGCGGCTTTTAAAAGAGGTTTCTTCCTCTTTCAAAGAGAATCGACACTCTGTATCCGAGTAAATGTTAAAAGGGAATATGGACTCTTGGAAGTCATAATGCTGAACTGTAGGGCCTCTGAAGACTTCCATCTTGATTTGATGATCCGATTAAAGACTTCACCCTCCATTGTATGATACTTCCCGAACTTCAAAGCATCCCTATGAATTCCGAATTTAACTGCGTTCATCTGTCATCGCTGGTCGACTATTAAAAGTGGCTGTCTGTGAGGCTTGCGGGAAGGTGGCAATATGATTACTCCCATAACACATTATTCACATAAATACTGAACATAATCTGTACCTCAAACTCCGACGGTAACTATTCCAACTGCAGAACCTTCTCTATAAGCAGCCACTCTGCCGCTACTACTGGCTGAACATAATAATCAAACACAAAGTTTACACCTATAGTTCACCACCATTACCTGAGGGCACAGAGATGGATTAAGCCTTCACGCACACACATGAGCGATTTAAGTATCCTGCGAGGCATCGGGCCACATTACACACACAGAAATCCAAAGGGCTGGACATAAATCCTATCAATGCTGCTTTGCTACACACATGTAGCACAGCATGCGGGTTTATTAATTTCTAAGCACTAACTAACCGATGCATTTGAAAATCACTCGCTCGTTCGTATCCTTGATCCGGTGTCTATTATGCGGCGTACACGTATGTGTGACATTAGGGACATGCATTAAACATGTAGCGATTGGAACATAAACGTGAAGTTATTAGTGGATGATGCGAAATTAATGTCCTTCGGCTAAGAATGTACATACATTAGGAAAGACAACCCACTCGGAAGACCCTGCCTGGGTTTGAGTCTTTATATTTACCAAGCGGTTCATCGATTTTGCAGAGGGAGATTAAGTTGTTAATTTTTAAGACAACGCTGCAGGCGCTATTTGTTAGAAAAACGATTATGGGTTGGTACAATGTATCTGCAAGGAAATTAAGTACACTCAGGCAATTCATTACAAAGTCATTAATTGGAAATGAGATTGTTTCTATCTGGAATAGCAAAAGCAAATTCATTAGGCACACAAATGGGAATATTAACATGAAACCGCTGGCCCTGGGGTCTATGTATTCCTCGAAACGAAATAGTATGTGTAGGTTAGGTTTACCAAATTATTGTGAGTAGGACTTGTGACAAAATATAAAGAATGAGGACTTCAAAGATTTGTTGGAAATCTGGAAAGTGCTCTTCTGAACTTAGCTAGGGTCGCAGAAGGATATCGCTGGATGGATGGATTGGTGGAATACGATTTCCTAGAAATTCGCATTTCCGAGCTTAGACGTGCCTCAATTGCCTTTGACGAAGGCGATAAAATCTGTGCTAGAAATGGTTACCTAAGCCCGTCAGCTTACTTATTACTTGGTGGCGCTTCAATCCGTGGTGGATCCGGGCTTCAACCAACAAGCGTCCTTAGCCACCTCCAGCTGCCTCCAATTTCGCACGCCAAGTTGGTTAAGGTCCGCTTGCACTTGCGGGCGCCACTTGAGACGTGGTCTTCCTCTACTGTGCCGTCCCTCGCAGCGTGGATACGAAGCCCGCCAGCACTCACTGGATATCTACAGCCATTTTCACACCCACCCTGACTTCTCGGTGTCTAGTCTGGGAGCCAGCGACAGAAAATGTTACAAACCTCAAGGAACTAATCAAGATTTAACGACAAGGACACATAGGAACCAATGGTTCCATTCAAATCACTCCAACTGCAGCCTTTAAAACAATACTCGCACTGATTTCAACAGACCGCAAAATGTGACCTGCGTTCCAATCAATCTAACTTCCGGAAAGCGGGCGATATGGCACCGATATGTGCAAAAGCGCAAATTGTGGAAAACTAGCATTTCTCTCAGAAAATCCTGACTTCAGCCTGAACATCAAAACAGGCACCACCCAGGGGATGATTAGGCGAACGGAATAAAATTTCGATTTTTAGAGACGGGTCAAGAACCGAAGATGAAGTAGGCTCCGAGTTTTACTCGCTAACAGCCAACATTACTCGGTCAATAGGATTTTCAAACTACTTTAGTTTATTCCAAGTGGAGCTCTAAGCAATCAGCGAGGTGACCCGAGAATTATCTATTAAATTACCTTCCAGGAAAGACATTGACATTTACGTTGACAGTCATTTGTAGTAATTAAGTCAAAACTCGTGAAGAATTTCTGTGACGGTTTCACAGGGGTATCACAGGCCACAATTTTCTGGCGGCCCACCATAGAAGAATGAGATTATGTAAGTACAGATGACCTATGTATGCAGAGGCTTTGGCGGTATGGATGAAGAAAAGAGCACACCTTACTTCCTATGCGAATATACCAGCCTTTCAATGACCTGTGCGATCTGTATCAGAAGGCCGTCAAACAACTAACCAAGACAATTTTATCTTTATCTGTTTCTTTTCAGACTAAATATTTCACGAGAGTGGAAGATTGCATCAGATAGGATGCAATGACACTTTCAATCTTCCTCTGTAATGTTTTGAACTTTCAGTTCGATGGTGCTTGCGCCGTCGGAAGAAGCGTTGTAAGAAAAAGGCCTAGCGCCGCTCCTGGGCTCTAAAAACGAGGAGGAAAAATATGTGCCTGCGAGGAGACATCATCTACCCGCATAGCTGTTGTCGTACTTCCTTATATTACTTAAAAGAACCAGACTCGATCGAAAACTTTCAAAATGTCCAAAGTGACAGCTCGTAGCTTCCAAGTATTTGACCATCTCGACGATGACAGCTTTTTCCATCACTTTCGATAGCTTGGTCAGCAAAGCTATGAGACAATCATTTTCGTTGTACACATTTGTTTCCTTTTTTAGGAAACAGTTTAACGTAGGCCATTTTCCAACAACTGGGGAAAAATAATTTCCCTGTGAGACATACAAAGGACTGGTAATAGTTCTGGTGCCGATTTTTTGAGGACTATAGCTGGTATTCCCTCGGCTCCGATTGATTTCCTACATTCATGTGGTTCAAGAATCCAGTCGAAAGTCAAGTAAAGACTTGAGTGCAAACAGACTTGCGGAAAGACCAGCCCTTTTCCTGGGGTGTTGTGGCCAGTGACCCGTCGTTCACCAAAGGCTTAGTTAGTTGAGACAATTTTTATGCAGCAATGTCCAATGAGGAATCTCGCTAGGAGCTTGTCATTACTCTTGCTTAGTGCAAAAATTTCCTTAGCTTGTCGAAGTTGTGCTGTTTAGTTCCACTTTATCAACTTAATTTGGTATTCCCATGAGATAAGCTTCAACTTCATGTGGTTGGCGAACAAGCAAAGAAAGGAAAATGTCCTTATGAATGCTGGTTCAGATCTTTGTCTGGGGAGCTCGTCGGCAATCTCTTTGTCTTGAACATCTATGATTAGGATGATGGTTTCATAGGCAACTAGCTGCTTTAGGATGTTTAGACCGCAACAAACAAGCTGTGAATCAAGGAAGTATTAACTCAGATCTTTCATCGCTACTTGGTAGTCAGAAATGAGCATTAGTTTACAGCGAAGGATTTCCCTTTCCTTGGCCTCGATTGCATACACATACACATACATATGTAGGTGTGTATGTACATATCTACGTACCTCTGGCTGGAAGACAGATATAGTTGTTTGAATTTCAGATCATAGATGGCCTTACGTGCTTTGTTTCTCCAATATGTTCTTTATCCATCTGTCTAAAGTTGTTGGTGATAGTACAAACCTTGTTGAATTAGTTGCATTCTAGGATAATGTAATGGACAAAAAGTCCAACATACAAATACCCAGGTACAAAAGAATTGGTATGGGGCATAGGTACAGTATCTTTAGCTGTTTAGTCAGGGCGAAAACGTACAGAAGATGAAACAAGTTAGACTGCGCCACACATTTTTGATAATTAAACTTTTATTAATTATTATTATATGTATACGTGTATATATATATATATATTTGTTTTACTTTTATATAACTACATTAATTACTTTTGTTTGTCTTTTCCACCTCTATGCACTATTCACTATCCGGAAGCAAAAGTTCACGTTGAAAAAGAAACAAACAAAAATCTCTTACAAAACATGTTCACACATAAAAAAAAATTTTAAAATTGTATCATATGCATATGATGAGATATATTAAAAAATTAATTTAATAATTTAACAATAATAATAATAATCATTATTAATTCATGGTAATAATCACTTAGTATGCTGCTTGGTGAAAAAATAGTTGCATTATTATTATATGTATGTATCTCTATAAAAAAGTTTTATATATATGTAATAATTAATTTTTCCAGTTGTTATTTATAATTCTTACTTGTTTCCTTCTTTTGTTAAATCTTAATGAAATATATTTATTTTTTGTAGCAATATAATAGCATTAACTAACTCCATGTGGTTTTCCTTTGATTCATTTGTAAAGCTGTATTCATTTTATTAATTTAAAATCGCTTTAATACATTTTTTTTTTTTTTTTTGTTTAAATAGTTTTTGTTAACAGCCTTTAAATTTATTCTGATACTTTATTTCCATTATGAGTTATAACAAATAAATTTTATTTTATATGCAGTGTGTTTAGAACTTCATTGTGAAATCTTGGGTATGAGTATTATGAAATTGATTGCTTATTTTATTTAATAACAATAAATGAAAAGTTACATAACAAATAAAAAGTTTAGCTAAGAAAGCAATGGCTATATCTGTAACTTACTCGGAATATACATACATATGTATGTATAAAGAAAGAATAGATTGTAATAAAAATTACGTAAATAAATAAATATTTGTTAGTCTAAACAAAAGTTTAGTACAACCGAATCAAATATCGTTGACTTTTATTATATCTCTAAAGTTTTTTATTAGATTTATTTGGATTTACTAAAACCGACACCCTCTACAGCCGTAGACTCAATAGCAACTCTCGACTGCCGATCGTCTCTCATAAAGATGATGAAGCAGTTTAATATTCACCTTTATTGGGTGGTATAGAGCAACCATACTCATTCTACATATCGATCGCTAGATGTAAACTTTAATTTAAGCCGGGTGTTATGGAAAGAACAAACCTCAGGTAGACAAATGATACAATGTGTCTAGCTACAAAATAGATGAGACCAAAGTTGACCAAGTTCTAAAAAATTGATTTGTTTCAATAGATTGCTTATTAGTCTAAATAGGCGTCATTACTGGATGTCTAATAGGCAGGCATGCAACAAGGCTTGGTGAGTACTCAAATAATTTCTGTAGAAGTTGGATGGACAAATAAGAAATTGTTCGCCACCTTTTTTACCCAGCTCTCTCCCACACAGGAAAACTTCACTAAACAGCTTTTTGGCGAGTTGATATATACAAGTGTATGAAGCTTCATTAGAAACTCCAACTGTTAAGCAACCTATCGCTAGTCTGAGATTGTTAGCTTTAGCTGGCAGTCACTTCTATCTAACCCACTAATAACTTGGTTTTGAGTGCTACTTATCAACCGATTTCTTTAGGCGGCAACAGCTACAATTCCTTATACTATACCCACCTGTTCTACTGCAACCGCGAAAGCCAATGGCATCACTGTTGGAAACACATTTTCATATATGTACTCAGTTATAAACAGCCTACACGGGGCTATACATTAGGTTTGCCGCACTATCAAGGATCATAGTCATGGCTAACATTAAAAAAAATAAAAAAAGCTGGCGCGACAGCTCGGAATGAGCCAAGACCTAGCTTCTCGCAATTATTCATGTTGTGCGTGTTGTATTGTTCGCACGAATGGAAGGGACCTACAATTTATTGCCGACTCCGAACGGCGAGGTGTGAAGCTCTTTCATGACAGATTATACTCCCGGAGGCTTGTCATTCCCCGACGAGAGGTGGTGCCGCGAAAAATGTTTGGTATTTTCCTGGCTGGGGCTTGAACCCCGCGCCGCTCGGTCAGCAGTCCAACGCACTAACCACTGAGCCATGGCTAACATTGTTAACCCAAAATACAGGAGAAGGCGGTTACTTATACGAGTCATGGGCTAATTAACGACCGACAATATGGTTAACGCAGCCGTTCAACCGAGAACCTGTTAAAATACCTAACCTACGATTCCCTTTAGGCATCGACGATTGAACTTCTAAGAAAATTTCGTTCCGATTTTAAAAAATAAAACAAAATACTCGATCCGACATGCAATAAACGCTTAACATGCATACCGTGTTTAGTTAGGACAGCTACGTTAACGATCAGTACCTTATTGGAGCGCGGACATTTTTTTGATCAAATCAACTCGTCTACTCCTCGCAACTTTTTTTGTATGAAGATTCATATGCAAAATCTGGCGAAACTTTATCCTTCATTTTGTAGCAGTTTTGTTGGCATGAAGCTGGACTTTGCATTTTTAAAGAGAATGAGCTATCATCCTTTGAATTGATAAAATTCTGTTCACCGTGAGCAGTATTTTTTGTGTTCTTATGGGATATCTGAACAAGCAAGCTGTTCTCTGATTCCCACCACCTTCGTACCCCAACTCAAACAGCCGTCAATAGAAAAATATACTCTAAGAACCACCGACCCTGATCAAAGAGGTAAGAATAGGAGCCGATGTGTACTGTGGATAACGAGTGAGTTTTTGGAACTCGTGATCAAATGACTGATTAACTTCATTGAAAGCGGTAATGCCAAATCCTCACATTTCGATAACAAGTTATTCGTTAACGAGTAATTCGGCTCCAGGTTGATCGTGGCACGTTTATGGAAAAAGAAAATGGTTCCGGAACGAGGCCGACGCTCTCTCTTTACTACTCCTAGAAAAAACGATGATACAATACCATACACTGCATCACTCAATCAGGTATGAAAAAAGCGAGTTTAGTCGCGATCAGTCGCCACCCTAACCCAGCGGTCGGTGAAGGTTTGGTATCCATTCTAGTGCCCCCCACTTATGAGGTGACATTTATCAAATTTCCAAGTCCACCACTGCAAATGTCAAGTACCTTGCTTATTATTCCAAACTTCACAGCAATTCAATTGGACTAAGCAAAAATTATAAGAAGCTGAAACCAAATAGGGCCGACAAAAAGAGCAACAAAATCCAAATGAAAACATCAACATTACAGAGCTACATATGTACTATCAGAACTAAACCATGTTAAAATTCAGTTTTCTAAACTTCTTTTTATTCATTTTTTTTTGTCTCTTTTTTTCTATATAATTTTTAACATTTTTTTTTAGTATTTTTTCGCTATCACTTTTTAAGTAACTTAGTAAATAGAAATCATAATTATATAATAATAGTACTCAATAAAAATCATCCCTTCATTCACATAATATGTATGGTAATTGTAATAATTAAATTTAGGATTTTTTTTTTTTTTTGCTTTTTGTTTTGTGTTATTTTTAACTAATCTTTCGTGTTTTTATTTAAATGAATAATCTACAAAGAAAAATTAAGTATTTACAAAAAAGAGCTTGGTCTACTCGATTAGATTTTTTTAATATTTTAGAATATAATATTTTTTTTTTGTTTTGTTTTATATAATATGTATAATGTATAATAGTGTGAGTTACATTAAAGTTAGTTGTTATGATTTGTTTCCTTTTTTTGTGTAGTTTATTCGTTTACGAAGAGCAGGCGAATAAGTAAAAGATCAACATGATTTTTATTTATTATTCAATAATTCTATATTTAAATATTTTTTTTTTTGTGAATTTTTATTGCTTTTATTGGTTTTTTTTTTTTTTGTTTTTTTTCTTTTTAGATTTTGTATACATATTAACAAAACGTTTAAACTTCAGAAATATAAAAAAAATGTGTTAGCAAATCGAGAAAGAGAGAGAGAGAGAGAAACAAAATAATATGGATAATATAAAAAATAAAATCCTTAAAAAATAATTATTTCCATGGTGTGGTGTGGTTGGTGGTTACTTTCAAAAAGAAAATTGAAGAACAAGAAAAAAGAATGGTTCTAACAAAACTCGTGTTTAAGGTGATGAAAAAAAGAAAGTACAAAGCAAAATTTGTAGCAGTGTAAGTTAATACAATGATAGTAGCAGTAGTAGTAACAAGAAAAAAAAAAACAATAATTTGTTTATATACGCTTCCATTGCTTAAATGCTTAAAAACTAATTAAGGATTTTTTTTTGTTTTGTTTTGTTTGACTCGATTTTTTTTTTCTACTTCGTTTCGTTTTCATATTCGCGTATCCAAATCTATTTCACTATTATCATGGAAGAGAGGCAGAATTCATGGGTTTCTTTTTTAAAAAAGTTTCAAAAATCTTGCACAATTTGAAAATGTTGTGCGTCTCTTGGCACCAAAATTTCTGTTTTTTCTATTCTTTCAGTATGTATGTGAAATGTGAAGAAAATATGTATGTTTTATAGTATAAAAAATATATTTTTTTTAAATTAATAATCGATTGTTTCATTTCTCCGACGACGCTGATAGTTTATTCTCCGATGCCTTTACTGTTGACTGCTGTTGCTGTTGTTGCTGTTTCGGTTGTTGATCGTTTGTGTTTGGCTGTTTTGATTCCCCTCCACCTGCGGCAGTGGCTCCCCCTCTTTGTACTTGTTTCGTTTTTTGATTTTGATTGGAGGAAAAGTTTCTATACCTGTTGCTAGACGA
Source organism: Matsumyia berberina (assembly GCA_917880715.2). Lineage (NCBI taxonomy): Eukaryota > Metazoa > Arthropoda > Insecta > Diptera > Syrphidae > Matsumyia > Matsumyia berberina. Next base: position 16,484,560 of record OU862872.1, on the reverse strand, counting down.
TGGTCCGATACCTGAGTTGCTGCCGACACTGCCGCCACTGCGGCGTAGTGTTGATTCATTCGGCGATCCATAGTGATAGTTGCGATTGGCCACTTGAGGTTTGTTTCCCAGAGAGCCGCTACGTACTCGACCACTACCAAAAGAGCCAGTTCTTCGGCGATTATTGTAGTTGTTGTGCTGCTGAGGTTGTTGTTGATGCTGTTGCTGTTGCTGAACTTGCTGTTGTGCTAGCAATTGGTGGCCCACATAATCACTGCGGTTCGAGATTGTTGTGTTCGGACGTTTTCCGGCGACTGTTACACCTTCACTTTCAGAGATGCTACGATGACGTTGCAATGTTATGCGACTGTTCAATCGGCCAACACCCTGAAGCATCTCATCGATTTCGGATGCGACAACGCGGAAGTCTTCGATGGTCTTGAACTTTTTGAGGTACTCGGCAAGTTTTGGTTGAACATCAAGTTTTTCGCCATTTTTATAGTATTTAAGGAATGCCCAGAACTTTTCGAGGCCGTACAATTGTCCTGAAATCGTATTGAATTCAATATAATTATTTTATCTTTGACAAATAATTTTATTTAAGATTGAAATTTTCTTTTTTAATTATTTGGGTGACACTTTCAAGTAAATCAAATCTAAAATGTACTCTACCACATTAATACCGTTGTTTGTTTTGGTTATGCACATCCAACTGGGAAACCTTTAAATTTTTTCTTGAAACTATTCAGTGGTAAGAAAATATATTCATTTATTAGAGATACAAAACAAAAACTACAATCTATCTATAGCCATTGTACCTTATGTCGTAATTTAAAACAATAGACGTGATTACAATATTAACAAAGACTACATACAAAAATATTGAACAAATGAGGATAATTTAGAATTTTTTTTAAAGTGCATCACCGATTAACGTTCATTTTGTTAGTATAGAACTTAAATTAAAGAATAAGTTACAACAGAAACGAAAGACGTTTAATTCCAGGTTGGTGACTTCGAATCAAGTCAGCAGACTGGCGCTCTCCATGCGACTAACAAAATTCACAACGTGCTAATCAACGCGAGGCATGCATCCGGAATTTTGTTGTGCGAACATTCAGGGCGACCAACGACTCTGAACACATTCCTGTTGCAGCGAAATTCAAAGCTCGACTATCCAATGAGATGAAGCTGCGAACCGAAAGCTGGAAACCTTAGCTTCTGGATTAGCCACAGCCTAGAGAGAGCGCTTGAGTGAGAGACTCTCCGCTGTGTATTAACCATTCACAAACACCAACCACGTCTAATACCAGTATTGCAACATCAATAAAGAGGTAGCCAAGGCCACCGTCAATTTCTAGCCATCATTCAAAGAGACCATGCTATGATGATGAGTGCATATGAAGAAAAAACGCGACGAAAAATTGGCAGTAGGGAGAGACGAGGTAGTATTTGCGATATATATCACCCGAATTGACTTGTATCGCGTATTTTCCGAATGAGCACTGCAGCTTTCAGTAAAAATTGAAATTTTTTTCGCGATAAAAATACTCAAAAAACACACAGCTTTGAGACCGAAGGGCATTCCTGTAGAACAATAACATCGACTAAGCCCCTCATGTATCCACTCATAGTGAAAGCTCTGAAAATGTAATCTAGATTGCAAGTATCCTCCAGTTTCGAGTCGATCCTTAATGTGTAGCCGAGAGATTTGACAACAGAAATAGAATACACCTGCTAATGGTACATTATGAAGGGTTCTGATGTATATACATATGTACATAAGTTTGAAAATGTATATAACACTGAATATCACGAGACGTTTCTACGTTATGCATGCTGGAGGGAAATGATAAAACAAACTCTGTAAGTCGGAACCACTAAGCATTTTTCATCAACGATCCAGCCAGCAGTAGCGCGACCCTAGGTTGGTAATAAAAGAAGGCGGCACTACCTCTGGCACAAACTAATGTATGAACGCATGCCACGACCTATCGAACAATCTCCATTTGACCATGAAATGAGTACAAGACATATTTTGTTTTTAGATTTTCCTTCCAACTCCAATTTGGTTACAATAAGATTCAATTTCCAAACTAATCACGTAAACATAACAAAAACCAAACCAAGTTATACAACAACTACAGCCAAACACAGATTATTTCTTGTCTCGTTTTGTAATTTAACTCACCTTTTTCGTAGTCGGCAATCGTCTCGTCCTGAAAATCATCATAGACATTCGGACGGAACTTCTTCTCCAAGCCATACGAAAAGAATCGGAACAAACACTCCAATCCATAGCGGAAACCATTTAAAGCATCTTCACAAGCCAACTGCCTGAATTCGTTGTACATTGTCTTGTTGAAATTTTCCCTCAAAAAGAACGACCAGAATCTGTAAAGTGTATTCATCTCCTGCGACTGACCATAGCCCAAACGACGCCGCTCCTTCAAGCATCTACTACGATATTTATGATAAGCCTGCTGGGTAAAATTGTTCTCCTTCAAGAGCGAATGTGACGGATGTTGGAACACTGGCAAACTCTGTGGCACCGACGAACCGTAACTGGATGCAGTGGGACTAGTGCCAGCGGAACTGCCCATCGAAGAGGTACGCGGACGATGCTCAACAAAGTCCATCACCCAACCAACGTGCGCCTCCACTGGAGGGTTCGATGAGTGACGGGTTTTGCGTTTACGTGGCGTACGCGGATCAATCGAGTGGGTATTCGGTGCTGCATAGAATCTCGCGCGTCTGGATTTCAGTGTGGAATTCAATGTGGAGTCATGTGTTAGTGTATTGTCTAGTGTAGCGTCCAAGTCATCGATGTAAGTCGGTGGCGGTGGCGGAGGAGGGATTTGTTGGTGGGCTTTTTTCATAACAGTTTTTCCAGCCATTTTTTCAAAGTCCTCCTGTGAGATCACGTTCACTGTGCGATAGTCGGAGGACTTATTCGTGACTGTCCACAAATCCTCCTCATAGTTTGCCAAGCCATCGTTGATGACGTTCTCAAGGTCTTGGGTGATTTTCGTGCGTGATGTAAAGTCTGCAGTGCGATCGTAGCCCTCGTGCTTGAGGGGACGTTGCACTTGTGCCACAATCAACAGTTTATTAATATCGCGATCGGCGAATTCGTAATCAGACTCGTCGTCCGAGAAATTCTCTGTAAAATTATTGACGCGCCCACTGGTGGGAATCGCGTCGAGCTCTTCGTCGAATTGGAAATCTAATTCTTCTTTTTCAACAGCGGGTTTGGTTATTGGTAGTGTGGCCGCTGCTCCTGATTGTGAGAAGGGCGTCGTTGTTTGTTTAGTATGGTCTTTAGTTAAAGCATTTTTTGAGCGTCTCTTTACCTCTTTCCATAGACTCGGTACACCGTCTTCGTCGTCAGCGTTGGCCGTCGTTAGATCATCATCGTCCGGGGAGTTAGCTGCCTTTTCTTGGGTTTGTTTCTTTCCATCAGATTTGGGTGTTGATGCTGCGGGTAATTGGCTTGTATTCTTTGTCGGCGATGGGCTTGCAGATGCGGTGGCAGTGGCAGAAATTGGCTCAGTTGATGTCTTTACACACCCAGCTAGGCCTTTTAAATGGTCTACAAGATTTGCACCAGGCGTTATTTTGGTTTTATCTTGTCTTTCGGTTTTACCGTGATCCACTTTTATTTGCCGCTCAACCTTTTGCGTTAAAGCGCTAATTGCATTGGCAGGGGGGCTTCTGGAAGCAGGAACTTGTTTTTTGTTGGTTTCTTGTGTATTTGTTGTCGTCGTCGTCGTCGTTGCAGTTGTTGTTACCTGATTGATTTCTTCTCTTTTTCTTGGTTCTTCAAACTGCGGAAGTGATTGTTGTGAATTTCTAGGCACTGGCGGCGGTGGGATACTGGTGAGCGGCTTAGTTGCCATTTCAGCGGTTAGAATTGGAGCTGCATTGACGTCACCATTTATGACATTTGGTTCTGTTGTTGCGGAAGCGGTGGTCGTGGCATTGGCATTGGCATTGGCAGATGTGGCCATTGGAGTTGCAGTGTTGCTGATATTGGCGATCTCATATGCGGGGGAAACATTTTGTTCAACAGCATTCTCAAGTAAATCATGGATTGGCCATGATGTTGGATTTGTTTTTGTGCGAACTTTATAGCTGTCTAACATCTCCAGTTTGTCCGATTCTTTAATTGCAGTGATCACTAAGGTAACATCAGCTGTAAGTGCAAGAATACGATGGAAAGAAGCGATCAACGCAATTGGGATGTATCCTTCAATGTCCATTTTGCGACGCAGGAAAAAGTCACCAGTTAAATTGGTTTCACTGAAGTAATACTCACTAGGGCGAAAAAAAAGAAAAAATAAAAACAATTATTCGGGGCAAAGGATTTCTTATCGGAATTGTGATGTGCAGGTATGTGTATATTTTCCAAATATGTAGTACATCAAGTCCAATGCTGTAATGTTCAATAAATTGTGTTAAAAATGTTCAATGAATGTAGCACAAAACATTTAAGGTATTGGAAGGTTATGGAAAACAAAGGATAGGTTTTAAGTTTGCCAATTAATACACATACACAATCAGTCAGGTTTGGACGAATTGCACCACTTCAGACGATGATTTCAATTGACAAGAGTTGAAGAGGACCGGGGTAACCACAAGGTGAAGTTATATCGCCACTCATGCGGCTTCTAGTAGTGGATTCGATTGTTTTTTTTTTTAGAATTGAATAGGTGGAATATAGCAGCCTATTCCAATGATATTGTCATACTGGTATCTGGCAAATTCCCCCAAGATTTCTAAGAATCAATCAGGATCTTAAAAAAAAAGATGGTGGCGGATGAAATAGACGTTAATCTGTTTCCATTATGCTTACCGCGTCTAATGGTCATGTACAGAAATTTACAAAAAAGTAAAAATATTTTCATTAACATGTAACTCGCTATCAAAACTAAAGCTAGCGGTCATACCCGCTCATAGCTCACTTAATTTTCTGTCTATGCATCTACGTCAAGAGTGCTGATAGGGTTTCCCTGCTGCGGTGAGACATTATTTTATCGAACTCAACCCGGTAGCATTGAGACGCCACTGAGTACAAACGTTCTACTTATGTCGTAATCTTCTAGAGCCCAGTGATAGCAGTTCATTCCATTAGATTAAGAAACATGAAGTAATTTTTGCGGTGAGATAACTGAAACCGAAGCATTCCTTTCGTTTTATCAGTGCGCTTATGTAAAATAAGTCTGATTAGGGTTAACGTATTCGTTTTCATGTCAATTTTGTCAATGATAAACACACACTATGAAATAGGAACCCGCAAGTGAAGCCCATTTAACAAATTTTAACAAAAACTTCATGATCAGCTATTTACATAAAAGCATGGATAACTTTAAGTTGTAAATGGTACTTTCAATCTGAAACAAACACACAATTCGTGAATTAAGTTCGAACTTACACTTGTTTGCGAATAGCCTTCTTAACAGTCTCAGCATCCATTTCAATGTAAGCGGCCGCTGGCACAGTGCTATAGTAGTGTGTTCCCATTAGTACAAACGGATGCTCTGTGTCGACAGATAAATAATTCACATATTCTCCATTTGCAATCAAATGACGTGGCAGTCGATTACCTGTCCTACCAGGACCCTGCCTGCTATATCCACCGCGTGGTCGACCGCGATAGCTGGTCGTCCGGAAGCGACGTGGTCTCGCCGTTCGATCATAAGTACTCTCACTATCACGTTGTTCTCCCTCTCCAGTGCGTGGTGGGGGCTTACGGCTGCGAATTGGTTTCGAGCGTGTTGACTTGGCTACATCTATTTGCAGTGGACGCCATTTGTGTTTGGGAATTTTCTTGTTAACCGCATTCGTCCCTCCGTTTCCATTCGCTGCAGCGGCTCCGTTACCATTTGCGCTTGATGATGGTTGTTGATTAGTGATATTGCTTTGAGCTACCTTTACAGAGCTGTTTGGTGATACAGTTACAGGTGTGGCCTGCACTTCTATAACAGTAGCTGGTGGCGTGATCACCTTGCTACTTGTGCTGGGTGTGTTCTTCTCTTCGTTGACCACTTTGTTCTCCTTAGCCGCTTCAGGAGAAGAGTTTGTATCAACCACCGACTCAGTTGGTTTCGTTGTAAGAGAATCTTGGGAGCGATTCTTCGGTGTTGACCGTTTGGTTTCACCACCACCGGCACTAGGTTTGCCACCGATGAGCATTGGCCAATCGCCGACATTTGTGAAATCACTTGCCTAAAGAAAAAACAACGGTAAGCTAGTCATAGCTAAATTGTTAAAAATTTCTAAGTTTTCACCTTCTGATTAATTTTCTTCTTGTCTTTAACGACAACATGTGCCACTGTCTCAACCTTCGGTACAGCTGTAAGAAGTGTCAGTTTAATAACGTTCAAATAGAGGATCGTAAAAGCAGTTACCTATAGCTGCAGGCTTCTGCTGAGCAGCAGGTTGAGGCTTTGGCTGCAACACTCGCTTATCGAGTGGAGATGATGTCGTCTTTGGACTAGATGATGGCTGCTTGGAGATCTACAAAAAAAAAAAAAGAACGTTATTGTGATGAGATTATAAGATAGGATGGTATATAACAAAACAATGTGTGAGTGATATGGGTTCAAACCGGAGATCTACCATATACGGATTAAGTCAGCAAAGAGTGGTAAGAAACATTAAGACTGTATTCAATCAAATCTTTTGGATCATAATTGAGGGTAAAAGGCAATTGGAGGCTTCTCCCTTTGTAGACACTAACTAGAATCAGATCATATCTGACGGTCAAAAGATCTCAACGAAAAGCTAACCAAAATCGAGCTCAAAAAAATTGTCCATGATCGTTCACCGACACTAAGCTTAGTGTTCATTGATTAGAAACCATTCGCCGATACTCATTTGGAAAAATGTTAGCCATTAGCATCGCGCAAATTCCCATAATTTAGTCATGTCTAACAGAAACTTCATTCTAGAATTAAAATAAGCCGAAAAGAAATTCTAGTTCTTATTGGACATTGTGCCATTGAGCACCGACAGACTGAAAAATCCTACACTGCATCAACATTTTTTACGGACCGTCTTGCGCAGGGAATCAGTCAATTAATCAGCCTATAACCAAAAAAGAGGAATACAATATGTAGTTTAGAAACTGTTTGCCGTTTACAGCTTTGTCGGTTGAACGAAAATACCTGGAAACGGCAAAAGTAACTTAAAGTTTAACCAAGCAGCATGATTCAAAGAAATAGATTGGACTCTGCTTACGAATTCAACTGACAACGTCGTGAAATGGCAAAAGTATGCCAAGGCTGCACACAAACCGGTGCTTTGTCCCACTGGTTTGGAGCATGTTGACCACTCTCTCGAAGCCCACTGAAATGCAGTTTCTACAAGGACTTCATGCAGTTTAGTGTCACCAATCGCGGTAGCTCCACTCAATTTCCAGTTAATCTTTCAAGGACACCGAGTTAAATATATCAAATTGTTTAACATTGACATTGTAAGAGATTTCGGATTAAACTGTCGCTTGGATAATTTTAGAACAGACACCAACTGACCCTGACAAAGGCATACAGTCACTTCAAATTTTCAAAGTTCAAAACAAATTCTGGCATATGGGCCCCATTTAACATTCAATTTGCTTGGTCTACACATTGATCGAATTGAACTTTGGCAATCTATGCTGATTCAATTAGTTAAATTGTAGCCACAGACGATTATTCATATATGATTCAATACCGTTACACATATGTACATATATAAAATAATTAAATTTACAAAATAAATTTATATATGCATTCCCGTCGTGTCACTGCATTTAACAATCAAAGTGAATGCCCCCCACAGTGAATTGATGACATTGAACGTGGCCGCGATATTAAAATCACAACACGCAAATCATCCAAAAATAGGGCACCCCCGCCACGCCGACAACAGCGAAATTTAAATCCAAGATCATGATAACAGCACGAGGGTAGTATCCCACGGCTTAAGAGAATCTCACTTTATCACTCGACATGTTAGATAACACACATATTCTCAGAACACACAACTGGAATTGATAAATGATGGAAATGAGGGGACGAGGGCAGCAAATTTAAATTAAAGAAAAAATTACTTTCAGTTTCATTTTCATTGACAGATAGTGCTAATAACAACAGATGACGGATTCGTTGTGATAACAACTGCTTGGGGATATTCTCCAAGCTTCTAAGCTGAGTTCCACGTATTGACTACAGCCACGCGCAAAGACGTGGATTCGACATACGACAAGTTAATGCACACACTGGGGAGCTTAATAAATTTGCTGCGCGAATATTCGCTGTTGCAAAAGGTGCGCCCGGCCAGAACAACTCGGAGAATGTATTGAAAAGAATTTTTTCTTGTTGTTAGGTGCCTCTTGCACTTTAAATGGACTGGTTCGACTAATTTCGTGCCTCACAAACCGATAATCCAAACGAGAATATTATCGGCGTAAGTTTCGCGAGAAATTGGTTTTTTTTTTTTTTTTCGCTTGTCATTCAACCAGTTAAGTGAGACACTGATGAAAAGAATGCGTTTGAAGAGCAAAGATGTAGTATGTACGTGTTGTAGATTTCTATAGGGCATTCTGGAATTTTATTGACGTTTACCACCTCTGATAATGTTCGCATTCGCATATCTTACGCACGATGGGACAACGCCTGTGTTCTGAGGGCAGTTGTTGTCTTAATTGATAAAGTGTGAGTTAGTAGGAGCCCGATTTAATCTAAGCCAGCGACAAAAAATGTGGATTATTTTAGATAATCAATCCCAGATCGATGTGAAACTTTCTGGAAATCGGATTATAACTGAGTAGATCCTTCTAGGTCACAGTACGAGCCATAACGACGGGCTCTTTAAAAAAAAAAAAATAATGAGCTGAAGTAGAATTCGCCTGGTTGTCTAGAGGGCTAGACAAACTGATTTCGCTAAATAGGCTGCACATTCGCACATATGCAAGCACGCAAATAATTTTGGATTATTTTTAAACAATTTTTGCAGGTTCTGTAAGCCTGCTTGTACCGATAATTTGAAGATAACTTAGCCTTTCTACGGTCTAACCTTATGTATGTATATCTACGTGGTCTAACCGAGTTTCAACGTAGATTTAATTAAATCTAAACCATACACATGTTGTCGTGGCTTACTGCTTAGTACGTTGGGCTGTTGTGCAAACTACGTAGTTTTAACCCCCATTAATATTCACCGAACATATTTCATAGTATCAACTCTCGTAAGGGAATGACAAACATGAATGGTTGCGAGAAACTAGGCCTTAGCCCACTATGCTCCAACTATTCATTCAGTTTTTAAGTGAACAAACAGAATAAAGTTTAACCAAACGAAAATCCAATCGATATTTTGTAGCAGTTACTTGAACCGATTGTTATGGTTTAGCCCGACGTGGTCGCCGATCTTAGGTCAAGATTACCCTCATTCGAACGACTAAAGTGACCCTTTATAAGACCTTAATCGTCCCGGTCCTGCTCTACGGCACAGAGGGATGGACTCTGCCAAAAGCGGATGAGGTTGCTTCGGCTATTTCGAGAGAAAAATTGTTCGGGTGATTTTCGATCCCGTCTGCAGAAACGTTGAGTGGAGGAGGAGATAGAACGACGAACTGTACGGGCTGTACAGCGACATTGACTTAGCTAGAAGTGTGAAGCTCTAACCGACTACCGAGGTGGTTGGGTCATGGAGAACGGATGGACACCAATGCCCCGGCCGGGAAAAAATTTGCATCCAGACCCGAAGGATCGCGCAGCAAAGGCGACTCAGGTGGCCCACGCAAGTGGAAGAGGACCTCAACCACCTTGGTTTGCGAAACTCAAGGAAGCTGGCTAAAGATTGTGTTGGCTGGAGACGCTTGTTGTTTGAGGCCCAGGTCTACCCTGGACTGTAGCGCCACCTTAAGTTAATATGTAATAGGAATCAGCATACCTCGACGAAAAAGCTGTAATACTATAGCAAGAACGTTCCGATGTTAATTTCGGTGCAGACCTGGATTTATCCGTTTACATTATTTCCTTTTGTTGGGGAATGACAAACCTCCAAGAGTACCGTTTGTCATGACAAAGCTTCTCAATTCACCATTCGGAGTCGGCAATAAATTATACGTCCCTTCCATTCGTGCAAAAAATGTAACACGCGCACCATGAATGGTTCCGAAAAGCTAGACCTGGGCTGTGCTGTCACGTCAGCTATTTATTTATTTTTTATTGTTTCTTTAAAACAAAAACGAAGTTTGGATGCGCTTGAGATATTCTTCTTCATCGGAAAATGACTATGAATAGTCTGAAGTTCGTACAGCAGGCTCAAAGTCATCAAAATATACATAAGTAGGTCTTGTCGCCTGTATATGAAAAAAAAACATTTCATTTACCATCATACGATTCTCCTCAACGTGCACCGCGTTCTAGAAGCGCTGCAATATGCACTATCCGAGATACAGAGTTGATCCATCAAGCAAGTCTACATAAACCCCAAACAGACAACTGTTGTTCCTTTAGCCAAAAGAAGAAACTTAAAACTTTCCTTTCCCCTCTATCAATGGCGAGGCTATTCAAATTTGGCAAAAAGCTAAGTGCCTTGGAGTAATCCTAGACAGTAAATGTCTTGAAACCCCAATATTCACAGGACCGTCGCCATACGTGCACTTACGATCTTTCGCCGCTTCAATGGCAGGAACTGGTCGTCAGACCCAACTCAGCAGTATTTTGATGGACACAAACTAACAAGGTCATTTCAGTCAATAGCCGACATCTGGATGGCTGGCGGAATGTCGCTTAGCTCCCATTCCATCTCTCAACGCTATCCTTGGCTTATCGTCAAAATAAGTCCATAAAAAAAGGTGGACAAGACAAGTACCGAAGCACGTCCAAGTACAGTATAAAATTTAGGGCATTTTTTTTAGCTCTTTAGTATCAGTCAATGCAAAATATGTCTCATCTGAGACCGCAGTGCTAGAGCCTATCAACTGGGCCCTAACAATAATAATAAGCAGATAAATAACGTCATCACATAGGACATCTAATTACAAAATATAATCAGTTTCCAGGTTTCCCGACGTCTCCTATACACACCACAAGCAGCCTTTCGAGAAGCATTCAAAGACGACAATAGCATTGTCGGCCTTACTTTAATAGGGTACGTCATTCGACGCAACAGGCCTATCGCCAGTTTTCAATTATGTGATGGCTAATCCGCTCAAGTTTAGTTTTTAAAAAGTTGTTTTTGCGTTTATTATTTTTTTTTTTTCGTTGTCTCCTCTTACGTCGTTCGCGTATACCGGCTGCCCCCCCCCCCCCCCCCCTACTTTCAAAAATTCGATGACCTTGACATTTATTTTTAGGTTTTGTTTTTACTCTTTCAAGCGCGCACAGATGAGCAAGTAAAAGAGAAACTATTGTTGCTCGACAAATGGCATGAGGTGGAAAAGATCGTGTTAGGTTAGATGAAAGCAACTATGTATGTAGAAAAAATTTATTTTTTGTTCCGAGTTTAATTCCTCGCTTGAGACCTACAGAGAGCAATCCCATGCGTTGTTCTTTCCCTCGAAAATTGCATAATATCTCGTTTACTATTTGTTTTCCCCAGTTTATTTGTTTCTATCTCTATGTTTTCGGATTTAACTCTTTCTATTATGCAACAGGTTATTTCAGTTGCTGTGGGCGTGAATTCAATCACATCAGGCACTATATAGCAAACCACAGCGGCGATCATGTAATCGCTTTTGGTTTTGTTTACGAAGCGCGTGTGTTACCTGCCGCTGGCACAGGGGGCAATCAACTTGGTTTTTTTTTTTCTTATTTTTAAGTGCAATCTCCGCCGCTTAGATCGTTTGGTGCGAATGCGAAGTAAAAATAAAAATAAATTGACCCAGTAATATTTTAGTGTGCTTGGATTTTGTCCTCGTCTTGTCTCTGTTGAAAACATGTTTTTGCAAAATAGAAGAAAGGGACTCAGAATAGCGTGTGTAGAGTGGATTCGCGCAAATACGCAACAGTTTCGCTCATCCACATATTATAATAATAAAGTTAAACGCAATTTGAGGAGTATTTTTGGGACGTCTATGTGCTTGGGGTCACTAATGATTCAATTAAAAGAATTATATTCTGTTTTTAAAATTGTTTCGTCGTTAAGTTGGTAATGGTGCCAAAATATGCAAACCAAAAACCGGAATTGTTTGATATAATTCTGTTGCTCTTTAACTTTTGAGGAGAGAATGAAAAAAGATGTTGGATCGTTCGTACATGTGTACATGTACTCCAGGATTAGCTAAGCACATGTTCAACTGAAGATACACAGGCAAAAAAGATAAATGAAGAATTTTGGCTTTGGAATGTTGTATGAATAAAATTCAGTTAATTACTTCGCTTGCGCCTCAATAGCTGACTAAATACCATGATGAGGGGACAATGTAGGGACAGATTTTCCCAAACTTACTGAATCGAAAGAAGACTGGGCGAGAGAGGAAGGAAAGTGTTTCCATTAAGGCACTCTCACATGAATCCAGGTGACATTCAGTGAAATCTCCAAAAGGAATCAACGATGACTTCTATAGTTTCAGTCAGACCAGAGCTAAAGAGTTAACACCTTATAAAGTTGTTTTTACCTACATATTGGGTTGTCGGAAAAGTCATGACGCATTTTTCTATGTTTTTCAAAGATTATTTATTTATATAAAGAACAGAAATCAATCAATAACATATTGACCGTTTTGTTCGATGACCTTTTGCCATCTTTCAGTAAGTTGCATAATTCCTCGTTCATAGAAGGACCTGTCTTTATCGGCGAAAAACTGAAGAAGGTGCTGTTTAACAGCCTCATCTGAATTGAACGTTTTTTCACGTAACGAGTTTTGAAGAGAACGAAACAAGTGGAAGTCCGACGGCGCAAGGTCAGTTGAGTATGGTGGGTGTGGCAACACATCCCATCCAAAGCCCAATAACTTTTGGCGGGTGGTTAAACTTGTGTGTGGTCTTGCATTGTCGTGATGGAACACAACTCCTTTACGATTAACGAGCTCTGGACGTTTCTGGATGATGCATTCGTTCAAACTGTCCAACTGCCGACAGTAAACATCAGAATTTATGGTTTGATTCCTTGGTAGGAGCTCAAAAAACACGATGCCTGTAAAATCCCACTACACTGACAGCATAACCTTTCTCTGATGAATGTTGGCTTTCGCTCTCGTTTGAGGCGCTTTATCACGATGGGACCAAGACCCCTTGCGTACAACTTTGTCGTAAACAATCCTCTTCTCATCACCTGTTATCAGTCGCTTCAAAATAGGATCGTTTTCCTGACGTCTAATGAGCATATCACAGATGTTTATGCGGTTCGTCATTTGGATCTCCTTGAGTTCATGAGGAACCCAAATATCGAGCTTGCTTACGTATCCCAGCTTCTTCAGGTGGTCATGAACGCTTGGAACCAGCGTTGACACTGACGTTTTTGTAGAGCATCGTCACCGTAAACTTGACGCAACTTTTCACAAGCTTCACTTGCATTATTCCCTTTACGGAAATAAAAAAGTAAAATATGGCGAAAATGCACACTTTGGTCTTCCATATTTAAGCTGCTACAAAATCTTCAAAAAACGATAAATCCCGATCAATTTTTTTCAGAATTACGCTTAAACCGTTAACTGTCAAATGGCTTACCAATAATATATGTAGATGGGCTTAATCCTTTACTTTAAAAAAATTAACAATCGCCATCTGTTCGAGAAATGCGTCATGACTTTTCCGACAACCCAATATATGAGGCTCAGACCTGTAACAGTATGGGCCTCCAGGTTGGGGTAGCATCTATCAAAGACCAGCCTGTACAAAGGACAACACTTACTTGTAAGAAACCACTTTAGCCGCTGAACTAATGAATTTGAAGAAACCTACCGTGCTAACTCGTCAAGTTATAGAGAAACTTGTTTACTTTGGTGGCTGTCAGTAAGTTCATCAGCTTCTCAGGGTGTAACACTGCAAGTGCAATCGATTGCTTACCTGTATGGAACTAAAGACACCCGTTAGTCTTTTAAGGTAGATCCGGCTAAGATCCAACGTCGTCTGACTGTGCTCCAGGGGATATTGTTTGGACTCAGGCCCAGAAATCTTCTAAGAAATCGCTACTACTGCTACTCTAAATGATAGTTTTAACTAGGTGTCGCAGAAAATATGTTATCTTAGCAGAGAAATTAGTTTTAGAAACAGTTCAACAATCAGTTCAGAGGTACTAATGACCAGATCAAAAAAGACAACTAAAGACTTTCGTATTTTCAACAGACTGTACATAGCATTAAAAAGAAGCGGGTTGTTTACACTAGGTTAGGTTCAAGTGGCTGCCAGCTAAAGCCAACAGACTTAGACCCATGAGGGGTCCGTTGTGATAGGAACACTAATTATTGTATGTCTATTTTGCAATTTCATACAAATTCTAACGAAAATTCCGCAATATAGGCGTTGGACTTAGCCAGGGGTGCGTTCTGTCACCTCTCCTTTTTAATTGTGTATATGGATTGGATGTTACAACGCGGCCGTGGCAAGGAACGGTTCAAATTGGGAGACTTAAGAATAAGTCATCTGCTTTTCGCTGATGACTTGGTCATCCTGGGGTCCACTCAAACTGAACTTCAGCGTGCATTTGAGAGATTCGTAGCCGTTTGTGTTGAAACTGGGATGAGGGTAAACGTAAACAAATCAGAAGAAATTTCTCGACCGCCTGTTCAATGCACTCTGCATGTTGGTGGAGTTCCATTGAAACAGGTGAAGAACTCTAAGTATCTCGGAGTCCTATTCACGAGTGATGGAAGGAGCAATACTGAGTTATCCTGTTGAATTGGTCAGGCTCGAGCAATTTTGAGACAACTTGGTCAATCTGTTATCAGGAGGGCCGAATTTGGCATCGGAGCTAAGCTATCGGTCTTTAATTCAGTGTTTGTGCCGACCCTCACCTATGGTCATGAGGTAATGATCACGGATACAAGCTGCCGAAATCAGATTTCTCTGGGGTGACTCCCCAAGATCGGTTTAGGAAAATTAGAATACGCGAGGTACTCAATGTCGAACAGCTACTTCTTCTAACGGAGAGGTCCATATTTCTATGGTTTTGCACACGTTAATCTCATGTCCCCAACTCGGCTTTCAAGACGTGCCATGGAATCGGTGTCATCAGAAAGGCGTCCGCTAGATAGGCGCAGGATGAGATGGTTGGACCAAGTCCAGAATCTCACCTCTAGTCGATGGCGGAAGATCGAGAGATGTGGAGAGTTCACTTAAGCATCCTAAACCCGCGAACCTCGTAGTAGACAAGCTGACCATTTAAAAATGATGATGATGATGACGATTCCGCAATTGGAAACAAAACGTATTCCTAATACAACATACTGCCATCCCTTTAACCTTAATATTGAAACTTCGCACTCCAACAACCGGTTCCTCTAAAAATTTATACGTAACAGTAACCAATGGAACTCAACAGCATCGAAAACAGATGTATTTTTTACCTTAAACAATCTAGTCACGCCACACACCCTTTATAACAAAGATCAATGTAAACAGATTAAATTGTGCAATCACATTCGCAAAAACATGTAATTAATTTGTATTTCTGCCAAACAGAAATTAAAAACAGCAACTAAAGCGGTGGTTGAAAATGGTAACAAATATAAAATCTTTGAGGAACTCGCACTTAAAATAGTTTGAAGAGTGTACTCAATACCAGACCAGACAAGCTACACACTTTTCAAGATAAGAAACTAATTCAGTCACTGCCAACCGCACAAATTGTTCCCCTGCAAACGTTCGAAAAAAAACTATTAAAGGGCGGAACTCAGTTGTTTATGTATATATGAATGTACCGCTAGACCTAGAGTATTGTTTTTACCCAATAAGAAAACGTAGCAAATCTATTAGAGTTTTGATTTAGCATACTCGTAGTTTTATTCATAGTCTCAAAAAAAGATGCATATACATATGTATAGATCATACTTTATAGACTTTCCTTCTGAATAGAAGAATAAATGTGGATAAACAACAAGTAGGACATCTATCCAAGTCTTGAATAAATAAACAAACAAAAAACGGGGTTAACCATCTGGAAACGGAAACGTAAGCAAAGATTCCAAACAACAATAACCAAAACAATAACAACATACCTGAGCAATTGTTTCGGTTCAAGGTTGTCGCTTACTATTTCTGCTGTCTTAGCGAATCAATATTTTTATTATGAACTGCAGTGTTGTCACGTAGACACAATAATTCAATAAGTTCCAGTTTAAAAAACAAAAAAAAAACAAAAAAAACTCACCGTCGGCACTTTAACAAGAATCATATCTTACCAAAAGGTTATGTACATATTAGGTATTCACACTCGGTGTAGATTTTGCGGGACAGCAAAAGTATGTGTTGAAATTTGATGCTCTCAGAACATGCAAGTCCTCTGAATACACAATAGCACCATGAAACTCTTCCTCTTTTATAGCATAATACCATGGTAGCACACAGAAATACACCAGAGAGCAAGATCACTGCGATGATAGAAACAGGACATCGCAAAAGGGAATGGTTAAGAGTTCAGAATAAAAACCCTGAGTTAATGTGATTTTGATTTTGAGGTCAAGATTGAAAGACAACTCAGCCATTGTACCTGACTCCAGCAAACGTATCTACACCTTAGCAATGTCAAACGAAGAACAAAGAAACAAATCGTCAATAAGACACATGCTTCAGCGCTTAGAAGGCTCGCAGTAGAGACAAATCAAAATTGATCACGGATGTTAAATCAGTTGTCTTCTTCTTGGCACAGTCACACGGCTTTAGAAGCTACCTGAATCCCTGTGATTAACTCTTAATACTTAGGCCTTAAATCTGCCTTAAAGGAGACCATGTTTCTTGGCGACGCTATCACCTATACGACACTGATCACTGCCATATTTACTTATTTAGGAAAAAAAATTTTAAAGGATATGCATACAAGACCCTGTTCACACAGGAGTAACGGACTGGATTTTTTTTGACGTTTCGTGTTCAGATTGATAATCCTGTCTGAACACTTCCGCGGACTTTTTTTGACATATTTATTGTCAGTGTCGACCAAATTGATTTGATTTTCGTGCTTATTTCACGAAATTTAGAACAATTTAAATAAATAACACAAATGCGATCAGCCTCTAGCCCAAAAGACGCATTGTTTTATTACCGAAAACAATTTTTTTTACACGTTTGTCGAGTGACTGCCGATTGACATCTACAAACGTCAAAAAAAATGCAAGAATTTTAAAAAAATCTGAAAATCCGGAGCGACGTAACATGTCACCTCTGCGCTTCCCCACTCGCCTGTAAACGTCAAAACAAATCCAATCCGTTGCTCCTGTGTGAACAGGGTCCAAGAAACAAGGACCGGCGAAGGAATGACTGTAACCGCTCTCCAATACCATGTCATGGGAAGTTAAGCAAAACGAGTTGATCTCAAGTATAATCTTAACGTCACTTTGATACTGTATGCAAGGCAACAGAATGCAGTTTCCATTTAACCACAAGAACGTTTTATTTAAATGAAACTCCTTTCCTTTCATTACCCAACACCTCTACGACCATCGACTGACAATGGTCAACACACCCAAAACAAAAACAAGTACGTTACCAATCCTGCACTTAACATTCACTTTTAAGAAGAGTAATTAAAACTGTCCCACAGGCGCATGCAAATGAACACGGCCCCATAATGCTATGTGCATACTGAACTCGAAATGAAATTCTATACGACAGAACCAGATCACTCAACCATCGGATAGAAATAAAAAAAAAAACTAGTTTTTGATGCAATCAAATGTAATATCAAGCAAAACTTACCTTCCAAGCGTTGACTTTTGGCGGAGGTGCTGCGACAAACTTCTTCGGCTGTTGCTGCTCGTCGGTCTTCGCTTCGTTGCCACTATGGTTTTCATTTGCACTGGCGCCACTGGGCGATGAATCTTTACGATCTTTTGTCAGTTCTTTCGGTTCTTTTGGTGTGCCAGACACCGATCCTTGGTTACCAGACTTGTCTCCCTTTTGCTGCGGTGGTCGACGATCACGTGGTCGCCGCTGAAATTTCTTCCGTTCATCGTCTGTTTTTCCAGCTGATGAAATAGCTCCAGAGTTACCCTTTGGACCTCCAGCAGTTGAAGATCCATTGTCCTTATTGAGCATTTTTCCGCCATTATTATTGTTATTATTGCTACTGCCTGCCCAGGGGCGGTCTCGTTGTTTCTCCTTGCGGCGAATTTTACGATCTTTACGATTATGAGAAATTACCGGTACAAAATCAGCATTGTCGTCAACTTCAGATGAATTTTCCGTGTTGTCAGCATTCGCAGAGCGTTTCTCTCCACTTACGTTGGCCAAACTGGTAGGGGATGCATCGGTAGCTACTTCTGCACATTCCTCACTCCACGATTTAAGAGTTTTAAGATTGGGTTGGTTCTCCTTATTGTCAGTGTCCAAATCGTTGGACGACGGTGCATTCGCCGCAACCGAAGTCGGCGAACCACCAGCTTTTGCATCTAAATTTTGCAAAACATTTGCATAAGACGTTGTCGAAGCAGATGGAGAAGAAGTCGCTACAGCGACATCTACTGCGGTCGGAGATGTTTCTTCTTTAGCTGACATCTCTTATCAAAGTTCCTTTTGATTTCAATCGACAAAACTTGAGTCAAACAACTTAAACGTTTTCCTTCTCCTCGCAGAGAAAAAAACACAATCTGTCTTTGTCTAATGATTTGAATGTAATCGAACGACTGGTGACGACTCTCCGATTATATTCAGAAATTAAAAAAATCAAATTATATAATAAGGAGATTGTTTTTATCC
This sequence comes from Matsumyia berberina, assembly GCA_917880715.2. Taxonomy (NCBI): domain Eukaryota; kingdom Metazoa; phylum Arthropoda; class Insecta; order Diptera; family Syrphidae; genus Matsumyia; species Matsumyia berberina. The sequence continues at coordinate 16,465,733 of OU862872.1, read as the reverse complement.
AGACTGTTTCAGTCAGACTCGTTTATGGGGTCTTTCCGTTCAGTACTGTTGTGGGTTATATTTTATTTTGTTTCAATGCAACTCAGTGCAATAATGGCATTTTGCTGCTCGCCTCACTTTAGGTTGCCATTTTTTTTCGAAAACTTCACGCTCGGACGAAATTCTCGAGAAAATGTCAGACGTTGTCCTAGAATATAGAAAAATATTTTTAGTATTTCAATTAAGAAGGATATATGCATGTATAATAGTAACAAATTTGTGAAGTTGAGCATATACAATCCAAACAATAAACGAATCAACATCAGAGCTAAATTAGTTGCCATTCCTGAGCAATTGTGGGTTCTTATGAACCTACTGTGGCTATACATGACGGTTGTAAGACCTAATCTAACCTACAGCACGGTAGTTTGAAGAAGCAATACCAGCCTTCAAATGCCACCAAACTGGCTAAGTATCAATCCACAGGATAATCTACATCGGAAACATGCGACCGATAAGAACTACACTTACGGCGGCAATAGAAACTATCTTAGGATCCACCTCAGCAGCATGGCGGTAAACGCTACTATATATTAGACTGAGATTAGGGGACACGTGCTCATCAACTCCTGGAGGTAACCCCTGCATGCAAAAATGTCTATAGAAACTAATCATATGACTGCGATACTGTCATTTGACAAGAGATGCAGATCAGAAGTCCAAACACAAATCACTAAAGGAACCGACAAGTCACAAATATGATGGAACTGACTGCACTGACGGCCCTAATGTAGAAGAATCTGAGGTCTTCCTAGTGAAAATTACCGCCTTTATCTAGTCTTTAAAAACTATTCGTGAAAACGATATCCCCGGATGCGCAATTATTGTTTACAGCGACAGCCAGACAGCCGTTAAGTCTCTGCACTCCAAGATCAAGGCTTTTATACTACAAATATCTCTAAATCAGTTATCACGGACCACATAGTGACCCTATGCCGGATACCGGGTATGCGTATCCCATGTAATAATAGTCCTCATGAACTCGCAGGGAAAGGTTTGGCGTTGCATATTTTGCAGGCACTCGAAGTCATTAAAAACTAAACACATGCGTCTTTGTTTATTTACGCTTAGTCGCAATGACGCACGTGTCGTAATTTATGGATATTGCACCAACTCAACATTTGGAAATGGAAACAGCTAATTTACTATCGAGCCAACTGCAGTGGCCTCTTGCTTTAGGGCTGGATTCACAGAATCTTCAACTGCACGTGTGATAAGAATTCAGAACTTATCACGTGCTCCGTCACACCAACTGGACTTGCACCGCTGGAGTCAGCTAACTAACTGGAGTGGCCTGTTGGACTGGACCCTCCAAACTTCAAAATTGATGCAATTATTGTACGTACTCATATCATTTGCCGACAACACAAGCTTATTGAATAACCACAGCCGCCAGCTGGCCATACCTTCTCCACTACTAACAACACGAGGCACTAATTCTCCGGGTGACGTGTAGAATTTGAAAGGAACATCGGACAAGTAATAATAAAACCGCACGCCGAAGATGCAGCTCCACAATAGACTGGGCTTCAGAAAACATTGCCGAACGCATGGAACACGTGTACAACAAATACTTGTAATGAGCGAAAAAGGCTTTACATTTACTGTTTAATGAAGCGCCTCGTATGTATATGTACCTAATAAGAACCGTCACGGCTCATTAAAATATAACACATCACCTTCATCCAGCTCAGGGTCGTTGTCGGTAACAAAAATGTGCTGCACTCCACGCAATCGCCGCCGAACGTTTGCACTTCTAGCCCTATACTGGCAAACGTGCCCGATTTTGAGTGACTTTTTCAATTTGTCACTAAAAATGCATTACAAAAACACGCCTCCAGATTCACAGTGACCAGGGTGTAGGGCGATATACCCAATTAGACACACCAATTGCGCCGACACAAGTGACAAGTTTTTTTCATCAATATCGACAATATCACGTTTAATAACCCATTTGATCATCCAAAGCCCACTACCGTGTAAAAATGTTACGTATTTACGGAAACAAGCATTGGATAAGTCGAAAATATGTAACCACCGGCAAACAGCATGCAGTTACGAAATATCCACTACACACATCCCTTTTGCGATTTACTTTTACACCAAGGAAAAGACCTTGCATCACATTTGTCCTTTACCAAGTACCCCACCAGGTAAATCGCAGACGTATGTACGTACCAAAGGATGTGCGAGCACCCACAAAGTTGATCCACATCGAATCGTAGGCTCTCCTAGTGTTCGTATATGCTCAGGTTCACTATTGAAAAGATAATTAATAACAATTTCTAAACATACTGTAATATTTCCTTTCCAAATTGGTGGAAACTTGAAATTTTCTTTTGCTGTGAATTCTTTTCCTTTTCTACACGTCTTCGTTGCTCTCACGCACTCGTACAAAAATAGAGGTTAGCTATCTGTCAAAATGTCCAATTGTCAAAAAAAATCACTTCTGCACGCACACACACACCCACACAACACACGTTGTTGTTTCTTCGAAAAGGAAAAGAATAACTATCTTCACACACAATTCAAGTTCGAAAGTCTTCTGATCTCTCTCTCTCTCTCTCTCTCTACCGATGGTGGGTCGTTGACGAAAAAAATCTTAAGATTGTCGGCGAAAAAAAAAACAACAAAAAACAAGAATTTTATCTGCAAAACGATATGTGGAAAAATGAGCACAAAAATGTATGTTATTTGACTATCTACGCAAAATAACTTTTAATAATTCTCTATGGAGAAAATTTTTAAATGTTATTCCGAGAAAAAAAAGAACATTTGACACTTGACAAAAAAAAAAGCACAACACACAGGGAACAAAACATATAGTGGCGTCTCACTTTGATTTTCACAGCACACTGTCCTTGTTCTTGTCAGACTTTCGTATTTGCAGACGGATGAGAGGGGAAAGAAATGTCAATTGGTTACCAAACTACTATCGAGCGATACACGAGAAGTTTGTGCAAATGGATTTTTTTTAAAACGAAAATTTCACAAACTTTAGCAAATTTCAATGGAAAATTTCAACTGTCTACGGTGTGGACGAATGTATTCAAGCACTTTTGATGGGTTTCACAAAACTTTTCACCATTTTTCAATGGAAAATTTGAATATCTCGTTATGACGAGCAGACATGTGGTTTCGACGCCGAATGAAGATAATTTCGAAAAGGAATTCGAATTTCTGCAAAGTTGACTGCTCTGTTCGGATGTGTGCGGCAAATGGGTGATGGGACTTCGAAACTGATTGTTTCCGTGCGGCCATAATACGTAAACGGAAGTTGATATTGTACAGTTGGCAGTTGAAAATAATACGTCTATTCATGAAATTTTTTGGTTGCGTAGAAAGACATCATTATTTTATTTCTTACTTAGCTGGCGCTTTAAGCTTTCTGCCACAGAATTGATTGCCATCAAATCAAAAACACAACGTAGGGCTTTGCCTTGTCGATGGTAAATTTTTTCCCAATGAACAATACATCTTGTGCAAGTGGAACACAGACTAGGTTCCCAGCACCGAAAAGTCATTGATGATGACAAGCCTATGCCTCTTAATACGACAAAAATAGTGCCTTCTTTAAGTATCTTTGGCTCTCTCTTAAGCTAGCGCTAAAGTTCGAAGTCAATTGAAGCCTCAACCAACAAGCCTATCCTCAACCAGCTGCGTCCAGTAACGTACGTCGAGTTAATTAGGGTCACTTCTTACCTGCGCACGTCAGTTAAGATAATGTCATGTTCTTTTGTGTAGACTCACAGAAAACCTGAAGATTCTTCGGCCTCGAACATTGGCGTTCATCCACTCTACACTAATCCTAGTCATCTCACATATCGAATGTTTTTTTTTTTTTTTTGAATAGATCGATATCCCTGCACACCACGTATAATTCGTGATATTATCTTAACATCCAGAAAGATAGAGTCGTTACTAACCAATTGCCTTCTCAGCGCTAAGAAACATCAGTCGAGAATTATCAGTCTACTACTCCGTCTTTGTTCTAACTCTCACCTATGGTTCCAGAAGTTTGGGAAAACTTCTACTGAGAACTTAAACCTAGACGCAGATTTCTCAAAGGTTTAACGACATTAACAGCCAGGCAGTGATAACATTAGTTTCGCTGACGCACACTAAAATATTGAATTAAAATTAAGACTCGTGATGTGCTACAGCGTGTAGTTTAAGGTTCTGAGAATAAGGAAAAACTAATCGGCTGCCTGGTGTCTTCCCAAAAAGGCCATTCAAGATTTATGTATATTGATGAATTTTGTACATTTTTGTTCGACACTATAATAAACTGTGATGTCTGCAAGGAAAATTTAATATCAAACAGTTCTGATGACAGTCTGCAAATTCCACTTTGTCTACGATCCACACATCCCACACCACTGTCAAATAAATACCATCCACACCCCATATTTTATTTGCAAATGTCGGAACTTTTGAAAAAGTTGGCTTACACTTGTCTTCTGAAGTAAATATTAATTTCTTTTCATTTTTAGTGCAAATTTGTACAATTTTAATTCGAAAAAATATTGTGAAAATATTTTTGCAATGACTGTAAATGCAAAACAAGAAGAACCACCGCCACGGGCGCGTTGTTTCTTAGATGTAAGTCTCGGTGGACTTCCAGCGGGGCGAATTACTTTAGAATTATTCACGGAAGTGGCACCAAAAACAACAGAAAACTTTCGTTCCCTGTGCACTGGTGAAAAAGGACTTGGTATTGTCACAGGAAAACCATTACATTATAAAAATGTTATATTCCATCGAGTTGTGAAGGATTTCATGGTACAAGCGGGCGATTTTTCTGCATGCAATGGAACTGGTGGTGAATCGATTTACGGTGGAACATTCGAAGGTGAGTTTTCACGATAAATCAATAATTTGTCCAAAAAAATAGAAGAAAATTTAGAAAAAAGAAAGCAAACTGTCCAACTAAACTAACTCAACATGTTGTTTATAGTTACATTAAGCCGGGGAATTTGATTACTTTTTTCCCAGCCGGAATCGTTGACCCGCATCTCAAATGTTTGAATTAGTTAATGCCATAACCAGTTATAATCACATTTAAATTCATAAATCCCATGAATATTTCCGAAAAAATTACTATTTACTATGATTGACAGTGGGAGTTAAAAGTCCAATGAGAAGAAATTAATGTTGGAAGGCTTTCTAAGTAAGAGAAGTCCATGCTGTTTGAACTATGACACGTTACCACTTAACTTGGTGAAGTTAAATCATTTTCCATTTGCATTTAAAATCAGAGTAAAATATTTTCTGCTTCCTACCACTCTTATTTAATCAATATCACTATATCAATGATATTAAAATTAGCAAATGTCACAGGGCAGTGTTTTGGCGATTGCTTAAAAACAAAATAAATAAGCGACCGAAAAGAGTGGAGGTGGCGCTGACATTTGGGACAGAAAACTCATTTGAATTTCCAAAAAAAAAAAAAATGTCGTAAATAACTCTGTTTCATTTGCTAACTGCATTGAAAAGTAGCCCAAGAGTTAATTAATGCCATCGGTAATTAATTAGCACTATAAGCTCTATTCGGCAGACGAATTTTAACTAAGTTAGTTTACTGGCGACGTTGAAATGATGGATGGTTTTTAAGTCCCTGAAACTAGTTTCGAAATTTTGTTGGAATGAGGTAATACGCCTTCTCGTGGGCCAGCTTAGATGCTCACTTCTTCAAGTAAATGGTGTAGGAGGCATCGATTAGCTTCTTTGAATTTAAATAAGAGATTCATATCCAATACACTGTTACCTTCAATCCGCTTTCTCTCCCCTCCCATCGTCAATTTAGATCAAATTCTCGTTACACAGAGTTTTTAACTGACATAAACATACAAGCAAGATTGTTATTGAAAAGCGACATCCATTCCGGTTGTTGATAATCCCGGGTAAGTCACAGATAAATATTCAATAGCAGTTAGGTTAGGAATGTTTGGATCATTGTGTTTTGTACGCTAAATTCTCTTGTTCACATCCGCATTCATCAGTATTCGCTTCAGACTTTTTTTTATAATCAGCGCAAGCTAAAGAGCTTAAGACTACCCTTCCACTTTCTCATGTGCATAACGGAAATTCGATGAAAGGGAAAATCGATGCCCGCTGGTTTAGAATTCTTGCAGTTTGTACTGCCGTGTTCCATATTCGTTCTGTACGACGAATCCATACAATTGCGAGAACGGCTGAAAGTAGGTCTACATAAGGGTAAACTGATGCGCATTTCAAGCATCGCGCATTTTGCGACTGAAGGATTGAAGGAGCGGAATGCCAATGGCTATTTTGTACAAAATACGACCAAACTGTAGTCTACTGACTTCGCAACGTCCTTTGGCAGGCTAAAATTACATTACGTCTGGGCTATTGCCCTCGGATTCAGATTGATTTTTGTAAGGACTCTGCTCGACTTAGCTAGCGAAAAACATAAAAAACGTCAGAGCTAAGCGAGCTCTATGTTTCGAGCTAGATAGTACCAAACACTGTTTTAGTTTGCCCTGGTAAAATTTAAGCATGTAAGTCCAAGGTCACGCACCAAGCGGCAAGCGGCGCCGCACTGCCCCTCAGAAATGATGGTTGTCGCTCAAAAACTGCGTGGCATACAATTTCATGTTTTGTTTTTGTCGCTCAGTATGTTGCCGCGCTGCCGCTAGCCGCTTATTGCATGGCCTTGTCAGTATGTATCCATATCAGGTTGAGCCGCCTGTAGCAACAATTACCCGAATAGGCATAGGCACCACAGCGAGGAGATCACTGCCGCGATTGAAGCACTGAAAAACAATACGAAGGTAGGATTTGATGGAATACATATGAAACTTTTAGGAGCAACGGCAAGAATATCTGTAGAGCATCTGCACCCGCTTGTTGAGAAGTCGTGGGAGACCGAGGGCTTCGCGATGAGCAAAAGAAAAGTATAATCATCTAGCTCCATAAGAAAGGTATCTTATGCGAAAACTTAAGATGCGTTTCCATGTTGCGATAGTTTTTTATACGCACTTGATGCCGAAAAAGTAGGTTTCTGTAGAAACGGAGAAAGGGAGGAGACTAACTTTCATGTCATTTGCGCGTGTCCGACTCGGCTGAAAAGAAAATTGTAACTTGTAATTGTAAGTATCTTCCGCTTCAAATTCAGCTCCCATTGAGAATGATATCGTTGCTGGCTACTAAACCGTTCAAAACATGCAAAGCAGCACATCTTTTTCTGGCAGTGCTTCTGTAGCCAGTTCTGATAGGGACTCGACACACAAAGATCTTCCCTGTTAAGTGGATCGTGAAACTTCTAAAAAAAAAAAGACAGCTCAATTTAACTGAGCAATTATTCACTGCTGGACAACAAATTGGGAGCGTTTAGAATTTTGAGAATATTCCTTACTAGCTGGTACCCGCGACTACGTCCGCGTGGAAAAAAGTCACATTATACCCTATGTGATTGCCCGGGTAGCAGGAAGTTGATAATTAAGTATAGACCTTCAATTCCTCATATTACCTCCTTGTAAATAACATTCCTGGTTTTTCTTTCTGGCTCTAGGATGACCAGGTCGTCAGGTGAACTGATTCTGAGTACGCTATGAGACAAACAATCACTCCTCAGATCCAACCATCTACTTTCCAACTCTGCTCCTGTGCTTTATTGATGGCCATGGCGTAGAAAACCTTAACGGAAAATTGCAGACGTTTGAATTCAAAGTGGTATCAGGGGAATAAGCAGGATGAAGACGGTTTCTCCCTTTTTGACGCCTGCGAAAATGTTGGTTTCGATTACGTGTCTGTGCAGAGTCTTCAATAGAAGCCATTGCACAATGCACTCGAATCGCTCTAAGTCGAACCTCTTTTAATTCAAATTTCCCTCTAACTCGAATTATTTCACCCTTTTTTTGCATTTCCTTCAGTTTTCCTTCGAAAAGGCATGCTCCTAGTCTAATTAATTTTAAGTCGAAAGTCCTAACTCGAATACATTCTCTAAATACAGAAGAAAACAAAAACAAAAATCACCCTTTCCCAACTTGCAATATTATACACACATCAAACACACACAATCTCATACACAGGCTGACGCGTCACATCGGTGCGCTGTTCTTATATCTACCTAAAAAATAAAGATTCTTTTAAAAAAATGCCAGGAGAGAAAAGTAAACAATTGCCATACCAACCGGCAAATCATCATCCTCTTCTCAGGAACAAAAAAAAAAACAACGCAGAATAAAAAAGAATGAAAAACTACTGGGCAAAACAAAAACAACACACGATCACGAACCGATGTGTCTCATTTTATTGAAAACGATCATTAAGAGGTAACGATCATTTAGAGGCAAAGAGAGAAATAAAAAAGCAACAAGAAAAAAAAAGAAGGAAAAACCACCCTTAAGCAGAAGCAACACACGATCACGATTTGCGAACGATCCGATGGGCTGCTGGCTGAATCAGTGGTTTTCTATGGACACAAATAAATGGCTGTATGCTAAGAAAGTATGCATTTTTAGAAATACAAATTAAGCCTATTTCTTATTTGAATATGCAGACTATTTACTCACGAAGTTTCATGCAAATCTGTTTAGCCGTTTAGGCGATACGTAGGAACAAACATCCAAACATCCAAACTTACACAATTATAATATTAGTAGGATAGGATAGGATAGGATACTCATTGTTTTATCCGGATGTGGTGCCGAATTGACTGTTTGCATCTGTATCAGAAAACAGAAGACAGCTTTCAGTAATTTGTCTTTGTGGAATGAAATTAAACTGAAATTAAGTCGAAGCTGTTGTACTGGCCCATTACCTGAAAGAGAAGAACCAATATCACCAACCTGCAATTGGCTTAGCAAGATGTATGTATGTTCATACATATGTATAATAAATTTTATGGCAGAACCGAATTTCAAATGAACGGCTTTATGACAGAACTGGCTAAGAACGTATGAACGCGATTATGTTAAAGTCGAAGTGGTCGACGCGGTATGAAAAGGCGAAGCAGAATGGAGCCCAGTCGATGAAAATAAGGGCAGTTAAGGATGAGCTGGAAGGAGCTGAAATACCTCACGCGTTAGAACGTAGGTGTTATTTCTGTCACGTTGTGGGGTCAGACCGACACAAAGTCTTGTACATCGCGTCTGAAAGTTACCCCTTCAAAATCAATTTTAAATTTTTCCACAAGCTTCTTTCCTCTCCGGGAAACATAAGATTTCTCAACGAAGAGAAGAGATTATCAGAAAAATTTAAAATTGATTTTGAAGGGATTGACTAGTACTTTCAGAAGTCCTGACGAGTTTTGTGGAGAAAAATTACCTCGTGAGGTAACATAACTTCAAATATACCTTAAGGGACTGTTAAGTTAGGATTTCTCGAAAACCTGAGCTAATAGAGCAAGTCTAAGGTCGGATTCGGACTCAGCGCGTCAAAGTCTATCGAAGAAGTATATCTGGTTTCTGATTTGGAAGGTCGGTTAAATCTTGTCAGCCTGCGTAATCTTCAAACGATGGGGGCCTGGTTGGTGAACAACAATTTTTAAATTGAATTTGAATTTCTTCGATCTCTGTAGAAGTGCGAACAGTTTTTTAATTTTTTTTATCTCGCACTCAAAACAACTTTCTATGTTTAATTTCAGATGAAAACTTCGACATCAAGCACGATCGTCCATTCCTACTCTCAATGGCGAATCGTGGCAAAAACACCAACGGCTCGCAATTTTTCATGTAAGTATTCAACCGCCGCCCGCGATCAGGATAAATGGAATTTGTCTCATTTCAGACGAAGCCATTACACTACTAATACATATATATATCTCACCTGAAAATGCATTAAATTTAAATTTTTTTAAAACAGTATCAATTTTCAATGTTGTTATTTAGCTAAAGCAAATTAGCCGCTGCGCTGCGTTATTCTACTTCTACAAATCCTCGTACGCCACCTGAATGTGTAGTGTGTGCGGTACATTCCGTCAATAACATTTGGGTATTGGTCAATGCGAGGATGTGCCCTAAGAACTTCATTTGTTCGGCTGTAGCTATCATCGGCACAAGATGTGTGACAAAACCTTTGGACAGGAGAAAGTGTCCTCGCATCTCTGCTTGTTGTGTTGATTGCAATAAAAGTAAAATAAAAAAAGAAATAGGAAACCGACACAAATAAGAAACCATACCTACAAAAAAAAAATACATATTATTCATCTCTGCAGCAAAAAAAAAAAAAAAACAAATCTTCAAACATTTAAACCACCAACAAAACCAATTGCGAAAATTATTCTTTGTTCTTTTTGTTTCTCATTATAGTACTACACAGCCTGCTCCGCATCTAGACAAGTAAGTTGATGCTGCCTTCCTCTCTGGTTGAATGAATGTTTATGTTTCTATTTGTTTCTTGCAGTATACATGTTGTATTTGGACAAGTTGTTACTGGACAAGATTTAGTCCGTCAATTGGAACAATTGCCTGTGGATAGGAACTCTCGTCCTCTGCAAGATGCTATCATTTCTAATTGCGGCGAACTGATAAGACAAATTAAAGGTAAGTTGGGAATATGTGTAAAGGAACATGCACTGATAAAGTTGTTCTTGTTCGTCGTCGCTTCTGTGTGGCTCAGTAAAAAGTGTCTGATTTACAAGCGGAAAAACTAAAAAAACCAACATGTAGCCAAACCCTCGGAGGGCGGTCAGCGCCAACAAAGCCTGTTTGAAAGCTCTACAATGTTACTTGCTATATTCAGCTCATTCCCACTCTTAGCCTCCTTGACTTTTTTTTTTTTATTTGTCTTCACACTGGAACGTGTAGTCCGTTTATTGCCACTTTCTCGTTATGTGCTTGCTATCATGCGTAAAGGACATCAGGAGCGGAAGAGCTGTAGCTTGACTGTGTACTGAATACATTGTTCTTTCAAATTTGTGACAGTACTTCAAACACAACTGTGTTCACGCATCCTGTTCGCTGTTACCATTAAGAAGATTGTTAATTTTCTTTACTTAACTAGGTTTTTTGATATCTTCACGAAGGGACCTTCGAAGTCCCTTTGTATCTTCTTATCGATTGCTCTTTCAGTGTGACGCCTTTAACCGGTTCGTGCGCGATACTTTTCTTACCAGTTCGCCAGCTTTCTGTTTCTCTGTGACAACAAACAAAGCGGATGTCATTGTGGCTAGCAACCAGGTTGTCTTTGTTGTTTATCTGACTAGATGGGATTCGGATGTTGGATTGGGGAACTCGAAATTGAGGGAAATCAACTAAGGAGAACTTAAGGAGACTTTTTAAAAATTTAGATTTATTCTATGACTCGAGGCTCTGAGGCCATGACCTAAAATTTGGACAACCAACTACTGAATCGTGGTCGCCGTGGCTCAGTGGTTAGTGCGTTGGACTGCTGAGCTACATGCGTGGATTCAAGCCCCAGCCGTGTCCACCGAACATTTTTTGCGGAACCACCCCTCGTCGGGGAAAGACAAGCCTCCGAGAGTACAATTTGTCGTGAAAAAGCTTCTCAATTCGCTGTACGGAGTCGGCAATAAATTGTAGGTCTCTTCCATTTGTGCGAAAAATGTAACACGCACAACATGAATGGTTACTAGAAGCTAGGCCTTGGCTCATCCCAAGCTGTCGCGCCAGCTATTTAATTTTTCTTAACTACTGAATTTTAGGTAAATTTTCTACAACGTTCTCCATCAAATAATCGTTTAAATTTTTTTACAGTCAAGAAGGATAAAAAGAAAAAGAAGCGGTTAGCATCTTCAGATGACGAGGGTTCTACTGAGGATTCAGAGGCAGAAAAGAAGAAACGCAAAGACAAGAAGAAGAAGAAGGATTCAAAACGCTCCAAAGAAGAAGAGTATGCTCTTAATTACATGAGAGGGTTTTCACCTCTGTGGTGGATACAAGCCAAAGAAAATATAAACAAACAATTTCTTTTCATTTCACAGTTCTGCAGAAGAAGAACTAGCACCTGTAGGCAAAGACGCTACTAATGCAGCTGATGCATTAGAAGACGGGGAAATTCATCCTCTAGTCACTGTCACAAAGATTGATCCAGATGAAATACCAGAGGTGAGTGTGAAACATTTTCAATTGCTATACGATGCTTAAAGTATAAAATTGTAGGTATCCAATAAATTTCTCATGCGTGGAGGACATAAACGTGATGTATCTCGTGAGAGTCCTTCCAGGGAAGATGGTCGTAGAGATCGCTTCCGCGACGAAGGGTATCAGAATAGGCGCGATGGTGGCCGCAACGCATTCGGGTGGTCCAAAAAGAGAGTTCCTACATCTCGTAGTGGTCGCGTGGTCAAAGGACGTGGTGTTTTCGTAAGTTCTACATTTACTTTAGACGTCGACAGTTATTTAATGAATTGTTTCTTTTGCAGCGCTATCGGACACCGTCCAGGTCTCGTAGTCGTTCTCGCAGCGTCACTCCACCGCACTGGAAACAAGCTCAGAAAAGAACCATTAAACTCTCTGATTTAGAGAAAATGGAGGAAGAGAAACAAATTCGCGATGAAGAAATTAAAAGGCGTGAGGCAGAGCGAAAGAAACGCCATGAAGAGCTCGCTAAAGATACAAAGAAATCCTTTTATGAGCTAGACCACTCAACAACATACGACAAACCTGTGGTAGTGGAGAAGAGGCGCGATGATTTTGAAAGAGAGAAAAGGGACGAACACAATTCACCGCCGATCATAAGGGCAGAAAGCGTCAAAGAGAAATCTGTTGAAAAAGATCGCAAAAAACTTGTTGATTTGAATGCTCTGGACTACGAGGACCAAGCAGGAAGTGAAAACGAAGAGAAGGACTCTCCGCGCGGCCCGATCGGTAAGAGATCGCCATCTAAAGCAAAATCCATCAATGCAGACAAGAAAGATGATCCCGACAGAAAAGACCGCCGGCCATTATCTCGCGGTCGTTCACCAGACTTGCGGGATCGTCGTCGTCGGTCGATGTCAAGGGACCGAGATCGGCGTAATCGGTTCGCTGGTCGTCGACCTGACTTTAGGTCTCCACGTCGTCGAAATTTCGGTCGTCGCGGTGGTTTCGGCGGTGGTGGAGGCGGAGGTGGTGGTGGATTCATGGATCGACGTCGCCAAAGGTCGAGATCATTTGATCGATTCCGAAATCGTCGCTCGCCAATAAGGCGCCGATCACCTAATGATCGCCGTTCACCTATTGATCGCCGATCACCTACAGATCGTCGATCACCCATCGACCGGCGGTCTCCCGTTGATCGCCGTCGTCGTCCTAACAGATCTCGTACTCGCAGTCCACGCAGAAGACGTGACAGTCGCAGTGATCACAGCCATGATCGTAGATCATCAAAATCTCGTTCCCATAGCAAACCAAAGGGTTCGAACACATCTCGCGACCGTCAGGACAATAAGCGTTCTAAATCAAAAACGCCAAAGAAGTCATGTTCACCACCTCAAACCTCTAATAACACTACAAATCCCGAAGAAGAACAGGAGAAGTTAGTTAAAGAGAAAATGCTTAAACGTGCCGAAGCCTTGCAACTTTTCAAAGATCACATGCGCAAGGAAATCGCCAAGGAAGAGGAACGTCGCGCCGAAAAGCAACGTCTCGAAGATGAAGAAAAAGAAAAAGAAAAGCATATCCGTGAACTTGAAGATTTGGAGAAATTAAAGAAGGAAACTCTTTTGAAATTACAAGACCACGAGAAATCAAAGAAAGCAGCCGCCTCAGTCACCCCAAAGTCTGACGAAAAGAAAGAAAAAGACGACAAGCGAACACCGACAAAGGACAAGAAGAAGAAACGTAGCAAGAAATCAAAGAAACACTCAAAATCATCAAATGATTCAAATGACTCCGATTAGAGACTGTCTCACTCAACAATGAAATCTTACAATGGTGGGGCCTAGGTTTTTTTCACAATTGCAAATTGTACATCAAGACTCGAGAGTAGAATTTTGTGTAAAGATCTTGTAGCAAGTGCATGAATACTTTAAACTTTGCAAAAGAAAAAATAAAATTTATATATACATACATATAAAAATAAAGAATGTATAGCACTATATTTAAAGGAAGAAATACATGCATTATTTGTTTATAGACACAATCAAGTCAGTTTCTTTTAATGAAAACTAAAGCGCTAGTTTCGACATCTCAAACTTCGAGGTAATTCGGAAGTTTAGCATAGACTTGTTTACAACTTTAGAAAAGAAACCCTTATTGAGTCACTTTTCATCTCTCTTTCACAAGTTGTCTCAGTTAGAGGTGCTCTCCAGATTTCTCTGCAGAATCAGTTGTACTCAGACACACTCTCTGTAGATGGCCTACCAGTAGGTAAAGGTCAGTAAGAATCCTTAACACTAAGTCTGTTATCCCTTCTGTTTTCTTTCCAATGGGTGCAAGCTATAAGTTGTCAAAACAGTACATTCATCCAATACGTCCACGTGCAGTACATATCTGGAGATCAGAACTGGTTTTTCGAGTTTGTCACTTCTATCATCGACATCTAAATGCCATGGGACCCAGCAGATTGTTATTTAAGCGTAGTATTCTAAGCTGCGAAATCTCTCCTCATTTCGGTCTTAGCACTATAGGTGGGATGTGTGGAAACAAATTTCAGTGGTATCCAGTACATATTCTTAGCAGAACGACCCTGATTAGCAAAGATACCGCCTCGATATTCTAGAAAGACTTCCTCAAAAGGTCGAAGGAATTCCTTTGACGTCTGGTTTTTTCACAAACATGCCTACAGCCTTGAGGAGACCTAAAATGTTCACTAGTAAGAGACCAGATTGGTACATTGTAAAACCACGATAGATACCGGTTTACCAGCACCAGAGACCAAGCGTATATCGTCGAATGCGCTAAATGAGTGACTGTATCGGTAGTCGAGTTCGGCTAGATCGTTTAGATCATCATAGAAGTATTCCCTGAGGGTTTTTCTTCTTAATGTTGCAAGGGCAGGACAAGTGCACAGTAAGTAGATAGTGGTTCCATCCTCCTCTTCATCTCTACAGCTTCTACAGAAATCATTGGAGGAGACCCCTAAACTAAGTACATGTCTGCCTATCAAGCAGTGTCCGGTAAGGACTCCTATTAGTGAACCTAAGTTTTTTTTCCGGTAAGTGGATAAAAGTCTCTCCGTGTTTTTTAAATCCAGGTTAGGCCAGATTTGTTTTGACAACAGACACGTGCTGATGTTGTTCCACCTATTGTTTGCCAATTTGCTGGCATCGATGTCAAGGACGAATTTGATTAGTTTGATAGGGGCAGAAGGTTCTCCCAGGTTATCGGGGAGATGCTGTCTGGCACCTTCTTTTGCTATCTCGTCCGTCAATGAGTGAGGGGCAATCTAGTCCGTTTTACTAGGGATAGTTTTGTTGATACTAGAGTGGCCCGTTGTCGTACTGACCAGTTGGGAGGATTCCCTGGGCCTAAGTGCTGCTTTGGCCGCCATTAACTTCACGAAGATATCGACAGGAAGCAGGTGAAGCATTGCCTCTAGTGCAGCCGTAAGGGTTGTTCTTAAAGCACCCGTTATGTAGATGCATGATAGCCTCTGTACTCTTTCAAATAGGTAAATATTAATTTTCCTGTCTAGTGCTGTGCACCAGATCAGTACCCCGTACATCAGGATGGGTCTCACTAGCGCTGTATAAAAAAAATGGACTACTTTAAGCTGAAGGGTCACTTCGGGCCCAGAGCCAGTGGGAAATAAAACGATCCAAAAAATGTATTCCTCATGTACCAGAAGCGACAAATATAAAAATTTTAGCATCCGCAAAGCATTTGCTTCAAAGTTTCTATTTCTTCGGCATCCTTGCAGCAATCTCTTCGTGATTTCCTAATTTCTCTAAAGTGGTGAGCTAATGGTCTAGAGTACGGCGAAGGTGTTCTACAGATTTCGAGATTTGGAGTTGTTTTCCAATTAGTATCGGAATTTAAAATGACAGTGTCGATTGTTTGTTCTTTCGTGTCAATTTCCAAAACCAAGAAGGTGAGGCTCAGACGCGCTGATTTGTTGTCCGTGCCCGAAAATTTAAATCTTTTTTTTCCAAACGACTTAAAAAACATCCACAACATTTATTGCCGACACGCCATTTAAAGCTCTCGATCGAAGCTACCTTATCGGCATTCGTAAACTTGAAATCATCCCTGCACAAATGGAAACCATTGAAAGCGCAATGCTCAATAAATGGTGACCACACAACAGAATATGCAATACAGTCACAAATTTGCGAAATTCCACTTCACCCAATCGTCGCAAAAACCACAACAAAAAGCATAACGCTATCTGTTATGCGTTTTGCGAAAATCCCCACATGCTTATTGCTCGTGTGTTTCTCCTTCTTCTTCTCATTTATCCGGCTTTTTCCTCATTCTCTCTCTCACACACATTCTTTCACCCTTTTTCCACATTTGTTTATTGTTTATATATTGCGAAACACTGTGCACTTTTGTTGTTGCGGAAGCTTTCATTTTTGTTGTTGTCCACTCTTCCGTGAAAGCTAAAGTCATAGCAGCAACAACAACGTCGCAGCCGCAAAGCAGCAAAAAAAAGTTTCCAGTGAATTTGCATTTTGTGTTTTTTTTTTCGACTCTCTGCCGGTTCTCCCGGCTTCGTGCCGCTCTCAATAAATTCAGTTTGTCAATGGCGTACTTTGCGTTAGGATCGCCGGTCCTTGGTTTAGAACTTTAATTTTTCTCTTGTGAATCTCTTCGGTTTTTTCCTTGTTTTCTTCCCTCCATCTTCTGTGTGTGTTTCAAAATAATAAAAAGTGAATAAAAAAGGAGAAAACACACACTATGCAAACAATAGTGACATAATTTTTTGTGTTTTCAACAAAAAAGAAAGAAAGAAAAGGTTTCTCCAAAAAGGGGAGCAAAGAGTGGAGTGCGATGACAATGTGCAAAAATCACACAGAAGTTTAGAGCAGCAGGAAAGCACAAAAATGTCATCGGCAATTTGTGCGAAAATAGAAAGTGATAAATTACGCACGAATTAGAAAAGGAATAAGGAAGCACAAAAGCAAGGACAGCAGTTGAAACGGAAACGCAATGTCCCTAATCCGTGTGCGGAAAAAAACCACCAACAGCCAAGCGAAATCAAAAAAATACGTCGGAATTTTGAGTATGCGTACCAGTGAATAAAAGGAGGTAACCAAACCAAACAGAAAAGACATAAGAAACGCCGAAAAAATACACCAGAAGGCGAAGGGGAAGAGCACCAGGAAACAACAACAAACAACAATACTCTGCCGAAAATAAAGGAAACAGTACGAAAAAAAAAAAAGGAAAAAGGTTTCATCTCTTTCGTTGCGCGTTCGGTTCGCTCCCATCGAACCCATTCCGTCGCTCGGTCTATTTTGTTTATCGAAACGTGGACGTTTACCATTCGCCGCGAGTGTACCACCCTTGAATTGATTTTTTTCCTCCAAAATTATTGTTTATCCATAATTTCCGTGTGTGTATTCGTTTCTTTTTTTTTTTTTTTTGTTTTTGGGGAAACAAGCAACAAATCAAAAAGCAGATTGAGTTGAGATGCTGTTACTGCTGGTGGTTGAAACAAATTCGTTTTTTTCTCTTAAAGAAAAGTATAAACAAAACAAAAACGAGAAACTTCAGTAATTGTGCATTTTACACCCCCTCTTTGCCTACACAATTCGTAATATGTTGTTGCAAAAAAAGCGTTGATTGTTGAATTTCTCATTATACTCCTCCTTGGGCACATAGTTGGTTTCTGGCCGTCGTGTGTTTTTGTGTTTGTGTGCGCCGCGGTAATAAAACGACGAAATTGTTCAAATGTCAAAATCAGTGTCAAATTTTATGAAAAAAGTTCAAGAATGTTGTTTAATGATTTTTTAACCTGCCAAGAGCAGAGTGTTTTGTTTTTTAAATTCATAATCATTCGCAGTCGCATTAGTGGTTTGAAAAATTCGCAAACAAATGTGTAAAAGGCGAAAAATTCCAATTTTATGGCGATGTTTTGGTTTCCAAATAATGGATTAGTGTTGCTACTAATTGGATATATTTTGATAATATTGCAGAATGGATTAATCACAAATAGCATAACAGGTAAGTGTACTTAGAAGAGATTTCTTTCGCCCCCTTGTTGATTGTTGTTTTTTTTCTGTTTAAATTAATTATCTCGTGTCGAAAGATTTTTTTTTTTTGTTCGTATGCTCTTCTGAATTCGGCGAAAAGCATCCCGAAATTCGAAACTTCCATTCCCATAGCCCAAAAAGGCTGTGCCATGGTTATGGAGGGGGTGGATTGGAGGAAAGTGTTTAGTTTAGTGTTGCCAGTAGAAGGTTTTATGTGCTTTGGGAGGAAGGCAAAACTAATTGGGAAGACTTGTAGGATTGCGGGTGTTTGGAGATTCAGCTAAGTACCTATATAGACTTTGAAAGTATAAAACTCTACGGGCATACGTTAGTAACATTCTGGACAGATTAGCAGCAGGTCTGGCCACTTACTTATGTTAATGCTGGACCTGTCCCTCAATCTGTAATTCTCTCCAGCAGTAGCTCGCCGGTAGTAGAATTAAAATTTTAAGTCAAATATTTACATCGAGGGCTTCAAGCTCGTAACGGTCATCTGTCTAATCATAAAAGGCTTTCACGTGAAGCGCTGATGTCACGAAAAATTATGCCGGAGTATAAGTCCACAGTCTATAGATCTTCAATGGACTCACATATGTACATGTACATAAAGCCACTTTTGACAAAAGAGGGCCATAAGTTCACAGCTCTGAAAAATTATTGCACCGCTTCCCTTCGCAGCTTCATTGCTCTGGGTCGTCGTAATTTCGTGATTTTGACGTGTGGAGTTATGACATATTTCTGTGGGACATATGAAATCAATGTCCCATTTCATTGGGTTGTAAATCCGTTGGTCTGTGGACTTATGCTTCTGCAATCTCGCTCAGTAGTCCATGTCATATCTGACACAGTGTGTAGAACATGGTCAGAGATGATTAACCACTTTAGAATCATTAGTTTGCTTATTTGGTAGACTTCTGACACGCGGCTAGTCTCTGCTGGACACAACATCTTCAATCCGGGGGCAAACTGGTTACAGTTCTCTAGACCAAGCTTTTTAGCATAACTTTGTTTTCAAACTTAAGACTGGGGTTTGGGGCTGGAATCCAAAGGTACTCTTAGGTGGAGCATTGATGTCCATTCGCCAATGAAGTGTCTTACGTTTTTGGACTACATGCGCATCTTGAGAAAGCTCCCTCATTCGCCCTCCTTACGCACGTGATATAAAAACAAAGTATTTTTCCCTCGAGGGAGTTGAATATTTGTGCTTTGGCTTTTCTATCATAATTATCGTCTAGCATTCAGCACCGGTCAATATTACCCTTTCGGCATACACGTCGGTACTGAAGCGTTCCCGGCGTAATCCACGATGCCAACGTACAGTGAAAGTGGAACGAATAAGTGAAGGGAATCTCCGATCCGCAGATTCTAGAATATGGGTGTGTTCATAGTTTTGAATTTAGTTTTTGTCAAACCGAAGTAGGACCAGTTTCCTAGGGTTATTCTTCGTCAAATCTCTAAGAAGCTTTAGTTTGTAGAGTTCTGTTTCACTTCGAGGAAGGCACACTTCCAAACTACCTTACATTTGTTAATAGAGACTTTCTGTCCTATACCATGATGCTGCTTTTTTTTTATTGACTACGTACAGTTGGTTTGTCCCCATTCGCTTCAAGACTCACTAGTTTCGTTTCCTCTGTAATTGAATCATGATGCCAATAATGAAGAAAGCGTTCTTCAAACATCTGCACTATCTGTTTCAGCACGAGACTGATGACACACGACTTACACGACCGGGGACTTCATTACAGAAATCCGCTGCATGATTGTAGAATTCGCATGAGCTGTTTCCGAGTTACACATAATTGTGTAGAAGTTAAAAAACAAATTCACCAGAAATTCTTTGGCCTTTACCAGTCTCAGTGTACAAATTTAGTCGACGGTCGTTCTACAGGCGCCGGAAGCCACACTGGTATGTGCCGATATTGGCGAGCTATCAGAGCTGGTGGCGTTTTTGCTTTTAGGTTATCTTTGGCAGTGCCAAACTCTTTTCAATTGTGATTAAGGATTTTTGCGTTGACTGGATTTAAGGTTGAAATATTTTTTTTTATTCTATCTGATGCTGCTAGCACATCTACATCTCCCAGCGCTCTTTGATGACTAAATTTCCTCCACTGATTCGTAAAGCCTGCGTTCCAGGTCTCAAGCCAGCTGCCAGTTATTTGGATTTGTAACCATTTTAAATGTTGTTCGACTTTCTTGAGCACGGTTTAATTTTTTTTTCTACTACTCCAGTCGTGCTAGGGCTTCTACGTTAAAAATCTTTCCCTCTGCGGTTCGTAGCTTCTCGTTGGATAGACGAGCTCTAAATTCTGCTGAAACAAGGAAGTGGTCAAAGTTACACGAGGAAAACTCATGCTCTTTATCACCGTATTGTAGCTGTTGAAAAATTGGTTAGGAAAAAGCTTTGGTTTTCGAAAAACACACAGGAGATACAAGTAGTCTTCTGGTCGATTTTCGCTTTAAAGTGATTTTTACATCGTTCTCGCTTCTAAACTTTCCATATATCAGATACATCGATTGCAGGGCTCTCCTACAGCAGATATCCCTTAGTACCAATCGTCCCCGACTAAGGCATATACCCAATTTTCCGGCTTACCCACCATCGCACAGATTATGGTCAACATGAACCTTTGGCCACAATGCTTCGCTCTGTAAACAGTCTCCCTCGTAGTTCCGACTAAAGTATCAGTAGGTTCATTTTGAAACACGCCTTAATCACGGCTGCTTATTACCGGACCCGCTTCTATAGATTACCTACATCGTTTCCGTTTACGGAGAGTGTCTACGCTAGACCTGGAGCAGGCTGATCAGTCAGTGAAAGTCCCGCCATGTGAACTCAAACATGAAGCATGGATCAGGATTCTAGCGAAAGCGAATGAAAGGTGGAGCTCTTTGGACTCCTGTAAAATAACCAGAGAGCTATGGCCAAGGTACAACGGTGCCAGAACGAATACTCTCATGCAGAAGCACAAGAAAACCTTCTCCGTCCTTGTAGGAGTAATTACAGGTCTGCATAACTCTGTGTTATCACATGAAAAAGCTAAGACTTAGTGAGGACGACCTTTGTAGGTGTTGCGGAGACGAGAAAGTCAATAAACGCACAACCCACTTCCTCTGCCACTGCCCAGGCCTTTGCCACCTCAGGCATAAATCCTTTGGAAGGCACTTGTTCCAGGATACCGAAGAACTAATTGCCAGGGGCAATAGGAGAATGCTTAAAGTACTGCTCCACGAGCAAGAGGTACCTTCTCCCTAAAAATTGGCAATGGTTATCTACTGACCTGAGTGTGGGGCAGAGGGCTTTTTTTCCTCGCCAAATCATCTACCCTTCCTAACCCTAACCTAGTTGCGCATTAGCTGTGTGTCGAGCTATGATTTTTTAAGCTTATATTTTTAAAAATGGAGTGCATACGTGGCCTGCTATGGTCGCCAGAAGAGTTTCAAACATATCCCTCTACAACAAACCAAAATTTTACCAAAATTTTACCAAAATCTTGGAGGGCACCTTTTCTTAAATATCTACTATATGCTAAGCAAGAACCAGAGTTCTTTCACTAAAGAATGACACTTTAGATCAGTTTTTGGCATCGTTTGCGTTGGAACAGTTAAGAGATGACATGCATCGCTTTTTTGACCAGCGAGACACGAGAAATTAGACTTCCTTTATTCCAACGTTTCTAGTTCTACTCATAACCAACCATTTCAAGCAGCACCACTGCCCTCTGTGTGTTCTACTCGTCACAGTTGCCGCAGCTTAGGTTTTTACTTTTGATCCAAATCTTGGTCGTCTCCTCCATTTGTGTTTCATGCCAACAAATTTTTTTTCTCAAAATAGCCCTGCAAAGGCTCTCCAACTGGACGCAATCAAAAAGAGCAATCGCTTGGCTTACTGGCAAAAATATTAGTCCCCTTCTCAATAGATTTTGTAAGAGCTGCAGCGACAAAGAGGAAGAAGATATCTTCCTTATTTGCACCTGCCCGGACCTGTGCAAACGAAAACTTCATCCGGGGAGTTGTAAATATTGATGTCAAAAGTATCTTACTGTCCATGGTGCTACAGTAGCTGGCCCCACCCACCAGAGCAAAGTGGAAGAAAGATGAAGCGGTGAAGGACTTCGACACGGTCAACTACACTGATGGATCAATCATAGGAATCACTGAAATTATCAAGATCATACCGCTTGCCGGATTATGCCAGCGTCTTCCAGGCGGAACTACGGGCAATCAGGGGCTTTTGCACGCAATTCGGCCATGACACAATGCACAAACAGAACATTGCTATCCTCATAGATGGCCAAGCCGCTATCAAAGCTGTCGGCTACCATATCCTTCAATCTGGTGCTAGAGTGCCGGAACAAGCATTCCCGCTTGGGCGAACGGTTTAGGGTCACACTGGGTTGTAGTGCACAGTGACGAGCACGAGCCAAGAAGGGCTCGGCTCTACACATCCCGCTAGGAGCGGTTAAAGGAGAAATCCATATTTCCTAATTTCCTACAAAAAGCCAACCTACAATCGAGGGGGCTTACGAATTGCATAATCATGCGGCATTGAACAATTGGGGACCATGTCGTCAATCTAAGTATTTCATACGGCCCCCATTGTCGCAGCTGCGGAAACGAAAACGAGAATCAAACTCTCTCCAACTTCCTCTGCAAATGTCCGGGACTATCAAGAGCCAGACTGTGTGCACTCAACCAATAATTCTTTGACGACCTCAACGACGTCTCGGGTAAAGGGATACGAGATATAATCCGTTTTCTAAACTTCACAGGCTGGATCTAGGCACTTCCGGCTATCTCCCCCATCCTTAACACCCGGATCATCATCAAACAGTCTCACGACTCGTGGTAACAAAAAGGCATACCTAAGTGCTGATTGAGTTCTGCTGAGTCGCCTCTTCTATCTACCTACCTGGTCCTAAACCAACTGTCTGGGTTTGATACGAAGACTCTCTGTAACGCAGTGCGGTGTAAAAATATTCTTCCTTTGGCAGCTTAGAGTGGATTGTTTACTATTTCTACAAAACAACTGTCAAGGACCAACCTTTGCTTTCGTTTTGCAAGTTCATCGACCCGTCCGTTTTCTTCTAGACATCTTCAACCTAGGTTTGAATCTGAAAACGGTGGGAGGTTGATATTTGGTGGTTTGGTGGAGCCGTAAGTTAACCCAGAAAAAGCCCCTAACTACTTTAAGTTTCTAGCTGTCGATAATAAGGTTGCAATGCCCAATAGCCTAAGTAGAGAGTCTAGGGGAAACAGAGTATAAGTAGGTAAGTTATAGCTCTAGTAACATCATTGCTGCCAAACCCTGAGTGAACAATGAATCCATTACAGTTAGCAAATTGATGGGAAATGACTTGAATGCATTCACCCAGCGTTCGGCTATAAAACCCTCTACCAATCATACATATGTATACCAAGCGGAACTGAAGATAAACTATATACTATAGTAAGCACTTTTCAATGAGTTGGCAACACTATTAATTGTAATTTAGGAGAGTAAAAAACTAGAATGCATGCGAGAGAGAACCGCCTCGTCTCTTTGTTACTCTCGTTCATCTCAGGCTAAGCTTGTGCTTGAATTTCAAATGAGCCGGTTTAGAATTTTTTCGGTTCCGTTGTTGTTTTACTCTTTTTAATTTTATTTCTTCATTTATTTTTCTTTTTGCATAATTTTCTGTTGTTGGTCGACGGTGGTGGGAGCCGCGCCGCAACGCAAAGCAAATCAGAGAGCACGAGTAGGAGAGCAAATAACTCAAAATGGGGCGAAGCACAAGCAATTCGTTGGTTTTTTTTTTTTCTTGCAAAATAATGTCGTCACTCATCTAGTTTCCGAACGAGTTTTTTTCTTCTCCTTTTTTTTTTTTTTTTTTTTTTTTTAAATCAGAAAATTCTGTGTTTGGTTTCTTCTTATGTTTGGTCCAGTTGAGAAGAGATATTGGATCTTGCGAATACTTTCGATGCTTCGTTGTTGGTTTTTGGTAAATGGTTCTTGTAGCTAAGCTGTAGGTATGTAGGCGCGAGTATATCCCTCGTTGAATGCCTTTCGTTCTTTGTGTCCGAAGGAATTAAGCTAACATTGAGGTGAATTTGGGCGCAACAAATATAAACCGTAGATTAGGAAATACCTGGTTAATTGGTGAGTTCTTTGAGAGAGGAATGGAAGAGGTTTTCAAATAGGACCTTTGAAAGTATCCATCGGTTTAGTTTACAAACATATTGTTGCCATTTCTTGACAGTGAGGTGAGTTGTCATTGCCAGATACACAAAGGCACAGCACATAGAAATTATTCGAATTCATGACCAAAATTAACTTTCAATTCAATAAACGGAAATTTTAGTTGATTACGATCGTCCTTTTGAACTGTTGTTGGAAATGAAACAATGAGTAAAATTCTGTCGTCAATATCGCAGATAAGGTCTTGTACGTTATTTTGAGGAGACTGATGCGTCTGTAGATGGCGTAGTGGAGGTGGTATCCTTTCTTCAGGATCCGGCTGAAGTTATATTTATCGGGCATGGCTTGGCTTTGTGGTCTTGGCATATCCCTCTTACCCTTTGGCGAAACTTTCTAACCTCATTCCAACAGTAGATTCTTCATTTCCTCGATCGCGCACTTGTTGTGAGCTATTTTTTCTATCTGAAAAGCCCTTGTCTCCTTCTAGTACTCTGCATGTACCTGCACTCATTCGTCGTCAAAACAGAAACTTCATTGTGGTCGCTGATAGGATCTTTCTCTGATGGTTTTCTTTTACGGTCTTGCCACTGATCTTCAATGTTTGATGGTGGAGTCTTAGCAGTTTTTAAGAGATTAAAGTGCATCCGATCGGAAAAAAGTTCTGACTATCTCTTACAATCGTAGCCGTCCCACTTTCAGTATTGCCGTGTCTGCAGTCGTACTTTGGTCACAACAAAGCCCGAGGTATTGTTCGCCCCTTGAAACGTTCAGACATCCATTATACTAGAGGAGAGTCTTGCGTCGATCAGGAGGCCTTCCGGCTGCGAATTATTTTAAATATATCTTGTACTTAATAAACACTAAACAAAAATCATTAGTGATTCTAGCTTAAAAGAAAATGGCGATCCCTTTCAACTTTCGGCCCAAACTGTACATTACATGTGTTCCCACATTGTCTTTATGGTGAAAACTACTTGAAAGCAAAATTCACCGACTTCAAAAAACATGACAGAAAAATCTTGTTTACTTATCGCTAATTGCATTCTCCCATGTCGGAGGCATATTTCATTTCATCTTGAATCCATGACCCAATGTAGCAAAATGCTAATGCGCGCGCATTCATCTCATTAGAACTGAAGAGGGATGTGCAATTATCTGCTGTCATATTTGGCTAATGGTTGAATCTGTTGACCTTTTGACAGCACAGATCGCACAACCTTTGGTGCATCGCAAGCGGAAATCAGCTGTCCATGTTGTCATAACTTAAATGCAGACGTGCAGTGCGCGAAACATAACCCCGAGAATGACTAATTTTTGTGAATTGCCTCTTGTGCGGATTTTCACTGAATAGTCGTTGCAACTGAGTGCATTCTTACAAAAGTTTCGATTGTCTGTTGCTGCTTCTGTGTGATGGGTATGAATTTAAGGATTTTTCCTTTCGGATGCACACACTGCAGCAGTTGATTGCACATTGTCGGAATGCAAATTTGATTATGAGTTTAGTATTAATATTTTGGAAACCACGACATTCATTCTTACATAATGAGCACGTGTTTGAAATGCTTAATCAAAGAAATTTGAATGTCAGATATTGGGCCTTTGCTTAACGGTTCATAAATTACAATTCCTTACTTCTACGAAGTTACACCGAGGGAAGTATGTACATTGATTTACTGAGGCAGGCATTTCAAAACGTACAAGCTCTCTTCTGAAATAAATGTTTAGACTTGAAACAGTTCAAAATTACAAACATCTCGAGATGTCTTTTCAGGGAACCTGTAAATATAAATAAGAAATCTCTAAGCGATTTATAAAACAGACGGTCTTTTTCTTAGGAGAACTGATCTAAGTGCTCTCGCAGATAGGCAGCACCGATTGTAACTCTCCTGGCCAGAACTTCGGTTGGTGTAAAAATTTAAAGTCGACTTTCCTTGCCTTCATAACTGGCTTCTGCCAGAGTCTGAGCCTAGACGGGGCTGTAGTCGAATCTTCACGGATAGCTCCAAAACTAGGTCGATAACACCAGACTTCACTACTCGTTCGGCAAGCAGAGACCTTTGGTATCCTAATGGCCACGGACTATATTGTTAAGAATAGGTGGAAGGGTCGGAGCTTAAGGCATTGCTCAACCCTTTAACCAATTCCAAAGTAGTCCAAGAACTCTCTGAATTCGAACGCAAGGCTGAACTCTTTGACGCTTGTCTGGGTCTCAGGTCACACTGGGATCTCTGGAAAAGAGATCTCCGATAAGTTTGCTAGACAAGGCTCAGAGGATGTTTGCTCAGAACCTAAAACTGCATTGGGTCTTCTCGAGTCCTCGGTCAGGGGCTGGATTGACGATTGGGTTTCCTACAAACACAATTGTGTGTGGCACGGCTCTCCAGAATACAGGTAGACTCAACGAATGCTCCCGAACGCCTGTAAGAAATCAGCGGCATTCTTGCTGTCACTCAGTAGAAGAAACTTATTGGCGTTCTAACGGGACACTTCGTTTTTGCCAAGTGTTAGCGTTTAGAGTGTTAGGCTTAAGTGACACCACTGTCTGCGACGCCTGTGAAGAGGGCGACGAGACTTTGGGTCATTTCCTTTGCGATTGTCCTACCTTTGCTCGGATCAGGTGGCAGATTTTCAATGCTGATGTAATGAGTGCTGATACTGTGAGCTCCTCATCATTGAAGTGCCTTCTCGGCTTTCTCCGAGGAAATTTCAGTAAAATGGATAAAAACTGGGTCCTGCTTTCTGATGCTCCAGTTTTCAAACCCGACCAGAAACAACTCTCCAAGGAGATTTCCTTGTTCATCTGTGCATGTCTCGATTATGATTGCTTGCTTACTTATGATGACCCTACAGTTTTAGATGAGCCAGGGCCTTAATCAACTAGCTGTTTCCAGTTACGTGCGAGAAATTGGTGGAGGTCACCTAAAACAGCGAGCAGCGAGCGTTCTCCATCATCGTCACACGCGGCGTTAAAGTCAGATTTGCCGTAAAGCAGAGATTTGATCGATTGTCGATTTTTCGGTTGACCAGTTCGTCGGTGGTTGCCGTGGGTCGGTGGTTAGTGCGTTGGACTGCTGACCGAGCGGCGTGGGTTCGAGCCCCAGCCAGGAAAACACCAAACATTTTTCGCGGCACCACCTCTCGTCGGGGAATGACAATCCTCCGGGAGTATAATCTGTCATGAAAGAGCTTCTCACTTCGCCGTTCGGAGTCGGCAATAAATTGTAGGTCCCTTCCATTCATGCGAAAAAATGTAACACGCACAGCATGAATGGTTGCGAGAAGCTAGGCCTTGGCTCATCCCGAGCTGTCGCGCCAGCTATTTATTTTTATTTTTTTTTTTTTAGTTCGTCGGCATATGGTTTTAGGTGCTAGGAAATGGTCAGAGTCGATATTTGCACTTCAGAACGTTCGAATATCCAATTCACTGGAGAAGTGTCTTCCGTCGATCGAAACGTGATCAATGTGTTTGGCGGTGACTTCCAAGTTCCCTTGTGGATGTTGAACCATATTTTGCTCCGTGGCAAGGTCGACGAATCTGAATCTTTTTGCGGAAATCGTGTCTTGTAGACTATGTACAATATGTCCTCCGATGGTCCTACCAAAGTTTTCCTCATATCTCGGGCATTGCTCGTAGGTTTTATTTGTGAAACAATCATGGTGGCATAGTCTGTCTCCTCTGCAGCGGCGTGAGCACAAATGAGGCCAATGTTCTGAAACCAAGTATATTTCTTACAGCAAAACAAGATCCAGATAGGTGCTGTCTATACTCATGGAAACAGTAGTACATCTCGCACGCTACTGCTACTGCTACACCATTGTGTTTGGTCATCAACAGGTAAATCCTTCATTTAATCGGAGACTCGTGTTGTAATCATCGCTATATATTTTCGGTTTCGTGGTCGACAAATGACGTCGACTCACGCCGTGAACTGAATCCTTAACCGGTTCTTCGTGGGCGATCTTTGCTTAATCCCCTATATCCTACGAAGAAACACGATTAGTAGGCTAAATAAGGCGAACGTCTATGATGATTTGATGGGTAGTTTGGACATTGGCAGGCCTTTTTGATAAGAAAACTTAGGTGAAACGAGTAAAGGGCTACATGAGCCCAACGCCTGTGGTGGTTTTAAGGGTGTGTCCCCAACTTTCTGAGAAAATAACTCAGCTGACACGGTTCTCTGTTCGCTTGTTCGTTGGCACTGTTTGCTTAGTCCCCTACTTCCTGAGAAGAAGCTCAACGACGCTGATGAAGGGTATTTCTGCTCAACCAGAAACTTGGAATTTTTGATACAACATTGTACTGGTGCGGTCGACCAAATACTAATCAGAAGACTGCAAGTTCATTGACTGCATTTGGGGGCTTTCTAGGGTTACTTGACCGAATGTCCTTTTGAGTTTGTCTTCTTCTCTGCCGATCCATTTAATCTGATCTTCTGTCGTAGTTGAAATTCGTCAAGAATACTAAATAAATCTGAGCCGATCAAGAATTTCGGAGCTGCCTTTCGACTCTAATTTTAGAATTTCACACTTTCTAGACAGAATAATAAATTCAGACATGAGTTTCAGGGCGCCACGGCTACGACGACAGTGCGGCTTTTCTATTTTTTATTTTTTTATTTTTTTGTTTTCAACTAAAATTTGAAATTCAAGTCAAATTTCTCTTGAATTCACATTAATTTCGTCTAGTCTTAGGCATTGAATAAGGCCTTAGGCAACTTTGTCGGGCCAAATAAAATCTTTACCCACTGACGTCCCCTTTTCAGTATTCCGAAAGTGACTAAAGAAAGAAAAGGCGAAACAAATTTTTTAAACATGCGTCTTCTATTCTCAAGCCACGCAAAATTTATACAGCAACCATGCTAGACACGCCAAGAACCGTATGATTTATCTAACAATAAACAGACGCAACGCTCTCGCCACCGGATTGGACCGGGCCGGGGGAGCATAGAACGGGGCCAGACTCTTTATTAGCAAATAAAAATTTGAATACCAAATCAAATGGTTTCGACCATATGCATTAGAAATCCAAATTTCGAGCGACAAACTTGATTACCACTCCATGTCCGCCTTTAGGTTTTTAGTTTTTTTTTTTTTTACGAGTTTTTGACTTTTATCCCCAGTCGACGTTTTTCTTTTCGGCAAAAAATGCAAATCTGACAAAAGGTTTATAATTTTAAATGACAGCCCATCTGACGTGGATTCACTGAAAAACTAATAATTTTATAAATTTAATTAAACAGCAATTTTCCCTATGGTAGGACTCACTTCAAAAACCAATTCCCTCGTGTTTAATTGAAGCAAATTTGTCGGACACGGAGGTTTTTTTTTTGGGAATGTTGTTGCCTGTGCGGCGGCCATTGTGTGCATGACTTAAATGACCGTTGTGCTGATGTTCTATGATGAATGATGTGACTGCCACTTAAGAGTTCCCCAGAAAACAATAACGCGAACATAACATAATAATTGTTGACCTCGATATAGTGATTTAAATTAAATTTGATTTTGTTTTTCTCTTGTGGGTAAATTTTTG
Organism: Matsumyia berberina; assembly: GCA_917880715.2. NCBI lineage: Eukaryota > Metazoa > Arthropoda > Insecta > Diptera > Syrphidae > Matsumyia > Matsumyia berberina. Next base: position 16,435,943 of record OU862872.1, on the reverse strand, counting down.
ATTTTGGAGAAGGAAAAGACGCTGTGTGACGGCCGGCGGCGGCGGCGTGGTCTCGCGGTCTCGCGGTCTTTGCTTGGTATGCTGCGTGAGTTATAATTTTTCTGAGAAAAAACTATTCTTTCATCGATGGAAGTTCATAGAGTCTGTTGCGGCTTATTTGCAATTACGTGACAATTTGACGTTTTTTTTTCTTCTGAGTTAGTTGGTAGGTGGATTACTAATTCTGCAATATACCGGATGGAATAGGATGTAGTCGGATATGGCCGGAGACCGGCGGGATGACTTTATTTGCATTTTAATCGTACGCCTTCCGCACCTGCGGTAAGGGCGGGGAATGTAGTCATGATTCCGTTGTTGTTTTCCGAGGACATACTGGTAAATCATCAGTGTATTAGCAGATCCTCAGAACCAAAGACATCGAACTTTTTTTTAACGGGTGTGAGTACATATGTTGAAAGAAAGAAATCCTGTAATCACCACAATTGGTGAAAACTACTTCTTTAGACTATGTAACGGCAACGAGGACTACCATTCCACTGTCAGGCATAACGAACCATCCAACCTGGACGATGGCAGACAAAACTTTCATGTGGATAGCAACATCCGACCTAAAACTTAACAAGGCTGCACCAAGAAGTTAAAATATGTCTGAGCATTCTTTCTAATGTTAAAAAAAAACGAAATTTTCGCCTCAATTGCGAGGTCAACAACGTTGACTGTGCAATCTTGCAAACTACTTGTCTTAAATCCTCAATGCCAGACACCAGAAGGCAAAATGTCAACAATAACTAGATCGCAAATGCTAATGTCACATCCATTCATGGCCTTTGCCAGTTCAGTTGCTCACCGTATAATGGCGAAATTCAAAATAAACACCACCGCCCGTGCTTGGTCGTAATGAGTGCGATATGTAGAGCAAATGGTGTGTCTAGTGTGTGGGCATCCTACAGATTTCATCAAAAGTTCAAATAAAAATCGCACGTAACAATACAGTCGCACCCGGTGACCTTAATGCTCCCTGTCATTAATCCCATTCAGCCTTCGACTGTCAGTAACCCTGATTCTGGGGCGGCACCTATCATCCGAAAAATAAATAAAGCATCCCTATCGAATCACGCGTTCATCCGGTGGGTGTAAACCCACCTCGAGACGCTTGCAAAATCCGAGGGATGACCAACAGATACGAACGCGGCTCCATTTTCACTTCTAATCGCTTAAAGGTTTTTCCTGCCCAGACGTCAGTGTTGGTGTCAGCGTTTTTCTAGCATCCAATGTCAAATTGACAGTCCGCATCTAGATAATGGTCGTGGCGGTGACAGAGCATTTTTTGAAATGTAAAATAATTTATGGGTACATTACCCTTATGGAGAGAAGCGTACAAAATTATACGCGCGGCCAGAAAAAGCACTTGGAAGACCCCACAGCATGGCCTAGTTCTGTCTGAGCGTCTGAAGCCGGGGCTTTATTTATTATTTAAATTTAATTCGCCCGAGTTATGTGTATGTGCGCAGCAAACTTTACGTCTTATACAACTTGGAAAACATTTATCATGGGAGAACAATTTAGACGCCGAATATGGACAGTCTGGGTAAATCTTAAGGTTGTTGTTTCTCCGCCATTAGGTGTAATGATCTTATATACTTCGACAAATTGATGTTAATGAATGTAGTAGACTGCAGACCATGTGCCGAGTTCAAGGTGTCGCATTTGGAAAAGGCGCGCGGAACAAAATTATGCAACGAATTGGCTGGGTGTTTGTCTTTGAATATATCAAAGTTGAGTGCACTTGGGGGGTTTTTGATTCGAGAGATCTGAATGTGTAAATGCTGATAAAGATTATAAATTGGCAGACTACAGCTATATGCAGTTTTAAGATTGGAAACCTTGGAGAAACAGACAGGATGGGAGGAAGGTAATGGCATTTATAAAGAGAGATTAGAGACGCCACTTAAGTCTGTGCCTACTTTTGACGTTTACTCTCTTACGTGACAGAAAACACAATGTCAGTTAAATCTGTCAAAGAGTTAAAGTCGAGGTCAAAGACGTTGCTCACGTAGACTAACAGCAGTACAAGCCAAAGGTGAAGCAAATAGATGTGAAAGTAAGATCGTCTGTAGGACTAACAACAAGCTAAGAGCTGATTACTAGCAACAACCCATCAAGGCTGTAGACGGTTTCCCTCTTATTTTAGACGAGGATCAACTAAGGACATGGAGGGATTATTTTACAACGGTTGTAAACTGTTTAGATAGCAGCGTGATGCTCTCGAACTTTCGGTGGAATAAATATACTAATATCCACCGGACCTCCTAGCAAAACAGAGATGGCAACTTCGTTTAGATTGTTCAGAACAGGCATTGTTGACCCATAAGGAATGCCTAGGAAACTGAGCACTTCCCAGAAGTCAAAAGGCCTAGGGATCCAAACTATAAGACAGGCTTAAAGCCGGCTGTGGCCTTCTTTGCACTATCTTGTAAAGGGTTTTGCAATAGGGACGCTACAAAAGTAGAGCGACAGGGACAGCAAACGACGCCATATTTTTCTTGCGGTTTTTTGACATTTCTCTTCAGTAAGGTTTGCCATTTCATGATGGAAAGATATACGAGCCAACAACGAGTCGAAATTATTAAAATGTAATACCGAAATTCGGAGTCAGTGGCCTCAACGTTAAGAGCGCTACGTCCAATTTATGGTCGTCATAATCGTCCTAGCAGATCAACAATTGAGCGTCTAGTGGAAAAATTTGAATTCACAGGCACAGTACAAAATGTTCCCGTGCCAGTGAGACAAAGAAGTGCCCGTAGTGTCGAGAATATTGCTGCCGCTGAGGCTTCAGTTGCAGAAAGCCCAAATGTGTCTCTCACACGTCGTTCTCAAGCGTTGGGCATCTCTGTGACGTCGTTGTGGCGAATTTTGCGAAAAGATCTTGGCCTACATCCTTACAAGATTAAATTGACGCAAGAACTGAAGCCGCTTGACCACCAGAAGCGTCGTATGTTCGTGAATTGGGCTGAGCAACAACTTGAAAATGATTCGGATTTTCATCGAAAAATCATCTTCAGCGATGAGGCTCATTTCTGGCTGGATGGCTTCGTCAATAAACAAAATATGCGGTATTTGTCAGGCAGCAATCCACACGTACTCCATGAGTCATCATTGCATCCCGAAAAAATTACGGTTTGGTGTGGTTTATGGGCCGGCGGCGTCATTGGGCCGTACTTCTTCCGTGATGATCAAGACCGGCACGTTACTGTGAATGGGGATCTTTACCGTTCAATGATAACCGAATATTTTTGGCCCCAATTGGATGATATGGACTTGGAGGACATGTGGTTCCAACAGGACGGCGCCACAAGCCACACAGCGAATGTCACAATCAATTTATTACAAACCAATGCAAGCGTGCCCGTGGTGGCCATGCAAAAGAAATCGAGTTCCATACATAATGGCATCGAACGTACTTTCACAGGAATAAAGAATTTCATTGATATCCAAAACCATTTTTGTTTTATTTAAAAAAACTTTTGTAGCGCTCTTATTGAAAAACCCTGTATATTCAGTTTCCAACAGAGTTTTTTTTATCAAGTATCTGGCAAGCTCCGGCGTTAGGTTACTTAACATCTAAAACAATAATTTTGCTCATGATTTAAGTCGTTTGGACGTCCACTTAGTCCTTCTGTTTGTTATTCAAAAATAAATAAGAATTAGTACCTTAGGATGTCTCGAGAGGTGTCAACATACTGAGTTGTATCATTTTAGAAACCTTTGGGAATCATTTCAAAATTCGAAAGCAAATTTTGTGTCATCTGTACCTCGGCCCAAAAACATTCAAACTACATATAGATATCTACAAAACCGAGCCTTGAACTTAAAACCTTATCCGGAAGTCCGTTTTGCTTTTTAACTAAAAATTACAGTGCTACTAACCCCTAACTTTACGTCGCAGTTTTATGGGCCGTTAAGCGTTATACGACTCAGGTTTGCCCAAAGTAACTACTCCGCTTAATTACATAACTCTTTTCTTGATAAACACAAAATCAAAAATAAAAACATTTACCCAGTGCCGGCCATAAAAAAAACTTCTTTCAAACCCCCATTGGCATTAAAACAAAAATCTAGTTTTCAAATGGACAGCAAATCTATTTTTGCATTTTACGATCATCAATTAAAGTTCAATTATTAACTACCAATAGTTTTTTTTGCAGACATTTCAAAACAAGCGACAACATTTTAAAACAATAATTGCAAGGTGCCTACCGTCGTAATACACATGTTTCCATTTTTATTTCCTGTCAAACCTGACACTTAATGTCAGCAATTTGATGTAAATCCTGCAAGTCTTCTAATAATTCATGAGAAAAGGTTTTTTTTTGTTGTTCTTTTTATTACTTTCATAAAATAAAAATGAATGACAAATTGTAATCGTTAAAAATGCTGCCTTTGACAATATACAGACGTCCACTCATGTGTAGAGATTTTCCGTCAAATTCGCACATTTTATACGATTGCGACCGGTTGACATCTCAACTCGGAGGCTCTTAAGAAAATGACACATAAAATTTAATCAAAACAAAACATAAATTTCTTTGGCGGCAGCCATAGGAAGCATCTGATTGGACACCACCACCAACTGTCAACACCGTCAAGTACCTCTTGCGTCAATTTTTGTGAGACATCCAGTATTCCAAGTGTGTGTGGTGAGTTCAGCGCTACACACAATTTTCTTTGCGTCGAAAATAAATGGAATTTATTGACTTGACTTGATTTTTGAAGTGTGCGCTTGCTTTTAGCAATGGCGGCGATGGTGAGTGGAGAATGACGGCAGCTAGCGCACATTCTCAATCATAATAAAATTATGGCGCTATAAATTCAATAGCAATGTCATGAGAGATAAATTACCTAGCAATGGTATTTCTGTGAGAAATCCCTCGGCTAATAAACAAATGTTTAAACGAGATAAATGTCTCCCCCGGCCGAGTGAGAGATGGATTTTATATTGTTCCACAATTGTTGCAGAGTTCTTGAAATGGACATTTCATTGATTAATGACAGTTATTGAGGTTGTTCAGCGAGTGAAAGAGGTTTATTGATGGCGTTGTTAACTATGAAAATTTATGGGCCGAAGAAAACATATTCTTTTGCAATAAACATTATTTGTATGTATAACTTTCTGTTATGAATTTTTAAATTGTTTACGTTTGAAGTTCCTTTTACTGAATGAGTATAAATCATTTTAATTTGGTCTTTGGTGGTAAGAAAATTTGAAAGGAGCCCCTTAAGTGTTATGGCGAAATTGCTTTTTGAACATTCTGGTTAATAGCCGAAAATAAGAAGCTAAATCGTGCTTAGTAATTTTTGTTATGATTTTTAGTTAAGGAAAAGAAAGTGCCTATTTACTAGTGACTTTGCTTTAGACTTAGAGGGAAGACTCGTTTCCACTACTATACGCTTGAAACCTGACAAAAATTCCTCACAAGGTCTTTCGATATACCTGCCCCACTACATAAGCCCAAAAGTGTGGACAACTTTTCTAAAAAGCCGAAAGCTGCAAAGATGCTATGAAACGCTATCTGGGCGCCCTTACGTAAAAGTGTGGACAACTTTTTAAGAAAGCCGAAAGCTCCTAGGATGCTATTGACTGGAGAACTTACAGAATGGTGTTACCCCGATCCAGGAATTACGAATTACGATGGATAAGATTAGGTATGGATCACCATCGGGTAGCAAATCCTTAAACCGCTGAAAAGTTTCTTGGGCCATACGTAGCTTCAAACCTTTCAAACGTTAAGGTTAGGTAAAGTTAGGTTAGCTGATTAGCTAGACCAAGTAAATTATTTTCCATTATTGAGGTTAATGTGTCTTGTGCTTAGTTTTACCATTCAACTCAATTGCCCTCTGCAGGTAGATTGGTTTTTTAACGACTAATCTGTCATCGTCGCCGTGGCTCAGTCGTTAGTGCGTTGGACTGCTGACCGATCGGCGTGGGTTCAAGGCCTCCGGGAGTATAATTTGTCATAAAAAAGGTTCTCAATTTGCCGTTCGGAGTCATCAAAGAAGGTCCCTCTCATTCGTGCGAAAAATGTAACACGCACAACATGAATGGTTGCGAGAAGTTAGGCCTTGGCTCTTCCTGAGCTGTCGCGCCAGCTATTTGTTTTTATTTAATCTGTCATTAGCGGTACGGCTTTTGTTGCAATTCACAATTTGTTGCAGCTCACTTATCTTTCGACTAGCGAATTTTTTTATTTTGTTTTAATAAAACCGCGTTTCCTCTTGTCTTGAAGTTCCTAGTGATGCCCTACAAATACCTTACCAATCTACAGTGATCCAAATCGTTAAATAATGTTGTCTATTGATTTCCAAACAAGTGTCTATCGCTTTTAGATCCGGTTTGGGTCAGAACAATCTTGCCAGAGATTGTCGAATAAATTACATTCACATGTGGAACGTAAGTTTTACAAGTTCCATTGAACTGTCCAAACTGGCTCTTAAAACTTGTTTAAAGAAATAAAAAAAAAAAAAAAACGGTATAGAAATGTTCCGCTAAAATATTCCCGGGCTATGAATTCCTTTCTACTCCCTTTCTAACCAGTATTCATGCGGATAAATGTGAAGAGTAACACACCGATTAATGCGTAAATAAGCCTCAAAGGCATCGGAAATTCTTATAAAATGACTCAAAACATACGAGTTCAAACGGAAATAATTTTATACAAATTTCATTTAGGAATAAATTTCTTATGAGTACCGTTATGCAACGATTAATAGGAATTGAAAAAGGTAGGGCGTGCGAAATGTCAACATTGTACTTGGTTTCCAATACAAGCAATGGTAGTGTTCCACGAGCAAGGAAAGTCATGTAGGGCGCTCATTGAATGTGGAGATTCTTGAAATTACGAAAAAAAAAACTCAATTATTTCCTTTTTACCAATCATTGTCGACGGTATGTACTTAAGTGAATTATTTCTCTCATCCCGCAGTAAATTGGAATTGGATTGAAGACTTACAGGGAATCGTACACGCGCCATGATGTACAAACAAAAATTATTCGTAAACAGATTATTTTCTGACAGACAATCTCATGACTAATTAAATTTTTTTTTTTTTCGAAAATTTGTTGCGTAAGTATTTCAATTTGTAGAGTTTCATGTCAACTCCATGAATTCCATTAGATTTGAATTGTTCATTAACTTCTTATGTGAAGGTGTACGTTTTTTTTTTCGTTTTAAATCTCGGGGCATAACAGAAAGGTCGCGAAAATATTTGCACACCCTGTAGCTGGCTGCAGCACGTACAGCGTTCCGAGTAAACATTGAGCCTCGGCGGATTACTCCTGTGTCATTGTCCGAGTTTAGAACGGTTGAGGGTGACGTTCTGTCCGGGATGTCGGTGTTGAGTGTCCTTCTTTGTTAGCAGCATGGAGTACATCTGTTTTGCTCTCGTTAACTGTTTAACGTTCAACGCTACACCTTTCTAAATGTTTTTTTTTGACATCAAAGGTCTCAGTGAGGTATTTACCGATCGTGATGTAGTAGCGTGCATTCTCCATTGTCATCATGCACAATCGGACGATTTAGGCAGGTATGACTCTGTATAACTCGTCTCCATAAGTCCTATCATTCGAGGCCTTGAAATCGATAAAAATGTGAAGATATCGATTTGGAATTCCTAAGTCTTTTTGCTCATTATTCGGCTACACGTGGCTTGTTGAGCTCTGAACATGGCCCGTGCAGCTCCATTTTGCCGGACATTAGATGTTCACCTCATCGCGTACGAAATACAAATTCTAGTAATTCATAGTGGGAGCAACTAAAAATAAACGTATTGTCCTATAAAAACTTCATTGTGCCAAGTATTTAATGAAATTTTCCACGAAATATCCCGAGTATAACCACGAAGTGGCCCTCGGTCGACCCTGCTCTGACAAACAAGCATTGCAAACTGAATTGCGTAGTAAATCTCGCCGAGGTATCTCTCTCTCCCTCCCAGGCGAACAACACACTACAAGGGCGAAGCGTAAAATAGAAAACATTGTCTGAAGATGCTGCTGTGATTCCTCCCATCAAAACATCGAAATGGCTAAACAAGATAAACATATGGACTCCCCCCGGTCGGTTGTGTACGTGAAGTCAGTTCGAATTTTCCCCCCGGCTTGGCGCACAGCTTCCCTCCGGTATCGTATCTGAATGGAAATCAATTCGCCATGGTCACGATCTCTCAATAGACCGTACTCATGGATGGGTTTTTCTTCCTCAGACCCCCATCGAGGTCCGTGCGTTGTAAACATGAAAGCCTACTCTACTTGCGAAGGAGCCACACCGAATATTGGGGAGAAATGGCTAAAATTACAAAAATTGCTCGCATTTGGGTGACAACGTAAAGGCACGGCGAATAGAAACAGGAAAAACCTTTTAATAGCCAGTTCAACTGCGTGGATGAGGCCCGTCTAGAAAGCACTAAGCTCATCGATAGTCAGACAGTAATGGCACCTTTTCCACGTTCAAATTGTATCTGTTGCTGGCTCTGGCACTGGCACTGGCACTGGCACCCAGTCTATCGAACATAATTCTGTTTTGATGAGATTCTTACACGTGTAACAAATTAACATTTGCTACTTTAAATTCTAGAGAATCGTGAGGTTTCTTGCTGCCCTCTCTCCTTCTTATTTGTGCGCGATGTTTGCAACAATTTTCGATGGAAGGTGAGGAGCACCGGGGGGCAACTGCCGCCGGATAAAGCGAAGAGGAAATTGGAGAGCTGCTGATGATGTGCCTCATGGATATGTAAATCGTTTTGCATTTGCAAGTACTTAGGGTTTTTATTTTTCTTTACAGATTATGTGTCGTAAGGGGAATAATAATTCGGGAGTTTTGTTTTTTGTTCCTAGGGAAGGCGGGTGGAGGCAGTTCAATGCATAAGTTGGCATTTACTCAGGAGTTGTAATCTTCTTTGGATTTTGTTTTCAATCATTTATCCATTAACTAGGGTTACCTGTTGGATGGAGACTGCGTGTGACATTATTCCAAATTTCGGTTGTATACACTATGCATGTGGAGAGATGTCAAAAATACTGTATAGTTGACACCCTTTTTGTGTCACTTAATCTTTTCGCTCGTAGCTGTCTGATAGATTTTTTTAGTTTCCATTTTCTTACCTTTTTCCGTTTGCTTGAATTAACTGGTGGACGACATTTCTGGAACGAACAGACAAGGTCATTAGGAAACACGTCCAAAACGTGTCTTAGACCACCCAATACCCATTTAGCGCTTTGCCACGTATTTCGGACTAATCCACGTTATTTTGGATTGTCTGAACTTCTATGTTCACTTTTTCTTAATAATTTTTCTGTATAACTTCTTGGTTAGGTCACTGCTTTACTACAACCAAAGGGGTTTTTAGCCTCCCTCTGAACTGCGTCAACTACAGAGTCATCAGTCTTCTTAACATCGCCTACAAGGTCTTATCTGCCGTGGTGTGTGAACGCCTGAACCTGATCGGTCCGTATCAGTGTGGCTACAGGCCAGGAAAATCCACCACCGACCAAATATTCACACTGCGGCAGATCTTGGGGAAGACTCAGGAACTTCAAATCGATAAGCAACACCTTGTCATCGATTTTAAGGCCCCCTGTGCCAGCATCTATAGAGACGAGCTATACAGAGCCATGTGTATAGCCTTCCCTGCCAAACTCGACCGTTTATGCAGGATGACGATGAAGAATGCACGCTGCTCCATTACGGTCGGTAAAGACATCACTGAGACCTTTAATGTCACAAAAGGACTTAGACATGGCGACGCGCTGTCATGCTTCTTCTTCAACATCATTCTTGAAAGAATGGCACAATCTTTCAAAAGTCCGTCCAATTAATCGGATACGCCGACGATATTGACATAATCAGAAGAACGCAGCGTGATGTCACTGTCGCGTTCGTGAGTATTGAGACGGAGGCGGCTAAGATGGGTTTGGCGGTCAATGAGGGCAAGACGAAGTATATGCTGTCAACAAGAAAGGATACCCAACACCGACGTCTCGGAAAGAACGTCACTATAGACAGTTGTAACTTTGAGGTAGTTAAAAACTTTGTTTACAGAGGCTCCGCTATAAATTCAACTTCACTCTTGCCAATCGCTGTTTCTTTGGGCTAAGAAGCCAATTGAGTAGCAAAGCCCTCACTCGAACGATTATAAGACCTTAATCGTCCCAGTCGTGCTCAGAGGTCCAACGACTAAGGTGGTTGGGTTATGTGCGGATGGACACAAATGCTCCGGCCCGGAAAATTTTCGAATCCACACCCGAGGGCCAGCGTAGTAAGTGGAAGGGGACCTTAACCAACATGGTGTGCGAAACTGGAGGCAGCTGGCTAAAGATAGAGCTGGCTGAAGACGTTTGTTGGTAGAGGTCCAGGTTCACCCCGGACAGTAGCGCTACCTTATGTGAAGCAAGTGAAGTAAGGTAGCTCTGCCATCTATGTAAATTGGAAGCTTCCTTGCAGTAAATTACATCTGCCGTCTATTTAAGAGCATTGAAACCACCTAGAAAATGATGGATCTTAAAAATATTAGGACCCAACAGCTACTATCAAGAGTACTCCGTCTTTTGATGGTTAATGCGAGATATTCTTACATTAGGTGTCGGACGGATTATATTTCTTCTTTGTTCCTATAGCTTCTTCAGGATTCGTTGGAAGGTAACCCTTGTGCCGCGTGGCTTCCTATCGCGTTACGCCCTGTAAGGACACTTCAAACGATTCGTATTTCCTTTTGCCTAAGTTTTACAAATTGTTTGGATTTCTTCTTATTGAAGACTGGCCATAGAATAGGGCTATTGCACATGTATCCAAATGGCACCATCGCCTATGAGCCTTGATCATGGTTTCCTCAACTATTTCTCTGCAACGAGTGCTGATCGGTATCCTTGTAACCGGCAGGATGTTTATAGTTCTCCACCTTTCCTAGCAAGTTCGTCCGCTATCTCATTTGCTGGTATGCCTATTTGTAGGGTCATCCTCTTGGTCATTTATTTATCGTTGAGAGTTTGTCTGGTAGGCTTTACAAGCTTGGATTTTAGCCATGTTCACTGCGGAGTCTTGATGGCCTCCTGACTGTCAACGTATATGTATGGTGATACCTTCTCTGACAATGTTGCCATTTTTGATCAGTTTTGTGGTTTGTAAAATTGTGGTGGTGGTATTTCAGCTTAAACCGAGGACCCCTTAATCTCTCAAGATGTTCCCTGTTTTAAAGACCAGTGAAAACACAGCCAAAAAGCCATCTGCTTCTGGTATGCTGTGTTTTTCTAGGCTAATACCAAAAACTCCCTAATTTGACGACGAATGTTGGCAAACACATGTTGCGAAACCAAGAGCAGTCCGGTTGTCGCCATGACTCAGTGGTTAGTGCGTTGGACTGTCGTGCGAGCAGCGTAGGTTCAAACCACAGCCAGAATCAACTCTCGTCGGTGAAGACAAGCATCCGAGAGTATAATTTGTCATGAAGAAGCTTCTCAACTCGCCGTTCGGAGTCGGCAATACAATTTTAGGTTTCTTCCATTTGTGGAAAAAATGTTACACGCATAACATGAGTGGTTGCGAGAAGATAGGCATTGACGCATCCCGAGATGTCGCGTCAGCTATTTTTTTTTTAAATTTAAGCCTGCAAAGACGAAAAAGGGAACTTAGTAGTACAGTTGCAGTTGGTGCTGAGGTTTTGAAAAGACCACTTCCACAGACTGTTTAACGGCGATTACGAATCAAATTCCAATGTCAGGCAGTTTTAACGGTCCAACCTGAACGTTGTTAGCCACCAATTCCGTCTGCACGGCTTGAACGAACTAAAAATGACTAAACATAAACCTAAGTCCAATAAAGACCTGCCGAGATATTAAAAGATGACTTGGCTTACAAAATATGGTGAAGAAAGAAGACCCACTGAACTGCTACAGGAATCTGAGTCTCTTCAACATCCCGTACAAGGTCTCATCTGCCATATTGTGTGAATGACTGCAATCATCCCTTGTAGCGCCACCTAAGTAAGTCACCTGGTTCAAAGGCGAAATGTAGCTAATGTGCATACTGTGGTGCCTATCGCCTTGAATTATCTTTTTACCTTGAAATACTCTGATAGTTGCAATGCAGTGGTTTGTTATGTCATTCATCTCTAATTAGAACGAAACATTCTCAATAAAATCCAACTCCATATCCGCTTATTAGATTGCTTATCATCTACAATTTATTGTGACGTCAAATTATATACCTCCTGGCGTGGGGATGAAGAGAATAGCACTGAAAATAGGGACAGTGACAGATGCAGCCCAGCGTAACAGGCGGAGAAAATAACAAAAAAAAAAACACTTAATTCCATTTTAACAAGTTGCTCACCTAATTGCCCACCTCAAGATTACTTTTTTTTTCTGGTTTTTTTTCTTATTGTTTCAACTGTTGCAATGAACTGAAGAACACACGGACGGGACTGCAAAGTTGACGGGAATACACACCACTTAGAGTATTGCCGTGCCTTTTATTTGCCTTATTTCCCGCTGAGCAATTTCACAAACGAAGAAGAAGTAAAATATGAACGAGGTTTTTTTTCTTCATTTGTCTTTTTTTTTTGCCTTGTATTGTTCTTATAAAACCAACTTAAGTCTTAAGCAGGCCATTCAAGTTGTAATTGGCGATTAAAGCGGAAACCTAGGAAGAGGTGTTAAATTGTTGTGGAAATTTATATTAATTTTGTCGATGGTGTCGGCAACTGAGGGAGCTGATGCTTTATTGCTTATGTTGCAATTATGGAGAATTGCTTGTAATAACTCTGTTTACAGCTCACAGTTGAAATGGGCCTTCAACGCCAGCCATCTGTTTTTCAGTTGCAGGACACCAAGGGAGAGTCGTGGAATTCTACCTCAAGTGCCTGGAATATGGTGAACCTGTTTGTTTGTAATATGTATCAAGAAACCGAAGGGGAGCGAGGATGGAAATTAAAAGTTGTCTGTCCTTCGTAGGCTGATTAGTGAGAAAGTGGAGGCATTCTCAAGTAACACGAACTGAATTCCAAAATCTGTAAAGCAAAAGTTGCGCTCGCTATTCTGTCAAAAATCGAGAGAAGCCATGTTTTGACGACAAAACTTGCAAATGTGACAAAGTATGTTGTGCGCAAAAGGTGGAAGGCGTATTCTCCGTATCCGAAGGAAAAACTAACGGCGAAAATGGAGGAAAACCTAGCCTAGACTTAGAGCAGCCATCCGCCTCAAAGCAACCTCACAGTGGTCTAGTAAAAATTTCGCGCACAATAATGTCAAAATTTCTCCTAGAAACATAGACCCTGTTCACCCGACTGGATTTTTTTTTGACGTTTCGTGTTCAGATTGATAGTCCTGTCTGAACACTTCCGCGGACTTTTTTTTGACATATTTATTGTCAATGTCGACAAAATTTATTTGATTTTCGTGTTTATTTCACAAAATTTAGAACAAATTAAATAAATAACACAAATGCGATCAGCCTCCAACCCAGAAAACGCATTGTTTTATTCACGAAAACAATTTTTTTTTACTCATTTGTCGAGTGACTGCCGATTGACATCTACAAACGTCAAAAAAAATCCAAGAATTTTAAAAAATCTAAAAATCCGGAGCGACGTAACATGTCACCTCTCTGCTTCCCCCCTCGCCTGTAAACGTCAAAAAAAAAATCCAATCCAACACCACGCTTAAGCTAAGTTTTGACAAGAACTTCGAGGTAACCAACCCTCCCAGGTCATTCTGGGATGATGTTGAATTCTCAGAAGACAAGTCGACTCACTTTTACACCGTTCAAAAATTATCAACGGGGTGGGTGGTGATGTTTTCTCTGGCAGGCTTAATCTTAGCCTAGCGTTCCGTCTTCCAAACCATTGTAGCGTGTTCCAGGCGGAAATCATAGCGATAAGAGAAGTCTTATCTTGGCTGAAGAAAAACGTGATAGACTTGATATCAGCTACGGATTTCCGCATCTTTTCGCACAGTCAAGCGGCATTAAAGTCCTTGGAATCAGTCGCTTCAAATTCACTAGTGGCCCTAAATTGCCGATCGTCTCTTATGGAGATGCCGGAGCAGATTAATATTCACCTTTGTTGGTTGACAGGGCACAGTGACATTCCAGGGAACTGTAAGGCTAATGATCTCGCCAGATATGAAACAACATTACCTATTGGGCCTGATAAGCGCACATTAGAAAGAACAAATCTTAGGTGGAAAAGTGGTACCACATGTCTAGCGACAAAGCAGATTTGACCAAAGCTGGATCTGAAACGCTCTAAGTATTTAATTTCTCTTAATAGATCTTAATAGGTGTCAACACTGGATACTGTGTAATAGGCAAGCATGCAACAAGGCTTGTCTTCTACCCAAACGACTTCTGCAGAAGCTGTATGGACGAAGAGGAGGAGGAGACTATTCTCCATCTTCTTTGCACCTGTTCAGCTCTCTTCCGCCAAAGAAACTCCACTTGGGAGCCTTAGGTTAGGTTAGGTTAGGTTGAAGTGGCTGCCAGCCAAAGCCAACACACTTAGACCCATGAGGGGTCCGTTGTGATACCACCAGGATCTCGAAAAGATCTCCTGCCTACTCATTGAAACCAATTGGAGCTTCTTATGAAGCGTAGAAGGCTACTGACATCAATGTTAATTAGGTCGCCTAAGTTTGTAAAGAAGAAAGCTCCTAAGTGGAGTTTCCTTTTGCGGGAGAGAGCTGGACAGGTGCAAAGAAGATGGAGAATCGTCTCCTCCTCCTCCTCGTCCATACAGCTTCTACAGAAGTCATTTGCATAAAGGCCAAGCCTAGTAGCATGCTTGCCTATTAGACAGTGTCCAGTAATGACACCTATTATAGTGCTAATATGCAATCTATTTAGAGAAATCAAATACTTAGAGCGTTTCAGATCCAGCTTGGGCCAAATCTGCTTTGTCGCTAGACATGTTATACCACTTGTCCACCTAAGATTTGTTCTTTCGATAGCATCTAGCTTTAATTTTAGTTTGCACGTAGCGATCGGTATACCTAAGCTGCCCTTATCAGGCCCAATAGGTAATGTTGTTCCATATCTGGCGAGTTCATCAGCCTTGCAGTTCCCTGGAATGTCACTGTGCCCTGGCACCCAACAAAGGTGGATATTGAACTGCTCCGCCATCTCTATAAGAGACGATCGGCAATCTAGGGCTGTTATTGAATTTAGAGCGACTGATTCCAAGGACTTCAGTGCCGCTTGGCTGTCCGAAAAGATGCGGATATCCGTGGCTGATATCACGTTTTTCTTCAGCCAAGATAAGACCTCTCTGATCGCCATGATTTCCGCCTGGAACACGCTACAATGATTCGGGAGACGGAACGCTAGGCTGAGGTTCAGCCTGTCGGAGAAAACACCACCCCCCACCCCATTGATAGTTTTTGAACCGTCGGTGTAGAAATGAATCGACTTATCTTCTGAGAATCCATCGCCCCAGAATGACCTGGGAGGGATGGTTACCTTGAAGCTCTTGTCAAACCTTAGCCTGGGAGTGGTGTAATCTATGTTTTGGGGAGAAATTTTGAGATTTTTCAAAATGGAGGCGTGGCCATAGTCTTTATTAGACCACTGTGAGGTTGCTTTGAGGCGGATGGCTGCACTAGCTGCCATTTGTCTGCCGAAAATGTCTAGGGGTGATAAGTGAAACAGAATGTCCAGTGCTGCAGAGGGAGTCGTGCGAAGAGCTCCACTGATGCACAAGCAAGCTGTTCGTTGGACTTTTCTTAGGTTATCACGGTTTGTGGCTATATCCAGGGCGGTCCACCAAACCATCACCCCGTACGTAAGTATCGGTCTTATTACCGAAATATAGAGCCAGTGTGTTATGCGGGGTTGCAGACCCCATTTATTTCCGATGGCTTTCTTGCAAGAGAAAAGGGCTACTGTAGCTTTCTTTATTCTCTCTTGAATGTTTGGTTTCCAGCTTTATTTTCTGTCCAAAATAAGACCCAAGTATTTTGCTTCGTTGGAGAAATTTAAGCTTGTGCCACCAATGGTAGGAGGGTCGATATATGGGATCTTATACTTCCTAGTGAAGAGTACCAGTTCAGTTTTGTGGGGGTTCACACCCAATCCACACCGAGCTGCCCATTTGGTTAGCTTGTTTAGGGCACTTTGGAGGAGTTCTTTTAAGGTGTCAAGGTGCTTTCCCGAGACGGCTATAGCAACGTCATCAGCATAGGCGATCACTTCGCAGCCCCCCGCTTCCAGCATTATCAGTAGTTCATTTACCACCAAATTCCAAAGAAGAGGGGACAGGACCCCACCCTGTGGAGTGCCTCTGCTGACAGATCTTCTGGCAGATGAGCCACCCAGCTTTGAGTTAATAATTCGACTGGTGAGAAGAATGTTAATTAACTCGCAAAGTGTACTATCTACCGACAGGCCTGACAGTGCATTATGATAACGTTGTTAAAAGCGCCCTCTATATCCAGAAATGCTACCATTGTGTACTCCTTATGATGCAGGGAGTATTCGATTTTACGCACTAACGTGTGTAAAGCCGTTTCCACTGATTTACCTTTGCAATATGCATGTTGAGCCGCAGACAGCAGATGTGAATCGATACTGTCGCGTAAATGGATATCAATCAATCGTTCAAAAGTTTTTAAAAGGAAAGATGATAGACTTATGGGTCTGAGGTCTTTTGGGCTTACATGGGAGCATTTGCCAGCCTTGGGTATGAAAACCACTTTAGCTTCTCTCCATGAGTAATCAGACCTAGGGAGTTGGTTAGAGGTGTGCTTGATCCGTTGGGATCGGCACAGCTTACAACTTGCGTGCTGCCTGGAAAAT
The DNA here is from genome assembly GCA_917880715.2 of Matsumyia berberina. NCBI lineage: Eukaryota > Metazoa > Arthropoda > Insecta > Diptera > Syrphidae > Matsumyia > Matsumyia berberina. The sequence goes on along the minus strand of OU862872.1, from coordinate 16,419,111 downwards.
GTGTGTCCAGCAACAGATTTAGCGAGTCATCGCTGGAAGTCGTCCATGAGCCGTCCGCTTTTTTGAAGAAGCTAGGCATTATTGGATTAGTGGAGAGAATTTTTCTTAGCCTTGATGCCTCAGAGGATTCTTCTATTTTGCCACAAAAGGACCTCCAAGATTTGCGTTTGGCTTTTCGTAATTCTTTTTTTATATATTTTTAGGGATTCTTTATATAAGTCCCAGTCTGTCGCTGTTCGTGAGCTTTTGGCATTGTTAAACAGTTTCCTACAGTTATTTCTAAGGCGACCCAGTTCTGCGATCCACCAGTGTGGCTTTTTCTTACCCCTAGGTTGAATTAGTGGGCAGGAAGAGGACATTGCAGTATTGAGAGCTAGCGTGAGATTTTCAACCATATCGTCTAGTTCTTGCGTATTCGAAGGGGGTCTATCAGGGTTTAGGGATATCAGTTCTTTTAGGGTTTCCCTGTATTTGAGCCAATCAGTCTTACGATAGTTTCTGAAAACTGATGGGCTAGAAGGAGCATCATTTAGATTGAATTGAATGTAACGGTGATCAGAAAAAGAGTGTTCGTCTGACACCTTCCAATTCGTAATCATTTGAAAGATGTTATCAGAGGCGAGGGTTATGTCTAATACCTCTTGCCGGTTTTTGGTTATGAAAGTTGGGTCATTACCTATATTGCACAGAATAAGGTTAGTACTTAGAATATAGTCAAAAAGTAACTCACCTCTGTTATTTATGTCGGAACTACCCCATGCTGTGTGATGGGCGTTTGCGTCACAGCCGATGATAATTCCGATTTTCTGCCTCCCCGCATCAGCGACCAGTCTTTCCAGGTTATTCCCAAAAAGAGAGTCCATGTGATCATGGGCGAGATACGCCGAAACCACAAAGTAGGCTCCAATTTGGCTGCGGTGGTATCTCGATCGCTATAATTGGGGAGTAAATTTACTGTTAGGCTACGTTTTACCAGTATACAAGATCTAGGTTTACCTTTGTCCTGCTTATACAGGATATTGTATGCAGGAGTCTTCAGTCCACAAACCAAGTTGTTAACAACCCAAGGTTCTTGGACGAAAACTATGTCCTCCCTGCCTCTGGAGAGACGGAGAAGTAGGCCGGCAGATGCCGTGATAGAGTGGTGGAGATTAATCTGAACTAACTGCAGCATTGGAGCTACAATCAGGCAGAGTGGTCTCCACCACGGTAATATTTGAGGCTTCCGAGTCGGAGGACGAGGCTAGAAGCTCATCCTCCCTCAAAAGCTCCGTGTTACGGCAGTCTTCCACCTCCATGTCCGACAAAGTGTCGTTAATGACTGAAGGTGGAAGAGATAATGTCGACTGTTGGGAGTCATCACTCTCCAAAGATGGAAAGGAGATAGATGCTCCGGGGTCTATGGACTCAGGGGTCGAGTCAAGAGGATGGGGGGGCATTTTACCCAGGTCAAGCTCATCCTTCTTGTATACCTTAAGGGTAATAGCGTCAAACCCGTAGCTAATCAAGCCGGCAGTCGCTGCCAAAGGAGCAAGGGATTCTTTATTGATCACAATAAGCGCGCATCTATTAAGACCCCGTTGTTCCTCCAGCTTGGCGACTTTCCAGTTGCTAGTTGGAAGTGACGGGTTGCTGACTTGGATGATCTGGAGTATTTCATCCATGTTTGAGGGCTCGGCTGGGATCCAGGTGCGAGTTCTAGGTCTGCTCGGGATCTCCTCCCTCGCAACAACCTCGAGTTTTGCACCCGGCCAAACCTCACCAAGCTTGCCTATGGCCAATTTGTAGAGATCGCAAGATCTCCGATCAGCACAAGCGATCAGCTTTACGTGGCCTTGATGCCACCCGCCGTCGCGACAAATAGGAGGAGGGCCCGGATTTTCCTTCATGATCCCAAGGAAAACTGTTGCTAGTTGAGCTGGGATCATTCTCCATTTCTCAGGAGCAATCGTTCCATCGACATCGCTTCTGTCGATAACCGCCAGCACGAACTTGTCTTTAAGGACCTCGCTGTAGGACTTGGATGGGACGTTGGAGGGCCTGGGAGAGGTGCTGGTGTTGTGCACCTTGGCTCTTTTCGATTCCGAGACGGAATCGTCCAACGATCTCTGTCGCTTTGACGTTAAGTCGCTGCTCGTCCCAGCGGGTTCACTGCTGGCGATTTTCCTAGCCCAAGCTAGGTTCTCCTCCATTTTCGACGTTCTTTTTTCCTCCGGAATACTTCCGAAACACTGGAGGATACGGCTCGCTGTGCGGCGCTCTTTATACGCCTTTTTTGAAGGGGCATTTTGCCTTGCCCTTGGAAGGTCCTTTCTGGACCGAGGGTGGGTGGATCTACCCTTGGGCTCCACGCGGCTATTAGCAGCAGTTGGACCATGTTTAGCCACAATCCTTCTGCTAGCTAGCTCTTCAGGAGCGCTTCCAGTAGACAGGTTGGGTGCCGTACTACTGCCCGGTTTTAAAAGAGAACCGGTCTCAGTATTTTTTTGCTTTATGCAAGCAGCATTCTTTTTTTCATCCATAAAAGATCCCACGAGTGGCGGAGAAAAGAGGTCGATCTGTACAGAGATCCGCTGTATACAGACAAGGCTAGCTAATTCGGAGGTCGCCAGGTATCCGAATACTCCGTTCGAGACTGAGCTATTTTTTTTAAAATGGGCCCCCAGCCAGGTTGATCCTCGGCACGGGTCGTATAACACCTTGATCCAGCCCATCGGAGGGAGGAGGGGAATAGATAGGATGAGAGGGGAAAGGTAGAGATGAGATGGTAATGGTCCATGGTCCGCGGAGACAAAAGCCTCTTCTAAATGAGACTGGAGAATCGGATTGAAAGAGCACGCATCGTGCGCCTTGTGGCGCCTGATGTGCACTCCGACTATCCAACACTCCTGACCACATTTAGATTATCCCCTATCCGCCACCTTAGGGACGCGCCGGGTTGCCTGGAAAGCACTTATTTCCCGGACTTGGGAGCCTTCTTCTATAGCAACTTAGGCGACCTGATAAACACCGGCTAGGCTTCATAAGAAGCTCCAATTGGTTCAATGACTAGGCAGGATATCGTTCCAAGATCCATGTGGTATCGAAACGGATCCCTTCTGGGTCTAAGTGTGTTGGCTATAGCTGGCAGCCACCTCAATCTAGTCAGATGAATCCATCTAAAATGTATAAGATGGCTGGGTTAAAAACATCAGCGCTCGGCCCGGAAAATGTTTAAATATACCGCAGAGAGACCTTGCAGTGGAGGAAGAAACGAACCTCAAATAAGATAATTTGACGTGCGAAACTGGGCGCACGAATTTCAGGAGGCTTGTTGGCTTAGACCTATGTACGTAGGTCCGTCCTTGAATTCGCATGCCCACTTTGTCTTCATTAATTCCCGAACTAACCGGATCTTGGTTGTAAGATGCTGTTATGGTCATTTTGGTTGACGTACATAAAATGGTAGTTTTGTCACCTGAAAGCATGACATACTTGATACTTGAAAGCACAAAAAATCGGTTTGTCTCTTTTGCCCATCTACTGGTAGTTCCTTCTGAATAAAGACGATTGGTTTCTCACCAAACTTTTGTCTTTTCGATTGAAGCATGAAGTATAAATTTGGTTGTCGTAGCTCGTTGGTTAGTACCTTGGACTGGTATGAGAGCTAAGCTATTTCAAGCCCCAGGCAGTATCTGCCAAACATTTTTCGCGGCACCATCTCTCGTCAGGGATTAACAAACTTCCGAGAGTATAATTTGTCATGAAGAAGCTCTCAATTCGCTGTTCGGAGTCGGTAGGTCTATTCCATTGGTCCGAAGGATATAACATGCACAACATGAATGCTTGTGCGAAGCTAGACGAGCTGTCGCGCCAGATATTTATTTTGGACTTTTTCTAAGCGGCTACAGTGCGACAGTGGGGTTCTAAAAAATTAAGGCTGCCCACACAGTGAAGCAATAAAGCGATGCGATGGGAGAAGCGAGAAGCGTGCGCTAAAACTGTGCGCTTGTATTCTTATGTACATACGTGCGTAAAGTGAAGCGATAAGAATTTATGTGAAAAGTTTTATCGCATGCTTCTCGATTCTCATATCGCATCGCTTTATCGCATCAATGTGTGCATAGCCTAAGAGAAGGACGATCGTTGATTTTGAAAAGGAAGTCGGCGTTAAGGAACACTCTCAACTAAACGACTTGGTATGTAAAAGTGAGCGGGATTCCTTTCACTTAGGCTCCAGTCGGGCTCGCTGTTGGAATAAGTTGGGTTTGTTACTCGTACATGTGTTGAGAAAGGAAAATGGGAACAGTTATGGACTCGATACTTGTTTGCGTTGCCTATTTTGAAGCGCAGGTCGGCATGGATTAACATACATAGATATCAGGATCTTCTTTTGAATCCTTGCTAACGCTGGAGAGTGAGATCTTCTTCTTCTCCCTCGTTATTTCTACAAAGCGTTCAGTCAGTGAGCCCCAGTTTATGCTTAGGTTCGTTGAGGTTGTATCCTCTGATTAGTTAAATCATCATCGTCAATTGGTCTCTACTTGAATCAAGACCTTATTGGTAAAACTTTTACTTGACTTGATATTGCCACTTTCGACGTTGGGAGGTTAGTAAATTTCTTTGCATACTCTCGTTGTTTTAGATACTGTCCGTGAGACTCTCATTGTAACTTCAACAGTCCGCTATATCGTGTGTGTTCCTTGTGTTAACCGACCTCCGGCTTTCTGACCTCGAACCCAGAAATGGCCGACGTCCTTGTTTCGATAGCATCTTACGAGGCAAAAAAAAAATCCATTGCGTAACATTTCACGTCATGAAATTCACTTACACAATCTGGCACAAGTTTGGATCGACCTAAGCATATTTGGCGCAGAACAGTTGAGGAGGAATAAAAGTATTTGGGGATCAATTAAAAATGGCGCTCCTACTGAAACACTATTCAGACGACAGTTTCTCGGTGTCACACGCAGTAATAAAGTATTAATTGTGACTTTCCATTCGCCGAATGTCAAGGTTCCTTCTTACGATCAACTTTTCCCTAGACTAACTCCACGTGTCCTTAAATTTCCTCTTTAACTCTACAGCATTCCTAATTAGGGAAATAATTAAGAAAATAACAAAATTAGCATCGTGGAAGCTAGTGCAAAGGCAAACCTCCGGGGTATTCCGATTCGTTGAGTTTTCAATTAAACCAAAAATAGACAGCGAAGCACACAGCGCCGGATGTGTGACCCTGGTGCTAAAAGAATTACACGAGCAGTGTAGGTGCTATTTGCTCTTTAGTTCCAACACCCATTACGACCCCAATACGTTCAATTACAACGCTGCACGTTCTATCCAACGTATACCCCATAAATAAAAGGCTTCTCTCCGCTTTTTCTATGGGCTTTGGAAGGAAGCAGGAGGTGTGTTTCGCTTAAAGTTTCCATAAATATTTATTTTAGAATTTTCGTAAACACAAGTTAGAGCCGGCAGAAAAGAAACGTGTGTTAACGGTGAATGATCATAATAATGGCGGTGTGGTACTTTAATGTTTGATGTGGCACGCTGTGGTAAAATTTTCATTTAACCTTTTGTTGGTGGGGCTGATGCTGAAGCTCCAGGACAGGAAAACAATCTATATTGACCACGATATGCAATTAGGATAAATTATTTTCTGTTCACTCTGGAAGCGACGAGAGCGAAGTCAAAGCCGCCATTAAAATATATTTGGCGGCGAAAAACCACAAAAGTAATTTTCTCTCAAAAAAGGGCTCGTTTTTCTTCTCCGATTGGGAGAAACCTTTCCATCAGTTGTTGATGATAACAAATCTATTCATGGGGAAAACGCAGAAAAAAGAACACACATAAATCGGGAAGCAGAGTGCCCTCATAAATCTTTGGCGGCGTCAGCGAAGTTTTAATGAAGTCCTACACTCACAGCGTGCGACGTTTTCCATATTTATGAGCTAGGAAATAGGTTTGGGATGTAGCACACGTGCATATATCTCCCTTGAAAGAAAAAGGACCCCCCATTCGTTATGTCTTTTATAGGGGACAAAGGAAAGAACAAATCGCCCACGGAATGGCTTTTGATTATTTGATGGACAAAGCAATCCGGGAGCCAGAGAGTAGTTTAGGATTTCGGATTTTAATTGAAAGTTGGTTCAAAGTACATTGTTTTACTTGTGGACAAGCTCACAGTGCCCAGATTAAATTAAGGTTCAACAAACAAACAAAACAAACGCGACAGTTCTGGATGAGCTAAGGCCTAGCTTCTCGTAAAGATTCATGTTGTGCATGTTGCATTTTTCGCACGAATAGAAGGGACCTACAATTTATTTCCGACTCCAAACGACGAATTGAGAAGCTCTTTTATGACAAATTATACTCCCGGCTTGTTATTCCCCGACGATAGCTGGGGCTTGAACCCACGATGCTCGCACAGCAGTTCAACACACTGACCAATGAGCCACGGCGACCACCAAAAAAATTAAATCAAAAGTCATCACCCTATCAGAAGATGCTATGATTTTTGCAAATAGCGGAAACTATCAGGTTTGTTTTAATATTTGTGAAGTACACAGATGCAGAACACACGTCGACAAGCCATGGAGTGCTATGCTCCTCAAGATGGCGGAATACTCGCGACTATTTTTTTAAAGGAATAACCCGTCAGTGATTTTGGCCTTAAGTTAATTTCGGCGCAGATTTACCGGCCGTCCTACGCTAACTGGTCAAATACTAAGACGCTTTGCCGCTAGCCTCGAAAAGACTCCGCGACAATGAACATTTTGAAGGATGCGTTTCCAGATCACCCAATGTCTCGTTTTGGCGATTTGCACTGGCCGCCCTGATTTAACCGTTTCAGACTTCTTTTTGGTGGGTTTTTCAAAGTCACGAGTCTATGTCAACAAGCCTTAGACTCTTGAGCCCCTCAAAGAGAATATCCATCAAGAATGCGAGGACCTATCGCCGGAAGTTCTGGCAAGAGTGATGGAAAATACCATAAATCGGGTCCGAATGGTCATCAATTCTGGCGGCGGCCACTTAGCCGATATAATTTTCTCGATTTAATTGAAAAAAATTTAAGACATCAAATAAACATAATCCAAAAGCAGAACCAAAGTTTTTCATTCATAAAAAAAATTACAGCCAAGGAACATCGGGTGACAGCTTTGCCACATAACTCACTCATGTTATCGAAGTTACTTCCTAGCGATGTGCCACGATTTTCACCAGTTTTTTCCGGAGTCGTCTTGATTTCATTTTGACAGACGTTTCTTTCAGGCGACGACGCTTTCTTCAATCTTGAGAAAGCGAATGTCGCCCTTATTGAACCTGTGAGTGGTGGCATTTAAAGTCCTGAAAGCTTGTATCTTGGTCGTATTAATCTTCAAACCGACTTTGTTCTCTTCCGATTTTAAATTTCTAATTTTAAAATCTGTTGTCTAATATTGTCTGCCTGACGCACTTTTCCTTTACCAACTTTGTTTTATTTTTATTCAGCACAAAACAATTGACAGGTATCATAGTACTCGCCTCCCCATGGCGACAAATTTTTCATCGATTAGTCACTACAAGTTTCTGATTGTAAAACAATCCGTCTTCCATTTTAAAGTGCATTGCACGCAACACCGAGTGTAAGCCACATGCAAATGTCTTCCTCGTTTGAAAAATCCCTCACGATTCCATGTAAAGTTAATTACAAAGCATTGGAAAGACACAAATGCGCAGAGACAACACAAATGGATTTGTTAGACGTTTTAACTGCCAAACATTACCGCTAATTACCTTTCAATATAATTAAAACTACAACAACTCGTCGATGAAGTTTACTCTGCCTAGTTACAGCAATTGTTTATGCAAAATAGGTATAAAGTAACATCGTGATAATATGTACATATGTACATACATACATACGAAAACCGATGCAAATTGGATCAAAAGTGGAGGAAATATTGATTGCAATCCACCCACTGTTACCACAGAAGAGTTCAAATAATCTCAAGGGTACATGCCAAGTCGGTGGAAATGTTTAAAAGCCCGGCTTTAGGTAAGACTGTACATCAACTGGTCAGAGACAAGTCGAAGCAACGCAACATATGTGTGTAAGTGTGTATGTATATATTGAAGAGCGAATTCGAAACGTGTATTCAACGGTTTAACATGCTTCGAGGCTGTGACTGGCTTAGTTATCTTGTACTGCAGTCTCTGTTTATCAATCACTAAGGTGATGGTTTTGGCCAAAAGCTATGTTCAAGTTAACTCCTTTGTGTAATCTTCTGGCAGCGTTAGTATTTTCCCCCAATCTTGTGAAATATTTTAAAGATCTCTATACAAATAAAGGCGCTACCTAATTCTGTTTCTGCCCTTTGAAAAAATTTATCCAATGTCAGCACATTTTATTCGAACCCCCTCATAATAAGTGAGGTGAACTCTCATTTAAGTCGGCCAAATATTTAGAGCGATTGCACCTATCATCATCATCATCATCTTCCAATGGCCCGCTTATCCACTATGAGGGTCGCGGGTTTAGGGAGCTTAAATGGACTCTCCACATTTGCCGATCTTCCGCCATCGACTCTAACTCATCAGGGGCAATCCTCATACGGGTAGAGGTAAGATTTCGGACTTGGTCCAGCCATCTCATCCTAGGTCTGCCCAGGGGACGCCTACCCGATGGCACGGATTCCATGGCACGTCTTGGAAACCGAGTTGGGGACATGCGATTGCACCTAACTTTTTTAAAATTGGACCATAAAAGCTAGGCTCTCTTGGTAACGAAAACTAAATCCAGCATGGAGAGACAGGGAATAGTTCTTCCTCAGTCGCTATGCTAATAGACGGTGGTGTTACAATTGGACGTGAACCATTTTTTTAGCCAACTCGATTCGTAGGTAACTCCTGCTAAGAGGAATAGCCACTGCCCCTTGGTCGGTCTAAAGCTGCTTGAAGCGCAAGATGCGCCTCTATCAAGTCACAATTATGAATTTAAAAAAAAATATGAATTCCGAACTTCACTCTTCTCCGTTCGAACGATGAAGTACTCACTGTCACTATCTCCAGCGTATGTATTTTGGTGTCATTCTTAATTCAAGCATATCTAGAAACCAAACACGGAACAGCGCCGCAAAGAAACGACACTTAGGAGACACTATTCTGGTGGCCCACCAATTTAGAAAAGTGCAACGGCAACAGCAAGTGTTGCCCAAGCTCTATGGTTGTGTCGAAAGGATGCCCTAGCCGTCGAAGAAAACTATGACACGGCTATCTATACCGACCGGCTTAGGAAATGGTGTGCAAAAACGGTGCAGGAAAATCCCTAACTTATCCAAATCTTATCGCCTTCCGAAGTTTACAAGCAACTTTTTGGCGGAGCTTGTGCAGTTCGAGTAGAAATGATCCAGCACCTAAACATAATATTGCTATCTCCGGGATGGGAAAGTAAAGGTGAAGAATAGTGCTGAAACGAAGTTAAGCCCATAATAGGTGTTCGGTTCAGGGTTTCTGTTTCGGAGGTCCCAGGACATAGGGGTTCGGCTGAAAACTCACGTGCTGATGAACTGACGAGGCAGGGGTAAGCCCTTAATAGTTAACACGCGAAACAAGTCGATATTCCACTGGACGGTGTTAAAGGCTATGTATATCCACACTTTCTATCGCTGTTTAATCTCAGGTGGAGTAGGCTAAAAAACTGCCTAGCGTTCAGAGCCTTAAGAAGATCTTGGGTGAAAGATTTAGAAAACTTGCGATTTTCCCTAACTTCGCCGAATGGGTCCGAGGGTCTCTAATCATATTTTTTCTCTCTAGTACAAATATAAACAATTGGTCACGGTAGATGTGGAAGCAACCCACATAACAACGTTGACTATGCAAACTGGTTAGCAGACAGCTCTTGGGCTTGTATCCCAATCACTCTGTTCTGCATGAACACGATTATAGTGAGATACTCCTTTACGGGGTGCGATGGTATTGGAAAAAAGTACCAAATTGGACAATACAAAGATTTCACTTGAAAACATTCAGAGATCAGCTTGCATTTGCAATTTTAAATTTATCTCTCCTTCACCAACTAAAAAAATCATTCTAAGATTCACGGAAGCAATATTTCTCATTCGGTCGAATGTTTCGTGACAACATACAGCTATTAATTGATTGACAACTAAATCGGCGGCTTGACATTTCGTAATAGTTCGAAGAATTATGGTTATGTCAGTTATAAATTATACAAAACGAACAACCTTTTTCAATTCATTTTATCGCTTTGCAATTGTTTAATTTAATGGCTCATTCAAACGTCAAAAAAGCGGTTTAAAGATGGCCACTATCGGTTGTCAAATAGCTATCGCTCGTCGTAAAACGAATGTCAAATCAGCATCAGTAGGGATTTCATTGGCTGTCTTTTAAATGCGTTGCTGTGAAATAATTCACTTAAAAGAAAATTAATATTTATTTGAATTGACATTTAAATCGAAAAAAAAGACAACTTCAGTTACACCAGGGAAATTGTGAAGAAGCCATTTTTTGTAATAAAATTTCACCACATTTCAATTGGATTTTAGAGAAATCTGTAGGAGGTTATATTTTGTGGAATATTTGTATAAATTGAATCACACACACCTTAGAAAGGATAAAGGTCAAGGAAATGGCATTTTCTACATTTTCTTACAATTTCAGTCATTTGAAAAATGATTAACTGGGTGCAGAGATCCAAACACCTTTGATTGAATAAAAGAGTCTGTAATTCATCACAAACTCTTACAGGACGTAATTAGAATAAAGGCAAAGGATATAAACATTTCCGAAAAAAAAATAAGGTTACCTTGAGCATTACAATAAGCATACTGAAATAATCTTCTTCGAAATGGAGACAAGATGGGGTCCAAATAAAATATTATTCAGCAAAGTGTGTGTGGGCAAACTTTTATATGCATCAAAAATATTATTTCGAAGAATTCTTTTCAATTTATGTATATGCGCTCCGCGGATGAAGAAAATTATACAATTTGGTTAGGATTGGGCGAAAATATATAAAGGTTTTCAATTTTTAATTAAGGATTTCTATTTACATATAATGGAGCTTGAATCCGGGCTAGACTTGGGCCTCACTCAACCAATAAGCATGTTCAGCGTACCAAGTTGGTGGAGGTCTCTTTCCGCATGTCACCGGATAAGACACCTCTATTCGAAATGCTAAACGTGGCTGAAGTAAGGGATTTTAGGTTCCTTGTTAAAATGACCATTACAGTGTTGGTCGGGTTGACTTAAGGATCAAGGATTTTAATGCACAACACAATTTTGTTAAGAATGAAGCGCAGGACACCGTCAATTATCCTTACGTACTGAGATCTCTTTATTGTCTTCCTTTGTGACCTGGTTGTTGTAAGGATTTTGTTCGATTATTTTTTTACTCCCGGGAATCCGGTCTATCATGCACAAGTTCGGTTCACGAATTTGGAATCCGTTTCAATGTCTTGCTAATCGACCTGAACGCTGCATATCAAGAATCGAGGTGAAAAGAAGTTTATACTGTCTGTCTGCTCCTCTGAGTACGTTCATAGAACTACAGTCAAATGTTTGACACAATAAATTTGACACTTTTTGACGTAATTTCTGAACGATAAATGTTTTCTGAAACAATCCAGTCTTAGCTTAGTCAATGATGGAGTCGTTTTTGTGGTTGTTTCCCCTAAAAAACTGGATCATCTCTTGAGTGTACCGAGTACAATAACATCCCGCTGTTCCTTTCATCCGCTAGAGGCGGAGTAATGGAAAAAAAAAGTCAAAAATTGGTCTCTTTCTTTCACAGTGGCAGAGTCCCTGTGTCGAGAGGTGCTGGCTCCCTGTCGGCTATAATGAACGCCAACCGAAAAAATACTGCTGCTGTTACTTTTATCTGCCGACGACAAGAAGTGTATCTCATCAACGGTGTGCCGGCAACCTACTTGAATATTCACCCCTTACAATTTTTTTAACCTCTTTGGGAGAGGTCGTCGCAACGCTTGCATGTTGCACGATGTTCAGTGCACGCAAAAAAAAAAGGAAAGGTTTCCTATTTTGTCGATCCCCCCTAGAGACAGAGACTGTGGCTGTTCCATGTTCCATTTAAAATGCAAATTTTCCCAGATACATCTGTATCTGTTCGTTTAATTCAATTTCGGGTTTCGTTCGTTCCTCCTTCCGAGTGTTTTCCTTTTGCATTTTTGAATTTTTGATAATTTATCTTATTTGCAAATTTGATTTTAATGAAAATGGCGGATGGTAGCTTGGACACAGTCACTACCAACGACGACGGTCGGTGTCTGCAATTGTGTCAGGGTTGCTCCAGATCGTTTAAGGGTGATAAGTTTTTCGTTTTTATTCGTTGGACGGGTGCCTGGTGGTTTTTTGCGGGCAGAATTTACGCTCGACAGAGCGTTAGTTGCAAATAAAAATTCGGAAGTAAATGGCAATTGTTGGAAGATAAATTGCAAAAGGCTTGGTGGGGTCGTTTCGAAACGTTTTGTTATGTGCCTTGCACATACTTGTAAATTTTTGTACGACTTTGGGAGTTTTTTTTTGTCCTTTCTTTGATTAAAAATACGGATAGGGCAATGGGACTTTCTATACCCGAATGAGGTGGGGTTCTCTTTGCGATCCATCTACATGTGAAATTGTGTGCCAAAAACATGTGCTCGATACAATTTGATTACACGGGTAGATTACCAGAATGTGTTGGGGGTTATTTTTTGAATTTATATGTAAATACGAGTAGGGAAGTTTTTATCGTCATTGTGGGTAATATGGACCTATAATCGATGGAGCGATATAACTTACCTAAATAGAGTCTTCACGCTTGAAGTGCCGCTACCTGAAACATGGAAGGCTTTTATTTTGTTTGATATCAAGTAAGTTGCTGCCAGCTCTTCACGACAAACACATCCGCAATGGCTTTGTGTTTTAAGTGGAAGTAGGGTTTTACTTAATGATCGTGGAAGCATTGTTGCCAATAGCAGCTAACAGGGAGCAGGACAAGGATGGAAGATCAAATTTTTAAATCAGATCCTGTCCCTTTGATTGGTTGGTTGGTTTTAGTGGTTGTATGAGGCAGAAAGCGCCCGATACGCAATTAGTGCTGAAATCCGTCGTTTTGTAACCACAGTTCTCGTGACCGGTTTGAAAGATGAGTGTGAATACGTGTTGACAGACCATGGCTGTTGGTCTTAAATCCAACCTGTGGAGTTAAGGAAGAGTAGAATGTTAGGGACTTTCTTCTCTCAAAGTTTGCCGAGGTTGTAGAGGCTATGGCCGGGCACATGTAGAGTAAGAGTTCTAGGGGTTCCCTCTCATTAGTGTCTTTGCAGCTGCGAAAGTAGAGATTAAAAGCGATGCCAAGCTTGTCCGCATGGTTACCTAATGCCCAGTGACCCGTACAGATGGCGACAACGCGCGCAGTGTAGATTTCGAGTATTTCAGCTTGAAAAACATTGGCGAAGTTTGGGAGTCCGAAGTCGATACTTCCAAGGCTGCTGAAAACATACTCCAACCTACCCCGCATTCCATTTTCGAACTGTCGGTGAAAATTGATTTGTCGTAGTCTCTTGTGACCTCCCGGCTGTTCAATTCCACTCTGGATGGAATAGGCAAGGCGAAGTCTTTGCTAAGTAAGATAGTCTGTGGGGAATGTTACCGCCAGCAGATGCTGTGAAGCCGGAATGCTACAGTGACCATGGGGCCTGGCCAACCAGCACCCAGATTCTCTGAGTCTCACGGCTCTACAGATTGCCGTCTTCCTAACGTGAAGGTCGAGGGGTAGAAGGTTAAGGATAACCTTCAGTGCATCCGTCGGATATGGCCATATTGCCTCTCTTAAGACGTGCTTACCATAAGACGTATTCCAAAAAAATGTTTCGGTTCCATTCTCATCTCTGAATAAATCTTTGTGGTTAGCTTGCTAAGTCTTGAATAGTATAGAGTCGAAATGGGTGCAACGGTTGACTATTCGCATGGATGACCCTTCTGTCAACGGAATTCATCAAGGCTCAAGCAATAGACGTCCAAGTTTCGCTGCCTGAGATCCCAATTTCAGTTCTTCTGCCAAAATAGGGGGGGAAAATCAGCCAATGATCCCCAATTTCTTATGCCGTCTTCACATTGTAGATGTTGAGAGACGCTAACAGGTTGGCTGTTGGCGATTTGTTCCGCGTATGAACAATGAGTTTACGCAGGGATGAGATACATGAGATTTCTACGTGGTTCACGCAATTTTTATACCATTTCCAGATGAAACGCAGCTTCGCGATATGAACATTTAGTTAAGAAATCTAAAATAGCTATCGACGGGCAGTCACTAGGAAGTTACAATTCCTATCACTTCTGTTTTGGATTTTTTTCCTGGTAAAATTCTAAATAAAAGGCCAAGCTGTACCAATTTCGAAAATCGGGTTTCAAACTGCCCGCCTCAAACAAACATCCGTCATTCCTTTTAAAAGGACACGTTAAACAGGATTTGATTCAAGCGGATATTTTTGGGTGTTTTTTATTTGTCCAGACAGAAAAATTCGTTACAGGACCAAACTAAAGAGTTTCAAGTCAGCAGGTTTGGTAAAACCAGCTTGAGAAATTTTTTTTTTTTTTTTTGTGAAAAACCCAAAGGGCTGTTCTGAAAAATGCGAACCTTAAGCAAAAGTATGTGTTCACTTTTGACCAGTCCTCCCGTTTTTATTTGCATTCCATACCGCGTCTGGAGGCAACCCTTCTGCGAACACAATTCCCTTTCATTTCCATTAGTCCACACACGTAATGTCCGCCATTTTCAATTTACGAATTCGTTTCGTGTAATTATTTACCACTGGCCAAAAATCCATCAGGTTAATGACCCGACTAGCCACCAGAATAAGGGTTGCAAATTGCACATGTCCAATCTTCCTTTTCGTTTGTATGCAGTTCCCAGCTGACCCAAGGGATAGCATTGCACCATCGCCATCGAGTATCAATTCGCCGTCAGTTCCCGAAACGTGAACTTTTTCGACACAGACCCACGCACACGACCCGTATTCACCAATTAAACTCGATTCGATGTATCCTTTTCTAAGTGCGTGTATGCAACGCAACGACGACGACGACGTGCCACTCCACACAGAGTCTCAAGTGACCACCAAGAGGGGGGCCTGAAGAGCACAGTGAAACGCACTCTGGCGGTGTATCTTATTGCATTCCTATCGATTTAACAGAATGCAACACAAACATGCACGCATAGTGGTTGTATTGTATCTAGACACCGCTTGTGTTTCGTTTGCACAACCACTGAGCGCGCAAAGGAAATGCCAAAGGAATGCGTACACGCCATCGGAGGGATGAGACATGACTCTCCACAGACGCATCTGTGTGCATAGATTTCGTTTTTTGCAAGAAGTGGGCAAGAACCGTGATGCATACAACCCGGGCTAGGAGGTGTGTTGTGCGTGGTCGTTGCTGCACAGCGCTGCCATTTGAATACTCGTATGCGAGGCTCGGGCTAATGAGCTTTTTCCCCTGCAAAATGCGCGTAAAATGCAAATGAGCGCAGTAATCACATAATATACCGCTGCGACACGGCAGATAGGATTAAGTGAAACTTGGCTGTTAGTAGGGCGTTAGAACCCAGCGAGTTGCGCGGCTGGCAGTTATTTTAAAATTAATAAAGATTATCCATAATCGGCATCGTTTTGGGTGTGTGAATATGTTGGTTTGGTATGCAGATGGCTACCATCGAAAGCCGATTAGATATTATTCGGTTATAATCCGCATTAGAGTTGCATCTGCACGCAGTGTAACCAAAGAATTGGTAAAGAAAAAGATGGCAACTCCCAACTGGGACAAGCGATGATCATTTTCAGGGGCTATGACCGGTAGAAATCGAACAATTGGATCTGTAGGATGCTGTAAACACAAGAAAGACTCTAGAGAAATAGACCTTATACTACAGATAGGGCCTCCAATGTCCACCTAAGTCTTAGAGTGCTTAGAACATTGTTTCGAAGTAGAATGAACCGTCATGTGACGATGTATGAATGCCATGAATGCATTCATTGGATTTGAAAAGAATTTTTGTATTGCATGGTTAAGCATGGCAGCTTTTAGAATACAATCCCTTCATTCCCCAGCTTCAAGATGAATCCAGACCGCTATTGGATCACATCTACTATTGATCTTCTACTAGAGTTTTATTTCTTAGTCGCTTCTCAAGTCAACTCTTATAGAAGTCGTAGAAATCGTCTTTGCACTTCGAACTCATTTCGGTTCAAAGACTTGATTCAATTTTTAAGGAAAGTGCAGATTCCCTAACCAGCTTAAGATACATTTTCAGCAATCAATTCATCTAAAACCCTCTTCGCTGTGGTCCATCTACCAAGTTGACACCTTAAATTAACTCAATTTTACATGAGAAGACATCCACTACTAAAGCTGCTAGAGCTGATGGCCTAGTTGGCGCGATGTTCAAAGCGATGATTTGGTAAGGGGGAAAGCATGCCCGATGAATGAAACCTCAGCATTGTTGGCCCGATCCTCAAGAAAGGAGACCCTTGGAACTGCGCCAACTACAAAGGCATTAGTCTTCTTAACATCGCCTACAAAATCTTATTTGCCGTGTTGTGTGAACGCCTAAACCAGTTCGTCAACAACCTGATCGGTCAGTGTGGTTTCAGGTCAGGAAAGTCCACCATCGACCACATTTTCACACTGCGGCAGATCTAGGAGAAAACCCAGGAACTTCAAATCGATAACCAACACATTTTCATCGATTTTAAGGCCGCGTATGACAGCATCTATAGAGAGAGCCATGCCTAGTTTTGGCATTCTTGCCAAATTCGTCCGTTTGTGCAGGATGACGATGGAGAATGCACGGCGATCCATCAAGATCGGTCAAGACTTCACCGAGACCTTTGATGTCAAAAAAGGTTTTTAAAAAGCCGACGCGCTGTCATGTGACTTCTTCAACATCGTACTTGAAAGAATAGTGCAAAACGCGCCAACACTAGAGGCATTATCTTTCAAAAGTCCACCCAATTACTCGAATTCGCCGACGATATTGACATACTCGAAAGAACGCACCGTGATGTCACTGGCGAAGATGGGTTTAGTGGTCAATGAGGGCAAGACGAAGTATATGCTGTCAACAAGAAAGGATACTCAATACCGACGTCTCGGAAAGAACGTCACAATAGACAGTTATAACTTTAAGGTAGTTAAGGACTTTGTCTACCGAGACTCCACTATCACACCACACTATCGTGCAGCGCTGAGATCAAACGAAGAATAACTCTAGCCAATCGCTGTTTCTTTGGATTAAGAAGGCAATTGAGTAGCAAAGCCCTCACTTGAACAACTAAAGTGACCCTGTATAAGGCCTTGATAATACCAGTCCTGCTCTACGGTGCACAGGCATGGACTCTGTGAAGCGGAGGTTGATCTGGGCTGTTTTGAGAGGAAAATTCTTCGGGTGATTTTCGATCCCACCTGCATAGACGGTGAATGGAGGAGGAGATACAACGACGAACTGTACGGGCTGTATAGCCACATCTACTTAGTCAGAAGAGTGAAGTTCGAACGACTGACGTGGCTGGGTTATGTAGAGCGGATGGACACCAATGCTCCGGGCCGGAAAATCTTCGAATCCATACCCGAGGGACAGCGCATTAGAGGGAGATTGCGACTTAGGTGGCGCACGCAAGTGCGTGCCAAACTGAAGGCAGCTGGCTAAAGATCGAGCTGGCTGGAGGGGCTTGTTGGTTGAGATCCAGGTCCACCCCGGACTGTAGCGCCACCTTAAGTAAGTGAGTAAGACATCCACTAAACCCCACCGAAACTGTGATAAAATTGGATCTTTCGACCAACTACGTATTCCAGCCCGTAAAGAGTGCGGAAAAGCATCTGCCTTGGATAAAGGTTAATTCCGCATCTAAACAGATGGATTCCAAACGTTTGATGGTGTCTTCTGCGAAAAGCAAAGTACAAGCATATATTTCTTCCTCCCAGATTACGGCAAGCTAAAATGTAATAAAGCATTTTCACGGACAGTCAAGCGACCATTTAGTGCCTGGAATTGTGCTTACTCACATCAAAGATCACTCCAGACTGCCACTTATCTGTCGGACCATAGAGAACTCACCAGACATGGCAGTACCCTAAGTGTTTGTGATTTTATTTTTGGAGCAAACTAATTAAGTTCCTCAACAAATTTGAAATAAAATTCCCCTAAAGGAAATATTGGACTTGAACTAGCAAACAAGAAACCATGACAGGAAATTGTATCCACTAAGGGTTGTAACATCACCGGCTACTCGGATGCAAGGATGTACTGCAACAGCCCATCAGTAATCACAGTTTCCAAGGGCATTTAGTGTTCGACAAATCCAACATCAACATCACATCTGATCAGGGAGTGTAAAAACAATTTCAATATTCAATTGTGTACGTTCGCCTTATCTGAGTATCGTATCACAAAGGTGTCATGGAGAACGATAAAGCGGAGAACCTGGCAAGAAAAGGAGCGCAGTGGATAAAGTGAACCACTGACAATAAATTTAAACAGCAACTAGCTATAAAATGCGAATAAAACCAAACCACTTTCTTACAAAAACCGTTATGTATTCAAGCAGAAAACAGTTCATGCTGGTGGTGTGACAAATCACAGGACACACTAATCTCAACAAAAAAAACATGCATAGACTGGGGCTGGGGTTTGTAGGAACTCCGAGGAAGACGAAGAGGTGCTCGAACACTTTCTGTGCCTAAATAACAGTGGCGACTGCCTGGGGCGACACAGCATATGTTTATTCTCGCAACCATTCATGTTGTGCGTGTTACATTTTTCGCACGAATGGCAGGGACCTACAATTTATTGCCGCATCCGAACGTCGAACTGAAAAGCTTTTTAATGACAAATTGGACTCTAAGAGGTTTGTCATTGCCTGTCGAAAGGCGGTGCCGCCTGTGTCTGTAAATGTTGCTTTGTAATCCTGGTTTGACGAGCTCGTCATTGCCAAGATGCTGATGAAATTCCATTCGAAATCATTGCTACAGTCAAAGACAATCTGTTTGTTGATAGTTTTCACAGCATTTCTGCGCAGTACTCCAAGTATCGTTGAAGTAACCTCAAACTTGAATCACAATGCATCCAGTACGCAGCTGATACTACACGAAAATTGAATCTATCTCCGTTAAATCGATTTTTTTTTTACAACCGAAAATATCTTTTACTCGCAAAAGAGATACACGAATCTAAGTTTGTAAAGCGAATTCATCTAAATAAATCGAACAAAAACCTTTGAATATGCAAACAAGATAGTTTCAACGTGTGTGCATCAAGCGCACAATCGACTACTACCACTAGCATACCAAATGACCGGGATTGCGCATAGAGAAGCCCACACACATCCCTCGGCACACTGTCGCAGGGAAAAAGCACCACACAAGTAAAGTTATCGTCATCGGCTCGCTGTCACTCGCGCTCACTGCAAATGCCGTTGGGATAGGCCATGGTCGGAATCTCTGCGCCCGCACTGCATTTACTCGCATGCGAGTGATGTTAGGAGCCACCATCGTCGCAATCTCTCTCACTCTCGCTCGGCAGATACTTTTTTTTGCGGAGGAGAGTGAATGAATGCATTTGCGCCCGTCGTCGACGACGTTGTTTTGCTTGAAACTACCATAAGAAAAAAAAAAAGAGATGTGGCTGGTAGCTGGTTTTCTCTCCCTGACATGCATTTTGTACTTTTTTTTTTGTTGAATCACGATCGATGACGCACACAGTCAGTGGTTGCTCTGAATGTATAACAATGCAAAATGAACATGCTCCGTGCGCCGTGCTTTGAAGTGGAGTAAACAACCTAACGACCACCATGTGGTTTTGAAGTTTAAACTAAAAATTGAGGGCGACAGAAAATTGTTACCCTTTTCAGGGAGAATATGACTCTTGGCAAAGGTTCGACGGTCTCTAGGTAAAATTGACAAAGCACGGAGGGAATTTTGTCAGTCCTAGTTTATAGCGTAAAAGGATGAGGTCAATCCTTCGGCTGCTTATTCTTTACAGACGATAAGTGACAGATACAACAAATATTATAAAGTGTCCAAAAATAACGACTGAGATGGTTTAGACATTTAGAGTGAATGCACATAAGCAGGCGGGCTCGGAAAATTTTTGAATCTATCGCGGAAAGACGGGGAAGAGAGAAAGACTGTGACTCAGGTGCCCATGTCGACTTGCATTAAATGGCGCGTGAAACTACAGGCAGTTAGTTAATGATCGAGCTGGCTAGAGACGCTTGATGGTTGAGGTTCAAGTCAATAAGTAGTAGCAGTAAGTACTGTTGGACACAAATGCTCCGGCTCGCAGAGTCTTCCAGTCTAACTCGGAGGGTCAACGGAGTAGAGGAAGACCTCGCCTAAGGTGGCGCGCACAAGTGGAAGAGGACCTCAACCAACTTGGAGTGCGCAACTGGAAGCAGTTAGCTAAGGACCGGACTAACTGGAGAGGCTTGTTGGTTGAGGCCCAAGTTCACCCCGAACTGTAGCGCCACCTAAGTAAGTACGTACTGTCAACACTTTGTGTAAATCTCTTCTGCAAAGTGGTAGAAGATTAACGAAGGCAATTTTATTACAAGAAGGTGAAAGCTATGAAAACTTCAACTTACATATACTACCTCTGCTTCTAGGGTCAAAAAAGGAACCTCATCAACAGCTGCCTGCTCTCATCTCAGCGCCTAGAGGCAGGTCTCCAATGTTCAACTATTTAGCATTTTGTAGTAAGGAAGACCCCACCCACAGCTGCTTGTCTTCTCCACCCGTTTCTGTATGTGTGTTCTCTGACTAGTTCTTGCATTTCACCATGTATCATGAGCACCATCACCTGCAGAAAATCTGTTGCTAAACTAAGTGTAAGATCCTCGAACTCAGCCCAAATTAATCCTTAGACTGACACTATTTGCCAACATTATTTCACGTCAAGTAGCACATATTAACACTCATTGCTACTGAACTGACAGCCAGTGTTAACACTCTGTCCGCAATTCTAATTAAAATAAGACTAAGCGATTGCGCCATTAAAACTGACAGTTGACGGCTTCTCTGTTCGTACACATGCAAAGTAAATTATTGCCAGTAAAAATATATTGACATTTTAATGCTGAGCAGTACGTACTTATTTTTTTAGTGTAACTTACAAGTTCTTAATTAATTTAAATTTAATATTATTACTAAGAAAACTTTTTTAGTGTTTAAACTTTACATAGATGGAGAACTCAAGGTAATTGTAAATTATTTTTCTTTTTACTGTACGTCATAAAATTTGAAGGTTATGGCGCTTATATTTTATGGATAGATAAATGGTTTTAGTTCATTTCAAAGCGCCTGTGTCGGAGCTTAAGAGATATCACTAATTGAATTTCAATGTAGTTTCTTCTTTCAAATATTCCAAGGAAGAACCAGGACAGATAAAAGCGTCTCCTGGATCTTTTTAAAGCCCATAGAAACCATTCTTACCCGATTGATAAGAATTGAGTGATTCTCTGCTATAATAACCATGGGCATATGCACGTATTAGACTATTTCCTTGACTACCTCAAAGTAGTGTTGGATAGTTGTCCGCTGCGCTAAAGACAATAAAAGTAAACAAAGAAGCAGCTGCGCCTAGGCCTAAGAAGCTACCAATACCAAGTGGATTAGTAGCAAAACAACCAAATTCGTAGCCAGGTACTTACTTTATAAATACCTCCAATACTATCGAGTTACGCTTACAATGCTGACAGCTAAGGTAAGTAAGTTGAAGAGGTGACTCCATCCTTCACGTGGAATGTCCAGTGTAAAAAATGCAGTCTTAAGTAAAAGTGTTGTTTGGAAGTTTTTCGGACTCTCCGTACCATCTTAGGTTCGTGATGAATTTTAGAAAGGTTTTTGGTGGCTTCTTAGACGATCGCTGTCTAATTAGTTTTGCACATAGACATACGCAGAGGAGGTGAGCTCTACTCCCTTTTACATCTACGTATATCGCTGCAGCCGCAGTCTATGTTTAAGCCAGTTGTACTTAAGCGCTTTCTTCTAAGATGGATCTTCAATAGGTTTTGGCCTGAGGCAAAACTGTGCTTTCCCAGAACGTAGAAGGTTCATGAGTAAATGTATTACAGCCTCGACAATTTCTAGGACTTTCGCTCGGAAGTTTTATTGACCGGGCAATATCGGGTTGCGATGTTGCGGTGGCCAATATCGCCAGAAGTTGGATTCTTTTAAACTCAAGACACTTATCGGGGTTCTTTCCTTTAGGTGCAGTTCTGTTGGAATTGGTAGGAGTATAGTTTCGAGCGCTTCTAATAGCTTCAGTGGTGCAGAATGCATACTAGTTGTTAAGTCTTCTTAAGATTGTTGCGTTGTCTGCTACTGACCACCAGAGCATTTTTCTATCAATCGCTGTCTTAAAAGCAGTCTTGGATCTCCCCAACAAACAAGGAGAGGAGTTGGTAATGGTATGAGATCACTTCCTTTTGATAGCCATTGTGCAACTGCGTTCTGCTGCAGTTTGCCGATCCCACGCCTACACACGAAGACCTACGTATGTAGACTTAGAGATCCCTCAGAAATAATTCAGGAAGCAACTTTCGCAAGGAGTTGAAACAATCAGCAGACATGGAGCGTGGTTTTCGCAGGATACCTAAAGAAGGATTTATGATCTAACATCTGCAAGCTCGCATTACAGCTACTCCAGCACCAGAAAGAAGCGTACCTCGTGTCAAGATGATTGCAGCGATGAGACAAGCGTAAATGCTTTAATGTACCACTGAAACAGAAGAAGCAACAATCAAGGGTGATAGCAGACCCATCTGCTAAACTAAAGAGTTTTAGTTGATCAAAGCTACAACCAGCATTCTGTGACCGAAGACGGTGATCAGGATCAACTCAAGCAATTTGAATGGTGTCTTAGCCAGTGATATGCACCCAAATGTAATGCGCACCTAATCTCCCAGTAAGAAGGATAAAAGTTTGTATACCTGGGGAACTCCTTGGAGGTTTGAGATGAGTGATGTAGAATGAAAACCAACACTCACGCCTTAAGAGTTTTCGGATCTAAGCCGGTAGGACAACGCAGTAGCGCAAATGGAAAGGGATGCCAAACTGGAAGCGGATACCTTACCGTCAAGCTGGCAAAAGTCAGGTTGAACCTTTACTTCAATTTTCGTTCAAATCAAAATCCACTGCTTAGACCATTCTACCTTGAACTATCAATCTCTGCCCACGTTTATGCTCCCAACGTGCAGTTGACACAAGTCTATGGAATAAATCAATAAAGCTTTGCTCTCAATGGTCTACTTGGCTTTCGCTGTTGAGAAGTGCATTCCTGCAATCACCATCTATCCTAATCCCCAACCCATAACGCCGCCGATCAGTGAGATAAACTGCCACAGTCATTCTATTAATGCGGACTTCTGGGTGGCACCAGCGCTGACGTCGTGACAAAGCTTATTACATCCTCCACACCGATCAAGGTAACGTGCAAATTAGTATTTAAGCCGTTATAGCAATAAATAAATAGCACGTCAGTCAGTCGGCCCCCGTCGGCTCCGTGTGCAACGCACCTTTCCTCCTCGTATCGATTCGTCATCATCATCAGATTAAAGTGTTCATCGTCGTCAAAAGCTCCCTTCCTGTGGCGAGAAAGAGCCATGCATGGCCCAATCCGAGAGTAAACGAGCGCGCGGCAGACCCGCGCTGTATTGGGGAATTGTGCGTGTGAAAAATTTGCATTTTCTTTAGAAATGTAATACACGCGGCTGTAGACAACGACTTGACGTAGTTGTGCTACTACTACTACTACTACTAGCACTCCTATGACTCAATGTCGCTCGTTGGATGTCACTACTCTGTCCCACTTGGACATGCACAAGTGGTGCTGCTGGCTGGCTGGCTGTGCAGCAACCGCCGCTGGAACTACAGAATGGCATTGCTGCTGCACTCCTTCTGTCTGGTAATTTGTGGTGGCGGTCTCGTCGCCACCGCCGCCGTGCGTCGTTGTCGCGGTCGTCATTAAGATTAGGTTGACGCTTGACGGTTGGCTAGTCGACGACTTCGTGATTTCAGAGAAAAACAACAAAATGAAAAAATGAAAGAAGAGAAAAGATAACACACAGCTACAGAACATAACTCAAGAGGTGGGTAACTATGTTTGTATGAGGTGGTGCGACACCAGTCTTGTTTACATATCAGGGCGTGTTCCTCGATTTCGCCGGTAAGCGCAAAACGCATTTCGAAAACACGGGAAATCAATTTATTTGTTTGCACTTCATGGTAGGGTGGGTTAGATATGATTGGGTTGAGGTTGGGTCAGGATTACCGCTTTGATTGCTGCTATCTAGGTGTTTCATTTGCTTGGGAAGGTAAAGCTAACGTCAATCGTATTCGGAAAAGGGAAAGGCGGGACCCATGGTGCTACAACCAGCGCTGGAAGAAAATGCCAATGTGTCATCCTTAACACATGAGATCTTGATCGAGTGCAAGGAAATAGAGGAAGTAACGTTGAAATAAGTAATCGGAATTGCCTCGACGGATCACATTAAAATGGGCTTCGAAATTAAAAGCCAATCAACTAAAAGGAGGGGAAAAGGCTCTGAAGGAACCCAAATGGCAACTTTAAGCCTGCGAGCAGAAAGCGACAACGAACCACTGGAAATTGGAAAGGTTTACTGGGTTACTTTTGCACACATACAAAAATTTCGCTAAAGACGTGTTTCAGATTCCTTGAATTCGGACACATGGCAAAAGCTCTGGCAATCGATCGATCGACCGCGTTTTCGATGTGGGAAAAAACGGTTGCAAATTAAAGGAACGCCAACTAAAACCGAACATGGTCGCCCTGGCTCAATGGTTAGTGCGTTGGACTGCTTTGCGAGCGGCGTGGGCTCAAACTCAAGTTATTTCCACCGAACATTTTTTGTGGCACCAACTCTCGTCGGTGGACAACATGAATGGTTACGAGAAGCTAGGCCTTGGCTCATCCCGACCTGTCGTGCCAACTTTTTATTTGTTTCTTTTTTTTACTAAAACCGAATTGTTTGCTGTGCTCGGGCAAAGTGGTAAATCAATCATTGCTACCCAATCAAAATACTTGCGTGTTCGGTGGGACTAATAAAGACTGCATTCCTGGTTGGAGATGATGTAGACATTGTCTGAAAATACTTCGCAGGTAATAAAAGTAGATTAACAGCCTGAACTTTTTCGTATTAAGATGCACGTTTCGCAAATTACTTTCGTAGTATTTACATCCCTGGATGTACTCCTGATCAACTGTCACTTTAGAATTGTTCATAACGTTCATTTGCATGTTCGGCAAAGCATTGCCAGCTAAAATTAAAAATTACGAATTTTGTTTATAATCCTGTTTTTGTATTTTCAAATATATTTACGAGTTTTTTTTTTTTTCAGGTAAATTTACAAATTAAAAACATGTTCTAAAGGATCAGAGTAAGTAACAAAGTATGTACTTGGTAATTCGAAATAATTCATTGATGAGGATATAAATAATCTCGGACACCATGACCGATTTACGTAAAAGACTTAACTTTTTTTAAATATTGATTTACGCCTAGGACGCATAAGTTCGACGACGTATGTAAATCAGAAAGAAAGAGAAAATATAGTAGGAAAGTATTGTTTTCGTGTAGTGGTGCGAATCTCAGGTGATATTAGATTTCCATGGCGTCCAAAGGTGGACTAACTGGTCATAATTTATTTTTTTTTTTTTTTGCAGCTACTTAAATATTTTTGACATAAGGAGTTGAACCTGGAACCTTAAAGATCCAGCTTGGCTCAAATGAATTTATGGAGGGAAATGTCTCACCGTAATGTACATTGTTAGGTGTGCGGATACAAATTTTATGAACTTCCTTATACTTACTTAAGGTGGCGCTACAGTCCGATGTGGTCCTGGGCCTCAACCAACAAGCCTTAAACTTCCTTATAGCTAGTTTTAAAGTTTTTCTGCTGTCACATAAGATTTTTTGAAAGGCGTCTAAAAGAGAATGATTTGAAGATGACATTTAGAAAGCTTCAGCAAGAAACGCCTTCGGAACAGCTTTTTAAACGTCAAATTTAAAATCACTTCGGCTTAGTCTTATTTTTAACGTTCAAGCTTTTGGAATGCATTTGCTCTTAGTTGTGGAAATTAACATTTTGACATTCGACCGATCCTTAATCATTATTTCTAACCAAGGTACTTCACTTCGATTAAAGTTATTTTTCCTTTCAGTTTTATCTTCCTCTGTGTAATAGAAAAACCATCTTTCACAACTTGAAACGTTTCCGTTTGTTTTCGTGTTGCATTAACTAGAAGCTTACTTCATCCTGTCCTATACCAATACTCGTACATTTCTACATTTGTGCTTGTCTGCTGTGTGGCGGTGGTGGTTCTTCACCTCCTCCACCTTGTTCATGTGCAATTCATTATCATCGTTCAAGTGGTACTGCTGCAGCAGTGTACTCGCTCGTTTGTTGTTTTGTAGTACAACTACGAGTAGATGTGCATTGCTTACGCTGTGGCACGCACGCACGTCAAGAAAGTGTCTCTTCTGGTCGCACACTCCACCTTCACTCCGAGGCAGAGGGTATGTACGAAGTTGGCGCTACACCACCTCCTTCGTCTCTCTGACGTTTGCCAGTCACCATCATCATCATCTTTATGGTTGTTGCCGTCGTCATTCGGCTGCACGCCGGATGAGCTCGCTCTTGAGAGTTGCATTTCATTTTACAATGCAATCACACAGTCGAGGAGGACAATAACGTCGTCCGAAGGGGGTGTGGCTCTGAGATGAAGCCATGGACAGTCAGCAGCAGTGAGCGGCAGCAGCATGAACGTGGAACGCTTGTATTTTCATTATCATTCCTTTGTCCGATGCGGTGGTTCCTACTATTGTTTAGATTTTTCTTTTATTTTGGAAATTCCGTTACGTACATACATATGTACCACCGACACGACTTGGAGTAGGTAGCACTGGGGCGTATACGTAACCTCACCCAACATCAACTGAGACGACGAAGAAGGAGAAAACTAAAGCGCACCATGGAGAAGGAAAAGCTTTTAGTACTTGAGCTAGGGACGAGTACACAGGAAAAAGGGGTCACTGAACTGCACTTTCGTTGTTCTGCCATTCGGTGTGTGTTTGTATGTAGAATTTTCCTGAAATGAACCGACGAACAAGACGAGGAAAGAAGGACAAAATATTGATTTGTCCTCTCTCTGTATCTGTGTGTGTGTTTTATTTATTCTCTGGCGGAGTTCATTGAAGTGGGTGCGTGTTGATTGAAACAAGGACGGGATTTTCTTTTGTTGGGAACCGTCTCCTCCGAGTTCTTGTCATCGTCACCTTCGTCTCCTGCGACAGCGTCGTCGACATGGCAATTTATCATTGAATTATTGTTTTTGTTTTTATGGTTTTGATTTCCCTTCGCTCACAATGGCACTTTAATGCGCTGCTTTATCTATTGATATTTGACTACATGGTGATAAACGCCGAAATTTTCGGAGCGCTACAAGTTCTGCAGAAGAAATTCAACCTTTTTGCATTTTTGCTTTGATTGCATTTGTAGAATTTATTATTGTGTGCTTAAAGCTGGAATGTCGATTGGAAGACTTTTTTGAAAAAATAATATCCTTGGAAGGATTTAAAATAATGAAGGAAGTGTTTTACATTTCCTTTGGTATGCTGTCAGATTTATTAGGAATCAATGATTAAGTTTTGAATGTTTGACTGCTAATTGACTATCAAGTCCTATCAAAATCCTTTTTGAATGCCTGACTTTGACAGTCTTAAGTCTGTAATTAGTCTGCGTTTTGGAGACTCAACATTGACAAATTTTAGGGTTTACATGTTATTTCTCCTCGTGCTCTTGGGAGGTGTCCTTCTACCCAGATAGCCCAGGAAAGGAAAACAGATGCCCAGAGCGTCTATTAAGCGTTATTAGTTTGATCATCACGCGTTCACTTCTCTTATGTTTCTTAGCGGTTCTGTTTTTCCAAATTCGACGAAACCGTCTCGCAATAGTAAGGTTGTCAAACCAAACAAACATTTTGAAACATTCAGCACATTCAACAGAGCAACTGAGAGAGTTTCAGCAGAGCAGCTGAGAGAAAAGCTGTCAAAAATAGCTGTTTATTTTCCCTGTTCACACAGGAGCAACGGATTGGATTTTTTTTTGACGTTTACAGGCGAGGGGGGAAGCGGATTCTTGGATTTTTTTTGACGTTTGTAGATGTCAATCGGCAGTTACTCGACAAACGTGTAAAAAAAAAATTGTTTTCGTGAATAAAACAATGCGTCTTTTGGCCTGGAGGCTGATCGCATTTGTGTTATTATTTAAATTGTTCTAAATTTTGTGAAATAAGCACAAAAATCAAATCAATTTGGTCGACACTGACAATAAATATGTCAAAAAAAGTCCGCGGAAGTGTTCAGACAGAATTATCAATCTGAACACGAAACGTCAAAAAAAATCCAGTCTGTTGCTCTTGTGTGAACAGGGTCTTTAATGTGTTGAAAATTATTTCATATTTTTATATTTGGATATTCGTACGCCGAAAATGTCTTAATTTTTTATTTTTTTTTTCATAACAATATGATTAATTTACTAAAAGTTATCAAAGGCAAAATCTTTCGTCTACACAAAAAATTCACAGAAAGTGGCAAAAATGATTGAAACAAGCGAAACCAAGTCTATGTTCGGTGGGAATGGTTCAGAGAGTTTTCGTAAAGATTTTTCCGAAAACTCAGTTTTCATTTCGATAGGAGAAGGGTATAAACAAGCACAAAATGAAGTTTCCCCGTTTGTGAGGAAATATATATGATATTTCGACGTATTGGAAAGAATACACATGTTCATCGATCGACTTCCGAGTTGCTTAATTCAAATGTCAAATCCATTTAGTAAATTATATAGGCAGTTGTTAAAGAAACCAAAAAAAAATAAAAAATTAGGTTAGTTTTCTGGTGAAAAGAGCACTATATGCCTTATTTTTCTGAGTTCTATAGGGTACGATTGCGATACCTATTGAGGTTCCAAATGAACTGCCTAATCGCTATATCAAACCTTGAAAATAATAAAAATTTTCGGAAAATTCCATTTCATAAAACAAGTGTGTCATGGTTTGGTACATAACTTTCACTCCTGAAAAATAAATAAATACCTAATTAGGTGGCGCGCCAGCTTGAGATCAATCTCGCATTGATTTATGTTGTGCGTGTAACATTTATCGCACGAGTGTTAAGGATCTAAAATTTATTGCCCACGCCGAACGGCGAATTGAGAAGCTTTTTTATTACAAATTATACTCTCGGAGGTTCGTCATTCCTTGACGAGAGGTGGTGCCGCGAAAAATGTTCGGTGGACACGCAGTTCAAGGGTAGTCCAACACACTAACCACTGAGCCACACCGAACACACTCCTGAAAGAAAGGGTCTATTGTCTTGATTGCTTCATGGTTTATTGGTAATTTAGGGAACATACATATCTGTGTTTCTGATAAAAAATGGAGAACTGTTTGAGTTTGAGAAAATCTGGAGTTTAGTGTCCCCAGCTGGCTTCTAGAACTGGAGGCATCCCTTTAACCTTTAACTGCAGCGAAAAGCTAGAAGTCGATGAAGAAACATACTCAGTAAACATTGACTACATTTTTCTTATTTTGAAGATCTAGGAGTAATCCTATTTTACTTACTTACTTACTTAAGGTGGCGCTACAGTGCGGGATGAACCTGGGCCTCTTTAGCCTGCTGTCTCCAGTTTCGCACGCCAAGTTGGTTGAGGTTCCCTTCCACTTGTGTGTGCCACCTGAGTCGCGGTCTTCCTGTAATGCCCCATCCCTCGGGTGTGGATTCGAAAATTTTCCAATCCTATTTTGCAAGCTGAAAAACATACTCTTAGAACTTTCAGAAGCTTTTGGTTATACATCGGCCTTAGGTCTGCCGGCTGTTCACACCGATTTATCAGACAACAGGGACGACCGTTAAATCGTCCTGAACTGCACTCACCAGACTTCGAAGAGAAGTCTGACTTGGAGCGACTTTTAGACTTAAGGCCTGTGGACATAGGTATGAATTTCATTTCATGACATTTTCAGTCAAAAATTAAGCGCGCAAATATTTTCGATTTCGTTTTTTTTTTTTTTTTGGGGAAAATAGAAGGATATAAGAAAATACATTCTTGTATGAGTAAAGCACGTTTATAAGAAGCTTTGTGTCTTATATGCGTTGTTTGCATTAAAGAAAATAACTGATATAAGAAACAAATTCTTGGCATTTCCGCACTTATATCCGATATCTATGTAATTCCAATTTGTATTAGGCCTTCTAGCAACCGTTAAGCCATAAAAATTCACACAAAATTGAAAGGAAATATTTTGGGAACTACACCACTTCGTGGAATCCCGAATGACTCACGGGAAGAAAAACATTTCCAGGAAATTTTGATTTATGCGCGATAATATTTTCATTTTGTTTGCTTTTCTTTTTCGACTGCCCAAAGGGTCTAGTGGAGCTTACTACATAAAGATTTTTTTTATCCATTGAATTTTAATTGCCTCAAGCACAGGATTAAAATTAATTAAAAAAAAAGAAATTCCTAGCGATGTGACCAATGGACCATTAAGGATCTTGTTTGTGCACAAGTCCCCTTGTTTTGCTATGATTATCTATTTCAAAATTAATGGTAATGCCCTTACGTATAAATGAGGAAGGACAAGGTCAAACGAGGGAAGAAATCGAAAAATAAGTGTTCTCGAGCTGGTCAAGGAGGTTGGCCGAAATGCTTGGAGCATAGACGTCAGGAAAAGCCCAAGAAAATGGGAATGGACGAATTCCATTTACCACACAAAGACCTTGATAGACAACTTGACATGAAAGCTTTTCAATCATAACCTCTCCACACGATAATGAGGAAAGAGAACTCTAAAATCATTTTCCAAGAAGGTTTCAGACCTCGGCGTAGGCTTTCCGTCGCCGTTTGGTTTCTGTATCTTGGTTGGTTTTGTGGGTGTCCTTAAGACTTACTTAGATCTCAAGCGGGTCCATTGTACCCATAAAAAGTATACTCATGGGAGTAGGGTTGGCTATTCTGGAAATCACCCAGAAAGGGATAGAAATCTCAGGAGTTTGCTAAAATCAGCGATATGAAGGTCCTCCAGCCCATGGAAGAAGCTAATACCAAGAGTAAGCAATCTTCTGGTGGCCAGTGCGGACATTCGTCCCTGCAGCTTCTGCAGTAATCATTGTAGGGAAATCCAAGGCGCTACGCAGTGCCCTGTAAGGACACCGGGGACGATTCGTATTTCCCTTCGACTAAGTTGTACGAAATTTTTAGAATTCTCCTTATCGAAGGCCGGACTGATCTGGCTATTGCACATTTGTCCATGTGACACCATCGCGTATTAGCCCTGATCATGGTTTCCTCATCTATTTTCCTATAAAGAGTGCTAATGGGTGCCTTTGCAACCGGAAGGGCATAAGAAAATACTAGAAAATTAACAACATGGCCGCCATTAACTGTCAAAATCTACCCGTCCCTATTGGAAATCCCTTTATAAGCCTTTTTAATGCGGTCCTCGATATTGGCTTTCCAGTTCAATTTTGAGTCTAAAATTTTGCCGTCCATACATGGATTCTTGAAAGGTGGAATCGATCTTCTTCTAGTGAAGAGCACAATCTCCGTTTTGGATGGGTTAGCTCGCAGATCTCGGTTTTTCTGTATCTTAACCTAAAACGTTTTTCTCCTCAGGTAGATACTTTGCAGTACTTTTTTTTTTCTTGATTACATTCTTCACGTTTATTCTTGCAATAAGGAACCTGAGGCGCCCGCACAATCAAGTTTGGGTCTTTTTACTGCTAGATCAGAGCAGGCATCTTCTGATCTGACTTCTCTGTAGCCGTTGTTTGTCCCAGTTAGAAACATATTTTTTCCCGACGTTTCAGTGCCGATGCCTTTTGCTTCTAAGGACAGATGGTGTCTAAATGGTTGACGCACTAAATAGGCGGATTCCTGTTGATAGATGCAGCAGGAAGGCGTCCAAATTGCGTGTAGCTTCCCAAATAAATTTCGCAAAATATTTACATTTCCCAGTTGCTTTGCATGACTAATCCAATCCGATGGGATCATAGTGCCTCGTAAACAACCTCTCATCCAACCCGCCGACCATTAGCATTCAATTTGTTCTGAAAGCCGCAACCACTCGGAGCACACCTTATAAAAAGCTCATGTTTATCTGCCATACATGAATGAAGTATACAAATTATGACAAGCCAACGATTCATAAAGTATCTGATAAATATGAGTATGCTGTGAGCGCTCTGCCATCTAGACTGGATTCTCCAATGTTGCGAGAATGTTGCTAATGGCCTGCCATTTGCTTATTGTATGGTCATCGCCTAAGTGACATAACACGTCTTGTCATCTTTTAGTGACCAAGTTGTAGAATGCACAGCGGCTGCTGCAGCGTTTTTTTCTCTTATCTCAAACGATTCATCGGTCAGATCATTTGGTCTTTACCGCTTCTGCTCCTGAGCTCCTGAGATCTTGTAACTTCTCTTCTTGATTTATGGCGAATTCATGATTTTGAAATTTTCAATTTAATGAATGAAGATATTGATGTGAGTTCTCCAGCAGTGTATGAGGTGGAGCATTGATGGTGAGAAGCAGACAAGAAACACCTTAGGTCAAATGAAGTTGATGATGATGATGATGATGATGAGGATGAAGATGACGATGCAGAGAGGTGAATCACTTGACTTTGGCAAGCGGAAAGAATACGAGTAAATGAAGAGATAAATTGTTTAACTTATTGCACACACGGCAAATGAGTCTGGATGTACTTTATGGAGTTTTTCTGTATTTGGGGTTTTGAAGGAGAAGCTCTTAAGCTAATTGTTTAACGAAATTTATGGTAATTGGTGCGGTATTAGGGTAAAAAGGATGCTGGAGAAGATTTTCTTTGGACTACTGAGACACAGGGACGCTGGTGGGTGGGAGATTTTTCGGAAAAGCGTTCGTGTTAATAGATGTGTGACAAATTGTGGTTGAAAACAAACTTGAAACTGGTAAAAGCATTCAATTTAAGAGCATTAGTTAGTTAGAGTAGCGTTTGCATAAGATACTAGGCCAAACAGTGGGCCCATCGCTATTCCTGTGAAACCAAAATGGCAGAACCTAAACCCTTTCCTGAAAGGATTTGATTTCCCTTTTATAGCTGTCATAGCCTAGCTCCTCTATAGATTACTAAAGAAATTGTTGCCGAGAAGTTTCATGCGTGTGTTGACAATTCCCTGACGTTCACATAATATGTGCGCATAGGTCGTTGCAGTACCTGCAGACATCTGGGGCTGAGAGCCCTAATGTTTTAGCATGTCTGGCCAGTTCGTCAACCTTTTCGTTTCTCTCAATGTCACAGTGACACGGCACCCAAAAAAGTCTTACTTAATTCTGCGCGCATAATGCCTTCAGGATTACGCGACATTTCGAGACTAGTGCAGATCTGACGTCAGTTGATTCTAGCGCTTTAAGTGCGGCCCGACTATCAATGTAAATGGTGATATCCCTTCCAGATATCGATTTCATCCCTAGTGACAGCTCCACCCGTCCAAGTTTAGGTAGTCTGAAGGGGAGTATCTGGTGTTTACTTGTGAAGAGAACTAATTCTGACTTTGCCGGGTTGACGTTCATTCTGCCCATTCACTCAAGATTGTTAAGGCACTTAGAGGTGTAAATTGGTTCGTTCGCTTGGAGGACATATGTACATATAATACGCCTGCCAATGTATAGTACACTGGACACTGTTGAGCCAATGATTATTCTGTTTCTGGAAAAAAGTGTTTCCGGTTTCCTTGAATTTGTCGCAATCGAGATTTGCTGCAGGTGTTTATAAAGGGTTTTATTTTAATCAGGACACAAACAATTTTGTATTTAAATAAAATATAGAATACTTGAGATATCTGGCTTCAATTTATTCCAGGTGTAGTAAACATGTTAAATTTACGTACGGAATTCAATCTCGTTTATGTGACCACCGCTAGCACGTTTGCAGCGATCGATTCTTTGGAACCAATTTTCCACGACTCTTCCACACATATTGGCCGGAACGTTGGTAATTTCGCGATCGATATTGTTTCTCTGACGTTGTTGGCTTGTTGACATAAACCAAGGACTTAACGTAACCCGGTAAAAAAAATTCCACCGCACCATTTCTCGAAATTACACGACTACCGGAATTCTCTTCAATAGATCAATAGTTTGACCAGCTGTGTGGCATGTGGCACCATTTTGTTGGAACCACATATCACTGATGTTAAGTCCATCCAATTCTGGTCAAAAATAGCCTTCCAACATGGCACGATAGCGAACTCCATTGACCGTTTTTCATCGACGAAAAAAATACGGTCCAATCACATCTCCGGCATGAAATACACACCACACGGTCAGTTTTTGTGGACGGAATGGAGTCTCTTGAAGCACAAGTGGGTTTGTTGCTTATTTTACTTATTGACAAAGCCATTAAGCTAAAAATGAGCTTCATCGCTGAAGATGCTTTTTCGATAAAATTCTAGATATTCTTTAAACTTTTGCAGAGCCCAATCGGTGAAGTTTCAGCGCTTCAAATGATCCAGAGGCTTCAGTTCTTAAGTTAAGTTGATCTTGTAAGAGTGTAGGCCAATATCTTTATGCAAAATTCGCCATAATGTGAACTGAGAGATTCCCAATTCCTGTGAACGGCGTGGAATTAACTGATTTGGCTCATTTTGAACTGAAGCACTTACGGCTGCGATATTTTCGGTACTTCGTTGTCTCACTGGCACAGGAACATTCAATAGTGAATATGTTGACTCGAATTTATCCACTATAGCACGCACAGCCTGTTAGGGGGGCGATTATAACGACCGAAAATTGGAGTAACCACCGACTCAGAATTTATTTTTGATCATTTCCAAACGTTGCTCATTCGTGAACCTCACCATGATAAAAATTTAAAACTTGACTGACTTTTTGACATTGACAGATCATAGAAAAAGTTGAAGCGTGCGCTTGTATTAAAATACAAAATTGTTATGTCCCTATTGAAAACCCTTTACCTGTTATTCACAGGTACAACCAGTGGCAACTGATGATTCAGAATGTCCAGTTCAGCGCTCTCTAGCCTGATGAGGCTGCATGTACTTGTGAAAAAAAAAACCAAACGTCATAAGGTCCACTATGCATATAACCTGGATCTGCTTGATGAATGCAAAGAGCTTCGGCCCACATTGCACCAGAGAATATTTCATACCCACCTGGTGCCTTCATGGGCTTTAGTTTGAAGAGTGCCCCTTAGATGGTGTTAGGGTTAAAAGCACACATTGAGAGGCTTCTGATTCACTTGTTACGTGTCTTCTCGGAAGAAGAGACAATGACCTCGACATACCGAACCAAGGTGTTGACTGTTGGTTCTGCTGCATGGGATAGTCTATGTAGGTGCGAGGACCGTTTGTGAATCGGACGACCAAACCAACATCAATACATCACTGCTAGAGGATAAAGTCTTGTGCAGGCTGTTTCCAAAGAACAAGGAAATCGTAACTCGCATCAATAAGTGGAAGACACTCGTTGTGTACATACATAAATTGCCAGCTCTATTATCATTGTGTCCCTTATTCAATAAGATGCACATCAATCGAAAGGGAAATATGTTTGTTAAATTGAAACTCGTTCAATTTGTCTTCATAAAGCCAAAGCATACAAATAGGCTAACAACAGTAACATCTTTCACCTAACTTCTTCGTCACACTCGATAACACACCCTTCAAGCATCTCTTGGCATTGGAACAGCAAAACACCATTCTTCTGGCACAAGATAATGACCATAATTAACCCGACAATCAATGTACCGAACGACCCATTCTTTAGCGCTCCCATTACCCAGAAAACAAAACAAAAAAAAAAAGGATACAAACGAAGAGCAACAACGATGACGAATATATAATATGTACATATGTATGCTGTCCATGACTTTAAGAGGAAAAATCCCATTTCAGGCACAATGATGATAATTTAGCGTTTGCTCACTTTGTATGTTCCAACACGGGCATCACTAATTACCACACCTATGTGAACCGTGCTATTGCTGCTGCTGCAGTAAGCTGACTGGCTGCAATTGAATTTCAAAACACACACTGCGTCGGCATTATAGTAATTTCACAAAATTACCGCCCATAAGGTCCCAAAGCCAGTCCAGGGGCCAACTAGCAGCTTAGAAGTTCTTGTTTGCCAGACAAGTATAATTTATGCGCAAAAAGTCCATCTATGAGCGGAACGCTCATCGCCGATAGTGCATGGCTTTTCCTTTATTGTTATGGTTATTGTTTCGTTTGACAAACATTGTAGCTGGTTCCGAGTCGTCATCGTATCGTCAGATCGCTAAAGTGCAACAGTGTTGCAGGAAAGAGTTGCCTTCATAGTAGTCGGCAAATATGCACCCCACTATAGTGCAATTGAACTGGTTGTATCCCGCAGCATAGGCCTACATTGTAAGGCATACAGTCAGGACGAGTGATTATTATCACGTAAACACGAGCCCATTCAATGTGTCTGTTCGCTGGAGTTAATTTTCAGTTTTGTTTTTTTAATTTTTGCCATGGACTTTTGTGGTGGTTGGTGGAGTACCTCTTATAGTGGTTGGCCTGGCATGATGACTAATTGAATAATAAAATATCTCAATGATGATGCCCGAGAAGATATCTACGCGAAGAGCAACCAGAAGAAGAAGAAGCTGAAAATAAACATCTGAATAAACAACTGTGTGTTGGCTCGGGATCCTTAAAAATTCATTTCGAGAACTCAAGTTGTATCGTTTAAACGATGTTGAAGAAATAAATAATACTCGGCGGTGGAAGAAGCTTTAAGAAGATGCTGAACAGCGAAGCAGTTGGATGGTGGTGTACCCTATTGTGGAGATAAATGGAGTGGAGTTATATTTTTCTTAATCACTTCACATATGCTGAACTCAGTTGAACATTCTCGGGCACTCAAGGGCCAGAGATGCAGATGGGATTTCGCTTCTCAACTAGTTCTAAAAAGGTATTCTTCTGCTCTATCCAACGATTTCTTCGAACTGAGCGTCGTTATGATTTCAAGTAACTGCGTTTTAAAATGACTGACCTACCTGTCTACTACAGAGAATGCTATCACCAACCACAACCTTAAGTTAATGTCTGGATCCAAAGAACAGCGAGCATAGGCACCATGGGACCATTGAGGTCGGCCACAACGGATGCCCTTGCTGTGCTCCTGCATCTTTTGCCTCTCGAGTTACACACAAAAAACACCGCACTATGCAGCGGAGTCAGGCTCAGACAACCTGGGTGCTGGACTGCTCGGCCCTACGGCCACAGCAACATCCCGGACGCGTTACACAAACGGGATGGTCACGTTTCCAACCGACTACATAACACCTAAACTTAACTTCAGAAAAACCTTCAAAGATGAACGGCGGTGTGGGGGGCGGTGTCTACTCGGAGTCACTGAAAATCGCGGACCTACTGTAATCCGAGAGGCTTGCAACCAGCTCGGGCGTGACACAACCCACAAACAAAATATTGCTATCCTTTTAGATAGCCAAGCCGCTATCAAAGCTATTGACTCGGCTACCATATCCTCCAAATTGGTAGAGTGCCGGAACGGCGTTGCCCGCTTGGGCGAATGGTTCAGTGACATAACAGGAAATTAGCGTGGAGATGAGTTGGCCAGGCAGGCAAAGCAAAACGTTACAATGGTTTTTGTCAAGCAGCTTTTGAGAACAAATAAATGAATATGGGCATTGAGGGTGTTGTCGCTTGGTTTTTTTTTTTTATTTTTTTTTTCTATTTTCTTTTTTTTTTTCTATTTTCTTGTTTTTCTGGGGAAACCATTGCCGCGCCCTACAAGTATACATATAAAATTTCTTCAAAATCGAGTCGGTGTCCATTTTGTAAACAATTATCTTCATTTCGTTCAACAAATTGTTTTGTTTTTAAATCAGCAGATGGTAACCCTAGGGGTATTGCTCTCCGATTTGTCACGATTTGTCATGCATACTACGGTAACCCTTAAAGAGCTTTAAAGAGTAATCGATTTATGCAAGCTATTGTAACAAGAGTGAGAGGCAAATGTCCAATCTTCCCTGTACTGACATTTTTTTTTTTTTGGGACAGAGTATAGTTTCTAATTTTTAACTTGAACCACTGAAGCTATTTGGGTTCTTTCTCAATTCTACAATAAAACATTTTATTGCCACCAAACATGGTAAACATCAACATTTTCCGTGCCATACATACATTAACCCATTGTTAACGGTACTCAATCCATATGCCCACTTGCTTATACCCAAAACAAAAGTTGAAATTTGCATATCTTAGCATCTATGTACATAAATTCCATCGATACAAAGCTGCAATAACAGTCGCCAAACCAGTTGGTTATCTTTTTGAACTAAACCACGCGCCCACTGGAATTCTTAACCTAATACTTTGAACTCACATAGGGATTTATGGGCATGATGTATGCACCACACTTAGTTACAGCACAAGAGGTTTCTCTAGTTAACTCGCATTTAAAACGTCACTTCCCATTTAGCAATAGGCTCGAATAATCGAACTCAATTTAGATCTCCCAGTAGAACACACAGTCGTGCAGTTCCAAACACCACAGGAATCCATGATGATCATTCGCATAGCGAATGTAAATACCAATTGAGTATCGTGATAGCATCGCTTAGCTGGGAAATACCCAACAAATCGAAAACATTTATCTGCCAAATTATCCTATGGTTTACAGTGGTCCTAAGAGACGAAAAGTTGAGACGATTCATGTTTGCAAGAGGGCTCTTGTTATGAAAAAGTTATACGTCATCGAAATTCCATTATTTCGAACAAAACAGGTCCTAAAATGCTGTCTTTTACAGCCATTGGGACCACAATTTTCAGAGAATCAATAATGCAGTTTGAAGTCTAAGGGAAATGCTCCTCTGACTTAATTTTTAAGAACTTCCAGAACATCTGACTTTAGATGTGAAAGAGTAATAGCACATCGTTCCAAAGCTGCTGATCGTCCACCGCCTTTATCTGCCTCCGAAGAAAACATGTCCGATGATCGTCCATGTTGTGAATATCTGGCAACCAAAAAGCATACAGGTCTACTCCACTAGTTTTCCAGACAAGGAGATCTCCTTAAATATTCCTGTAATCGCAGATGATACCAAGAACACTGTAATAATTATTCTCATCGGACTTTTTGAGTTTCTGTTGGTGAAGATTTGACTGAGAACCGTTAGGCAAACATTTTAAGGGTAAAAGTAAAATACGGTATAAGTGTATCCACTATACTTTCCATTCTCCTGCATTCAGTGCAGGGGTGGCTGCCTGTGATTTGAACTCCCGCATTGCCATCAAATCCCCCGGAGCCACTGTTATCCTCCCACTTTCGTCTTTTCCTCATGTCGATGATCCCCTTAAGAATCCTGTCCTTCTGCTGAGGTTTTCATGTGTCTTCCTTATAAGACCATCTTTATAGCGTTTTTGTACATCTATTCGAATTGATCCCTAGAGGCATCCGCATGTCTGGCGTATAAACAGGATTGTAGCTTCAAAAATTATGTCTGAAACACAATACAACGTTGGTGGGTGCTAGCGTTCTTCGCGTTGGAAGTCCTTCATAGATGCGTTGAATTGACCTTTTCAAATTTATCAGCTGCACAACATTCCGTACACATTTAAAAAAAAAAATCTGCGATGCGAAGTGTCAGAACGCACACAAAAGTTCAACCCAGTCGAACTTTTCCTCAGAGAGAGTACGCTGCTACTTTACTCTCTTTCACTCTTAAACGGAGAACGGTACCACGACGCACGATTGTGGTTGGTGCCATTGAATTCCTTTGGTTCAACATTAAACGTCACTCGACGCTAGCACCAACGCAGTATTGTATTGTTTCAGACATTATAATTCAGCAACACCTGGCATTTGCCTCCTTTCCCTTCTTCCATCACGCGACTGCTTTCAAGTTGCAATAAAGTATGACCCGAAACAGAGATTGTTAATGGAAAGATCTGACGACTCTATAAGATCTCACGACTCTATTAGGACCAGTAACTGGTTTATTGCATTTGCTGTTGCCGTAGACTTCTTGCTAAACACATAAACATCAAAAACGGATGACAATGCCGGACGAAATGTGTTCAAGTGCTTTTAAGAGGGCAGCTATTGTGTTGTGGACTGACGGATCTTCTCAAAACTCTTTTTGTTGTGTTAAATAAAATTTGCAAATCGATTTTTGACACAAAAATATTAAACATGCACCACTGTTCGGGCTTAGAACGAGTTTGACTTGTAGATTTCGTCAATTTGAAGAGGAAATGATTGTTAATAATCTCCTCTGCTATCCTCGATAAAGGTTAACTGTAATAACAATGTGCAATCTCTAAACTTTCACTGAACCATCCAATAACCCCCTACAATTGATGGAATCATTGAAAACCAGTACGTAATGTCTTCGCCCACAGCCATCATGACAATTTATTATTAGAAAAACATTTAGCAAAACTTTTATTTAATTGTGACACTAACTGTGACCGTAATTTCTCTCAATTGGTGAACGAATTCAATTTCCAAATCGACCAACACAGCCACAACTGTCATAATCTGCGAATCATTTCCGAAAATGGTTGCCGGCTGAGTAATGTGTTCTTCTGTCAATTTTTCATGGAGATTGGCGATGAGGTGCAGCATCAGTGGCAAACGATGACATTCGACGTTTTTATGAGTTTGAACTCGATGTATGGAAATGTTTTATCGATACAGAGGATAACTTATAATCTGTGGAGATATGTGGCATGAGTATCTTGATTTTTATCGATTCTCCTCTGTTGCGCTGTGTTTCGTTGGCTCTTACTGTTGTTAATATTAATTTATGTACAACGATGAATTTTGATGAGCACTTATTGGTTTTTGGTCGTAAAATTTGACTCAGTGCGCACAGGGTTTGAGGTGTTGGTTGTGGGACACAAGTTGCATATGCGATTAGACTGTGTTGTACAATTGGTGATTGCATTAGGCTAATAGTCGTACTAATGGAGATAAAGGTGGCAATTATCCAAGAGTTGATTTGATTATGTGGAAATTATTATTAAATGGAGTTGACGCAACCATATCTGGAATTGCCTCCCTATTCCAGGTATGGTTGCCTCAGTAATTGGCTATAAAGAGTTTAACGTCAAATAAATGTTCAGGGCGCACTAAAGAGTTAATTGCAATGCAGGTGAGGTTGTGAAACTACACATTTGGTTAGACAGTTCTTCCTTGATTTCTGGATAATTCAAGGTAAGATGTGTATTCACTTTTTATAGATTGAATTAAGGAAATCTCTAAATCTACTGTAACTGGCACAGTGAACAGAGTTGTTCAACGGCTGGCGAACGTTGTTTTAGTGATTTCTTCCCGGATTCTCTTTTGAACTGAAACATACGTTTGCACTTTCACGGTGTAATAAGAGTCGCATGTAGGTTAGGTAATCTTAGGGTGACTGTCCGTTCCCAGCTTATGCTAATCCAGAAATACTCAGGGGACTTACTAAACCAACTTGAGATCTCGCGTGAGATGTAGCCGGTAGACGATTTTGTTTGGCCACCTTTTTGACTGTACATTTTTGGCCTATTTTCCAATCATTACCACTCATGTGCCTCCTTTGTTCTTAAAAAGTTAGCGCGCGTCTTAGACATCCACATTAGAATCATCTAGAAGAATCATCGCTATTCAAATCACATGACGCTTACCTCAAGGGAAGATCCACGGAAACGCCTCTCCACGAGGTAGTGCGAACAGTCGAAGAATCTATACATTACAAAGAATATACCCTAGCCTCCTTCTTAGACATAGAGGTTAATAACGTACACACTGAAGCTATTCATGAATCTTTGATCGAGCTGGGCATAGAGGAATTTATTTGTCAATGGATAGTCTCTATGGTCAGAACAAGAATCATTCAGGCAACTTTAGGTAACAGTCACTTAACCAAATTTGCCTAAAGAGGAATGCCACAGGGTGGCATCATTTCTACTCTACTCTGGGTAATGGTTATGAACAAAATTTTTGTAAGACTAGGCAGAGAGAGGGTCAAGGTGGTCGCGTATGCGGACGACGTGGTGATGCTAGTGTCAGGAATGCTTTCTTCTTGCTCGACCCAAAATTTAATTGGAAGGATACATTGAAGGCCTTTTATGTCTGCAGTAAAACCTTTGGAAAGAAGTTGGGACTTCAACCAAACATGACCTTGTGGATGTACAAAGCTGTAGTGCATCCAATTCTTACCTACGGGTCGCTAGTATGGTGGCCCGGGCTCAGCAAGGGCTACAACCTTGCAAAACTTCAACAGGCTCAATAAACAGCATAGGCACCAAGGGAACGACGGATGCCCTTGTTGTGCTCCTGGATCTTCTGCCTCTCGACTCACACACAAAAAACACCGCACTATGCAGCGAAGTCAGACTCAAAGAATCTGGGTGCCGGACTGCTCGACTCTACGGCCACAGTACCATCCTGGACGCGCTCCACAAACGGCATTGCCACATTTCCAACTGACTTAATCACACCTAAACGTAACCTCAGGAAAAACTTCCACATGGTATTCCCCACCACATATCAAGGAAGATATGGTCGACCCAAAACCCGCCTAGATATTGCCAGAATAACGGCGATAATCACGGGGCATTGAGCAATTGGAGATCATGACTTTCCCTGCAATTGTCCAGCACTTGCAAGAGCCAGACTGCGGCACTAAACTAACTATTCTTCGATGACCTCGGCGAAATCTCGGGCAAGGGGATAGGAGATTTAATTCGATTTCTAAACTCTACAGTCCGGATCTAGGCACTCCCGGCTGTCTCACCCATTTTCAACAACACACATGATTAACCAGGTCACACGAGTCTTGATAACAAAAAGGCACATCCTAGTGCTTATTGGGTTCAGTTGAACTGCACCTCTACATGTGTCTAAGGCAGGAACCGACTGGAACGCGAAAAATTCCAAGGTTGATCCCTGCTTATCTGGCTGTTCGTTTGATTCGGTCCTTGCATTTCGAGCCAGTGCCGGCTTATTCTCCGTTGCCCATGCATTGACATGCTGGACACACTCCATCGCCAGTGATGACTGAACTACAGCTGTATTATTTAGTGCGATTAGGACTTGTCTTCCCCTGATCTAATCTTTCAGTAGCTTTTACTTCTCTCCTTTCCATGGATGGGCGTAACAAGGTCAATAATGAGTTGATTGATCCAATGTCTTTCCAAATCCAATTTCAGTCCACTTAAGTGCATCTTATCGGAGGCGCCTTCAATATCTACTTTTACGGTCATTGGTACGCTTCCGGTATTAAGCGGTACGCTTCCGGTATTAAGCTCCCATCCTGATCCTCAATGATCCTTTTCATTGTTTTGTTTTTTATAAAGGAATGTCGTTACCGGTCTGAATTACCTCGAGCCCTTGTAGCCCTTCTTGCCAGGAAAATGTGGAAAATCTATTCAACGCTACCTCTCGAGATTTATGAGAATTCCTAAAAAAGAAACCTCTTTTCCTTCCACACATGCTAAAAAGCCTACTGAGTTCCAATACCTCGCCAGTCGCCATTATCATAAAACTAATTTAATTGCAAGAGCATTTCCAGAATCGTAGGCACCTCTCTATGCACGTGAGTGCATTACCCAAAAGGAAACATTCCCAATAATTTCAACCCAAAATGCAGCCTAACGTGAAACGGCGCTCACGCTCTATTGTCCGTCTGTCCGTAAAAGGAACGTGGTCATTTCAAATATATTAGCACTAAAGTCAAATGCAAATGAACCTCAATTAAATACATTCGCCGCGCTTCCCCACAGGCTAGACTCTGTGTTCTCATAGAGAATTCTAAGAAACAATCGAAGGCTAAATTGAGAATGGCTCCACTCCACATTTGTTGTTTCTTCTTTTTTTTTTTTCCAAAAAGAACAAGAGGAAACAAAACAAAACCTTTGACAACAACAATAGGAGGAACAGTATTACCCC
This sequence comes from Matsumyia berberina, assembly GCA_917880715.2. Taxonomy (NCBI): domain Eukaryota; kingdom Metazoa; phylum Arthropoda; class Insecta; order Diptera; family Syrphidae; genus Matsumyia; species Matsumyia berberina. The sequence continues at coordinate 16,375,071 of OU862872.1, read as the reverse complement.
TCGTCCGTCGTTGTTTGGGGTCTCTGGGGCGCTGACAAAGGAGAACTGCAAGTTTCTGGCTGGGGTGAATCCAAGTGTGTGGGATATCTATGTCAACATGATTGTTGTTCGTCGTTTTGTTTGGCTAATTCCAACAGTGGTCTCTTCGATGACGGATTGCATGAGATTGCAATAAAGCCCACTGGACGGATTGTTTTACATTACATAAGTATCAAGCCTTACGCGTGTCTCCGAAACACAGATTCGCGGGAATATAGTAGATTCCATGGGGTATTGTATCTGTTTACATGGCTTTCCTAATCTTTTTGTTTTTGCATTCAAAAAAAAAGTTATGGAAACCATCGCGAATGAACAGATCACCTGCATGGAGAGTACTGCAATTCCATCCATGAATTCAGGCACGCGTGCCGTTCTGCTTTTATCATTGTGCTATGGCCCACACCAGCGCATTAGGACTCCCATCATCCGGTGAAGCTGGACCTTTTTATACCTTGCGGAAGGGAAGTGAATTTAAGGACAAATTGTGGTTACACATCCCACCTGAGATCAGTCAACTGCGTAGGTACTACGGAAATATAAGATGGACATTGGTATAGATGCCGGGGTCTACTGCAAGGCCCTAAGAATAAACCACTCCTTTAGAATCACATCATCGAGGCTTCGAAAACTGTCCGCGAGAAAGGTATCACTGCGAGCACAATTACGGTCTACGTCGACAGCCATGCAGCCGTTAAGGCTCTGGAGTTCGCGATAACTAGATCGAGGCTTGTAGGAATCTACAAAAAGCATCTAGATGAGATATCGATAGTCAGTACGGTGGCCCTATGTTGGGTAGCAAGGCATATGGATATCCCAGGTAACGAAAGGGCGGATGAACTTGCACGAAGGGGAGCACCGCTGGGTGCCTCACTGGCTTTCCCCTTTGAGAGAATTCCAATAAGCTCGTATTGAAGCAAAGCCATAAGTCAAGCCAATACACGTTGGATCCAGCTAAACACATGTGCAACGGCTAGAAACTTATGGACGAGAGATCTCTGTCTCTGGTCAAACTTAGTCGTCGCGAAGCAAGGATAGTCTCCGGCATCATTACTGGACACTGCGCCATTGGTAGGAAGGAAGAAATCGAATCTGTCCGTCACCTGCTGTGTAAATGTTCTGTCCTCGCCGGTAGAAGAATGAGGACTCTTGGCAGTTACTTCTTCATGAAACCGGAGGACTTGCGTGACATCAAGCTGAGGCGCTTCCTGAGATTCATATACTTATCTGGGTGGTTTTAATTCTCTTTACAGGTTCCCGGAGTAGAATTAGAAGATGGGCACAATGGACCCTTTTGCTGGTCTAAGTGACCAGTGACTTTTGCTTCACTGGTTCTGCTGCCCGCATCGGTTTCGGTGGCAACCTCAACCGAGATCATGCTTCCTAAGTAAACAAAGCAATCCACTTTCTTGACATACTGTCCAGTAATGTAAAATTGAGCATTAGAGTTCGTTAGTGGTCGCCGTGGCTCAGTGGTTAGTGCGTTGGACTACTGAGTGAACTACATGGGTTCAAGACCCAGCCATATCCACCGAACATTTTTCGCGGGACCACCTTTCGTCGAGGAATGACAAGCCTCCGATGGTATAATTTGTCATGAAAAAGCACTTCCTGAACTTAGTAGGGATGCCGTCAATACCCACCGCTTGAGGGCTCTTATCGTTGTTCCAATCTTTATGTTGGTACACAGTTTGGTACTTATTTGAATATGAGAACACGTTTTTGTCTGAATACGGATCTTTAGAGATCTGCGGAAGCTTTCATTTGAGAGCAATATAATGCTATGGACTTACGGATGGGTCACTGTTGGACCGTGTTTCCTGTTTTGTATTGCTGTGGACTCGTCATTTGTCCCCTCCGTTTGCAAAGGAATTTCCAAATGAGCCACTAGGAGGCGTAACGCATGACTTATAACAGACCTGAAGGATGTTTGGCAGCAGAGGTTCTCTATCCGGAGATGCTACTTTTACAAGAGGTAACGGTGAGGTTAGGTCAAACAGAGCTAGGAAGCGGAGGTTCCAAAACACTAGGTACAAAGGTGGTTCCATCGCAATCGTTGGGAAACCGAAAACATAAAACTCAGGCGTAATGTTAGTCGTACCAGCTATATCGTTTAGTCTCTCTTCAATAAGAACTGGAGCTTCAACTTAAGTTGAATTCGCCTCAATGTGGACAGAGATTCCCAATTCCTGTGAACGGCGTGGAATCGACTGATTTGACTCATTTTGAACTGAAGCCCTTACGGCTGCGATATTTTCGGTACTTCCTTGTCTCACTGGCACAGGAAAATTAATAGTGAATATGTTGACTTTAATTTATCCACTATAGCACGCACAGCCTGGCGATTATTACGACCGAAAATTTGGATAAGCGCTCTTAAAGTTGCGACCACCGACTTAAAATTTAATTTTAATATTTTCCAAACGTTGCTCGTTCATGAACCTTCACCATGATAAAAATGTAAACCTTGTCTGACATTTTGACATTGACAGATTACAGAAAAAGTTTAAGCATCCGTTTGTATTAAAATACAAAATTGTTATGTCCCTATTTAAAAACCCTTTATATATTCATACATATCAGGCTCTTAACTGTTTTATTGCAGCTAAAAGACCAATCGCCTTAAATGAAAGACATGTCCAAGTCGAATGAACATTGTCACTCAGATCGAATTGTGTTGCGTTGAAAAGGAAAACATTATCAAGCAACGTATCTCCACAGACGACATCTGTGTACCAAATGACACACCAATAACAGCTGATTCAATCTTGAATACGAATCGATTGCATGTGTCACTTTGACTATAACTAATGTTTCTGCATGAAGTACAATCCACGTCTGGAGGACACTCACCCTTTCAAACAATCGCTACAGTTGCAACAATTCAAACACACGGCACAAGCACAATCCAATCGCAAATCACTCCCATTGCACGGGTTCTCCTGAATATTAAAATTAATAACCCCGGCCAGCAATCGCATAGGTGATACATATTTCACCGCTCGCTATCTAACCGCAGGATCGGCAGAGATATTTGTGAAATAAATGATAATCGCGATATGTGTTTTCAAAACAAAATAAAATCCCCCCACCGAAGCGTGTCGCGCAGGAGGGAGCGCTCCAGAAACTGGCCTTCAGGTTTCTGGCACTCGGATCGGACAGACGACAATCGACGCATATGCCCGTTGGCAATCGGTTGGCAGTCAATATTTATCGCCCATTTGTCCAGTTGCTGGTCGCGGAGTTTTTCGATTGCAATAGCCAACTGCTTTCGCTGCATACCGCCGGCCATTAAGAGCACAATTCGCTTAGGCATTTTGCAATAGAACTTTAATTGCGTCAATTATATGCAGAAACAAAGTAAAAAGGGAGGACTCTCTCCGTGGTCCGCTCTTCTTCGGCCAGTAGATGTAAATTGCTCCAATTAATTTTGGAATTTCTCCCCCCGGAGAATGTAGCGGGATGCGTGCAACGGTCCGGTCACGAGAATGGGGAATATTCCAGAGGAGCAGCAGCGGTTCTCTGGAGTCAGGGAAAGATTGTTGCCCACCACAACTATGTGTGGAAATGTACATACATATGTATCTGTATGTAGTACGCGATGCAACTATGCAAATTTGCAATTCCAAGAAATTTTCCATTTTCCTCTCGCGCTGTTGGAAAAATTCGAAGACTCTCGGCCGTGTGGCCGCAGGCACAGAGCAGGAAGATTCGGTGTGGGTTGCAGCATTCGGCGAGGAGTTCTAGATGTGCATCACAAGTATCTTAGATACTTCTTCATTGGTTGCATTCTTCTTCACTTCGGAATGCTGCAAATTATTTATACGAAGATTCTGAGAGAGGGGAAGAGATGTAGCTCGGATAAGTGTGTGATGGTGGAGTTGTCTATTTCTTTCCCAAAGCTAGTAGACAACATTGTTGCACAACGATAGATGGATGGTGGGGGCATGGAATGAAAAGAAATGGGGGCCAGTTTTCGAGACCCCGGAATGTGGTTGCATGCATCGACATAAATTATTCTCGTCTCGAAAGGGGGTGGTGAAGAGGAAACAACACTTTGGAGTAGCTTGGGCTGTTTCGGAGCAACTTCTGGCATTCATCCCACTTTGGGTAGTATAGGCCACTGCCACTCTGCTGCAAGTGTGGTTATGAAAATGATATTGGCGAAATTCCGATGCATTCAATGTATGCACGCCAGGAGCTGCCGCCGGGAGTTTAGCTGGAAGCTGATTATCTGCTGGTCATGAATCAAAGAGGGATTAAATGATTACATTGTTGTTACGTGAATGCGGTAGTTGTGAAGTTTTAATTTTCAGGGAATTTAATTTCGTCGGGTATCACATGAACAGGAAATAATTTTATTCCGGGACGGGCAATCTTGTATGTGGTTTGAGGAGAATGGTTAGAATGGAGTGGTTACATGCCATGGCCGGTATTTTAAACTTTAAAGAGGTCAACTTACTTGGAGGAAGGGAACATGAAAGAAGAAGATAGAAACACCTCAAGTATGATACCAGCGCTCTGAGAACTATGGACCGGAGCTTAAGGTCATTCTTTAAAAGAATCTTTCAAAAATCTGCGCAATTACTCTGATGACGACCTTAACTGTTTGAAATGACAAGAGTAGGTTAAACCATGAACAAGGGCAGAATAAAATACATAAAGGGTTTTTCAATAGGGACGCTACAAAAGTAGAGCGACAGGGACAGCAAACGACGCCATATTTTTCTTGCGGTTTTTTGACATTTCTCTTCAGTAAGGTTTGCCATTTCATGATGAAAAGATATACGAGCCAACAACGAGTCGAAATTATTCACATTTAATACCGAAATTCGGAGTCAGTGGCCTCAACGTTAAGAGCGCTACGTCCAATTTATGGTCGTCATAATCGTCCTAGCAGATCAACAATTGAGCGTCTAGTGGAAAAATTTGAATCCACAGGCACAGTACAAAATGTTCCCGTGCCAGTGAGACAAAGAAGTGCCCGTAGTGTCGAGAATATTGCTGAGGCTGAGGCTTCAGTTGCAGAAAGCCCAAATGTGTCTCTCACACGTCGTTCTCAAGCGTTGGGCATCTCTGTGACGTCGTTGTGGCGAATTTTGTGAAAAGATCTTGGCCTACATCCTTACAAGATTAAATTGACGCAAGAACTGAAGCCGCTTGACCACCAGAAGCGTCGCATGTTCGTGAATTGGGCTGAGCAACAACTTGAAAATGATTCGGATTTTCATCGAAAAATCATCTTCAGCGATGAGGCTCATTTCTGGCTGGATGGCTTCGTCAATAAACAAAATATGCGGTATTGGTCAGGCAGCAATCCACACGTACTCCATGAGTCATCATTGCATCCCGAAAAAAATACGGTTTGGTGTGGTTTATGGGCCGGCGGCGTCATTGGGCCGTACTTCTTCCGTGATGATCAAGACCGGCACGTTACTGTGAATGGGGATCGCTACCGTTCAATGATAACCGAAGCCACACAGCGAATGTCACAATAAATTTATTGGAAGCCAAGTTTGGAGAACGTGTTATCTCACGAAATGGTCCAGTCGCTTGGCCGCCTCGGTCGTGCGATTTGACGCCGTTAGACTATTTCCTGTGGGGCTACGTCAAGTCTATGGTCTATGCCAACAAGCCAGCGACGATTGATGAACTTCGTACGAATATCGAACGTGAAATTGCAGCAGTATCGGCCGATTTATGCTTGAAAACCGTCGAAAATTGGGTTCAGCGTCTGGACTTCTGCAAGCGTGCCCGTGGTGGCCATGCAAAAGAAATCGAGTTCCATACATAATGGCATCGAACGTACTTTCACAGGAATAAAGAATTTCATTGATATCCAAAACCGTTTTTGTTTTATTTAAAAAAACTTTTGTAGCGCTCTTATTGAAAAACCCTGTACATGCTGCCAAGAACAAAAGATCCCCCAATTTCGGCAACTAGAAGGTTATGATGAGGACCAAAATTTGTGCTGACTACGCAGAAAGCCTCGCTGGCTCAGTGGTTAGTGCGTTGAACTGCTGTGTGAATGGCGTGGGTTCAAGCACTGAGCTATAGTCTCCGAACATATTTCGCGGCACCATCTCTTGTCGGGGAATGACATGCCTCCGGGCTGGTTCGAGGTGGTTCTTGTCGGTGTTATTAGATTTTCTTGAGCTGGGAGACTACGTATACCCTAAGCACAAATGTCTTCTCCTCTCTTTTTCTTGCCCAATACTTGTCCCTCGCTGTAGAGTTTCTGGGTGTGAATTTTCTGTCACATTTTCCCGACGAGCTCCTGATGAGAGGTGGCAGACAGTGGTCTCGGTTACCTCTTTGATGATGTCACGATACTGGTTCCATGTACTTAGTTGCTCTCTGTAGGCTCTGGTTACCCCAGTCGTGTTAATGCTTTCCGCGTTAAATTTATATCTCAGGGCTGCGAACCAGTTTCTTTTCGTTCGATAGTCGAGTTTTAAATTTGGCTTCAGCAAGACAGTGGATGGTCAGAGTCCGTGTTTACCGCCCCGAATTTTTGTCGTTGATTGGTTACCGATTCGACCATCTGAAAAGCGCCAGGTTGCTGTGTGGATTCCTAGCTGCAAAATCTGCTAGTCAGCAGCAGTTGTCTGTTGGTGTGGCATAAAGGCTGTGCTTTCCCACTAACCTGCCACAGATTTTTTACCAATATTAGCATTACAGTTTTCGAATGCGATTTTTACATCGTGAAAACTTCTTCTTGATAGAGTCTTAAACTTCATAGGTAGAGACGTGTCCATAAATCACAGCCAGATGGTCGCTTTCCCTCGACGACGAGTGCAGTATTTTGCGGCAGCTGTTGCAAATGTTACACTTTGTGGACGCCTGTTCGTATTCGTCGTATCTCCTGGAGCGCGATAATAGGTGGTGTGAGTAAAACCTGAGGGAACACACCTTCCTCAAGGAAGTTTTTCTGAAACTTGACGAAACTCATTTTCATTCAAATCAAATTGAGTGTTTTATCCAAAATGTTGAGGGAACACTCTGCCTCAATATATGTGACGATATCTGTTACGTATGTACTACGCAGATCTAAGTTTTTGAATGTGTATACAGTGTATACACGTTTCAGGTGCATGCTCTCAATTCATAGTCCGTGGACCTTCCGTCAGAACTCCCAACCTGAACAACCGAAGATAAATATCTCGCCGAAACATTCATTTGCTGCCTTTCTGCGAAGGTTCTGTATTCTGTATTAGGGGCCCTAAACGCGCACTACGATCTATGAGGTCTATTATGGTGGCCCATATGGTTTAACCAGGGGTTATATTGAGGCTTTTGATAAACCTCAGTATAGCCTTAGGTTCTATTTTCCGAATTTCCTCTGCGTTGACCGAGTCCCGCGTCAGGTAAAATAATCTTATCCTTGCGGCTCCTGGACATACGCACAGAATATGTTCAAATCAAATATCGGTATCTGATACTTTTATTTTATGCAGATGGTGTCTGAGTGGACAATGTCCCGTCAGCTAGCCTGTTAAGGTTCTTAACTCATCTATGGTGAGTTTGTATAACTCTTCCGCTTGTCTAAGGCTCCGGAGGGAGGTTGGTCCAGTAGCCAGCGTGTTTGTTGTTCTCCCATTGTGTTATCTTGGAGTAGGCGTTGTTGGGTGGCACCCCATAACAGTGTTCGGGACCAACGAGTCGGCGCTAAGCGCCTCTTCTCGCCAGGCAGTCAGCCCGTTCATTACCCTCGAAGTTTTTAACGCCTGTGATCCAGACTACGGTTACCTTATTTACCGATGCAAGGTTCTGCGAAGATAGAAGAAGCTACAGTGGATGGCCAGATCGATAATTGCCCAACAAGTGACTACCGTTCTTCCTAGCATTTACCTACAATCACATTAAATTTTAAAATAAAAAATAAATAATTAATAAATACATGTGCCGTGTCGGCACTCGGCAGTAGTCAACTAAAAAGGAAACCGGCAACAGCATCAGTAATTAATTTTATTTCTTCTTATGCTACACTGTTCGGCCCCGACTTCCCTTCTGAGAAGTCATCATTCATAAATATTAAATGACTTAACCGCGGTGCACATGAAGGCGCAGAGCACTTTAAGCCCAACCGAACGCTGGCCAATAAAATGCAAAAATGAATGTTCCCCTAATTGCATCTATTCTCCGCTGTGTGTGTCTGATCCTGTGCACATTAATTAAACGATTTTCCGAATGCCAAGCAGCATGAATTAATTGAAAACGAAAAAGAAGGCAAATTCCCCAAAGTAATTGTTATTCGCGGAACGATCTGCGATCTGCGATCGTGGCTCTCTAGATAGAGGTACTATTTCCTTTTGAACGCTCGATGATCCATCTGGGACAAGCGCAGCCCAGATACACGGAAATACTTATTTCAATTACCATTCCATTATATGGGGACTATTGCGTCCCGACTTTGGTGTGCGCTGCCGGCATGAGCACTTAGTGGCGCACGTCCTTTTGAGTGTGTTGATCGCTGTCTTCGAGGCGATTTTGCCGGCTTTGCGATAAAATTGTGTTGCCCCAGTTTTGAATAAAAAAAAAGATACGAGTTCTGTCTTCCGTTTTGCATTCTTTTTTTTTATATCTCTTTGCTGTGGTTGTTTTCGCCTTTCTAAGTTTCTAAATGTGATAGGCAGTGTCGGTAAGTATGTATGTATAGAGCTCTTGGTGTAGACCCAGAAGAAACACAAAACGAAAATTGTTGAAAGGAATTTTATTTTTTTCTAAATTTGATTGGGTTTTTGTTGTCAGGGTAGACAGGAGGTTTCCGGTTTATGATGCAATGTTTTATTGATTGGATCGAAAGATAATGTCATGAGATACATTTATTTTTGTAAACTTTTGAAATGAATAAGTTTTTTTCTTTTGGCCGGGCACGTGTTCGAGAGTGTGACTCAGTGGGGAGTTTTCGACATCCAGGTGTTTTTGGGGACGTGAAGATAGTGTATCTATCTATGTATGTAAATAAAGGCGAAATATATGTAGCTTGTCCAGGTTGAAGATTTATTTGAGGTGTCATGAAAAAATGTTTCTAAGAAAGGATGAGTCTTCTTCGTTCTTAATACCACAACCAGATTTAAGAATTCATTTGAAGTTTTCTTTTCTATTTACTTCCAAGTATTTGTTCAACAAATTCGAGGATATGTTATCGGTAAGGTTAGGTTCTCATGTCGCTTATCTCTCATGTAGATGGCAGAACGTTTTAACATTCACCTATGTTGTGTACCCGGACATAGAGACATTCCTGGGAATTGTAAAACCGATGAACTCGTTAAACGTGGTACTACTCTAGAGATCCTACCAGAACGGAGGAATCTTGGTATTCCACTCGCTACATGTAAATTACTCTTAGAGAATGACGCGATCAGCAAGACAAACCAAAGATGGAGGAATGGTACCACAGGCCGTAACTCCAGAGAGATCTGGTCTATGCTAAACCTCACTCGATCTTGCTTAAAAGGGTGCTCAGCATCACCGTTATTGGTGTTTTTACTGGCCATCGGCCCTCATGCAAGAAGGATGGGCCTCTTCTTAAATGAATTTTGCAGGAGCAGCAGGGACGAGGAGGAGGAGGAAACAATCGTCAATTTCCTCTGTACCAGTCCTGTCCTATCCCAAAAGAAGGAAGCTCTATCTAAGATAATTTGGGCGAACTAACACATACCGATATCACAAGTATCCTCAGCTTTATTAAAGGCTCCAAATGGTTTCAATAGATGGAGTGGCACCTAGGGTATAGATCCCAGTGGTATCACAAAGGGCCTCCTTTGGCCTATGTATGTCTGTGCCTTGCATGGACAGCCACCTTTCCTACCCTTCCTAAAGTGAGGTTATTAACCCTTGGTTCTGTATTAGGATAGACTTCAATAAAAACTTAGAACAGTCATCCGTCTGAAGTATGGATGTACTCCGGTAAAGAAGGGGTGATGTGGCTTACCCCACTCTTCAACAAAATCCTGAAGTGGAGAAAAATACCCCAAGAATGGAGATTGGGTTACCTAGTACCTATTTACATGTAAAGAGAAAGGTGACACCCAATCAAGTCAAAATTATAGAGAAATCAAACTTATGTCTCACACTATGAAGTTCTGGGGAGATTGCAGCTAAAAAAAATTAAAGAGCTGGCACGACCGTTCGAGGTGAACCAAGGCCTAGCTTCTCACAACCATTCATGTTGTGCGCGTTGTATTGTATTTATTGCCGACTCTAAACGGCGAATTGAGAAGCTTTTTCATGACAGCTTTTTCCCGGGGGTTTGTCATTACCCGACGAGAGGTGGTGCCGCGAAAAATGTTCGGTGGACATGGCTGGCGGTTGAACCCACGCGGCTCGCTCAACAGTCCAACGCACTAATCCTTACCATTGAGCCACGGCGACCACAACTTTTATAGTTAGGCTCGAAAATGTTAAACTGAATTTTGTTCATACATATTATACATACATATATGTACATCGTACATACATATGATATCAATTTACGAAAAAGAAGAAACAGAAATAATTTAAATTTAAAAGTAACTAGTTCTGCTTACGTACATGTGTCCATATCCACTATGAGGGTCGCGGGTTTAGGGTGCTTAAGTAGACCCTCCACATCTTCCGATCTTCCGCCATCGACTCTTAATCATCAGGGGCTAACCCCATATGGGTAGAGGTGAGATTTCGGACTAGCTCAAACCATCACATCGTGGGCCTACCCAAGGGACGTCTACCTAATAGCACGTCTTGGAAGCCGAGTTGGGCGCATGCATTTAACATGCCAAAACCATCGAAGTATAGACCTCTCCGTTCGAAGAATCAGCGAGATTGAGTAATACGCGTATTCTAGTGTTCCTAACCCGATCTCATCGAGTCACCCCAGCAATACAACGAAGAAATCTCATTTTCGCGATCTTATCCTTTCATTCATTACACAAACCTCATGAACATAGGTGAGGGTCGGGACAAACACTGAAAACCAATGGCTTAGTTCCGATGCCAAATTCAGCCCTCCTGATAAGGGATTGACCCATCTGTCTCAAAATTGCTCCAGCCTGAGCATTTCTACGGGATAACTTGGTACTGCTCCTTCCATCACACCCGTTTCAATGGGGCTCCACTGACATGCAGAATGTATTGAACTGGCGTTCGGGAAATTATCATTACTTCTGATTTGTTCACGTTTACCTTCATCCCAGCTTTAACGGCTACTAACCTCTCAAGTGCGCTCTGAAGTTCGGTCGGGGTGGTCTCAAGGATGAACAAGTCATCAGTGAAAAGCAGATGACTTATCCTTAATTCTCCCAATTCGAACCGTTCTCTCTCCACGGTTGCGCTGTAACATCCAATCCATATACACAATGAAAAGGAGAGGTGACAAAACGCATCTTTGGCGGAGTCTAACGCGCGCAGTGAAAGCTGTCGATTTAACGTTGTTTACCCGAGCACAGCTTTAAAAATTTGTGTAAAAAGATTGAATGGCTTTCAGAAGAGCGCCGTCAATCCCATACTCCTGCAGTACGCTCCAGAATTTACCTCGCGGGACCCGATCATATGCTTTCTCCAATTTTACAAAACAACTGTAGATAGGTTTGGCATACTTCCAGGGCTTTTCAAGTACCATTCAAAGAGTAAATAGCTGATCGATTGTGGTTCTACCTGGACGAAAGCCGCATATCGCCCAACCTAGAATCGACCACAGCTCTGGAACGCGCTTCCAACACCTTAGCAAATACTTTTCCGGGGAAACTTCATAACTGTGTTCATAATTTAAATAGAAATATTTTTGCAAATTCGAAATAGTAAAATTTATTTCTATTCAAATTTCTTAGATTCTACATGAAACGGCCGAAAACTTAAAGAATTTTAGTTCAAAATTCGTGCAACGCAACAAACATTGGGAAACAACGGGAAAGTTAACTTGGCGAATTGTTCGTTTGTTCCTCCCTACATTTCGGCTTCATTTCGCTTTATTAAAGTAAAATAAAGCCTAATTCTGGAAACAGTTGCTACGGCTTTATTTCACAAACAATGTTCGGCTTTATTTCACATAATGAAAGCGAAATAAAGCCGAGTTTTTAAATTCAGACTTGTTGTGAATTTCGGCCTTGTTTCTTACTTACTTACTTAAGACCGGGATGGTCCTGGGCCTCAACCAACAAGCGTCGCCAGCGATCTCGATCTTTTGCCAGCTGTCCCCAGTTTCGCACGCTAAGTTGGTTGAAGTCCCCTTCTACTTGCGTGCGCCACCTGAGTCGCGGTCTTCCTCTACCTTGTTTCGCTCGGCTTTATTTCACGGCACCGAAATAATCCACAGACACTTTGATCATTGAAGGGCTGAGCTTCCTTAAAGACCATATCCATTAAAGATTTCACTCGGCTAACACCATCCATTTCTGGAATGAATTTCCCAGAAGTTGGATGCTTATTGCCGACCCATCAAAACCGGACAACACCAGACCAATGTCCACAACCGAAGACTTCATTCTTCAATCACGGTACATGGATTGTTTTTGTTGGATATTGTGATTATTTACATTCCATTGGATGTCTGGATGTCTACTGTGTGTCTCCATCTTTTGCGTTTTCGTTGGCTATCTGGTGATATCATATGAATTTCACGGTAATTCAGGTAAAATATTTTTTTTTTTTTACTTTTTGTATTGTTCCAATAAAACATACATAAGGTAACCAAGCATCAATCACACTTCTTTTTTTGTTGCAAGTTGAGATGCGGAGTAAGGTAATTCTATGTCTCGTTGGTCATGACGCGGTTCCACGAGAGAGAAAGATACTCGTACGTGGATAATGTTTTGAATTATGCAATAATTCGATTAAAGTTGCTCGCTAATTAGATATTGGTTGACGTTGTACATACTTGTGTGTATTTGTTAGCCTATTTGAAAGATTTTACTGCTTTGCATTTTAAAAGACTCACGTTCGACAGTTGATGTGATAATTATCACGATCGACTGTGATATCCGTTTGTAAATTATGTGTTAGATGACATAAATGGCTGTTGAAATGGAATATCCTGTTTCACTTAAATTTATGAGAGGGGGGACATTGACTGTGGGAAAACTATCGCTTTCCGATAAATCGATCGGGGGCATAGTTAGTAACGAAACGGCTGAAGGCCTAGCCAGGCGTGGTACAACTTTTGACAGCTCTCTCACTCACAATTCACTTAGATCTGTCAAGGGAAACTATCCTCACACTTGCGAAAAACTGCCAAATTGAAGATAGGTCGGACTAAATAACTGCATCATCCCTAGAAAAATATAGACCATATATGTTTGTACACCCAAACTAAAACTGGAGACATGCTTACCAAAATTCGAAGGGACATTTTTCGGCTTATAGTAATCTGCAACCATTGATGCAAGACTGGGCATCCACTGCAGCACCTTCTGCCGCAGCTACACAAAGTTCAACAAGACAGAAGAATCCCTCAATTACATCTTCTGTAAGTGGCCTGCTCTCGCCAGAAAGACCTTTTACATAATTCACCTCATTAGTGGTGGCTATGGAGTAGTGATTAGCACCATCGCTTGTCACTCTGAAAGACCGGGTTTAACTCCCGATGTTAGAAAAACATTTATTTCTAAAATTAATAAAATCGATCAACTGTGGAAGCTGTTGTCGACTCTGGTGCGAAGGCAGCACTGGAAGTAGGGTGTCTGGTTTGAAGAGTTAATTGAGCTGTCAATGATTATGACATTTAAAAAAAAACTTGTGAAATATAGCAAAGACAAACACCACAAATGTCACCAGCTAGTCTTGACACCACCCTCTGACACCAATGAAACGTAAGGATTATAAAAAAAAAAGTGAAGGGGCCTGCAATGTATTACCGATTTCGAACAGCACGAATTAAGAAGCTTTCTCCTGGCAAATTATGCTCTCGGAGATTTGTCTGGGGCTCGAAATCACGCAGCTCGCACTAAGCCACGGCGACGAGCTCTGATATGTTATCTTTACTTCAATCGACATACTGGATAAAGGATTACCACACAACAAGCCCACTCACATTTTTTTTTAACAAATCAGGTTCCCAAAAGTCGCGGTATAAAAACGATGTTACGGTGCACCGTGGAGCAAGGATTCAGCATTCGAACGGAACAGCCGTAGCTTGGTGTTTAAGCTGATAACATTGCTTCGCCATATTTTGGACAACATTCCAAACGCAGACATGGCTTTGCCGATTCGGATGGCAATATGTTATTCGGTTCCACCGTCGGTCGAGACAATACTCCCAAGATACTGAAAACTCTCTACTTTCTCTACTTGTCCAGAGATGCTTATTTGAGATGATGAGTTCGTTCCAGGGCTGATCATTTTAGTTTTGGCTGTGTTAATTTTCAACACCACAACCTTTACCTCTCTCTCAATATCCACATGTCATTTGGGGGAGTTCAGCGACTCGAGATGTTTAAGTTGAGGTATAAGACTCCACTGTTCCTCCATTTTTCATCAACAGGGCGGCGCGAAACTCATCGCTAATCGACAGTAAAAACATTATTGGCGAAAGAATGCAGCCTTGTCGCACCCCACCTTGAATTTCGAATTCCTCTGATAGCTAGCCTTCTTCTGGGAACATTGATTTGTAGCAGTTTGCAGCAATTTTTCATATGGTGGTGAGCTCGTACCTATTCCATATCGGAGGTTGTTGCTTATCAGTGCATGGTAGCACTTATTATTGGGCGATTGGCGTTGCAGAAATCTACAAATTGTTCGCCACTTTTACTAGTCCGCGCTTGCCGATAACAAGTAGGAGCCCTTCGTAGTAATTTATGTAACTTCCCAATTACTATTTGACGTTGTGTTGAAGGCTGCCCCCAACTAGTTATATGTTAAACTTCTCTTTCCCGTTATTAGACAAGATCTGTAATTAAGTACCCGACCAATCGCTTCTCAAGTCAACTAGAGGAAGAGCAGATGTGTAACATTGTGAAATGCCTACAACGTGACAAGTCTTCCAAGCTCCCCTCTCGAATTATTGATTTAAATTATTTTACCCTACAATATATCTGGAACCCCAATTGCCAAAGCATGTCTGCCTGCCATTACAGCATTAAGTAGGGTTTATTTAATTAAGGGACCAAGTTCATGATAAGCCCTCGTGTGTCTTCGTATTTTAAACATTGATTGGTATAAAATAACAATATTCCCGAGAAACAGCTGCCTCCTGTCGTGCTAAAACTTTCTGACATGTCTCCATCGCATAAAGTGTCATTTATCAAGATTACTCTCGAAGGCCGTGTCCAAATGGACTAAGTAAACTTTTATTACCCACAACGTGTGAGCCCTTTAGCCTTTCGCAAAACAAAAAACACAATCATCCCTTTATTTTAATTATGCTAATAATGTTAGCTTTAAAAATAATAATTTATTACAGCCGTCATAAAAAAAATACCTGTCCAATTATACGGAAACAACGTGTGCATATAATTTGATTGCATACGTTACTTAATTTAATTATACGCTCGTACGTATAGAAATACGAAATATTCGTAGCTTTTGCTGGACTGCTTGGCCATTTAATACGATTCCCCAAACACACTCTGCAACAACTACAATGAATTAGTTCGAAACCGGACGCCGGCACCTGTTGGGCGTCTCAATGGAATTATATCGCCTGAAATGGAGAAGAGCCCCCCCCTGCCAGCAGTATCATCCCGTGCGGATGCAATTTGAATAATTAACCTAAAATAACCGCATATTATTTTTAATTAGTGCTCTCGCTCTGCATAAAGCAGAATGCTTTCGGTCGCCTCTGCAATGTGTCATTGGTTGGGCATGTTCACATGCAACACAGATCCTTTGGCGTGATACACTGAAGTGGAGCAGCAGCTCGAAGTTCATCAGACTGCATGACGGCGATATGAAAAAATTAAATAAATGGATTCACTTTTGTGCTTGTCATAGGGGCAGAGGAAATTGCAAAATTACCATATTGGCAGGATATTAATTTTTAGGACTAGACTCGTTGCTCTAGGCTAGGGAAGAGACTTTTTTTTTGTCTAAATCTACTACAGATGCATGAACAGTGCTCATGGGCAGTCTGGACCGCGACTGATCGGGAAACTACGGACTGCTCAAAACATGGTTTGGACCAGTTCGTAGCCAAGTGCTTGCTTTACCTCCTCGAGGTGGCCTCTGGTTACTACATGTATGTAAAGTCCTTATACATGTAAGCTAAAACAGCAAGAGCGAACGGTTTGCAGTTCTAGAATAGGTAACGTGGACTAGCATTCCGCGTAACCGACATAAGCAAGCTATCGAAAATGACACTACGCCTAGGATAAGGACTGATCACATGTTGATGACGTTTAACTTTTGTACCCGGACTAAGATTGGTTTCTGTAATGTGACGACCCTCCTCGACTCAGGGAGTGAAGGACCTCAAAACGCCAGATTGCTTCAACTTAAACAAGAATTCATGCGATATCGTTTGGATATATTGGGGCTAAGTGAAGTAAGGTGGTTAGATGCGGGAGATTACGAATCTCCAACGCGTAACACTGTACTACTCTACACCGGAAAACTTTCTGGAAACTCAGGGGTATCTGGAATGGGAGTGCTTCTTTCGCCAACAGGACCGGATTTTAACGTCCAGATTCCGTACTGGAGTACGACGCGTCACCATCATACAGTGTTACGACCCAATAGAGCTCTCGTTTGAGACCTACGACCGGCTTGGCGCAGTCTTCAACACAACGCCAAATGGACACATCGTCATGGTGATGGGGGATTTTATTGCCAAGGACAACGAATGGCTCAAACATGTTATCAGCAAGTACGGACTAGGCAACCGCAATGACAACGGCGAACGATTTGTAGATTTCTGCAACCCCAACCACCTTGTTGTAGAGGGCATCATGTTTGAGCACAAGACCTGCCACAAATTCAGTTGGGTGTCAACTGACAGGCAAGCAACCACCAACCTAATTTTGCCATCAGCCGCTGTTTTAGAAGTTGTCTCCTGGACGATTCCACGCCAACACACTAGTGGCCCGGTATAACATCAATATACTAAAGGATCCCTCGGTGCACCAACAATTCAAGGACCACCTTTCGCAAGGATTGAGAACAACCAGCAGCTCAATGCCCGCCACCTTCCAAAACCATTGGCGTGCTGTAAAAAATGTTTTCATATCTGGCGCTGAAAGTATTGGCGTTCGATCGCAGGGAAGAAACAGCGCGTGGTTTTCGGAAGACACCTGGAGAAGGATAGACGAGTGAAAACAGCTGAAAGCTCGCATTGCAGCTCCTCCACCAGCAGAGAGAAGCGAGTTAGAGTACCTATATCGCAAAAATGTAAGAGAAATCTACCGACAAGCGGAATCGCATCAATGCGCTAGCAATTTAAGCAGCAAGTAAGTGCGATAGCAGAACCGTCTGCAGAATTACTAGAGAGTTTATCACTAGAGAGGTCAAAACTACAGCCAACACCCAGTGAAAGCCCTAGACGGTTAATTTCGGATGAGGACCAACTCGAGCGATGGTTTTGCCATTAATTTGCACCCAATTCAGGTTGAGCCGCCCGAAGCAATAACTACCCGAATACACATCACAACTCCCAGTAAGGATGAGATCACTACCGCGATCAAAGCATTGAAAAACAACAAGGCGGTAGGATTTGACGGTATACCAACGGAACTTTTAGCGGCAACCGCCAACAATTTCTGCTGAACTTCTGCACTCACTTATATAAAAGCCGTAGGAAGCCAAAAGCTTTCCTGATGAGTAGAAGAAAGCAATGTTCTCCAAGGTAGTAGGTAGGTAGAGTGGCGCTTCCTGAGAACCCAATTAGCCCTAGGGTACGCCATTTTGTTACCACGAAACTCGTTCAAACCTATTTGTCTGTAGGTGTTGATTGGTTGTGTTCGGATGATGTGGTTAAATCCTGCCAGTGGAGTTCAGATGCAGGATCAGTTCTCCAATCGTTTTTTCAGTTATTTAGCCGAGGTCCACGAAGTAGGGTTTGCCTAAAGCACGCTGTCTGGCCACCTTCAGAGGAAATGAAGTAGAGATTCTGTCTCATTAATGTCTGCAGAAGTTGTTGATTGACCGCATGGTCTCCAACTGGCCAGTGGCCCGTGCTAATTCTGCTAATATCTTGTCTTGATTTACCAAGTTGCTCTGTTGACACTTATCTTTTTCTTTTTTGTTTTCTCATTTCAGTTGATGCTACTCGCGGTAACGTTGTTATACCAGGAAACTTCCTTCAGATACAAAGGCCACCAGTAACGAGACTGCTAATATCCCAGCCACATGTGCCACATTATCTGCCATGTTCAGCGTCAATAAACTATGATCCATGTAAGTATACTTAAGCACATCATAGATACGGGTAAAATGTATCTCCTATGTAGGGCGAACTTTTTTCGAAACGGGAAAATAACAATTTTTGGTGAAAAAAAAAACCCAAATTCAGCTCTTAACGTGAGATATTTGTTGTTCGGGTTTTTTTGTTGCCAAAAAATCGAACACAAGGCTCTCGCCGAGAAAAAAACAATTTTACGAAATGTGATACCTTGATGGAGACGGAGAGTATGCAGGTGGTTGCTGCTGTTATGTTGTTGTGAATGAGTATTGGATGAGACGAGTATTGAATTCAGCCAATTTTCTGATGTAATTAGTCGGGTAGATGTGCTTTAAGATTAATGTTCATTTGCTACATGCAAAATAAGGAAAATATACGTATCTTCTTGTGAATCTGTCAAATGTTGTATTTTACAAGCCAAAAGCAATTTAACGTATTCAACCAATCAGAGGTATCCCAATGTCCCTCTTCGGTAGAAAAGGCAGGACATTAGTACCGCTGTCTCTAGCCCCTATAGAAAAGTGTCCAAGTATTATCCTCCGGAAGATGCATCTTATTTAACGTAGGCATCGCTGCAACTTATTTGATTGTTCCTCGTTTTATGAGGAAAAGAATTTGTATTTCAGTAGATCCTTTTGACATGTAGGCTGGTTAACACTTCTTCACTGTTCTGGTGGACTATTCCTTGATCTAGTCTTATCTAGCTAATGATTTAAGAAACCAAGAAATTCTGAGCTCAAATTGTGCACTCACCTTCACATTTTCTTCAATTATTTTATTCAACTTGTGTCAATTCATTAAGTTTCTACCTTTAGACTGTTCTTCTCTATAACTCGAACCTCTTTAAAGTGATCAACCCACAGTTTGATCTTCTGACATTTTTGTCCAGCTGGACTCAGTTCACTGCTCGATAGGCAGACATGCACTCAGACTGGGGGTCCCCTTCAATGATTTCTGTAGAATCCGCAGAGACGAGGAGGGGGAAGAAACTACAACCCACCTACTGTGTACATGTCCTGCTCTTGCGACACTAAGAAGGTAAACCCTCGGGGATTACTTATACGATGATCTTAACGATCTAGCCGAACTCGACATCCAGAAGATAAGAAATTTCATCTCTGGGAAGAAATGGTTCAACTCTTAGGGGTAATACCAGTACGGTTGCCCATCTCGATGTACTTTGTGTTACATACTCTGGTTCCCTGGGCTGTTAAGCCGGTTCTTCATGGTATCACAATGGGCCGACCTGGTCTAAGTGTGTCCCTGTCTGAGCGGGGGCAGCCACCTAACCTAACCTAGACTCAGTTCTAAGAGCCGAGCCGAAAAATTAAATCCGAAAAAAATTGTCAAAGTGTTAACCTTCGTTAGAAAGATGTTGCCAAATGTCTAGGTTTCCTCCTTAGGGTGACCCAGTCTTTGGCCTGAGTGGATGAGCGGGTTTCATTGCATGACATACATACATACATACATACATACATGTATGTACTTCACAATGAAATTGGACCTTCTTTTGGTTCCTGACCAGTTCCCGTGTCGAACTGTTTGCAATGCGGTTCGCCCAGAAAGTCCTTACGATAGCTAATAGTTTACGAATGACAGAAGGCAGTGGTGACTTTCCAAGTACTACACCCGTAAAGAAGTACTGACTCAACGTTGAAAGGAAACAGTCTCCGTTTAGTTGTGGTGCTGGAAATATTTATTTTCTAGACTTGGGATAGCTTCTCGAAGACTTTATCCCTACTTTGTCTGGTTTAGTTTCTTAGTCGCGACCCATATCGTGTAAATCTATAATCCTGTGTGAAAGTGAGATGTCTAGATGCTGCAGGTAAGATGTCACTGTCCATTGTATACTTCGGCTTTCCTCCGTCAAAGTTGCATGGATAATATCTCTTATAAACACCAGAAATGGTTGAGCAGATAATGCATATATAATCTTGTAACACTCCACCTTTCACTTCAAAGACCTCTGATATCCTACCATTGTGTAGAGCGCATGTAACATTAATTTTTTTTTTTATTATTTTTCCGAAATGCGCCTTATGCACAGAGCTAAATGAAATCTCGATTTACACTGTCAATCTAAATACTTCCTTACTTAAGGTGGCGCTACTGTCCGGGGTGGACCTGGGACTCAACCAACAAGCGTCTCCACTCAGTTCAATCTTTAGCCAGCTGCCTCTAGTTTCGCACACCAAGTTGATGTAGGTCACCTTCCACTTGCGTGCGCCACCTGAGTCGAGGTCTTCTTCTATTGCGACGTCGGGTATGGATTCGAAAATTTTCAGGGCCGGAGCATTGGTGTCCATCCACTCTCATGATTAAGCTCTTATAAAGGGTCATTTTATTTGTTCAAGAGAAAGCTTTGGTACTCAAATGCCTTTTTAGTCCAAAAAAAAACAGCAATTGGTAAGAGTTATTCCTCGTTTGATCTCAGGTCTGGTGTCGTTATCTGAAGTAATAGCGGAGCCTAGGCAGACAAAGCCCATAACTATGTACCTCAAAGTGTTATACCTGTCTACACTGTCGTTCTGCCCGAGACTTTGGTGTTGTGCGTCTATTCTTGTTGACAGCATGTATTTTGTCTTGCCTTCTACCTGGATCTGTTACGATGCAATACCTTGCAACGCCCGGTTACCTAACTATTTGCATCGTTTACCTCGTAGGATTTTTTTCCAAATTTATTTAATTTTCAATAAACTTTGCAAAAACTTTGACATTTCACAGATGAGAATGCAGTTCCAGTTGAATTTTTTGTTTACCTCTGGTATCGCAATGGCATCGAACTTAAAACATTCGCCTCTCGTCGCAATGATTTTCAAGTATTCTCCAATGGAACTCTGAGGCTACCAACAAACGAGAAGGCCACCGGAGTTTATCAGTGTTTAGTGAATGCAACTGCATTGGGACATCATGCCCTTTTGTCTGAGAGTTGTTTGGTAGAGTATCCTGGTAAGATCCAATGATTATTGTAATCATATTAATTTTTCAAATATACTTTTTGTCATTTTCTTTCAGTATTGAAACGTATTTCATCTCAGTCAAATATACGTATAACTGCCACCCGAGGAATGCCAATAACATTAAGCTGTCCAGTGATAAGTGTACCAACTGCCAATGTATCCTGGATGTATAATAATACATCAATTGAAGATAAATTCAAAGAGAGCAGGCGAGTAAAGATCGAAACGAAGATGTTAATTATGCTTATCGGCCGCTTGCCCATAAGAACTCGATGATATGTGTAACTGATTTGCAATTATTTATGCATTTTTGCAGATTCACTACACTGACGAATGGAAGTTTACTTTTGAAAAATGTCACCGATCACGACAAAGGGAAGTACAAGTGAGTACCATCGAGCAAATCTTATTGGATAAACCTATTTAGGAAACATAATGGGCTGCCACATCCAGAATGTTGTCACGCAATGGCCTTTAAGTTTTACATTAACAAAGCGTGTAATTTCTTGCTTCTGTGAGTTGTGAAATCCGCGCCAGCACTAGAGGACTCCACCCCTATGTCACGACAGACAATTCCTGGATACGATATACTTGTACATTTCCAACAATTATCATTATCAAGATTATCCAGCAAGTCTCGTGCGGCCAGAGATTATTTTCTATTCCGTCCCTGTGTGCAATCTCTCTTCCACAATCAGAATTGGACAAGTTGTGGACTCTAATATACGATTAAAAAAAGCTAACGAAAGCAGATTTGTTGCATCTATAAGTTGGTAGTACGTAATTAGAACTCGTTAAATATTTGAAATTGTACACGAGATTAGGATCGCCGCACGAATGGCGGATGGAATGATGGTTGGCTGGCCAGAGATGACCGAAGTCGTCGTGTTTTGATGATTACATTCTCTGGCCCTTAAGAGCGTCATAATGTGTGTTGCATTGCATTCGATGATTAAGTGCGAAAAACACGCTACATATAGCTCGACTATACTTAATTGTTATTTAATTAATGTATTTCGATTTGCGAAGAGAAATCGTCGGCAGCGGCGAATGTCCATGCGCGCTCCAAATGAAAAGTTTATTCCACGAATTATTTAATTGGCTTCAAACTTGTAAATGAGTTCCATTTCAATTGGAATTCGTTCTGTTCTCAGTGATTTCGATACGATGACTGAGTTTGGCTTTTAGGGGCTTTATGGTATAATTTATGTTTATCCGTGGAGTGAGCAAAGGTGGACGATAAATAGAAAACTTTACAAGTCGCCGTCCGAATGGGGGAAGAAAGATGTAATATTAATGATATGTGGGCATACAGAAGCCGATAAAATACATCAGTCTCAAGGAAAATGAATGGCCGCTTGAAGTGAAGTCATGTTTAGTTAGGGTGTGGTTGTTAGCACACTGATATCCAAGAATTATGATGTTACACTTGAGGGATACATGCGAAATCTGATGAGAATGGAAAATGGAAAACTATCTGGTTCTGGGAAACAAGAATAAGTTACTATTCGTGCACGAAACCGTCACTTAACAAAGACGTTCTTTGAGAATTTTCCTTTGAGCAAAATATGTCGAATATTGCGTCATCAGTTTAGATCGTGCATCAGTTTAGATCGTGCATATCGATTATGATCTACCGATTAATAATTTTTATTTTCCATCACAGTTAAGGAAACATTAAGTAATCACAAACGCTAACAATCGACTGCAGAATGATGAGAGGCGGTTCATAGAAGCTTTGTTATACCACCTTGTACTGCGTTAAGGATGTTAGTGCAGCTTTCTGACTTAAAGTGTCCTTGTAGTCAGTTCACAGTGGATATGGCTCTCTGATATCAATGCGCATCGCAGCTTTTATATGATACTGGAGAAGCTGATCCATCTGTGGTTGGAGCAGTTGATGGGCCTCCTTTCTTGTGGATCAGGAAAATGATGTTGAGATTCTCGTCTGATCTGATCAAATCTTAGAGATTAGTTGGTGTACGCGTTCTACCAAGTCATTTCCATCTGCTTTGAAAAGCGGCGTTTCTGATGGCCTGCTGGCAGCTTTACCTCTGAACTTCGGCAATTGATGCCAGCGCCGTAGGAGCTGTTAAGACATATCGGCCTAGCGAGAATGGGTTCAACACTAGCCCGGGAGCTAGCGGACTGTATGGCTCTACCGAAATCTAAGTGCGAAAATTGCACGAAAAAGCTTAATAGAAGCATATAACGGGTGGAAATCTTTAACCACCTGTGAAGTATTAAGAAGCTTGTGGCCAGAATATGACAAATCACTGTCGATGCTGGTGGGAGTGCTTACTGGCCACAACGTGCTAAGATGTCACACAAAGAAATTACGCCGGAATTACGCAGCGACGAGGAGGTCACAGCCCCTTTTCTGTGGCACTGCGCATACCTCTGTTAGATAAGAAATATAACCGTAGGCAAATTCTTCTTCGATTTTATCGATGAACTAGCTAATGGTTCACCGTCAGAACTTTTCAAATTTGCAAGGGCGACCGGATGGTTGGCACCAAGTAATTAAAACCGCAGTAGGAAATATCATGGACCTAAGTGTTTTTTTTTTTTTTTTTTTTTAAAGCAGTGCACTTTCATCCTCCTTTAATGACGTCTCTGTTACGCTGTGACCAGGACGCTGTGGATCAGGATTGTTAGTAGGTGGACTTCTTCGTGATTTTTTATTTTGTCTTTGCAATGGTTTCGATACGTAACGCGGTTTTTCTTCACCGAGAATATTTTCATCCACCCATGTCTTGCGCAATATATAGTACACGCGCTAGGAGCTATGGGTTTCCCATCTCCTAAATTATTTGTTTGAATCATCGGTTTTAATTTGTCTTAATTTTTTTTTTTTAATTTCAGATGCATTGCCCAGAATTCATATGCCGCCAAAACTCATCGTCAATTCTTCTTAACTGTCTACGTTATACCATCTCAATTTACCAGTAACTTATCTGTATCATCTCTCAAGTACAAATTGCTTCCATCACTGCAAGATGAAGTCCATTACATTCCTTCCAACACGGATCTTCAGCTACGTTGTATCGCAACTTCCGACACAATAACTATCGAATGGTGGTTTCGAAAATCACTCGAAGCGCCATCAGAAAAAATCAGCAACAATAGCATGGACTTTAACATTCGGGAGGCAACAATCGAAAAGGACGACGGTTACTATACATGTGCAACGAAGGGGGATTCTCAGGTATTTCAAGTGATTGTTACTGATCCACCGATTGTTGTGCAACCGCTTAAGTCTTATGAGAGTGCATTAGCAGCATTTGTGAATTATTCGTGTGCTGCTGAGGGAAATCCACAACCGGAATTTGCATGGTATGCATAAGCGTACTGAATATCCATTCTAAAGAAATTAATGGTTTGCTTTTCAAGGTACCGCGATGGAAAGCCTTTGACTGAAGATAGTTATACGACAAATATTCAACGAAATGTCCTCACTATTCAGTCGTTTGATCTAGCCAATGAGGGTATCTATCAATGTTTTGCTCGCAACATTGCTGGTGAAACTTATTCGGCAGCCTTATTGCGTCTGTCTCATCGCGAAGATTTGGATGTCATGCCAAAGCCTCTAAGGAATGTACGGTGTTATGCGATCAATTTTAATACGATAAATGTAACCTTTCACAGTGGAACGTCTCCGGTAAGATGAATGTAGATTTGCTGAGCTTCCAAGACTTTATTCTCTGTGTTTTTTCAGTTATACTTTATCAGTGTCCACTTCGTTCAGAAGAATCCCTATGTGTGGGAGTCTAAACCTCCACTTCAACTAAATCACACGGAATATGTTGTCATCTCTGGGCACATGCCTATTTATAAGCCATTCGTTATTCTAATCAGAGCATTATTGCCCATATCCTCCCACCGGTATAGCAATAAAGGAAACATCGAGGAAACTATGAAGAGTTCGCTTCTGAGTGATGCAGCATTCTGCTGTACTCAAGGCTGTTAGTTCTTTGCCTTGTACTAAAGTGAAACACTTTGATGAATAATCCTTTTTACCTTTTCAGTACCTATTCGCTCATTTCACTTCGCGGCTGATGTTTTTATTATGTGGTCCAATCCAGCCCTTAAAACTAAATATTTTGTTGTTCAATTCTCGATCCCATTCACTCGTCCACATCCGAAGGAATTCTTTAGAGAACCTAATATACAAGGCATCTCATCAGCTGTGACTGTACTGCTGGTGCCTGATGATATAGAAAACAACCTACAGGAGGTTATTCCATTAACCGAATCGCAGGCAAGAGACGTCCTTAGCAAAGTACAAAGTATGCGTAATGACTCAGAGGATTATGATCCAGATGAAGAGGTGTTTAGTTTGGTCGTTCCATCAAATGTTACGGGATTACTGTTAAAAAATTGTTTGCGTGCGAAAGTTCGTGTTTTAGTGGTGACAAATGAGAATGAGCACTTACAACAAGACTTTCGATATGTCCAATGGAAGATAGTATGTAGTCTAATCCCAAAGGTGGCGCTTCTCTAATGGCGTATACTTTCTAGATTGAAAACAATACTGAAGAGGGCGGAGCAGTTCCGTTTAAGGTGTCCAGCATTGAATCTCGCAGCATTTCATTCATTTTTGCCGACAATTTTAATGAAGATTGTGTACGAGTTTGTTATTTTGTCTACGAAATGCCGGATTTAGGAAATAGCCGAAGGGTCTGCCAAGATATGTGAGTATGCTTCGCTTACTTTAAGTATACATTCAGAACATACATTGATGGTTTTCCTCTTTCAGGCCAATGACATCATCAAAACTGTTACTGAGGGAGCTGAAACCAAAGAAACACTACAAGGCACTATTGTCTAGCTGCAACAATCATAACTCCTTTGGAGAAATTGATGTTCAAACTTTGCCTGATCGTAAGTATTGAAAGTGCCAGGCCCAAGATTTCCTTTGCTGATACTAAATCCTGTACTCATTCAATTTTTAGCTCCCGGTACAATATTTAATCAGAAAGTTACCAAACAGGATGGCCTCAAACTTAGCTGGGATCCACCGACGAATCCCAATGGAAAGATCCACCATTACAGCATATTTTGGACGGTGAATAATACAACTCATGCGGCAAATGTCAGCTCCAGCGAGACGTTTTTCAAGGTAAATTAACAATTTGTTCCCCGAGATTTACGTTCTTAGTTTTCCTTTTTTTTTTTCAGTTCCCTAACATAACTGAACGAGAAAAAATCAACGTCACAGTCCGTGTGGTTGGTGAAAATGGAGTAGGCGCCCCAATTTACATTGATTTACGAAACATTCGTCACGAGCACTTGGAGATTGAGAAGAAGTCACTTTGGGATGCCGCTTGGGGCGTCGCTATTGGCGCAGCTTTTTCCGCTCTTTGCATTTTGATCTTCAGTCTAATATTCATCTATCAACGACATAGATTTAAGCTACGATCAGGTCAAACACAACTAACTT
This sequence comes from Matsumyia berberina, assembly GCA_917880715.2. Classification (NCBI taxonomy): domain Eukaryota; kingdom Metazoa; phylum Arthropoda; class Insecta; order Diptera; family Syrphidae; genus Matsumyia; species Matsumyia berberina. The sequence goes on along the minus strand of OU862872.1, from coordinate 16,348,325 downwards.
CTCAATCGGAATCAAATATCGGTGCGGTGAGCACCCCCGGGGCTGGTGGCGGCACTGAAACCACTGGATTGGGTGGTTTTCTCGGTGACAGTGGTGGCGGTTTGAGCGGTGGATTAGCCGAGAGTAGTACACTCAATGAGTATCATGAAATGCAGACTTTGATTCCGAAATCTCAGCACTTTCAAATTCTTAAAGATACACCTGGGCATCCGGTGCCAAAACAATTACCCAATGGCAACGGAAATTGTCCACGTCGAAATGAGAACAGTTTTGAATGTATATCTGCTGAAACAGCGTTTATTGAAGAGCCTATTGCATTGTGTAGCTCAACGCCATTATCAACACGACCACCACAACGAAGTGAAAATGGTAATAACGATGATACCCTCTATTTCATTCCAGTAGCTGCAAAAAATCACAGAAGAGATATTGCAGCTGATTATCCACCAGCTCACTCAAATCGCTTTTCACTGAATAAAATCAGTTCCTCACCGAATTTCTTCAACGGTGGAAGTAGCAGTAGCAGTGGTCCACTTACAGACGACTGTAGCCGCCAACGCCACAGTAATCGCCACAGCCAACGGCAGCCCGTATCATCAGTGCGAAATGGCTGCTCCAACTATGTAAATACAGCAAACAATAGAAATAGTTACAGTAGTTCTAGTAGTAATAATAAGGTACAATTTCCTCAACCAACGCATCCCTCTCATAAGTTAAATCATTCCATTGACAATGGTGTAGCATCGTTGTCGGAGCCCAAACTATTCGCGATTAAAAGTGGGGAAGAGAAAGCTGATTCCAAGGTGAGTAAAGACATTTCAAATGTTAATTTTTACTTGAAGTGAAATATGTAATTTTTTAGATTTAAGATGGGTTCAATAAACTCTCTGATACAGACTTCTGAGACTATATTTAGCGAATATAGTGGAAGGTCCTGTGTTCAAATAGTGTGCCCCTGTATAAGCCCTGTGTTTCCTTCCTTCACAATCGGTGTAGGTAACTGTTAGGTTTCCAAAATATGAGACTGCTGCGTCCTTTCGATGTTAACATCAGTTCTACTCTGGATTTACCATTTCTTCCGGCTTTTCTTCCAGAGTAGAGCAAGGCTGTGTTTTTAGTTGACGAGTGATACTCTCCAGCCCCGTAATGTCTTATATCGTGTGAACTCTCGCGTCAGTTGGTCGCTTGGAAACCTTCATCAAAGTCAAAAGTTGTCAAAAAAAGGATTAGCGCGTAGCCGAAGCGTTTCTTTTGCGTTTCGGATCAGTTGGGAATCACTGGGTCACACTTATTCTGTTTTGCGGCGCAGGCGGCTTACTATTCGTCTTCTTTACTTCGCAATTTCTAAAGAAATTTGACTCGGTTACAGAGTCTCTATTCAGCGAACTAGTATCTATTTACGAGGCCTATCGTTTCTTTATTCTTTAAAATTTAACAAATTATTATTATTATTTTCAGAATCAGAGAATTTCCGAAGACTCATCCGAAGTAATGGACGATACGAAACTTCATTCAATCGACACCCCAAATGTAGATAGAAACGATGAAAATTTAAGAATTTTCACCACAAATCTAGGGATAACAAACAACAACAACAACACTTTATCATGGCATAATAAACAACCACCCACTGATCTAGAGCTGCATCAGCATCAAAATTCATCAACAGCTCCTCTAATTGAAAACAATAGCACAATTGGTTTTGAAGCATCTTCCTCGGCGGCTGCTATAACAACAGTCGCAGATAATCATCCTAGTAGTAGCGGTCACAGTATATCTTCACATCATCCTAACCCTCCTAATCATCATAATCAAGAGGCAGATAGCTCAACTGCTCCACTGCTTAAAACCAATTGGAGTCATCGAAGGCCAAATGTGGACCCGAATGGATAAAGAGACTCAACAAAGTAAGATAAAAAAGGAGGATCCACGAAATTCTCACTCAACGCAACCAGGTTAGTTGCGATCATATGGTTGTTATACATTCCAGCTGTTAAAATGTAATTATTTTTTTTAAATAATGCGGAGCCCGAGATGAAAGAAAAAAGATTTAATGTAAACTGTAAGAAAAAAGTTTGTTTTTTTTTTTTTTTTTTTTGTATACAAACACGAGGATACGAGGGAAAAGAGAAATTAAGAAAATTGAGGCTTCAATGTTTAAATTACGAATACTACTTGTAATAACATATTTATTTCGGAACGCAGGAAACAGGGACGGAATCAAATTCCAACTCCAACACATAGTCTTGTAAGAAAGAATATTTAAAATTGTTTATAAATTATTAAATTAAGAGAAAGTACGTAAGAAAGGTTTTTGTTTCTAATTTTGAGCTTAAATTTAAATTTTTTACTAATTAGGTTTCCTATTTGCATTGAATTGCTCTTATTTTACTCAAAATTTTAAGAAGAACATATTTTATAAGTACATACTTTAGATTCCCATCATCCTCAAGCACATTTTGTTTTTGTTCTATTTTAAATATGTTCCTAGTGAATACGATTAGTTTTATAAGATTCTCCTTTGCTATAATCCAACTTGAAGATAGCCTACTTTATTTTTAATAGCGCTTCAATCAGGGGTGGCTCAAACAACAAGCCTTTGCAGTCGGCTGGATCCTTAGCTAACTGCCTCAAGTTGCGCACTTTAAGTTAATGAATGATTTGTTTGTACTCGTGCACGGCATATAAGGCGAAGTTTTTTCTACTGCGTTATGCCTCCGAGTTAGATTGCAAGATTGGCACATTGGGGTCCATTCGCTCTATGTGTTGTAGCCATTTCAAACGTCCAACGGGCAATTTTTTAACTAGATCGATCTCGTGGTATAGTTCGTCTTTATAAATTTTTCTCCCCTTCTCACCAATAGGTAAGGGACCACAAATCTCCCAAAAAATATTTCTCTTGAGGCGGCCTAGTATGGACTTTAATAGTGTCCATGAACTTCTAAATAAACCAGAATTGCTTGGTTCTTCTTAAGAGAACCCAACTTTTCAATCAACTAACTCTTAGTCTGTTATTTTTTGACATATGTTTTGTTTTTATCCTCGTTAACCGTTTCATTAAAAAAATCTAGCTAGTACAACTAGTTCAAAAACTTGTGGTATCACCATAGATATTATAGTTTACATAAATATCGCACGCCGATGGAAAAGGAATTACACATTTTCAATCGGCTGTTTTTACTTCGAACTAAGAGGGCGTATGCCCTGAGACGACCTCCTTTCTTAGCAGAAGCTTCGAAATTTTCAATCACCGGTCATGCTTTCGTCCGATCCTAGTTACATATATCACTAATTGTCACTATCCAAGCGTTCTGCCAATGACATTAATCTCAATGTAAGAGACGTTTCACCCGCTCATAGAAGATGATAGCTCCCATTCCAACATCCATCACAGATTCCCCTATATAGGCTATGAGAACTTTATTATATTGATACTCCGTTTTAACAACTTACTGTCTCTTCTATTAAATTATTTAAGTTGTTTTACTGCGAAGCTCTTGAATTAAAAATATTTTATATGGGAATCAAAGTATTTTGTGCATTTTTTTTTTTCCTAATCTAAGTTTTAATTTTATATTTATTTATAATGTTGTATTTTTCAAAAATAAACAATTTTCTTTTCAAAAAAAAATGTTTAATACTTTCCAACAATAGTCCGCAACAAAGAAAAAGAATTTCATTACATGCAAAAGCTCCTGATAAAATAGCAACATAGAAAATATATATATACATATACATATATATGTACATACATATGTATATAAAGAAAAAAAAATAGAAATGATTGTACCTGAACCATTTAAAAAATATTCATATAAATAAACTATTTAAAAGTAGTTATTTTTACTAGCAACAACCTTTTTAATACTAATCTACTTACACACAACTAAGAAGCAGTTTATTTTTTATTTAAGTCATTTTGTGAACGCATTTGAAACACAAGTTTGCATTTAAGTGTGTAGTTTGGGAAAACAAGTTATCTTTGGGCGTAATCAACCTCTTACTCATTCGAACTATATTTATATTCCCCCTTTTGAGTTCATTCGAAATTAGATGAAGAAAAATTATAACCAACGAAAGTACCTTAAAAGAAAAAAAAAAAAACAACCCAATGTGTTCAAAAGACATTCATTGCGAAGCAAGAAAACAAAATACAATTTAAAAGCAAGGAATATCAGTGTAAGTGAAAAGTGAAGGAAAGAAAATGAAAAGAGTGTACATAACAAAAAAAAAAAAAAAAGAAAACTAATAACAAAAAGAAAATGCAACAGCATGTACATACAATAAAATAGCAATAGTGAAACGCAAAAGAAACACATTCCATATTATTTATTACATAACAAATACTCAAGACAAGTGAAATTACATAAACATTCGTAAGTGCAATAAAACCAAGTAGCTTTAATCAATAGTACCTATAGTATACTTTTTCTTATTTATATTCCTATCCTTATCACTTTTTTGATTTTTTCCAAGCCTTTGTCTTAAACCTGGCTAACGTTGAGGTTAATTAAAATTTTATTTTTGTGCAGTTTACTTTTAGTTATCCGAATGAATAGTGAGGTTAATTTGTAAAGTTTTGTTGAATTAAATTTACTTATCGGGGCGACAACAAGCGTTTCCAGCTAGCTGTCTCAAGGTTTGTCCGCCAGGTTGATTAAAGTCTTTTTCCATGTGCAGTGCTACCTGTTTCGCAGTCGTCGTCCAATGCGCCGGTGCTTGAGGTTACATTCGAAGATTCCCCAGATGCTCTGTACATGTCCCAACGATCTCATTGACTATAGTTGGATTGTTCTTACTTGTTTCTCGCTCCACTTACTCCACTCGCCGTTTATCCCAGTGGAACCGAAAATCATCTGAAGAGCTTTTCTTTCGAAACAACGGATGGCAACCTCATTTACTCTTGGCAAAGTCTATGCCTCTTCGCCGCAGAGCATGACAGGGAGAGAAGAGAGATTTTTTTTTTCTAAATTACCTTAAGTTGCCGTCTTTTTGGAATGCTTGACCAATTCACTGCCAATTTCATCGTGAGATGGTTTTGTCTATTAGTTCCTGACCCATTTGCTGATAAAGATGAAGAAGGGATACGGCTGGGCCCGAACAATTCTCTAGATGTTTCGTAGTCAGCTATTTACTAACTTTTGGAGCTTTCTCGTGATAGCGGAGGTAACTTTCCATGTGTTACACCCATATAACGTAGCGAATTTCATTGCTTTGCAATATTTTGGCTGGCAATACCTTGTTTGATTCCATTATTGGTCGAGTCAATACTCCCAAGATATTAAAAGCTCTCTTCTTTCTCTGCCCTTTTTGGTTGATCGGCGGTGCTAAGTTGAGCTGATTAGTCCCCTGGGTGATGATTTTTTGTTTTTGCAGTGTTAATCTTCAACGTCACGAGATTTACCTCTCTCTCAACACCCACTGTCATTTGGTGGAGGTCCATAATCCTATGTGATACTGGCCATACGTCGTCAACTTAGTCCAGGTGTTTGATTTAAGACATAAGATGTAAAAGTCCACCGAATTCTTCCGCTCAACAATATTGGTCAACCTGCCTTGATGTTGCTACCTTGTTGTCGCACCACACTTTGGACCTCAAATTACTTTGACAGCCTTTCTCTGAGCAGAACCTGACATCTGAACCCATTTAAATTTACGAGAAACAACGTCACAAAGGTGATATACAAATGTGACAGCTGCCTGCTCAATTATGTAAAACCATCAACCCCTCTAAAATTAATAAACCACATATTTGTAAAACTACTGGATCTCGTAGCAAAACAAATTAAAAATTTGGACTATTCCCAACTACACACACGTAAAATAGCAAATAGATTACAAATTACTTTCCATACATTCCAGGCTTAAATATTAAATAAATTTAAATGAAAATAACTTTTGTGAACTCTAACTTAAGAAAGGAAATTAAAAATTATAAAGTTGAATAAAGGATGTTGTGTCGTTGTGTAAGTGGATGTGATATATGTAAATTATTTAAAAAAAAAAATAATTTATAAATTTTCATCAACTAAGTTAATTCATCCTCCATTTAGAATTGAATAGTACATTAATCGAAAGGGATATATTTTTTTAATAAATAACGCAACAAAACGAAAGTGAATACTATGCACTTTTATACGTTTATATTTAATTTTTCTGTTTTTTTTTTTTTTTTAAATATTCAATTGATAATAAATTAAATGCTCTCTAAAAACTGTTGTTAAACACATTAATACACCGCTCTCTCGAATCTTTAACAAGAGAAGAAGTGGTAGCGAGATGAATGTTGAAATACATTTAATATATTGTCACCGATTATTTAAAGAAAATACCTATATACATACATTTATTTTGTTTATTTAAGTTGTCCGTTTTATTGATTGTTTAAAACAGTTTTATTATTGTTTTTTTTTTTTGTCTTAACACGCATTGTTATCTACCTCAGTTTTTATTGATTATATTACTTTTAGGAATTGTGTTTTTTTTTTTTGTTTTTGTCAAAATGTTTGTTTCAGTGTTTTTGGTATCGATTGTACTTCATTAATTAATTTAATTAAGAAGGATTTTTTAAAAAATATTTCATAAATTAAGATTTTTTTGTGTAAAATTGATTCTTATATTTATGGTAGGTACCTCCGAAATGGTTTTATCGTGTATCGAGGTAGTACTGGAATTTTTTTTTAAAGAAAGTCCTAAAATTTTAAAAACTAAAATGAGTTAAAAAAACAAAAATAACTACTTACATATATTTAAAATGTAAAAATAAAAGAATATTTTATTTCAAAACTGTTTGTTACAAATGAAAGAAATTAAATGAAAAAATTCAAATCTATTTTGCGATATAAAAAGATAAAGAAACAATTAATACAAAAATGATATTCAGAGAAAAACCTAAGCATTTTATTTTATAAAAATTTTCTAAGAAAATTGAAATGATACAAGAGATGAGAAAGAATAAAATGGAAATATGAATAATATGTACGTGTGTTCTGTTTATTCTTTTCATTACAGTTTTATTACAGTTAGAAGAACAGGTTTGGTCTTCCTGGTTGTCGTGAGCCTGAAAATGGTGAATCGAATGCTGCCTTGGCTGGAATCTATTCAGACTTCCAAGAATAGGCCGGGGTGGATAACGACTAACGTGCACACCCGAATTCGCTTATTTTCACTCATCTTTTGTTTTTCATTTCGATCTGATACAGGCTATAAATATACACTGCTGGACAAAATTAGAGGAACGATAGTAGTTTTATGTTTGACGGTTATATTATGGTAAGTAGCTGTCAGATTTACACTCATTTGGCTAACGGAACTGCACTTAAAGAACTTTAATTGCAGCCATTAGATATTGAGTCATTAAACGCGTATGACCATGCTTGAGTTTTTCGCGTTAGTTTTCCGTTATTCTTTTGATTATCATACCAAATTGTTGTTAAAGTATTGTTTATGGAAAGAGGGAATAATTTAAGTGAAAATGCCAGGCTTAACTGAAGTTCAAGTAGCCCTGGCCGCATTTCAGATTGAAAATGGACATTCGTTTCAAGAAGTGGCCCCAATGCTAAACGTGTCAAAGTCCGTTATTTTTCGCAACGTAAAACGGTACAGGGAAACTTTTCTTTTCAAAAGACATCGCGGACAGGGTAGGAAAAAGGCCACGACCCCAAGAGACGACCGATTTCTGGTGAGTTACACCCTTAGGAACAGGTCCGCAACTTCAACTGAGGTTAGGAGTAGACTTCTGGAAGTGCGAAATGTTCGCGTATCTTCCAAAACTGTAAGAAGAAGACTGAAGGATTCTGGATTAAGATCATACAGACCAGCAAAGGCCCCCCTTTTCACTAGACGTCATAGAGTAGCGTTTGCTGAGTTTGCCCGAAATTACGAAAACTGGTCTGAAGACGACTGGAACCGAGTGCTCTTCACTGATGATTCAAGATTTTGCCTGAAGCCAGATGATAGACGGGGAAAAGTGTATAGACGATCAGGTGAACGATATGAACAATGCAACATCGTTCCAAGAGTGGCTTATAGTGGAGGTTCCATAATGGTCTGTGGTGGCATATGTTTGGGAGCCAGCACGGAATTACATGTGGTAGAAAATGGGTCCTTAACAGCAGAACGGTATGTGAGGGACATTTTAGAAGAAATTGTTGTACCGTTTGCCCCAAGTATCGGCGACAATTTTCTTTTAATGCAAGACAACGCTCGCCCCCACACTGCAAATAGTGCTTCGGAGTATTTTCGAGAGGTCCAACTGAATACCCTGGGCTGTCCAGCTTGCTCCCCTGACCTGAATCCCATTGAGCATGTATGGGACATGCTTGGCAGACAGTTAAAGCAGAGAAACTCGGATCCATCCACCTTGGAGGAGCTTAAAAGTGCATTGCTCGAAGCATGGGACCAAATACCACAGGATAATATCGATACCATTATCAAAAGTATGCCAAGGAGACTTCTTTCGGTAATTAGAGCAACAGGGGGGAGTACCAAGTACTAACTCGTCCAATTTTACTGAGCTTTTAAGGTATACGCGAAATTCATTAAATAAAAAAAAAACATTATTTAAAGTAAAATATCCCTTTTTTAGGCTTTGTGCTTTTTTTTCATAGGAAAACAAGCAGCAGAATTTTTTTTTTGATTTCTGTGGAATTGATTAAGTTACCCTCATTAAAAAAATAAAGATAAATCGAAAAAACATTAAAATTGTTCACTTTTTGCTTGCGTTCCTCTAATTTTGTCCAGCAGTGTATATATGTATATACGGACTATCCTGACTAGCTCGATGTCGCGATACTGCCCAATACAGTTCGTCTTTGTATCTTCTCCTCCAACCGTCTATGCAGACGGGACCAAAGATTATCCGATGGACTTTTTTTTCGAAACAAACGAGAGCGACCTCATTACAAAGTTCGTGCCTCTGCGCTACAGAGCAGAACTGGATAATTAGGATTCTGTGTCGGGTTACTTTGGTTATTTGAGAAAGAGCTTTGGTTCTCAATTGCCTTCTTAGCTCAAAGAAATTGCGATTGGCAAGTGTTTATTTTGTTCTTCATTTGATCTGAGCAGTGGTATCATTGTTTTAGTTTATAGCGGAACCTAGCGTGACGAAGTTCTTAACTACCTCAGTATTATATCTGTCGAGAGTGACATAGGGTGAGTTCATAATTGTAAAAATACCGCAGCTGTGCAGAGTTTACATTTTCGCTATCGTCGCAGCTGTGCATCAAAACAAAATTTGCTGCAAATTTGCAAAACAAAGGCAGTCATTCGATGTTTATAAACGCAAGTGATACCAATACAGCTGCAGTAGTAATGCAGTATTTTTACATTTATGAACACCAAATTCTGCACAGCTGCGGTATTTTTACAATTATGAACTCACCCATACTGTCCGAGACGTCGGTTCCGGATGTTGTTATCGCGAATCTCTTCTTCTAGCTGGGAAGACGTTTCGGCCGTCTTCTTTCTCCTTCCAGTTTTTTGGCCCGATATTCATCTCTCCAGTGTGTCGTTCTCTTATCAGTGTGTCGTTTTTCTCTCCTTTGTCCGTCGTTATACCAGGGACATTCGCTGATACATAGTTGGTAGCCCATTGTGCTTTCAGTTACTTCTTTCATATTCCTTAGGCATTCGTTTTTTAATCTTCTTTTCAAGACAAGCCGTAGTCTGCTTTTAACAGCCAAGCTCTAAAAAAAGTTATAACCAGAAGTGGTCAGAGTCAACATTTACCCCCATTTAAAGTGTGAACATCGAAAAGGTTTGATGTACACCGGACATCAGTAAGCACGATTTGCTTTGCACTTGGGACATCTTATGAAAGCCAAGTTGTTGTGTGGACCCTTTTGTAAGAACACCTAGTGCTGTGTTACTATATAACGATCTGTTCCGTCCTTGATAATGAGCCAAGAAAGCATTAGCCTTTCTATGAAAAGAACAACTTGACTTTTCCTTATCTATACGCCTTCAAAATGTGTCTTTCAATAAGACTTTGTTAAAATTCTAAGAGAAGGCATTGGAAAAATTTCAACCTTTCCATTCTGGCCCTACTCGTTCCCTTGTTACAATCTTTGTATGCTATTTCTGGTGTGAGACCGTAGTCACCATTGTCGCTTAGATCCTCATTTGAAAGTAAATTGCAACAATTTTTTTATTTCATTTTTTACTTATTATCTATTGATACATTTATAGGTATATTTGCGATTAAATAAAACGTCCATTAAGACAACAATTTATCTAAAATTCTGATTGCTTTCTTTTATAAAATTTTTTTTTTAAACATTTCATTCTAATATGCTAGGCAAAAGTTCATGTAAAACATGTTTAGGCTTAGGCAATAGGCTGTGTTTATTTAAACAATGAGAAAAACACAATTTTCCTTTACAAAAAGTGGTTGCTTCCCAATCAAAAACGAAATATTTCATCAAAAATACGCTCACGATGAAGATGACGACGAAGACGTTGTTCCCGATGAATGCGAAGTTGTTGTGGATGATGAACTCGATCTTCGACGACGTTTCTTCGACTTTTTATCCTTAATCACCTCATAACTAGGCAAAGTCGAATCGCTTGACCACGATGTAGACGATGAGGATGACGTTGACGATGAAGATTCCTCAGTCACCGGTTCAAAAACTTTATTTTTTCTTGTTGCGTTTCTGTGAATAAATTTCCGAAAGGAGAAGAACAAAAATCGTTTATTAATTACTATGAATTTCAAGGATGCTAACCAACTTTTTATCTACTCGGTTATCTTTCTTATCCTGTTTCTTTTTCGAACGTTTAACTTCGATTTCACTTTCACTTGGCGATGTGCTGGGATCTCGCCTTGATTTCTTTGGTGGTTTCTTGTCTTTACGACGGGCAGCGGATTTTTCATCAACGATTTTAGTTGAGTACAAATTTTGAGAACTTGCTGTAGAGTAGCCGGTGTCCTTACGCGTACGACTTTTACTTTGTCTAAAAGAAAGTTTTAAGCATTATTTGTGCACAGAAATTTTGATGTGTAATATGAACTAACTTCTCCTTTCTTGGCCTTTTCTTTCGTACATATTCATCATCGCTGTAGTTCTTTGGCCTGCGAAATTATGTAAGAAAAAGTTTAACAAGTTTTTCTTAGATATTTGAAACATTTGCACATCAGATTTTAACTCTTTCTTGGTCGTACTAATGAAGGCATCTAGAACAGTCATATTTTATGGTCATGATTTGTTTGTTATCGTTGAAAATAACTCAGTTTTATACACCTGCCGTACAGGTGAAACATTAACGTGTGTTAATTACATCTTCACCATTGTAAGGCAGCATCAGTGTTGTTGTCTAGAAAGTTTCTCTCTCGTGCAGTTATCTTGGATCTTTAAAGCAAAGATCAAACGACTATTTAAAATTTTTGGACCATGTTCCATCTAGAAATAGGTTTAGATCATGTGTTCTTATAAGGCAAAATCTTCAATCACGCAGCGATCTAGACTGCAACCGAATTTTGTGGCTTACGTTTGCCTCCTTTTTTTACGACTTTCTGGAACCCCTTCTAACGTGAGGCTCGTTTTCTGGGGAGGAACTGCAAGGACAGAAGCGGGGACATACAAATTGGTTGCGATGCCAGTTTCTACAATATACACTGTGGCATAGCATTGATAATAACTACGAAGCAGAGGCCTTCGTCGATACCAGGTGCAACGAGTTGATTGCCGTGATTCTGTGATCGTACATAGATACGACTACAACGGCAAATCAAAGAGCCATTTGAATTGATATTCGATCTGGATCTCACAATAAGAAAAACCAGTCAGAAACGCGGTCAAGTCCACATTCCAAGACCAAGACCATCCATCATGTTGAATCACAGCTGAGAAACTTACAGTTGGCTGTTGAGGATAAGAGGTGTGGGAGTCTGGTGAAAGAACAGGCAACAACTCCTCGGAAGGTGAATACCTTCCACAAAAATAGTGAAAGTAAAGGGATTTCTGATTGAATATACAAAATATGTCAAAGATCAAGCGGACAGTCTAAATAATCTGTATAGATTTGGTCTCTAAAATAGGATTCGTCTGTGAGAGGATGGAGGCAATAGCGGAGACTATGAAATATTCGAATAAGATCCTAATGCTCGTGGAATCATTCCTTCCTGAGGTCATCCTTGTCCGAGCTATTTTAAACAGGTGGAGATAACTTAGTATGTAGAGAGCATACACTAACTCATTTCTAAGACACGGTCAGAAAAGTATATACCTAAAGAACTGATAAATGGAATCTCAGTATTGTTTGCCCTCAATTAAGTCAACTACAGAGGCATCAGTCTTTTCAGCATCGCGTACAAGATATTTTCTGCCATATTGTGGGAAATGCCTTTCGTCAACAACCTGATTGGCCCCTATCAGTGCGGTTTCGTCCACTGGTAGAAGGAGACCTTATCCAATTCGGAATTCGCAACTGGAGGCAGTTAGCTATTGACCGGACTAACTGAAGAAATTGGTCTAGGTCTCGAACTATGGGCCCAACCCAACCCAACTGAGTTAAGATTGCAAGGATATGCAGATATGATTGACCCTAGCCTTTACCTATCCAGGATCAGGGTATGTACAGGTTTTCTCGAAGGAAATAAATATGTATTGCATTCCTTCAGAAACTGGGGAGAAAAGTTTACACCACTTTACTTTTGACCGCTTAGCCTTACATCCTTTTTATTGAAAACGAAGGAACGTGGTGAACCGTATAGAGAGTACAGCTCTACAAATATGTATATCCTCTGAAAAGTACAGCATATGATCAATTTTAACGCGTTGCGGAAGAGGAGCTAAATACTGCTGGTATCGCAATGATCACTTCATATTGTACACATTGAAAGTGCCTCCGATTAAAACTCGCTTGTTTTAAGCTGGGCAAAAAATATATACTCTGCAAAGAGTATTATCTGAGTTCCGAGCTATTTTCCGCCCTAGAGATAGAACGAGGAAAATCGATAAGTTGGCCACGAACGAACTCCTAACAAGGCGTTGTTGAATGCAGACAGGCGGAATTGGTGACTTACATGACTGCTGGCCCCGCCAGATGGAAGTTCTAAGCGTGGCGTGAGGAGCTTTAAATGGGTAGTCGTGTTATTTACAGACACCAAAACTTCAAAAATTATCTAATGAATCTTTTAGAGATGATACTCGCAGGCTGTGCCTAGAAGATGAGGAGACAGTTGCACATACATATGTATATATACTTTGCGAAAGTGCAGCACTGGCAAGCAGTTGAAATAACATTTTCGGCAGCCAACAGATACAAAACCCAGAAAATTCCATACAGATAGACATCTTTTAAACAAATGCTATCGTGGACATGGGGAATCGTGATCAGTGAAAAACGGCGAAGAAATCTGGAGGGAGGGAGAATCTATGACTGCGAGGACTCGTGCAAGATAGACAAAAAGGGACCCAACTATTGTCAATTTCAATCAATTTGATTTCATTAGCTCTGTTCTTCATTCGATTTGTTTACCTCAATTCAACGGCTGAAAAAGCTTATTAATATTTGTTTTTAAAGAATCATTCACAAGTTGTCACCCACCTTTTTGCTTTCCTCCTTGCATCTGTGCCCTTTTCCGAAATGACATAAATATCAGTCAAATCATCAGATGCTCGCCGCCTAGTTTTATTGTATTGCTTTGATTTTTTCAAAGCCTTACTATCCTTTCGAGCCTTCCAGAACTCCGAATTAACCACATACAATCTATACAATTGCAGGACAATCACCAAGGAATTCTTACCTAGAAAAAACCAATTATCATTACAAAGCCTCGAAATGAAAGATAATATGTACGCACATGTAAAAAAAACATTCATGTAGTTGATAATTTTATACTGAAATATAATCAGCAATCTGAATGTTAAAAATGGTGCATCCTGGAGAATAACGTTCAGTACGATACCCCAAACATCAATACCACAACAGCAGTTGTTGCAACAATCGTTATTCCTAAAAGAGACACACACACACACAGTTTAACATTATCCTTTTGAAAATGAATTTATATTTTACTCATTCGGTTGAGAACCACCGCCTCGTGGCCTGCGTGCCCTAGTGGCTGATAGAACAATGGTAAACTGCAAAAGACTCCATGACCAAATGCCCAGTGTTAAATAAACCAAAAGTGGTATTTTGGCAATTGAGTCATCTTTGTAGGAATCGAAAAATTCGATTATATCGGCCGCGGTACCTGTGAGGTGAGAAATATACATTGAACTGAATTGATTGGGGTTATGAAGGTTTAGTTGACTTACCAATGTAGACTAATAAAAGCTGACTAAGTTGATCGCGGGTCAGGTCTCCCTTTGGCAATAGCCATCTACCAACGATCAGAATTAGCATCAAAAATTGTTCAATCAACGTTGTCCAAGTGTCCACGTTGATATTGGGCATATCAATTCCCGTTTCACCTAAGAAGTCATCGATCGTTCCCAATGGAGATGATTCAAGAGATCGATTGGTTGGAACATTGTACTTTCCGGTGTTTCGACGTTCGACCTTGTCCAACTCTAACAACCAAATTGCTGGCACAATGCTTCCTAAGTATAGAAACACCGACGGACAGAACCTGTTGAATTGAAATTTAAAATCTCAGTTTTAATCGGAAATTTCTGTTGGCAGTCATGTTTGGAAACACCCTTTTCTCAAACACGAATAAGGCTGCGGTCACGTTTCACGTCACGTGAGGATAAATTTTTCGTTGAAATAGGATGACACTGCGTGTAAGGCTATTGTCACGTCTCATTCTCGTCAGAGTGCAAGCTTCGCTTCCCACAAGCGTGCAGACAACAAGCGTGAAACATGAACAACACATTGATTAGCCGTACTTTTGATTTACAAGCGTACACGCGTTTACAAGCTTACACTCTTACAAGCGTTAGAGAGAGAAATTGGAGGCTTATTGACGCTAAGAGGCCTGATCACATTTATGCTGGCAACTCGCGAACGCTGGGAGACTGCGAGTGACACAAGCATAATGCAGCAACAGTGAATAGTGGCCAGCTAGCTCTGGCAGTTGAGAAGAAGACGACGAAATGCCAAACCTGTTCCTGCCAAGGAATGCCTTGACTGGCGGTGCCGCAGGGGACAAACAGGAGACAGAGCAAGGAAGAGGTGTTTTTTTTAGCACACAGACATGCAGGAGCATAGAATCGAGCATAACTCATGGCAAGGACCGGAGAGTATCCATAAAAAATGTTCACACCTGTCTGGACATAAAAAAAAAAAACGTTTACAAGCTTGAGACGTGACCATACCCTTACACACAGTCTTATCCTATTTCAATTCATGATTGAAGAATTGATCCTGAGATGATACAGCTTGGAGATTTATGAGAATAAAAAACAAAAAAACTTAGAAGCGCAACCCTTCTGCATCAGCTAAGAAAGGCTTGAAACCTCTTGTGGCACAGAGGCTCCCTACCTTTTTAAATTTATAGCCACATATGATAGCATTCACAAGGGTGGTGCCTGAATTATGGATCTCGGCAAAACTGATTCAGCTGTGCCGCGAAACCCTGGAAAACACCCGAAGAACAGGCGAAACGAGTTGGCTTTGATGTAAACGAGGTTAATAAAGAAAGAAGCGTACATATTTACGTAAGTAGAAGCGTATATGTCCACTACCTAGGCTAAAGCGTAACAGTTGACAACATTAACTTCGAAATTGTTAAGGATGCCACACCCTAGACGTAATTTAGCAACTCCAGATCGGTAAAACAAATAAGATCCAAACTCTTAACTCGGAAAACGAAATGCATGCTCTATCAAACACTGATCCTGTCAGCGCTATATGGTGCCGAATGCTGGATGATAAGTAAAAAATCAGAGCAGGTTTTGAACAATTTCGAGAGAAAAATCTTTTATCCAATATTTTGTCCCAAGAAGAAGAAAATACAAACGCAATCTTTATAAGCTGTATCAAAATTATCAATAGAAAGGAACTGGCTTTCTACACCGTCGGTTCTAAGATGGACATTGGCACAGGTGCCGCGGTCTACTGCAAGGCCGTAGGAATAAACCACTTATTTAGAATAAACGACCACTGCAGTGTCTTTCAGGCCGAAATCACAGCCATCATCGAAGCCTCGAAAACTGTGCGAGAAGGGTATCAAGGCAAGGACAATCACGATTTATATCGACAGCCAGACAGCCGTTAAGGCTCTGGAGTCCGCGATAACTAGATCGTGGCTTGTAGGAATCTGAAAAAAGGATCTCGATGAGATATCAAGATCCAATACGGTGACCTTATGTTGGGTACCAGGACACTTGCATGAAGGGGAGCAGCAGTGCATGCCTCACAGACTCTCCCCTTTGCGAGTATTCCAATAAGCTCGTTGAAAAGGTATATTGAAGACGAGACCATAAGTCGAGTGAATACACGTTGGATCCAGCTAGATACATGTGCAACGGAAACTTATGGACGTGTTATAAAATAGAAGAGAGAAGAGTCTCTGGTCAGACTTAGTCGTCGCGAAGCGAGAATAGTCTCCGTCATCATTACTGGACACTGCGCCATTGGTATTCATATGGAGCACCTCTGTATACATCGCAACGACTTATGCAGAAATTGCAGGAACGAGAAAGAAATCGAATCTGTCCGTCACCTGCTGTGTGAATGTTCTGCCGTCGCCGGTAGAAGAATGAGGGCTCTTGGCAGTTACTTCTTTACGGAACCGGAGCACTTGCGTCTGCGTGCCATCGAGCTGAGGCACCTCCTGAGATTTATATCCTTATCTGAGTGGTTTTAATTTAGCAGCTACCCTTCTACAGGTTTCCAGAGTAGAATTAAAAGATGGGCACAATGGACCCTTTTGCTGGTCTAAGTGAGCAGCTACTAACCTAATCGACACGGTAGACTGAACAACTTTTTTAAGGACCAAACCATCGTGGATGCCAAGTGCTTGGTCTGAAGAACTGAAAGCAGCGTCCCTGGGATCCCGGGAAAATACCCTCTACGGGTCAAGAGCCCTTATAAAATTAAAAGAAAAAACTCCAATGGTTTATGCATGATTAAGTAAAGATCTTTCACCGTAGTGTAAGATCATTTCGATCGTTAAAAAAGTATCGGCCTAGGGTGGTTTTCCTGATGTGGGCCGTTTCACCTTAAATACATATTATAAGTGAACGGCCTTAAAGATTTGAAGATTTAAGTATTCTTGTTTTTCACAAACAAATCAACTAGAACTTTCTAATGAACCAACTTTACTACCTTGTGAAATCACCTAACATAATATTAGTACACATTGCGGCGTTACGACCTGTTGGGTAATGGCCGTAACGAAATGCAATCAAATCCTTGTGCCTAGTTCAGGGCCAGTCCATGTAATAAATCGTTTAATGTTTGTTATTTTTGGCGCCACCTAACGTAAACGTTTTAAAAGCCCCCCGCCTACACTTAAAAGCTGAAGTGACACAAAATCCCACCCCTATCTTACGCGAGTCCTATATATTTATTGGAAAGCAAGTAGAGTACATAATACGAATACACTCCTTCCCAGTTAGAAAAAACTAAGAAAGAATTACGTAATCTTTGTTTACACTCCGCAGGATTTTATCGCAACGATCTATCAGGATTTAAATTAAAACAAACACACTGAAACTTGACGTGTTGTCCAACGGAAATGTCCGCACATCCGGTCACTTATGGTCAAATTTAATATTCACTTACACACACAAAAACATGCAAATCTATTCAAATTACCATCGCCACTCTTGGTTTTTCTTGATAGCTAGCGTGAATATTGCTTCGAGCAGCAAAATTCCCAGTGGTCCGCAGAGGGACCAGTAAATGATTTCGCCCTTATTCTCGGTTACTTGCCAAATTGCAATTAAACTGTGCGTACTGAATATGATACGCGTAAGGATCGCTTTAATTGTTGAAATTATTTTCGCCATTTTATTTTCGAGCGCTCTCTCGCACTAGGCCATCACATTTTCTTTTTCTAGCAAGGGGAACACAATATGGATAGATGCAGAGTAGACTTTGTTCCAAGTACCGCCGCGAATGAACACCTGACCGCAACTGAATCAGAGCATTTAGTCAGCGGTTTCTCTTTAGTCCTGATGAGTCCCAGTACATGGGTTTTGATTTCTGCCGTTGATGGCGATGATGGGCTAAGATAGTGATGACTGCTCCTTTTATTTACAGTGAAGGTGGTATAAGGGAAAGTTCGTTCTCCTGTGTACACAGAGGGGATGGGCGACAATGCTATATATCCTTGGCCATCAACTTGGACTCATATGTAGACGGTACAATGTATTAATTGTTTTTTTTTTTTTTGTTTTTCTTTTTAGTGCCTTTCTTTAGACTTGGCGATTATATTGCTTGTAAATTTCATTGACGCGAACTAGCAACAAAGTGGTTTCATTGAAGGGATGATGGGCAAAAGTCTGCGTAATGAGTAGACTTTTAAACCCGTTTGCTTAGTCATGGGAAGGAGGTCATATTTGTTGTCAGGATCACCACTTACATGCAATCGCATCGTGATGGGAAAACCAAGATTGTGTGATAGAAAGACCAGAGCTGCTCGCGAGCTCTACGGGCAAAAGAGGACAGACGAACACAAGCTTTTCAGGAGGAAAAAGAAAGAGCATGAGAAGCGCGCGATCGAGGAGATAGAGGGATGTTATTGCAGGAATGAGGTTCGGAAGTTTTACCAAAGGGTAAAAAGAACCTGTCAAGGGTACAGAGCCCGAACCGAGGCCTGCAAGGATGAACAAGGGAACATCGTAGTAGAATCGCAGTCGGTGCTGAGGATATGGAAGAACTACTTTTGCAGACTGTTTAACGGTGACGACGAATCAAATCCCGCTGTCAGGCAGAATGAACCATTCAACCTGGACGACGAAGACCAACAATTCCGTCCACCCGACCTGGACGAGGTGAAGAAAGCCATTTCGAAGCTTAAGTCCAACAAAGCTGCTGGGGCTGACGGCCTAACTGCCGAGCCGTTCAAAGCAGCAGGCGATGACTTGGTAAGGAGCATGCACCAACTCATCTGTAAAATATGGTCGGAGGAAAGTATGCCCGATGAATGGAACCTCAGCATTGTTTGCCCGATCCTCAAGAAAGGAGACCCTCTGAACTGCGCCAACTACAGAGGCATCAGTCTTCTTATCATTGCTTACAAGATCTTATCTGCCGTGTTGTGTGAACGCCTGAAGCCGTTCGTCAACAACCTGATCGGTCCATATCAGTGTGGTTTCAGGCCAGGAAAGTCCACCATCGACCAAATATTCACACTGATCTTGGAAAAAACCCAGCAACTTCAAATCGATACCCACCACCTATTCATCGATTTAAGGCCGCGTATGACAGCATCTATAGAGACGAGCTATACAGAGCCATGTCTAGTCTAGTCTAGTCCAGATGGAGAATGCACGCTGCTCCATCAAGGTCGGTCAAGACCTCACTGAGACCTTTGATGTCAGAAAAGGATTTAGACAAGGCGACGCGCTGTCATGCGACTTCTCCAACATCGTTCTTGAAAGAGTTGTGCAAAACTCACGCGCCAACACCAGAGGCACAATCTTTCAAAAGTCCGTCCAATTACTCGGATACGCCGATGACATTGACATAATCGGAAGAACGCAGCGTGATGTCACTGGTGCGTTTGTGAGTATCGAGACGGAGGCGGCGAAGATGGGTTTAGCGGTCAATGAGGGCAAGTCGAAGTATATGCTGTCAACAAGAAAGAACTCCCAACACCGACGTCTCGGGCAGAACGTCACTATCGACAGCTATAACTTTGAGGTAGTTAAGGACTTTGTCTACCTAGGCTCCGCTATAAATTCAGACAATGACATCGGCACTGAGATTAAACGAAGAATAACTCTTGCCAATCGCAAGAGAAGGCAATTGAGTAGCAAAGCCCTCTCTCGAACAACTAAGGTGACCCTCTATAAGTCCTTAATCGTCCCAGTCCTGCTCTACGGCGCAGAGGCATGGACTCTGTCTAAAGCGGATGAGGTTGCTCTTGGCTGCTTCGAGAGGAAAATTCTTCGGGTGATTTTTGGTCCCGTCTGCATAGACGGGGAGTGGAGGAGGAGATACAACGACGAACTGTACGGGCTGTACAGCGACATCGACTTAGCCAGAAGCGTGAAGGTCCAACGACTGAGGTGGCTGGGTCATGTAGAGCGGATGGACACCAATGCTCCAGCTCGGAAAATCTTCGAATCCACACCCGAGGTTCAGCGCAGTAGAGGAAGACCGCGACTCAGGTGGCGCACGCAAGTGGAAGGGGACCTCAACCAACTTAGCGTGCGAAACTGGAGACAGCTGGCAAAAGATCGAGATCGCTGGCGACGCTTATTGATTGAGGCCTAGGGCCACCCCGGTCTGTAGCGCCACTTTAAGTAAGTAAGTAAGTGTGATAATTCTGACGAAGTCAATGTTTTAAACGTTGTTAACATGAGCTACACAAACTTATCTTAACTAGATTGTTTGGCGTTGAATGTTTTATATACCATCAATGGGCATAGTTCCTTAATGAAATCTAAAATCTTTGAAACCTTCGCGTCGCGAGTCGAAAACTGTCCTGAAATCGGACATAGACTGGTCAACCCCGTGTAAATATATTGACAGCCAGACGCCGATTAAAGCAATTTGATTCTGAGTGATAAAACTTAAACTCCTAATGAGATGCCGCGACTAACTAAGCCTCCTCAGCTTACGGCACAACGCTCCACTTTGTTATTTCCCCAGGACATAGAGCTATTCCTGTTAACACGAGAGTCATAGAACTAGCTAAAATGGGTTCGGAATTAAACAATGTACCTGTCCTTACTCCAAAAAACTATCATACGCACAGACTTTGCAAAGATGCCCGATTATACTTGTACATATGGATCGAAAGTGCTCGCTGTGACTCGATGGTTAGTGCGTTGGACTGTTGTGCAAGCGGCGTGGGTTCAAGCCGCAGCCATCTCCACCGAACATTTTTCACGGCATCACCATGATGAATGGTTGGGAGAAGCTAGGCCTTGGCTCATCTTGAGCTATCGCGCCTGCTATTTATTTATTTTATATGGATCGAAGCGCACTCGTCACGTCGGAAATCAGTCACGTCGCAAGACTATGAACAAAAACACCTCTTGGCCCTGAACAAACCACTCCGAGGACTCCTAATACATATCATCACAGGTCACAGCGCTCTGGTGCTTAAGAACAATATATCCATAAATCCATGCAAAGGCTGCAACGATTAAGAATCAGAGGAAGACAAAACTCATTTCTTCACAGGAGTGTCCAAACCATGTCATGTTTGATTCCAAATGGTCTTGAACAAGGAATTGATCGTCCTTTTTCTTTTTTATTCATCCCAACCCCACACAAAGGGCCCATAATGAGTCCAAGGAGATCCGAAATGGTGGTACAGAAATCATAACACCGATCAGTGTACTCAAGAAAGGTTAAGTGGCGAATATTGAAAACAGCGCTAAGTAAAACCGCAAATCCGCTATGTCCTCTCATAAGGAGTACAAGCGAAACTATAGATTTCTCAGAAAAAGAAGGAAGGAACTGATCATCGAGCTGTTGAAGGTGGCAAACCTGATGTTAGCTGGTCTCTGTTTACTACCTCAAGTTACGTTCCTGGATAAATTGCAATCATTTGGACATTTTTTTAATAGTATACACGTTTATTTTTTACATGCCCCTAATCCCAATCAGTATCTCAGGATGATGATACAGGATCGAGGTAGCCGCGCAAGACTTCGAGAAAGTAGCCCCCGAGCTCCACTTCCTTCTTCCTCCATTTATTTCCTGTACACGCATAGTTGCCCAGCTCAACAAGGTTGTCATACTTCTTTTTCAGGGATAATTCCGATGCGGCTGACAATAATCTTAAAGAAGAAGCAGTTGACCGAGATCTCGAAGCTACACTAGGCATGAGGGGGGTGGGGGGTCTAACTCAAAGTGTAACCTGATTCACAACATGAATGGGACCAGATTTTGCAGTCAAAGTATCGCAAAAGTACACTCAACACCGATATATATATGTCTAAACAATTCTACCTGCATCTGTCTGAGCTAGAACCCGGAGAATTACTGCCTTCAGAAGACCGGATAGGTGCACCCACTAGAATTTTAGAAAGCAGTCTTAATGAAAACCCCCATCACTTGTCTTATTAGGCAGGTAAAGCTATATACAGTGGACCTTGCTTGACTACCCACAAGGCTCACTGGACTTGGTTTAATGTCTAGTCTTCAACCGCCTGTCGCGGTACCGATAGATGTCACAATACTTTGAAGAGAGTGACAGTTGATCGAACGCATTATTACGGGGCGAAGACAATGTATATAGGTACCTGCGAATAATCTATGGCATGGCATTTTTGTTCGCCAAATATAGTATCAATTGGTACATTATCTCACTTCAATTAAATTCAGTATGGTAGTTACTTAATAATAACGAATGCAATTTCATTAATTCTCCAAACAACAATTTCAGAGCGTACAAATCACAATTGGAATTCTTGTGCAATCCGATTGTGTTTAACGAACATAACCAATATGTCAACTTCGCATTACGATCCACCATCCAAATAACTTAAAAACACAACAAATCTAGTCCAATTTCATGTGAGGTGTCAATTTTTTTTTGTGTACAAAAAAAAAACCAAGTAAAAGCGATTGTCGTGTGATTGAATACAATTTCCAAGGGATTTTCGGCGATTTTTTTTAATTTCATTGATAATCAAGTAGAAATAAATTATAACTAATAATTTGCTTGAAATAATAGCATCTGTGATAGAAAGTGTTAACTTTGTAAAACCAATAATAAAGGCGAAAAAGAGTTCAGACCGCTCAGCGTCAAACGAGAATTTAAGCAAAATCCCAAACCAACAAACTAGACCACCAATCAACAACAATGGAAAAGGCTCCAGTTAAAAAGTTCGAATCGTAAGTAATGATTCCTCCAAGGAATGTGCTTTCAATATTGTGTGGTCAATGAATTCCATCGCAATGATGCATGCAACAACAAAACTATCGTTAGACTCACCTAGAGGCTCTTTAACCAGGAAGTCTTCTTCGTTTCTCTAGGTTATGTCTGCCTTGAGCTGTCAAAACGTGTGAAAAAATGCAACTTATTCAATGGGAATCTATTGATTCTATGTTATGTGAATAATAAGGACTTCTAAGAGCTAGTTGGTGGCTGAATTTGCATTGGAGGAACTTATTGTTGTGTTCATGCAAAAATGGGCTCTATCGGTAATTAGGGCTAAGGGTTAGTGACGGTAGCATGGAGTCTATTTCGAGCTCTCCGACTTGTTGCATGTAAATTTAGTGGCTTTCGGTTAATTGAAATAAGACTTATTGTGTCCTGTTAGTGTAGGTATTAGTGATCAATCCAGTTCGAATGATATTCATAACAGTGCCGGATTTAATTACGCTAAACAGACTACCTGTTCAAAGGAAAACGTGGCTAGATGATTGTATGCAATATGTGCTGCGTTTCTTATTGGCAATTTGCGAATTCGGCTTACTTGAAACCGGAGGAGTAAATTGGATTCGTCACTGAGTAGTATAGTTTGCTGGTATTTACCATTAAACGTTCATAGAATACAACGCTGACTGCATTCATGGGTACGCAAAATGAGTAGGTGTCTTCCATCTACAGTCATCTATAACTGAATTAGTCCAGTTGCAGCTGGAACGCAGTAATCTAATGATCAACAACTAACACACAAAAAATGCTGATGAACATTTTCTTGTCGCTATAATGGATTGAATCAAATGTTAGGGGTCGAATATAATCCGTGAATAAAACGGATTCATTTCGTCTGGATTAACAATGATTGCCATTAGGCAAATAACGGCATGGTTCACCCTGCATGGAGGTATTGAAGCTTTTTCAGTTGCGGTTAGCCTTCTGCAAGGCATAATGGTAGATGGGCTTTAGCAAAGTGAATTACTTATGACTGAGCTACCCTCCGGTTTGAACATATTCCAAAGCAAAAAACCAGATTGGTTGAAATGTCTATTTATATGCGACGAGCGACCTGGTCGTGGTCTTTATTAAATGCGCCGTTCCTTTGGGTCAGATTCGAAGTATGTCGTGGTCAGAACGCTAGTGTTTACCCGCTCTACGTGTCCCGACTATCTTATTCGTTGTATTTGGACTCTTCTGAATATGTCGTTGTCGCTGTATGTCGGTTCATTCTCCACTCCACAGTCTACGCAGATGGCACCAAGATTACATGCAGAAGTTTTCTCTCGAAATAACTGAGAACGACCCCATCCACTCTAGACAAAGTCCAAAGCCACACCGGACTGTGATGACAATAGTCTAGTCTTCAATCGAGCCTGAGTTGCTCTAGCGGGGGTTTTTCTACTCAATATCTTTAGCACAAAGGAACAGCGATCTGCAAGAGTTATTCTTTTTCTGATCTTAGCTTATAGCGGATAGTTTATAGTGGATTCTAGGTAGACAAAGTCGTTAACTATTTCAAAGTTATGTCTATCGGGGCGACGTTCTGTCTATCAGTGTTGGACGTAGTTTGTTTTGCCTTTGTTGTCCGTTTAACCCATTTTGGCCGCTTCTGTCTCAATACTCACCAACGCTGACATTTACGATTTTTCATTTCTTTATTTTTAGGAAACCATGGTCCGATCTAGCAGACAGTGATGAAAGTGATTTGGAGAACGACATAGATGTGGATAAGTTGGCACCGTTAGAAATAAATCCGAACGAGAACCGCTTACAGCACACCTACTGTTTGTGGTTCTCAAAAAAAGGCACACACAGTGCGGTAGACTATAGTAAATCGTTGCACTTTGTTGGCCGCTGTGCAACGGTTCAACAGTGGTGGTCATTGTATTCTCATTTGGTGCGTCCGACAGCGTTACAGCCCTATCGAGAGTTAAGTCTCTTTAAGCAGGGCATAAAACCAATGTGGGAAGACTCGGCCAATACAAACGGTGGCCATTGGGTAATTCGATTGCGGAAAAATAAAATCGATCGAGCTTGGGAGAATGTGTGCATGGCTATGCTGGGGGAACAATTTCTGGTCGGCGACGAAATATGTGGGATTGTACTGACGACTAAACTAAATTCGGTAAGTCACATGTTTTATATGTATAAGCGGTATAAAGTTGTAAATATTCGTAAATGTGATCGGAATTTTAAGTAAAATATGATACAAGTGGCATTAGTTTGAAAGGAAACCCTGTGGCGGGGAGATTGTGATCTGTAGACAATCTTTTAAAATTTAATAATTTTTCGTCAAAATGACTGCATCGGTTTGAATGGCTTTGATGTCTTCAATGGAAGCTTATAAGCGTTGGTGGTAACAACATTTTTGATTTCAGCCTTTGTCACTTCTAAAATAAAAAAAATGCTTCACAAAGCTGATACAAGCTGTTAATTACCCCAAACTAAATCGATATCCAACAGCGACGACAGTCAATTTTCTCGTGATCCTCGATAGGAACAATTTTAGAGTCTTAACCGGCAAAATAATCGGTCATTAACCTCTGTAATCACATCAACATCTAGTGAACTTTGTAAGCTGTGTCTTGAGAGTGGCTCTGCTTATTCTCACAGACTGCACTGACCTCTTTCACATCAGAAAACGGATTTTCTACAGCGAAATTGTCCTAGAAAATCTCATGGCAGTTTATTTGGAGAAGATACTTCATGTCCTGACTTCCTCTGGAGTAGAAAAAACGTGCAGATTCTCTAATCTAATCTCTCGGTGACGAAGCTAAATAAAGCTCCACCGTATCCAATCCACGTTCGTACTCCCAAAAGTCATTCGGTATAGTGCAGCCAAGATGTCACACTATAGCAGGGTGGCTAAGGCCCTACGGCCGGCGGTAGATTCTAGCAGTAAAGAATATCATTAGTCATCCTTTCCGGTCAATGCCTTCTGCATAGACAAGTTCTTTCCAATTACCGAATCAATGTAGTGTTTTTCCAACTGAAGTCTTGACAATCCATAGGGCTGTTGTTGATGAAGCCAATTTCGTAGGCCATTAACCTTTGCAGACCAGTAAGCACTGTTTTCTGCACCAACAACTACAAACCACTTACGGAGTGGTTTTTAGCGAATCGCTAAATACTCTATGCTCGATACCCGTTCATCGCGTCTTAATGGCTGTGACTACCGGATTCACCACAGCTTGGTTTTGGTGCTTAAAAAGGCAGCTTTGCTTTGCCAATTCCACATTCCATTAGATTTAACTTCTCGGTAGCTTGCTGATCAATTCCTTGTTCCTTTCTTTTGAGAAACCCTCCTTCCGCTTTCAGAGTGGCGTTAGTAGCTCTGTCTGCTTATTTGGCGATGCCTTGAAGATTTCGGCAGGAATTCCATTTATATCCACCCTTTTGCCTCTGTTGAGGGCTTGCAACGCTGTTGCAATTTCTGTCTCGCTAGGAGTTTCAGTGCGTATTTGGGTAATATGGTCTGTCGGAAGACTGATTTAAGTTTGAGAACAAGACGCTGTCGTCTAAATGATTTTAAACAGCTGTAAAAGACTCTCAATCTCCTGAGATGGTCTTCATCCGAAATAAGAAGGGAATCGTCCACATTCTTAACCGGTTGTTGTTTGGAACTCTGTTCATCTGTAAGCTCCTTGATGATTCTACAGACGGGCATTACATCTATTTGACACCTTACGCTCTTTCTTCCGCTTTACGCTTTCCTTGCTTGCCTTTCACCCTGGTCTCTAGTTATCTGTGGTTAATAAACCAGTAAAATAATATACTCCAAGCGCAACTGACTCATCCAGAAATTCTATTAGTCACACAACTAATATAAATCTAATCGCTGTCTTTAAGAAGCACACTGAATCCATGTTTGTTGAACTAAATTATTGAATCATAAAGCAGTTACTGCCAAGTTTCCTCCAGATATTGAGAGGTTAGTCATCCATCATTAGACGTTGCCACTTCAAATTCAAAATAACGATACTATAAGCTTTGTGGTTGTAAGCCGCACTAAACGTTGCGAATTCCAGGGGACACCCTGCGTAAATTTCCCTTCATTCCAATGGTTTGTGTTCTCTCTAGCCAGAGGAAATTCAAATTGGCTTCAGATACACACACTTAAACAAAATTATTTTCTAATTTACTGCCGTGCGCTGGAAAGAAAGAGCGTGTGCAAATGATGGATAAAGAGAGAGCATAAGAAAGTGGCAAAAGGTAATAGAATAGAGCGCGTTTTTTTCCTTTTTGAGTTGCAAATTGACGTATACATAAAAATGGCGTAGCCAATGGATGGTTGGCGTTGACAGCGTCAAGGTGTAGAGTTGGTAGTAGATTTGTCGATAAGTTCTGAAGAGGGTGTGTTTTCTTTTTCGTATATTTTGGTTATAAAATTTAACATCGACGTTTTAAAAATTCTACCATTATAAAATAACGAAAATAAAAAGTTAATATTTCGCGCGACAGCTCGTAAAATACCAAAGCATAGTTTTTCGCAACCATTCGTGTTGTACTTGTTAGATATTTTCGTAAGGATGAAAGGGATCGTAAGCATTTATTACCTGGCAAATACAATTTCAACGAACTGTGATTACTACGTTGTTTTCGTTTTCTCTTTAGACGTCTGTACAGGTTTCGCTTTCCCGACAAATTCTCTTAATCTTTCGGTAAATTGCCGTAATTTGTTGTATGTGTCTATCTCAATATGCATTTCCCTTTGAACACCAATCTTTTGACGTTTGCCAGCGAATGTTGTCATTGCACCAACCGTCTTACCACAACTCAAGGCATAAAACATAAAACTCCGACGTCAACACAGCTCAATTCAGTGCCGAAATTTTACGATTAGCAACCAAGTTTATTTATTTAATTAGTGATTCCATTTTCAAGTGAACTGAGCTCTTCAAGAAAAAAAAAAAAACTCGAAGTAACTTTGTACATGCTTTTAACAAATTTACACACCCTGTTTATCCATTTTTCTACTACTATCTCCCCGCCACCATTTGCAATTCTACTCCATTCACCAGATCTGTCACATTCTGTTACGAAAAACCTCGATGGCATAATAAAAGTGAAAACACTTCTCGGCTATCACATCCCAACGACAGTGGCGTAAAAGAGAAGTGCGAAGAGTGAAACAAATATGAACGCAGGCGTACTTCACGCGACAGTTTAACCACTGCAGAAGTAAAATATCGATTTTCACAAGGTAGTTCTCGAGGTAGTTTGTGATCGTTGTGCTAATTTTTTGCGAAGTTTTATCTCTGAAAATTTCCAAAAATTAATCAGAAAAATTCCAAAAAATCGACCACAAATGAAAAATCCTCTGAAACTCTAAACCAGTGTACTCGGCAAGTGTGCGTGTAGCAGCGAGACACACTCCCGACTCAAGTGTTCAATAAAAAAATCGAAAAAACCAAAGAAAAGAAAAAAAATTCCAAACGTAATCTAGGTGGTGAAGTGTTAATAGAGAACGGAACGGGTTAACAAAACGTTCCACACATGAAAAAAAAAAATTAGTTAGAGAGCTACAGAGATATAGGAGTACGCCTCGCGGAGCGCAGTGTAATCGGCGAGCGAATCGAATAGAAAAAAAAAAATTAAAACGGGTGACGGAAAGTTTCGTGAGTCATTTCCACACACAAAACGATTTTCGTTCCTCTCTAGCTAGTTTTCTATTACTGTTTGCGATTGAAAAAATAAATGTGAGTTAAAAGTGTAAAAGAAAATCCGAACTAGTGCAAACGAGTCCTTAAAAATATTCGCGAACGACGGCCAGCTAATAGGAACCAGGGGAAGGCAATAAAATCCTACTACCACCACCACCGCCGCCACCCACCTCATAGACCATCAGTACTACCAACTAAACCACCACCTCAAGCAATATGACGAAAGACAGATTAGCAGCGCTGCATGCCGCTCAGAGCGACGACGAGGATGTCGCCCAGGACGATGTGGCCGTCAATGTGGAAGGACGGGATGGCTACATGGATGACTTCTTCAATCAGGTGGAGGAAATCCGCGAAATGATCGACAAAGTCCAAGATAATGTCGAGGAAGTCAAAAAGAAGCATAGCGCCATTCTGTCGGCTCCACAATCGGACGAGAAAACCAAACAAGAGCTGGAAGATCTCATGGCCGACATCAAGAAGAATGCAAACAGAGTGCGTGGCAAACTCAAGGGCATCGAACAGAACATCGAACAAGAGGAACAAGCCAACAAATCCAGTGCGGATCTGCGAATCCGCAAAACCCAACACTCAACACTGTCCAGGAAGTTCGTCGAAGTCATGACCGAGTACAATCGTACACAGACCGACTACAGAGAACGCTGCAAAGGTAGAATACAGCGTCAACTCGAGATCACCGGTCGAGCGACCACAAACGAAGAACTAGAAGACATGCTGGAGCAGGGCAACCCGGCCGTGTTCACACAAGGCATCATCATGGAGACGCAACAAGCCAAACAGACGCTAGCCGATATCGAAGCTCGACACGCAGATATTATCAAACTAGAGACATCCATTAGGGAATTGCACGACATGTTCATGGACATGGCCATGCTGGTGGAGAGCCAGGGCGAAATGATCGATCGTATTGAATACCACGTAGAGCACGCTATGGATTATGTGCAAACCGCTACACAGGACACAAAGAAGGCGTTGAAGTACCAGAGCAAAGCCCGCCGAAAGAAGATCATGATCCTGATTTGTTTGACTGTGTTGGGTATCATAGCCGCATCATACGTTAGCAGTTATTTCATGTAAAGAATCTAACCTTAGTTTTAGTTGAGCCCTTTTATTTTGTTTCTTGATTTTGTGCATTTTTCTTTTGTTTCTCCCTCTTTTCTTTTGGTTCATTTTCCGTATAATTTTCTTGCGTTTTAATCACCCCCACCACACCTATCATCATTTAACGTCCATCCCACACTAACATCCTGCCTGCCTGCCTGCTGCCGCCTGCCTACAATCAAAAAAGCATGAAAAACTAAACCAACTAACATTGAATTCCTGCATGAGCTACTTGCATCTAACCAACCAACGGCAACCAGTCAACCAACAAACGACAAACAACGGACAACAGCAATCAACTAATCAACCAAGCAACCATCAAGGAACTTTTTCACAAGTTTCTAGGCCTAATTCGACAAAAGTACCGTGTACATCCAACTAAAACATCAGTCAACCATCCAACAAGTAAATAATAAACAGCAAATGCTCGGCTACATTCAGCAATAAACAGGTAGGTTCCTTGGCCAGTCCTCACTATTTACATTGAATGCCACAGCGGCGACAACAACGACCAGCGGTGGTCATGGTGTCGTCATTGCTGTTTTTTTAAAATTTATTTACCTTTGGATCGATGTGCAAACGAAGGGAATTCTCTTTTGTTTTTATTTTTTTCGCTTGAATCATGCTGCATATGGGCATGATTCATACTCCAATGGGAATGAGGGTGGGGAAGGGATTATTTATTAATTACTACAGCTGGTCATCGTTCGGTGAGCCTAGCTAAAGATTGCAAATGTGGGAGTCATTCCCTCTCTCTGCTATCATAGATAATTGTTATGTTTCAGGTGTTTGTCTTTCCGACTGGAATTCGCGGACTTATGCGAATTAGGTCTTCTCTAAATGGTTCATCGATTATTTACCGAAAGCCAGTTGCATTCTGGGTATAAGCACGTACATGTGTTTACTTATGATTCATTTTGTTTATCAGGAACTATCTGAGGCAATTCTAACCGTGAGATCACGTGCATTCCGTCGAATGTGGTAATACGGGGTTTGGGGTGGTCAAGATTTTTGCAGTGCAAATGGCCATAATGATCGAAGAATGTTGGCAGAATAGGTGTTACTGTCAAATGCTGGTGAAGAATCACGTCGTAAAATAAGGATTATTTTCTTCAATAGGAACAACGGTATGTTCTGTAAAGTTTCGTTTCTTCGGTGCAATGATTTGGGGAGGGGCACAGAAAATCGTGGTTCTCAAGCCGAGCGTGGTACACTGGTTTTTTACGTCCCGGTTACCTTGTGAA
Organism: Matsumyia berberina; assembly: GCA_917880715.2. Lineage (NCBI taxonomy): Eukaryota > Metazoa > Arthropoda > Insecta > Diptera > Syrphidae > Matsumyia > Matsumyia berberina. The sequence goes on along the minus strand of OU862872.1, from coordinate 16,317,348 downwards.
GGACTTTCGCGGGCTCGCTTAGCTATACCAGAATGAATCCAAATTGTCCTAATCCTTAGTATGATGAATAGGATAGAAATCTTTATAACAAATCTTCACCGACGGACCAAAAGAGAAATAAGAGATGGCTTCGTATGCAACGATTAAGCCGCTCCTCTAGAGTCAAGCGAATGCAGTTTCCAAAGTTAATTCAAGCTGCGTTGCATAGCCAGGCAGTTGTTAAAATTCTTACTTTACCTTTCCGACGAGGGTTTCAACCAACAATCCTTTTTAGTCGCCCCCTTGCGCTTGCTGTGGAAGATGAAATCATTTTCTTCTGCGTAGTCGCTTAGTGGTGGATTCAAATACTCTTTCATTGTAGCGCCGATGTTCATTCAGTCGCTCTACATCAACTAACTAGCTCAGTCGTTGCAAATTTATATCTGTACAGCTCGTATAACAGCACCATGCTGCAGGAGGGAAATAATAAAAGTCTTGTACGTACATATAGTGTTTTCTTGGTTCTGCTCGATGGGGCTTTCTAAGGGCAAAGCAATAGCGATTGGCAAGTATTACTTTTCGTTGGATCTCTGCGTTGATTTCGTTAGTAGAATTGATAGCACAGCCTTTGTCTTTTGTTTTTAATTAGTGCACTGTCTACTCTTAAACAACAACACAGACATTAGGGAAAGAAGAGTAGAGATAAATGAGATACCAATGCATATCGGTTTCAAGTACTTGCGGATTGTAAGGCTAAGAATAAGCTGGGTAGGTCGTACCACAACCGTGTCGTACGACTTTTGGTAGAATCCCTTTTTGACAATACGCTCGAAACTTTGTTTAAGGGTAAGCCGATGGGCATTTAAGTCCATGTAGGTCCTGAATGCAACGAGCAATTTGGATACAATAATGCCTGAAACATAATTCTGCGTTGGTGCTACCGTTTTCCCGTTACGTTGGAAGTCCTTCACAGACGCGTTGAATTGAAATACTCAAATTTATCAGCTGTTTGCACAAAATCCCACACAAATTTTCTGAAACAAAAAAAAAAATCTGCGATGCGAAGTGTCAGAACGCACCAAAAGTTCAACTGGGTTCCTCTGAGAGAGCCCCTCATTACGTATTATTACGTTTGCCTCTCTACTCTCTTTCGCTCTCAAACGTAGAACGGTAGCACGAAGCGAGATTGTGGCTTGTGCCATTTAATTCCTTTGGCTGAACATTAAACGTCATTCAACGGCAGCACTAACGCAGAATTGTGTTTCAGACATAAAACAGTGAGCGACCGGAATCATTTCGTCAGCATTCAAACGAGTATATATTAGTTCGCTATCAGACGAATGAAGGTCTTATAGATTGAGGTCATATCAGAAGAGGAAACTTGAGCATTTCGGAGCCTACATACCGCACATACCGAGAATGTTAGACGAATTCCTTCGCTACTTCCAAATCACTGCCTTCCACCGTGGCGTTCGAATCGTCGTTTGCGACTAGATGCATTTTAAAAGATGTTCACAAAGGCACAAAGATGTTTATGTCGTCTGCATATCCCTATCATCTTAGGCCACGCAATGAGCGGCACATCGGCAGAAAATATACTCAGAAATGACGCTTGCCGTTCAACGATTGCGTGGCCGCAACCATACGATTTCATATGTTTATTGCGAGGCCTTGGCCTTACTGATTCGTAAAACATAGTGTCTCGGATTTCCATTTCTGCACCATTTCTTCCAGTATCTACCAGATGGTGCAAGATAGTGCGTCGCCATGCCTCTGTAGTTCATCTCTCTATTCATATTTCGTCCGTGTAAATATGACCTAAACTAGACGCAATCAGTGGTTAGTGCGTTGGACTGCTCTGCGAGCTGCGTGGGTTCAAATACCAGCCGAATCCAAATATTTTTCACAGCACCACCTCTCGTCGGGGAATGACATGCCTCCGAGAGTATAATAATGTGTCATGAAAAAGCTTCTCAATTCGCTGTTCGAAGTCCCCAATAAATTGTAGGTCGCTTCCATCGTACGTACAACATGAATGGTTACTTACTTACTTAAGGTGGCGCTACAGACCGGGGTGGTCCTGGGCCTCAACCAACAAACGTCGCCAGCGATCTCGATCTTTTGCCAGCTGTCTCCAGTTTCGCACGCTAAGTCGGTTGAGGTCCCCTTCCACTTGCGTGCGCCACCTAAGTCGCGGTCTTCCTCTACTGCGCTGACCCTCGGGTGTGGATTCGAAGATTTTCCGAGCTGGAGCATTGGTGTCCATCCGCTCTACATGAATTGTTGCGAGAAGCTAAGCTCATCCCAAGCTGTCGCGCCAACTTTATCTTCTAAGATATCTGACCTAGGCTAGAATAAAATCGATCAAATGGGTCCTGCTAAAGCGATCGCAAATCAGTACCGCTATCGGATTCCTGACAGTACACTGTCATATAGGCTACTTAACTATTTTGGCTTCCATGCCGTTTTGATAGTCCGCGGAAATAATGATTCCTCTAGCAACTATGCAGCTATTTGCTAAAAAGTCTACATGAAGTCAGTCATAAACGTACAAATAAAGCTTAAAATGACGACATCTCCTCTCTATTTGTTTACGATCGGTACTTCTGCCTTTGTCACCTTTAATTTTGTTGTTTTGAAACTAACAGTGTAGGCTTCTGTCTTAGATATTGGCTGGAGTAAGCGGAGTTGTGTTACAATCCTTTTATGCGTTCTCCCAGTTTTTTACTTTCGATGTCTTAACGTTACGATTTATCATCTTTGTCGCGCTGTTAATGATGATGGATCTGCTTGATGATTGATCACTGTCATGCAATCATATTCGTGACAAATTTAATGATCCCTCGTACAGTCACTTAAATTCTTAAATTTTAGATTCTCTTCCGAATGAATATGAATAACGCGAACGCTGTGTGGGAAACACAGCTTTGTAACTCTATCGGCATGAGGTTAGCATGTATTGAGGGCCAACATCGCCGACTTCGCTGAACTTGCTGCTATTCAAGTTATCCTACCCACTCTCGTGGTCCTAAAGTCGTTAGAAAGATGTTTTTTTTTTTTTTTTAGAAAAATACACTTCGATATAACTTCGTAATGCTGATCATTATTCCTACCCTGGCAGTCTGGAAACAGGGCTAATAATAAAAGTTCAGTGGCACGAACTGACATCGTCCAAATCGGTGCATTTTTTTACAATGCCTTTGAAGTTGCAGTTTTAAAAATTTGGTGTTTCCTAGTCCCCATTTCTCCAACATTCTAACAGCTCCTGCAGTGAGCCGAAAAGTTAATACTAAGTCTAGTGTCGGTTCTGCCTGTGACGCTGAGTCCTTTAACTACATCTGTTAAGATCTACGGAATACAATGCAATCACCTCTAGTGAATAGGTCTACATAGACCCAGGATCTGATATATCTCCTCTTTATCAACCCATATGCCTTACCTAATCTCTGGCGATCTAGGAGGTGTTTGTCGATGTATGGTGTTGTTCTCTTCCTAAGGTAGATCTTCACCGTACTCGTTTGTCTGCCTTTTCATTGCTTTGGATCACTGCGTCCAGGAATGCAACAGATAATGGCCCCGTAGATGTTGCCTTTTTTATTTAGAATTCTCCGACAGTTGAACACTGCCCTGGATTTTATACTTATAATGGATGGTGTGAACAAAAACTGAGGGAACACTCTGACCAAACCCTCTTGAGGGAAGTGTTTTCTGAAACTTGACGAAACTAATTTATATTCAACTCAAATTGAGTGTATTATCCAAGAAGTTGAGGGAACACTCTTTTTCAGTTTTTATTCACATCACCCAATGTCTAGTATCTTGATAACTGCTTGGCTGTTGACGAGTAACCTTGGACCCTGTTCACACAGGAGCAACGGACTGGATTTTTTTTTTGACGTTTCGTGTTCAGATTTATAGTCCTGTCTGAACACTTCCGCGGACTTTTTTGACATATTTATTGTCAGTGTCGACCAAATTGATTTGATTTTCGTCCTTATTTCACGAAATTTAGAGCAATTTAAATAAATAACACAAATGCGATCAGCCTCCAGCCCAAAAGACAAGTTGTTTTATTCACGAAAACAATTTTTTTTACACGTTTGTCGAGTGACTGCCGATTGACATCTACAAACGTCAAAAAAAATTCAAGAATTTTAAAAAAATCTAAAAATCCGGAGTGACGTAACATGTCACCTTTCCGCTTCCCCCCTCGCCTGTAAACTGTCTGTTGCTCCTGTGTGAACAGGGTCTATTGTACTTGGTGCTCTGTCAAAGTCGAGCAATTCAGCTTGCATAACACTGCGGCCATCCGGGACTTTGTACGAACCAACTAAGTTGGAAAAACCTGAGACATATATAGTAGAACCAACAAGAGGAAACAGCACATTCGAAAGAAACAAGAACTCCCAAGTCATGATTAACTGAAAACTACTGCTCCATACATATTTCCAAAGTCAGTGTACATTACGCATCGATGTAAATAAAGCAAATGCAAATGCCCAAAGCCTTTCAGGTCTGTTTGCATGATGTGAACTATCCATAGCTCTATCAAGTTTGCCTTCGTTACTCAATTCCAAAGGACATTCTATTGCAATCTACAACTACATACATTTATTTTATTTTTTCATTTCTGTTTAATTTTTTTAAGTAGAAAAAAACAGTGCTCCTCATCCTAACTACAGTCGTGATGCTTTTAGATGATTTTCACCATTTGGATGACATACTACCAATCGGGTTTGAGTATACTTGTACTCCTTAAACAACATGTACGCCTCTTCAGCATCGACTCCTATTATATTTTTACCCAGCTGATTCCAATTGTGCACCCAAGGTATTTTTGGGGGTTCCTTCACGGTTCCGAATTAAGAAACGTTTTCTGTGATAAAAGGCGGTGCACATGTAAAGTAGCAAAATAGTTTATTTATTATTTTTGTTTAGTTTTAATTTTTAGTGAGGTTAAATAAATAAAACAATTAATGTATTAAGCGAACAACTTACTAAGTTCGTGTTTTATTGCTTTAAACATTTGTTAAGTTCATTTTATCAAAATAAAATAAAAGTTGTAAATATTTTAATGTTTCAAATAAATGATTCTGAATAGAGAAAAAAATGTTTTGGAGCTTCTCTGCTTTGTGGGTTTAGTTTGAATTGGTGTAGGCCTTTGATGTTGATTTTTCAACTAGAGGAAACATTGGCAGACTCCTTGCTTGATCTATTTGAGCACTGTAGTCGCTATGGTCTGTCTTTTGACTATGTCATCTACTTTTTCAAAGTTTTAGTAACGTGCCAATGAAATACAGTCGGATCACTCTAAGTAAAACCTCCTCTAAATCGAAATTCCCTCTAACTCGCAACTAGTTTTGCTATCTCGTGACTTAGATGGATATGATTGTATTCCAAGGTTGACTTTGCGAGACCTAACTCCGCGCAACCATTCGAACTTGTGTTGTGTGTGTTACATTTTTCACACGAATGGAACGGGCAGACAAATTATTGCCGACTTGCATTGACAGCGCATTGAGAAGCTTCTTCGTGACGATTTACGAACTTACGCAGTTCGCGCAGCAGTCCAACGCACTAACCACTGAACCAAGGCGACCACCAATATTGTCATTGATGACGTTTATAGTTCAGAGATAAGTTGGCAAATAGATGCAAATAACATTGAAAGTTTATCTCTGGTGAATTTAAAAAAAACGCTGATCGAAGAACGATTCAAAGTTGTCTGTAGTACAGGGTTTTTCAATAAGAGCGCTACAAAAGTTTTTTTTAAATAAAACAAAAACGGTTTTGGATATCAATGAAATTCTTTATTCCTGTGAAAGTACGTTCGATGCCATTATGTATGGAACTCGATTTCTTTTGCATGGCCACCACGGGCACTCTTGCAGAAGTCCAGACGCTGAACCCAATTTTCGACGGTTTTCAAGCATAAATCGGCCGATACTGCTGCAATTTCATCAATCGTTCGAAGTTCATCAATCGTCGCTGGCTTGTTGGCATAGACCATAGACTTGACGTAGCCCCACAGGAAATAGTCTAACGGCGTCAAATCGCACGACCGAGGCGGCCAAGCGACTGGACCATTTCGTGAGATAACACGTTCTCCAAACTTGGTTTCCAATAAATTGATTGTGACATTCGCTGTGTGGCTTGTGGCGCCGTCCTTTTGGAACCACATGTCCTCCAAGTCCATATCATCCAATTGGGGCCAAAAATATTCGGTTATCATTGAACGGTAGTGATCCCCATTCACAGTAACGTGCCGGTCTTGATCATCACGGAAGAAGTACGGCCAAATGACGCCGCCGGCCCATAAACCACACCAAACCGTAATTTTTTCGGGATGCAATGATGACTCATGGAGTACGTGTGGATTGCTGCCTGACCAATACCGCATATTTTGTTTATTGACGAAGCCATCCAGCCAGAAATGAGCCTCATCGCTGAAGATGATTTTTCGATGAAAATCCGAATCATTTTCAAGTTGTTGCTCAGCCCCATTTCATGAACATACGACGCTTCTGGTGGTCAAGCGGCTTCAGTTCCTGCATCAATTTAATCTTGTAAGGATGTAGGCCAAGATCTTTTCGCAAAATTCGCCACAACGACGTCACAGAGATGCCCAACGCTTGAGAACGACGTGTGAGAGACACATTTGGGCTTTCTGCAACTGAAGCCTCAGCGGCAGCAATATTCTCGACACTACGGGCACTTCTTTGTCTCACTGGCACGGGAACATTTTGTACTGTGCCTGTGAATTCAAATTTTTCCACTAGACGCTCAATTGTTGATCTGCTAGGACGATTATGACGACCATAAATTGGACGTAGCGCTCTTAACGTTAAGGCCACTAACTCCGAATTTCGGTAGTAAATTTTAATAATTTCGACTCGTTGTTGGCTCGTATATCTTTCCATCATGAAATGGCAAACCTTACTGAAGAGAAATGTCGAAAAACCGCAAGAAAAATATGACGTCGTTTGCTGTTCCTGTCGCTCTACTTTTGTAGCGTCCCTATTGAAAAACCCTTTAGATCAAGTGATCTTCCTATACTTTTCTTCTAGTACAAAATAGATGTGGACCTTGCCGTCACTAACTCTACATAGCATGCTTGCACAAAGACTTGTTATGACCTCCACTGCTAGCCATCAATCGACAACCAACTATGATGTACAAACGGCTGAATTTTAGCTTGCTTCCTATGGTTGCATCTCAATTCTCAAGTGAAGCTTGACATCGACATCTGCGCTGAAATGAAGAACTATCAAATGCTCCTAAACAAAATTTAGCATTTACTATCGGAATTCGCAATGCAGTGTGCTATGAGTTGATAGTTCGTAAAGAACAGGTGTTGCGGCCATATTGTTTCTATAGAGTAAACCTATGACGCGCTATTTTCATGTAAAAGTCGGGCTTCTTCATGAATGTGAAAAAGGATTCTATTGGTATACTTATTTTTGTTGATAGGGCTGCACTGCAGTCTTTACAGTTGTTGCGTTTTCGAATGCTATTAAATATTTGGCGCAACAGCTGGTCGTAGAGGGTCTAGACCTAGCTTCTCACAGCCATTCATGTCGTGCGTACTACACTTTTTGTCAGATGGCCAACCATGAAATGACGATTGCCGCGTTGGCAGCTCATCTTCTCTTACACACATATTAAGATTTGAGACGAACTCAGCTATGGGTCTTAAACTGACTTCTCTACATATTTTTAGATGAAGAGAATCCGATCCAGAGTTCTAATAGCTCCCTCATAAGCCGATCCTATTCACCGTCCACCATAATGATCTCCGACGGTATCGTAGTTCAAGACGTTTTGTGTTTCCTTGATTGCTAAGGTTCGTATTTCAGATCTAAAGATCTACATCTTAAACTTGAGCTTGTTTAAAACTCCAACGAGCTACGCGAATCGTTAATTTTCTAGGGATCAATGCTTTGCATAGCCCAGAACAACTGACTGCTTCTCACTAGAATCCTCGACAGAATGGGATTGTGGCAACCAGATTACTGAAGAACTTATTGGGCAAGGCTCAGAGCCTCAATTTCTGTTTAAGTTTTCAAACCCAAAGACAGAACTCTTACATATTTCCAGGCGCCAAGCAAGAAGTGTCTAATTTACGTGTCAAACTTCCTGACTATAACTTTTCTCAACGAAAACCTAGTCTCCTCCAGTCAAAGATCTTCTTGAGTTTAACTTTTGTTTTCCATTCATAACATACAGCAGAACTGGCAGGATAAATTAAACATATTTGCACCCTGCTAAAGTACTGCTGCGGCTCAGTGGTTTGTGCTTCAGACGCCTGATATACTTCGAATCTCAGCATAGCTATAAAATGTTTTTTCTTTGACATAGTTTCTCAGCAGACAATTACAAACCTTCGAGAGTACAAGGGTAATTGGCCATGGAATGACGTTTTCCATGAGATGCGACATAATCTCACCAACCAAGCGTTGGATTTCGGTCTTGAGCTTAGGAATTGTTGTGCTTTGTTGTCATCAATTTGGGATATTACAAAACTCATTAAAAAGAAGTCACCCGGTGTTAAATATTACGATGTTGCTGACCAATAGATGTCGAATGTTTGTGTCTGGAACTTTTTCTCTTGAAGTGTGTCAGGTGTCCCATTGGAAACATATATCATCGAAGTCGGTCCATACCGATCAGTTGAGGCCACAAAAACTGCCTGGTGTCTTGTTTTAGCCAGCAGAATGACCTTTTCACCGTTTACATCCTTGCAGTTGCAGATATATGTACATATGCGTTGAACACGTACAATATGTTCCAAAGTCTTCTAGAGACTCAAATTGTCCACTTCTGTCAGAGCTCTCTCTCTCTCTGCGAAAAATAATCTCTCTTCCACAAGAGAGCTATGAATATCATGCTTTGCCTGTATAATTAATCGTCCTTATCGTTGGCTTGTATGCCCCCTGATCTGGAATACAGACAAGGGCGTTCGAAAGTCGATTCACTAGACGCGCAAATTAATTTCTAGAGAAGCTGTGGCCTTAATTACTGCTTGACTGTTTGATTGAGGGTTGGATCGATACTAAGCGCTCGGCGGGCCTCAAGGGTGTAAAAAAAAACCTTGAACCTACCCCACAGTTCATTTGTTAAACCAGCGATGAAAGCTAGTGTCTCGCAGTCCCTCCGCTCTGAATGGAATATGCATAGCGAAAGTCTTGCTGAAGTTCAATGTAAGGCTGGGGTATTTTATTGGAGACCGTACAGCTTAGAATATTGCTCAGATTGTCTGGGTCTGAGTGCACAACGAGTGGTAAAAGTGGCAAGAGAACTATTAGCGCGTCCAACAGCGTCTGAGTTCCGATTCGGAACGTTTCCACCAGAGAAACTTGTACATCTAGCGAAGGTGGTAAATGGATTGGTCGCCTGCTTTCAAAAGAGAGAGTTCCATGGAACCTTCTAATCCAAGATGATCGGAAGACGGATCGACCATGGAGAACTGCGGCGTAAAACAGTGAAAGACGAATCATGTCTCCATGGTTTTCACGGTAGATGTTAGAGAACCCCTAAGACTCACAAGGGAAAACAGGAAACACGACGTAAATATAAAAAGCGTGCTCCAACAATTTCAAAAGACTTTCAGTCTGTCATTGATAGAAAAATAAATAAACTTTGCTGTACAAAAGATTTCATAAAAAACGATTCGTAGATAGTGCTTCCGTGGTGCTCTTCCGGTTATGAATACTCATTATCATAAAAAGTATATTTCTTGTCTATCGGGACACAGAGAGAAACGTCCTTCCTGCCGGCTCAAGTTATTACTCAGAACTTTGACTGATGATCCAGTTAGTATACGCCATTCATAACCATGACAGTAGTGATGGTTTTTCCTCAAATCATTTTGACACAATCATCGACTGAAATCGAAACTTTTCAAATTTCAAGTGATGATTTGATGGACGAGCTGCGCGTCTTCTTCTGGACAGACATTGTGTGGCCGGGAACATATGGGGCATGAGTGCACACCTTGCTAGTTGACCTAGTTTCCGATATTTGTTCGTAACATGAAATCGGATACAAATATTGCAAATGACAACACAGTTCCTTTGGGCTTACGTTACACCACTTCCCATTGTTCTAACTAATTTATTCCGAAAGTTGTTTTGTCGTTTTGCTCATCATTCGCCATGAGCGGGAGGGGATTGGGTTGAAATGCTACTTGATACACATTTCTTCGGAATGATTGTGTGTCTTTTGTTGAAGTGCTGACTGCTGAGTAACTGTTTGCAATTTTTGCAATCCGTTTACATTTTCTATTCACATTCAATGGTGACGTCGACGTCTGGCTGCACATGTAATCATCACTTTCGAATGTTTGTATGTAATCGAAATCAAGATTAGATTATCTTTGTCCGGACGGACGGGTTTTTCATAACCGATCAATTAGGAAACACCCCCATTTCCTATTTGACCCTTTCTGCCGAAGGTTAACACAGCAATTTGCAGTTAGGATCATTGTAATGGCATCTCGTTGTTGTTGTGAATAATTGAAGCCCATCATTTCGGGGAAGTGTATGACTGGATTTAGTGTGGCTGGCTGTACTCGTAGTGTGTGCATTCGGGGGAGGGGGTAATGTGCGAGCTCATGAAGGACTCTTGTGTCATAATTTTCACCAGAAGCAAGCATTTACGCTTGAAGGCCACTATGATGTGTTGTTTCGTGTGGAATCCTTGAGCTGGTTACGCACAGAATGTGTGGAGATTTAGTGTGTGGCTATGTACACACTTTGGATCAATAATCGGTGAACTTTGGAGTATTTTTTGAAGCCAAATACACACACATGGAATCCTCATCGTTTTATTGTATAAATCAACAGACTGAAAGTGGGTCAGAGCGTTCCCGGGGTTCAATTTGAGTTGCAAAAATGACATAAACCAGGACCCCCCCATGATATACTTGAAGAGTAATGCACTTTGGTCCTCTGTCGCCCCAATGTCGTTCATCCCCCTCTTGTATGCAGATACACATGAATTGTTGTAAAATCTTTAACTCAAAAAATGTTGGCCCGACCAAGAAACTTATTGATATTCATGGACTGAAACAACTCTGGATGATTCATATTGGATGAAGAACTTGCCAAGTTTGTTGTGATATGTAGTGTTTTATCGTGTCGATGTGGGGAAGTTTCTATTCTTTTGATGGTTGTTAATCTAATTTCGTTGTGGGGATTACTGGAATGAAATTCGCTCTGAACGACGATGGTACTTCGAATTTATTCAACTGACGTGATGATTGGGCAGTTAAACTTAACCAAGCATTCACTATCTCAGACCGCAGCTAGTGAGGGAATCACTTAAAACTTGGAATGTCTCATGCTTATTTAAAAGCTAGCCGGGTTTAAGGTCAAATCCCTCAAAGTTTTAGGACACACTTCAAAGTTTTTGGAAACTTGTGTTGCTTCGCAAGTTTTGATCGATTTTTCGTTACAACTTTTGGAGAATAAGAACATTTCAGGCTTATGCATTCGTTTAAATGATTGTCATTGTTTTTTTTTTTTTTTTTTTTCATCAGTTAGGGATGTCAAGCTTTTCTTAAAATCTAAGAATAAAAGGTTGACGAAAAGGGCTCTTTTTTATGAGTCACAAAAGTCTATGTAGTTCGTGGTGGTGACTCAGTGGATTATGCGCTGGACTGCTGAGAGAGTTGACTCAAATATAAATCCCCACTAGTCAACAGTGTCGCCACCTACTCTCGACAGGCGACAACGAACCTCGAAGAGCATAGTTTGTCATGATAAACCTTCTCAATTGGCGATAATAACATGTATTGCTCCGTTCAATTCGGCGAAAAATATTACAAACACGTTAATGACATCGAGAAGCCAGGGCTCGGGCTATTGCGTGAGTTTCCTTATTTAGTTTGAGGGAGAACCTGGGCTTCAACCAACAAGACTTTCCAGTTGGCTCGGTCCTTATCCGTCCGATTCGTTGACTCTTTTTTTATTCGGGACCGAGCAGTTTCCCCGACGGTACAACGCCGAAACGATAAGAAATTCTGTGAACAGTTTTATCGCAAGCTTCTCGCTTCTTACATCGCATCGCTTTATCGTATCACTGTGTATGTACCCTTACGAATGAAACTAGGAGGAGTAGTCGGACAAACCGGTCCTTATTGGCCTAAGCCCGTACAAGAGGTTCACTAAGTAGGTCGATCTAACTGGATCCCCAGGCGACACCGTTGATTCCACCTAAGGTGTTCCTTCGCTCTCTGGATCCAAGAAAAATTTCCATGTTTGGTTAATTGGTTTTGTGGGTGTCCTAAAGACTTACTTAGACCTCAAGCGAGTCCATTGTACCTCATGGGAGTCAAACCAAGGGGTAGAGTTGGCTTATCTAGAATCCACCCAGAAAGTGATAGAAATCTCAGGAGTTTTCTAAAATCAGAGACATGAAGGTCCTCCAGCCCATGGAAGAAGCTACTACCAAGAGTAAGCAATCTTCTGCGAGACATTCGCATAGCAGGTGCTGGATGGATTCTATTCCGCATGGATTACTACTCCACCAGAGACGATTCGTATTTCCCCTCGACTAAGTTGTACGAGATTTTTGGAATTCTTCTTATCGAAGGCCGGAGTGATCTGGCTATTGCACATTTATCCATGTGACACTATCACGTATTCGCCCTGCCCTCATCATGGTTTCCTCATTTATTTTCCTGTAAAGAGTGCTAATAGGTGTCCTTGCAACCGGAAGGGCATAGGAATATACTAGTTCTGCAACTGGCAAGTTCGTCTGCCCTCTCATAACCTGATATATCTTTGTGGCCAGCATAGAGTCACCGTCTGTGTCGTTGATATATCGTTGAGAGTTTCTCTGCAGACCTTAACGAGCTTGGACTTTGTCGATGCTGACTGCAGAGACTTGATAGCCGCCTGGCTGTCAACATAGATGGTAATAGTTTCTCTGACAATGTTGTGGTTTTTAATTAGCTTTACGGCCTGTAGAATGACAGTTATCTCGGCTTGAAAAACACTGCATCCGTTTCCAATTTTGAAGGATTGGTTTACCCCTATGGATTCACAGAAGTTACCGGCGCCATTTCGCCGTCGGTATAGAAGGCTAGCTCTTCTTCAGTGCATACAATACTACATCATCCCAGTCCTCTCTTCTTGGTATTTTAGTATCAAATCTCCTATCGAAATCTGAGGTTGGAATGATGTAGTCGGTATCTATGTTCTCCTTCGTGGTAGTCCATCGGGTTAGAACGGAGGCGTGACCATAGGTGGTAGTTGTCCAAAGACTTACTTCCCTTAGTCTGAGTGCTAAGTACAATGGATGTCCACTGGAACTAGGTTCAGCATTGTAAGAGTGCCATAATGGAAGCACTCCTCCATCATCTTTCGTCAGCTACCCCCAACAACTTTTCGAAGAGGTTGAGACTTGATTGAAGTGTTCACCCGACATTCGCTACATGGAGGTAAAAATAAAAATTGGTGGACAGCGCTTGGTTCGGGAAAACGTCTGGACGCTTGTGTCTCCTCTTTGAACAGCACCTGTTATCACTGCATATATTGTATTAGGATTGTCTGACTTTTTCTGGATTTTGTTTGCATCCATTGTTGACCGCTTGCTCTGGCAGTATTTCATCTGATGCTAGTCCTCGAATATTTCTGATGACACTTTCAAACCGTTCACAGGTTATGCTTTGTAAACCTGCCACCAGTGTCCAGTGGTTTCCTAGGAAAGTCTTTCCGTTTTTTAATGAGTCATGGGTGTTTTTTTTTTTTGCTAGAAACTCGACACCCTAAACACTGAGCCACAGCAAATAAAATGGATTTCCTCCCAGTAGTTTTGTCATAAACATGCTTAGGGGAATTACTTGTATAATCTATCACGTGTATTGAATTCATTGCCAATTTAGTAAAACACTGACTTTGACTAGCCATCGTTGAAGTAGCTTACCACTGACCACATATTAGCTTCCAGTCCTTTGGGAAATAATAGAAGAAGGAAGGTAAAATGCGAAATTTGATAGTCTTTCCCCTCGGTCTCACGGTATCTGTCGAGCTTGATTAGTATCTGAGTCTACTCACAGATTAAATATACAACGGCGCTCTCCGTTAACCGACGTTGTTTTCAATTAGTTTCTTTGTGGCAGAGGACTCAAAAGAGCTTTGAATCGATGTATTCAATGTATTGCACTTTGAACGTTTGTAATTGACTTTATCATGACGTCACACTTAACATTTTTACAAATGGATCCAGGATAAACCAGAACCGACAAGCGTTGAATATTAAAAAAATGTCAAAGCATCGTCTGCTTGCTGTGGTTGTCACGTAGTTCTTCCAAATTTTCCCTAAATATTGATCTCTTATTCAATGTTTGTCGTATTCAGTTGAAGGACTGTGTCCTTATATTTATTTGTGCACGCTACACCATCTGAATAAATATTTTTTTCAAGAACAGAGTGCATCTGAGCATTAAGACCGGACCTGGACATAACATCTGATATTAATTTGGTCGTTCAAATCTACAGCAGGACCTAGATGTTTAGTGCAGACAACCTGCAAAACCATCACTGTATTGTGTGTATGTATATCGTCAGATACCCCCTCAAGGAAGGACTCTTCCATAGCTGGTAATTTGAAAAGTTCCTTTTGCTGTTTAAAAAAGTGTTAACCGAGTAGAAAAGGAGAAGAAAAAAAAAAACATTCACTTGCAGCGGGACAGTGTATACACAATTCTCTCTCTATTGCTCTATCACTCTCTTGCTCTCTGCAGTCCTTGAAGTTTATAAATGGATTTCACCCTAAATACAAGTGTGCGCAACCCCCCTTTTGTTACCCATGCTTTAAGGCGGCTGAGGACGCTCGATAACTGAGTTTTCCATGGAATTTATTTTGTGTTTGGCATTTCAAATGGTGCACAAATTAATTTTCATTGTAATTATGTTTTTGCGTGCACACGTAGTTTTGGAATGTGACACCTGAGCAACCAGGGGACGAGGATATCCACCCGCTCGCCCAGGATGTGTCGCTTAAACTTTAATTTGCGAAAATTGGCTGTATCCTAGGTATTCACTGGTATTTATAACTCCGACCACGCGCACAGGTTTCTGTTGTTTGTCAAGGGATGAGGGAAGGCAGAGAGCCGAATCAATTCAATCCTCTTCCGCGAAATAAGCAAACACAAAAATCTATAAAAAGGATATTCATGCTTTCACCCACCTACACTGACAATGTTAAATATAAAATTTAATTTATTTCTTTCTGACTTTTCTAGGAAAAGACCTTCTTGAAGCCCCCCCACACCACAGTATGTACTGTATCTTGGAGGCTATTTTTTTTTATGGCCCACTCCTGCCGTCCATCGGCCATTTCGCTGGCGCGAAATGCCGTCCAGTAGCTCTGGCGGCATATAAATATGCCTAAGTGGTTATTATTCCTTGGAATTCGCCTTGTTCTCTCGTCTATAATATCTTATGTCCTTGCTGCATTCCTTTGCGTAACGTACTGGATAGTCTCTGTAACAATGTGTACATAACTGTCGTCCTCAATCTATAGCGAAGAAATTGTGTTCCTTAAAATAGGACAAACAATGTGAAATTGAATTTTCTGTGTGTAATTTAATTATTTGTCATGTACACTACGTACGAGTGGGAAACTATTAAGCTCCGCCTAGCAACTGTGGACCAGACGTGGGCAAGGATTGGGTGTTGGTTTCTAAATGATGCGTAAACTGAATGCTGACACAACAGGGTCAGATTAGCTCAGTCTTGTCGTCATTCTGGGTTTGGGATTTCATTTTTAAGGGCATGTGACATAAAACCGTTGTGCAGAAAGTATAAAGTACAGAGTACAGTCCCAACCAACACACAATGTGAATGATGACATTTGCAATTGTTCGTGGGTTGTACGCCTCTTTGATGGCAATGATTGTTTGTTCGCCTGTGTGTGTGTGTGTGTGTGTATGTTGAAGGATTCTCGTTCAGGCGCTTATCGAATGGCATATATCTGACGTAATTAATTATGTGAGTGAAATTTTAATCAATTCTTTTTCTTATGGTTAAGAAATTAATTTTTTCCATTAATATTCACTGACATAGATTTTTCCACGCAAATTCATACAATATCTTATCTGGTTCTTTAATCGTTCTGCGTACTGCAATTACTTTAAATTGGTTTAATTAGATAAGTTTGAGAGTGAAGTGGCTGCAAGTTGATAATGATATGCGAAACGGAGTTGTAGACGTGGAGAGGTAGCGAAATTCATATTTCTATAGTTTATGCCAACGAGCTTGCAATACATGTGAGTCAAAGGCAGATAGTGTTTTTTATCCAGTGTTTTCCCACAAAAATGAATAAACATTGATACATATGTAGTTGTTTTTCATTTTTATTGTTAAATCTGATGGTGGTCGTGTGTTTTTGCTACCTTCATGTAAAGTTTTATGAGGTTCTACAAAAAAAACGAAGTGTTACTTTATTCCGTGAATATTGGCAATGCTGGCATATCAGCCATATCAATATCAGCTGTCAATTTCGCAATCAAAAAACATTCTCCATGAAATTCAGTGATTTGCAATGGAAATTTAAAAAAACAAAAATATAAAATTTGGTCCTTTCAATCTTTAGCGAATTATTTGGGGCACCTGATGCGATGATCAAATTACTACGACCGGGGAAAAAAAAAAACATTTGGAATAAATTTGTGGCGTATGATGTCCGCATGAATAATTGCTTGAATCAGCGACAGTGAAAGGTCAGGTCAAAGCTCGTCGGAAACCTATTATTTGATCAATTAATAGAATTTTGTTACCGTAAGTCGGTCGCTATCGTGTTGGGTTCCTGGCGACGTGCTTTAATCGTCTTCAGGTCTTTCTAAATTGCATTGGCTCCTCTTCGACAGTCCTGCGCCAGGTTTTAAATTTAAATTTGGAGAAGCATTCTTATTTCACCTTGGGTCAGTCGGTTGCATTGAATGGCCTGGCTGACTAAGAAATATTCACTTTTCAAGGGGACGTTGCCACTCCATTGCTCTTGTTAAATCTACTGCAAGGGAATAACACGCAGTAGAGTGTTCATGGCTTGAAAATTTATCGAACGGTACTTTAAGCAATGACAAACATTACAAATGTCCTCAGTTAGTCTCCTGAGTTTCGAACCACTACACCTGACTCACGCTGTGTGAATAAATTCACAACTCCTTGAAATTCACAACACCTTGAGTGCGAGTGGACGATTGTTCACGCTTTAAGCCTTTCATTTGAGAGGTGGTTTGGCCAGAATGCTCGTATTTATCCTTTGACCGATTGTGAATTCCATAAGAGGGGCCCTAAATGAGCACTGCGACCTATGAAGTCTATTGTGGTGGCCCATATGGTTTAACCAGGGGTTATATTTAGGCTTTTGATAAACCTCAGTATAGCTTTAGGTTCTATTTTCCGAATTTCCCCTAGGTTGACCGAGCCCCCGTCAGGTGAAGTAATCTTTTCCTTGCGGCTCCTGGACATACGCACACAATATGTTCAGCGGCGTCTTTCTGTTCTCCACAGAGCCGGCAAATATCGGTATCTGATACTTTTATTTTATGCGGATGGTATCTGAGTAGACAATGTCCAATTAGATAGCCCGTTAAGGTTCTTGACTCGTCCTTGATGAGATCAAGTAAAGTCTTGGCCTTGCTTAGGTTGGGGTTGATGAACTTTTCCGCTTGTGGAGGTTGGCCCTGTAGCCGGCGTGTTTGTTGATCTCCCATTGTGTTATCTTAGAATAGGCATTGTTGGGTGGTATCCCAAAACAGGGTTCAGGACCAACGAGTCGGCGCCAAGCGCCTCTTCTCGCCAGCCAGTCTTACCCTCGAAGCCTTCATATCCTGGAATCCAGGCTACGGTAACCTTATTTACCAACGCAAGGCCTTCGAGAAGGTTGAGACAGTCCCAGACAAGCTTGGACGCTACCGTATAGGATTTGAGGGCTAGTAGTGCTGCTTGACTGTCTAAAAAGATGTAGATGCGGATTCCTTGGATTCTTCTCCGTAGGCATTCAATACAATAGCGTGGACTTCGGCTTGAAATACTGTAGGTGACTTTCCAGGTGCTGTCGCGCGTTGGAAACTGGAACCATAAACCCCAGGACCTATGCTGCCGTTTTCCAATTTTGAACCATCTGTATACCAGATTTGGGAATTTGGTAGTGTTATAGGGCCTTCATTTATACATTCGCATCCATTGACCGATACCATACTCCCGCTTGTAGCCGTTCGGGGTCTTGATTAGGCTTTCTCACCACCCCGATGGTCATCATGATCTGTCGCCAGAAGTCTGTAGATAGCCATATGCAAAGGCGCACCGGCAACATTCTGTGTCAAAATTGCTAAAACATTTTTCACTGCTCCATACTGCTGGATTGCAGTAAGCTGTGGATTGTTTCGGCGTCAATGTTTAACTGGTTCGGCAATTGTTGGCACACTACTCTGGGCTCCTGAACTTTGACGGTATGGTAGCTGGTTATGAGGAGTAAGTCTGAGTGTAAGAGCCAGCCAATCTCTTCTCATAATAAGTGCACTCCAAAAGCTTTAACTAAACCACGGACATTCGGAAAAAATAAGACTTTTGAAACGCCGGCTTATTGCAAAGTAGTCAATTCGGTCTTTGATTTCTGTTGGTAGACACCCAACTCACACTAGAGCAGTGTGCTTCCAATGGCAAGACCTTCCTGCTCCCTGCTTATTTGTGTTGCTTATCAATTCATGTTGTCTTGTTTAAAATTATCCTCCGCACTGTATGTAGATTGCGTTCGTCGTGAAAATACAACCTTGCATGTGTACCTACCCACTCATGTATTCTTTGTGAAGTAAATATTCGTTTACCTTAACATATTGCATATTAAAAGCCGCAAATGTTCTCTCGAATAAAAGGGTCTGCCGGCACGTTAACGTCTGCAGCCCTCCCCGCTTGTGCGCCTATATTTAGAGACATTTCCAGAATAACCGCGGTTTGTATTAAAATTGTATAAGTGTACTAAAAATTCGCTGAGTACTAAATTAGGAAAATATGCATACTTGAATTATTTATAAGTTTTTGCCCCACCGAAAGTCCCCGCTCCGTGTGTTGCTGCATACTCTCAGTTCCAGCCTCAGCTATTGGCAAAAAATTGGCGCCAGTTTATTTTACGAACGTATGGGGCGGTGGGTGGTGGCTTTCCTTAGCACGCAAACGGAAGGAACTGTACTTTATTACTGTATTTTCCCTTGAACATACACGTTTTGTGTATTCCTAACCCTATACTACCTATCCACTCATGGTGGTGGTTTTATTTGTTATGGTTCCTTGAACCCTTCTGTGTGAAGCATGTGAGTTGTTTCCATAGGCGTCCTTATGTCCAGGATATACACACACGAACACTTGGAAATTCTAATGAGCAGTTCGATTTCATTTAATTTGTATAGGTACCCCGTACGTTTGGTTCTCTTTACTTTGCTTGTGGTAGGATCTGTTTTTGCTTTGATTTTTTCTTTTGCGGGAGGAGGGGGGTTGATTGTTTGTGTTGAGTGTATGTTGTGCTGATAGTAGTGTTTTGATAGAATTAAGGTTCAGGACTTGAGAATTTAATGCGAATTGGAAGTAAACAAACAACCAATCTTGCCTGACGAATGAAATGAGTTAAATCGCCGGAGCTTCTTGTTTTGGGAGTATGTTTCCGGACAGTATATCCTGAAACGTTGTGATGAATATGCTAAAATTGTCCTTGTTTGTGGCGAGTCCCTTGCGATAAAGATTGACTAGGTGACAATGGACTTTTGGTTTAACAGCCTTAGTTTGACATCAGCGCGATATCAATTTTCGTTTGGTGATCTTCGTCTCTTGGGAGTTCATTCGTTTTGCACGCTAATGGAGGGCTTTAAAATTCCCTATCAAAAATTCAGAAAAATACAAAAACAAACTTTAGAAATTTTCCGTGAAATGACCACAGGTTTAGAGCAAAAAGCTTTGTCGGAGGGAAATATGGTCGTCCGCGCCGGGCACTATGTCAAGAAGAACGACTTGGGTGGAGGCGGAAATGGAATTCGTATGACTATTCTGCTGTAGGCATCAAGTGCAGGTTTTTCCATGAAAACAAATCAACCGTAAACTGTTGCAGTTCCAGCAGAGAAAACGTCTTCGTCCGTGTCATCTTTGCGAGCGTCAACGAGGAGGATCAGAGGAATTTTCCTTAGAACTGTTGGAATACTGCGGATTTTATAAAGAACCTGCCCTTATGGCTGACACTGCTACCTAACAATATCTATTGTGTTTCCGGTCTACTTAGCCTTATAGGTTTACTACTTTCCTAATGACTGTGAGTATGTCAGTAATAGCCGAGTTTCTAAACTCCGCTAACGAACGGAATTCCCTATGAACGTCTACGTAGCCAGACATTCACAGAGAACGTACTCGGAGGTATCTTCCTCTATCAAACAGAACCGACACTCTGTATCCGAACAAGGGTTTAGTTTGTTGAGATGATATCTTAGGCCGCAGTGACCGGTAATGAAGCTTCCTTATGTTGTTTCTGTCAAGGTTTAGAATTTATTTGTAAGAAAATGGCTTTATGAGTCTGTTGGATTGCCTAAGCCCGGGGACATTTTCCCAATGGGCTAGCCGAAGTTGGTGTGAAGTGTTCCGGTCCCAAAAGTGCTGAAGCTAAACAGGCCCTAGCCAGCTCATCTGCAGTTTCATTGCCTACAATGCCCTGGTGGCCGGGCACTCTTGTTATGCCTGGCAAGTGGTTGTAGGGTGTCGTAGCAGCACTTAACTGACCTAGATTCCACGAAGTGGGATGCTAATGCTCTAAGCTCTGCCTGACTATCTGAATGGATCTGTATTTTTCTGCCCCTAATACCTTATCGAGGTTTATCCTGGCGCAGATCTCAGTACATCTCGCTGGGGTACATCCGCATTGCTGCCATTTTTGATCCGTCGGTAAACCGCATCAAACATCCTGGGTCTGATACGGGTTCTATTAGACCAGTCGACACGGTCTAATATCTCTGCCTCAAATAGCCTTCCGAAACTGTACTCCCTGGCCATAACGTCGGGGATAGTGCAGAACAAGTTCGTACTTGGAATTGAGTGACGTATTTTCAGATGACCCACAAGATTACCTGATTTATACTTGTGTTCTAGTTGCAGCTTTATAGCACAACGGGCAGCGGTCTTCCTAGTGAAGATATGTAGGAGTGTAAACCGCATGACAGCCTCTATGACTGAAGTAGGGCAGGTGCGCATAGCACCTGTAATACCGAGACAGGCAATTCTTTGTAGCTTCTCAAGCTTCATTGCCATCGTGTTATTATGGGTCTAACTATCGAAATGTAAGTACAACCAATATATCATTTTGGGACTAAGATCCCAAGTTCTGCCGTAGAGACGCCGAGTAGCCCATAAAGCTCTAGTGGTACGATCAGCCAATTCTTCCAATTTAAGCGTCTGTCTAAGACAACGCCGGGTTTCTTCACCTCGTTAGAATAGCCTACAGTGGTGCCTTTGAAGAGGATAGGTCCGAGATTAACCAAAAAGGCACTAGAACAGTCTTGCAAGGATTGATGAAGAGTCCTTCAATGTTGCACCATTCTAAAACATGTAGTAAAGCACTTTTCATGACGTTGGAGATCGTCATGTCGTGTTAATCGCCAGGTCATCAGCATAACTAATAGTGTAATGTGTCGTAACACGAGGACTCAAAAGACTTACACTCCGTGCCATAAGGTACTCGTTTCCTGGGTAAGCCCAGGATGAAATAGTTGAACCAAGTCCGAAATATGTTCTCTATCTGTATGGGGATAGCAGCTGATGATTTAGAGTCGATGATGGAAGATCGAGAGGTAAGGAGGGTCTACTTAAGCATCCTAAACCCGCGACCCTCATAGTGTATAAGCGGGCCATTGAAAATAATGATGATGATGACTTGTCGGCTACGGCTGCAAAGAACATGGCTATAGAGCGAAAAACATATTTCTAGTTGGCTCTGGGTTTACTCGGGCCACACAAACCCAAAAGGCAGATTTCTGGATTTGATGTTTTGAATATTCTCAAGGTAATTAGCGCACTTCAAGAAGAAAGTTTAACGGTTGTCTTGAGACGCATTTCAAAATAACCAGAAGAATCAAACAACCAAGCACTCGAATAACAAACTTTCTTCAGCTCAGACTTCTTAGATAATTTAGTTGATGATTCCCCAGACATTAAGAAATCCTTACCGTATCCAAAATAAATACATACATATGTACATGTGGCTGGCAATGTTTCCATAGGAAAATCCTGCCACAAAAAGATGTCGTAGTATAGGCTTGCAACATCGACATCACTAGTTCTGTTCGAGTGAAAACAGAACAAAAATACCTACATATTACTTTGAGCCTAATCTGTGAAGTGAAAGTGTTTGAGTGAAAGCCGGGTGGGAACCAATTCCTTTAGCCATATGATGCTTCAGACCAATATTATCGGGGCTTCTGTCGCACTTTCGCTAAGGCTGGGCGAGACTCTCATCCTCTTCCTCGCAGTTTCTACAAATCAGCGTCAATGAGCCTTAGTCTATGCACGTGTGTGTTAAGGTTACTGTGTCCTGCGATCAGTCTCAACATCAGCATCAATCGTTGTCTGAAGCCTTTTTGATGATGAGTTGCTTGGTTTCTTTGCGAGTGATATTGCCACTTTGTACATCAAGGTGATTGGCTAGTGATCGTTGTGGATTGCTGAATGTTGACTGACATTTGGGATCTACTGGTTCATTGTTAAACATCAAAGTTACCTAAACTTTAATGGCCAACAAATCACACAAAATTCTCAAAAATCCGAAAGGTCATTGCGATACTTATGTACGTCAACAAAAGTCTATAATCAAAAACTTACTTCTGAATTCGCCGCAGATTAGACTGTGTGGCTGCACGAACAGCCCACAGATCTGGAATGTCGGAGAAAAATACCACAAAGAGCTCCGAAAACGTTGGAAAACCCCTTCCTACGTCAAGGTCAAGTAAAAATATGAAAAATAAAAATAAAATCATGCAACAGTCAGACGCCCAAATGAACTCAAACTTTTGCTGCCCTCGAGGTTGACCGTGGGGTATACGAGTAACTTGCGCATCTCACATCGTAGCCGCAAATTCGTGTAATATTAATTTACCCTTGAAGGATTATTATGTTTGCATTCGAATAGGGCGACCATGCCGCCCCCAACCCTCCGCGCCCCCTGTTTGACTCGAGGATATATAAATGATAATCAAATGTGTTCGTGATTTATTGTTGGAATTTATTTCGTCAGATATTTTCGCTCCGAGAAAGGAGTGTGTGTCTTTTTTTTCTTTTCCAGCCCCCCGTTTGTGTGTTCCGATGTATTTTTCTGAAATATTTATCACACACAATTTTATTTTTTTTTTTTTGCTCGTTGTTGTCATCTTGGTAGTCCATAAGCAGCAGCAGCAGCAGCAGCAGCAGAAGACTGTGAAAGAAAGAATTTTTGCGGCAATTTCATGCCACCACTCACTTGTGTCATAAATATTTTAAGGGAACAGATTATTTGTATTTGTGTAGAGATGTTTTCTTTTTTTCGCTTCAAGGACAACAGATTTTGTATATTTTCTTAAGGTTAAATACGCAATAAAGGCAGACGACACAAAAGTGGGTGTTGCGGGAGGTGGCGTCCTCCCGCCGAGCGAACAAATAACAACAGACGACCCATTCATATCGCTCCCAGTCTGTGTGCTGAATCAAGAGTTGCAGAATCGATGACGCAACCATTTATTTCTTGCGAATCTCTGCCGGTTTTTGTTTTTGTTTTCTTTCAAAGTATTTATGAATATTTGTGTATTCAATTATTTAGCGAAACAAAGTGAAAATGTGATTTGAATTGTATTAGCATTTAGAGAAAATTACCCATCCTGAGGGGGAGAGAAGCAATCATTCGAATGCTTTCGCCGGTAGATGTCGAATCGATTATGCAATGTGCCAACGCCATGTGCTTTTGGTGTCCATTTTCAATCAGAACCAAGCACAAGGACGGACAATTTTTACTCCCCCCCGAGCATGATTACTCAACAGTCGTTGCTCGAGATTGCGATTTGAGATAGGTTTTTTTTTTTGGACAATAAAAGCGCTATTACTATTCACTCCACAATGATGGAACTACACATAAAGACAGAGAAAAAGAAAAGAGAAATTCCCATCGTAACCAGACGAGAAATTATTTGCGTCATACAAGTACTCGTACGTAGCCCCGCCAAGACTGTAAGACCGGGCTAAAACGGAGGAGGTAGGCACGAGTAGTTTATGATGTCATTACTCTTGATAGTCGTACAGATTTGGAATACATTGTGCTGGCGGTTGGTAGTACGCTCATTTAATGAGTGAATCGTAATCATCGAATGGGAGTGGAAGTCCTAAGTATTACACATGAGAACATCGCTAGCCAGTTCACCTAGCTAAGACGAGGCAAATAAACGAAAATGACATCATTTAGCCACACATCGCTAGAGAAGGAGATGGCGAACATTTCTTTTTTCTGTGATGTTGTTACTTTGCAAAAAAGAAATAGAAGTGTTATTGGCAAAAACGAGTTTATTTTTGGATGTATTTTGGATTTCGGAGAATTCAAGGCGACACACAGTGCTCCACATAGTGTTCCAGTGAGAGATGAGTCAATAAATCGAATTTAATTAAGAAGACGAAGGCAGTTAGGCGGTGTGGCAGTCTTTAAAATTAATGGTTCGCATAATTGTTTAGTGAATTGCGGCAATTGGCAGTAAAGTTTACAGTCTTGAGTTATTAGAAGGCCAATGACACTGTGCGGTAATTAACATCACCACACACTTGGAAATGGAACATAAATTGCAAAACATCTTTGAACTTAGAACTCTATTTAGCTTAGCCGCAATCACCGGCAGAATTTATCGCCTTTATCGCGACTTTTCGCATAAAAACACGATTTTCCAGAGGAACCCACGAGGCATACTAGTCGCTTCAAATCCATTATTTTACAACTAGGCTGTTACCCTGCTGCCTTGATCGCCATCTATGCTTTCTTATGTGGTGCTACAGTTCGAGGTGAAGCTAGACTTCAGGGTAAAGCAGGGCTTCGATTAACAAACCTAAACATCAAGCACGATTCTTAGCCAGCTGTCTTCAGTTGCGTATGCCGAGTTGATTGATGTCGCACTCTATTGGGTGATTATTTTGTACAGCATTATTGCTTCTACATGTGGTCGCCGTGCGTCAGTGGTTAGTGCGTTGGACTGCTAACCGAGCGGCGTGGGTTCAAGCCACAGCCAGGAACACCGAACATTTTTTCGCGGCACCACCTCTCGTCGGGGAATGACAAGCCTCCGGGAGTATAATCTGTCATGAAAGAGTTTCTCATTTCGCCGTTCGGAGTCGGCAATAGATTGTAGGGCCCTTCCATTCGTGCGGACAATACAAACACGCGCAGCATGAATGGTTGCAAGAAGCTAGGCCTTGGCTCATCCCAAGCTGTCGCGCCAGCTATTATTATTATTATTGCTTCATAGTGGCTTTAGTTTCGGTAGACGCTGGGCGCATATCAGACTGACGTTGTAAAATGTGGCCTTGATGCGTATCACATTCAGGCGAGTTCAGCTATGCTGGGTCGCTGAAGAAACTTTTGAAGTGGATCTGCCATAGACCTAGAGCAAGCTGATCTCTCAGTAAAAGTCCTGCCGTGTAAACTTAAACAGGGAATAGGTCTCTTGTGGAAGCGAACAGCAGATAGATGCTCTTTGAGAATCTGTAAAACAATGAGAAAGCCACAGCCAATGTACGACAAGGCCAAAACTAATAGAAAACAGAAAAATTCTTTCCAATCTCGTAATGGTGGTTGCAAGGCATACTATTCTGCGATAAAGTGAATCACAACCCACTTTCTCTGTCACTGTATCTTAGATATAAATGCCTTAGAAGACACTTCTTTCAGAATAACGAGAACCTAAGCGACATACACCAAGCAAAGAAGTACACAGGTTCATCAAAGCTGCGAGTTGGTTCAAAACCCAAGGGGCAATAGGAGCGTGTTTTAGAGATTACTCTGCGAGCAAGAGATACTTTTTTCTCAATGGGCATAACTAGGAGTCTATACTGATCTGAGTTCAAAAGATTCTTTCTCCCTTCGTCAACGGCGTGGCGGCTTGATATTAGTCGCCGCCTCATTCGGATCTTTAAGAATCCATTGTGTTCCCCTTTGATGGATTGTTCAACAAGTACATCTTTTGGGAAGCGAGAATAGGTTATATATTGTTCGTTATTAGCCTCCCTAGGTTAGTATGAATTTTAGGATGGCTTTCGGTTGGGAGTTGGCCTGGGTCGCTAAAGAAATAAGCGCCCAGGGTCTTATCTCTTATTCTGCTGAGTCTCAGGCAGTCGCAGAGAAAGTGTGCCGTGTCCTCCTCCGCGTTTACATCGCCACATCCTCTGCTGAGATCGGTCGTGCTTAGTCGCATTCTCCTTAGATGGCCAATCGTCCTATCCTAAGTTGCCATTACTACCTTCCTTAATATGTATTTCGAAAGTCTATATCCAGTCTAGGCACTAAATACTCGTTATTCTCAGCATGGAGGTCAGAGAAATTTTACTCTAACACACAGAGATGAATTTAGGAAAACCTATAAACCCTATTCGTTGCAGGCATTTTTAAAAAATTTGTAAAACGTTTCCCTGTTAGTGCAAACGACGCCTGAAGATGGTTTTTGGATTTCCTTCTTTAAACGCTTTGTATGTTGTATATTCAATACTTGCCATAAAGCGTACGTTTATATCCCCCTTCATGGGCCACAGTCTACTACATAATCTATCACTTTGTTTCTTCCAGAATTCGAACCTTAATTTTTCAAAGGTTAATGTAATTCAGTACTAGATTTGCTTGAAAGTTTTAACAACCGCACAGTTATTGATTTGGTTTAAATGTCAAACGGGCCCCTGACAATAAACTAAATCAAAATGACCACGACTTAATACCAAAATTCCTATACTTTGCTTTGAAGTCCATGCGTCACCCTAGTTTGATGTCCTTACGTCGCTCTAGTTCAGCGTCCCCTCCCAGCGCACAATTTAATGCATTTTTCCTAAAATTTTCAGGAAAATCCTTAATTTTTCCTCACCGCGCCGCTGTTAACTTGAGTTATTTCCATGGTAATACGTGCATATGTACATAAGTACATGTGTATGTTCCTTTAGAATGAAATTTCATGGAATTATCGTTTGATCCATAAAATGCCGCTAAAACATAGAGCGTATCCTGCAAAAACCCAATTACCATGCTACTTAATTACCAACACCCCACGGGTCTGTAAAATACAGAGCAAAATGTCAGAAAATTGCGATAAAACATCGATGTCAACGTAGGTTTACTCCGCACCACACAACTCGCACAATGTGTGGGGTGGCTGTGCCGTGTATTATGAAAATTCCATAAGTTTGACAACTAACACAGCTAACATTTCACATGTCCATTCGCAACAACCCTGCTCTATGTGGGTGTATGTGTGTGTGTGTATGCTTTTATGACATTTGTGAAAAATATGCTTGTGGAATAATTTGGGAAAACGAGTGAAAATTCTTCGGGAAGGATACATGGGAAAATGTTACGAGACAATGTTGGGTGTCTGTTGGTTCAATTTGCATTTTCACAAATATTTTAATATTTTTTATTGCATTTTTCTTTTTTCTCCTTTTTTAAATTACTGCCGTTAATATTAAAGATGAAAAATGGTGAAGCCTTCCTCTTTTTTTCTCCGTTAAATTGATTTAGAGGGATACAAAGTTGGTAGAGTTGGCCAGACTGGTTGAAAATATTGTTGTACTTTGGTTCCCTACGTCTTTGAACTTAAAGTAAGTAATAACTTCCGAAACTGGGAAATAGGAATCTTATATCCTGATTCCGACCAAATTTTTTCTATTTATTATTTGGTTCAATCAGTCAAGAGCACCCGGTAAGAATTTTTGTAGCAAGTGATGCAAACGATTCGGCATCCTTTAGACTGAGGCAAGGTCTTCTCTCTATCGCAGTTTTGAAATATTTTAGTTCATGACGACACGGCGAAACGCTCCCTATTTACCTTTCTTATATTCTTACCAGTAGCAGACTGATCTGTTGAGTACAAAGTAATACTCTAAGCTTCTTAAGAAACTGCTCCCATGCTGCTTATGGTTAAGTGATATGCATATACATATATTGCTCTGCCGTAACTGCATGCTTTCAGCTCTCTGTCGTAACTTTATGCCTTACAGCCTGTGATTAGATAAGAATTGTAAACGCTGATTTAACTTTTATCAGCTCCGTGCAGTTGTGCACTAGAAGTTCACAAGTTCGATTGATGGTACGATGGAGGTTGTGCTGCACAATATGTTTTAAATGCATGCTGATCGTGACAAATTTTTAAAGAAGACGGAAAAATTCGTGGAGCTATTTGGACAATAAAGTCACACTTAAAAAATCATGGTGGCGTCAAAAATTGATGAAAATGACATCCGTGTGATGCCTCCTTTGCACAAAACCCTTTTCACTTCTTGAACACGTAACAAATCAGAAATCTAGCTAACAAAAGTTTCATCTCCCTCGCTACATTATTAGTGATGCCGAACCAAATTAAATACAAACCAACTAAAGAACATAAAAGCAATTTTTTGCTACATTGCAATGTTATTGCCCTGGTTACCCTTTAGCAACCCAACTTTAACCATCGATCCCCCCTGTACTCAACACATAAAAATATAAAAACGAGCCACTTTAACTTTTTAAGGGGGAACAAAATGAAAGGGAACACTAATTTCTACGTTCAAGCAAGCATCCATGGAAATGAATAAACAGTGTAAGCGTTGTTCTCTTTTAATTTGGATTTTGCAATCCCAACCAAAACACATCTTGTTCTTTAATGCTCTTAGAATGCTCTTATCCCTTCCGCAATTAGAATTTTCTTCTGGCAGTGTGCTTGAGGAATGTGCCGATGACGACGACGACGGAGAGACATGTACGGCAAGCGCGTGCAATGTTGTACCTAATTAGTTGCAAAACTTAAACTTTTCCACTTCACACCAAGGAAAAGTGCAAAAAAAAAAAGGGAAAGACACTGGAAGGTGCTCCCATTTTGATATGTAGCTACTTGTTATATCGTGTTGCACAAAATTATAACAGTTTAACTTTTTAATTGCTTGCGTTCAGCGTGTGGGATGTTAGCAATGGTGAGCCGCCTGTGACAGATTGCTTATTATATTATCTCTTGTTGATTCTAAGACCGCATTCCGCTCACACCCCCCATTCGGTCTGACGCGGCCGTTTGCCTTTCATATTTTCCATGAAGCTGGTGTGTGACCCTGAAGCAAGGAAAGAGCCTTCGTCTTCGCCAGTGGCGCGGATAGATAGGATTCAATTATTGAATCACTATTTGTGTATGGGTTATGTAAATCAAAACGAGTACGTTATCCATCCTCGCCCATCTTCTATGCGTTGACGTTTGTCTGACGTCTGGGGTTGTGCGCTTCATTTCCGCGTTTTCAAGTTTATCAGTGGTGTGGTGGCATTGAAAATTCTATTTGAAGTTTCGCCAGTACGTTGACTCATGTGTTTGTTTTATTTTTGTGTTTTTCTTCTGATAGCTTGTCGTACATGAATTTGATTATTTATTCAACCAAAACAAATAATTGGGTGTGTTTTAGTAAGCGCGTATCACTGTCACGTGTGACGTCGAAAACCGAATGTAAAATTCCTTGCAATTGCCGACGAGCACCATAAGCTTAAATGGCGATAAGGTGGCTTTTGCTTTATATCAACCTTTTCCGTTTTAGATAGTCTAATAAAACAGTCACAACTTATAAACATATGTACATATGTATTTTGGGAAAAGAATTTTAATAATTTTTCACTTCAAAAAAAAAAAAAAGATTACATTACTGGACAACCATGAGCACCGTGCTACTGCTTTGAACAGAAAATAAAATTGTTGTTGAATTGAGGGCATTTACGTGACTCATGTTGGTTGTATTATTGCCAAATAGAACGGCGAGTGTGTCAACAAATCTGGCAGGTGAGTCTTGGTAAGCCGGAGCTTTTCAATTTGTAGATATTGCGTGTTGGGTGTGAAATTTATTGACCAATATTTGTTGGCTTATCGACAGCTATCAACGGTCGTTGACTTGCGATGTTGCCAGAGTTGAGTCTTAAATATCAATTATTATTATAATTTATTAATATCTACGTTATTAATTGTAATATTAATTTTAAAGATATAGCACTAGCTGCTTATATAAATGTTAATTGCTATAGGGACTCCATTAAAAGGTTTTTCTTTTGTCGCCGTTTTGTACACCTCTTATAGAGGACGCTGTCATAATTGACAATTTGACAAGGTGCAATGTTATATAACAACCTCCACAGCGATGTGATGAATGAGTGGCATAGTAATGATTATAACCCCACGTCTCTAAGTTCACGCGCAGCTTTCGCAACTCTAGTTATTACCGTCGTCAGATAGTCGGTCTTTGTCATGCTATCGAACAATCTCCGCTGCGACAGGATAGATGAGTGGCCTAAGGATGTCATTGACCATAACCCCACTTCCCTAAGTCTAAGTGCACCTTTAGCTTATCTAGTAAGAAAATAAATAAATAGCTGGCGCGGCAGCTCGGGATGAGCCAAGGCCTATCTTCTCGCTAACATTCATGTTGTGAGTGTTAAATATTTCGCACGCAATGGAAGGGACCTACAATTTATTGCCGACTTCGAACGTAGAATTGAGAAGCTCTTTCACGACAAATTATACTCCCGGAGGCTTGTCATTCCCCGACGAGAGATGGTTCCGCGAATATGTTCGGTGAACATGGCTGGCTCAGCAGTCCAACGCACTAACCACTGAGCCACACCGACCACTCTCTAGTAAGTGCCAACATAATATTATCAAAATGACACATTTGAACGCGAATCAAATTCCCCTAACCACTACATTTGTAACTCAACTGTTGAAGATTTCTCCTTCGTCATTGTATCGACTTGAAGTTTATCTAAATGTTTTATGAACACTCTCGATGGAGCACACTCGCTCCAATTCAGAGTGCTACCACTGGTGTGGCATTGAATCAATAGAGAGTCACTGCAATAACCTCTGTGGAACAAATCGAAATGGTTGAGAGTGCATTCTCCTGATTGTCATGTACGATAATAGATCCGCTGAGGATTTTTACAGTCCACACGGTGGCACTTGGGTTAATGGGGATTCACCAAAAAGAAAACACCACGCAACAAATATTTCGATCAAAATAAGTCACAGAGTCAGCGTTAAAATTATCGGATTACCATAAGACCCTCCGTTCAGAGAAGGCCTTTGTTAAACATTCTCCCGTGGTGTTTTTTTTTTTTTTTAAATTTCAAAGGGATTTTCCCGAAAAATACAGACGAAGCACAGCTTGTCGGACCAACACGTGTAAGGACTTAGCATCGTTAAATCATAACGACGAGCATAATCAAAAGGAGGGACAGACATTGGGTGTTGAGTCGACAGAAAGTTCGCCTTTAAGATCCTTTCATAGCCGCACGGCCTACCTAAAAGGCGACACACTAGCATACGGGCGTTTATATCAACTTACTTTCCATTAGGAGGAAGAAACATTAAATGGTGTCCTGCACACCCACCCAGGCGCGGGTGTTAGGATTCACTTTTCATCCGCTCTACGTGCACGAGTGTGTGTGTGTGTGTGTGTGGGCCTTGTGCAGAAAAGAATATAATATGTGCGCCCATGATTGATGTGTGTGATTCACCGATTTAATTGGGCGGAACTATATGTTGTAAGCACTTTTACTGACATGCATTAGCTCGTATTCATCTTTATGCTGTTGTAAAGCTTTTATTAGGGCGTTGTTATGTTCTTCAGTTTTTTCTTTCTCTTTGTGCTCTTTTGCTTATTTTATGGAAATTTTTTAGGGGAAATTATGCACAAATTACCTCCTAAACTATGTGGCAACAAAGAAATTTGTGGAAAACCACAGAAAGAAAGTTATATAGGGTGTTTCTGAATTTTCTCAGGGGCCCAAGTGGGTAATGGTCGAATTAAGTGGTATAATTCTGTTTCTTCATGATATTTTTTTCGGACAAAGGTTCCGTAAATGTAATTATTACTCCTTGAGCGTGTTTTTACCCTGCGTGGTAAGATGTTATCCAAAAGGCTCTATTCAGTCACCTGTGTGTTCCTGCTGTCCTTTACATTCATTGTATCAGCTCGTGTTTAGTTCCTGCAGAGCATTACTGACGTCCAGACTCTTATTTATCTGTATTTTGGAATCGTCTGTATCGAGTAGCACTCAAAAAGCCGGTCTGCAATTTCAAAAGCAATAAGTTTACGTCGCTCTTTTGGGTTGGTGGACAAGTTGGAATGTAAGGGAACGAAGATGAACTTGTTAAAAAAATGTCGTCCTCTTACTGTGTTCTATTGATTACATAGTTTGGTTATACATAAGACTGGTTCCAAAGATGGCCAAGGCCTAGCTTCTCGCAACCATTCATGTTGTGCGTGTTGCATTTTTCGCACATATGGAAGGGACCTACAATTTATTGCCAACTCCGAACGGCGAATTGAGAAGCACTTTCATGACAAATTATACTCCCGGAGGTTTGTCATTCCCCGACGAGAGGTGGTGCCGCGAAAAAATGTTCGGTGGACATAGCTGGGGCTTAAACCCACGCCGCTCGCACAGCAGTCCAACGCACTAACCACTGAGCCACGGCGACTAGTTTGCCTAAATACTTTTAGTTTTTATCATAGATGTGATAATGGCTTCTCCTCGGGGAGATATCGGGTTACGATTTTTTGAGAAAGAAGTACAGTAATCCTTCTAAAGGAAATTTAATTTTTTTTTTTGGGATTTTCACCAAATTTGTTAAAATTTGACATCACCCTGTACGCGTAATGCAAACACAAAAGAAAGACAACAGTATAAATTGACATCAACAAGTCTTGTGGTGTAATGGTGGTTGATGATGGATTACACAACGTTAAAACGTCCATCCTTTGTGCGCATTATTAATCTTATAGGATTTAATTCAAAAAAAAAAAAGAAAAAGAAAAAGGACCACAACAAACATAGTAAGATTCAGCTGTTGGTTCAGTTCGTCCATCGTCCAACCCACGTCATCCTTAGTGTTGTGTCAGCGCACAAAGTTAATAGATCAAATGGATTTAGTAAAAACCTTCATTACGCTAAGGAGACGATACAAAAATTGAGAGCTTGGAAGAATAAAGAAGGACAAGAACGAACAGCGCAAACGAAACTGTGATGCAGAGTGACTGAAAAGAGATCCAAACACTGTCACATGTTGCTCCTCTGGGCAAAAGATATTAATTAGGCGATGAAGACCACTTGTTTCATCATTAGTGTCGGGGTTAAATGTAATTAAGTTCACTGACCCACGGCCTCCCTCTCTTGATTGGAGATGGATTGTTGGAAATTGGTTCATTTATAGAGCGCATGTTAAAAATAGACGGTTAACTAAAGTGTAAACACAACTTCAAACCATCAATGCCGTGCTTCAAAGTTGGTTTGACATTTCAGAAAGACTTGGATACATTTACTTAAAAGATTGCATTCGCGTTAAGTAGAACAAAGCACCTTGTGCGTGAAGATGAGAAACACATGGTGCATGAGTACTTTGAACAGTAAACAAAAGAAAATGCATACGTAACTCTGGGATGATTTGTTTGAGAAGCGCTGCTTTATTCAGTGTGAAATAGGATTTCAGAAACAAGGCAATGGAAACGTTCTTTATGCCCATTGTGGTGTCTCGTCTTTTACGAGTGCTTTACTTTTGTTTTTTTAGGTTTGAAAAGATTTTCCTCGCATCCTACTATCAATCTAAAGTCGCGGGTAAAAGTTGCGTGTTTTACAATTAATATCAAAACTACAACTACACGCTTTGGCTTTATTGCAGCAATATAATAAGTCACCTTTAACGTTTGACATCTTTCATACTATACCACTGAATAAACAATGACACAACATTTAACATTTTTAACAACAAAGAACAAAGTTCACAATTGTAAGCGATGAAGTCCCTTCTGAAGTGACGGTAATCGCGGTAATGATTTCAGAAATTCACGGGCACGCAGTACGTTATTAGGAATTAGTTTTCTTTTCCCTATGATTGCATTTTTCTGAGCTTTGTGTTCTTATCGGTTCAGAACTGGCTTGAAATGCTCCTTCCATCTTCTAAGCGAATTCTAATAAAGAGGGACCCGAAGGTTTACTCACCTGTAAGGTCCTTTGTGATTCCATAGACAGTGTTGTTGTCGCACCATGAAGCTATTTCTTCAGCCTGCGTTACTAAGGAGCAACAGTCAGTAAAGAGGACTTAAACAAGACCTCTTGACTTTCCGAAAGATTTGAGTAACTACCGCATTACATCATCTACTAGATTGAGATAGATATCCTTTAATCGCATTTCCTTGTTTGATACTCGCCGTCCCACCACAGACTCGCAGTCCCTGGTTCAACATTAACGCCCTTTTACCCTCAAATCAGTCTTCATCATTTTGATGGCCCTCTCGAGCCGTTACTTCTTCGTGTGTCATAAAACCCTCAATGGTGGCACGTTAAGAGCGTGCGATAATAACTTTGCCACCAAAACAAATTCTTTATAGCCGCAGGGAATGTAACAAAAAACTGTCCTGGTGACATTTTTTTACTTTGACACATCGCGTCAAAATTGCAGCAATGTACCTGCAATCTGTCAACGAAACAGCAATTATTTTGAAAAGTCACAAATCCAATTTATATCCATCAGAAGCCACAAAGAACTATCGTTTCGCATGTTCCCCATTTGTTGTGCAGAACAAAATAGAACGAAACACATTTCTACTTTAAAACACTCGAGTAAATGCCTCCATTCGTTGAGTAGGCCATTAATCACTTGATTGGGGGTCACGCAAACAACAACAAAGGCATCATACTGCACCATAAAGCCCTCCCGGTCCCGGCTTCCAATCGAAAAAACAAACACAAAACCAAAGCATTATGTTCACACCAAGCAATAGGCAACTGTGTGTACGCTAAAAGCTGATTGACACGAAAGAAGTTCAGCTTTTGCTAGATCCGGAGATAGCTGGTATATCATTTGGTCATGACCACTGCATAACATATTGCCAATCAATTTCATTTAGGCACGCACAGTTTATATGGTTACCTTATACGACGCGGCACAAGCCTATAAACATATGTACCGTGCCGTCGTCGTCGTCGTCTTCCCAAATGGAGAACACACACATTTTCCGTTCAAGGCAGCTCTTCGAACACTGCTAACTCGCACGATTCACACGACGATGTCGGTGAAGACCGAAAAAAAAAAAATGGTTGTTTGCATTCGGTTCCACGCGAACCACTCATTTTCATTATCGCGGATAGAGGAGAGCAGGGAAGCAATTTTTCCTCGAAAATAGGAAACAGAAACGACGAGAAACACACGCGCGTAGCAGAAGAGGGCTCATAAAAGCAAAACTGCCATGCCACGACCATCCCTCTGTCAAAATGAGAACAATGGGAGCAGCGCTGGCGATAGCTTCAGGTTGTGCCCCCGCCACAGTCACAGTCACAGCCAGGCCCAGCCCCATTGGTGCGAAAGAGCAAAGGAGCAAACTGAAATGGATTAGAAAGAGGGTAGGCAGGCGACTGGTGGTGAGTGTGGGTGAATGGATGGTTTTAATGCCTTCGGATGGTGTCTCTAAGTCTGCGTTTGAATTTATTTTCGGTTTAGCGTCATCTACTTTGGGTGGACGACCGACTCGACGACATAGATGGGGGAGGGTGGTGGGTGTTTAACGCCTATCGCACGCACATCGAGTGCGACTTTGCTGCTATGGCTGCCACCTGACTTGAACAGTTGAACTTATCGATTTTCAATTCCCGATTCAAGAGTGCAAATTACCAGGCACATCCGAATCTGATGAGGGGGCGACACATTCAACTTCCGCCCGGGGAACCGTGTAATAAAAATATTTACTCAATGAGAGAAAAATTATAAACGAGTTTGCTCGCAAGTCAGCCCATTACTCATTCGAAGAATGTTTTTCGTTTGAAATGTATCTGATGTGTCATCTCGTCAGCAGCGAGATTGTTTTTTGTCGTCATACCAGGAGGAGATCACTGTCAATTGATCCCTATTAGTGTGTGAGCTCGTCGATTGGAATGGTATTCCCATGTTAATGATGTGGCTGTGGGTCATTACTAAATGCAAGAGGTTGTGCAATCGCCGCACTAGTACGGTGAGGCTTAGTTTAATGGAGCTAGTGCCAGCCGAGAGAGATGGATTCAGCGGGAGGCTTTCAATGCTTGAGTGAGTTGTGCGAGTCAAGCGTTACGTGGTTATGGGTTACCCCAGTGGGTTGTAATAAAATTATGTACCAGTACACCGAGTCGCAGAGTTTTTTTTTTTTTTTTTTTGAGTACGTGCATGCGCGTCTGCGCTAATTTTAATTCAATTACAATTTGCTCTCGCTGCAATTATTCAGACATTTCAACCGCAGGAAGGGGGATTTTTAATTGAAATTCGAGGGTTAGTGACTTTCTAAGATTGGAATGTGGTTTCAATATTTAAATTATTTCCGATTCCAATCCCGTAGAGAAAGTACGAGTAACATTTGCTTACACATCGCATCACATCTGGAGTCAGTTCGATTCGATTCTAGCTTTGGCCGAGCTAAAGTAATCGACTTGTCTTAGGACTACGACTTGGTACAACTTACTGAGTTCGCGGTGATATCTCTAGCTGTTTTCCTAAAGAAAGGTAGCAGCGATTTCCTAGAGTTTTTTTCTTTACAATCGCATTACTTTCGAATTGCACCTATTGTGGTATTCGCAAACAAATAAGGCTCTGTGAGTCTCATGCCTAACTAGCAATGGCCGCAATTGCACTAAATGATATTTTGTGTCAAGCTATATAAGTTCTTCTACAATTGAGGAACGGGTCGTGGAAGAACTCCAGGATTATGTTTGCGCAGTCTGGCGGAAACTATAGATGCCACCGCTTATTTTTCTTCTAAATTCTTTTTCTGCCATTTGGCTTCAAGGCAGAGTGCCCTAGTCAAAACACTCTTTCTCGTCCTCTTTTGAATTTTAGCGCGGATTCGCTCAAAACTGAGAAATATTCACAGACGGATTTAAGAGAGCGTGTGGTGTGAGGGCAGGAGTCTTCTCCAACGCACCTGGCCTAGCCATTACTACGCAACTGCGAGATCACTGTAGTGTGTTTCAAGCGCAAATCACGGCAGTCTGCGAAGCTGAGGCTTGGCTTTCAACTAACACGATCGATTGTAGCGCTATTGTACTTTACATAAATAGTCAGGCAGCTATTAAAGCCTTGCAATCGCTGACAACACCATCAAAGTTGGTAAATCAATACCACAGATCTCTTAACGAGATTACAGACAGGTGCGACGTAACTCTGTGCTGGGTTCAGGGCACATTGACGCTCCAGGCAACTGCTGAGCGGATGAGCCGGCAAAAAAAAGCGCCTGACGGCATCTCCCTGGAAACCTAGCGGAATCACCTGCACCTATTGAATCGATCAAATTCCTCTTTCACACGGATGCCAATAAATTGGCAAACCACATGTGGAACAACTTGCCTCTTGTCAAAACAAATCTAGTCTAACCTGGATTTAAAGAAGGCGGAGAGGCTTTTATCCACTAACCGGAAAAACTTAGGTTCAGTAATAGGGGTCGTCACCGGACATTGTTTGCAGACATGCAATCAGACCGGGAGTCCTTTTCAATGATTTCTTTAGAAGCTTTAGAGACAAGGAGGAGGAAATAGAGGTCCTCACCGGCCATTGCGTGATAGGCAGACTTGCACTCCGACTGATTTCTGTACAGGCTGTAGAGACGAGGAGAAGGAGGAAACGACAACGCAACTACTGTGCATGTTTCCTGCCTTGCGCCGCTAAGAAGGAAAAACCGCGGGGAATATTTCTACGATGATCTTAACGATTTGGCCGAACTCGACATCCAGAAGATAAGAAACTTTATCTCTGGGACGAAATGGGACTCTTTACTATTGCCCATCTCGATGTATCTCTTTGTTACATAGTCTGGTTCCTGGTGCTGGCAAACCGACTCTTCATCGAGGGCAGCCACCCAACCTAACCTCTTCAAGATACATATGTATGTAATTTTTTGTTGACAAGAAAAGGTGCATCATTGTGGCACTGTGTGTGCGATAGGTTTCATGTCTTCGGTTCAAATGATTGTCTCCAATTCCGGTTCCACAGGTGGTTCGTTTCGATTAAAGTCTTTTTTGAGTGTCAAACTCATAGTGACTGTCACAGCTTAAATAGTTTCTCTGCTTTTCCGATATCCTTACGTAAGATATGTGTGTATTTTTTCATTTTCTATGAACCGGTGTTTGAACATGTTAATCCATTGTTCCATAATTTTTTCTAGAAACCAAGTCCATAATCCTCAATAAAAATGTACTAAACATACAAGAATATGGAAACCAAAAGAAGCAAAATAAAATCTCTTTCCGACGTAAACTGGAGCACATGTATAGTGAATAGGATACCCACCAGAA
The DNA here is from genome assembly GCA_917880715.2 of Matsumyia berberina. Classification (NCBI taxonomy): domain Eukaryota; kingdom Metazoa; phylum Arthropoda; class Insecta; order Diptera; family Syrphidae; genus Matsumyia; species Matsumyia berberina. Next base: position 16,278,813 of record OU862872.1, on the reverse strand, counting down.
GCACAGGAAATAGTCCGTGTATTTCCTTTTCCTTTTGGCACCGTACCATATTCCTCTCAGATGCAAGGGAAACTTGCTCTGATCCACTAATCCCATCACGTGTATAATGATTTTAAAACTGTTTCGCAACGAGGCATGTACTTGTGCTCAAGAACTCAAGACACATAAAGATACTCGCACTCGTACAACTTAACTAATTGAATCGTATCGGTCAGTTTGGCAGAAACGAAGTCAAATCAACTCCAAATCGTCGGGTTTAGTTGATTGTATCTGAACACAACAATCTGACATAGGTATATACAACTCATGCGGAATTCATCATCGTGTAGCGCCGTCATCGTCTTCCTCTTCTTTGTGCCTTTATTCTCCTCCCCCATTACCGCCGTCGTCGTCGTCTTTATTTTGTGTGGCATTAAATTGGCTTAACAAATTGACACGGGGGGTTGGAGGCAACAGGGCTAAATAACTTTTCGTAAAAGAGATAAAGTTCTTATCAGTTGTGTTGATATGACTGACTGATTTCTATAAAAAGGAACTCGAGTTGAGATACAGAGATAGTATCTGCCTATAAGGGCCATGAGTCATGCTACTACGTTCAGAACTCTTTTTTTTTTTCGATATTGACAGGTCTTGTCGAAGTGAATAGTATTTTTTTCCTTCCAATTGTATCCCAATCAATATAATATTATCCCTCGCATTGACTTTAATGTCAAATACAAGACCAGAATTCCCAGCAGAAGCGTATGGGAATAGGAGGGGTGGTCTTAAATGGATGTGCGATAGAGATATACACAAATGGATCTTAAACTGTGTTTGGTACGGGGGCAGAGGTGTTCTTCGACGTTCCCAATGCGAAGATTAGCAAATGACTGCTGGATCACTGTACCTTAGCTTTAAATAAAGGAGGGAGATTAACGCTATTGCATAATACATCGATAGTCAAGCAGTGGAATCAAAATCACGATCCAAGTTGGTAAAACAATGTCACAGAGACTGCTGACCGAGCCGACGTTTTCTAACACACTAGGATGTTTCTGTCAACAACTGCAAAGGAACCGCGTTGGAAATAGGGAGGAACCGTGGACACCTATAGAATCGATCACGTCTCGCCTTGAAACTGAAGCCAAACAAAGCGACAGGTACTTGCAGGACAAGTGAAATTCGACAACTTGTAAAGTATTGTGTAACACAAATAACAAGTCTGTGAACCCTTCGACAACTGTCGAAGACAATGACGGAAGATGACAAGTGAGAAATTGTTTAATGCGAATATACATATAGGTAGAAACTCGAACTTGCCGGACAAGATTAGTACGATATGTGAATTTATACTTGTCGCGTTGTGTTATAGGCCCAAGGCCTAATCTAAAGAGAAAGGGAAAACTTCTGTCTATTATTTAATAAGCGATGCCGAAGCTCTATAGTACGAGTTCTCATGGAACATTGCTTGATAGGTATAGGATTGGATAGGATTGTAACAACTGTAGAGACCAGGATTAGGAAGAAACAATAACCCACATTCGATGTGCTGCGGTATCAAGCCTGAGAAGTAAAACTCTCGGGAAATGTTTCTATGAAGATCTCAGCGACCTAGCCAGAGATTCCTCTCCGAGTCTGAGTGATTCTGTACATGTTTCTATGAAGATCTCAGCGACCTAGCCAGAGATTCCTCTCCGAGTCTCAGTGATTCTGTACATAGTTCGGAGTAGAAAGGGTTAGGTTAGGGTCATTCAACAAGAGGTGTCATTTCAAATCAATAGAAAAAAGCAACATTTTTGTGAAAAGTGGTGATATTTTTATTTTAATCTTAAACACAAGCTCTGAGGTTACCAATGGAATACAATATCTGTCAAATGTCCGCCTCGGCTCTGCCTACAAATAGTCATTCTTTTAATTAAATTTTTCACCGCGTTTTCGCGAATAACAGCTGTGATATTTTCTTTCAGTATTTGATGGTGGTGAATAGTGTTAAATCGCATGATCTCGGCGGCCAGTTCAAGTCTCCATTTCGAGAAATCACACGCCCCGGAAATTTGTCACGCAATGGAGCCATTGTTTCACCAGCTGTGTGGCATGTGGCGCCGTCCTCGACGTCATCCACGTCCTTAGCATCAAATTCGGGCCAAACAAGTCAGTCAACATCGTTCAGTAATATAATCCATTCACTGAAACGGTCGCACCAGCATCATTTAAAAAAAAAAAAAAATATGGCCCAATGACACCGCCAGCCAAGAAACCGCACCAAATTGTTACTCGCTGGGGATGGAGAGGTTGTCCCACTATTTCTCTTGGATTTCCGGAGCACCAGATGCAAGAGTTTGGTTTGTTTACGTAGTTTTGTGCAAAAAATCTTGATCTAGTTCCTTTACATCCAGCACCCAATCAGCGAAAGTACGGCGTTGGGCGTAGTCTACTGGCTTCAATTCTTGTGTCAACTGGACCTTATAAGTATGTACGCCACAATCTTTATGCAAAATGCGGTGCAAAGTGGTTGCGGATAGGTCCGATACCTGTGATCGTCTCGAAATGGACACACCTGGGTTTCCAGTCACACTCTCAGCTACGGCGGCGATATTTTCAGCCGATCGTGCCAGACGAACATGAGTTGGAGTTTTCTCATCAATAACCTGTCAGAGAAGTTCAAATTAAAAATGACACCTCTTGTTGAATGACCCTATATAATGTCAGTGCGGTTTTGTTTCATGGAGAGCATTGCCAGCCAGGACTTTATGAGTTCTCTCAAGAGAAATCGCCTCAAAATGGTTTCAGGCATCAACGTTCTACAGTGAAATGCATACACCAGCACGGTGAGTGCAAATTAGTCGCCTTAGATATCTCGTAAGCGTGTGACAGAGAGTTGCACAGCTCCATTTTAAAAAAAACTTTAAGTATGTGGTGTAGGTAATAAAAAAATAAATAAATAAATAGCTGTCGCGATAGCTCGAGGTGAGCCAAGGCCTAGCTTCTCGCAACCATTCATGTTGTGCGTGTTTAATTTTTCGCACGAATGGAAGGGACCTAGAATTTATTGCCGAATCCGAATGGCGAATTGAGAAGCTTTTTCTTGACAGATTATACTCCCGGAGGCTTGTCATTCAACGACGAAAGGTGGTGCCGCAAACAATTTTCGGTGGACATGGCTAAGGCTTGAACCCACTCAGGTTTGCACAGCAGTCCAACGCACTAAACAATGAACCAGGACGACCACTGCGGTGTAGGTAATGCCTTTTCTAAATGGATGGCGAACTTTCTCGTCTTAGTCGATGAATGCATCTCCCAAGAAAGGGGTGATATCTCATCAATGATACGCGAAGAAGGTATCTCTCCAGTAAACGCTGTCCCTTTGATATCATGCTACTGTCCGACTGACGCCCTTAAAAAGCAAAGAACAGAAAAAATGATCCAAAAACTAGGACAACGCTGGACCTGTTCCTTCCTTTTTGTCAGATAAAAAATGAAGCTGCAAACAGTGTGTCTTCCATAAAGAATAAAATTTTCAGGAGGAGTTCAGGAACTGAAGGAAGGCTTTTCAGTTTTCGAATCATAAAAGGCTCTCTAGTGATCGCGATAGGTCCATTAAGGCGCTTAGTGTCTCTGTTCCAGTGTAACATAACCATAACCTATTCCAATCAATATTGATTGTTTTTTCCAGAGCAAGAAAAATTGAAGGGAAGGCTGTAGTTTTTTTTGTTTAGTTAATAAGAAACAAGTCCGGCACTTGAGGACGAAAATTTATATTTATATCTTCAGCAGAGCGCGCGCACACAACCAAAATTAGAAGAATTCTTGCAATGGGGGGGGGAGGGGCACACAGACGAAATGCGAGAGAAATTCAAGAATTTGAAGATTCGTAGCGCAAAAACCCAAATAACTAGGCAACCAGCAGCTGCTCCCTGGGGGTGGAATGATGGGTCGAGTGCCTGTGATGGTGGGTAGGCAGATAAAATCATTGAATCGTGCACGTTGAGTTTTCTCCTTGGTTGTGCTCCTCTAATAATGAACCAAAAAAAAAGAAGGAGAAGCAAGTCTCCAGCGAGAAGGCGGCTTAACATTATTTCACCCACCCACAATCCACCTACGTAGCCCCTGTGAGTCGTTGAACCGAAAAGATAGGGTTCCGAATAGTAGATTTATGAATAATAATTGGTTTGCCCGTTGAGGTGGACGGGGATGGGGCAAGGTGTATGTCGGGCCAACAAATAGAAGGTACACGAAACAATACCGACTACGGAATGATTATGAAACTGTCTTCTTATTTTATACTCGGAAAAGAAGAGATTTTCTCCTTTTCTTCCTGTTCTTCTTCGGTTTCTTTTTTGTCTTTCGAAGGTCGATTGGGAATCTCTCGGTGGGTGGGTATACACTGGTTTAATGGTTGGAAACGATTTTTTTTTTGTTTTGTTTATTTTCTCGGTTGTGCTGAGTTCCCCGGTCCAATGAGGTGTTGAGAAAACACAAAAGCATAAAGCTGGAGCTCGTAAAACTTTACCGAGAATGAACGAAAAACGTTTCATTTTTACTGTAAGTATATGTGGACTATCAACAGTCTTGTTGTCTTTATTTTGTTTTACACTCACTTCTCGGTGTGTATCAGGGGGTGAAGAATGAAATATACATAATTTGAAATGAGACGACGGCAGATGGGGGTGGTGCTACCTGCCACAAGTCGAAACACCGACAGTCGAGTTGAAGAACAAGTTGGGAAACAATTAATTTTGAGAGGTGTGTGTGTGTGTGTGTGTCTTTGGGGGCCCCATAGTTTTGGATTGTTTAATACATATTTGGTTTTGCAGGTGTCGAAATTAATGTTTATATTAGCGAATGGAATGTTGGATTCATTAAAAAGTGATTTAGGGTAGTTGTTACTGTTTTTGGGAACATGGTAGTTTGCTTTCGATTGCTTTGGTAATAGTGGGGTATACACATGTCTACCAGGCAGGTTGTTTGGAATTTAATGGTTTCACCTTTGGGATGGAAGCAAACCACTCGGAAGGAGCCTATAATCATTTATATTTAAAGGGTTGCTAAGAAGAGCAGTATCGGTGTTATAATAAATGTACATATGAACTGTTTAAAGAGATATGTATGTACGTAAATGGGTGCCTTGTGACATTCGTCACTGCTCGTTTAGAACAGCAATAGGGTCCATTGTGCCCATCTGATTTAAAACCACACAGGCGGTCCCTAAGCTCGATGTCACGCAAGTCCTTCAGTTCCGTGAAGAAGTAACTACAAAGAGTCATCCGAGAGCAGGACATTCACACAGCAGGTGACGAAGAGATTCGATTTTTTCCTCGTCCCTACAACTTCTGCAATAGTCATTGTGATGTATACCGAAGCGCTGCGCATGAATACCAATGGCGTAATGCCCAGTAATGATGCCGGAGACTATCCTTGCTTCACGACGAATAAGTTTGGCCAGAGGCAGAGGTCTCTTATTATTATAACCTGTCCATAAGCTTCTAGCCGTTGTACATGTATCGGCTTGACTGATGGCCACGTCTTCAATACGAGCTTATTGGAATCCTCGCAAAGGGGAGATAGAGAAATACATAGAGAAAACAAGGCACCACATTGGGTTCCTTTTCGTATCTCTTCTATGCGTCGTCTCCGACAAAAGTGTTTTCCGGATGTCTCTGACTGCTCTCGATTTATTTACTCACTAAAGGTGGCGCTACAGTCCGGGGTTAACATGGACATCAAACAACAAGCGCCTCCAGTCAGCTCAATTTTTAGCCACCTACATTCCGTTTCGCACGCCAAGTTGATTAAGATTCCCTTCCACTTGTAAGTCGCGGTCTTGTTCCACTGCGCCGTCTCTCGGGTGTGGATTCGAAGATTTTCCGGGCCGGAGCTTTGGTGTACGTCCGCTCTACATGACCCAGCCACCTCAGTCGTTGGACCTTCAATCTTCTGGCTAAGCCAATGTTGCAGTACAGCCCGTACAGTTGGTCATTTTATCTTCTTCTCCACTCACCGTCTATGCAGACGGGACCGAAAATCACCCGAACAATTTTCCTCTCGAAAAAGCCAAGAGCAATCTCATTCGCTTTTGACAGAGTTTATGCCTCTACGCCATAGAGCAGGACTGGGATGATTAAGGACTTATAAAAGGTCACCTTAGTTGTTCGAGAGAGGGCTTTGCTACTCAATTGCCTTCTTAGCCCAAAGAAACATCGATTGGCAAGAGTTATTCTTCGTTTAATCTCAGCGCTGGTGCGCTCTCGATTTGGCAGCCAAAACTATTATTCCTAGAACAGGGCTAATTCTTCGTCTCCTCTAGAGAAAGCCTTTAGGTATCATGTTCTAAAACGTCACAGGCGGCCTTTAAATGGGTCTGATTTAGATTTCTTGGGTTTCCTCCAGACCGAAATGTGAAAATTTGGTCGATTGTGGACCAAATCTATCCTTTCCCGACATCCCACTGATATACATACATATGTAGGTCAATTGTACGTTAAAAAAATACTGGAGACAGTAACAGGCTACAATTCTGGCAATATCTGGTCTTGATTTGCCAAGTAGCTCTCTTGACTTAGTTTTGTTGTAATTAGGCCACGTCTTCCTTGAAATGAGGCAGCTGGACAGTTCGCTCCACCTTTGATTGCCAAGCTGAAGGAAGTGAAGATGTACATATTATAAAACTTAAACGTGCCCAGCGAAATATCGCCGCTTTCCGCAAGAGAACTGGTTAGCACCGATTCTTTCCTTGCCAACTCATTTAATAGAACTTTTGTACTTTGTTCTTGTCCTCTTTCTTTTGTTTTCCCGTTTTTGTGTTGGTGGCGTTTTCTTGACTTGCCTTTTCCTACACCTTTTCAAATATACATTAACCTACTTTGAAGGTAGGCGTACATTTTCCATTGCCATCCTACACCGACGGACGACTAAATCTGCTACTCATCCCTGTTAACGCCTGTTATTATGCCGCCACCATAAAATACATTTCTTCGCAACCAATTGCGCGACTTAAAGTCCTGCCACCTTTACAAATGAAATACACCCCACTCCTTAATACAAGAAAAAGATCCAACAAACCAACCACTCATTAGCATATAAAATAAACTAAAGCCAGACATAACAATAACTAACATTCCCACCGCCACCATTTTCACTCCGCCAACTACTCATACATTTCCCTAAAGGAAAGAGGAACGTAACCGTTTTTAAATTTAGCTCAGGATTTCACAGATCCCACATCCGGTTCTAGTCACAAACACCCGCTGAGCGACGCTCCAAAAATTATTTAGGTCCTGCATAATTTCAAGTGTTTTTTGTACGTTATACCCTGCAAATGTGTCCTTTAGTCTGGGGAATACTGCTCATTTTGCATTGCGCGCCACATCATCTACTCATACTTATCCCTGTGAAAAATTGTATCTCGGTCTGAGCCTTGGGCCGCCTGGTCTTCATCTCACCGAGAGTACTACGAGTGTACAACTTTTTTTTCTTTCTTTCTCGTCGTCAGCTCAAGGAGAAATTTCTTTTTTGTACAACCAGGACTCGGAATGCTAACCAGACCAACAATACTATGTGCCCATCGACAACAACAACAACGCCACTTATGTCGATGATAAGTGTTTCTTCTTATTCTGTATCCTTCCCTCTACCAAAGAATAAGCAAAAAAAAAAAAAACCTCACGAAGTGGAAAAGCAAAAAAAAAATCGTTTCCTTCTTAAATCGGATCACAACTAATGCTTCCAGTTAAAAATTTCCCAAAGCCAAAGTCATTAGAGCGTGGAGTCAGAAGCAGGAGCAGGTAAAGCGCATGAACACAAAAATCAACCCAAAGTCAAAAGCGGGTGGTGGTGGCAGCAGCACAAAGTGTGAGACACCTTCTCCCAGTTTTACACCCCAGCAACTATTTAAATACAAGAAGAAAAAAGTTGAATGTGCCTTTGGGGAGGTCGATCATAAATAAAATGTGTACAATGTGTGTGTGTGTGTGTAATGTGTATGGTTAACTGCTGCCACGTAACCTTACCGTTTTTTTGGGGCCTTTTTCCCATGCATATGTACATATATCCGTACAAGTTTTGGTTATTTTATGAAGCTTCAGCTCAGCACCCACTCCCGCCACTCACTCACTTACAAAAAAATTTCATTCACGACAGAATGTTGACTTTTCTTTGGGGCGAAGGTGTACACATGGGTCTCAGGTAGTGGCTCATAGGTGCTATTTAGTGTGAAATGGTTTCAGATTTACGAAAGATTTTATTGACCTGAGCGTTACTTGATTTGTTGAGGGTTGAAATTTGTGAGTGCATTTCAACCCTATGCACCGGGCAAGGTCATCTACTCTACATATCATAACTGGGAACGTACAATATAATACCTTTGCAGTGCTGAAAGAGAGTCGTCCAAGCGTGGAAGGATTTCTGCTCAAAAACATTTTTTTTTTTCGACTCTGCCATTGGCTAATGAAGCAATACATATGAGTGAGTCCTTAGGAAAAGTGTTTGTAACGCCCTCGGGTCGGGGTACAGATCCTTTTTGAAATAAGACCAGGGCACTCAGTCGCAGAGAATATAATCGACAGTGTCCACTTCTATACGAGTTGGCACACTGTCCCACAAGACGGGTTCAATTTGCTAAGACGGTGTCTCAAGCAGCAGTGGTCTGATGTCCTTCGTATTGAATTTAAAGAATTTCCTTCAGTATGTTATTTTTTTTGGATTTAGTTCCAAAATACATTCCCAATAGACTACCACTCTCTTGGGCAAAGAGACTTTCAGTGCTTTGAACTGGGCAACTACCATAAGCTTGATCGGGGCCAGAGAGACAAGTAGCTGATCTAATGTTCGAGTAGCCATCACAAGTTTAAGTCTTGTGTCTGACAGGAGCCTGTAAGACATAGAGCAAAAGTTTGGTGTCTTTTGGGCTTCCAAACTATCTGAGAAAATGTTGATGATCGCACTTTTGATACCCTAGTCTCGATGATATGTGTTTCAGACTGGAAAATACTAAGGATTAGACCCTTCGACGCCATGACCGATTCGAAATTATATTTTTGAACTGCTGATGGACCATACTAGTCGTACGATTTGAAATCATCGCATCAAATGGATTGGGGATTAAGGACTTAAAGTGAGAAATCTAGTTAAAATCTGTATCTTATACTAAATGGGTAACTTACTTATGATTCTCGTCCGGAGTGGACCTCGGCCTAAACCAACAAGCGTCTCCAACCAGCTCCATCATTAGCTAGTTGTCTCCAGTTTCTCACATTAAGTCGATTTAAGCGACGTAACCCTCTCGGGTGGCAGTTTTTCTCAACTGCGCTATTCCTCCGGTGTAAATTCGAATATTCTTCGGGCCAGAAAATCGGTGTTCATCCGCTCTATATCTTAGTTGTTTTATTTGAACTCCGTCTTCGGGTTAAATTGATGTCTCTGTAGCCTGTACAGTTCATACAGTTCGTCATTCGACCTTTTTTCTCTATTTACCGTCTATGCAATTCTTGACAAATTGTGTACATTTGTACCATAGAGCAGCAGTAGAGAGTGGATACTACTGCTCAATTACATTCTTTAACCATAAGAAACAAGGATTAGCCAGAGTTGTTTTTAGGAGATTAGGACAGACAAAGTCCTCAAGTGAGGACTCATTGGCGTCGGTGGATACACATAGATATATACCGAGGATGACGTGTTTGAGATATGGGTATTTGGTGTTCTTTTCTGTTGACAGCATATGCTTTGCTTTGCTTTCGTTTACCGTTAAACTCATCTTGGCCGATTCCGACTCAATACTCACGAAACGAATCATCAACATTGTCGAGATCGGCTCTTTAAGATTCCTTGTTTTTCTTCTTAATTGTGCCATAGTGCAAATATTTGGTCGATGGCGGACCTAAAGCCACACTCATGTCGATTAATGAAGTTGATGACAAACGGTTTTAGGCACTCGCACCATAAAGCAGATCATGTATTGTAGGCGTTGAGCAGAATTTTACCTCCTTAGCTGGCACAGTTACGAAGGACTCCTTTCTTAAGAATCGTAACCGTTAATTCCATCTGGAGCATTTTTTCACTGCCGTCTGAGTCCTCTCTCTCTCTCTCTCTCTCTCTCTCTCTCTCTCTCTCTCTCTCTCTCTCTCTCTCGTTAGGTACAACCAACAACTTTCCAAAAGGGTTTAGACTTGAGACTCAATCTCTGAAGGGATTAGGACTTGCTGGACAGAGGTTAGTTTAGGAAAACTTCTGGAAGCTTGTGTCCTCTTGAATGCATGTGTCTTTGAAAAGTGCTCAAAGTGTTGAAGATCGATTTGTATGTATCAAACGAACCCGGCCACTACTCATATTTAAATACATTAACTCTTGCAAAACCAATACAAAGCCTTTATAGCTGCCAAATTAAAAGAAAAACGAAAAAAATAAAATAAAACTCAACAAAGGCTATATGTGTGTCATCGTTTCAATTTGGAACACTTAGTCATAGTCATGGTGAGAGAAATACAACCTGCCTTCATCACCACTTCTTCGTGTCTCTCACGTATTTCGCAGTGCAAATCATCTGCTGCTGCAATATATAGTAACGTCATCTGCGTTACGTGTTAAAACAGTTGTAGGAGTTGGTGTGGTGGTGTTTGGTGGCACAAATCAACAAGCCAGCAGAGGGGTTGACATTCGTTTCGTTTTAAAAGCCATCATAGGACATGATGTTTCCCCGCCTTCTCCCACCTCCTACACCTCAACGACCTGCTTCCTATATTTAGTTTTGCTAGCCGCCTACGTAAGTTTCCTTCCGGCTACTGAGTACAGATTCTCCATGCAGTTGTGAATTTATCCACTTTTCCCAGGTGTGGTGGGTGGCACAGTGTAATCCCTTGTATTGTGTTTAGCTAACGCTGTAACAAGTTTAACTACGTATCCGAAATGGAAATCTTGCATAAGGCTAGAATTTTTTTTCCTCTGTTTTATAAGGTTTTTCAAACTTATTGCATCCTGTTTGTTAAATGAAGATGCCGTAGAAGTTGTAGCGTATAAAGTTTGTTATCGCATTTGTATCCGATTTATTATTTGAATGCAGATGAATTTGATAAATTTCATTGAAAGTTTGTGATTATGCTTCACTGAGCTTTCAGTCGGATTGGAATAGTTTTCCCGAGGATTCCCTTTTCAACGGAACTGTAATGGACGTCAACAACGCCGGTGGGTGTGGTGTTTCCTGGAATTATATTCTATCGTCTCTTTGTTAGAGGAACATACGAATCATTATCCAGGATCGGATGGTAATGATGCATTTCACACTTGTGGCGCTACAATGGAAAATTTGCGCGATCCATTTTGTCACAAGGGCCACGATCGTGGCAACATTTTTGACGAGCTAAATTCCAACAACAAATCAGGAACGCAATTGATTTTTATTTATATTTCGTCGCGTCAAATAGTGGGGAAAGGAGTGGGCCTTTTCAAATGCAAATATAATCATCCTTCAAGTTACATACGGTCACGATCTGGACGCGTAAGTTATGCTTCACGGTCAACTTCGAAAGCAACAAAAAATTCAGTTCATTTGGGCTGACTGTTGCATGTTTTTATTTTTATTTTGCATGTTTCTGCTTGACCTTGACTTGTGATGGGGTTTTCCAACTTTTTTAGATCTCTATGGCATTTTTCCGCTGTTTTCAGCTCAATTGTTCGTGCAGCCACAATCACCCACACACACACCAGAAAATGCGGCGAATTCAAATGCATTTAATTATAGAAGCTTGACGTGAATATTTCAATGACCTTTTGGATTTTCTGAGGTCTGTGTACTACGCTAAGCAAGATGCATAATCATGGCCCATTAGATCCTAGAGATCAGTAAGCACCCAGTAATGCATATTTACCGTATAGATGGCTGCCATTGGGGACCGTATCAATTTAACAATTTCTGGCAGTGCTGGATAGGTCCACAACTGACTAGAAGTACAGATTCGAACTGTCGCTAGATTTTGAATTGTTTTTCTTTGCTTTTAGTCCGGTCTTGAGCAAACTGGCTCCAGTTGCACACGCCGAATTGGTTGGATGCAGTCTGTTCCGCCACTTTAGGCGAGCTCTTTCTCTGTTGTCCCTCCGGCTTAGATATGAATACTCTGCGGGCGGAAGCGTTGGCATCAATAGGGTTTGCATCTCCTCTAGCCAGCTCAAAGATTCGCAGTTTCGCAACAAATTTTTTCATTCACATTAGAAAGAGTCCATGCTGCAGAGCCTTTTAGAAGAACAGGGTTGATGAGAGTCTCCTTAGTTGTTCGGGACAGAGCCTTATTACTCAATTCCCTCTTCAGTTAAAAGGAACACCGGCTGGCAAGAGTTATTCTTCGTTTGATTTTTGGTGAGATGTTGTCAAAATGACAAGTGTCAAGATAAACGAAAGTAACGTCACGTTCGTCTCGATTCGTCAATGTTGGGTGTCCGTTCTTGATGACAGGAAATACTTGGTTTTAGCCACGCTCGCCACTTAACCCAATTTAGACACTACTATCTCTATACTCGTGACAACATGCTCAGTTGAGACTTTTGAACAAGTGTACCTCTGGTGTTGGCTTGAGAACTTCGCACAATTCGTTGAAGGAGGATGTTAAAAAAGTCAAAAGACAGCTCGTCATCAATGGCTTTGGTAAGATCTTTGCAAACCTTGACGAAGCAGCGAAAATTCTCCATCGTCATCCTGCGCAGACGGACGAGTTAAGTAGGGATGCCAAAACTGGACATTGCTCTGTATAGTTCGTCGCTGTTACTCCTGGCATTGAAATCCATAAAAAGGTGGATATCGATTTGAACCTTAGGGGCTTTCTTCAGGTTCGGCCGAAGTATGAATATTTGGTCGATATGGACTTTCCTGACTAATCGGGCCTTCACAAGCACTTCGACTGTATGAAACGGTCCTATACGATATTTTCGCAAAGGTTGTTTTCTCTGGAGAAATTGTTGTTCCGGACCTAAATCGAGGCCTTGGAGGAACCGTAGGATCGCACTTGTGGATGAAATGTTTTTATTTGCTACGAGCTATAGCGAAACAATCGCACAATATACTCGTATGCTCAGCAGTTTCTTGATTCTCCAAGCACAGTCGACACCTGTCCGAAGGACGTATAAAATGTTTATTGAGAGCAGTAAGGAAGTCTCTTAGGTGCCGAAAGTAAAGCTTGAGAGTTTTATCAACTTTTTAACTTGTCGAAGGGGATGCAAGGGTTCACTAAAGATTAGGCATGGGGCATCTCGCTCACAACAATTTTCTTTTCTTATTATTGAGCAGTTGCCGCATCGCGCAACCATAAACCTGAAGTACCGTAGCTCTTGAACAACAAAAGCCTGGTCACCGATGCTTCGAATAGGGTTTTTCCTAAATGTATAGTTCAGCCGGACTGAAACAGAGGCAGAGTTGATTCGTGGAAATTTGTCCACTGCCCCCTGGATTGAAAGAAGAGTGCAGCTCCCGCCCTCTTTTGCTTACTGTCATCACCGAGATTGAAATCTTGTCTCCTGAACCAACCCCAAGGCAAATGGCACCGAGCAAACACACTCACCCCCACAAGCTGTTGTAAATTGAAGACACAGATACAATGTTTCGAGAGGCAAATTTCTGTCTCAACTCCGGTCACCGTTTGAAAAAAACCGCAAACACAATTTATTATTTCTTTTTAATAATTTATCGAGTCCTTTATTGTTGTCATAAATCAAAGCAATTACCGCAGGAACAGGCTAAACGGAGGCATGGCCGAACGATTTTGCCGGCCAGGGGATGCTTCAGAAACTAAATTCCAGCCAAACTAACGCCATCTATCAAGGATTCTGAACAGCCTTGTTGAGTTCAACCTCCGACGAATTGTGTTAGCTATTAAATAACTAGTCTACGCTGGATTACAGTTTCCCTGCTAGGATTTACTACCACATACACTGTAGGTCTTCCGTTTCTACTTTCAACCTTCCAGCCTACCTATGACCTCCCTGCCCTCTATCGCACCGGGGAGGGTGGTTACGTTGGAGATACTTCGCCGTCCCCATCTTTATTTTCTGCTCTAATGTTCTATGGGGCTGTTTTGTAACCGGGGAAATAAGAAAGAAAAAAAAAAAAAAACACAAACTTCGTGAAAGGCTGGTGTAGGCAAGGGGTGGATGTGGCGGTAATGCCAGCCAGTATAGATGGGATTTTTTGATTAAACGACACTTTATACTTTAGAGACCACCCCCATCGGCGGCACAGTAGTGGAGAGAGCGAGCAGTAGTGGCATGGGCTTTGGAAAAAACGAAGAGAAATGTCGCAAGGGTATAAAACCAGATTAAGTTCACTGATTTGCCTGGCGGATTAAGATGGTTGTGGGTGGGTGGCTCGATACGTTCCCCTCTCCTTTGCATTTTACTTAATAAAGAGTAAAAGTGGAGTGGAATAAGTAGTCCTGCGATTCCCTGAAATGTGGCTGCGATAATGATGGATATAGTTTCATTCATAATGCATACACATACACTTGAGCCGATAAATTACATCATAGAACGAGGTCGAGTTGTGCGAGTACTTCGGTGCGGGTTAGCGTATTCAGCCGAACAGAACAGAAGGATGTTTGTATTGCAATGGGTTTGACCTGACCCCATTTCGGGTCATGGTTGTTGTGGGAATTTTTGCGAGTTTTTCTTTTTTCCTTTGTGTGCTTTTTAATGAATTTGGCAGAAAGCACTGGGAATTGGACGTTTTGGGAGCTTGTACCAGGCAGAGAATCTAATTTCGTTCTTTTTTGCACGGGTGGGGAGGACGGGAAATACAAGGAGACAGCACAAGCATTCCGACTTGCCACAGGAAAGAGTCTCATCTGGGTGGGTGGTGACTTATACAATGGGGTTGGGTGAGACTCTTCATGGAAATGTGCAAATTAAACAGCTGTGAGAGAGATAACGTCGAGTAGTTCAATGCATTCATTTGAGTAGGCTTTGTGTTCAATTACCACTGCTATATGTCGGTATCGACCGCATCTTCAATTCAGGTTCTCTCTGTCTGAGATTTAATTTTAATTGACCACCATTTCGGTTTTGGTTTTGTCTTGCCAGCTTAAACATTCGAGCGCAGATATTGGGGTTTGTTGGCCAAATATTATTCGTAGATAGAGGTTGGCCGACGAAATACTCTTACTTTGATAGCAGCCGCAAGTTCGAAACAATATATTCTCTGACATAGGAGCAAAGTTCATACGACTTTGGTGTAGGAACTAGGGATGTCCTTCTAGTTTTAGGGATTCAAAATGTGTGCATATCAGACAGAGAGAAACATGGTTTAGCCGATTGTGAGGAGAGTGATAGGGATTTTAGGGTTTCAATCGTCTGCTGCTACAATCTTATCACAGACAAATTGCATTCCATCAGGAACATTCAATAATCTGATAAGTGCTCGTTTAGACGTCGAGGCGAACTTTCTCACTTTGACAGTTTTGTACTGTATTCGCTCCTTCCTAGAGGTCTCCAATTGTTCCAATTTGTGGTTCCAACGTCACAGTCGTCACACAGTATGCAACTGAGGTTGTAATCTCCTGCAGTTTTAAGTTTTAAGGTAGGAAGATAGATAAGGTGGCTGTCCATGCGAGGCACAGACACACGTACGCCAAGGAAGGCCCTTTGTGATGCCACTGAGATTTATATCCTGGGTGCCACTCCATCTATTGAAACCATTTGGAGCTCTTGATAAAGCTGAGGATACTTTTGATATCAGCATGCGATAATTCGCCCAAATTGTCAAAGTGATGGGCTCCTAGATAGAGCTTCCCTCTTCAGGATAGGCCAGGACAGGTACAGAGGAAATAGAAGATTTGTTCCTCCTCTTCGTCCTGCAAAAGTTATTTGAGAAGAGGCTCATTCTTCTGGAATAAAGGTCGATGAGGCAGTGGCCAGTGAGAACACTGATAACGGTGCTGATAAGCGATCTTTTAAGCAAGATCAGCTTTTTAGATCGAGTGAGGTTTAGCATAGGCCAAATCTCTCTGTAGGTGCAGTATGTGGTACCATTCCTCCATCTTTAGTTTGTCTTGTTGAACGCGTGCTACTCTAAGAGGAATTTGCATGTATTCTTTCTAGACTGACTCATTGTTTGGTGCCTAACTAGGTGATTGGCAAATGTTGTAATCGTCTAGATCTTGCGCCGAATTTCCACTTTTTCGTCCGTATGACGTTGCGCCATTGTCTGAGAAAGCTGTTTGTTTGGCATATAATTAAACTAAAGCTAGGTTAGGTTGGGCTGGTTGTTTGCGCCTGATACAAGGAACCTCAAAATCCTCGACAAAAAACTTATCTTCCCTCGTTAAGGCAAAAGTTATGCTCCTAACATG
Source organism: Matsumyia berberina (assembly GCA_917880715.2). Taxonomy (NCBI): domain Eukaryota; kingdom Metazoa; phylum Arthropoda; class Insecta; order Diptera; family Syrphidae; genus Matsumyia; species Matsumyia berberina. The sequence goes on along the minus strand of OU862872.1, from coordinate 16,262,515 downwards.
ATTTTATGATTATTTTCCAACCAGAATCTCGTGAGCGCCAAAAGCTAGTCTTCGATAGGATTTCAGGAACCAAAAATCTTGGTTCCTTTGATGTTAGATGTTAGAAGTTCGGGTTCGGGCTGCGACCTATTTAGATCTATTGTGCTCCCCCATGCTCTTATTACCCGATATGTCTCGACCTAGAGAACCTCCTCCAATCCAATCGATCTGAGAAATCGCAGTACCTGGAAGGGTACTTTCCATTTCAAGGAAAGTGTACGCTCACAGGTGTATTCTTCTTTTGTGGATCAATGCTCCACAGTCCATAAGGAGGTGTGACGGAGTCTCCTCGGCATCGGTGCAGAATCCGTTTGCTTCTATTCCCATTTTCCTGAGATGCTCTCTGAGTCTGCAATGGCCCGTTAGAATGCGAAGCTGGTTTTTGCTGGTACATAGGCAGGCCTTGCTCCTCCTTCGGTCGTAGTTCCCGAGGAGTTCCTTCACCTGCCTTAGTCCTGGGAGTGGAGGTGGAGTGTGGTTCCACCTAGTAGGATCGGTTGCATGTGTCTGGATTGCCTTCTCCTAGTGAATGGTACTATTGTGGTTTTTGTGGGATTAATTTTGAGTCCCACTGATATATACCATTCTTGAGTTACTCCTAATCCTCTTTGGATTATGCTACTGAGGGTGTTTTCAAATTTTCCCCTAGCTATGATCACTATATCATTCGCATAGCCTTGGAAGTCTATGCCGCTTTCCTCTAGCTTTTGCAGGAGCTCGTCAACCACTAGGCTCCACATTAATGGAGATAAAACTCCTCCCTGTGGACACCCTTGTGTTTGCTGTGATGGTCTTAAGCTCCGCCACAGTTTCGGCTGTCCTGGTTCTCAGCATCTCACACACCCAGTTGGAAATTGTGCGGTTTTACTCCTTTCCTTTCAAGGGCCTTTCCGATTGCCTCATGTGAAGTATTGTCGAAGGCTCCTTCGATGTCTAGCAAAGCACAGATGACTGTTTCTATGTGGTCCACTGCGTCTTGGCTCCTTAACTATGTTAATAGATTTCCAACTAAAAGCATAGTTTTTCAACAATAACCTTTCTACTGCTGATGCATGTCATCTCAAGGCTTGTTAGTAGCCAAAAATATCATTCATTCAGTTTCTTCTACACTCAATTGTCAGTTGTCACAAGTAATAGCATATAACATCACGCATTAAATTCTTATTAACTCCACAATTATGAATAGGTTATCTGTGAGCACGCAACCTCGCCAACCCAAACTGGTTAAACAATCGCTTCCACAAAACACTTTTTATATTCATAAACAACGTCATGAACCGGGCTTATTTGCTAACAACACAGTCACGATCTGATGTGTTTTATTTTTTTAAATAAATCCCCTGTCGTGCCTGGTGCCATACGCAAGCAGACAAAACCCTAAACACGATGACGGTGGCCATCATCTCATGGCCACATATAATCCCAATTTTTTCCCAACGAAATTAAATGCAACAATGAGGATCAACAGTCCTCCTCTCACCCACACATCCTTGTGCTTGTTGCTATCGAATAACGATTTGTTGAATTAAGTTTATCAACCGCAAGCTTCTTGGTCCTTTTTTTTCTGATGTTTCCTTGTGCTTCCTTGCACTGCACCAGACAATTTTATATTAAAACACGAAGTAGGTGGAGAAAGGACAGGATGAACAACCACACACTCAACCATTTCTCAAATGGTGTCAGCTGTTGCTGGTAGTGCACTTTTATAGCACCGACGCTATCATCAGAACAGGACTAGAGCACAATAATTTTCTGTGGGTATAGCCTCCAGCGACTATACATTATGCTGTCATTCAATCGAATCGACATCCGACATCGGCACTGTTTCACAAGCAAAACCAGAAAAGGGAGTTGAACAAAAAAGTCACGAACATTGATTGGATGTACGATGCTCAATACATTTTAAGGCTCTGGCAGCGGGAAGGACTTTTGTTGTTCTTTGTAAATGAAAAATGCCAACGAAAAGGGCATTCAGTAATTTTTTTTTTTTTGGGGGAAAGACCTTAAACTCGGGATGCCCTCTTGAAAATGCCAAATCAATTTGCATTTTTAGCGCTTGTCAATTAGTGGAAGACGGTTTGCGGTAGTGACTTGACTAGATATTTGACGTTTTCAGGGTGGCTATTGTCAAGGGAAATCGGGGAAGGAAATGGTATTTTCACAAATTGTTTGTTTGCACCAATTGTACTATTTTGTATTTTCAAGTCTAAATGTCAAAATCCTGGACCATCACGTCGCATCTACCAAGCCTTATATCTATTCTTCTTATTAAGTTTTATTAGTTATTTAACCTTTAATTCGGGCAAAAATAGGGTCGAATATTTCGTTTTCTTCAAACCATTTTTACAAAAGCTCTTGTTTTTTGGTCTTTTGGACTAAGGCCTCTTTTTAGCCATCAACCCACCTATGAATAGCGTTTCGCGCTACTTTAAGAGAACTACACTACTGAGCTGTTAGTTCTATTCCCTTTTTGGTTTTTTTTTCTTCGAGTACTCACTGTCGGTCTTTGCGGTATTTTCTTGAGGTCATCGTCGTCTAGATGTTTTCTGGAGTGATGTCATCTAGCTTTAATTTCATTGTTTGCCTTTACCAGCCATCTACTGCACTCGAAGGATGATGAATTTGCGGCGTTTTGAGGGGAGCTTGTCAAGCTCGGCTCCTCATTTCCCCCATTTTTTGATTTAATGCAATGAAGTAAAGGGTTTTTCAATAGGGGCATAACAATTTTGTATTTTAAAACAAACGCACCCTTAAACTTTATGATCTGTCAATGTCAAAACGTCGGTCAAGCTTTGCATTTTTATCATGGTGCAGTTCACGAACGAGCAACGTTTGGAAATCATTAAAAATTATTACCGAAAAATTCTGAGTCGGTGGTCGAAATATTATGAAATTTTCGGTCGTAAAAATCGTCCCACCAGACAGGCTGTGCGTGGTATAATGGATATATTTGAGTCAACATATTCACTATTGAATGTTCCTGTGCCAGTAAGTCAACGCACCGCTCGAAGTACCGAAAATATCACAGCCGTAAGTGCTTCAATTTAAAATGAGCCAAATCAGTTAATTCCACGCCGTTCACAGGAATTGGAAATTTCTCAGTCCACATTGTGGCGAATTTTGCATACAAATGTTGGTCCTATACTCTTATAAAATCAAATTAACTCAAGAACTGAAACCCCTTGATCATTTGAAGCACCAAAACTGCTCCGATTGGGCTCTGCAAAAGTTTGAAGAAAATCCTTAATTTCATCGAAAAATCATCTTCAGCGAAAAAGCTCATTTTTGGCTTACTAGCTTTGGCTATAAGCAAAATATGGGTCATTGGACAGCAACAAACCTACATGTGCTTCAAGAGACTCCATTGCATCCACAAAAGGTGACCGTGTATGGTGAATTTCATGCCGGAGGTGTGATTGGACCGTTTTTTTTGTCGATGAAAATGATCGCCATGTTACGGTAAATGGAGTTCGCCATTTTGGAAGACTATTTTTGGTCAGAGTAGAATTGGATGGACTTGACATCAGTGATATGTGGTTCTAAAAAGATGGTGCCACATGCCACACAGCTGGTTAAACAATTGTTCTATTGAAGGGAAGTTCGGTAATCTTGTAATCTCGTGAAATGGTCCGGTCGAATTTCTTTTTATGGGGTTTTATTAAGTCGTTAGTTTATGCCAACATGCCAACGTTCCGGCCGATATGCGTGGAAGAGTGGTAGGAAATTGGCTCCAAAGAATCGATCGCTGCAAACGTACGCGCGGTGGTCATATGAACGAGATCGAATTCCATACATAAATTTAACATGTGTACTACACCTGGAATAAATTTTAGCCCAATATCTCAATTATTTTGTGTTTTATTTAAATACAAAATTGTTATGTCCTTATTGAAAAGCACTTTATCTTTAACTAGTGATGGCATGAGTAAGATTGTAGTGCTCTTCAATTTTGCCACGCTTCATCTACTTACCACACTTTCGATTAGACTAGAAATCGATCTTTCTCTGGTTCCCTTGCCTGATGATGACTTGAGTGAAGTATTAGGTCTCTTCTTCTTGTCACCGCTCCTATCCTTGGTTCCATTATTTGGCGATGACCCTGGCGAACTTCTCCTTACCCGGAGAAATAATACCCGGCGAAAAAATAGATCTTGTTGCCGATTTCTTAATGATAAAATTCAGGTCTTTGGTGACAATCTATAATCTATACAATAAAATCGGCAAAGATGACCAACACTGACGTGCACCTTTGACTAGAATGATCGATAAATAAATATTTAAGAGATTTTCAAACGCTCTACTGAAGCCATTACTTCGCATTCGACATACAATCATCATCATTCGCTACGCAACTAAGATGGGATCCACAAGTCATGAACTTGCAGTCATCATCGTTGAATTTTGATTCACCAATTAACACCCATGTGTCTGAAGTTAAACTGAAAAAAATGTTTCTTCCACACCACTGATTGTTGGAAAACAAAGTTTCCCTAATTTTTCTCTAAAATAAAATGCAAATAATGTTGTCTCCAAACTTTCAATGGCCAAAAAAAGGAAATAATGTATGTATGCATTAAATCAACGATGACTTTGGCAAGTCTAACAAAAATGGCACACCATTTCCTTAAAAGAACTAAAGCCGGTAAAACTTTTTATCCTTCCTTTGACGTCGTCGCTCGGATCTCTGTGTCTTCTGTCTCCATGTTCTCGATGAATGCAATTTTCTTGGAAGATTGCATCCGCTGAGCTGAATAGGAAGCTATGCCGCCCATCTACTTCTCGCCGAGGCTTTTCTTCATACAACCGCCTTAATTGAGTTTACATACAGATTAGGAATTTCATTGTACCTATCGTTGAATAGCAGTTCCTTTTTTTTTTTTGGTAAAAATCGATTTCAATTGAATCAAAAAGGGGGTCATGAAAAGGAAACATTAAAAATGAATGCACGCGCATTACATGAGAATTAATGCACTTGCTTTGGTTTGGAAAAGAGTCGATGTTTGTGCGAAATGCACAAGTTGCTCTTTGGAACGGAAGCTTTATAAATTTCAATTACCTGTATGCACGTCTATTGTATGTTTAAAAAATGACTGTACGGCTACAACGAGTTTCTTACCGTGAAATTCAAACAATCTTTTCAAGGAGAGATTTCTTGTAACGATTTTTTTTAAAATATTATAAATTATTCATCATGCTTGACTATGATGGAAAGCTTGTATCCTGGTGTATACAGAATATTAACATATGTGTGTTATCATTTGTTGATGTTGCAACAATAAAGAAAAAGCCTTGAGAAGGATTCATTATATGTAATGTGTATGTTATGTACGCGTACAAGGGTTTATGCAGCCCCCACTGGAATGCCCTCAGCAACTCGGGGAAAATTGTACTTTAAATGTCAGGTTATGCAATTTTAATTATTTCATATTAAAACCTGTTGTGTAGGCGTATTGTTCAACGAATTTGATACTCGTGCGGTGGACTGTTCATAACGTAAATTGTAATGAAAACTTTTGAAGCTGACGATTTCGAAACACACTCGGTTTTTTTTTTTTTTGCAAATAAATCTGTGGCCACACGGAATAACCGTTTAGGTAGACTTTTTTTTATGGATCACACACGCATCAAGGGCATATGAATACCCTTTTAATGTTATTCACACAGCACGAGCGAGGTGCAGTGATTCGAAACTCAGATAGTATTAGGTTTCAACGGCGTCCGAGAATGGGGTCCAGACTAGCTGGGGACATACATATGTGGTGTTTGTCATTGCTATAATTCAGTTTTTTTTTTGTTCGAATCTCCTACCTCTATGTCCTCCTATCTACTACCAGTGTTCTGCCTTTGCAGTTAAGTCGACATCAGCTTTCACAGTTGATCAATTTTTATTTATTTATTTAAGAAATAAATGTTTTTTTGTTTTTAAATTGTACATTTTATAAGCATATTTGTAGAAATTATAAATAATTCTTCAATTACGGCTAAGATGTACTTTCCGACTATGTACGGGCTTATACCTTAAATGTGTAAATTTTTTTTTTCAAACCGAGAATAAAGCTTTTAAGTGGTTAGGTATTTTTAAAAAATTAATTTTTAGACTTAAGCGGCTCTCGCATGTCATTAAAGTGGCCTGGGAATGCGGTGAAACACATAGCGATTGGAAAACTGGGGTGATTGTTGAAAGGGAATAAGAGGGATTGTTCTAATTATACACTAACTGTAAGAGCTGTGTTCGGGTGAACGGCATTAAATCGACACATTTCGCCGTGGGCGTTGAACTTCGCCAGGGATGCGTTTTGTCACCTCTCGTTTTCATAGTGTATATGGATTGGATGTTACAGCGCGGCCGTGGTGAGGAACGGTTCGAATTGGGAAACTTAAAGATAAGTAATCTGCTTTTCGCTGATGACTTGGTCATCCTTAAGTCCACCCAGATTAACGTTCAGCTCCCACTAGATAGGTTCGTCGCCGTCTGTGTTCAAGCTGGGATGAAGGTAAACGTGAACAAACAGAGGTAATGGTAATTTCTCGTACGTCTGTTTAATGCTCTCTGCATGTAAGTGAAGTCCCATTAGAACAGGTGGAGAAGTTTTAGGTATCTCAGGGTCCTATTCACGAGTGATGAAAGGAGCCATACTGAATTATCCTGTGAGATTATTTCCGGACCCCATCTAGAGTCATTAGTTTTGGGTAATGACCGAAAGAATAGAAGATCGGGAAATGTGGAGGGTCCGCTTAAGCTCCCTAAACCCGCGACCCTCATAGCGGATAAGTGGGCCATTGGAAAGTGAGAGTTAAGCTGTTATTCCTTGTGACAAGAGAAATACAAGTGCGGGACGGAAAAGCTTGTGTTTACTTGGGGCATACCTGGCTTTTAGAGTAGAGTTCACTATACAGATTTTGCCGGCGTCTGCGAACGCATTCTTGAAATTTAAAGACGAATACAGTCGTACTGTCTTAGATTTTTGCGTTAAAAGTTTATTTTGAGGTACGACTCTTTAGACCTTCAACAGATGTCGATAATCGTCTGTGTTACTCAAAAGCGCACATATGGTTCAGAAATGGCAGAGGGTGCCGATTCGGCAATCTTTGTTTTTTAAACTTAAATCTTAGCCATCATCGAGATTCTACGGAAATTGTCCTATTCATCCAACGCATGTGTACAAGCCTCAACAATACCAAAATGACAGCCTTTAGAAACCACAACGTTGACAACCTCTGCGAAGCGTCTTTGACGCCAGCAAAAACCATCTTAAACTTAATTCTGGATACAGGATGGTTTAGAAAGACCTCCAACCTACCAACTCTGGAATTTTCTCATACGAGTCCACGCAAACGAACCTACCTAAATTTTTGGCTTGATTAGGTCACAGTGTTAATAGGCATCCAAACTTAAATTATCTCAACAAAAATGTATGAGGTATACTGTATACATGGAAATGAATGAGAACCTTTTACTCATTTTGTACTTACAATATACACATGTCAATAATTATGGAAAGAGTGCTTTATTCCTCAACAGGAAAGATCTCTATGTTCCAAATCCTTACTATACAGTGCAATCTATGAACTTAAGCTAAAGTTTTACAGAATGCCCGAAGGAGAGATAATTATTTGGCATCAAATTTGCATTAGGTGTTCCAGTTAATTTCTTCTTCTTTTTTTATCAGAGAATTATCTCGTTCTTTATAATCATATCCTTGAGGATGACACTCTCCTTGGACGATGCCAATAAATAGTTTTCTCGTTTTAAATTAAGTTCATGGCTGTAAGGGCTTTCATTGATGAAAGTATCTTTTATATTTTTTGTCTTGACAAGGAGACGAAATTTGCATTGAAGATTCCATTTCGTAAGTTTCTTTGCGAGATCTTTTAATAACCCAACTTCCACGCCGAAATTTAATTATTTTATACAACCAGGGAGTACAAATTTTTCGATATCAAAGCTGTGATAAAAGACAGTTGAAAAATAAGGAAATTAATAGCTAGCCCTAGGTGGTGTGAGGCCTTCTCGTAACCATAATCTTAGAGTTCTGGCGTTTTCCGACGAGAGACGGTGCCGTGAGAATTGATATTGCTGGGCCTCAAACTTACACAACTCGCACAGCAGTTCAACGCACTAACCCCTACTCCTTTTATATCAGGTCTGAACTTACCGGGAACGGTTTGAACATCGTGCTGCTCACAACAAAATCACAATGCTCAGCAATCTTCGTTCCCTGACACGTCCTTAACTTCCATACATGGTTCCTGGAGTATAACCCCTCTATATCTTCGATTGTGCGCTTCTCATCTCATCTCTCGAAGAATGTTCTTACCGTCTCTTTTAAATTTGTAGAGCAGGCGAAGAGTCCTAATCTTTCTCTGCAGCACCGCTGTTCGGCATTCTATTGTTCGGCACTTGATGCTAACGACATCGGAGTTGTTGAGAAATTTCTGAATACGCTTACAGCAGGCAGTCGGCTGCTAGACTTTTTTTTTTTATCAAGAAAGCACTCCTTGGAAGTTGGTTCTGAACATTTTGCTGTTGAAAGAACTTTCTAAACAGCTTTATCACACGATAGTAAATAATTGCGCGGTCGCCGTGGCTCAGTGGTTAGTGCGCTGGACGTGACCGAGCGGCTTGGGTTCAAGCCCCAACCATATCCACCGAACATTTTTTACGCATCACCACCTCTCGTCGGGGAATGACAAGCCTCCGGGAGTAATAATCAGTCATGAAAGAGCTTCTCAATTCGTCGTTCGGAGTCGGCAATAAATTGTAGGTCCCTTCAATTAGTGCGAAAAATGTAACACGTACAACATGAATGGTTGCGAGAAGCTACGTCTTGGCTCTTCCCGAGCTGTCGCGCCAGCTATTTATTTTATTTTTTAGTAAATAATTGCAGTAGTAAATTGAATGAACCACCCCATTTTCCCCAATCACAATAGATCTCGTCAGCAGTTTTAAGTACGCCCCATCGAGGACTATTCTGCATAAACTAACAAGTACAACGATAATATTACAAGGGAACTCATCCATGCAAGTATTCTCTTCTGAATGTTGCCAGACGCAAAACAATCTCTTTTGTTCTCCTATTTTTCCCTCATTTTACACTTTCATCAACCTAATGACTTCTTGCATCGCACGCAGAACACACTTAAAAAAACAAACAATTATATTCCTCTCGTGGTAATCCATTCTCAATGCCATGTAGGCCGCTGCTTAAATTTTGCGAAAAATCTCTTAAAGTGACATAGGTACGTTTATCCCGTTTGCATATCGATCCAAAGGTCAAAGCGAAGCCACCCCTTACCTCCCAAACCCATTAACTTATTCCGATAAAACTTTTTATTTTAGGTTTTAAGTAAAGCAGCATTGAAAATATAACATGCTGCCGCTGTCCAAACTTTTCTCACAATCCAATCACTCAGTGGAAAGCAAAATAAAAACATTGGAGGATCAATTCGAGGAAAATCAAACAAATATGGAATTTGCCTATTACTTAAATAAAACACAGCAAAAGTATCTAATTTCTTAATTTTATTTCATAAACTATTTATTGTTATTACTATGATTTAGTCCGGTGCGACGTTGTGATCAATTTTTGTACATAAAATAGATTCATATACATATACATAAAATATATATATACATTAATATCTTAATATTTATTATTAATATTATTATTAGTAATTATAATGTGATGTTAAATTTAAATACATAAAACAAAAAAGCAAAAATAAACAAAATATTAAATTAAATTAAATACAATTTCAGAATTAAATTTTTTTAATTTTTCATTTATATGTACATGTAAATGTTGTAAAACGGCTACTAAAACAAAAACACAAAAAATCAAACTTTACTAAATAATAAAACGACGAGAAGAAAATATTATTATTGGCAACCAAAGCGCGTTCCTATGCAACAAAAAATTTGTCTTATTTTAATTTTACATAACTAATCAAAGAAAACATGAAAAATGTAAAACAAATATCCCACTTAAGATATAATATTCAATAACTTTTTGAAAACAGAAAAGAAATCACAAAAATTATAAAGGGGTATCCGTTAAGCGCGATAGATCTTTAAAATGGAATAAAACAAATTGTGTATTTTATAAACGTTGGAGTACATTTTATGGCTTGGTTTATACGGAAAGTGAGAATGAGATATTTAGCTTTCCATCTCATAAGGACAACCGCACTGAAGAAATTAAAAAAAGTAGATAAGAACTAGAAATGATTGCGATGCCCACGTGTCGAATTCTCATTTGACCAAAAAATGAGGCAAAATGAATATATTTTCAAAGGTGTTGGTCGTAGAAATAGAAAAAAATCTGCCACGTCATCTATCTCAACACTTCTCAGTTTTATAGACAAGAACAATATGTTGTCTAAGGTCGATCTAGAGCTGATATATCTGGCATACTTTCTTTGACCGATACTTGGCTGATGACTTGGTACATGCACCCTGCCAAGGCATCAGTCAAAGCCGCCGTTTCGTTCTTCTTTGTGCGAACGTTTTCTAACTTGGGAGGAAGCACTACCTCTTCTTTGATTGATTCTGTTCCTGTCCTACCACTCTCTCTATCTGATGTCCATGAACACATCTATAATTTTTTAACCAAGCCGATTCAAAGATCTGTCGCTCCTATTGAAAACCTCTTTATAGGCAAACGGATTGAGTTTATTATGCCTGTCTGATGATATTGTTTAAATTTTATTTAGTAAACCTTATTTTGTTTACTCTAAACAAACTCTTACTTCTTAAAAGAAAAGGTGAGTAAATTACGATTAGTTATATGTATATTAAGTAAAAAAAGGGGCGAACATAAAACATGAAAAAAAAGAATTAAATTTTAAAAATAAATTGTTTAAGTTTCTAGGAGCACAAATATTAAAAGAAAAAGTAACATGAAAACTCCGCACTGTTAGTCATTGTATAAAAAATTATTATATTTAAAAGAAGAAAAACAAAAGGATGGACTTAAAGAAAGAAAAACAAAAAGAAAACTACACTTGTAGGATAACAAATTAAAAAAGAAAACAAAAAAATTGTTATAAAGAAGCCTTAAAACGCCAAATCAATAACACAACAAAAAATGTCCACTTTATTATAAACAATTATGGAAAAATTAATAAAAAAAAAATTTAAACTTTAAAGTATATGTATATTCAGTTTTTATTTGTTAAATGAAAAAAATCGCATTTCTTCCACTTGAGCGAAGTCTATTTTGTCTGTTTCGTTTTTTTTTTTTCTTTATTTTTTATTCTTCATTTTAAACTTGTCGACCTTCACTGTTCTGGTTATAAATTGCTTTTCACAGATTTTCGTTTTATTTTTTTCTAGGAAAATAATTTTAGTTATATTGAGTGTGTATTTCGAGTTTTATTTATAACTATTATACTATAAGTACAAAAGTTATTTAATATTATATGGATATAATATATATTTATATATATATAATATAACCAAAAAAAAAAAATGTTTAAAATATATATATATTAAATATACAAGAAAATCGTTGTACATAATTAATAGGTTCAAGGAAATAATAGAAATGGAAAGATATACATTAATACTATTAATTAAGATCAAAAGTTCAATTAATATATATGGAGAAAACAAAAAAAAAAAATCAACATTATTATAAATAATAAATATACATAACTTAAAAAAAGGAAAAAGAAAAAAATGATTCAATTATATAATTAAATTATATATTTACATATTTAATGAATGCATAAGACAAAACTTAACTAAACCACTACAATTATATACATAAACTATACATCATGTAATAAATCCTTGTTTGCGAAATAAAAATCAATCTATACTCTATGTATTTTTAAATATGTTACTATACTGTTGCAAAGAAAAGTACTCAATTTATTTATTTGAGAAAATTTATGCAGATATTCGAAATTACTGGAAAGGTTAACGAACACAAAGTAGGGGAATTCGAATGCACATGCACTTATCTCACGGTAAAATTCCGTTTTTTTTTTTTTGGAAATTATGTTGTCGATGCTGTTAAGTAGAGTTTATAACAACACGCTTTTGTTTTTTTGGAAATAGAAAGGAATGCTACAAATATGTTGGGTAATCTGTTTCTGTCTCACGTCTTTTTATAATTTGAATGTGCTGTTGGCAGCTTGTATATAAGCTTCGCTTATTTCGTTGTTCATTTAATCAACTTGTGTGTATCGTATTACGGAAATTGGTCTGAAATATCCTTTAAGCAATTGTTTACGATGGCATTAATTTATATAGTGTGACAAAACCCTTATGTAATCAGTATTAGGCCGTCTACAAATATGATTGTAACCTTTAATGGCGTTAGATTACTTTATCATGTAAACTACTAACACATTTTTTTAAAATAATATTCTATGTGACACTTGCACTTTAATTCCCTTAGTATCTCATGTTTCCTTCTGCTAATAAAGAACGGGTCAGATCTTGTCCTTATTTTGCTTGCATAGTAGTCTATTAATGTTATGTCATGCTGGGTATTTCCATCCGTACTTAAGCTACAACCAAGTATATTGATTTCTGTAAAGTTTTATCATGCTGCTCATTTTGACTATGTACTAATAAGTGCCTTGGACTGCTGGGCAAGATGACACAGATTCGAGTCCTAACGAAATCAACCAAACATTAACGGCATCAAATTTCCAAAAGTATAAATTTTCATGTAAAAGCTCTTCACCCCATCACCCGTTCGAAGTTGGCAATAAAAACTGTAACTTCCTTTCACTCATGTGAGAAACAATAACATGTACCACAAAAATGGTTGCGAGGTGGTTGCTACGGACTAACATTTTTACCAACGATACACTTATTTCCGGTATATTGCTTTTAGGTGAATTTACGAACACTTCCTTGAAGCTTATTAACGTCTATGTAAGTCAGTGCTTCCGAATAAAAGTCTGCATTTTATCTTTGCTAATACTTAGTGGTTCGGTTGAAATGAGTCCTAGGTCGCAAAGTAATTTTACAATTAATACTCTTGAGTCAGATTAGGAGAGCTGTTTGTGACAGACACAATATCATTCGGTAGACCTTAAGTGCAGCTTACTCGCCGAGTCGCACAACCCGACACACATACAGGTTAGTTTTAGTTCTTGGAGACTTGGGATCAATGCCATTGGTTTCTTATAATAATTTTTAAGATCGCATCCGTGATTTTTGACTGTGCACGACAAAAGATTGCAACGCGTGTAACTTTTCAAAATAAGTTATAGAACAGTCATTTCTGACATTCCTGTCTTCTCTTGTTAAATCGACATGTTCGATGTCGCCAAGAATGCAAGGAAATTGTTTTCCTTAAATGGTGCAAGGAACACTTGACCTAATCTGATTAACTGCGTTCTGCAAGTCGAGAAAGAATCCACCAATCTCTAAAAAAGAAAGAAAACAGCCCATATTTTTAAAAATGAAAAATTCCGATAACTGATGGAGTCCTTTGCGAAACGAAACAGGAATAGGCTTCAACGACATGGCATGCAATTATATACCAAGCAAACGGCTATGAAGCTGTATGGTTGTAGTTAAAGGAATCAATTTATTTTAAAACCTGAGGTTTGGATCTGCTGTTATTTCTATTAACAGGCTAAAAACACGGCCGTCTGCATTGTTTGACTCCCAGATCGGTAAACTAAGATTCCTGGATCTGTTCTTCCATCTTGCGTTAGCGGGTTCTACGGTATGGCTTGCAATGCAAACATCGCCTCTCTGGAGCGTGTGGCTACTTACATTTTTGTATAATCATGTCACGAAGCCCATTTTAAGCCATTTCTCTCAGACAGCTGAGATCCGATTTGACCAGAATCTCCGGCCTCATCCGCTTTTAAATCCGAGAAATTGATTGAGTAAGACACATTTAGATGTGCCCCACCCCACTTGTTATTTTTTTTTCCATTCTAACAAATTCACTCCATGTGATAGTCATGTCTGCATTTTGATAATTGCAGCTTTTCGTGATGTTCGTGTTCCTAGACTTAAGATCTCAGTAGCAGTGGATCGTTTTTAAACAAATCTTGTTTCCTAATACACATGAAGTCATTCTTCAAATTAGTGACAGAGTAGCTTTTAGTTCATACCAATTAAGCATTGTGATATGTCACTACTTGTTTTCATGTTCACTGCTCGTTTAATTTAATATCAGATTGTCTTAAATAGAATATACTTATAGAATGGCGGCTTTTTTGTTTCCAAATCAAACTAGAAAACTAAAACCCATGCAATTTATTAGGCATGGCACTAAGACTTATAGAAAATATCCAAATCTACACCCACTGCCCAAGCACTCTGATATTTCAATATCAAATCAACCAAATCAATAATAATAATTTTTGAAAAACCTTTTAAACTGTTTAGCTTCCTTTTTATTTCCAAAGAAAGACTTTTCTTAACCGCTGGTAAATTATATGTCCTTTCATTTGGACAACTTTCTTAAGTTTAGAAATATATCTTTCCAAATGCCTGCAGGTCTATATTGGCTGAAAATTACTCTAGCTAGATAGATACATTCAGTTTGCTGTTAAATTATAATATATGTTTGCTATTTAATGATTAGTTTAACCAACATTCTTCCTATACATTGCTTTAAAGATTTAAAAGACGAACTTTGAACACATACATATGTTCAACCTTTCATCTATTTTTTTTTTTGTTTTTTGTTGTTAATTTAATACGTGAATGTATAAATCGTGCATTTAAAACCCTCAAAAACACCATCCTGATTACTTTTCGAATACAGAAATGATTCGCACAACTGGGAATTGTCCATTCTTTTGTCGTTTATTAACTGCTCAAAACGAAAACACCAATTAATAAATTAATTAGGAAAGCTTATACACAATAAGGGAAAAGGACGCTTCCAAGTCGGTGTGAATTCAAATAAATTTTTTTCAACATCCGTGTATTTAAAAGATGGCTTCCGGGTAGAAACAGAAAATATTCAAAAAAGAAACAATTCCTTTCTCTAATTCTTTCATATGTTTAAATGTGTATATTAAAAACTACAAAAAAATAATATATATATATATATATAAATATATTAAGCGAAGCATTAATATTGACAAACAAACAAAATATCCAAAAAGCAATAACAATTTAGAATAAAAACTTAACAAAAAAAAAAAAAATTAGCAATTAATGCAAAAACGAATTGTATAAAGAAAATAATAAATTAAAACAATTTCTCAAAGAAAAAAATCACAACCTTATTCGATGAACAACGTATGAAAAAGATTTTTAAAAATTATAAAAAAAGTTTAAATATTTTCAGAAATAGAAAAAATGTTGTTTAGAAATAAAAAAAAATGTAAACCATACACATGTATTGTATGTCTTTGGAATAATTTTTATCGTGAACCATTTTTACTTCAAAGAACGAAACAAAAAAATAGATAAAATAACAACATTCACCTTCGGGGTGAGAATTTCAATGCACAATTCAGTGATGCAACGCCTGTTCAATGTTTCCTTAAGAGTGGGTTTTATTAGCTAGCGCTGTTAAACCATAATTTACGTGCAGAATAAAATAGTTTAGTTTTGTAACAGTCAACCTTCTATTATATTTTCTATATTGACAGGCGAATCTCCGTATTGCGGTTGTTTATTTACTTATCTTACAGCCTCTCGAACTGATCTCTGCCTAAGACGCAGCAACCTTCTTTTCTTTTTGATTCTGGCTATTTCCAGTTCCCTAGATGAAGCGCTTTAGCATTCGTGATGGCTAGGTCTTTAAAACGAAAGTTCTGTCTACCTTGTCGTCTCGAAATTCCTTGGTTGGAACATTATTTTCCATTCACTCAACGTGGCTGAGTCAGGGAAGTCGACGTCGATGTGTTTTGGCAGTTTTATTTCCTCCTCCATCCCCCATCGTATACGGGATATATTCGACAAAGGATTTTTCTCTCAAAAGAGTTTCCAAATTACACATTGCACCGCATGTTTTCCAACGTTAAGCGACACAGCTGAGTCAGTTATATCGGTATTCTGAATTCAGCCGTCGTCCTGTAGAGATGCACGCTGTTCAATCATTCATATTTCAGTGCATCTGCGCGCTTGCTTGTTTTTGACTTCTTCTCTTGGTGAATTGTGTGTAGTGTGTCCTTGAATTAAAGTTAAAATTTACTTTTTTGCACCGATCGGCAACTGGAAGCAATCCGACATTAATAATAAGATTTGCAATTTTATCTGCATAACCTTAGAAATAAAAACAGCTTTCGCAGAGTATGGTCACAGTTGATTGAGTACAGCTGTAGTGTTGGGTAGTATACGAACTCGCAAAAAGTTGATATTCATAAGTGATAATAAGCGAACTGAGTGGTCTAAAACGTTGCCGATTTTTTGTCATGTCGGAACCAATACAATGTTGTCCTCTATTTGCACTAGGACATTTTCATTCTGGGTATGGGTCATTTTTAGTCCCTCTCATATGAGAAACACAGCACTACACGACTGACCATAGTAATGGGGAAGAATACCTGAAAAGGAGCAATTCGCGGCTGTGATACTTAGTTTGCTGCTGCCTCGTGTCGTCGGCTGAATTCCTAAATTAAAAAAAAAACCGCATTCTGAATGCGTACTGCATTTGTATTCAAAATTGTTCTCACTTTGATCCCATTTTGGAATTATGTGTGGTGCTTATGATCAGCTGTGTGTTGTGTGTCATTCAGATATACTTATTTTGAAAAATGTTGAAAAAGAGCTATTGCACCGCTCATGACAAATAATCTTCTAAATGGGAGTTCAGGCTCCACCTTCTTTATTTTCTTGCACACCATCTTCCCAATCGTCTTCTTCTTCTTTTTCAGCGTACAAAAATCTGCACAATCACAAGACACAAAGAAACCTGTCATATCTTCTGTCAAATATTGTCTGCATCGTACTTATTCACGAACGTGCTTATTTCAGAACGTGGCGTAATATAGCGCAACCTTTGTTTGGGTTTAGGAATGTTTGCAGATGCAAAATGAAGGCAGTGCTGCATTAAGGAATTCAGGCGTAGTTTTTTATTATCTTTCATTTAGCATGAATATTTTCCAATAGTATGTAGCATGTTATTGAAAACTTCTTTAACAGAGACAAAACAACCCACCGCTATTATCTCTTGATCTCGGTTTTCAATCCTGTAGGTGAAGTTCTGTAGTAACTACCCAATCGAGAAGACTTTTACAATTGTAATAATTCAAAGCAACGATCATCATCAAACAAACAAATAAATTAGGATGAAGTAGTCCACCGACGGGCAACGGATTGAAAGTGATCATTTCTATTTGTAAATATTCTGCACGTTAATTATGTTTTCCTTTCAAAAATAGATATTACAAACATTGCACTAACATAACCAAAGTAAAGGCGAATTAAATTAAACAAAATAAATAACTTAAAACAAAAAAAATATATTAAATATATATTTAGAAATTTTATTGGGAAAAGTAGTAAGTTAACAACATTTTTCATAGATTTCTTTATGCTTGCAAATTTTTTATACATATTTAAATAAAAACAAAAAAAAAAAAACTAAAAAATATAAAAAAACAAAACACATTATAGACATTGAAGAACTTACTGAAAAAAACAAAATAAATAAATAAAAATACAATTCACATATGTATACACATGCATTACTTACAAAAATATTCAGATTAAAACTCCAAAAAGAAAACAAAACACCTATTTTTTTTGTTAGTAAAAAGAACCAACAAATGTTTCCATTGGGACCTAATGACAATTTTCAATGCATCCAGGTGCCTATGGAACAGTTTGCCACATCATCCAATACAGTTGACAGCGAATTAAGAAATTTACTAGGAAGATTTTACAAAATAAAAAAAACACTCAAGTTTCTTTTCTATCCTCTCCAAAAGCAGCATCACATTGCACTCTGTCAGGTCTATGACATATCTCCAAGAAACGAGCCGATTTCTAGCTATCAATAAAACCAGTTCAAAAAAAACTTTAAAACACACAAAGTAATATATAATAAAAAAAAAAAGAAAATCTTTATGGGTTAGTGATAAGTTGTATAATAGATAGATTGAAAATTAATTAAAAAAAAAAACAATTTCTAGGAAATAAAAATTATAAATCACACTCTAAAAAAAAAAGCAAAGTGAAGGAAAATAATTACAATAGGATGTTCTTCTCCCCTTCTCTCTGTATTTCACTGGAATTATCTTCTTGTAATTTTATCTTTTCTCTATGTGTTTTTTTTTTTCATATATAAAATAAATAAATTAAAAACCAAAAAATTGAAAACAAATAAATAAACGTGTGTGTTGTATCTGTTTCTGTTTCAACTGCCAGTTTTCAAATTATCGCAGTAATTAAAAACAAAAACTTTCCTAATTTATGTAGTGAAAATTCAAATAAAATTAAAAAAAAAACAAAAACAAAATATATTAGGTAGATTTTATTTCGGTTAACTACTTTTTAAGTAGCATCGATGGCGTCGTATAATGGTGATCTGTAATAAAATAAATATATACATATAATTCAAAGTTCATTCTAATTATATTTATATATACATATATAATACAAATTATATTTATCATTGTATATATGGTGTGGATTCTCCGAATTTGTAAATCTATTCCCGGAGGTAGCAGAGATCTTAAAAACAAAAAACAACAATAAAAGGACAAATAAATGAAAAAAGAGATAAACTTTTTTTTGGAAATGAAAAAAAAAAAAAAAAAACAACACGAAAGATGGAAATTCATTGGAACACAAGACATTCACACGAAACAATAAAAAATATTTTACAAAAATATAAAGAACTCACATATATACATACATATATATAAATATATACACCATACACCCGGTAAAAAACACTGATGAACTTATAAATTAACCGATTAATGTAATTAACAAATTAATAATCAAATGAATTAATCGACAAAAAGAAGAGGATAACAACTAAATTGAGAGAAAACAATTAACAGAAACCATTTTCGTAACTTAAATTTACAATTCATAGGAAACAAAAGAAAACAAAACAAAAAAAAATTAAATGAAAACAACAAATAAATTGTATCTAAAGTAAAACAAAAAATAAAAATCACACATGTGTAGATCAACTTTAATAAACAAACAAATGTATTCTTATTAATTATTATTATTAATATTATTATTAATTATTATTATTAAAAATGTAATCTTACCTAAGGTAAATAAAAATTTTGTTTTGTTGCGAAAAAATATATGCTGTGTTTATTTTTTATACTCCACTCGCACTCAAGGGGCGATGATGTTATTCACAGACTATTCGGATGTCCAGACTATTCGGGGACATTATATTTGTCCCTGCTTTAATTCCCTTTTTTTTTTGCGAATCTCTTGATGACATCATTATTATTAAACGTTCATTATCATTTCACGCCATGAAACTCTACTGCCAGTGTTAAGCTTTCGCTGTAGAATCGACATCGACTTTCACAGTTGATAGACTTTATTAAATATTTATCGACATCAATAGTGGAATTCGGGCCTTCAGTGTGACCAGCGATGATGCTATCCATGACCACCTTTTTCGACACTATGAACAACTGTACAGGCAAGAGGTGAAAGTCGAAAGAGATTTGTTTCGATAAACGATACTGTCCCGCATCGAATCTTAGTGTTACGCTTACTTCAGGGTCAACCTAGACCTCAAGTCTCTCCAGCTTGCCCGATCATAGCTTGCAGTTGCCCATTCGAAGTTAGTTAAGATCTTCAGCACCTGATACTAATGTCCGTTACTACTAATATCCACTACAAATTAATTAGTTAATAGCTGTCGCGACAGCTCGAAATAGGCCGCGCTTAATATTTTTTTGATATGTTTTTCACAATGTGTATCCCTGCTAAGCCTTACAAAATTCATTCAGTTCTGGTTTTTGTTATGGGGCAAACATAGTGCCCTTACAATCTGCAGCCAGCCAGTCGTTTAGTGGTGCGTTTTTGTTCCCAAGATAAGACAACTAAGGTCAGTTCTTGTTCTACCTTCAATTGTCAGATGCAGTGTCCGGCTGTCATGGCCTGTCGGCTGTCGTGACCTAAAAAATTGTTTGTTCCAAGCAAGTTCTCCTAAAATTGAGAAAAACTTTGACCTGATCGAGATCATGAAGGAGAGTGCTTGCGGAAGCATGTTTGATTGTTTTTGCGAGTGCGAGAGTTTCTTTACTTCTGTTATATTGGCCAAGTGTTTAAGTTGAGTTCCATTTGTTAAGTGCTTCATTAAGATCCCATGAATTGAATACCAAATAGATATGGCTGGTGAATGAACCACAGAAGAGAAATGGGCCCATCAATGCAGATTGGGCTGCTTGACTAGTGAGCTTAGGAGTTGTTAGTGGCTGGCCTGTGTGTAACACCATACCGTACCGGTCGAGGATGATTGGGGTGAACGGGGAAGAGAAGTTAATCCTGGAAGGGATAAAGTCTGTGATGCCGACGTAACTTTGAGGATCCTTAGATGTACAGTTGGGTTGCCCGATTTGAAGTTGTGCAAAAGGTGAGGTTTTAGGGCGCACGTTGCAGCAGAGCTTATAACCATTGTGGGTAAAGGGGAGGCCAACGGAGACTACCAAGGCTGCTATCGGGCTTGTTTTGAGTACCTGTGAAGAGTACTCTCAGCAAGCAGAGGGAAGTAACAACGTCGGGGCCGAACACGATAGGACACAAGGGTGGTATAAATCCATAAACTCTTAAGAAGAACGCAAACTACTTTTTAGTTGTTGAAGTTAATGCAAAACGCTGATTTGTTTCTTGCAGTAGTACATTAGAATACATTGTTAAAGCAAAAACTAATTTGAAAATTGTTGGAATATGTGTGTATACATACATACGTATATTACAGAAAGCTTTTTCCATGACGATTTTTCCGATCACAGTTCATTGAAATCATATTGATATTTAACCATTTCTAGCTGGAGCATAATCAATAAATCTTATTGTTGTATATTTTTACGAAATTTTAGGAGGACAGCCTGTCTATATGGAATCGTACAGCTACTGATGTCGCCAGTACAACCCGAATCCGCGACACATTACGTAGAATATTACATCTATCTCTAAATACTTCTATGGAGTATAAGATTCACTGTGATAGCCTTAAATATGTAGCAATGTAAGTTTTCTTTTTTTTTTACCAAAGCTATTTATATTGTTTCTATTCTAAAATGATTTCTTTTCTCTTTTGCAGTAATAAAGGCCCATTGAAAAGCTGAAATATGGCCAATTGTTTTAAGTTCAGCAGATATGAATGCAACAAAAAATAAATAAGAAAAAAGCAATTGTTCTACGAAACCCTTCAAAAACTTAAAATATAAATTTGCATACTTATTACCGAAATATACAAAACTCTAAATTCATGTCTAAGAAATACAAATCAAGCCAACATCCCAACAAAATCCTCATCCTTCCATCTATCCAAATAAATAAAAAATAAAACAAACAAAAATTATGTAGAAAATGCAATTAACAAATCGTATAATTTATTGTTTTCAACCACAAGGAAAAAAAAACATGTAGCTAAGCAAATTTTTAACAAAAAAAAAAAAAAACAAGTAAAATTAGATATCCAAATAAAACAAAACACTTTTCTAGTAAAAAAAAAAACCAACAAATGAAGACACAATGCAACACCATTTCTTAACTGAATAATTTTTTATTACATATTTCGTTTTTTACTCGCCATAGATAATTTATTTATCAAACAGAACATAAAGTTTTCGTTTTCAAATATAATTATCAAATCAAATCTTAATTGGAAGAGACGCATACGTTTTTTGTTTTTTTTTTTTTAAATTTTCTCCGAAATTCTCGTTTTTTTTTTACAAGTACATAAGAAAAAAAAATCATAAAAAATATACCACTATTAGACGTTAAAGTGCTTGTTTTATTATACACATTAAATTGGGTTTGAAATCCCTTGTGATTGGTTGGTCATATTTAATTTCTCTTTCCCCCTCCTCCCTCTCCTGTAGTCTGGATGGTAAGACTCTCCAATCAGAGTTCAATCTTTATTTAACACAAAAGTTGGCAGAGATTCATTTCCACTTTCCGTTTCTCCCTGGGAAATTCGAAGACTTGTTGTATATGCATGCTTATTTTAAAGAAAAAGGAAAAAAAATATTTGTTAAGGTGAGGTAAGACCGAAAGGTAAACATACATATAAACAGTATAGCTAGACTTTTCGGGTGACATATTCCGCGGACTATGAATTGAAAGTATCCACCTAAAACACTATACGCCCTTGGTGCAGCTCAAAAGCTTTAAATAATTCTCGCGCGGTACAAAGCAGATAAGCAGACAACATAGTTTTCAACATTATCGAATTCTGATGGATCATCAACTATTGAAGGCAGCTCCAACTTCCTCACAAAACATGCCGAGAATTTTTTTTTCCACAAAGCAAATCGTTAAGATATCGGCTATCAAGTAAAAAATCAACTCAAAGTTTTGTACTCTACCTAACTTCGCAGCCACCCAATAAAATGCTCGCACGTATCGCCGAGTCCTCTTCAATACAATAATTCTAGCAATGACAACACTTCCTTCACATCAATGAAAGAAACAAAATACAACTGTTTTTAGTTTTTAGTTGCTTTCGTTTGTCGATCGTTCTCGAGGTTTAAAAGACACCCTGTGAAAAATAACCTCTAAGATTTCGGCTCACTGAGCGATCTGTCGACATTAAAGCTGAGCATTCATGTGTTGGCATGGCATCCTTCAACAGCATCAATACTGTTGGACGATGGCTATAATTAGTTGGTGTTCTTGTGCCCTGTCTGTCGGTTCCGAGCACCCAGAAGATTAGTTATTAAACGGCCGATGGCAAAATAATCAACCTGATTGGAGGTTGCTCGTCTGTGGTGTCGTTATCAACCTTGCCAATCAAGTCCCACTTCACAATGACGATGTCTTCATTCGAAGCGGCGCCTGGTCGTAGAAGAGCCCCTTCTCGTCATCAAATAAGAGCTCTGTTGGGACGTGACACTGTCGTACTCTAGCGAGGTTAATCAAGTACTTGGATACAGACTCAAATCAATCAATCGCAGCCCACGACCCTAAAGAATATTCCACGATTCGCTTTCCGAATTTGTGACAACCTACGACTTGATTCATTTTTAAATTATTTTTATTTTTTTAATTGTAATATGTTAAAATAACAGTTAATACCAAATACAAAATATTTTAAAATATAAAATTATTTATCTGGGAAGTCCGTCAAGTCATATAGATAAACGTCGGAGATTAAGCAATCGCCATCCTAGAAAAAGAACAACAAAATTAGAGAACATAGTAGAAAATTGTGAAAGCTTACAGCAGGCGATATTCCCACCAATGCATCTGCATGTCCATAAAACTCTTCTTTAAGCGAAATGACAATAGTTTGTAGATTCATTGTGTGATCACGAATGTACGAGGCGACTTTCCCAATATTTGTGTTATCCAGAGCTGCATCGATCTCATCGAGAACGAAAAATGGAGCTGGTTGGTAACTAAAAGACCGAAATCATATTCACATTACATTTTTAATTTCTACTGCAACAAACCCACCTGTGTATGGAAAAGAGTAGAGCTAGAGCAGCGATGGTTTTTTCTCCACCACTTAAGTTACTCATCGGTTGGAAACGCTTGCCTGGAGCGACACAATTGTAATTAATACCATCCAAATATGGTTCCTCGGGATTGTCTGGACCCAAGTAGGCCTGAGCAGCCTCATTTCTCGCCAACGATTTATAAATACCATCGATTGCCTCCGAAATGTGATTACAACATCGAATAAATTTCTCAGCGCGTTCGTTTTTGACCTTTTCAAATGCAGCCTTTGCTTTTTTTGCCTTCCGCCGGGCATTCTCAAATTCTTCGTTGGTAGATGCAACCTTTTCGGTAACGCGGTCAAGCTTTTGCATTGCTTTCATGTTGGGCGTTTGAATTCGTTCAAGAATATCGAGTTTGGATTGCAACTCTTTCTGTAGCGAATCATTGGTCTTTTTAAAGTGAGAGTCGTCTTTAAGTTTGCACAATTCACGAGGCAACGAGTTGTAGTTTACTTCGATTCTAAAATAAAAAGTATAACTCCAGGATAGCCACCAGAAGGGAAAACATGCACTCACTGATTTTCTTTTTCAAGAATCATAGATGTCGTGGTACTGTTTGCTGTGCTGTCTGTATCGCCTTGACGCACGGCGTCATCAAGCGAACCCTTGAGCAGTGGTATTGCTATACAGTCCATCTAGAAAAGAGAAAACTATTGCCAATCTTACAGTAATAAGCACCATAGCACATTACCTTTGATTGTAATAACAAATTATGACGATCGTTCTTCTTTGTTTCAATTTTTGCTTCTATACCAGATACTTGACTTCCCAGAGAGTGAATTTCTTTCGCCAAATTCGCAACGTCCCGACGAGCCTAACAATTGACAAGTATTCGAAATTTTATACCTCAAATACGTTTCGCTTGACATACCTTAGAGATTTCTTCTTCCATATCGTCGACTGCAGTCTTTTTGCTTTGCTTGCCTTGCTTTAGTTTTTCAATTGCTTCTTTTTCCTGTTCGATTTCACCCAAGTAACGTGTTTCAGCCAACTTGAGAGCCTCCAAAGCATCTTCCTCATCTTGAACAGTTCGTTCCCAACGCTCCAAGTTTTCTGCAGAAATTCAAAGAATAAATGCCTGATAGTCTCGTTTGCAATTGGACTACCTACTCTTTGTGTCCTTTTGCTTCTCAAAATCCAACTGCGTATTGATAGCATCAATCTGTTGTTCAAATTCAGCCCGTTTCCTTGCTCGCTCTTGCTGCATTACCAACTCTCTTTCCTCATAGGAACGAATATTCTTCACTCCCAGACGACGACAGAACTTGGCAAAGACTTTATCCTCAACATTGTTCATGTTCTCCTTAATCTCCTGAATCCGTTGATCTCGTTTCAACATTCGACGT
The DNA here is from genome assembly GCA_917880715.2 of Matsumyia berberina. Classification (NCBI taxonomy): domain Eukaryota; kingdom Metazoa; phylum Arthropoda; class Insecta; order Diptera; family Syrphidae; genus Matsumyia; species Matsumyia berberina. The sequence continues at coordinate 16,237,535 of OU862872.1, read as the reverse complement.
TCAATTTCACTGATTTTCGGCTAAAAGAAAAGGAAAACAGTCGTTAAAATCCTTTCACCTTCCGTGAACTGTTTGTTCTTACACCAAATTCATCCAATTGGCCTTGAACATCCTGGAGCTGTCTATCGAATTGTGAAATTGATTTCTTTGAAGACTCCAAATCCACCATACTGTATTTAAGGCGATTTGCCAAACCCTAAGTTACATCAAGCAATTAGGAAGAACGCTCTGCCATGTCAATTAATTTGGCCTACCTGAATCTGACTCTCGACAGTGGCCAACTCACTTTGTTTTCGTGACTTCTTTACAAGCTCTTTCATCTCCTCGGTGAGCTTCTCTTTCTGCATTTTCAGCTGAGCCATGTGTTTTTCATCCCATCGTTTGGCCTTTCGGGCCAAGTCGTGGCTACCACCCGAAATGATACCAGATTTCTGATAAAACGTTCCGTCCAATGCTAGGGCATCGAAACGACTGCGATCAATTTCGTAAGCGACTTTCATTGCATCTTCGGGTGTCTCACAAACTAGTGCGTTATTGGTTGCAAAGAGAACCGCTCTCTCAATCTCTGGTGGATCAAATTTCAGCACATCAAAGACGAGTTTTACATTGCGCGGTTCAGTTATGTTCCTGTTCGAAAGGGTTTGTTGACAAACAAACACAGCTAATCATGGCGGTGAAACTTACCTCAATCGTTCTTTTAATGGCTTCACTTGAAGATAGTCGAGGGGAAGAAAAGTCTCCACTTCTAACATTTGTTCTTTCAAGATCTGTTAATTGTAAGCATATAAAACTTCTTAATATTATTTGTACATCGTTACTCCTTACCTGAATACAATGACGAGCTGTCTTTTCAGTATCAACTATGATGGCCTCCATGTATTTGCCCAACACCTTGGTAACAGCAACATTGTAACGCTTATGCGTTGGCTGACACATGTTGATCATTCGATCGTACTAAAAAAACAAGATTGTGTATTTGTCACCGTCAAACAAATTTAAGGTAGCACTTACTACTCCCGGAACTTGCTTCTTGAAAAGCTCCACCACTTCTTGTTTCTTCTTCCTACGCGCATCCTCGTGTTTATCAATTTTCGCATCACCCAACTGATCGCGCACATTTTCCAATTCCCTCTGCTTCTCTGCAATTTTTTCTTTTGACGATCCCACATCACGTCGTAAGTCGTCCTTTATACGATTCTGTTCTTCCAGGGCCGCTTGACTTGACTTGATGTGATCCATTAGTTTATCGTGTCGCTTCATTGCCTCCTCCCGTTGTAGCGTTAACTTTTTGAATGCTTCATCAATCGAAGCTTTTCGATTCATTTCACTGTCAAGTAAATCCTGATCGGACTTTTGCTCACGATTAACCGAATCTAAATTCGAACGATATTGTGTGGCTGTGGCTTCAGCCTCTTGCTTTAGCCGATCGTATTCCTGCACAAGGCCCTCTTCCATGTGTACGCTCTTTCCGCGACGTTGAGATTCACCTTCGATTTCTTCCTCGAATCGTTTTTTAAGTGTCTCCACATCGGCAAGCTTATTATCCAGGTTACGAATGTCACATTGATGGGCGTTATCGGCTTCTTTTGCAGTTTCCAGTGTCTTAACAAGTGAAGTCAATTTCTTTTGACAATGAGACACTTTTTCTTTAGCTTTTATGAAAAGTGGACGTTTTTTGTTGATTGCTGTTTCAACTTCGCGAATTTTCTGATCCACAGCTGCCAAATCTCGACTGATTTTGCCCGCTTCCTTTTTCTTGTCCTTGAGAACTTCATCAGCTTGTTCTTTCTTTTGTTCGACAACTTTGATTTCTTCTTGCTTCACGTCAAGATCGTCGTTTAATTTTTGAATATCCTTCTCAACATGGTACAGCCGGAAGAGTTGATATTCTACTTGTTTTTCGTTCTAAGAAATAAAAATAGAAATAAGTTGTTTCGAGCACAAGTCAACAAATATACGCACATATTCTGACTTGAGTCGCGCATAGCGATCAGCTTCCATTTTCTCGTGTTTTGCCTCCTTGCGTTCAGCGGCGATTCCTTTTTTCTTTTGATAAGTAAACTGAGTTTCCTCTTCGGCTAAATTCATTTCTTGTTTTAAACGATTGTAGTCATCCTTCAGAAGACCAGAGCTAAAGTGCAGAATGGGTTACTGAATTACTACTAAATTTAAATATGGGAAAAACTTGAAATACGACACGGATGTGGTGAGAATGAAAAAAAAAAACCAAAATGTAGCCGAATTGATTAACACCAACTTGCAACTGTTCCGGTCAAACATGTTACGAAAAAGCCACAGACCTTTTTTAAGAAAGTCTAAGAAGGGCTATATTAGATATCGGGTTGAAAAGTTTTAACCACGAGTGTACAAAAACATAAGTAAAATATATAGAAATCAAGGTCCAGAAAGGCTAGAAAGGAAAAGTTTGGCACAGAACTGTCGAAGAGGATTCAAGTCAATCGCCTAAGGGGGAAGAGAAGCTAATATTCGTTCACATACCCACTAATTTCCTCAAACAAAGCTGTACGCTCTTTTGCACTTTTCATAGCAATATTTTCTACAGCTCCTTGGAACACCAAAAAATTCTTGGCTTTAACATTAATACCCAACTTCTCCAGCTTGGACAGGTAAGTATTGCTCGACACGCTCTGTAAGTAAACATTTGCTCTGTGGGTTGTTATAGGAATTAAATCACAAATTCAATTACCTCTCCGCTGATTTTATATTCAGAAGATCCTCCTATAACACATCGTTGGAAATCCATTTGTGTATCTCCATTTACAATGAACTTTGCCGTCACATAACAAGAACGCGCCACAGGCTTGCCAATGGATGCACCATGTATCAAGTCGTTTAAACGCTTCACACGGAGACTAGACGTCTTTTCACCCATAACAAAACTTATAGCATCCATGAAGTTCGATTTGCCTTGGCAATGAAATGGATTTGTTTTAAAAATGTACGGTATTAAATAAAAATACACTTAAGAGCCTTACCTGACCCATTAGGACCTATTACAGCAGTGAATTCTTTCAGTGGTCCTACTATGGTATGCCCACGATAAGACTTGAAATTTTCCATTTCAATGAATTTCAAAAACGCTGTTGTCATTTCTTCTTCTGGCATTTTTAAATATTTGTTAACACCTTGCATGAAAACACGAAAAAATAACAACAAATGGGAAGATATTCCCAAAAACCAATTTGGACGCTTTTCTTTTTGGCTCCGATTTGTGAAAATGTCACTGTGACATTTGTGAAAATATGTGTGGCCAATTCACAATAGTCGATTAAAGCTGAGGATTTTGATTACGATAGAGTTGCCAACTCTGGGAGCTGACGCCAACGTATGAGTTCTTTGATCTCGTGCTGGAAGAGGTAGTGTGCAAGGCAAGTGTTAACACGGAAGGCACTATCTTCAACAAATCTATCAAGCTTTTTTACGACAACCGAAGAACAGGCGAAAAGAGTTGGCATTGAAGTAAATGAAGACAAAACCAAGTACAAAGAAGCATCTGTCAACAGTAAGTTCGAAGTATTTAAGAAGCTGACCTACCTTAAAGTAAATATCAACTCTACAATTGACACGCTAGTTGAGAGTTACCCAAGGAAACCGCTGGTACTTCGGATTAACGAAACAAATATTTGGTTCCTTATGCAACAAAGTCGAATTCGGAGATGATTCAATCGCGAACTCTGTTTATCAAGATGTGGATGCAGTCGAAAGTCAAAATGCGTCAACTACAATACATTGGCTCGGCCACATCGAATGCATGGACAGTAACGCTATAGCCAAGAGGATCTTCAAATACTAGTAAATACTATCATACCAGAAACATCGAACACCGTTTTCTTGTGCAGCTGCTATACTATGAGGATCCAGCACAGAAAAGGTCTTATGTTACACAGCCGCGTCTCCAGGTGCGATTGCAATTTTTTCGTAACTGATTACGACGCTCTTGAGGTTAGATAAGACCAGAGTTTGGTCCATTATGACATCACTAGAACAGGTCGGAGTACCTGTGGATATATTAAACCATAACAGACCTCGATATCCTGTTTGGGTGACTAGTTTGACCGAATTCTAGGGGTGAGATTAAGACGGCTGAATTCTGGAAAGTAGTGGAGTGGGACTGAGTTTTTAGTCTAGAGGGATAAGTGGACGTTTTTGTGATGTTAAGATGACTGTTTCAGTTCGAACAGCGTGATGTTGACCAGGGGACAGAGAGAGGTTGAGGTGAACTCGAAAAACCGACAGAACCCATAGAAGATTTATGTACTAAGATAAGGGCTCCTTTGTTTATTTCAGAGTGATCTACGTGGGTATCGGCTGCAACATTTTAATCTCTGATAAACTTGCATATGCATTGGACATCTTTAGTTCAGATCTCGAATATTTTATCTTTTTTTAGTTTTGTAAAAAAAAAAAACACATTTCAATGAATAAAAATTTATTTTAAAAATTTCTACAACTTCTGAATCCATTGTAAATCCTCCGCAATGTCATCGCTAAGACTGTTCTTCTTTTTCTTTTTGTTTTTAGAGCCATCAGACACCACTGAATCCTCATCATTCGAATGTGAACGTTTCCCCTTTTTCTTTTTGGATTTCTTTTTAGTTACTAGTTCTACATCACTGTCGCTATCAACTGTAATAGTTTTATTTTTCGATTTGGACTTTTTCTTAGGTTTTGAACGAATAGAAATCTCATGGGCGTGCTTAAGACGTTCAGCTATTTCAGGATTAATTTCAAGTTTACTCTTGTAATCCACTCCATGCAAGGGATGACGTTCTTTGATTCCTACTGGCATTGGAACACGTCCCGACGGAGTTTCATGTTGTGGGTCCTCAGACGATGCCACCGTTTTTAGACGATTACGTAGTAAGATGCTGCCTTGTATTGGCACAATTTTAATGCTGTTGTGTCCTTTCCTATTTCGATGTCCAAATGCATGAGGTACAGGCTGAGGATACTCTATGGCTATGGTTTCGTGTTCATTTTGATTGCTGCGCCCAGGAAGTTTAAGTTTTTGCTCTTTTAGTATAGACACATCTGTACCCTTGGGGCATTGCATTATCCAAACTTCGTCGTCCTCATTTATGGTAAAAAATTCTCCGTTTGACGGATTGGAGTCATTGATTTCTTTGAATTTTGGATTATTGTCGAGAAACTTTTCCTTAAATTGCTTAGGTGTTTTTGGTTGTGTAATCATCGTGCTGTAAATGAGAAATAAGAATATAGGTGTAAGTAGATGTATTATTTATATTTTCAGTCATTTACCCTCTGTTATCTTTTCATAAATTATTTTTAAAGTTAGGGAATTATTTTGTTAAGTTAAATCGAAATTTGTTTATAACCCACATGTGTATAGATTTAATTGACACTTCTTTGACATTTCAATAAACTCTATTGTGAACAGCATACATATTCTAGTACCGCACTGGAGATGTGCATGAAATACAAGTTCATCTACAGTATTTATTAAATGCTCCTAAGTGGGTAGCCTGTATTCTGGTCAAATTGCATCTCAAATATTCGGCGTAAATACAAATAGGTCACAAATTGTGACTTACAATCTCCGCAAAGGGAACGATTGCATGGAACCCTTTTCCAAGATGGAAGGATGGGGCGACCCAGGAATCAAGGCAATTAGCGAAAAGCTAGACGGAATTGGATACATGGGCACCACCAGAATTAGATGCATCGTACTTAATTATAAAGATTATTATTCCTAGATTAGCTTTTTGTGAAGAATGCAAGTGTGATTCTTTGTTTAGGTATTCACGTTGTAATTTCAGTATTAACTTTTCTAAGAAAATTTCTCTCCGCTTTAGACGGTTCCAAGAAGGATTGCCAGTTATTCAGCGTAAATACAAAGTATGTATATTAGGGGATGTACCAATTTAATGCAGCATTACTAATTCTCACTCGAACAAACTTTAAGCAACTTTCTTTTTGCACAACACTTTGCTGATCTACTACTATTTTGGGTTTTCATTTTAAATTTGCTTGAACCGAAACGTAAAGCAAATAGAAAAATGTCAAAACGCACAAAAATTGTGTACGTGTATTTGCTACTGCCAGCCGAATGTGAAAAATTTTGTTTTTTCTTTTGAAAATTTCCTTTTGTTTTGTTAAACATATATTTTTTATGTAAGTATCTAATTAAATTGTTTAAATTGCAATTATTCTATCTTATGTGTAACCATTGAGTTGCAATTGAATTTGTTTTAATTACATTTGCAATGTTTCGCATTTTTTATAGGAAATTAATTGATATTTATTAGCAACGTAAATGATGTTTACTTTCGATAACCTGCTCACCAATTGATAAGCTGTTAATCTGTATAATCCGTTGTATATTCCATTCTATTTTTAACGATTTAATTGCATATGATTGAATGAACAAAATGAAAGAGATTCGTCTCATGGCCAAGTGTGAAATATAAAACACAAATTTAAATTGCATGCGTCCTCTTGTGAATGATATATCGACATATAAAACATTTCTTTTATCTAAAAATACTAGCGATTAATTGAGAAAGTTTTTTTATTTAAGTAAAGAAAGATCTGCAGCACTGACGAGATGCGTGGTGGTGATGGTTCTTCATTGCTTACGAGGCAAGCAAAGAGGAGGAATGGTCATGGTCAAATACGTGCATGTAATGTATGTATATACGTGTATAGAAGGAGCCGTGAACAATTGAAACACTTAAAATGTTCTCGTCAAACTTGCAAACTGAAATCACGAATTTCAGTTTAAATTAAAAAGTTACTACATAATTCACAGTAACTGTCCCGTAAGGATACTGTCGGAGATTCGCTAGACATTGAATTAATTTTTGTGTGTCTATCTGCATAGTTGGGTTGGGAGTGAAATTTAAAAGTGAACTCAATGCGCTTTCATTTCAATGGTGAAGTTGCAATTTTTGACCAACGTTTCAAAGCCATCTTTATCTGGCTAGGCTTTCTACCTACTCTGGACACTCAATGCTTCTAGAACTAGAAAAAAAAAATTGGTCAGATTACCTTCCACAAAGGTAACGTATGATCCGAAACGGTGGATTAACTCCAAGATATATGCATCAATATCCATTAGTAGGCGGGAATAGAGCTGGCTAAGGAGCAGGAACCCTAAGTGGGTCATGCATGTCCACTGCCTAATAAAAAAGCATCGGAGTGGACCTACCAACAAATCTCTTTATCCCGCTCGATCGTTGGCAACCAGTTTCTAGTTGCGCACATTAAGTAGTTTAAGGTTCCTCTCTATTTGTGCGATCCACATCTTCTTTTCGCGTTATATCCTGCCTAACGCCAAGGAGTTTGTTGTTAGCTTTGTACTGATGGCTTTTGTTGTTGATTATTGGAAGGATTTCGTTCCAATCGGTTCATCGGTATTGCCCTCTACCATCACGCCTTGCTTTATGAGTAATTTGATAAAATCTCTTATTTGTCACAGGTGGGATTCAGAAAACAATTTCCTCTTATATTCTTTAAGGTTATGGCGCTCATGCCCTATCCGTCCTAGGTCGCTTCTTAAATCTTCCTCTCCACTGGCATTTTTCTCTCGACACAGTAAATCACCAGGTCAACATTCTAATGGTTAGCGGCCTGAGAGGTGCAGATACAAGGTGATAGTTTTGTGTTTCACTCGTCTTCTCTACGTTAAGACAACAAAGGAATATGGAGCACTATTTTCCAAAACAAATGGGACATTTTTCCAACTACTATTGTGGTTGGAAGACGGTATACATATGTTTGATTGGTTCTCTGTGGGCTGATTTGCCGAATATTTATTAAGTCGACTGCAGTGACTTCTTATTTTATTTGGAAAACTTCTAAAGCGTTGCAGACCAGCATTGCATTGCATGTTGGTTAAACGAAACTCAAATCATTAAGAAAAGAGGGATCTGCAAACCTCGGAACTCTAATTGTTTTCACCACATTTATTCATTTAATTTTTTGTTTCTTTATAATTTTCAGTTGTTTACATACATATTTACAAATAAACCAGATCCGCAACCATGAGCAGGAAAAATAAACGCGTTACTATACATAATGAAACAGGCGACAGTAGTCTGTACGATAGTGCTTTAGAGAATCTTTCCCTGTACAGTTCATTCAATGGTAAGTGTTTGCGAACATTGATGTTTTTTCATACTTGTTATCAGCAAATTTATTTTTCAATATAACAGAGAGTGCCAACAATAATACCACCCACAATTCAAGCATCAACAAATCCACCGATTTAGATTTAGCACTAAGCAATGGCAGTACATATCCTAAGGGTACTAGCAGCACGAACTATGCCAGCCACAAATTGATTCAATCCGAATCAACAGATAATTCCGAGGAAGTTGATCCAAAATCCCAGCTAGCAAATAAGACAATATTCAAGACGGATAATCCAAATTTGTCAATTATAGAAATTAGTGATAATTCCACGGTGGAAAATGAGAATTCCGTTTATGTTGTCGAGTCTTCATCCGACGAGGGCGGTTCGAACAACGACCTATCAATAGCAAAGCGTCGCAAGAAGGTTGAATCGCTTTTACATACGAGTAAACAAAGATTGAATATATCACCAGAGCGATCGTCAACAACATCACCATTATCGCCAATAACCCCTCCCAATTCACACCATTCATCAGCACAATCATTAGCAGCATCTCCCACTAATTCGCTTGGAAATGACAATAATCCTGTAAAAGAAGAAGCCAGTGCCAGTACAGAAAAGAGAAGTTCCATACATGTTTACGACACTATTGAGGAATTTGAACAGCATCTACCTCATACAGTGACGGTGCTGACAACTCCATTTGGGAGTAAAGTGTATTTAGTTGGAACTGCTCACTTTAGCGAAGAATCACAGGATGATGTCTCTTATGTAAGTATAACTGGATGAATTGTGGCAAAAAGAATTATGGGATAATGTTCCTCCGTCTCTGTTTTTGTAGGTAATTCGAAATGTTCGTCCAGACGTTGTCATGGTGGAGCTGTGTCCATCCCGGATTCATATCTTGAAGTTGGATGAGAAAACTCTGCTGGAAGAAGCTAAGAACTTCAATCTATCTAAGGTATGTAGTTAAGTCTTCTCAAATCAAATCTTACCAAAAGTTTTGAAGGGTTGCCAAAACTGCTAAGCGAATTTTTCACTTACCTTCCCTTTATGCCATGCAAATTGAAATAAAAAAAATTAGAGGAAATTAATTCAATCCAAGCAGTACGCTTGAGGCCTCAGATGATGTTACGTTAGGTTAAGAAGTGTTTAGTCATACATAATAACACTAAACACCACAATCGGCCCATAGATCACTTGGAGAACCTCTAAGAGATACTGTAAAACATAAACAGTTTCCTTAACGCACTAGATGCTCAGGTATCATGCAAAAAAGCAGCACCTGACCGACAACTATCTATGTAGATAGAGGATGCGAGGACGAAGAGGTACATGAGGACACAACCCACTTTCGGCAAGCTTAAACTTGCTCTCTAACTTCCGTAGCAAAACCATATTTTACTTTCTCTGACAGTCAAGCTGCCCTGAAAGCACTGAACTCAGCCAAGATAAAATCGAACTAGTCCTGGAGACAGTCAAACTGCTTCTATAACTAGGTCATACTACACAGGATCCCCGCTGACAAGGGCTACACCAGCAATGAAACAGCGGCTAAGATAGGTGATGAGCTATATGAGGAAACAAACTCTGCTCAAATCAAACACAATTTTGATGGGAAATATAGGACAGAAACCCTTCTTCCCCAATCGATCACAAAAGAAATGCAAGTTTCGTCCAAATCTGAGCAGGAACCACCTTAAAATTCTAACCGGTATCCTAAGCGGAAACTGCTGACTAAAACGGCACCTACACAAGCTTGGCCTGTCACGGACGCTACCTGCACACTATGCTTGGAGAGCAACGAAAGCTCTCTCTCCACATCGTCACAGAATGTGAAAAAGCGGATCATAGGCAGTGAATTCGTCTCACCAACTGCACTTCCTGACAGCCTCTGAAACAGACAAACTGCTCTAAACATATGGGACAGCACAATAGGCCTCTATGTGAGACCGCAGTGCTCTAGTGAACCAACTGCTCCCCACTAATAGTAATAATAAACTCACTTTCTGTGTCATTGCTCAAGCTTCTGAAATATTAGAAACAGAACTCTGGGCGGATTCCTCTGCGATAATATCGAGGAGCTTTCCGATAGTTCACTATCGGATCTGCTCAAGTCTGTAAGGACAACCAGGTGGCTATCATCAGGTATATGGAACCACGCAGTAGGAAGTAGCAGGTAAAATTCATGGGTACCACAACGAGTCTACATAGACGCGTTACGCTAACTTAACCTTACGCACCTGATTTACCTTAAGCATTGTGCGGTAATTCCTGGACGTTTCGGGTCTATTGACACTTGGTTCCAGCGCTTTGAGCTTGACTGCCTCTCTTGATTGATTAATTAGTCTCACCGCTCCCGCGCGTCATCTTGTGCGGAGTTCTGCATTGCGTTTTAGTTTCCTCCAGCTCATCGCCAGTAACTTCGTTTCCTCCTCAACTGAAAAATGAAGAAAATGTAAAACTGGACAACTGGGTTGGGTTCTCCTTGTGGGTCTTTTTGCTTCTAAAACGTTTATATTTCTTCAAGTACTGCTTCTGGCGACGGGCTTTTGTTCGTTCTGTAGTTAGTTTTCCACTGGACATCGACATAGATTGCAAATGCCTGCAGTTTTCTTGTGATACCGGTGATCCTATGTTCAATGTCCTGAAGTTCGACAATTTGTTAACGTTCCTGTAAATTACATCCCTTTTGTCGCACAATTGATTGAGTCAATCAGAAACCCTTCTTTCGACGTTGCTTACTTGTAAGCAACTGTCTTTAGCGCCACAACGTTATCGTTTTGCAGGAAATTCATGATAGGTGCATGAGTCACATCTTAAGCTAAGTTGTCGACTTAATTCAATTCATCTTTAGCTGCCTCTAAGCCAGGTCCTATTACGCTCATAATTCATCCATTTCTTTTTTTTGTAGATCCGCAACATAATTCAAACAAATGGCTACATAAATGGCATATTCTTTATACTTCTGTTACACATGAGTGCGCAGTTAGCCAAGGAACTTGGCATGGCACCAGGTGGTGAATTTCGTCGTGCGTTTGAGGAAATTCACAAAATTCCCGGGTGTGTACTACACTTGGGTGACCGTCCAATAAGAATCACATTACAGAGAGCTCTACAAGCTCTTTCGCTTCGACAAACACTGAAACTAGTATGGCGCCTAACATCTTCAGAGACCATCAGTATTCAAGAAGTTGAAGAGTGTAAGCAAAGGGATCTACTTGAGAAGCTTATGCAAGAAATGGCAGGCGAATTTCCAGCATTTAGTGATGTATTCGTTAAAGAACGAGATCTATTTCTGTGTCATTCATTACAAGTTGCCGCCTTGCCAGTACCACAATCAGACGGCACAGCAAGGCCAGTCCGTGTTGTGGGTGTCGTCGGAATTGGTCATGCCAATGGAATTGCAGAAAACTGGGGTAAGGTCAATCCAAATCAGATACCAGCAATTTTAGAGATCCCACCGGCCAGGGTCAGTACCAGAATATGCAAGTATACCCTTAAATATGGCCTGCTCGGGTTGACATTGTACGGTGCATTTAGATTATTGAGACCACGGTTTCAAAGACTCTTCTAATGGATTTGAGAATCTGATAGCGGTAGTCGTATAAAACCATTAGTAAAGCTTAAGTTATATACATATTATATTGTACTAAATGTAAATAAGATGATATACGCCCGAGCACGACGGGATTAAATACCATGAATCAGACGAAGAGGAAAAAATATCGAAACATCCAGTGGCGAACCATATACATTTCAACAAGTAGAGGCATTGTTTTCATATCCAGATCGACAGAATTATCTTTTCAAAATTACCACGAATTCGTTGAGTGTAAATAATATATATGTATTTCGATGTATGTCTAGAAAGCTGTTAAAATAAAATACGAAGAAATATATATCAATCAAATTGTTAAAGGTTTTACTTATTGCATTCGAAGAAGACGAACGATACGTACAGCAATTTCGGTAAGCTAACTGCGGATAGTCAAGCATAACACCGACAAAATTAAGGATCCGATAGCGCAGTAACACTTAAGGGACCATCTTGCACAGGGAAACAGAAACAATTTGCAGCGCTATACCTCCAACCATAGAACAGCACTGGAATACGGTGTCTCGGTGCAGATAGTTTCGTTGGAAAAACAAGGAAGTCGCGACCAAGAGCACCAGTATCTTATAAAGATAAGAGAAGCCGAGAATAGTTGGCGCCTTGACAAAAGTAACTATATTCACGCCTTGGTTAAACAAGCTGGGTGAAGCTTACATCAACGCCCTTGGGATCATCACAGAACAAGGTGCCGAGTGTGTACATATGTATCACCGCTACACCTGTTATTCATCCCTGTAGAAAAGGTTTTTAAAATGTTGGTGTGTTAGCTGAGCATTCATCTGGCATGCCTTGAGCAGACGAGACATTCCAGCGAAACTGATTGCTATGGTGATAGCAAGCTATGAAGGAGCAAAAGGGCACAGATTCATGCATACCATTTCCATTATCATATCTAGTAGTGATTTATGAAGTCTTTTGCAGAGCCTTCTCCCAAGAAAGCTTGTCAGTCGGCAATGCGAGGATTGGATTGCCAGCGAAAATAGAAGCGGTGGGTTGTCTAAGAGTGGTTACACCGAACCCGATGGCGTGCAGGCGTGGTAGATGTCCTTAAACTCACAAAGTTACTTGGATTATAGTTCTTGTTCATGAGAAGACTACAAACGCAAACCAGGAAATTGGTCAAAGTAAACTTCCGCAATGCGTTCAGATGTCGACCCGCAACTACTGGAATTGGTGTAAGACTTAGATGAAATATCTTTCGCCTTCTTACTAACTCCATCTCGTAGCGCATAGGTCAGTTTACATTTGACACATTTCTAGCGCAGACCACTCTCACACACATCGCATCACATATGATTTGCAAAATGTTTTGACATTTCACTTTCGATTTTTCGTAAACCTTGTTTCTACTTCACCCACTTCTTCGTGTACATTTTGTTTTTTCATCAAATTGATTTACCCACAATGTGTTATACGACGACCGTTCCGTAATAAAAGTATACGACTCTCAGAAGAGCTCGGTGCTTTTGTGTGTAACAAGAAATATTTATTCAACCTGACTCGGATTTTGCAATCGAATGCAATTCTTACAAATCCTTTCGAAATCTTTTCATTCGTATTCGGCTCTCGATTACAGATGTTCGCGTAATAAAAGTGACGATTTAATTTTTGCGCAAAACTAAAGTTTAAGTATGTTTCGACTAACATAAGCTAAAAGTGCAAGTTTACACATTTAGTAGAAATAGACGATAGAACGGGCAAGCAACAAAGACGACCAATTGAACGGGAAAAACCTGCTATAAAAGGTGCTGATTCCAAATGTCCGGTGATCTAATTATAAGCTTTATTTACGGTTCCATGTTTATGTTTTGGTTTTGTTGTTGTTAAGGCGGGCGGGCGGGCGCCTTTTCCTGGCTGCAGAAGGTCTTTTGGTATTTACAAATAAATTTTCAACAAACTACACATCTTGAAAGGAAAAAATGAACATAAATATAGTAGTGTATGTATGTGTTTGCGTTCCCTGGCTTTGAGGACCGAAAATCCATGCTCCGTTGACGTGTATATTGAATTATCACCCGCCTGCCCTCTAAAAATAGATAATATTTGGCGTTCCTCTGTTATCTTTAGTTTCATATACATATTCTTTTGTTTTTTGTTTTGTAAACAAAGCTCGGGCGACTGTGTTTGGCACAAATCGATTTGAAGTACCCTGCGGAATCTTTTTGTTCTGGTTACACTTGTTCGGGTAATGACAGGTGCCGGGAAGTGCTTCTCTCATCTTCAAAACGCTCGACGTTCACTTCTGTTTCTACATCCACCTCCACTGTGGTTGTCAAGGTCACAACTGAGTGGACACGTACCTACAAACTATGTATGCCTTGCCAACGGGCGCGGGGGGCTTGTTTCCTCTTGTTTTCGTTTCCATTTCATGAGAACGTTTTATAACTGTGTGCAGTATAGTAGTGTTGCGATTGCTGCTTTTTGCACTCTACTTTTCGGCATCAGGGTCAACAACATTACAAACTGCTTTGTTTATAATCGTGATCTTCAAACAATAGTATGATAAATAAATTAAAAATAAACCAAAGCAGACTAACGAAAAGTGGACGCTTTCAACTTTATCGAATGTTAATTTCTTGAGGAATCAGTCATCTCAATCTGATTGGGGAAGAGCAAAAGTAAATAGCTTACTTAATGCTGAACAAGATTTAATGCACTTTGATTTCCTGTATTTTATCTGTGCGGTTGGTGTGCAGAGATGATGAAACAGTAGCGAAGTGGTGCTGTCTAACGAATTGTAAAGAAATCCAAAAATTATGACGAAACTTTGCAACATGTGTGCATACATTATTTCACAATTCTTAGTTCACTTAGTTTGCGCTACATTCCGGAGTGAGCCTGGGTCTCATTAAACCCGACCAAAAATCATCCGAACGATATTTCTATCTGAACAACCAAAGCCGACCTCAACTTTTGATAATATTCATGTCTCCGTGATTTGCGTACCTAGTCACTTTGATTATTCGCCTTCGTAGTGAAAAGAAGCTGCGATTGGCAAGTTCTTCTCTTCATTTGATCTCAATCCAGGTGTCATTATCTAAATATGTTAATAACGGAAGCTTGGTTAGGTAAGAAGCGGCTAATGGAAGCAACATACCCCTTTCCTTTCAGCCTTGTGGAAGTTCCTTTTTAAAAACAAATACCCCGGTAAGGTTTCGCTGAAAATGGCCCTAATGGCGTTGCGTGCATTCTTCATCATGATTCAGTAGGGTTTCTAAAGCTAGACCTTACTCTATATAGTCAACTTCTATAAATTTTGTCAGGCCCTGCCTTAAGCAATGAAAACTTGGCGAGTATTCATCTAAAATTCCAAAGTTTGCTCCATCATCTGCACTAATATCAGTCATCAATATAAACCTCCTTTTCACCCTTTTTTTTTTTAGACAATGGAATCATTTCTGAGCCTTTTTGACCCTAATTCGCCAGATGATGGCTTTGACGAAGAGGATGTACGGAATGGCAATGGACACAATCAGACAAACTCAAGCAGCAGTGAAAGTGACACCGAAAATCACAATACCAAAATCATAATTGACTTTGATCAAGGCATTCTGCCACCCGAGCCACAACTGGGAAATATTGAGTACAAACTCAAGCTAATCAGTCCTTCAAAGCAACGCTTCGAACACCTGGTAACGCAAATGAAATGGCGACTACGCGAAGGACATGGCGAAGCTATCTATGAAATAGGGGTATCGGACTCTGGTCATTTACATGGGCTCAATGAAAAAGACATGAATGCTTCTCTGGCTACGCTAAAGCAGATGGCACATAAGCTTGGAGCCAGTACTAGTGTGCTAAGAAGGAAATTCGTCGCGGGTCGACGATCCGTAGCAGAAGTGCTTGTACGAAAAATACCCGACGATCAGCATAACATTGAAGTACGAGTGGCCGTCCTTGGAGGTGCCGATGCGGGTAAATCGACACTTTTGGGAGTTCTAACACAAGGCGAATTCGATAATGGTCGTGGCAGAGCCCGGCTCAATATGTTCCGACACATGCACGAAATTCAGTCGGGTCGTACATCATGCATATCACACGAAACCCTTGGTTTCGACTCACAAGGCAATGTCATAAATTACAAATACAATGAGATGATGACAGCGGAAGAGATAAGCGACCGATCGACAAAGTTGGTGACTTTTATGGATTTGGCCGGACATCGACGTTATATGAAAACAACAGTGCAGGCATTGTCAGGCTACTCACCGCATCATGCAATGTTAGTTGTATCAGCCGGTGGAGGTTTCAACGGAACCAGCAAAGAGCACTTGTCGATTGTGCGAGCACTTGACATGCCATTTTTCATTGTAGTCACCAAAACAGACATCACATCGCCAGATCAGACGGTTCACGAGTTAAAAAATCTCCTAACTTCGATTGGTTGTAGAAAAGTTCCATTCTTGGTTACAAGCAGTGATGATGTTCTGACGGCGGGCTCCAACCAAGAATCTGAGAACATCGTGCCAATATTTTGTGTGTCTAATGTGACCGGAGCTGGACTGCATCTGGTCACAAAGTTCTTATATGTTTTGTCACCAGGCATTAGTAACTCGGAGAAGGAGCGGCTAGAGCAGGATCCCTGTGAATTTCATATTGATGAGATTTTTCGAGTTTCTGAAGTTGGACCTGTTGTGGGAGGATTGTTGGTTAAAGGTGTTCTCACAGAGAACATGCAAATGAAAATTGGACCACTACCTGATGGACGATTTCATTCGGTGACGGTGCAAACTATACACAGAAATAAAGCGCCTTGCCGAGTGGTACGAGCTGGACAGAGTGCTTCTTTATCATTCACTCCCAATCAGAATTTGCCGTCGCTAAGAAGTGGAATGGTTTTGTTGGTCGATAACCACCTGGATGATGAACCCTGTGGAACTTACTTTTTTCAGGTAACATTTCAATTTAACAAACAAATTTGCAAAATTAGATATCGATTCTTTCTCTTTAATCTAATCAACATATCAAGACATTAAAGCAATTTTTAAATAAAACTCGTTAGATCTTCCCGAACTGCAAGATTTAGTGCCGAAGTTGAAAGTTGGCAAGCGAACTACGGCTTTATTTCCACTACAGATTGAATATGAGGTCCGACTAACAACTCAGCTTAATCGGTGACTAAAGTTTGTTTTCTCCCATCAAGTCATTCGCAATGAGATCTGTCATTTTTACTTCACAGTTTTTTTTTTCAAAGTATATTTTCGAGAACAGTTTGGGGTCAACCAGGGCCTCAACTAAAAAGGTTTTCCACTTAGCTGTCTCCAATGAGGTCTGCGAGTTGGTTGAGGCGCCCTATACTTGCGCAAGCTATCCAAGATGAGATCGTTCTCTACGTTTCCGCTCTTCTTTATTTGTCTAAATATTTCAAACTTAGATTCCTTTAGCCTACATTTTTCAATCAGTCACTTCTGTTAGTGATGCCCCCTTCCCCATTCTTGTTATATTTTTTGAAGTTTTGGATTCTTGTTCATACCAGTCGATCTTTCTTTAAAACGGCGAATAGGAGAGGAGCAGGTATACACTCAGCTTTTCTGCATGTGCTTTTCTGTGCAGGCAAACAGAATTTTACTCGGTGCTGATTGTTCTTGAAATTATCTCGGTCTATTGTGGTCTCCATAGTTCTAGTAATAAAGACTGCCAACACTTCCGGCAATAATTCCGAAATTCGAAGGGATTTAACAGTCAAACATACCTCCAATCAAATTAAACAAATAAAATTAAAAACATGCCAAACTTCTTATCTTCTTCACCCATTTTTCGTTCTTGACGTCATTACGATATTTTCGCGAGAACAATAAAAGAGAAGAACATACACTTTTATTTTGCTCTCTTTCTTATGTCAAATTGGGAAAATATCTCTGTGACGTCAAGAATTCCTTGCCTATTTGACGTTTGTTAAATTATAAAATTTATTCTGTTGTTGCATCGGAAGTTAGATAATTTTTCTTTGTAGAATATGTTCAATTTCATTCGTATTTTGCCCAAACAATTCCAACACAACATTTTACAGTGCAGAATACCACACCCGACATGTCACGCACAATCACTATCCACCTCAATAACTGGCGACGAAGTAGTTTTAGAGAAACTATCCGGCGATAAAGAAGGAATCACTGTTCTTGGATTAAATCGGCCGGCTGCTAAAAATGCATTCAGTCGTTCATTGGTCAATTGTTTCTCCCTAATTATTTCCGATTTAGCGCATGATAATAGCACTAGGGTTGTCGTATTGCGAAGCTTAACTCCGGGTATTTTCTGTGCCGGAGCTGATTTAAAGGAACGCAGGACAATGAGTCAGGAGGACGTTGGAAAATTTGTAACTGCCTTACGAAGTTTACTTGTAAGCATTGAACAACTTCCAATGCCGGTGATAGCTGCACTTGATGGTGCGGCATTAGGTGGAGGACTAGAGATGGCACTGGCATGTGATATGCGTACAGCAGCAGAGAACGCCAAACTGGGCCTAGTTGAAACAAAATTGGCGATTCTTCCAGGTGCCGGTGGCACCCAACGTTTGCCCAGAATTCTAAGTCCAGCATTGGCGAAGGAGCTAATATTCACTTCGCGCATTTTTAACGGACAAGTTGCCAAAGAACTGGGAATAGTAAATCATGTGGTTAAACAGAATGAGACTAACGATGCTGCTTTTCAAAAGGCGCTGCAATTAGCTGAAGAGATTATACCCAATGGACCGGTGGGAGTTCGTATGGCAAAGATGGCAATTGATAAAGGTTTGCAAGTGGATATATCTACTGGCTATGCAATTGAGGAAGCATGCTACGCACAGGTTATACCAACGAAGGATAGACTGGAGGGACTAAAGGCCTTTGCAGAGAAACGAAAACCAGTTTACAAAGGAGAATAAGTCATTTCGAAAGTAGTTAACTGAAATACCAGACAAAGTGCATTTATTGTTGAATTTACAAAAAAATTTATTAAATATTATTTTTACCGTTTTTGTTTTGTTTTAATGCATTTGTTTTAAAACTATATAAATTGCTGTGTACGCTGCACGGCTTCAGCCTCAGAAACACACTTCGTTGCATATTTAGATAGCAATGTGCTTCATGTCCTGTGATTAATGAAATCATATATCAGGCATTCCAATGCGGAGTTCTGCATTTTCTTAAAGCAGTTGGCGATTCTTCGAAAGATAAGCCCGACTGTCTTTGTGCTCGATACCGATATAAGTGTTGGTCGACACCTTCGACTATTTTCGATTTTAGCATTGTAGGTGAGAGAAGTTTGAATCCATTTTTGGGCTGCCTTATGATCGAGTTTAATGATCCTTTCCCCTTGTAGGTCCAGGGGTCTACTACATCTAAATGCCACCTCATGCGGTTTTCAGATATGTGATTCTTTCCAACTTATGCGCAAGGACCGTGTGATTACGGGTTCTAGTTCATTGCATAACAATAATAGAAATACTATCTTCTCAAAGGTTTCATAAGGAATTATCAAAATTGGGTTCTGTGGGAGACCTGCTATCTATACCAACTAGTTCCACGGAGCACTTCTTCGTGCCTAACGAAGTTTTTCTACTAGGAAGGTTCAGAATTCCAGAGCTTGACCGAGGTAATAGAGGACCCTCAGGACCGTGCTTGTGGATGATTGGTTGATTAGGACTGGTGTTGTGACCCTTACTTCGAAATGACCCTACACGAACCCATTTCATAATTATTTCTTTCCTTTCAGGCAAAAGTCTCAGTACTTTTCCATGCAACTGCTATATACGTTGGATTCCAGACCACAGTACACATAGGCAGCATCAGACAAACAGCCATCATTCGAGGCATAATGGGAGGCGAGAAAATCGGGACCAACGACAACGCTTCTGTGATGTTCCAATTCGTAGGGCATCCCGAGTACGTGCGACCCGGCATGAGAATACTCTTCCGCGAAGGCACCAGCAAAGGCATCGGTGTGGTTACACAAGTATTTCCACTAAACAAATAATAAACGCGCCCCACTCGCAACGAATCCGCAAATCGGGTGCATAAAAACTTACTTAACTTACTTTTACTATATTTTTTGTTTGTTTTTAAATTATTATAAATTTACATACATACATATGACTTGAATTGTGAGGAAATAATTCTTCTGTGATTTTATATGATTATCAATTCATTTTTTCCAACACACATCTCTTTAAAAGAAACTCTTTGACTTAAACTCTGTGGAGGAAAAAATAGACCTTTTCTATAGATCAATACAAAAATATTTATGTATTTACATATGACGAATATGTAACTTAATTTTAGGTTAATTATTCTTTTCTCGTTTTGCCTAGACGAATATAACTATCTATATTTACAAGACAAAGGAACATATTTATTTATAACATGTAAGATGTAGTTTTTTGTTTTGTAGAAACTTTGTAAACGTCCAGTTACGCTTGAAATGCAATTTTTTCTAAATTTTTTTAGAATGCAACATACACTTGAAGAAAAAAAAATGATTTAAATCAAAATCAAAAGTA
The DNA here is from genome assembly GCA_917880715.2 of Matsumyia berberina. Taxonomy (NCBI): domain Eukaryota; kingdom Metazoa; phylum Arthropoda; class Insecta; order Diptera; family Syrphidae; genus Matsumyia; species Matsumyia berberina. Next base: position 16,217,324 of record OU862872.1, on the reverse strand, counting down.
AGAACGAAGTTGTGTACTAAGTACTTTGAGAAAAACAAAAAAATTGCCATTACATACATATTTTAGAAGTAAATGAGAAACAAACAAATACGAGTAATGTTTTCGGGATTTAATTTCTTTTTGTGTTCATTTAGAATAAATTTTGAAATAAATTCTCTGTAAGACAATATGAAGAGTTAATTCATCTTTTTTTTTTTTTTACAAATCCACTTAAAAAGATGGTACATTCATATTGGGTTTTCGGAAAAGTCATGACGCATTTTTCTACGTTTTTCAAAGATTATTTATTTATATAAAGAACAGAAATCAATCAATAACATATTGACCGTTTTGTTCGATGACCTTTTGCCATCTTTCAGTAAGTTGCATAATTCCTCGTTCATAGAAGGACCTGTCTTTATCGGCGAAAAACTGAAGAAGGTGCTGTTTTACAGCCTCATTTGAATTGAACGTCATTTCACGTAACGAGTTTTGAAGAGAACGAAACAAGTGGAAGTCCGATGGCGCAAGGTCAGGTGAGTATGGTGGGTGTGGCAACACATCCCATCCAAAGCCCAATAACTTTTGGCGAGTGGTTAAACTTGTGTGTGGTCTTGCATTGCCGTCATGGAACACAACTCCTTTACCATTAACGAGCTTTGGACGTTTCTGGATGATGCATTCGTTCAAACTGTTCAACTGCCGACAGTAAACATCAGAATTGATGGTTTGATTCCTTGGTAGGAGCTCAAAAAACACGATGCCTTTAAAATCCCACCACACTGACAGCATAATCTTTCTCTGATGAATGTTGGCTTTCGCTCTCGTTTGAGGCGCTTTATCACGATGGGACCAAGACCGCTTGCGTACAACATTGTCGTAAACAATCCATTTCTCATCACCTGTTATCAGTCGCTTCAAAAAAGGATCGTTTTCCTGACGTCTAATGAGCATATCACAGATGTTTTTGCGGTTCGTCAATTGGACCTCCTTGAGTTCATGAGGAACCCAAATATCGAGCTTGCTTACGTATCCCAGCTTCTTCAGGTGGTCATGAACGCTTGAATGATGGATGTTCAATGTCTCTGCGATCTTTCGTGTCGTGTAACGTGGGTTTGACTCGATCAGTGCCTTGATTTGGTCGTCGTCAACCTCGGTGGGCCTTCCTGACCGAGGAGCGTCATTGAGGTTAAAATCACTCGCGCTGAATTTTTGGAACCAGCGTTGACACTGACGTTTTTGTAGAGTATCGTTACCGTAAACTTGACGCAACTTTTCACAAGCTTCACTTGGATTCTTCCCTTTACGGAAATAAAAGAGTAAAATATGGCGAAAATGCACACTTTGGTCTTCCATATTTAAGCTGCTACAAAATCTTCAAAACACGATTAATGCCGATCAATTTTTTTCAGAATTACGCTTAAACTGTTAACTGCCAAATGGCTTACCAATATCTCTACATTCAAACGACAAATGCTATCTATGGTCTGCACATTTTATAAACAATTTAAAAACGTGTGCTAACATTGATTCCTAATCATAAAACACGAGTATTTACATAGTTCTAAAGTAGGGCCGCAAAGGTTTCACTGGGAATGCAAAAACCGACGAACTAAGAGAAGGGCACACGATAGAGTGAACTAATGCGAATGCAGTAAATACTGACAATAACTTAAACAGCAACTAACAAGAGTAAGAGGCTGCAATAGGATTTCTAAGATCACTGGGTAAACCTTTCGATGCGCAAAGTGACAATATCATTTGTAAAGACACCAACACCCTCTTAATAAAAAATGCTGTGCGGTGGTGGGATTTATCATAAAGCAAATGAGCTCTTAGGAGGAACGCAGACTTCACACAAATAAGAAACGCACCGCCTTTAACAAATCTACCCAATTGCTGGGTTACGCAGCCGATATGGATCTAATTTACATTCCAATCTGCTGCCGCAGACTTTTCTTTTATTGCTTTCATCGGTAGTTTTACTAAAAATTTAAACCCGTTGGAAGTAGTGCCTACATATGTATATATACCGTCAAAAACCGATGAGTACGTTTTAATTTTGCTACGGCGACGACTGCTTCAAATGAGTTGACAGCGACTTATTTTTTCATTACAGGGTCGAAACAGGCAACCCAGCGAGTAAGTTCATTTAAATTCATATAATAAATAAAATTATTTATTTTTTTAACTATATAAACAACACAATAATCCGTCGTCGTTGTCGCGTTTAAAAATAAAGCTTATCCTATTTTACGAGTTTGACTATACTTGTCCAACACAGGTACTACATTTGAGTCAATAACTGATCTGAATTTAAACAGAATGGGAATTTCACCTAGCACCGGATTACCATTTGCTTCTAATAATCGAATCCATGATAGCAATGAATCTTTGGTTGATGTACCTGTAGCACAAATGGCAAATACAGTTCCATCGTCTTGTTGATGAACTGAACGCTTCTTGGCTATTCGGGTTTCTTTTAGCGGTTTGCCGAAAAATGGAATTCGTATTTTAGAAACATCTGCAAGAAAGGACACGTCTTATAAAACGAAAAAATATTACACATTTCAAGAACTCACCATCAGGATCCTGGTATTCGCCAAATGTTTTCAAAAGTTCTTTGTCGGGATCGGCTCTTAGTGTAAAGTAGTTTATCGATCTATTTCGTAACCATATTAGATACGGTCCTTCTATAAACACAGCTTTAGTTTTATCATGCTCTCGCAGGAGTTGTGACTGCTCTGGACTCATCCCACTAACGATCCACGTTTGATCTATAGCATCTGCAATGTCTTTCGTATCGAGAACGTTCACTTCTGAGAGCAGGTCTACTGTACACATCCGTTGTACTGCCATTTTTGCTAGTTCTAGTGGTTCATCGGGAACTGGGTTTGGCAGTGGCCACGGTGATAAATTCTTGAATTTCGGCATCCAGTACATCATGCGCCAGTATTTTCTTAATGGATGACCACGTCTTCCGAACACATTTAACAGCATTGCTTCCATTTCGTAGTCAGGTATTACTCCAAGATCTTCCATTTGTTCGAGCAGATCAATGATACACTGCTGTTGCTTCGGATAATGCATGAACTCAGCCTGAAAGAGATTTGTGGGAATAAATTTTCCCTTTGGCATCACATTAATGAGTGCCTTATAGACTTCTACATCCCGTTCAACACCGAATTCGGTCATACTCTTCAGAGCAGCGTAGATGAATTCGACGTGATTCCGCCTATGCACATCCCGATTTTCGAAAATTGTTATCATGTCTAGGTAGGTGCTTTTTGTTTTATCTTCTGCCGAATCGAATGGATTTCTAATGGCAGGCACTTGAGGCCTGTTTTCCTTTTTCTTATTTTTAGTAGAGTTGTCAGTTTCTTTTTCCGAATTTGATTTCTTTGACCAAAAGTTCTTCGCTGACTGAACAATGGAGGCTCTCGGCCATCGCTCCGGGCGAACTGCCATTGGTATCAGACGGCGGATGGTTATCATATTGAATTAGATTTGTACAACGGGAAGCTCGCTTTATTACTTAAAATCGTAAAAAATATAATTCAAAATCATTTAGTTATAGTGCCAAATTTCTGCCGAAAATATTTTCTTCAGTATCAACGCAAACAGCTGATTATGGACTCGACCGGCGAGTGTCATAATTTTGATAGTTTAAGAGAAGTTGGAGAGCAACTGGATGCTTTGCAGACTGATGTATTAGAAGCATGAGAGTGAAACCAAATCAGATTGATATGTAACGAATCCAAGTAAATAATCATTTTCACCGAAGATTTCTTATTTACTTTACTTAGATGGCGCTTTAGTTTGAAATTAACCTCATCCTCAAAGCTCTTTCCCAGGCAGTTTACTGTCTCTTACTGGGATGATTTAAGTCCTATATAAAATCTCCTTAGTTGTTCGGATAGGGCATTAATACTCGGTCTCCTTCTCAGTCCAAAATAAGAGTAACGTTGTAGGAAGTTTAACAGTGACAAAGCAGACGAAGTCCCTTACAACCTCGACGATACTTACCTATTGTCTACATAGTTCTGTCCATATCGTTGATGATGTGTCTCGCCAAACTTGCTTCTTGTTGAGAGCAAATAATTGGACAAAGCAAATACGTATATGTATGTATCTTGGAAACAATTATATAACTCAATTGAGACTTCACAAAGATGATGAGCGTCCCGAGCTATATTAGGAAGAGTAATGGTATTAGGACTGAAGGCAGGAAGGAATTTTTGAAAACTCTTGAGTGTAAGACACCAGTTGTTTGCTGTTCATTGTTCAAATGGTGCCAGTTTTGGATCCACATCTTCGAGCCCCAAGAATGAAGGTGTGGACCATGCAGAACAACAATTAAATTTGGCATCACTAAAAACAGCGAAAAATAAAATTGTTCGCGCGAAATTTAAAACGTCATAAATTCGTATCTAAAATTTTCACTTGTTGAGCCAGCGCACATTCCAACTCCGAACTATTTTCAATTGCTATTTACGTAAAGAAAATAAAAAACAAATTTAATAATTAAAATCTATTTCGTCTCGAGCTATGAGCGGAAGAAAGGCGAAACCTGTGGAAAACAACGAAAACTTGTGCCCATTAACAAGGTAAATATGTCCTCAATCGCTGATTTAAAATTCCCGCAACAGGGGCAATTTTTGTGCAAATGGCACATGCACGAGAGGAAATATATTTTCCGAATTTTCATCCTCGACCCGGCTCCTCTGAAGGAGAAACGTCTACGTCAGACAGTCGAGAGGGAAATTTTACGTCACTTGGGCAAATATTTCTTGGTTGTGTCAAAAAAGGCGGCTCGATTTTTTCGTGCAGTCGATGTTAACAGAAGTTTTGTTGGTTCTCTTTTTTTTTTTTCTTTGCGGAAAGAAATATGTACATAAAATAATAAATAGGTAAATCCTTGTTGCACAAACGAATCAGTGGGTTAATTGAGCCGATCCCATTCGAATAATTAATTGGGAAGAATCGCTCACTGAAATCCTTATTGAGGGTCCTAACTTTCAGTTGAAATTAATCAATTTATAAGTGAAGTGCAAAGTGGATGGAAGGCGTTTTCCAAATTTCAACTTTCTTTAGATTTGAAGGTAAAAAAATATCAAAAACTACAATGACCTCAACAAATAATTTGTTTAATGTTTACACGACACAACAAAGCGGTGTTGTCTGTGTGCGGTACAGTGCATTGGCCTCTTTTTTTTCAGTTTTTATGGGGGGCTTATGGTATGGAATGGTTGCAAATTTATACTTGTTTATTTTGGGTGGAGGAAAGAGCTCTTTTTTGTTGGGAATGTGTAAATATAATTAGAAAATAAAAGAAAGTTAACAATTTGCCATCAAGAATGAGTGGGTGGTTGTGGTTTGTGTGCCTAGGATAAGGTGCTGCCTTGGCAAACTTTCTTATTGTACTCGGAAATGTAAACGTAATTTTGCGTTTGAAGGTAATACGCATGTCTGGACTGAGTTTTCTATTTGTTTTGTAAATAATAAATCCTTTGTTGCTACAATCTTTGAATTAAAATAAATGGATAAACCGCAGGAAAGCCAAACATTACGCTGGGACAGCGCCCCGAGATAACTGCAGATGTTGATTTTGCTCTAAAAAAAAAAAACATGGACGTTGAAAACTTCTGGCAACATGTCCAAAAGTTTTTTTGGAGTTTTGTTAGATAGATGTTAGTGCGGTTGTAATGTGGGTGGATTACCTAATTCGTTTCACCACTGGTGGGACATATCGTGTCAAAATCCCTGCGCCCCGTCTTAAGCCGTATTCTCTGGTTCATTTCCAGGGAGCTCGATTTGTTTTCAACTGTTTTGCGCTGAGTTGGCTGGCAAAGACCAACTCTTTTGCCTTCCTGGGCGGGTTGTTTTGTTTCAACGCATATTTCAAAATATGTTTTGGGCCGTAAGGTGTTTCCCACCACAGTTAGTCATGTGCTTATTTGATGTCTGTAGGTTCCTGACCCGCTCTTATGTAGTGCTGTTCATTTATGAAATTATACCGGAAAACACAAGCTGTTTCACCGTACCCTTGCCTATAGTTACTTTGTCCGATCAAACTGCGCCTTCTCTTACGCAAAATGTTGTACCTTGCGTCTTGCACTGCACAAAAGACAACTTGCTTGTTGGTCCACGATTCTTAAACCGCCTTTTTGCTTATCCTTGGAAGATGTGTGGCTCAACATTCTGAACATTCATCTCCTTTGTATGTTTCTTACTCTGCTTGTCACTAGTAATGGTTCCTGCCTCGTTCGGCACGGTAGCTAACGCTATCAGAGGGTTTGGATTTTTTACGGTTGAAAGATGTGTGTTTATCTTATCTGATACTAATCTAACAGACAGCGATTAGCCATGTCTCTGCGGGCATCCAGAGAATACTAAAGATAGGGAATTTTTGCCCGCCTTCATGAATCCTGCATCATCGTTTTTGTTTTTTTTTTTTTTTTCAACAATAACTTTTCTCTCTTTTTTTTGTCAGAAAACGCATTAAATCAACAACATCTTGGCAACAGGTTAAACCTATCGATATTCCACAGTCTCTTGAAGAAATGGGTGTCGGAATGTTAGAATCCGATGAATCCTCATCGTCAGCCTCGGCAATAGCTTTGGCTGTAAGTGCAAGCGATGAAAATTCCAATGAAGCAACACCAAACCTTGATGCGCCCAAATTTTGCCATCATTCTATGCAACAAAATCGTCTTAACTACAGCGCCGATTTAGATACCACAGATAATGCAACGTTCTCAAGCGATTCACTTAAGACTCACAACTTCAGTAAATTACTACATAATACCAACAATAACACAACAAGAAATAACAATAATAGTTGTAGTTCGGGAGAAAAATACACAGATCAACGCCACAGTACGGAAAAGATACATCCAAAGAAAGTTGCAATTTTAGGCGCAGGCAACCTCAGTTCACAAAAGTCCCGCAGTCCATTGGCTACGGTAGCTTGCAACAATAACTATAAGAACATAAATAAAATACAGGTACAAACAAGTGCATCTCCAGCGACATTTATTCCTCCTACACAAGAGATTACTCCGTCATCATCTGGTGCGTCATCATCTAAACCATCAACTTCAGGCGCTTCAACGTCCGTAGCGGCCACAAAACAATTTTTTATACCCGACGAGAATTTCTTTTTGTATAGAAATCGAGCGCTGCGTGGCTCCGATGGAAAAGATCATTTTTCCAAGCTTTCGGATGAGATAATCCTTCAGGTGTTTAAGTTGCTACCAAAGAAGACACTTATTCGGTGTAGCTATGTCTGCCAGAGATTTAATCGTTGTGCTAGAGACGAATCGCTGTGGACACGATTAGATTTGGGAGGAAGGTCACTGCGTGCAGGAGCTCTTGGTGACATATTGCCGCGAGGTGTGGTTATTTTGCGGCTTGCTCAGTCGGAAGTAAGTAATGCTTGTGCTTACAAAACCTTACTGGACCGTTTTTGTTTCTCTTTTAGATAAAACATCCTGCCTTTGATCCGGAACTGCTTCAAATGTATCCCGATTTTGAGAGTAAGCTTCAGTTCTTAGACCTGAGCATGGCTGTTATATCAAAGCCCTCACTGAAGACACTGTTTTCCCGGTGTCGACAATTGAAGAAGCTAAGTCTGGAGCACATTCAAGTGAACGATGAAATATGCGATGCAATCGCAAAGAATGTCGACTTAGAGGCATTAAATCTGGCTATGGTAACCGGTATAGAAGCGTGGAGTGTACGCAAAATGATGATAGAATTAAAGAATTTAAACAGCTTGAATATATCTTGGACAAATTTAAATGTGGATGCAGTATCCGCACTAGTAACGAATGTAACACCAAACTTAATGCGGCTGAATGTGTCTGGCTGCAGAAAGACCATGTTTGACTCGCGTAAGTTATATGGGTATTTTCATTTAAGACCTTAGCTTAGTTTCTAGTTTTTTTTAGATGTGTATTGTGGCTTTTGAGTGAAACCATTGCAGCTTTCGAAATGCGTATGAAAAGTAGATTCATTTATCGTTAAAAAAGTTCAAACTTGAAGCTAGAGTAATGCTGTTATACATTTCATGGCGGCTTCAATACTGTTTCAGGTTCTGTTTATTCTCCTCATATTCGTTTCCTCGCAAGAGCATTAAAAAGCTGACGTATCAGAAAATAGACTATTAGCACTTATTCCGAAGCAAGCTGACTCCTCGTTCAACATTCTTAGACACGAAGAAGGGAAAGAAGCTTTAAGTGAGGCAGACAATAAATAAAACTCGCTGAGAACTTGTGCTGCCGATAGAATCCCTAACTAAGGATGCCGGAAAACATGGGTTCAGGTTCCGAGAAATATTGTTACAAATCCTATTTATCAAGCTCAATAGAAATCTCATAATCTGTTTTCCTATTATGTCAAGGTTCAGTGAGTTAAGCCTCGCAACTGAACTCAAGTTGGCTTTGCATTTACCAATCGTCTTCCCTATTCAACTTTTCTTCGCTATATAATTCGCAACAGCGAAATTCACACGCAATGGCAACGGCCACAAATTTGGAATCATCATCATCATCATCATCATCATCATCATCATCATCATCATCATCATCATCATCTTCCAATGGCCTGCTTATCCACTATGAGGGTCGCGGGTTTAGGGAATCACTATATAAATTTTACATTTGTTGTATTTTTTCCATGCTATTTTTTTAGCATTGGGTTAGGTTAGGTAGATGGGTTGGCGAGGGGATAGAGAACCTTCTGCATCACACTCAGCTCAGTAGCGACCCATTGTAATCCCCATTTGAGGGAAAAGGTGCCCTTTGTTCTTGGAGCTATATCCTACTGACCCAGGGTATCGAACCACCTTGAAACCCCAGTGAACCCAAATGTCCTTGTTAGAAACGCCACATATATTTCTTTGGCATCCTGGAAGATTTATGTCTGAGATGGCAGTGAAAGTGGGTTGTATCCTTATTAACTTATTCGTTTTCGCTGCCCTCCGCAAAGGTCTTCCTCACTTAGCCTTAATCAAATCAAGTATAGATTCCCTTAAACATTAAATATTCTTTTCTGTTATTGGAAAGTTTTACCTTTTACGCACTTTAAATGGCGTGACAGCTCGTAGGAGTAATATTTGTCGTAGGTATGAAAGGGATCTACAGGCTTCATTGCCGACTTTGCCATTGCCTGCCAAGATGCGTTGCTATATTAACTCAACAGTCCAACGCACTAACCACTGACCACTAAAAAATCTGAAGATAAGCTAAGCCTTCATCATCTGTGGATTGTAGTGCTGTATTATAATTTTTTTTTGTTCACGATATAATTTCTTTAACAGATTTGGTTACCCTAACGAAAAGATGTCCGTTCCTTCTCGAATTAGATGTTTCAGATTGTACTGGTCTCTCAACTAATGTTATTAGTGTTGTTGGTAAATTTAGGTGCCTCGAATATTTATCTCTTTCAAGATGCTATCAAATCTTAGCGCCTTCCTACATGTAAGTCCTCGCAACACGCTCATCAATAAATTGGAGTTGTAAACTTATTTTGCTTTCTTACAGGGACCTAATTCGTATGGGAAAATTGAAATTCTTAGACATATTTGGCTTATTATCAGATCCCGCACTGATTATGCTAGGGCAAAGCTTTCCGGCGCTACAAATAAATAAATTTCTTCATAGTTCAGTAGCTAGACCGACAGTTGGAACAAGAAGAACATCAATATGGGGTCTCCGGACACGTGATTAAACAAATATCCATTTTTGCTATGTACATATTTAAGTTACTATCTATAAATTTTATTTGTAAGGTAAATTTAACAAAAAACGGAAAATAATATTAAACGTGTAACCAACTAAATTACTCTTGATACACAGTACACACCCAGATAAACTATACACAGCGTCCTTATTATTAAATAAAAATCAAATTTCGTTGTGGTTTTGTATAATTAGGACTAAATTTTGTAGACACACATAAAAATTAAGATTTGTACTCTTGCAAAGAAGGAAAAAAAAAAAAAAACGTGAAACTAAAACCTGTTATAATATATCCATTCGAATTTTTGTATGTTTGATCGTATTTAAATAGCCCCAGTATAAATTGTATAAAATGGGAGATAAAAATAAAAGGAATTCTAGTATTGATCAAATACAATATTAACTACTGAATATGCCTTTTTCTTTTGTAACATTTGTATAATCTAGATTCGGAAGTGCGGGGTATGACAACACAAGCAAGTATGGATAAATTACTCTTGGTCTGCAAAGTTCGTTGCCCACCCACTATAGTGAGATTTAGGTGCATTGAGTAGGCGAGAAAAAAAAAAAAAAGTTCTTCAGAACTGCACTTAGCAGTTTAAGTCTACGTGAACTCATTTGACATATTCTAAGGCGGAAGGCCGGAGATTTAGAAAGCATAATCTGAAATGCCATCGAACCTTACAGAAACTTATCTAACTGCAGCATAAAGCAAAATATGCTATATTTCAACATAAAGTGATTTAGACAGATGGGATCAGGATTGTTGAATGAACGTTATCAGGTTTTTGCTACAGGAGTCGTAAAAAAAAACAATGCTTTATTTATTGTATGAATTCATATTGGAAAGCTGCCTGAGTTCGAGTGATTTCCTGTCGAGCTTTCTATATGTACATAAGTTATTGTCTGACAATGACCCCGAACGACGTTCCATTTTACAGTATGAATAAACATTTTAATCTTATATGCCACAGCGGATTACGAAAGATTTTTATAGACCTGTTGAAGATGTGAGTTCCACCGAAACCTACGCTTTAGAAAGTGATTACACACACACATCATTGAAAATCCCTTTTGGTGAAATGAAAGGTAACGTCGATCAAAAGATGAGAGAACTAATCAACACCTCATGGTCCGCCAGAGGCGACTACATTATATCCCGCAGCTTATGGCAGAGAATCAAACAGAGCAAGAAAAAATGTTTCCCGGCTATGAACAAAAAGATACTCGCATCCTAATAGGTGTACTGACGGTACATTGTGCAATATGCATTATGGCCACCAGAGTCGGCAGCAAATCCTCAAACTACTGCTGGAGCTGTCAGGATGGGGAAGAAGCAGAAACAATCAGGCACTTCCTCTGTGAGTGTTCTAATCTCGAAAATCGCCGACTCCTGCCATTTGAATAACATCGGAAGGGTATTAACAAGCCCTTGAGTGCCAGTGAATCATAAAAAAGGCGCTAGCAATACCTTTATCCTTCGTCGAATAAAATTGGATAAAATAAAAGTTCTACCTTTGATTTATGACCTTTTTTGCGTTAGTTACGTTTTTTTTTTTGCTCCAATACAAACAGCATTTGAAGGTCCACTTCCTAGCGAAAAGGAGCTAAAACTCGTCGAGGAACTTATCCACATTTCAGAAAACGAAAGTGTCTTCCAAACTACTCTAGATCGTTTTCTCTATGCAGAGCCTGAAAATTAAGCTTTAAATATGTCTACTAGTTAAGAGGCACGAACCATGCCATAGAATCCCCCCTTCACGTATTACTAACACTAACAATAAGACCACCCACACCGTACCCAAACGTAATAAAGAAAAACTAGTTGGGACAGCCTCCGAGATTTTTTCGAGCCATTCCAGTGCGATAACGTTTGTTTGAGCCGAAGCTTTCGCCGAAATAGTTCTCATTGGAATGGACCTCTACATTCCCCATTGCCTTAAGAAATCGACCACAAACAAACCTTGGTTCAGTAAGACTCTTCGCACAAGCCGTGTCTAGCAAAAATAAAGTCTTTGGACTAGAGAATGGCCCGACCCAACTAAGAAATCCAGACCAGGTTGTCTTAATTTGGGCACATAATCAAACTGTCGAAACCGATTTAAAAAAATTCATCAAATGTCCCAGTGGTTCCTTCTGGATAATAGCAAAAGTGATGAGTAACAGTATTAGTCATTCCCCATTTCGGTCTTCAGTAAACGGATACTGATGTTTATTAGTATTTATTAGTGTTCATTCAATCTCTGTGCATTAATAAGTTACAATCAACTTTTAATTTTGCACAGGTACATGTGTCTTCGCAAACTTATTTGCAGCCAATTACGTGTACATACAGAACGTCGATTAAATCACAAAGTTTAAACCACCAAGTGCCTATCCCAAAACAACACCAAAGATATCCTTTCCAACCCCAATCGAAATAATATAAAAACTATAATAGACTTTCTCAAACTAACTAATTTATACAATTTAATCTAAACATATCAACATAGCCGAACGCCTTAGCTGCTCTGGCTACTAGCTAACTTATGACTTTAATCATAAGTTATGCTTTTAATAATAATATTAATAAACCACCAAGTATAGCGGCTGTCCAAATATTGATGTCAGATCTCAACTTTGAACTCCAGATTATGCCGCGGATTTTTAAACTTGACTGTAAGAAAGCAATCAGGCCAAGCAGAATACCAGCTACACTCCGTCATTTGTTTTTTCCAAATTTTTCTCCACTTCTTTGAAAAACAACTTTCCTCTTCTGCTGAGAAACAGCCCACGTTCAACCGATTCTTAAAACAGGGAACAAATGTTTAGAACGTTATTTTTTTGTCGCCGCCATTCAATTAAGGGCATGCTTACCTACGTAATCAACATATGGACATCGGCCATACAATAACACGCGAAGTCACGAGGTTTCTCCTTCGATAATATCCCAAAAACCGACTGTGGCATCAGTAAGCAAACGAGACGCGTTTGGACTACCACAACAGCTTTGCGGTTGTTTAGAAAAATTTTCTCAAAGATATGTTAATCTATTCAAGTTGTGGTCGACGATGCATTGTCCGACACCTTTAATATATCATAAATGCGAAAATACTTCAAGAAGCTACTCCTTTAGATCGAAAAACAAAAAAAATCTATAGCTTTGCCTTCACCAACATCATGCTCGCTAGTGCGAATACATCTCACGACTTAGTAAAAATCTTACGAGGAGAGAAAAAGAAAACTTATTTGTCTACAATACTTGTATCAAGACTGCAAATGGACAACCAAGTGATTCAAAGCATGCATCTCTTTGGAGTCACCACCAATTCTGTTATCACATAGCACGAGCACATTTCCAACATCGCAAAATTAGAATCCGCGATACTGAAATATCCTTTTAGAGCAAAAAATAAAAAATAAAATACTTAGCACCATTGCAGCTACATATTTCTTATTTACAACGCACAGGTTAGACCAGAACTCAAGTACTGTTCGCACATCTGGAGTTTGGCCCCAAAACACACCTTTTGCTTACTTGACACAATCCAGAAAAGAACAGTAAGCTTAATGGATGATTTTTTACTAACGATAAATCTGCAACCACCTAATTACAGAAGACTGAGAGCTGACTTTATGGCTTTATTACAGATGTTACCACGGTAGATCCTTTGAAGAACTCAAGAACATAATCTCCGAAAAACGCAGTATTCGATTCGAAATTTCGACTAGACACGCCACAAAGGCCCATCATCTTGATGTGCACTTGGCACCTGCATAAATTTGCCTCTACCAAAATCCTCTTTTCTTATACATAGAACAAGAAAACATTGGGAATTCGAACTCGAACTCGAGCAGTTGAAAAGCAGAATCCACAAACAACTGCAAACATCTCGGGGTACTATATAAGCATTATACATAGGTTCCTCTTTCCCGAGAACAGTATGATATGAATACAGAAAAAAAATATTTGGTTCGACCTCAGTTTAGTGAAGCGTTGAGATATGCACCCTACTAAATCATACTCAGCTGATTTAAAAAGTCCGCTTTATTGGGTTTTATTTGTGTATTGCTGCCTTTACCTCACTATAGTCGTTTGGACGAATGTCTTACCTGTCACCACCCAATGTGAATGGTACGTTCTACCTGAAGGTCTTAATCGTGATCTTTTCCAAATAGTAAATAAAAAAATAAATAGCTGGCGCGACAGCTCGGGATGAGCCAAGGCCTAGCCTCTCGCAACCATTCATGCTATGCGTGTTACATTTTTCGCATGAATGGAAGGGACCTACAATTTATTGCCGACTCCGGACGGCGAGGTGAGAAGCTCTTTCATGACAAATTATACTCCCGGAGGCTTGTCATTCCCCGACGAGAGGTGGTGTCGCGAAAAATGTTTGGTGTTTTCCTGGCTGCGGCTTGAACCCACGCCGCACGGTCAGCAGTCCAACGCTCTAACCACTGAACCATGGCGCCCAAGAAAAGCAAGCGCTTACTACAGCCATATGGTGTCGTACAGACTGTATTTTCCAAAGATGCCTTAATTTCCTATCTTAGTGTTGTTGCCGAGGATAATCTAGGATTCATATTAAGATTGTTCGTAGGTTTTGTCGAGAAGATCGAAAAATCAATCCCTGGTGTCATTATTATTTTCTTCTTTTGCGATGCGTTTGAAGGCAACGCCTATTGGGACACTTTGCCTTCTTTCAGATTGTGACCACACCTAAAACTTCAAACTTCTTGTTTAAGTCTGTCGCTGACAACGAATCTGTACACAAATGAGCGGTGTTTTTGCTTTATTTGAAAGGTTTTTTTTCTTTGTATGACTGCTTTATAATGGACTAGAGCCTACTCCATTTGATCAATTGTATCATATTTTTGACGTTCTTCGGCATAACCGAATTTTGACGATTATTTTCTAAAACATTTCAGATGCATGAGAAACGTTTATGCCAGCAGGAGACGTCTTTTTACTTTACCGAAAATTTTTTGATCACGGCTTGATCCAGAGACGCACTTGGACATTCTGACGTAAAAAGACTCATACCTCGTTTGATATATAAAATATGCTCTAAAACTTATCCGGATGTGCTTCCGCAACTTTGAGTGTTCAGATAAACGTGTTTGGTCAGATAAACTCTCATCATTTGCTCGTCATCCAGAATCCAGAATCATAGGAAGGTGATGATGCGTTTTTACTTACTTCCCTAAGCTTCTGATTTATCCAAGTGGTATCACTATGGCCTCAGTGTGTTTCGGTTATGTCAGGATAGCAATCTTAGCACCTATCTTATTAGTAAGACTCTATTGTCGGTCCAATGGCAACCTGTTCAGCTAAGCTTTACACTCGCAAATTTATCTCATCTTTCTCTGTCTCCATACGCATTAAAAGCTTTTGCGGTTTCGTTTTTTCTTCTTCTCCCAGAGATGCCTGGTTCTCTCTGTTTCAACAGTAGTAGCATGAAGTTTATCAATTGTTTGAGAAAAAAAAAAAACAGGACGAAGGAATGAGCTATCTCTCTTCCACTACAATCGCTTTGCACATAATATCCTTACCACTAAAATCGCTTTCCTCACTCGCTTACAGGACCGACAAGGCATCGAACAGGCGAAGGCAATTGAACGCGCGTGCATTCTCCTTTCTTTTTTAAAATATCGAATAAAAAATTTTCATTTTTCACTTCACCAGTTCACCAGTTTTTCTTTTCCAAGTGTTGCGAGCGTTTGAAAGTTGCCTACAAAGGGGGTCGGGTGCAAATAAATTTCGCGTAACTAGTGCTAGTAGTGCTGCTAAAATGTCCACCTTCCCGGTGAACATTATATAATTGTTATAGAGTGGTAATTGGAATAAATGTGGGAATTTCAGGATAAATTCCTCCGTCAATGATATACTCATTCTGTCCTACGATGAGTCCTTTAAATCTCTCTAATTGATTTTTTTTTTTCTCTTACAAACCGAGATAAGTGGTGAAGTTAAAGTGTTTTTCATTTTCATCCCGTGGATCTTGCAATTTATTCCCTACATCCCTACAGTAATGCAATAAAATTATCCTTGTTTATGGACAATCTAAGTGAAATATCCTGAGAAATATCTATATGCCTATGAATCTGTATCTGTGTGTGGTAAAAAGCGCATCTCTGTTACGAAAAAGTTTCGCTTCTCTTCCTTTTTTGTGCCAAAAGTTTTGTGAGTGTGAATGTGTTTGCATGTACTAACGTACAATTAGACTTTCTGACAGCTGTCAGGATATAAGAAGGGTTGATTTTGTCGAGCAAAAAAAAAAAAAAAAATAGAAAAGTGAGCGAAAAAATACACATCCTTCGACACATATGTCATTTATTTATCTGGCCTATGAGCCAGAATCCCGTGATGGCACACCAAAAAGGATTCAACAGTAAAGTGTAGATAATATTTAAATACACATGCCATTCGGTATTGATTGTGTGAAGTAATCACCATAAAAATTACAGAATCTCATAAAAAAAAAAAAAAAATACATAGTAATAAACGGAAAGGAAAGCTATCCCAATGAGTAATAACAACATTTTATGAGCGAAAAACCAGGCGGTTTTGGGGGGCCAGCAAGGAGCAGTGCGAATTGAAAAGTGGCCTTTCCTGGAATGGGATAAATAATTGAATCCCACGCGGAGTTTTTCACAACTTACAACCGAGACTGCACACGAAAATGATTAATTACTACAATGGGCGGCTATTTATAATTCCTTGTTGTCCGCCAGCGAGTCCGTCATGCCACTAAGGACATGTGTCGTCGGGCAAACAAACCGAGAACAAATAATCCTTCGCAAGTGATGAGTGAGGAAGGGCTTCGGAATTAGACGACGGGTTAGCGGGCGCGTTTTGAAATAAGTGGAAAAAAAAGTAAAGTTGTGAAAATGCATTTAATTAATTAAGAAATTAATACTCGTGAAATCTCATACCTTACCTACTAATGTTGTAAAGAGAGCAAACCCTATCTCGAGGGAATGTCCTTGTGTTTGACTGTGTAGATAAGTAGTAGTTTAAATTAGATTTTCTTTTTAAAGTCTTTTTTTTTTTTTTTTGCACAAGTGGTGCATAAGTGCTCGTTATCGTCATTATTATCGACGAGTCCTTGGTGAATATTGGCGCGTAGCATAAGTTCCAGTAAAAAATTGGCCTAAATGAAGAATGAAGAAACAAAATGTACGCACGATATCCTTGATCGTGTGCACATTTACTTATCTATTGGTTGGCGCCGCAGTTTTTGATGCACTCGAATCAGAAACGGAAAAGAAACGCTGGGAGGCACTACAGGGTAAGATAATAACATACATATGTCCTTATATGAAATCAAATCCATACTAATATTATAAATGCGAAAGTGTCTCTGTCTGCTACGTTTTCACGGCTAAACCGCTGAACCGATTTCGATGAAATTTGGTACGGAGATATGTAGCTTAAGCCAAAATCCGCCCATTTTTCAAAAAACTCACTTTTTTGAGTAATTTTACATGGAACTCGGAAAATCTTAGTAAAGAAAACGTGTAAATATTAATTAACTCTACAAGTAATACTAACATTATGAATAGACACGCTTACTTTCTAGGGGCACTTTTCTTAAAATAACTGTTTTTTGTCGATTTCCTTAGAATACCAGTTCTTACGAACACTGACTCATCAACGCCCAGCCCAAACCTTTGTACCTAGAAATCTGAAATCATGTATACAAGGAATAAGGAAGGACCTTTCGAAATTCGACTTCTAAAGGGTGTTACAGATTTTATGAAAAAAAAAAATTTAAATTGGATTTTGGAATTGAAATTTGGTGGGTATATTCTAGAACAGAAATAATTAAACAGGTGATTTACCGTTTTTCAAAATGATAACTGTGGGCCAAGATACAGGGCGTTAACATTTGGCCATTTATAGTAACGCGCAACCGTAGACAACGTAACATTTCGTTTCGTGGTCGTATGTTGTTTTTGTTTTGCTCAGTTGTACAAGGGTAGGGGAGAAAGGAATACAGCCGTTGCTTCCTCAGGTACTGCAGGATGGCGGGTTACTCTACTTTCTCAAAGCTTCTCAACCTAAGTCATTCTGAGTCTACACTTTGTAACATCTCAAAGCAGAATGACTTGGATCAGGTGCTTTTGGAAGCCAAAGTTATAGTGTATGATGAGTGTACCATTGCTCATAGAAAGGTATTAAGGATCATAATAGGACGCAATAGGGCTTTTGGTTGGTGGCTTCAGACAGACCAAGCAGTCTGTTGTCCCACGGGCTACACGACAAATGGAGTGAAGGCCTGTCTCAAGTCACCCATCTGATAGCCTTTTATCAAAATCCTGTCATTGAGAGTTAACATACATTCATGTCCATCTTCAACGTGACTCGAGGGCGGAGGAATTTTCTAACTTATTTTTTGATATTGGTGATGGACAGAGGAAAGAAAAAATATACCTTGGTATGTCGATTTTATGGGAGATATGATTATTTTCACTGGCAGAATATAATGTACCTAAAGGTTCATTAGTTTGGAGTTCATAGCTCGGCTGTTTCACAGCTATTTTCACTCAAATAAACTACTCAGCCAACAGCAACAACAATTTTCTGTTGGAGAAGTTGCCAACTGAGAATATAAAGTATGAATCAGAAATGAAACTCGAGGATGCTGTATATTAACCTGTAGAGTTATTGCACGCTTTCGATCCACCAGAAAACCCACGCCACATCCTCAACTTCAAAGTTGTTGCCCCATCTAAACCCTCCAAAGCTGTGCAGGTGAAGACTTTGTAGAACCACGTTGTCGAAACCAGGGTTTTCAGAGTCAATCAGAGAAAAACCGTCTTCATCTCCCGCATTTCTCTGATCCCATCAGACTATCACTTTGAGTTCAAACGTCTGCAATTTTCTGTTGAGGTTTGATGAACATCAATAAGATACATAGGCAGAGTTTGAAAGTGGAGAATGTAGATCTGAGGAGTGACGGTTTCTCCAATAGTCAGTTCAGAGCCAATTCAACTGACAGCCTGGTCATCCTCGAGCCAGAAAAAAAAAACAGGAACGATGTTCAAAGGGACGCCTTAAAGAATTAATATGAGAAATTGAGAGTCTATACTTACTCATCAATGTCTTGAAACCTGGGGAAGGATGTAGGGAATAATGAGACATCTTCCACGCGGACGTAGTCGCGGGTATCAGCTAGTCTTCTATATTCATATTCCCTTGATCCGCGCGTGAATTATATAAAAAAAAAAAAAAATGAGGGTTGTTCCTTTTTGGAAAACATGCAGAACTATTCGAATTTTTTGTAATGCACTTGCAGAATTTTAGCCTCAGCTTAAGCACTAATATATTTTATTCCTAAGGATGTCCTTGTTCTTGTTTCGGGAACAGAGTTTTTTTTTTATAAAGGACGAATTGTTCTTCTATCTTAAAATAATAAAATTTACGGCAAAAATTAATATTGATCGGCTAAAACTTTATAAGAATTCTAGGAAAACAAACACGAATATTTTCAGTGTAGAAATAGGGAGAAAGAGCATGAAATAAGTTAACCTGTAGATATTGAGAAGACAGCTTAAATAATATTGGATTGTTGAGCAAGCGGCGTGGGTTCAAGCCCCAGCCGTGTCTACCGAACATTTTTCGCGACACCACCTCTCGTCGGGGAATGACAAGTCTCTGAGGGTACAATTTGTGATGGAAAAGCTTCTCAATTCGCTGTTCGGAATCGGCAATAAAGTGTAGGTCCCTTCTATTCATGCGAAAATTACAACACGCACAACATGAATGGTTGCGAGAAGTTAGAGCTTGGCTCACCTCGAGCTGTCGCGCCAGCTTTTTATTTATTTTAGGTGAAGCCTATCGTATAGCATGTCGTATTCAGACTAGTTAAAAAAAAAAGAATAAGAATTACACCCTGATGGACTAAAGGACTACTCAGTATTAGAAAAGAGGCCAAAAATATGTTCATTGCCGAGAGGAGAACAAATTCAGGAAGTCAAATAGAAATCTATAAATTCAGTCAGAGAAAACTATAATTGAAACACGCAACGCTGTAAATAGCAACTGTTCTGCAGTGAAGTACAGGGGCCGCTGAATTAGACAGGCTTAGAAAAATTATTGCTAGAGGACCAGTAACCCTAGGCTCTCTGAAAGATTCTAATTGGAACTAAATTGAATGCTTTCATGACACATTGAAATTCCCACTAGAAACTTACTTCGTCATGATAGTCCTACAATGGCAATGGTAGTATGAATTAGTAGCACCAGCCTAAATAATTACTTACAAGGGGGTTAAGTGGGCTATGAATTTTTTTAGAATCTTCGCTAAAGGCAGGAAACTGTTTAAAATTCGCCAACTAGAGGGGCATCAATCTTGGACACAAACTCTAATCTATTGCATTAAGTGGGTTGCTAAAGCTCTTCATCAATAATGTGATTATTCCTTGTCGGTGTGGCTTTTGTCCACGGAAGTCCCTAATTGACCAAATATTCACACCATGAAAGATCAAGAAGAAACCCCAGGAATTCCAAATCACACTCATAACATTTTTATCGGTTTTAAAGTCTTCTTACTTACTTAAGATGGCGCTATAGTTCGGGGTGGACCTGGGCCTTAACCAACAAGCGTCTTCAACCAGCTGCCTCCAGTTTCGCACGCACAGTTGCGTGCGCCACCAGCGTCGCGGTCTTCCTTTACTGCGCCGTTTCTCGGGTATAGATTCAAAGATTTTCCGGGCCGGAGCATTGGTGTCTATTGGCTCTACACGACCCAGCACTTCAGTCGTTGGATTTTCACTCTTCTGGTTAAGTCGATATCGCTGTACAGCCCATACAGTTCGTCGTTGTATATCCTTCTCCACTCACCGTCTATCCAGACGGGACCAAGCCTGTCATTTATAGAGATGAACGATTTAAGCCATTTATTTCAAAGTCGCTCAATTGAGTTGGACGATGCACTTCTCTATTAAAATGCCTAAGGACCTCATAGGGACTTTTGATGTTAAAAAAGATTTAGTCAAGTCGATGTGCTTTCACTCTCGAGATAATTGCACAGGACTCACACGCACACAAGAGGCACAATCTTTGAAATGTCCGTGCAACCATTTGCATACGTCAACGATATTGATGTTAACGGAAAAACGTAGTGTGAAGTCAGCAGCGACAAATGGGCTCCAACATCTAGGACACAACGAAACTTTGTCTACCTAGGTTCTGCTATTAACTTAGCCAACATCAGCCCTGAAGTCTTACGAAGAATAACTCTTGCTGATCGCTCTAGTGGTCCTGTGAGAAGCTTTGTCTTAAACGACTAAAGTGGCTATACAATATCGTGATTATTCAAGTTTTGTATGACATAAACTTTGTCAATATTGGATGCGATCACCCTCAGTTGTTTTTAGGAAGAATCCTTCGGATGATTCTCGTCGGCATAGAACAAGAAGGATCCAAATATAAAAACTGAAATGCCTTGGAAATCCAGAACGGATAAACACCACTCTTCGGACTGGACAGTCTTCGAATCTAGTAGAGGAAAACCGACTTGGTATGCATGTCAGACAGTTAGCTAATGATCGATCTGGTGAAGCTTGTTGATTTAGACCCAAGTCCAAATTGGTCTAAAGCACCACTTAAAACAGTTAACATGGATATGAAACAAATAAAAAAATTGTTGGCGCGACAGTCCGGGATGGGTTAAGGCCTAACTTTTTTAACTATTCATGTTGTGCGTGTTACATTTATCGCATAAATGGAAGGGACCGACTCCGAATGGCGAATTGAGAAGCTTTTTCAAGAGAAATCATACTCCCGCTCAAACCAACGCAGCTCGCACAGCAGTTAAATGAGTGGCCCATAGCGTCCATAAATAAATATAGAAAACTGTGATATACATATTTCCAAACACTATATTCAAATTTGACGCATGTTATTTCTGTCTTTTAGATTCTACTTTTTAAACGACTTTGTCCTAAACAATGCCAAACATTAAAATGAGTATCTTGTGGCCTAATCCAGTGACTTAATTTACCAATTGCGCAATTCCCACCTAGGGTTGTCAAAAAAAATAAAAAAATAACGAAATCTTGCCAAGTAGAACTCTCTCCAGGATATTAACCTTTTGAAAAGTTATTTGTAACGTAATTTATAGGAAAAGCAAAAGAAAAAAAGAAAAACGGAAACGTGTTAGCTTGTGCAATGGAGTCCATCACACAAATGACTGGAAACAAACCAAAAATAACTTTTCCCAACTGAGTCCTGAGTGATAAAAACGTGAACTGGGAATTGCCAATAAAATTGTTATTATGGAAATTAGAAACAAGGAAAATTGAGGCCAGCAGTGTATTCCATCTAACAAGGCAAAACGGCAGCGGAGAATCTTTCAACTGGCTTCCTTGAAAATTTAAATTACTACACTCGAGTATCTGTATCTGTATGTACGTAAAGTTTATTCGTTTTCCGGTGAAGATGGAAAGTTTATGGCTTTAATAATAGAGTTGTTGATTCGGTGAATAAGGGTATTGCGGCTGGAAAATGTTAAATTGTGTCCTCTTAAAGTCAATTGTATCCTTGAGCACACACTCTGGTTATTTGCAAGAAGTGAGATGTTGCAAATCACGACAATATAGATTCCGGATTGTGTTTCATGAATTTTTCTCAGCTTTAAAATATTCAGGTACTTTACCACAGTACAGAAAGCCGTGATAGAGGTCCCAATTGCAAGTATTGAATGAAAAGATTATTTAATTTAAGACATGACAAAAAACAAGGAACCTCGGTGGAAGAAATAAGGTCCGACTTCAGCAATTACCTACAATGGTGTCTAAAAAAACAGCTGGCGCGACAGCTCGGGACCATTCATGTTGCGCGTGTTTATATTGTTCGCACGAATGGAAGGGACCTAGAATTTATTACCGACTCCGAACGGCGAATTGAGAAGCTCTTTCATGACAGATTATACTCACGGAGGCTTGTCATTCCCCGACGAGAGATGGTGCTGTGAAAAATGTTGAACCCACGCCGCTTGGTCAGCAGTCCAACGCACTAACCACTGAGCCACGGTGACCACCTGGTGTCTCCATAGGGCAAAAAGATACATGCGGGTATACCGGCAGAGGGAGAGAAATGTGATTGACATTATGTCTTATAGTGCATTCACTTAGGTGATGTTACAGGTTTGACGTGAACCTGGTTATTCACCAACAAGCCTTGCCATTTAACCCAGTCGAAACTGCTTCCAATTACTCACTCTAACTTCGCCGACGTTCATTTGTACTTGTACTTCCTCTTCTGCGTTGTCCCTCCGGTTAGATTCGAAGATTTTGCAGGTCGGAGCTTTGGTTCCCATTTGCCATTTTAGTTGAAACCCCTCCGTCGTTCCAAACAGGACCGAGTATTTTACGTAGAATATCGTTTAAAACAGCCAATGATGTCTTTATCAGCGTTTCATAGGATTCATAATACAGCGCCATAAAGTAAGACTGGGATGAGAAATGTCTTAGGATCTCTTTAGTTGTTCGGAGTTTGGCCTCAAAGAAATAGCGATTGGCAGAAGTTATTCTTCGTTTGATTTCTAATGAGATGTTGTTGTCGGAAGTAATAGCAAAGTCAAGGACTCTTACTACCTCGAAGTTATATGTAGCTCTCCACTGTGAGTGACTTCTTGCTGACAGAAACTATATGGTTTGGCCCTCATTCAGCGATAAACCAATTTTGGTCGCTCCTACCCCTATACTTGGGAACAAGCATTCGTAACCGCACGCTGATCCAACGCGTGACCTTATCTTAAACTAGACTTGTCCCTGCATAGGCAAACAATCGATGGAAAAATGGTGCAAGTTGTTGGCGCAAGGTGCCAAGTCTTCACACTTTGCAATGCTGAGTAGACTAATGCTTCTGTAATTAAGGCAGTTGAAGCGGCCAGGAAAGCAATGCCGTGATTTAACTGATACACTTAGTATCTGACGCAATTCCACAAGCCATTAGGTTCAACAGCTTTATTGGGTTCTAGTTTCGATATTGATATTTGGACTTCATTTTGATTGGTCGCACTGAGGATTTGGCTATCATCGCCAAGGATGAATGATCCGTTTTACTTGACAGATGGATGTTAGTCTGAAGAAGAAATTAGACTGTATGTAGCAGAAGTTTTTTCCCAACTGCTACAGGTTTGCTACCATATCACGTTATTTTCTCTCTTAACATTTTGTCGAGGAGATCATAGAAACATTCTTTGTTGGCGTCATACTTGCGTGTGATAATATGTATCCCTCAGCGTCTGGCAACGCGGATAATGTATTTTCATGTCCATGGTCAATTCAAAATTTAACACCGCCAGTGTTTGTACAAGGACTTTTCATCTTTGAATCTATACAAGCTACAGATTGCTCGGTGGAACCTTGTGTTCCCTTAAGCCTTTTTTATAGAAACTTTTCGAGTTTCTCTTTCTTAATGCTGACCTTTGTTTTCTCTCATTTTTATTTTTTCATCAAAAATAATTGATAACAGTTATAACAGTCTATCTTGTTTGTGTTGTTGAAATGTTGGCTGTCATCGTGCATCCCCAGTTCCCACTTTCATACATGTGTCCTTCATAAATCATTTTATCATCATCATCATCACCATCGTCTTCCAGCAATGAATGATGTTGAGCTGTTGTCAATCATACATACACATCTACACCCATCTGCACGTATGTGTGTATGAAATAAACTGATTTCATAGATAATACAATTAATTTCCACTACTACCGGTTGAGTAGTATAAGTGAATGTAGTTATACATAGAAAATAAGTGTTAAATAATGAAGTGAATGTCTGAAGGCCGTCCAGAGCTGCGAACTTTAAATGAGAAATATGTATATTCAGGAGTAACTTTGCAATAAGTTAAAGATAAATAAATAAATAGCTGGCGCGACAGCTCGGGTTGAGCCAAGGCAAAGACTTCTCGCAACCATTCGTGTTGTGCGTGTTTCATTTTTCGCACGAATGAGAAGGACCTTCAATTTATTGCCGACTCCGAACCGCGAATTGAGCAGCCAAACGCACTAACCACTAACCCACGGTGACCATTTCCAGTCACTTCGAACTTTGAGACTCATACATAGGTATGTATGATGGCATTGGTTTGCTATCTGCGTTACAAATTACCAATCGCCTTTGAAATTACCGCTATTCCTGATAACTTTTGCCCATTGTATTCCAAGAATGCTTCACTTTCAGACTTCAAAATGTCAAATTTCCCTTACTTGAGCGAGAGTTAGTACTGCCCCAAGCTCCTCCCTTAATTTTTGTGCACTTTGATTTTTGAAATTCAGTTTATGTCCCAGGTTTCTTGGTAGCAGGTGCAGGGTGTTGCTTCTCCGATGAGGTTCGTTAAGTAGATCAGCATCTTGTAGATTCTCTCAGTCTCTTGATCAAGAGAAAGAAAGTGTAGTAACACATAAGATACTTAGCCATACATGACCACAAGAAAAGTGGGTTTTCGCGCCGTTATTTGTATACCGTTGGGTGTTTGCTTTAGTAGACTCTACTCAAAGCTCACCACCAGACTGACTTATGAAAGAAAATAGGATGCCCCACAGCTGTGTACATCCTAAAATCAATTTTTGGTCTAAAAAAATATCTAAATATCTCCAGCTGATCTCTTGATTGATTAAGGTTCCTAGATACCTCGCGCTATATGTACGTATGTAGATACCTTCTGTAGGAGTTCTATCAGGTCAAAAATTAGGGTTTACCAGTAAGCAGCAAAAATAGTCGCTTGAACAGTAGGTTCAAGCTCCAGCCGTGTCCACCGAACATTTTTCACGGCACCACCTCTCGTCGGGGAATGTCAAGCTCTGGGAGTATAATTTGTCATGAAAGAGCTTCTTAGCTTCCGTTCAGAGTCGGCAATAAATTGCAGGTCCCTTCCATTCGTGCGGAAAATGTAACACGCATAACATGAACGGTTGCGAGAAGCTGGGCCTTGCTTCACCTCTCGAGCTCTCGCGCCAGCTATTTATTTATTTTTAGTAAACAGCAACAGTGCCGTTGGTTATCCAAGGCTCCATTCATGATTTCGATTATTACGCAGATGCCAAGTAACATTCATCCACTTGACCATGTCTTCTCGAGCTTTGATAGGATTTTGTTAATAGCAACTAGCCATCTTCTGCAAAAGCGTAAACCTGCGGTGTTCCTCAATTGACGCGTTTGGCTAAAAGAATTTTTGCAAGATTCGACTAAGTAATTCAAGCAAAGAATATTGTAAATTTTCTTAACTTGGTGTCCAACAATGTAGAGTTGAGTGTCAGAGTCAGGAATTGTACACCATTATATACATGTACATACATACATGCGTATGTACATAATTCCACTACCCAATGTGAAAGCGAGTCATTTGGTTCAGATACGACGTCAGTGACCATTTTATTCCCTGGCTAACCTGTCAATGCCACCCGAAGCACACAGATGATGACCACTTTGATCGGAGCATACAACTCTGTCGTCCCCCACTTTGGATTGAAATTTCCAACCCTCGGACGTTGGCTTTATAATAGCTATGAGTTTTCCTACGATGCCTCATCGTATATCGATCCACCTCCAGGTGTCTGCCAATAGCCATATGTGATGTGACTTTCCTGCCATCCAGTGACGCAGGTAGGTTTCTCAATTGTAAAACTATTTCTCACTCTCCTACACTGATGATTGTTTTCACTTCAAAGGTAAGGTGGGTCCTTGAACTGTTGGCGCACTACGGGATCGCGGATGTACATATGAACATATGTACTCGCGAATATATGCTGCATTTTCTGGATTCGAACGTGTATCGCAAATGCGGAGTGTGTAACCCACAAGCCCATAGCAAAGCGCAAAATTCTTGAAAGGTGATCCTTTGTAAATACAAAGAATCTGTTTGTCCAGAGAAACACAAATACACGAAGGAGATGAGTACTGGGTGGCCACAAACAAGGGGGAGGAAACAGAAAATGAGGAAAATCAATAGGGATGATGCAACGTGCTCCTTGTTGCTGGCCCTAGGCATCCCGCTCTCTTAAGATGCTCGTCGTCTTTCTCACATCAGATAAGTGTACACACAATTTGGTACGTGAGCATGTTGAAATGTTGATGCGGTGGTGCGGCAATTCTCGTCGGTTTCCTGGTTATACTTTCAGGCCAGTAGTGGAACAATCAGGTCAGAAAAGTATTCTAACAATTTTTTTTTTCACCCTTTTGGGGTTTAATTCGTCCTTTTCTCCTGCTGCTGGCAGTTTGCTAGAGTCATGTTTTTTTTTTTTTGTAAACTTTTGTTCTTATGTATGTATGTATGTATGTATCTATGAACGACACGTAGCGTTGATGACGATTTCGCTGCAGATACTTTTCCCTCTTTTCCGTGACTCTTCATGGTGTCTCTGATTTGTCGTCACCATTTGCCTACATTGCCTCTTTTGGTCTAGGACTAGGTACAACATTTTGTTCATTTATTGAGGACACTTTTGGAATAACTCCTTGTGGAGCTAAAAATAGCTTGAAGGTTCGCTGTACGAAAGCGTTCATAGGTCAGTTCCTTGCGGTTGTTTTTATAATTAGTCAAGAAGTACTATAGAAACAAGTATTTGTTTGTGTTGGGCACGTAATGGTTTAAAGTTATTGACTTTTGGGGGATTTATGTAGTTTGGATAGGTTTTACAATTTTGTTTTGTTTTCGTTGACTTTTTGTTGAAGTGAACTCTATGGTACGTTGTCATCACAGATTTTTGTACACAATTTGGTGTCAAATGCAGATGAGAATTCGTCGTGATGACGTAGATTGCAGTTGAAGAACCTTTCAATAAATGATGGTTTGTGGACGTGTGTGTGACGTGAGACATGCACACTGGATTTATGTATTTCCTGCATTGAATGTGATTTACCTGCAACTAATAGGCAAGTGAATCTGGCCGTAGGTGATTTGTGTTTAGATGGACAGTTTGTCAGTTCGTTAACAATAGCCGAGATCTGCTTATTGTTAGCCATTGGACGCGGTTAAAGTTAGCGTCATTAGTTGAAATGCGCCTATTGTTCCAAGTCTCAACTTCGAAAAGTCTTGGAACAGTCTTGTACTGTTGATTTATCTAAATGAAGTAAAAGCACTGAACAAGGACTTAAGAACATCCTGGGTGACTCTTATCACCTTCTACTTTCTTTTTTTTTGGCAATATACATACATATGTAGCAAATGATCGAGATCGCTGGCGACGCTTGTTAGTTGAGGCCCAGGACCACGAAGGTCTGTAGCGCCACCTTAAGTAAGTAAGTACATACATATGTAGTTTATCGCCTCTAATAAAGGTGTTTGCGATCGAAACTCAGCAGCATTTCTAACTCGGGTCATAGTTTGCCGAAAATCAGTCTTGGCAGCAAGAAAAGTCGACTGCAAGCAAACTCGATTGCATATCCAAAACTTTAGTGTGTGTTGAACCAGGTCCTCAACCAACAAGCATCTCAGTCAACCTTAGTCAGCTGTCTTCAGTCGACGTTCGCATTCACTTACACACGCCATACGGATGTAATCTGAGGTCTTCCTGTTTAGAGCATTGGTGCTCATGAGCTAGCAACTTTAATCATTGTATGTATATGTTGTATATCGGACTACCTGCTTTTGACTCCCGCTGGGAGCTCCTGAATGGTGTAATCTTCTTTTTGACACGGTATAGAGAAAATCGAAAATAGTTTAAACCTCCTTTTCGTTTCTGCAGCTCCAGCAGATGTCCTTTGAAAAGAGACCTGATATTTTGCGGTGGAGGCCTATTAGACAGTATCTTGTGAGGGCGCCGCTTAAATTTCCTTTCCTGCCATATCATCTCTGCATTTCCTCGATCTCCCGTTTCTTAGGCTACTTTTTTCTTCGTGTAAGTATGTGGTTGTTGTCTCTCCTTTCTTGCAGTTTTGCTTTCTGGACAACCATTTTGCTTGCGTTTGTCTGTGCGCATTCAACATCAAACCGGCCTTTTCTCGCAGGTGAAACCTATTACTGGAGAAGTGTCTTTCATTGATCGCAACACGACAGTGTTTCTCACTACTGTTTTGCCCGCAGCAAAGTCAATAAGTCAAAATTCTTTTGTGGAGGTATCGTGCAGGAAGGATCTTCCGATCGTCCTTTTAACTATGTCTTCCTTTCCAATCTTAGCACTCAAATCCCCAAGGACGGTCTTAACCTCGGTCTTAATCTCGAGTATCGTATTTCTCCTCTGTAATGTCTTGAGTAAAATTGAGGCTTATGTTAAGAAATTGGACGTTGCAACGGGTCGCCATCACTCGCTCATTACATTGCGGAAGATTCCTCACAAACAAAGTATCAATTTCGTGATTGACAAGTTACGTCAGCATACGACGTGATTTCAATCGTAATCGGTTCTTTGTGGGCCCTTTTCCTTAGTGTCCAACTTTCAGAGAAGAGAAGAACTATGATGGCAAGGTTCTCTAATGTGTTCTTCGTGAGTGCTTTCTGCTTAGTCCCCTAATTTCTGAGAAGATAGCTTGAGTAGTCCTCGTTTTGCTTATCACATCGAGAGTCTGCTTCGAGGAGCTCTTTGTCATTAAGGCCTTCAGATAAAAACAAGTATTATATGCTTTTGCTGGTTGTAGCACCTGTTTCATCCGATCTACATGAGTGTGAAAACAACGCCAATGGTAAGGTACGTTTTAGCAGAAGCCCGCCTTTTCCTAGCCAGTAAGCACATACATACATATGTACATATGTAGATACTTCCGCTAACAGAAGTGCTCGGAATTTTCTTTCTTCTGTTCGAACCATCGGAAAAAGGGGTTTTGAGTTCGAGTGACTAGTGGTTTTCAGTTGGGCAAGCAGCAATTAGAAACTGCCCATTGTACTATTTCGCCAGTAATGACGCTTCGATCAGCCTGCCTGCCTAATGGAAACGTTTATCCACTCTCTCGATTGTATAAGCTAAGTCTGCCGACCTCTTCGGAGGGGAAAATGCAGAAGTATTCGGAAGCGAGTTTTTCGTATAACTACAAAACAAATAGCTGGCGCGACAGCTCGGCATGAGCCAAGGCCTAGCTTCTCGCAATCATTCATGTTGTGCGTGTTGTATTGTTTGCACGAATGGAAGGGACCTACAATTTATTGCCGACTCCGAACGGCGAATTGAGAAGCTCTTTCATGGCAGATTATACTCCCGGAGGCTTGTCATTCCCCGACTAGAGGTGGTGTTGCGAAAGAATGTTCGGTGGATATGGCTAGGAATTGAACCCAAGCTGCTCGGTCAGCAGTAAAACACACTAACCACTGAGTTCCTGCAGCCATCGAAGGCAAGGTGGATTATCGCTTTTGCGACCACCTGAAGTAGAAAATACAAAAGTTTGTTTCTTCATATCACTTTGACGTCGCAATAAGACGCCTCAAGTCTTTAGTACGACATCTCACCTGAGATCTATTCAAATCCTTAGGTCTTCTATCGAGTTCATGTGAATTGAAAAATGACATATGAACATATAATTGGGTTTCGTACTTGTGTTTACTTACACTATGCCTCTCTTTACAGCCGTCGAAGACATGATTTTACGAAAATACAATATATCACAGGAAGACTTCAAGGTTATGGAGACTGTTGTCCTAAAATCAGAACCACATAAAGCCGGCCAGCAATGGAAGTTCACGGGAGCATTTTACTATGCTACCACTGTGCTGACCACGATCGGCTATGGCCACTCAACACCGAGCACTATCGGCGGGAAACTCTTTACGATGTGCTATGCGATCGTTGGCATTCCATTGGGTCTTGTTATGTTCCAGAGTATTGGAGAAAGAGTGAATAGACTGAGCAGGTGAGTGCTAGTATCTACCTTAATTATTTTGGACGTCTTATTAAAATTAAATGTCCTTTCAGCTTTGTTATACAATCAGTGAGGATATCACTTCGCTGTAAACGAACTGTGGCTTCCGAAGTAGATTTAATTTGTGTTGTTACAACTTTAAGCTCTCTAACGATAGCCGGTGGTGCTGCGGCCTTCTCGAAATTCGAGGGCTGGAGCTATTTTGATTCAGTATATTACTGTTTTATTACTCTAACTACTATAGGTGAGTGTGGTGTTGTAAATATATATGAACTTGGCGATTGTCCTTACGATTACATTCTTCTTATAGGTTTTGGGGACATGGTAGCTTTACAAAAGGATAATGCCCTCAATAAAAAACCCGAATATGTAATGTTCGCATTAATATTCATTTTGTTTGGACTGGCAATAGTTGCTGCTTCCTTGAATCTCCTAGTACTCAGATTTGTAACCATGAATACGGAGGACGAACGAAGAGACGAGGCACAGGCGATTCAGGTAAGATACTTGTTTATCATTTTTATTTTCTTTTTTTCGTATTGTTTGTGGTATTGTGCCTCGCCTGGTTCGTGGCTTTGTATTGTTTTCTTTATGTTCTTCATTTATTTTTATTTTCCTTCTTTACTGTGTAGTTTGAGATTTGTCGTAATTGTACATATAAATAAATACATCGATTCATTTCCAGTATCATTTAAGTGTACATATGTATGTATGTTTGTTTGTTAAGCTTTAGGGATACATTATATGGAATGTCGAGATATTTTAACTTTTCTTTTGAATCACATTATTGGATTGAATTACATCTACCGTATCTGTGAAGTCTTGTAGATATTTGTTTACACTTTGTGTCTCTTAAATGTTTGTATCTAAAACACATTCACACTCACATTCGAAAATCAAAACCTCTTACTCTGTCTTAATCTGCTTTAATGAAGATTTTGGTTATTTTGTTTTTTTGTTTATGGATTATCGTTTAATTTGAATGAAAAAGGTTTTTCACGGGAATTTATTTATGTCGCCGGGATAAGTGTAATCGTAATGAGGTTAATGCCACTCCGATAGGTACTAATAGTACTGCCTCGCGAAATCTAGAACCTCACTGAATATACGCTTTACTTAGCCGGTTCTTGTGATGAACCCATGTGCAATTCTATCCGGATACTGGTCTGGTTTGTAAAGCCAATGCATTAGAGACGAAGAGGATTTACTCTGAACCTTTGCAAGTGATGAGATTTAAGGTGACCCCTTGTATTTCCAATTAGAACGCCAATAATTTGTCGGCAGTCTCTTTTGCAACAATGCCGCTGTTTTCTTAAAGACGTTCGGGAGCATTCGTTTAGTCTGTCTGCATCTTGTAGAGCCAAGCCACGCGCGATTGTGTTTGTAGGAAACCTAATCGTTAATGGAGGCCCTGACTGAAGACGCGGGGAGGCCCAACACAAGTTTAGGCCCTGAAAAATCATCCTCTGAGATTCACGATCCAGACAAGAGTCAAAGAGTTCAGCCTTACGACCGAATTTAAAGAGTTCGTGCATTTTTGAACTATTTTGAAACTGGTTAAAGGGTTGAGTAAGCCTTAAGCAACAGACCGTAGATTCAGATGCTCCCACTCCTCCACCTATTCTTAACAATATAGTCCGTGGCCATTAGGATAGCAAAAGTGTCTGCTTGGAAAACAGTGGCATGCTTGCCTAACGTGTAGTGAAGTCTAGTCCCGGACCCATGGGTAGTTGTGGAGCCATCCATGAACAGTCGACTACATGCCAGTCCAGGCTCAGACTCTGCATAGCAACCGAAGTTTAGATGTCATTGCATTAGACGGTGTATCCATGGAACCAGGGTCGCAGGATAAGTGTCACGCAAGGTCATCAAAACTCCAATGCGGATGATACCGAAATCCGTCCCGTCTAAGACGATAGATTGCTTTAATAGTTCAGCCCATGATATAAGTATCAAGGGGATGTAGGTCAAGCAGTACCAGACGTACTCGGAAAAGCTTTCGTGTAGCCAAAACAAGCCGTTCTTTGAAATTTAGTGGCGAAAGCAGTCGGAAGCCCCCTTAAAACAAAAAAAAATAGCTGGCGCGACAGCTCAGGATGAGCCAAGGCATAGCTTCTTGCAACCATGCACGTTGTGCGTGTTGTATTGTTTGCACGAAGGGAAGGGACCTACAATTTATTGCCGACTCCGAACGGCGAATTTAGAAGCTCTTTCATGACAAATTATACTCCCGGAGGCTTGTCATTCCCCGACGAGAGGTGGTGCCCCGAAAAATATTCGGTAAATATTGGCTGGGGATTGAACCCAAGCCGCTCGGCCGCCAGTCCAACGCACTAACCACTGAGCCACGGAAGCCCCCTTATACTGATAGAAAATTGAGAGCACCTTAGATGTCTTCGACAGGATTACTCCTAGATATGTGGCTTCCTCGGAGATCTGAATAGGGACGCCCTTTATCACTGCCTGAGTCAGACTGGTCACAAATCTCATTCCTAGTGCACCATTCATTAGCACAGACAGTCTTGAGACTGACCGACGTAAATACCTCGTCTTCTCCACCTGTTTTTCGCAAAATAGTTTGCAGACATGATTTAAATAAATCTCAGCATGAAATACAAACGCATTTATGTATTGCGTACATTGCGTGCATTACGTATAATGGTGCGCTCGGTTAGATCGCGATGAAGGCGAGACAAGCCATTCTTTGGAGTTTAGTAAAACATGGTCCAGCCTATCCGGAAACCACCCTTATTCTGCCGAAAAGCGGATAGTTTCCGTGCCGCTATAGACTTACAATGCGTGAACCAAAGAAATTTAACCAGTTGACGCGATAATTTCCTGGCTGCCTCCTATCTGGATTAGATATTTCTTCCTCCCACAATTCAGCAGTAACGACGATGTCTATAATGAATAAATAAATTGCTGGCAATGGTCTAGTTTCTTGCAGTCATTCATGCTGTATGAGTTAAAATTGTTTTATAAGTGGGAAAAGTCAACGATTGCGATGTCATCAGCAAATCTCTCTATTTGATGAAAAAAAACTGCAGCATGCCATCTTGCATGGAATAGGGGGTACTTTGGCACACTACCATTAACAGTGTTTTCTTTAGGGCCGTTGTTAGTATTGTATATCAGAATTCTGCGTCGGAAGTATTCGTTTATAATTCTGATAAGATATCCCCTTACCTGCAAGAGCCTCCTTCAGTCTTCCTGGCCACTGTAACGTCTTTGAGGTTGAAATCACAGCTCTATGTCAGGCTAAAGATTAATCCAATATCCCGGTCAGTTATTGCAACTCACATATGTATGTATGTATGTCGGCAGCCAAGCTGCGATCAGTTCAGCAATTCCAGTTACATTTACAACTCATTAAGCAATTGCTTAACCCGTTCTTTTTCATTTACGTTAGCCTAAGAAAATGGATTGCCGTCCCCTACTGTCCTTGTCAGGCATACACTTACCATTTGATGTTGTAATAAAATCCCGAAAGTAATTGTTTTTTATTTCTTTTTATTATTTACAAAACAAAATTTCCGTTCAAAACATATTAAAAAAAAAATGACACAACAAAACTATAGCCAATTTCTAAAAAAAAAAATTTAAATTAAAACTCTTCAAGTAAAAATGCAAAAAAAAATACTTATTTATACAAATTTGATACAACTCTCTAAATTTATTTATTAAAATTTTGTTAAATCATTTTTCAAATTCTCGCATTTTACTAATTAAATCAAAACAAATTTTCACTAATTTTAAATAATTTTCTTTCATAAAAAACAAAACTACAAACTTTTTAAAACAAATTATTAAAAATTAAGAAAAAAAAAAAAAAACAAATTTCCCCCGACTAATATGTTTGAACGTAATGTGTATTTATTTGTTTTTTGTTTTTTATTGTTTTTCGTTTTTCATTTGTTTTCCTTACGGCAAAACCCGTAGTTTATGACCAAGTCCACGTTTTGGACACCAGAGGTGAATGTGATTAATTTTACGTTGTTTTATTTTCGATATATAGAATTTGTTTATATAAATTGGAACAATTAAGATTTTTACTCAAATTCATTTTTGTATGTGTGTGTGTTCCCATGTTTTTGGTTTGTTTGTGTTTTATGATTTTCGCTATTATTTGGTGTTTTTTGGTTTTTTATTTTTTTTTATGATTCGTTGTCCCCCAAAATGCTTTATGGTTTTGTTTCGGTTTCGGTTTTTTCTTTTGGACTTTCACACAATTGCAGGCTCTTCAAGTTGCTGTCCGTCTAGAGGGCGATGTCATTACAGCGAATGGTTCCATATTGAGTGGCTACATTGGACATGATTCGCAGTCAATAAATGCCGAGAACGCATCATTATATTCGTGTCAATGTGCCTGTTTTAGGGCAAGTCGACATAAAAAGTAAGTACAGACAGTATAAAGTAAGTTTGCGTTTAAGTTCAACCTAGAATTTACGGTCTGCACATATTTGCGGGAATTCCATTAACTTTTCTTGTTTTTACTTTTACACTCTTTATACTTACACCACAGATAATTAATCTATTATCTATTATTATTATGATTTATTATCTGTGCTTACACTTTTATACTTATAAATATGTATGTATGTTTGTACCTTTTTTGTTTCAAAGTAAGTGGACAAAGAACATCGCCGCAGTCACTTTGAAATAAATTGTTAAACCCTTAAGCCTTGTCGGACACCGCTTTGAGTTTTAAATTTCTCTGACAGCTTCCTTCCAAGCAATATGTGACATCTTTGGAATACCTCTTTTGCTCAAGGCATGCCATATGAATTCTCTATTAACACTCCCTCAAGGCTTTTCAAAGACGATAAGCATCGGAGAGCTCGTTTCAATTGTGGGCATACCACCATCCTCAATTTGGTTCAGAACCGTTGAAAAATGCTGTTTTAGCTGACCCTAATCCGAAACTAGCAGAGTGCCACCTAAATCTTCCACTGGCAGTTGAGTCAAACTATGACCACCTTTCAGTTCTTTAGTGATTCTGTAAAAAATGTTTGTAGCTTCTTCAGCTTGTTCGACAAGGGCTTTGATATTATTTCTTAAATCACGGCGGACACTACGCTGGACTTCTCTCATGGTGGTGATTTCGATTTTGGCGTGTTTGTAAATAGTGGTAAAGGCGTTGTCTAAGTAAGAAGATAAGAAGATCCTTGAAAGTGACTAGGAAGTGAACGTTTTCCAGGTCACTGAGTCAATTTAAATTTGTTAAATTTTGAATTATTTCATTAGGTAGCTTACATATCTTTAAAAATTGTGAAGCTTTATTCAGTCTTAGAAGTTTATCCGCTGCCTTCAAGGAAGACTGCCTTAATCACACTCTATTCTCTCCTTCGATGGCAACGTGAAACTGAGAGTATATACATACTGGTAGCCAGAGTGTCGTGTGAGCCAACCTGTGTATGTCTGTATATCAAAAACCCTTCGAACACTCAATGTTTAAAAGACTAATCAAAAATACACCTATTACTACATATTCTGCTTTAAATTTAATTTAAGAAAACTCTACAATAAAACACAAATTAATTGCACACTGGTTCGACACAATTTCCAATTTATTTTGTTTTTGTTTTGATTTTTCTTTCTTACATGCATACGGACAGAAAAGAATTTCAATCGCAAATAAATTCCGTTGAAGGCAATATGTAAGAAATTGTTTTTGTTTCCATTAAACAAAGTAGTGCATACAAAATAAATACCCAATGCCCGCATCTGTTCTGTAAATACGTATAAAAACAAAATATTATGCTTTCAAAACTAAAACCAAGCAGTTAATTATTACTTTTAGTAGCGTAAGACCAACAACGATGTATGACGAGTAATGGAATTTTAAATTAATTTCAGGCATCAGTACAAAGTTCGTCGTTCACCATCTCACATCAGACATTTGCTACCCGAAGTAGTTCCAATGAGAGATTTAAACTTTGATACACATAGTACCAGTGGCAGTGCCCAGCAATCAAGACCTCAGTCACACTTACTAAAAAGGAATGTATCGCTCTTATCCTTTCGAATCTAGTTGAGTTATAGTCATAACAAAAAAAAAAAATAATATGAAATCACAAAACAAAATAATTTATAAATTGATCTAAAATGTTAAAGTTGCATTTTTATTGTTATTTATTTTTCGTAAAACTTGTTCAAAACAAGAAACAAAGAAGTACATAACATAAAATCACCAAGAAAAAACACAAACCTATTCAAACAGGAAAGGACTAAATGAAAATATCTTTATGCAATCACTTCCATTTATAAGAACAGAAAACTTTATTGTTTTATATTTTAAAGACTTGAAAATGCCAAATAACTGAAAATACTAAATGTGTACACTTAAGGATATAAATTATATTTGCTTTGGTTGTTGTATTAACCTAGTTAATATTTGTTAATATTTATATTTTTGTTTTTTATATTATTTTAACTGAAAACGGTATCAGTAAACGAACATTTTTTATCCACCCAAATGTACAGATGCATCCATACTCAATGGATATCTATAAATCATACACACATGTTCATATGTAACGCATGTATTTACTTACTTAAGGTGGCGCTACAGACCGGTGTGGTCCTGGGCCTCAACTAACAAGCGTCGCCAGCGATCTCGATCTTTTGCCAGCTGTCTCCAGTTTCGCACGCCAAGTTGGTTGAGGTCCCCTTCCACTTGCGTGCGCCACCTGAGTCGCGGTCTTCCTCTACTGCGCTGACCCTCGGGTGTGGATTCGAAGATTTTCCGAGGTGGAGCATTTGTGTCCATCCGCTCTACATGTCCCAGCCACCTCAGTCGTTGGACCATCACTCTTCTGGCTAAGTCGATATCGCTGTACAGCCCGTACAGTTCGTCGTTGTATCTCCTCCTCCACTCCCCGTCTATGCAGACGGGACCAAAAATCACCCCAAGAATTTTCCTGTCGAAACAGCCAAGAGCAACCTCATCCGCTTTAGATAGAGTCCATGCCTCTGCGCCGTAGAGCAGGACTGGGACGATTAAGGACTTATAACGGGTCACCTTAGTTGTTCGAGAGAGGGCTTTGCTACTCAATTGCCTTCTTAGCCCAAAGAAACAGCGATTGGCAAGAGTTATTCTTCATTTAATCTCAGCGCCGGTGTCATTGCCTGAATTTATAGCGGAGCCTAGGTAGACAAAGTCCTTAACTACCTCAAAGTTATAGCTGTCTATAGTGACGTTCTGTCCGAGACGTCGGTGTTGGGAGTCCTTTCTTGTTGACAGCATATACTTCGTCTTGCCCTCATTGACCGCTAAGCCTATCTTCGCCGCCTCCGTCTCGATACTCACAAACGCACCAGTGACATCACGCTGCGTTCTTCCGATTATGTCAATATCGTCGGCATATGCGAGTAATTGGACGGACTTTTGAAGGATTGTGCCTCTGGTGTTGACGCGTGAGTTTTGCACAACTCTTTCAAGAACGATGTTGAAGAAGTCGCATGACAGCGCGTCGCCTTGTCTTAATCCTTTTTTGACGTCAAAGGTCTCGGTGAGGTCTTGACCGACCTTGATGGAGCAGCGTGCATTCTCCATCGTCATCCTGCACAGACGGACGAGTTTGGCGGGGATGCCAAAACTAGACATGGCTCTGTATAGCTCGTCTCTATAGATGCTGTCATACGCGGCCTTAAAATCGATGAAGAGGTGGTGGGTATCGATTTGAAGTTCCTGGGTTTTTTCTAAGATCTGCCGCAGTGAATATTTAGTCGATGGTGGACTTTCCTGGCCTGAAACTACACTGATATGGACCGATCAGGTTGTTGACGAACGGCTTCAGGCGTTCACACAACACGGCAGATAAGATCTTGTAGCGATGTTAAGAAGACTGATGCCTCTGTAGTTGGCGCAGTTCAGAGGGTCTCCTTTCTTGAGGATCGGGCAAACAATGCTGAGATTCCATTCATCGGGCATACTTTTGTCCGACCATATTTTACATATGAGTTGGTGCATGCTCCTTACCAAGTCATCGCCTGCTGCTTTGAACAACTCGGCAGCTAGGCCATCAGCTCCAGCAGCTTTGTTGGAATTAAGCTAAGATATGGCTATCTTCACTCCGTCCAGGTCGGATGGACGGAATTGTTGGTTTTCATAATCCAGGTTGAATGGTTCATTCTGCCTGACAGCGGGATTTGATTCGTCGTCGCCGTTAAACAGTCTGCAGAAGTAATTCTTCCATATCCTCAGCATCGACTGCGATTCTACTACGATGTTCCGTTGTTCATCCTTGCAGGCCTCGGTTCGGGCTCTGTAACCTTGACAGGTTCTTTTTACCCTTTGGTAAAACTTCCGAACCTCATTCCTGCAGTAACATCTCTCTATTTCCTCGATCGCGCGCTTCTCATGCTCTTTCTTTTTCCTCCTGAAAAGCTTGTGCTCGTCTCTCCTTTTTTGCCCGTAGAGCTCGCGAGCAGCTCTGGTCTTTCTATGCAGTTCAGATTGGTTAGTTCCCCTAAAATTTTGAATATGGTACTAATCATATCAGTCGAGTAGTGATTTATAAATATGTTCTTTCCAAGATTGTGATTCATTCTGTATTGAGATACTTGTGCTTCGCTTCTTGCCTTTTTTCCTTTAATTCATTCGAAACTTCGTTCTTAATGATGTAGGCTCCTAATCGGGTGAAAATGCTTGGTTTAATCTGCAGTTAAACGCTAGTCCCTTGTACAAGGCTTCCTCTTGATGATAAATCAGGCAGGAGTACTAGTCTCGGCAGTATTTCTCCTTCCAATGTCAAAAACATAGTAAAGGTTGAAGTGCATCTTCAGAGTCTCCAAGAATAGAGGTGGGCAATCTGTTTCTAAATGCAATACACACATGGTTGGCCATACCATTCGACAATTGAACGATCATTTTGAAAAAAATAATTAACGCATTTTTCAACAACTTCAAAGTGCTGTAACTCCAAACTTGGGCTCCATATGGAGGTAAGA
Organism: Matsumyia berberina; assembly: GCA_917880715.2. Classification (NCBI taxonomy): domain Eukaryota; kingdom Metazoa; phylum Arthropoda; class Insecta; order Diptera; family Syrphidae; genus Matsumyia; species Matsumyia berberina. Next base: position 16,177,863 of record OU862872.1, on the reverse strand, counting down.
GCAGTACAAACAATTTCATATTCTGATAAGTGTTTTACATATTTATTCTTAACCCAGCGATCCCACATTGATGAAAATGCACGTTTAGCTTCAGACAGTTTGGCGTTCACACTTGAGTTTGACGAAATCAAGACTCCCAGATATTTGTACTCCCTTACAACTTCGATATGATCGCTTTGGTAAGTCGGACTCAAAATTGGTGCCCAATATCTGTTCGGCTCCATACAAATTTAATTCCAAGTTCTTCAGCTGGCTTTAATGATTTTTTCTGCATTATTTTTCTCGACTCTTTACTGATACTGCTTTTGTTCACATACCTAATTTACAACATTATTTTTCCTGTTAAAAAAAAAAACCCATAATTATTGTTAACGTCTAACAGAATTGTAAAGCCAAAAATGATGCCAAAAAAAATCATTTATAATCTAAACCAATTAAAACGATTTTAAAAATGTTTAAGAAACTTCTCTACCAAAATCAAGAAACAATTTTCTTCCATTGTATTATAATTTTATAGTTGTAATATCCAATTCGTAAAAAAAAAGAAATGTTGAACAAACAATTGTTAAAAATATCAATAGTCTAATCCACTGCCATTTCCAATTACATTGAATAATACTGCAAAAAAGAGTTTTAATTTAATTAATGTATTTTAAAATCAGTTACGCTAAGAAATATACTAACAAAAAGGTTGCAAAAATCCATAGAAACAGATGAATGTACATATAAAACAAAACTTCATATAATATACATACATAAGTAGTTTAAATAATACAAAATTAGGTACATATTTGTTTTTAATTTGCTGAAAAAAAAACTAATGTAAACAACTTTAATGTTTTTATTTGTTTTGTTTTTTTTTTGTTCAATTGAATCCGGCCTTACCACTAAGTGACTGAAATACCGGCTTTGTTTCAATCGCAAAGAATGTGTTTTTGACGCTATCCTATACTCTGAAAGTCTATCAACAGGGCAAATAACCATACGAATCTTTCCTCAACAATTTACTGATGGAACACGTTCATATTGAATGGAAGAATAATCAATAATGGTGAAGTGGAAATCTGAGAGCTTACAACACAAAGTTGTCCTCAGAAATGTATATTTTTATTCCTTCACGGGTCCCTTGTAGCTTGAAAATACATATAGATACTACAGGCAATGGTGATGATGTAGCAAAACTATCGTCTTCGAAGTGTTACAATTTACACTTTTCAAAGTGCAGAGATAGTGTATAAGCAAAGGACTTTCTGAAAATTCCAAAAAGAAAATCATACTTTTTACAAGAGGAAGAAAACTCGATCTGCTCACTCGGCTTATCTGGAGTACTTACTTACTTAACGGGCTCCCGACCCGTGGAGGGTCCCTGCCTGAGACACGGCAGCCTTCCATCCTCTTCGATCCTGGGCACGCTGTTTCCAGTTCTCTAGACCAAGCGCTCTGGCATCCGCAATTGCTTGGTCCTTAAAACGGAGGTTCGGTCTTCCTTGTCGTCTCGAACCTGGGGGCTGGGATTCAAAAATTCTCTTGGCTGGAGCTCATAGAGTTCGCGGTTGTATCTACTCGTCCATTCGTCCATCGTCCAGCACTCGGCACCGTAGAGTAGGACTGGCAGGATCAGGGTTTTGTAGAGCATGCATTTCGTCTTTCGAGTTAGGAGTTTTGAACCCATTTGTTTTGCCAAACCGATGTAGCAGCGGTTTCCTAGGGTTATTCTTCGTCGGATCTCCACTTGGGTGTCATTCGTGGAGTTATATTTACTCCAAGGTAGGTGAACTCCTTGACTACCTCAAAGTTATTGCTGTCAACAGTGACGTTTTGTCCTAAGCGGTGGACAGATGAATCTTTGTTTGTTGACAGCATGTACTTGGTTTTGTCCTCATTTACTTTAAGACCAACTCTTTCCGCCTGTTCATTGATTGCCGTAAAAGCCTCTATGATGGCACGCTGGGAGCGACCGATGATGTCGATGTCATCTGCGTATCCCAGGAGCTGGACAGATTTATTAAAGTGTCTAAAGATTTATTGTAGTGCCTTCCGTGTTAACACATGCCCTGCGCACTATCTGTTCCAGCACTAGATTAAAGAAGTCACATGATAGCGCATCTCCTTGCCAAAATCCGGTACACGTTTGGAATAGTTCAGAAGAACTACTTCCAAACTGCACATTGCATCGCGAGTTTTCCAGCGTTATGCGACATAGCTGGATTAGTTTTCGCGGGGTCCCTAGTTCGGCCATCGCCTTGTAGAGCTCAAGGCGATGAATGCTATCATATGCGGTTTTAAAGTCGATGAATAGGTGGTGAGTTTCGACTTGAAATTCGTTGGTCTTTTCCAGGATTTGTCTCAGTGTGAAAATTTGGTCTATAGTTGATCTGCCGGGCCGGAAGCCACACTGGTACTTGCCGATTAGTGTGTTGCAGAAAGGCTTAAGACGTTCACACATTACGTTGGATAGGATCTTATACGCGACGTTTAGTAGGGATATGCCTCGATAATTCTTGCAAGACATAGGGTCGCCTTTTTTGTAGATGGGACATATGGAGCTGATTGTCTAGTCGTCGGGCATACTTTCGTCAACCCATACTTTGGTGCATGCACCGTTCCAAAACATCACCTCCGTATTTATAAAGCTCTGCTGGTAGACCATCAGAGCCGGCGGCCTTGTTGTTCTTCAGCTTTTTAATAGCTGCGCCAACCTCTTCTATACTGGGGGAGGGGACAACTTCTTCGTCGACTGGAACAGTGCGCTCTTCTTGCGCTACCACTCTCTCGACACTATGCCCATTCAGCAACTGCTGAAAATGCTGTTTAAATACATTTACAATTCCCTGCGTGTCGGTGACTAGGGAATAGCCTGAATAGCAAACAGTAATATAAATCGCAGATAGTATGTACATAGGTCGAATGTTGAGACGATTTCACTGCCTAGGGTCAGCTTCCTCACCTGAATGAGGGCGGGACATTCTGTGACGAAGTGGAGAGTGCTTTCGTTACTTTTCAAGCATAATTTACAGGTAGGGTCCGGTGACAGGCCAAGCTTGTGTAGGTGCCGTTTAAGTCGCCACTTAGGAATCCTAGGATACCGGTTAGAATTTTAAGGTGGTTCCTGGTCAGATTTAGAAGAAATCTGGATTTCTTTTGTGATAGATAGGGGAAGAAGTGTTTGGTACTTTTCTGTCCTATGCTTCCCATCTAAATCGCGTTGGATTTGAGCAGGGTTTGTTCCCTCATGAAGCTTTTAAAGATAGATTTGTTTACTCAACAGGCTAGTTCAGGACCAGCGACGGGGGAGTTGTTTCATTGCCGGTGTGGCCCTTTTGAGCGGGGATCCAGGGTATTATTACCAAGTTATTTTTTTCCTAGTTCTAGAAGCAATTTAACTGTCTCTAGGACTAGTTTCGATTTTATTGTAGCTAAGTTAAGTACTTTCAGGGCAGCTTGACTGTCAGCGAAGATTAAGATGGGTCATCCCTTTCAAATAGGTTTTGAGCGAGAATGCTATCAGGGAAATCATCTATGGAATGAGGTGTTACCAAAATACTACTTCAACAATAAACTTCTCAATCGCTAGGTCCGAGAACATCTAATGGATGTCGTATATTCTATGATAGAAAAATAATGCTTTGGTCTGGAAATATGATTGACTTCTTCAGACCTAAGGCTTTAGGGAAGATACATACGCGATTACTCCCATTTTGGAGTTACTTGTATCGGTGGATAAAAGTTTACCATTTAGCGAGCCAATTGTGATGTCGATGTATTTACGGTTCATCCATAATTTCAGAGTTGGTGATCAATCCAGTTAAGTCTTTAGGTGAACTTGCTTAAGAGACGACAAAGTGTTTTGTTGAGACAATAGGTTGGTTTCGGAGGCATCAATGGGGGTAACGTTTGCTGTTTGGGAAACTATGGAGTACGTAAATATTGTTTGTATGTGGGACCGAGAAAACTCCAAGATGTTGCTTTCCGTTTCCCATTATACCTACGTGGTCGTCGTAGCTCAGTGATTAGTGCACTGGATTGCTATAGGAGCTAGGTTCAACTCCAGCCAAGTCCACCTCTCGTCGGGGAATGGAGAACCTGCGAGAGTATAATTTGTCATGAAAAAGATTCTCAATTCGCCGTTCGGAGTTTGTAATGAATTGTAGGTCCCTTCGATTCCTACGAAAAGTGTAACACGCACAACATGAATGGTTGCGAGGAGCTAGCTCTTGGGTCAACCCGAGCTGAAGCCTACATGTCGCTATTAGTTAACTAGGTTTTTTCCATAAGAACCTCCGCCTCGTTTTGAAACTCAAAGACTTCGGCTTGAAAAACTGTGACCTGATGTTCCAGATGTGTGGGGAGTTCAATTTGCGGTTCTAAGTAGTGTACTTTCAAAACCGGTTCATTTGCTATATTGTAGCCGTTTGTGTTTTGGGATGTTACTTTCTCCTGTATTGTTGTTATATAATACATCTAGGACCCCCTGAAAAACGCAACATCCTGATGATTTCACACTGCCGCGTATACGATCTGTTCAAGTGGGCCAACGTTTTTAGCCTAACGGCCGAGTTCGCAGGTAGTCTCTGCGCTTCTTGATATATCGGCAGAATTAACTTTAAGGCTTGAGTGACAGAGCTTTGAGATATTTTGTTTTGTTTGTTCAATCGCTATTTGTTTGATTATTTAGGTAAATACTCTTTCGCTTTTAGTATAATAATACAGCAGCATAATTATATGACGTTGTAATTTGCAAAAAAGTCTGATTTCAATTCTATCTTTTAACTTGTTGTAAATAACATACTCAAACTAATAAAAACAAATTAACGCTTTCAAAAACTCTTTTCTTTAGTTTTACGCGTTCGGCTTTCCGTTTAGATAGAACCATAAAACAAAAATAAAATCGAAATGAATACGATAGTGTAACGAATTAGAAAACAAACAATTCAATGTAAATGTAAATAAAATTATGTAGCTCCAAGAAAAGATAGAAACTTTAAACTCAAACCCCAACTTATAGTATATACATACAAACATATATAGAAAATGGAACCAAAATACAATAAGTCAGTTGTAAATCCTTTAATCTTAAATATTTCGTACAGTAACAGTCGAACCAACTGAAGATCGGAAGACATCAAAAGCTTAGATACGTTTTATTTTATTTTTTTTATCAATTCGCTTAGTATTTGAAATTAATGAAAAAATAAGAAAAGAAAAATATATCCAAGGGAATACCAATACAGTGAGAATGTGAGATATTACAATTAATCGAAATATTTAAATAATTATTAAAATTTTACTAAATAGAATTAATTAATTTTTTTAATAATTAAAATAAATTAAAGAAAACTGGAATCATTACAAGCCAAATTGAAAAAGTGAAAAACATAATAAAAAAAAGGAACAATTTGTAATATGTATATGAAACAAATTTGATGAAAAAAAGAAAACAAAACAAGTGAACAAATTAAAAGACATTTATATAATTAAAAACAATTTTTGGTCTGTTTTGGAAAGTATGATTGAGTTCAAGAATGTTTTTTGTTAAATGTATGACTTCTTACTGTGACGCACCAGGAAATCTATCATCCATTCAATTCCTCTGAACCAATAATCTAAATTTCACTGTGAACGTGATCTAGTGTTTTCTGTGCGTAAATCTATACCACTGAGATATGCACCAGGATCAACTTTAATAGGTGGTACCAAAGTCCGATCATTTGCTTCTTCTTAAATAGTTAGAGAGTAGTTAAGGCCATAGATTCAAAGAAGATTACGTTTGGTGCCTAGGCATCGAAAATTCCAAGTACATTTCAATACGATTTTGATAAATTCCATGCTTCTGAATGGGGATGATGAGTGTTTTGTATAAATTCCTCTTGATTCTTCTCGATATAGAGAGCCATCAAAAATGTAATGAAACTAGAAGTCATGGACATAAAACTCCAAACATTGCGTCTATAACCACGAACACACTAGATATATTGAAATTAAGCGGCGGGGTGGGACGAGCGGGTTAAGATTTTCTTCTGTGGATGAATATGCATTGGTGGTACGCACTGTCCTTAACTGCAAAAGCCATCAATTGCTCACTCACTCACTTCGGTCATGATCTACGCTTCATCTGCACTCTGCGCGACCATTTCGCCAGGGGATGTACATTTTTAGCAAAATCGCTCTTCTTGAAAACTCAGGACACATTTGTTGCGAATTAGGGGGCAACTTCTGTGCAGGTGAAGAAGACGGTGGCACGCTTGCGGTTGCTCGGCTCAGCTCGTCGGACGGGGTGGTCCTTGTCAACCTCACCTTATGGTTCGTCAAGAACCTGAAGAATTTTTGATGTTGATGGCAACGGTTGGGCAGCCCGCCCTTGATGCCTTTCGGCACAACCAATGGCTATCTCCCTGGCCAATTTTGTAGGAGAAAGCCTCTCGCTTGTGCCGAAAGGCATCAAGGGTGGGCTGGCCAACCGTTGCCATCAGGCCCTAGGTTGGGCGCCATTCTTGTGAGTTAGGATTGGGCCACGGGGCAACTTCGGTGCAGATGAAGAAAACGGCGGCATGCTTGTGGTTGCTCGCTCAACTCTTCGGACGGGGTGGTTCTTGTCAACCTCACCTTGCACCACCTGCTCAGCACACAAAATCTCGTGCCAAGTAAAGAAGAAACTAGCTGGTAGAAAAGAAAGACCCTAATTCCCTAAGTCAGACCACGGGCAGACAAAAAAAAGATAGTAGGAGAAGAAAAATGAAAATAAAAGAATTCATGTCCAAGGAACTATGACAATGCGGAAAGGCGGAAAAGAGACCCGTGGCCCTCCGAACGTTCCCAGACACCCAAAAGAGGACACTGTTCGAAGAAAAAGGGACGACGAGTGGCATCCCTATCTCAATAGAACTTTGGTAAGGGCATAATAATTGTATCTCTTGGCTGATAGCCACGGATGGATAGCAGAGCCTAGGTAGGAGAATAGTTAGGAGAAAGTTGAAGCCGTTTATTGTACCCTCCTGGCCGAGAAAGATCGTGTTTCAACGTTCGTAGAAACCATGTTCTTTTGCTTTATCCTCGTTTGCAAACGGACCCATTTCAGTAGCTTTTGATTTGATTTTCGCGAGGATGCCAGTGACCGATTACCTCTTTCTACCAATGCTGCAAGTAGTTGTAGTGCCTGGTTGAAGAAACTGCATGGCAGTGCGTTTCCCTGTCTAAAACCTCTCATAGACGGTGAGTGGAGGACGTGATACAACAACGAATTGTATGAGCTATAAAGAGACATCGACTTCAAACACAATGGCTAAGACAGCTGCGACCTGCAGAGCGAATGAACACTAGCGTTCTTGGCCGGAGAATATTTGAATCTACCTAGGAGGCGCAGTAGAGGAAACCGCGTCTCTGATGGCGTGTACAAGTGAAAAGGAACCTCAATGAACATGACGTGCGGAAATGTAGCACCACCATAAGTAAGTAGGTAAGCAGACTCCTTGTTCTAGCTTGTAACTACGCTTCTGCTAAGTAGCTCAATGTCCATGGAATAATTAAGACCCCACCACTTTCAACGTACTGTAAAACAATTTTTGTAAAAACATTTCGTAAACAAAAGTGACTAAAAAGTTGCGTAAAACCTGAAACACAAGTTCTTCATCATAGTAAAAGAACTCTAGTCATCGGTATGTAGGAAGTAGTAGAATTATTAAGGCAGTGCGTTAAGTGTTTATTAAAGCATACAAAACACAGGGACAGTAATGGACAAAACAACAACCTACATGCAAAAAAGGAAATAGACGATCATTGCAGTCTTTACAACAAAGCGTTCTGTTTCAATGAACTGCGGGTCGATCGTTTCATTGTCCTGTGTTAGAACATATGGTAGTTAAGGCAAGTTAGTACGGATTGACACAGGACATCAGCGCCCGTTTCCTCTAAATAAACTTACAACTCCACAAATGGCATCGCCGACATAATCCAACGAAGACTGAAAGAACAAGTACCACATCCGTATTCTTAAATAATTTTTAATTGTAGGTATTGCTAGAGTTAATCAAAATCCTCTAGTTTAACTAGTTCTAACACAGTACTTAAGAAATATTTATACAAAATTATTTTATTCGACTTAAGTTTCTGTTTCTCTTTGTTTTAAAAATTATAAAAAGAAATGTCTATAACTCTCTTAAAAGTAAAGCTGTCTACAGGTTTGGATAATGCCATGTAACTTTGCCAAGTTTACATCCTGTCACCAAGAGAGGTTGTGTCGGGCTGAACGCTGTGCTAAGTACGATATCCGAATGGCAATTGATAGTCTTAACCTCTACCAGTTGTTTGGGTTTCTTTTTCAAGTTTTCTTTCATGTCCGTACGGGGATGCTCGGAGCAGTCATCCCAATACGAGAGCAATCTTACGCCAGTATCATAGGGGGAGCAAACTATTCGCCCATCCGAGGAGAACGAGGGTTCCTTGATGAAACCTCTTCCCTTATTTGATTCCTGAATGTAGAACATTAGTTTTTTGGCATTCTGAAGGATGTACTTGTCTTTGTATGGAACCGGTTCATTATCTTTGGGCGCAGAGTCTGTGGTGCCGGCATTTGCCGATGGCAATATGCCACTGCTAATAGCATAAACAGAATCATAGCCGGTAACAGAATTCGTCTGGCGACCGTGTTCTTGACGAGCTGCTCTTTCTTGAATTGTGATTTCAGCTGCCCAGATATCGGGAACGAATTCGGGACGATTTGATGGTCCTGGGGGGTCATTATAAGCATCACCTTCAATCTGCTCATTGTTGCTGGTACTTGCGGCTTGATTTGCAAGCATATCGAAACTAGTGCTTGTGCCGATGCTAGAGGTTGCACCCCTTCGTGAAGTTGCACCTCTGCTAGTGCTCGGACTGTTTATCGAGTATCTCCGCGAATATGTTGTTGGTCGAAAACCAGCCGACGTGGACGGGAGATCGGATAGGTCTCCACGTCTTTGAGGTATTCTTCGATAAGTTCTTCTATAAGCCCTTCTACAAGTAGGTGTTCTTTGTGCTCTTTGAACACTGGGTTTGTCATCGTCCAATAGCTTTCGTTTTCTTTTTTCTGGCCTCCGGGTGGTTATGTCATACAACTCCTCACTAATATCATGAATACAACTCCATTCGCTTTGTTCGTCATAGCTAATATTGCGACTTAAAAATGATAGTCCATGGGGATGCATCTGTTTTAAGAGAAGAAAAGAAAGTAAGGAAGATTATAAAAGGAAGATTAAAAGGGCTACGAGAATCACACCATCTGCAGGACTAGAGCCAACTTCGATTAGATACAGGAATCTCTCGAGACAATAAACCAAACGGATGGCTGGAAGTCGGATACGATGGGATATACGCGGATCCTAAATAAGTCCAAGGAAATATTACTACACTGCACGCAAACCAAAGCTCAATATGGACATTAGCGTAGGTGCAGGCATCTTTTCTATCAAACTAGAGCTATTGAAATCGGTCAGACTATCGGACCATAACAGCGTTTCCCTCGCGGAGGTTCTAGAAGGCGGCAGTAAAATCGAAGATTGTGATGTTCGAAAGACGTTAGTTTGCTTTGCACACACCATAAGGTAAAACTATGCTGGCTCGCTGGACATGAGGACGTACCAGGGCATGAAAAAGTTGATGATCTGCCAAGAAATGGATCTGCCTTTACCTGGACTAAGGTGATCCTCAGTAAAAGTCCCGCCATTTAAGTTGAAACGCGAACAGCAGATGAAGCTCTTTTAACAGCTCTGATGTCCCCCCTTTGGACATTACAATGTGTCTTGAAAGTCGCACCGAGGGTTCCCTCTCTTCTTACCGCGGCAAAGAGGACTTTAGAGTTACGCAAATATTTCCACAGACGACCCATGACAGAAATACCGGGAGACGAATAACTAGACTCAGAGCCGATCGCAAGTAAATGGAATAAATGCTGGGCAAAAAAGAAGCATGAAAGGAATTTAGAGACATGTATTGAGTTACCTGTAATGCAAGTATAACTTCAGCGTTATCTTGATCTGGAAAATCTGTCACAAGTTCCACCCGATTTCTTTGCTGCTTCTTAGAGAATATGGAATCAAATTTGGCCGCTTGTGGTATATATTGGTTGCCCATTTGCATCAGAATATAGATATTTGGCTGAAATCAGAGTTATGTATGTCAGGATTTGGTACAGCGTATAAGACTTACTCTAAAACCGCACAAATCCTTGTGTAGAGTATTTAAATCCAAATTGTGAATAATCATGAGATACCCTCCTGTAGTACACATAACTAATTTACTACAATCCGGTGAGATTCGACATCTCATCAGTCCGGATGTGTTGAATACTTTCTGATAAATAAGTCCCTCTTCGGTATACGCATTGATGTCCCATGTAAAAATACTGCCGTCGAATCCAGATGTTACTAGTAGACCGTCCTTGTACGAGTACTCTATGTTCTTTACCCAATTCGAGTGCCCCTGCAGGCTTCGAAGTCGCGTTTTCAAGGAGCGTATGTCCCAAATCGCTACAGTTGTATCGTCGGAACAGGTTGCAAACAAACGGTTGTCAAGGAATCTAAGAGGCATTCGTTAAATATCGTAGTTACTAACTTCTAAGAAAGGCAACTTACTTTATGCAATTAACATTGTCTGTATGTGCATCCATGATACATTGAGTTTGCTTCTGTGAAATGGCATCAAAAAGAATAATTGCCTTCTTTTCACAAGCAGCAGCTAGAACATTTCTAAGAAAGAAAAAAACAAAACAAAAAAAACATGCACGCCCAAAGTTATCATTGTGTCTGCCATTGAGGATTTTTAACTATCGCTTACCCTTCGGGGGAGAATTCCAAATTAAAAACAGCTCCATACTCAGAGTGAAGTAAATCCGATGGTCCTAGCGCATTCCACGATTTGTATGGTTGAAATGATTTGTAGATGCGTTTCATAATGAAGTCTCCGTCACCAATCACTGGATACATACCGCATTCTCTGCGGTTAAGCCATTTTCTTAAACTCATTTTTATTTTTTGGTAATTATCAGTGCAAAATTTGAAGAATTTAAAAGAAAATTTCTCAATTTTTTTTTAGCAAGTCACAAAAGAGTTGGCTTCGATAGGAACTTCATTTATTATAAGTTTGTTAAGATTTTATGCCGGCAGTTAGTCACGAAAGTAAAACTATTTGATTCTATTTTAATCCACTCTATGCGAACACAATTCAAATCGATAATTAGTTAATGTTAAGATGATATAAAAATTTTAAATTTTGTCTAACAAATACGACGTCTTATCGACAGCTGATGATAAATGTCACTCGGACAGTTTCCACAGTGGCAAAAAAAAGCCACGAAATCGCGTTGCCAATGGAAAACACATAATTAAAGGACTTCATTCAGAGAAGCAAGGGATTTCGGATGGAATGTATGCAGTGGCAGCATTCAAGGAATCTGTTTGTCGAGCGAAGAATGGTAAAAATTTAAAAAAGTAAACATGAGTGTTTTCGTGTCTTCTGAGGAGCAAAAGGTAAAGGTGGCAATCTATAATTCCTGCCAGTTTGAAATATGTTCTAGGTAGATATATTTCAGACAGACTAGAATATGGAACGCTGAAACTTGAGCGATAAACAAGATAACGTCAGATTGACATTCAGGCAAAAATTTTATTTTTACTTTCATAATAATTACTCAATAGAGACTCTGAGGATGTTTTATATAACTGATATATCCATATTTATTAGCAAATTTGCTACAACCCGCAAGCATTTAAGACCAAAGTGCATCGGTATCTCCTTCGTCTCTCCCCTAATTTCCCTAATGCCCGTGCTCTCGTTTAAGGGTAGTCATAATCCCTTTAGTGCAAGCTTATTATAAAAAAAAAAAAAATTTACAAAAAACAGCAATTGGATGAAATAGAAATAATAGCTGTTACTGACATATGTCAACTGACAAAAAAAAAATTGTTTTTCTGTCACGTGACAGGCTGTCGTCCATTCAGAACCAGAATACTCCATTCGTTTGAAATTCAAAATATTGGGAAATCGGAACGCACGTTAGAAGAGCTATTTGTACTGTGTTACATTCCGGGGTGGACTCGGACCTCAACAAACAAATGTCTCCACCCAGCCCGATCTTTACCTAGGAGCCTCCAATTTCACACGCGACGTTAGTTAAGGTTGCTGTGATGCACCAACCTTCCGTTATAGATTTGAGACCTTCCTGATACGGAAGATTGGGGTTCAAAGACTGCTTTCGCTTTCGCTTTCGCTTTTCATCTACTGCCCAACTCGAACGCTTAATGCGCAGACTTTTTACTTGATGTCGCTGTATAACTTAAATCTCCTCTTCCAAAGTCCGTCTATAAGACCGAGTTTCTCACGAAGAAGTTTTTCACACGAAACAACTGTTCGACTTCGATAGAGTTCATGCTTTAGCGCCATAAACCAAGACTGAGATGAGATAAACTTAAACACCAAACTACGACTGTTTTGTTGATGTTAGATCCATGCCGTAATGTATGTGGTTGCAGGATTTGCAAATTGTCCTATACTCTCAAGAGGAAGTTATAAACTTTCATTTATAAGGGTTGAAACCTATTGAGGATTTTCTGGCGAAAGACCTATTTTAAAACCACATTACTTGAGTGATTTGAATTTGCCTTTAGCTTTTATTTCTCTTCTCCTTCTTCGCGTAACCTAAATCTACGGCGCGTTTTATTCTCTTTCTTCGATTTTACAACTCGTGGGAGTACTAACTTAGTTTGCCTGGTTGACGCATTAAAAAGGCAAAACAACATAACAAAATTGCTTAACTACTGGAATTTAGCCGCTGGATGTAGAAATCTGTACCCATATTTTGTGGGAATATATTGAACAGCCAAATTCACAACAGTCAAATGACAGTGATCAAATGAAAAAGTTGGAACCCCACACAGAAAGAGGAAAGACACTTTCAATTAGGAATTACTACCATAATTATTTTTCCATTAAGAATTGTTTTACTGGTTTTATTACGAACTATCAATGGAGATAATCCCGATTAAACATCATTATGAACTAACATTCGGCAGAAAACGATTTGTCTATTTCTTCGGTTTCGATAATTCCTCAAGAGAACGGATTTCGGCTTCAGCGTTTCTCTTCTTTTCTTCTGCCAATTTAGCATCGCGAACAGCCTTCTGTGCAGTTTCGATTTCTCGAACTTTAGTTTCCTTCTTTGAAAGTCTATTCTGATGGAAGGCACCATAGCCGACGCCAACCAGAAGCAGACTCCATCTACCGAACTTGATCAAAGGAGAAACACGTACTGGAGCTTGCGACATTTTTTCCTCCAATTGACAATTATGTAATTGTGTGAAGCGCAGGAACTGAAAGAAAAAAAAAACGGATTTTCAATATGATGAAATTTTTATACGTCGCTTATTGCAGAAAATAGAGGATGCTAAGTTGAATTCGGTTGTAAATTAATTAGGCAATATTAATCTAAATTTTTACTTTTTAAAGATAATTCAGAAAATCTGTCTCCAGTTGGAACTAACCTCGAATGTGCAGAGCAGCTATGACAGATGTCAAATTGACGTAAGACTAGGGCAGTGCTTACATTTGCATTTTAAATTTGTTCCATTTTCGGACAATCCGAAGAACTGTTTAGATGATATATTTACAGAGTGCGTTCTGCGGGGTCTAACATGACTAGACTGCCAAAATTATGTACATATGTGTTACGAAGACAGTATTTTTACGATCTTCTGACAAAGAAAGTATATTTTACATACAGCCTGACAAATAGATTAGAATATTCAAATGCAAGAAACAATCGGCTATCAAGAAACTGCTTAAGTTCCTCAACAAAACACATTGAAAAATGCCAACATACTTCAGCGCTTCAGATTATCGTATTATCCAAAGCCTCTCCAGGTAAAATAGAAACAAAGACCATCACAAATATACAAACTTAATTCATTAAAGAGAGGGGTACAGAAGCTGATCGAATTTCTAAATTTCTATTGCCTTTCAGTTCCGAAGAACTCGAAACTGATTTTTTTTAAAGTCAAGGCTGTCAACGCTAAAAATATATGATGTATTCCGTAAATTCTACTTGTAATTAACTCGATTTTATCACGAATAAGTGAAACATGTTTCTGATTAGGGTTAATACTAGATTTTGTCCCAAAAAGAAAATTAATAGCTGGCAGTGTCCTTGGCAACAGCAAATGTCATCATTTGACGGCGATATCATGTCAAAACATAACCTTTGAAAAACCTGTGAAGCGATTTATCGACGTCGAGTAGTTTATTGCAAAAAATTTGTTTTATTATTGCATTTTATAAATTAATTCGCACAGCTTAATACAAAATGAGCCGAAACTACAAAGAGGATCAATCCAATGAAATCGAAGCATTGGACTCCATCTACTGCGGCGATATGGAAAGTAAGTTGGTCATATAATGTTGTCAGCTGCTCCCCTTAAACTGTTTCCTTTTCAATTTATAGTCCTCGAAATGCTACCTCTGCACAAGTTCAAAATTCCCATAGCCACCGAAGAATTCTCCGCTGATGATGAGAACGGTCTATCCTGCCAATTAGTGTTCACCTATACGCCTAAATACCCTGACGAAGGGCCTATTGTTGAAATCGAAGATGCTGTGAACTTTGAAGACTCATACGAACGTCTCCTGCTGGACCACGTCACCAAAACAATCGAGGAGAATGTAGGCATGGAGATGATTTTCTCCTTGGTAAGCAGTGCTCAGGAATGGCTCAACGAACGATGGGATGAGCACAAAAACGATCAGGAGAACGAGCGTCTTCGAAAACTGCACGAAAGCGAAGAGGACGAACGCAAGAAATTCGAAGGCACACGCGTCTCCGTTGAGACCTTCATGAAATGGAAATTGGAATTCGAGGAAAGCACAGGCATAGCTGCCAAGCGTGAGAAAGTTTTAAGCGACGGAAAGAAACTCACAGGGAAGGAGCTCTTCCTTTGCGACAACACTCTCAACGAATCCGATATCAAGTTTCTCCTCGCGGCTGGTGAATCTATTGAAAGCGTTAAAATCGATGAAACACTTTTCCAGAGCATCGGCGACCTGGATTTGGGAGAAGAACTCGAATCGGACGATGATGATGAGGATTATGTGCCTGGAAAGGATGATTGATAATGTCCTTGATCCCCAATAGCAATAAGGAACCATTTTTGTAGACTTCAGAATAAAGAAACGCAATAACTCGGTATAAACTTAGTTTCCTTGGATTTATTGACGTGCGTGTCTTAGGATATGTCGGCGAGTTTTACACCCGAAGAAACATGCTCGATGTCATCCAAATCGAAGTCCGAGTCAGAACTCTCGTTCGTTTGTGGATTATCAATGGATTTGCTATCTACTGCCGTCTTTGGTGCGTCTTTTGATCGAGGGAAGTCGAGTTTGGCCCATGAACCGGCCTCCGCCTTGGGCATCGTGATCTCAACTTTGGTTCCATACATTTGAACTGATGTCTGGTCCACTTTGATCAACTAATAGAAGACAATGAGATCTTGATTAGGAAAATGTATTGTGTCAACTTACACCTCTTAATTCCAAGTCTAGATTGAACTCAGCGTCACTTTGATCAGGAAATATTAAGGAAACTTTCAGCCGAATGGGATTTACTTGAACACTGCTTTTCTCGTAGTGATACATTTTGGCGTAGATGGCAACGATGACATTAGTCGCGGTCTGATGCCAGTCATATCGGCAGTTGACCATTTTCTTATCCTCGTCCTCCTTGACCCACTTATGCGTGCCATTCACGCAGCCAACCTGCGCCATAAAGGCTGAGAAGTCACTTGTCTTTTTCTGACAACACGACCAGTACTTCAAACCTTCATGGAAGATTGGAAATCCGGGATGATGTTGGCATTCATCGTAGTCAGTGACCGAATTTGAGTAGGAGTAAGTACAGCCGCGATTTTTGCACGACGTCCCTATGGGAATCTCACTGCAAAAAATATGTTAGTGTTGCATCGAGGCAAGTGAAAATTTCCATGCTTACCCAGGCTTCAGGGAACTCTCATCGGGTTTACCGGGGATTTTCTTCTTTAAACTATCAATTGCTTCTCTAAGAGCCGGGGCAACCGTCGGGTCAATTTTTGTTAGACGCACGTTGAAATCCGGTCGTGCTGCAATGTCTCTCTTAATTGGTGGTCGAATCTCTTGTGGCACCGGAACATCCACATCCTTGTCAGGTTTTTCCGGCTCGGGTGGTTTTACGTTTGAGTGCTTCGAGAGGGTGCAACCTTTGAAGTTAAGAAATTCAGTAAAATCAACGCTTTTCTTGTTGCAACATGACCAGCCTTTATAGGCGTCATGGAAGTAAGGAGCACCGGGATGATGGCAGCAGGAGTCTGCAAATTATAATTCAACAAATCATTGCCATATTTGGACTATTCCAGATACTACCATCGTTGTTGTCATTTGGGTCAAAGGTTTTACCACAGCCTCGATTGTAGCATTGGAGCATGTTCGTGTTAAATTATGACTGATGTGTGCGTGAAATAGTAAACAATTAGTTTTGGATGATTATATTTCGCGAAATTTATTTGATATTTTATGTTATAAAACTCCAATTATTTTGGCAGTAAACAAGACTCCTGCGCCGTTATGTTCTAGAAACTGTCAGAAATTGGAGTTGATCTCCATATGTCACTTTTTTGCACGAGTTAACTCGTTACTTTTTCAAACGTCAGCTGGTTCTAGTGTTCAGGTTATTAGAGATGATGACTGAAATTATCGTTGCGGGAAATTTTAATATGTACACATATTTCTAGTTGACTTCTGGGTAAACAACAATAGAAGGAGGGATCGTTGCTTGTGAAAGCAACATAACCCAGCTTGTAAGAGTCTAAGCACCTACAAGATAAAAATGAATGAAACTAATTAGCTTTTCTTCCTTGATAATCACATGGATGCCTGGATCACTTTGATACGATTACTATCACGATCATCCTTATTATGAACTCATTTATTGCTGACCGAATTGAAGAGTATCAAACAGAAGAAAAATGCATGGTTTGACTTAAGTTAGAAAGGGGCCATCAAGAAGAAAGTGCCTGTTTCTCTTCCTCGCAAGTCTTTAGACATGTGATGTTCTTCTTCGTTGGTTACTTTATCACCATCTCGTTCGATTTCCCGGTAGTAATTTAAATTGTCCCATAATTTGCCGAGCTCTTCAATGACCAGTAATGATCTCCCAGGTTTGTTCCGGACGCCCCCTTCTGCGTCTGTGGGTTCCATTCTAGTGCTTTGCGGCGGATTTCGTTTTGCGAAGCTTGTGTCCAATCTATTTCCACTTTCTGTGATACGTGCTTGACTCCACAATTCTCATGTAGCCTTATACTGCTGATTGTGTTTGGTAACCAGATTTTCAATATTCTGTTGAGTAATCTGTTTCCAAAGCTCTGTATTTTATTATTGACGTAAAAGTTTGCTGCTGTAATTTTTAAAGACTTAGTTTTGCTGCAGTTTATCGCAAGGCTAACGTTTGTGGATCAGATTCTTAATGCAATTCAATGCATATCTACAATGACATTCCAACTGTGAACTAGACTACGTGCTACGCACTTAACAGTCAGCTAAATACTTTCAGATTATGCTCTGTCGCCCCCTATAATCGAGATCTTCGAATTCGCTACGGAATGAATACCTTTTCACACTCGTACGGTTGCAGGAGTACCTAAAGGTCTTAGTATCCCAAATTCACTGGTTCAGATGATGTTCAATCCACAGTTCCGACGTGGTGTTCTCTTGAGTTTTTGACTCGCTTGAATATCAAAGAAATATCTCTCCATTGCTTTTTTCCAGAAGCAGTGCACTCCAACATGACCATTGGGGTCACTAAGTGTGTTTCATGTTTACAAATACACAACTTTAAAACCAAACTCAGTTTAACAAATCAGTCATGTCCAACGTCGATTTGCGTAACACCAGGCGTGGGTAGCACAGCCTCAATGACGAACATAACAATACCATACAGTGCTTTACTGATCTGTAGTTACGCCGTATCGCATTGCTCTGTCATCGACCGACAATACCATGCAGAACATTGACCATAAAGGCCTACAAAGCCTCATTCATCAGACAGCGGTAAGGAAATTATGAACCAGATGCATACTATTACGAATGAAGTTTGGCTCTCGACCAACACTGTCAATTGTCAATTTCAATGCCGCAGACCGCATTCCGACAGCGTGGGACATTGCACAAGAGTTACTGTCGGGCACTGGCTACTATTCTCGTCCATCAAATTCCACTAATAGGCGTGAAACAATTGCTCTTAGCCAAAAATCTTTACATACCAATTGAAACACCATCGATCCAAGTGCCAAACAGGGGAACACACTTGAACAATTAAAAACTCGTGCCTCAAAGACAAGACAAAGCAAAAAGAAAAGAAAAAAAAAAAACAGCAAAACACACTGGGGGAGTTGCTACTGTAATACTCGTATCCCCCAGTTTGAAGATTTGCCAAGAACGACAGAAACAGGTAGCAAGGTGGTCACGTATGCATGGGCTTAGATCAGTCCACCATCTGTTTGGTCTCAAGAAAGTGCCAACAAAGTTTAAATCGTACATGGATGTGGTGACCTTAGCCAAGCGCCAGAGTGGTAACTAGATAATAATCAATTACGATTATTTTGCGATATAAACTGTAGAGTTAGAGGAACTTGAAAAAACACAAATTAACATTAAGCTTAGCCATGAAAAGCATTTAACTGCTTCACTGTTATTTCAAAGTTATGTAAGCCTTTCATTGTTATGGTTACGAATAATTGGGAGTGAGCTGCGGCGAACTGACGTGAAAATTGATTTGTGAAGGCAGCCAAATAACAGTTTTTACCGCGTAAGAAAGGCGTGCGCCGTCGTTACACTTTTAATCGCAATTGTGAGGACATTTTCTCGGAAGTACATAATAGGTTGATTCCGCGGTATTTTTTTAAAGCTCACATTCTTCTGTTCCTAAATGGTGCATACCTTGACAAACTCAGCAATGTACCTTGAGAAACTCAGCGATGTAAGAAGTATTAACAGTCTCACTCGTTACTTCAAGGAGGCCGATGCTCAAGTGGAAGTTAATAAGATTTCCGATAGACTAGGTGTAAACATTAGAAATCTATTATACGCACCCGATCTCCTGTTACTCGATAAAACTCTTGAACCGTAGCAGCTCTTTCTCAGGCCATAAAGACTCTTGCGTTCATGGGTCTAGTCGTCGATAGTGCTCTTAAGTCCCAAATATGGTCTCGTGCCATTAAAGTTAAGGACTATGAAAAGAAGACGGATGCGGACCTGCATAATAATGTTTAGACAACAAGCTGTGCCTTTTAGATTTCGGTTTCAATGAAAACTGTCTGATAAAGGCAGATGGATATACAAAGTCGTCCCCACGTGGATTGACGAGAACTTAATTTCTACTGTATGCCTAAGTGCATCTCTTCAGAGATTTGGAGACTCGAAATAAATCAAGTTTCATTGCGCGTGGTATAGAAAAGTGCGATACCTCCTGACGTAATTATTAAAAGATACTTGACGCTCATTAACCTATGTACGTCCATAGGTTGTGTATAGGAATAATCGAAAACGCGAAACACATCATGATTTGGTTCCCACTTCCTGCTAGAGAAACTTGGTAAGCACTAAACCCAAGAGAACATAACCAAGTAAATGATGAGCACTGAGTAAATTTGGGACACAGTTAGTGACAGTGTGACAATCATAAAGCAGAAACAGCGCCGCAAGGAGCAGAAAAGCCTGCAAATACTATCGAGCTAAACAGGACGCGATAAAATGCTTGACGACAATTTCGCGAAAAAAAGGGACAAGAAGTGAGAGGTTATTTTATTGGGTACAAATCCGCCTGTCGAACCAGTTCTCTAGTATATTGGGAAGATTTCCACTTTCTATTTAAAGAAAACGGTCACACAATTAAAATTTCCTCTGACTCATGCAGCATCACAGGGTGAATGTCGTCTAAACCGGATGGCTTATATTGGGCGAAGAAAATGAGACGGATGTGTCAAAGAACAGCATCGGCTAAGACCAAGCCGTGGCACAATTTATCAAAGCTTTTTGTTTGGCTGATGCCACGCATTTCTGCGGTTGATATGTGCCCGACGACATGTGTCATTTGCTCACGTAGACCTCTAGTTGGGTTCTTTGCCCATAATTGATAACCTGTTAGAACCTAAAACAATAAGGAAATTATCGTTGAATTAGATCCGCCCATATTGGGACATGAACCTTAAGAGGGTTTTGTTCTCTAAGTTCCCTAGATCATCAAAGAAAGAGCTACAAAAATCCAAAAGATCCAAAATATATGTATGTATTGTATTTATTTATTCAGTGTAAATTACTATTTGTTAGAGCACGACATTCATCAGACTATTACTATAGCTTTTGCAGTAGTTATTGTGCTTAATCCCTACTGTTTCATCTTATGGACCAATAGTGCATGGGGCATGATAAGATCGCTCGTGCATAACTCCCTACTTATAGCTATATTGTGGTCGCCGTGAGTCGGTGGTTAGTGCATTGGACTGCTGACCGAGCCGTGTCCACCGAACATTTTTCGCGGTACCACCTCTCGTCGGGGAATGACAAGCCTCCGGGAGTATAATCTGTCATGAAAGAGCTTCTCACTTCGCCGTTCGGAGTCCGCAATAAACTGTAGGTCCCTTCCTTTTCTATCAGCTCAGGAGATAAAGAGAACAATTCAAACTCGAATGAGTCCTACGACTGAAAAAATTCCCGAATATGCACCGGACCTATTAGCAACACAAAGAATGTAACGCCGATCAGAGCTCTCAAGAAAGACAAAGCGGTGGGTTTTATGGCGTTTCTATCGAACCTTTCAAGACAACGTCGAACAAGTCAGCAGGGCATGGGAGTGAATGCGAAATTGAGTGCTTCTCAGAACAATGTAACAATGGATTTAGCATTAAGCTCCGAAACAAGCAAAATTTGATCAAAGCACTGCCAGGGTATTGATTTCTTCCGGTAGTTGCCAAACTATTAGCTAAGATAATTTTCGGATTATATTAAAGATTTCCTGAAGGAACCGCGGAGAACCCGAGGCAGTCAATTCCGCGCCGAGCACAAGAACTCGGCCTTTCGCAGACATCAACTTGGCGAATTTTGCGTCGGAACTTGGGCTTACATCCGTAGAAAATCCAACTGACCCAGGAGCTGAAGGAAAACGACCATAGACAACGTCGTGTGTTCGCTGACTGGGTTCTGGAGCAGTTGGAAGCGGATCCCGATTTCAGCAAAAAAATCATCTTCAGCGACGAGGCTCCCCAAAAGCAAAATTGGCGGATTCGGGACGATGCCAATCCACACGAGGTCCACCAAGTGGCAAAACATCTGTAGAAAGTCACTGTTTGGTGTGGATTGTGGGCCGGCGGCATCATCGGTCCGTACTTCTTCGAAAACCACGTTGCCATCACCATCAACGGAGAGCGTTACCGTTTTTCTTTTGGTCCAACTTGGAGGATGTGCATGTGAACGACATGCGGTTCCAACAGGATGCCGCTACGTGCCACACAGCTAATGTCATAATGGACATTCTGCACGAGCGATTTGAGGGAATGGTTATCCAATGCAGAGCCGACGTGAACTGGCCACCGAGATCATGCGATTTGACCCCTTTAGACTTTTTCTTGTGGAGCTTCCTTAAGTCATAGGTGTATGCCAATAAGCCGCAAACTGCCAGTACCCTCAAAGTCAACATAACCGGCGCTATCGCTCAAATTCAGCCAGATCTATGCGCCAGAGTCGTCGAAAATTGGACCTCTCGGATGTGCGCCACCCATTGAAGCCGCGACAGCCATTTCAACGATGTCATATTCCATACATAATGTCATTGATATGCCTTTCAAATAAAACAAAAAAAATCGTTGATATCTTACACACAACTTGTTATATTTAATTTTAACATCTACCCGTCCCTATTGGAAAACCCTTTGGAATTAATAAAATCAAACATTAAGATGTGTTAAGGACCTTAAACACAATAGGAAATTGTAATTGTTGCTCTGAATGCATCCATCCACATTCTAGAGTTACATATGTACCTACCTGATTATCTCCGTTAAGCAATTTTCAAATGCTGCATCTAATTTAGAAAAAAACATTTGTGAGTTTTTTTTTTCCTTGGCCGTATTTAAAGCATTAAGACAGCACGGCGAAAGGAAAAAAGCAGCCTGTTAATTAAAACATTGAAAACCCGTTTTGAAAGGAAGATCCAATGCTTCAGACAATTATGTTCTTCCAAATAAGTTCAACCGACAAATAAGTGTAAAATGTTGTTCAACAGAGAACACCAGAACCGATTAAAATGTTCCACATACGCCACAGTATTCTAGGTTTAGTGTGAGTATTCATGTGTTCCTCGATTGCGTATTTTATAATTATTTATACATACATTTTATGATTATTTGTACTTGACTCGGCTCTAATGTCCCGATTTCTATAAAGTTTTATCTGGCAGCCTTAGCTGGAGGATGCTGAAACGCATTGCAGAGCTTCTTGTAATATGGTAGAATCCCGAACAGGCTTTGTTGATGCCCTATGCCCTATAAAGGGTCGAGGGGTATACATATGCTTAACTACTTTTTAGAGTAAGCAGTTTTGAACTTGATCTGAAGTAGCAATAATTTGGCAGCACTTCAGATCAACGGTGACATTAAATGATTTTTCATTAAATCCGAGATGTGTGTATGCCTTAATTACTTTAAAAAATGATTTCAATGGAAAAATTTCTAAATCCTAAAACATGTTGCCGATTCGAATAAACGGTTAAAAGAATAATTATTTATGTGTACATACATACTCAGGAAGTACAATCTCTTTTTTGAGCGAATATTAATCAATTGCTCTAAAATTCGCTCGCCATTCATGACAAATGGTTTAAAAACTTTGCGCTGTTTATTTAGCAAACCTGTTCAACGTCCACAAATAAGTTTATCTTCAAGAATATATTCAATTAATCACTTAATAAATATTTCCTTCTATGGAGTCTTAAAAAAATCAAGAATTAATTGAAGTAAGTTTAGTAGCAGCAATTACTTCCTGTAAATTATTTTTAGAAATGCATCATTGATCTTCCATGACAATTATGCAAATCCACTTTTAATAAATCTCTAAAGAAGTACCTCGAAAGTATTCACAACTACGGAATATCTGTCTGAGGTTGCAGCAATTACTACATACTTGCAACGCACGACATCGCTCAAGGCCATTCGAGTTAAAACCAAGCTCAACTAATAACTGTTATTTTGTGTAATTCTTAACAGAAACACACACATCTCTAGCCTCGTTCAAATTGAATACAAGTACCCTCATAGATCAAGTTCAAAGCCAAGCAACGAACCTGTGCACCATAAGTACCATAGTCGTCATTAGAAGCACTGGCTAAAGTTATGCCTCAAATGTCAGCTCAATTATTGTTGCAGTGACATACTCGTACAGATACAATGCTGCATCCATATGCAGCTTGGGATCTGAAGACCTGCACAAATGCACAGGCCAACTGCGGTTAATTAGGAACGTTAAAATCCAATTAGTAAGCTTAAGGAAGGAAGGAAGTCTCTTTACCCAGAGCACTCTTATGTGTCTCTAAATTATGGCAGAGAATTGACGTACAATCATGGGGATGGTGGATTCAAGTTCAAGAGTATGCAAGTTCGATTTGATTTTTCAAGTTCACCAGGGCAGCGTTGGAGAACAACTATTCCTTCCCTGAACGAGTTTATTTTTCTTTTCTGTTAAATCATTTTTTTTTTTGTGTTGAAGCGCATTCATAACGGTTCAGCTCTGATATTAAGCAAACAATACCAGTAAGACTTGCAATACGTGTGTGTGTCCCCAGTGAACGTCATGCAATGTCGAACCCTTGACGCATGTGCGTTGGCTTGACTCTTGAAATTCGAGTTCCACCTTTCGTCTCCGCCGTTTTTTTCTTGTTGAAACTTTAATCTGTGCTTTAGTTTGCACATAATTTATTGATTTGTTGCCTGGTGGTAACGAACGTATGTTTGAACAGTTAGCTGCTAAGCGGATCCCATTATTCATGACTGACACTCAGATGCATGTAAATGTAATTAAAGTGCGTGACGGCAATTCAACATTTTAATCGGATGCAGGAAGTTCTTTCGAGAGTTGTTTTGCTCTCGGGTGTACTCATTCATAGGCGGTTAATGTGAAAAGTTGTTCTTAAGAAATTTCAAGCGAATTTACATGGCTGTCATTAGCGAAAAACTCGGAAGTACACCACGTCAATGTTTTGAGATATGAGTCTTAAAATTATGACAGGAATATTCCTTGTTACCATTTTTTGTTGGGAGGTATAGGGATTTTTCTTTTAAAATCGTTATTTCCGCTGATCACCATACCATAACTTGACTTCCATATCGTTGACACGATGAAGGTGTTCGACCTCTTGAGTTATGCTTATCGTTGAACCTTGAAAGTGTGCATAAGTTGTCCTTCACGGCGCTGTCAGCGCTCAAAGGAATTTGGAAGCCACCGTAACTGTAATGTTGTCAAAATTACAAGGTATTTCTCCCCTCGCAGTCGATAAGTGATGCCGAGGCACGATGTTAGCTGGATTTTTACTTTGTTTCTCATGGGTGCTCTTTTAAGTTCCTCCTTCCTGTGAAGATAGCACAAGTGGCACGATAAGCAGATGTGTTTCTCCCACCCAAACGCAGCTTATCCCGAGGTAAAAATTAGTCTATTATAAACATTTTATTACAAGAAGGATTACCATTTACATATGCATGTTGATAACTAGCTATGTGACTCCGTCGAGTACCAGGACACAATAGTATGTGCATAATAAAATGAATATGGCCTGTATCGTGGGTCGTATGTAGATGTGCACCAGACTGTAGCCCCACCAAAAGTAAAGATTGTAAGCATGTACATACATATGTAGTATGACAGCTCAATTGCTCTTTTTTAAATACTTATTGAGATAAAAACTCGTCAACATCTCAGAAAAAAATGTGATCCTGTTTTTAATAAGAAAAACGTTTCTAAGCGCACGTAGGTCTCAGCTTTTAGTTTCAAAATAAATGTCAATAAAGACTGCAAACAATACGTCAAATACCCAACAATGACAGATGCTTCAAACAACGAATAATAAATTGATGAGCGTGACATATGTCACTGACATTTCCACAAACTTAACAAGTAATCAAAATCATTTACATCAACCGCTAATGGTTCCTTGGAAACGTTCAAGCGATCGTTATAAAAAGCAGAAAGCTTTAACTGGAGTCGATTTGACGGACATTGACCTAATGAAGATTATGCCAGATGCACTTTGTCAGAAAGAGTTTAAAGTACATGAAAGGGTCAAGAGTCAACAAATCCTGAACCTCTTAGCCAGACTGAGGCAGGTTTTAAGAATGTCGTGCTGTCATTACGGAAACAGGATTTTTTTTTTTTTGGGTGGAAGCAACAAAATTGCAAAACTGAGTTTTTTTTTTTTAAATTTCCTGTCAGGCTTTTGACACTTGTGTCACCATTGTTATCTTTTTAATCGCTTTTATTAATTACAAACACTTGCCAATGTGATCCGGTAATGCCGAAGCATTTCTGATGTTTCATTAGGTAAAGACTCGCAATACCTGAATTTTTGATGTGACATGTGTATCAGTTCCTATTTTTAAACTTGAACTGAATGTTACTAAGGATCCGGGGGCAAACTAATTGCAATTAAAAGTCAGTGTCGCTCATTTTCGTTTCAATCGAGACTGGTTTTCTAATTTCTGTCGGGCTTTTGAATGAACGGTTCTTAATGCTAATTAATCTTTAAAATATTTGGCTGCGAGAGGCGTTCAGTGTATGTTTGGAAACGAGTATGCAAATGCAAACTGTATAAAAATGTTAATAAAGCCCGGCCCCTGAAAGTAATTGCATTTAAAAGATTAAACTTGGTACAAATTTCAAAACTATGTATTTTTTTTTCAGGGGCTAGTAAAGGAGAACGCGGATAAGTGGAGAAAACTTCCAATTTGTTGCAATAATAAGCGAAAGTTTCCAAATTTTAGATGTTACAAATTCCAGTCTGTAGTGCCAGTCAGGTTGATACGTCCGGAGAATAAAACGATCATCGGTCTCAGTTGCTTTCTACAAAGCAATGGAGCAGCTATAAACGATTTTTATAACGTTTACGGCTAGGGGCTAGGCCTACTGTTGTGACTGTGTGGATGGTCTTGTCTCCCGCCTCTGTCCTCGCCAGTTTACCCTCAAATTCATTTCTTGGTTTATTACAGTGACCGGGTACTCAGAGCAGGTTAACCTGTGAGGAGGTATAGGTAATCCAAGAGACTTAACAAACCCTTTTCTTACAAGGAAATTCTAAACCTTGACAGGAATAACATGAGGAAGCTAGTGGGCTTCCTTACCGGCCATTGTGACCTAAGATATCATCTCAACAAACTTAAACTTTATTCAGATACATAGTGTCGGTTCTTTTTGAAAGAGGAAGAGACCTCTGACCACGTTCTCTGGGAATGTTCGGCACTATACTTTCATAGGGAATTCTGTTCGTTAGCGGAGTTTAGGAATTCGGCTACTAATGACATACTCACCTTTATAAGGATGGTAGTAGACGTATAAGGCTAAAGAGACAGGAGACACAATAGAGATTGCTAGGTCGCAGTGTCAGCCATAAGGGCAGGTTCTTTGCGTGAAATTCAGTCACGTATGGTTCCAGGCAGTAAACATCCGTCCCTGATTCTCCATTGTTGTGTGATCTTTCCGTCTACACTTCCCTCTGTTAGGGATGGCAGTGCCCTGTTGTCATGGCTCTCGTAGGCAATTAAACTGTATAACTTGTGCACATGTGTACGTATACTGTCAATCTGTATAAGAACTTGTAGTGAATATTTTTTTATTGAACTGTAAGGTGTATGTTTGTCAAACTATTAAAACTCTTCTTTGCTATAACTATTTTAAAACAGGTCTACCGAAAAGGTTTTTGTTTCTTTACCACGCCATCAAACACATTTCTTCAACTTTTTAGTGACTGAAATATAGTATTTCAGTAAAATCCTGTCAGAATATATTCACATTGTTAAATTCTCTTCACAGAAACCATAAATCTGGATCAGAGAGCTAACTGACATTTCTCAAATTTTAGTCCGAAATTAATTCATTTACATCCGGACTTCAATATTTAACTGTTTCAGTTTTGAGTGTTGGCGTTTGTCAAATATAAACGTAATCTGTAAATGATTGCTTGTACTTGCTTGGCGACTTCTACCTCCACGTCAATTAAGTAAAGACATCATTAAAGTCTTTATAAGCCAAAATAAACGCTGTTAACAGCAACATGGCGGCCAGGTGTCGGAATTCATTTCCCACCATGTCAAATGTCAATGACTTTAATGCTTTCTAGGACATGTTCTGTTTGTTTGAAAAGTTGAAATTGCACAAACGGAAGGAACATCTCTTTAATTTTAAAACAATCAACAATACTTTTTTAATTTTAAATTATCGCAGATCTTTTATAAAGTTCAATTATGCGATTTCAATATCCAGTTGTCCATTTTCATTCAGATTCAACAAAAATGATAACTTTCCGTCTGGCGCATGCCTACTCATTTTCAATTCAAAGGTTACACGAGTTCTTAAATGAGACAAATATAAAAGTGTGTATCCGGAAACTGCTACCTAAAACTCACCAAGAGTTCTTGCCTTCGCAAATGTTACTCATACGCCAAGGTATATCGAATGCAAATTCCTAAACTCAATTACGTTTCGATATCGTTACGCTGCTGCCGTGTGTGTCTCATAGCTAGCATACTTGCACTTGCAACTTTCATGGTCAATTCACTCTCTGTCGCTAAGAGTCAGTTTGTTTTGTAAAAGTCTCGCCAATGAGAGCGTGTTTAGAAAAAAAAACTGACCCAGAGCCCCAACGACTTGGACAGGAAGGTGGTAAAGACAAGAATGATACTTATGGACTTCATGCGACTTCAAGCAAATATTTTTGTCGGAGAATTCTGTCGCGATTTTCGCTTTCAGTCCGAACTGGTTCGTTGGTTGAATGTACGAGTATCTCGCCAAGCATGAGTTATAGCAGAGAGTCTGAAGCGTGTGGTAGATGTGGCTTTTCCTGGACCGACTTGGTTCTCAGGAACTACCACCACTACCACACGCTGAGATGTTAAGATGATTCCCTGCACAAGTGAATAGGAATCAAATATGCCCAGGTGTGTGCATTATGTTTGTTTGGTGGATATGTGTGTCATACAACACACAAACAATCTGTTGTTTGTTGTGCATACAGCATTATTTGTTAGTTGTGCATATGAGAGCTCAGCTTATGCTTGTGGATTTTCTTTGGTATCGTACTTTGTGCGGCTTTGTAGTTTTGTTAATAATAGTTTTCTGCTAACCACCAAGGTGGCGAAGTTATCGCTGGTGTTGGTGTGTGCAACAAGAGAGTTATCCGGGTGTAAGAGAGTTTCGTGCGCGCCCCTGTGCTGTGAAAAACTGAGAGTATTCTCGGTTTGAATATAAAACCAACCGAACAGAGTCCAACTGAAATCATTAAGCGTTCCACTGTCTTACAAATTGAACACAGTCTATTTCTTTTTTTCGAATTTTAAATTCTCGCTCGATGCTCGTTTGAATGCAGCCGAGAGCTTGAAGCGGTTGCGAAAATAATTCTTTTTCTTTTTTTTTGAAATTCACTTTTATTTTCCTAATTTCTTCCTCTACTTTCGTGCTTCTTCTTCTTTTACTATTTTTTTTTTCCAACATTGTCATTATTTGTGTGTTATAAAAAAAAATCAGTTTTAATCTTCCTTTTTGATAAAAAAAAAAAATTATTTCTTCACTTTGCCATATCACAATATAAATTTGTGAAAATAATCTTTGTGCTTATTTGCTGTGCAAAATCTATTCTTAATTTCTGTGAAAAAGTGTAACACCTTGTGATTGCTTTCTCGAACGTAAAAGCTGAATTAATTTATATTTTTACAAAAAAAAAAGAGGATACACAATCTACAGGCCGATCACCAACTAACTTTACAATGAAACTTGTAAGTAATATTTGATTTTTTATGAATTATTATGTAGAAACTTTTATTTTATCGATTTTAACTTGTTAAATGCGAAGATTTTGTTAGTGAAGCTCAGTAAGAATCCGTTATCCGTTAAGAGTTTCCGCCTGAAGTACAAAAGGCTTTGCATCGTGGAATATCCTTGCTACTACGTAGTAATGCTTGGCATTACTACGGTTCTTGTTCTTCTAAAACTCATTGAACGCAGGACCCAGTGTCCGATGAAGCATTTGTCTTTAAAAATATGTTAAATTTTTGTTGATTTTCTTCTTATATTTATTTTTGGTTTATCGCCATTCAATCAACAGAGTGCAATATGAAGAGGAGTAGTGCAAACCATATCCACCATCAATTTTTAGTGTTTTACTTCGTCAGAACTTCACTTGATTTTATATTTTCACCGATGCATACGAAAAGATAAACATAGCTGTCTTCAGTAGTCACAACTATTCCTAGATATCACAATGAGTCTAAGTATGAGAAGGGCGAACCAATCCTTGTCATCAACCAAACACATCAATCCTTCTCATGCACCAAATGGAGCCTAGCAAAGTCCCAGATGGTAAAGAGATAGAAGCAACTTTTTGCTTTTCCTGTCAATAGACAGACCTACTCAGCAAAACTCGATAAAATCTCACTTGAGTGCATTATTCATGCATTTTATGCAACTTGTGCTCTAAACTAAGCCTAGACACACAGTTCCTTCGGTATGCCGTATTTTCTTTATCAACATGTACACCGTTAAAGATAAGGTCGTCCTTTTCTGCGCAGTACCTCAAGATTAGAATATTCATCCGCTGCTTTTATATCAATAAAGTTTTGATCTGGAGCCTTTCGCTCTCCAAATCCTTGGGCCAAAGTGAAGATTTGGTTGATTATCAATGATTCAGTTCAAAACTCGTACTGACAATTCTCAGTCTCACTTTGAGTTACTCTTTTATAGAAATTCTGAATTTATTTTCTTCCATAAAATCTCTGCATTAAACGATCTCACGATTTACCTGTTACTTCTTCTTTTGACTTAAAAATAAATAAATAGCTGGCGCGACGGCTCGGGATGAACCAAGGCCTAGCTTCTTGCAAGCATTCATGTCGTACCTCTTACATTTTCGCACGAATGGAAGGGGGTCTACGATTTATTGGCGACTCCGAACTGCGAATTGAGAAGCTTTTTTATGATTAATTGTACCTTGGAGGTTTGCCATTCACCGACAAGAGGTAGTGCCGCGATAAATGTTCGGTGGATATGGTAGGGGTCTGAACCCACGAAGCTCGCTTAGCAGTCTAAGGCACTCACCACTGAGCCACGTCATTGTTTTAGTATCTTAGTAAGTGTTTGTCATCACTCGTACGTAGATTTCACAAACAGCTCTCTTCCTGTTTACACCGCTGGCTTGTAGGCACCAATTTCGTTTGCATTGGTCTGCCGTCAGTCGGTATCAAATCTGGGGTTTTTCATAGGTGGAGAGGTCAGCCTAGCACATCAACCGTGGTATTCTTGCTGGCAGTATTGCCACTGGTCTTCTGTGCTTGTTGCTGCCGCTGTAAAACAACCGTACAGCTCAAGACTTCTTAATCGGTTCCGATCACAACCTTTCAAGGTTAAACTTCCTCGAAGTGCTGATTTCGGTCGTGACATGACTGAATACTCACATTCGTACCTGTGCTGCAACAAGTTTATATTTCGAGTTGATTTTAGACTTAGACTTAGAAACATTTGAACATCCAATACACTGGAAAGTGTCTTCCGTCAATCGCAATGTTATCATTTTCGTTGAATGTGGCCTGATCGGGTGGCTTCTTTGCGTTGAAATCTCCAAGGATGACATCTCGAGTTAGCAGAACAAATCTTTGCTGACATCGTTTTTCTACTCTATTGGAGTGTGAGCCCAAATAAGGCTGAAATTTGACTTTAAAGTGAATTGTCATTGGCAGAAGCTCAAGACTTTGTGCACAAGTCTACCTCTAAGAGTAAAGTCGTGTCTAAATAGCAGCTGGCTCTACTTATAGTAGCAGTCACTATTACAGATGTCATAAGTACTTGATCCAAAATAGTGAATTAGACCTTATTGGCCGCATTTTTTCAAGTCTTGGCGCTGAAAAAATAATCAATTTTCAGCGTTCTGTACTTAGATTTTTATCAAAAAGGCGGATATCTAAATATCTATTATAAACCAAGCAGAAAGGTTCGTGATAGATTGAAGGTTAAATTTGAAAGTCACTGGTTAATATTTGTAGAAGCAAACGGACTTCAGTTGCGCTGTGTCAAACTTTCTAATTTGACCAGTAAGAGGGCGGATGTATCAGACATACATGATTTGAAAAAGGGAAGGTGTAACCCCAGTCTTACATATCTGCAAAATTGTGTCACGATTGTTTATAGAAACGACAAATATCTTACATAAGAAAGTTCTAAATATATAGAGCGGTGACAAAACCGACATACTTATCCACTCCACACTTATCCACTCATTAGAGATTTTGCCACGCGTGTCAATTACTCATCCTGCTTAGTTTAATCCGGGTCTCAAAAATCGTTGAATAGATCCCACAGCATTCCTTCATGAATAAATAATCCCTTCTTAGGCTTAAACGTTCGACTAATGAGAGTGCCTACGTGACCCACGCAATAATGAATAACTTAAATGAAAATAATAATTTTTCGCGTCGACTTAAACCTAGTTTCCTGTTCACAATTTAATTATTCAATCCTATTTCAGCGATAAATTAAATTCATAAAGCCCATACATATTAATTTACAATACAATAAGACAAAAGTATTTGGAATGGCAAACATTTTCTGTTTAAACAATCAAATTGGTAAATTTTTTAAACAATGAAATAAAAATTGTTTTATGTGATGAAATTACTTTGTCCTTCTGACAAAGAGCACGCATGTATGTACATATGTTTCCATGACCTGAACGAGAGTTTCCCTTTCAGTTCAGAGTCTTTGTACAGAGTCTGCCGGTACCACAGTCTAGACCTGGTCCAGAACTGGTTCAAAGTATTTCTGCAATTTAATCCGATTTTATGTGTCTATATCTTTATTTCGAATCAAATTTAAATGGATACTTAATTTATTACTTTTACTGCTGTTAGCAAGTGGTAACAGGTGTCGAAAGTGACCGATGGACGGCATTTTTGCAATAAAACAATGAAAATCTTTTCAAGGTGACAGAATGTTACCTTGACCCAGGAATTCATGGGTGGAATTCCAGACACAGTCTAGAATTGGTAGTTTGTTTGTTTTAGACAGAATTAATTAAATTTATGCAAAACGTGTTTTTGTGTAGCGATCTAAAATTAGAAACGATTTCATTCATCGCCTGTCAATCAAAGCATTTACCATTGCTCAACGGCAAATGGACATAGTGGCTACCTAATGATACCAGGCTTACACTCGAGTGTATCTCGAACAAGAGGAAAAAGACTTAACCTTGTTTTTTTTTTACGGTCCTCCTTTACAAGCGTCATTGGGTAATATTACACACACTTAACATCTGTACCTGGTTTCACAATCCAGATTGCGTTTGGCCGCGCCACGCACATGAGGCGGCCGGCCAACGTGTGGATACATGTACCCAAGGCCCAGCACGGACTAATGAATGACGGTGCGTGCTGTTTATCAGGAATTTATTATAAAATCCCCCAGCTCCGTTTGTAGACAGGTTAACGAATCAATTAGTGAATGGTAGTCGTTTTTTTTTCCGGACCGTTTGAGTAGCCTCCATCTTGAACTTGAATCCGTGAAATTAATCGACGCGAGGCGACAAAAGTCGTTCAATCGTCGCGTCGTAGTTGGGTATCGACGACGGCAGGCCTGGCCAGATTCAATGAACAGTGCACGCATGTGGATTAAGTGTGTGAGGTGGATCGGGGCCCGATATGGAGGCGCGGCACCTGGACTGGGGAGTCAAATGCTGTGGTGCCGCAGGCCATGGGCGGTGCGCACATGCGTAGACAGATTGAATATTCTGTTGGATTGGTATAGCCTATTACCATAAGAGGAAGAAATGTGTTCAAAATAGATTTAATTTGAAATGTGGTTTTTTTCCACTTGGATGATATTGGGTGTTAAATTACCTGTTGAATCTATAACAAGGAAGGGATATGGGTTAAGCGTGCTTATATATTTATTTGGAGAGATATCGAACTAGGTCACTTTTATTGGGCTCCTTTTCGGCTGTCTATCTATCTTTGCTATCCGACTAATTCCCGCCAAATATAATCTTCTCACTGATGTTGGCATCATTGTCCCGAAATACGACTTTGACATTTCCGAACCTCAGTAGGCTCCATCCGCCTTCCAGCTTTCCAGCTTGTTGATATAATATTTGAGCAATGTCCAGTTACAAATATAGCTAAAAGCTTATCTCTCTTCAAAGTTGATTTACATTTTCAGAGATTTTCTTGATGGTCCCTTGATTTGAACTACAACCGAATGCTCCTGATGGGTAATAAAAATAAATAAGGACGGTGTCAAAGCCAAAGAATAACCAAGGCCCAAGAATAGGCAAGACCCACTGAGAAGGTTTTAATATGAATACTGCCTCCGATCCTCGTCTGGCAAACACATCTGCGATCTCGTAACAATGCCCTTGTGTTCACGAACTTGATATCATAATCAGCAGTAAGCTTCTTTAGAGTTTGAACTCCAAATAAAAACTTTAGACTTAAGTTCTGCCCTCCCTATAAAATTTTGCAGTATTTTCTGCAAATAGCCCTTTTCTGTGATGTCTCCACTTTAAATCGATTACACTTCGGTCTTCAGCTTCAAAAACGTTTTGCTTTGCTCACAGATTACTCTCCCCCATCTGACTACTCAAATAAGAATTCGTAGCAAGTAGTTGCCGCAGAGTTCTTCCACACCTCCAGCACCGAACCGGACCCCAAAGAAACCAGCCCACCTGTTCCAATTTCTCATTTCAAATGATCCGATACCTCCTCTCCCACAATTACCACTTTTGCAAATAGTTCTCACCTTCAAATCTCAATTAGGTGGTGCAACCAACATCAGAGCCACCATCTCGATTAATACCAATTTTCTATAAATAACCCAATTTGACCCCTGCGGTCTCCCATTTTCCGCACCATAATCTCGAGCTGCATTCATTTTACTTGAAAAACCAATCAAAACCCGGATCAGTGAGTTAGATAATCCCCCATCAGTACGAGGAAGTACAACGATTTATCATTGATCATGTTTAACCCTTTTCGATAAAATTGACAGTTCTCCACAGTGGTATTGGCAGCAATTTGCACTTCCTTAACCAATCGGCCAAGTGAAAGATTCGATTTGAGCGGGGCTATCGCATGAAAGTAATTGTTCTGTGAGCTGTTAAAAATAATAAAGACTGTTAGACAGTAGCAACAGTGTAGCTAATCATGTTACGAATTACATCTTTCATTTGGTTAGGCGCGACTGTGTGCAGCGTACTTTCAAACCGGAAGGCTTTCGGCCGAATTAGTCATGCACATTCGAAGTTGCAGTTGGCTTGGTTGTAGTATTTTCCATTTCGGTGGGTGGGTGCTCGAATTTATGAGTTATGACGTGCGGTAAAGTTCAAATTTTCTCAAGCCCATGGGACGGTGTATATTTAAAAGATTTTTTCTTGCGCATTAACAATCAATTTGTAGGTGGAAGGTCGGTCTCAAATTATCAAAACTGACATGCAGTGGAATGTTTTGCGGTATTGTTTACATGCCGCCAGATGCTGCCAAGTAGACACTCAAATTCGTTCCAGTTTAGAAATCCAAAGAGATTCAGGTAATTTGTATCAAATTACTACAAACACAACTAGTGTCAGTAATTAGAGAATCTAGCAAAACACGATTCCTGCCCGGTTACAGAGCTGAGTGGTATGATATATTACAAAGTTTACCTTTAGCTGTTAACGAGGGCAGTAATCAGAAGAAAAATGTTATTAATTTGGTCACCATGTACATACGCGGCTACCTTGAGAGGAAACATGGCATTAATTATTCATTGACAATGTAAATGCCTTGCTACAGTTTCTTGTTTTATCAGATTTTTGTGTGGTCTGAATTATAATTCGACTTTAACAAGTCTAATTAAAGTTTTTTTTTTTGATTTTTGACTGTCTTTTGTCACGAGATTAATTTACATTTAAATTGCAGTTGTTTGACATGACTCCAGGCGAAGTACCTTGATATCCAGGTGTTCATGATTTTAGGACTCATGCTTGTCTTTGTTCTCGGTTAGCAGACAGTTTTTGTGACACTTTAGGGAACATGCATGTACAATTAAGTGTCATTCAGCATGGACATGTTGGAATGGCTGCTGATTTCCTAATGTCTCTGGATCTACTTACTCGATGGAGTATGGACGATAGAGAGGAATGCATGAAGGACTAAAGCCGTGTACCAATTTGACAACACGAATTATCATTTCAATGATAGTCAAATTGACACACAACCTAAAAATAAAATACGGGAACAAAATAAATAGCTGACGCGACAGACCGAGGTAGGCCAAGGTCTAGTTTTTCGCAACCATTCATCTAGTGTATGTTACATTTTTCACACATAGAAGGGACCTACAAATAATTTCGATTTCGAACGGCGAATTGAGAAGCTTCTTCATGACAAATCGGATTCTCGGATGTTTTTGTCATTCTCCGACGAGATGTGGTGCCGCAGTTAGCGTACCTATCCAACGGACTAATCACTAAACTACGACTACCATGAACGATCCAAGTCTTGCATGCCTTTTTTTTACAGAAAAGGTGGACCTGATTTCGAATCACTTAAACAAAACCAATCCATTAGATACTGACTGATTTAGTAAGGGCTAAGTCTGTCTGAAAATGTTACAAGACTCGTCATGCTTATTGGTGACCTGGCTCCCAGGTGAACGGAATTACCTTGTCTAAAGCTACTTCTAAATTGAACAAGCACGAACCCACCTGCTTGGCTACCCGTGATAATGTCAATATCCACGACAGATATTATATAACATTTGAGCCAGGACATGGCTTCCTTGATTGCTATCAATTCCCACCGTTCTCTACAATGATGATGAAGGCGAAAGGAGATGCTTATGTTGAATTTTTCAGGAAAAACATATCCACCCACTCCATCTTCGGTCTTGGATCCATTAGTATAGAAGTGAATCGAACTACTATCTGAATTATGAACATTTTCTCACCCAATACTTGTGGCAATAGTTGCTCGGAAAGTCCTTTCAAATTTAATTTTTCGTGGGGCGTAGTCAGCGTTTTTAGGTCGGATGATGATTACATCTAAGACGCGTGTCCAGTTTGAAATCTAGACCACTGTCAGGATCTTTGAGGCGAATGACCGAGTTGTTCTTAGTGCACCCCTGAAGCCAAGACATATTTCTTAGAAGATTGAGTTC
Source organism: Matsumyia berberina (assembly GCA_917880715.2). NCBI lineage: Eukaryota > Metazoa > Arthropoda > Insecta > Diptera > Syrphidae > Matsumyia > Matsumyia berberina. The sequence goes on along the minus strand of OU862872.1, from coordinate 16,141,395 downwards.
TTCTTGAGAGGCGGCCACCATTAAACATCATCATCATCATTTTCAATGACCCGCTTATCCACTATGAGGGTCGCGGGGTTAGGGTTCTTAAGTGGACTCTCCACATCTTCAGATCTTTCGCCATCGACTCTAAATCATCAGGGGATATCCCCATACTGGAAGAGGTGAGCTTTCGGACTGGGTCCAGCCATCTCATCCTAGGCCTACCCGATGGCACAGATTCCATGGTACGTTTCTGAAGCCGAGTTGGGGACATGCGTTCAACGTGCCCAAGCCATCGAAGTATGGACCTTTCCGCTTGAAGAAGTAGCTGCTCAAGATTGAGTGCCTCGCGTATTTTGGTGTTCCTAACTCGATCTCGACGAGTTACCCCAGCAACACAACGAAGAAATCTCATTTCGGCAGCTTGCATCCGCGATCTTATTCTTTTGGTCATAACCCAAACCTCATGACCATAAGGGAGGGTCAGAGCAAATACTAGTAAAAATTGATTGACAGAAGTTTCCAGGAAAAATCGGTTCTTTGCTTTCCAGTAAATATGTCGACTTCGTCTTAAAGTTTCTCTAGACCAAACAGGTACTGGTATAACGTAATCATAAAGAAAGTATCACTGGTCACACCTTATGGGCTGAAAATCGAAAATTCCTTTGCGGACTATGTCATGCAGTGGAATTTATACACCCGCAAACTTGCTACAAAACGATTCAGAATGAATCAATAGATTAATATCTAAAGCGTAATGAAATTCAGTGAATGCAATACCACAAGCCCACCGCATCGTCCGAACCATTTAATCAAACACATGTACTCCTACCTTTTGTCATACTTGTGACCACTATTCTAGATTCAATATCGCACCACAGCAATGCACACATATGGTTACCTCATATCCAATCTAGGCGACGAGGAAAAATCCAACTTCCAAGCGGAAAATTGATTTCGTTGTACCAAAATGTACGATTGTGTGATATGAGTTTAAGGTAAACATTTTTTTTTTATTTTTTACAAATTAGGAAAATAATTAATTACATGTGAGGTTTTATTAAACATGCATCCCAGTTGGACTAGTACCACTAAACCGTATCTAAACTCGATCGTACAACTGCAAGTCGAGGAAATTTTAACCATTGGCGCGATTTAACACGGAATGGGCATTTTTCAATCCTCGGACAACCGAGGATTGCAAAAATATTTTTATGACTTACTTTGTGTTTTGTGGGTGAAGTTTTATTGGATGTGCATTCGGCAAGGCGCACACTTCACATGCGGGAAGTCTGAATAAATTTATGACCGCTATTAAAAGGCAATATTTGAACTACACAGGGGGAGATTACCCAATGGGACTTTTTAATTCATCGCGTGTTGAATTCAACGGTGATGTACGAGTTTGTTTTTTTCTAATTCGATGGATTGCTGGATTATTGCTACTATATACTTTCCTTTCAACTTCCATGTAAGCCATGTCGAAATTGTTTTTTTTTAACCATCAGTAATTCCGCCTACACCAGACAGGAGCAATCCCATCGGCGCCGCGCGGGCGAATCAACGAAGATTCAAAGAAGATTCATAATCCATACTACATCACATGGTTTGTAATAAGTAAAAACTGTCAGCTATCTCTCTACAGTTCGAGGGGCGTAAGTGGCATCGCCACCAAAATAGATCTATTGTGCCTTCCTTTCCTGGGAGCTCTAGTCAATGGTTGCTTTAGTTAGAGACTATCCTGCAATTCAAGGGTTCGGTGAATTTGAAGTGTCTTTACTGGACTTAGTGTGGCTAAATCTTCATCAAATAGCATATGTGTCCCTAAATGAATCCTCCTGTTGTCAGTGCCGCACAGTCTTTAGGAAAATCTGTCTGTGGGATCTCTTCATTTTTATCGCAGAACCTGTAGTTCCCATTATCTTCTGAACCCAGTTTGTTAATTGTGATTATTTAGTCTACAGTGGCCCGTTTGTAATTCTGTGAGTATACGCAGCGTCTCCCTAGTCATATGAGTTTAGGGAGTCCAAACGACTTATCAAGCCCTTTCTTTACAAGAAAATTTTTAACTTTGACAGGAAAAGCATAAAAAAGCTGGTGGTCTTTTTTATTGGCCATTGCGGTTTAAGATACCATCCCAACAAATTAAACCTTTGTTCAGACACAGAGTGCCGTTTCTGTTTAGAGAACGACGAAACCTCCGATCACATTCTTTATGAGTGTCCGGCAGTATGTATACTGCTTACGAAAAGGCAGAATTTTACTTGCTTGCGGAACTCGGCTACTAAACAGACGCTGACCTTTATTAGGGAGGTGGTAGATCTGTAAGGCTAATTATACCCATGACACTAGACCAGCGAGTTCCGTCCATGACCTTGTTTTTTCTTGCTCCTCTTTTTCTGTTAACTTTTTTCTTATGCTGCGGGGACCTAGCTCTCTCGTTATCCGCATTTCGTTTTCATAGTCTGGGGCCTTGTTCCAGTTTATTGATTTTCTCAAAGCAGTCCCATGCTATATTTAGTTTTATTTCATTGTAGCAGAGTTAAGGGCTCCCCGTGATACATCCTGTTAAGGTTGAATTGAGCGCATCTTTCAATCGCGTAGACCTCCGCTTGAAATGTGCTGGGAAACGTTACTCGGTCCATATACACCTATCCCGGTTCCCGTGGATGTTTTTATCTTGATCAGAAAAGCTATACCTGACCGAGGACGACCTATGCAGAGAATGCGGGGACGAAGAGGTGCATGAGGGCACGACTCACTTCCTCTGTCATTTCTTAAGCCTCTGCAATACTAGAAAAATAACATTGAGCAGATCCGATGGTTCAATGTCGGATCTACTCAAGTTCGCAAGGACAGTCAAGTGGGAAGAAGCTGGTAAAACACATGGGTACCACAACGGGTCTACGTAGACCTAAGTGAGATGAAGAGAATTTCATCATCTTCTTCGGCCCGCTACCTAACCTATACCCCCGATGTAGTTCTGTTAAATTAGTAGACCTACGTCGGATACATTGCGACCATGTCGTCTCCAGAAGGCTTAAAGTAGGAAATTATTTCTGAAAAGGTCGTGAATAATTGTTTGCAGACCTTCTGAACCTGTCTATTGCTGCAAAGTAACCACATTCAATCATATAGAATACAAACTACTTTCCCATACCTTTAGGTACAACAAAGTAATCAGATGGTTACAGATGTGGTGATCTTGACTGTGACATTAATTGTAAAATGCGGTTAAACAATTCAGTGACTTTGTTTCAATTAAATTCGAAAGGAAAACCTAACCGCATGCATTGTGTTGTGCTTAATTGTTGAGAGCATTTTACAAAGTCATGCTCATTAAATAAGTGAGGTGAAGTCAAGGAATAAGGAAGTGAAATACGATTTGTTTCGAACACACATTGCCACTTTTTGCTTTTTATGCGAAATGCGAGTCAAATTACTTTGCAGTTGGGAGATTATCAAACCGAGCATGTCATTCCTCCCAAAAGAATGTGTGTATCGAAGGTTTGATGGGTGATATTGCATAAAGTTTGTCATGTGCTTTCTACGATATTTTTGCATTTCAGTTAAGTAAAAGACGTAATACAAATAGAAGTGAGAGGGAAGTTAAACTATGAATGTTATAACTGCAGAGGCAACACTTTCTAAATGCAGAAAACTATCGACTGTCTTGACCTGTTGTCTAGCTACTTTTCATTGGTTGGCGGTGCCGCCTCTCTAATTTTATTCTCTAAAAAAAAGTTAGAAAGAGTCTGGGCTCTAATTTTTTACATCTTGGCCTACGAAACTAGAAGCCATTTCGCGTAGATTAATGGTTCCACGCTAAACCAGACCTAAATCGTCTAGTCTAGTGTTAGTTATAAATGTTCATTGCACTCCTCGGATGTCTTTCGTCAGTGCAAAGAATTCAGCAATGTGATACTCCGCATTGAGCTGTAAAGTCCCCTCACAACTTACTGTTCTGCAAACTGAGACACTAAGCACCTTCTCAGGCTGAAATGTCCTGTCCAGCATAAAGCTTACTAAATGAAATCTCGATTTACACGACATTTCTTTAGTGCAGTGCATTTCCAGCCATCGCTAGATAGGTATGATGCCTCCGGCTCAGTCCGCGAACATAGCTCTTGCAATACACTGTCTTAAAATCGAAGTAGATTTATGTTGGATTAGGTAAGGACACTGCGCTGGCAGAGCCGGGAATGAGTTAGGCCAAAGTGAAGCCCATTGTGATACCAGTAGAGCAGGCCGGAGTACCAAGCTTTTTATGAAAACGTAAGATCTTTGGATGGATATGTACATATAAGCATGAGAGACCACTGGTTAGAGCGGAGTAGGGTGGCTGACTTATTCTGGTGGAATTCGCCATCTGAAGCTAGGGTTGCCAGGATTACAAATCTGTAGGTTCCTAGCCGGTATACAGAGAAGCTAATTGATACAATTCTAACCGATTGGGTGACAGTAGAGTACAAAAAGTAAGCTATCTCAATGATTTGCTCCCAAATTTTGGTGAATCCCGGGATAACACATTTATTTCTCAACTTTCCACACTTCATCAGATTGCCCTTCTTTGACAGCTCGATGATCACTTCGCCGTTCACCTTACTTTGAGCAGAATAAGCAGCACTGTCGTAGTGTATGACGGAGTTTGTCAGAAAAGTTATCTACGCCGACCGTTGAAAGTCCGATACGAATTTAAAATTGGATGCCACGATTGAACTTAATAGGATTTACGACAATATGACCGTCGCTTACGTAGTTTAGTGCGGCAGCATATTGCCAATCTTCTAAGCTAGTCCTCATCTGAAATCGACAGAAAATCTTTATTAGGTGACAATTCCATACATTTCCATTAAATGTTGTCTAAAATTATCGATTTAATGTTTAATTCCTGTGCATGATAATGAATTGAGGTCTCCAAAGCGTCGCCCACGCTTTTCTATCCAGCAGCGATGTTTTCAAAAGAACGACCTGCATGAGCACGCATTGGTATTTTACCAGGATTGCGATGTGAAATGGTGCATTGTTTCTGTCAATACACAATTAATATTACGTTGCTCGAACGTGCACCGTTCTATAATTAAATCATTAATTGTCTACATGACATCTGTCAAAAATTCCAGAGGAATGTTTGTCATTATTCCTTACTTGTCACGAGATAAATCCAACTATTGAAGCCGGACCTCTAAATTTTTTTTGACATATTCTGCATATTCGAACAAAAAGCTCTACTCGTTTCCCTTTACGACAAGTCTCGTTGGATTTCCCTGAAAGGTTTGACATATTAAGTTCCGCACTTATACGTCAGTCATGCCAACACAAGCCAACTCATGAATTTATTTATAGAACGCCTTTCCACAAATTGCTTGAGGCTGGAACAATAACAGTCCGAGACACATATAACTAATCGGTATTACTCGCCTATTAATTAGCCTTTTATGAGGGAAAATCTCAAATTAATTTGCATATATTGTAACAGGCGTCGGTATTTAATGCATGCTCGTGATTATAAGGTCGTGCCATAAAGACGTCATTGCATAACAGAGAATCATTTAAAATCAATCACTTTCTCTCGAGTCTGTAGAACATGTTCATTAAAATATTTATTTATACAAATGTTCACCTTAGTTTGAATAAAATTACAAAAAACCAAATGCATAGGGAAATCGTATGCAAGTGCATCCAACTTTCCATACAAGTTTTACAAAATGTTTCCTAATTCAGACTATAGACTGACGCCTGATAGGAAAGTTGGTTAAAGCCAAAATTAAGCTACATATCAACCTTCCCTCACTTTGACATTGTAATTTTTTAATTGGTTTTCCCTTGTATTATTGTCACATCGTTAGACACTTGTAAATATGTACAATCACCTCAATTGTGGTTAGATATTGTATTCGTGTTTAACAAGAAGATAGTGCTAACCTTTACAAATCGGTAGCATTATGTTATGAGTTATTGTTGCACAGTCGCTTTTGATCGCGTGCTACCAATTTAGACAATCACTTTGTTTTATTGGTTTCTTATTGTTTTGTTCGAACACAAGACAATCTTCTTGTTAAAATAATTACTTTTATTTCCAATGACATATGTATGTAGATATACACCTTCCACTTGCATTGACCTAATTTATAAATCAATTTACACACAAGGCTTTTGATGAATGTCTGCTGTGTCATACGAGTGAGATAATGGCTAATATTTTGAGTTTGGCAATTAATTGGAGAGAGCGATTCCATCGAGGAATGCGTTCGACCGAGTGTTAGATATGCCAAGTTGTGAAGTGCTACTGTGCAGTTTCGTCGGCTAATTTTCACTCTGCCATTGATAATTGCGGCCGTAACTGAGATGTAAGATAAATCTCTGTAGATACAAGACCTTATGGCACAGAAGTCAATTTACTAACAAACTGATTCTTCCACACTGATTATCGGCAAATTTAAACATTCAAAGGTCTTGCAACTTAATACACGGAATTGGTTTGCAATGGAGCAGTGCATGCGCACCACAATTGGCAGAGACTTCCTTGAGCGCGGTGCACTGGAGTGAGTCTCATTTTTCTTTTCGTGGCAATCGTCCAAAATGTAGACCAGTGAAAATTGGGTGCACTTATCTGACTGTCCTCCCATGTCTGGCAAGTGCTCTGGATTCTCTGTGGACCCACAAGCCGTCAAGAGTCAGGGCACGAGATTTGCCATTACATGCGGTTTTCACTGAAAATGATGGCCGTTGCGATCACGATTATCTGGCATGACTTAACGAGAAAATCTTGTAACAATCGGGTTAGATGGAACACGATCAGTCCGTCGTTGTTGTCATGAGATCGGAAAAAGTGTTTTTATATTTTTTTTTGTCAAATCGCTAGTTTTACACGTGCAAAATCATTTGATTTATTTTTGCTTTCTGTAATTTGGTTCGAATTCAAAATGAAAAATGTTACAGTATCGAGAATTTTTTCAGTTTGTGGGATAAATTTATACCCAAGGATTTGACAGTCCAAATGACAGTGACGATTAAATAAGATTAAATACTCAAAGGGTGCTGCCAAAGCTTTTTAACTGACGGATTTTTAGAACAACCTATTTTTTAACCTCTCTGTCTCTATTATACTCGCAAATACACTGGTGACAGTTCGCTGATAATATCGATATCATCTGTATCTGCAAAAATTGTCCATTGTGTTGCTTTGAGGGTTTTGCACAATTAATTTAAGTAAGATGTTACATGCTCGACAGCATGTCACTTAGTCTAATCCTTTTTTACATCACAGTCTCCAATTATTTCGTAACCGACCTTAATCAAGCACCAAGCATTTTCCATCGTCATTCTGCACACGAGGATGAGTTAGATAGAAATGCCAAAACTAAGCATAGCCCTATATATGTATCTTGGGTCTATAAATGGAGTTCCTTAAATCGATATAGAGACGATGGGAACATTTTTGGACCTATTGGATCTTCTCCAGGAACTGCCGAGGTATGAAATATTTTGTCCTTATTTCGTATGCTATGACCATCATTCTTATCTGTGGGTTGCAGTCGGTCCAAACTAGAGAACCAGGTTCTTACGTTTACTCCGAGAATAGGGAGGCAGATACTGATCTGAACCCTGAAAATTCCACAGTTGATACCGCCTAGAAAATTTCTCCCCTATCATCCGGAACACCGTAGGCTCGATGAACAACTTTTTAAAGGGTTTGAGGCTCAATCTCAAGTTGAGGTAGCAGAGAGTAGGGGTAGGCAGATTGAGGTTGTTTTGGCAAAATTGGTGGACACTTGTGTCCTCTTGAACACACATGTCAGGGTTTCGATCACGGCTTGTTCCACTAGAAAGTTTGTGTGTGATCTTCTAAGAACTTTACTCTGAACCTCCCGAAGAAACTCAAATTTCAACAGCAGTGTGTATAATGTTGTAGAGTAGGTTTTAACAATTCGAGGATCCAATCAGTGGGATTCAGAATATATATATATGTGGAATAAATCCGCAATTGTTTTCTCTGAGATTTCTATTGAATCATCGAAGAAGGGTTTGCATAGTGTGTTAAGTGTTATACTGGACATTCAAAGAATGGTCTTCCTTCTTTTAGCTCCTTTGTATTTTCCATTCCATTCGGGGAAAAAATGTAACACGCACAACACGAATAGTTGCCAGAAGCTTTGTTTTTATTATAATACAAAGAATGACTGACTCTTATTAACTTTTTATTTTTTTGTTTCTTTGTAGTTAATCGTTCTCTTTGCCCTCTGCATGTCCGCCGTCTTAGTGTCGGGACAGGTGTTCGGCGGTTTCGATAGACGGTTCGCATTGAACGCCATTCCGAATGATATATTTGGTAACGGAGGTCGGGACTCCCGACAAGATAGAGGTCAGTAAATCAATTTTGATGTTCAGTTATTTGCACCATACATAGACATTTCTCACATTTTTAACATTTATAATAATTATATAAAATTTTCTTACTTGACTTTAGGACCAGTTGTCTTCCCACCACCCCCACAAGATGGTCCAGTCGAATCCAGTGGGGTTGTTGTAGGCGCATCGGGATTTGGTTTCGTTCCACCTTCCCAAAGTAATAAACGCTTATAAGAAAAAAAAAATCACAAAACAAAAATTAATCAAACAAGCACATTTTACATAAACTTTATGTATATAATATAACAATCTCCTCACTACTCCTATATGTATATTTAAGCACATAACGTATGCACTTGTATATAAAAAAAAAGCACACACTTCCTCACATAGTCAGCTTCTCTTACTTTTCTTTCTACCATCAAAATTGAAACAAAATTTTTTTAACTTCTTTTTTATTTTTCCAAATTTTTAAACCGAAACAGTAAGATTCGCATCAAATAGATATAACTTTGCACCCGCACGAAGGAGAAGTTTTAGAATATTTTATTAACAATACATATTTTTTGAATATAGTATGTGACTGAATAAAATAATGCCAATGATGTTTGCCCTTTATTTACTTAATTTTTAAATATTAATTGTAACATAAGCTCACGCAAACAGGAACAGAAAAATTAAGAACAATTGGTGTTAATTTTAAAAAAAAAATATTTTTTTTTGTTTATTTCTTACATTAAATCTCAGCGAAACTTAAAAATTTATATTTAGTAAAAGTTTTCATATTTTTTTGACATTTTTATTTTTTATTTTTTAAGTTCCTATTCTTATTTATTATTATTTTTTTTTTCTTTTACTTCTCTAAAATTTTTTATATTTTTCTTTTTCGTTGTTGTTTTTTTAAAATTTTTATTTGTGTATTTTTTTTTTGGTTAATAAATGTAATTTACTATGAAGAAAGATAAGGGTTATGACAGAGGGTGTTTTTATTTTTATATTAGTCATAATGCGACTGATATGAGCTGTAAGTTGGAAAAATGGAAATTATTGTGAACTAATATCACTAATATTAATTTTAATGAAAGAAAAATACATTAATATCTAACGCAATAAATGAAAAAAATAAAGATACTGCATTTCAAAACGTAGGTAAACACACAAATGGTGGTTTGACAAAGTGTAAACAATATACTAAAATATGAACAAGCACTTGATCCCTGAAGAATCTTCATAATGTACTGAAAAATCTTAACAATTCCTTTAATGCATTTCATCCTTTTACAGAATCTGAAGACACTTTTTACCCTAAAGACTTGACAAATACAAATTTTAATCATAATTTAATTTGCAGCAGAGGTAGAAATGGTAAGGAACATTAGGGGATTCTTGAAATCAGCGGTCTGTACATCCGCCAATCTCCTGGTGACTATTGCGGGTCAGCCGCGCACTAGGTATTGCACGGATTCATTCTCCTACAGTCATATTTAAAGTAGATCAAATCATTCTGTCTAAATTCCAATTGCACAGAACGACTTGGGCTTCCTTTCTGTGATGATCCAGTGCATATTCGCTCTGCTGCCTACAGTCTCGTTGTCCTTTCTCCGTTTATGCACATGACGGCAGAATTTTTACAAAGAAAAAGGCTTTGCTAGTACCTTCCCTTACCTTTAAAGCTAATTCGTTATTGGGAGCGATGGCCATATTTCAGTGGTTAGTGCGCTGGGCTGCTGAGTGAGTAAGCAAACATTTTTCGGGACATCACCTTTCGGCAGCTAATTATTAAAAAACACAACAAGAACCGTCTAAGCAGACGGGACCGAAGTTCAAAGGACCTCTCTCTAAATAACCGAGGGTGACCTCATCCGTTCCCGACAAAGTCCGTGCCTCTTTGGGCCAGGGACAAGCTTCTCGCAACCACGTTGTGCTTACGTTGTGCAGGTTGCATTTTTTCGCACCCACAAGTTTCTGCCTACTCCAAACGACGAACTGAGAAGTTCCTTCAAACAAATTATACTCTCGGAAGTTAAAATGACGTAAATGCTTTCGGTCTTCGAAACCTTGCACAGCAGTCCAAAACACTAACCACCACCATAGCGACCACAATTGCCTTCTTGATCTAATTTTTCTTCTGCAATTGCTCAGATTTATGACAGATTGTGCCTCTGGTGTTGACATGTGAGTTATGCAAAATTCTTTCAAGAACGAAGAAATCGCATGACAGTACGTCGCCTTGCCTTAATCCTTTCCGACCTTAAAGGTCTCTCGTCAACAGTAAATCTGTTTATATCTGATGGTTGTTATTGCTCCGTAACAAGTAAATTTGTTTATGCCCATGCAGTTAACCCAGCAGCCTACCACCTCCCCCGCACCTGGAGAGTCAGATCCTCCGAGTGAACTAAGAGGACCATAAGCCAGACAAACCAGTCCTTATTAACGTTAAAGTAGCGCATATTAGGAGAATGCTACTTAAATCGCATGGAGTCAACTGCTGTCAAAAATTACTTCCTGCTGCCAAAGATGACCTCCTCTTCTATCTTGGCGTTGCAATCGCAGAGAACGTCACACTTAGCACATTCTTCGCCGGCTTAATTCTACATACATTAAACAAAATCATTTGAAAGTTTAATACAATCTCACCAATACAATACCTTCTCTAACCCGGACATAACAATTTATTCGCTTTATAATTAGTTAAAAAAAAACTGTCGAGTTGCCTACCGGAACTACTGACTTAACTCTATTCAACGCTATTTTAATACTCTTTTTTCCAAATAAAAATCCTAATTAATTTGGTAGGCGTCTAATTTACCGCTTTCGAAACAAAAACCACCTGTCTAAAGTGACAGGCCAACTATTAACATCTAATAGATATAATTTATAGATATGTGAGATTTTCTCTTTTTTTTTTTTGCAAACATTCTACAGGAACAAAGAACTTTCAAGGTATTAGCGTCGTACCTTGACCTAGGTTCTGAGTGGGGAAAAAAAATGCACGTAATCCAAAACTGGTCTTATTTGTTTTAGTGATCTAATGATTCATGAGAGAGCGCCGCTTAATTATATGCAAAACGTGCTTCGAATCGCCTTTTATAGGTTATAAGTTCTTACGCTGTCATTCAATTAAATTATTGGCCGTTGCTCTGAAGTCATTGTATAGTTACACGGTCTAATGATAATCAAGTGGAAATGTGTCAAATTTCTTTTTAAATCTTTCAAAATTACTGAAAATAGTTTTAAAACAATTGAATCGTAAAGTAATACTGTAGCCCTTCCTCCATTTTTGTTGGTGTGCCAGAGGTGGGATAATGTAACTGCTGCAATAACACGGCGCCAATCTCACTGTCACTTTAATATTTAGCAGTCACAAATACAAGGTGTTTCAGTTTAGAAGATTAATAGCCTGGTGTATTATTTTTTGGGTTGAGACAAGATAAAACAGCTCATTGAAGTCGACAGCTTCTGCAGAAATGTCTCAAAGATAAGCCAACGTTTCAGCTGTTTTACGCAGTACATATTGGTACACTGATTGCGATCGCTTTCGCAGGAGCAGACCGTTAGATCGGTTCTAGTCTAACCCAGATCTGTCCGAAGTTTTCAGGTGTCATGCCTTACTTTCACCTGTGATGGGTTTTCCTAATTGCAACCAGTTTAAGGATATGTTTACATGTAACGTAAGGCGAGTTCATCAGCCATGAAGTTTCTTGCAATACCTCCGTGGCATCAGCATTGGTGAATTGTGTTGCCATCTCTATGAGAAACGAGTGACAATCTAGAGTTACAGGCCTCCGAGAGTACAATTTGTCATGAAAAAGCGAATTGCCGTTCAGAGTCCCCAAAAAATTTTAGGTCTCTTTCATTCATGCGAACAATACAAACACGCACAACATGAACGAGTGCGAAAAGCTAGGCCTTGGCTCATCTCGAGTGAGTATACGATTCTGATAAAGTACATTCTTCTACATCATACTGATGAGGGTCTTAATCGCGATTAGGCCTTACTACGTAGATTTCTCCTAAGGTCATAGGTTGCTGTTATTCTACCTTGGATCTTCACTCTGATATTGGCAGACTTGATAGCAAAACCTAGGAAGACGAATGCATCACCACTCCGAAAAGTTGTCCATCGTAAGGTTCTGGCATTGATTTAGGTGTTTGTTCTCTGAACGTTGCCCTGGAGGAGTGTCTTTCGTCAATATGTTTACGCCAAAATAAAATGGATAGCTATACTATGCTCCCCAGACAATGCATCCTTCTGCTTTCGCCACGGAGCATACTCCTCTACTTCTCTCGATTGAAGTTCTTACATAATCAACAGGTGTCTATTTTTCTTGACATCTAAGCATGTCTAATGCATATTTGATTAGCTAACTTTTCCCTTTCACAAGATTCGGATACAAAGTCGTAAATCAGATATGTACCTCCTGCAATTACTTTGAAAATGTTCACTGAAGTCCTTGCGGCACAGCCCCAATCCCACCAGTAGTAGTCCCATGTTGCAATTGCGGCCAGAAGGGCACCTTATAAATTACATAACCTCATCTTGTGGTCTTACAGCGCGGCTAACAAAGACAGGTGGTGGACGCACATTGCCTCCAAAGGTAACTGGCGAAAGAAATTGTGCAACATATTTCATTTCACCCACCGCGTCGATAACAGAAGAACCAACTCAGCCTACATGTTCGGCTTACCGCATTTCTGGCGATTTGCTCCGTGAACGTAGCCCCCTTTTTGCCTTTTTCTTCTTTACGACATTTCTATTAGAAATATCCGAACAACAGTGATGCATCACTGCACAAGTGGGTAAATTTCTGGTGGCATTCTCTCTGCGGCGGCACGGAGAAATACAATAAATTACTTAATTAAACTTACCTGGACGTTGTTGGTAATCAAGCAAGGTCGGAGTGCTTCTCGTACAATGTTTGGCTAATTGTTGGATGGCGACCGATATCAATTTCATACTGCTCACCGCCTTGGTGCTGTGTTCCGAGAGTGTGTAATTAGTTTTGAATGGTTAAAAAGAAAGAGACCTTGCGGCTGGTTGGCTGGCTGTCTGAGTGATGTGGAAGTTACTCCATTTGATTTATGAAATATTTGCTAAGTGAAATCGCACTTCTCACACCCACAAATTAGTTGGACAATTTAATTGGTTTATGCTTGATGGTTTGTTATTTTTTCACTTCCAGGATTGAAGCCTAATTATGGGAATTTCGGTTAGCTTAGTCGTTAGTTCAGATATTACGTAATGGCTTTCAAATTGAAAATTAAACGGTTAATGCAGCGGAAGTAGTGCTGGCGCAGGCCGTGACCAGTCTGGAATCGCACGAATGCCTTATACAGCTTGTTGCTCTCCAGCTAATGTGTGACATAGAGAGGGGAATTTTGAATCATTGTAACCTTATGGTAGTAACTCTCCTTTTGAGAGTTGACCCACATCTAAAATGTCCCGCAATACTATGATGTCACTAAGCCAAGTGCACTAAGCCAAGTGCAAAAGGAGAACTCTGTGGCAGATTAAAACAGAAATTTAATCCAAGGACTCTCAGAATATTAGGGTTTTTTTTTTTAGACAAAAATAATAGAGAAAAAGAAAAGACTCGACTCGGCGTAAGTATTCGGTAAGGATGTTGGCATTTTCAAAAACAGTTTCCTTATTTTCTGAATGAAGTTTTCTCCTCTATTCTTTTAATGGTGCATTTGGCGAAGCCTAGCAGCTATATGTAAATTTATATCTGCATGCCACTTACTTTGACTCGTACAAAATCGGCCCCATTCTGAAAGCACAGATCGCGACTCTTGAAACTGGTACATCTAACTTTAGTTTGTCGACAGATTGTGACAGCCGATTTTGTGTTGCTTGACAGGGACTAGGACTAAACCGATTTATCTTCATCTTTTTTTTTTTCATGATCTTAACGCCTCATAAACACTCGAGTTTTGTTACTTCCTGCTACGTGGTGGGTATCATGGAGGCAGCTTCGGCTCAGTTCATCGGACGAGGGTGTCTGTTGACACATAAAACCTTGTGCCATTTTAAAGCAAAGGAGAAAAAAGATAGAAACGGAACCATGGTAGCAGGCAGATCGAGTGATCGAGGCAGAAACATGTACCCATACCCAGGTGAAAAGAAAAAAGCGCGGCCAAGACCTAAGCCTAGCCAATCTAAACTAATCTTAAGAGTTAACTATTTCATGTGTTAAACTCAACCCTGTACTAAATGTAAAGCAAACTAAGACTGACCCTAAACCACAACGACTGCTTTCCTCTGTCCCTCCCCGATAGAGCTTCGTCGAAAACCTGAAGCCATATGGTGTCTTGGGAGTGGTGGCCAGTCCACCCACATATCTTGCGACAAATCCGTCACTATTCCTCTTGTTAGCCTCTAAAAGGGCACCTAGTCGAGTTGAGTTCAACGCTTCAAAAACCCAGAGCTGTCGCTTATCTCTGAAGCGGTATACCAATGTGGCTAAACAAATACTGAATTGAGTTGACATTGAGGAAACAAATGCTTTGTGTGCACATCAACCCAGACCTGTGTTGTAACCAGCAAAAGGAGCTACTAGACGCCTTGTAATCAAACAGTCGAAACCACCAAAAGAAGTTTCAGCACGAGAATTACAAACAAACTCATCGAGTGCCGTATGGTTCGCGTCCCATCTGGATAGTGGCAAAAGTGATTAGTACATAATAACTTTAGCCATTCCTCGTTTTCGCCTTCAGGGAAAGACAATAGTTAGGTGGCTGCCCCCGTAAAGACAGGGACGCACTTAGACTAGATTGGTCCATTGTGATACCCCTATTAGTGAACCTAAGTTTTTGGGGTTAGTGGATAAAAGATTCTCCGTTTTTTAAATTCAGCTTGGGTCAGATTTGTTTTGACAAGAGACAAGTGCTGATATTATTCCACCCATTGTTTGCCAATTTCTTGGCATCAGTATCCAGGAGTAATTTGATCGATTCGATAGGAGCAGATGGTTTCCCCAGGTTTTCAAAGAGATGAAGTCCAGTACCTTCTTTTGCCAGCTCGTCCGCCCTGCATTCGTCTGGAGCCTACATAGGTCCTTAAGCTCAGCATTCGCATTTGTCTGCAATCTCGTCAAGAGATCTGCAGCATTGCTTTACCAATCTTGATCGTAAAGTTATCGATTCCAAGGCTTTAATAGGTTCCTGACTATCTATGTAAAGTACAATAGCGCTACAATTTATCGAGCATTGTCTCTAGTGCAACCATAGGGGTAGTGTTTAAGTCACCCGTTATGCAGATGGATGATAGCCTCTGTATATTTTCAAGAAGGCTAATATTAATTTGTTTGTCATTTGCTGTCCACCAGACCAGTACCCCGTTCATCAGGATCACCCTCACTACTGCCGTAAGCATATATCCAAGGGACTACTTTAGACAAAACTCAAAGAAAAGGATGATTTCTTCGGAAGCTTACTTATTTCTAGCCAATTTGACACAAGAGCGGACGGAAGCTGAACCACCAAATATCACCGGACCATTCGTCGGATTCTTAAACAACTTGACTGAAAAAAGCAATTAGACCAGGAGGAATACCAGCCATAGTCCTCAAAAGTGTGCACCAGAAAAAGTTATTTTCAAACTCTTCGCTACGTCCTTCAAGACAAAGACTATCCTCTCTTACCGCTCGCGTTGAACCGATTCTTAAAAAGGATGGGGAATATAACAATTCTATAGCTCTGCGCTCCATGATCTCGAAAGTCATAGAAAATGTAATCAAAGTTGAGATAGTCAAGTAAAAGATCTTACAGGCCGCAGTGCATCTGGGTCTCAGCATCGTTATCCACAGCTCTAGGGACCTCTCACGATATAAAAACCACTTATGGATACAAGCTATCAATCAACACGGGTAATCACGAGCCGACGCATTCAATATCATAAAAGTCTTGGACCAGATTCGAAGCTCTTTTAAGTTAACTAGACGGGTCTGGACTGCCAAAACAGCTCTTCGGTTGTTAAGAACAGTTTTTCAAAGACAGATCTATTGTCTATTCTCCGACACCTTTAGTATTAATACGGAAGTACCTCAGTCGCTACACCTTTTAAGATTAACTCAAAATTTCCGCTTTAACTATACAGGAAGGAGGATCTACAGTGGCTCCACCTTCCATGTGTTGCTATCATCGGCCTTTTCGTTTCCCTCAACGTCACAGTGAAATCAATTCTAACCCTTCTTTATACCTTTCCCATTTTCTTCATCACTGGGTGTTAACAAACTTCAAAGGACTTAGGACGCAGTACATTTAAGAAAAAATTGCTTAATTAGATCACCGAACTAGTCACTATCGCTGACCCATTAATCTTTATACAGCAATTAACTTACAATAGAATAGCAAATTGCTTATTATATGCACTTGCACAACGCCCAACTAATCTGCACTTCGGCATCTCAATTATGTGCTAAAACAACTATAAAATTGGATCTCGACTAATTAGTATTTTTTTCTGTTTCATTTTAGATGATTTTTTCGATAGTCCATCGCCACGATCGTTTGACTATTTCAACAGCAGATACTTTAAATACTACTAAGTCATAAGCCACAGCACTAGTTTAATTAAGTAATAAAGTCTAAAGTTTAAGTTAAACAAATCAAACTCTGTAAATAGGTAACTTATTAAGAATTTAAGCGAAAGTGTAATGTGTTGACAGAAAATGAATTGTATGCAGGTATCTTCCGCTCTGTGGAGAATGACCATTTTGAAATAAAAAACGTGTCCATCATCTCGGATGAATTGGACTTTTTTACGCCAGCTGTGAGGTGTTAAACTTAATATGCACATAAAGATTGAAGTATCTCACATTTTTATGCGAGATACTCGCGCACTTGCTATGAATTGTATCTTTTAACAGATTCGTGTAAAAAACAAACGCGAATGCAGCTATGAAGTGAGGCTATAACCAACATCGTTACTGTCAAACTGCTTGCAGGAGGAGGTAACTTGGTGTGTTCATACATCGGCTATTATATTCTTTTGCACAGTTGGTAGCAACTTTCCGCATCCATTGGAGTAATCTTGATCCAATTTGAAAAGAAACTTGTTTGGTTTTTTATGTTTTTTCTTGTAACACAATTTCGTATTTCATTAGGGAGCACAAAATAAGTTTAACAATATGCAAAGACAGTCTTCCGTGTTGGATATTGTACTCGTCATTAGTTTCAGTGTGGCTTGTTCGCGGCGGGATTGCAGCCGACTAAATAGTGATATAACTGCGACTTAATGGTGAGTAAGTATTTTGTTATGTGACTCCAATTGATTGAGTTATACGTCATTATATTTTTTAAACGCTGTAACTGCCCTGTGGTTTGATAGTTATTAAGTTATTTAGCCAGCCGGTATCAGACACAACAACGTGTGGAATGCCTACACAAATTAGCTTCCTATTCTGACCTTATTCATTGAAGGATCCAAAATGGAAGTGAGCTAATAAGCGCTGGACTTATCTGAAAATGTGATTTACAGCGAAAATTTTTTGATCAATCCTTAATAAGAAAACGCTCATTTCTCTGTAAGAACTCAATCGAAAAGATGCAGTCATTTCTAGCGTCCTTACTGAACTCAGTGTATTCATGCAGAGTTTAGAAGCATATTTTTCCAGTACATAATTCAATGACAATTATTATGGAGACTTAAAGGTTGAGGTCTGAATTATCAAGCCGATCAATTGCTTTTAGTGGTGGCGTTGTAGATGTTTGCAGGGTTCTCCAGTAAGATCGGATGAACCATTCAGTTAAATACGATGAATTATCTGGTATGGCGCACAGCAGTACCAGCTAGGAACACCAGAATACTCGAAGCACTCAATGTCCAGCAATGGATTGGGCACGTTAAACGCATGGCCTAGACCATTAGGTAGGCATCCCCTCCGTAGGGGCAGGATGAGATGGTTGGACCAAGTCTGAAATCTTACTAGAGTCTCTAGGGGACGACCCTCATAGTGCATAAGCGGATCATTCAGAAAATGTTGGTTATGATGAAGCTCTACAAAACACTGATCCTTGTTGCTATATGCTACCGAATGCTGGAGGATAAACAAGTAAACTGAGCAAATACTGAACATTTTCAAGAGAAAAATCGTCATCATCATCATCTTCCAATGGCCCGCTTATCCACTATGAGGGTCGCGAGTTTAGGGAGCTTAACTGGGCTCTCCACACTTGCCGATCTTCTGCCATCGACTCTAACTCATCAGGGGCTATCCCCATACGGGTAGAGGTGAGATTTCCGACTTGGTCCAGCCATCTCATCCTAGGCCTGCCCAAGGGACGCCTACCCGATGGAAACCGAGTTGGGGACATGCGTTTGACGTGCCCAAACCATCGAAGTATGGACCACTCTGTTCGAAGAAGTAGCTGCTCGAGATTGAGTGCCTCGCATACTCTGGTGTTCCTTACCCGATCTCGGCGAGTCACGCCAGCAATACAACGAAGAAATCTCGTTTCGGCAGCTTGTATCCGCGATCTTATTCCTTCGGTCATTACCCAAACCTCATGACTATAGGTGAGGGTCGGAACAAACACTGAATTAAAGACCGACAACTTAGCTTAGATGCCAAGTTCGGCCCTCCTGATAACAGATTGACCAAGTTGTCTCAAAATTGCTCCAGCCTGACCAATCCTACAGGATAACTCAGTATTGCTCCTACCATCACTCGTGAAAAATAGCCAAATATTTCAACTCGTTTCCGAGGAGGGAGATTGAAGGAGAAGATACAACCGCGAACTCTATAAGCTGTATCAAGATATCCAAAGTATCATACCATATCATACCGATCTCGATTCATGAATATGAACACTCGAGGATTCTTTGTGACATCGAATCCGTTAATTTTGTTTGTCCACGAAGTCATCCAGTTGAAAGGCAGAAATTCTGGGGAGGCCTGACGACTTGCGAATTGGTTAGATCGCTCATTGCCAAACCTTATAATGTTTTGCATAAAAAAGTGATTAAATGCTACAGAGCACAACTCAGATCAATGGTGGGACTTGTTACAGGGTTCAGCAAGGAGGACGTTAAACACCGTCCAAAAACTGCGAAACTACGTCAAAAAGAACTGGAATCAGGATACCAGAATTAATGCACCATGACAGCAAAGGGATCTACGACCTCACATACAAACAATTATCACTCCATGGTCTCCAAACTTGTGACTCCTGTCCCTTCCCCACACACCCCTCACCTATTTACAAAACTTCTCTAACAACGGGCCCAACTGAGGCCTTAAACCCATCCATGATCAGATCATAGTAACAGGAAAATAAACCGCAACCCACTTCCTATGCAAAAACTCATTCTAGATTCGAGGTGATTCCATACCTGTCAAAGTAGATAATTATCACGCGAGGTTGAGGTAATCTACACACAGGTGTACAGAACAATTCATATGGAAGCGATTTTAAAATTCTAAGTTGATTAGATTGAGGCAAACAGAGAGCAAATTTGCCGCACAATGTCCGATGCGGCTTCTATTTCAACTAATTTTTGAAACCAAACTAGATCAGTGTTCCTATGTACACACTTTACCAGAAATTATACCAATTAGATCGCATTTTACCACTGAGATCAACCACACATCGGAAATCTAGTCTCTTTGCGGTTGGATACATTGCAATCTCAGTTTGTTGCTTCGAACCGATACTCGTGTCTATTTCAACTGCGTGAATTTTGTTTCGTTTTCACAAGCCGCTATTTACAGCAAAATATTCAAATGGCTAATTTCCCCAAAATGCTAAAATTTCCAAATATGTGAATACAGTCAGCAACGCCATAAACAGCTGACAAGGCCTGTATTTAAAACAATACACAACCGTCCATCATTTGTTTCACTAGTCAGTGCTCGTTTCTCATGCTGACAAAAGTTTTGGCTTCATTGCAAACGCCATCGCTACC
Organism: Matsumyia berberina; assembly: GCA_917880715.2. Taxonomy (NCBI): domain Eukaryota; kingdom Metazoa; phylum Arthropoda; class Insecta; order Diptera; family Syrphidae; genus Matsumyia; species Matsumyia berberina. The sequence goes on along the minus strand of OU862872.1, from coordinate 16,121,153 downwards.
GGTACACATATCAACACTAATTTAAATTTCCATCTGTCTACTCTTTGCAACTGCCTCCTGGTCGAAAACATTGGTGTTCGTGGATACGCAACGTTTTTAGGGACCACTCGAAATGAAAAGAGTTTTCCGACATTCGAACACATTTCCAGTGCATAATCTAAAATCGCATTGACACTGGATTCAACCCACTCAGCTAGGCCAGTGGTAGCGAAACGCTACCGTGATCTACTAATTGAATGCAGCACCACAGACGCATGCTCATTCTGGAGCACAGGTACACCGTGCCATGGTCTTGCGTCTGCAGTACAGCATGGCGGAAGAAAAACGATGCGAAAATGTGTAAAATTCACAAGTAGTGACAAAACCATTGTTAGATACGGATTGTTTGGCAACACTTAGATAAACAAATTTATGTGACCAGACCAGGAGTGCACTGGAGGAATGGTAATATGATGACGGTGCTGTTCGTTCGGGACTGCTGGTCGAATCGGGTTGCTCTTGTGATTGAGGCAGTGTATCATTGTGGCAGCTTGAAAGATCTAGCTGTGGGTGCTAATAAGTGGCAAAGATTATGGTACAATGCGAGGTTATTTTTTGCACCGCATTGTGCTGTCTGCGGAAATCTAGTTCTCACAATAAAGACAGGCGAGGTATACATAGGTTGGTATGTATACAAAACGTATTACGTTTGATGAAATAAGAAATGTCAGTGAAATAGGATACAATGTATTGTTCTAATGATTTATTGATGATTTTAGATGTTAAAATAGCAGTCTTATAAAATTATATTTCGCCTCACTTTAACACATCAGAAGTCTACACATCATACGAGACAATGGCCAAGAATACACTCTCCGACGCAATTAATCTCCCACAAAGACTTATTCGTATGTTTTATTAATGGACTATTTCCCCAGAGCGCAGGGGGACAAACAATTTATTCCACATCCTGTACCGCTGGGTCTCTAAACGATAATCTTGACTCGCCCGTAAAAAGAGCATTTTTCCACTCGTTAACACTCTGATAATGACATTTCATCACAAATCAGACAAAGAATAACTCCTGCCTATTTCTGTTTTTTTGGGCTTTGAAGGCAATAAGACTCTATAGAGAACAATTAAGGAGACCCTATGTACACCTATAAGACCTTAATCATCACAGTTCTGCCTTAGGACACTGAAGCATGGATTACATCGAAAGCTAAACAATTTTCGGAAGATATTCGGCCCCGTTTACGTGCGCATTGGACGTTCGAAATGAATAGGACATGTAAACCGAATGGAAACCAACGCAGACTCTTTGAATCTTACCCGGAGAGACAACGCAGTAGAGAAACATTTCGCTTAATGTGGCGCGCACAGATAAAAAGGGACCTCAACCAACTTGGTGGCGTAATTGGAGAGGCTTGTTGGCTGAAGCTAGTTTGTAGGTATGTAGCCGAGAGTAAGCAAGTCATCTGCTGTTCGAGCGGTTCTAGAACTCATACTGTTCTTCTTCCTTTAATCCTCTGCTCGCACGTTTACATTTCTGACTTTTAAAAATGTAATTGAGTAGAGTGGGCGGCTAATTGTACCGATGAGTAAAACACTTAACAGAAACTCAATCCCTTGAGATAAATCAAGGGTATAGGGGAAGTTATTATTCTCTGAAAAGTTGATTTCCTTCGATGGGTGTCCCAAGTACTTACTACATAATGGTGCAGAAGATTTGCCGATGTTGGTAGGAATGCTGTCAAACTTTGTTGCTTGATTTGTTGAGAGTGACTTTATCGTGGCAATAACCTTATTGGATCCTCATATGAAGTCAGCAGAGAAACGTCAGAATTCTTCTCTGGGTGTTGAACACCTTTTTGGTAAATGGATGCTTTTACATCTACGTGCATCTTATTTAGCTTGTTCAGAGAGAAAATTAATAAAATGTCTCCCCTCATGGCACACAGAATCCTTCCTTGTGTAGTTAGCAATAAAGCTGTCGCGTTTTCGAAATGTACATATCACCACTGCCACTTTCGTCGTCGAACGGTTGTTCCTATTGGTTCCTGAAGTGTTCTCTGGTAATGATGTTCGTAACAGATACAGTCAGGCTAAATATCTTTTAATATGCTTTTAAAAACCTATAAATTAACTTTTGGAACTTATGTACTCTCCATGAAACAGTCTAAGCTTGGTGTTAAAGCTGATGGTACTGCTTCACCAAATTTTTTTGATAACATTTCAAAACCAGGCTTCGACATTTCAAAAGCAGACGTCAGCATCTACATCATATACAATGAACACGAAGTGTATCACAGTTGATCTGCATTAGCACTGCAGCAAATCTGGCTTATCCAGCGCAGAAGAGGCAGATATTTGTTTGTCTGACATTGTAGTTGGTTATAGAAACTGTTCCTTTATTCCCCAGTGCTGCGCATCATCGGGTCGTAACATTGACTAGCCCATCTTACTTTTGTCTGTAAACTCACCGTCAGTCTCCAGTCCTTGCATCTAGAGCTAAAAGCACTCCGATTCCTGACCCACGCATATGACAAAAACTCAAATTAATTTTGTATTTTCCCATTACCCCCACCCAAAACATTCGTTTTAAAAGCAATTAACGGTTTTATGGTGAAACGATTTACTGCAGTAATTAAACTGCTATCAGAAAATAAATTAAATCATAACACAGGCAAGATAATTTCGAAATTACTGAAATGTCCCCGGATGCCTTTCCAATATGTCCACCATATCCATCTATCAACAACGGTGCAGAAATTACCGACAGCCGCTGCACCGATAATTGACAAAGTGTGCTGGCAACGCCAAAGTGTCTTATATTCAGAGGTATTTTTTTAGAGGTTCGCACCGTTCCGCTCACGTTATATAATTGAGCCAATATATTGTTTAAAAACGTTTGCATAATTGCTCGCTATAGTAGAATAACATTACTTGTGGGCTGTCATCGCCATTATGAACAGGAGACCCGTGATTCCTTTTGTGGCGCAAAACTAAATGCATATTCCCTAAATGGTCATTGACCGCCACTGAACACCGTTGACCAATTTGCCACCCAGAAAATAATGTTTCAACAGTTTTGTGCTTTCTTATGACTACCCGCGACCAATTCATCACTGGACTCTTTCACTAGGCTTCTCCTATTTTGGTGGTCGGCAGTGTTAGCCAGTAGTGTCTGGCTCGTGGCATCCACTAAATTAACACTCAGGCGATGGAGGTGGTTTCTTATTCACCACCAATCCAAACAATTTACCAATTAATGAAAGCAATTGAGTCTACGTATCGCACCGTGAATAGCTGCCTGGATGTGAGGTATGTAGATGCAAAATGTTGTGGTTTTCGTCGTTTACCCTATCGAGTCTTGATCATGCTTTAAGCACACGTAAGCACACTGTGTGGGCAGTCGTTGTAGTTATAGACGTCGTCGCGACTTCGTCCTCTATGGTATTACAGTCAAACGAAAAGCCTTTGTTGGTTTTAAAGTTTGATTTAAGGCTTTTAAGATGTATCCAAGACACAGTAGTGAATTAGCACATTTGAATTTGAAAAAAGGCGTGTTCGACATCGTTCGTGGGGGTCGTGACCTAAGCAACTAAACACTTTACTTTACAGATAGCGTGTACAGTTCCAATTACGTTGAGCAACTTAGTTCATGATTATATGTTATTTTGTGTCTACCGAGACTCCGTTCGTATTTCAAACAATGGCACCAGTACAGAAATCAGAAGAAGAACCGCTGTTTCTTTGATCTTAGAGGGCAACTGAGTAGCAAAGCCCTCGCTCAAACAACCAAATTAACTCTATACAAGACTCTTATCATCGCAGCTCAACTCTATGGCACAGAGACGTGGACTTTATCAAGAGTGGGTAAGATTACTCTCGTTTGTTTCGAGAAAAAAATAGTCGGGTGATCTTTAATCTCATCTGCACAGACGAAGGAATAACAGGTAATGCTGTGCAGCGAGATCGATTAAGAAGAGTAAAAGAGCAACGTTGAAGGTAGCTGGAACATGTAGAATGGATGAACATCGGCTAAAAGAACCTTCCATCTTCCACCCCGAAGAAAAGGCGCAGAAGAGAAATATTGCCACGCAAATGGTGCGTGAGTGAAAATGCACCTCAACTAACTTGACGTGTAAAATTGGAAGCTGAGGTCCATCCTTGACTGAAATGCGATCATAAATAAATTCAGATACGAGAAACATATCCTTTACCTACTCTAGGCCTGCCAGACGTACTGATATTGGCGGGACAGTCCAATTTTTTAAACACTGTCCCTATTTACAGAATGTCCGGATTTTGCCCCGAATTTTCCTACCTTTAGTTTGTTTTTTCCTTTTTTTATTCTACTTCGATTAAAAAATTGCAGAAATAAAAAAACGAAACAACGTTAAGATGTGTTACGACCTTAACCACAATAGGAAACTGCAATTTTTGCTCTGAATGCATCCATGCACATTCTAGATTTACACATATGTATGCATATCTAACATGTTTTAAAATACCCTAAAGATATTTCATATGTACACAAATTGGTTGTTTTCTTTAATTCAAATGCTGCATCTAATTAAAAAAAAAAAACCTATGAGTTTTCTTTTTCCTTGCCAGTATTTGAAGTATTTAGTTTAATGACCACAGCATGGCGAAAGGAAAAAACAGCTTGTCAGTTAAAATATTGAAAGCTCCTTTCAAAAGGAAGATCCAATTCGTCAGACAATTACGTACTTACAAAATAAGTTCAACCGACAAATATCCACATATATAAAAATAAATAGCTGGCGCGACAGCTCGGAATGAGCCAAGGCCTAGCTTCTCGCAGCCATTCATGTTGTGCGTGTTGTATTGCCAACAATTGATTGCCGACTCCGAACGGCGGATTGAGAAGCTCTTTCATGACAGATTATACTCCCGGAGGCTTGTCATTCCCCGACGAGAGGTGGTGCCGCTAAAAATGTTTGGTGTTTTCCTGGCTGGGGCTCGAACCCACGCCGCTTGGTCAGCAGTCCATCACACTAACCACTGAGCCACGGCGACCACATATATACATATTGTAAATATTTGTCGGTTGATCTTATATTGGAAGTACACAACTACTGAGAACACTTGAAAAATCGGTTAAAATGTTCCACATACGCCACAGTATTTTAGGTTTAGCGATCCCCGATGAGATATACTTAGACGAAAAGGGGCTTTGATGTCCACATTTTTATGAAGTTTCATCTGGCTGCCATACCCTACCCCAGTTCAATTGTTGTTCAGCCTTGAAGGTTGACATTTCTCAAGCTTTGATTCATAAAAAATGTCTTCTCGATGACGGAGAAATGTAATTTGACTTATCGGATCGTAGACACCTGTCGGGTACTTCAATACCAAAAACAGATCTCGTGCCCTACATTTTCTTTTTTAATCTCAAACAAATAACAACGGTAATAAACATTTTTTGGCTTTCAAAATGGCACCGTTATCATTTAACAAACTCACTTTGCCGTTCTATACTGAACCTTCGTGTTCCTACTTCCTTTCATTTTAACACTTACTTAGTTTTATAAATTCCACCCATAATAGCGGTTTTCCATTAAAGTGTGCTACCAATCCTCTGCCCTGCTCCATTAACCAGACAAATTATATAGCTAAACCAAGACTTTGAGATCGATTGTCGATAACAATATTAGAGCGTGACCAGAATCGCATGCGTCATATTAACAAATTATTTTAAATATCTCACTTGAAAATCTTCACATAGTGCAAGTCTTACAGCTACGACTCCGGCCGAAGATAGGGACTTTTGCTGCAGACTCTTGTTAGTGTTTTTCATCTGGTTGAGGAGTGTGTTTGTTTTTAAACTGGTTGTGCTGCCTTAGTGCAGCGCTACTCGGTAGCTGCTTTTTCCTTGCTGAAGAATTCAATTTTCGCGGCTTATTATTCCGGTCTTGTGCCGATTTTGTGACACATGCAAATAGTGTACATATGTATGGTTATGGTGGAAGCAAATCCGATTATTGAAGTGAGATAGCAAGGTGCAAGTTTATCATGCACAGTAATAAGCTACAACTTCCACTTAAATTGGATTATGGTCAAGTGAAAGATAGTTATGATATGGAATTATGTTAAAGTTTATGTGACAGTGGTCAACAGTTGAATTGATAATGTGGTATAAATCCTTTATACCATTTCGTTGAATAAACACTATCCAGGATGACAGTTAACCCTACGTTGGGGCCCAGATTTTAGGACAGTTAAATCTATTGTGAAACTTACATATTTGCCATACGGAAGCCCTCCTTATGGGTTCCAGATGGAAAAAATTATCACAACTGTTCTGTTCAGATACCCTTAGAACAGAAGAAACAGTACCCATGAATGCAAGGCTGGCGTATATTTTGCCCGGTTCTTTAGCAACAGACGGACTGCTTTTATTCAAAATATTCTTGAAACCCGAAAATTTACAAAATTGTGGAAACTAATCCGTATTACCTGCACGACTTATCACTGCTAAACCATCATGTTTTCCTTACGAGCTTGTGTAACATTGCCTGCAGTCCTTAAACTCTTAAACTTGACATGATTAAGAAAACTATCCGTAAATGGGAGGAAGGTACTAAGCCAGATATAGATCGGATTGCTTTGAATCCATTGTGTTCCCCTTTTGTGTGTTGGGGTGCTTATAAAAGAATGGATGTGAAATTAATAACATATTGGTTAGCGGCCAGCATAAACAATCAGGCGTCCAGTTTGATTTTTAGGATGCTTTTACTGGCTTTATTCGTCCAGATTGTTAGAGAAGTGTTCTCTGGACACTCGCATACGAAGTCGATCTCGTAAGAGCCTCTGCATTCGTCTGCTCCCATTAATGCGGTGACCTGATTGACTATTTACCTAGGAGCTAGCTAGCAGCACTTTGCTTTGTATAAGTATAAAGGGAAACTAAGCCGCACATGGACGGCGTGACAGCCCGGGATGAGCCAAGGCCCAGCTTATCGCAACCATTCATGTTGTGCGTGTTATATTTTTGACATGAATGGAAGAGACCTACAATTTACTGCCGACTTTGAACGGCGAATTGAGACGTCAACAACGAAGTGTTTGGTGCATAGCCCCATCTGAGATTCTCAAGAATTCGTGGCTGCGATTTTGTTTTAAGACGATGAGCCCACTACAGAGTTTATTCTGTTTTCAGTGGCAGTCTATTCTGGCACTGGTGATAGAGCTTTTGTGGAATCATGTAACACGGAAGATGATGTCTAACTCAGCTGGGAAGGCTTGTCGTGAAAAATGTCCGTATCTCAAGCCTAAGACGTTGTTTTCCTTCTGATATCTATGCCCAAACTATAAAATGGCATAATTTCCTTTTTATTTTTCGATTTAAATCTCTCGTCAATTATTCAGAGACTCTCCCATTGCTTGAATTCTTGTTGTGATTACTTGTCGTAGTCAACTCAACGTAGACCTACTCAACGGTAGCCTACAAATCTAATTATTAATGTAATCCGCCTTTTTGCCCCCAACAACCGAATCTTTTCCCATACACATGTTACAAATCGTGTGTCTATCACCTTAGACCTAGACGGGACATACCAATGTTATTGGCCATTCCATATTGGTCAGTTGATCCATGAATGTCACCCAGTAGTCCGCACGCCACACATATTTGTTAGTCGGACCAGATTGCGGTCTCAAAATGCAGGTTGTACTGGTTTTACATAACCGAGACTGTGATAGCTCGACTTGGAGGTACATAGTTAGACGTGGACAATTTGAAACCAATCCGAGTGACTGCAAATTGAGTGCACAATTGATAGATATGTCAGATGCCGGCCAAGAGAATGAGGATATTTTTACAGAGCATAAAGAAGATGAAAAGTGAAACCGATGGAAAAAATTTGAAGGATCGTGAGAAATCTGTGGGAAATTCGAAACAAAAGTTTATAAAGTAATTTTTTTAATTTGACACAATCTGATTACTTGTCGGCTGACGAAAGTTGATGGGAATAATGCTTGAAGGCGCAATAAATGGTTTTGCGTTGATGCAGTTAATTGCGAGGAGAGTTAAGGACTGGGAATTTGCTGCTATGGTGTTGTTCCGGAGTTTCAATGCCAGAGGATATTCGCTGATCTGGTAGATGTCAAGTCGATTTTCATCTAAAAGGACTCAGAGAATCCCTCATTTAAATGGACTCGTTTTTAGGGTTTCACAGGACCGCCATCAAAAAAACTCTTTTGACGGTAAATGCCGCCAAGCACATACAGCAAAACAAGGGGAATATAAAAAGATGCTGCAGAAAAGGACAAGGCTTGCTCGAGAGTCCTATAAGCGAAAGGGACAACGAAGACATACTTCAAAATTCTTCAAAAGAAGTAAAAGGAACATGAGAAGCGCTAAATCAAAAATACTGATACTGTATTCAAAAAACGAAACGAAAGTTTAACTGAAAGGCAAAAGGAACACGTTAAAGGCACACAGCGTGTATACGTAACGAAGAATTATCGTAAAGCTCACAATAATCAGACCAGTCATGATCATGGCCGACTTGTCTGGGTACCGGTTACGAAAATTTCACAGAAAACGAAAAACAAGCTAACGTACGCGATAGAGTAAACCGCTGAAAACAAAGTGAGAGTCGCCCTACAATAAAAACAGCAACCAACGAAAAGATGCAAAGGGATTTCACTTCGCAAGCCATTTCAGGTGCAAACGGTCACTCTTAAATAAATAAATCAACCGCTCCCCAAAAAGGATCCAGGTTCAATCAGAGAGGAAGTGGGATTGATGGTGAAATAATCATCAACCTCAATAACTGCGAAAAGGATGTGACAGAAAACTCTAAGGTCTATGTAGATACCTTACCTTAGAGATCTTAGATCTCTGCCAACACATGATGTAATTCTCCCCTATCTACAGTCCTCCTGACATATAATAAAGGGAAACACAACGAGCCCGAGTGGGAACAAAGTGAAGAAGATGTAGCAGTATTCCAGTATTCCAATTGTCGATTTGTATTCATTTGGCCGTTTATAATAATTTGAATATAAAAATTATAAAATGGAAGGAAGTTTTGAACGAATTTAATATGTCGAGTAAGTTTTTCTTCTCTATTAATTTCGTTGAACGCACAACAACGCACATTATAACACAAGCCTTTTCGTTTATCCATTTTTTTAAAAATTCAATTTAATTACTTTTAAATTTTTCAAGTCACACGACGAACTTTACTTGCAAGTTTTTCTTATGCGTAAAACCACGAAAATTGCCCAGACACATATTTGACAAGTCCCTCCATTGTACTCGCAGCAGATACAAGCCTTTGACAGCGACACAAGCCACAGACAACGCTACTCAGGCGTTAATACATTTTCTTAAACAAACTGCCCGAGCCCCTCTATCAAATGTATAAAACAAACACACCGATTATACCAACCGACTCATCTGACAACTCAACTAGTATAATTTATGCAGAAATGGTTGCCGTACTGACTTACGACCAAATTGTGCAAAAGTGTAGACAAGAAAACTGAAGAAAACGAACTTGTGTAGCAGGTTCGCAGTTATAATCTTCTCAATTGTTTTTATTTCTTATTTGCCATCGATAATTTCATGCGGATAAGGCTATCTCGCCCCCGAATTGATTAGATAAATTCCAATTGATTAGATTATTTGTGAAAAAATACCCGTTCTGTGTGGTTTGTTTCGTGTGTAGAAAATTAGAGCTCTTGTGTTTTGTGTCATCAATTGCTGCAAGTTCCCCCACGGATTTGCAAAGAGAAAATAATAATCGCCACAAATTAAGTCCAATAGTGTTTATTCGCAAAAAAAAAGGGACTACATTAGTAAGTTGATACACAACTGCTTCGCATATGTTAAATGTTCGCTTTCTTTTTTTGGATAACAAAAAACTTTGTTAAGAAAAAAAAATAATATCGAATACCCCCACATAGTGAGTAGTGACTCACGCAATCGCATTTGTAGTCTCAGTTTGCTTCTTTATTTGTTGTGTGTAGTGCTGGTGCTGGTGCCGTAGCCGTTTCTGTTTCTGTGATTGTGCCGAGATTGCCTCGCTTCCTCCCGGATGGGAGTGCACCCCAAATCGAATTAAGTCAAATTACAGCACTCATACTCATATTTGAATAAATAATAAATTAACTGAATAATAAAACCATGAAACAGCAGATGTCATCCAGTGGTGGAGGCGGCAGTGAACGCCAGAAGGTAAACAGCAGCAGTAGTCTCCTGTCGGCCACTGAAAACGACATCGTTTTTGGACTCTTGGGACGAAAATGTCAGGTAAGTTCATTGCATTGAAACGAATTTATGATTTAATTCAATAAGAGCTGGTCAAAAAGGCTTAAATGCCACAAAGAGCTTGTAAATCAAAATCAATAATCGAAAGGGAAAACACTGCGACATACGTTTCAGTAGCTGGCAAACACAGAAAACTTTCTAATTATTCACAAAACAAACTAAAAAAAAAGAGAAAAGAAAGTTAAGTGCCTTGTTTTTTTTGCTTTTTCCATTTGTCATAAATAATCCAATGTATAGGTTGTAGATATATCCCATCCAAGATAAATTCCATTAATTTTTTTTTTTTGTAATTTCAACGTGAACATGAACCGGCAAAATAATCGAAAGAAGACCAGCATATGGCTTGTCACGTCCAGCGATAAGATAAAATAGTTCGAAACAGGCGCGAACGCACAAGTGTTTCCGATTAGTTTGGCGTAATTGAAGATATTTATGCGGAATACATCTGGTTATTAACGATGAACACGGGCGCTGTGGTCTTGATAACGTTACACCGACTCATATTCATTCATTTTTAAGTACACACGTATGTGCATAGGAATATGACATGATACCACCCACCTACTTCCCTACCGGTATTTCTACTGGTAAGACTCGCCGTGTTTCAGAAGCTTTGTCAGTATTTTTTGGCCTTTTTCTTAAGATTCCCCCACTTTTTCGGGTTTTATTATTCTTCTTCTGTCTTATTCAGCAAATTGGTCAAAACCTTAAGAACTCTATTGACAACCGTCAATAACTTGATTGCACAGTGTCTACGTAAGAAAAAATTAAATTGGATTCTGGAGAGCTCTTCTCAGCTGCAACTGCAGTTTCTTTTGAATCTCATTGTGCCTTCACTTCCGAGAATTTAGAGTAGTTTCGTTACTCCAGGTGCTATCAGGAAGTGGAATATCCTTTATAAATGAGTGCCGGGGAAAAAGAATGTGACAAGAGGTATTTTCACTTTGAGAAAAAAAATCTAAATCGATCTCATAAACTCTTAAATTGAAGATCAAAAGTAGTACTAAACGATGTGTTTGGAGATAGAGACCAGAAATAATTTGCGCACCCTGTACATAACCTCAAAGTTAGCCAAAAATGTCATTTTTTGGATACATAACCTCAAATATCTCAAAATCCTTACCTGATGGGACAATTCTGACTCCGGATTTAGATTCCACGCAAAAAATTACTTCCGAAATGACACTCAGGTTTTCAACAACAAAACCAGGTTGGCCTGTGTAATGTGTACTCCGTACCAAATCATCTTTCGAATTTGAATTTTGATCCACTGAATGCGCTGATGAGCTTAAGTTTTAGATGCCATCTTTGAAGTTGATTAATTCCTTCTGAAAGTGAGCTGTTGGCCCTCAATGTCCATTGCTTTATCAGAAAGTTAACCAACTAAATGGTCGTGGGTCAGTGGTAAGTGCGTTGGAATGCAGTGCGAGATGCGTAAGTTCAAGCCCAAGCCATATCTATCGAACATTTTTCGCGCCACTACCTCTCGTCGGGGAATGACAAACATTTTGTCGTGAAAAAAGCTTCTCAATTCGCCGCTCGGGGTCGGCATTAAATTGTACCCTTCCATTCGTGCGAAAAATGTAAAACATGTATGAAGCTATGCCTTTGCTCATCCCGAGCTATCGCGCCAGATTTTTTTTTTATTTTTAAATCAAGTAAATATAATATAAACAAATAAGTGTGATACTTGAATGAGTCATAAATTGACATCCGGTGTCTCATCCGACCTCATTGTAAGTCGGGTTTGGTATCTGTAATGCCGTCATCGAGATACTGTCTGTCTCCGTTTATAGTTTGTAATCGAAACTTGTGTTAAACCGTAAACTTTTTTTTTTTAATGTGTATTTCAACACCATTATGTTGAGAGTTGATTTACGAAAAAAAAAAAAATTTAATGAAAATGTGCAGTTCAATTTGAAGAGATGCCATCTGTTGCTGTTGATATTTAAAACGCTTGTGAACACATGTATAGCGAAAAAGAAAACCATTTCTTTAAAATATGATCCCTATATTTCGTTCCCTAAGTTTTCTCAAGTCATCTTGTTCTGCTATTCCGACGATTAACTTTAAAACAAAATTACTTACTTATGTGCATACATATACCATTACTATTTGGGGGTTACAGGGCATCAACAATCATGCCTGTATCCCAAAGATTTCCATCAACTGCAATCTACTTCATGACATATTTTATAATGACATTGTACTCGCACCGTAATGTGTGTCTAATCTATTGTCACTTTCTCCTAAAAATTATAGTTCTTAATCCATTCTTCACCAGTTAAGCTGTTCCTTGCGAATGGTTGGGGTTGATCCCTGTCGGCAAATATTTATTTTTCGCCGATGACTTCCTAAAACAACCTTAACGCTAATTGAATTCTTTGATCATTCGTCAGTACCTACCTGCCAATTTGCCGTCTATATTTAGCATTTATAGAGACATGTATCTCCTTGGCATTCTTTCCAAAATTTTCCGACTGTGCAGGATGATGAAGAATGCGCATTGCTTCATTAAGATGGGTGCAAAACCCTATTTATGCCAGTCCAACGCTACCCATATAACGGGGAAGCATTGACTTGGTGACTAATGGAAGACATCACCTTCTGTAATTTAAAAAAAAAAATCTTTCGATGATCTTCGAACGAACCATTACGCGTTATACAAAGGAATTGACCCAATCAGAATATCACAAATGTACCTGGAAAAAAAATAACGCCTCAGACGAAACGTTCAAGTAGAAAAGGATTGGTTGACGTCCTTGGGTCGTTGGGTGCAAAACTATAGTCGGCTGGTTTTAACGATCAGTGGTTGAGCCCTAGTTCTACACCGGAATCTAACGCCATCATATGTAAATAAAGAAATCGAACAGACCTATACACATGTCCACCTCTTGTTGGCATTCGATCTTACATTTAAGTTCATATACTAAGGTAATCCGAGCAAATTAACGTGTGGGCAGAAATTTTCAGTTTATCAAAATGCTTCAGTTTTCGAGCAAAAAAAAAATCGAAAATCATTTGTGGCTTTAATAAAAGATTACTTATAACAAAGAGTTACCCAACAGAATTCCATTGCGCTTTGACAAAGAACAAAATCATTTATCACCTGCTTTGATAAGATAACATTCAGCGACTTCTTTTTTTGTTCGATAACAGACAGTGCCTCCAATCGATTTCAATAAGTTTATAGATTCAACAACGCAATTTCATTATACGTGTATAATAGCCTCGACACCTTGTCTAATGGAAGTCAATAATAAAGTTCTCGTGCGGCACAATTGTCCTCGTGTCCTCGAGGCAAATGGGGTGCATCATATCTGCATTTTGCTGCAAACAGATTGTATAATCGAATGAATGTCTTGTTTTTTTTTTGTATTGTCGCATCCATTTCAACTTAAATAAATAACAACATTCGTCAGGAAAGACTTGGAAGAGGAAATAACTTTCTGATCGATAATTGGCACAAGTGCATCTTTCAAGTATTTAATAGCCTGTATGTACATGTTGGTACGAGACACAAGGTTCACATGCTGTCTTTTGAATTTCCCACATAGTATTGTGACACCATAAAGCTTTACGATATTATCTGATAACAAAACGACTTATGTATTATACATATTACGTTCTCGGCTTTTGCTGTCCTACTTCATAAATCATTTTGGCAGGGGTTTTTCGTTTGCAAAGCGAAGTATTTGAAACTGAATTCCTTAACACTTACAAATGTTCGCAAAACTCAATTAAGCTTCCAACATATCTTGAAGAAGTTTCCTTTTGAAACCATATCTCATGTGACATTATGCTAGTGTAAGGCTGCGTAACTTGGTACGGTTTTTGACGAAGGTCAAACTTTGATGGAAAGTAAGGTGATTAGATCATATGTTTAGGATTTATTTACTCTAAACGGTGCTTTTCTATATTATGACAATGATCCTCCTACGAGCAGAAAACAATGATTTACTACGTCCTTATGGTAGGTAGGTAGATGGAAGTGGTAGCTTCAGTAATCTTGATGCTGAAACCTTTTTAGCGCTGTTTTAAAACCACGTGACCTGTATGTTAGTGTTGTTGTAGAAAACCTTAGAGAAGTGGACGAAGGTCCCTACATCCATTCGGTGACATTAAGAAAACTGAGCAAGCCGCTAAAAAATTTTTTTTGAGATTTCACTACGGTTGTCGAAAAAGACTTGCCTACTCTACGATAACTGGCCCTGCTTAGAACGGGATAACCGCAGAGAAGATGAAACATTGTTTTCTTCTCACTCTCATTGCCGCAGCTGGGACATACTGATTGCCACGATCTTTGCAATGTCTATGTGGGTCCTGTTTTGTAGATCTTGTATTTTGGACCAATTGTAGTTGGGCCACATCTGCCTTGATATGCCACAATTCCGGAGCTCGCGCTACCTGATGTTAGCCTCTAAAACAAAGTGTGAGAGGATTCTTCCTTTGATGGCAACCAACGAGATATGAACACACTTCGCGAGATATCTATCAAGGGCTGAACCTTGCTTTGCCCGCTCATCAGCCAAGTTGCTCCCCTCTATGTTACAGTGCCCCGGCACCCAGAGAAGACTGACTTTGAAACGATGCCGTAATGAAGCGAGTTCCTCCTTGCACTGTTCCTTTGATGGAAGCCTGCCTATCACTGACAATGTTGTGGACGCCGTGACCGAGCGGCGTGGGTTCAAGTCCCATATCCGCCGAACATTTTTCGCGGCACCACCTCTCATCGGAGAATGACAAACTTCCGGGAGTATAATCTTTCATGAAAGAGATTCTCAATTCGTCGTTCGGAGTGGACAATAAATTGTAGGACCCTTCCATTCGTGCGAAAAATGTGACATGCACAACATGAATGGTTGCGAGAAGATAGGCCTTGGCTCATCCCGAGCTGTCGCGCCGCTATTTATTTATTTTTTTTAAGCTTGACAGCGCGTTCCTACTGCTCAGTGGCCGAGATGTCACCTAGTATGCATTTTTGGGTTCTGCTAACGAGATACATAGTTTGTTTTCAAACTGTTGTATGTTGGCCAAGTCTCTCTGGATATAACGCAGTTGGTAAGATTTGTTTTAAGCTACTGAAAAGTATGTTGACCTACAGCCTACATACCCAAAAATTCTTCACTTTCGATTTGCATAATTGCGATGATGAAGAAGAATATCTTGATCTTAAATAAAACCTCTCGTTTTTGTCATGCGCTGTCTTTCTTCAGCGGCTTTTTAGGGTTATCTGCTTCACACTACTTACTACATAACTAAAATTAGCTAAATGTTATTATATTTTATAATTTCTTTTATTGACAGTCGATGTGCACCGCTGTTGTACAAATCTACAAGACAGAGGGATCTGCCCACTCACATTGGAAGAAAAAGCATACGGGCGTCGTTTGCTTTATAAAAGATAGCTGTATTCGTTCATACTTCTTTCGGGCTTACTGTCTAATCAAAAACGAGCTTATTTGGGAACATGAAGTCTACGATTCACTGACTCTAACAAAGGCGCGACCTTTTCTTCTCACTTTTGAGGGACAGGTAGTTTGATAAACATTCAAATTTAATTTATAAGTTGCTTACTTTATATATTTTTATCATAAGGATGGCCACGTTGGTCTCAATTTCGTATCTGAGGATGAGTGTGATTCCTTTTACCGTACAGTTGAGACTACTATCGAAACACGCAATAGAAAACGTCAAGGTAAAGATGATTTTTTCTTAATTCTTTCAAAAACTTTTCAATCTCTTCTTTTTAATTCCATAAGAACGCCGCCAGAGATCTAGAATATCAACAGCACCACCTCTGGCGCCAAACACCAAAGATCCTAAATTCCAACTTCAACCTACCACTGTTGTTAGTACAGCACCGCAGCCAGACTCAACTCGCGTGCAGCTACGTAATCATTCGAAAATTGGCAGCGTTCAACTTACACAATCCAAACCCACATTCTTGCCATCAAGTTTTGGTCTCTCCTCTAACAAAGATAAGAAACGCAAATACACCAAAGCCGACATTAGTACCCCAACAAACTTTATACATATTAGCCATGTGGGTTGGGACGCTGACAAAGGATTCGATCTGACTGGCAACGAAGAAGACGAAATGCTGACGAAATTCCTTAATAAAGCCGGTGTTTCGGAGAACCACATGAACGATCGTGATACAAGAGCTTTTATTTATGATTTCATTCAAAGCAACAATGTTCTGGCTTCTGTGAAATCAGAACGAGTGGATAAACCGAAGGCGCCTGCACCAGCTCCTCCTCCTGTACCGAGCAGACATCAACATGTGAGTTTTATTGTAAACATGAAGTTTGTGATTGAGTTTAATTCTTGTTTTTTTTATTTTTTTATTTAATTAGCCTCAAAATGGAACATCACAAAGATCTGCCCCGCCTCCGCCGCCAGCTAGACAACCTCCGCCGCCTGTACCTACTACCGCACCAGGAGTAAGAATATCGCAGCCCCCATCTAGGCCACCACCAGCTCAAACAACTGTTACGGCCCCATCTGCTGTAAGTTTTTTTTTTTCAGGTTTCAGGTTTGTTTTCAAAGAACAAACACATATACTACGATCGGAAGCACTTTTTGTCACTTAACTAAGCACCACCTGGAAAACTTCCTAATACCCATAAGATGACAAAAGCAAAAATCGTAACACCATGTCCTTTCCTTATTTTTCATTTGAATTTGGCAAAAGTGAAAGTGATTTTCATAAAACTTTGAAACCAACGTAGCAATTGGACATATCAGTTTGCAATAACTCATTTTTTTTCAGCCTCCACCGCCCCCACCTCCACCTCCACCGGTTATCGCTGCTACAGTTCCGCCACCTCCCCCAATGCCAACTGTCATTGAACCAGTGACAGCAACTCCTATTGTGTTGAAGCCACCAGCTCCGGCGGCTCCAGCTGTGAATGATACGCGAAGTGCACTTATGGACAGTATCCGAAAGGGAACAACTTTAAAGGTACATGGACTTTTTTTTTATTTGCTTTTCTTCTTTTTTACATTATTCTTTCCAGAAAATAGATACTGCCACTCTTAGTACTGGCAGTGCAGATTCACGTAGTGATCTCATGTCAGAGATACGTTCAGGAATTGAATTGCGGCCGGTTGAAAGCCGAGAACTGCCGCCAGCTTCGAACAGAACAAGCGACGATAGTTGCGGCACTGATGCTCTTGCAGATGCATTACGACGTGCTCTACAAGAACGTGGTCGTGCAATACAATCATCAGACGATGACGACAGTGATCAGAGTTCCGAAAACGATGGCGAATGGGATGATTAGATGAAAATATACCAAGTTATACCACTATAACATGACCACTTTGAAAATTTTAGGGAAAAATAGTTCAATTGATAATTTTATTGTATTCACATCCCCAACTCATAATGGTTGCACTTTTTAGCATATCCGCACGTAGATAGATATATTTCCTTCGAATGGTTCAATTTAAAACTCTTATAGTACTTAAATATTTCAAGGCGAAAGGCTGAAGCATTAAGTTTTAACTCAATTTTAACTGCGTCTCTGTTTTTATTTATTTTTCACTGATTGAACCATTATCATACTGAAATCATCCTCATTGTCACATTGCTCATTTTCAAAGCGTTTAGGGAATTTAACAAAAAAAAAGAAAATTCTATGTGAAAACCAAAAAATAATGAAATGGTTCTACAATTTTATCATACGTTCGACTTCTATGTGCCAAACAACTAAACAAATTAGAAAATCAACTAAAACAAAATAGAGATTTTAGAATACACAAGACTCCTTCACAAAACAAAACTCATCTAATGTGCCTAGATCCCCTTAAAAGGCTACAGAGTGAACTATTTTAATATTCCCATTACCCAACTTAGATTTGATTAAGACTTTTAATCTTAACTCCAACAACAAAAGAACAAAACCATGTAGTCAATGTATTTACAGAGAAGCATGTATACTTCTTCGATAAAAATTGAAATTGTATCCAAGTATATAATAATTATATATGATATTGTAGTTATTGTTGTTGTTAATATGTAATTATACTCGTATTACATTAAATCGTAAGAAACGTGGACAGACAAAAAGCAATCTAATTGAAATTATTTTAACTGTTGCATGTTGTGTTTGTTTTTGTTCTGAGAAGTTTTAGAAAAGTTTAATTTTAAATATATTTTATTCTGAACGGGGCATTTGAAGTGTTCCAGCCAAATGTCGAAAGGCTTTTGGTTTGTGTACACTTCGCTTTTTCCATGTAAATTTATTTATTTCCGAGTATGTAATTATAATTTTTTTCTTTAATTTTAAACTGTATAAATGACGTAATGATTATTGAAATATAATAAATTAACTAATAACAGCAAATTATACATAGTATTGGTGTTTTTATAAATTGCGTTTATCTTGGAGGTGGAAGTATTTTTCTGGTCCAGCAAATACTATCACTATTCGTATTTGTTGAATGAGTTTCGCGGGAATTTGGCAAAAATAAGAACAGCAAGGACAATAGATGCTAGGAGACTGAGCTCAACTAGGATAACCATCCTCGTCGTCCTATGAAGGCTTTATATAATGCTAGCACCAAATCAAAAGCGGTGTCCAACTATTGCGGAATCCTAAACAAAATAGGCGTCATCCACGAGGTCAACATCTGCTGGGTCCCCGGACACAGCGTCATCGAGGGTAACGAGGAAGCAGACGAACTTGCTCGGTATGGATCAGCTTTGGAAAGTGAGCACACCCACACATCGATAAACATCTCTATCGGTGTATTGAAAGGTAACGTCGACCACAAGATGAGAGAGTTAATCAACACCTCTTGGTCCGCCAGAGGCGACTGCATTATATTCCGCAGCTTATGGCAGAGAATAGACCAAAACAAAACAAAATGTCGCCTGGCTATGAATAAAAAAAAAGATACGGAACATTATTGTGCCATAGCCACCATGGCCAGCAGAGTCGGCATCAACTCCCCAGACTACTGCAGGAGCTGTCAGGATGCGGAAGAGACGGAGACCATCAAACACTTACTCTGTGAGTGTTCCAATCTCTCAAGCCACCCACTCCGACACTTAAGTAACAGGCTGTTACTGGACAACGTAACAGAAGTACCAATAGCGAACATACTCCACTTTATTAAGAGTAAAGGTTGGTTTTTCGATACACCACCTGTCTAGAAGCCAAGGTTAGAACATGAACCACAACATAAAGGGGAACACAATGGACCAGTAGGCCCCCGTCGGCGCAGTCTTTAAACTGGGCACTTCCCCAATAATCTAACCTAACCTTCGCGGGTCTTTTATTCAAATTCAAAGCGGATTTCAGCGATATTTTGACGTGAGCAGTCTATCCACGACCGGGATGGTTGACAGACTTCGGCAACATGGTTTTGTTAGCGACCAACAACGTCGTGAACGCCGATTCAAAGTCCCTCTGGCCAATTAGATGTGTCCCGGTCGTCACTGCACCATATTTTGAAATGAGATATGTGTGTTTTCCTGCAATGTGCATGCGAGAATTAAAGGCAACGGGCTTACGGGAGAGTCTTAATAACAAATACAACTTTAGAAGAACAGTGGAATCGAAAATTCAATCCGTCAATGCCAATAAAAGCCCGTTCAATGAACAGTTTAGTGGGATGTAACATCAATCACAGGTATTAGTGGCTAGCATTATCGTATCATGGTGCAAAATCCTCTTCTTTTAGCGGGAGAGGACCGACCCGCAATGTGGTCTTTCTTTAAAAAGAAAGAGCCTCGCAACAGACTGCAAAAATCAGACTGGAGCTTATAAGAATATTTTTGTGTTTATTCAAAGGACAAAATCAGCAAAAGTAAACCTCGGACAACATACATAGGAGTTGAAAGCCAACAGCAAGATTAAAATTCAAGTAGAGTCGGGAAGCGAACACTATGGATATACACAGCAACCGCCTAACAACCACAACATCACCAACGCATCTTCAACCTATCGTCACGGATTTGGTAACTAAATAGCGAAATACTACCCGAATTGGATATCAGACGTCTGACCTTAAAATCGCAGCGTTTGCTTATTGGGTGTCCTGAATACTTTCGAAAAAGGCAAAAGTCCCCAACCAGTCCTAGTATTCGATGTACAAGTGGCGGGTGACCTCAATTAACTGAACGCTCGTGTGACAGGATTGTTGCACAATTTCAAGTACAAGAAACGCCTGATCGTGAGTATAAAAGCGTTTTTCTCCGGATTACGGTGCTATAGATTTTGCAGAATTTCCCCTCCAAAAAGCAAACTGCAATTATTACCCGAATGCAAGAAAAAAAAAAAAAAAAACATCAAAGTAACTAAATACAAGTAATTTGTTTATTTCAGCTTGAAATTCTTATTTATTTATTAAAATTAATATTTATGTTGTAAATACAAATAATCTTCCTTGTGTTCTGCGTTGACGACCCGCAATCGGTGACGGCTAACCTTACGAGCCAAATGTTCTCTCATTTTTCATTTACTTTTAGACAAAAATTAAGTGATTTTGCAAGTATATATTGTTTTATGTCATCTCTTTAAGACACTGATAACTGTGTCGTACAAAATAGTTTATAATTATAGATAACAGATTCGATTAAACTAAAGCGAAGTTTGTTAAATTGTGTTAACGAAAGTTAAATGTTTTTTACTTGTTAAGGGGTAAAGAATTGTCAACAGAAACATAAAAAAATATATGTGTATATAAAAAGGAAAACAATGTTATAAATTACGTAGAACCTAATAATAGTTTCCATAGCCACTCCACTGGCCGTAACCACTGTAACCGGATCCATATTGCCAATGGTTGTAGTAGCCGTCGTACTGTTGCTGCTGGTATGATGGTTGTCCACTTTGGCCGTAATAATTGGAGTTTGTACCTGATCCGTAATTGTAATTGGCTGATGTACTATTGGTGCTGTTATTGTATGTGGAAGCTGCTTGCGCTGGGTTTGTAACGGCGCCAGTTTCCTTACTGCTTGTTGAGGAGGTTGATTTTTTATTTGGACTAGTTTCACTAAAAAAATTAAAAATCAACATGATCAATATTTTGCTGTAGTAAGAGTAAGATTTGCTGGAATCCTGAACTTGTTTGTATAAACAAACCATGGATTAATCTTGCGCCTAAAATGGTTTTAACAAAAAATGTAGTACGTACCTCTTCTTTTTCGCTTCGTTGGCTTTACTTAGAGCAACCTGCAGGGCTCTCTGGGCATCAAGAAGGCCACTAGCCGTACTACCGAAGTCCTCCAAAAATTCAACTTTCCTTTGAGCAAATAATACTCTCTGTTCCAGCTCGATATTCTCTCGTGACATAAATTTATCCATTATTTGCACGACCTCTGTTTCATCGACAGCTGCTCTTTGCAGTGCTATATCGATCATCTGTAGTGCAACCCTTGTGTTGGCTGCATCCTTTTCCAAAGCTTGCCGCAAAACCTTCATCGCCGCATCCAAATCTCCCATAATTTTATTACAGAATCTTGCATATTTAATAGATAGACTTCCGGCGATATTCTTGTTTTTTGCCGTACTTATATAATGTTCATAGAGTTCTTTGCACTTGTTGTGATCGCCACGACGTCGCTCTACATTTATTCGCCGGTACGCAATTTGCAAGAGGTTTGGGCACTTCTTCTCTAAGTTGATCAGAATTTCAGCAGCCTTGTCAAAGTCATTCTCGCACTCTTCGAACGCTGACCACATTAGATGCAAGCTCGGCTTGTCTGGATGATGAATCGTGCAAGCCCTGTTGTATGCGTCTCGCGTGATAGGTATGAGTTCAGGATCACTCCGTGTTTCCAGATAGCGGATCAATTTTAACCAGAATTCGTCGTATAGTGCACAAGCAATGAGGCAGCGTTCAAACAAAATCAACACTCTCTTGCGGTCACCTTTTTCAATTTCAAAGTCAAGATAATCTTTCCAGTTTTTCAATTGACACCTCTCCAGAGGTTTCACATGGAAGTACGGTCGTTTAATGCCCTCCTCAAAAGTCCAGCGGGCTGTTACAGATGCAACAGTAGCTTTGTGCAATTTCCTTCTGGTTGATATGATTTTGTCCTTTATTGCGGCCATTTCCTCATCGCTGCGCACATGATCATCCGCTTCATCGCTTGGTTCGTCTGGCTCAACATCATCGACCCCTGTGCCGAGTATTTCGTCATCGACGTGCTGCTGTTTGCTGCTCTCTTTTGAAGCCTTCAAAGCCTCTCGAACTTCAGATCGGAGTTTCGTGAATTCTTCTGCAGTTATTGTCACGGTTGCTGGATGATTGTTAATGACGTCTTGGAAGCTGCAAAATATTAAATCGTTAATCTTTTACTCCCTCTACTCTCCGTTGTTTTACTTACTTTCCAAAATGTCCATTGTACCCTTGGGTTGGAATGCCCAGAAGCCGATCGTATATTTTCACTACATTCTGGAAACGTTTACCTTCTGATTCCCACTTGATGAAAGCATCCCACAGTTTGTCCGATCTGAATTCTAAACCGCATGCATTAATCGCCCGCTCGAACTGTGATCGAATGTAGTCTTCGTTATCACCCTGATTCGTCTTCACATGGGTCAAATAGTGAATCCAGAGATCTACTGACAGCGGTATCGCCTTAAGGCCGCGTTCAAATACCTATTTTCGATCAGAATACGTTTTTTGTTTGTTATGTGGAAAAAGTCAATGAGAGACAGAAAGAAAAGAAATTGGAGAATTGTGCCAGATTTAGTTTTACCAAATGAAATTTAAAGAATACTTAGCTTTTGTGGAGTTGAGTTTGTTTAAGGTGGGTGGAGAATGATTAATTTGAGAAGAAATAAGTAGATTGCAAGAAATTGTATTGGTAAATGGAATGCACAAGGACAAAAGCTACTAATAATGTTGTTGCTCCTCAACCTATTCATGTTGCAAGTCGTACTAAAGGACAATTATTGTATCGATTCAGTTGTGCAATTGCATGCGTAGGAATATTTTTTATCTTGGTCATGCAACTGATCTTTTCGAATTCGTCCCTTTGACGCTGAAGAGTTGTGTATGACTCACTATCGTCCAGCTAATTTATTGGCCTCCTTATTCCCATCTATTCTCGTATTGCCTGGAAAGCCAGTTAAAATGATAAAAAGCTTTGCCAGACCGACAAAGTTAGCATAATTTATCAAGTTGTGCGGGTCGAGGTAAATATTAAGCAACTGCGACCTCAATGTGGATCATACATCTAAGTGTGCTCCAAAATGCATTCCTTCAAGGCAGTCATTAACTTCCGTAACTACGACGACTACTGTTTCAAGTTCGCAATGCTGACGGCCATCAAATATCTGCTAAAGGACTAAAAAGTTGTGTCTGTGAGAGACACTGATATTGACAGTGAAAGCATCATCTACGACGAAATAAGTGTCAACTTTGCCAGTCTAACTTTTCCCGTGGAAGTAAGAGATGTTCGCATATTCGAAGAGAACAACTCAAATTTCAGTGTGAACGTCTTTAGACTCGAAAAGAGGAGAACACAATACGTGGTCGTACGAGAAGAGAACAACACCGACACATTAATCCCCTGTTCATGGAAAATCCCCAGAAAAATATGACACACTACACGTACATTACATGACTTGCTGTACTGATACAAGGCCACAGTAACTGCAAGTGTGTATCTGTAACACCTACCTGAAGCATTTCATCGACACCAGGAAGTACCAGAAGCGCAAGGACAAGAACAGCTGCGAAGAGCTTCGATCGCTTTCTTGAAATGTCGTTGAATTGTGTTGGAATATTTTTTGTAAATGTGTGGCTATTTGTGACTGGGCCTGCGGTAACACAGGGTGGGTCGGCACATCTACTGACCGACCAGATGAAATTTATTTTGTCCCCTTTGGCATAAGTTAGAACTTAGGAGACGAGGAACGTAACATTTGTGTAAATGCATGCGAATTTCTCAGCAACTTTCAATTGGGCCCAACTGATCGAATTTAAAAAAAAATTGCCCATAAAATACGTCTTGCAACACTCGCCGGATTTGCCTCAAAAACCTGTTGTAAGAAACCATGTTGTTTAACAATAGCATTTGATATTATGTGAAAAGATTAAATAATATTTCAAATATTTCATTTTAAATACCATTTCGTACTTACGCCTGGTAAATGTTAGCTTTTTGTTTATATTTTGTCATTCTAAACTCACACTATACAGTAATCATGATACCACGGCAAGAACAAATGCAATATTTCAAACTCAAAAATTTCAAACTATGAACATCACTTTCACCCAAATAAGACAAGATTAGACAAAAAAAAAAATTAAATAACTATGAACATAATTACAAACTAAAAAAACGGAACTGAACTTATGAGTGTTGAAACGAGTATGAGACAAGTGGAAGATTTCAAGCTGTATTATCTCTTTATTGCACTAATTTCATGTAGCATAGAATTTCTTTTGGTAAATAACAATACGTTCAAATATATTTCATATCGTAGCACACCATCCACACCCGACTGAGTCTGTTTGTGCTCTGAGTCTGTTCAATTTTCTAAGCGATTTCTTTTCCAATTATCATCCGGTGTCTAAAGGTTTAACAGAATCAGTGCCAACGTCGATGATGTGCTGCTTGTAGTACAACAAAATAATAAATTTCACATATTTCAAAGTAATATCATTCAGGAAATGTTTAGAGACAACAACAACTGTGTCGTCGTCGAGGAGGAAGAGAGGAAGCTCGACTGCACAAATATTACAGCAACAAGTGCCCATGAGCGTAGGCTGTTGGAAATTATAGATTATTGTAGTATGTAATTACAATGCGTATATACGTATTATGATTATGAATTCTTTTTTTCTTCTTTCTTTGATATTAATTTAAACAAATTCTTTTTGTTAAGGGAAGTATTCAAGTGCTAGTTGATAGCAAGAAGCTTAAATAATTGCATGAGGTTCTTTGAAGTTGTGGTTTCTTTGTCTTGTACAAAAAAAATTAGATTAGAACATAAATAAGAACGTAAGCTGTACAGAATTCGAAAATCTCTTTTGTAAGTTCATTGCTACTCACCTCATTGCATTTGGCTTTAAGTCCTTTGCGCTTCTCATAGTCGGCATATTTGCGCCAGTACCCATAGCAATAGGGATAATGGGAAAGGAAAGCATCGTATGCTTCTCGGGCAGCTTCCACGTCCGTCTGCAAAGATTTAAAAAAAAAAAAAAAAAAAATAGAATCGCAGTCGATGCTGAGAGTATGGAAGAACTTCTTCTACAGACTGTTTAACAGCGACGACGAATTAAATTCCACTATCAGGCAGAAAGCACCATTTAACCTGGAATATGAAAAACAACAATTCCGTCCATCCGACCTGGACGGAGTGAAGATAGCCATATCTTATCTTAATTCCAACAAAGCTGCTGGAGCTGAAAGCCTAGTTGCCGAGCTGTCCAAAGCGGCAGACGATGACTTGGTAAAGAGGGTGCACCAACTCATCTGTAAAATATGGTCGGAGGACAGTATGGCCGATTAATGCAACCTCAGCATTGTTGACTTTATTTTGAAGAAAGAATACCCTCTGAACTGCGCCAACTACAGAGGCATCAGTCTTTTTAGCATCGCCTACAAGATCTTATCTGCCGTGTTGTGTGAACGCCTAAAGCTGTTCGTCAACAACCTGATCGATCCATATCAGTGTGGCTTCAGGCCAGGAAAGCCCACCATCGACCAAATATTCACACTGCCGCAGATCTTGGAGAAAACCCAGGAACTTCAAATCGATACTCACCACCATTTCATCGATTTTAAGGCCGCCTATGACATCATCTCTAGAGACGAGCTGCACATAGCAATGTCTAGTTTTGGCAAACTTGTTTGTTTGCGCAGGATGACGATGGAGAATGCACTCCATCAAGGTCGGTAAAGACCTCACCGAGACTTTCAACTTCTTTAACATCGTACTTGAAAGAATAGTGCAAAAATCATCAGAGGCACAATCTTTTAAAAGTCTGTCCAATTAGGCGCATACGCCGACGATATTGATATAATTGGAAGAACACAGCGTGATGTCACTGTTGCGTTCGTGAGTACTGAGACGGAGGCGGCGAAGCTGGGTCAATGAGGGCAAGACCATATATATTCCGTCAACAAGAACGGAAACTTAACAACGAGGTCGTAGTTAAGGATTTTGTCTACCTTGACTCCGCTATCAACTCAGACAACACTGAGATCATCGAAGAATAACTCTTACCAAGTGCCGTTTCTTTGGGCTAAGAAAGCAATTGTGTAGCAAAGCTCTCTCTCGAACGACTAAAGTGACCCCGTATAAGACCCTAATCATCCGTCATGCTTTATGGGACATAGACAAGGACTCTGTCCCGTCTGCATAGACAGTGTACGGCTGTACCAGCCAGAATACAGCCGGCCTGGCTTGATAAGCAACATGTCAAAAAAAAAAGTAGAACGACTGGTAGTTGGCTTCTAGTTTGCAATGCAGGCTCTTACGAGATAGCAGAGTTAATCGCGTATGGGTATGAATGAAGGGAGCACTTCCAGCAGCTGCCGAACGAAGAAGTAGAAACGCAGTCAATCAATAAGTCGGTGCAGCTATTACCTCGCGGCTTGGGTGGTTGGACAAAAGGCGCAATGTAAATGTGAGCATACTGGCGGGCTTATATTCAAGTTCAAAACCCAGGACACAACCAAAAGTACAGAAAAATTACAAAAGCATCCTTAATTCAATTTAAATTTAATTTACCTCTTGATCGACATATTGTAGAAGGTAAGTCCATCCAGTAAAATCTGCGGGATCGTCCTTAACCGCCTTCCAGTACTTTTCGAGGTCTGGTAGTTTCTTTTTTTCCTTTTCTTTCTTCTTTTCCTTTTGTTCCTCACCTTTAAAAAAACAAGCACAAAAACGGTGAACATTGAGCTTAAATAAGAAACCATGGTTCATACCTTCACTCTCCACCTTCACCTTCTTCTCAACAGGACCGTCGTTACTTTCACTGGTAGGACTACTGGGATTGTATTCCTCACTGACCTTCTCTTCGGCGGCTTTCCTTTTCACAGCGGAGGTATCTCCCTTCTTTGCAGAGGCTGCACCATTCGAAGGCAGTTCGTCTTCGGAAACTACCTCTGTATCAGCTGGTAATTCAGCTCTTGGTGGGGCAGGCAGTTCTTCGTCGGAAACCTCTTCGGCGTCATTCACTTCTGGTTTTGTAGGCATCGGTAGCTCATCCTCCGATACCATTTCTGTGTTAACTAAAGTTGCATCGCTGCTATTGTTCTGGGTGTCTTCCGCTATTGCCGGCTCTGAGATACTTTCGTCGTCATCCTCATCAGGTGGCTGTGGCTGTAAGATTTTCTCAACGTAATTCTTGGCTTCTCCCTCTTCTTCGCCGACCGATGGTAGACTGTTGGCATTGTCGCCTGCCAGGCTTGCTAGTAATGAACTCTCAACACATTCTTTTGTGTTTGCTTCCTCAGACTCTGCTGTAGCAGCTTCATTCGGTCCATTCTCCGAGTTTTCATTCTGTGCAACGTTGCCAAAAGGAAACGATGAACTCTTTTCATCGTCAACATTATTGGCATTTATTCCACTACTATCGTGAACAGTTGTATCGTTGTGATCTTCTACGTCTTGTACAGTATACATATCCATGTCCATTTCACTCTCAGAGACTATCTCTTCAATGATGTCCATGCCATCTGTGAGTGGTTCTTCTTCAATTATTTCTGTGATAACATCGTCTTGTACGGTATGAGCTGATTCTGAACGTGATGGTACATCACCTATAACACCTTGAGCGGCTTCAGCAAGCATCTCCTTGATTATGTCAGATTGTTCCGAGTAAGAACTGGGCTCTTCCTCTTCGATAATTTCAGGTTCTGGTTCAATTACCTGCAAAGTGAAGGCACAGCAATTATTATCTGTAAACATTGCAAACCATGCAAATACACTCTATTTGATTTCAGTTGGCCCTTGCAAGTAATCATGTTCGCTTGGAATCATGGCGGATGGAACAACGCCTCATCCACCGATATACTTTGCAATTGTTTTCATCACAAAAAATTAAGTACACGACAAATCGCAGTTTTTTTTTTAAGTTATAGACACGATTAATCAAACTGAGAACCAATGAGATTATTTATTAACTTACTGGCTCCTCCGTGTGCTTGCGTGTTGATCGTTTTCTGGGTTTAGCTAGTGATGGAGCAGCAGGCGAAATAACCTTTCTTCCAGAACGCGTGCGACGACCTGAAATATTTGATTTGCAAAGTTATATTAACCAATTGGAAAATAATTAACAGATTTTGCATGGTTGCAAGATAAGTAAAAGCCGATAAATGGCGGTCGAAATTTAGAAAGCCAAATCCAATAGTGAGCAGTGTTAATTTGGAGGGAAATTTCATATTTCTGATATAATGAATACTTACCTTGGTTAATGCGGTATTTTTTTAGATGTACAACCAATTTTTTACAAAATAACTTACCACTTTCGTTCGTAACATTTTCTTCATCGTTCACCGACGCCATTTTTAGCAATTTTAGACAAGGCGAGCAAATCGTAGTTTAACTATTGTAGTAGATCAAATTAGATTCAGCTTATTCAGCAGAAAGGGTGTTATAAAAATAATTTTGATTGGAAACTCAATAGCATTTGGCATTATTCCGCTTTCGGTTGTAAGCCTTTTGATTGCAAGTACTTGTGTATGTTCTTTTAGAAGAAAAAATTTAATTAAATTATCCCTGCGCACTGAGGGGCGACAATCTGGTGAGGCGCATTGTCGTACCTGTGCCTACACATCAATAGTGCGTTTTTTATCTCTAATCGGTAACCATCGAGTACTGGTTGATGTCCACCCAAATTCGACTTACTTAGCTCATAAGCGCGAGTGTTAACCAAGAAACAAGGCTTTAACCGAAAGAATCTTAAAATCTCAGACTCCGATTTCGAGGGGACAAGGAATGCCAAATATCCGTTACGATGATCAACCGATTGCCTTTAGGCGTGTTTTTTTGAAACCTAGCCAGCCAGTAGTCACGACTCACATCCGCGTCACGACGAATCGGAATTTTACTGAAATTTCGCACCAGACACCAGGAGACCAGAATTCTCAGAAAAACAAGTATCACGAAAGAAATTTCGCCAGGCCAAGATCTCAGAAAAACAAATTGAGTTGTTTAAAACGTCGGAGAGTGTGAAGTCTCCAAACGACAAAAAACAAACTTTTTTCTCGCGTTTTTTAAGATATTTTCATTCCTGTTGTAGTTCACAGTATTTTTTTCGCTTTGTCCTACGAACTAGTGCTACCAAAGTCGCTAGATGCCTCTGCACTCAACAGAAGGGGGCACACTAGTAATTAAAGTTTCTTAGAATTCACAATAGATTGATAATTTATTTTATTTTTACAAACAATTCCACAGTAGTAGTATTTTTGTGTAACGCTCCGGCCCTTCAGATATAAATTTTATTAACTGTTGGATGGCACCATAGCGCTCCAAAACTTTTAATGACGTGCGCTGATTCCTGTAAATCAATTTTGAGCTTACAAAATACAAAGAAGCCGGAGCATTACCGTGCAGCGATTCCTATTTGGATAGGCATTAAAGTATCGTATCAAAAGAGAGAGAAAAACAATAGTGTACTTGATTGGTCATGAATGAGCACTATAAAGGGAAAACCACCTGTAAAATGAAATAACCAAGAATAGGAGCTTCTCTCGCTTCAGCAAAAGCCCGAAGAGTAGGAGAAGCAGAGAGTTATGTTGACATGGCAGAGCGGGATATGTATTGACATTCGTTGCCGACTATTTCCATTCCCCACTCCATATTTTTCTACACAAAAATGTTCGTCAATGTGCTTGGGCTTGCGCAATGCCCAATACACTTGTCTAAAAGAAATACTTATTCTATTTCCATTTTTCAATTCAGTTAGCAGATTCTGATGAATTGTGGAAAAGAATAGGCAGAAAGTTGTGCAGAGGAATATTTTTTCTTCAAAAACATTTTTTTTTTCTCACGGAAATAATTTGTATTTTATAATACTACAATCCTTCGCTGTACCTCTGTACTTTGGTATACCTACAGCTGCAAATTTCTACTGTGAACACTTTTTCAGCATACCTCTGTGACAGCCCTGAATTTAGGTTCACAAAGCCAATATGGCGGGTGAGTGGCTTTTTCATCTTCACTTTTATTGAATTTTTTCAGTTTATTTATTGCAATAAATACTTTTTGCTATTCCAGACCTATTTACCAAATACAATTGCACAAATTGCCAAGATGATATTACCGGCATATGGGTCCATTGTGCGGAATGCCCAGCTTTCGACCTTTGTCTGCAGGTGGGTCGTGGCTTCGTGCATTTTCCTGTATTCCTATTTTGTGACGTCACGAAACCACTTATGACACATCACCCTTATTGTTTATGTTATGTTTACTTAATTTGTTTTTCTAGTGTTTTGCCGCTGGTGCAGAAATTGGAGAGCATAGTAACAACCATGCATACCAATTTATGGACACTGGAACTGCAATTCTATCAATATTTCGAGGAAAAGGATCATGGTCAGCACGAGAGGAGCTTCGTTTGTTGGACGCCATAGAGAAGTATGGTTTTGGAAATTGGGAAGACATTAGTAAACATATTGAAACAAAGAGTGCTGAAGATTCTAAAGAAGAGTATGTTAATAAATATTTGAGTGGCACGATTGGACGTCATACATGGAATCCCGCGCAATCACAACGACCACAACTGGTCGATCATACCACCGAAGATACTGGCCCACTGGGCAGTAGTGCCATGCAGAAGCTGCCACAGCTCGATATAACACCTGAAGAATCAGCTCAGTTGGGTTATATGCTAAACAGGGATGGATTCGAGCGGGAATACGATCCAACTGCGGAACAGTTAATATCATCACTGACATTGAACATTGATGATACCGAGCCAGACTATCTGCTGAAGCTTGCCCACGTTGATATGTATACTAGAAGACTAAGGGAACGGGTGAGAAGAAAACGTATTGTTCGGGACTACCAGTTAGTGGCGAACTTCTTTCGCCATAAGAATCAACAACACCCTCGTGTAAGTCGAGACCAAAGAGAATTTCGTGATCGTTTTAGAGTATTTGCTCAATTTTATTCATCAAATGAATATGAGCGGCTGCTGGCTTCGTTGGAACGTGAAAAGGAGTTGCGTATTCGGCTATCGGAACTAAGTCGCTATCGCTGGAACGGTCTTACTAAAATTGACGAATGTAGACATTTCGAACAGCATGCGGCTATTGCACAGCATCGGAATTCAGGTCCATATGGCCATGGAAAGACTGTAAGTACTCTATTTTTTTTACCTCTATCTACTTCCGCTAAATTATAATCGATGTATTCAATTTTTCGTGGTTTCATTTATCGATTACTGGTACTGAGAATGTATTTTAAAGAAATTAGGTATTTTAATTATGGCCTCGAACTCGTACATTAGTCATTTCGATTTATGCTCTCATGTTTTGGAAGAAAAGTTAACAGTCTAGGCTTTACTTTCACACTTAGGTGGCACTGCAATTCAGGGTTGAATCTGGGCCTCCAGCTATCCAGGTCCATTACTGACTCCAAATTAGTTGAATGGACGACAGGACGGAAATTCTTTCCTTGAAATGGCTAAGATTTATCTCCTTTCGCCTTTGGTGAAGTCTATGCTTTAGCACCATGGAGCAGGACTGCGATGATTAAAGTTATATATGGAATCTCTTCAGAGGTCTGGCATAGAGCCTTCTACTCCAGATTGGCAAGAAATATTCTTCCTTTGGTTTCTGTTAAGCCAGTTTGATCATGGCTTCTGTCTCTATACTCGACAAGGCTCATGTCGATGACATTAATATCGTCCTTATGATTGTGCCTTTCCGCCTCTAAGTACTTTTTTTAAGTGCTTAAGTAAGATAGTTACCGACATTGAAAGAATAGCGACCATTCTCCACCCTCATCAAGCACCCACAGACAAGTTTGGCAAGGTTGCTAAAACTAGACATGGCTTTTCATAGCTCGTGTCTATAAATACTGACGTAGGCGGCCTTTAAATCGATAAAGACTTGGTGGGTATAGATTTCAACCTCTTGGGTTCTCTTCAGGCTCTGCCCAAGTGTGATCATTTGATTGGTTTTGGACTCTTCTGTTCTGAAACGACACTGATAGAAGCAAATAGAAGCAGATTGTCGGCGAAAGGTTAAAGGTGTTCACACTATATGGCAGATAAGATCCTGCCGGCGATGTTCAGGAGACGAATACTTCTATTGCAGAGGTCTCCTTTCACTTTTCTTACGGATTGGACAAACGTCGAAAGAATCCTTCTTGTCGGGAGATTTCGGAATTCGCGTTCGAAGATTGTAGGTCCTTTACATAGGTTGGGCGAGTGTGTGAGTGCGTCACACTCGAGTCGCCATTTGTAATGCCCATAAGGAGAAAAGTATCCATTGCTCTTAAGCTTTCTTCTACTGTCTTTGGGTTTCGAACCATTTTGAGCCTTTGATGAACCTGGAAATATCCTTGAGAATGTTTTTTTTATAATCTATTCGCGCTCATATAGCTACTTATGAAGACTTTCACACAGATCGAGTGTGGCGTAGTGGTTTGAAACTTAGGCGGTGATGTGATATTTGATATATGAGCGAAACATCTTTTTAAGCGCTTCCCATCAATCAATCAAACCGTATGTTAAATTGGGTCGTACCACTGTGGCATAGCGCCAGTTAAAATGTCGGGTTTCAAACCCCACCTATTGCCAAATATCTTTTACATGCATAGACAACACAGATTTAAGTGTAGAATTTAGACGAATTATTTTGCCGTCTTTTTGAGTGTCAATTCATAAAAGATTTCTTGAAGTTTGGGATCGATCTTCTACTCGTGAGGTGCAATATCTCAGTTTTGCAAGTGCTAACTTCCAGATATCCTGGCGTGGGTGAGTCTCTTTTTTAGTATGAGTACGAATTTGGCTGGTACTAGAATGGCGACGTCGCCAGCATATCCAATCCCATTAAGTCAATGTGTTCAAGAACTTTGACGATAAGGACGTTTTGTTCTTGGCAGTGGACACACATAGATAGATCCCTATTTGTAATAGCATATAATAAGGAACCACGTGATAATAATTTGGACTAGATGTATCAGTCATAAATGCAGTGCTTAGTCCTAACTACCAATAGAGCTTAAATTTTTCGTAGCCTTGGCCCAACAACATGAAAAAATTTAGTAGAATTAGGTAAAATTTCATTCCAAAGAGTTTCATAAAAAGTCAATAGATTATCAATCCACCTTTGAATATTTATAAAATTATTATTTTTAAAAAGAAACGGAGTCTGATAATACACGAGAAGTTGAATATCGTGTTCCTTGCTTGTAAAGGATAAACTTTAAATAACTTATCGAGTTGCATATGATTTTTTGAAACAATGTTAAGCAATGGTTCCTTTCCCTTCTATATTTTCATTGTAATGGCTTGCGATATTCAGCTTACGTGTATAATCGGATCGAATGGTGAACGTATGAATGGCTGTATAAGACAATGTTTAACAGGACAATCACAACACTGGAAATCGGCACGGATCGTCCTTGCACTCTCCACACAGCAAAAAACCGTACGTAAAATAAAAAAAAATTAAAATATATTTCGTAGATCCAATGGCTTTAAATGTATAAATTTATTTAAAATAGCGAACCTACAAGCGCAGGCGAGGTAAACTCAAGTTCCATAGGAAAAAAAACCACGCACCACATCGGAGACCCGACTTACTCCGACGCATCATCGCTCAACAAAAGCTACTTGGATAGCTGTCGGGGATCGTCGGGTCATACGACGAGCAATCAGTCGAGTATGACGCCGACCACCAACAACAACAACCAAACTGCGAACAACAGTCAGTCTTACCACGCAGCAGGAGCAGGCGCACACGAAAAGCCAACACAGCAAAATCCAGAAGCTGCAATAAAAAGTCAACAACACCAGCAGCAACAGCAGCAACATCAGCCGATGAGCAGCATTCTCAAAAGCCAACTAGACGAACTGAAACAATTACCTCATCCTCTAGGCCAGAATATGCTGTCCTCGAATGAAATACAACTGTGTAACATATTAAATCTCCCTCCAACCCACTATTTGTCGTTGAAGACAATTCTTCTCAGTGGTGCACCGCTTTCTACAAATCTGTCCCCCATTGAAAACTCCATAAGAAGGTATCTTATAAAAGCCGGATGGTTGAGCCATTGACCAAGTGGGCTTGAGGAGCTTCGCGCACCGTTTTCTTTAAACTGAATTTCACCCTGCATACAAGTTTTTTATTTTTTTTTTTTTTATATTGTGAAATTAGTTGTTAATCGGCGATATATTTCAGTTTCAGTTAGAGGTTCTATTGATCTGATTAGTGTTTGTTGTAATGACAAAACTGTAATTTCGCCATTCATTAACTAACTATACATTTTTCTCAGATACGCATTCAGCTTGGAAAATATTATGTCATTCAAATTTTAAACAAAAGCATTT
Source organism: Matsumyia berberina (assembly GCA_917880715.2). NCBI lineage: Eukaryota > Metazoa > Arthropoda > Insecta > Diptera > Syrphidae > Matsumyia > Matsumyia berberina. Next base: position 16,086,376 of record OU862872.1, on the reverse strand, counting down.
CTATAAGACACTTGTATCAAGTTAAGATTGTTAACTCGCCGATCTCTTATTACTTTCTTATTTAAATTAATTAATAACACGTAGACTAGTAGTAAATTAAATATGTATCGATAAACACCCGTTGTTAGAAGAAAAAAAAAAAAACATTAAATTATGTAACGACATACATACGAATGTATACTTTTCTGCCTTCGTTCTTAAGTTTCCTATGTTAGATGACCGGTGAGGACGAATTTTGTGCTTTTAGCTAACATACGAATTATGTTGGTGCAGTTAGATTAGTTATTAGAATGAACCTAGATATAATATAATGTAAATATTAAACCGAAAAAAAAGAACAAAAAACAATAAATCTATAAGTAAACAAAGGAAGTTGTGGTTTTAGTATTCACGTAAAGACATACCAAAGAATGGTTTGCTAAGATCAGTTGGAGACGGGAGAGCTTTTATTCTCTGACATTCTGGTTTGATTTGAATTCTATTGAGAGTGGTTTCTTTTGTTCTCAGGAGATCTGGCGAGGTTTTCTAGCAGGGCAATTAAGCTGCTGAAAATCATCAATCTGAGAGGTTTCTTCATCATGTAGCTGCCAAAATAAGCATTTCGTTCAGATATTCTTTGTGACAGAAAAAATTTGCAAAGTCCAAGTTTGACGAATGCCAATTCTAGGCGAATATTTCTTTAATGACCTATACGATTGGTCTCGACGTCTGCAGCATTAATAAGTTTGTCTCTCTGCCGAAATGTTCCATCTAACGACGAACCACTATAGCATAAATAACTAATTTCAACAGGCACTTAGTCCGTGTATAACATGTGTTAAAATAGGCTACAAGTACTAATTTGTGGTCGCCGTGGCTCAGTGGTTAGTGCGTTGGACTGAATTGAAAAATGCTGACCAAGCAGCGAGTTCAAGCCCCAGCCAGGAACACCGAACATTTTTCGCGGCACCACCTCTCGTCGGGGAATGACAAGCCTCCGGGAGTGTATAATCTGTCATGAAAGAGCTTCTCACTTAGCCATTCGGAGTCGGCAATAAATTGTAGGTCCCTTCCATTTGTGCAAACAATACAACACGCACAACATGAATGGTTGCGAGAAGCTAGGTCTTGGCTCATTCCGAGCTGTTGCGCCAGCTATTTATTTATTTTATTTTTTACAAGTACTAATTAATCCGGTAAATGTTGGACCTAAGCCTAGGTCTTGGTACTCTTAGAGTTTGTGGTTGCATTTCGTCTTTGAATCGCCATTTTCGCAAATTGGACCACATATCCCACCAGGTTTATTTTGAGATAAGTGAACTCTCTAAATTCTAGCTGCTGATACTAAAGTTTTGTACTAGATGATGGACAAATAGGCCTTTTTATGGCGGCAATCTATCATTAGTTTTATTTTCGTTTGATTTAAGCTCTGACAAAGAGTACATGGAATTATTTTATTATAAGCAGCTAAGGAAAACAAACTAAAATAAATAAATCTCATATATCAATAGATACACATCTTTTAAAATATTTACTTACATGTGCTATCACCTTTAGTTCGAATACATTTCTAAAGCATTCGGAACTAGTCCTTTTTTCGAAATTAAAATTCGAATTGCAAAAATTGAAACTTCGTAACGGCAGAGGGATCGTGTTTGGTTTTTCGTAGTGTTTATGAAGTCACTTTGATTTTTTAATTTTATTTTCGGCGTATTATAAATATCACGAATAAAATTCGTACCACAAAAAAAAAAAAAAAAAGAAAAGAAAATGGAATCACGTTTGCCAAAACCGTCTGGCTTGAAAAGGCCAGCTCCTCTGCCAAAACCAATTTTACCAATGGATCGTATTAAAGCCAACACGAATTATAAACTGCATTCAAACCCGTCTTCCAATCATGTTCCGCTCTCAAGAGACATTGCTAATCTTCCTTCGTTTGCGCCCAAAGGTAAGCATTTGTTATTTTATTCAAATCTATTTCTAATTTTGGTTTAAAAGCAGGGCGTCCGTTGTCTCCGAATCTAGTTAAAGCCAGCGAAAATAAAGGAAAAATGCGGAGAAGTCTTTCTGCATGTGATCTCCGTTTGAATGACATTCGCAGATATAAAACAGGCATAGCTCCTATGCAAAATCAAGCATCTAAAACAGCTTTGCGTCTCCCCACAACGTCAACAGGATTGTTGGGTGCAAGCAACTCAACGGATCTTTGCAAATTCAATAACAACAGGGGGAAAATGCGCAGAAGTCGTTCGGCTTGTGATTTACGTATGAACGAAGTACGAGCGCCTAAAAGGCACGAGCACACACTGGCTCCAATTCCAGCTAAAATGCCCCGTCTGCAAATGACAACTAATGCAGCACAACGGAAACCGATGATTGGAGTCCGCAATAAGCCTGCAATAACATCGTACGCAAGTACTAGCAGCAATAAGCCTGCTCTGTCGTCGAACACAAGCACTAGCAGCAATAATTCTACATTGTCCAAAACGAAGAAAAACATTTCCACCTCTGCATCTACCACGGGAGCAGCAAAACTAATAAACAAACGCATTCCACCATATGATTTCAAAGCTCGCTACAATGATCTTTTAGAGAAGCATAAAGCACTAAAGGATAAGTATGAAGATTTGAGGGAAAATCTGTCGAATTTGGAAAATCTTCCCGAGCAATATGAAGAGTCACAAGGGCAACTCTTTGCAGTTCAAGAAGAATTGAAAAATGCTCGGACGGAAATTGAGTGCTTGCAGAGGCAAACGAATTCGCAAAGTCTGAAGATTGCTTCTATTACAAAGTGTTTGCAGTCCACCAAGGAAGATTTTGGGAAATTGAAAGAAGACTATGAGGTGAGTTGTACTCTAAATATACATATGTATACTCTGTTATGCCAGGAGAAATCGTCCGCATAAATGTGATTTGTAGTGATAGTTCCTTTCGATAAGACGCCCATGTGCATATATGCATCGGGCTTAACTTAGGGCATTGCATTGTGATGTCATCCTTTCTTTGGAGGAAAAGTAGGTCTTTAGTTGGTCACATCAGATTACTTAAGGTGGCGCTACTGTCCGGGGTGGACCGGGGCCTCAACCAACAAGCGTCTCCAGTCAGCTCGATTTTTAGCCAGATACCTCCAGTTTCGCATACCACTTCACTTCCGTGCGCCACCTGATTCGGAGTTTTTCTCTACTGTGTCATCCATCGTATATAGATTCGAAGATTCGCTCCACATGACCCAGCCACCTGAGTTGTTTGAGATCCAATCTTCTGGCTAATTTGATGTCGCTGTACAAACCGTACAGTTCGTCATTGTATATCCTCTATTCATCGTCTATGCCGATGGGACCAAAAATCACCCGAATAATTTTCCTTTCGAAACAGCCAAGAGCAATCTCTTCCGCATTTGGTAGAGTCCATGCCTTTGCGCCGGACTTTAATCGTTCGAGAGAGGGCTTTGCTACTCAATTGCCTTCTTAACCCAAAGAAACAGCAATTGGCTGTTTAGACCATCTTCGATGTATTTCTACTATTACTTACTGCTGCTGCAGTTCGGGATAAACCTGGCTCACAACCAAAGCAAAAATCGCCGCCATTTCTTGCAACAATTCAATAAATATTGAAAAATGTTCAATCAAATTTTTTTTTTTTTTTTCAGAAATTGTTTGCCAATCACTCAATCCTCGATAAAGAAGTAGTCGAACTTCGTGACCAGACGTCCACTCTCACTAGCCATAATACTGAGCTCGTAGAAGAGTTGGAAGCATGTAGAGAACAATTATTCCGTGCGAATATGGAGCGAAAAGACCTACACAATGCTGTCATGGATTTGCGTGGAAACATTCGGGTGTTCTGTCGCGTTCGACCGCCACTAGATTACGAAGAGGATCGACTCATGTGTGGTTGGAATTACCTGGATGAGACGTCGTTAGAGATTCAAAATTTGGAATTACTCTCATCTGGCGTAAAGAACAAAGTCGCAAGTCATACATTTTCATTCGACCATGTATTCCATCCACGGTCCTCACAAGACGATGTTTTCGAAATGGTTTCCCCTCTCATTCAGTCGGCTCTTGATGGGTACAATATTTGCATATTCGCTTATGGCCAAACTGGAAGTGGCAAGACATATACAATGGACGGTGTACCATCAAGTGTGGGGGTAATTCCACGAACTGTTGACCTGCTGTTTGAATCAGTGAAGAATTATAAGCACCTCGGATGGGAGTACGAAATTAAGGTAACATTTCTGGAAATATACAACGAAGTTCTGTACGATTTGCTGAGCAACGAACAAAAAGATATGGAAATTCGAATGACCAAAAATAACAAGTCGGACATCTATGTAACAAATATCACCGAGGAGACAGTATGTAGTGCAAATCGTCTGCGCCAGTTGATGCAAATAGCCAAAATGAACCGGGCCACTGCTGCTACGGTTGGGAATGATCGTTCATCACGGTCTCATGCGGTGACCAAGATTGAACTGATTGGCACACATTCTGGAAAGAGCGAAACATCGATTGGAACCATCAACTTGGTGGATCTGGCTGGCTCAGAAAGCCCTAAAACAAGCATTCGGATGAACGAGACTAAGAACATCAATCGTTCACTCAGTGAGTTGACAAATGTGATCTTAGCATTGCTGCAGAAACAGGACCACATCCCGTACAGAAATTCTAAGCTAACGCATTTGTTGATGCCTAGCTTGGGAGGAAACTCAAAAACTCTCATGTTTATAAATGTAGCCCCGTTCCAGGATTGCTTTGTAGAATCAGTGAAATCTCTCCGTTTTGCTGCGACAGTAAACTCCTGCAAAATGGCAAAGGCTAAGAAGAACAAATATCTCAACACATCAGCTTCGTTTGGTTGAATTTACTTGCTCAATGCAATTCTTTTATTAAAAGATCATTACCGCTGATTTAGGGTATAATTGTATTTTTTTTGTATATTAGTCTTGGCTTTTTTACTTTATTATTTGTTTATTGTATTATTTAATAAAGACGTTTATACTTCGACGCGTTTGTGCCTTTGTACCGTAGCTTTGTTCTTTGTAACGCTTTGTTGTGTTTGGTGATTAACTTTTATTTTTTATTAGCATATAAAATGGAACATAATTCGACTCAGTGTCATGCAAACTTAATAATCAGAACACCGACCAATATTCCGATTTCAACCAGAATTATTAATATAAGAGTCAGTTTATTGTAAATTACATTGCGACGTATTGCACGCAGAGCCACTTGGGATTTCGATAGTTCTGTATCAGCACTGTCCAAGCGACGTTGAGTTCGTAGTAGGGATTCTCGTTGCTCGCTTAGCTCGGAAAGTACCTATATAAATGATAAGACTTTAATCGTAACCGGATATTGCACTTTTAAGCAATAGTCCTCACCTCTGTTCCAATCTGCTCTGTTTCAATAGCAACCTGATTCGATCGGTTAATGCTGCTAGATGTTCGTTCTAAGACATTGTATGTATCGGCTACCACTTGTTCGTTTCTATTTTCCCAATCATATGGTCGAAACATGATTTGATTCTAATTTCTAATTCCAATAGAGTAATCGCAAAATTTTCTAGCTAAGGGCTCATCCAAAACACCAAATTAAGCGAATAAATCAACCTTGTCAACAGACTGTCAAATCAGTATGTTTGTTCGTTTACATCGTTTTTCAGAGCCAGCAATGGCAGCGTTCCTTATACACTAAATTTGCTAACCTTTACCAAAGGCGTTATTCTAGCATTAAATTCCAATTTTGCTATTATTTACAAAATGTATGGATATGTTTCTGGTAGATTTAAAACTACATGGCTGAATAAAGTCCGGAAATTGTATGGGGCCTAAAAACATCAGATCTTTGAAACGGTTATATCCCGAGAAAATGCAAAGGAATGATTTGCAACCTCCTTAGAGGAAACACACTTTAAAAAGAAGAAGTTGCATGATTATAGGTAAATCAGCCGCCTACAGTTATGTACGCAGAATTAGTTGATTCCACCCTCTACGTCGGAACGGATTTAAATATGAAGTCGTGATCTTCCACAAATCTGAAGAATTGAATTAAAAAATTAATAGTGTAACCGCTTTAGTTTATACACGTAGAAAATGCATAAACCAGACGTACCTTTTTAACCGTCGCTCTACTGTCAAAAGTGTCGTCGTCATACGTCATTTTTGTGTTGATTTCGGAGAACTTTGTGTTTTTCGCAAGTTTTTATTGTAAATAAACAAGTAACGTACACGTCAATTATCGAAAAGTTCACTATTTCACGGCAACAAAATACCTAGAAAACTATTATACTTCTTCAATAAATATGAAGAAAACATGGGTTAAAAGGGAGAATATATATTACAAACCATTTTATAAGCACAAATCTAAGATGCTCTTGCTCGGCATATTCTTGCTCGGAATAATATTTTTCATCTATCAAGCGCTGTCCATAAACCAGCTGCCTAGTTCAAGTACACCATTTAGTTTAGATAGCACTTTAGAATTTAAAGATAGTAAATATATAGCTCTAAGTCCCAAAAAGACTGATGATCAACGTTCCGATCTAAGCAGTGGAGAGCAAAACGGGAGTGAACACATCAAAATTATACGGTGAGTTTTAAATAATCCTGAAAACTTAAATAACATTCACACAGTGCTCGTTTTTTAAATTATAGTGGCATACGACTTTTTGATTATGATGCATATAAACCAAATTTCGAAGGGAAATTCCAATGCTTAGATGGGAGTCTGGGGATTCCATTTGACAGAGTAAATGATGATTTCTGCGATTGTATCGTAGATGGAAGTGATGAGCCCAGCACGAATGCCTGTGAATCCGGCAAATTTTATTGTAAATACCAAAAGAGACATATCACTGGGAGAGGAAGAGATATTTTCATTTCAAGTAGTCGAGTTAATGATGGAATATGTGATTGCTGTGATGGTTCGGATGAATGGACAACGATTCAGTGTCCAAATCGATGTTCATAGAGTGTTATTATTTGTATTCATAATTATTTCTATTTATGCATTTATGATGCCTATTTCTGTGGAAAAAGTGAAATATTTAAAAATAAATCTTTTTTATAAACCATTGAGTCGGTCTTAAGAGGTGTTTATTCAGAACAACGGGCTTTACACTAAAAAAAAAACATGCTAATTCGATTAGTATAAACCTATTCTTCGTAAGTGGGAATCTATGGATTGAATAGAAGCTAATTCGCTTACCATATTTTTCTCTTACAGCTCTCCTTCGTTTCTATGATTATTGAAGCATTCTTCTTTAGTCTAGCACTCTAGTGTGCATGTTAATTTAATTTAAACTCTACTTTAGAACTAAAGATCAATGGTCCGACAGTAAACATGCGATACTTTATAGGACAGCGAAGAGTGAGGAATTTATCGGTCTATTTGTACTAGGGACCAACAGTTAATAAATTGCTTTATAATAATTTAGCAAGCGGACGGTACGGTCAAACCTCCACTCTTCAATCTAAGTGCGAAAATTGCAAAAACAACCTTAATTGAAGGAAATAATAGGTGGAAATCACTTACCCATTGTATCAGGAAGGTTATGGCTGGAATATTACGAAGCAAACCCAGCAAGATTTTTGAAAGAGACAGGAAATCGATGTCGATGCTGGTAGGATGCTCACTGTCTACAACATGCTAAGATTTCACGCAAAGAAATTACGCCTGAACGATGACGAAGAGGTCTATGAGGACACAGCCCATTTTCTCTGGCACTGACCACACCTCTGTCAGTTAAGAAATATAACCCTAGGTAAATTCTTCTTCGATTATATCGACTAACTATCTGATGGTTCAACGTCAGAACTTCTCGAATTTGCAAAGGCGACCAGATGGTTGTTACCAAGCAATTAGAAACCACAATAGAAAAAATCATGGGTATTACAATGATCACATAAATCTAAGTGTGATGAAGTAATCCTCATCCTCATCAGCTATGAACTAGAAGCTTATTGGTAAGGCATTGCAAGAATTGCATCTGCCTGCGTCTGTGTACTTGTTCTGACTCGACAAAAATGGAACGTGTGAGAAATTGCAGTTGCAAGAATTTAAGTGCCCGGCACTCGGGCTAAGTAAATAGAAAGCACCAGTGGCATTATAATAAACCGAAAGCAGAGTTATACACATTCCAATGTGGAAACAACGTGATTAACAGTCTATCCTCGATCATACTCTAATACAAAGCAGCTTCAAGTGCATCAGATGTTAAAGAAAAGAAAATCTAATGACAGAAACGAAGCAAGTAGCAAATAGTACTAAGCAGCAGTCCCAGCAGTTACTTATTTCGATCGGGTCTTGTACCAAGTCCTTTGAAGTGAACTAGACGCGTACAACAGATTTGCGGTTGGAGAAAAAGTTTGTGGTCGACAGTGTATCGTTGGATACCTTTAAAATAACCCTGTTCCCTCTTCGTATCAATGGCGTTTTGTTTAGCTACACCCTTATATTTTTTTTCACGAACTCATCTCACGTCCAAAACCGCTTTGTGAACGAAGACTCTGGAACAAAAAAAAATGCATTGCATTTTTTTTAAAAAGAATACATCACGCTGTCGAGTAGTCCAACGACCAGTGAAATTAAAAAGCTGTTAAGGGTGTCCCAATTGGGTAGGAAACTGATGTATTGGTATGTTGTATGTATTTCTTCTCAGGATAGCAGATATAAAAAAAATCCAGATAGCCCGCGTAACTTTTCTGCTTTAGTTCCTCCGATGTAATGTTTTAAATTAAAGGCATTGTCAAACTTAAAGTTAATACGCAATATTTATTAATATTTAATACAATTGCAAAGTTTTGATGTAAATTCTTCTTTTTCATTTTTTCTTTTTATATAAATTTAAATATATTAGTTTTGTTCATATGTAATATAATTCAATATTCATACTATATCTAGCTGATATAATTTTTTGTTTGCATATTTTCTAGATACATTTCTGTAAATAAAAATTATTATATTTGTTTTTCTTTTCTTTTTTTTTATAAAAAATTCAATACACTTCTTTTCTTTTCATCCAAATTTAAATAATCAATTTAGACTCATTATTAGAAAATAAAAAAGCAATTTTGAACTGCAATTCGAAAGGTACATCAACAAATGTGTGTGTGTGTTTTTTTTTTAATATACTGGTTGTTACATAAATATTTTGCTTTTTTAAGCTTTTGTTTTTTTTTAAATATGTAAATATTCGTTTGATTCCACAGTTAATTTGAATTATATCTACTTGTTACGTCTACAATAATTCTTAAAATCTAACTAACTATGAAACGTTATACTACTAGTTAATTAAAAAAAAAACATTAACTGGCGGACAAGTGAAGGGCTATTAAATTACAAATATTACTGAAAGGTATACATATGTATGTAGGAAAAACCTTTTTTTTTTCTTGCAAAAAAACTATAAGGGGTAAGCTCGTCATTGTTGTTTAATTTTTTTTTTTGATAAAATAATTTAGATATTAAAAATTTGTAACGACATTTAGGAGAGCCGAAAGGGGATGATGTGAAAAAAGATCAAGGAAAATGAAAAATATTTACAAGCTGAATTTTTTTTAACTATTTTTAGCGAAATTGAATATCGTTTTTGTACAGACCAAAAGTAATATATAAGGGTGATTTTTACAAGCTATCTTAAGTAAAGGGGAATATAGAATTTCGTTTTCTGCGAAAAATGTGTAATACATAGCTGGTGTTGCCGAAACAATGTTTTTTTAAAAATAAATACAAACAAAAAACATATTATTCCACATATATGTAACTTGACTGGTAGGTTATATTTTAAATTGAAACAATTTTATATAAATATAGTAAGTACCCGTAGGGTAATGGTATTGAGATGATTTCACTGATCGAGAACCGTTCAAAAAGTGTAATGGATTAACATAAACTGCGGTGATTGCTGTTGTGAGAAGTAAGTTTGTTCAAATGTGTACTTTTTGGGCCACGGAAATGCGTCGTTAATAAGCATTACACCCCTCAGTAAAGAGATAACAAGCGCGGCGAACGCGGTCTAACGTAATGAGCGCGGTCTAAAGTTTTCTTGGCGAATTATAAAAAAAAAACCTCAAATTTGACAGGATTCCTGGACTTTCCTATAACCGAGACCTTTCCAGATGAGTGAGTGCGAGAACTTGGGGTGCATATGCCGGTACTATTTTATGGACGTAGAACCAGAAAAGTGATCGTTAATAACACTAAGAAGCTGTTCCTTAAGAAATATAATCCAAGTATTCTTCTCAAATTGTATCTCAAATGATCACAAAACCGCCGATTAAATTTATATATGTACAGCCTTGGCCAAATGTATTAGGCACCCCTTTCTTTTTTTCTTTGCTGCGAAGTCCTTTCCCGTAATTCATTTATTTGAATTGTATGTATTATTGCATCATAATACGAGGTTGAAAAAGGAATTTATATTTTAAGAAACGTCATTAATGCACTTTTATGGTGCAACAACGACTTTATGGGTTTTTTCCCCATATAGGATTAATGTGCGATCATTGCTCGAAATCGACAGACGCGTGCCTAATTTTTTTTCTATTGCTAGTAATTGTGAAGTGTGTGTTCACTTTTATTATAAAATGCCGAAAGCAAGCGAAATGAATCCGGGAAAACGTGTAAAAATACAGCTTTTATTTGAAGAAGGGAAAAATCAGATTCAAATTGCAAAAGAAGTAAAGTGCACACGTTGTTCAGTCCAAACCGCAATTAAACGGTACAGAGAGACTGGTTCGCACACAAATCGCGAAAAATCCGGGGGAAAAAATATTACCACGCTTGGGGAGGGCCGATTTTTAATACGAACTTCTCTAAAGTTCTCTTTTCAGCTTGCTGCTGAGTTGTTGAAGGATCAAAGAAAAAAAATGTCTTCCAGAACCGTTAGATGAAGACTTAAGGAAGCTGGACGTAAAGGATGCAAATCAAAAAAAAAAAAAAACCGTGGCTCTCGGTAAAAACAAGAAGGCATGCGTGGAGTGTGCGAAAAAACAAGTATATTTTACGGAAGAAAATTGGTCCAATAGCAGCCACCGGAGCTCAACCCTATAGAACAACTATGGGCTGTTCTGAAGCGTAGGATCCTGCAGCACTCAATAACATTAAAAGAAGCACTTAAAAATGTGTTACACCAAGAATGGAGCGATATTTCTTCGGAAGAGTGCCGCAAACTGGTCAGCTCTATGCCCAGTCGCTCAAGTCATAAAGGCCAAAGGGGGTCCAAACGAAATATTAATTTTATCTAATAAAATTAATTATTAATCATATCTGCTTACTTTCATTTTGCTTAATCTTATTTTTTTTGGAATATATTGATAATTTTAAGGGGTGCCTAATACATTTGGCCAAGGCTGTATTGTGCCTGACAAGGCTCCTTCTTGAACAGTATCGACTTGCCACTTATGTAATACTTAAAACCACGAAAACCAAGAACAAATAGAACGGTTATGTCAAAGATCTACAATTATACATAAGGGACACAGTTTTTACACCTTGATTACAGCACAAAGTATCTAGCTAATGGAATTTTTTTCGTCCTTTTTGACTATCGCCAAAGCTCTGCATTGTTGTACAATGCAATGGCGATTACATTTCAATTAGCACAAATATGCTCCTGAAAGCTCGTCCCATTAATGGGGAGTTTTGGATAATTTTTTAACGGCCGACGATTTGCTTTTCATGTGAGTGTGGTGAGAGTGTTAAAACTGAACATATGTCCATACTTCTTATCGCCTAAAGATAATAGCATGGATTTGAAGTTGCCAGTGATCTGGCAGATTTTAGTTGAATTCAAGAGTCTTGGTAAGTAGTTGCAGATTTAAATTGAATTCAAGAGTTCTTGAAAAACGACCTGTCAATTTTGTGAAAGGTGAAAATACAATCTAAACTGCAACTTAATCAGCCTTCAAACTTAACCACTATAGTTGATTTGGGTAATCGTTGTATACCATAGTGGGGATTTACATAAATAAGAGTATAACTCTTCTCTTTAATTTTTATTGTACATGTCGTACATATATTCTGACAATGTGTAGGAAGTAGGTGAGTGTAAGTTCAAAATACTCCCTTTACAAAGCAAACACAACACAAAAACAAATAGAAAAACGGTCTGTGAATAATTAAGGTAACATCAAGTTAAAAATCTGTTGCAGCACCTAATCATCTACCCACTCTTTTAATTTGTAATCTTAAATTCGGCTTATATTCGCGTGATAGCAATGAGACACAAAATTTAATAAGAAAAAAACGTGAAGTCATTAAGGGTTAATAAGTAAAACAGACATCAGTCACAGTACGAAGTGAATAAATTTTTAGTTTCTAGAACCAGAAAGAAACACGGTAAAATAGATTTGGTGCACAGTACAAAAAAAAAAATCCCCACCATTTTTGGACAACACAGAGTAGAAAGACTAACAATTTATTGCACTGCTAGTACCGGTAAATTATGGTATTAGAAATATTTAAAGTGCTCTTTGATACACAGACATTAATGTTCTTAATGACAAAGAAGCCCAAAAATACATACAATACAAAATACAAACACATTGATACTAATACCCTAAAAAATTCTTAAAATCTAAGAAATGTAAAAAAAGGGACATATTTTAAAACAAAAAACATGCTACTAACCGCACAGAGTATAATATAATTTATGTATCTTACGCTTAGACCTACAATGATGACTATGTACAGATGAAGACGACGATGACGATGACGATGGTGGTGATGCTGCAGTTGATGATGAAGTGGAAGGGACATCAAAAGATGTCGCAAAAGTTGTGTCTGCTGCCGCCTTTGTTGATGCAGAAGAGGACTTTGAAGATTTTTTTAAATTCAGTCGACGTCGTTGTCACTTTTCGTCTAATGAGTTTTCTCCAACACTTTTGTTTATGTTATGTTGCTGGTGATGAATATGTTGTTGCTGTTGGTCATGTTGCTGCTGTACATTGAAGTCATGAATGTGCTGACAAAATGCTTGCAACACTTCAAAATGTGTCATTAGGTTTGCAGTTTGACTCTCGTAGTGAAGGCGTCGTGTTATCGGTGCTCCTAGTCTGCGTAACATATCAGTAAAAATTTTCTCTTCTTTACGAATCCATGGTCTGCGATCGTCTTGCACTTGGTATGGCGTAAGATGAACATGGATATTCATGCCTAAAAAAAATGCGAATACATATTGTGAACAAACTACTTGAATTATCGAATCAATTTAACTTACCCATTCTAGTTAAAGTTTCTAGCAAGCTTCGCGAGGTGATCCATGTGTTTTTTTGACCACCATGCCCGCCATCGAGCCAGTACATGTCTTTAATGCGAGACAAAAGCCGAATCATCGTGCTGTCATCAGGAGTGAGAGTTTTTAAGTAATGGAACTCATAGATAAACTATAGATAAACAATGAAACATGGAAGAGAATCAAGTTAGCGTATGATCTAGGACAAATATCACATCAATTTTTTGATTTTTACACTCTTCGACTCACTTGATTGAGCACAACGCAGCCTTTACTGAATCCAATTAATATCAGTTTCGATTTGTCTAAATTAAGGTTTTCACGCCACCAAAGAGGATTTCGTTGTTGCTGCTGATGTGCAATTGAGGCTTGAAGTAGATTGTTCTGCTGCTGGTGACAATCATTGGCAATAATTGTATTGTTAAAGCTCGACGACACTGCATGTGCTTGATCCTGACTGTCAGGGGAATGTGATGCGGACGAAGTGGTAGTACTTTGTGTTGTTTCATCATTTGTGCATTGTGAAGTTACAGTGTTATCATTGCCACAGGGAAAAATCATGGCACCGTCAGTATCTACAGTCACGTTTTCTTGTACCTGCAAGATATCAATATCCATCTCTTGACCACTGTCGCTGTTCGACGATGACGAGGTGTCGGCCGATGGCGTTGTAGTAGAGATCGTTGCGACTGATACTGCTGCTGCGGCAGCGGCTTGTGCTGCTGCCGTAACTTGTGCTAGGATTTCACTTTCGGGTATCGAAATTAATCGTTGAGAGAGATTTTGCAAAAGCCTACAAGCAAATGGATTATGAATGAATTTAAAAATGCACGTTTGCACGCATTGAAATTACTTTTCTAAATGCTGAAGCGCATGATTCATAGGCGTATGATCCGGTACCCCTGCGTTATTCCCACGTACAAAATTATCAAAGCAGCTAAATGTTTTAAATTCCATCCTGTAGACCAGAGATTAAAAGTTGATTAATTAGTCGGCATTTTTAAATATATGTACTTATCAGCTCAGTTCCTTACCTCACCGGACGTATAACAATTATGTGCGACTTGGGGAACGCTTCCCGCAATAAAATCGCTGAATTTTCTAAATTATACTTCATGTAACCCCTACTGTCTCTATTTGTCTCCATGCTTTCGGGAAAATCCTATAAACAAGATTAAAGAAAAAAAAAAAAAGTGCAATTTTCCAAGAGATTTGTAGATACGAGTATATGTTTTCTCTAAATATTTATTTTCCATAATTTTTCTTTTGATTTTTATCGTTTAACTTGAAACGTTGCCAATTTTGTAGTTTTGGTAAAAAACCAAAAAGAATACAGTTGATTGGAAAGAAATATACATATAAACATGTATATCAAGAACGTCTAGAGTGGGTAAAAACAAATGACAAAAAAAGAAAAATTAATTTTTAACAACACTAGGCTAATGTCCTCTCTCTTGTTCTCCTCCAAACATTTAGGAGAAATATATTGCGGTCACACGTGTTTTATTTATTTATTTATTTATTTCTTTGCTGTCTATGTCTATTTGTATGTTTTGTGATTTATTTGAGAAAGATGCTGTTTAAAATGAAATATACCAACACTTTGTATTTGAAAAATTTACTTGTATACGTCATGGTCTGTTTGCACTCTATAACGAACATAATTAATAGGACTTTGATTGGTGTTATTTTGTAAATATCATTAAGTTTCTTAATAGAACTCATCAACTTTAGTCAGTATTGCTGGACAACCGATAGAAAAAGGAGAGAGCTCCAATATCTTAAGGGAACTGTTTCGACAGATGATGAAAATGAACAAGATATCGTCAGTCGAATCAGCGAAGCGAAGTCGGCGTTTGAATAATGACCAAAATGTGGCAGACAATTCGTATTTTTGTCAAAACCTCTTGGAGTCTCTGTCTGTTTATCGATTTCAAAGGTTTGTTTTAATTTTCTCAATTACCACATTTCTCGTCACGTAAAAATACTTTGAAGATTTGTCCAGCGGCCCAATAAAATGCATTCCTCTGATATTCTCTATTACCTTCAAAATTGGAATACTACTTTTTGAGTTTATTTGCTTTGAACGGGCCAATTCAATTGCTGACAGTAAGAAGCAATTATTTTTCGAATTATTTTAATCGACTTTTGTGTCGTCCATTTTGAATGTTATAGATGCGATTTCTTATATTTTTATCTACATAGGTGGGTAGATGAGTAAATGGGTGCCTGTTCACGTAGACCTAAACTACCCCGGGAATCTCTATAAAGTAAGGCGGCTGATTAAGAATCGCCCAGAGAGGAATGTGAATCCGGGGAGGTCTCTCATTTTAGCATAACATAAGTTCTCCAGCTTCGTAAAAAAGTAGTTAGTGAGTTAGTTACAGTGGTCCCCCAAGAAGAGGTACACTTAGACCAGAAGGTAGGTTCACTGTAATACTACTGAGTACTTAAATACTACTCAGTACTGAACCCTGCTTACTCCTGAAACCATTTAGATTTGTCTGTTGAGATCGGCCGTGCTGGCGGAGTTCCCATCATTTAGATTGTTAAAGAACGATCAGCCTAGGGTGGCTTTCCTGATGTGGACCAGGGAGGGACACTCTGCAGCTCCTGCAGAAATCGTTATATGCTATACCCAGGCATTGAGCATGCCTACCTAGGATGCAGTGCCCCGTGGGCACGTTGATTAGTTTTGCAAGTTGGACTCTTTTAAGTCGTATTAATACTTTTGATCTTTTAAAGATTTGCTTTCGACAGAGCATCGCACAGTTCCCTTGAATGTCGCAGTGACCAGAGAACCAACAAAGTGTGACGTTATACTGGTTAGCGATCTCGTTTAGAGACACGCGGCAGTCCTTCACTGCCCTAGATTTTATTGTGTTGGATACGAGGGACCTGATCGCAATATCCGTCCGTGATATTGGGTTAGCCTTCAGCCAAGCGGAGACTTGATTAATAGCTGTGATTTCGGCTTGGAAGACACTAAAGTGGTTAAGGAGACCGAAGGAGTGGTGGAAGTATAGGTCTACTGAAAAGACATCGGCACCGACTCTTTCGGCTGTTTTAGGGCCGTCCGTAAAGATAGAGGATAGACTCATAAAAAGTGCTTATAGCCAATGTTAAAGTCGTTTTCGGTGGGCAGCGTTTCTGTTGATTTGGAAAGGCTGCGGCGAGTTGATAGGATTCTGGTATATCCCTCATTTTTCTTAGACTTAGGGCCACGATAGTGGCCTGCTGCATAGATATCTATTGGCAACAAGTGGAGCATATTTTGAAGGGCAGCTGTAGGAGAAATTCAGCGCACCAGTAATGCTGAGGCAAGCCGCATGTTGGACTTTCTCGAGAACTTTAATGCTGGTCTGCTTTACTAGAACCGGCCACCAAACCATTATGCCATACGTTAGAATCGGTCTCACAACTACAGTATAGAGCCAGTGCATAATTTTCGGCTGAAGGCTCCATCTGGAACTTACTGCCCTTTTGCATGACTAGAGTGCTACCATGGATTTTCCGGCGCATAAAACCGTAACTACTAAAGAGTGCTCATTTTTCTGTCGGCAAGTGCAAGAAAATTGCACAGAATTTGCACAGGTGATGGATAGATTCAGTCTCTACTTTGTCGCCTTGGCTTCTACAGTAGATGTTGTAATGTACACCGAGCCCTTAAATATTGATACCAATTGCGCAGTACTTGTATTAATGTCAGAGACGACTCATATACGCCGGTCATGAAGTTCTACCCGGTGTGCATGTGCTCAGTTGAGTCCAGCGTGGATTGGCTCGACTTATGGGTTCATCCTTGATACAAGAAAACAATTGGGATTCGTACGAGGGGGAGACATGCAATGCGAGTTGATCAGCCTTTCATTACCTCGGAGCTTAGGACCACCGCATGTGCTCTGTAGGTATTTTTTTTTAACACCCGATCCAGATTTCATATTTATTCATTCAGTCATTGAATAGGAATGACATACACAATTCAAAAAACGTGGGCATACACACATACAGAGGAAGGCGCTTATTACGACCTCACTTATTACTACCAGTCGCTTATAACGACCACATTTCTTTCATTGCTGGGTGTTTTTATGTTGCAAATTCTTGTGGAGGGCAGTCGGATATAGCGACAGCATTTGCTCTGTCTCTTCACCGTCGTTATAAGCGACTTCCACCGTGTGTATATATACAATACACAAGAACACAAAACAAGTAATTAGTCATTAAAAATAAGAGTCCGGCCTCGAAAAAAAAACAAAAACAAAACCAAAAGGTGGGCCAACGTTTCTTAAAGAATTTTCAACAATTGATACATAACAATTAGTAAGTTATTTAAGTTTAAGTTAAAGAAGAAAGAAGAATTTACTTGTTACATACCTGAACGTCACCACCAAAATAAACAATCGCCGTCGAGTCCTCCACATTTTGGGTTGAATGCCGTACAATAGGTGGACAGTAGACAATATCATTCGATCGATTTTGAAACCCAGAAACTGCAAATATTCGAAATGGTCCAGCCGACGTGCTTGGCGTGCATAACCGGTCAGCGCTGCCACCAAGCATCACCTTAAAGTTTGTATCACGTTTTCCGAGTCTCCAAAAGTTTTCAATTTTTACCTTTAAGAAAGTACACACACAAACAAAACAATTCATTTTTTTTAACTTAATGAAATATTATCATAATTTAACGCAATGTCAAGTTCAATTAAGTATTTTCTTCACACGCAAGCACAACATAAACACATCATTCAATGAGATTCCCTTGGCAAGTTTAAAAGTTTTCAGTGAATTTAAGAATATAGTCTTTTGGTGTTTAGGATTTATAGCTTCATCAATAATAGTACTCCTCATCGTCCAAATCACGTCCACAGCACAATGCCGAACGCGATCGCATATCTTCTAAGCACAACTTCATGTCTTCTTTGATTTCCTGCATTTTTACGCGAACCTCCTCCCGCATTAGATTATAACACATAGCCACAAGTCCCATGCCGATTAGCATGTATATAAAATTAATTGCCAACTTCGTTTGCTGATCGGTTTCATAGAATTTTTGCAAATTAAATTTCGATTCGGACACATCATCGAGTTCGGATGGATGTGACGCAATCGGCCGAATACTAGCCCCAGGAACAAAATCACCGAAACCAATTTTGCACAGACTAGTCATACAGAAATAAAAAGAGTCTAAGTAGAACCACTTCTCCCAGTTGGCGAACATGACGGTTCCAGTTAATATATAGAACATTATCACCCACAAGCAGGCTGTGGATGGCACAATAATTTTCTTGCGTACGCCCGATTCCATTTCATCACTATTGGCATCCTGTGTGCATTCATGTATTCCACGATATAGGAATTTAAAGGACTTTGCTAGCACTTTTCCCATGTTTAGAAAGTACAAAATATACAGCGGTATGCCGAAGGTGGCATAGATCACTGTAAAACCCTTTCCCCAGGGTGTTCTTGGCACCATGTTACCATAGCCAATCATTGTGAAAACTGACAGGCAGAACATCAGTGCTGCTGGAAAGGACCAGATTTGCAATGGAGTACGCCCATCGTAGCCCTTCTTTATCATTAGTGTGATGTTGTCTTGATATCGTTTTAGTATCTTCTCTGTGTCATTCTCCCAAATGGTACGATTGAATAAGTTGAGCGTTTCTGTCTTTACCCAAAGCTCTTCGGAACAATTGTTTCGCAAATTCTCAACAATACCAGCTGAATCGTCCACGTACTGCGTCTCGATAGCAATGAAGCTAAAGGCACCACATATCGCGTACACAACAATTAATGCGCCGACGCCAACTTGTGTGCACATGAAGGCGACAAACTTGCGGCAACATCGTTTGACTCGTTTTCGCGGATTCGTTTCTGATGAGGAAGATGAATTTCGACTCCGGAACGAGTGTTTCTTTCTCATCATTAATTTTTTAAGACTACAGTGCTATCTTTCAAGGAAATCCCTTAATGATCAACAAAAGAATTGAAATTATCCCGACGTTTAGCAGCAGCGATAAATTATTTCGGTGAAATCCATTTTTTTTTTTTTTTTCAAAGCTTCTAAAAATAATCCGTATCCGTATAGAGTGTGGAAATTTAAACTAGAAAGTAAACGCGAACGCCTGCCGATCGGCACAAAATCTCCTATGCAACTGAGTATCTGAGAAAAATAGATCTCGGCACTTGTCTTGTGCTCTACGCTCGTTCTTATGGATGAAAGAGACGTTTGGAGTTCTCGTTTTAAAATATTAATTCCTAGTGGCCATACTTCTGCACAACTTTGTTGTTTATTTGGCTGAAAATTGGAATGCATAAGTTGGAAAATCCGGAGAAATATTCCTACATGCACGCTCGAAATATGAATAGTTTTTTTATGAATTTATTAATAGAAACCAGGAAGATCAATAAGCTGTTTGGCGTCTGTTTATAAATGCTTGTTGTACACACTTTTGCATGATGTCTTGAGCTGAATGGTTTTATATTATCTTGTTTTATTTATTATGGTCATATGAATCAATAAAATTATTTTCATATCTATCATTTATACAGATAGACGAACACAGTGCCTACTAAATAGAATGTAGCAATCTGAGAGCGGCTGTCTTGTATGTCCACCGCATGACACGTACTGCGGATGACGGTTCACGGAGGGAAATATTTGTTTTTTAAAAGGAAAATTCTCTCTCTGCTACAAAGTGTTTCACTCACAAATGATATTTCAATGATCGAACACGCCTGCGTTCTTTCAAATTTTTATTTTCTATAGCGGCTGGGTTCTGAAACCAATGGGGAAGAAATGATCGTCAAGCTCCCTAAGAAAGGTAATCTTATGCAGTGTGAAAATTGGAGAGGTATTAGTGTTGCTTTCAGTAGCTTCTTTAGCGAATACAGTTAAACTATCGTCCAAGCCAGTTTTTGCTTTGGATCCTCTTGTTTCGAACATATCGACACCAAGCGGATCATCATCGAGCAGTAAACTTCATTTGCTGTTCACAGATTTTGAGGAGGCGGTTTGACAATAGTATTACCTTTAGCAAGGGTATATATGATAAATGAATAGCTATTACCAAGGCAATTTATCATCGATTAAAAAGTCACGTTTTGCCCAAAGGAAGACTGTCAGAGCATTTCTGGAATCAAAGTGGACTGCGCTGAGGCCCTATTCTCGCACCAATACTACTTTTATTAGTGACTAGCGAATACTCGGTGCGTTGCTACGCATCAGCAAATAAAATACATATTTTTGTAGTTGAGTTATGAAAAAATAATCTTTTTTCTCCCGACTTGTTTCACTAATACCGTTAATGGTCACCTCCTATAAGTGATAGGACAATTTATGAAACACACTTCCTCGAGAAATGCATATCATAACAGTGAAAACCGCTTTCAAATCTGTTCAGTGATTCTCGACTTCCTTTTATACTATTTAGGATTACCTACCATTGTGCTTTGCGATGCCTTGTCGGTGAGAAATGAATGAATTCGATGGACTTTTGGATCTCAAGTCCAGTTGACTACGCTGCGACGTACATATGTTTGTCTACTATCACATAGGATTATGAAGCTTTACCTAATGACGCGGGTGTTGAACGAATGGCAAACGTTGTGGGGGTTTAAGATTAAAACTGCCGAAACCAAACTAAACCTAGAAAGGAGGGAGCTTATAATATCTTATGAGTATGGTCTCGACCGATGGGCAACTCAACAAAATATTGTCTATCGAATTCGCAAAGCGAAGTCCGAGTCTGAAAAGTCCAAAATTTGGCCAAGCAATTCAATGTGCTGTTATATCACCTCTTTTTTACGAGAAAACTAAAGACTTATGTTGATAGAGTTGAAGAGAGTTGAGATACTGTCAGAAACTTAGGAACCACAACGAAAACAGGACATAAGACAAAGAACACCAACATCGCATTTATCACGGCCAAAGCAGACAAATACACGCAGCAAAAAGCTGTCGAGTACAACCAAGGATTTGTTGTACACAATCCAATCCATCAACGTCCTGCTATATTGTGCAGAAGCATGGACTTTGTAGAATTCGGGCAAAAATGCCATTCGAATCTTTGAGAGAAATGTTCTCCGTTCGATGGTTTCCCCTGCCTTGGCTGTAAATAGAGAAGATATAAAAAAATACTCTACAACCTGGTCAAATATTAAGGTAGCTTCAAATGCGCAGCTGATAGACTACGAAGAAGTGGAATTCATTTTCGGTGGCATGCATAAGAAAGAGGGCGACTTCAATCAACATGGCGTACGCAACTGGAAGCAATAGGCTGGAGAGACTTATTTCTTGAGACTCTGGATTGCTCCAAACTGTAGAGCTATCAAAAGTTAAAACAAAAAAAATCAGGTATATTTTGAGAGGAGAGCTAAACGTGCAAAGTTCGGTAAATAAAGACAAAACAACGAAAATTAGTAGCGTTTGGACAAAGTGCTGATCAATGACAACTCAAAACGTTCGCGATTGCAACAGAAAATGTTTGGTGCTTCCTTTGAATTCGCTTTTGGTGCATATGTAGGTACACCTGCCTTCACAAAGACTGATCGGCAGCAAAATGTTTACCAAATTGTTTTGGGGTGACGTGGGAAAACACCGTCCACAACGTACGTTTAAGCACCTTCGCTGCCTATCTGGCGGACACCAGAAAAGAACTGCAGCAGAGAGAACAAACTCCTGAGTTTTTTGGTAATTTACAAAAAAAAAATACATACATTTTCAGAACTCATTTCTATCTGACGAAATCGCCAGAGTTTTGCAAATCATTCCTGTAGTGTTACAAGTTCCTTTTTATTGAATAAAGGAGACGAAATGTTTCTGTTTCCAGTACGTCCATAAGTACAGTCATATCGCTGTTTTCATGTGTCAAAACTAGGAGTTTCAAGCAAAGCGAGATGCATAAATAGGTTATATGAATTTTTATCCTCAAACAACCGCGTTGCTTTACAAGTTAATCGGAAGGTCATGACCAACGCATACTGGATCCAATATTTATATACATATGTACAATGCACATATCCACACAAACTTTAAGATTTCAGAGAACAAGTTCACGCTGGTCTGTCTTCCAAGGTAAGGCAACTGACTGCACACGGTAAAAAAAACATTAATCATTAAAAATTCCATTTACATTCATACATACATGCATATGTACAATTCATCACAAAAGATGCACATACTTGATCCATTCTGTTGAAATCTTGGAACAAAAATAAATTTTGCTGGAAGATCCCACACGAGGAATACCATTCAGAACAGATTCTAAGGAATTCCAATCACCGAGAGTTCACAATAATTACAAGCACAACTCCCTACACGACCCAATGCAAATACGAACCGATAACGATAACATTTTGCATCCTAGAACTTCATTCCTTGTGGGCGCACTGAGTTCCGGGAAAAAAAGACTTTTTATGGATTTTTCCTTTCGTCAAGAGGCTCAAACGAAAGCAGCTACCACACTATAGTCCGGGATTAGCCTCAAACACTTCTTTCGCTCAAACAATTACGTATGTCACTACACGATTAAATATCGAAGAAAAAACTAAATTTTCTTTGTAAATAAATAAATTCTTTTGGTATTCGCGGCGGTGTTATTGACATTGAAAAATAAACAAAAAGAAATCTTTCATTCGCTCACTCGCTCGCACTCGTTAGAACTGAGATTGTTTCTGGTTTTCCTCCTTTTGCATAGGAAATGTGTAGCAGTAGCACATAAAACTCTTCCAGTGTCTTTGGCTGCTGCAAAATGCAGTCGCTCACTCTACTTACCGAATTGTTAGCCAGAATAAAACAGGAAATTTCTATCCGCAATTGATATTAAGTGAGTTGGGTTTTTGTTAGGTTGTAATTTCACGTTTGTTGCAGTCACTTGTTGTTAAGTTTCTTTAAGTAATTTAAGGAAAAGATCCTTGATATCGTATTTTTTGCGCTTTCGCTTTGCACTTTTGCAACAATCTTCCAATGTCAAAGCCCCAAACAAAATTTTAATATGGCGGCAATTGGCAAATTTCTCTTATCCATTCTCCAATCAGAAAATTTTCTCTCCAAACATTGGAAGGCAACAGGGATGGTATGAGTGGAGAATTTCGTGAAGTTTTTATTAATAACTAGCATTTCTAGCACGATTGTTTTCAATTTCTTTGAAATTTATGTTTCCATATTTCATCTTACGCCGTTTTAAATAGTTAAGCAGGTAGGTCGTCCGTTCCTGCAGCTTTGTTGCAAGTTTAGATATCGGGACGGAGTTATTTAAATGGTTCAGTCATCAACGTAATAAAGTCTGTAGAACCAGTCCTTCCAAATCCTCAGCATCTACTGCGACTCTATGTTCTACTATGTTCCCTTATTCATTTTTGCAGGCTGCAGCTCGGGTTTTGTGGCCTTGGCATAATTTTAATTTTTTTGTAAAAATTCCGAGCCTCATTATTGCAAAAGCATCTCCCTATTTAGTAGATCTCCCGTTTCTTATGCTCTTCCCGTTTCTTCTCGTTCGTCCTGCTCTATTTGTGTGATGTTTGACTGTTTCGCCATTCGTCGTCAAACCACGAGTTTCGCAAAATTTCTTATGGCTTTAAGCAATGTATCCATTCCAGGATAATTTTAATGTCATAGCCAGGGCGGTGCACCTTTGTTTTGTTCAAGAACTCACAGATCTTGTCTCTGTTGTATTCTTCTTTTTCCAATGCAGGGCGTTGGCTCTTAAGGGAACTTTTTCTCCACCATCTCTTTTCCAAGATTCTGACAAATTTGTCGAATGCTAGAAACTTACCCAGATAAAATGGTGTTTCCGTTCCGGAAGTTTTTGACATCAACGTATTGCCATATTGATGTTCGTCAAGGTATTCGAAAAAGTTGCAATTCTTTAATTGGCAACAATACGCGAAAAGAAATTTCTCACATATTTAATACATTTTGTATTAAAACGTGTCGGAGGACCTGAATACGTCCATTGAGAACATTTTTGTATAGTGGTTCTAGCATTGCATAGTTTATTCAGCTCAACATGTCGGTAATGTCTTTACCTTAAGGATTGATCTGTTTTTCTGGGTTGTGTACATAATATTCAAAGTTACTTGTGTTAACCGAGAGAGGGCATGCAGAATGAAAGTGAAATGTTTACTTTGGAACGCCGTTGTTTTCTGCTGAAAAATCTGAAATGCTTTAACAACTATCTAGACTGGAAAAATAACGGCACGGCATAGAAAGTTCTCTCTGCCAAATCCTATGGGGATAACGACCAAAGGGCAGTGGAACCAAACAGTTGAACAATGAAGGGTTGTGATTTGCGAAACATATTCGTAAGTCAATATGTGATAGTTCACCCAAAATGCCGGAGTGATAGGCTTTTAAATAGAGCTTTTTTCTTTGGGATAGAGCTGGACTGGTACCGAGAAAGTGGAGGATTGTTCCTTTCTCTTCTTCGTATCTACAACTTCTGCAAATGTCATCCTTCTGGCATGATGGCCAATTAGGCAATGGCGCTACAGTCCGGGGTGGACCTGGCCCTCAACCAACAAGCGTCTCCAGTCAGCTCGATCTTTATCCAGCTGCCTCCAGTTTCTCACGCTAAGTTGGTTTATGTCCCCTTCCACTTGCGTGCGGCACCTGAGTCGCGGTCTTCCTCTACTGCGCCGACCCTTGGGCATTTGTGTCCATGCGCTCTACATGACCCAGCCACCTCAGTCGTTGGACCTTCACTCTTCTGGCTAAGCCGATGTTGCTGTACAGCCCGTACAGTTCGTCATTGTATCTCCTCCTCCACTCACCGTCTATGCAGACGGGACCGATAATCACCCGAAGAATTTTCCTCTCAAAACAGCCAAGAGCAACCTCATCACTGAGGAATCAGGACTGGGACGATTAATGGCCTTCTTAGCCCAAAGAAACAACGATTAGCAAGAGTTATTCTTCGTTTGATCTCAGCGCTGGTGTCGTTATCTGACATATTAAGCAACTCTATATAAGAGCTTAAGCATTCCAGTCCTTTTGGCGCCGAAACATAGACTATATCGATGGCCGATGAAGACTGCGCATTGGACGTTTACAACAGACAAAACATGTAAAGTGAATCTTCCATTTGTTGTACATCACGCCTATCAAAAGAAGGACATTTTTCTTAGAGCATAATGATTCTATTGGTTATTTTCGTCTCTTATTACTGAGGGGGATCTCCTTTCTTGTAGATCGGGCAAACGGTGCACAGATTCCATTCATTAGGCATACATTCAAATTGTTGAAATGATTTGAAGTATGCTCTCTAACAGCCGTTAGGGCCAGCTGCCTTATTGGACCTAACTTTGGATAGTGCTATCCTTATTTCATTTTGGTGGACGGAAGTTTTGAGATTAAATCGTTCATTTTGTCTGTTAGCGGGATACTGTTCTTCATCGCCACTAAACTGTCTGCAGAAGTAGTTTTCCTTAGCACCGACTGAGACTGTTCTATTTACAATGCTTCCTTCTTCATATCTACAGGTTTCCGTTAGGGCCTTGTTGCCGTCACATATTCTTTTTACCATTTGGTAAAATCTCCGAACATCATTCCTGGGGTAGCACTTCTCTATGTTCTCGATCGTGTACCTCTCGTGCTCGTGCTTTTCTCTTGGAGTGGCTGATGCTCCTCCCATCTCTTCTGCTCGTAGAGGTCGGCAGCAGCCCTCGACCTTCTCTGCAGCGCCGCTTTGTATGCATCTTGTTCTGCTGCGTGCACTTGCCTCGTCAAACCAAGGGTTTCTTGGTGGTGGTCTTTTGAAACCCAGGACATCAGTTGCGGCTTCCTTGATGGCTTGTTAGCAACGTTTTTATCGGTCTTCGATGCTTGGTACTGGCGACATTGGACTTTACTGGAGGCATGCAACATGATTAATTAGGTTGACTGTGTGTTGACCAGGAGACCGCCTTGTCCTGAAGCAAAATCAATTAGTCTAAGTCTGTTTCCAGATGTGGTGTCGTGTAGACCCCCTCAACTGCGGCAATTACAGAAGAATGTTTCTTCTAAATATCGCATCTCCATCTCTTTATCGCTTTAAAACCGCCTATGACAGCATTTATAGAGACGAGCTTCATATCTAGAACCCATCTTTAGTTTTGGCCAAACTCGTCCGTCTGCGACATCGAAAGCGGCTAAAATGGGTCTAGAGATAAACGAGGACAAAACAAAATATTAGCTGTAAACACAGCTATAACTTCAAGGTAGTACAGAACTTCTCGGCTCCGCTATCACTTCTGATAACAACATCACCGCAGAAATCATGCGAAGAATACCTCTTGCCAATCACTGTTTCTTCTGGCTAAGAAGGCAAATGAGTAGTAAGGCCCTATCCCGAACAACTAAAGAGATTCTACCTTGATCAACCCAGCCTTACTCTATGGCGCTGAGGCACGGATTTTATCAAAGGCGGACGGAAGATATTCGGTCCCATTTGCGTGCTCTGGAGGAGAACATTAAACGATGAACTTTATGAGTTGTACAGCAACATCGTCTTAGTCAAGAAGATACGAATTCGTCGGCTCAGATGGCTACGGTATGTAGAGGGAATGGACACAAATGCTCCGGCTCGCAGAGTCTTCGGGATTAACCAAGAGGGACAACGCGGTAGAGGTATACTTCGACTAAGGCGGCGCGCACAAGTGGAAGCGGAACTCAACCAACTTGAAGGGCGTAACTGGAGGCACTTAGCTAAAGACCGGGCTTACTGGACATGCTATTTAGTTGAGGCCCAGGTTTAACTCGAACTATAACGCCACCTAAGTAAGTAAGCATCTTACTACTAAAGGCTTAGCCTGCTTCTTAGATAGCTCCTAATCGTGAACTAAGTCATATGTATGTATGTAAGTACATACAATTAAATTGGTACCAATTGAAGAGGCATTCAAAGATTGGATCATCATCAACTTTACCATCTTTTTCGAAAGTAAGTTTACAAGAAAATCTATACTTTTGGGTATTGATCTATTTGCAGATGACAGGTCGGAGTACTTCACGGTATAATTTGACTTAGTTGAACATGTATACCTTTGATGTCGCTCAAGCAAAAGTTACAGTCAATTAGTCGATTGGATGGTTCTGTCCAAATCATTCGAACTGCAAAAGGCATATATCGAGACCCCGTTGCCCACCTCGGAACGTGGGTTATGTAGCAGATATGAGACGCCCAAGATTAAATAAATACTAAAAAAAATCCAAGATTGTCGGGAATCAAGAAATAAATTTCTATAGCGTACACACCACAAATCTAGATGTAAAAATCGACAATTTTAAATGCGAGTTTTCGATATAGGCGGGGCAGGAAAGTCATTTTGTAATTTCATCGTTTGGGGAAGTTTATGTTAAACAGTACTGTTACGGGTATGTGAATACATTCTTTACTACAATAAAACACTCCACCTTTTCCAAAAAGCTTTATTTTTATTTATCAGTTTATTTATAATTTCTCAGCTAGCATACTTGTCTTGATGGTTTTCGATAGAGCGGCTTCCAGTGATCATCTTTGTAGCTAAAGCTACTTACCTTACTTCTGAAAGGTAACCCACCCCAAACAGAAAAAAACTGTATAATCGATAGTGACAATAGTGAATTTCATTTCTTCACTATCGTTTAAAATAATGAATTGTGCTTCCAAATTATTATATAAGAAATCATTATAATAATGATGTTAAATAATTGTGAATTTTTAATTTGGATTTGCCATTTATTATAATTATTTTTTAATTCTTTTTACATTTACAAATATCTTAAAATTTCGGTTTCAATTGATTTCATTGGTTTGTTATTTAGTTTTTCTTCTTGTTTCCTGCTCAATCAAATTCAAAAAAGATTTTAAAAATTTGTGAATTTGAAAATGTTTGTTTTTAAAAAGGGGAAGTCTTACTTAAGGATTATGTAAATACATATTTTTGTTATACATAAGTTTGACAATTAGTTTTTGTTTTATGACTATAAAGATGTTTCGTATTATTATTTATTTTATTTCTCTTTTATTTTGTTTAAAGATTTCAGTTTTTATTTTTTTTTATAGAAAACCTAATGATTTCTTTTAGCTGGAAAATGAAATCAAAAACTTCCGCTCAATCCCTTTTTATACAATTCTTCTTCTTATAATTTATTTTTTTTTTCCTACATTTTAAAATTTTTGTTTTTGAGTCTTAGAAATTAAACATTGTGTAGAAAAATATATATACATTTTGATATTTTATTTCCTAACAAGTTCTCCATGTTTTAATGTTTCTTTAAAATTTGCTTTTTTAAGTATTTTCTTACACGTTATAATTGAAAGTATAAATTAAAAAGATATATTGTTTATTCTGGCCAGCTTTGATTTACCCTTTTTCTTGTTAGAGTGCTCTCAGTATTTACAAAGTTTCAATTCAATAAACTGGAGATTTTTTTTCTCTATATTTTAAAGCTAACCAAAAAAGTGTAATTGTTTTTGTAAACACAATGCTTTATAATTTTTAAAAGAATTTTTTATACATACACAATTTTAATGCCAAAACAATTACAACAAAATAACAAACGTCTCAACAATTAATTTTAAAATAACCAAAGAATAAAAATTCCGACAAAAAATATCACATGAAGAATTTTGGGATACAATTTTGAAATAAAAAAAATAAAATAAAATAAAAAATACCAAAAAAGTATATACATACAAATTAACGACTGGAAAAAAAATTTGGAATATCACAAATGTTTCCTTTTTTAAATTTATATTTATTTTTTCTTTATGTTTAAATAGCTTCTTAATTTGTTTTTATTTTGTGAAAGATGTTACAATGTAATGTAGCTCGGATGATTCTAAGACATTCATAGCGCTTCTGGTCCAGAGTGTTTTGCTTTTAATAAAAAACCTTAATAATGAATTAAATCTGACCTTTTAAAAGATTTCAATTTCAATTTAAATATACTACATATGTGTATGCGACGAGCATTAAAAAAAAAAAACAAGCAAAACTAGTAACACAGTCAAAAACTAAAGTCGTAAAATAATGATAAATTTATAATTCTTAAAAATTCTTAAGCGAGTAGTATTAAAAAATGATCTTGGCACTTATTTTTCTTCAATTTTTAATATTTAATTATTTTTAAATTGCGTTCTTTCAACGACATCCAATTTCAAGAAAAGGCAATATATTTAATATTTATGTAAAGACATTTTAATAACAACAAAATGTAGGAAATGTGTATTTTTATGTGCTAAACTACAGAGTAGGGATTGTGTTCTTTTTAATTGTTGATTTTATACATTTTCTCTTCTAGTTTTTTTGTTATACATATGTATATAGCATTTAGAAAATACGGGATTTAAATTTATTCTTTTTTTTTTTTTGTTTAGAAGTAATAATAAGGTATGCTTTGATTTTTTAAAGATAGATTTTCTTGTTTAGTTGTTATTTGATAATGCATATATTTATTTTTTTGTTTTATTTTTTTACTGTAGAAAGTATTGAAAATATATTTTATTTTATGTACTTTGTAAGTGGTATAAATTTGATATGGATTTATTTTTGTTTTTTGATTGAAGTCATTATTTTTTAAATTTATTTGATAAGAATTTAGTAAATATTTTGTTACATGCCATTAAAATAAGGTTAAATTATTGAAAAATTCATAAAATGTGCTCTAAAGGCGATTTTTAAAGAAGTCTCTGTTAATTTAGAACAGTGTATGAATTGGTTTTTGAATAATACGCTGACAGAAATAGAACATGAGGTTTTGTAGCAACAATTATTTTTAAATATGGTGGTTGGTTTAATTAAGATTGTTTGCAAACAAATCTATCTAGCAACTAGTTGTGAAGAAAACTTGAATAATAAACATATTGTGATACATGACGAAAAGCTCCAAAGATCATGTCAGTGCATAAGTCGCCGCCTTTTACCAATTTCCATTTGACTTTAATTGATTTTCAAAAAATCGACGATATTTTTTATTTATTCGTCCCTTCAAAGCCAGATTTTGATTTGCTCACGATCTCGAGTACACCATAAACCGACTTACACATCCTGTGAAGAATATAAAATCCCACGATAAGACTTATGTATGAGTGAAAGAGACATTGCAACGGCAATAAACTCGCTCGAATACCGTCTCATCAATCCTCCTACAAATAGTGCCACGGCCAGTTGCATTCCTCCCCTGCAACATTTCACCTAAAATAAGCGTCATATTTTGAATGCTCATCAGTTATATCTTAAATTCTCATCAGTTTACCCTTAGGAAAGAAGCGTGCGGTAAAACTTTTCACACAATTGCTTATCGCTTCACTGTGGGCACGTAAAAACATGAGAGTACATGTGAACATGCGATCTCGAATCGCATGGCTTCATCGCATCATTGTGGGCATAGTCTTACACCTACTTTTGGCCTTTCTGTCAAATACAAGTATTCTTTCATAAGGCGTACAACCCGGATTAGGAACCATCTCTGTAGATTTATGTTTCCCTATCTCTACAATTCACAAGCATTTTAACCATGTTAGTCTAGCTCATTAGTCTAGTTTCCTAGTGCCTTTGCTCTTTAGGTGTAATACCTTTAGAGGCTTGTTCATGATAAAAAAAAAAGGTTCGGCCCAAAATTTATTGCGAAAAACTGGAATTGATCAACGAACCTACTCGTTGGTTGGATTGATTTTGTTTTGGAGATTCAAATTTATACCTTAATGTTACCCTATCCTATGCTTATTTTCAGCGAAAACTGGTTTGTTGTAATAAATAATTGTTTATATCCCTAAGTGCAACAAAAATCGATATCATAACGTAACTAGGTAAAGATAACAGGCGCTCTGTTGAATCTGATGAAACAGCCTTGACCCATTTGGGGAAAGAAGAGTCAACTTTGCCGGTGAAAATTATAGCAAAATGGCTAAGTTTTCCATATGGAATAACACCAACGTGCAGAAGCGACACATCCTGAATTTATATTAAAAACAAGGAGAAAGCTAAATTGGCTGCAATAGAAAGATTTACTTATTTATTTATTTAACTGCAATGGCCGGATTACGCTCGAATAAAACCGTGGGACTCATACGTGCTTATGGATGTCAACTTTGAAGTGTTATAAGCCAACGAAATTTGCATTTTCTTGTTTTTGTATTCATTGAATACAAATTTTCGTGAGTGATAATTGCCGGAGGTTTATTGTTAGTACAGTGTGAGAAATAAGATAGAAATTAATTAAACTCAGCACTTTTCCTTAGCTGAATATGTATAGATTATTGATGTTTCATTTCGAAATCCAACATACTTAATTAAGGAAAATTCGCCTTTCGATGTAGCAAGAAGGCTGAACTTAATTTTATTCGTTACTTTGGACGACCATTGTATATGGAAAGGATCTTTTTCATCGAATACGCCCCCCCCCCCCAAAATTCGAGGTTTATGGACTGACTTCATAGATTACATATTGCATATTGTGTGTATGTAAAAAAAATTCTAATGTTTTTAAACTTGGATATTTAAATGTCGCACTTATTTCTGTCAACCATATGATGAAACAGTTGCTTAAAAAAATACATATATAAAAAAACCTTAAAATGTTTTACTAATTTTTTTTTAACAGTATCTCCAATTTTAACTTACTTTTTAACTTAAAAATTGCCTTAACTTTGAGTGCACTGGACAGTTTTATATATTTTTTTTCATTAAAAACGTATTACATATCAAATTTCTATCTATAAATTAAAAAAAAAAAAGAAAACTAATTTATTTGAACAAACCATAGCCTAGAATTCTCTAGCTTCTTTAGCTTCGAGTACGAGTAAATTAGGAAACAACAAATGCTTATTGTCTAAACTAAAAATACAAAAAAAAAACTATATTACATTTAAAATTAATAAAAAAGAGATAATAATAATAAGAAATAACGTTAAAACTGAAATGCATTTGAGGTATTTAGATTTTTGTATGTGTTCAGCTTCATTTTTTTGTTTTCCTTAATTTTAAAGAACAATAACAAATAAGATAAAAAAAAGGTTGCGTTATTATTGTGTATTTTTTTATTTTTTTTGTTTGTTTTTCTTTGACCATGCGCAACTTAAACAATAATCTTAACTAATATACGTTTTATATATTTTTGCTTTTTTTTATTATTAATAGGAATTTATTAAAACAAAACCTATGATTATGACTAACTTGATCCCTGAATTTCATGAGAATTTTCAGGAAATGACTATTTTTTCGGTTCTTATTATTTTTTCCTTTTTTTTTTTTAATGAAACCGTCTAAATGAATGTGTATGATTTTATTAAAAAAAAAAAAAAAAAAAAAATGATAGAGTTTTAAAGCGCAGAATTATCGAATAATCAAAGTTGGTTTAAGGTTTAGCAATTCTTTGAGTGTGTTGTTTTTCTATTGATACCGATGTTTTTAATTTTATTTATTTTAAATGTTGCATTTATTATATTACAAAGTTCATATATGATTATTGAATTTCATTGCAGAAAACAAATTTAATATTAAATTTTTTCTATTGAAAATTTTGTTTTCCGTAAATAAGCTCTTATTTTGTAATATTTCAATTAGGGACAAATTTTAGAAGTATATCTGTATATTTTTTGTTTCTCTATAGTTTTTGTTTATATTTTTATTTTGCTTTTATTGATTGACTTTTCTGCAGATGGCTTGGATTCGGCAGAGTTTAAGAAATTGTTTCAGAGTTTTTTTTTTTATAAAATCTAATAAATGCAATTAAAAATTATTGATATTAAAAACTAATAGGAAAACATTTGAATAAAAAAAAAAAACATTTTTTTTTTTTTTAAATATGATTACATTTCAAACTAGACAAGAAAAAACATATACATTATACAATATTATTATTTAAATAGTAGTTCCTTTCTTTTTTTTTTTGGATATACGTGTATTTACATTTATATAGAAGAACTTAATTTGAGTAGTCTGTCAGGATGTTTAACCCGCAGGTGCGAGCGTAATGTATCAATTCGACTGTATGTGGCCGGACAGTAGGGGCACATGGAACGTTGAGCGGTATGCGAATGATAGTGATGCCATCGATTGGTGACTTCTTTGCCGCACGATCTGCAACGCCACATTGTACCAGGATCTCGGGACGGGGTAAACATATTGTGATAGGACATCTGATGATGAGAATTGTGACCACTTCCACTACCTCCGACGCTGGCGCCACTACCAGTACCACCAGTTGCAGATGTTCCAATTCCTTGATGATGATGATGGCCACCACCATTGCTACCACCTCCACCGCTGCCGATACTAGAACCCCCGCCAACACCGCCACTGCCACCACGATAAAGTCCAATATCATGTGCTCCTAACGCATGATGATAATCATTTTTAAAATGCATTGCAAATGGCGGGGGTGGTGGGGATGATGATGATGTTGTTGATAAGGGAGTTGAAAGATGATGACGTCCCCCCGGCCCTGTAACCAACAAAAAAAAGACACCACAAATGGGGCGGAAATCAGCCCAGAGAAGACAATAGAATCAAAATAATAAAAAAAGCGACAAAAAAAAAATTATAATAATATAGATAGATAGACACTATGCTTTTTTTTCATTCGTCTGAATTTTTTTTAATTAAACTTAAAAACTTCTTAACTGCAAAAAATTATTTTTCTTTTTCTTTTAACAAAAATGCAATACTCGATCGATATTGTATATGAGATTAGACGAAAAAAAAATTATAATATCTTTAGTTCTGTTGATTTGTTGCTAAATAGCTATTTTAAGATGTGCAGTAACTAAGTATAAATATTTTATTTATTGTATAAAGATATTAACTCTGTAAGAAGTTTGTTTATGGTTTTGGTTTGTTTTAAAATTTCTTTTCAAATTCTCGTATGCGTAATATATATAAATAGAAAAATTTACTACTATAAAATGAATATTTTAACTAAATATATTAAGTGGTTTGATCATTCCAAGCGGCTTTGTATAGTAATACTTTGTGAAGTAAGCGTAAGTTAAAAAAAAAATATGGATATAGTATATAGTTTTTGCTTTGCAAATTACTGTGGCAGAAACCTTGAAATATATTTGTTGAGCGTTCGTTTGTAAATGGAAAACATATCAATACATTCTATAAGTATTTATTTATTTTTAATGTATCACTTTGCTATGGTTAAGTATCTTATATCTTTTTGTAAAAATTTTAATTTTTATTTCCGTTTCATAAATTACGAAGTAGAAAAAGTACAAAAAAAATTAAAAATAAAAATATATATATATAAAGCTATATACTAGCAAAGAGTATAAAGGAGAATATTATTTTTTTTTCGAATAAGATATATATATATATATATATTTCATTCCAGCGTGCAATATTTTACGAATAAATGTGTGAGGTTTTTATATGTAATTTATTAAAAAAAAAATGTATATCTCAGTTGTTCTTTTTCATTTGTGGTCGTTGTTGTTAGAAGGAAAACAGAAACTAAAATACATTGTATTTTTTATTTTGCCAAGGTAAACACAAAACATTTCAATTTCTTTACTTGTTGATGGGCTCCAATTGCTTTACTTTTAATTTGATATCTTATTTTAAATAAAACATTTAAATACAACATGTTGTTACCAGAGACATTCAACAAATATATTTTGAACCCTGCCGAAGACAGCGCAAGGCAGAACAAGTACTTTTTAATTGAAGAACTAAAAATGTAAGTTAAATTACGACTGGCAAAAAAACTTTTGTAGTAAAATAATAAAATAGTCGTTATATCGTGGCATTGCATCAAGCCGACAAATCCATCTGTGAATGGTATTCCTTGCCCTTTTCCAATACAGTAGAAATCATATAAAACGATATCTGATATAGCGATAAATAGAAAATAAGGATTAATTTTTAGTTTCTACAAAAAGCCAGAATATTGATTTGGGCTGGTAGAAATCAGTTTAAACTAAGTTGAAAGGACTTGTGAATTTACGAATTGGTTATAATGATGCTGAAGGCCCTTGTGAATTTCATCGTTAAAGTCGATTCTTGCATTCCAACAAATTAACAAGTTCTTTTAACATTTCTACTGCTCTTCAATCTAGTAACGGTATAACTTCAATCTTGTTGCGCTAAGACACATACTATAAGCAAAACGGGACCTAAGTGCACTCGTTTTAATAGCTTAACATTTCGATCGCCGTGGCTCAGTGGTTAGTGTGTTGAACTGCCTCACCTATTTCCATTTTTTCGAGGTACAACCTCTCGTCGGTTAATGCCATGCCTCCGAGAGTATAATTTGTCATAAAAAGCTTCTCAACTCGCCGTTCACAGTAGGCAAAAAATTGTAGGTCCCTTCCATTCGTGTGAAAAACATAACATGCACAACATGAATGGTTGCGAGAAGCTACGCCTTGACTCATCCCGAGCTGTCGCGCCAGCTATGTATTTATTAATTTATTTATTTATTTATTGACAGAACATTCTTGTCAGGATTTTAGCCAGACGATATCTTTAACGTGAGTGAAACTGGCTTATTTTCAATTGCCTGCCTACTCGGACCTAAAACTGCAAAAGATTAGAATGTTTTGAAGAATAGATAGTTTAGTCATATGACGCATGGGAGCATGAATGGTTCCGAAAAGTTGAAGCTTTTGATCAGGCACGTATGTAACTGGAATTTAGTTTCGGGTAATTTAAATTTGCTTGTTCAAAGAAGAGTTTTAAATACTGTAAATTCGAAGTACTTCGGGAATGTCCGGATCCTTTTTTTCTGAAAATTTGCATAAAGGTAACTGCTAAGCAGGAAATTTAGCACTAAGTGCGCTATTTATTAAGCCCTGGTGAAATTATATGTGTTAGGAACACATCGATTGATTTTGGTATTTTTAAGCTGTTTTCCAACTGAAGGACAGACAATATTTGCCTGCTTTTAATCATTGGCAAAGGTAAATGACAATCTCTGCTTTGAGCTTGACTTATAAAACTGGTCAAACAATTTGCAAAACCCTTCGTATAGTGTTGCAGACAAACTTAAGTTCACAAACACGATTTCTTTAAGTTTAATTAAAATAAGAGCTTCATTTTTGCTAATCTTTTGTAAGAATTCGAAAATCCTCTAGTTTTTGCTACACATTGATATAGGATGGTGTAGAACTAAGGTATTGCCATAATAAATAAAACGCAGTTACGATCCCGAGTAATATTTTTTACGTAATCAGCGCGCATTAGCGTAGTGCCTACACTCATACTCGAAGAACACAGGTGTTTGGAAATTAAGAAGGACTTCGAAAGATGTTCAGATAACCGCGTAAGATGTTTTGATATACTTATTTAGGTGTATTCGCAACGATAAACATTTCTTACGTAAAAGCTTTCGATATACTCAGGTGTACTTACAAGGATATACAAATCTCACGTGAAAGCATTACATTGACAGTCATAAAAATTTAAATGTTCTTAAACAAAGTGTGATAGTATCTTATGTTTTTCATTTTGCTAAACTGCTATTATTTTAATCACAAATTCAAATTTACGGACTAATAAAAAATGCCAAATAAAAATTACAATTGACCTAAAAAATTATACGATTAATATGTGTATATAGCAGTCTATTACATAAATTTTCAAAGGAATGTGTAAAAAAAAATGTATTCAATATTATATAAAATAAAATTTATTGTTTAGTTATAAATTAATGCTAGAAAGCATCTACGAAAGCATGAAAAAGCTCGCAGGCCTGTTTAAAAGTGAATAGTTTGCTAAAAATTCATATATTTTTTTTTAAATTGTTTTTAATATTTTTGAACAGAAGCCTGAAAAATGTCTCTTTTGTCTTATAATTTCTTAATGCACTCGTATACGTAAAAATTTCTTTTTGAATACTTATTAATAGTAAAAAAGACAATAAATACGTTATATTTATAGGTAAAATAATAAAAAAAAATGAACATAAAAAAGATGTGAAACACCATTGAACAAAATTAAAATAACAAAAAGATATGTTTCAAAACAAATGAAAAAAAAAAAGAACAGGAAAATTGGGCCGAGGGTTGAAAATTTCGATGATGATAGTAAATATTTAGAAATACATATATATGTATGTATTAGATGACAAAAACATATTTATTAATAAAATATCGACGATTTGGAAGCACAATTCATAAAACTAAAAATATTGTAGATATTCCCATTAAAAAAATTAAATAAAAATATTGTTGATCCCGGTCGCACTCACATCATAAATCCATTGCTAATATATAAGTATATATAATGAATTCGATGAAAGATGAAATAATAAGATCTCTTTATTTTTGTTTCAAAATATCAGTTTTATTATAATTGTTTTTTTTTTTTGTTTATTTTTGTTGTTTTTCTCTGTTAGTTTTAAATTATATATTTCTTTAAAAATAAGAAATTCTTTTTCATAAGTTATATTTATATTAATTTTATTATTTAATATTCAATAACTCGTGTGTGTTGTTTTTTTCTTCTTAATAATTCGTAACAAATGCTTCGCAAAATATGATTTAAATTTAGAATTAAAGCTAAAAAAGTTTTAGAAGAAGTTTTGTTTTTGTCCTTAAATGAAATATGAAAATTAAAATTATCTCTTTTTTAATAAAAGAAACAGTATATATTCCTTTTCTAGAAAATACATAAATAAAAATAAAAAACAAGGAAGTCACGAAAAAGTCAGGTATAGATTTTTGTTTTTTCTTTCTCCAAAATATATAGTTTTCTTTCTTTAATAATCTAGGGTAAATCTATATTTTTTATAAATGTACATTTCTTTTTTTATGTTAAATGTTGTTAATTCAATGATTAGTGTTGTTTTTGTTTTAGAAGAAAATTGTATTTAAGTTAATTATGTATTTAATTTTTTACTTATTTTTTGTGAGTTTATGTTGAAATATATTAATTTTGCAATCCATTCAATAATGCAGCTTAGTTTTTCTTTTTCTGTTTGTTTTTTTCATTTCAATCAATGCTATATATTTTGTTATAAACTATATGTATTTGTGTAGTTCTGTTTAAACAGAATAAGGAAATAAAAAAAAAACTTTCACTTTCACTTTTGTTTTAGGAATGAGTTAAAATAATCTATTTCAACAGATTAATGAAATATATCATTTATGTATGTATATATTTATTCTTCAACATATTAAATAAAAATATAAGTAAATGTTTATGCAGTGTAACTTTACACTAATTATAAAAAAAAATATTTGATTACGTCATCAAAAAATAAAATAAAAATCACTGTAAAAACAAAATAACTAGTTATATTGCACGTTCGGTTAAATTATTAAATATTATTACGCTTGTTTTATTGTTCTGTAGTTTATTCCCATTCATTTAATGCTTTTAAAAAATGTCTGTAGGTAACAAAAGTTTTTTAGAATTATGTAGTTGGTTTTCTTTGTGTGTATGTGTGTGTTTTTCTTTTGTGTGTGTACGAAGAAATCGTTTTTTTTTTTTTAAATAAAATTTTCGTCTAATATATATTTGGATTTAGCACCATCAAACCGTACAGTTTTATCACATTCTTTTTTTACACAAAAAAATATATAAAAGTAAATATTATGTTATTCAGTTTTTTGTTTTTTTTTCTTTTTTAATTCCATATATAAGATTACGAACAAGTTTTTGTTTTCCTTAAATTTTGAAAGCCTAAATATATATATTTGATTTTGCATAATAAATCATATTTACAAATATGTTCTGTTTTGATTTTTATATATATGGCCAAAAACATTATTTTCTTTTTAATTTTCGTTTAAAATGTAACACAACCTTTTATCCTCATTCTTTGCTCATTACTCATTACTATTTTAGTGCTCCTTTTTTTTTTTAAATGTATGTATAAAAATAAATATGTTACATAATAAATGTTTATTAAACAAAAAGAAGACTATTTCTTTTAGCTTTTCAATCTGATAAATAAATATGCCCATATTGCAACAGGTTAAATAAAATATTTTAGCTGTTTCTACTAAACTTGTACAATAATACATTAAAGAAAAGAAAACGTATGTGATGTTATTATGCGATAGATAGTATTTTTAGGTAAACATATTTTCATGTTGTGAAATGGCAGTTAAGATATTTTAAATAAGTAATTATATATAAATTTATTGTTATATTTCTCTGAACAACAAATTAAACGATTAGAAATGTACATTCGGTGGGATTAAATACCAAAAACAAAAAAAATAAGACAAAACTAAACCAAAGAGATGTTGGGACTAATTTTCTTGATACACATAAATTTATACACAATAAATTACAAAAATTTAAAAATTTTATGCAAATGTATATATGTAGATACAAATGCATACAAATATAAATTTCATTTCGTTTCATTCATGCATATTTTACAAAACAGAAATTAAAAAAAAAATGGTTCAGAGAAAGTATACGTATAAATTTTTGACTGTGAATACACCTAACAAAAAAAAATAAGAAAAGCATTCATAACATCACGAAAATTAATCAAATAATTATGTAGAAGAAAAGTTTTTTCATTTTTTTTTATTAAACAAGAAACTACAAAATGAAAATAAAATCTCTCTGTAAATAACACGAAAATACTTCTTATAATAAGTAAATTCATGTTTGATTTTTAAAGTATACTATAGAAATGAAATGTTTTTTTTTTTTTCAGTATAATAAAAATATTTTCTATATTGTTTCTCAAAATTAAAAATAGAGGTATATCAAGAAACTGTTCAAAAGGTACTTCTTTATAATAAATAGTTAGCATGTTCAATTCAAATATAAAATTTTTAAATATACTAAGGGCATTTGGAGATATAAAGAAAATATAGTAATTTCGGTTTTTTTAACCGTAGCTTGGCAGTGGAGTAGATTGTAATATCGTCTTGCAATGAAAGTTTAATAGTTATTCGTTTATACTAAAATACAGATGTAAAGGAAACTTTGTGGTATCGCAAATAAATAACATAAGACTCGTCAAGGTAAAGTCACTCGAACTGACTAAGGAGTACGCTAAACGCTCTAAGCCAAAACCTCCCTAAAAACTTGTATAAATTTTATATATATAAATTTTCTAATTATCCTTGCCATAAGTTGTGTAAGTGCGACAATATACGCCGACATGCGAAACGTTAAAGCCACCGCATTGTTTGGTGTGCAAGCATACACATTAAGCTTGCACAATACAAAACAACAATGATTCCATAAACATTGGTCAAGTTAAAATTCCGAAAATGAAGACTTTTAAACAAGCAAAACAGCAAAATATATGCTATGAACTCGTAACAAAATCTGTATTAAAGCAAAAAGCAAGCGACCTCTTTTTTTCTAAAACATTACCGAAGGATTTGCATGTAATATTTTAATTGCGTCATTTCTTTAACTCCTAATAATTTAATCGACAAACCTTTTGTGTGCATCGAGCGATGGTTCGTGTTTATCGGCTCGGTTTTTTTTCTGTGAATAGGATCGACACGTTCTTTTAACAGAACAGAGCTACGTGCCATAAAGCACCTCCAAATAAGACAGATTTTGCGTGCCTGCATCCAAATTCGGGTAACCCTAAAATAACCTGACCCTGAGTATTAACCTCCTCGGAGGATATTTGGGCGATGTAGTCTTAAATGCCATAAACGTACTTTAATCCTAAATAAAGGAATCAAACAATCTTACTTATTCCTTTCGATTTTAAAAATCCACTGCACGTAATGGAAAAATGTTTATACATATGCATTTACATGTAACTTAAACAAATATGTATATGGATAGTACCACAAAATGTGTCAAGTGAAATTATCCTAAACGAGACTTCCGTTTACAAAAACCCTGCCTACAAAAATTTTTTTTTGCCCATAGTAATATAGGAGGAATTGGTTAAATTTAAGATGAAGGAACATTAAGTTATTATAAAAAAAATTCATTAAAGGAAAAAAAAAACAAATTACCAAGAAATAAAAAAAAGTTCCCTACTCCATTGCCATGTACATTAAAAAAACACAAAAATGCATCGATAGATTTAATTAATAAAATAAAAAAAAATATTAGTAACAAGCTGTTCAGAAAATACGTAATTTTTTAATTCTTCTAAGTAAAAAAATTGCAAAATAAAAATAATATTAATTTGTATGTTTTCTTCTTATGATAATTTAATGTTTTATACAATCATTTATTTAAATAAATCAATGAAAAAACTTAACACAACATTAAAGTAAAAATAAAATAAAAATGATCATTTAATTTTCTAAGAAAAAAATCTAAGAATATAGACAATTGATCACGAAGATTTCCATTTTTTTATTTTAAATATAAATATATGTAGCATTTTTCTTTTTTTGAAATCCTAATATACTAGTACTTTGTAAATGGGTTAAATTTAATTTTATCTAAACTAATTTAAATGTAAATAATCGGATTTTCTTTGTTCAAAAACTTTACTCTATTTAGTTGTTATGTTTTCTTTTTAGTCTGTAATAAATATATCGTTTTCTTTTTTTTTTTGTTGGAATTAGTAAATAATGAAATATTGCTAAAAAAGATAATCTGTTTTCTTTTGGGGAAGAGTGTTTCATTTTTATTTTCTTTTTAGTTTGTTATGTGCGCATGTGTTGTTTTGTTGTGTGTGTATGTGTGTGCATTAAATAGTTTAAAAAAAACCATTTAGTTTTATTTCATTTAAATAAGTTTAGTTTGTACAAGAAAGTTTCTGTGTATTCCTCATACATAAATATACATTTAAAAATAAATATTAAATGTGCTTTGTTTTTTCTTTAATTAGTTTCTATATTTATTTTAAGTTAAGTTTAATTATTGTAAACATGAAAATATTGTTATTGCAAAAAAGGAGTAAAAAAAGTATAAAATATATTATACGTTAATCTGATGTACTTAAATTTCACTAATATATTATATATATTATAGTTTATTATTTCTTTTT
Organism: Matsumyia berberina; assembly: GCA_917880715.2. Taxonomy (NCBI): domain Eukaryota; kingdom Metazoa; phylum Arthropoda; class Insecta; order Diptera; family Syrphidae; genus Matsumyia; species Matsumyia berberina. The sequence goes on along the minus strand of OU862872.1, from coordinate 16,044,306 downwards.
TCATTTATTTTAATATAAAAATGAACAACAACAATTTATATAGGTTATTTACATATATATGTATGTATATGTAAAAAAGAAAAGAAAAAATATACAACACTTGGTTTCTTTATAATCTGGCATTTTGTCATTTCATCTTTAAAAATTGTAAATAACTTTCGTTTAATTTTTAAGTGAACGTTTCAGTTTTTGATTTTTTTTTTCTTTTTTGATTCTAAAAGCTATGTATGTTTAAAAACAAAAAATGTGCAATATTTTCTACTGCATTCAACATCAAATGCTGAATTTTATCTAAACAAGTTCACCTCAAATGGTAGGTCAAACAACGTATGAACTAATACTTATCCACTCGAAAGTTATTTAATTTTAAATTTCAGATAAGCTGTTGAATTTAAAAAAAAAAAAACTTATTTATTATTTGGCAAATATTATAGATTTTTTATTGATAATATTTAATGAAGCATGATTTGTAGAACTTAAGAATACAAAAATTTAAATGCGACCGATATATGTACGTGCAGAACCTGGTTGACTCGATAACAAAGTAAAAAAGATTTCTACAATGAAATACAATTTAGATTGGGGGTTTAACTTGGTTCGTCAGACATAAGGATTATTTAATCGATATCGCAGTGGACACGTGTTCACAATCGAGGTGTATTTCACGACCAATGATTATTGTGCAATTGTTTGTTGAAGATTTTGCTCGACGTACAATGTTCGACGTTTGCGTGATGAACCAAGCAAATATTTAATTCGATCCTAGGTAAAGAGGTTCAGCTGCGCTACTCTACTCACAAAGATTACAATTAAACGGCGGACTTACTAGCTAAGATCAGTGCATCAACACACTTCATCATTACAATTGTAAATAAGTGAATGCCTATCAAAATCAGACCTTGCGCATACTATCTGGATGGAAAGTCTAGGACAGAAATGTATCAAATCTTTGTTCCCACCGCCGAAAATTTAAATTTCAGGCAGAAACTATCTTATTTTACCGGTGTTGTCCATAGATTTAATATGTCACCGGTGTTTTTCTTAAGATTGCTTAGAGAATTACGGAACCTCTCTCCATATTGTTACACGAGTACCCAGCTCTTATAAATATAAGAAAATTGACACAAGACAGTGAATTTATCTTACCGGCTCACAGTCTCTGAATTAAACAAGTTCCTCTAGAACTATTTGAACTGGCACTATAGCTCCCTCTGAGAGATCGCAGTTCTAGAACGGACCAACTGCTCCCCAGTAAAAATAATAACAGCTTTAATAGTACGTATGGAGAAGAGCCAGAATTAATTTCTACGGATTACACAAATTGCCACAAGTAAGTAAATTGTAAATGCTGGAAGCTGGGATCCAAATTTAAAACCAAAATACTTTTGTCTTATTTTTAATTATAAGGACATGTATGTACATAAGTAAAACCTGTAGTATATGGGGTTTTGAAAAATTAAGAATGATTGCTGAGGCTTCAAACTTCGTTAAGAAAGACTGATAGTTTGGTACCTTTTTTGGTAGCGGCATCGTAATCATATTTTTTCTGTGAATGTAAAGCACATAACGGACTCCAAAACGTTATTCATTAGGTTTCGGTAACGTTCGAATTATACAAATTATACTATCGGAGGCTTGTCATTCCCCGACGAGAAGTTAAAAATAAATAAATAGCTGGCGCGACAGCTCAGGATGAGCCGGCCTAACTTCTCGCTAGCATTCATGTTGTGGGTGTTACATTTTTCGCACGAATGGAAGGGGCCAACAATTTATTGCCGACTCCGAAAGGTGAATTGAGAAGCTCTTTTATGACAGATTATACTCCGGAGGCTTGTCATTCCCCGACGAGAAGTAAGAAATAAATAAATAGCTGGCGCGACAGCTCAGGATGAGCCAGCCTAACTTCTCGCTAGCATTCATGTTGTGGGTGTTACATTTTTCGCACGAATGGAAGGGGCCAACAATTTATTGTCGACTCCGAAAGGTAAATTGAGAAGCTCTTTCATGACAGATTATACTCCGGAGGCTTGTCGTTCCCCGACGAGAGGTGGTGCCGCGAAAAATGTTCGGTTGACATGACTGGGGTTTGAACCCACGCCGCTCACTAAGCAGTCCAACGCACAAACCACTGAGCCACGGCGACCACTACAGAAAGGATTGAGGACGCCGGCTTTCTGATGCCCATAGATGAGTACTGGAAGAGACCATTGAGCGGTTATAGGCCCAGTAAATATAATGCCGTCATTAAAAGAAAAGTTGGAAGCAGTCAGCGCCTATGGTGAGTTTATTTTTTGAATCGAATCGCGAGGAGCAACAATAAAACATTGAGTAATAGTATGCGAATATGTGTGAGCTGAATACCCAAGGCTCTCCTCGCGATGTTTGTAGGCAGGCATGGGAACACGTGCCCAGTGGCGTTCTTAACTCCTTGTGCGCGAGTGGATTACAACAAAATATAAATCTAGATGTTGAGCTAGCAGTTTGTCAAGTTCTGTAAGCGGGTGAATAAATATGGAAATATGTAGTAACATTATGAAATATAATTTCTAGTAACATTAAAGCTTGACCTTTTACTGCTACTAGTTACCAGTAAGAATGAAACATTCTGAAATTTACAAATAGTATGCACTTATTTTAACTATTATCTTATTCAGTTTTTCTACATCAAAACAAAGTGTAGCGTTGTAGTAGCGTTTAATTTGTTATTTTAACAATTACAAATCATGACTCATTAAAATTATCATTAATTGACCACAACTTTGGCTTACCTAAATCGGTAGTTTGGTGAAATAAAATAAAAATTTAAATCAAAATACGCTTCGAGTGGAAGTTTTGACATGTTCAAGAATATTTGTTTTTGCTTTTTGCTCATTAAATTCACATAAAATTGCACTGTTTTGGTTTTCTAACTAAAAACACCTTGTGTTCGATTGTTAAAGACGCACTTAACGCCTTTCGAATGCCTGCAGTTGACTTAGGACACCACTCAAATGACTTATGGTGTTGGTAATGGCTGATGATTCCATTGCAGGTGATGGTGAATTTCCAGATCCGGCTGTTTGTATTTTATCACAATAATTATTGTTGTAGGACGAAGATGCAAAAGCGGATGTAACTGTTGGAATACTTGATGATGGAGTTGTTAGCGAAATCGTCGTTGTTGTAATTGTTGGTGAGATACTTGTAGTAAGTGTGACATGCGTTGTCGATGCAGAATGTTGCAACTTGGCTTTAGTTGGCGATAAAATAGAATTGTCTTCATTATTTTGGTTTCTTAAGAAATCGACATCATCAATCAGATTATTCTCTAACATATCTTCGTCCTCGTTTACATCCGAATCAGGATGTACCTGCAGTTGTGCTGCATGACGGTAATTTTTCTGTTGATTATGGTGCTGTTGTTGTAATTGTTGTTGTTGATTTTGTTGATGGGGTTGTGTTTCCGGTCGCGGCGGATAAATGTTGTTGGTTGTTTTTGTTGTTGCACTATTATTATTGCTATTGTTGATACTATCATTATTATTACTATTACTATTTAAACTGTGATAGCCACCATGATAATGTTGTTCATCGAGATTCCATAAGAACGAATTAGCCGTTGAGCTCAACATATTTGAATAGTTCCAGCTCAAGTATTGGCTATATCATTCGGACGTTGAATTACTATGCTGTTGCTGATGTTGTTGCTGCAATTGCTGCTGCTGTTGTTGCTGCTGTTGTTGTTGATGTTGTTGTACAGCGGCTGCATTAAATGCGCTAGCTGCAGCTGCAGCAGCTGCTGCGGCCATTGCAGCTTGTGATGCTGCCGCAATTTGTGTAGCCGTTGGTGACTGTGCGGCCGATAAAATGTTGTCAAACTTTCGCGTATCCGGATTATACATTGGATGTTTGAATTTACAATGCGTACGGAGGTTATCACTGCGCGTGTATGTGGCACGGCATAATGGACATTCAAAACGTCCCGGAAAATGTACATGATAATGATTGCGTATATGTGTAACGACCTTACCGCATAATTTGCAGCGATGTAGATTGCATCCGCCAGATAAACGCTCGAATGTTAGGCGCATATGCCACGCTTTTGAGCCTACAACACAATTTTTGTTTGTTTTTGGTTTTTATTTTTTTTTTGTGTGTGTTTTTTGATCGGTTTTTTGTGTATTCAAAATTGGATTGATGATATCAATCAAATTTGCGAAAAGAAAAAAAAAGAAAAAAACATTGTTTTTGTTGGTGATTTCACATAAAAATTATAGAACATAAAAAAAAAAAAATACTTACAAAAATTAAACAAAATTTATTATAAATTAACTTAAATGGGAAAAAAATTATTATATTCCAAATTGATTTGTTTCATTTCTTATTTCATTTTAAAATAAGTTCGAAACTTAATTTATTTTTTTAAATTGAAAACGAAGAGCTATCTACATTTAGTTGGGTGTATTAATTTAATAATATACATGGGAAGTTTAACGTTAATTACTACACGGGAGTGGAATGATTTATACATTAAATAAAAAAATTTATTTGTTGCAAAGAATTACAAAAATAAAGTGTAATAATCGAAAATTTGCAGTATGTAGATCTAAGGCCTCTTAGATGCGTGATATGTATGTACTGTACTGTACTGGGTAAGAGGACTTAGCCGTGTTTAAGCTGCCTGCTTGCTGGTCTTAGGTCAAATTGGAAAGAGTCAAGAATTTATTGTCGCACAAAGCTTAAGGCACTACGCAGGGTTTGCACCTGAATGCCAACTGGTATTGGCGTGAAACCACTTATGAATACAAGAGGATTTTAGATCTAGCTTAAAGCGTGATAAAACACCACCATGAACCGATAAGAGCAAGGCTAACCGAGAGGTGTCTTTACACTTTCATTGGAAACGGATCAATTCCACAGTGGGAATTGGGAGAAATAACAATTTTTACTGATTATTTTGGGAGCGATTTAATCTGCCCTTCCATCTTAGTCTGGGGACGAAAACGTTAGCGTATCAATGTGAAATAAGCTGGTTTACCTACATGAGGATCAGACATGGAGAAGGCATGTCCCAATCGCAATAGGCTATGAAATGTGATCAGGCGTAATTCAGTTATCACTGGTGTTAGAGTAGAGAATAAACAATTTCAAGCGAAGTGTAGCTCAATTGTTCAAAGAATATACTTGTAACACGGGAATTCTAAGGCATAGTTCATACATAGAGTAGCGTAGTGAATCTTCCTTCAAGAAACATCAGCATTAAAACTGTAAAGAGTTTTGATAGAAGTGTCGATCTTTCATTGCCTAAGCCCAGAATAACAATGCGAGTTTAAATTTAAGTTTGACTTAACTAATTACTGCGTCCCTGCGCCTAGAAGGTAATCCTTAACATAGACAAGGAAAGCATAGGCAAACTGGTGGGCTTCCTCAAAGGCCATTGCGACCTGAGATACCACGTTTACAAGCTAAACCTATGCTCAGGTACGGGTGTTAGATCTGTCTGAAGGAGCACATTATCTGTGGAATGTTCGACGAAGAAGGATCTTTCGTAAAGACTTACGTTTGCCAGCGGAATTCAGGAATTTAGCTACTAAAGACTTATTCACCCTGATGATTGTACCCGAGACACAAAAGATCTTTAAAAATAAAATCTATACTTTAAGGAATGGAATGGTTAAGTATTAAATCGGAGTAGAAATTGCATACACTAGAACAGTTCAGTTTCTTGACTTTTTGGAAGAATCTGGTGTGAATAGCTGTCCGAAAGCAGATACATATTATTGACTTCGTATTACAAAACTACAAGCAATTTCTGCAGAAAATGTATGTAGATGCAGACATGACAATTTTTACACAGCAGCAGAATACAAGGGCAGACTGGACTAAATCCTTCAACTTCAGCCAACCTTCTGCAGGGGTCTTAAGGCATAGTTTTGTCAAACGCATTTTCAGTAGCGACTTGCCGCATATTTAGAATGGTAAATGTTTGATATTTTGTTTGTTTTGTTTTGTATCCTCTTGTTGGAACTACATTTTTAAACTTAAACGAACTTTAAACTGTAGAGTACGGTCGTTTGATATGAACCGAATATTAAGCCCGCACTGTGATTAAACATCAATGTTTTAAAAAATTGTATTCTGTCTATGTAAGACCCCATGAATGGTTGACATAGCGCGACTAATTGCTTTGATAAACAGGGAAAACGTTTTAATAACATAAAATTTGATATCTATTAAAGTGTCTGAAATTTTTCGAAAATAAAACATAATCATATAATGGAATAATATTTCAAAAATTCCGTTGAACATAAGTTAATAAATAATAATTTTGTTTGATACATAAATAAAGTTCTTAAGGGTTTCGATTCTAGATTATTCCTTAGCACCTTTTCATGAGTTATAATATAAACCTAACATTTCATCGGCGGAATAGGTATGTGTTCTACAAATATAGGCCGTAGCCATATTCATTTGATGTTTTATTTTTATAAATGTACAAAATTAATAAAATTAATATTACGTAAGAAACAATCGGAACACATATAAATTCTTCCGATGAAGTATACAAATACAAAATATATTAACAATTCAGTAGGTAATAATGTTAAAATAAAATAAAAAAGTGAAAGTATTGTTCTAAATTAATTAAAAGCTATAAAATAAAAAAAAATTATCAAATCTTATGTGAGACTTCATATTATTTCTAGTTTCGTTTAACTTTATTTTTACAAATGTATTTAGTTAAAGAAAAGAAAGGAATTAATTATCGAGAAAGAATTTGAAACTTTTTGTAAATGTTACTTTTTTAAGTAAAAAAAAAATGCGTTTAAATTTTTGAAAGTAAAATAAAATAAAATTAGTCAAAAAAAAAATGGTATATGAGAGAACATTTCCATATTTTATAGCCCATTTCGCGAAATGAAAATATTGAATGTGCTTGTGATTAAATAGGTATATTATCTTTTCGCATATTATTAGTTAATTTGTAAGTTTTAATCAATACTTATGTTTGTTTTTAATGGTTAAGTGTAAAGGACCTACTAGGAATATTAATTAATTCAAGTTTTTTATTTATTTTGTTTCGTATTGTATGTATGTATATGAAAGACCCTATTCCAGATTTATAGACAATGTTTTTTGTTTAATTTCAATTAGCCATTCCAACCCGCACCAAAAAAAAAAAAAAAAATGGAAGAAAATTTTGAATTGTACATGTGATTATAATTTTTAAAGTTGCTTCGTATTGTACAAAATAACATATAAATTTGATGTTTTGGAAACGCCGTTGTTTTTACCAATTACGCATGAATTTGCCAACTTAAATTCGTTGTTATCAACGATAATTTTGTATCGGTAGTTTATGTTTTCATGGAAAAAGCATATAAATATATAAATGACAAAAAAAAAAAAAAACATCGATTTTCAACACCCCTCCTTCCTGTATTCTTGATTTTCTTGAAAATTTTTTATAAAAAAAATTTAGAGAAAAGAACATTTAGATTTTCGTTACAAGATAAATATAAATCAAAATAATATATGTATAATAAAAATCTATTAAAATTTGCATTAAAAATAAAAAAAATTTATACCTATATTTCATATTGACACATAAGAATTGGAGAAGAGAAAATAGAAGTTAACATTTAACAGATGGTAACATTGATATATATATGTAGGTATAGAAACAGATTTAAAGTACACCAACAAAAATAAAATATGTATATACATAAATATAAACAAAATCAAGTCATATACGTTCTGTGTGTTTTCTGCATTTTTTATATGTACTTTTAAAGTCCAAATGTAATTCATCCTGATTTTGTATATAAAATAAGTAGCATAAAAATTTAGTTGCTTGGATTTTGATTATTTGCTTAAATTAAATTGTGAAAATATAGTTAAGAGTGCGTATGAATTTAACAAACCATGAAAATGAATGCATTTTTGAAACTAATTGGAAAATAATATATAGCCTCATTAATGTAGTTTTTGAAGATCTACTTTCTTCTAAGAAAAATGAATTAAAGTTCAGCTTCGACTCGCTTATGTCATGGTTAAATTTTATGTTACAAAATAGCGAGGGTAAAGGTTGGGGTTTAGGAGGCATTATTACTAGACCGCGCTATTTTGGTGGAAGATATAAAAATAAGGGAGTCTTAGGAATGTTGAACCCTTGAAACTGGAAATATACAAACTACACACTTGGATCCAAAAAAAAAAAAACACTGACTTTCTGATTTTCAAACCATAGTAACTTTGCGAAAAATAGTCGGATATTAATTCTTTAATGTTTTTTCCAGTTTCCGAATCATTAGCGACATTTTTTACTATCCTTATTATTTTAATGATTGTTTGGAACACGAAAGGTCCATCCTAAGGCCCCGTCAAACAGAGAGCGTTTTAACGCCGCGTTAGACAATGTCAAACAAAGAGCGGCCACCGCAACTATAAATTATTCATTTTCTTAAAACAAGACAACAAACTCAACGTTGTGTTAGAAATTAAAACTTTTATTTTTAAAACGCGTTTGCGATTGTGTAATATTTTTCATTCACCATTTTCTTCATACTGTTACGCAGTTAAAGATCAATTCATACAGCTTTATTTTTGAACCAATCTATAGCTGCCGTGGTCGTGGTCGTCATGGTAAGTGTTATGGTGGAAGCTGCGTAGGTTCGAATTCTACCAATATCAACCAAATATTTCTCGAGGCACCACTCAGCAGGCAATAATTAATCTCCGAGTCATGAAGAAGTAGTAAATTGTAGGTCCTTTCCACTAGCGCGAATCGTTTAATGAACGCGTTTTGAAAACTAACCCTTAAAACTCTTTTGTCTTATCCTTTGTCTGCAAGCAATTGATTTGATTAATTCTCTTCTTGTGTTCAATTAAATATCTTCCGTCTTACGACGCCGCGAACTAATTACTTCTATGCCATGCCACTCCAATTTTTTTTCTTTTTTTAAATATTTGGTAGTTGGAGGCGATGAAAATATTTGAATGAAAGATTCAAAAACTAGAAAGTACAAATTTTAGATTGAACCCTAAAGCATTAGGATGCAGCATTTTGAAAATTAGAGAAATTCTTTGATTTTTTTTGGTCCAATAATAAAAATAACGAAAAATTGACGTGATCGGTAAAAAAGTATATTCCGTTATAATTCAGAAGCTCGGCTCGAAATTATAATATTTAAATTCCTTCTTTTCAGATGCCTGTATATTTCCATTTTCATAGTTCATAAACTTAATTAAAAAAAAAAGAGGTAATTAAAAAATAAAAACACTTAAATAGAAGTAGAACACACTTACCAGTTGATTTCGGTTAGATAGAAGTTTACCACAAGAATATTAAAATAATCAAACTCTTAAAAATACATTAAACATATAGAAGATAAAAAAAAAACTCTTTGAATATTCAAAACACATTTCACTTGAAGATAAACTTCCTTCAAATTTTTTTAACACATGAACAAACTATGAGACATATAGTACAGCGTAATTGAATCAAGCGAACGTTATGACGATGCGTATGCATATTTTATTTACCTAAACTTATTCAAGAGAAATATAGTAAATTAGTGAAAAAATTAAAATAAATTAAATTTTTTTTCTTCAGACTACTTTACTACTGTGATAAAATAAAAAGAACTGGTATATACGTATATATGTATGTACATACTTTTTTAAAGTTGCAATGATACAACGAATTGAAAGCGACAAAATAATAATAAAATTCAAATAGACATTTTTTAAAGGTTTTGTTTAATATATTTTTATTTCACTTTTTAAATGTAATTCCTTTATGTAAATATATATATATTTTTATGTGTATATATATTTTAAATAATTAAAACTATATATTTTTTCCCTAAAATTTATTATTATTTTTTTTTTTCTTTTTCTTGTTTAATTTTGATAAATCACGATTTTCTTCTTCTCTTATTTCAACTTAAAAACTAAAATAATACTTTAATCGTTTTATGGTTTCCACTATTGTTTGAATTTACATTTTCTATAAAAATTAGTTATTTTCGAATAGTTTTTTTATTTAAGGTGGGCTTTTGAGAACGAAAAAATAAATAAACATTGAATATTCTGAAAATGCAGTGATTCTTTTTTATGTTTGAGTAGCTATGTAATATATAATTGTAATGTTATATTGATGACTAGACTGTATTTTATTCGAATAAGGTTTTGTTTTTAATACTTTTATTTTAAGAGTAAACTTCTTCATTGACTAGAATAAAATATGTGTTAAATAATATTATTTATTTAAATGATGCATATTTCGGTGGGATTTAAGGTTTATGTTGATTTTTTTTTTAAGATCAAAATAAAGACATAAATTTCTTAACTTCGAAAAAAACCAATGAAATACTTATATTTTTGCACAAGAAAATAAAATCCCTCATAGATATTGTTAAACTTATATGATATTTGAACTTTAAAAATTTAGTATCAGATTGGAACTTTTCTATCAAATACGGTTGTTGGTAATTTTTAAATAACAACAGCCGCTGGCAAATTTAAAATTTTGAAAATATAAAGAAAATACCGATTTATTCAAGAAAGGGAAGATAACTTAATGGATATATGTAAGCATTTGGTTTCGGCGGCGTTGATTCGGATTATCGTAGTACTTTTCGGTTTGTTAATGATAATTTAAAAAAAAAGTTCATTTGGCAGAAGAGCTTTTATACAGGCTTCGGTGGCTATTGTCAAAACAAACTATGATGACGCAAAATATAGCGTGCTGCACAGGAGTGGGTTATCAGAAGAAATTAAAGGGCTATATATGTATAATTTCCACTACTACTTCTGGTGGTACAACACTTTTGGTACCTTGGAAAAACTGTATCGGTCAAAGCCAAATTAAATGAATCCGGGGGGAGTTGGGAAAGTAAAAACAGCTTTTGATATAACTATGGAGAAGTCTTAACCCCAAGCTGCGACTTTTCCGTTCAAACGTGGAGTTGTTACTATTATTTGTACGTTGGTTCTGTAAAATTACCGGCAATGACACAAAAATGTCTACAAAACATACTGAGTATTTAAAAAGAAAACGAGTCAAGAACATATGTATACGCGAGGGTACATAAAAATGGAAGTGGGAATGGCTCGGTTACATAATACGGAAAGATAACTATTCTCTTACTAGCTGAGTCATGTAATAGATCCCGTTAATCAAAGATGGAAGAAGACTAGATCACCAAAAAAAAAAAAAAAAACCCGGAAACAAATCTCTCAAAAAGAAGCCAGGGCAAATGGGGAAGAATTGAGGCACTGAAGCCGAATACGATGATGCGTGCACGTAGTAGAAACCTTAAGCCAATAAGAGGAAGAGCATAGATAAGTTAGTACCTATGAATGTGTCTACCTGTTCTAGAACCCGATAAACCGACGACCGTAAGTTAAGATATTTGTATCAATGTTATAAGATTTTAGTAGGGAGTTTTTAAAGTTATTCCTGATATTGTTTGATCCAGAACGGCCTTAAAAGTAAGTGCATAACCATAATGTCTTATTGATAATTTTAATTTAATATAAAATACAAACATATCTTAACTTAAACATAAAGCAAAATGTTACTTGTTTCGCATTTTTGTCCTTCTAAATGATGCGATTGAAAAAAATATGAACTAAGAAAGGTTTATAAATTAATTTCATATAGGGTTGTTTGATTCATTTTAAATTCTATGTGATTTAGAAGAAGTTAACTCTTTTTCTTTTTATTTATTTTTATATTTATTGCATAGCTCATCTTTTTTATAAGCTACGTTTATAGATAATTTAATTTGGAATACTTTATTAATGGCAATACTCTACAAAATGTTTGTACTAATTTTTTCGTTCGTTTATGATTCTGTTTGTTTTCTTTTTTTTGATTTTCTTTATAATAATTTTTTTGTTAACACTATGTATTTTTAAACTTTTTACCAAGATAAAGGGACTAATATGTATGTTGTACATAAATAATTGCTTTTCTGTTATTATACTTTTTAAATTTTTTTTAAGTTTTTTTTTGTTTTCTTATATAAGTCAATACATAATTAGTGTTTAAAAAAGACGGTATATGTTTATACATGTTTATATAAGAGAGATATAATTTTTTGGGATTCTGTAAGCACCTATGTGGGATGAATATCAATATTGCAGATCGGTTATATCTGAATTTTTACTTTTTAATTGTAATTGAAGTTTTAATAGAGGGAAGAAAATGTTTGTTTTCTTTTAATAAGCAATATTATATGTGTTGATACTATGTTTATGCGTTTCTGGTAGAATAATAATAACTGGTTCAACATCAGTAGTTCTCTGATTTATTTTCGGAATATACTAATTTAGAGAGAGACATTATTGTAGAGAATTTAAAAAGTAAACATATTTATTTACAAGACTTTCCTTTATTTTTATAATTCTCTTATTACATAACTTGTGTGATTTAATTATTTTTCACTCAAGCAAAACAACCTTTATGGATTCTTGTTTATTTATAATGTATTATAGATATAGAATTTGTAAAATATTTTTTTATTCTTCTTGTTTACTATGTGTGTGTTTACTTAACTTGTATATATTATTTTTATATGTACATTTGATTTGATCAAATTTTTACTTCATTGTCAAGGTCCCATTTTATTACGTATATTATAATATTTCTTTCAAATCAAATAGTGTAAAACGAATATGATAAGATTGGCCGTTCAATGCGTAAGCACATTCAAAAACAAATTAATAACAAAACAAAGATTTAGTAACTACATATCTATTCTAGGCGTCTATAAATTTGGCATCAAAAGTTGGAATTAAAATTGTTTTTTTTTTTTTTTCAAATAATTTGTATGATTTAATCTGAGATCCCTGTATTTCTATCAGAAAGGCCAATCAATATCATATTCAATTCAATAGCATTTGCCAGTTTTGTTAATAATTTAATTGTTTAATAGTTTTTAAATTACATTTTCAGAATATTAAAATTAAATAATGAGACTGAGATTGATTGGAAAGCAAAAAATTAGTGCGATTGATAGAAAAATTGGGTTTCATTTTAAAACATAATATAGCCCAATATAGCCTTCGGAATTTATTTTACTGAATTAATTTTGTCATTCAAAACTTAAATTTTTTCTAAACCATTTATCTATTGGAATGGAAAAAAAAGAAAAAAAAAACTGAGGCATCATACTATTAGCCATCTCATTTAAAGTACTCTCTTAAGTCGTACTAAAACTCGATGAAACTTTAAGGAAGCGACAAACGAATGTTCGCCTAAACCGTTTCTGGATGGGCAAATAAAATTCTGAGAATTATAGTTGGGTAGGTATGTAAAACATCCTCAAGAATGGCGCCAACTACAGAGGCATCAGTCTTCTTAAAATCGCCTACAAGATCTTATCTACCGCGTTGTGTGAACGCCTGAAGTTGCTCCATCAAGGTTGGTAAAAACCTCACCAAGACCTTTGATGGTAAAAAAAAAAAGGATTTAGACAAGGTGACACGCTGTCATGTGACTTCTTTAACATCGTTCTTGAAAGAATAGTGCAAAACTCATGCGCTAACACCAGAGGTACAATCTTTTAAAAGTTCAATATTAAAATAGACAAAGTATATGCTGTCAATAAGAGAGGACACTCAACACTGGAGTCTCGGACAAAACGTCACAATAGACAGATAAAACTTTCCGATAGTTAAGGGCTTTGTCTACCTAGGCTCCACTATCAATTCAGACAACGAAACCAGCGGTGAGATCAAACAAAGAATAAATCTTGCTAATCGCTGTTTCTTTGGGTTAAGAAGGCAAAGTCCTTTCTCGAAGAACTTAAGTGACCCCTTATCATCCCAGTCCTGCTCTAAGCGCAGAGCCATGGACTCTGTCAAAAGCGGATGAGGTTGCTCGTGGTTGTTCCGAAAGGAAAACTTTCGGGTAATTTTCGGTCCCGTCTGCATAGACGGTGGATGGCGGAGGAGATGGTTAGGTTAGGTAGGGCACGGCACAGTAGGGCAAGACATGAGTGCGTGTCGCGCACGCAAGTGGAAGCAGACCTTATTAAACTTGGCGTGCGAAACTTCAGGCAGCTGCCCAAAGATCGAGCTGTCTGGAAACGTTTGTTGGTTGAGACCCAGGTCCACCTCGGACTGTAGCGCCACCTTAAGAAAGTTAGGTACTTAAATATATCATTAGAACTTGCAGCATTTGACAGAATGCGCCAAGAAACAAGGTTAAAACAAGAGTGATACCTTCAAAACTAATACAAGGGTTTTGCATGCAAAGTTCTGCGTAACATAATTTCTGAAAACCCCACGATTTATATCAATAGCGAAATTGTAATCAGTAGCCATTAATACAGCACAATTAAATCTAGGGCTTCACTGAACAAGATCTCTAAACAGCATAACGTCATGCTCTGCTTAGTCCCAAGTGAATAAAAATGGCTCTTTATCTACCAATAGTAGTTATCTTGATCACATTAAAGCACTTGGCATCTGACTAAAATCGATACTCCATTGAAAGCCATTCGTAGATGTGTACATGTAGACTACTGATAAAACGCTTGGCTTATTTCGCCTAAGAGATCGAAAACTTCAGTTTGATTAAAAAGATACAACCTTTTAAAACTAGTCAATTCGAACATCTCATCCTTGGAAGACATACTCAACGACTGGGCGTAGTCTGTAACGATTTCTGCAGGAGCTCCATCGTGCAGTACCTCTCCCACGTATCCCGTCTTTGTTAGAATTAGGAAAGCCATCTTAGTAGAATACCTATGTGGAATTATCTAAATGTTTTCAGGACTTCAGTGGTGTCACAATAGACTTAACCTTTGGTTTAAGTGTATCTAGAGAACCACTTCAAACTAACTAACTAGGATAAGGATGTTTCTCATCGTAATCGACAAAATCCTACACAACTCAATAAACCGGAAGAAAAGGGTCCACTACAATTCCAATGAACATCTTAAAGATCTTTAGATATGTAATTCCAACTTGAGGACTCACTAATTGACCCAGCAAAACTCGGTCGTTAAATAAACTGTGTAAACAAAACCTATATACATAAACGCAAACAATAATACCAACGCTATTCGTTCGCTACAGCGCAAAACAGGGCAAGGGTGAATTCAAAAACTTCAAAAAACTGTGCAGTGTTGCGGCAACACAACAGGATTTGTGTTACTGTTGCACTGCTACTTCACTGTTGCTGTTGCTCTGCGTATTTTATTTTGACATTTATGAATAGCTGTGTTGCAAAGCTGTTCGCAATAGAAAAATGGAGGGAGTAGTTAAGTGTTTTGTGTTGAACAATGTTATGAAAAATTTAGACCCGAAAGAAAATTTCTTAATACAACATGTTTAGAGAAGAAAAAATAAAAAACAAGGGGTGGCACAGTGGTATTTCAAAAATCATAATTTAATAGGCTGTATCCTGATGATTTATTTTCAGTGATTTTACGACCACAAAAAGAAATAATTAAATAAATATTTGCATATTATGTAAATAAAACATTAAAATTGTTATGCATACATATGTATGTTACCTTTTCGCTGAATTGTTGAACAGAAATGTAAATAATAATAGCTAACAAGAAAAACCTTAACAACAACAAAACGAAACAACAGCAAAACAACTGATGCACAGATTACTCGGTTTTTACGATTGGATGCGTTGGTGTTGCAAAAAAAAAACCCTTGATTTGAGCAACACTGCCAACATGTTGCGTTTTTGAACACTGCATTATTAAATTCACCCCATGTTAGCCAGAATTAATAAAGCTAGAATAATACCTACTCACAGTCCGAGTTAGGGTAAGGTTTAACTTTTCGCAATCATTTATGTTGTGCGTGTTTTATTCCTCGCATGAGTGGAACGGACCTTAAATTTGCAATGTCGACTTCGAATAACGAAATAAAAACTTTTTTATAACAACTTCTATTTTCGGAGGATTTTCATTGCCTGCCGGGTTGTGGTGCGAAAATGTTTAGTTGACCTTGCAGTACAAGGTACTGAAAAAGGAAGAATGTAATTTTTTCTACCGTAACTTTGATGTATTAAACGTAAATAACACATAGGTATGTAAATTAAAATCCACAGAATTTTTTTTATTCTGCAGAGAAATATAATGATTTGTGGAATTATCTAGTTTCAAAACCCTGCCTAAAAAACCTAAAAAAAAAATTACTAAAACTGATTTAAACGATACTTTCATCTTGGAATAATCAAATCTCTATCTTTTAATTCACTCAAATTTAAAACAAACAATAAAAAATAGAAAATTGATAAGCCCAAGTAGAATTCGTTGTTGAAAACTGCCTAGAGTTCGAACACAAATATTCTTGCTGGACTTTTGTAGTACGTGTAAAGGCAATGATTATTATTTTACTTCATTACGTAAAAAACAATATAAATAACACAATCGCACTAGTTTGATAAATTAACAAAAATACAGCATTCAAGTTAATTATAAAAAATTAACATTCATCAACCCCAATGGAAGTCATCGATTTGTGTTAAAAAAAAAAAAAAAGAAACAAATTTATTTTATTTGTTTTTATACGAATTTTGATCAATCATTAGTCGATCGCTTAGCGTCTCTTTCTTTTGAGAAAAAATTGTAAAAATATACATATATATACATACAATTAAAGAATTTTAAAAATAAATTCACCTAAATACTTTCGGTAAAGTTTCATATGTTATATATATGCTGTTTAATTCAGTTTTTTTCTTTTTGCTTTCTACAATTTTAATATAACTTAATTCTTAATACTTTATTGTTGTAATTTATACTTTTTTTTTTAAATTGCTTCTAAGTTATTGTTTTAGTATTTAATACTTTTATAATATATGTATGTACTTAATTGAACGGTTTTTTGGGATTTCTCTTTTTTTTCTTAGTTACTGATTAATGAATTATTTTGTTTTGTTTATAACTTGTATGTTTTTAATTTACTACATAAAAAATTGATCACATATGTACATAATGGCTAAAGAATCTATCTTTAATATCAGCATGTTTTATTTTACAATGGGCTTTCATGTTATCTCGACGCGTAAATTTTTGCCCGCAGACCGGACACTCATGACTCTGGGGCCTGTGGATGTTTGCATGGTGCCACCGATTAGAAACAATCTTATTACAGCTAACGCATCGATAAAGAGTGGGCAAAGTGCCCGATAATTGTACAAAAAGTGTTGAATAATCAATGTTATGGTCACGTCGATTTGATGCTGCTGCTGCCGCCGCCGACGATGAAATGGACGACGATGTGGATGATGTTGATGAAGTCAAAGGATGGGATAGATGCTGTTGATGCTGATGGAGCTGTTGCTGCTGATATGCAGCTACTGCAGCATGCTGATGATGCATTGCCAAATTTATATGTTGCTGTTGCAATGATGTCGATGATGTCGAAGATGTTGGTGATTTCGCTATCATTGGATTACCCTCTGGTTGTGTGGTAATACCAGGAGTTGTTCCACTGCTGCTTCCACTATTACAACCGCCACCGCATGTACTGCTGGTCATGTTTATAACTGTTGGGGTTGAGTCATTTAATAGGCCATTCGTATCCATTAGACTACGGCTAACAATTGGCATTGGTATGTTTTGTTGTTGATGACAACGTAACGCCAAATTCATTTGCTTGCTTTTGATTAAATGACAATAGTCTGTATTCGAGTCATCGCCATCATCGTCATTCACATCATCACCTGTAAACAGTTTGGTTTGGTTGGCTTGTTATACAGGTATGTATGAGCACAAAAATAGGGAAATTATGTTCTAGCTTTGAATTTTTTTTTTTGTCTCTATTTCTAAAAATGGCGCCACGTTACCGACATTTTTTTTTTTTTATTTCTATGCATAGATATATGTATTTTAAAACGTAAATTAAAAACAAAATAGCAAAAAACCAAAATCAACAAGGTAGCAGAAATTTATATATATATATATAGGCGTTGTGTGGGAATATTTTTTGTTTGTTCTTCTTGCAAATTCATGTCAAATAAATTAACAAAAACCAAATCCTTAAAAAGAAATCAACAAAAGTGGGGTAATTTCTTTTAAAACTATGAACTCTTACTAGCTTATATACCAACGGAGTTATCCAAAAATATCCTGGTGTCAAAAGTTGGACGGGTTTTGATTTTTTTGTTATATATTCGTCGTATGTCTTCTTTTTAATATGTTTAAATGAAATGATTTTGTAGCTGTGCACTGGTATACCGAAGGAAACGATCAACCCAGATAAAATAGTTCGCAGATACTACTAGCATTTTAATGCACCCATATCCGTGATATAATCAAAGACGCCACAAATACGGTTCTTTTTTTAATTAAACGAAATATTTACGTTGCTCTATTTTGCATCATTATTGACTTTCCCGCAGATACCCCGTCATACACAATATAAAAAGGAGTTGCAAATAAAACGATGATGACGATACAACAATTAATGCAGGGACTAATACAAACTCAAATTTAAAAGTTCTTGACTAAATTTTAAGAAAAAACCGAGGTACTTCCTAATCCAATAGAAAAAGAGGACGGCAACCATTTTACAAGGTTTGCAGTGCCATTCAAAAATATGTAAGCTGATACATTAATGCGAAAAATGTAACACTCACAAGTTCTAAGGTGGCGAGAAGCTAGGACTTGAACCACTTTAGTCTGACTGTTAAATAAAATAATTATTATGTTCGATTATCAAAAATGTTTAAATTCTTGCAATTTTTAAGAGTAATGTATGGAAAATCGTATCGGTACGACCACTCAAGATATGCCTGGATATTCAGGAACGGATTACACTATCCTTAAAAATGGTATAAGCTGCTACAAGTTCTGGTCTAATTGTTCAATAAATGAAGAAATGTGCTCATTGGGCCAAACGCCAGGTACACCAGTACAATAGTTGTTGGTAATTTTCGGTAAAAAGTGAAAAAGCACAATTGGTTAAGTTTCTAGAATTATCACTTAATTTTCCTTCGGCTGAAGATTTATTTATTAAGTTCATCGCTAAGTCTCAGTGTTCTTTCTTTATTGGATAACTTCGAAGGTAGGAAAAATTTTACTCATACAATTCAGGGATGCACTAACATGTAATTAGAATTAAAAAAAAAAAATAATAATTTTGCTGTTAATTTAGATACTATTTTTTTTTTGCTTGTATATATATCTGTATAAAATTGCGGTAAGAATATACTTTCAGACGTTTCTTTCAAATACAGCCCGAGTTGGCTTTAAAAATTTTGAATTAAACTCCAAGTTATTGCAAAATGTTCTTTGCCTTATTTAATCGTTTTCTTATACAAATTATATACGTGTTTCATATTTTTATATCTAGTAATTTATATTTTGTATTGCTTTATTTTTTATTTTGTTTTGAAAAACTTCAATTCACTAATTAAATTAAAAAGGAAAATATGTATAATATAATTAACAACAGACATCTACACTTTAATGTATGTATATATAAATTTATATGAATATACTTTTATTAAATATAATTCAACTAGTGGTTTTATCTAATAATAACAAACTCAAATCATTAGGATAAAAAATTGCTGGTATATAAATTTAAAAGAAAAAATCAATGAAACAAAATGATAACAATTGGGGGTAACAAAAATAAAATTTGCACAAAACCAGAAAACGCTTGTTCTTAAAAAAACAAAGAAAACATTTTTAAAAACTTAAAAAAAAAAAATACATTGTTTGAGTATTTAATATTTGGATATATGTATTCTTCGGGGAAAAGCTCTGCAGCAAAAGAGGGAATGAGAATCAAATCAAAAACAAAAACATAAATGAAACATGGGACAAATGGGACAGTAAAAAAGTTTATACAAAACTCTTAAAAATAGGTACAAATGATAAAATTAAATTAAATTAAAATGATAATTGTTTTAATAATTATTTGCATTTCAGAGTATTGAAATAATAAATTATTGATTTTGATTGTTTTATATTGAAAAATTTCATAAGAATCATTGCCTTTGATTAAAGTTTTTTTTTATTATTTTTTTCTATCAAATAGAATCGCAGTGTTCAGTTTTAGTCTTTGAATGTTGCAACCATAGATTTGACTTATGTTTCTTTATATATTTATTTTGCTTTGGGTTGTAAACGTAATTGCTAGTCATATAGTATCAAATATTTTCTCTAAATAAATTTCCAGTTCTTTTTATTTTCACTTACTTAACGAAATAAAACAAAAATTAAATGAAAATAGTTTGCGATATCGTTTTGTTAAGCATATTTAAATTTAATTATAAGTTCAAATAGATTATTTAGAGATATGCTTATTTTTTGTATTGTTAGAGTTCGTAATAATAATTTTATGTGCGCAATAACAATATTAGAGAAAAAATGCGAAAAGGGGAAGTATGAAAAGAAGATTTTTATTTTTTTGGGTTGTTGTTTGTTTTTTAAGAAATAAAAGAAATTAACAACACAATTGAAAAAAATTATTTGTAATAATCATACCTACAAAAAAAGCGAGAGATATATAGAGAGAGATATGTACTTTAATATGTTAGTGGTAGAAAAGTAATTAAAAAAATTACATAAAAAATAATTAATTTTTTCAAAAGTTAGTATAGTTTTATTTTTCTTTGGTTTATATTAAGAAAAGGAAAATGATGGTGCTTTAATTGAGATTTCTTTTTTAAATGTTACAAAAAAGAAATTAAGTATGTAGTTAAAAATTCAAAAAAATATAATAATATTAAATAAAATCGTATTGAAAATAACTCAAAAAGATGTGTGTAAGATATTGGTTTTTTTTTTACTACAATTTTAGATTTAACCGGAACGTTTTATCGTTGGAATAGCTATGATATTTTTTATTGTCTTTAACGCAAAAAAATATGAAATGATACCTAAAATACATGAGATATCAATTATCAACAACAAAACACCTATGATCAAAAATAAAATACCAATTATGTTAAGAAAAAAAAAATAAATAAATATATATATAGCACAGACATTATAGATCCATTTATGAATTTTCATACTTTATAAAAAACATAAAAAAATTCTTTAAAAGTATTTATTACTTAAACAATAATATATCAATTCCAATTATGAGTTAAAGTCTTTGTATACATATTTTTTGTGATATATATAAGTTGCAACATTAAAGACAAAAGTAGTAAACATATTTTTTATATTATTTTCTTTTATTTTCGATTTTTTTTTTGTTAAACAAAAGAACAATAAAAACAATTATATAGAACAAAAAAAGGAAATAAATAAATTAGAAAGAAACTTATAACAGGTATGTAAGCCATGGAAGAAGTAAAGGTAAGTGTTTTTTGTAGGATCATCCGTGTGAGTATTTTTAAGTGAACCCGTGCAAAGCTTGGTAAATTATTTTGACGTTATGAATTTCGTTTGTTTAAACGCTAAACAGTGTTCAAATGTTTTTTTCTTTTTTGGGTGATCATTCAAAAGAGCAATACACACTAAGTATGTTATCTCATTTGTAAGGAAAAGCTCATAATTTAGAAGGTTACTGGTTACGCAGATTATAATCCAATTCGTTTGCTG
This sequence comes from Matsumyia berberina, assembly GCA_917880715.2. Lineage (NCBI taxonomy): Eukaryota > Metazoa > Arthropoda > Insecta > Diptera > Syrphidae > Matsumyia > Matsumyia berberina. Next base: position 16,022,776 of record OU862872.1, on the reverse strand, counting down.
TAAGCCCATATTGGAAACGAAATGTTTATGTTTTTCTTTTTTGTTGGTTTGATTATTTCCAAGCAACATGGGTAAGAACAACTGAGATATATTTTTTGATTTCGTCTTTCATTTCAGATATAGTGTGTAGAATTAAATTATAATATAAAATATAGTTAAAACCAATAAATATATTGTGTAAAAAAAGAAACAAAATGAGTGTAATAAAAAATTTAACCTAACAGGAGACTCAAAATCAAAATTAAATTAAATAAAAAAATAAAAAAAAAACTTAAATTTAAGATAGGATTTTCAGCTAACTACGAAACATACATTCTATCTAAAAAAAATACAGTATTCATATTCAAAAAAATAAAACTATCTATATACATGCAGCATGCACATTCTCATAGGAGGAGAGGTGTTGATCTGTTTTATTTTCTGTTCATTTCGGATTTTGTATATATTTTTTTTGAATTTACTATTTAGCGGTATATGGTATAAAAACGTTAAGTTTTTTTCTCATTATTTTTTTTTTATTTATATACTTACATTAATTTATATTATATGTAATATAAATTTTTTTCAATATTAATATTCTAAAAAAAATATATATATATGTACGAGAGTATATGTAAATATAAAAAGAAAAGAAGACGATAATAAAAAAAAAAAAAAAATAAGAAAATATTGCATGCAAATTAATTAAGAAAAAAATATCTATATATATATAAATATATATATATATATATTACTGATTAGCAAACAAAAGGGAGAACAAGTCAAAACCACCCCATTATTATTATTACTATATATAATAGTATTAAGTTTCGTACTTTTTTGTAGAAAAAAGAAAAAGATAATTAAAATTAATACAATTGATTAATGTAGCTAACTAATTGTTGTACTTTGAAAGTAATACTCTTTGCTTGGTATTTCATTATATTTTAAGTTATCATTATTTTTTTTATGTACAATTTATCCACTACTGTCTAATTGAAAACAAGGAAAGGGAAACAAAATTATGAATTATTTAAAACAAAATTATTTCACGAAACTCTTATTTTTGAAATGTCAAATTAGCTGTCGAATTTATCGTTTACATTTTCAAGAACCTTTAATATGAAATATTTTACTATTTTTTATTTACAAAACCGATACTTTTCAAATGGACACTAAAGTGAAATGTTGACATAATGAATCATAGAAAAACTGCACTTACTGCTAAAAATGATAGTTTTCGTTTCATGAGACATCCATGTGTCTCGGTACTCAACATAGAGTCATCTTCTTGACTATTGATACTCCTATCTCATTCAGTCTAAAGAACCTCGGATCTTATTGTACCCGATTCCAACGCTTTTATGGCTGCTTGACTATCAACGTTTATCTATACTGATCCTATTACATAGAATAGATCCAGTAGCCCCACTACCAAGTTCGTACCCAAGTGCTTGTCTTACGTCCTTGTTATAGTTCCCGGTAACATGTATAAATCCTAATACATACATGAAAGTTTAAATTTCAAGTCTGAACGGTTTAGCCTTTCCGGAATCGATTAGAATCTTCCGTTACTGGACCACATAAAGAAGGAATAACCTCAAAACGCAAGACAGATTATGTAATATGTAGGTTGGGCACTTGGAAATGAGTTAAATGTTAAATATGGGATAGTACTAATTGCCGACAAGTAATACTGTATTCTAGGACATAAAACTTGAAGTGGGACTATTGTAAGGAAATGTTAATGGCCAGATTCGTAACAAGTGTTACGCGCCACTGAAGGCTTTAAGAACAATGCAAGGCTGGCGAGAAAGTCAGCTAGGTGTCAACCGACAAGCGAGCTTCCAATCAAATTTTCCATTTTGTTATCAGTGACACGAGACTGCGTGCTACTAAAGTTTAAAGGTTCCACGACGACATACCTACCCAGCGTTGCAACTATTCCAGCAGCAGAAATAAATGAGCTAGAGCCCCTACATTTCATTAAAAAGAAAAAAGTGGGCATATCTATATTTAATATTTGGTTATAAGAATTAAAACTGATGAGTTCAGGTGAATGTCACAAGGCCAGTTGAATAAATTAAAGCAAAACTATCAAGATATTGTTCAGCGATTAATAGCTCTCGATGCGGAAGTCGAATCAGTAAACTGAGACGGAAGAACTTGGTCTACAAGGTCAAGCCCCAGCGAAATGATTGAGTCAACTAACAAAGGGTAGCACTAGTTGGAAAGACCTATCAATTGATGTCCTGTATTCTATCAGACTATACCGCCATAGTTGTAATTAATAAGTCATTCAAAAATAGTGGTGCAGAAAACAGTTTTTTGACTTAAATTAAGAATGTCAAGATAAACGAACTTCCAGACATAAAACTATACTGGAAGACTACATACCTAGTGAACAGTAATCAAAATCTCCATCACGATTAAGCAAAAATGTTTTTTTGGAAAGCATGAAACTCACATGCCCAGAAAATTAAGGCAACTTTCGAAAACGGGAATATGGTACCCCATCACCGATGGAATAGATGATTATGGGACGACGAGAACACTTTCATGAGTACTGTCTTGGAAAAAGCCTAAGATTCTAGAATCAAGCTTATATCTGAATCCCATATCTAAGATAAAGTATGCCATAGAGTCTACGTAAAAGCTCCAGTTACGAATACTACTCATAGCGAAGTACCTACAATTGTAAAATGATATCAGTGCATAGACGGAATCGTTAAAGAGAAACGAAAAAATAAGCCATATTGCAAAAATGAAACCGATTGAAACACATGATTAAATAATTAATCATTGCATTGATTCTATTAACTGTAAACAAATAAAACGAGGGAAACAACAGTGAAAACAAATGTTATTAATTTACACAGGCACATGAATTTTCCCCCTACATTCTTTTTTTTTTTTCAAACTTTCTATTGTTTGAAAAATTCCCCAATACAATGTGAATTTTTGACGTAATCATAGAATTTCATCAAAATAACATTTCACTTCAGTTGTCCATTTGTTTTTTTAATTTTTTTTTTTCACTACATCGTTCTATTGTTTTGATAAATTTTATTCATTAATAGAGAATTTGTATTTTTTTTTTGTTATCCACGAAAATTAAAAAAAAAAAAAAAAAAAAAGGAATACGTACACAAATTAAATAGCTTTACGTTTTACGAAAAAAAGAGAACTAAAATCATTATAATGCTACCTTAAAAATAAAAAGGAGAAACTATGTTATATTCTTGCATACTAAATGCTTTGTAAAATAATAAACTAGATATATATGTATGGATTATTGTTTTAATTAAATAAGTTATACGAAAAATGTGTACTCACCATCAATGTTATCCGATTGGTCCAATTGCATTTGCTTAACATCATTCTGGTCCTCTCTGGAGTCCGATTGAAGGCCATGCGACGATAATAAACTTGACATGTCTTCCGGATGTAATTTCATACCCCCAGACTATGTAGCACGTATTTAAAAAAAAAATTGTTTAAATATGGTTGTTGAATTGGATAATTTGAGTGAATTAAAGTTTTTTTTTCCATAAAGCGTACCGAGGTCAAAAATATGAAAGAATTAGGTACTATTCTTTGAGGATTTTAAAATTAATTTTGATTTTTTATATTGTTTTTACTAACTAGTTCGATGGTTTCAAGTTTATGGTTTCAAAAAGAGATTATGTGTACACATGATAATTAAAAAAAAAATATCAGTTTGAGAAAATATATACAAAAAACTTACAAAAACAATACAATAAATGGCGATAAAAGTTCTTTGAGGTCACTGTGCTTTCCTGGTCTCTAGCAGGCTAGGTAGACGGCTCGGCTCAGTCCGAGAAGAAATTCTTCTAATGAACAAACACTGATCTGATAGTTAACATTTTGCAGTGTAAGTTCACAACGTAGGGTGGTAGGAACTTAAACGGAATAATGCACAAGCCAAGCTCAATATACTCATTAAAATATTTGCAGAAATTAGTACCGATCGCTTATCCAAGTTACGGAAAAACTTAAAGACCATTTAGGCGGATTTTAAGTCTTTAGGGGTCGATAACATAAGTGCTTGCCTAATCTTATATTTTTCATTTATGGTGAACAGTGACCTGAGAGAGAGAGGTGTTATTTTTATATAACAGGATCGTACCGATGATGGGTGGTTTGGAAAATTTTATTGCGATTTTATCTTCCCTTTCTTTACTGTTAAAACTTAACTGCTTCAGAGTGCTCGAGATAAATAATCGTCTCATGGCTATACGAACAGCAAAGGATAACATCTGTAGAATGCACAACGAAGAAGAGAAATCAATTAAAAAGTGCAACTGTCTAAAGGAAGACATTGGCGTGGGAGCAGGTATATTCTCAGACAAACTTAGCCTCTTCAAATCAGTCAGACTCCCGAACCAAAGTAGCGTTTTCCAGGCGGAGGTCCTAGCAGTGACAACCGCTGCCCGTGAGACTGCGATGAAGGTAATACCACGATATCATGATATCACCTTTTTCATCGACAGCCAGGCAGCACTTAAAGCGATTTCTGCTATTGAAATAAAATCGAAGCTTGTAAAGTGTTGTCGCGAAGAGCTCAGTGCTCTTGCCACACAGCATGAGGTAAAATTATGTTGGGTCCCTGGACATGAGGGCATACCAGGGAATGAGAAGGCTGATGAATTGGCAAGGAAGGGATCTACGCTAGACCTGGAGCAAGCTGATCAATCAGTGAAAATCCCGCCATGTAAACTCAAACATGAAGCGGAGATCAAGACTCTAGCGGAAGCGAATGAAAGATGGAGTTCTTTGGACTTCTGTAAGATAGCTAGAAAATTATGGCCAAGATACAATGGTGGCAGAACTAATACACTAATGCAGAGGGACAGGAAAACCCTCTCCATCCTTGTAGGAGTAATTACAGGTCATAATACTCTGCGTTATCATATGAAAAAGCTAAGGCTAAGTGAAAACGACCTTTGTAGGGGTTGTGGAGACGAGGAAGTTAATGAGGATACAACTCACTTCCTCTGCCACTGCCCAGGTCTCTGCCACCTCAGAAATAGATCCTTCGAAAGGCACTTCTTCCAAGATACTGAAGAACTAAGGGATGTACCTATCGGGGACATCTGGAGGTTCATTAAGGCTTCAAAATGGTTCAAAAGCCCGGGGCAATAGGAGAATGCTTTGGGTAATGCTCCACGAGCAAGGGGTACCTTCCCCCCAATAAATGGGCATCACAATGGGTCTCTACTGACCTGAGTGTGGCGCTGGGGGCTTCTTTCCCATCGCCAACCCACCTACCTAACCTTACCTAAAGGAAGACATGTGATTGTTATTTAAATAACTTCTTGAAGCAAAACCATATTCCAACTTTACTTACAAAAACAGCCCAATTCATTAACAACTGTGGCCACAATACCACAATAAGTTCAATTGTGTTCGCTGCGATAAGGGGCTAACTCCTAAATCTACTTTAAATCCAGTCTGTGCCCAATTGCAAAGCTTAAACTCAAGGCTGAATGAGTAAGGTCAACAGGATAGATTCAAAACGAGGGATAACTTTACAACGAGACAAAACTACGAATACAATGAAACATTTATAAGGACTTGTATCAACTTCGGACTAATTTGTTAGTTTGCAAACAAAGTTGTGAGTAACTACAAAACTGTAAGAATATATGTATGTAACAAAGTTGAATATCAACTAAGACTTATCAAACATTTCTTATAAAAGGATTTAGTTATTTTGCACCAAAGCTGTAATTATTCACGGTGTAGTTCTAGATAGCAACACCGAAAAGGAAAAAGCAAAAAAAATAAGACCCCAGAAAGTTTCGAGAGCACAGCTAATAGAACGTAATGATGAAGCGACTATTGAGCCCTTTGCGATTGCAAAAAACAAAGAACTATAAAATTATTAAAAATTCTTCCTCACACGCCATCGTAAAAAACTAAATCTATGTTCAGATACAATGTGCTGGTTCTTCCTGGAAGAGACGGAAAGCTTCAAACACATTCTCTGTGAAAACCCAGGACTATTTGTAATGAATTACTTTCAATACCGAGTTCAAGAAAAAAAATGAAAGTCCACCAACGACCAAATATTCACACTGCTGCAGAGTTTGGCGAAAGCCCAGGAACATCGATTATAAGGTCTTCGGACAGAACGTCACTATAGAAAGTTATAACTTTGAGGTAGTTAAGGACTTTGTCTCCTAGGCTTGCCAATCGCTGCTTCTTTGGGCTAAGAAGGCAATTGAGTAGCAAAGCCCTCTCTCGAACAACTAAAGTGAGTCCTTACAAGACCTTAATCATCCCAGTCCTGCTCTATGGCGTAGAGGTATGAACTTTGTCTGTTTCTGAGGTTGCTCTTGGTATTTTCGAGAGGAAAATTCTTCGACTGATTTTCGGTCCCGTCTTATACGAAGACGAATTGTACGAACTGGAAAGCGACATCGGCTTAGCCAAAACAGTGAAGCTCCAACGACTAAGGTGACTGGGTCATGTAGAGCGGATGGTCAACAATGCTCCACATCCGAGGGACGGCGCAATAGAGGAAGACCGCGACTCAGGTGACACACGCAAGTGAAAGGGAACCTCAACCAACTTGCCGTGCGAAACTGGAGGCAGCTGGCTAAAGATCAAGCTGGCTAAAGATCGAGCTGGCTGGAGACGCTTGTTGGTTGAGGCCCAGGTCCACCCTAGACTATAGCGCCATCTTAAGTAAGAAAGTCCGGGACTGTTCTGGCCACGAAGGTGAATCCTCTTAAAGAATAACGTTCATTCAAGAAATACGCCACCGAAGACGTACTCCCTTTCATAAGGTAGCTTGGTTGGTTGGTTGGTTGTTCACATGACACAATAAATCTTCTCAATTATACTTGATTATTCCAAAAGACTGCTGCACCTTGTGTTAGTCATTAAAGGACCTCTTTGCATCCGTAAAGATAGGAAAAAAAGATATAATGACGAGAAGGGACATTGACATATCCATCGCCCAAGATACTTATGACTTGTTCGTCGTGGATAAATCAAAACAGCTAGTAAGTAGCTACTAGCTAAAGTGGGAGGTGGCTGCAAAGGCGTATTGATTCAGACTTTTTCTTTTTTTTTCGAACCATTATGATACAAAATAAATAATACAATACTTTCAAATGAAATATAAAAGTTTACTTTTCTCTATATAACAAAAGAATTTTCACAAAAGTAAGAACAAAATAAATTTTTCTCAATTCAAACATAAAAAAAAAAAAAAAGAGAGTTGGTACAAATAATTTTTTTTTTTAATATACAAAAACAAATGCAACATAATTTCTTAATCCAAATTAACAATATAATCAATGTTAGCGCAATGTTTTCCTGTCAAATCTTTTCTATCCTTTGGAGAGTCTTCTTCTTTTTGCGCATGGCTCCCTGATGAGGCATCTTTCGCTGGCTTAGTTAACGACGATGAGGGTGAAACCGTCGTTGCCTCTAATTGCTTTTTCTCGTCCAAGTCAAGTAATTCCCTTTCGTGACACAAACGATGCGATTTACACTTGTTGTGATGATTGACAATTTCCAATCGGAAATTCGAGTTTCCTTCGACGAAAGAAGTTCGAATATCCGGAATATCGTTCGACCATTTTCGACAAAATTTACAGTACATAGTGTTGGCAGTTTCGTCATATTGCAACCAATCGAATTGATATAGCCAATTGGATCTAAATCGTCCGCTTTTTCTTGACGATGTCGTTGCTGGTACGGGCGCAGGAAGTATAACGTTATTGCTGGACACTGCTTGTGGGGCCATGTTTCCGGATCCACTGACACCGCTGATTATATACGGGTAATTTGATGAAATTTTTGGTAAATTTGTGTATATAACACCGTCTTGTCGGTTCAGATGCTCTTGGGCGGCTGTTGAAGCTGGACAGGTTAAATGTTGCTGATGATCTCTGTGCCGCAGAAAGCAACGTAAGGATGTATCTGACTCACGTGGCGACATTATACCCGGTTCCGGTGGCATCCATGGCTTTAAGTTATGCTGCTGGTGCTGCTGATGTTGGAAATCTTTTAATTGACTTTGGAATTTTTGCATCTCACTGGCAGTTGCCTGCTGGGAATTAAAGAAATGCTGCTCTTGCGACGAAGTAGAAGAATGTTGATGGAGATGGTACATTGTGGATTGGGAATGATTAGGGTATCTTGACTGATGGTAATAGTATGGTGACGATGGTGACTGTTGGTGCGATTGTTGGGGTACCGACGATGGCATTTGTTGTGATATTGTTGCTGATGTTGTCAACATTGTTATCGATGGTATAATTATATCGAGTCGAGGATTATCGAGAATAACAGTTTTCTGTATCTTTTCAACAGTGTAGCCGAGATTTTTTTTTTCATTTTTCATTATAAATTTTGTGAGAAAAGAAGAGAGAAAAAAACAAAAATGAAATAATAAAAAAAAAAAAAATAGCTTAACAAAAAGAATACAAAACAAGAAGGGGAAGGATTTTAATTTTAAAGTTTCAGTGCATTTTTGCGTTGTTGATAAAAAATAAAACTCGACAAAAAATAAACATAAGACACATTGACATAACTAAATTAATAGACAAACATTTTTTTTTTTTTGTTTAGATTTTTTCTTTTTCTCGGCCGATTACATGCATGTTTATCTCAATAATCCTTCGCCCTTCGTATTTTCTTTCTGATTTTTAAGTTATTTTTTTCTTACTATTTCCACTATTGAACAATATGGGCCCGTCAATTTTTCTCGTCTGTACGTATGAATTGTTTAAAGAAATAAGTAAGAAAGATCATATTAAATAAAAAATTAAAAAAAAAAAAAAAAATTATTACATCAAAATGAGGGATAACAAAAAATTGGAACCATCGAACCGGTCCAAAGAAAAAACCTTAACAAAACTAAAGGACACGTTTTATTTTCTTTTTCCTTGGATATTTAAATTTGAAGAATTAACTAATTTCAGTTAACAGAAATGGTTTAAGGGTGAAACAGTATTAACTTACCGGCAACAGTTCGGGCGGTAAGGATGCATGATGTTGCTGCTGTTGTTGCTGAGCATCCATTAGTTCCTGTTTAATACTAAGCGATTGACTGAGACCAGCTCCTTGACTCGCTGATATTGGGGAGTCACGACGACCGCCCGTGTCCTCTGATTCTGAATTGTTTCCTGTTTTTGGCGCGGGACTCGATTTAAAATTACTATGGGAGGATGCCTGTAACAAAAAAAAAAAAAAATCGACTGCATGTAAATACGTATGTGCGTGCGTGTATTTATTCAACAATTTAATGGCAATCAAAAGTGAAGAGGGTACCGGCGGATATATCGTTTTATTAAAGCTTTGAATAATAATTGAAGCAATGATTGCCTGCCTACTAAGTGATTAGCGACAATGATTTTATGCAGCATAATTAAAGTTGATAAATTATTATTTTTATCGCTAATTGCATGGAAATTTGTTTTGAAATAATTATCAGGTAACTTTTGATTTAATTGAAATTCATTATTGCTGTTATTAAAGTGGAGATGTACACGCGGTTTGGTTTAAAGAGCTGCAATTATAAATAACGTGTGATGGGCTATCTTTTTCAATTGCGGAAATGTACAACGTTCTCCCTCTTTCATAACAAAGTCAAAAACAAGAGAAAACACCAAGACTAGAGTTAGTCAGTTTGGTGTAGGAAGTCGGAAGGCTGCGAAGAAACATTAGAATCACTTCATCGGTAAGTTTCTCGCAGCTTGCTGCATTTCGTAAATACCTGAGGTGGCAATATTATACGCAATCACGCTGTATCCCACATCGTCTTATTCCAAAAATAGTTTGTTAAAGACTGGATTCCACAGAAGGGTATATAACACACCTCCTTGAGGATTACCTCGGTGCGGTTTCTTTCTACCAGAGCTGAAACCAAAGAGATTCTCATGACACTGCTATTGAGAAAGTGATGTATAATATTAAACAGCCGACTGATGATGTTTTGACTATCGATAGTGTCTCAAAGTACTTGAATGCTCCTCCCATATCTAGGTTAGGTCAAGTTAGTTAGAGAAGGGTTATGCAGCCAGCGCTTGCATTAGACACTAGGGACCATAGTGGGCCCATCGCGATTCCTGTGAAACCAAATTGAGAAAATCTAAACCATTTCCTGAAAGCAATTGATTTCCCTACAGAACGTTCTCCCATATCCAAAATTGTGGATTTCGTTATATTCCTGATTAAGTAGATTATGCCTCTGCGCAAATTTCATTAAAATTCGTCATGAAAAATGTTTTTCATTTAAAATCAAACAAAAATTGTCAGTATTTGACATAATCGGAAGAACGCAGCTTGATGTCACTGGCGTTTTCGTGGGTGTTGAGTCGGAGGCGGCGAAGATGGGTTTAGCAGTCAATGAGGGCAAGACAAAGTACATATATCCTGTCAAGAAGAAAGGACACTCAACACCGACACTCTTGGACAGAACGTTACTATAGACAGTTATAACTTTAAGGTATTTAAGGACTTTGTCTACCTAGGCTCCGCTATAAATTCAGACAACGACTTTGTCAAAATCGGATGAGGTTGCTCGTGGTTGTTTCGAGAGGAAAATTCTTCGGGTGATTTTTGGTCTCGTCTGCGTAGACGGTGGGTGGAGGAGGAGATACAACAACGAACTGTAAGGGCGATATCGACTTATCCAGAAGAATGAAGCTCCAATGATTGAGGTGGCTGGGTCATGTAGAGTGGATGGACACCAATGCTACCCAGTTGGCTGGCGATGCTTGTTGGTTCAGGCTCAGGTCCACCCCTGACTGTAGCACCACCTTAAGTAAGTAAGAACATTTGGCAAAGCGATATAGAGGAATTGAATTCCTATAAGTTATGTCTATAATCTATTAGACTGTACACTGTACAGTCAGCCGGGGTCTCAGGATTATTAAAGATTTTTTCTTCGAATTAAATTCATAGTTAAATCGTATTTAAAGCTGCAATATGAACTAATGTTTCTAATGTATTTTCTTAAATTAAAGAAACCAATCCCGATTGCACTAAAGTAAACATCGACATCAGTGCGAGCTCCGACACAACTATTACTAGTTTTATATATAAAAATCAATCAAATTTCTCATTAAAATGTTCCATTCAGAGTCACTGCGCTTCGCACAATAATAATTGCATTGACAGTGAAATATTTATTTATTTTTGTAATCGAAACCATCAGTCATATAGAGCCAACGAATCGATTTCAACTTTCTGCAACTGCATGCGGTCGGCGCCGCCCGGATCACAATAACAATAACAATGTATCAATAACTCAGCACACCGATACCGAGGTAAATATTTCCCTCTTCGGTGTTGATATCGAAAACATTTAAATCAAACAGATCATTGATTAAATCAATTTTCGGCGTAACACCAATGAACAGCCCAATTTAACTCGGTCAATTAGCCCAGGACAGGTGGATATGTTGCGGTCGATGGTGGCTCTAGTGGCAGTTGAGTTTCGAAATTCTCCCAGATACAATTGCACAGATACAAAAAAAAAAAAAAAACTAACAATTACAGAAGTAGAGAATAATGTATATTTACAATTGACATTTCCACAGCCACAAATATTGACTAGACTAATCTGTTTGCGGAATCCCTCACTTATAGCGTGTAGTTTTCCCGGTGGATTAAACAAATCATTTTGTGAATTATTTATACGAACATTGCTATTCACTTAGTCATTTGGTCGGCAATAAATAATATTTTCCCTTTCATGAGGCGTCTACCTATTTTGTTAACTATCTACACAGAGAGAGAGAGACAGAGTCACATGAGGGTGAACTGTGTTTAATGATAATATCGTGCATGTATTATTCACACGCTTATGTATTATTATTCACGCTTACTTTCAATTTCAATTAATTGATAAGAATGGCGATTGTGTAACTGGGAGTGTTGTTGATTGCAATTGTGGTAGGTCTGATATACTCGTACTGTTGGGGTTCACTGGTTTATGCAGATAGCTTTTAGAAGTGAGAAGCTTTTGTTTATAATATTATTGCAGCACGGATTTTGTTTGTATTTGCTTGATGAGTCCTATCCTAAGGTCGTATGAAGAACAATGTCCACTCAATCAAATATCTTGGATTCGATAAGGGATTATAGAAGTGGGTCACCATGTTTCCGTCGCACATGGTTGAACTTAGACAATCAATCAAGCGGCTCTCAAAACCACCAAGTTCTTGTTTCAAGATTTTGCTGGTAATGAAACTGCTGACCAGATTTAAAAAAAAAAGTCCTTGAGTCCTTGGGAAATTCTAAATTCCATATCAAGACCGATTTCAACAAGATAGGAAAGCAATATGTGCTAATTTTAATGAGATAACATCCAGAGGGCCATGGAGGATAGGAGAACTATTCATTTTCAAACAAATACAGCAGAGATTTTAGCAAAAGCTTTTAGGTTTCCTTTCCGGCCGAATATCAACTTACACACGAAGGGAGCATACCGTGGTTGTAAATTTTCCTGGGCGGCGGTCTTTGAAACCACCAAAGAAGTAGTACACTTGCGACGTTTGTCGTTTCGCCAAATACTGATACTGCGGTCTCCGGACAGTTTTTTTTCGTGGCGGAGGAGTCAACAAATCGTTTGACAAAGATAATCATTTGATACTTAACGCTTGTAATTTGCCACCTTATAGTAACTAAATAAAGATCGCTTAATGAAACACAGCGTCTTATTTCTTTTCCCTACGACGGCATTCCCGTCTAGCATCGCTTTCATCAGATCCGCGGTATTGCTCTCGACTGACCCTTATCCGACAGCCTACTCAAGGATTACTACGGTTCCGGACCGCAAAACCGTGGTAGAGAGACAACCAAATCTTCGGTTCCTCGTCCACTCCGCATCTTTGTTTCGCCCGGAAATCGAGATCCCACACTCATCATTGCTAAACACTCGCCAGCTACAAGTTAAGGTTGCTTCAGCTATTAAACTTTTGAGCTTATTTCGTTGAATTGTAGAGAGATCACGTTGCATTGTTTTGCGGGATGAAGATAAGTTAGTAGAGGAGGTCACACTAGTTCGGTCACACATCATGCGAATGCTCGAGTCTTGACTAATGGCAAAAGAAGACTGGACCTCGACTAAGTGCTTGTGGAAGCCTTAACGCTCAGTCTGGAGGATGAAAGGTGCCTCTGTCTCAGGAAGAGAATCTACACAAAGTAAGTAAGTAAGACGGATACCGGTGCTTAATAAATTACCGAGCGTCTTTTCCTGTGGTTTTATCCAATTGTTGTTGACAGGAACCACGTCGGTATCATCGCTGACATCTTTCTTAAGGGAGATTCTGCATTAGTTGTTGATTGGAAACTGAAAGTCATCCAAAACCACTATTATTTCACGGCCTGAAAGGTAACGAAAGGATTCGGTAATACCATAAGCCTTCAGTTTCACCAATGCTAAACCCTGTTGAATACATTTGAAATAATAATCTTGAAGAGATAGATTCCACTCAAAGTGCAATACTCGGGAGGCACCCCTTGCGGGGCCCATTAGGTGACAGCGTCTTCCTGGCGGAGCAACTGGCAATCCGAGTGGTTTGCACGCAATTCGGGCGTGACACAACGCACAAAAAAAAAAAACATTGCTATCCTCATAGATAGCATAGGTCTTCCAAAAGGCATTAGTTAACCTTCTTCTCAGGAGTTGCACTATTTAAATTCCATCATTTAATCATCCTAAGTGCTGACAATACCAACTCAAGTTTTCAACAAAATCAAATCAATTGTCAACAACTTGTGTTTGTCGTTGAAATCGACACCAAGAGTAATTTATACCAGATTATCCCAATGTGGATGAAAGGCTTTAAAAAGAAAATGAACACCATTCAAGTGCGCCGGGTATTGTCTCCTAATTACTTTGGTTACATTCAGCCACTTGCGGTCAAAATCCAATAAATGTTCCAGCACTTCACTAAGTGTCTGTCGGAGTGGCGCAGGACAGTGGATCCGAATATCAACACTATTTATGCTCTTCCGGTGGCGTATGCTTGTTGCGACGAGCGTGCATACGTAATTTAAATCTCATCACAATATCCCATCGCACCCACACGTGGAAATAAATCACTAAATATCTTTTGGCAGTTTTTAGCCACCCGCACACACCGCTTTTACATAACAATTAGCATAATAAATTATTTTTCGGGTTTTTCGAGAGCACCATGCCTCAGCAGTATCATGATCAGCGCCATGCCATAGAGAAGTGATTTTGGAGGCGTTAATTGTTGGCCAACAAATTTCGTGTGACTGCGGCCGTGGCGAGGACGTTTAATTTGTGGTTACGTGTTATTTGCGATTCCATGATTGAAATTAACCGATGTTTAAAGTGCACAAGGAATTGCCGAAACTACTAAGCCCCCGCCAGTCACTCCCTCTCGTTTAATCCTGGAAATTTATTTGAACAGCAATGTGTAGATACGTTTTGGCTTTTGCGAAATGCAATCCGTTGGAGCACAGCATTTTCGTGCAATCCATCCCTCATTCAATGGACGGATATTATCTCGCACTGGATTTATGGCAATTTCATCCAGTTGATGGGACTTTTTTTCCAGAGAGCATTTTGTAAATCTGTAAAACGAATTAAATTGAGTCTGGGTGCAGTAGAATCACATATAAATCAGAATTCAGCAAAAAGCGCACGCTGAATGTGGACATTTTCTAACAATTATTATATTTGCATTTACAATGGTTTTACATTTTGATGGGTTAATTCCCGGAGCTCAATTTGAATTCTATTCATTTAATAGAGTTTTTTTTTCGGAGGTTGTATTTTGCACAAGGGAAATCGAACTATTATCGAATTGTAATAATTGTCAATTGAGATTTTATGCAAACAAATTGAATGTGAGTTTAGTTTTCGCCGGAAATCTAGCGATGATTCGCTTCGAATGGCTGTTAACGTTTTATTTCATATCAGACATTATTGATGCACAACGTACTTCCGCTTAACTTTAACTTTAAATAATTTCAGTAAACGTAGCATTGAAATCTGTACATGAATGCCTACCGGCATTACGTACTTACTTAAGGTGTAGCTACAGTCCGAAGTGGACCTGGGCCTCAACCAACAAACATCTTTAGCTAGCTGCCTCCACCTTCGCAAGGTTGAGGTCCCCTTCGACTTGCGTGCGTTACTTGAGTAGCGGTCTTCCTCTACAGCGCCGTTCCTCGGGTGTGGATTCGAAGATTTTCCGGGTCGGAGCATTGGTGTCCATTCGCTCTTCATGACCCAGCCACCTCAGTCGTTGGACCTTCACTCTTCTGGCTAAGTCGATGTCGCTTTACAGCCCTTCCCGTTCGTCGTTGTATCTCGTCCTCCACTCACCGTCTACGCAGACAGGACCGAAAATCACCCAAAGAATTTTTTTCTCGAAAAAGTCTAGAGCAACCCTTTCCGCTTTTGACAGAGTCCATGCCTGTGCGCCGTACAGCAGGACTGGGATGATTAAGGTCTTATAAAAGGTCACTTTAGTCGTTCGAGAGAGGGGTTTGCTACTCAATTGCCTTCTTAGCCCAAAGAAGCAGCGATTGGCAAGAGTTAATCTTCGTTTGATCTCAGCGCTGGTGTCGTTGTCTAAATGTATAGTGGAGCCTAGATAAACAAAGTCCCTAACTATCTCAAAGTTATAAATGTCTTTTGTGACGTTCTGTCCGAGACATCGGTGTTGGGTCTTGCCCTCATGACCGTTAAACCCATCTTCGTCGCCTCCATCACATTACTCCGATTATGTCAATATCGTCGACGTATGCGAGTAATTGGACGGACTTTTGAAAGACTGCGCCCTGGTGTTGGCGCGTAAGATTTGCATTCTTTCAATAACGATGTTGAAGAAGTCGCATGACAGCCCGTCGCCTTGTCTAAAACCTTTTTTGACATCAAAGGTCTCGGTGAGGTCCTGACCGACCTTGATGGAGCAGCGTCCATTCTCCATCGTCATCCTGCACAAACGGACGAGTTTGTTTATAGCTCTAGACATGGATCTTCATAGCTCGTCTCTATAAATGCTGTCATACGCAGCCTTAAAATCGATGAAAAGGTGGTTGGTATCGATTTGAAGTTCTTGGGTTTTCTCCTAGATCTGCCGCAGTGTGAATATTTGGTCGATGGTGGACTTTCCTGGCGTGAAGTCATACTGATATGGACCGATCAGGTTGTTGACGAACGGTTTCAGGCGCTCACACAACACAGCAGACAAGATTTTGTAGGCGATGTTAAGAAGACTGATGCCTCTGTAGTTGGCGAAGTTCAGAGGGTCTCCTTTCTTGAGAATCGGGGAAACGATTATTGTTATTAGTGGGGAAACACCTCCTAACGGGGCCCATTAGATGCCATAATTTGAATGGTTGTGGCCAACCCAACCATATGGAGTGAGACAGTGGACCGCAATTAGTGGCGCGACAACTCGGGATAAGCCAAGGCCTAGCTTCTCGCAACCATTCATGTTGTGAGTGTAATTTTATTCGCACGAATCGAAGGGACCTACAATTTATTGCCGACTCCGAACGGCGAATTGAGACGCTTTTTTATGATACTTGGCGCTAAATTGTAGTATGCTAGGCAGGTAGTTAACCGTTTGCTTGCACCATGTTTCATAAATCATATGTTCTCGGCCATCATTTTAAAAAAACCTTAACGACACAGAGAATTGTTGGTTCTCAAGTTTACCTCAAACTGTAGCGCAAACAAAAGAAAGCAAATAAGATAGTTACCAAGGAAAAATCTATGAAAAGGGTGAGTTTAAGGACAAAGCTTCCAACCAAGACTTACTGCCTTTCAAGGCCGTGTAGGAAAGTTGATTTAGAAAGGACTGATCATTCGCATACTCGATGAGTAAAATATAAATTCTAAGAAAATACCAAAAAAAAAAATTGTGACTTACCTGAGAATCCTGAGTGTAATGCCTGTCCTGTACATTTGCGTTATGTGTCGAGGTCAACGAATTATCACAGTTGGATGAGTTCTTACGTCTTCTCTTATTACTACTAATATTATGGTCTACCGGTGTGGTGGACATTTCTCTATCACGATCTCTATCTTTACTATAGTCTAGCTGCATTAGTTCATCACGACTGTCGGTCCGTTCACGTTCTCGTTCCCGGTCGCTACTGATTAAACCACCAGCACTGCTGCTACCACTGCCACCGCTACCAGCGACTGTCGCTGTACCACCGATGCCGCTGCCAATGCCAGCGCCAACACTAGGAGATCGTTCGCTTAAACCTAATGCGGCTGCTGCGGCCGATTGGAGGCTAGCATTAACCGCGCCACTGTTACCAACTACAGCTGTAGCACTGCTGCCACTGACACCTTCACGGATACCACCGCCACAGCTTAAACTACTACTACTGCGATGATGTAATTCACGCTCCCGTTCACGGTCTCGTTCTCGTTCACGTTCACGTTCCCGTTCTCTTTCCCTGGATTCCCGGTCGAAATGCATTTTGCTAGATGGCGATGACGTCGCCGATTCTCTGAGCTTATCGCAATCAGTTCGATAGTTTAAATTGTTGTTATCTGTTAATCCTCGAACCTTAATAAAAAATAAAATTCAAAATAAAATCCTGGAATCAAAAACTGCGTGAGTGCTTTTTACCTGTAAACTTTCAGCTGTTTTCAAGAACATCGGCAACGAACTTTGGCCAACATTCACCTCGCCTTTGTACATAAAGTCGAGGAGCGATCGCATTTCTGAGTATCTAACATCTTTTAAATAAATTATGGGATGTGGGTGGTGATTCTGCAGGAAGATTGTTTCAAAATATGGGCTGCATGCTGATAGAATTGTTTGATGCGCCTAGAAAATCCAAAAAAAAAGAGAAATATAATAATGAAAAATGTTCACCGAAGATAGATGACAGATATTTTTTGTAATTTATGAGCAACATTGCGCCTAAGAACCTCCACAACTCGACTCTTTCATGTAAAACAACTAAAAGATAAATTTTCCTCACGTATTTCATTTCTGCTGCATCAGGCAAAGGCTTCGCGTATGCGGAACACGGACAAACGGCAAGATGAAATACAAACGGATTTGTAATATTAAAATAAATTGTCACACAGTTCCACCTGTTTCCTGAATATTGTGTTTGTCGTTTTCGGGAGCTGGTTACGTGCGAGTTTTTAACTAGCTGCTTGAGATGTTTTTGCTCCAAAGGACCATGATTTGAAGAAGAATGATTTGATTCCTCTAAATTTGTTGATAACTTTTTACAATATGAACACGAATGAGGTATAAGAAAGAAATGGCACATGTTCCAAACAGCACTTACATAATGTCCTGCAGTGCGATAAAGATTTAAATGCAAATGTCCTGGTCGACAGCCGACAGAAATGGAAAATTTGATCTAGGCAGTGATCGTTGGGAAAAGATAACATAGAACTTCTGCACGTCTGCGGTTATTATAAACAACGCCCCCGTTCATTGCTTTAATTGTTGGTTGATTGGTTTGAAGTGGCCCTAAATGAGGTTACACCTCGACCAAACGTAGGTTCATTGTGTTAAAGCTAAGAAGAGACAGGTAGAGCAGACAGTCTCTCACGGAACCCTTTCCCTCTTATTAACAAGATTTTGACGTCAGCACTGCAGATGCTGTTAAGATCAACAAGACCGTTGAAAAGATATTCACCCAGGGTAGTCTTTCTAGTCTTCATGAGTACAAGGCACGTAATGGTCTCCTCATCCCAACTGCTTTTTACAGGAATCACCGCACACAACATCCTGAAATTGGTCAGTTTTAAGACGGTTTTTCTCTTATGGATTAAAATTCTTATTTTTCTTTCTGAAAATAAGGCTGCCTTATAGCATTTCGAAGAGATCTTTTGTGCTGAGCGAACTGTGCCCAGTTTGTTGAGATAGTATTTGCGTGGACAGTGATCTGTTTTAAGATCTATTAAAAAGGTTTCCAGCTTTTCTATAGGGGGAACAATTTTTTGGTTCGGTTTTTAGTTGAGGGGTTAATGGACTTGGCTTGACAAAGGCCTCATTTCAGGTTCCATTAAGCAGTTGATTTGGATGTTATGTCCTTCTCCCAGCACCTCTGAAAAGAGTCCTGGAATACTCAAATTTCCCTACCTATTTCAATTTGACTTCACTAAAATGCAGAGGCCATTTAACAGGTGTTCTGAAAACGACTATTGTCCCAGATCATCACACAAGAGTGAAATGTAGTAACTAGTGCTCAATTTTATACATCTCCGCCATGACTAAACCGCAACATCCAGTAAATATATGATGTATAGCAGGGGCGACAAAATTTATCGCTGACAGAGTGCAATGGACACAGCGAAAGTCATGGATTTTAAGTCGTTTATTTGAGCTTCTGCATCATACTACTGGAGAATATTTCGGAACTTGCCTCAGGGAATACGATCTGGCTAAGAAAAGACGTAAGACTTCCCGCTCGGTGTTTCTCGGCTGAGCTGCAACGATTGACAGTTCTGTCTTATATGTATATTCGCATCCAACAGTGTAGCTAAATACCCGTCTATTTGCAAACAAACCGTGAAAACATTGGAGGAAGTATATCACGACATCTAACCGACTCGTATCAAATAGGAATCGTTTTTTTTTTTGGTTTTGTCGAGTCAGAGAATGTCCTTTCGAAATTTCTTTTCGGTTCCATTCGTCGAAACGGTTTTTTTTTTATAAAAAACAGTCTCACTATAAAGTTCAACATAAAACTGAGCAGTAAAAGAAAATGGAACGACGAAATACATACAGAACACCACGGTTCGAAAACACACACGGGGCGGGAGTATACGGGCCCTAAGCTAAGTTCTCGAAGACTCTGGGAATATCGCCCAGTATCATTTAAGCAGAAGTGTATACGATGGAAAGCCTCAATAGGAGGTATGGCGAGCAAAATATCGAAATTCTATCAGGCTGTCATTAAGGCACTGACTTCCTTTGAAATCAGACTTGGCCAGAACAATAGTTATTCTCTACTGGGTGCCAGATCATGTAGGATAAGAAGGACCAGAGCCATTCTGCGGGTTGGGATCGCATCAAATCCAAGAGGAACTGCAAGAATGCAAAAGAAAAAGGCTGTGGGAAGCAATCTCAGGACTAAGTCAGGCAAAGGAACTACTCGGAAACTACGACCGTAGGAGGAGCAAGGCTTGCCGAGGCACCAACAAAAACCAGCTTAGCATCTTAACGGACCATTGCAGACTCAGGGAGCATCTCAGGAAAATGGGAATTGAAGCGAATGGGAACTGCAGATTCACACCTACTTAAGAAGATCACCATTCCCATCCGATTCCTCAGAACAATTGGATTGGAGGAGATGCTATAGGTCGAGATTCATCAACCAACAAGAGTTCGAGGGGGCACAATAGATCTCTACAGGTCGCAGTGCATACACACCTCAATTTCTAACACCTAACATCTACAAAGACAAATGTCAACTTGTATCTGAAAGCGTTAGTTTTGAACGTGTCGGCCTTTTTTCCCTTAAGATGTCTTGATAAAATAATCTCTTCTCTTACCTTAACCGTTTCACCGTCACAAGCTAAAGTGACATCGCATAACGCCTCCCTCTGCAGCAGGGAGGTCAGCACACCAGTTAAATTAGTCGGATGATTGTTCCAGCGCAGACAGAATTGCTGGTCCATAGCTCCTTGGTCAGTGTTGTACCTAAAAGAAAGAAAACATGGAAAAAATTATTTTAAAATATTTGTTTAGAGGAACACATAAAAAAAAGGATACACGTAAAGGAATTCAGAAAGATATGATTTCACACTCTAAGATGCTCTCAAAGTCATTAAAATAATAAGTTCAGAGCAACGTAAACTTTCTTTGCGAGATTCCACCGTTCTCTCTGATTTAATAAGAAAGTTATCCCTTGACTAAGCCACACGTCTTGTATAAGATTGGGTCTCCCTTTCCTGATAGTCAGGGATATATTTTTTTTATAGTCCACTGTTTTTCACACAGAGCGAGTGAGGTGCAGTAGGTAGTATTAGGTTTCTATGGCCTCCGAGGGTGGTGTCCAGACTAGCTGGGGACATTTTCGGTGTTTGTCATTGCTATAATTCACGGGAATTTTTTCGAGTCTCCTGATGTCATAATCATGGTCAGATCAATCAATACCCATGACACCCTACTGCTAGTGTTATGCCCTTGCAGTAAGATCGGCATCAACTTTCGTAGTTCATCGATTTTATTTATTTTTAAAAAATGAATGTTTTTCGTCATCAGGAGTTGAACCACTACACCATGACAGAACCCCCTGGTGTTTATATTTTCACATCCCTCACATGAATGAAATTTTAACCACCTGTCCGGACATCATTACACGGACGCAAACAAATTAAATCACTTTAATGCAACACCAACAATCCTAGGTAAACATTTTCTGCATCGGGAGGTTCTACTCTATCATGATGATGACAAATGTCAATGCTGATATAATGCAATGTTATCGTGAATAAATAATTGATGTACCATGTTGAAATGCTTGTATGTTGGATAAATTGACTAGAGCTTGGGTGGTAGCCCGGTGATGAAATGTTGGTGTAACATTTGTTATTTATGGACAGTGTAAGGGTAATTTGATGTACATATCCGTGACGGTTGATGCAAGTATCAAGCATTGTTTTTGAAAGGTTGTTCATTTGTGTTAAGTTTTGGTTGAATTATAAATAAGACTGAGGTTGTGGACAATTTAGAAAAGTTAAAACTTAAGACTATAACCGAAAATGTTAAGATGAATATGCCTTAAAACTGAATAGACGTCGAACGAGTATCTTGGTTAAGTCTTGGCTCATCTTGGCTTATCTATTTGCTTATCATATCCATATTTTTAATTTTTTTTTTTTTTAAACTCATCATAGCATGAGTTTTCCGTCAAGAATGACTGCTAGCCCAGGATACGTTCTACATGATGGTGAGACACAGGATCAGTTGATCGTTAGCGTTTGTGGCTGGTGATGGCCTAGTAGAGTTTTTTACTCAATTGTTCTCTGTACAAAATCTCCTTTTAGGATGGTGTCTGATTCTTTGTATTTTTGCTTCCAAATAGGTGCCCATCTAGGACACGTATTCATAACAATTGAATTGGGCAGACTTCTAATTAGCTGCCTGGGTCATCTAATGTTTGACATTAATCTGCGTTTATTAGATATCTTTAAGTTTGATCCTGTGGTCTATCGAAATGCCAAAGCATTGGATATGTGTGCTCGACTGTAAAGTGAGCTGTTCTAATG
This sequence comes from Matsumyia berberina, assembly GCA_917880715.2. NCBI lineage: Eukaryota > Metazoa > Arthropoda > Insecta > Diptera > Syrphidae > Matsumyia > Matsumyia berberina. The sequence goes on along the minus strand of OU862872.1, from coordinate 16,000,563 downwards.
TTTTTCTGATGCTGCCGACATGTAGTCTTTACGTTCAGTACATGTATGTAATTATCTGACTGCAGTTTTCGGACATTGGCTTTAGTATTTTTGCTACAACGCCCACTACAATAGAGAAGATGATGTCAACTCTGCGGCATTCGCAGTATGTCAGTGTTTACCATATTACACAGAATTAGGCTTGACAATCGCCATTGAGAACCTCCTCTCGTGATTGAGATTCGAAATTTGTAACCAGATTTTTATATGCTTTATGTTTAGCATGATGGTTCACGTAAACGATAGGTTAGGTGGCTGCTGCCGTTCAAAAAGGGACACACTTAGACCAGATTGGTCCATTGTGATACAACGAGAAGTTTGGCTTAGAAGCACCAGAGTATAAGGCGTTAAGATGGGTGACCGTATCGGTAGCGACCCTATGTGCTGAACACTTTGATCCGCAGATAAAGTTTCTTGCCTTTTGGATGTCGAGGCCGCCTAGATCGTTAAGATCGTCATACAAGCATTCAGCAAGGATTTCCCTTCTTTATGTTGCAAGAGCAGGGCAAGGGTACAGTAGGTGGGTTGTACATAGTTTCATTCTGTTCTTTGTGTCTACAGCTTCTACAGAAATCATTGAAGGGGACCCCCAATCTGAGTGGATGTCAAAGCAATGTCTGATAAGTACCCCTATTTATGAACCTTCCGTCCGTCTTTTGTAAATCCAGTATGGGGCAGATTTGTTTTGACAAATTACAAGGGACAAACAGATTTTGTTTTACCTATTACGTAAACGATAAGTAAAATATTCGTTTAAAATTAATTTAAGAACAAAATTCAAAAAATTTAATAATAGAGACACCCTGTATAATTTAAGTGACAATCAAAAATATACGAAAGGTTTTATGATAATCATCTGTCGGACATATGTTAATACATTCTCCAGTCATTTCGCAAAGTCTTAATAAAATGTAGTAACGTTCGGATTCCGAGCAGCGAATAAAACGTTCCACAGTTTAACGATCCATAAAACTAAACACATTTTTTTCTTCTAAAAAATTTCCCCTCCAGACAGAAATAGTGTAGTAACATTTTCCTACAAAATTCAAATACGTTCGCCGATTAAAAAAAAAAAATGAAGCAAAAACCACATAGAGATATCGCACAATCTTTACATTTTAACAAACACTTCTGTATCCAGTTACGTCGCAAAAAAAAAAAAAATAAAGAAAAATTATTTCACTTTGCAAATTTAATGTCAACGAACTAATAAATTTCCCCCAAAGGCAAATCTTAATTCTATTTCAATAAACATTTTTGGGTAAATGTATCAAATATATTATAGTTCGCTATTGATAAACATGTATGGTAGGCACTGTCTTCGTCATAGCCGTCTTCATCGTGCTCTCGTTGTCGTCTTTTTTGGTCTTTATCGTCGCTGTCGTTACTTTTCCGTTGAAGTTTTCGATAAAACTTGGCAAACTTCATGGTTAAATTGTAAATGAAGGGAACACATTATGTAAATAATATGCTAAAACTATTTTGGAGTAACGAAAACTAAACTCCGATGCCGATATAAGAAAGTCACATTTGACTTTCGAATTTGCAAAATGTTTGGAGGAGTTTTGTCGAACAGAATTTGCTCTGTGCTTTGCTGCAAAAATCAAACTGATCGACTATTTAGGCATGCGACGTTTTACGGTATAAGACGATTGCCAGTACATTTCTTTGGCTTTACACTTTGTATATCTTTGTTGTTAACTAAAGTTAGGTAGACTCTTTGCATATCGACAAAGGATTATTCAGAAAAGTTTTTACATAAGTTAAATATCATTTTTGGGAAGTTAGTGCATCTGGAATGGATATTCATATATGTATGTATGTATATTTAGCCATCCACACGATTTTATCGCTTCGGTTACAGAAAGCAGAGAATTTTATGTAAAAAAAAACAAGAAACCTGAATACAGTAGATCGTCGATTATCTGAACATCAATTACCCAAAACGTAAGTAATCCGAACGCAAATCGGAAGCAAATGGACGGCCAGTTATCCCAACGCCAGTCAGCCGCAAAGTCAATTATCCAAACTGAACCTTAAAAGGAGAAATTAATAACTAACGAATTATTCCTGAGCTATCGATCCACTTTGAAGCGCATCTATTTGGAACAGTGTTGCCAGCCGCTTTCAGTGAAATTCCCCATCACAGACCTTAAAATTCCCCTTTTTTCCCATTCTTTGTGGTGACATTCCTCATGGATTCCCCAGAAACATTTTTCAAAAAGCACTGTTGGTAGTTTAGTATAATTATAATTAAAAACGAAAAAGAAAACGATTTTGTATTTTTTATTAAAAACAAGAAACAAAAATTTTCCCCACATTTCGTTCTAGAAGACAGAAGATTCCCCTTTTATCAAATTTTGGACTGAAATTGCCAACGAAAAGAAGAGTTCATAAACACATGCGTTACGTTCGTACTCGTATGTAACTACGGAGTATTTACGTGAACGTTGCTGATTTTATTCGTGATTTGTCACTTTTTAAAATGTCGTCAACAAGAAAAAGGAACTGAAACCTTTTTATTTATTAATATATATATTTTTCCTTGGTTCCAGGTACATAGGAGTGACCACACAATTGATTTTTATTCTATTCGCTTATGTGTTCGATTATCCGAATTTTTCAATCAAATTTGACTATCTGAACCATCCTTTGGCCCCAATAAGTTCGGAAAATCGGCGCTCTACTTTAATTTGCTTATTGTTTGACAGTTGAATGTCATGTTATAGAACAAAGAGTTTAAGGGTTAACTTTAAGAACATCTACAGCACTTATTTCCTCAAACTTTGACTTGACACTACCTTACCTAGTTATAAATACTGGCACAAGCAAAATTGTATGCCAAATGAGAACGAGTTAATATTTTAAATTATTTTATTTATTCAATAGCTCTACAAATCGTAAAGCGCATTATTCGAAATGGCCGCCAGATGCTCTGACCAATCATCGATCGTAGCACGCACCTTCATCTTTACATTAGATGCACTGGAGGAGACTCCTTCCCCATCCATCCGTGAATATGTTAGTATCTCTATCTCTATCGCAGAATCATTAAGTTTGACATTGAAGAAAAACCTTAATTTGGTGAATTGATTAGTCCTGAAGGCCTTACTGACGCAAACATGTTCAAAATCAAAGCTTTTTCGCTGAAACTACTAATTCGGTTTGCACATTATTTACATATGCAAATACTTGGCAAATGTCATATTCGACAATTTTAGAAAATCAACTCTCGGAGAGAGGCGCAAGCTCGAAAAGGAGATTTTATCTAAAACTTTTCAAACTTCAAATTATGCCCTGAGTCACTGTCATATTTGTGATGTTTCCAAAGCTCATTGAACAAGTTTGTTCACAGGTGTACAGCAGACGTCAACCAACAGATTACTCAGAAAGTTCCTTCACAAGCAAATTTGTAGTTGTAAAGAAAATTGTTGGCTAGCTCTGTGAAGTTTTCTCAGGCGAACAGACCTATTGGCAACGAAATATAAATAAATCAAAGAGCACTAGGGATGAAATGTCACTTTTTGCCTCTATCATTGCAAATTTACTTTTTCGAAAGTGAAACAAAATGACTTATCCCTTTACAAATTTCTTAGCTTTCCTTCCAAGTTCGTTAATTTTGACTAAGTAAACCTAATTATTCTAAAGCTCTAAACGAAAAATCATGCTAAAAGTACTTGATGAAGAATTATTCGCAACTAGGTCAAATCGTTTTCACTTCTAACTCTTAAAATTCAATTATTCGTTCAACAAATAAACACACAATTAAAATCAATTTAGCGCCTCACTTGCTGTCACATTCTTAAAAAAAAAAAAAAAAAACTTTGTCGTCTCTTATGGATTGTCGTCACGCAATTGAAATGTTTGTACTCGTAAGGATGATTAGGCAGTGAAATAAGTGCGCTAAAGTTTCCATCATTCGTTTGGTGTTCGTTGTGCAGAAAACATTGCTAGTCATTTTTTGAGGAACTCCATTTTCAAATATATGGTTGTTTGGGTGGTTTTGAGAGGTGTATGGAGTGTTTATGGAGATTTTCCTATCAAACGGAGCGATAATTTAAGTATGGCATCCTTTCAAGTTGTTTTAAATGCATTTTATGCATACATTGATGGTTATGAAATCGGAAGTCTATTATCTTTCATTTTGCATAACAACCTTTCTGTTTCATTAGCAAAAAAAACAAATCTTAGATTTATGAACTGTACGTGTTATTTAGCCGACATGGAGTTGATCTATGGTCAAAGCTGATTTCAAGGCGAACTAATAATAATCATAATATTTTTGTATAAACTTTTAAACTAAGTATTTCCGGATTTTGTTTATACTCCATTGCGATAATGGCCTTCATATTTTTAAGAGAGGTCACACACATCCAAATGCATATACGTAACTTGTTTGTTAACTTTTATGGATTTGTAGGTTGAAAAGGGAAATGATGCTTTTGCATTTTTTGTATTTACCCTTTCCAAGTCAAACTTTAACATCGAATATGATAATAGGCTAAGTGGTCTTGTGATCTTGAAAATGGGTTTAAGCTGGATTCGGCTAACCTATTTAGATGTCAGATTGTTGGGCAGCTTGTTGGCATAAAACAATTTATTTAGAGAACTAACCTCTGAAATTGTTGTTGCTACAAACAACCCTCCTAATCTAACCTTGGTGGTACACAAATGTACTAGCTGTATAGAAAGGGTTAAAACACTTCTGTCAAGTCGTACGTTTGCGTAATTTTGCATACATTTGCCAAAAAAATATCAGAACAACGAATAAAGATGAGATAGACACGGGTATGGTGTTTTTTTTATAATCCTTCCCGCTCTAGGTGTTTTGAATATATTTGTGGTGTAGAGGTTATATTACGTTTCAATGGGGTCTGAGGGTGGCGTTCAAACCATCTGGACACGAAAAGTCCTTCTAGAGCAGTTTATTTCAGAAATGAATTGCGCCGGCCCTTAATGAGTTTAGAGTAGTTCTGACACTTCAGAGGAAGTTAGGAACTCATCTTTTATTTCTGGAGTGAGGTTTTTCATTGTCGAAAATAGGGTAGGGATATTTAAGTCATATAAAGTCTACAGATTAAAATGAAGTTTTTTTTTTTTAAATGAAGAATCGGTAAGGACTGCCATCTTGGTACAAACTTTTCTCGGTGTGTTCTGAGAGGCTTCAATTAATTTTTTTTTTCATTTTCACCACATTTTATTCAACTTAATTCTTTATATCCTAAATGGCAGCAAAAACTTATGGCAGCTTACATCTAGTTTAACAACAGGCTACTCAATTCAAACTTACTGGCCCTATTCGGGCACTCTAAGTTAAACAGTACTCTTAAAACTACGTATATCTTTCATCGTAATCTGATAGGCTTCAGTTTCGACTACAATGATCAATTAAAGGCTCAAGTAAGTCAAGTAAGAAAGACAGAAAGCCAACTAACTAAGTTCGCAAAAGGATTCAGAGCTGATTGTGGTTGTGAGAGTGCACTATGAGCTGTAATCCGGTGAAGAATGACGTGACTGGTCAGTTCACGAAGTACCATATGGGTTTTCCGAAATAAACAAATAAATAGCCTCTCTCGGAGGTTTGTCATTCCCCGCGAAAAAATGATATTCATTCACATTTGATTAACCAACATGTCTTCCTGAATCACTGGAGAGCAAATTAATTTCGGTTTCGTCACTCAATGAAATATTTCGCTTTTTTTTTCCCATCCATTACATACCACGTACAATGCGTTTGAATAAAAACGTCCATCATATTAAAATTATTGTTTCGGTTCAGAGGAACGTTTTTGACTACTCTTCCTGGTAGTTTAGCATCTACCAATCTACGACAAACCGTACATCACTTCGACAGCAATAAGCCTTGAAGACTTAAATGGGTCCCTGTTGCCAATATGACCAACATTCTGATTGTTGGTTTTAGTCGCCGATCTGGGTTTTTCTCGTGTTTCCGGAACCTTCTGGTATTTAAGGACATTTGTGATAAAGAGATTCCGCTACGAATTTGTAAGTTTTCTCAACTACTGTATTAACCGCCTGACTTGAAGACTGCAGTGACTTTTCGACCCATCTCGATTGATTTAAATTTATTTTCATATCCATAGCAGGTGAAGCCACGTTTTTAGTCCTTTTTCATTTAAAAAACCGATTTACACCAACCTTTGGACGCAATACCAAAATTTGGGTTAACAATAACTTCGGAGCAATTCAAGCGTCATATATGTAAATGATTTTGCAATAGGGACGCTACAAAAGTAGAGCGACAGGGATAGCAAGTTTTTTGACATTTCTCTTCAGTAAGGTTTGCCATTTCACGATGGAAAGATATACGAGCCAACAACGAGTCGAAATTATTAAAATTTACTACCGAAATTCGGAGTCAGTGGCCTCAACGTTAAGAGCGCTACGTCCAATTTATGGTCGTCATAATCGTCCTAGCAGATCAACAATTGAGCGTCTAGTGGAAAAATTTGAATCCACAGGCACAGTACAAAATGTTCCCGTGCCAGTGAGACAAAGAAGTGCCCGTAGTGTCGAGAATATTGCTGCCGCTGAGGCTTCAGTTGCAGAAAGCCCAAATGTGTCTCTCACACGTCGTTCTCAAGCGTTGGGCATCTCTGTGACGTCGTTGTGGCGAATTTTGTGAAAAGATCTTGGCCTACATCCTTACAAGATTAAATTGACGCAAGAACTGAAGCCGCTTGACCACCAGAAGCGTCGTATGTTCGTGAATTGGGCTGAGCAACAACTTGAAAATGATTCGGATTTTCATCGAAAAATCATCTTCAGCGATGAGGCTCATTTCTGGCTGGATGGCTTCGTCAATAAACAAAATATGCGGTATTGGTCAGGCAGCAATCCACACGTACTCCATGAGTCATCATTGCATCCCGAAAAAATTACGGTTTGGTGTGGTTTATGGGCCGGCGGCGCCATTGGGCCGTACTTCTTCCGTGATGATCAAGACCGGCACGTTACTGTGAATGGGGATCGCTACCGTTCAATGATAACTGAATATTTTTGGCCCCAATTGGATGATATGGACTTGGAGGACATGTGGTTCCAACAGGACGGCGCCACAAGCCACACAGCGAATGTCACAATCAATTTATTGGAAACCAAGTTTGGAGAACGTGTTATCTCACGAAATGGTCCAGTCGCTTGGCCGCCTGTGGGGCTACGTCAAGTCTATGGTCTATGCCAACAAGCCAGCGACGATTGATGAACTTCGTACGAATATCGAACGTGAAATTGCAGCAGTATCGGCCGATTTATGCTTGAAAACCGTCGAAAATTGGGTTCAGCGTCTGGACTTCTGCAAGCGTGCCCGTGGTGGCCATGCAAAAGAAATCGAGTTCCATACATAATGGCATCGAACGTACTTTCACAGGAATAAAGAATTTCATTGATATCCAAAACCGTTTTTGTTTTATTTAAAAAAAACTTTTGTAGCGCTCTTATTGCAAAACCCTGTATGTACATAATGGTGAATTTGATAGAAAAATATGTTGTACATCGTAATCTCGCAACAACAAAATGTTATACGCATACTAACTTACTTACTTAAGGTGGCGCTACAGGCCGGGGTGGTCCTGAGCCTCAACCAACAAGCGTCGTTATACGCATACACCTGTAATTTTATCCAGCAGTGCATATATGTACATATCTAAGTATATACTACCGAATTGCAGGCAATTTAATTGTTGAAACAAGAGCATAACCACATCATTTTCTTTGATTTAGATTTTTTTCGGCTCAAATTCGTGCGAAAACCAAATCTAAATCTGGTTCAAACAGGATACCTGTAAAGCATTTTATCTTAAATTTGCATACACTTGAACCTGCGGCTTAGTGGCTACAGCCAATTAACATTTTTATCCAAGGAAACCAGATACATAATTTCGAATGGCGTTATCTGATTTATTAAGGCGCCTTATATAATCATATCGACTAAAAATTAATATTTATAAGCAGCATCTTAATTATTCAAATATTTCCAAGTGAGTTCCTTATTTAAATCCTGCTTACCAATTTTTTTTTATATCGAAAACGTTTCAAAATTGTCGATTGAATGCGCATAACATCAATCTTTGCCTACAACCAATATTTACATTTTTTTTAAATTGATTCTGATTAAATTTTACACGATCTCCATGACTCTCTATACTCATTTCATAAATATGCACCAGTATCTACAAAACACGACAAAATGAATAGTTCAATTACATTCAAATGCATTATTATCGCTGTGCACATTGACTGCAATTGAAAGTGAAACCGATCTGGCGTTCTGATGAGCGTTTAACTACGTCACATAAAGCAGCTCCATTCCACTTTTGCACACACTCAAGCCTCTGACTACACTTAAGTAGCAAAAAATTAATCGCTACTAACCAAATAAATAATAATAAAACTAACATGGTATAACATGTGAATGTTTTTAAATTTAGATTTTCGCACGTTCCCATGTCCATGCATACATCTGTACGATCGGCAAACGCGAAGCGAAAGTTTTCTATTCCCGCGTAGATACATTTGTATCGGTGAGATTGACCGGCAAGTGTGTTTGGCTGTGTTAGTGAACGTTATCTCACGGTGCGACTCGAAGCGGCAAAAAGAGCTTTTTTTCTCTATCATCCGGCTTTTTGTTTGTTTGTTTAAATGTGAAAAAGCGGGACGCTCCTGTATGGTGGGAATTTCAAACGAAAGTGAACTGAGATTTCTGTGCTTTGTTTGTATCTGCCGATGTTGCTGATGTAATTATCTAAGCTTACACAATACAGCTAGACACGATGACAGAGCTGTCACCTTATATTTTGCACTTTTGAGCTTTGCCGGCCGATCGGTGTGATAAGGCTGTACCGCCTAGCCGGTACTCAAGTTTTTTCGCCGCGAACGTATCAGGGGGTGTAATCTTAAGATGGTAGTAAATTCTCCCACCACACATTCACGATCACGAACGGGCGCTGTCATCAAGGAGTACCCTGCTGTCTGTAATCTTACGCTCACGCTTGGCGTTTGTTTTCATTTTCATTGGAGCACGATTTGACGGTGTGTGCGAGTTTTTTAGAAAACACGCAATTTCTTGGATATTATGTAACGCGTTGCAGAGAACTCAAGTGCCCAGCAGGTTCCTTGTCAGTGGCGTGACATGAAAGGTGGCATATTTTGAATTGCGCACGATGATGGTGCCACTTTGGATCACCGGATTATCAGTAATTTTTTTTTAAGTTTGTAATAAGGTGCATGACTAAGGAACTTTTTCGCACCAAACGTATGTAAGTTGCATATTTTTTTTTCAAAAGTGGGCTGGGTTTGCTGAAAGTGTATTTTGAACGCCATCTACATTGTATAGCTCGAATAGCAGTTTTTTTTTTAAATCCCTATGTCCGAGTGAGAGTACGATGTCAATTATAGTTTAAACAGACAGAAGAAATCCTTAAATTGACTTTTTCAATTTTTATCACAAGAGATATGCGCTCCCAGACAAGGAGCATATCTTCAACGACGTTAGGAGTTAAGGATTTGATAAATAAGTAGATAGCCTGAATGCTTAAATAGCTGGCGCGACAGCTCGGGATGAGCCAAGGCCTAGCTTCTCGCAACCATTCATGTTGTGCGTGTTTGTATTGTTCGCACGAATGGAAGGGACCTACAATTTATTGCCGACTCCGAACGGCGAATTGAGAAGCACTTTCATGACAGATTATACTCCCGGAGGCTTGTCATTCCCCGACGAGAGGTGGTGCCGCGGAAAATGTTCGGTGTTCCTGGCTGGGACTTGAACCCACGCCGCTCGGTCAGCAGTCCAATGCACTAACCACTGACCCACGGCGACCACGGCCTGAATGCTCAAAACCAGAATTTTTCATTCAGTTTCTTAACCGAACTCTTTAGAAGAGAAGCACCACAAAATAAAGTATAAACAACCATTTAAGTTGGGAAGGGACATACAAATTATTGCCGACTCCGAAAGGAGGTCTTTCATGAGAAGTGGTACTCTTGGTTTGCCATTCCTTGACTGGAGGTGGCGCCGCAAAAATTGTGCGGTGGACGCGACTGAGGCTTGAACCCATGCAGATCCCACAGCCTGTACTGCGGATTCGACTTCTCTGACATTTGGAGTGAAGTTCCATCGAGTTTTAAAGCCCCGAGCATTGACATCGTTCTTTTATTGCTGTAAAGAATTACCTAAATTTCCTGGCAATGATATTTAGTCCACATCTTTTAGCCCTGCCATGTAAGGTGTTAAGGCTTGTCTGTAGTACATAGTTTGGATCTAAGCTGGTTGGCTTCCTAGACAGGAAACCTCAAACCATCAGTTCTACTTATTTACCCCAAAGGTTTAAGAAACTAACTTTTCCAAGACTTAAATTACCACATAACTAATACTTGTCTCTGGTGGGCAAAAGTCTACTTGTTCATGACAAATTATACTTTTGGAGGCAATTCCGGCAAGGCTGTGCCGAAAACATTTTTTGTGGATATTGCTTGGGCTCCAACCAAAACAGTTCATACAGCAGTCCAAGGCATTAAGTGCTGAGTCACGGCGACTACCCAACTTAAATATGTACATACATTATGTCATAAAAAATAAAAAGGGAAATTTCGTTCGATTAATTTTTACCTTTCGGAATAGAAACGAAATAGGGAAACCCATTAAGATATCCTAATCTTATCTAAATTTTCGAAGGTACATACATATGTACATATACACATACTTTACCTACATATCACGCAAAATACCCCCTCACATACTTCAGTTTCTAGGTCATTGCCCTCCTTTTTGTGGCAAAACATTTCTGCAGTCGATAAATTTCGGGGGAAAAGTAAAAAGTTTCTCCCCCAGACTCTCGAATAGCAACGATTTTAAATCAAAACATAAGTGACAGGTGTCAATTTTTCGTGGCAACACTTGAATGTCACATCCAAATGCTGTCGTTCCATCTCTCCAGGTTTCAGTAAACAAAGCCCAAGTTCGACAAGACTCATCACACAAGTATACTGTGTAACTTACATAAATGCCCGCGAAGAGAATGTGTATGACCGGAATACACTGAAGTCACTCAAAATCGTTGACTGTCACATCGAGTGGGAGAGGTGGGTACATTCGTTCGTAAAAGGATGTAAGTTGCTGTGGTAAGCGCCAAGATAATAGGAAATGAAACTATTGACTGTGTGTGATGTGTCCAATGATGTTTGCACTAAGTCTGAAGTTGTGGGGGTTGTAATCATTTGTGTCATCGAATGGAATTCGGACCAATTCAAAACAAACAAATCGGCGTTAAGTGACATTGGCAATAGGATCACAAACGTAGAAACCACATAAAAATAAAATGATTTTTGAAATGCTATTTGATGGCTCACACTTAGATCAATCCATTGTGATGACCAAGGAGTGTAATAACTCGCATAGTCGATCCCGAATCTTTAATAATTTTGCTAAATTTGTTAGCCGTCTTAAACGTCTACAACTTCCGGACATGCATTCCTTCCCGAGAGAAATGGGAGGGTGATGAAGCCAGAGACGATCACTCCGTTCATCTCTATATCGACGGTTCCAAAACCGATAACGAAGTGGGCGGAGTGGTGTTTTCGCCGATATGTTTAATCAGATCATCCCCTTCCGTCTAATTAACGACTGTAGCGCTTTTCAGGCGGAAATAACGACGATCAACGAAGTCTTAACCTGGCCTAGACACAATGTGATATCCTTCAAGGACATTCCAATTCACACCGATAGTCAGGCTGCTATAAATTCCCTGGAATTGGTAACATGTACATCCAAAGCTACTTCAGATTGTCGCACGTCTCTCATGGAGATGACAGAACATTTTAACATTCACCTATGCTGGGTACCCGGTCAAAGGGACATTCTAGGGAACTGTAAGGCCGATGAACTCGCCAAACGTGGTACTACTCTGGATATCTTGCCGGAAGGAAGCAATCTGGGTATTCCACTTGCTACATGTAAGCTTCTCATAGAGTACGACGCGATCAGTAAGACAAAACAAAGATGGAGGATTGGTACCACGTGCCGTACCTCCAGGGAGATCTGGCCTATGTTAAATCTCATTCGATCGATTGATTTTGCTCAAAAGGTCGCTCATTGCCACCGTCACCGGCAATTGTCCCATTGGACTTCATTGCAAGAAGGATGAACCTCTTCTCAAACGACTTCGGCTAGAGCTGCAGGGACGAAGAGGGGGAAGAAACGATCCTCCGTTTCCCCCGCACTTGTCTTGCCCTATCACATAGAAGAAAGTTCTATCTAGGAGCCTATCACTTCGACAACTTGGGCGAACTATCACAAACTGACGTCAAAAGTATCCTCAGTTTCATCAAGAGCTCCAAATGGCTTCAATAAAGTGAGTGGTGTTTTTCAAGTGGTATCACAAAGAGCCCTTCCTGGCCTGCTTCGCACACACCTACCTATCTAGCTACCTACACGTTAGGTCATCTATGTCCTGGAAAACGTCTTTGCCTTCACTGAGTCACTTCCAGCAGCATCAGAATAAGAGCGTAGTAGAAAAAGGGGAGAAAATATTGCTTACGACGCATCGAACCAATGCACCAAAATATTTTTACTTTTTCAAAACGACAGACAAGGACGACTTGAAAACAAAGTACGTAAAGCGTTTTCCGTCATTCTATCGACACAGAGACTTTTGACATTAACAATTTAATTTCAAATAAGAGATTGCAGATGTCGTGTGACACTTAGTGTATTCTGAAGAGTAGCGTTACGACTTTAGAGCGACTACCCAAAGATCACACATACACTACTTTTACAAAGACCATTCCATAAGAAATGTCTTAAAAAAAAGGCAGAGTAAATCAAGTTCGTTCATAATCAGGACTTGACCTCCAACTTTAAAAAAAAAGATTAAAAACATTTTGAACAACATTATCATTACTTCGTTGCATAAAGGTTTTTTGTTAAATTATTTTATAAATATGATAGTTATTAGCCTCATGTGTTGATAGCAAAACGAATTAACTAAACGTAAATATACACATGTACACATTTGTATAAGAAACAAAACAAAAATATCAAAATATGAACTTTGAACAGATTTTGATAAGTTTGAGATTGTACCGTCACGTATACGTATGAACTTTATGGTTATAGGTCAAAAACACTTATTAACACCATTTTGTGCGCCTGTTGCAAAACAAGTTGTTAGTGAGACCTTTCTTTGTTTTCCAAGAGTTTTCTAAATTTGTCAAGTAGACACTATCGCAGAAATAAATTGGGTCCTGCTTCCTTGTAGTACAGGGTTTTGCAATAAGAGCGCTACAAAAGTTTTTTTAAATAAAACAAAAACGGTTTTGGATATCAATGAAATTCTTTATTCCTGTGAAAGTACGTTCGATGCCATTATGTATGGACCTCGATTTCTTTTGCATGGCCACCACGGGCACGCTTGCAGAAGTCCAGACGCTGAACCCAATTTTCGACGGTTTTCAAGCATAAATCGGCCGATACTGCTGCAATTTCACGTTCGATATTCGTACGAAGTTCATCAATCGTCGCTGGCTTGTTGGCATAGACCATAGACTTGACGTAGCCCCACAGGCGGCCAAGCGACTGGACCATTTCGTGAGATAACACGTTCTCCAAACTTGGTTTCCAATAAATTGATTGTGACATTCACTGTGTGGCTTGTGGCGCCGTCCTGTTGGAACCACATGTCCTCCAAGTCCATATCATCCAATTGGGGCCAAAAATATTCAGTTATCATTGAACGGTAGCGATCCCCATTCACAGTAACGTGCCGGTCTTGATCATCACGGAAGAAGTACGGCCCAATGACGCCGCCGGCCCATAAACCACACCAAACCGTAATTTTTTCGGGATGCAATGATGACTCATGGAGTACGTGTGGATTGCTGCCTGACCAATACCGCATATTTTGTTTATTGACGAAGCCATCCAGCCAGAAATGAGCCTCATCGCTGAAGATAATTTTTTCGATGAAAATCCGAATCATTTTCAAGTTGTTGCTCAGCCCAATTCACGAACATACGACGCTTCTGGTGGTCAAGCGGCTTCAGTTCTTGCGTCAATTTAATCTTGTAAGGATGTAGGCCAAGATCTTTTCGCAAAATTCGCCACAACGACGTCACAGAGATGCCCAACGCTTGAGAACGACGTGTGAGAGACGCATTTGGGCTTTCTGCAACTGAAGCCTCAGCGGCAGCAATATTCTCGGCACTATGGGCACTTCTTTGTCTCACTGGCACGGGAACATTTTGTACTGTGCCTGTGGATTCAAATTTTTCCACTAGACGCTCAATTGTTGATCTGCTAGGACGATTATGACGACCATAAATTGGACGTAGCGCTCTTAACGTTGAGGCCACTGACTCCGAATTTCGGTAGTAAATTTTAATAATTTCGACTCGTTGTTGGCTCGTTTATCTTTCCATCATGAAATGGCAAACCTTACTGAAGAGAAATGTCAAAAAACCGCAAAAAAAATATGGCGTCGTTTGCTGTCCCTGTCGCTCTACTTTTGTAGCGTCCCTATTGAAAAACCCTGTACAATGAACCAGTTACGTTTGAGTGCTCCAGTGAAGAGTTTTCCGAAATTCAGATTGAAACCTGCTTTTTACATGAATTTGTGTTGCTTTTCGAATGGATGGAAGTGATCCTGTTTTCATCCGAAATTATGCTTTCGTAGGTTTGTTAATATCAAGCAAGAGGTTGGGATTCGAACCTTAATCCAAGTTCAAGCTATTGAGCGCGTTCACTATTTGAGGCAAGGAAGCTAGTAACTGCAAATCGGAAAGGGGTAATAACCAAAAATTCCATTTGCTTTTATTTTACTGTCATTCATGGAGAAAAAAACCAAAATCATTAGTGGAACAGTATACACCCCTATGGTGTAACCCCTTCTAGTCAGCACGATCTTGGGAAAAAGCATCAGTTAGGTCGACTGATCGACACCAGCGTTTTCTTACTTGAAGTGGATACGTTAAGTTAGGTAAATAAGTGCCTTGTGACAAAGTGATGCCGGGTTTTTTTTAGTGTAATTCCCCATTTTTGGGGACATTTTTGAAAATTTTCCCTATTCCATATCCGATTTTTCCCCCATTTGAATTCCTGGTTAAAAACGTAAAAATGGATAAATTAAAACATAAAAAAAGGTTGCTTTTTTTATTACTCTCTTTCCAACTCTGCTTGGAGTTGAAGTTGAAGTCAGTGACGCAGCGCTTTAAACGCTGTAATTCCTTTTTCTTCGGTTTCTATTTTGAAGCTAATTACACGAATTCTTTTTTTTACTATGTAAAATGAATAAATTTGCACGCATTTCGTTTTACCCCATTTTAAGAGCACTTTCCCCCATTTTCCCTATTAAGTGAGAAATTCCCCAAAATGGGGAAAAATCCCCACATCTGGCATCGCTGTTTGTGACATTCGTCACTGCTCACTTAGACCAGCAAAAGGGTCCACTTTGAACTATCCACATAAAGATATGAATTTCAGGAGGCCCCTCATGAAGAAGTAACAACCAAGAGCCCTCATTCTTCTAACGGCGAGGGCAGGACATTCACACAGCAGGTGACGGACAGATTTGATTTCTTCCTCGTCCAATGGCGCAGTGCCCAGTAATGATAGCGAAGACGATCCTTGCCGCGACCAAAATATGCGTTATTGGACAGCAACAAACCCACATGTGCTTCAAGAGACTCCATTACATACACAAAATGTGACCGTGTTGTGTGGATTTCATGCCGGAGGTGTGATTGGACCGTATTTTTTCCTTCGATGAAAATGATCGCTATGTTACGGTCAATGGAGGTCGCTATCGTGCCATGTTGGAAGACTTTTTGGGCCAGAATTAGATGGACTTGATATGTGGTTCCAACGAGATGGTGCCACGTGCAACACAGCTTGTCAAACAATGGATCTATTGAATCTCGAGAAATGGGCCGGTCGAATGGCCACCTCGCTCATGCGATTTAACGCCGTTGGATTTCTTTTTATGGGGTTACGTTAAGTCGCTGGTTTATGCCAATAAGTCAAAAACGTTAAAGGAGCTCAGGCACAATATCCATTACCAACATTCTGGCCGATACGTGTGGAAGTGTGGTAGAAAATTGGCTCCAAACAATCGGTCCTTGCAAACGTGCTTGCAGTGTTCATATTAACGAGATCCAAATTCCATACTTAAATTTAACATGTTTACTTTACCTGGAATAAATTTCAGCCCAATATCTTAATTATTCTGTGTTTTATTTAAAAACAAAATTTTTATGTCCTTTTATTTGTCCGCCTTCGGAGGCTGGGTAAGAAGTTATTAGCTGTGTGGACAAGTTCGAGACTTATGCGAAAATATTTCATAGCCAATGCTGTTATCTTTTTATATTACTGAATGTAAATTATTTTACTTAATAGTGAAGTATGTAATAATAAAAATATTTCACTCTTAAAAGTACTTTCCCATTTTTCCGGCATTGCCAATCTAAAATTAAATCTTTTGCGATACTTTTCAAAAATTTCGCCAGTCATTTGGACAGGCAAAACTGGATATTTTCTTATGCAATAATGTTTGCGTCACATTTGCAACTAAGTATCTCCGATGATGATTTTGCAGATATTTCTCAAAACAGTAACCAGAGGTGTTTAAAACCTCTGCTCGTATCTTGTCACGATATCAATCAGTATTTACTGAATCCGTGGAACAAAAGGTTGCGATAATCGCTTCGATTCTCTTGTGTTTGTTTAACCCAGAAGCGGGAATTTAGGAAAAAATATACACTCTGCTGCGTGTCGCTCTGCGGCACTCAATTATAGCCCCGATTTCGCGTCGAATGTACGAACACAAACAGAAAAAAGTACGTGTGTAGGTACAAAATCGAGCGATTAAAGATTGTTAATCAAACAAATAACGTTGAAATGATTGCGAGTTTGTACGGCAGGGGGCGGTATGACCGACAGCAGGTGCACGCACGCACAATTGACAATCAAAAAAAAAGTGAAAAAATAAAACGAAAAGAGATGTGAGACGAAAAAAAAAAAAAAAGAATGAGGAGCAGAGAATCACATTCAAAACATGAAAATATTAAGCAGTAATTTAATAATATTATTCTCATTCTCATTTTCTTTTTTGTTCTTCATTCCTCTGACGGCGGCGATGGAGGAGGCAGCGGCGCGGCGGTCAATGAACTCTCGCTTCGCAAAATGTATCTAATGGCCTAGTTGAGGTAGGCAGCGGTTTCGTAGATACATTTTTGTACACGTATTTAACACAAAACGTAGGTGTGCGTAGAACAACAATAACACGACTACTCCTCAATTCTATATCTAAAAATATGAAGGGGCATCGATTGTGCGTGCGAAATTAAATTTTTTTCTTTCGTATCTTCTAGCCGCATACTCGTATATGGATAGATACTATTAGTGCGTGTTTTTATTTTTTCATATGGAAGAGCTAACTGTGTAATACGAAGCGTTGTAGCGGCCGGCGTTTTTTATTTTTTCGCGTTACACGAGGCAATTTTTGTATTTTTAAACTTTTCTTGTGTCTATATGAGATCAGCTCACTTTTCGTTATCAACTAAAAGACACAAGTTTTCTTATTTTTTTTTTTTTGCAGGGAAAAGCTTATACCTACATCGCACAGCAAAAGCTGAATGATGTCATTTGTTGTAATAGAACTAATAAATGGTAATGGTAGGTCGTAGGTACACTCTGCTGTGCAAACCGTCCAGTAGAACTTTTTTTTTTGTTTTTTTGTGAGAGCTCCATGTGTTCTAAGTACAATTGCAAACAATCTATTTGTCGCCCGTGGGCTTCAACTAATTGAACAAGTTTCAATTTGGTTGGACGAATAAAAGAGAAGCGTCGTGTGGGCCCATTTCGTATTTGTAATTGCCAACAGGCGAGGTTAAAAGTTCGCCAATAGACGGATTTTTTTTTTTCTTTCTAGGTTAAAGTGGAAAGCCCTTTAGTGGCTTTGTAACTTTGATTGATTTTAAAAATTGTCAAGTGGGGTTGTGTTTTTGATTTAGATGGTGAGTAAGTAAGTTGATATGGGCTTCACTTTATGTAGTCCGTACATTGAACTTATGAGAAGTAAAATTAGTTCAGTTTCAGTTTGACGAAAGATTACTTTACTCAAATGCGTGTACAGAAGAAATCAGTTAAGCTTCGCTGATTCATTAGCACCACTGCAGCCATTTCTCCTCTATAACACTTGTTCGCACGGCTGAAGATCAGACTCAAACGCATTCTCTTTAGCTAATCGATGGCATACATAGATGAGCGGTTTGCTTAATTGAAGATCCCGCACTAATATTGAACTTTCAGGCTCATCAAAAGCAGATAGCTGACCTATGTCTTTACAACAGATTTCACCACGGCAGATACTCCGAAGAACTCAGTGGAAAAATCTCTGGAAATGCGGTGTTTGGTGCACTTACAACTATTTATGCGATCACAACTCGATCGAACACTTTGCAAACCCGTTAATAGCTGAAGATTAAAATTCACCTATACACCAGCAGAACCGACAAATACATAGACATGTACATACACATGTATGTTTATAAACAGACATGTCAGGCTGTAGCAGATTTGTCTCACTTGACAGAAGAGCCTGTGAAGAGTGAATCTAGTTTTGGAATCTATGCTTCCTCGTGAGGGAAGAATATTAAGAACAAGGGACCAATCGCTAAAGACGATAACTAGCTGAAGCCCATGTCCACCCCGGATTATAGGGCCATCATAAGTAAGTAAATAGGGATCGATTGAAGACAAAGGAAGACCTATTACTTCTGCAGCTTGATTTCTCCAGACTTCACAGAAGAGTGGTTATGTTCCTAGCACGACTTCCATGTTGTGGAGATTCTCAGGGGGTAAGCGACGACATAGATGGTGAATGAAGGAGGAGATACAACGACGAACTGTACGGGCTGTGCAGCAACATCGACTTAGCCAGAAGAGTGAAGATCCAACGACTGAGGTGGCTGGATCATGTAGAGCGGATGGACACCAATGCTCCGGCCCGGAAAATCTTCGAATCCACATCCGACGGACGATGCAGTAGAGGAAGACCGAGACTATGATGGCGCATGCAAGTGGAAGGGGACCTTATACAAATTGACTTGCGAAACTGAAGGCAACTGGCTAAAGATCGAGCTGGCTGGAAATGCTTGTTGGTTGAGGCTCAGGTCCACCCAGGACTGTAGCGCCACCTTAAGTGGTAAACAATTGGACTGCTGAACAAGCTGCGTTGATTCAAGCCCCAGCCATGTCCACCGAAAATTTTTCGCGGTACCACAACCTCACTCCGAGGAATGACAAGCCTCCGAGCGTACAATTTGTCATGAAAAAACTTCTCAATTCGGCATTCGGAGTCGGGAAAAAATTGTAGGTCCCTTCCATGAATGGTTGCGAGAAGCTAGGTCTTGGCTCACATCGAGCTGTCGCGCCAGGTATTTATCAAAAACAAGACTCACTGAAAATGAACTCGTCCTTGGACGATGCGTGGCTAAAATCAACGGGACAAGCTTACGATGGACACTTTGAAAATAGAATGCTGATCTCCTTATGCTCAAAAAAAAAAAAATATATATATTCGGCTTGGCGGTCCATAAAGGATTTAGGCCTGGCTTCCCGCAACCGTCCCCGATTTTCGTGTTTATGCTTTTGTGGCGCGGCTAAGGCTACGCGCACAATGATGCGATAAAGTTGACGGTTTCCCAGAAAACGCCATCGTTAAGGAATTGATGTTGGGAATTCACTTTCATCAGAAGGAATACGATTTTCCAAAATAGTCACTAATTAATTCCATTTATAGGAAATCTTTGGGTACAAAAGGACGCTCACCATTGAATGCTACAAGAATCATATCAGCATTCGAAAACTAGTTCTAGTTCAGGCTGAGAAGTCACAACATTTCTTGGGATCCCACTATGGTCAAGTACTTGGAAACGTTGTGTTTGCTTCATCATGTTTGAGGCCACTTTAAACTGGATTAAGGAATTCGCCAATCTACCAAGGATGAAATTAACAGTATTTAAGGGAGGCACCACACATCTGGCTTTCAAAAGACCATAAGCGCTTTAAGAGATTAATTTCGCTAAGTAAAGACGATTCTTCACCCCCTCTGTTCCTGTCCCGCGCTCTTTCGCAAAAAACGCCACCATCTCGGTGCCTTCTTTTTTGACAATCTTGGCGACCTACCACAACAAGATTTCGGAAACTTAATTCGCTTTATTTAAAGCTCCCACAAAGGAGAATTCCTCCTAGATCCTGAGCCATCACAATGGACCCACTGCTGGTCTAAGTCGTCGGCTATGTCGAAAGCCTCTCTAACCTAACCTAACCTAAGAGAGGCAACTTCCAGGTGAAAGAAATCGAACAGCAGTTTCGCAAACACATTTGCCACCAGAATCATCGATGCTCATATAACCGCGTGCTGTTGCACTGTTTGATGGTCATCAATTCTTAGAATGACAAGACAGAACAAAGCATGAGGCGTATTCAAATAGTCTGAACTGTCTAAGATGTTATTTTCCCATAACACCTAGACGTTGGACTACAGCCTTCTTTAACAATTTGATTGGATACAACTAGGCGGCGGCGTTAAGTTTGTTGAAGTTCATTCAGTTTGAGGATTAATTTTGCTTTGTTGGAACTATTGGTTTTTTTGTAACGACGACAAAATGGTGGCCTATCACAAAATACTCTTATCGACTAAAATAAACAAGTAACTGGTGGAGGGCCAAGGCCTATCTTCTTGGCACCATTTCCGTTGTGCGTGTTAAATTTTTCGCACGAATGGACCTACAATTTATAGCCAACTCCAAGGTACAAGCTTTTATCATCAAAAGTTTGCTTAAATGTATAGTGTCGCTCCAGGGAATGAAAACACCTCGTCGAATTCTAGTTTCCAGCATCGTTCTGACCGCCATTAGCGGAAGAAAGTTTTAATAATAAAAAGGTTGCATCCAGCTTCACATTAAAGTTCCGGCTGCCATATAGGTTACTCGATTGGAAACATAGGTAAATCTGGGATATTGTTACACAATATTTATTTATTTAATATTTAACTGTGAGTCTAATTGGTAAACAAACTTCAGAACAAATTAAACCAGCAATTGAATAAAATTGCTTTTTACCTGCCACCTAATGACCTTATTTCCCAAAATTCAACTCCTATAGCAAACATAAAAAAAAAAAAACCAAAAATTAGACAACACAATTGCAACCTACTTTAGATAAAAATTAAAAACAACTGTGCTAATAAACACTTTTTCTTTTAAATATACGTTCCATGTATAAAAAGTGACATCTTACATATTTTGTTTGTTAATTTTTTCCGGTACACACTATACTGTGCCCGGTTTTATGCGTTTCGGCATTTCGTACACAACCATTAATTGGCACTTTCTGAAGTCATCATCGCACAAAGTATACACGAGTGTAAGTGCATTAGAATAAAATGCAGAATGAATTCTGTTGCCATTACGAATAATTTGTGAGTGTAGTCGACAAAACCTTATGGCACATGTAAATTATTTAAATAAATGACGTATTGGCAGTTGGCACTTGCTAGTTAATTGTTTTTGCTTTTTAATTTTTTTTTTCTTTTGCACTCAATGATGAATGAATGTGCTCAGAGATTTTTATGATTTGTTTATTTATTTTGTTGCATTTGTTTTAAATGCTTCAAATATTTTTTTCATTTTTCGGAAAAGTAATAAAAATAAAATGCAATACATCGGGAGACACAGAACAGAAGGAGCGTCTTTGACATATTTGTTTTGGCCATTGAATAGTACGAGTACATTAAGTCATTAAGTGTAGTGTGTTCTAATTCATTGATGATTCAAGAAAAATGTGTTGCCAGTGTCTCTATTTTTAATGTGTTTGAGAGGTTTTTTTTTTTTTTTTTAAAATATTTAGTGAGAAATGTTTTAGAAATTATAAGATTATTTGGTTTCACGTGAGTTCATAAACATGTATTAGCAGAGGTCATTAAAAATTCAAACTGCCTATAACTTACGCAAATAAAATTGTATAATTCCCTTTCTGTTATATACAAGCTAAAATTTTTTTAATTTTGACATTTATTTGCTCCTAAGGTTCGTGACTTACGCACAATAAAAAGTTAGGCGTAGTAAAATCGGGTTAACGATTTATGTCAAAAAGTGAAGATGTTTTTTAAAATCGTCTAGACATCAAACGTATGTATGTACATATCCGGAAACACGTGGGGATTCTTCATAACAATTTAATGTGCCTTCAATATAACGTTCTTAAATTAATGTTCTTAACTTTACAACCTTAAGCTAAGTGTCCACTCGCAATAAAACTAGCAGAAGTCAATAAGTAAGTTGGTCCTGACGTGTACGTTGAGAGACTTGACAACAAGAAATTGTAGTCGCGAGGTGAATTTACCAAGTAATCATCAGAATACAAAAAATATCCGAAGTTATGAGTATATAAAAAAAAAATAATAGCTCGCGCGACAGCTCAGGATGAGCCTAGGCCTAGCTTCTCGTGTGTGTTACATTTTTCGCACGAATGGAAGGAACCTACAATTTATTGCCGACTCCGAACGGCGAGTTGAGAAGCTTATTCATGACAGATTACACTCCCGGAGGCTTGTCATTCCCCGACGAGAGGTGGTGCCGCAAAAAAATTTTGGTGTTTTCCTGGCTGGGGCTTGAACCCAAGCCGTTTGGTGAGCAGTCCAACGCACTAACCACTGAGCCACGGCGACCACGTTATGAGTAAATATATATTATACAATTAAATATTAAAATTAGTAAATTAGTTGTTCTAACGATGGCATGTCTCTATATAATTGGTGCTTTGAGATCGACCACCTCCGCTGCCCTTGAGACCATTTTGAACCACCCACCTTTCAGATTTCCTAGCCAAACAAGTTGCGGCAAATACAGTAGTTCGTCACTCCCGTATTTTATGCAGATTCCATGACCTTCCAAACAAATTCAATCGAACACTTCCGATCAACACTTTCAAAAGGAATTTCAAAGTCACAATTCCCACTCGGGAGGATTGACTTAACCTCAGGAAATCTGTCAACAAACAGAACTACTTTTTTACCGACGGCTTTGAAACCATTGACGGTGTGTGGTGCGGTATCTACTCTTACCAACTTAATATAAAACAGGCGATCCGCCTCTCTAATCGCTGTAGTATTTTTCAAGCGGAAATTATGACAATAAAGGAAGGTTTATCATGGTTGAAGTGGAACATAATATCTGCTAAGGATATTTGTATTTTCATCAATAACCAAGCAGCTTTAAAATCTTTATCAAATGTCACTACCAACTCCTAAACAGTAGTCAATTGCCTATCATCGCTAAACGAGGTGACAGAACAGTTCAATATTCACCTCTGCTGAGTGCCTGGACATAGTGACATACCTGGTAACTGTAAAACCGACGAACTTGCCAAATCTGGGACCACTCTAGAAATCTCCTCTGACACCAGAGGTATGGGTATACCAAACAGCAGCGTGAAACTTATTTTCAAACAAGCCACAACATGCCACAAGTAGAAAAATTAAATCAAGGTGGAAAAACGGTCTTACGTGTCATTCCACCAGACTTATCTGGCCTGAAATAGATGACTAAAAGTCAAGGGAGGTGATTATTCTCAACAGAACACAAATTCGCTCCATCACTGGTGTTATTACAGGCCATTGCCTAATAAGACAGCACGCCAGGAGACTAGAGCTATCTTCAATGATTTTTAAATAAGCTGTAGAGATGAGGAGGAAGTGGTAACCACAACGCACCTCCTCTGTCATTGTCCGGCACTTTCTCGCAGCAGAAGAAGACTTCTCGGTCAATACCACTTTAACGACAATAGTGACCTAAGCCAAACCCCCATTCGTAAGCTCCTATCCTTCATCAACAACTCCAAATGGTTCTGCGGGTAGAATCCTCCATACATACGTACATTTTCAACCGAGTTGGGGGCATATGTTCAACGTTCCCAAACCCCAAAGTAGCTGCTCGACATTATTCCTGATAGGTATCTTGAACTATTCAGTTATTGCAGGAAGCAAGCAAGAACTTGCAGAAGCAGGAGCATTTCGGCAGCTTGATCCCTTCCGTCAGGAAAACGGAATAACTTTTCAAATCTTCATAAGATTGGTATTGACATATCTCATTGGAGAATGTTAGGTAAGATAATAATTTCTCCTGAGTAGAGCCTACAACCAGAGGTACTTCTTACTGATGAGAAGAGCATCTTGCGAGCACTTTTCGGAGCTGTTCAATCGCGAACAGGGCACTAAGGATGACAAATCCATGGTTTTGAGCAGGGCGGAGAATAGTCCTACCATAGAGGAGGTGACTTTGACGATTAAAGCTCTAAAAGTCGGCATATCTGCTGGTGTGGATGAAATCCGATCAGAACTGATCAAGGCCTTGGGAGGAGAGGGAGTGAAATGGCGCTCCTGTGTCATTAAAGTGGCCTGGGAATGCGGTGCAACACCTACCGATTGGCAAACTGGGGTGCATGTTCCTCTTTTTAACAAAGGACATAAGAAGGGTTGCTTCAATTATAGGGGCATATCTCTCTTAAGCCTCCCCGGAAAAGTCTTTGCTAAGGTGTTGGAAGCGCGTTCCAGAGCTGTGGTCGAGTCCAGGTTGGGTGATAAGCAGTGAGGCTTTCGTCCAGGTAGAAACACAACCGACCAGCTATTCACTCTCAAAATGGTACTTGAGAAAGCTTGGGAGCATGTCAAACCTATCTTTGTGGCATGTGATCTTGAGGTTAACTCTGTAGTGTATTGCAGAAGTACGGCATAGACGGATCTCTTCTGAAGGTCATCAATCGCTATACATTAACTGTATGGGCATAGTCGCTGATGACTTAGGGTCGAGTGCGAAAGATCGGGAGTTTTCGAGGGTCCACTAAAGCACCCTAAGCCCGCGACCCTCAAAGTGATTAAGTGAGTCATTGGAAAATGATGATGATGATGACAAACATGGTTAAAATCCGTACCCTTACGTAGAATTGACTGAATATGGCACAGATGTAGCAGGAAAACGCATTATTACTTCAACCAAACATTTTTTCCTCTTGGCATACATGAAAAAGCTTCTCTTCGAATCGAGCAAAGAAATAGAACACACGCGAGTGATTGCGAGAAGCTAAGCCTTGGGCCCTTTATTATTAACATTGCTTCCTGGCAGACTAACAACTACCTAGGAATCATGGTCAACACAAGAGTCTCCTTTAAGTGAAAAAGCTGCAAACGTTGAAACAGCAAGGATGACGCCAAACGTAGACCGAGGCACAGTAAAAAAGTTGTTACTCATGACGGAAGGAAATATCAGTACAGTCAGTTAGTTTACGAAGCTCCAATATGAACATAACTATACCGGCAGAAAACAGCGCCTTGTGCCTTACAACCGACGCCGGAGGGTCCATACCAAAGTGACTCCCTCGGTAGATCTGAGGGTTATGAAAGAGCAGGGAAATTACGGAGAAGGCAGTAAATCACAGCGAGATTAGCTAGGCTAGGCCTGGATAGATCAATCCAGACAATTGCATAGAATGTTTCCTTTGGGACTACGCAAAGGAAATAAAAATTTCGTCAATGATCTACATACAAGTAACCGAATCGTTCAAAGGCAATATTAGACAAAGATATAGCGATGCGGAAATTCTTTAGAGGAATAAACACTTGTCGTGTAAAAAACATTACACACACACTCTGAATAGGTAGTTTCTCGTGTTGAAATACTGACAAACTTGGGTCTAGTCTTTCAACCCAATTACAGATAATAACTTCTTTCACAGCACTAATTCTTCGGGATGGCATGACAAACTTCAAAATGCACACAATTTGTCATAGGAAGATACTTAATCTTCAGAAGATACATCCCTTTCATAGCGAAAAACAAACACGCGCAGCAGGAATGGTTTCAAGAAGTTAGTCTCTTGGCCCTCTTGGGAATGCCGCAAAGAATATTCTTTTGTTTATATTTCTTTAGCCTTTCACTTTCCAACGAAGTACAAACATAAATTAAGTTGTTAAAGACAAAATACATACGAGGGTAAGGTATAGACAATATGTTCTTCAGATCATTGCCTTATAAGATATAAAATTGGATTGCGGACCGCTTTTCTTAGATTGTTGCCTTACATCCGGATTCAATCTTTCTTTCTAATATTACCAGTAGATAGTTTCAATTTAAACCTTAAACACTTGCGTTGTTGATTCAAAAATGCCCAACGGCAACCGACATTTTATAGCCCTTGATCCATAAATTTTTTATTTTTTTTTTTGCTAATTCAACCCAGTTACTACATTTGGTGAGCCCATCATTTAGCACATACAAACAAACATACAGCCCACTTGGGACTACAATCTATTCGTTTGAATAACCCTATCCACTACTGTCCCACCTATTTACAATTTAATCTATACACTGAAAGAAGTATCAAACGATCTGCCTAGTACCTACATACATATGTATATGTGGGCGAATGGTAATAAAAAAAAATGAATTCAAATATACACATGTATCATTGGAAATGAAAAAAAGAAAAATGTGAGCAAAAAAGTACAATGGCCCTAATTGTGTGTTTGTTGCGAAAAGCTTTGAACAAAAAAAAGTTTTTATTTTTAAAATTTGAATTGAGGAAAATGCCGATGCCGATCGTGTAGCTATGGTGTAGCGCGCTCTCACAGCACGCAAAAATGATTTCGCTCAACAAAAAAAGTACAGAAAGCTCTCTCAGATGAGGAAGGAAAGGAAAACTTATCTCACACGCGCGCACCCTTTTTTCCAATTGATTGATCGCAACAAATGATGATCATGATGATGATTTGCAAAGGGGGGTTGGTTACAGCACGCGAATTAGATGCTCCACACCCTTTTATATTTTATCGACTGTTGACATACCTTTTCGCCGAATTTCGTCGATTTAACGTTGATTTTCTTGATTTTCCAATTTTGCTCCCACGATTCACTTTCAAAAGCCTGCAGGCATGTGTTACATATTCAATATCCAAATTGAAAAGGTACTTCCTATGGTCGTTGGTTACATAAATAAATTTTTTTTTTGGCAAGTAAATCGGTGATCACGACTTAAATATTTTTTATATTTAAATGGAAGAAACTATTTTTGGCACTAAATATAATTAAAGGAGGAGTTTTCTTCTTTTTTTTTTTTGCTGAATTTAATTAGAAAATTTTAAAATCATGATCATATCACAGATGACAACACTTTTAATCCACCGAAGGATACACCTGGGTACCATGTATGCTCACAAACTATTTCCACCGCAAAAAAAAAAAAAAAAACAACACCAAGAACGGATAAGGGATAATTCAGGAAGAAATAAAATTTTTTTTTTACCAAATTTGAATTTTCGCGAAATTTGGAAATTACGCGAACGCGAAAAAGCGAAAAAAACACCGAACCTTGATACTGATCATAATCAACTACGGCACACATTTCACAGCAGATCCCATATCCCAGCGGTAGTAGCACGGCACGGCTGACGGCAGTATTAACGCGACAACGATGGTGGCGGAGGCGGTCGGCGATCGGCGGTGGCGACGATAGGTCTTTCGGTATTTTTTCTTTTTTCTATGTATTTGAAACTGAGCGAAAAAGATGAAGAAGAAGCGAAATCACCACAGTAAAATAGATACAACGAACGAATTTTTTTTTTCTTTTATTCGTTTCAAACACACAAACTTGTGCACAAAAATTCGCACAAGCAACTCTGCGAATTTGTTTTTTTTTTCTTTTTTTAATTATTTTTTGAAGGTCAACTCTCCGCGCCGACCCACCAAATAAGCTTGGCACTACACGTATGTATGTATCGCTACGTGAATTTTTGAGTCTTGGATACCTACAACTTTTTTTGTTTTTGCTTTTTTTTTTGCAAAAAATTACAATAAAAAAATAATAACGTACAATGAGAAGCTAATGTGTGCGAACCATCATCGGTCGGCCGTCTACAACTAAATAGATGTGTGCTCGTTTTTGGCGAATAAAATATCGCAACAATGAGAAATTAAAAAAAAAATAAATAAATAAATAAATAAAAATGTATAAAAAAGCTAAGCATTCCTCTGTATACATACAAACATATAATACCTACGGCGAGTAGTTTTTTTTTTTTTTTGTTTTTTTCTGCAAGTGTAAGTGTAGTAACGAAAAATTAGGACACAGCATTAGAAATGAAAAAAAAAATCGGTTGTATTTTATTTAATTTTATTTCGTTTTGTTTTGCGTTTTGCGGGTACAAAGTGCTGAAAGCTAAAAAGTCTGGTCGCGTATTTTGCACTAGAGAGCGGCGCACGCTACAGATACGACCCCGAGAGAGCGCAAAATGTTTCGCTTTTTTTTTTTTGCGTGATTTTGTTTAGGTTTGTACACTTCTTTTTTGTTTTCCTTTTCTCTTTTGCCCCGTAGATGGTTTATTTGCGGAAGATAAAACACAAAAAAAAAAAAGCTTAAGTAAACATTTCTCAGGTACTTAGATACAATTTGGTGTGTTCTAGCGTAGGTAACGCATGCAGTAATTGATACGCGTGATAAAGGGGTTATGACTTCACAAAGTTCTTTGAAGTGGGCACAGCCGGAGAAAGGGTGTATATAATATTTCGCGTGGATACGGAAAAGCTCAAAGAAATCTCTTGGAATGATTTGCTTTTTCTGTCGAAAAATATTTATCCATCCATTTAGCCCTTTTAGAATGTTGAAGATGTTCTGAGATCTCTGGGAAATAGTGATGATGTGTTTATTTACTTTTCCACTTAGTGAGTACTTATGTAATGCGCAGAATGACGTACCCGGAGAGTGTAAAATGATTTGGATGATACCGACTGTTACTGATATGAATAGGCTACATTATATATATTTGGCTCAGTCATGTAAATGAGGTGAAGATTTAATTTTTTTTTTGAAGAAATTGTTTGAGTTATCTCGTGGTCATTTTTTTTCCAGTGCTTATCTGGCGTGAGGTGACATGGTTCGTTTTTATTTTATTTTTAAGGTTAAGGGTTCAATACTTGTGCGTATCTTTTGACACGTGTCACAAAAGTAGTACTTGAATCGAAAAAGGTTAGAGTTAAATTTTTTTTAACATTTGACCCTTTAGCGATTGAAATTTTTTTATGACAACATTGACCGACACAAGATGATTGGGATGCGTCCGAAAACGGAAGGTGGACACACCTGGTCATACTCTATATACACAGCCATAAATAAAAAGACGCAATGGGGAACTCAATTTCCCTTCTTTTACAGGATGTCGTTCATACCTACGTGATGCATTGACTGCGCGGAACACGTGATTTTGCAATGCCCAAGGTGCACCGGGACGAGAGAAATTCTTAAGGGGTTAGGTGAGTTTCGAGGGCTCAAAAAAGCGTATTTTTACTGATTTTTTTGTAAATATATCGAATGAAATATTTCATTCAAACAATCTACCATATCAAAGATACATATTTTACAAGTAATTTGTGAAATTTTTATTTAAAAATTTGGAAAATTCAGCCATTGGGACCTCATTTTCCTTGACCTTGAAAAAAAAAGTTCTCTCGGCGTAGTCAGGATATTTCATGACTGGTTCAACCGAAATTGAAAAACCAATTTTTTTCAGTTAGTCGATATATTAAGCTTGAACTTGAACGAAGGAAAAAACAAAAACTTGAAATTAGAATTTTTGGCGGAGTTCTGAACAAAAAAACCCATTTTTTGATAATAAAATAAGTTGTGATAAAAAAAAATAAAATTCCTTCATTCAGGTTCTAGATTATGCTATTTTGAAGAAGTGTGCAAAATTTCAACAAGATCGCTTCATAACTTTTTGAGAAATCGTGACTACCAATTTCGAAAACAGTGTTTCAAGAAAAACGCGATTAAAGTGCGACGCGCCAGTCTGACTTGGCCTGAAGGGCGGAACTTCGGAAGAGTCTATCTCCTAGAATTTTACTCTGATCGATTTAAAATTTTGGGAGAATATTCTAAACATATTGTACTATTTAATAAGCTAAAAAAAGAAAAAAACATTTTTTGAAATTTTGAAACCCACCTAACCCCTTAAGACAGAACTGAGAAGGACACAAATGCTTAAAAGGCATAAGTCATGGGTTGCAGCCGTGGAGTGCACGCATACAACGAAGCTGGGGAAAGGACCTACCTAAGGGAAAACAAAGAACAGGCAAGAAATGTCCCAGCCGGGGGAAGAAATGCTTAGTGACAGAGAAAGTGCGTTGTCTCCTCATTAACCCGTCTCCGCAGCCCCTGAAATGGTGCTCCTCACTTAGCCTTAACTTTTTCATGTGATAGGGCAGTGTGTTATGACTTGTCTTTACTCCTACAAGAATGGAGAGGGTTTCCCTTTCCTTCTGCTTCTATTAGTTCTGGCACCGCTGTCATAGTTTTGTTGTTATTTTACAGGAGTCCATAGAGCTCCATCTTCTATTCGCTTCCGCTAGAGACCTCATCACTGCTTTAAGCTTAAGTTTACACGGCGGAAATTTAGCTTAATGATCAGTTTGCTCTAGATTTAGCGCAGATCCTTTTCTTGCTAATTCATCAGCTTTTTCATTCCCTGGTATGCCTCATCACTTCTTCTCTAAGTACATAGTTAGTCCTGTGAAATATATGTATATATTTTGCATCATTGGGTCAGTTGAATATTTCGTGAACTACTCTCGGTATCTCAGTCGTCTCTCCTCTAACTTCTCTAATGCCTTTGCTCTCTGTTTAAGCCCTTCAGAGCGCGCTTATTATAAAAAAAAAAACTAACCTCGTAGCTAGGGTAAATTGTAATAACAGGAACATTTTGCCAAATGCCAAATTTTGACATTTTAGAACTAGAATTTCTAAAATATTTGTTTTGAAGTTTGTGGCTGAAACATCTTTCTTTTAGTTAAAGTTTTTTTTAGCTGAATCTTTTGAGAAACCTTAAGGGAAGGAACAAAAAATGTTACTTTTAATCCCCTTCTCCCCTACTTTTCAAAAAGTGCGGTGATCGATCTTCCCACATCTCCCATATCTTACAGATGGCCTAAGCGAAGAGTACAGGCATTTTAGTTTTCGGTTAATCATTTTGTGGACACTATCCCCAATATTGGTACGCACTCTCCCTATTGGCTTTTTTAAGCGTTTCACTTTTTGTTACGTTCTCATTTTTCCACATAACGTTATCACAACAAAACAAAAGTACAAAATAGTGACAAAGAGTGACCGTTTCTGCAAAGTCTCTAACGAAGCGAAAGAAAATTTCTGTGGAAAGATTTTGTTTGAAACACCTAGCCTTTCTTTGCTAAGGTGCTGGAGGTTGGGCGATGAGCAGCGCGGCTTTCGTCCAGGTAGAAGCACAACCGACCAGCTATTCATTCTTAGAATGGTACTTGAGAAGGCCTGGGAGTATGCCAAACGTATCTACAGTTGTTTTGTGAATTTGGAGAAAGCACATGATTGGGTCCCTCAAGATAAGCTTTCAGTGTTCGTTCCGACTATGGTCATGGGGTTTGGGTATTGACCGATAGAATAAGATCGCGGATACAAGCTGGCGAAATGAGATTTCTTCGTTGTATTGCTGGGGTGACTCGCCGAGATCGAGGTACTCAATGTTGAACAGCTACTTCTTTGAACGGACAGGTCCGTACCCCGATGGCTTGGGCACGTTAAACACATGCCCCCAACTGGACTTCCTAGATGTGCCATGGAATCCGCGCCAGCAGGTAGGCGTCCCCTTGGTGGACGAAGTCTGAAATTTCACCTTTACCTATATGGGTATAACCCCTGTTGATTTAGAGTCGATGGCGGAAGATCGGGAGATGTGGAGGGTTCACTTAAGCACCCTAAACCCGCGACCCTTATAGTGGATAGGCGGGCCATTGGAAAATGATGATGATGAATGAAGATTTTGGGCACAAAGTCATATAGATAGTTTTTAAAATATTCAAATAGATTGACGAAACAGAAATCAATACCATCAACCATTTTTGGCAACAGCTAATAAATGGTTGAAAGCTTGGAAGTCGTAGCTCGCAATTCCTACTTCTCCCTCCTCATAATAAAGTTCATTAAGCTGGACGTACAAAATCAGTTGAAGTAGAGGATTTCGATTTAAAATTTTCTCAAAAGAAAATTTAAGAACCAGCCATGGAGTAAGATGAAAATACATAAAAAAAAGACGATTCAATGACAAACAGAATCCGTCGACTATATTGAATTTTATCGGAAATATTTTGATGAGAAATTTTTTGACATTTTTGTAAAACTATTGAACTAAACAGATGAACTGTTGCAGCATAGACATGCATTTTGCGTGCACGTGAAGGGTCCAAAGACATTCAACCAACACAAGTGTCAATAGATGTGAAAGATGAGTCTAGGTACATGCCTGTCAACAAAAAAGTATCAACGAACTCCACCTTTTCAAGTACGGCGTTGCCTAGACTATAAGCTTAAATGTTAACACCATTAATTGTTTGCCAACTGACACGGTTGCAAAATGTTTCCCAACTCACAAAGTTTTCTCGCTGAAAAAAAAAAGTAATAATGCAAAACTGTAACAAATCCCACGTTCGTACTGCATCTACGGTGAACCTTTTTCTAAGTTACATCCTTCCTACGAAACTTTACAATTCAATTTGACGCAATCAACGGATTTGTTGTCGCGTATGAATTTAACGCAAAAAAAACTTACAATTTACATTTAAAGTTAGTTTTACGGTCGTCAAAAAAGAAAACAAACAAGACACAGTTAACAAAGCAAAGAGACAGAGCAAAAATTTAACTCTACCGCTCTTGGACGCAAGCAGATACAATTCAACGTATGACGCCTCCATCAGCTTACCATGGTCAAACGATGCCGCCACCGCAAATTGAAAGTGAACTCTCTGCACAAGAGTGCAGCGCCAGTAACAACCACGAATTCCATGGCTGAGGGTGTTTAACATGAAAAATAAACACAACACCAACTGAAAGACTACTGTTTGCCACCACCGAGGAACTCACTGAATCTCATTTCAAGTGCAACACGGCACTCAGAGTGCTCCGGCAGTTCTTTCATACAAAAATAAAAACAGTAAAGTTAAACTCCCTGACATCAATATGAGATTTCGTACACGCTACGAAGAATGAGTTACCCACTACGGCTGGCAGTACCAGTAGTGTGTCGCAACCACCCTACCTAGGCATCTGTTTCAAAGTTTTGCACCTATTTGGTGGATGTTTTTGATTTTTTATGATTTCATCCCACCTGAGAAGTGTGTTTACCCATGAACTTTTCAGTCAGTTTGCTTCACGTTACATAGGTACTGTTGGCTCCGGTGTGCTGGTATCTCGTGTAGGCTAAGCGCGCACCTTAAACAGCGCGCCTGAAACGAGCTCGCGATTGAATAGGGAATGAGAACACTCGGTATTGTCGTCGTCGTCATCGTCATCGTGTAGAGATAGAGACCTTGCTAGAGAAATACGCAAACAAATTAACAATCTTACAACACCCTATTTCTGCCAAACACTGTCGCTTCGTGAATAGATACTTAACTGAGGCGCAATTGGCATGGCTATGTAACAATACCCTATATTGGAGGCTATCATTAAATGGCACGGAGCAGGGCTGAAAAATCACGACCAAACGTGCACTAAACAACCAACAAATGACCGATTGACTGACTGGGAATACCACCGCAAAGCGGGGGTGGTAGTGGACTCACACAATACCCGTAAGGCATCCCCTGTCCCCTCTATCCGAGAGCCGACGACCGACTCTGTCAAAGGCAATTTCTGAATAAAATATGTGCTAATATTACCACCAAACGGAAGAAGACAGAAGGGAACAGCATTCTCGTATCCTCACTCTTTTGCTGGGTGTGACTAATTATCGTTGCTTGTTATACGAATACGAGTGTGTAGCTGTAAGCTGATTCCATGTGCGCTTGGGGCGCTTCGAGAAACTGTTTTAGTGTTCGTCTGTGGGTTATTCTTATTCCTTATTCGGATTGTTAAGTGGTTTTAATTTTTTTTAAATTTCTTTCTGTATGTGGTGGATGGTTTAGGTATAAGATTTCGCTTGTTCGGTTGTATGGGACTTAATGACCCTTCTCGCGGAATTGGCCATTCCAAATTTGGATTGAAATTGCATTTCGATATTATAGATATTCGGTTGCAGATGCCTTCATTCGAAGTCCAAACCTCCATCGGAAGGCCTCTTCTTGAGAAATATGGTGCCGAAATCAGAAATCACGGATAACCTATAAGTAGGTCAAAATGTCAACAAGCTAAAATACCGTCTAAGAGTCAAAACCTAGCACCTACAATTTATTGCTGACTTCAAACGGCGAATTGAGAAGTTTTTTCATGGCAACATATACTCCCGGAGGTTTGTCATTCCCCGACGAGAGGTGGTGCCGCGAAAAATGTTCGGTGGACATGACTGGGGCTTGAACCCACGCAGCTCACACAAGACTCCAACGCACAAAACACTGCGCCACGGCGACTGAGGTCTTATATTCTTATTATACTTGACACAGAAGGGGCACACGGAAAACATAATGCTCTACGAGTCTTAAACATGGGTCGATGCTATGTAGGTTAAAAACGACAGAAGGAAGAACAAAAAGTACAGAGGCGGCCTACCGAATAAACGAGTTCAAAGTGCATTACGTCTTCTGGACAACATCCAACAGCATGCGGTTTGGTAGCTGCCATACTACCGTAGACGACTATTTACAAGGTCTCGCGGTATTGATAATGGTCTATGGCTCCCTAAAACTGGTCGGTGCCATGAGGGTTGTGAAATATAGAAGCCTGCCTTCCAGGGGCGAAATTTTCTCAAAAGATAAAAAAATTCTCGCAATGGCTTATTTTTTATTTCATAAAGTGAATCTCAATTTCATAAAAAAAAACACTTTATCGCTCTTTTAATAGCGTTATCCGCCGAGGTACAGAAAAAAACTCGGTTGACAACTTTCAACATAAAGGGCAGCAGATGAAACAAGGAAGACGGACGTACACAGTTATCCCCAAAAATCAAGGTATACATGAAAGGGCGACATGGAAAGCTAAACATCTTTCTTAGCCAACTGCGCGGCAGGCAATGACAAACCTCCGAGAGTAAGTAAGATTCGTCTTGAAAAACTTCTCTGTCCGCCTTTAATCGGTACTTAAAAATGGAGATTGCTTCTAGGTAGTTTATGGGAAAAAATATTATATGTACACCATGAACGATTGCGAGAAGCTAGGCCGTATGCCATCCTGGTCTGTCTATTTATTTACATGCTCCCTACGTAAGGAGGCTTGACTATACATATGTATGTATGTGCATATGTTATAATAATTAATGGAGGGGGTGGGATATCTACGTCTGCAGGGAAATTCAGCCGGCCCTTGATGAATTGTTCAATGCTTTTACGTACTAGACGCAAAATATTTTTTTTTTATAATCCACGCGCGGATCAAGGGGATATAAATACCCTTATAATGTTATACACACACCCCGAGCGAGGTACAGTGGTTTGAAACTCAGCTTTCTTTAAGTTTCATTAGGGTAAAATGATGAAAAATCGACTGCGGAAAGGCGATGGCAGGAACCAACTTTTTGACTTATTGACAAACTGATGAGGATTCGCTTAGATCACACCCCATATAAAGGATGATCCAATACGAGATAGGTGAGGTTAGGTTATGGGGGAAGTGCCCAGTCCAATGACTGAGCGTTCACGGGGGCCTACTGGTCCATTGTGTTCCCCTTTGTTTTGTGGGCCATGTTCCAACCTTGGGTACTAGGTGGGTGGTCTGTCAAACCACCCTGTACTCTTAATGAAGTTGAGTATGCTCGTTATCGGTACTTCTGTTAGGTCACTCAGTTCTCCAAACAGCCTGTTTCCCATGTGTCGGAGTCGGCGGTTTTGGAGGTTGGGACACTCGCAGAGTAAGTGCTTGATGGTTTCTGTCTCTTCCGCATCCTGACAGCTCCTGCAGTAGTCTGGGGAGTCGATGCCGAGTCTCCTGGCCATGATACCTATGGCACAATGTCCCGTCAGTACTCCTACAAGGATGCGAGTATCTTTTTTCTTCATAGCCAGAAGACGATTTGTTTTGTTCTGGTCTATTCTCTGCCATAAGCTGCGGGATATAATGCAGTCGCCTCTGGCGGACCAAGAGGTATTGATCATCTCCCTCATCTTGTGTTCAACGTTACTTTTCAGTACACCGATAGGGATGTTTATCGTTGTGTGGGTGTTCTCTCTTTCCAGAGCAGATCCCTGCCGAGCAAGCTCGTCTGCTTTCTCGTTACCCTCGAGATCGCTTTGTCCGGGGACCCAGCAGATGTTGATCTCGTGGGTAACGCCTATTTTATTTAGGATTTTACGACAGGCAGTCACCGCTTTCGCCTTGATAGCTGCTTGGCTGTCGACGAGGATGGTGATCTTAGTTGGGTTCAGTCTCCTGTCATCTATTGTTCTACCTGCTCTATCAATGGCAAAAACTTCAGCTTAGAAGACACTACAGTCATCCGGGAGTCTGTAAGAATCGTTTATATTTAGCGCACTGCTGTACACCCCTGCTCCGGTGCCTTCCTCCATCTTCGAGCCATCAGTATAGATTTGGATAGCTTGCACTCAAGTAAGGGTGTTAGCTTCCCAATCTTGTCTACTGGGTATAAGGGTGGAATAGTTTTTGTCGAAGCCTAAATGTGGTGTGATGTAGTCCGTTTTCTTTTCAATATCACCATGTCCGTATACGAGATACTTTTGTTAAAAGGGGTTCTCGGGCATAGCACGCGTGTTAAATGTCATGTCCATGTAACATTTCTGTTCAGTATTCATTGACATTTCACAATGAATAGACTTACGTCTGAACAACGTTTACAAATTGTGGAAATTTATTTCCAAAATCAGTGCTCAGTGAAAAAAGTTTTATCAAAAAATTGTGTTCAGCAATGAGGCTCATTTTTGGCTTTCTTCGATGGATACGTCAACAAACAAAATTGTCGTATTTGGGCTGATGAGTTTGGTGCGGTCTATGAGCAGGCGGTATCATCGGACCGTATTTCTTTAGAAATGCGGAAGGAAGGGGCGTAACCGTCAATGGCGAATGCTAAAGAACAATGATCCGTGCATATTCGTTGCCAAAAGTTCAAGACATGGTGTAGATGACTTGCGATTTCAACAGGATGGTGCAACGTGCCACACAGCGGGCGAAACCATGCAGCTATTGAAAGACAATTTTCAGAAAAACATCATGTCAAGAAATGAACCTGTGAATTGGCCTTCAATAACTCTGCTGGATATGCTCGAGAGAGTACTCGAAAATTGGACCCACAGAATGGACCATCTGAGGGCTAGTTGCGGACAACATTTACATGAGATTATTTTCAAAAATTAATTGTCATAAACCAAACTAACAGCTCAAATACAAAACATTTCGATTAAGTATTTAAATGACTTTTTTGCATTTTATTTAAAAAAAAAAAAAGAATATCAGAAAGCTCTTGTTTGATTACCCTTTAGTTTGCTTTTAAAGTATATATTCGCTCCGCCTTTGTTTAGATCAAAAGTACATTCTCATACTTCACTGAACATCTCTCTCCACCGTGAAGATGATCACGTTATGACATCAGAACCATGACGAATAATATTTTAAGACGACACTAACTGCTACTCTTTCTTGTCTTGACCAGCAAGCTTCTTTCACTGCAGAAATTCATTCTACAAGGCACTGGGTTTCCTAATATGGTGCCAAAAACAGGTACCCATTGACACATTTGGCGGTTGTCATAATTCACTGAGCATACTCAAACGCGACACCTTATTGCCATCATTGCTAAAAGGCCAAAAACAAGACGTCACCTCAATCATCGCCATACTTCAGCCGCACGGCACAGGTCGATTCTCATCAATAATTAAACTTTTATATAAAAAAAAACTAAAACAGCCGCAGTGCAGAGTGCGGCGATTGCAGGCTTCAATTAAAAAATGTCATATTCGCAATGAAATGTACAAACAGGGAAAAAAAAAAATTCAAATTAACACAACCAGATGCATAGCCCCACCAACGCCACTGCGGGTCTCATCCAAGCAGCTCGACATATTTATACACAAAAGTTATTACATTAAAACTCAATTAAACGTGAAAATTTGTTGTAATTGCTGCTCTTTCGGTGTTTTAGTGGGCAGGCAACCTTTGCTTGTAAAACATTCACTTGCGCCCGGCGGTGATAATTTCGAGTCCTGCGACATGTTGCGACTATCCCCAACCCGCTAGTAAAACAAGAAATTTTAATTTGCAAAATTTTTAAATTTTTTTTTCCAATTTTGGTAATTTCATTACCTGAATTACAACATCTGCCTTGCGATTGTGCGTACACCGACCAACCGCCCAATATCTGTGGTAAGTACCACTGGCATCACACTGGTGGTCAATTGGAAATCTGCAACTGACAGCCATCCGAGTGCAGTATCCTGTTGTGGTCATTCCGAGGGTTTTGTAATTTTACCTCGAAATACAATTTGAGTAAAAGCCATCGCAATGTGGGTGTGTAAGCGGGCAGTCGCAGGCCAATCAACCGTCACGAACTTTTCGAATGTAAACACATTTTGCGCATATTTTTCTCTCTGTGTGTTATTGAACTAGTGACCTATCATTGTTCGATATATATTTGTATGTACTCCTATGTAATGGCAGCATCGCGGTAATTGTCTACCCAAAGGCGGGAATTTAATTTGTAATAAACAATTCCAAGTGCGTACCATACGTTCATTCACCTATGACTAGGTTCTGTGGTTACTTTTTTCCTGTTTTGCGTGCCCAAAGCAATAAGCCGACGTTGGATGCCATTTAAGGCGAAAAGAATGCGGATTAGACGCTGAGCTGGGAGGCGGAGAGAAAAGGGCTTACCGTCAAATGCTAGCCGACGTCAACACAGATGCGTACGGGAATTGGAATTCTCAGTTCGCCCATACGAGATGCCAACGAACTGAAAGGGCTTGTGGGTGTTTGTATCTATGATGTGGTGTCTACTTGTTTTTTTTTAGTTTTTTTTTTTTTATGAGCGATCGAGTTTGAAACTGTGCTTAGATTGCTAAATGATTGAGACAGTTGGGGAGATGTATACCTTGAGGTACTCTGTGCGCAGAGAGAAAGTTGTTATTCTACAACGTTCTGTGTCAAAGTGTTTGATAGTTTGAATCTTAAAATGGCATTCGTCTTGTGGGAAGCTAATGGCATATTTGGTGATATCTAAATTGTACATAATTGTCTCCATCTCTAGATGTAGGTGTACAAAATTCAAGTCTTCACAAAAGCAAACGAGCTTTTGACTTAATTTCATAGAGACTAATCAACTAATCGAAGACTACTCGAAATTGGTAACAATAAGAGCAAAGAATTAAATCAGCTTTAAGTTTATGTATTCCATCGCAAGCAGAGGCATGTATACGCGTTCGAAGGATGTGCACAAATCAGTCTTAATAGAAGATATCACGAGCAAAACATCGCGATACTATCAGACAGCCAGGCTGCCATCAAGGGACCGAGTTTCTATGAAATAAGATTCAAACTGGTTTATAAGTGTCTGGAAAAGATAAACAGACTGGGCCGGAACAATAAAGTTACTGGTCATGAAGGGATAGAGGGAAATGAGGCAGACAATGAAATGGCAATGAAAAGGGCCAAAAACAAAATTCGTTGGACCCGAGCCATTCTGCGGTCTTGGCCGGCATCGAATTCAAGAGGAACTGCAAAGAGAGGAAGCGTACAAAAGAAGAAGACAGACGGGAAGTACTCCCAAGACTAAGGCAGGCAAAGGAACTTCTAGGGAACTACCACCGAAGAAGGAGCAAGGCTTGGCTAGGCACCTGCAAGAACAGGCTTCGCATTCTAACGGGCTTCCAAATGGGCCATTGCAGACTCAGGAAAATGGAAATACAAGCGAACGGAAACTGCAGATTCTGTAGCGATGCCGAGGAGACCGTGTCACACCTCCTTATGGACTGTGGAGCATTGATCCACAAAAGAAGAGTACACCTGGGACCGTACACTTTTTCTGAAACGGATCTCCAATCGTTGGACCCAATTCAGATACTCCGATCCCTCAGAGTGATTGGATTGGAGGAGGTGCTATAGGTCGAGACTTATCGGCCACTACGAGTACAGGTCGCAGTGCATACACACACCCAAACTTGTAACATCTTACAACTAACATCATCGCAAATTTTTAAAATTTTTAGAGGGTTTATCAGAGGTTGAATTACAACATCTGTAACAAAGTAAGTGAGTGAGTGAGATCCAGCTTGTGCTCTTCGAGTAATGTCGGGAACTAACTCAGGTGTGTCACACCTACCGAACACACATTTTAAATTCTTTTAAAATCATATTAGAAAAGTTTTACTACAACGAAATACCTAAACGTATTTTCACCGGCAGGAAGCTCCCATTAGCGTAAAATTATTATGCTTCTAAAATTAGAAGAACAATATTTAGATAATTTTCATTAATTTGACGTTTTTTGTTTCGCTGAGATTGGATTTTTTCGGTCTGCAAGTGGAAAAAGTGTTCTTCGCCAAGTCGGGGACGGAGTCAGATAACAATAAATTACATCAATATTTAACCCACCCAAGGAATTAATGAAACAATTTCCATATTTTACTTTTAATGCAATTGCACTTTTGCGTCAACGTCACACCTATAAATGTTTTAAATGAAAAACGCGTTCGATTACTGATTCTGTCATCTTAGATTACAAAGCGATATCGGCAAATATATTTTTACCGATGAGTGATGATACTGTAAAGGAGACTTAGAGAGCTGTTTCATTTTATGCTGTAAAAAAAAGACTTAATCTAGTACACACAAAAGCGTGCCTCGAGGAACACGAAATTTACAGCGATTTAAAAGTCTTGTACAACTATTTTAATGGCCCTAATGTCTTCTACGGACGTTCAAAAATATTTACCATGCAGGTGTGCGGAATACTTTGATCGAAAACCGAAAACTTGACCGAACTAGAGGGTTAAGGATGATTGCAGAAACTTAGACACCCATACGAAGCCTCCTCAACATCGCGTACAAGATATTATCTGCCATACTGTGTGAACGCCTGAAACCTCTCGTCAACAACCTAATTGGCCCATTTCAATGTGATTTTAGGCCAGAAAAGTCCACAATTTACCAAATTTTCACACTTCGACATATCCTGGAGAAAACCCAAGAAGTCCAAATCGATACCCACCACCTCTTTATCGATTTTAAGGTCGCATATGACAGCATTTATAGAGACGAGCCATGTCTAGTTTTGACATCGCTGCCAAGTTCGATCGTCTGTGCAGGATGACGATGTAGAATGCTCGCTGCTCCATCAAAGTCGCTAACGATCTCACCGAAACCTTTGATGACCAAAAAGGATTTAGACAAGGCGACCCGCTGTCATGTGACTTCTTCAGCATCATACTAACGCCGGCGATATTGAACGCATCGAGTTGTCACCGGTACTTTCGCGAGTATAGAGACCGAAGCGGCCAAAATGGGTTTAACGGTAAACGAGGGCAAAACTAAGTATTCGCTGTCAACAAGAACAGACACCCAATATCGACGAATCGGAC
This sequence comes from Matsumyia berberina, assembly GCA_917880715.2. Classification (NCBI taxonomy): domain Eukaryota; kingdom Metazoa; phylum Arthropoda; class Insecta; order Diptera; family Syrphidae; genus Matsumyia; species Matsumyia berberina. Next base: position 15,958,932 of record OU862872.1, on the reverse strand, counting down.
AGAGGTAGTAAAGGACTTTGTCTACCTTGACTCTGCTATTACCTCTGATAATGACACCTCGTCGGGAATCAAACGAATGATAACTATTGCCAATCGCTGTTTCTTTGAGCTGAGAAAGGAATCGAGTTAAGGTGACCTTGTATAAGACCTTAATCATCCCATTCCTGCTTTACGGCGTTGAAGCATGAACTCTATCGAAAGCGGATGATGATATTCTAAGTCGTTTCGAGCAAAAAATTCTTCGAAAGATATTCGGGCCCATATGCGTTGACGGGTTTTGGAGGAGAAGATTTAATCACGAACTATACGAGCTGTACAGCGATATCGACCTAGTCAAAAAATTGCGCATTGGACGTTAGAGATGGGTAGGACATGGTCAAAAACGTTCCGGCTTGCAGAGTATTCGAATCTTACCCAAAGGGACAACGCAGTAGAGGAAGACCTCGTCTAAGGTGGCGCTCACGAGTAGAAGGAGACCTCAACTAATTTGGTGTGCGCAACTGGAGACAGTTAGCTAAGGACCGGGCTAACTGGAAAGGCTTGTTGGTTGAGGCCCAGGTTCACCCGGAACTGTACGCCAACTAAGTAAGTAATTAAGTAAATTTTTTATTTTTTTTTTTTATTAATAAGCGCGCACTAAAGGGATTATGACTACCCTTAAACGAGAGCACGGGCATAAGGGAAATTAGGGGAGAGACGAAGGAGATACCGATGCACGTTGGTCTTAAATGCTTGCGCGTTGTAGCGATGAGGAAACACAGAGCTGTGAAGATTATTCCACAGACGTGATGTACGGCTTATGAAAGAATCTCTATATTTGACTGTACGTCCGAAGCATGACGCGTATTGCGGGTGAAGAGTTGAAGGGGCGGAATGCAACTGGCTATTTCGCTAGAGCACTGTTTGTGAAAAAAAACGATAAAACAGTGAGAGACAGGAGACATTTCGTCGATGTTCAAGCGAGTCTATTGACTTCGCAATGTCCCTGTCACCAATTAGTTTCAACGCGCGATTTTGGATTCTATCCAGAATGCGCAAGACGGTTTTGGGTGCACCAGACCAGATATGGGCGTTATACTCGAGCTTTGGGCGGATGAACGCCTTATAAATTGAGGCCAGATCAGAAGGGGTAAAGTATTTTTTGCACCGCTTAAGGAAACCTAGACATTTCGCAGCATTTTTGGCGATTTCGAATATGTGGTCGTTCCAACGAAGGTTGTCACTGACACACATACCGAGAATGGAAAGTCTTTCGGTTTCGGCGATGCAGGTACCATTCATGGACAATGGTTTGAGGTTAGGGTTTCGCTTAAGTGACAGAAGACAGCATTGGGTTTTTGACGCATTAAATTTCACTCTATTGGTTGAACTCCATTTTATTATGCTGTCAAGGTCGGAATTTAATGAGCTTAACATACGTTGCCGTTCCTCTTCTACATCCGAAGAGCAAGGACGTGAGTTGGGGAACGAATATGAGAAGCTGAGGGTACTGTCATCAGCGAAGGAATGGATTGGATTAGAAGTTGCAGACAGGAGATCATTTATAAAAATGAGAAAGAGAGTCGGAGACAAAACAGAGCCCAGCATTTACATGATGAATTGCAGATTTGAAACCATCCAAAACAACTTGAATTGAACGGTTCGAAAGGTAGTTTCTAATCCATTGAATAAGAGATACATCGATGCCATATGCATGCATTTTCGACAAAAGAGCTTGATGCCAAACTCTGTCAAATACATACATATATCACAACGAAAACCTCCTTAAAGAAGTTCCTAATGAGAAGAACAAAGGAATACAAGTCTAGCTAAAAGTTATAAAAGCTTTTTTTGTGGACTTCATATTTTCTGCTAAGATACTTTCCGATGCGGTAAGGCTTCTGTAAATGATTACTTGTAATTTTGTTGCAACTGTATACAAAAAAAAAAAAACCTTTGTAGAGACATTAGTCGAAAAATTAAGAATGTTTTCTGGGGTTCTAATTTAATAAGGATGCATAAACTTATTTTGAATTGATGCTAAGCTAATTGCAAATTTTCAATCCAAGTTCTATCCATTTCATGCCTTGTCGTAAAGTCTAAGAATGATATATCAAATTCTAAATCATTTAAATAAACAAAAACAAATTCTCTTGGTTTTCTCCAGAAACTTAACATGTTTTTATTTTAAACTTACTTCAACTATTTCTATTCAAAATGCAAATTTTACCTGACCATTTAGTAAAAATGTAATTTGTCGTTCAAGTCCTTTGAAATTTAACTTACCTGTGAATGAAAAATAAAAAAAAATAAAAAAATTATTAGTATTGGAAGTATTGTGATAATTCATATGTATAATATATAAAAAATTGTGTAATAAAATCCTTATATCTTTCTGGTTTTTAAAATCTTTATATCTTCAATCAACAATTGAAATACGATGTAACATAGCGATCATCGACTATTGCTCCGAATAATTGTCGACTAAAATCACTTTAAAAGATAATATAAAAAAAATACACAGCTGTTAGTGTTAGTGTTAGGGAATGAATAGCTACGTTTTTTTTTATCAATTGTTTACATTAATCTAGTTACACGTTTAATTTTTAATTTAAGGAAGACTGCATTCTGATTATTTTTTTTCCAACTGTGGGTCATACTTATTTCTTTATGAACTAGCAATGATATCCTGGTAATCTACATCTCAAAGCAAAATTATCTTAAATAAAATCTACATAAGTACTTAAGTTTGTTTCAGTAACCTTAATCAGTTTAGAGGACGTCGAACTTACACAACTTCTGTCTCGAATAGCAATTTGAAGTTGTAGGAACGAGGAAGAAATAGAATTTGTCGGTCACCTGCTGTGTGAATGTCCTGCCCTCGGCGGTAGAAGAATGAGGACTCTCGACAGTTACTTCTACACGAAACTGGAGAACTTGCGCAACATCGAGCTGAGGGAAAGCCTGAGATTCATTTTCTTATAAGGGTGATTTTAAATCAGCGCCTCTCCTTCTCTTTACAGGTGTGTGTGGTGATTCCAAATTTATGGCCGGCAGAGTATATATGAATTCTCAGTACGCTTCTACAAGAGCAACTTCTACATTTACGCGTCATCGTGTACGCTTTGTGGCATACAAACGTGTGAGATCTTCCTAATTCTCCCCCCCTTGCCGAGACATCTCTTCAATTGTTCTGCGCCATTTATTTCTCGGTTGACAGGATTGTTAGGAATGAACCAGTCAACTTTTAGACTAATCCACTGCCATTTTCGTTGTTGGACAGCCTATTGGATTCCGACCTGTTGTCTAGTAAAGATTTTCGTTAAATCTAACTGGTTGGTTAGATTAAAAAATCCTTAAGTCTGTAGTTTTCTCGTATAGCAGAGATCACTTTGCTGAACCCATATTATAGATTTATAGTAATATTGGAACAGTCGCATGTGTCGTTGCCTCGTTGGTGGTGTTTAGAATAAAGAAAAATTTAATTGAATTGAATAATTGCAATCCTTTCTCCATTTTTCGGACAACATTCCAAATACGGAATTTGCTTTGCCTATTCGACTGCCAAAATTATTAATCGCAAAAACAACAGATGACAAAAGTCACACCTTGAGGGTATCCGGAATTTAAAAAACCTTGAGCGCAATATTATGTCATTTTGCCTTCCTGCTGAAACACATTTTACCAGTTAAGGATACTCTCAAGAAAATTTACCCTTTCCATTATTTTTCGTTCTGGTGATCTGAAGTGAGGCACTTCTTAGTCCTTTATATGAGGAAAGTCGTGAAAAACCTTTGACTACACTCATAATGTTTGCAAAAAACGACTTTGACAAGTGACAATCGTTTTAGTGAGAGGGGCAAACCTGGTTCAAAATTACATTTTTGCTAAACTAAAAGTTGTTCATCCTAATAGCTTCTTAACATCACAGTGCTTAAAAAAAAAATAGCTGGTGCGACAACTCGGGATGAGCCAAAGCCTAGCATCTCGCAACCACTCATGTTGTGCGTGTTACATTTTTCGCACGAATGAAAGGGACCTACAATTTATTGCTGACTCCGAACGGCGAATTGAGAAGCTCTTTCATGACGGTCCCCGACGAGAGATCACAGTGCTTACTGCTATTAAATTTTCATGTCTGGCCTGACAGTCAGCCCTTTTCTGTAGAATGCTGCAGATTTTTGGGCCTCAAATTGTAAAAAAAGCTCGATTCCACCAGGTCTATCGTGCCGTAAAATCTGAATTGCAAAACAATTCCAACATGTTTAAGGAACATTTCTGTAACTTAAAAGTCGCTCTGCAAGTATGTTTGGGTAACCATGAGTGCATTTGATACTAACTACACCCGTCCACATTTTTTTACATTTAAAATCTCAAGCTTTTATAATCATTTTAGCCTGATACCTCAAGGCTTATGGAAAAAAAAAAAATAAATAAACAAACCGCTAGCATGAAGTCCTTGCATGCAACCCCGAATTATAGTGGCGTTTTTAAAAATAAACCCCACTTGTGGACATAATAACACGATCACTCATTCATGAATTCTATACCAGCAGCAGGAACATAATTGCCAAAACGTACCTACTCACAACAGTACCGAAAAAAAGAAAACAAGAAAATTTTCTCAGACCCTCATAAATTTCAGAAACTTTCACATCCATACACAACAATTGCCTTTGGCAATTTGTCTTGCTCCTACACACTCATGAGACAAACAAGCGTGACACTCCGATACTCAAAAAAAAAAAAAAAAAACCGGGTAACGAGGCAAGGTGCAAATATAATCTCAGTACATTTGACATGGAAATAGGATTTTAATTGAAATCTACTCTGTGTGAACACTAACAAACTTTACACCTTTCGTAATCTCCACTCAGGCAGAGTAACTAACTAAAATTGCCAACAAAACCCACAACCATCTATCGCTTGGATGCGTTTGGTTTGAAGAAGGATAAGTTCCTTCATCTTCCATCACACAAGCATTTCCCAGTTTGTATAAGCCAGATAAATTGTGTAACACTGAAAGTTATAATAGATGGATACCATCACACCTGGATGACTATACCCACATGAGAGTAACCGAATTTGTAACTTTTGGCAAACTGCAAAGGCACAGGGATCTATGAGAGTGCACCGAATACGATCCTGAATCCAAACTCAGTTAGGAATTTTGATTTTTGGCTTCATTTTGGTTTGCCTCATTGGAGCCTTTTGCGAAAGTTGTCTTATTCCATTAGACTGGATATTTTGGTCAAAAACGCATGACTGCTCTCGGATGATGGGCCGTTTTCAAGCCACAAAGAACCACTCAATTAAAGTCCTCAATTAGATTCGCATTAAAAAAAAAAAGATACATGAAAACTAGGGAAGAACCACTTAAATTGATACAAATGTCATCCAATAAAATTCTAATTGGACAACACATATTGTACGCATGGATACAAAATATCTTTGATTGTATCTATCGAACATTGTGTACGGACAAGGAGACAGTCATTAGCTGGCTTTTTTTTTTTATGGTATTGAATGTATAAATTTAATGGTGTTCTCGGGGGGTGACTGGCTTCTGATTTGCAGACATAGTTTTACGATCCTTACGGTGGGTGATGTACATATTACGACTGGGTGCTTAAAAAGACTTTTTTCTGATGATCTAAGAGGATGTTTGTGGTGAAGGTCAAAGGACTGTAACTGGTGGTCGCAACTGCTTCATATTAACATTCAATTCTGTACTGAATTTGGAAGTAATTGGCATACAAATAACCATGTGATAGTCAAGAAATTCAAGGCTTTGAAAGTCCTTTGGAATGTTAAATACGTTGAATATAATCTGTTTATGTACTTAAATGACAATCTTGCTGTCCAAAATTAAGAGAAACATGGTCACTGTGGCTCAGTAGTTGGTGCGTTGCCTGCCGTGCGAGCTACGTGGGTTCAAGCCCTAGCCATGTCCACCTAGCATTTTTCGAGGCTCTTCCTTTCGTCGGAGAATGATAAACCTCCGGTGGTATAATTTGTCATAAAAAGCTTCTTATTTACCCGTTCGGAGTCAGGAATTAATTGTAGGTCCCTTCCAATCGTGCAAAAAATGTAACACGCACCACATGAATGGTTGCGAGAAGCTAGACCTAGGCCCATCCCGAGCTGTCGCGAAAGCTATTTCTTTCTTTATGGCGCAGAACGTTGCCAGCTAATCAACACACGAAATTTTTCAAACATCATAAGCCTTAGCACAACTCAGCTGAAATTGATGAAGCGACAGCGCTCAAAGTATTGTGCCTTTTATCTGAACAATTAGGCATTCAAAATTAGCTTGACAGAGTCCATGACATGTACCAACAGTGAGGAAAGGGAAAAAGATCTGGAGCGCATGGTCTGGTACAGCTAGAGCAAGTTTACATCAAAGAGTCCTTGGAACTTGGTGACATTCTAAAATCCATGACCAGATATGCCTTCAAGACCAATTTTCCATTAAATTCACACATCTCTCCAACAAATATCTCTAAACAAACTAATCTATCAAGAAATGAAGACGACACAACGGACACGTGTTATTAGAGCCACCAGAAACCCGGGCAGCAATTCGAAAAATGTTTGAAAACTTTTGACCACTTTGTTTGCAATTATCCTGCTCTGACTCAAACTTGACACCAAATATTAGCAAACTCTTCTGCGACAACCCTAATCAACTTTCGTGGAAAAAGCTGGGAAGAACAGACTGACCAAGTAGGTTCGTAGAATACAAGCGTACTCCGTCGAATGCCATCTGAACTTCTTTATGGGGTTTAAGCATGGCTATGACTACTACAACTTCATTGGGGTTTGATTCGTTCTTCAGTTTGAGACTATCTGCTAATGGGACGTTGGTTTCTGGTGTCCGCAGAATTAGTTTTTCCATATCTTCAACGTCGACTGCATCCTCTTAACTCTTTACAAAACTATTTAGTTACGCTTTATAGGCATCCAATTTGTGTTTGTTTGTTTATATATATTCAGAAAGCAGGGCTATCCTGTGCAACATGCAACAACACTGATGTGTAGGCGCAGCATTCCTCATAGTTTGCTGCCACTAGCCTTCTGCGCTTGCTGAAAGACTTTTTAAAGCTCTAGGCACACCCAATCGGTTAAAACTCTTGCCGAGGATTACGAATTTAGTCTTGAAACGTTAAAAGTCAAAGTTTGCACCTGGGATTTGAAGATCTAAAACATCTTTCGTCAATCGCAAGTGATTAGTGGGAATATTGTGCCAGGTGCTACCATGTTTTGCCGCGCAGCAAAGCCAAATGGCCAGAATCAGTGTCCATAGGTATTCTCATGTGGACTGTGCTTTCCAAAAGTGCTACCAAAAATGTCGTCCTCTTCGATCTTGGCGTTGAAGTCTACCAAGACGGTCGTAGTATATCATTAAACAGTCGTATCGTCTTTTGCCTCTTTGAAGACGTGCTCTGAGGTTGTGAAAATTGAATTTGATGCATATAGTCATTATCCCACAGTTAAGCCTGCCAGCAAAGTCGTATTCATACTGAATGCCAAGGATGGTTATATTGTAGTGGTTAGTATAGCATCATCGCTTGTCGCGCTGAAAGTTCGAGTTCAACTCCTGATGTCGAGAAACATTTATTTCTTAAAAATAGAACCAATCAACTGTGGAAGCCGATGTTGATTTTACTACGATGTCTTGAAAAGTTAGGATAGGTTAGGTCAATTAGGGCTAGGAAATATTTCTTGGAAACACCGGTCACCAAGATGGGTCCATCGCGATCCCTGTGGGAACCTACAAGATCACCAAAAACCTAAGCCCCCTTCGCCGGGAGCATTTCATTTCACTGCAAAATTTTAATATCCTCTTATAATTAATAAAACATAATTCCTCCTAAGTTCCTAAAAAGAATAGTTTCCTAGGTGTTTGAAGCGCGTTTCCGCTATGCCCTCGCAATTCCATAGAATGTGTGTAATATCTTCTGTAATGCATAAATCGTCACATCTATCTACACTCGACCGATTCTGTGAACCCCAGTCTGATAGCGTGCTTACGTAGAAGTCAATGCCTGTACAGAATTCCTACAGTTATCTTTCCAGCGCTTGAAGAGTTAATTGAACTGCAAATTGATTACATCAGGAGTTAAAAAAAAAAATACCGTGAATTATAGCAATGACAAACACCAGAAATGTACAAAGCTAGTCTGGACAACCACCATTGAACGCCATTAAAATCTATTACTCCCTGAGTTTCGAACCAGTACACCACCTCAATCGTGCTGTGTGAATAACATCATAAGGGCGAGAATGGATTATATAAAAAAAACAGGACGATGAACAAAATATTCTATGACAGACGGAGACCTTTGGCAGTACTTCAGAGCGATATGTAACATTTGCTGGAAAATAAACCAGAACTTCCATTCGGAGCACTACGCAGAATTTCCTTTGATAAGATATAGTAGCAAGAAGAAATGTAATCTGTAGCCTTCTTCGCCCAAAGAAGCCCTCATTTAAACCTAAATTTTTGTAAAGCTCGTTGTTAGCACATATGTACGAGTAGATCACACGAAAATCTCCTTTTCTCCCGCTTTCTCCTTTAATAGGGACACATTCGTTGCATACCTCTTAGTCAATAAAACTGTTTGGATAATGAGTTTCTTGTTACGACCTTCCTCAGAGCTCATAGTGCACTTCCTCTTGTATGATCTTACTTGACTACCATGCCCATCGTTTCCCATCTCAAAGGCAAAGTATCTACCATGCTATTAAGTACGTAAACCGCAATAATAGTCAAGGTACATAAAATACATATATAGGCAAAAGCAGTTGTATAAAAAAAAGTTCCGCTTACTGCTTTCGTCTTCATCTTCTGCATAGGGAGCCGTAGACAAATCATAATCCGCAATGCACAGCCCGGTGCTTCATCAGTCTTTTTGCGCTCTCGGTTATCAATGAATGAATGCACATTCTTAATTGAATTGAAATTGCATAACACACACACACACACTCATACCGTAGTGTGGTGCGGTGAAAAAGTGTCGAAAGGAAGGTGAATACGTAAAGGAGGAGGTCTGGCAAGGCAAAAAGGAAACCAAAACACACTGCACCCGTTGCCTACCATAATACTACATACACACACAGTAATTATTAGTAAAAAGGCACCGTTTTCAGTGGAGTTACTGTTTCCCCGTCTCAATGGTTCAGTTGGTTTGGCGCAATTTTTCATTTTCTCTTAGTCGTTGGGTTTTGGTATTTTTTTTTTTTCTCACTTCTTGCTGCTCTGTCTGTGCTTATACCACAACTATACGTCACGTATATAGTATAGTAAAAGAAAACCCAAAGAAAGAGCAAAAGAAAACAAGAAGAAGTAAAAGAAACAATTTTTAATCATTATCAAGTGACTACCTTGACCCCGAACAACCTTCGTCATGGCGGTGGCATATATTGCGCGGTAGTAATTTATGCTGTTTCACTTTTTAACGTCTTTTTTTTAATTTTTTTTTTATTTATTTATAAATAAAATGTGTATCTGCAGCTCTAATTACATCTTGTAGTTGTCTACACACGGCCAGCAGTCGGTTGATTCGGTGCAGCGCTGTGGACTGTCTCTGTCTTATGCGGAAAGTTTGTTCCAGAATTTTTATTTATTTTTATTATGATTCCCCGCGATATAATGCCAATACGACCGAGTGTATTTGTTTTGATTGCGATTGGATTGCATCATGAATGAATATGAAGTGGCGCCCTGTATCTGATGGAGGATATCAGATGGGGAGGCAGGTTTTGTTCAATTTAATTCATGAACACTGATAGATATTTACCAAGAATCGCATTGTCTTCTCGAGTTGACGAGTATTGAGAGGAGATTTACAAGAGGAAGAATCTGGAACTGCTACCAAAATGTGACTATTAAAAAACAGAGAGCGTTGAATGGTACCTACACCAACCTTATCGAGATTATAAAACAAATCGACCGTGGTTTCTGAAAAAAAAAAAATTGCGTGCCAGTTACAGTCGGCCCAATGCACCTGCTAAGCATTCAATTCCAGCGATTAATGACAAAATTAAAAGATAGTGACTCCGTTTAGTGATAAGCGGTCACGTGTGTGACATTGTGAACGACGTTCGGTAGAAAACATCGATCTAGCGCGTGCAAATGTAGCTAAGATAAGACCCATCTTCATAAGGCGCCGCGAGAGATGTTTACTTTTTATTTTCGGACAAATTAATAATTTGGACTTTGGCAGGAGATCTGTGGAATCTTGGTGTGTAAGTAGGTACATATGAATGATTTGAACAGATTACCTCCGTAACCAAAGCAGAGCAGATGGGGCTAAAAGAGTAGATGAACTCACTATCAAATGGATCTGCGCTATGCTGAGCGGCAGAATTATTTTTACCAAAATTGGCCAGACGTTCATGACTATTGAAACCAACAAATGCAGCTCTATGGGGGGAATAACCTATTACTTCCGCTCTGATCCACAGTTATCGATCTGAATTCCCGCTACTTTATACAAGATTATGTAGGTGTTCTAGTCGCTATCATTAGAAACATTCACAAACTTCATGTAAGGGGCTTTAAGAGGTCTGTAGTGTTAAATGGAGGGAAACCACCACAGCTCCCTTAAAAAGAAAGGGACCAATTAAACATTTCTCTAAACAACACCATAATATTCTACTCCAAACTTATAAAACCCTCGACTACGGGTTCAACAGCAATACTAGTCTTGACAGAGGCATTAAAAGAGTGATTTCAATCCTTTGGGCCTGTTTTAGATAATTTAGAAAACAAAACAGAGCCGTAGACTAACGGTGATTCCAGCTATAACTTAGTGTATTGGAAAAAACCTCAACCGAAAAGTCACTACCATCTACAGCCCGGAAAGCTCTCACCAAACTTTTTTCTTCAAAAATTACACAGCAAATCTCTGCATCTGTTTCAATGTTCCAACAAGATCCCGATGATGCCGTCGTCTCGGGGACCAGCGGGACGTTATCGCAACTGTGACTAAATTTGTTTGGAGTGAACTGAAAGGTGTCGTGAGCGGAATGACTAATTCATCACGTCATCGTGTTATAAGCGTAGAATAAACTCTGCTCACTATCACTAATGCGGACAACTTCTCCTCACCTCACATAGCAGTCCTGCATCGTGTTCCCAGAAGAAAGTGAGTTGCACAATGAAGGCCCACCTTTTGTAACTTCTCACTCAGCTTAATATACTGATGGATCGAATATGGATAACACTGTAGATGCGGAGTACAACTATGAAGTAGTAGATCCCGAGACAATCGACTTTCATTTTCCAAAAAAAATTAACATTAGCAAATTCTCAACTTTTTTCAGTTTGACGCTAAGCTTATCGGGAAATCGGGATCGTTACCATTTCGTGCTTTACCTGTAAGCGGCGAATTGAGAAGCTTCTTCATGATATATATTTTTGGCTTGGATGTTTGCCATTCAGCAATGAAAGTTTTCGGGTTTGAACCTACGCAGCTCGCAACAACAAGAAAAATATTTCTGTCCGGCGGTTTGTGCAAAGAACAATCACCACTTGAGAGCTCATGAATAAATCTTAGCGGGCAAAACTTACTGAGCAACTTAACACCAAACGATTCACTGCGATATATCCGTATGTTCATACACCATCATCCATTATATCATTTTAACTAGAATAACGATATTGTATTGACTAGGGATTCTGGAAAGTCGTTAATCCACGCTTTAAGACAGGATCCCAGGATTCCATGTCATCGGAGCATAGATGGAACCGGACATGTCGGTGAATTATTCATGCACAGCTCAATCCTTGATAGCTCCTTTGCTTTAAGAGTTTACACTCACCACTCGGGGCCTATCAAGGGAAGTATTGTTTCATAATTTCTATCAAAAGCTAAACAAATGTAAAGCGGACTAGACAGTTGGGTAATTTCAAGAACGACATGGGCTTACAGCCCAGTTCCTTAGCAGAACCCGCACAGAAATTACATGAATCTCTGCAACTTGTATGGACCATTGGCAGCTTAACTTCGTACCAGGAAAGGGGAAATAAACTCCTGATAAGTTCCTTTATGTGTCTTACCATGACTAAAATGGTTTACACATGTACACAGGCAATGAGGTTACGTATTATAGGGACAAACTTCGGTTTGAAAAAAGTATCAACCATATACTCCTTCTCTTCTCTTTATTAAATGAAGTAAAAGGCGATAAAGTTGTGATGAGAATTCCCATCAAGGTTGCACAAGCCATGAATTGCACACTCTCATCACACAACAAAAGATCAACTGGCCTCTGCAAAGTGAATGGCTAAGTGGAACACACTAATTAGTCCTTATCAAAGTGATTCAATCTAATACGAAACAGATGCGTGTGCCCATGACAGGAAGTAAGGAATTTGCATACTTTTAAACCCACTCATTCCAACCATAAATCTATTGAAATTTTTGATGTCGGAAATGTTGAGTAAGGCCATTTCTGTGTATAACAAGTTTAAAGCTTCGCATTTGCCCTTTTGGAGTACAAAGTTTAGGAGAACTACACTTAGCAAATAAATTCAGAGCTAAAAAATTTGTCTAGTAAGTCAACAATTTGCTCATCCTGGTAGAAAAGCTTTGGAACGAGGCTTTTTGATTCAAAGTGTCAAATTTTCAAGCTGAAGCACAGAAAGAGGTCCCACCTGTTAAGTCCAGAGAAACAGGATCAATTATGAGTCAAATTAATCGCCCGTTGCCACGACAGGACTTGTTTGCCAATCTTAGTCGTTCTTTTTCGTGTTCGACATACAAGTGGCCAAGTAAAGGTGCATAGGACTGTCATAACTTTTTTCTTTAAGTAGGAGACCGGAAAGAACTGGGGACCTGAACCCAGTATAATCCTATGGCTGTACTCTGCTATCGTCAGGGCGATATTAAGGTATGGAGGTTTGGTCTGGTGGTAAGCTACTATTAAAACCACTAACCTCAAGGCCTTGACTAAGATACAAAGACTACCTTGCATTGGAACGACCAGTGCACTGAGATCAACTCCGACGGCAGGGTTGGAGACAATTCTCAATCTGCTACCCCTAGATCTCTACATGCAAGAATCTGCAGCAAAAAGCGCTCTGAGATTAGACCAGTTTAAAGTCTGGAAAGCGAGCTCATATGGAAACGCCCAAATATTGAACAAATATCCAGGCATATGTAAGTGTGGACTCTGACTACCATATCTGGACATCGTCAAACACTTCTCCTGCATATTTCCAAGCAGAGAACAGTGGAAAAACAAAGAAATTCGTAACAAAGCAAAGTCCATCTACACGGATGGCTCCAAGATGGACAAAGGTACGGCCACAGTGGTGTGCCAACAAACGAGACTGCCGACGAACTGGCAAGGAAGGGATCACCCCTAGAACCGGACCTAGCGCACGGCACAATTAAACCTCCAATTCGTCATCTGAAAGAAATAATAAAGCTAAGATTCTTAACTAAGGCGAGTAACAGGTTGAAAAGACTACCCAAATACGAAATTTCCAAAAGACTATAGCCAGAATATAATAAAAGCAGAACGAGCAAGCTCCTATGGACAGAAAATGCCTGTCATTACTGGTAGGATTAATTACAGGCCACAATATGCTCAGGTATCATGCAAAAAATCTGCACCTGACCGAGGACGACCTATACAGAGGATGCGGGGACGAGGAGGTGCATGAGGACACAACCCACTTTCTCTTTCATTGGGCAGAAACCTCTTCGATAACATCGAGGAGCTATCCGATGATTCACTGTCGGATCTGCTCAAGTTTGCAAGGATCGCCAAGTGACTGTCATCAGGTATGTAGAATCACGCAGTAGGAAAAAGCTGGTAAAATACATGGATACCACAACGGGTCTACACAGACCTAAGTGAGATGAAGAGGGTTTCATCACTTACCCGTCCGCTAACTTAACTAAACCTAAGTAGGAGACCAGAATAATTGAACCAATGCCACCAGAACTTCGGCTGCTATGCAAATTTTAAGCCGGCTTTCCTTTCATTCAGAACTGGCTTCGGCTGGGGTCTGAGCTTAGACTGGGCTGAAGTCGAATTTTCACGGTTAACTTTAAAATCAGTCAGAATATGTGCAGGAGTTGGGTTATCTGCTTCTGTTGAAACAGTCAGGCTGCGCTTAAAGTCTTGCTTAAAGGCTTTAACTAGTGTCGCAAGAACACTCTGCTCGCAAAGCTGAACTCATATCTGGATCTAGGTCACACTGAGACCTCTGAAATGGGATCTCCGATGGAAGGATGATTTGTCAGGACCTGAACGTGCGCTTAGATTCCTTACAAACACAGTTGTCATTGTGTCAGGAATATTTCCTCAACCAACAAAAAAAAAAAATTCTTACCAACCAACCAGCAAATTTATTGAATGCCACCTCGACAAAAATAGTCAGCTTGTGTGATTGTTTAGCCTTCGTTCGTTTTTTGTTTAAGCCTCGGAACAGCCATTCACCGAAATGATGACTTAATTGCCCTATCCAACTCTTCACAAAAATATAAAAAAAAATGTCAACAATAAAATCTGATCTGCACTGCATAGTTATGAATACATTTTCAACCAAAAAATATAACTCATACGCCATAGAGAATCTAATAAATTGTTGTGCATCACATTTGTCAAAAAGTGAATTGTCAACAATGATCGATTTGTTCGAATGTGAAATTGGAATGTATCCAAAAAAAAAAAATTGCGAATCTGATCAAATCTCTTAACACTCTCAAAATGTTCTTCGTACCTGTAACACGACACCTCCGAAAAAATATTCCACTCACATTATTGTACACACTCCGCTGAGAGCGATAACTTCATCCCTATAAATGGCCCACTTTGAGGCTCCAACGTATGCTAATAATTAAATCATGTGCATGAGAAGCAGCATACCGAAGCGCAACAAGTTGCCAAAGCACAAGCAAGCCTTCACCACCGAGACAGGAGCGACCGCGCCGCATCGCACCTCCAGCAACAATGTAATATTTTGAATAAATTCAGTGAGGAACAAGGATGGGGAGAGGGATGAAAAAGAAACTCAAAAATGCACGGGGTAATATCGAAGATGGTGATGATGGTGGTGGTGGAAGTGATGATGACTACGAGGATGATGATGATGATGCCACGGCCGATGATGAGGACAAAAGGGCTTGCGCTGGTTCTAGTGGTGGAGCAGCGTGTACATTTTTTTTTTCCAACGTGACTTGGATGAATTTTCCGCAGAGGAGAAGAGAGAGTTAAATTCGCCATAATTTTCTCCCGCTGTCTATCTACCAACTACCACCACGACTCTATGTAAGGGGCATACGTGTGGAACTAAAGGGCTTTCGGAGTGGTTTCAGCGAGGACGGGTGGTAGTTTCTGTGGCGCTCGAAAAATAGCATTTGGCCAAATTGAATTTCAAGAATGCGAACGCTGAACGATGGACTTAAGCTCCACTATATCCGTAGGTTGGTATGCTTGCGCAACAAATGGACTGAGAGTGGTAGTGCTACATGGATGGTGGATTTTTTTTTTTCGCACAGACCATCGCCCTGGGAAGTTCCCGTTGTTTTTTTGTTCTCAACTCAGTTAAGCTAATTTGGCATGAGTGCGATGCGATACTGGTGGCTCGGGGATGTTTAAGTAAATGCTGCGAGATTGCAGTGGCAAATAGTAAGGATCAGCGGTTAAGGGATTTTCGTGTGAAATATTTGTGACTTTTGAACAGGAAAAGGGTAGACGCTTGGGGCCAGTAAAGAGAACGGAAGACCGGCCATTTTGAGAGGTGAAACGAATTAAGGGAGCTTTCTTTCGGCGACAAATTATATTTATGTGGAGTTAAATGCAGCGAGGATGGTGAGCATGTTTCCTATAATAAGTAAAGGAAATTGGGGTAATTAACGATTCAACAAGTAGATGCGATTTCGGAGTTTCTGAGACGGGGAGGAGATTGCTGTCGAAGGTCGATATTAAGTTCTAAACAGTTTTTTAGGCATCAGGTCGAAAAACTATTAAGGTCTTGTTGAAGGAGGATGGAGTCTTGGGGTGAAGAAATTATTTTGAAAAATTTAGTATGGTCGGTATAAAGGGAGATGTACGAATGTTTGATGATCCTTTTTGCATAGAAGCTTGTAGACTTTTCTTAGGAAGGGCCTATAGCATTTAGTTGCATGCGGTCAATACAATCTTCTTCTTTAGAACCAAGTAGAATCAGGCCATGACTTGGCGAATTCTTTAATCATAAAATTCCCTAACGGGACTCAAACTGTCTATGCATAGCCAGATGCTTTCGTAAAATCGTGCATAATTTTATGGTTTCCTTATGACTAAGACTCTAGCTACACAAGAACAAGGAAATTGGTGATTTCAAACGGCTTTATCTATGTAATTCTATAGAAAAACCGTCGCCACTGCGCTCTCATGTAACGAAAAGTGAATCTAAAACAGTCTTTTGACATCGACGTACCTTAAAGGAATTGTTGTTTACATCTGTCATAATATTTACGTTTTATTTCCTCAAATTACAGCAGAAGGTAGCGTTCAGATAAACCCAATTAGACGCACTCGATAAATTACTCTCGGCTAATTCCTAATTCAACTCCAATTGACATATATGATGTCAGCTTAATCCCACCCCCCACACAGGCAAACAATAAGGTCACTCTAACAACGAAAAACAAAATTGGATCTAAAGACTCCCAAATAAAGGCATACACCGTCGCTGTGCTCCTAACTAAACCACTGCATCACACTGGTGACAATATCGCACAGCCATAAAATCGCATTAGCGCCCACCCAATTGTCCTGGATAAATTCTATAAATAATCAAACGGTGACAAAATATGCTAATCACGATCACGTTGCACATTACATTGTGTACGTGTTAGAAAATGTTGTCGACGACGTCCGTTGGATCCCATGCATACCATGTGTTCGCTAGCATACGAGTACACAACAACTAGCTAGCTGTCCTTCGAAGAAACTTAGTGTGCACAGATGCAAGATAGTCGGCCCAAAAGGCCGTCAAGATATGATATGTTCCACTTGCAGTGCGACCCACCAAATGTGGGCATACAAGCACCACAGCACCAAAGCACACAAAACCAAAGGCAATCCCATGGCGTCAACTTGGCGAACAACAAAAACAACAACGACGAACGCCAGCATCCACCAATCGGACATATTGTTATGTTTTGTACCACCATGGGCATGGGCCTCCATCGCTGCATGAACTGTGAACGCCACAGTTGGAGCCAATAAAATCCCAATAGATGGTCGTCGCGAACGGCTGGTGCACTACAACACCAGATTCCTACTACACCGACGATGTCAAAAATACCTGTTGCAACATTGGATCATACCTGAAATCCGTTAAATGTGGATTTTTCAACGAGGAAAGGAGTATATTTCCATACGAACTCCATGTTTTTCTAGCATTTCCACCCAGCACACTCTGCGACTGCAGCAGTGTATCTTATTTTTTTGGCGTGGAGTATGTGTGTCTATGAAATGTTGTGAGTGCTCACAAATCCCACGAGGTTCACGGGTGTCTGTACACTACTTCCAAGTGGTCATATGAAGAGCCCTTCCACAAGGCACTAGACACACACACACACACACAAACACACAGTGTGACAGCAAGAAGCCGTTAGAAGAAGTGTGTTAGTAAGAAGCGATTTTCCATCGTGCATTCTTTGAGACTCTGAAAATAACCTGTGTAATAACCCATTTTGGCGGAGAATTATTAAAAATCGTGTAGCTGGTTGCCTGCAGCAGTACCAGACTTACCTGCAGATAGCAGTAACTCTTAACGTCCTACCCTAGTCCACTATGGATAGATAGAGGTACTGTTGCGTTCTTATTTGGTTGTCTATTTTTTTTTACCTTGTTTTTGCAGTTTGTTGCGAAACTTGTGTTACCTGCTTGCTATTCGCTTGGTTTCTCTGTATTTGTAGGTTTTTTTTTTTTCTTTTTCGTCAAAGCAAGTGCACAACACACAAGTTTCTTGCCGAAGAACCGTTTTTTCGGTTCTAGCATCTATTTGAATTAGAATTTAAAAAAAAAAAAAAATGTAAAGAAAAACAAGTTGTAGTTAGATTGGAGTTCAATTTCTTAGGAATGCTCACCAGATAACATATTACACCTGTTAGGTTTGGGTAACGTTTTTTTGAAGTTTATATTCGATCCGATACCGTTAATTAAAAGTGGGATTGCCAATGTCGATGAGGAGAGCGATCACTCACTTGAGTTGGTATACAGTGCTCCGATGGTGTGTGCCCTATAATAATTTACCAAGGGAGTGAAACGAGGATTTTTTGACGAAAAGCTGTTATGCCAAGCAATGGTACAGGGTGTGGTGTGAGCCTAAGTAAAAACAGACATTTTTGAATCTGCTGCTCACGGGAAGAATGCCTTGAGTGTGAAAAATGTCCTGAGAAAACTTGTCGTGGAGTAAGCATGAAGAAGTGGGGTACGGTTGCTAGCTAACAACAGATTCGACAGTTTAATTCATATGGACTCTGTCGTGGGACTAAACACTGCAAAAACTGGAGTCGACTCCACTACGAAGGCATTATGCATAATAGTAGGGTGTCACGGCTTGAACAATCAATTGAGCTAACCATGATTATGACATCAGGAGATTGGAAAAAATATCTAGCAATGACAAGAATCACAAATGTCCGCAGCTAGTCTAGGCACCACCCTCGGACGTAATTGAAACCTAATACTACCTGAGTTTCGAACCACTGCACCTCGTTCGCGCTGTGTGATTTATCATAAGGGTATTCATAACACCTTGAAGCGTGAGTGGATTATAAAAAAAAATTAAATATATTTCAAACTAGCATTTGTTCAGCAGATGTTTGGCGTTCCCGAAGCAGGGCTTTTTGCAACTCAATGGTGGGACCTTAGTTGTCTAAAGAATAAGACTACAAATTCAAATCGTTCTATGCTCTGCACTTTGAGGATGAATTCTGTTAAAATTAATGACATCGATACAAGCCCTACGTTGAAAGATTTGAAATAAAAAGCGGCTTTATTCAAGCTTAAAATCGAAGCTGTTCAGTTTCTACAAGGAGACCAAAATAGCCATAGCATACCCATATTCATCTCTTCTGAAACGATTGATTTGGAAGCTTCGATTTCAAGCTTTCCAACGTAGGGTACTGTTTGGCTTGAACTCAACTATGTCATTACAGGCAACCAGTTGTGTTTATATTTGTTTTATTTTATTTTACTTATCAATAAAAAGAGAAAATGTTCAAAAGATATGTAGGTCAGGTAGGCAGATTCAAATAGCAAAAACCCATTCCCATTCCCATTCCCCTTTCACTTGCCATTGTCCACACTAGTTACACAAATGTTTTTACATTTTTGCCACAACAATTTGCTGACCTTTTTTTTAATAAGACGAAAAAAAAAAAAAATAGAAGTACTAAAGCTACAATACTTCCAAGCCAAACACAAACGCACACACATACACTTATGATATGATCTAATGAAGTTTTGTCGGTTACAGTATTCAATTCAAAATCTAGGTCAGTGCCAACCTTTTTTTTCGCGTTTGATTTCTCTCATTCTTTCGCCAAAAAAAAAGAAGAAGAAGGAAACCAATACTATTTGAGTTTTATCAAAAATTCGCCCAGTAAGTTTCATGTGTTCGACAGATAGCAGTGGCCCAAGTGAAATCATTTCGATAAATTGAAGAGAATTCATCATGTGGCTTCGTGGCCCTAAAATTGTGCTCAATTGGCAAATGCTTAAGAACCTAAAACATGTGTCGGCCAAGCGGCTGCTTTTAGCAATTTACTGCCAAATGACGTCATGTCGATCGTAGAAGCAAAGTGCGCTGGTTACGTATTTGGGGGCAATACGCCGCGCGAATAGTGAGACAAGCGAGACCATGATGCCATATTTACAAAATAGTAAATTTGCGCTATTATCGAGGTCAGTTGGTTGGGAATTGAGTAATAATCGTTAAGGTTAGGTTATATGGCATATGGCAAATGCATGATACCACCACCATCGCCAATGGCAGCGCCAGTACCAGTTCGTGCAGAGTTACATGTGTATCTATAGGATGAAGTGTGTATTTTTTCTCCACCAGGCTGTTTTTGGTTTTTGCATTTAAATTGTTGCTGTTGCATTCACAGAAAAAAAAAAATTGTTGTGATATATAAAAAAAAAATAAGAAAAATATAAACCAAACGATGGAGATCGTTCAACGACTTTTATGGTCATCAGAGCGGAAAATGGCGTGTCTAATAAATACAAATATACATACGAACCTGTATGTGAAGATATTTAAAGCGAATTCTTTTTTTTTTTCCTGTTTCGTGGATAGTTTTTGCAATGACATTTTTTTTTTCTGTTCCACTAATGAGGGAAGGTCGATTACAAAACCGTGTTTGCACAAATTAAAAAAGTAGACCATTGTAAATAGACCAGCACGGCGAGCATGAGTTTTGGGCTGGTACAGGCGTTGTTGACAGTATTGGGCTATTAGAAGTTCATTTAGCTAATCCTGAGATATTAGGCTCTGCTGTCACAACACTAATTGGCAAGGTCATAAAATGTGGTGTACACTTTTGATTGGTAGTTGTACGAAAATCGAATGGAAACCATGGAGGCCTCTAAAAATAACAATAAATACTGGCGAGGTCAAAACGTAAAAGAAACTATTTCGCAGTGAGAAAAAGAGTAAGGGTAAAACACTTTACAATAGCGATTGTGCCTAACGATGTTGGTGACTAACGATATTGGTTTGCCTGGATGTAATAAATATTGCGTCATACTCAAAACCGTGCATTCAAATTGGGTGTAAACATCAATTGACACACAGATGTCGCTATCGTAAAAAAAAAAAATGGTTCAAGTATATGATTGACATAGGATAACATGGAAACAAACAAGATGGCGTTAAGGAATTGTCGTTGCTGTTCCGTAAGTTAAGAAACTATTTATTTGCAAGTAGGTGATTGAAAAAACTGAGCTTCATTAGTTCAACTCGCTCAAAGGTTCAGTAAGACATTTCAAGTGATCTGGCTTTAAAAAAATCAGGAAGACGAATGGTAGATTTTGCATTAATCTGCACTAGGATAAACCCTACTAATATAATTAAGGGCGCTAGAATATCGACAGACAGACAGCGCTAAGGCACTGATACCCCATTCGGTCAGTGAAATGCTGCTACTATGCCTTATAATCCGTTTTGCCATCAACTATTTATGGGTAATGAGTCTTCGCTTAAACTGGCTAGAGCCGGCTAAGTTGCGGCTTCCTTTTGTGGTGTTAATTTGACTATTGCCACTAATTGTTGACTAACAATTGGAGACATTAAATGAAAAAATTTCCCAGAGGTTGAAAAATCCAAAAGACTAACCAAGGGTTAAGGAACTCCTTTAATAAAACATAATCACTTGCATCGGGGTGTTGGTAGGTCTACTATGTTAACAGACCCACGATACAATATGTTTTTAAAATCACAGTGTCAGCGCAATAGGCAAAGCTTATTTGAAAAACTAAAAAAAAAAAGAAAAAAAAAACCAAGCAATGCATGATCAGTCAACGATCGAACTAGATCGTTCCGACGAGATGTGAAGCATGATTCACTCAGAAAAGAAAGAAAAAATGGTTTCACAAAAGAAACCCTTAAAATTCGAGCCCCAAAATGCAGACATCATGCGGCCTATCGTGGCCGTATCCATGGCCTATAACCACAATCAAGAATTAGTCCACGGTAGGGTTTAAACGTTATCAGTCCTATAGGCTTATGTCCCATCACGTATTAGTATCTTAGCAAAGTTTTTAATTTGTTTAAAACTTATCACGCACATTGAGATATGAGTGTGGACCCGATGAAAGTGAAACTTAAAGAACAGAGGCTGCACTGATGTGGATATGCCTGGAAATGACGAAAAAAAGGTCTTAAAGGTTCAGAAAAAGTAAAGTCGACCCCAAAAGAAAAAAGAAAGATTCTGTACGTTGGTGTGTAAAAGTATGTAGTTACGTCCTAAACTTAGGGATCATAACTTATCAGTCTCTTCGACTTTTTTGATTGAGTATAATTTTCAATAAACAAATTGAAATCTTTTCAGCGTGTGCGTTTTCCGTCCCTTCTCTACATGGTTTGAAAGCGTTGATCTCAAAAAGTGCTGAACAGATGTTATTTTGTTTTCACCAATTTATAGAGTGTCTCTTGGAGGAGGTTTATGTGTATAAGTAATATATATGTGTGTGTTGTATATTAGCTGATGTGTTATAATTTATGTCAAGAAAGTCGTGAAAACAACCTTTTGGGCGGTATTCCTTGCGTACGCTGTCTAAAGTGTTTGATGTAAGTTAAAGCATTGTAAGGCCAACATTTCGGGCTCAAATCTGCACAAAATGTTAGGCTCTTTGCTGACTTGTTACTTTGTATAGGTAATGGCAAATTACCAAACAGAAATGGAAAAATGGATTTGAGCGACCTATATATGTACACATGAATATTTTATGTCCGCAAATTTGGACATCGATCCGATCTTTCTAATATTTCTACTAAGACGCAGAGTTGGTTTCAAGCTTCTGGAACCTAAACCCACCAATATTGTGCCTAAAACCACCGACCTAACATTTCAGTTTAATTTTCCGTAAAAGTATGCTTTGGTATGATTATTAATAAGTTCCAGGACTAAACTCTAAACGTCACAGGTCTAGATCTGAGGGTTTAATGTTTTCTCATGCTCATTTTTACGTGGCCCTGTCGCGTGTTAATTGCATAGAAAATCCATTTGTGCTGGCCCCAGGTAGAGAGTCTCTTAACGTGATGTATACGGCGATATTTAATACTTAAGCGCCACCCGTGTGAAGCTGGGTAGGAGCAGCTAGTTCCGAATAAACATAGAAAAAAAAACAAAGGGTCTCGGTCGAAACCTAGAATATACATATATACATTTGACGAACAATTTTGGGTCTAATGTGTTTTACTGGATCATCATCAAAAACATGTTCGATGTGCCGGTTGCTCAGTTACGTGAATCGAAATTGCAATTTAAGATCACGAACCACTCAATTTAGCTTAAACCACCAAACTTCATCGTTTTTTTGTAAATTTTGAAAGTGGAACATTCATCCAAGACGAACAATTTCTGTTAATTGTGTGTGAACTGATCGTGACCTACCAGATGGAGTGTACTTGACCGAATAGTCCTTAATGTATTCAGCATAAGTACATTAACTCATTCTAATCTAATTTCTATTTAAAGTCATTCACTGATGCAAATTCATAAAAATCACAGTCCAACTAATTAAAACATATTTTCCAGATTTTCCCTAAAGATTTAAAGAAAAAATTCGACTTACAACTTCGTAGCTCCTATTTGCCAAGAGTCATCATAAAAAGTTTATAGCCCATCAAATCCGAATGCAATATGCATTAACCGATGTGTAACGAGCAACTTCGTCTGCAAGCACAAATAAACATCATGTTGCCTACGATGCACCACCCAGTACAAATATGCAAATATTTATTGCAAAATTACAACACTCAGCACCGACGAACGGGGTAATTGCTGTCAATCACTGAATCACCTCTGCTATCTGTACGCATTTACTGGCTACTTATTGCATTTAAATATTTTCGCAGAGGAACTGCATCGATGGACTGTTAGTGTGTGCTACCAAAAATTAACACCTGTCTTCTGCATAACATGCAATGTTGCATTAAGATATAAACGTCAAAGTCCAGCGACATGTACATATTTCCCTATCTAATTGAGGTCAGACACAAAATTGTATCTGAAGCTCATTGTGAATTGAATTCAAAGTATTCCCTGCCGACTCCAGGAACAATTAAAGTTCCGTCGTCTATAAATGGTCACGTCTCAAAAACCGAGTAGGTACATTTCTTTCAACTCACAAACGTCCGAACACCTGAGAGAACGTTTCTTCATTCGTCCGCGGTATTTCCCTAGTTACTATAAAATATCTTCACATGCGCAAAGGGTTTATCAACCTACATACAACCGGTTGCACTTAATCGGATTATTAAATAGAAAAAAAAAAAAATAAATATCTATATAAATTCAAGCGTGCCACATGACTCTACGTTCCGTTGGTTTGCTGTAGTAGCTAGCATCCAGCACTCAGGTCCATCGTCATTGTCCATCCATCCGTTGGGGATATCTTGAATGTGAAAAAAGCCGTAATGCAACATGCAAGATACAGTTACATTCTCGGAGGTTCATGCGAGGCATACAACGAAGGAGAGAATACAGAGGGGAAGAAAAAAAGAATTAAATCGAAGAAGATATCTTTCACCCTAGGAGGAGTACAGCGGCAACAACAACAAAAAATAATTGACAAACTGGACGCATGCGCCTACTTGCAGTAGGCAGGGATCTTACCATCTAACCAACCAGCTAACCGACCAAACAACCTGCAACCAAGGAAGTAAGTTGCACCTTTATCTATTTGCCTTGCGGTATAACAGGGCAGCAATCGAAGCGTACCACCACCATCATCATCATCATCATCATCGTGATCATCATCATCCTCATCGTAGTAACTGTCGTGGGCTTCTGCAGATTGGAGTGGTGGCGATGGTGGTGGCATCCACGCCGCAATGAAGCCTATGCGAGCAAGGCAAACATTGCCCGTGGTTGGGCATTTATCGGTGGCCGGTTTTCGTTTATTCACTATTTTTCTCCGGTTGGATGTGGATAAAGTTAACTGTAGGTTACACGAAGATATTTTTCAAGATGATCGCACACTGGGTTTTGGATGGTAAAGCTTTCGCAAAAGATAGATTGAGTGCCGCGGAGTTCAAAATCAGTGTGTGGTAGCTTGACCTTTATGGTGATAGAATGCAATATGGTGAATGTATGGATTTCGACTAGGACTCCTGTGAGTATTTAGGAAATATTTCAAATTTCAATATAAATTTTGGGTTCACATGAAGGTGGTCAATTAAATTTAAATTATTTTCGACTGTTCCAGATGATATACTTAAATTTGGGTGCATCAAGGTGTGAGAATTATAAAGAAGGAATTTAGTGACGCCACGTTAGCGTTAATATTCGTGAAACGACGCCAATTTCTTAATTGAAAGCATGTTAAGCTGAGAACTGAATGAGTGCGTTCAGTTCACTGATGATGCAAGGAAATGGTCTTGTCTTTGAAACGTGTATCTTATGAATCTGCAAGGAAATGAAAAGTCACTTTTTTACCTGCTGATTTCACTTAACTTCGAGTAATAATCTGCTTCGGCTGTAAGAGAGCTCTTATTGTACAACGAGCCCTTTCCAGGTTTGGTCCAAGTGCGCGTAGACGTCGTTCTTGCAGTGCAGGGCAGTGACACAGCAGTTGGATTGATTCTACTCCTACCTCGTCTCCGCAGCTTCTGCATAAATCATTGGATAAGATTCTCCACTTGCGGAGCATGACTCCCTTCATATACTCCAGTGAGCGTGCGGGTACAGAATCTGTCCAGTGCCAGACTATAACTAACGAACGACTTTTACAACCGCTCTCTTACAACCAATCTCATTCTCCACAGATCGTCACGCCTCAATACAATTCTCCTGCAGTTTTTTGAGTGGACTTGGTTGGTTTAGTGGATGTCTTAAAGATTAAAACGGCTCCATTGTACCCATAAAACGTATAGTCATAGGAGTTTAACCAAGGCGTAGGGTTGGCTAATCTGGAAACCACCCAGAAAGTGATAGAAATCGCAGAAATTTCCTAAAATCTGCGATATGAAGGTCTTCCAGCCCATGGAAGATGCTACTTCCAGGAGCTCTTGGTGGCTGGTGCGGGACATTCGCATAGCAGGTGCTAGATGGATTCTACTTCCTCTTCGTCCCTGCAGCTTCTGCAGTAGTTATTGGAATGCCCTGTAAGAACACCGGAGACGATTCGTATTTCCCTTCGACTAATTTGGGCAAGACTTTTGAAATTCTTCTTATCGAAGGCTGGCCGTAGTGAGGGGACCTACGACAGGCCCAATAAGAGGCCTTAAAAAGCGCGAAAACTGAACCTACAGCGTAATGTGCTCGCTCTATCGCACTAATCGTCTTTATCGTACAAGTTTAGAAATAAAATTTAAACACCATCGAGCCACTTACAGACTGATGGCTAGCGAGTCAAACTTAATCTACAACAGACAAGTGATGACGAATTTCATGGATGTTCAGATAAAGTCAAAATGAATTATAGCAGGTGCCACGACTATTTTTACACCATTTTGTTAAATTTGACTTATCCACTCTGATGTGTCAACTAATTGATATAATTGTGAAGCCCCTCTAATCTAAACCAAGTACGCACGATTCTTGTTTTTGAAAGTGTGCAAAAACAGCTGAGAGCCTTTGGGCAATATGAACTCAATTTTTTTCTCCACCAGAAAATAAACTTTCTATTTGCGAAAACTTATCAACAATTCTAATCCGCTGCAATTACACACATGACCTGGCTTTCCTCTCTCAGATGCACTGCATATAGAGTCTGTATCTACTCGTATATAGGTAAACTTTTCTCACAACTCCCTCAGCCTCAAAGCACTCTGCAAGTAATTAAAACACACAAATTGAGCAACCACTCGACTGAACATAATAACAATTTCAGAACCCAAAATTTTCCTTTTCCTTACAGTAATGTCATAAACTAAGAGAGTTGTCACACGACCATAGGTGCCGAACCGCCGCGCCGCTCCATCCGTATCCTGCAGTAAAGGCCAAAGACAAACTTAAACTTTTACTTGATTTACCATTTTTCAATACATACACCACCTGGGGTTTACCCTTATTCTTCGTTATTGGGCATCCTGTGTGTATATCCCGATCCACTTACCGAAGTGAGTCGTACCTTCGAAAAGGAAGAAAAGTTGAGCCAACATTTAAATTTACGTCACACAAAATTCGAAGTGATATGAAACTATTTACGAAACCAAAAAGGAAAATCGTTTAGGAGGCATTTGTTTAGCTACACAATTTTGTGGAGCATTTACTGTTTATGCATTTCGCAAAGTTTTCCTTTTGACTTGCTCTTGTTGCTGGTGTTGTCTTTTATCTACTTGAGTCGTTAGTTAAACTTAACTGGCTGGTCCTGGGTCTTGAGACCCACACACACACAAGTGTGCTAAATTCTGCAGGTGCCAGCCGCAACAGGAGTCAAGGAAGTCCTTTAAGTTTTTGGTCAAAAGTTAAAATGTTTGACCTTAAATATTGTTTATCTCGTTCGTTCGATATCCTTGAGGACACGCACGTGGTGTACGAGCTCATTTTCTCCTTCTCTTATGGCGAAATAATTTACTGTATGCTCTGGTAATGGACTGTGTGGAGTGCTTATAAGGAAATGTGTCGCCTCTTGTTTATATACATCGACTTGTGGTGTAAGATTTGTCGATGGATATTGTAGTGGTTCGCGTTTTTTGTTTAACCATAACTACCAACTGGTTCTGATTCTGGTCATTGTGTCGTGGTTGTGTTTATTATTGTTCGCCCAGTGTTAGGTTTTGTTTATCTGACTGCAGTTCTTTCACCTTAAATTGTCTGTTTTTAGTGCGTATTAAGTTACTGGTAGCTATTTGAAATTCGTTTAAATAATTTTGCTGATAGGACTACTTTGGAAATGCGGTCAACAATATGTAGTCTTGTACAGACATTTGAATCTTGGAAACATCCTTTGAGTTGAGTTTTGTGCTATGTAACATGCCCTGTCGGTTTGGACATTTTCATGTCTTTTGTACTGCTACCTTTTTGAGGATAATGTTCATGGCAGTGGACGAGTAACGACAAAGGAATAAATTGTCACTTAGAGTAGTATTTTCCTGCTTGGATGCGTCTGTAGGTGTGAATGCAATAGAGTACCTTCTACTACAGATAGTCCTACATATTTCTAGCAAGGAGTACGAAGAAATATATTGAAAAACCTGTCAATTGCAAAGTAAGTCAAAAGCATTGTCAGGATAATTACCTTTTGATTTTAAATGCAGTGCGAAAAGGAAATAAGAAAGGACTTTAGTTGACTATGTATCAACTAGTCTTACTACTCAGTAGAGAGTTTAAGCATAAAGTTTTCAATTTGAATCCAAAAACACAGGGTTTTCTTCTTAATTTTGTTTTTTTTTAAGGAGGATAATGGAGAGCAGTTATATAACAGGTGGAGAGGTGTTTCTTTTTCCTCTTCGTGCAACTGCGACAAAAGTCATTGGACAGAGTTCCTAACGTGATGGCGTGTTTTCCAATTGCATAATGTACACCGACTGGAGTGACAAGTGTATGTGCTTTGCTAATTTTCAGTAAGGTATTTTTGTTTACTTACAGTACAGTTCGGTGTAGACCTGGGCCTTAACTACCAAGTGTCTCTAGCCAGCTGCCTCAAGTTTCGCACGCCAAATTGGTTGCTATTTTTTCTTCGGCTTAACTGAGGGCAAGTGCTAGTGCGGAGATTTCGGACCTTGCAATTTCTTTTTGCAAGCTTCACAGTGACTTGGTATATTAACATGTCCAGGAACCCAAGCAAAGGCCAACAACAGTGCCTGATCTCAAATCTCAAATCTTTTTATTGCTGATTCGACCAATTTTTTGGGGGTTTGTCGGTTGCTGAAAACTAAGACGCTAAGGCTTAGCACTGACAGGCATTCAGGAGCATTACGATTGGCCAATATCTTCGCCTTGAAAAACATTGCAGTGATTTTGTAGGCCAGGGATCGAGGAAGTTACATCTTTTAAGCCATCGTCGGTGCATATTTGTAAATTAGATTTTTTAACAGAACGGTTTTGATATGGAAGGAAACTAAAGGGATTCACTGGTCTAATGGACATCAGGCCCAGGATGTTTTCTATGGTTTACCGACGGATCAAGAATGGCCTCCGGAGTCTTTGGATCCAAAACTAAAGTCTTGGTAACAATGGGGTGCACTAGCGTGTTTTAGGCTGAAATCCATGCTTTTGAGATCTGCGCTAGGATAAACCTCGATAAAGGTATAAGGAGCGCAAAATACATATCCATTCAGATAGTGTCGGGTAGCGCTTAAAACATTGACATTCCACTTTGTGGAATCTGAGTCCGTCAAGTGCTGCTACGATACCCAAAAATCACTTGCCAGACACAACAAGGCTAAACGTGGTTGGGTGCCCGGCCACCAGAGCCGCGTTGTAGGCAATGAAACTGCGGATGAGTTGGCTACGGTCGGTTCGGCTTCCGCGCTCTTGGAACCGGAACCCTTCTGTGGCGTCAAATGGGCTACTGTCACAGATTTGTGACTTCGCCTTGAAAATGTACCCGGGTTTAGGCAATCCAAGCCCTTTTTCTGCAATAAAATTCTAGACCTTGACAGGAACAAATTGAGGAAGGACTTCCTTACCCGCCATATAGGCCTAAGATAACATCTCAACAAAATAAACTTTTGTTCAGATACAAAGTGTCAGTTCTGAAGAGGAAAAAACCTCTGAGCACATTCTCTGTGAATGTCTGGGACTATACTGGCTACGCAGACGGATCTTTCATTGGAAATTGTGTTCACTAGCGGAGCTTAGAAACTCGGCTACTAATAGCATACTCACCCTCGTTAGGAAAGTAGTAGACCTACTACGCTAAGTAGACCGGAGACACAATAGATCTTGCTAAGTGTAAAGATCGGATAGCTGTTGGTAAATCCGGAAGTAAAAGTCAGCTAAAGCTAAAGTCAGCACTACGAATGGAAACCGCATTTAACATGCTTGTCAAATTACTTAAAAAATATTAAATAGCTGGTGTGAAAGCTCGAGGTGGGCCAAGGCCTAGCTTCTTGCAACCATTCATGTTGTGCGTGTTGTATTTTTCGCACGAATGGATGGGACCTACAATTTATTACCGACTCCGAACGGCGAATTGTGAAACTTTTTCATGTCAAATTGTACTGTCATTTCCTGACGAGGGGTGGACTTGGCTGGGGCTTGAACCCACGCCGCTCGCTTAGCGTTCCCACTCACTGACCACTTACCCAGTCGATTAAAGTGCATTCTTCCCGAACCTATCTTCCACCTAAGTTCAGAAATAAATGCTCCAAATTTCGACGTTTCCACAATGATTAACGAT
Source organism: Matsumyia berberina (assembly GCA_917880715.2). Classification (NCBI taxonomy): domain Eukaryota; kingdom Metazoa; phylum Arthropoda; class Insecta; order Diptera; family Syrphidae; genus Matsumyia; species Matsumyia berberina. Next base: position 15,928,914 of record OU862872.1, on the reverse strand, counting down.
CCGAGATCTGCTCCATTTTCCAAGTGTAAAAAAAAATAGCCCACTAGGTATCATAAATCAGAACACTTCTCTATTCTCAACACTTCGTTAATTATATTCGCATGCCAAAACTATTTCCATTTACATAAACTTATTAAAAAGAAATATTTGGACCACTGTACCAAACTTTACTGTTGCCTATACAATATAAGTGTGTTATAACACTTTTGTTACAATGAAGGCCAGTATCTCTACGCGTACATGAGTATGTAAGTATGTATCTAAAAATTTTAGCTGTGAAATCATTATTTACTCAAGGGTCTCAAGACTCGCATAAAGGTCTCACATAGCGTTACGAAAATGTGTAAATTACCGAAAGCAACCCATAGGCGATGCAAATTAGCAAAAAAAAAAATCACAAATGCGAATAGGAGCCAAGGTTATATCATCGACGGAAATAAAAAAAAAAAAGAAGAGGCTAAAATGATGAAATAAATAATTTAGCGCCCTTTACCTTGCTGACATACATTTTATGGTAAAAGGTTTTTTTTTTCGGCTCCGTGATTCCGCCTCTTACTCAAACAATTTTTTTTTTATAGTGTCTGTCTTTTCTTTTTGCAATGACAATAAATAATACGATTGAATTCACACATTTCACGTTTCGATTGTTTGACAAAATTACCATTGATGACCTCACGTGTTGCGTGAATACATAAATACATTTTTTTTGAAAATACGTACGTACGTTGAAGAGGAAAAGTGCAAAAAGGCAGGTGGGATGGATTTTAGTTCCTATTCCTTAAATTTGTAAACTACGACTGAGTATTTATTTCAGTTCTAAGAACCAAAATTCCACAACAAAACGTTGACTGTATTTTTGGAATTTCGAGGACTTCTTACTTTATGGAGGCAATGCGTCGCAGAAAAAAAAACCAAACAAAATCACCAAAACGACATCATTTAATTAAAATAAATTATCATTTCAAAACAACGAGAACGCACATTAAACCATTTAACCAAGTACATGCATTTCGGGCGTGGGTGAGTGGCTGACAGCATTTTAGATATCAACCCAATACTCGTACCATGAAAATTATAATAGAAAATAATTTTCCAGAACAAAATAGGACACTGGCGGACGGACACTATTTCAACCAACAAAACAAGAAAATTCTTTTCTCAGCAAAAAAAAAAAAAAAAAATGGCGACATTCCTCCACGAAGCAGTGTAAGAACCAAAAAAACATGTCATGTACATGTCTGCAGTTAATTTACATCCTCTGCAAGTTATAGCCACCAGTCATCGGCCAAAGGAAGTGCAACTATTAAATATATTTTGTATACGAAAAACAAGAACACCAGCGTCAATTAGAAACAATATTTTCATCTCGTTGGGGAAAATTGTAAATGCCACCTCCATGAACTGAACTCGTTCTGTCTGCCAGATTGGATAAGTTAATTTTTCAAAGCGCCCAGCAATGATGAATGATCCTAAATAACTTGCGCGGTGTTTGTGGTTAGTGTCGTCGTACGGAGACGATACTAAGTCGGTGATCTCTTGCGGGGCCACTAATCCCATTTTTGCTTTGGAGTGGAACGAGATACGAGTACATACTTATTTTTGAAATAGATTTTCGGCATTTTTCTTTCTTGTGATAGCGCAAATTTGCACAATGATGCATTGCAAAAAAGTATTAATGGCTTTTGTATCTGGGTCGGACCAAATCACCCACCGCAAGGCAGGACATCAGCGCTAATCACAATAACAAAACGAAAACAATATGTCGCTCAACATGGCGTGCCGGCGCGTGAATAATACTTGCGCACGCTTCTAAAAATAAGTCATAACTTTTATAAATAAATTAACAAAAAATTATCAAGATTAAGCCCATTACCGTGGGTATGTACGCTTTCTTGCAAAATTTACAACATGTTATCAATTTTGCATTTAATGAATGGTGACTTAGTTTGGTCTTTATCTTATCACGGGATTCATGTGTTCTGCGGTTGACAAATGACACACCTTGTGTTCGTTTTTCATAGTTTAACGACACATCGAATATTTTGGTTTCAATTGATTACAATGGTTTACGCAAGTTGGGTACGTAAAACAGAAATTTGAGAGCTCAAGTGTGCAAGCCAATCTAGACAGACATTGTTTCGTTTCTTTTTTTTTTGCACTAATCTTGGTTTTTTCTTTTCGAATTTTTGAAAATTTTCCATTGTGTCATATGGAATTTTAAGATACGATAAGGTTTAGCTAGATATTACATGTGTAGACATGTCTTTGCACAAGTAATGAATAGTTGGGCGCAGTCAGGAAATGATGCGTCAAAACTTGTAAAGTCTCTATATTGCAAGAAAATTGACTAGGACTTCTCGTTTTGGACAAACTCTGGATTGACGGTTCTCTTCTGAGGGCCCTTCGATCTCTGTACACAAACTGAAAGAGTTGTGTTCGGGTGAGCGGCGGTAAACCAACACTTTTCACTGTGGGCCACTGTGGATTTTACCATAATGATCCGCAGATTCGGCATCAACTCTTCAGACTACCGCAGGAGCTGTCAGGATGCGGAAGAGACGGAGACCATCAAGCACTTACTCTGTGAGTGACCCAATCTCCAAAACTGCCGACTCCGACACATGGGAAACAGGCTGTTTGGAGAATTGGGAAACCTAACAGAAGTACCAATAGTTAACACACTCCCCTTTATTAAGAGTATAGATTAGTTTTGCGATAGACCCATCTAAAACCCATGGTTGGAACATGGACAACAAAATAAAGGGGAACAATATGGCCCAGTAGGCCCTCTTTAGACTGGGCATTTTCCACAAAATCTAACCAAACCTAGCCTGGTCATCCTAGTGTCCACCTAGATCGAACTTCAGAGGTTTGTAGCCGTCTGTGTTGAACCTGGGATGAACAATTCCTGAATGCCTGTTCAATGCACTCTGAAAGTTAGTGAAGTCCCACTGATTGGCTAGGCTGAAGCAATTAGAGCCAGCTCGGTCAATCTGCTATCAGGAGGGTCGAACTTGGTCATGAGAATAAGATCACGGATACAAGTTGCCGAAATGAGATTTTTTCGTTGCATTACTGGGGTGAGCCACCGAGATCGGTTTAGGAACACCGGAATATGCGAGAAACTCAATGTCGAGGTCTATATTTCGATGGTTTGGGCACGTTAAACGCATGCCCCCAACTCGGCTTCTAAGATGTGCCATTGAATCCGTGCCATCAGGTAGGCCCAGGATGATATGGTTGAACCAACTCCGAAATCTCACTTCTACCCGTATGAGGATAGCCTCTGATGATTTAGATCTGATGGCAGATTGCACTCTAAACCTGCGAAAGTGGATAAGCGGGTTATTGGAAAATGCAGATGATGCTGATGAACAAATTATGCGAAAGAATATGTCACCTCGAACCATCAAAAAAACATATTTGCGGCAAGCAATTAAGTCGAACAAGGCAGTCACGGCATTTTTTTTTTATTTTGCCAGGAGTAAACTGAAACGGTGACCATGTAAAGTTTTAATGCTATTTTTTTGGAGTCAAAAAATCAGTTTTCAAGTTGAGAAATTTAAGAGTTTTAATGTCCCGATGGGCAGTGACAGCATACAAATACCAACTTTAGTAGAAAATACCAAGCAGAGAGGATTGGAATGATAGTCTGGTCGGCTTTCTATACAGACTTTGGAACAAGAGCTGGCATTTTTCGCGAGTTCCGGGACATGAAAGGTTCCTTCGGAGTACGAGCCATGTGCAGCGTGTCTGAACCTAAGGCCAGCCTCATTTAACAGACCGCAAGGATAGCTGCCTGATTTTCTATAATTTTGCAGCTAAGAAACTGAAACTGGCCGGTTAGGGCTGAAAATCGGTCATCGAATTCGACATTTGACTATGCAAAGCGAGGCAAAATTAGCTACTCTTGTTCAAAGAGGAAAATTTATAATAGTTGATGGTGATCCGAAAAAAATTGTCGAGTCTTGGAGACCTTAAATTGCTGTTCGAGGTATTGTACCTATGGAATATGTTAATTTAGCATTGAGAAGAAAAGTGAAACTTTGAGTCCTTCCGAGTGTAATTCCACCTCAATGAATAACTTGGTATATACATAAGTGAAGCAGGCTCTCATCATAAAAATCTTTTCCTTAAAATTAACTTTTTGTCAATAATTTAAAAGGAAAAAAGTATTTTGGAGAGGGAAACACTCACATGTCCAATATGACACAAATGACAGCGACACCAAAGCATATGTCAATGAACTCTAGAAAGTGTACACAATCATACTATTAGATATTTTTAACTTAATTTTTCCGAACTTAAACACTGACAGCAAGAAATAAGCGTCTTATCGTGGGTGTATGAGCAACATTCGACGCATATTTCAGCTTATTCGACCGTCAAAACAATGTCATCCTGCCTTTAACTCAATTTATCAAAAAGACAACACTTTAAATGTTGGAATTTATTGTTGTGATTCGAAAAACATTCACCTAACATAAAGGATAAATTTCCGTCAACCGGTTTTGAAGTCTAGTCATTTAAGGATTACTCTGCGCCAAAGAATTTGAAATATCTTCAAGGTCTGGCAGACAGAAAAAAAAAAAAAAAATGACAAGTGCTTCGAAACCTTTACATGGGCATACAGATTGCCAAAAAAGTAAAAGTATCAATGCACACATTCCAATAGCTGGTTTCTTAAGTCTTATATTATTTTTTCCCTTCTCTTCTTAAACATTTTGAGATTTAATTTACTTTTTTTTTTTTTTTGTATCCTCCGACACCGTGCATTTGTGTGGTTTTTTTTTTTTAGCATAATTTATTGTATCTTCACTGTCTGCATTTTATTTTATTTTTATAAAAAAAAAAAAAACCTTATTGTGATTTGTTGCTAAGATATTGATTTTACATAACACTATAAATATGTTAATTTACAGCAACAACAATAAAAAATATATGAGAAGACTGCCAACCTATTTAGAAAAAAATTATAACAAAAGTATATAAACATATGTATGTATGTACGTAGATGGTCTTTTATGGATTTCGTCTGCTAGAAGAATTTGCATTCGGTTATTGGAATAATTAAATAAATCCAAAATGTTAATGGATGTATTTTTTCTAAAAAAAAAAAAAAAAAACCGGATTTGCAACTTACATTTTGCAAAAATGGTTAAAATATCATTTTTGCGTGTTTTGTTCCCAATTGGAGTTGTATTTTCCTCTTTTTTCGCTGTTGATGCATGATAAGAAATTTGGTAGACTCATTATTTATGATAAAACGAAGTTGGTCACAAGGAAACGTTGATAAATTATTCACAGCATTTTTTTTTATCGGTTGACAACTAGTGAAGGTTGTTACTTGAGTCCTCACTTCGCGATCACGAATTTTGCAATAAAAAAAAATGAAAAAACAGCTATCAAGAAGGAGTAATTATTAGACGATTCCATTAAACAATAGAAGTTAAATAATGATTGTGTTTGACGGTTTTAGAATCAAGCAACTTTCATGAGGAATTTAGTGGTATAGCCTTTATTGCGACTAATTATAGATGAGAACAACAGACTCGCTAAACATTCGGGAAACCTAAACGGCGAAAAGGTTCTACTAACCCCAATCAAACAGGGCGAACAAATTACTTGAAATACCTATATGGAAATGCAAAAGCATGTTTTCTAAAATTTTTGCATTTTTAAAACAGGGTGGGCCGCTTGTTAGTTTCTTTTTAAAAATGCTATAAAAAAAAACTCTGTTCAATATTTTTCAACGATTGTTGCTTTATTGAAAAGAGTAAATCTCTCGATTAATTATGGAATATTATTTCACTCAAATGACTGCCTCGGCTGGGTTGGCCTTAGACCATCCTGTCAATCCAAATTTTCAATACATTTTCGATGGTTTCGGCCCCTATTTCACGAATAGCTTGAACAATATTGTTCTTGAGTGCCTGAATCGTCTCTGGATTGTTCGCAAAGCATCGACCTTTATGGGCACACCACAAAAGAAAGTCCAACGGCGTCAAACCGCAGCTCCGTGGCACGATAATTGAACTTAGTGTGCAATAAATTGATTGTTGAATGGCTTGTGTGGCATTTAGCCCCGTCTTGCTTGAACCATAGCTCGCCCAAGTCCAAATCCTCAATTTTTGATCATAAAAAATCGGTTATCATACCTTTGTAGGTGAATTCTTTGACGCGTTGAGGTTCTCGGGTTTAGGCGCACGCTTTCGGCAACAACTGCAATATTCTCCGTTGAGCGCACAGGAAGAACACGGGAATCTGTTCGGTAATCAATCAGCAAAGCAGTCTCACGAACTTTCTTTACAAATTTGCGTACACCAGCTGCATTATTTCGACCAAAATTAACACTGTTTCGGCAACACAGCATCCATTTTGGAAGTAACTTTGCAATATTTTCCAACGTTGGTCAAGGGTAAATTGATCTATTTCGTACCGCGAAAATATAATACTAAGTTTCTGTCAATTTTTTGAGCGCGTAAGAGCTATCAGTGTCAAAATAACATTCAAAAAGAAATCAACAGATGGCCCAGCTGCCAAGCATTCACACAAAAAATACAGAATCTCGGAAAAGTTGAATTTTTCAAAAACCGAATATTAGAAAAACAAAATTATAATATGCAGAATTTTGGACTACACAGTATAACAACCCCAACACTTTACAGATTTGTAGGAAGAAGTTCAGCCAAAAGGATCAAAGAAAAGAGAGAGATGCAAGATGGTTTATCTAAATCATCAACAAAATAACAGTTAAGGCATTCACGATAACAACTCAAGCTATTTGTAACTTTTTTGTATTAGTCGTAATGCAAAACAATAACAAGAAAAATATAAGCCCTGTGGTGGGTCTGCATTCCATAAGTCCACTAGACTACAATGAAACCAAACAAAACACATTAAAATAAATACCCACATGCTCATACATACAGATGTACATCAAGGTCATGTTTACGCGATTATATGCAACCAAAAAATTTGCAACACCGCGCATGAAGTAAATTCTTTCAAAAACAAAACAACAAAAACAGAAACCCCACACATAAGAAAATACGAAAAAAAAAAGGGAGACCCATCAAATTAATTCAATTCACGGCCAAATACATGCACGCTGCCCTACCTTACCGCCTGGCAGAACCCACACAAAAATAATACTTCTGTATCTCTACACACAATTAAGTGTCCAAAATTTGAAACCAAAAACAAAAAAAAAAATTCCGAATGAATACAAGAAAAAAAATCGCAAAATAATTTGTCTAAACAAATGGGCGAACTTTTGCATTCCAACAAAAAATAAAATAAAATAAAATAAAGTATCTGTGAACGTGGAGAACGACTTTGATGATAGATGTGGTTGTTGTAGGTCAAACTATTCGCTTTCGGCGATAGTAACAACTCTCTTCCTCTTCACCCTAATACAACAACTCGATACTACCACCATTACCATCGCTGTTAACAACTACTCAACTGGACTCAAGTCACTCAACGCGCTGCCCATCATAGCGTTGAGACCTTGTACAAAATTTGTTCGTTAAATTCGCAAAGTTTTGCAAATTTTTTTTTGTTTTTGCGCCCAAAAATTGTTGTTGTTGTCTTTTACTTCGGCCACTACTTCAGATACGTAAAGTATCTATCAAGTGTAGTTGTGCGTTTTAAGTCATGTGTCCTTGAAAGGTTTTTTTTTTTTTTGCAAATACAAGGTAAAACAACCGACGAACAATCAAAAAAAAAAAAAAATACTATTATTATCAATTTGACCTTTGTAATTTGTGTGCCTGAGGCTATTTAATTTTTCGGCAGTGCCATACAAACATACATATGTAGATATGCTTGCAAATGTCTGCGCCACACGTGTGCTTTTTTGATTTCATCGTCAGCAACTGACGTTCCTCGCTAGATGACAACATGCACATAAGCCAACGAGCTGGTAAAAATTTACAAACTTAATTTTTTTCTCCTTTTTTTCTTGCGACACGAACAAGTTTAGAATCGAATCGAATGCTGCTGTTGCTCTTCATTTTGGAGATACACACCGCGTCGAACGCAAATATTTCGAAAAGTATCTAAAAAAAAAAGCTATTTTTTGCATCGCGAATTAAAAAAAAAAAAACTAAACTAAAAATTGGCAAGGAAACCGAGGCAACAGCGACAACGCAAAAAAAAAAGGAAAAAAATAAATAAATATATAAAAACATCGCTTATACCTTCTTCTCGTACCTACGTGACATACAAGCACAATTTATCTATCAAGGCAAAGATACTTTGTTTTATTTTGAGATTTTTGCTTTTTTTTTTGCTTCCTTTTTGGATTTTTACAATAGTCAACCAACTGAATGTGAACAGATACAAAGGCGGGCACAATGCGCAAAATGCAGGTAAGGAGCTTAGTTGGATTTAGCACCCAAAAAAAAAAAGGAGCAAAATGAAACTGAAGTCGGGATAAGGCACAGACTGTTTGATGAAGAAAATGAGTTTGTAAACCCAATACATAAATATAAGAAGAAAATAAGTTAATTAAGCTTACAAAAGGGTCGTAAAGAGCTGCTCATATGTGCGGCTTAAGCATGTTTTGTGCCATTCATCATGTACAAGACATTATAAATGTTTTTCGAAATCTGGAACCCAAAAGGATAAAAGTCTGATATGGTCGGACAAATTACTCGCCATTTACAAAGACAGATGCCTAGGTATAGATCGATCCTTAAAATCAAAGGCAGTACAATAATGAAAGTTGGCACATCATTAGATGAACCATTACCACATAAGTGTGTGTACCAGAAAACGAGACTGAGGAACTAGCAAGGAAAGGCTCAATTCTAGACCGAAACCCAGCGGTCGGTACAATTAAATCTCCACTGTGAGATAAAAGACAAGGATAAGATCGAAGCAAAAAAAAAGTAGAAGACTGCGGCCTGAAAATAACAAAACAAGAGCAACTAAACTCCTACATATTGACAGAATATCCTTGTCATTGTTTGCATGGGTAGTGACTAACAAAATGCTAAGATGTTGCTCAAAGAAGCTGCATCTGCGCGAAGACGATATATTCAAAGGGTGCGGAGAGAAAGATGTGCATGAGGATGCAACTTATTTCATCTTTCACTCCCCAAACCTCTGTAATAAAAGAAAAAGAACCCTGGGCAGCTTTCTCTTTAATGATATCGAAGAGCTATCCGGAGGATCATTATCGAATCTGCTCAGAATTGCAGGGGTAACAGGATGTCTATCAAGAAAAAGGAATATTCACGTGCTAAGAACATAGTAGGTAATAAATGGGTGCCAAAAAGAGTCTACACAAACACAAGTGAGGTGGAGAGGATCCATATCGTTTTCATCGTCCCGCAAACCTAATCTAACCTAACAACAGACACGTAAAGTCAGAATGTGGTACTGTGTTGTATACAGGAGTAGAGAGCTCCGATTAAACAACTCGTACATACGTGCAATATGTCATACTGCACTTTAGTTGTGTATGAACAAAGACTTGCAATACTGTAAAGTTAAAACGTTATTTAAACGCCGGAAACCATCACCACACTTCCTCAGGCACCACAAACAAAAAACTCGGTAATTTTTATCGCCAGGTTTGCATAAAGACCTGAACCTTATTCGAATGCCACAACAGAAGTCGGAATGGAAAAAAGAGATTTCATTCAACTTCAAGAGCCACGAGTGACTATTTGATGTACCTGCAAGCTAGAGATTTGATTGGCCCACGATTTTTTGAGAACACTCAATGCTGTTATGAAATGAGGAAGAAACATGACAACAAGCTTCTGGACTTTGCATGTGATTTTACATAAAATAAAAAATATTCAGAAGGATGAATTCGGATAAATTATAATAGTTTCGAAATTTTGACTAAAGATGGCCAGATTTTAGTGCAATGCAAAAAAATCCAAACATTTTTTTTTTCAAGTCGCCGACGAAGTGTTGGTTAAAGTGGTTGTAAAGGGTTGTTAACGGGCGATCCTCGCCTAATTATTATAACAACGACTTCGTCATTTGAATGTACATATGCACATGCGGCTCTATGGTATAGGATTCGAGCAAATCGGACCGGGTTTTCATGTATTCGAACACCAGCTTCTCTACTGTATCTGAGATCTGTTTTTCTGAAGCGAGAATCGTAGCCTCACCTTTAAATTTTGCGTGATTGTCAGCCGGTGTTTAATTTATATTGTGTCAAGAATGCAAGAATTTGGAAACGGCTCTTCGTTTTACAAAGCTCTTGACAATTTCATAGTTAAAACACTTCTTGCAATGACCAGAATGTCGGTCAGTGATCTGTGCTCCACAGTCTTCGCTAAACTGTCTTTAGAATTAAATAAACTTCAACCAAATTTAAACTGACACTTCAGGTAAAAAAATAAATAGCTGGCGCGACAGCTAGGGATGAGTCAAGGTCTAGCTTCTACCAACCGTTCATGTTGTGCGTGTTAAATTTTTCGCACGAATGGAAGGAACCTACCGACTCTGAATGGCGAATTGAGAAGCTTTTTCATGACAAATTATGCTCCCGGAGGTTTGTCATTCCCCGACCAGAGGTGGCGCCGCGAAAAAAGTTCGGTGGACATGGCTGCGACTTAAACGCACACACAGCAGTCCAACGCACTAACCACTGAACCACGGCGTCCACAGATGTTTCAAGAGCTGCAAGAAAAGTCGTAGTCTTTGACAGCCGGTACTTCAGTTATAGCCACACATTTGATAGGCATGGTTAGGTGGACATGTAGAGACATTCTTCACTTGTCGCACTAACATATATAGATCAAGGTTTGTACATACATTGTATATCCATTGCGATGCCCTATTAGAGATGTAACAATCTGTTACAGTCTTAGAAAGCAGTCTTTAACAACAAAAACACTTTAAGGGTGATGTTCTGATAAACAATTTTCAATAGGCTTCTTGGAAATTCTGTTAACGTCTTTGAAGAAGTGTTGACCCAAAGTTTTGAATTTTACGTGCTGAAGAATTTGACAATAACAGAAATTGTGTGGCTTGTCCTCATGCTCTTCCTCATCGTCACACTCTCTACATAAATTATTTTCGTCCAATTTGTGTAATATCTAGCCGGTGAAGATGGCTGCTGGGGAAGAAATGGGGCTCCGATTCTCTCGTACGATTTTTTTATGACTCAACCAGGAAATAAAATCAAAATGTTTTCTGTATTGTCATAATTCTTGAAGGATGAAATCTAGTTATGATTTGACCTATAGCCAGACAGATATTAAGTAAGACCCGTCACTTGAGTATTACTCAAAATTTAGTTGAAATCCCGCGATCAGTAAACCAATACACCACCTTAATAAATATCTGTAAGCAGTTCTGTTCTGTGTCATTTTGGTGTTTTTGTTTTCTTTCCTTCGTCTTATTCCTTGCGAATTTTATTTTTTATTTTTTTTTTATAATTTTCGCACACACATGTTGGCATGCGACAATCGAATCGAAACAAACCCCAGTGCATATAAATTAGTGATGGTCGATATATTCATTGTTGTTTCTGGTCATTTCATTATCATTGTGGTGCTGTCACTTGGCGGAGAGATAGTTAAATAGTTTTTGGTTATTTTTGAAGGACAAAACTAAACGTTTGTTTTTGTTTTAAACAGAAAAACAACAAAGTGTTGGAGCATAGTTAATAGGTTTTGATTCTATTCGATTGTGCATGCGCGCATTGAATTCGCAATGTCAGTAGGTGGGAGACGGAAAGAAATACTTCAGTCTTACGTACGCATATAGATATCTACGGTGGAAACTATTGGGTGAGGCTAGCTTGATAGAGGTTGACAGAAAAGGGCAATGGACAACAACAACACGGGTGTTGTTCACTTTGGAGCATGCAATATGAATGAGGTCATCCTCTGTTTGATGGTGAATGGGAAAATTTAATTAAATGACAATATATAAATAATGATTGTGAGCGGTCTATTAGTAAGCGGTTATATAAAGAATATAACTGATTTTCGATACATTTCTACTACGTTGTTCTATAGAATACAATAATTGAATTCATAATTTGTTGAAACAGATTCCACAAGATTTGGCAAAGATAAGCGAACGCTGAATTGTTTGTCCGCGTATGCATACCACCGAAGGCATTTTTCATTTGAAAAAATGTGAATGTGACCTGGTCAGCTGATGTGCGTTTTAGAAGTCCTAACAAGTAACCTTCAGACGGAGGCCGAAAGAGATTGTAATTGGAGCAAAACGTGTGTGATGGGATTGATTTTACAACTGACAGCAGCTGAAAAGAAAATAGGGACAATGACCTTTGGATTTGGGCGCACAATGTTAGAACGGCGTTGACTCATACGTGATTGGAGAAACTAGCGAAAAAATAATTAGGAACTGGAGCCATTCGAGGTAGATTTAAGTAAAAAGTATTGATATTCCGGCTTTTTCGAGAATTTCCTGAGAACAAGAGCTCACCCGCATGCAGACAAAAACATCTATGAACAAGACGTAGGAGGATGTCCATCGTATGACGTCAAAATCGCTTTATCGCAAAGTGAAAACAGGAAAAATTTTCATTATTGGTAGCACAGTTAGAACTTTTACACAACGTCGTGCCGCCGGAAAACACAAAACTGTACCAAAACATTCGCCGAGTTGATTTTTTACTGACCATTACACAAGGTTTTACCAGTATTGTCTCCGTGCACTACATGCTTACAGCTAACAGCTAGCTACCATTATGTCAAACTTTGTCGAGCAACAACGATTCGAAGAAGAAAACTAGTGGTCGTCAGAAAATCACCATGATTGCCACGTACTACTGCACTGAGTTTTCTCGGACAATCACAACTAAAACACTGGTTTGACGAAAACTGCCAACAAGCACATGCATCAAAGCATAATAGTTGCCAGTGAACTTTGCGAGCAGAGGATAAAGCCCATCAACTCTAACTGACTACAGTCATCATTTTTGACCACCTGACCGAAATATACACGTTCAAATAATTCTAAATTTGATAGACTTGGTATGAACTACAATCAGTCCAACTTATTGGCAGCAGTCTTGACGAGGATCTCGCATGGGTCTCCTTATTGTGTGCAAACTGTTGGCCGAAGAAATTTGATTAGTTGTTTACCTAGGATCCCAAACCTGGATGGTGTAATACACTAATAGCTTAGCTACGAAGACCACCATCGGTGTTAAGTACCATCAACATTGCTTTTGTGAGAAAAAATGGGCTAAGCGGGCATGTCTTCCTGTCAAATAATTTCCTGCTCTCTAATTTTCCAATTAAGGTACTTTGTTTTTAAGCGGATACAAAACGGTCCACGCCATTCACTTTTATGTTACTGCCATACACAATTCAGAGAAGAATCGACAGCCCCATATGCCTTCTTACTGCTTCCCTTGTTCAGAAGAGGAGTTAGCCGGAGTCACACTTTTTGGGATGGAACCTTGTGCTTCACAATCTAATAAGACTCCCAGATTGTCTAGATGCCGATGAAAATCTTTCCAAACTGAATCTACAGTCCATCTGTCTCGACTCTTTTATTACCTAAACATTTTTCTCTTCTGCCCTGGTCTACTTGGTCTTCGTCAACTTACAACTTCAATTTAACCATACCTTGCTCTTCTTAAGGACATTTGCATGATTTTAGTCCAAAGTGGAGGTTTGTTTATGTCACCTGCTTGATTTGGATGCAGATCCTTGCTAGTTCGCCGGCCGCTTCGTAACTTGACACACCATTATAACCAGCGATCGAGCAGAGTTTCACGGTGTGCTGTGTGCCAAAAACCTTCCTCTTTCGCAACAGCGCAAGCCTTAAAAGCTTCGATGTGGACATCGGGGATAGGTCGCTTGTTAGTTTTGGTGCAGACTTTTTAATGTATATGTATAGGCCTAAGGGCAGAAGATTAAGAATTGCTTTTAATCCAGCTGTTTGAGTTGCTCTCATCGCACTACATGTTCCAGTGGAATATTTGAATTTGAATTTTGGTCAAAATATTGGAGGAATTGATTGCAACGTGTGACCATACTACACCGCCATTTGTACCTATAGGTTGGCTAAACACGGAACACATTAATAGAACATTTCCGATGAATGTTCGGCAGCTGAAGAAGGCAACCGATGCTTTTTTAGCGATCACCTTAGTATTTGAGTCCCAGTCTCCACTGTCAGACAGTTTAAGGGAGATTTCCTTAATTCATAAAAACTGGAAACGTTTTTCTGTTTGCAAAGAGTACTTATTGGATATTTTGAGCGTAACCATGCCACTTTGCTTTGCGATAAGCGTATTCGAGCTTTTTGAAATAACGGTAAGGATCTTGCAAACTGCACTATGTCATCTCTGTAGGCAGCATTGGCCAAAACCCCAATTGTATCTAAGTTTCATCAGCAGATCATAAACAATTAAGATCCAGAGTAATATACATAGCCTCTTCCTGTCAAGTGTTTGATAAGCAGTCACTTTTGCGCTCAAAATTCCGCATCAATACAGGAAATCTCTCTTAGGCGGAAAGCACACAACGGGAGATCAACAAACACGTCAACAACTGGGCGACTACATCAACCCCAACATATAGAGGGCGAAGACTTTACTTGATCTCACCAAAGATGAGTTCAGAACCTTAACGGGCTTTCTAACAGGACATTGTCCACTCAGATACCGATATTTGCCGGCTCTGTGGAGAACAGAAAGAGACCGCTGAACATATTCTGTGCGTATGTCCAAGAGCCGCAAGGTAAAGACTACTCCACTTAACGCGGGCCTAGGTCAACCCAGCGGAAATTCAGAAAATTGTACCTAAGGCTATACTGAGATTTATCAAAAGCCTCTCTGGTTAAACCATAAGGGTCACCACAATAGACCTCATAGGTCGCAGTGCGCATTTAGGGCCCCTAATACAGAATAGGTGGACAGCGACGGTGCCGACATTTTTGTCCGCCCAAGGGAATTGCCCTTCCAAAGGAAGAAAAAATGTTTAATGTTTTTAAAGTTTGCTTAGGAAAATATATGCGCCTAAGGGAGCTGTCCGCCTAAGACAACTGTCCGCAATGGGAGATTTTCACTGTATATCTTCTTCTTAGCAGTTTGACTATGGCTGATTTGTAAAATTGTTGTCAACACTGTTGAGGAAACAAAACTTGTATTTAGAGACTCAATTTATTGGCGACCTACAAGCTATTAAAATATTTTATGTTTATAATAAAAGACCTTCACTTCTACCTTTTTTTTTACCAAGAGGATGCTACGACAGAAGGATACAGAATTTTCATTATGGAAAAGTCTAAATTGCGGTCAAAAATTACTTGACAACAGGTTAAAACAATTTATAAAACCTTGTCAAGAAATGAACTATCGTTCATGTGCAAATATTTAGTTTCAATATTTACTTGTCGAAAGAACACGTTCATTTTTACAAAATCTGGCGCCATCCATCACGTCCGTTTTAGCACTTTATCTATCGCTACATGGTGTTATGCCATGCGACAGGCGACATCCAAACTAAATTAGTACTCATAATACACTCGTAACACCTCAATTAATTAGTAAAATTATTTGCAAATTGTCGCTAAATGTTATAATTCGTTATTAAAAAAATATTTATAAAGTCAACTTTATATTGTTTAGTCATTTCCAAACGCCACCTCGTCAATACAGTCTTACATAACACGCACACCTACAAAGAGCAGTACAAAAAAGTGTTGTTCTGTGAATTCTTCACTTTTCCTTTCGTTCAGTGTCAGTGTTTAATCAAAAGAGTGTAACCTGTGATGCAATTTTGAATTAAAAAAAAAAAAAAATAATAATAACAACACAACTGATAGCGGTTTTTTTCTCTCTCTGCTTCTTCTTCTCTCGCATTGTCGCAATTTGCACACCCCTACCTACCCCTATCGGCAATAAAGATTACTTCAGCGGTGTGTTATTATACACTACTTGCGAATGAACGTATACTCGCATTCGTTTAACACCTTTGTGTTAATTATACGGAAAATCAAATGCAAGCAGTAAATTGTCATCAACATTGTACAACAGTCGCGTGTGATAAGGTTTTTTTTTTGTTTTTCTTTTGTTTAAACTTTTTGCAATGTTTGATAATGCCTCCACTTGTTTGATGTTAGAACAATTGGATGTGAGTAAAATCTTCAATCCAGTTAGGTATGTGCACAGGTGAGTTAACCATAAGCTAAACAAAAAAAAAGTTATGGTACATCAATAATTGCCTGAGGTAAAATAGTAGGTGTGAGGTTGTAATTAGTGGGTGAATTCTAAGTGTTAGTCATTATTTATTTGCATTTGAAATAACAAAGTTGTAATGGGATGTTTAAATGCAGTTAATCGTTTTGTTCACATAGCTCAACTAGTAGAGGGGGTGTTTGTTGGCATAATTTTGTTGACATTTGTTTCCACTTACAAGTCACTTCAACTGGTTCAAGAATTGCAACATAAATGATATAAGCTAATTAGAAAACTTGTAACATTCCATTATTCCAAGTATTTGCATCATTCAATCATAATTTTGACAGGAAAAATAAATGACAAATCGACTAGCCTGGGATGGAATAAATTCCTTTAGTATCAGAGAAAATATAAACAGAACATTTCAAACAAGAACATTTATATTCTCTCCGATAGTAAAGCCGCGCTTCTGGCCATAGACACCTATGAAATAACATCGAAACTAGTATGGGACTGCGTACAACTCCTTACAATTTTTTGCCGACTCCGAACGCCCACGCTCTTTCATGACAGATTATACTCCCGGAGGCTTGTCATTCCCCGACGAGAGGTGGTGCCGCAAAAAATGTTCAGTGGACATGTCTGGGGCTTGAACCCACATCGCTCGCTTAGCAGTCCAACGCGCTAACCACTGAGCCATGGCGACCACAAAGTGCAAGAATTTCCGTTCGCTACCCAGTACTGATAAAAAGCCGATTATCACAAACTTGAGGTCTAAAATACGTAGGAATTAGGCGGAATAAAGTGGAGAAGTCCTTTCATCCATAACAACCCCTAAAGATCTTGGGGCAAATTCTTATCAAAGATGTAGCAAGTACAAAACCTATTTTTGCGATGGAAACACATTCTTTTTTAAATATTTTTTTATGTATCAGAATCGGATTTTTAGTTAAATCTGTTTTTTGGAGTTCTACCGTTGATATCAACGATACGAGTATCTTCATACATATGAAATATATAATAGAATAAACGTTTTTGGCCTAAATTAATCGACAACTATAGCGTCGGCAAATAGTTCTTGAAAGTAAATCGACAGAATCAAAAATTCAAATGTATCTATATATGAATGTACACGTGGATATGTTTCAAGAAATGATTGCGTTCATGTACATATGTCAATTTTGCCTGATTTCCAAAAACCAGCTTTCAACCTCTGCGTGAAAAAAACAGACCAAAAGACATCTGCAAAACCCACAGGCTCTTAAGGTTATCACTAAAGGATGTGTTCTGGTCATTTGCTTAAAAAAAACTTTCGCAGAGGAATGGACTTAAAATATTCAGTATTGCACAAACTAATTTTTTAAAGAATGTCAAAGCATCCAAGTTTTAATTTAGTGTATCATGGAAAAGGAGCAAGTATATGTGATATGGCGATGAATCGGATGCAAATATTGACATTCAGGGTATTGGCAGGACGCCAAAATACTGGCTAATTTCCTGCTGGTTATATGGATGAATTGCTTATAACTACGAAATTCACAAGTCCCCCTGCGACATCCTTGAAGCTGATTTCCACCGAAATTTATTAAAAAAAAAAAAAACTCTGAAAGTGTAGGTTTGAAGTCTGATTAGGTTAGCAATACATGTCTTTTTAACCACGATCAACTAGTTTTTATCGTAATTTATAAGGGCGTGTTCTGTTATTTTCAAAGAAGGTTTACCTGTCATAAAGGCTTTCTGACGTCCACCATCATTTTTGGCGCTTTTAAAACAATGGTACACCAAAATATATCTTCTAAGGTCAATGGTAGAAGTCAATCACACTAACAGCGTGAGTGAAAAACCTACGAAAAAGTGTGATAGTGAGGAGAGTATCCCTCTCCAAAGGTCAAAAGGTAACAAATCTGCACGATAAGTGTAGAATAAGTGGACAACCAAAATTCTAAAATACAGCGGCAATATGACAGAACCTATACGTAATTTAAAGTGAAATATTATATCATGTAAAAAAAAATTCAAAATAAAACATAAAGTATGAGGTGAAAGAAAAATTGTCCACAAACCTCGTCATTTCAAGCGAATTATATAATCCAAAGTAACCATCAGTTTCAAAGTTCGGCAGTTTTCCGACAACAAAAAAATAAAACCAACAAAATGATTGAGGAGTCCTCTTTCGTTGTTTTGCAGAAGATAGGAGTCGTTATTCACTTCCAATTCACAGACAGTGTGTGTATAAAACTTAAATTTTATTTTTTAACGCACCGCACAAAACCGATTGGTCCAAAGATACACAATTCCAACACAATTCCTCATTTAAAGGACAATGATTAGTCAAACAACAAAACAGATATCCAACTGTTTTCGATTCACAATTTTTTTTTAATTATTTTTGATATTTTTGTAATGTATTCGAATATTGTGACATTTACGTTTACTCTCGCCGTTGTGTTTGCTGTGATCAAGAAATATTTTTTCCGAATCGCACTAAGCAATTTAAGGATCCAAAACACACAACAAAATATCGCAACACATTGGAAGCATTGGATGGATTGTTACAACGCGTCTGTTACCCCAAAACCACCGAACTACTTAAGGCCATTATCACACCACACACTACACTGAAGAAGTGCTACTGCAAAAAAAAAAAATGCGAATTATGATCGCATAAGTTGTGGTATTGGTTATGGAGCTTGTTGTCTGTCTGAACTACAAACAAAAAAATATTTTTTTTATTTCTACCAAAAAAAACACAATATAAGGAACTTTGCGCGAGATCACTTACTAACACACATTCAAGTGGACAAAATAAACACAAAAACTAACGTCAAACAGCGTTCGTTTTAGAGCCACCCACAACAACAACTACAAATGGGATTTTGCGTTTCTGTTTTATTTTTAATATACGTATGTACACAGAAGTTTTAATTTTTAAATGCATATGCGTGCATGCGGTCGGTCAATCGGTCTTTTTTCTGTTTTTTTTTTAGTTTTTTACAAGAATTCACTTTGAAAAAAATTGAATTAAAATTTGCGCGATCGTTAACGACTATTCAGCGAATCTTCCATCAGAAGCTTAGCTTCTACGACTGCTCTTGGCTAGGTCGCTCGCGAAATTCGCTTGCGAATTTTTTACATGTGCGGCTGAATAATCAAAAAAACAAAAAAAAAAAAAAAACGAAACACTAACGCGAAAAAAATATCAAGGGCAAATTGGACACGTCGTCATTTGCACAAATGTATTACAGAAGATATAGATGGTGGTGGTGTTGTAGTTGTTGTCTGTTTAGCGCATAGTCGTGGTATTATAGATATACAGATACCGCGCCATTGTATACATTTTTACTTAATTTGACAGCCGTTGCCGATTTAATTTTTTTTTTTCGGTTGATCTTCGGTATTTTTATTTTTGCACAATTGTCCTGGATATGTAGGTTTCTCTTCAGTTTGTATTAAAATCTAATAAACACGTTGGAACACATGAAAGATATGTACTTTCTTAATCGATCTCAATTGGTTTCAAACGCATCACGACCATAAATGGCAAGTTGTCTCAAGTGCTGATCTCATCCTTTAGGGTTCTCACACATTGTGCTCCAAAATAAATTATTATTTCTTTTACAACAAAAAATACTTAAATTTATGTTTATATTCGGTTTTTTTTTAGGAATATGTATGATTTTACACTGAGTATTTATTGCACTTGTACCGATCGCTTAAACAATTTTTTATTTTTTTTTTTGTGTAGTTCAAACAAATTTTTATTTATTTGTTAAATTAAATTAAAAAAAAAGTTTTATTTTAATTTCGTTTATTAATTTAAATTTTTGTTTCCTATTTTATATTGTACGATCGCGTATTAGACGACGAGAGAAACATTGTTCGGAACCAAACGAACTATTATGACACACTATATCTAATAAACAGTCGACTAACTACTAATGTTAACCGCGTGCATACACTATTAGTAAAGTCAAATTCTAAAGCTTGAATTCGCGAAAAATTACACCAACAACAACATTGGCCAAACGGAGAAGAACGGAGGGTAACAAAATAAAAAAAAATAAGTAAATAAATAAACGTATCTACCAAGACGAAGACTAACAGCGACTTCCAAACAAACGGGTGAAGTAAAAGAAGACGACAACGACTACAATGAAGATGATGATGAGGAGAACACAGAAAAAATCTAAAAAAAAAAAGAAATTCAACACACTGTGCAAATATCGTTAGAGGTCCCCGCAAAAAAAATTCATGAGAGCGAGAGCAAAACTTCATGCATACAAACATACACGAAAGTATCTAAAAGTGAGCAGCCAGCCAACAGCAGCCGCAGTAACAACCGTACAAGCAGAAGTTAGCAAACAAAACAAGTCGTCCCTTGTCTAACCTAAACTACCACAAACCTCTCTGCTTATGTCCATGACCACCACTAGCAAAGAAGAGAAAAGCCACCAGTAAAAGCCCATGCGAAAAATAAACTCATTGCAAAAATAAAATAAAATAAAAAAACTACACATCACGACAAATGTGTAATATTATTCAACATATTTGCGAAATTCCTTATAAAACCCATGCATGTATTGTAATAGATACGCACTCATATATTCGCGCAATCGCGCGCGCACCTACAAGGGACCTCTGTGTGTTTGTCTCTTCTAAGCAGCGCGCCGCGCAGCCAACCCCAGCCAGAGCCAGCAGCTCACACATCCCAATCCTAAATGGAGAGCTTGCCGTATTATTGCTCGGTGCACTCGCTCTTCCTCTCTTTTAGTTCCAAGAGCCATGCGAAATCTAGACACACATCTATCTATCTAGATACACTTACGATATGAAATTCGCAAATGATATTAGTTAACACCGCACTGTCGTCGCTTTTCAAAGCGCACGAGCAGCCAGAGAACAAGAAAAGAACCAAGCGGGGAGGATCAAAAATTAGCGCCAAACGCAATGGAAAAAGAAATAACTAGAATGCCGCAGATCGTGCACTATAAAGAAATTGGCACACAGCAGAAGAGCCGAAAGGAAAAGATACGAAAAGAAAAAAAAAAAATTCGCAAACATACATGTGCGCGCGAGAGAATATCTAACAAAACTTTTGCCTAGTCGGAGAGGCGAACCACAACCAACCTACCCATAGCTCTCTTTCTCTCCCTACGCGAAAAATTCGCAAATTAAATTCAATTGTATTGTATCTGCGGGATCTTTTAGATAAATTTCTACCGCAGGCAACATTCCAGACATTTACCCATATGATCGCGCGTGCACATACAGAACCAACACAGGTGTAACGGATCATCCACAAAAGGGTTGCGAAAGAACAGCTAAAAGAGAAAAAAAAAAATCAGTAGCGCACATCCTAATATATACCCCAAGCTACAGCCAAATTACTAAGCATCTATCGTAATTGTAATGCTGTAGTGGTAAGAGAGCCAGAGAATATCGCGAACGCTTTCTCGACGATCGTCTCTTCGGTTCGCCTCACCACACCAAACCCTCCTTACGAATTCAATTTTATTTGCAATTTTTTTTTCTGTTGATCTGTACGCAATTGGAAGAGAGAGCATCTGAATCGGAGGACCTGTGCACAGATAACAAGTGAGGAGACACATGGCCTAACTCTCTGCGACTAATAGATACATTTTTGCAAAAGCCAAATGCAAGTGTTGCCAGGCGTATTTTTTTTTTTTTATCAAACATTCGTTAAAGTTTTTTACACAGCACAATGTCCGATTATCTGTAGGTAGTGTCTCAAGCCTACATAGCAGCTAATTTTTACTGCAGACTTTAAGAATGGATTACAGTGCAAACATTTTGGCGTGGTGGCCTACTGTTTAATATGTAGAACACAGTTTTGGCAAAACACATTAAAAAAAAAAACACGTTGAATTGAAATCGATCAAGGCTCTCTCAACTTTCTGCTTCAAAAAAAATTAGAGCTACGCGCACCGTTCCTCCCGACACTCTAAGCGCCCATAACTATTATTGGACCTGTGTTCAGAATGGAGGCGAAATAAGCGATTTGTGGACAGCTAGGTACGATGGTATAGAGCCTAACAGCTGCATACATATCTTAACAATTTATAATATTTTGTTTATGATGCCTATAGACAATATGAGCCTTCTTGTTATGTTCAACTTCTTGCAAAAAGAGTTTTGCAAAAAGGTCTGATAAGAGTTCTGCAAAATGCCCTCTCAACCTGGAGAGGAAAGAATGCCGCACATTGGTCACTTTCGGGACAAAATAAGCAAGTTTGGGTCTTACAAACAATGTTTGAATGTGAAACCACGACAGGATGAGTTAGGAGTCTTTGATCCTTGTTTGCGGTGACTTTAATTTGCCATTTGGAACACGTCGACAACCATTCGTCGGTTTAGGGGATTCATTGGATGGAAACACAATGTCTTAACATTCATTTCGACTGTTTTGGGGACCGACTTAGGAGAAAAAAGGTCAAGAAAAGCCTAAAACGTTAAGCTAAATTTGCCGACGATCTCTTCATTTTTAATATTAAGAACATCTATAACCAAGTTAAGATTATTTTGAATCAAAACATCGCGTACGGTATAACAATATGATGTGCATCCAGAGCAGAGTAATAGATATGCATTTCCTCCTACACACTATGGGGGCTTGAATGGGCCGATCGGCTCTAGAGGTAGATACCACTTCTACTTATATTAGTCAGTTTTTTTCTTTAAAGAAAATCTACCACTTTGAGTGTTTTTTTTTCACATTCGATACGGTCTTCGTAAGATTTGCATATTAAAGGGTGTGTATTTTTGGTCTGACGTCCCTCATCGTGATCATAAATGTTTTTAAACTGAAAGGCCTTAAGGTTAGTACTGTATCTCCCACTTTCTGAAGACGGCCAACCAAGAGTGGAATAGGCTTAAGAACTCCGTCCTATCAAGTAAGATCTGACCCGGTTACAAAAAACAAAAAAACAAACGAGCTTAATAAAGCAGATCAAGACCAGATATTGCAAGAATCGTAGCCGCTAGCACAGGCCACTGCCCAATAGGAGACCACGCAGCCAAGCTAGCTATCCCCCATAACACTTTCTGTCGTAGTTGCAAAGATAACAGCGAAAAATAATCTCTGCATCATTTCCTGTGTACATGTCCGGCCCTAGCAAGGATCAGGCAGCGCACTTTACGCAAACCCTTCTTCGACGACCTCGAAGATATTTCTAAGAAAAATATTGGTGACGTAATCCTTTTCCTTAATTTCACAGGTTGGATTTAAATACCTATAGCACCCGCAAACAACCAGGTCGAATGAGTTGTGGTTTCAAAACGGCGTATCCCAGCGCTAATTGGGTTCTTTTAGAACCGCCAACTCTACCTACCTACTGTATCTCAGGCAGATAGAACTGACGATATAGACATGCGGAAGAATCAATGGTACGCGGAAATTGACGTCTTTTCACGATACGGATTCGCATCAAGCTGCTCTTCGTAATTCTAGTCAGGTGTGGCGGAATTTTCTGCTTAATTTTTGTCGGTAAGCAGACGTTACCAGGAAAATTAGATGAATTTCAATAATAATTCTTGCTTCCTGACAACACTGGCTGTTTCAATTTATTTTTCAAGCCCTCTCCATACGCCTATTCCATACCCCAGCCTTGCACACACATACTTAGAAGAACCGGCAAAATCATAGAAAAAAAAAACATATTCGACTTGGACTTGCTGATCTTTTATATACGCTAATTCCACTCTTCGCAATCTAGACGTCCTACTCCTCATGCCCCAACGCACCATGAACGATGGTTAAGTAAAGCAACAGGCAGCATGATGGAACTGTGTTAACCTTCTTCTTCTTCTTGGTTTGTGCTCTGTCTCCTTTTTCCTCCTTCTGCTCCGCGCCTGCTTCTTTATTTTTTTTTTCTTTGTGCGAAAAAAGCGAAAAGCGTGTGAGCGAACATTTTTGCACTTTAGTAATATTCGCAAGGTCGTTTGTCGTAACTGATATTGAGCTCGGCTCGTGAGCGCGAGCGCAAAAGAAAATCGCAAAAAAATCAAGAAATGAAGAACGAGCGGTGTATACCCCAACACAGCACACCAAAGAGCACACACAACATGCTAGAGGAGTGAAACCGTGGCCTTAGCTTTTTCTACCGGCCCACGATGATGGTGGCAAAGTGAAGATGATGGCGCACGTTAGCTATGGTGGCCAATCTGGTCCAATGTGTAGTGTATTGGGGAAATAGCTGTACTATGCTATTATCTTGTGTTACGTTTCGCTGTGTGTTGGTGCGATCATGTGCTTTCGTAACGGCTTTAAAAGCTCTATGCTCGCGCAAGAATAAGAGGAGGCGCGCACACACAAAAAAAAAAGAGGAAAGGAAATTGGCAAATAAAAACTGAAATAAAATAGTATTTGTAGGTAATGTGGGCAATAAAATGAATTTATAGACCAAATGGGGGGCGGCAGAGGGGGGTCTGGGCGAAAAAAGTCGTCGTAATGGGCGAAAAGAAGAGGCTTTAGAGGGCAATAGATTATTCGCTACAAAGTTTGCAAACTGGAGATTCGCAAAGTCGGCGCTAAGTATGTATAGTGGGTTCTTTTTGTAGTGTTGGTGGAATTGGTTTTTTGGCAAATCGCTTAATATGTAACGATGTTTGAGAGTTTTTAGCGTTGGGGAACTTTGACATTTTCCCTTCCTATCCGAGGCGAATATGATGCAATTTGTTTGCATATGTACAGTGTGGTAGGTAGTTTTTTTTTTCATAGGTTTTTGGTTTTTTTTTCCTCACACAACCCGTGTGTTGGCGAAACACAAGTCTGGAGTCTATGAATGCAGTCCAATTAAATTTTGAGTAAGTAGATATCTTTAATATTTTTATTAATTTTTAACAGCATGTCATATCCTGAATATTTTAATATTTTAACAATTTAAGAAGGTTCGTAAATGCTTTTTAACATTTTGAAAGGGCCTTGATCCTTAGTAGGTATCTTAGTTAGAAAAAGTGTAAGAAGGAATTTGCGAGATATCTTAAACGAATCCATTAAGTAAGTTATTCGAATTAATTCGATATTTAAGGTTCGAAGCTATAATTTATTACAATAGATAAACTTCCAAATCATTTGAATAATTCGCATGATTATGTATACGCCTCAGTGGCTTAAAAAGCTATTGAGTATGCTCCGTTGCCATTTGAAGATTAATACAACCACAACCTATTTAGGTAGCTAGTGGTCTCATATAAAATGTTTCCTATTTAATTATATACATACAAACATTATGTGGGTCTTACAGCTTCTAGAATGCTTGCGTATTATGTACATATCTGGTTTAGATGTCGCATGCTCCTTTCAAATTGTTTCAACTTTCATAGTATACTACGTGGAGACAAACGATTGCAAGACTTTCGGTACCTCAGGAGTATTGTATCGGTCAACGGCAGTACCTAATTAGATGCCACCGATAACCACCTTTATGAAAGACAAGTGGCAATTTAAAGTCATTACTATAGTGAGTACGGCTTGGTTATCCATTAAATTACATTTCAGTCATTACAAGTCTTCCTTAAAAAAAAAAAATAGCTGGCGCGACAGCTCGGGATGAGCCAAGGCATAGCTTCTCGTTGTGCGCGTTACATTTTTTGCCAGAATGGAAGGGACCTACAATTTATTGCCGACTCCGAACGGCTAAGTGAGAAGCTTTCATGACAGATTATACTCCCGGAGGCTTGTCATTCCCCGACGAGAGGTGGTGCCGCGAAAAATGTTCGGCGTTCCTCGCTGGGGCTTGAACCCACTGCAGTGGCTAAATTTCGCGGCGCCATGTCTCGGCAGGCAGTGATAATTCGCTGTTTGGAGGCAATAAAAACTCGGGATATGACGCCAGTTACTTATTTTATTATGTTTACTAGCAGGACAAATTAGTTGCAGAGAATACGCTTTTTAAAATAAAGATGACAAGGAATCCTGCTTAATTAAATAAAAACTCTACCAAGAGGGTTATTCGGTGAAAATTTGTTTTTTCGTAAGGCAGTAGACACTGATTATTTTAGTCAGGACCTGCTGGCAAGCATGGCCATTCACCAAGCACGAGCCTAACTAACTTTTAGAAAGATTAAAGGTTAATGTAGCTGGATAGAGTGCCTTGAATCCAGTGGAGGGTATTTATTTGACAGTGCGCGGAGTAATGTATTAGTTTTCACAACTAGCTCAGATTCAAGCTTAATACAATCTAACAAGTTATTTTAAAGTGCAAAAAATCACATTTTTGAACGTAGAATTACGTCTCTTTCTGTGTGGTGACAATTTTTAAAGTACGGATGCAACGAAAATCTGTAACACATTCAACTTTTATGCCTTCAAAAATAGTATTCGAAGAATAAATTCGATAGCTGGTAAAGTCAAGTTTGAAAAAGAATGTTTTAATGTTGTTTAAAATCGATAACTAGTAAGAAACCGATTCGTTTGTACATGAAATGCTTTAGCTATCCCAGGATTGTATGTCACATTAATTTTGATAATAGCGAAGATTTAAACACGCTCCGAAAATTTTCGGAAAATTACCATAAACCTCCAAGAAAGCTAAAATAACTGGAAACAAACGACGGGAAGTCCTGGGTCACAAGCATCCGTTTTCACTGCACGAATTGAGCACTAGATACAATGATATGGTATACATACATACATACATATGTATTTACATAGGCACAAGACCAATCGCCAAATGTATCACTAGACAACTTAGTCCTACGATGTCTACATTTTTTTTCTTCTTTCAAATACAAAGTTTTCAAATTTGACTACTGACAGTTTGCCACCGGTCAATGAGGGCAAGACGGAGCTGTTAACAAGAAAGGACACTCAACACCGAGGTCTCAGAAAGAACGTCTACTTAGGCTCCGCTATCAATTCAGACAACGACACCAGCGTTGAGTTCAAACGAAGAATAACTCTTGCCGCTGTTTCTTTGGGCTAAGAAGGCAATTGAGTAGCAAAGCCCTCTCTCGAAAACCTAAAGTGACCCTGTACAAGAGCTTAGGCCTCCGAGTACTGCTGTACGGCGCTGAAGCATGGACTCTGTTTAAAGCGGATGAGGTTGCTCTAGGCTGTTTGAGAGGAAAATTCTTTGGCTAATTTGCGGTACCATGAAGGAGGACATACGGTGAATGAATACGGTGACGGTGAATGAAGGAGGACATACAATGACGAACTGTACAGGACATCGACTTAGCCAGAAGAGTGACGGTTCAATGACTGAGGTGGTTGGGTCATGTAAAGCGGATGGACACAAATGCTCCGGCCCCCAAAATCTTCGAATCCACACCCGAGGGACGACGTAGTAGAAAAAGACCGCGACTCAGATGGCGCTCGCAAGTGGAAGGGGAGGCGTGCGAAACTGGAGGCAGCTGGTTAAAGATCGAGCTGGCTGGAGACCCTTGTCCAACCCGAACTGAAGCGCCACCTTAAGCAATTAAGTAATACAAAAGTCCATGAACGCTTATATAAGCTGAAGAAATATTATGAAAATATATTTTGGCAGAGGTTTGTCATTGTCTGCCAAAAGGTGATGTTGGCAAACAACTGGTTGCAAATTTTTCTAGGATTTTAACCATCGAAGCCGCTTAAACTACGGCAACACGATATTTTTTGTTTCTAGAAAATGCTTGTTTCTAGTAATTCATCAATACATACATAATGACATTTTTCATTTGTTAGTATGCCAGTACTGTACTTCAAGCATTTTTAACTTGTAACCAGTTAAAGAAGAGCTAATCAAAAGCCATTTTCCATAAATTTAAACATACAAAAATATTCCGTCAGGGCGTCAAGTAAATCTACACTTACAACCGTCTCCAAAATAAAACATATACTAATTAGAAAAAAAAAAAAAATCAATCCACACAAGCAAAGGAAGCAGATTGGAATGCTCCCAAAAAACCAAACCAAACCATTCATTTTTTTTTATCTATTTTGTCTTAAGAGGAAGGAAGAGGAAAACAAAATGGCAAATTGTAATTACTATTTTCAAACATCGAAGATACATGGCCATGTATCTGTAAAACATCTGTTGCTCTGCGAATGTTCAGTGCAAACAATAAAAAAAAAAGTTATTTAGGCCAAAGTTTAATTGATTGTCTAAAAAGAGCACATATAATGTATGTATGTAGACACGAATGTCTGAACATATAGTCAATCTTTTTCTTTCTCTTGGGGTGAACGATTTTTTTTTCTTCTAAAAAATGCTACTCACTTACATGACATGTGTCTCTTATCATCACGACCCGATTACACTGTCTGACTTATATACTACCCCCACTAACATAGTCGTCGTTGTTATTCTTTGGCAAATATGTAATAATTTTAATGAATTTGCCATTGGTGCTAATTGTTTTACAACCTTATCACATGTGCTAACTTCAAAGATACACAAACCAAAAGTGTTTGCTTACACTTACAGCTCAGCTAGTATACAGCTAGAAAGTGAAAATTCGATAAGATAACACAATAATGAATGGAAACAAGCAACTAATGACGATCATTGGCCCCCGTGTCGTGTGTACGGATACATACTTGTACGTACATATGTAGATCCGCACGTGCCTCTAAGTGCCGCAGTACAAAAAATAAATCACGGGGTTCAAGCTTTGGTTCCTGTTACATGATTAGGGCTTTGCCATTCTTTTATGTGTTAAATAATTTGAAAATAATTTAAATAAATTGAAATGGGAGTATTATGAGAGTATTATTATTATTTTTTTTTGGTATGAACTTTTATATCAGTTATAATAGCGTGATAAGAATAAATTGATATTCAATTGAATATTAATTGACGTCAATCGAAAATTTGTCTAAATGTTCGATCTTCGATGTTTCGTTGGATTTTTTTCTTTTCTGTTTAGTATGAATAAAACTGCTTTTGAGTGGTTACCACTAGGATTTAGTAAAGTAGATTATTCTAGGTAGGATACGTCGAAGAGTCCGTCATAATTTGTCTACAAAATTGGGTAAAGTATTGGAAATAGTCTGAAGTCACACTAAAAACCATGTTAAATCGGTTTAAGAATTAACAGCAAAATAATATTTACGTGCAGTTGACAGTAATTCTATATTAGGGGCCCTTTGTGTACACTGCGACCTTTGCGATCTATTTTACTGGATACGTACATTCATATATCCGCAAGATTCCACAGAAATTAAGACTTCCTTTTGAAATCACATTTAGCAACCTGATTTCAATATTATAAACCAGGTAGAGCAATTGCTGTTGTCATCGCACAGTTAAACTGGACGTTGGGAAAAGATTGTTTAGAAAGACGTCCAGTGCAAGATTATTCTGATTTGGGATTGAGTGACATTGAGATTGGAAACTTGCGAAAAACGTTCATTAAAAGCTTAAAAAAAAATATAAAAAATAAATAGCTGGCGCGACAGTTCGGAATGACCCTAGCTTCTCGCTATAACATTTTTCAGACGAATGGAAGGGATCTACAATTTATTGCCGATTCCAAACGGCGAATTGAGAAGCTCTTTCATAGCAAATTATACTCCCGGCGGTTTGTCATTCTTAGACGAGAGGTGGTGCCGCTTGCCCAGCAGTCCAACGTACAAACATTTGAGCCACGGCGACCACATATTAGAGGTTAGTAGAGGAAAAATTCTCTGGCCCTTCTTAAAAAAGCCCTAATCCAGATAAAGCTAGGTGAGTCATACAAAAAAAAGTTATAGCCGAATGGTTCACCCGAACCTTGGCGGCATTGATGTGATACTTAAAAAGCCCTTAGTGTAATCCTAGACCTAAAATTGATTTAAAAAGATTATAATGGAAGGTAGGTAGTGAGGTTATTTATTCTGTACTAGGGGACCTTAATTCGCACTGCGATCTATAAGGGCTATTGTGGTGCCCCATATGGTTTAAGCAGATGTTATGTTAAGGCTTTCGATAAACTTCAGCATAGCCTTAGGTTTGATTTTCCGATTTTTCGCTGGGTTGATCGAGGCTCGCGTCGAGTGGAGTAATTGTTCTCCACAGAGCTGACAAATATTGGTATCTGATATTTTTATTTTATGCATTAGATAGCCCGTTAAGGTTCTTAACTCGTCTTTGGTGAGATCAAGTAAAGTCTTAGCCTTGTATAGGTTGGGGTTGATGAACTGTCTAAGACCCTGGAGGTTGGCCCAGTAAACGGCGTGTTTGTTGATCTCCCATTGTGTTATTTTGGAGTAGGCACTGTTGGGTGGTACACCAAAACAGGTGTTACACCTTTTTTTTTTCTATAATCCACACGCGGATCAAGAGGATGTGAATACCCTTTAAGTATTATTCACATACCGTGAGCGAGGATCAGTGGTTTGAAACTTAGCTATTATTAGGTTTCATTGGCGTCAGAGGGTGGTGTCCAGACTAGCTGGGGACATTAGTGGTGTTTGTCATTGCTATAATTCACGGGGAACTTTTTCGAATCTCTTAATGTCATAATCATGGTCAGCTCAATCAACTCTTCAAGCCATGACACTCTACTGCCAGTGTTATGCCATCGAGCTAGAGTCGACATCAGTTTTCACAGTTGATCGGTTTTTATTTATTTTAAGAAATAAATGTTTTCCAACATCAGGAGTCGAAACCGGACATTCAGTGTGATAAGCCATGATGCTAACCACTACACTAAGGCCACCCCCTAGCTTTATATTGCCACAGCCTTTGCTTACGTCATCTGCACTTAAGCACATTCTACTCTACGCCTATGAAGGGCGTTAAGTGTGATCTATTTAGCGTGAGAATCGGCCTTGTTTTGTTGTTATTTGTGCAGAGTTCACTGCTTAGAGTCTTATAGAAAGTTATTGAGGTCTAGAAATTTAGTCTATCCCAAAAGCGGCGCAGCATAAACGCAAATACGTTGTACATTCCATTCGCTAATAAAAAGAAATGGAGGAGCAGGCTTAGCTATTTTGATTTAGCTAGAACCTACATATACATATTTAATTCTTATTGCATAGTAAATTAATCGCAGTGTTGTTGAAGATTTCAAGTAAATCCTAAAAATACTCAGTTACTCGGTATGTTTGTAACTGTATCACCAAAAAATGACTAAACCAATTTCGTTCAAAATGTGTGTTTGGTTAGGTTTAGTCACAGAACAAGACATTAAATGTCCTTTATTCTCAAAGCTGTATTAGACCGTGCATAACTGGAAAACCAGTTACCGGATTTTAAAGTAACAAAATTAAACACATTTTCAGATAGGTTATGCTTATAAATGCTCGTGCTTATTTTTGTAGTCGTATTATAGCCATAAAGGAAACGTTTATAGCGATTTAAAATTCACACTTCTCCCATTTTCTTTGTTCACCAAAAATTCAAAAAAAAAAAGGAAAGAAAAATAAAAGTCGTAAACACGTTTTTAAAAAATACTCAAAACCGAGACAATAATAATTAATCAAATAAAATACAACAATAAAACGAAGACAGTTGATTGGTGGTATATTACGTAACTAGCGTTCCAAATAATTTAATTTATATGTGAATGTTTTAATAGGTCCATTTAACAACAAACTCCTAACTTGTTCATATAAAATTAATTCCGTTTGAATAAATTTTTGATCCGTCGAACAAAAATCAAGAAAATTAATGTGCATCATGTTCGAATGAAATGATCACACTCATACACCTTAGCGGAACTAACGCATCAATTTAAATCAACACTCTCAAACTCACGGAGTCTGCAGCAGCAGTTGACTTTACGTCACCCGCGCTGTATAATATAACACCCCTTACACGCCTTCTGCAAAAAATTTGATAAAAAAAAAAACTAAACAAAATGTTTAATGGCGCCTCGAATATACATATAAAAAAAAAAAGAACAAGGAACATATAAAAACGCAACAATAAAACAAGATGAGGAAAATGCCGTAATTTGCCCTTGAAGCTTGGCAGTTTTTTTTTTTCTTTTTTTCGTTAGTTTCTTTTTTGTTTTATCTTTCCAACACACGAATTGATATTATAGGTGTAGTGCTGTATAGTGTTGCAGAAATTAGTATGTTCACGGAGTGGTTTCGGCGGACGACCGATGAACATAGTACGGGTACATAATGCAAAACGAATATTGCTTAATGAAGACGACACAAATTCATGAAGTGGATGTATTAGATGCATAGTGTCGCGCACTGTATTTGGCAAACTATTGACTGTCATGACCTTAGAGTTTATGGGGTTAGCGTTGAGATAAATGATGTGGCCGTGTCAACGAGACAGCGTCGTTTATCAAAAAGCATCGATGCATCAATTATGCACGTTCTGCTACAAAAGTGGGTGGCGGATATCTTCATGTAAAAAGCAGCGGAACTTCTGACCCATAAAGGAGTTTTATTTTTTTCGTTCAAGCCTCTTTTTTTTTGACAAACTTTACAATATTTTCTAACACGTGTCGCTAAAAGCCACGTTATAACATGTAGAATATTGATGTACATTCGTATATCATTTTAAGAATTTCACACTTTCACAGTTTCATCCAAATTTAAAAAGAAAAAAAAAAACATTTTATTAAGGCTCTTAACATAATCCATGAACACAATGTGGAAAGTCGCGTGGCAATTCAAATTGAGTTATCGAAGCCGGTACAAACTGGTTAAGAGAAATAACTTTTGTAGTCAAATTCTTATCTGCTGATTTTTTTTTTAAATACATACCTTTATCTCAATTGCTAGGTACTATAGGTTACAGGCAGAGTTTTGGCTACTATCACACTTGGTTTTTTAACATGTGATCGTGCTTCATCACACGTCGACTTGCTTACAACATTTTGAAACGAAATGAGTCGAATTGTTTGATTTTACACTTATATGTAGATGACTGTGAGAGAAAAGGTGATAGATTGTGAAAGAAATACTACAAATTCCTTAAAGTCGTTTCAATGACTGAGGTCAGTTGGCGTCTCTAGTTCTAGGCTCTCATCACGTAAGACGATGTCGTTTCGACGACAGTTGGGCATCACGTAACATGCAAAAAGTACGATCGTCTGGGCGATATCATTTTGACGACTGAACGCTTGCTTCACATAACGCCAAAACAGTGAATTACTATCGCCTCGACGATGGTTTTCAGACGATAGCAAAATCGGTATCCTTTGCAAATCAAAGAGCAGAAGAAAATTAAGAGATTTGTGCTTAAATCAAAAAAGACAATTTTAACAAGTGAAATACCATAAGTGGTTTTCGGAATATAGTTACATGCCATGTCTGGGTGCTAAACAACATCAGCTCCGAACATCCCCCTGACGATCACCTTCACATGCTTTCCTCCTTACTTCAAAGCAATGAGTTCAGCATGCCGTTGGATGAGATTCTGAAAGTAATAGCACAAAGGTACTGCTTCAAACGAAACTACTCAGTAGTCATCTCCTCAAGTGACGACTGGGAAAATATTAAACCCCACCCTTCAGAGCATGACCAAGTATGGTCTACGGACGGCTCTAAAATGAACAGTGGATCTGGGGCTGGAATATTCGGAGAGCCGTCTAGCACTAACATATCGGTCAGTCTAGGCGCATACTCATCGATCTTCCAGGCAGAAATATTTGTCATAAATCAGCTTTAACTTGCTCTCTAATTTCCTTGGCAAAACCATTTTTATCTTCTTTGACAGTCAAGCTGCTCCGAAAGCACTGAACTCAGCCACGATAAAATCGAAATTAGTCCTAGAGACAGTCAAATTGCTTCTAGAATTGGGAAAAAACAACTTGGTCATACTACCATGACAATGTTATTTTTGACTGAATCTCGCTGCGAGATTTGTTCCTAGGAATGCAACCTAAAAAAAACGGCACAACGGCTGCGATATTTTTCTCGCAACGAGAATTGTTCCAGGAAATTTGGGCTTTACATTTTTTCAGTTCCTCCTCAAACATGGCACAGAAAACAAAACAAAAACTGAAAATAATAGCACAAATGTCATTTTTGACAACACAGATGCGGTTTTTAGTAGCTCTCAAACTTCAGCAAAAGAAGTATCGCCCAGACGACAATTCTCTCAAAAGTTAGGTGATGAGAGCCCTGGAGAGCTCTAAAAAACGGAAAGAAAAATCGTCTTTTGAACTTCCACAAGGTAGAGAATGTGCAACGCCTATGTTCATGGTGGTCAACGCTTAATTTGGAGGGATAGGCTGCTGGTATAAGCAACTACAACTCTTTTCCCTAAAGGCGGGTGAACTTAAAATTATACTCAACAGCATGAACTATTATATTCCGCGATGACAAAAGGCTATAACCAGGTGATGAATGGACCTTTACTTGCAACGTTAAAGGCAGCGTCTAAAACCTGAGTAAGCTGAGACTTTAGACGTGCTCGTCAGGAAGCAACCAGCATGCTCTGTTCAAATGAAAAACAAAACCAGGAGCAATTAAAATAGAGCAAGATGACTCCGCGCATACGCCGATCGTTCAAAATCAATATCCAAAGCCAATAAAAATTATTACAAAGAATTATTATGAATAGGTACTGGGAACGGGGGTTCCTTGACAGGATGTTGCTATTCTTTCTTGCTTATGTTCTCTCTCTCTAGATAAAAAGCTGAAAAGATCGGATAATGCCATCTTCGAAGTTTTGAACTTTGCGGAAGTGAGTGACGTCAGAACTGAGATCCACAATCGGTTTAAATGTTCCACATACGCCACAGTGTTTTAGGTTTAGCGATCCTCGATGAAAAGGGGAACATTTTTATGGAACTGAAAGGATCCATTGCAAAATGCTATGTCCGATTTTTATGCAGTTTTATATGACAGTTCTAGTCGTACCCCACTTTTTTCCGTTGACATTGCCGAATGCCTTGTTAAAATCGATAATCAGCAGGAAAAATGACGAATGGTATTCAACGCACTGCTCAATGATAATTTTAGGGTGTTATTGCGGTCGACACAGGAGTATCCAGAGCAGAAACCTACTTGTTAGGCATTGAGTGAGTTCTCCAGTTACTTTAACTATCTTAAATACTTAAAAGAAAGAAGGGCGCGAACGCCAAGCAAAGCTTTGATCGAGGTTTTTCATTGTTCATTGCTTAGCGTAGTCGACTCTGAATGTCGTGTTGAGAAGCTTTTTCATGACAAATTGCCAATCCAAGCAAGTTAAGTTTTAGCAGTCTCATAGCGAACAGGAACTGACAGGAGCAGGATTGTGAAACTCTTGAACCTGTGATATGACAATGGGTCATTTCCTGATCTAAGGTGTGCTAGGTGTTCACACCTAGCTATAAACAGTCATTCCTATCCAACCTATAGCTGTCCCCAACAGATGTTTTTATTTTTAGTAGAATCCAAAGTACTTTGCACACGGACCACAAGCAGTTATAAAAGTATCAAAACAAGATTATTCTTATCCATAAGTAAAAAATCAATTACAAAATTGTAAAATTTATGGGGAACTTGACAGGAAATTATATCAGGAGCCTATTCAGTTAATGTTTAAATTGGGCTTTGAAAGAAGGTCCAAGCGTTGAAACCAAGTCGTATAGATGTCAAGAAACATTGCAATTTTTATGCATTTTTAAGCAAGATCTTTTGCAATTTCCTTCACCTCATCTTCGCCACCATTGATGTTGTGCGTGTTGCATTGTTTGCACGAATGGAAGGGACCTACTATTTATTGCCGACTCCTAACGGCGAATTGAGAAGCTCTTTCATGACAAATTAAACTCCCGGAGGCTTGTCATTCCCCGACGAGAGATGAAGTTGCAAACAATTTTCGGTTGACATGGCCATATCGCTCGCACAGCGCTCCAACACACATACCACTGAGACACGATAAAAATACTTCGTCGGATTTCGGGTCCAGTATGGGATGGAGAAGAATATTTTACGATAAGAATACTTCGTCGGATTTCGGGTCCAGTATGGGATGGAGAAGAAACCGATGCACTGTATCGAGAGGTGCAAGAGGATCTTTGAATTCCAGTATTTAGGTTCGAGATGACAAGTGAAGGCAGAATGCTGGAGTAAGAGAATTAGAAGCAGTGTTGCGATCAATAGGGACGAGGAGGAGGCTTTAATATCTCAGTCAGAGACTCAAAAGCCTGTTAAGTAAGAAGTAAGTAGGTAGATTAGGTTTTGAATCGGATGATGAAATAGCAACTTTGATAGTTTTGATAAGTCGGTTGACTTATTTTCCGCGTTTGTTGCTTTTAGATCCTCAGATTTCTTAAACGTGTTAACATTTACCGATTTTGATAAAGTGGCAAGATTGAGGCATTGTTATAAATTTTAAAATTTTCCCAAAGATAAAAATTTACAATAAACTTGACACACCTGCCACTTTGAACAAGTAATCGCCAAATTGTCTCAACTACAAAAAAAAAATCGTAATAAGCCCTGAGAAATAAAGAAATGTAATTAGGAATTCCCAAACCTTGAAAAGCAATATATGTCTGAAAAATAAAAAATAAAAAAAAAACAATCAGCAAGCTTAATGCAGATAATCTTATCTGATCCTCCTTTCAATGTCAGTCGATTAAATAATTTTGAAGACTCAGCAATGTGTGTCAAGTTGTTCGTTACGATTTGCTGATTATATTGGTTTATCTACTGTTTTCGTACACAACGGTGTCTATATTCTCTGCCTCCATCACGTGATATGAAATATGGCATTGATCTCAAGACCAGACACATGCATAACACTTTTTAGGATGAGAATATTTCCGGTGTGTGCCAATAGCCATATCAAAATTCCAAACCAACCACATTATAATCTATCATAGTTCGACCAGGACATTCACCTCACACACTCGCCAGGCAATCGCACCGCCATTGCGGGAAAACTCACTTGAACCTAAACAACACACGAGAATCGACCCTAACTGCAATTCGGAACTTGATTTTAATCTTGGGAACATATACGAAAATGCCTATGCACATTCAATTCAGGCTCCTCGCTTCGCCTCATCTTCACATCACAAACAAAAAAAAAAAAAAGGAAAAAGTTGAACAAATTAACTTTTTTTTTTGTGCTTCTTCCTACGAAGACGACGATGACGACGAGAAGAGAGAAAGACTGTGTTCTTCTTTTAGTCTTCCTTAAATAACAGAACCACGATATGCCGTTATCAATTTCAGGTTTGCCCCTAGCCTCGCCTACCCCCTCGCTATGCATTACTGTTTACCTCTTACAATTGATGTAAAAATAGCCAATGCCAATATGCGAATCGCAACATGAAACATCCGCAAACGATTTTCTATTAAAATACAATCGAGATTCTGGTCGGACTGCCTTCCTGCAGCAACAGCAGCAGCAACATGTTTGCCTGCTACTTTGCCGCGCGCATCCTTCCTTGGGAAGGGAAATCAGTTAAAGAAATTACATGTGGGCATATGAGGAGGGTTCCGCAGAAAAACCAGAAAACTTCTATATAAAAAAAAAAAAAACGATTCTCACTAGA
Source organism: Matsumyia berberina (assembly GCA_917880715.2). NCBI lineage: Eukaryota > Metazoa > Arthropoda > Insecta > Diptera > Syrphidae > Matsumyia > Matsumyia berberina. The sequence continues at coordinate 15,891,383 of OU862872.1, read as the reverse complement.
CGACGAAGAAACAGCATTTGAAACAAACCTTCGTCTTCCTGAAGCGGCAAACTCGTATGCAGAGCAAGTTCAATTGCGCTTCCTTATAGAGCGAGCCCTAAAGAAAACAAGTTTCTCCCCATGGAATTGTATAGGCGCACAACGGCGCGATAAGCACACGAACCCCGTGTGCAACGTGCAACTGGAAAAACAACGCAAGCACTGAAGATGATCTCTGACAGTGCACTGTTCTGGTGAGCGGACAGTGCAACAAGTTGGCCTAATCTCAGCCTTCTTGTTGCCTATTCATTATATTTATTTTTCTTTTGCCCTGCGAATAGGTGGGCTCCACGATGGTAGCGATGGTAGGCAGCCTCAGTAGGAAGACCATCATCATCATAATAATCCTCTGCAGAGGAGAGGCACAGAGACTTGGCGCGCTGTGTCCTCGATCGGGGCCTACATAGATAGGAATGGCAGCCATCTAGTGGTTCTAGGAAGCGATGCAGCTCATATGGCAATGTTGTTACTTCATGAGACCTTGCAAGGGGAGCGTGGTGGAGCACGAGATGAGGCAGAAACAGTTGGAGGGAATAAACAAATTCATACAGCAACAACCTGTAGCGCTGGTGTGACTGGATGTAGAGTGACTGGTTCACATGTTCGCCACCGATCGACGGAGATCAGTTACGATTTCTTCCTAATTCAGCGTTGTTGCTAGAATGTTGTCACTACCATGGCCGGGTATATGTATTTTTCAATTCGATTAAGCAGAAATAAATAAAACTAAGAAAACACTTCGAAACTTAACTAACCCTTAACCTTTTAGGATTAATTAACGTGACAGCAAATGAGAAGGAAGTCTATATCTAACGATTTTAGAACCAATCCATGCACATGTTCCTTTGAAGTTGGATGAATCATTTGCATTTGATCCCGTCAAAATCACGTAGCTACCAAAATCAATCAGGATTCCTTTCCCAGAAGAGGAACTCTTTGTATATTGCACTTTCGACATGATGCCTTCAAATTTCTGTTGAACAACTCAAAAGTTTCTTTAATAAGTATCAGCAGACCCCTGAAAAATTCCTTGGAACGTACATATTTTGCCTTTACGCAGGAAGTACACGACACTAGGTATAATCCCACGCCCATTAATCACGTCCGCATGAGTGATGAAGGTGAATAATTTCATAGGATGGGATAAAATCATTGGATGAGATGAGTGTTAAGTTCTTAAAAAGTTGGAATATAGTACATTTGCTAATTTAAAGTCTTAACTTTCGAGAGTATTGGTCACACCAATGTGAAGTCTGCAGTCATCATCGTCGATTAAAACCTTGCTGGTAAAAACTGCCCAAAATGCTAGAAAAGACTGTAACAGGGCCACGCGCAATAAACAATGTCCAAGCAATGTCTGGTCAAGATCAAAACGTCAGCTGCTGTGACAGATCTGTTAAGCAAAGTTCTCTATCCATGTGAATGGACACGGACGGACCTACAATCTTCGATGGCACAGATGCTGTGATATACTACACGAACCCGGTAATAAGAAACTTAACTTATGTATTTGGCGTTTGTGGGCCTTAGAGCGTCCATCGCGCCTACGTGTTTTTAAATAAATAAATAGCTGGCCCGACAGATCGAAATGAGCCAAGGCTAAGCTTCTCGCAATCTTTCAATGTTGTGCGTGTTACATTTTTTGCACGAATGGAAGGGCGATTTACGATTTATTGCCGACTCCGAACGACGAATTGAGAAGCTTTTTCATGATAAATTATATTCCCGGAGGTTAGTCATTCCCCGACGAGAGGAAGTGCCGCGAAAAATGTTAGGTGGACATGACTGAGGCTCGCACAGTAGTCCAACGCACTAAGCACTGAGCCACGGCAACCATGGCCTAAAATATATTGTAGGTCACCCCTAGCTATTTCCTTAATGCTGAAGCTCCTCGTCTACTGCTCGACGCCAAGTTTTTGGAAGGTGAACCAATCTCCTTCCGTTTTGAGTTAATTTTAGATTCGGTTACATAGACATAATCTAACCCTGTGGGCCTGAAAATAAAAGCTGCGAAAACCAAACTGGCCAGCCCCACTAGCTGAACTTTGCAAATTATTTTCAAAAGGACTTGCTTTAACAGCAGCTAAAACAATAATCTGATTCAATGAGTAAGAAGGGCTTTACCCCGCACCCTTTTATTGAATCATTGAAGCTAATTTTCTAAGGAAATCAATCAATCTTTTTGAACAGAAACTTACTTTGAATACGCACGGTAAAAGGCTATTAACCAAAACTAATACCATTCTACAGACAAGCTCGAAATAATTCCGGAAACAAGTCGGGTTAGTCTTCTTTCTCTAGCAGGATTCCAGCAATCATACATGGTGGAAAAAAATTCAAAAATTTTAAAAGCCTCACTTTTGTATGTACATCACAGCACGGTTGTTTTAAGCTCTATTAGTACTAAGCTGATGGTCAATATGGGACAGGGCAGCTGGAGCTAAAATTGATGGTCCTAACTTCAGACTTGGCTGCTCAAGTTTACCCACGTGAAAACGGAGGTTCTCTGTTAATCTGAGTGTTACACAGTTTTCGAGTTTTCGAATACTGTAAGCTCGAGGATTTATGAACCCAATAACCGGAGACTAGTACTAGGGTAAGTCGAAATTGGTATGGTATGGGATATGAAGGTGAGCGGAAGGCACTTCACTTGCCGGTTGCGTTCCCCTGTTTTAATCGTCGGAACTGCAGGTTTGGGACGTATATTGGTAGGGCTTTAGAGAAGGTGAAAACAATTATGGAGTTGACACTAGTGTACGTGTGGCCTAGCAAATCTTCCTGTGTCTCATTTGTCCTTGAGACACCACGGAGTTGCCTTTCGCTGTTGATCCACTTAGTATCTGCGGTGTTGTTTCATTGAAAGTTTTTTTTACGATGTGCAAATGTAGAATTTTTTTCAAGCTAAGGCCCAAGCAGTCAAGCTGTGTGCTATATATGTCTACATTTGATGAAAATTAAAATAAATCTTCTCAGATTACCGGGTTACGATTGATTTTGTTGAAAGTCAACTTGTCAAAAAGTCAACTAGCTGCTCACACTAGACACCATCCACGGCCACGGTGACAACGATATCCCTGAGTAACCTACTCTATATTAAGCTAAATCTAAACTCATTATCTGCTTCATTTTCGCAATGAGATAAAAAAAGATGAAATTCCGAAACGGGTGCAGTATAGGCTTTCATCAATTCTCTGGTTTAGGACAGGCCTAACGTCTTAAGCGCGCGCTAAAATTACAAAACAATTGAAGATTCCATTCCAAGCCTACAAGAGCCGTGACCCACACAAAAACAAGTACATAGCCAAGATAAATCCTGTCCATGGATATGGGATTTGATGGGTCTATTCGAAAGCAATTTTCATATTGCAAAGTATAAATTAAAATCGACATCCCCTACGGGACATCACAAATTATGATCCAACACAACCTGTTAACCTGTTCGCAGTGGCAACCGAACTAACAAGAAACAAATAAATTCCGGGAATATGTTCTTCATTCACCGTATACGGTTCTTTTAAGGACCTATCATTGCCCAGTCCTGTTCTTCGGCCAACGAAAAATATCACAACATAATAGCTACATGCTACCATGTGTACATTTCGTTCTGCAGCCGGTGCCGCTGGTGTATCGGATTCTGAAAAATAATGGCACCAGCCAAAGCTCTTTGACCAATCGAACAACAGCTGCGCAGTTAAAGTCAAGAAACCAGAGTCGCAAGTTGTATGGTAGAGAATACCAGAAGGAAGTACCAAAAGGTGCTGCGCAGACAGTTAACCTACCGGGAACATAGGCAACATAGTAAAGTGTTGCCTTACTCTGTGTTACTGTTGTTGCAGTTCTTTCCTATTTGTACTTTGGCTCGATCGGTGATCATGATGATGATGGCCTTTAGATGCAACCTAATGGTAGGTTGAATTTGATTACATCGCCGCAGGAGTTGAGCTGAGGACGGTTACTGTGATACGATACCGGTGCGTCGCGGATGTGTGTGGAGTGTGTACTGTTTTATTTATTTGCTACTACAAAGGGCCCGTATTGGGTTCGAGAATATTTTAAGACTTCAACAGACAGTTGCTGGTGAGCTGTTGTGGTCTGTGGAATTATGAGGAATATTTCCTTTTCGTGATCAATATTGAGATTTGAAACAGATCACTCCACAGCCATGGGTCTAAAATTATCCCAAATGAGCTTCAAGTATACACATCCGGCTTGTCTGCAGCATCTTCAAAAAGTACCATATTTCTGCCTAAGACATTCCAGTCTCCATCGTGTGTATTATCAGAAATTCCATGAAGCGCTTACTGGTTCTCAGGCACGTCAGCCTGGTCACTTCTATTCCTACCTACCTATCCTACTACAGAAATAACTAGACTGCACTTAAAGCCTTTTCCAATTCTCTGATATCTTAAATAGTTCGAGAAGGGTAAGACAAATTTGAGTCAATTTACCCGTCCTACTCCAGATGTTCCATTACCACCTTGTGGGGTTTTGCCTGAATACAGTCCGAGGTTAGAATTTTCTCAACTTTCCATATATGTATGTGTGTATGTACAGTACATATTAGAGAGAACCCCTTGACTTGTGATCCCGCTTGTATTCGAGGTGGAGAGCTCTACAGTAGGGTTCCATTGAATTAGTTATTCTACCCTGTCTAGCCTCAAGTCTCTTATGCTCATATAAAGGGTTTTGCAATAGGGACGCTACAAAAGTAGAGCGACAGGGACAGCAAACGACGCCATATTTTTCTTGCGGTTTTTTGACATTTCTCTTCAGTAAGGTTTCCCATTTCACGATGGAAAGATATACGAGCCAACAACGAGTCGAAATTATTAAAATTTACTACCGAAATTCGGAGTCAGTGGCCTCAACTTTAAGAGCGCTACGTCCAATTTATGGTCGTCATAATCGTCCTAGCAGATCAACAATTGAGCGTCTAGTGGAAAAATTTGAATCCACAGGCACAGTACAAAATGTTCCCGTGCCAGTGAGACAAAGAAGTGCCCGTAGTGTCGAGAATATTGCTGCCGCTGAGGCTTCATTTGCAGAAAGCCCAAATGTGTCTCTCACACGTCGTTCTCAAGCGTTGGGCATCTCTGTGACGTCGTTGTGGCGAATTTTGCGAAAAAAATTTTACAAGATTAAATTGACGCAAGAACTGAAGCCGCTCGACCACCAGAAGCGTAGTATGTTCGTGAATTGGTCTGAGCAACAACTTGAAAATGATTCGGATTTTCATCAAAAAATCATCTTCAGCGATGAGGCTCATATCTGGCTGGATGGCTTCGTCTATAAACAAAATATGCGGTATTGGTCAGGCAGCAATCCACTCTTGGAGGACATGTGGTTCCAACAGGACGGCGCCACAAGCCACACAGCGAATGTCATAATCAATTTATTGGAAACCAAGTTTGGAGAACGTGTTATCTCACGAAATGGTCCAGTCGCTTGGCCGCCTCGGTCGTGCGATTTGACGCCGTTAGACTATTTCCTGTGGAGCTACGTCAAGTCTATGGTCTATGCCAACAAGCCAGCGACGATTGATGAACTTCGTACGAATATCGAACGTGAAATTGCAGCAGTATCGGCCGATTTATGCTTGAAAACCGTCGAAAATTCGGTTCAGCGTCTGGACTTCTGCAAGCGTGCCCGTGGTGGCCATGCAAAAGAAATCGAGTTCCATACATAATGGCATCGAACGTTCTTTCACAGGAATAAAGAACTTCATTGATATCCAAAACCGTTTTTGTTTTATTTAAAAAAAACTTTTGTAGCGCTCTTATTGCAAAACCCTGTATTAACCGAAAATGTTCTAAGGCAAGCCCGGTACTCCATCCTATTTGAATGGTATCACAACGGATTTACCTCTTGTCTAGGTCTGTCTATTCGGGTGCTGCCATTATTATCTAACATAAGTTGAAAGACTGTATTTCTAAAATTGTATCTGGATCCCATAGAAAACCGGTGTCACAGGAAATGAGACCTTCGACGTTCTTGAAGGGCAAAATTCAAGGAAAAACTTTTTGAGCCGTGTTATTTTTACCCAAATCTTCGGTTACAACTTGAGCTTCCTGTAAACCAACCAAAACTTTCCGACCACTGTAAGATGTTCAAGGTATTTTTTCTGTCTTTTAACAAAAAAGATGGCAGACTTTCTGCTTTTATTAAGCACCTCTATGTGCCAGGCTTAACTGAAGGAATACTTCTTGGAATGATGTCGTGGGCATTGACAACCAAAGTTCCTTGAAGTTTTTAGTAATAAGGGTACGACCATTTCGAGCACAGTTTAGGTCAATAGGACTGCAGATGCGGAGCCTTTTTACAATATATTATTTATTTATTTCCAGGAGCCGCTTTAGACTACTCAAACGCACATGAGACACTAAGTATTGAGCTCGGCTCAACTTCATTCGAGATCAAACGAACCCTCTACCCTATGAGCATCTCCATACGACCCACTGGGTCACTTAACTTCATTTTATTAGATTAAAGTGCTCTTTTTACGCGCACGCAAGTGTTCTTAGTATGAGGACGCAGTACCGCTCCTTAACCGATAAATTTTGATATTGTAGGAAGTTTCGTTGGCCGTAGATGAAATATTTTCGTAATTTGTTTTCTGCACAATGTACTTGTTTTTTATTTTTGATTTAGTTACAACAAGTCATGAGGATCTAGCCGAGCTTTGCATGCATTAAAGTGGAATTTTATTACGGAACGTTCAAAATAATTACCGGCAACGTAAAATCATAGCAAAAGTCGTACGCAATCTTGGGTGAATGCTGAAATCCGGTTTCGGTTTCAGGAAGATCTTCATCTCGTTGGAATACCTTTGGGATGACTACTTTTCTTCTATTTTCTGTTCCCTATTTGAGGTGCACGAGATGGATGGGAATGGAATTGAACTGTTAAAGGGAACCTGAGGATGAGAGGAAGTTAGGCATTTAGAGTATTTTTCTTCTTTGTAACACACGGATCGATGAGAACTTGTAGTGTAATGCAAATCAGGTGGTTGATGATAACTTCCTGATGTTGATTTAATGCCGGCCATGGGAATTAAAATCGCCGTTGTAAATTGATCTACTTATACGTGGATGATTGACGGAAATGGTTATAGGATGATGGGATTAGTGTGTAGGGTTAGTAACTTGTGACTAACTTTACGCGCAAATGTATAGTGTGGTTGTAAAGCTAAGGCAACATCTGTTTTAAGTATTATAGATCGTCTAAGGACCTTCTATTGTCAGCGTCGACTGAAGATTTCACATACCGTCCCCCTTATGCGAGAACTATGAATGTACAAATCTTGACTTTTTGTGTTGGTTTGATCTGTATTTCTGTATTCTATGTTGTGTCGGAACTGTGAATGTGTAGTGTGGAAACAGCTATTTCTAACTATGCTAATTGTTGAAGAAATAAAATTCTCGAGCTATATAACAGCAATTAACGTTCAAACGTCATTCACCCGAAAGTTTCAAATTTGTACATTCACGGTTCTGGAAAGAAGGGACGGTATTGTGTTTTGGGCTCGTACACGTTACACATTTTTCTTCCATCGTGTGACTTACAGTCTGACTAAAAATCGCGGAGCGATTATGGAACAAATTCTGTGAAATATTAAATGATTTTAAGTCGAAACCTACTATCTCAACGGCCTTAAGCAGCATGTCAATCGTAAAAAATAAGTGTTGTTCTGTGGAATTTGGGAACATTTTTACGCACATGAACTGCTGTGGAATTTCTAAGGAGTAGATGAAGATCAGAAATCACCTCATAATCTTTGTCACATCAATGCTTGAACAACCCAAGTCGAAGATCCAACCAAGCGTCTTACGATCTCTAAAAAAAAATACCCTGTTAAGGGTACAGGCGATTATTTTCTTATTCCGGATAAGGATCAGCTCAGGAAATGGTGTGAATATTCCCAACAATTCTAACTATTCAGACGACCGCGTGATGCTTTTAAACTCGAATCAGTTTTCCAAAGGAACGAATCTCCGAGTACGCACCGGACAAGGTGGGTTAAGATGTCCAAGCTATGGTCTTCAAGGCATAAATAACTGGCGCCACAGTTTGGGATAAGCCAAGGCCTAGCATCTTGCAACGAAATACATTTTTCGCACGAATCGAAGCGACCTACAATTTATTGCCGACTTCGAACGGCGAAGTGAGAAGTTTTTTCATGACAAGATGTACTCTTAGAGGTTTGTCATTCCCTGACAAGAGGTGGTGCCGCGGAAAATGTTCGGTGGATATGGCTGGGCCAGTTGAGTTCAGATAAAGGATCCGTTCTCTAATCCTTTTTTCAGCTGCCTGAAGGGCCGGACACATCCAGAGGAAATGAAGTAGATATTCTTTCTCATTAATGTCCTTGCAGCTTCTCCAGAAATTGTTGTGAAGAATACCAAGCTTGACCGTCTCCAACTGGCCAGTGGCCCGTGATAATGGCTACAATTCTGCCAATATCTGGTCTTGATTTGCCAAGTAGCATTTTTGACTTGATTTTGTTGTAATCAGGTAATCAGGATGTCGGCTCTAGAGAGAGCACTTAAAAAATGTTCCAGCGTTTCATACTGAAAAGCTCGCCATCAAAAATGTAAACTCAAGTTCTTATAGATTTTTAAAATTTCTGTTCAATAGCTACATACTTTCTAAAAGTCTATCTAGGCAAGGTACGTATGGTAAAGGAATTGCTGACGAGACAGCCGGAGACGGTTCTTTGGAAATTTACAAAGGACCCAAATCTTTCCGAATCTCATAGTCAGAATCATTTATAAACGACATGTGCCGACCGAACACTCAGGACCTCAGGCAGGATAAGCAACAATAAGAAATTCTCAGAAATAGGTTAATAGTTTGCTATTCAGTTATTGTGCCTAATTGCCTTTAGACTTAGATGCTTCCGCAGGGAAAATTGTCTCCTTCGCAAGAAATGTGAGACGCCTTCTGGTTTTAAACTTCTCATTTGGCACAATAGATCTTGAAGGTTGTGGCCGATGTTTATTATATCTTGTGGCTTTCTACCGCCTAACTAATGCTTATACCGGTCCTCTTTTCAGCAGTATTCGCTTTGTATTATCACCCTTTCAAATGAATCAAAAAACCCTGCAGTTCCATTTTAATCATTGATTTATCCTTTAATTTCTGTTTAAAATTGAAACCTTTCCACCATGTTGACTAAAATTAAAACCGAAAAGATCCAGCTGTTAAGACACACAGTCACCCATCACAATTCAACTTAAAATCTAAGTGAAAGGAACTTTCATCTTAGTTTATCCAGGATTCAGCCATCTTTCGATTGGAATTACTGTCAACTCGTTGAACGGCATCATGTTACGCACACATTCAACGAAACACACAAGTCCTTTATCCACCCCCTAGGTCAGAAGTTCTTATGAAAACAACACAAAGATTACGATGTTACGTTGCACCGACCACCAACTAAATCCATTTCTACCCCACTGCCGGCAAATTCAATTGCAGTACTTGGTATCCCTTGTTCAGAGTTCTTGGTCAAGGTCGACATGCAACAAGAGAAGAGGAGCGTTCTGAGAATCCTCCTCCCTCCTCCCACTCAACGTCCTTTCCCAAGTTAAAGTTAAAGGAAACCCAAACGAAACAAAGGAAAACTGAAAGAATATCAGAGAAAAAAGAGAACTTTACACAAAATGAAGTATGCCACCTCTTAAGCGATTATGAGAGGAGCTGTGCAGTAGGAAACGAAACTTTTCCTTGGAATTAATTTCACCCAGGGGTGGCAGGGCATAGAGTCGCCACAAGGATAAAGTTTCCGTAATGCGATTAATAAATACATTCAATAGAGGATTGTACCACCGAATGAAAGGAAGGAAGGGAGACCAACAAAAGCTTGCAGCGTAAAATTAGCACGACTATTGCCGGCACATCCACCTTTGGAGTCGGGCGTCAGTCCTGCGTCCGGTGACAGTGGCGCTGCAGCAGTGCAACATTCGTTACGAATATTATATTCCTATACAACGTACAGTGTACACTGCCTTGGCTCTTCAGGTTATTAATGGCAGAGAATATATCACGATGAGGACGCGCAACAGTGGGCGTTAGCAAGTGGCCGCGGTGTGGCATATGGCCCATTCCAAGCGAGTGGTAAATGTTTCTTTTCTGTTTGTAGGCCACAACCGAACAAAATAATCATCTGGAAGCAGTAAAAAATCAAATTACAACAATTCACTCGAAAGTGGAGCAAATTTAATTGAATTCTAAACGAGACTGCGTAGACTTTTCCGTGTGTGTGCTGCAGGTAGTTCAATTAAAAGAATATTAAACTCATATCCGTTGGAAATGTATTTACAAAACTTACAATCTTGTGAATGAAGTATGCGGACACATGGCGAAATGTATCTGTAGATCGGACAACAAATTAGTACCATATACTACAAAAGTTCTAAACTTGACTGCATAATCAGCGTTCGTTTGATTTCCTCGTGATGGACATAAACAAAAACCAACACTCACAGGCTTTCTAGTAGCCTGAAAAATTATTAAAGCGTTTTTCGACTCCGTAAGGCGAATTGAGAAGCTCTTTCGAGACAAATTATACTCTCTGAGGTTTGTCATTCCTCCACGAGAGGTGGTGCCATGAAATATGTTCGGTTAATATCGCTGGGGCTCGAAACAAAGCTGCTCGCATGGAATTCCTATGCACTAACCACTGATTGATGACGGCCATTTCGCTTTTATTTCTGTAGCAGAAATCAGAAATAAAAGTACTCCCATCATCAAGTGATATTGTCTTTAAAGCTGCTTGATAAGCGGCTGTTGTTGCTCCCAGCCATTTCCCTATCTGAGGTTGACCCTCCCCGTACGCAAGCGCCAAGATTTCCCATCCTGTGTTGTCGGATTCTAGAAGTTTCTTTGTCGCCTGTCCTTTTCGATTGTTTTGAGCCATGCTTTTGGTGGACGGCTTCGTCCTCTTTTGATGGGTGGAAGTTGGAGTGTTTTCTTAACAGCATGGTCTTTAGGTCGTCGCATTATATGCCCTTGCCATCTTTAACGGTTTTCTCGAAGTTTTTCGGCCATCGGTGCAACCTTAAAGCTTCCTCATATTATTTTGCACTTAACCAAGACTAGTGACTCCGGATGACCACCTTAACGTGCGAATTTGAGCTACATGTGGCCTTCTTATGAGTTGCCCAACACTCCTAGGAGCACATGAGTTCTAGTCTGACTACAGATTTATATAGGTATTTTACCCTTTAGCGGAAGTGATACTTTTTTGTCATATAAAACACCGGACACTGAACGCTAGCTTTAGCAACAGCACTGAAGCCTATGCGACGCTTTTTGCTCAATAGTCAGTCAGTTTTCTTAACCGGCTCATTTCCACTTTTTATTTGAACCTGGGTTGCATCCTGTGTGAAGTTGAACTTCATAACCTCAGTCTTGGATCTACTTATTCGCAAACCGTTTAATTCTATCGCCTCTATCCGGAAATTCGGTTTTTCCTGCAGTTCCTTTAGATCGGTAGATTTGAGGGCTACATGGTCGGCATGTGTCCAAGGGATGTGGATTTGTATGACGCGGGTACGAAAATCCATTACCAAGCTAAAAAGCAGCGGACTCAAAGCAGATCCCTGATGGACTCCAACTTTCACCTTAAACCTGTTTGTTATGCAACAAGCACTTTTCACCTGTGTAGTAACCACGTGCTAGGTGTCTTTGAAGAGATTTAATAAAGTTCTCTGGAACGTTTTTGGACCTAAGGGTCATATTAGTTCCCAAAATTCCTGCCAGAACCTCCGCCTGACAAATGTTGGTGTAATCTGGGAGTCTGATAGAGATAGACAGTCTGAGGGCTTCGGAAAAAAGTCCAGTCCCAACAACATATTTATCTTCAAGCCATTTGTGTAGATGGACATGGGATCAACTTGGGTTTGTCCTTCACTCTTCTCAGCTGAAAAGTTCAAGCATGGCGTTGAGTATGTATTTGCCTCAGATATATGCGTGACCTACCAGGTTCGGTATCTAGCTTTTAATCTGGTATATTGGTAGAGCATTCCTGTCTAAAGGAAGAAAATTGGACTCCTTTGGACTCGTAAATATTAAAATAAGAAAATTATGGCCAAATTACAGCGGTACCAGAACTAATACTCTAACGCAATAGGACAGGAAAACCCTCTCCATCCCTCTAGGAGTAATTACAGGTCAAAATACTCTGCGCTACAAAAAAATGAGGACGATATATGTAGGGGCTGTGGCGACGAGGAAGTTAAAAAGGACACTGCCAAGGTATTTGCAAACTCAGACATAAATCCTTTGGAAGGCACTTTTCCACGATACCGAAGAACTAAGCGACGTACCTATCAGGGACATCTGGAGTTTCATTGAGGCTTCAAGATGGTTCGAAGCCCTGTGGCAATAAAAGAGTGCTTTGGGTGTTGCTCCACGAGCAAAGGGTACCTCCCTTCCTCAAAATGGGCACCGCAATGGGTCTCTATTCACCTGAATGTGGCGCAGAAAGTTCTCTCTCCCCTCGGCAATCCATCTACTTAATCTAACCCATTGGAGTGATTCTCATTGCACTGGTAATATCAATACAAGTCATTTGCCGCTCCCTCGTCAATGTTGGTGTTTTTGCATGACGCCTGCCACTTAATTAGACAGCCACGTGTCAATACTGGTCCTACTTCTGCCGACTGGATGATTTCGGTTGCAGCTGTTAAACGCAAACCATTCTTTCTTTGCTCCTTCTTGGATGTAAGGAAACCAGATAAGCACCACTCTCAAAATTATAAAGAAAACGTTAAGATATCCTCATGATCTAGTAGCCATAGATCAAATGGTCAACGATTCCCATTCCTTCCAATTCCCAATGGCTGCAGTCGAGTGCTTTATGGAAATAGATTTATACTGCTATCAGATAAAATTTAAATTGAAGTCGTACATATATTTTTTAATTGGTGCACTTAGAGCTCCGTAGAACTCATTGGCTAGGAAGAAGAGGCTCATGAAAATTCTAATTTTGTGCCGATTAGCACGGCATATGAAGTTTCTACTCAACTTAAAATCTCGAATGTAAGACCTAATGCCAGTGAAACTACGTTCCTAACCTGTGCTATTCAAGTATCTGGCATGCGTTTTCTTTAGCAACCAAGTCGGCTTTCTTTAAACCAAATTCTCAATCTAAATCCACTCTACCGTAGGCCTCCTCAATCTTTCTGGCACCAATTAACACTGACTGGTAGGCCCTCTAACGAACTGCGTCTTCTTCTGCCACAATCTGAACCATATATCCAACTTAAAAGTGCACACATTCCATGCCGTGAGAAAATAATCAGTAAATCACATTTACCGTTAAATAAATCTAGTTAATGAAATTAACTCATTTTCATTACGTCTCGTCTGCAGCCAGCTACCTAAATTAATTAGCAGCACTAGCAAAAATCACGGAAATAAAAACTAATAAAATAAACAATTAAACATTAGGAGAAACAATTAATACACTCGAGCTCATTAAGCGTGTCGTGCTCATAGCTCATAGCCGGCTTGATAATTATTAATTAATAAATCCTAAGCTGCTTAGGAGAGCATCCAAGCATCCAGAGTGTGTGGCAAAACGAATGGGCCACCACCACACCACACCATACACTTTGTAGTTTTGAATGTATCTGCTGCGAGCGCACCATCGTTAAGGCGTAATAATAATTTTTGCACAAAAAAGGTTCTCCATTGTCAGTTCAAATTAACTAACTCTAAGCTGGACTTGGCCAAAGAAGCACTAATGCCCGTACAGTGCAGAGAGCGCGCGCGCGCGCGCGACTTTCTAGAGAAGATGGATGATTCCGGTCCGGGTCTCGTTCTGACCAATAATGATCAGAGATGCACTGTGCGGTGCGCGCTAGGGCGCACACATATGATCATTGTTTTTGCGCTTGCGCCCCGCAGTCATGTGCACACAGTGCGCTTGTGTGCAGCACTTCTAACTGCACATCTTAACTGTTTTTGCTTGCATCGGTGGAGTAGTGGATGCGTGCCGCCGCTATGGCCTTTAAATTATAAAGCCTTGATTGAGTGCTCGGGCTCTTTGCTCTGGGAACATAACGATCTTTTGCGGTGGAATATTGTGCAGGGTTATTATGGTTTTTATTGCCATTAGCATTATGTATATTTTGTGAACAAATTAAATTACCATTATCCACGAGATACACACACATACTCGTATCTACTCCTCGTAGATGTGAAAAGGTTTCTTTGCCCATTTTCGATGGCCGATGGCTATAAATTGTGTTTTTGTTGCGTGATTGTAATCGATGTTGTGTGGTTCGTTTTCTTCTTATTGTTTTACAATACTTTCTTGCACTCGGTTCAATTTATAATCTTTGCAAATTTTCTACTCGACGTTAGATGGTATTACAGTTGCTTATCCCTTAATGATTTCACAAAAGCTGACTATAACCAACACGCAACATGACTGTGAGCACCATCAATCTATTAGAAAATTGGTTCCGCGTTTTTTTTTTTTCAAACTTTTACGTACAGAGTAAGTTGCCATATTTACAAATTTAGAGCAACCATTTTGATGTCAAAAATGTATCTGTCTTCTGATATACTCGTACAAAGTAGTGTTTGCTTGCCCTAATTTTGAGAAAGCGTTTGACAGTGTTAACGATAATTTTAGTTGAAGTGTCCAGCTCTATACCATCGAAAGCTGTTGGTGTTTTAACATTTAAAGGAGACATAGAGAATGGTGCATAGCAAGGTTATATACTGAACATATGCGTACGTACATACATACATATACATACATATGCATATACAGAAATGTTTAGTGTTACGGAAGCGTGATTTTTGACAAACAGTCAGCTGCTAGAGCAGCCATCAGACTGAAAACATCCTCCCAATGGTCAAACAACCATATTAGCCACTTCTCGATCTCAGATCCCCTAATTTTTATTCCGGAAAACACCGACTTTACACCGTCCAAGTGGAATTTCAACTTCAACTTCCGGACATCCATTCCTTCCCGAAAGGAGTGGGAGAGTCGGTCACTACATTCATCTCTATACTAGCGGTTGGGAGTGGGAGGTGGTGTTTTGACCACCTGACCGTTGTAGCGTTTTTTAGGGGAAATTAAGGCGACCAACGAAACCTTATCCTGGCTTAGGCACAATGTTATATAATTGTGGGACATTACAATTTTTACCGATAGCCAGGCTGCTATTAAATCCCTGAAAGCGGTAACATATGCATCAAAAGCTGCTTCAGATTGTCGCTCATCTCTCATGGAGATGGCAGAACATTTTAACATTCACCATACGTTTCGCATTTTCACGATTTAAGCAAAAACTGTTTTTTCGGGCCCCAGCCGTGTCAATCGAACATTTTTTCGCGGCAGCACCTCTCGTCGGGGAATGACAAACCTCCGGGAATATAATTTGTCATGAAAAAGCTTCTCAATCCGCCGTTCGGAGTATGTATGTAGTTCCCTTCCATTCGCGCAAAAAATACAACACGCACAACATGGTTGCGTGAAACTACGCCTTGGTTCATCCTGAGCTGTCATGTTAGCTATCTATGTTTGTATATCTATCTAGTTATTTCAGACCTAAGTTTGTATACTAGACAAGTCTTCAGTTTCATGTTCCTTGCTTAGAGAATCCGCCAAGAGTCCGCAGAAAACCGTGGTTACCCTGTTTCTGGGTGCCAATAGGTCATAGTTCACTAAGAAGACAAGACTAATTTGACATTAATGTGATATCGGTAAAGTCGCTACCGACTGTGAAGGGAAATTGTGCATTGAGCTCGAGGATATTGAACAGATGAGTTTGGCAGGGATGCTAAACCAGTCGAGAGCCTCCTATAGCTTTTTTTATTGGTATCGAAGGACACAATGTCCTTGGATGAAGACTACGATGTAAATAGGAAAGAGGAAGAGAATTTGGTTGGTGTAGTGGTTCGAGACCCAGCTGATATTAGATTAGAATGGCGTCCGAGAGTGACGTCCAGACGCCTAGACACTGTAAAAGTTGTTATTTGTGGTCTTAATATCAGTGAAAGGCATATTGGGATTTGAATATTTAGTGAATGGTGGTATGAAATGAACACATCAGATTATTGAAGATACTCACTCAATGCAGGCTGATGCTCCTGTAAGTGGTTCAGTGGGTCCCTCCTTTTAGAGCTTGAGAAAATGATTCAGACTTTGTTCGGGAATATTTTGCAGGTGAACTGATGCATGCTTCTAACCAAGTAATCTATGGTTGCTCTCAGTAGTTCCGCATAGTCCACACGCGCATCAAGGGGATATGAATGCCCATCTGATATTTTTCATACAGCGTGAGCGAGGTGTTGTGGTTCGAAACACAGGTAGTGTTAGGTGTCAATGGTGTCGGAGAGCGATGTCCAGACTATCTGGGGACACTTTACACCATACTGCTTTTTCTAGGTTTCTTGTTTGTTCTTGTAGGTTTGTATACATTCAAATTCGTTAAGAAGATTTTCTATATCCCAAAGCCTATTGATCGTGTCCTGTCTTGGGTTTTTTGTTCTTCACAGACAGACTTATTTGGGCTCCAGTTACAAGGATGTTTCGAGTTTAAATGGTAAGTTCCATTTCTATAGAAAACTAAAACATTTGAAAATATTTTGCTTTCGACATGGATTACGATGTCACGAAGGAAGGAAACACTTGATCATATTAAGCGCTTGCTATTCTCAAGTCTTCCAAACAAAACTTTAAAATCAAACGATTTCGCGAAACCAATACTCGACCTTAACAGAAGCAGTAGCATGTAGAAAGTAGTGGCCTGTAGTATTTCTCTTCGGATGTTTGTCTATAATTTAACATTACACTCAAAGGCATCTGTCCGTTTGGTAATAAAATAACAAGAATATCACTCCTGAGTGGTACTTGTACATAAATGATTTTATTTATCTCGAACAATAGCAATAAAGTGTTGTAATGAAAACAGGTGGCGCAACAGCACTTACGGCTATTTAGGCCTAACTTGAGTGATTTTTCATTTTTATTACCAGAACTGCAATGCTGATCTATTTATTGAAAGAATTTGAGTGGCAGTAAAACCGTTAGAAGAAGCGCTGGAGGTGTAGAAACTTATTATTTTTAAATAGATAATATGCAACAAACGAAACGATGTGCAGAAATTATTGTTTCAATAGATTAACGAAGACACCTGTTGTAATAGTCATGTTTGGAGTTAGAAATTAACTGTGCATTTTTGGGTAGTAAAACTCTGAGCTGAGATTAAACTCACTTGCATGGATAAATAGTCACAATAATCCAGAAAGAGATGCCTAAGGGAAAGTCAAGTAATTTAACTCAGGTGGTGTTTACAATGCGAAAGGCTTATTCAGCCAATTTTGTTCAAAGCATTTGATTTGAGCTCGTTGGGACTTATATAGCTTCTCGATTTTTTCTGCTTAGGCAGCACATGGGCAGGCGATCATATCACTCTACCTCTGGAGAGCATCAAAATTATTCTTCGAATTGCAGTGCCCATATGTGAAGCATCTCCTTCCTCCTATGTGTATCTCCTTTGTACAGATAAATTTCTTGATTCTAGCCATCATTATCATTTTCTAGCTAAATATTGATATGATTGTAGGGATGCGGCGAGCTGTCAGCAAGGATGGATTTGCTTAGGGACGAGGACAAAACGAAGCACATACATACATACGGCTAAAAAGTCACAGCTAAGATGTCGAAGTAACCAAAGACTTCATCCGCCTGGGTTCAGAGGTTACCTCAGCAAGATCAAGTGAAGAATTACTCTTGCCAATCGCTACTTTGTTAGGCTAAGAAAACATTTAAGAAAAAAAGCCCTCTCTCAAACAACTACGGAGCATCTGACTAAATCCCTATAATTCGGGTCCTGCTTTATGGCGTAGACACCTGGACTCTGACAAAAGCGGATGAAAATTGCGTCGGTTGTTTTGAAAGGAAGATTCTTCGCGTGACATTCAGTTCGATTTGTATCAATGGAGGGTGGAGAAGAAGATTTAACGAGAAACTTTACGAGCTATACAACCACGTGGACTAGGTCAAGCTGCGAGTGCAGCGTCTTAAAAGGCTGGAACACGTAGATCGGAGGTAGATCGACCGTTTTTCAAGTATTTCAAGTATTTGAATCCTATCGAGAGCGATAGCACAATTGGAAAATGGCCTACAAGTGAAGAGTGACCTCAACCACATCAATATGCGAAAACAAAGGCAGCTACATTGCTAGGGACTGGTCTAGCTGGAGGGGCATATTGCTTGGGCTGTGGTCCACCCGTAAAGTAAAGTAAGTAAGCTCTCCGGTTTTCCTTGGGAATCTTATTATATCTGACAATTCTTCTATGTCGTTGAAGAAAATATTTGTCTAGCCTAGAGTTTTACTTCGCATCCCCTGCAAAGAAAGTTTTTTGTATGGTTAACGAACTTATTGTGACCGGAATAGCGACGGTGCTTGGTTGAAAAATGTGAATACGGTTGCTGTTTGGTGGTCCTTATATCCAGTCTGTGAATTTGAGGAAAGTCAGCATATCAGAGATAAGTGTTTCTCGAAAAGCCTTTAAGGTTTTGGCTGATGTATGATGACTAGTTTTGGCGAAAGCCTAGCATAAACAAAAGAAGTGGTCGGGGGTTTCTGCCTTGTTTACATCTTTAAAACTACGACCTGGATACCTAAATTTGTTACACCGACTTAGTGGAACCATGCGATTGCTACAAGCCGAGAAATGTCCCTCTGAATTTCGTCCCATTGATGAACTGTCATTGCGATGACTTTTCATAAGTAAAAACTAGGAAGTTATTAAATATGTATCGATACATACTTCACAAGGTGAAAATACCGCGTTTCGTAAAGTTCGTAGTGCTTTTGGTCATCATCAAGCGTCGTCTTACACAGCTATAGCGAATTTAATCGATAAATTTGAATGTCTCGGACAGGTTAGTGAAGATTCCAATGTCACCTAAAAATATAGCCACCGTAGCTGAGAGTGTGACTGAAACCCAGGTGTATCCATTTCGAGACGATCACGGGAATCGGGCCTACATGCTTATAAGGTCCAGTTGACACAAGAATTGAAGCCAGCAGACCACGCACAACGCCGTACTTTCGCTGATTGAATGCTATTGATTTAAAATGACACCTCTTGTTGGATGATTCTATGTTATTCTGGAAATCTAGGAAGAGAAAGAGAGGAAGGCCATCAGCTGACTATTAAGTAAGTTCTCCAGTTCCATGAAAGACTTTCTATTGTACACGGACATTTTTTTGTTATCAGCCCTTAACTGCAAAGTATGATTAGACCGTGATGACTCTAGAACTCTAAGGGTGAGCATAATGGGTCTCTCTTAGGAACCGTAGTGCGGATCATCTTTTGCAAATATTGATTGTAACTTGTCATTACGAAAGCATACATATCTCTCCTACATCATGTATCCGTTTTCATGGACCTCCACAGCTTTATGTACATTCATATGTATGTAGGTCTCTGAGCTGTTACGCTCTGTCATTTTACAAAATTGTAAAGTGAACTAGAAAGTAAAACTAAAATCGATTAGCCTAAACTTTTAAAAAAGGCTTCCCCCTAAATTCAACTGTACCATCCGCTGTTTTAACCTCATTTCTACACCTCCACGTGGCACCGATAAAAAATTACAAAAGGCAAAGGTAATACGGAGTAAAATTTATCAAAGTCAATTTGGTTCTTGCACATATCACACAGCGATAAAAGCTTCTAGTCACTTGGTAACGGTTAGAGAGGAATATGGAGCATTTTTTTGTGTCACAACCTTTGCATGCGGTGTACATACCTCCATACCCATTGTAATGCTCTGAAATTTTTCCACCCACAGGCCGATTTTTTTTTTTGCAGGACACGTGCAAAACAAAGGATTCCCAGTTGAACTATCCCCGAAAAGGAGTTCATTTTAATATTCATAGTCAATTTATCAAACTCTCAGGTCTCTCTGTGTGTGAGTGTGTCCTCGAAGAAGAATAGGACCCATTGAAAAGTGAGCGCTTCTTTAAAGTTGGAGACCTTAAATCGATTAGGGACTCGATTCTTTGTCATATGTAAGTGATTTAACAATGGTTTGCGAGAAAAAAAAAAGCTTAGTGTGACAACAGGGACACAACAATTAATTATACAAAATCCATTTACGTGCAACAAATTTTTGCGGAGCCATAAATCACGATTCGATAGGGGATTTACTGTTTTCGGAATACATATACCTGCGCGATCACCTTCGCCAAATTACTGTGACTTCCTTTTGGGATCCTGTCATTTGTCATCCCACACACATACAAAATTCCCTGCTGGTCCACAGGCCACCAGGTAACCCAGCAATCTCCATCGAACATCTCTTTCTATTTCAGATTCCCAACGCCGCGCACTCCCATTTCGTCGGTCAGGAGGCACGCTGGCCCGCTCCTTGTGGTCATAATTCATTGCGAATGCTTTTTTTTTTGTGTATGAGGTGCCTCCTCTACCCGGTCGGGTGACAATCCATGATCTTCAGCAAGTTTATTTATTACCTTAGAACCCACAGCGGATAATGGATTTTTTTTTTCCAACTTATACCCAACCTCTGTCTATTGTTGCAGCAACATGTTACTCAAATCCAGTGGAGATAATAGATTTTCCAGTGAATTACGCGCGCACCACATGAAAATAGAAGATGTCACGGGAGCCGCCGCCGGGCAGGTGGAAAGCGGAAAAGAATTTTCTCTTCCTAACGCTACAATGGCGAGCGTTTGCCATGGCCATTGTAGTGTGTCCGTTGATTGTTTTAAGGTCGCAATTATTTTCCAATGGCTTAAAATTTGCTACGAAGATTAATGCTATTGGTGGTAGTTGACTGGGATGCTGAGAACCTGATTCAGATAGGATCGTTCGACGTCAGCGAATAACTGCGCACAGGTGTAATGGCCATAAGTGGATGTGTTGCAGATGGCGAATTGTTGTTGCTTAGAGTGTATGTTCTTGGCAGATTGCAATTGCATCCCCTGCGTGTGGTTTAGTCGATGGCAGTGACTCGTGTCTAACTGGTTCTTACAAGCTTAAATTAACGCGTAAATTGCGTTGGGATAATAATCAGCTAGTACGAGGATATACCGGAGTAGCGTAATGCATTATATTAAGGTAACAAATTATAAGATAACTGGTTAATCAGTATAACAAAGCAAGAAAGAGACTTACACTGCGAAAAAATTGTTTTTATTTTACAAAATATTCTACTTATGCTCCTGTGACATGAATGGATGTGAAAGCCAAAGGAGGTAGATTCGTTCATATTGCTAAAAACTTCAACATTAGTTGGGATTTTTGCTTCGAGATTACGACCTTGAAAAATTTGCGCAGAACACAGAAATAGCTTAGGAAAATTGAATTTAATCGAACAGTCAGAGATATTGAACAAATTGGTGAATTAGGTTAAATTGGTGAATTGGGTACACACTTGCCAGATAGCCCGAAGGTTGTTCTGCATATAATGGGTCACACAACTGGGTCGTCTGTTTCGGGGTACATCCAGATGCAGTGAGTTGGGAAGAGAAAGCTTTCGGCAATGTCGAACCAAAAGCGGTTGAGGTTGTATTTATTTATCTGAAATTATCATTAGCTATTATTCTGTTCAGGAGTCAATATGGAGAATATGGAAAAAACTATTTCTGCAGGCCGTTTAACGGCGACGGCGAATTAAATTCCACTGTCAGACAGAATTAACCATTTAGCCTGGACGCTAGTGAACAACAATTCCGTCTACCCGACCTGGACTAAATGAACATAACCACATCTAAGCTAAAGTCCTACAAAGGTGCTGACATTCTGACTGCCGAGCGGTTCAAACCGCCAGGCGATGCTTGGTATAAAGCGTGCACATCATCTGTAAAATATGATCGGAGGAAAGTATATCCGATGAATGTTTACCCAATCCTCAAGAAAGGAGACCCTCTGAACTACGTCAACTACAGAGGCATGAGTCTTCTTAACATCGCCTTTCTGCCGTGTTGTGTGAACGCATGAAGCCGTTCGTCAAACACCTGATCGGTCTATATCAGTCTGGTCTTAGTCCAGGAAAGTCCACTATCGACCAAATATTCACATTGCGGCAGATCTTGGAAAAAACCCGGGAACTCCAAATCGATAAGCACCAGCTTTTCATCGATTTTAAGGCGGCGTTTGACAGCTTTTTTCTCTTTAGAACCGAGCTTTACAGAGCAATGTCAAGTTTTGGCATCCCTGTCAAACTCGTCCGTTTATATAGGATGACGATGGAGAATGCACACTGCACCATCAAGGTCGCTTCAGACCGCACCGGAAGAACGTAGCGTGATGTCACTGGTGAGTTCGTGAGTATTGAGATGGAGGCGGCGAGATGGGTTTAGCGGTTAATAAAGGTAAGGCAAAGTATGTACATATATGCTGTCAACAAGAATTGACACTCAATACCGACGTCTCGGACAGAACGTCACTGTAGACAGATATAACTTTGAGGTAGTTGAAAACTTTGTCTACCTAGGCTCCGCTATAAATTCAGAGAACGACACCAGCGCTGAGATCAAACGAAGAATTACTCTTGCCAATGGCTGTTTCTTTGGCCTAAGAAGGCAACTGAGTAGCAAAGCCTTCTCTCGAATAATTAAAGTGACAATTTTTAAGACTTGAATCATCCCACCCAATCCTGCTCTATGTCGCAGAGGCATGGACTCTGTCAAAAGTGGATAAGGCTGTTTCGAGAGGAAAATTCTTCAGGTGTTTTTCGGTCCTGTCTGAATAGATGGTGAGTGGGGAAGGAGATACAATGACGAACCGTACCGGCTGTACAGCGACGTCAAATTATCCAGAAAAGTGATTGTCGGAAAATTTTTCGAATCCACCTCCGGTGCAGTAGAGGAAGACCGCGATTCAGGTGGCGTATGCAAGTGGAAGGGTATCTCAACCCAGTTAGCGTGCGAAATTGGAGGCAACTGGCTGAAGATTGGAGATGGAGACGCTAGTTGGTTGAGGTCCAGGACCACCACGGGTTTAAGTGAGTAGATTCGAAGTATATTGCCTTTAAGAAACTTTTAATGCTTGTAAGTGGAGCTTGCATGCATAGTTAGGGGTTATGAATACACTTATGATGTTGTTCACACAGCGTAAGTAAGGTGTAGTGGTTCAAAACTCGGGTAGAATTGGTTTTCAATGGCGTCCGAGGGTGGTTTCCAGACTATCTGGGGGACACTTGTACTGTTGCTATAATTCACGGTATTTTTTTCGATCTTTATGTCATAATCGAGCCACTACGTTAATGTTATGCTTTTACAGTAGATTCGACATCGGCTTTCGCAGTTGATCGATTCTATTTATTTTGGGTTAAGCCTGTGACAAACGATACTACACCATGGTCATCAGCTAATTGGCCTAGTGTCTACCGACGGAGCTGGCATCTTTGGACCCAACACTAGGGTCACGGTACCAATGACCCACTGTGTTCCAGGCTAAAACCCAGTTCACTCTCCTTAGTAACAAACATCTCTCCTTAGGCTTAGACAATATACAAATCAAATTAAATCTATTGTTCCACCTGTAACAGGACAAAATCATGTTTTGCAAAAAAACGTTGGACAGCAATGCCATCAGGTCAAACTAGGTCGATACCATTAAGCTGCAAAAACAGAAAGCCTACTACATATTTTTTTTTTTTAAATACAGTTCATTTAACAAGGTGCACCAATCGAATCAAGTTCATTCCGGTGCTCTTAATTGAGAATTCTTAAAATTCCAAAAAACTCGCTTGAAACAATAGAAAGCACGAAACAAGCGAGCAACCAGTGACTCCGCGCTCCTTACCGTGTACCGTAGTGAGATTTAAATCACTGATAAAAGCAACTAATCTAAACAAGTTAAATTGTGAATCCGTTGTGGCATAAAACGTTAGCGCCCTGAATCTAAAGAATGCCCCAGCGATGCAATGTGCAGTTGCCAGTGCATGCAGATGCGTCTCGCGCACGCCGTGCGCGCCTGGGCTCCTCAAATTGAAACTTGAGGCTTTTGTATCGTAAATGATGATGATACAGCTATTGCTGGCAGAGCCGCTGCCGTTGTTACACTGTTTGTGCCACCACGGCACCAGATAAGTGGTGCACACATGTTTATGGACTAAATGTTTTGTTCTGGATAGATGGCGAGATACTATCATCATTGGACGGCTTTCCTGTCCGTCGTCATCGTCGTCGTGGTCGTGCGCTAGTATCCTTCGGTTGTGTGTGCGCCACATCCCCAGATATGGGAATGCTTGGAAAAATAGAAAATCCATTAATTGCCAGAGAGCACAACGGCAACATCAACAGTAACAACCAAAACAACCGGTTGGATTGGATCACTGTAATGTGTCCGATTGTGCCTCCATCGAACGGACCGTCGGATGGACCAACGGACGGACAGCTTGTACTTGTGTTTTGCTGCAACATACGTGCGCCAATTTGACGGTGATGATCACATTCGCGCACAAGTGACTCAAGTCCGTTAATATCTAATGAGTTTTGTAATTTGAATTTATTTTTAATAGCACGTTGACCGTTGCCAACTGCAACGGTGAGCTCTTATTCAAAACCTCGAGTAAGCATGACTAGGGAGAGCCTTCCGGAGCCCGGCTGCGAACGGGTTTTCACCTTAATTCAACTTGATTGTTTGTAATTCCAGTGTTCATTGGACTTGAGTTGGGTGGCATAGCCGCACCACACACCACACGCCACACTGCATGCCACTTTGATTAAGAAATGAATTTCCTGTTGGACGCACCAGCAGCAGCAGCAACAGCTGGGGGATTTCCTCGCCAGGAGGTGTTCGGCCTCCCTGACGAATTGGGAATTATTTTTGGCGTGTGTGAGTGATTTCCTCGCACACCGAAATAATGACAGTGCTCCTGTTTCACCGAGATGAAGTGGGATTTATTTCACGTGCAAAACTGGAGTATAATGGAGGTGGCCAGTGGCCACTCGCGTTGAGCCGTATGTTTATATGGTCGCGGTGATGATGGCAATAGTTATGTTGTCAGGGTGCCAGCGGTTTGGCATTCGGGATAATAGAAGGCATTTCTATCTAGAACTCTTGTTCGGAACCAGTTTTATTGTTGTAAAACGAAAACGACTGCTGTAATTGCATCAATCTCGGATCTAATTAGAGCCGGAGGATTTTTCGAAATCGTTCCATGCGGTAAATACATGGAATAACTGTGAGGCGGATAAACGAGTTGGTGATTGATTTAAATGTCTGTAATGCGAAAGAAGCGGCTTTCGTTTACGGTGCATATAGAACTCGTGCCATTCACTTTCCTAGTTTTCGTTCTGACCGGTAGTGTTACTGGACAGGTTGTCTTTCGGTAAATCTATTTGGACTACAAATTCAGCATCAGAATCTATTTCGTGTGACAAGGCGACGACAGATGAACCATTATACCGCGTAAACAGGAAGCCAATAACGTTACTATCGGGATGTCATGTTGTTAAAGTTTGCTTTGCCATAAAATTATGAATTGGAAGTTGAAATACAGTGAGGCGGAGAAAAAATGTGACCGAAACAAAAGTAGTTGGTCTCCTAAACACCGATGATCAAATGAATATTGGTGAACGCCAGGACGAGAATGTTAACCGCCTCGTTGATTAAGGACACTAACTGTGATTCCGATTTCGATGCTGGTAGTAGAGTATGTCAAAAAACTGCATGCAACAGGGTAATCATGGTCTTAAAGAGCAATTCTAGACAAGAAGAAAGGTGTCGTTGATCCGCTCTAATGAGGAGCCAGTATGTGGAGCAGAATCGGGACTGTTTAAGCAATTTGTTAAGGAACTTTAACCGAACAGGCCAGGAACACAATAAGATTTCGAATTAATTTCCAAAGGTGCCATCTACCATCTCAAACTGGACAAAAATGAAGCGAATTTTGGGCAGAACGGTTACAGAGAAGGCAATGTATGTGAAGAATGAATTCGAGGGCTGAAACGCATTGCAGTATAAAATTAACGACTGAAGGCCGTTTAACGATTTTGTTGAACAAATATTACAGTTATTAGAGTTCTGACTAAGGTATTACATTCACGAGAGAAAAGCAGAAGTTGCCGTATGGCGGAACGTTGCTGTGTGAGCTGTAATTTCCACTCAACACTTTTTAAGATACCACCTCCCGTAGGGGAATGACAATTCTCCGAGAAAATAATTTGTCATGAAGAAGCTTCTCAATTTACCATTCGAAGTCGCCAATAACTTCTAGGTTCCTTCTATTCGTTAAAAAAATGTAACAAGAGAAATTAATACTTGTTGGCTCATTTCGAGCTTGCGCGCCAGATTTTTGTTGTTAAATTGGTCAGGCCTTTGACCCATCTCTGAACGCGATATCGACTAAATGTAATTTTAATTGTTGGGTTCCTGAGGATACTGATATGCCGGGCAATTGTGAATTGGTCGAATTAACCAAGGGGCTTACGATTATAAGAAACTCCCAATTCTTGTACTGTTAAATGCTTATAAGAGGTGGGGTAACCTTAATAAGTGCAATCATGCTACGCAGTACCTTAACTAAGCCTCAAGTCTACGCTTCGGCAGGTTTGACACAATGATCCCAAGCTGAGAACAATGGAATTTTAAAAAGTGAACCTCTGACCTTATACCTTTAACAAGTGGACCAAAAATGGACCCCGGGATAAGTGCTGGTATCAGTAAGAACTTGTTATCAATGGGGAAAGTGCCTGTGTTTTTCAGAAGAAATCGCCAATCTCATCTTTGATACCAGAATCCTTTTACTCACGGATTGTCAAACAGCAGTCAAAGCCTTAGGTTCAAACCTGAATAACTCTAAGTCTATACTGCTTCAATAACCTCCAAGACCTTTCCAGTATAGACAAAGTCAAACTTTGAAAGCTGCCTGGGGATAATGATAATGAGATAGCTGAATAACTGGTTAGAAAGGATTCGGCTGAGTCCTTTACTGCCGCTGAGCCGTTCTGTAATATCCTCAACTCACCAACAATTAAAAGTTTGGAAAACGAAATGTGTGTTTCCTATTGGGAAAATATGCAGGGGCAGGGTCAGGCTAAAAAAAATTCGGACACTGCTAGCTTCGTTACAGGAATCATTCAGGAGGCTTTATGTCGTCTTTGCCTAAAAGATGACGAAGCTGCGCGACACATTTTATGTGAATGCATGGCTCCTTGTGCAATAAGGAGAAAATATCTTCGACTTTCGGAAAAAAGGGCTTAAGTCAGAAATTGCAATTTCCAGATAATGAGACACTAATACCAATCAATATGAAAAATTATGGAATCTAGGTCAGTCAAGTTCTGCTAATTCTGGGCTCTTAGGACCGAAACCCTTCTGTGAGTTGCCGCTACACCTTTAGTAAACAACTGAGAACACCAACTCCGCCTAGCCCAGTGGGAAAATGTCCCCGGATTAAAGTAAGCCAAGAGACCTATCAAGCCCTTTTCCTACAAGGAAATTCTAAACCTTGACAGGAAAAACATGAGGAGTGGGCTTCCTTACAGGCCATTGCGGCGTAAGATACCTTCTGAACCAACTTATCCTTTGTTCAGGTACAGAGTGTCGATTCTGTTTAGAAGAGGTGGAAGCCTCTGAACATATTCTCTGTGAATGTCCGGCACTACACTAGCTACGAAGACGGATTTTCTCTAGAATTGTCTATGAACCAGTTAAATACTAGCGGAAGCAGTTGCGCTAGAGTTAAGTTTTAAATATTAATGGAAGGAAAAAAAAACGGCCAAAAACCCAAATGTGGTATAAAGTCCACAAATCTTCACCGCAGAGATCCTTAATTTAATCACGAAAATGGAACCTCCTCCGGTCTCTTAAAACTGATTGGGTGGCACAAAAAATGTTGTAGGATAAAAAGGGCTTAGGTCGCCACTTTAGCCGGTGTACTAACAGGTCATTGTCAATTGGTAGACTCGCCATTAGGTTAGAAATTCGGAATAATGACTTTTGTCAAAGTTGCATTTCACCTGTTATGTACAGGTGCATTGTGTTACAACAACACTGGTTTACAAGCTTTACTTTTCACTCCAAAGCACCTGCTGGTCCCTAAGAACGATCCTCAAGTTTCTGCATGGCTTTTGTAGTAAAATGTTTTTTTTTAGAACAAAGAATTTAAGTTCATCTCAGATGTCTACTAAAATAATATTAAAAAACATTTAAAACCAATTCTTCTGCACTAAATTTGAAAACACCTGTAAAACCAACTTTCAACTCAACTCAGTTATGTTCCCGCCAAATAAATTGCATTTGTGTGCTCATGGTGCACTGAAAATCTCGAGTGCATTGCACTCAAAAAGCTCTCAATCCACCTGATAAAATCCCTGCATTGCGAAAGGATTAACTCATCCACCTGTTGCACATTGCAATAGATCGTGGAGCGTACTATAAATTCCACATGTTTAGCGACACGTAATTTGAAAAAAATAATAATAATAATTGGCAGGTGCATGTGTTTCAGCGATAAGAGTGCTCAAACTATTGACATGCACATACAGCCATTCACCAGCGAACAACCCCTCAGTTGATAAGAGAAAAAATTTTGTAATACATTGCTTATAGCAAATATTAGCGAATGTGAGTTTAGCTGGGATCCTTATCCCCTCGTAAGCGTGTGTACCATGCACATTATGTACTCCATTTGTTGGTGCTAACTTAACTGCGAGCTGATATCATCCCCCCCAAGGAATGGAAGGAAGTGGAAGCCCTTTCTTCCGCCAAAAGAGGGACCAACTTTTTTGGCAGCCGAAATTACATTTACAAACTCACATACACTCCCTCAAGTGAACGCAAGTTTTTACGAGCAATCACGTACTAAGTGAATTAGTCAGGTGGTTGCGTAGCGAAAGTGCGTTAGTGTGCACCGCACCTGCTTGACGTCAACGATAGGTAACTTATGGATTAGTAATCGTGTTACAACACCCTATGCCTTTATGATTCAACCAAATTGCATCCAAAATACCGCAACGAGAAGTAAAAATTCGCAATAACCGGGTCCACTTCGGTTCGCACTCACACCAACGAGCATCCTCCCACGCACGCAATTACACTCAAAAATTAACAAAAAAAAAAAAAAAAACACATTTTGACAGAAGCAAGCAGAATTAATTTCTGACACAATTTGCCATTTGCGATTTTCCTTTTTGCGACTTTTGTCGCCTGCTTTCTATGTGCGGTCGGTTGATTCGACGATTACACCGACCAATTCATTCACTCGACGGAGTAATTAATGCAAAATTTCATTCGATAATTGTTTGGGAATTTAATTAAAATTCAAACTCACCTTGTGTAAAAATTCTGTCATCACACAACACACACAGTCACTTATTTTTTTATTTACAATCTAAACTGTTGGAAGGTTTTTTTTTTTATTTCTCTTTTGCCTGCGTTTTGACTTTGACTTTTGAGTGGAATTGTGAATGCGAAAAATTGAGCAAAGCAATGTGGCGAAAACAAGAAGGGAACAGTAGATTGACAAGAAGGCAGAAAAGTTTAATGAGCGAGACACCGACCGGATGGATTTAAGCGCGAGTGAGCGAAATCGCAACACTCATTCATATTTCACGTTTCACGCGGCTTCTTCCTACACATGGTGCCGTCAAACTCTTTGAACACATGGCCGGTTGTTTGGTGTTGCCGGGGTATTGATGATCTTTCTATCTAATACGAAACAAGTACTTATGAGCTTAACCAAATCAACCGAAGGTTTTCGTGGAACCACCCCTCGTCGGGGAATGACAAATTTAATTAAATTTTAAATTTTTGAATTGCTATTGGCAATCACAAACTGCAACTGCCTTCCATTCGCACGAAAGGGTAGGCCCTTCCCCTCTGGCTGTAGTGTCAAATATTTGAAGTAATTTAAATACAATTGGCACCGTTTTCATGGCTCATCTCGAGAAAGTTGTACACCTTTACAGAGAACCACTTGCAAAGATCCATGTGCCTCAGCGATGCTCTAAAAATTACTCTATCTACAGCATTATACCTAAAACTTCATCTTTTAACCTTTTAATGTTGCCGCAAACAAATGGGCGTTCCAAAACCTCAGCGTGGCTTTTAGGTACCAAATTGGCCACTTTTCTATTCTTGATCAAACCAATTTTATACCTGAAAACAATTCATTCCATCGAAACTGAAATTTAATCCCAGTCCCGGATGCAATGTAATGTAACATCTACCAACGATATTTGCGTCGTCACGGATAGCCGAGTGGCAAAAAGTCCCTAGCATCGTGGTCTTTTACTTCTAAGGTCGGTTAAGATTGTCACTCGTTTCGATAGGCTGAGCAATTGAATAGGATATCTAGAGACATATCCAGATGTTGCGAAGCTGACGAGCAAGCGGAAAAGCACCACCGTCAGAATTTTGTCGAAGATTTTTACAGGAGCTGCAGAGCTGAGCCGAAAGAGGATTAGTCGCCCTGTTGGGGTAATTTCTCTCTCATATTGCAGTGAGACGTAGTTAGAGAGACTTGGAACAGCATTTTTGAAAATATTTGCGTCCAAAAAGAGCAATTTTTGAAGGTAACCATCAGTTCAGTTTACAAATATTGTTATAATTTTTTGATAGTCGATCCTCACGGTTCGCCAAATTATCATGTATACATGCACGATCTGTCCGTTCTCCTTTGAGAATAAGCGAGGAACAGCTTGTGGTTTACTTTGCTTGATATGAACCCTACTGACATCTTTTTGTTTTTATTTAGCAATAAAAATATACCTTTTATACAGAACAAGGTCTATGCTTGACCTGGCCCTCAATCAACACTTCTTCCTATCAATCCTTGGTCAGGCATTACATTGGTTAGTATATCTCTCCAACTGTAAGCCCATTAGCAATGTCATTATGAGAAGCATCGTTTTAGCTCTCTTTAGCATATTTTTAGCTCTTTCGTGACTCAGGGTACCGCAGTATATTCGCAAATAGTCTCAGTGCAAACAGCACTTGTAGTAAATATAGGAGGAATGATGACAAGCAAGCAAAGACCTCCAATGTCGATGACAGTTTGCCTAGGTCGTGCAAAAATTGTTTTCCCAGCTTAGGCGCTTTCTTTTCAGGTGGACTGCCAATGAGTGTGTGATGGCTGCTAGCAGTCCTGGTTTCGGCAGTTTACAAGTACAAGCGAAATGATAATCATAAAAACACGTGATACAAGGCAGAGACTATCGCAGTCGTCGTAAAGGAAATTTATTGAACAATCTATTGAATAACTTTTTTCATAACATAACTTATGTTATGCAATTAAAAGATAAGATATCTCCTAATATAGTTAAGGCACTCTAATATAAATAATTGAATGAATGACGAAGAACGTTGCGAATGGTCAGCCAGACAGGGCTCGGCACTTATCTTAAGAAACATTAGATGGAAAACTTTAATCACAAACAATACAAATAAACCGTAATCAGCTTCAAAATGCGTGTAATTTAGTCTTGATTCAACTATAACTCTCGATTTTGTTATAGCTAGTAAATGCAGTGCTTTTTATATCGAATACATTATGTGAGGGACATCTTTTGGTGAAAAAAATACAAGTTCAACGTAGAGATATTATGCAAAAAATTCAAACGAACAGAAAATTTATTATTAAGGCCATTCATGTACTTGATAGCAACATTATGGGTTTTAACTGATAGAGGAGTGTGACTAGTCACGGAACACATAAACCTCAACAAACATATACATAGGCTGGAGTTCACCTACGCGGGAATTGGTAGCAACTGCGAAGCATAGGAGGACCTCGAACATGTCATATGGCACTGACGAGCCTTAGCAAGAATGTAAAAGAAAACCCTGGCTTTATCTGGATATCCGGCCTGAAGCTTCTCATCGATACAGAAGTCAGCTTTTACTGGCTTCTCCACAAAAACAGCAAGATACACCAGATTATAAGCATCTACTTCTGAGTCTCCTTATCACTCCAATCGTCGAGCATTTAAAAGCGACGTGCATCGGCATCAACTGTGCCTCTCTTCCAACTTTTCTAATGTGCGCGCTCTATTGGAATGGTAGTCATGGTCAGTGCATCCTAATTAAAAAAAAAACCCTGATGTGGACCTTAATTGTTCTCATTTTGCTTAGACCCCTTTCAACACAAGTCCCAAAATTGCTTTTTTCGTCTATGTACATATGTAGGTATGATGAATTAAAAACTGGAAGCATAATAGGCCCGATAAAGGCCTAGGTAAAGAGCACCCCCCTGACCCTCACTTGCCTCACTTGCCTTGGCAAAGTCCACAAACTTCTTTGAACCTTGAAGAAATGGTTCCTGCCTCCCACTGTCCTGCGATATTTGTATAACCAATGTCCCACCATAATAGCAACCCGCGTTCAACTCCATCAACACCGAAAATTCGCGTCAAGTTTCGAATGCGCATTTCAGTCTACCTTCGCGGTAGGGATTTTTTCCTAAGTTTTAAAAGAATCTACTTAACTCACTATTTTACCATCGTTACAACAGTTTATGTAGATAATTAAAGTGAAGAAGTTCTTACTGCAATCCGCAAGCATTGAAAACCAATGCGTATCGGTATGATATTTCGTCTCTCATCTTGTTTTCCCACTACCGCTGCCCTAACCTTGGCACTTGTGGGCCCCCGGGCGGAAGTATTTGCCGCGAGAATTTCAGTAAAGGGACAAAGTGATTGATCAGATTCGACTTAGTTCATTGTAGAATGGTATCATAAATATTGTAATAGCCAACTTCAACTTGTGGGTTTAACGAAACGCGAGACTCCGTGAGTGCAGGGCCCAAAACTCTTGCCTGTATACCATTGTTCTATCCCGAAACATTTTTGTTATTTAACTTATTAAATGAAATCAGTTGTTACGAACTGCAGAAAAGGAATCACAACTTAACGCCTTACCGCCATCTTTGGAATAAAATATAAGATCAATACCCGGCTTTTACAAATAATACCCGGCTTTTGCAAACAATACCCTTTTCCACTTTCATTGGTAATACCTTGAGAAAATTCAACCAACGACATCACTGTCGAAAACAATCAAAAGCGTGAGTAGAATAAGCACAAAAAGAAGAAAAGCTTTTCGGTTACTCGAGTTAAAACCAAATGAAAGCTTACCCGGAGAAAAGTAACTCAAACAATACGTAAACATGCTCGTGGTGCTTAGATAAAAATAAACTTTAGATAGCCTAAGCCCCAAGGGATGGTTTTTGTGTCGAGTAATATTATTATTTTTCTTTCTTTTCTTTTAACCATTTTTTCCCCGTTATAACCAGGTAAACGGGTTATTATTACATTAGAAGAAATCAGTCAATAGTCCCAATGCCAAATGTCTGAGAATTGTGTTTTATTTTTGTATCAAAGCTGACGAAAAGGGGCACAGAAGCAGTTAAGATTATGTGTTTCTTGGAAGTATGTACATACATATGTAGGTACGTGTTTAGTAGGTAGGGGACGAGCAGAGGTTTACCGTATATGTACATCTCATTTGTTGCTGACAGTAAAATGTAACCAATCGTGCGGAATTGTAAGAAAAATTAAAATCTTGTAGGTGACTTTGTAGTTTATGTGTTGCATATTGTTGGGCATTGGAAGAGCTTCTTGCACTTCATCCGAAGGGTATGCAACGGTTCGATAATAAGGTTTTTTTTTTAAAAAAAAAAACTAACATCCGGCTGTTACGCTGTCCCGAACAACAAATGGGCCACCATGCTTCAGTCAAGTGGGTCTTTGAGCTGACAAGAAAGAACCGATATCCGACAACCAAAAAACCAATCAATCAAGCTGATGGGCTTTTGATCAGAAACTCTTAGCGGATTTACATACATATGTACTTTTGTTTTATACAATGAAACACTGTGTACAACTCAAAATCCTTTTAAAGCCACAAAAGACCGTATTGGAGCGTTGGGCCAGCATACCGCTGGGTTTATATAAAGGGTGGAAAAAAAATGAAAGCCGACAACATGTTTTTTCAAATATTTTTTGACAGGATGCTTGTAAATGTCGGTTTTTAATGTTAATGAATCTGGTAATTTGATGCCTAGTTAGCAAACATATTCGATGGAAATTCCTTTGGAGACTCAACACCTCATAAAGGTCACTATACACAATTTTTTCAACATCTCAACTTGCTCCGAAACCTTTTCCGGACTTAACCGCTTTTTAAAAAAGCAAAAGAATAATTGAAGTAAACAACTCTATCTTCCATTCTGCGTTTTTCCCACTTTACTTCGATTGCTAACCCAAAAAACGATAAAAGAAAAACCAAACTCCACACAACTCCGACACGATATCGCATTAGCTGTTAAATACCCATGTAAAACGCTTCTAAAGTCTCTCCTTGGCTTCCAAACAAAAACGGGAACAGGATGGCAACCAAGGAAATCGTTACTCACATCCGAACCTAATTCAATTTCTTTACAACTTTCTTTGCACTTCTAGTGGCTACGACAAGACTATACAAGACTGCAAGTATCGCTAACAAAGCAGACAAAAAAAAAAGGAGGAAAAAAAAAAAATTCCTTTCACCTTTTCATTCATCCAATAAAGCTAGACACACAGACGTTTAACAGTTTGCATGACGTCCTTTGAATTCTTTTCCTTTTTACCGACCTGCCTTTCAGGATATAACAGAATGTGTATTTTTTTTTGTGTTCGTCCCCCGCCTCAGGTGGTGGTTGAACCGTGTTTCACTTCAAGTGATCCTTGATGTTTAGAATTTATAAAAGTTTCTCGCTAAACCCCGACAAAACGAAATCATCTGTGTGCGGTGGAAAGTTTCACATTGACAGTGGCGGTAGCAACAGTAATGCCATTGAGACATGTCAGAGGTCAACCAAAAAAAGAAAAAAAGAAAGTGTTGTACCTGCCTCACCAAGTCAGGACATAGGCGGCATTCATAGTGCAGCGCAATGTCAAATGTCCTTAAAAACTTTTCACATGTCCTCTTAATAGAATTTCCCATTTTGTACATTTTCACATGGCAAAAGTTTACATTACACGAATCGACGTTCCCTGTTTCACTCGCTTCGCTTCCGACACAACTAAATAGTTTTTAAATGTATACTTACACTCAAGGGATACACACTTCCCATGGTAAAAGTGAAATAAACGTGAAAAGAGGTTAAAGGAAGAAATAAAAATAAAATGCGGCAATGCCAGCCCAAAAACTTAATCGAGCGCACAAAAAAGGATTTAAATTGAGCGATTTTCTTTGAGACGAAGGAAAACATTGCACAAGGATATGAATACGGAAGGAAAAGCAAGCTTCTGCATTCGTTGTTCAAGGGATCAGATTTGGGATCGAGACGACTTGTAATGAAGCCGACAACGATTTGATTTGCATAAGCACTTATTCCTTGTGGCAGAACAAGTAGTTTGACGCCTTTCGTCTGCAACGGGGGATATCCTTCCGCGTCCTCCACTTGAGTGGTAATGATGACGATGATGGCGACAAGAGCTGTGAGTTCAGCATATTCGTTCCCTCGAT
The DNA here is from genome assembly GCA_917880715.2 of Matsumyia berberina. Classification (NCBI taxonomy): domain Eukaryota; kingdom Metazoa; phylum Arthropoda; class Insecta; order Diptera; family Syrphidae; genus Matsumyia; species Matsumyia berberina. The sequence goes on along the minus strand of OU862872.1, from coordinate 15,855,881 downwards.
TACACTGTCAAGTGGAAAAAGATTGAATAGGGCATATTCATTGGTTAAATAGGGTTTCTGCCTTCAGAGGCTATAAATCAGGTTGAAAATATTTATCTGTTTGAATAGGAAATTGCATTGATGGGATGGATTCTTAGGTATTTACTATTGATTTCCTTTTTCTTTTAATCCTTGAAAGTGCAATTTTTCATTGTAATGTGGTGGGATGTGTAAGGGATTCGCCAAAGTGCTTACATTGATCAGAGTAAAGCCTGAGTTTGTTGGTAAGTTGGAAGAAGCTGGGAAATTAATTTTGTTAAAACTATAATGTTGAGACCTGAGGTGATTTGGGTCAAACAATCCATATGGATGACGGGGAAAAGGAAGACACAACATGTTCACAACGTTTCATAGGCAGAGTCATTTCATGGGCGTTCACGAGATTCGAATAAAGGTTATGGAAAGTGGACAAGAGATTTCAGAATATACATAGGAAACGACACTTTTTTTTTGGACGAGGACATCTGACCAACCTGGAGTGGGGGTATTTCAGCTTGGAACAAAATTTTCGACATCAATAGACAAGAACTTAAAAAAATAACCATATTTGAAGGTTAATAGGCCTCGACGGGGTCTTTAACTTAACCTCGTCTTAAGATGCAACAAGACGTACACGGACGGTTTTAAAATCGAAGACGGAGTGGGAGGAGTTGTTTTTTTTCCGGTAATCTTAACCTCGCGACCTCCTTTCGCCTTCCAGAGCACTGTAGCGTCTTTCAAGCGGGGATCATGGCGATAAAGGAGGCCCAGTCTTAGCTGAGGTAGAATGTAATATCTACTCGGCATATAGGCAAGTTCACAGACAGCCAGGCCGCTATTAAGTCCTTGGAAACACTCTCTGTAACATCAAAAATAGTTCTAGATTGCCGCTCGTCTCTCGTAGAGATGGCAGATCAATTCATACTCCTCTGCTGGGTATCAGGATACAGACAAATTCCAGGAAACTGCAAGGCCGATAAACTCGCCAAGAATGGTACTACAATACAGATTCTTCTTGAGAAAGAGAACCTCGGAGTGCCACTAGCTACAAGCAAATTTAAACTAAAGGCAGATGCAATCAAAGGCAATCTACGGCACCACCTGATAAACATACAGACAAATCTGGCCCTCAATAGACCATAAGCGCTTCAAGAGACTAATTTCGGTGAGTAGACGGCATCTCGGAGCTACTATAGGTGTCATCACAGGACACTGCCTCATAGGCAGACATACCACTCGCCTGGACTTTTCCGTAGAAGCTGCAGGTACGAAGGAAGAAGAAGAGACGATCAAGCAAGCAAGCGCGCAACCATTTTGGTGCCTTCTTTTCTGACAATTTTGGCGACCTAGCACAACAAGATGTCGGAAACTTATGTAGTTTGCTTTGTTAAAAACTTCCACTGGTTCCACGATTAGAAAAGAGAATTTCTTCTAGATCCTGAGGCATCACAATGGACTTACTGTTGGTCTAAGTGCGTCGGCTATGTCAACAGTCTCTCCAACCTAACCTAAGGTGTGACAAAAATAAATAATTATAATGCGAGAGAGCTAAATTTCTATGAAGCCTTGAGCTCAAACCCAATTAGCTCAACGTTGGTGTGATGTTTAAAGACACTGTGCTCCCCTGGTAAGTCTGGCCTCGTCCCTGTCATTGACAAGTTGTCAAAAGGCATCAAAATTCTAGTGCGATCTATGCCAAACTCCGCTTCCTTTAAAACAGAAGGCAGCGCTAATAGTGCTTTCCATGAGTCATCCAAGAAATTCAACTCTTCCATATCCTCAAATTAGCTTCCTTAGGGTTGTCCCTATCTGCATACATCCTGTTACACCATTCATCTTGCATTCAATTGCATTCGTTATAATTGAAGTAATTGATACTACGGGTAGGGCTGTTGAAGCAATTGCCACCTAGTTACACACGAGCCTTTGTCGAACCCTTTACAACGCTTCAGCTCCACAACAGTCAAATTGGAGAAACCATAAATGGTAAACTTGTAAAGCTCGTAAATAAATTTGAATGATTCGATTAACCCAGGAGCAGGGGGAAAATGAAAAACGATTCACTTCACAGCACCTTGGCGTTGCTGCTGCAAACTTTGTAAATCCGCAGTTCAAATATGCATACTCAGTCGTCGAGGTGGAGGAGGATATACACGTATTCATATGTACATATTTCATCCTTTGTGACTCTGTTATTGGGTGTTGAATTTTCTTGTTTACAGTTAATAAAATTATTTATAATAACGGCTGTAGTGTTTTTGTTGAATAAGAGCAGTTGCCGTAGGATCTTCCTGTGTGTAAGGATAAAGATGTTCTATGATGTACATATGTACATATGTGTGTAAGGGTCTGTAGGTGAAATTTCTGAGCGCTAGCAATATTTTCATAGAGGCAAGTTACGAGGAAGGTTTTTTGGGAAATACCGTAGGCGTGTTTATAATTTTGTGAAGTGAAGGGAAGCTCACTGATGGCGACTCATAGTCATAGTCAATGTTACCACTTCTTCTGAATTCGATAAAAAAAAATTACGCAAACGCCATCACCGGCACCCTTATGATGTTATTCACACAGCGGATGCGAGTTGCATCGGTTCGAAACTCAGGTAATATTAGGTTTCAATGGGGCCCGAGGGTGGTGTCCAGACTAACTTTCTCAGTTAGTCTGGACACCACCCTCGTAGTGTTTGTCATTGCTTTAATACCTACACGGGAATTTTTTTGAATCTCTTGATGTTATAATTATGATCAGCTCAATCAACTCTTGATCGATTTTTTTTTTTTATAAATAAATGTCTTACGACATCCGGAGTTAAACCCGGTCCCGGACAAGCGATGATGTTAACCACTACACCATGGTCACCCTTGATGATGCCTACTTGGCAAACTTACCACTTCTTCTGCATTTGTTAAAAAAAATGTTACGTATACGCCACCGCCAAAATGTCGATTTTTGTTACTACATACTGAATGTCCGAGTCATAGCCATAACCAATGACAGAGAAATTCGGCAGCAATGATGACGTGTCGGCAATGGAAATGTCTGGCCTGAAATAAATGACCAGAAGCCGAAGGAATTTATTGCTCTCAACAGAATTCAAATTCGCACCATCATTGGCGATATGACAGATCACTGCCTACAATTCGCCTCTCCTACCGCCGCGCCACCTCAAAAGGAAAGCGCACTTTGGGAGACAAATTTGTGGCTTTAACATTGATCTTTCGACAGATCTCAAATAAATATATTTTTGGATCGGCAGCAGGACAGGTAAAGTGAAATCTCCCGGACAGCGACGGTGCCAACATTTTTGTCCGCCCAAGAGAGTTGTCCGTCCAAGGGAAGAAAAAAATGTTTAATGTTTTTTAAATTCGTTTAGGAAAATATGTCCGTTTAAGGGAGCTGTCCGCCTAAAAGAGTTCTGCGCAATGGGAGATTTCACTGTATATCTTTAAACAACCACAGATCTCAGTTAGTCCAATCTCAGTACAGTTTGTTGACACGGTATCCGATTTTTTGAATAAATACAAATGTTGAAAGCCTTAACCAATATATTACGGATTTTGAAAAAAAAAAAAAAACCTTATAAAAAATATGCTGGATTTCACTCAGCGAGAGTTGGTATCATTACCTTGCCCTATACTCTCTAAAGGGTAGATATGTGCATTCAAAAGGACACAAACCCTATGTTCTGGCATCCCTGCCAAACTCGTCCGTTTGTGCAGGATCGCCATGGAGGATGACCTTACCGAGATCTTTGATGCCAAAACAGGATTTTGACAAGGCGACGCGCTGTCATGCGACTTTTTCAACATTGTTCTTGAAAGAATAGTGCGTAACTCACCCTCCAACACCAGAGGCACAGTCTTTCAAAAGTCCGTCTAATTACTTGCATACGCCGACCATATGCACATAATCATTAAGTGCACTCATAACAGTTGTAGTAATAACTCAGTAGAACATGCACCTTTTGATGTGTAGTCCTTAGAAGTTCCTATTATCTTGTGGACAATAGGTGGGTTCAGGAGGTCTAACTCCTTACTCAATCGTCCACCGACTTCGAGCACTTATAAGTCCAAATCTGATACCCAGCTATATGTCCTGTACAAGAATCGATTCGATTACACACACAAACCACCATCAATCAATCCTCAAAAGAGGTTGCCACACACACTAACAACAGGCCAACAAGTCAACCCTCGAGCATATGTAAACCCAGACCAGTGATGGAAGACTGCCGAGCTGGTAAAGCACAAGTACAATCAGTTATTGAAGATTATTTCACTTAAAAGGAGCCGCCTTCGCACTTGATTTACCACAATCGACATTATTGGAAATTTCCCCCCTTTGACACTCTCGTGCCAAGGTGTGAAATCATCAAACAAAAAGTGCACAAACTCTCCCACCCGCATTACATCGACACGATGAATAAAACTTCCTTTGACACACCGAGAGCTGTTCGATCTTCAAACCTCCCATTTTAATTAGAATTCGCATCAAATTTACATATTGAGTTATTGTCTGCCAATGCAGCTAGATGCACCGGTGCGAACAAGTCCTGGATGCGGAGAATGCAATTGCAATGCAATCAACCGGGAACAGGAATTCCTGTAATGCATGCACCACTCAGACGTCATCTAGAGGGAACAGCACCCAAAGGCATGTAATTCTCCCTTCGTTGATTCCACTTTGTCCACGAGATTGGATATCAATTTAGTTTCAGATTTCTTCAATGCATGCCAAATGCACTGATGAATTGCTGGCAATCCGACGTTGTCCTATGGAAACAGTATACAGGTACACGTATCATCTAAAAAGGAAATGAAAGACCAACACCTAATAATAGTAAAGTAAGTCACATGTTATTCCTGGGCAGAACAAAATGCCAATAACACCAATCGGAACCATCACCTCGGGACTTCAACAAGTAACATTGAGTGAGAGCAGTTCTCCTTCCTCCGTTGCGACGCGGGCTCCTTATCGTCCAACTTGGTGCAAAATGCATCGAAACAGGACTCTGGATGCAGCAATTTCCTTTGTGTTATTCTCAGAGGTAAGAGCTGGTGTGTCCGCCTCGAAACCGGAACTTTCCGTCGGACGAAGCTCTGGGGGCGACACTGTGCAAATATCTCACCAGTGTCCCATTTTAAATCACTTAAGAGCAGCTTTTGTCGGAAAACTGGAATGGAATGCACTCGATTGTAAATGACCTTTAATTGTGTTTTCGTCTCTGGCGCCTCACCCACGTGCGGGGTTACACTAGTCCACTGTGGCCGGCCTGTAAGTTGCTTATGCTTAGAAGAAGCAATCACCTTTAGAAAAGCAGGACGATGTGTTTCTCTGCGGTCGATTCGGTGTAAATAAGCATTAGTGGTGCTGATGGTCTGTGTTCGTCCTTGTCGTTGTCGTTGCTTCGGCAGAGTGTTACCTACAGGTGGGCAACACTTTGTTGGCCTTGAGGAAGTAAATACTTAGTCGGATGATGAAAATGGAGTCGAAAACAAAAATAGGTTTGAGTATTTCGTTATCGACCCCTTCACGTGGTGTAGATGTGTGGATAAGGACTCTTTGCAAAAAGTGATTAATTGCATGCCCGACTGAGGCTGACAAACAAGCAATTCCTCGTGGTGTCGGGGGGCTCTGGAAGGTTTCTCCGTTGAACACTCGACAAGTGAAGTGTAATTTCCTTCAAAAAGGAAAATTAACGTCAGTAAGTGAGGGTGTGCGTGTTTTGCATCACCTGGAAGGAATTTTTTTTTTTTTTTGAAAATTGTGCGCCGGCTGTATTACACACCAAACAACAGGCTTCAGTGAGATCAAGACCAACATAAATAATGCGAACTAATTAAGTTTGCAACCTAAAGTTTAGCCAAGTTGAAAATTGTTGCCGCATCGCTGGGAGTTTTCAAAAGTCGGATAAAGATAAAGTTCGGTGCGGCACGAAGTGAAGGATTTTTGAGACGAAAGGCGGTTTTTGAGAAGAAGAAAGGGTATAAAGTATGAATTTGTTTTAATCGTAGCAATACAATACAATATGATAAGGGAGGTGAAGTGGTTATTCTGCTAGAAATTGGCCTATGAGGCTAAGTAGACCGGGGACACAATAGATCTCGCTAGGTTTAATGTCAGCTATAAGGGCAGGTTTTTTAAAAGAAGGCTGCCTGACTAATAAGTGACTAATAAGTGAACCCATAAAGGTTCATCAATCAGACATTTTAAGTGTCACCTTTGTTGCTCATGGAAACAAAGGGTCTTCCAATAGGGACTTCCGAACTTTGAGAGTTGATAGCGGCCATATTGTTGAAGCTATATCTGTCAAATTGGCTGTCATTTATTCAGTCTGTTTTACCAAATCACCATGAACGGATATAGCGTTCAACAACACGTGCAAATAATAAAATTGTTTTATCAAAATATTGGGTTGTCGGAAAAGTCATGACGCATTTCTCGAACAGATGGCGTTTGTTTATTTTTTTAAAGTAATGGATTAAGCCCATCTATATTATAGGTAAGCCATTTGACAGTTAACGGTTTAAGCGTAATTCTAAAAAAAATTGATCGGGATTAATCGTGTTTTGAAGATTTTGTAGCAGCTTAAATATGGAAGACCAAAGTGTGCATTTTCGCCATATTTTACTCTTTTATTTCCGTAAAGGGAAGAATGCAAGTGAAGCTTGTGAAAAGTTGCGTCAAGTTTACGGTGACGATGCTCTACAAAAACGTCAGTGTTAACGCTGGTTCCAAAAATTCAGCGCGGGTGATTTTAACCTCAATGACGCTCCTCGGTCAGGAAGGCCCACCGAGGTTGACGACGACTAAATCAAGGCACTGATCGAGTCAAACCTACGTTACACGACACAAGAGATTGCAGAGATATTCAACATCCATCATTCAAGCGTTCATGACCACCTGAAGGAGCTGGGATACGTAAGCAAGCTCGATATTTGGGTTCCTCATGAACTCAAGGAGGTCCAATTGACGAACCGCATAAACATCTGTGATATGCTCATTAGAAGCGTCTGATAACAGGTGATGAGAAATGGATTGATTACGACAATGTTGTACGCAAGCGGTCTTGGTCCCATCGTGATAAAGCGCCTCAAATGAGAGCGAAAGCCAAAATTCATCAGAGAAAGGTTATGCTCAGTGTGGTGGGATTTTAAAGGCATCGTGTTTTTTGAGCTCCTACCAAGGAATCAAACCATCAATTCTGATGTTTACTGTCGGCAGTTGGACAGTTTGAACGAATGCATAATCCAGAAACGTCCAGAGCTCATTAATCGTAAAGGAGTTATGTTCCATCATGACAATGCAAGACCACACACAAGTTTAACCACCCGCCAAAAGTTATTGGGCTTTGGATGGGATGTGTTGCCACACCCACCATACTCACCTGACCTTGCACCATCGGACTTTCACTTGTTTCGTTCTCTTCAAAACTCGTTACGTGAAAAAACGTTCAATTCAGATGAGGCTGTAAAACAGCACCTTCTTCAGTTTTTCGCCGATAAAGACAGGTCCTTCTATAAACAAGGAATTATGCAACTTACTGAAAGATGGCAAAAGGTCATCGAACAAAACGGTCAATATGTTATTGATTGATTTCTGTTCTTTATATAAATAAATAATCTTTGAAAAACATAGAAAAATGCGTCATGACTTTTCCGAACACAATAGGTGTTCTGTTCGGGCAACGTTGCGCGCGCTTCGCCCATTTTACTGTTTACTTGGTCGTCCTTCCCAGTTTTAACGTTTGGTGGCCAAATTCGAGTCGACCGGTTCAGTGAACAATCAGCCAACATCCGTACGTCAACGAAACGCAAGATCTGCGAAAACATCGCCGCTGTCCGTGAAAGTGTAAAAACGACGATGTCATTGCCATCACCATCAACGGAAAGCGCTATAGGTCGATGATTACCAACTTCTTTTTGCCTGAATTGCATGATATGGACACCAACGACATATGGTTTCAACAGGACGGCGCTAGAGACATGGAAAATTGGACATTTCAGATGCGCGCCACACAGAGAAGCCGCGGCGGACATTTGAACAATGTTATATTCCATACATAATGGCATCGATAGGCCTTTCAAACGAATCGATGATATCTCACACACACTTTGTTTTATTTAAATTTAAAGATAGGAAGTGCTTAATGAAAGACACTTTATGTAGTGATATTAATGCTACACATTCAAGGCAAAAACCTTTCTTCAACAAGAATGAGACACTCACCAAAGCAACGCAACTAATTCTTATGCCTTCAATCCTAGGCACTTGGTAGCCTTACATCCTACGGCATTTTATTTAATGAAAAGAAGCTTCTCATTTGTTAGTTATGGTTTAATCAGTCTTTATCCTTAGAGACCAACAAACCACCAATGCTTAGTTTTTTGTTAACTTTTTCTCTTAGCTCAACCACTTCTTAGTCAATTAAAACCTTTTCCATCCCATTTGCTGTTTAATTTTCACTGCGTTTGATTTCAAAAGGTGCAGCTTCTCCCATTACAAGACGCATCCGATGTAAGCATGTAATCCTAGAACAAAGAGGACGCAGCAAACAACTTCCTTTGCCATCTTGCTATACCAACAGCAAATCACATCAGTTTCAACCAACACAATCAAAAGGACCTGAAACTTCCTGGCAATATGTAATATCATAACGCATCTACAAAGAACGCTTGGTGCATGTTTCAAAAGTGCACTGCTGCCGGCGTACGATGCGTAGTTTACAAATCATCTGGCAGAGAATAGAATATTCAATTACCTGAAGTCTAAGTTAATGCATTTATACGAAATCCTAGACTCAGGTGGTGTCTTAAAGGGATCATCGCATTTGTCTGCGTGTCAAAATGTTGTCGGCAAAATTACAAGGATCTTATGCTTTTATTTGATGAAGCACCTTCATAACGAGTATTTACGGTAAATCGGAGAAGTTAGTTTACCTTTAGATGGAATAATAATCCTCTGCAGCTCACGAAATCAATTGAAGGATTTTGGGAAAATTACATACAAATGGGTTAAGGTAAGGTATCCCGGAGGACTCCATATTTTTTGATTTTTTTTTTCCCGGTGAAAACAATCGTTAAATTGGATTCGTTTTTTTATCTGACAATTGAACACAGCACATGTGAACGGAGGAAGGGATACCTGTTCAACCAGAAAGCACAGACAAATCGAAGCGTGCAGTTGTAAGAACGCGAATCAGAAGGTTTGTGTATATGTCTGGAATGTGCAACACATGCTGGCAATGGCAATGGCAATGGAAAAAAGTCGATGCATAGGAAATGGGGTTGGAATCCCTCTTATATGGAGTTATAACAGTTTTTGATTTATATGTTTTTTCTTCGCAATTGGTTGTCCATGAAAAATTATTCGAGGACACCTTGCGGAGCAGGGCAGTCAATGGGAAGGGAAGAGTGGAAGTGAGAAGTTACTGCGAGTGGCAGGTTATAAATTTATTTTTGATGTGCGATCATGTTTTTATAGGATGTCCTGGAATTTTTTTTTCTTATCTTCGATGTGGTTAAGTGTATGAATATGTGGGTGGATGTGATTTAATTTACTTGTTAGCTGGGAGGTTGCACGACAACATATCCATGGAAAGCGCTGCAAGGTTTTTTCTTTGGAAGAAATTTGAAGGATATTTCGACAACTAGTGCAATCAGTGTTTTTATTTCTCTCAATATGGACGGATGAGAAGGTAGTAAAAGAAATCTCATCCAGGTTACATCCTCTGCCCAGCTCTCTGCCACCGCAGACATAAATCCTTTGAAAGGCACTTTTTTCAGGACACCGAAGAACTAAATGACGTACCTATTAGGGACATCTGCCTCTGTCTTCCAAGCAGAGACCTTTGCTATCCTAATGGCCACGAAACTACATTGTCAAGAATAACTGGAAGGTTCGGAGTATCTGGGTCTGTAGCGATAGCCAGGCTGCGCTTAAGGCCTTGCTCGACCTTTTAAGCAGTTTCAAAATAGTTCGAGAATGCAAGAATTCTTTAAATTCGGTCGCAAGGCTTTGACTCTTGGCTGAATTCCAGGTCACACTGGGATTTCTGGAAATAAGATCTCCGATAAGATTGTAACCAAGGCTCAGAGGATGCCTTCTCAGGACCTGAACCTGCGTTGGGTATTCTCGCGTCCTCGATCAGGCCCTACATTGGCTATTGAGTTTCCTACAAACACAATTGTGTATGGCTCAGCTCTCCAGGATACAGGTAGACTAAACGAATGCTCCCGAACGTCTGTAAGAAATCAGCGGCAGTCTTGCTGTCACTCAGCAGAAAATACTACAGACAAACTATTGGCGTTCTAACGGGACACTTAGCTTTTGCCAAGGTAATGTGGTGAATGCTGATACGGTAAGCTCTTCATCATTGAAACGCCTTCTCGGCTTTCTTCGAAAGCCGAAAAATTCCAGGAAAACGGGTAAATACTGGGTCTGAGTGCTCCAGTATACAATTTCCAAAACCCGACAAAAAATAAAGTCTTCAACCGTGAAGAGCAAAAGAGCACTAGAATGCGTTGAGAAGGGTTTTTCTCTCTTTGAGAGAACTCTGCCCTAAGATGTGCGATAACAAAATAAATAAGTTGGGGAAGCGCAGGTAGCAGTATCTTTAGAATAATTAGGCGAATTACAAAAGGCCTGACATGTAGTAATACTTTCAGTGGTACCCTACGGCTTGCTCCTTAGAGGCAATGTAGTAACATCGAATAGTAATCGTTAATGCGACACGATGTTCACGACTTGTCACACAGCACAAGAGACAATTATTTTGTGGCAAGAATTTCCAGGACCTATTTTCTTGCAAAAAGTGGAAATCAACTAGACATCAAGGTCGTATGATATGACACCATGTTACTTATTTTGTGAGGTTTTTCGAAATTTTCAGTTTATGCCAGTAATTCCTTGGCTCAAGACTGAGATAATGTCGCATTTCTGGTTGTCGTTCACACAAAAAAAGTTGAATTTTCTTTAAACCTCATATTGTGCGCTCATAATGGGACACCCTGTACAAATGCGAGTACACTAGCTCCACACGCCTTAAAAACGCCCATAAAATCAAAATCCATTCGTTACATTTGACTTCCCAAATAAAAGTTTGTAAAACAAATTTTCTAGCTTTTGAATTCCATTGTGTAAAGGACATAGCGTGCATAATTGCATCCCACTTACTCGCTAATTAGATTAAACGTTAACTAAAGCGTTCTTCCATGCTAAAACTTTAACATGTCCTCCATGGGGCCATATATTCAATTTTTCCACTGTTACACTGTAATACAACGTCCCATGCAAAAAGTGAAACTTTTCAACTCCACATAGCCCACTACCACTGAAACCGCGACCTCTTGAGCGCTACCACTACGACGAGCACAGCGTTTAAAACAATAAAATTTAAGGACCAACTTCAGCGCTAAACCCTGTGGTTGGCGGTGCCAGGGAGTACGAGCGACGGCGTGTGACATGGCCAATAGTGGAGTTAAAGGCTTCATAAATTTTCAACGCTTTCAAAAACTCTTCCATCCACTGTGATGCATGTGTGCATGTGGGTGGACGGAGTTGCCTGTTGTGTCAGGGTCCTCCTTTATTAAAGCGAGAAATGGATTTTAATCTCTTTAGCTGGAGAAAAAGCGCCATAAAGTAATTAATCCTTGCTTTGAATAATTTATGAATGGCTATGGCTTTGGCAATGGTAATGGCAGTGGCTATGGCGCATATTGAAAGCGAAAAAGATTGAAAAGGGATATCACACACCTTTTTAGTAAGACAGACAATCAGCAATCGCAGCACATTTAAGTGGCTCCGGTACAACACGCTTGAAGGAAATCACTACCCGGAAGGATTCGAATTTCAAATTAAGAACGAGTACTTTACAATTGCTCGCCTGGCCATTATATCCGATTCGGCTTCAAAGTGATGATTGCACAGAGAGATAGAGAAATCCATGATCAGGCTTTCTGGCCAAATGACGAACCTCCAAGGACTTCTTTCATGTGCCGAGCTATCCGTCTATATATCGGACACTCAATTACTTATCTCTATCTTCATGCCTGTTGGTGTCGGTGTCTCACGGCGGGTGTCTCTCTCTCAAGCACACACACGTGCACACCATTTTGTGCTAATATCATCAATGGAATTTCGCAAAGATCCAGCATCGGAGTAGCAAAAGGAGCAACACGAGAAACTTGGGCAATTAATTGCGGCAATAAGGAATCGATTAAATTCTAAGTATGTTGATGATGATGATGATGATGGTGTAAGGAAATCCCGAACCGCTCTCATCGCCAGAGGCCGGTGCAGATGCAGTAGTACTCTCTGCATGCTCTACACATTCTCGCACAGTTTCCTTGCAGAAATTATGTAGGACGATGAAAACAAGTGTGAAACCACTGCCATTCTACTGTGTGTGTGTGGCTGAGTGGAGGTCATGAGTCCTGAAGGAGCACACAAGTCATAGATAATGTTATGCCTCTGCAAATGACCAGGAGTGTTCATTCATCAATTCGAGATCTCGATTGGTAATCTCAATAGTAATTTTGCATTGCTATTGACACGGAAGTCAAGATGGCATCGAGTTGATTAGGAGGCTTCAGTTCATGATAGTATTACCCAGCAAAAGTGATGAGTACAGTTTGGTGGAGTGGCGTGTAAATTGAGAATATGATTGGTAATTCGATGGTCTAAAACAATAATAAACAGCAAAGCATAGTATGGGGGTGTGGACAGAAAAATGTTTAGAAGCCAACCACAAGTTTGTCTTGATGTTGACCATAAGATATGTCCGGCATTACAATATGTTAATTATTGGTATTTCGTATACCCAACACTCGACAATCGTCGTGTTAATGTGATAGGTATGGTTGCTCGGATCAAAAGGACACCGAAGTTATTGCATTCTGGCATATTTGACATACACACACACTTACACTTTAGTAGGACTCTTGCGACTGCGTTTGTCTTTAATTTAATCCATTATGAGGCTTAGTTTGACTAGGAAAAGGAACGGAGTAACTTATTGCGTCTGGATGTGTGTATCTTTTGTCTGGACAAAGTGTGTTTAAGTAGGAGGAATCGCTGTTTGCATACTGGCGTAATGAAAGTAACGGACGCGTACAAAAGGGAATGGCAAATGTAATATTGTACTTTCATTCGTTTTGATATTGGCAACTTTTTACAGAAGAATCTGCTATAGCGCGGGAGCCTGGAGTGTGGTTTTAAATTTTTTTTTTTGTAAACTGCAATTGTATATCCAACTACGATGTTTGTTTTAAAAGTTTTTGTATTAGAAAGAAGATGTAATGGAACAGTTTATTCAACTCACAAGACAGCATTTACAGTTGTTAAATTGTCACGTTGCATAAAAAAGGTTCAATTACGGATGGGGACAAAGTGGACTATATAAAGTTTTTGGTTTTCTCAAAGCGATTAGGATTTTACTTCAAGACGAATTGTGGTGTGGGGATACTTACAAGTCCCAGTCTAGCAGGCAGAGTACTGGAGTGGACACCATTAGGAGGTAGAGTTCCGATCTTAAAGCTTAAGCCAGAAAGGTCAACTCTGGCTCCGGTACGGACTGGGGGCAGCATGCTCCCACATACATATTCCACAGTTTGTTATGCAAACACTGTTCCAAAATTGAGGTTTGGGGTAAATGCCTTTCATTCAACCAAATTTTCGTGTTAAGCAATTTCCCATTGCCACCTTCGAAAAGTGGGGTAAATTCCCACTAGTGGTGGAGTAATTTTCCACTAGTGGTGGACTAAATTCCCACTAGTGGTGGACTAAATTCCCACTAGTTGTGGATGTAAATTCCCATCATATGTTACGTGGGAAACTACTCCACCAACTTTTCGTGTGAAGCAGTTTCCCACTACCAGTGGGAAGTTACTCCACATTCAGTGGGAAGTTACTCCACATTCAAAAAGTGAAGTAATTTCCCACGTGTGGTGGAGTAAATTCCCAGTTGGAGTAAATTTTCGTGGAGTAATTTCCCTGCACTGGTGCAGGTATATGCGTCGAATCTGGAGTCGGAGTATGCGCCTGTCTTGTATGAAGTAGATACTACCCGAAAACAGGTGGCAGATATGGATTCTTATGTCTTGATGGGTGAACTCAATGCTCACGTGGGTGTGGACGTAATAACATGGAGAGGTGTGATTGGGAGGAACGGTGACCTGGATCAGAACGCGAACACAGACAAGTTGTTGGACTTTTGCTGTGCAAACGGCATGTCCAATATGAACACCTTCTTTCCGCGCTAAGACATTCATAAATACACATGTCAGAGTCTTCATCGGAATTCACTGATAGATTTCTATGTGCTACCATCGTGTGTTAAAAGGATGGTTTGTAACGTTCGTGTTTTGTGAGCAGCTGAACTGTCAACTGGTCACCACCACGTGTTGTGCAAATTGCATTTCAACGATCAAATACTTTTTCTACAAAAGCGTAAACCAAGGCTGGTGACACGTATATGATGGGACAGTTTGCAGAACTATGAGATACGCGAGAAGTTTGCACGGCAGGTATGTATGTGAAAGGTTTGAACAAATTCCAACTGTTCCGACAAATGTAAAGGTTTTTGTTTGCGGATTGTAGCGTCTCGGTGTGGCGGATGGTGGCGGGAAAAGAAATGCGTGGTTTCAAATACCCGGAGTTCAAGAAGCCATCGGAGAGTAGAAGAAATCCTTCCAGGTGTAGAAGCGGTTCATGGAGGCGCGAAAAACTTGCAAGCTGGCTGTTAAAGTAGCTAAGGAGCAGTCTTGGAAGGACTTCGGCGAGAAATCGGACCGCGATCACAGATCGAAACAAGGTGTTCTGGCAGATTATCTGCCGTCTCAGAGGATGGATGTACCTCTTTCCGATGAGACGGACATCTTACGCAGATGGGACGAGCACTTTTCGAGCGAGCGAAAGCCATCAATTGCTCTCCCAATCGCATCGGTCACGACCTAAGCTTCGTTGTGCGCGACCATTTCGCCCCGTGATTTAGGTAGGTTTTCAGTAAACCATAAAAAAAATGCAACTTCTTAAAAATCGCGGACACATTTCAAAAATGCCCCCGGACATCCTTGAAAAGTGGACAGTGTCCGGGGAAAAGAGAACGGGTGGCAAGCCTATGCATAGTGCAAGTGTTGCGAAAGGTCAGAAGAAAGGCAAAGAAGATTTCGATGTACAATACATAGGTTTTGAATGTTTATGGATTGTTGTGACAAGAAAAGACCGAATACGATAGAGCAAAGGCCTTTAATAGTAAGGCCTCATCCATCTTGAACAATTAATGGGACAGTCCTACCACCACTAATCGATGTTTTGAAAAAAAAAATTATTTGTAAGATATTTGTTCCCATTGGCGTGAAAGGGCTTTGGAGGAGGAGCTTCAACCACGAATAATGGGAGCTGTAACTGCGCCGTTTGAGATTATTCCGGCACCGAGAGTCTTTGAATCTAACCCGAGAAGGCAGGGTAAGGAAACTCCTCACGTAAAGTATCACACACAAGTAGGAGTGAACCTCAACTTACTTAAAATGTGCAATTGGAAGCGGTTAGCTAAAGACCGATCAATGTATATAACAGAAAACGTTTATGTATAGCTATAAGGATTCTCTAGAGCTGTCAAGGAATCTCAAATGTATGCTGTACTTGTATGTACAATTCAAAAACGCAACAACCTTTGAAAAATCCGGCAAATTGGTAGAATAAACTCTTGAATTTGAGAAGTTAATCTGTTCACAAACTCAGAATATATAAGCGCTTTTCACTTATTGAAACCTTTGTTATGCACCTGGGTAAAGAGGTGTTCTCAACTTCAGTGATGACTTGTGTGACCTTCGGTATTCAGCTGTTTTTATCTTTCTCCAATATTATAACAGTCTTGTCCCCTTTGCCATCTAATAGAAGTCAAGCCACTTGTATTTACATCTACCACCACCCCGACTGCATAATACGAGTATACTTCCCCGTCATTGGATCCTAACGAAAAATGCCACTCGAAGTGGTGATAACTTACACTTACAATAGGAATTTACCTGCTCAGGTAACCAGACGGACGAGGATAACAAGGCGCAACAGGAAAAGTATTTTCAAAGGTAACATGTTACACGCAGGTGCTGTGGAAACAACCTCACTCATACGTAATAGCAAAAATATTCCTTAAACTCGAGAGTTTTCCTTTCAAGTCCCATACACTAAACAGCTACAGACTGTGTATGCACTTACAATGCACAGTATTCTCGTACGTGTCAAGTTGCCAAATAATGTTTCCTGTCGCATAGGCTCCAGCTTCCTTGAGTTTGTAAAATGAAATTTTCCTTTCTTTTCTCTCCAATTTTGCTTGTTTGGATACATTATCCTTTCTGGTTTGTCAGAGCTGTCAAAAATATCTAGATGCTTCTCTATGATAATATCAATAAAGTGAACAGGAAGACAATACCAGCCGCAGGACAAATTTGCCATCATTTTCGATGTGTGAAAAGCGGTTGGAACGGGCGGGTGGGGGGTAATAATCATATCCCACGAAATATGCTTTGAATCAATACATGCATATAGATCGGTTTACCTATATCATTCGAGATAGTTGTTGGCTTCGATAAAAATTCCGGTTTCATTTTCAAAGGCGAAATTTGATTTGTGAAGGATGTACATACAAACACACTAAATCGAAAGTTGCATGTATTGGGTTGGCCTCGGGGTTATTAAATTTAACGGATACATGTTCTCTGTTGTTATCATTATTATTTTGATAATGTCAAAGAAAATATCCCTTTTTTTTCTGTGGAGTGCAGAGGAAATTGTGCTCGGGTGTGAGAAATGAGATATTTTATAAGGAAGTAGCAAAAGAAAAACGCTGTCCGTTGCCACAAAAAAAGTATATAATCGGCTAAAAGATGAAATGGCTTTGATACTTTATGCACATGTCCTGCAGATATTGCATTTATTTTCGATTTTTAATTCCCGTGGTCAGACGTAATGGATTTTTCTTTTAATTTCGTTTATTAAAGTGACTTTTGGGTCTTGTCTGTGTGGATGGTCATGTCGTGTCCAGTTAATATCCTGCGGCAATGCGGACTTGATTTTCGTAATCGGGTTCAGAGTCTTTGATGGCTCTTATGCGCTGGAGATAAATTTGGTTTTTTTTATAGGAAGATTGAGGTCTTCGTTTTCGACAGGGATAAGTTCAAAATGTCGCACAAACTTTATTTTTACATAGAACGCATAATTTCTTAATTATACTATGTCCCACAAAAATTGTCAGTACAGGGAAGATAGGACGTTTGCATCTCACTCTGGTTGCAAGAGCTTACATAAATCTGTCACTCTTTAAAGCTCTTTCAGGGTTACCGTAGTATGCATGACAAATCGCTAAAAATCGGAGAGTAACAACCGTATGGTTACCATCTGCTGATTGAAAAACAAAATAATTTGTTGATGAAAAAAGAAAAAATTGTTTACAAAATGAACACCGACTCTATATCGGCGAAATTTTAATATTTTGTAGAAGGCATTTTTTCAAGTATTTTGATGTATCACAATATCACTATAACGCATTTAATCTAATAAATATGATCACTTATAGAACTGTGGCTGAATTGAATGTTTCAAAATCCCGCGCGAATAAACCTTCAGTACAAAGCACAAAAACCGAAAAAAAATTTAACCGCATTTTAACGGGTTTCCCAGAACAACAAGCAAATTAAAAAAACCAAAAATTAAGCGGCAACACCCTCACATTCTCAAATTCATTTATTTGTTCTCAAAAGCACAAAATTTCAAAGCTCTTTGACAAAATCCACTGGATAACGGTAACTCTGTTTCGATGTACATATTTTCAGTACACACAGCGAGAGTTGATGACGACAACACGATCATTCTGCCCTCAGCTGTGTGGCAGACTGGTTATGGTGGGATGTGCTCGAATTTTGGGAGAATTGCACAAACAAAATCTGTGTAAGTCAGTGGTTTGGTTTGTATTTCAGTGGCAATTTCACTCATTGA
Source organism: Matsumyia berberina (assembly GCA_917880715.2). Lineage (NCBI taxonomy): Eukaryota > Metazoa > Arthropoda > Insecta > Diptera > Syrphidae > Matsumyia > Matsumyia berberina. Next base: position 15,837,869 of record OU862872.1, on the reverse strand, counting down.
GTGTCCGGAAAACATCTACGGGCACCAGTGTTTGAAAAAAAGCTCCCCCATAAGGTCTGTACTGACAATTTTTGTGGGACAGAGTATAGTCGCCGTGGCTGAGTGGTTAATGCGTTGGATCGCTGTGTGAGCTGCTTGGGTTCAATCCCCAGCCATTTTCACCGAACTTTCGTCGTGGACTGACAAATATAAATTGTCATGGAAAAGTTTCTCAACTGGCCGTTCGGAGGCGGCAATAAATTGTAGGTCCCTTCCATTCGTGCGAAAATGTAACACGCACATCATGAGTGGTTGTGAGAACCTAGGCCTAGACTCATTCCTAGCTGCCATGCCATCTATTTATTGATTTTTAATTTCTTAAAAAGTCGGCGGCAGATTTTAAAACTGTCTAAGGTTCCTTTTCAACTCTGGTTTTGTACCTAGACACATACATACATATACATATGTTTGGATGTTCTTTGGATAAGATTCTTTGTAGTGTTTTCATAGAAATGTAGCATATAGTCGTACAATCACGCTTTTGGTCTCAGTTTTTGTTCATGTCAAAGTGGTTGTCCGCATCTAAATGCATATACTCTTAGACCAGAAGAGGCTCATTGTGAGAGGTTACTAATCCAGAACTACTTCGAAGACTGACTGAACCAACTAGAGCGTTTTGTGAAGCGCAGAGTACATACGACATCGATATTCTCACTGTTACCTGACTGAACAGTCTTCTTTTGAACGTAGAAAATAGTCTCCTTCTTCCCGTCTCTACAGATGTCATTTTATAACAGGCCTTACTACTTTGCTTGAATCTCTATAGAATAGTGTCTTGTGAGGACATTGATAATTCGATTGATTTGCGACTGCTTTGGCAAGACCAAAGGGAAAGGGAAATTGTGAAACAATCTGTAGGACCATCGGCTTAGGAGTTCAGCATCCAGATTCTCTGAGTCTAAAGGCTCCACCATACAGAACGCGGGCCAGCGGCGTGGGTAAGTGATTCTACCCGCCGCGGTCGCTGTACTGCGTAAATTTACATACATTTTTGTTTTCAAACAGAATGCGGGAAAGTAAAGCGGACCAGTCAAAATCGCAGCGTGCAGATATAAGGTTGTGGTTTTTTACAAAGATCGCGACGGATAAGCAGCAATAATGACTGATGAGGTGGAGAATTTAATAGATTTGGTGCGCCCAAATAAGTTTCTATATGATACACACCTACCCGACTACATTCGAGTGAGTAATGTAGGTACCATTCTATAAGGGTGGTTAAATTTTAAGGGCCGATGTTGAATGTGAACCACACCTAAACTTCAAGTTTTTTTCTGCATTTCATTTTTTATTTCTCAATTTCAGACTAACTCAATTTGAACCATGGAAAGATACACAATCGAGCAACGCGTTAAAGTTATTCAGGCTTATTATGAAAATGGACGTTCAAATCAAAATGCATATCGTGCACTTCGTGATTTTTTCGGTCAATTTAATCGTCCAAATGTGCGTACAATCGGAAAAATCGTGCAAAAATTTGAGCAAACCGGGTCTGTAGGAGATGTGAAAACACCAGTGCATGCTCGTACAGCTCGTACTGCAGAAAATATTGCTGCTGTTCGCGATAGTGTGGCTGAAGAGCCGTCCACCTCAACTGTGAATGGTGTTCGCTATCGTGAAATGATAACGAACTTTTTATGGCCCGAATTGGAAGATATGAATGTGGACGATATGTGGTTTCAACAGGACGGTGCCACTTGCCACACAGCTAACGAAACAATGGCTCTTTTGCGCGCAAAATTCAATGGCCGTGTTATCTCTCGTGGTGGCGATGTCAATTGGCCGCCAAGATCATGTGATTTGACACCGTTGGATTTTTTCCTTTGGGGTTATTTGAAAGAAAAGGTGTACGTCGATAAGCCAGCAACAATTCAAGAGCTAAAGGATGAGATAATTCGGCACATTAACGGCATAGAACCTCAATTATGCTTCAGCGTCATCGAAAATTTGGACCATCGGATGGAGGTGTGCCGCCGAGGTCGCGGCGGCCATTTGGCCGATATTTTGTTCCATACATATTGAACCATACCAATATTATCATAATAAAAATAAATGACAATAATTTCCTAAATAATTTGTGTTTTATTCAAAATCAACATCGGCCCTTAAAATTTAACCACCCTTTAGATTAGTATTTATTATTTTTTAAAAATTAGTACTTAATGCTATTAACTATTCATAAATTGATCTCGCACATCATATGCAGAACAACTTGGCCTCTCCCTCAATGGTTGTGCGTTTGAGAATGCGCAAGATGGATTATGTTCAAGCTTTTCTTCGAGTAGTTCAGCAGTCAAGTCATTTGATGAGCCTGTAGCTTTCCTTTGTTCCTATTGGATTTCTCCAGTTCGTTGAAATCTTCGGTGCGAAGAGTTCGTGTAGCATCTCAAACTGCTCTCGAGACATACGAAAATAGTTGAATAAACGGTCTTCAAAAAAATCCTTTAATTTTTTTAATTATTTCATGATCCTACTTTGATAACTGTAACGTTGAAAGCTGCCCGCTTTATGATTGTCTTCACTGACCCCCGCGGGAAACAGCGCTTTCTGTCCGCACCGCTGGCTCGCATTTAGTGGACGTGTATAATAAGGGAAAGACAGTGTAGAAGGAATGTTAAAGCGTAAGTCGAACCCGTAGCAGCTGTGGTGCCTATGCCTGCTGTTCTCTTGACTTTGTTAAGCCTAATCTGTGTTTAGGACATTAAGTTGTAATCCTTGTTTAGGGCGGTTCATTAAACTATTAATCAGGAGAAAAGAATAGGTCATGCCACGGCAATGTACATACATCTATAGGGTCATTTTCGGTCCTTCTTACCAAAGGTTCTTTTACAGGCACGTATTTTTTCATCTCTGCTCTATATTTGTCTTGTAGTTGAGTTTTGGACCAACAAAAACGCCTACATACTTGACACTAGAGATTTTTCTCATCAATCGTGGTGAAAAGCATCAGTTCTGTTTATGCATGGTTGACACAGGCCAGAACTAACAGCCCCATGTCTTTCATGATTTCACTTAATTCCTTCCTACATAATGTAATTATTTTCCTCTCTGTAAGACATTCCCACACAAAAATTGTAAAAGATCAAGGAAAAATCTAGACGAACAACAATGAAAGGAAAAATGAAATCCAAACAATTTGCTCTTGAGGAGGTTGAGACACGATTCCTTTTTTCTTGTTTCCACCGAATGACAAAAGCGCATTGTTGTGGAAACATTGTCTTTTCGGCAGCGGTTGTCGCATTTACGTTATTGCTGTCCTTTGTTGATACCAAATCAAAAATAAAAATAAAACAAAAACTGAACAACTCTTCCGGTCATCCTTGAAGATTTCATCAAAATATAATGGTCCTTTAAGTGCACAACAATGCCGGGGCGATTTTCTTTCCTTTTTCAAAAGATCTTCGATGATTTTCCGGTTTTTGGGTTCAATTTATGTCTTTGTTGGTCTTATCCCAGTTGGGCGGTTAAATGAATTGAAAAGAAGTGTAGATACGATAAATTTATAGATAAACGTTGTGCTTTGAAACGGTGGTGTAATACTATAAGGAAATAGATTTTCCCACAGATAACACTCACTAATTAATTTTGACGCTGATACCCGCTTGTCATATAGAAAATTAATTAAGATTGATACTCAACATGTATTATACACACATTTTCAATCTACACCTGTTCTGCAGGGCTTGTGTTTATTTGTCTGTTTACCTTTGGGCTTTATTACGTCCGAACAAGGACACACATTTAAAAGTCTGTATTTCGGCCTACAAAACACGACAACTTCAGTGACTTCGAAACAGGTTGCATAAAATGCAGAGGGACGGTTAAATTTGGCAAGCACTACTACTATAAGCAGGAACGGGCTTACTTTACAGCGATGGGCGACTCTTGAAATATCGAACAGGATGTGCAAAATGAGAGTAAACGATGTATTCGGTCATAATTATAGTGTGGTGTAACATTGTAAGTAGGCACTTAGCATTTTGAGAGGAAAACATGTGCAAAATTGATTTTGAAGTACAACACAATCAGTCTTACAGCGATACTTTTGAAACATGGAGGGTCCTTGATTATTTTGCTGCATCCCATGGCATGCCAAGGGCACAATGTTCTAATAAGAGAAAGAAATTAAGGAATGATAGACGACATGATAGCCTACATACACATACAAACATTTTCAAATGACTCGCATATCAACTATGAGGGTCGCGGAATTAGGGTGCTTATGTAAGTGAACTCTCCACATCTCCACATCTCTCGATCATCCGCCATCGACTCAAAAACATCAGGGGCTATCCCCTGCGTGCCATGGAATCCGTGCCATCGGGTAGGCGTCCTCTCGGTAGGCCTAGGATGGGATGGCTGGACCAAATCCGAAATCTCACCTCTACCCGTATGGGGATAATTTAAAGTCGATGGAGGAAGATGTGGAGAGTCCACTTAAGCACCCTTACCCCGCCATCCTCATGATGATGATGATGATGATGAAATTTCAAAACCAGGGCTGTAAATTCACACAGTAGAATGAAGATTTTTGGACAGTACCCAACACATTCATATGAATTTTATTAAATTCCCAATTAGAGAGGATATGTATTTCTTCTTTCATTTGTACAAAAAACCACTTGCACTCCGAAGTAATTTCACAAACACTCATGTACGGCAAGTTGTTTCCCATGTATTCCCAGATAAATCCCTCGAACTAAATTCTGAGCAATAAAACCCATTCCCGATTGCTGTATGTCAGTATGAGTACAGTAAGAGCCAGTGCAAGTAAAATACCCTTGATGACCATTCCATCCCGGGCTTCGTAATAAAGCCAATTCACCAGAGTGAACAGTCTGGGAACCTTACGTTAAATGGGCTTCTGCCAGTACACCGCACTCATACTCATACTCATACTGCTACTGCACGTGTGAAGTTTTCCTGGAAATTGTTTTACATTTTCATCCGGAAATTTTGGTTGCAAAAAAGAAAAAAACAACAACAGAAAACGCAGAACGCCACAACCTCCCTCTTGAGTGTACCTTACAATCTTCACAGGGACGTAGCACGAAAAGTGCATACGAACAAAAAATCGACTTTGCACTTTGCAAAAAAGGATAACGTACTCTAATAACCACAGGTAGGGATAGAAATACCACTGCTATTTGTTTTGGTCGACAACATGTTGGATGCAGGCAGGACCTCACCTACGAGCGTTTCGTTTCATTTCGAGTTTTGTAATTGTCGTGTAAGTAACGGTGTTCTTTGCTCTGAAGAGTGGTGACCAGTTTTTTTTTTGTTGTGTTGCCATGCACTGTGTTTACACACATGCAACAGGAAAAACAGTTTGCACACAACTTCCAAAATTAATTACCAACCTAAAAGCTCTTTATGTCCTGGCAACCGAAAGTGAATTTAATTTAAAATTCATATCCGAACGGGCGGTTCGAGTGAAAGTTTAAATTAAAACCTACACCGAGTTCGCTTCGATTAATTAGTGGGATAAGGCGGGCAGGTGGCTGGTTCTTGAGGTACCTTCGCCAACGTGCTAATTAATTGCATTTCGCTTATTTTCATTAACAGTGTTAGTGGTGCGCGTATGTTATTGCTTCAAGGAACTGAAATTGTAATGCTGAGTGTACACCCCATCAAAGCCGAAGTTTTGACGAAAATGAAAAGAAAATACTTGCAGGGCGGTTGAGTTAATTATTACTGACATGTGATGGGTGGTGGGTCTCGTCAAATACCCTTAGAGATGCATACAAACATATATGCAAATGTGTGAATTGTAAATGGAATTTTCTAATTGAATGATTAATTCAATAATAAGCGACCCGCTTCGCCTACAACACTTTGGATTATTAACAGCTTGATGATTACACTTAATGTTTATCTTGTCTGGTTGAGGTTCTTAAACCGACCCGACGACGCACGGTCGGTGTGGGGTGTTTTGTCGGGGCATACGCTTCGGTGATTAATTTGCTGGAAGCGTAGTTAACACTTCGTGTGCGTTGTGTAGATGTTTGGGGGTGAAACACCTGAAATCACCACTAAAGGCATTTAGCCCTTAAACAAGTAGAGCTGCGTGTGTGTGTGTGTGTGTTTTCTTAGAATTTTAAATTATTTTTAGAATTAAGTATATTTCGCTAGGTGATGGTAGGAGTTTAAATGTTTACCTACTTTGAACATATGGACTCGCACGAGGCTTACCAAGTGGATAAAATTACATTTGTGGTGAATTCTACCTGAGTTTTTGGAGGGTAGAATGCAAGTGGTAGGATATCAACTAGCAACTGCGGTGACGTAGGTCACATTACCGCTTTGAATGCGCCATGATTCTTAGAAGAAGTACAATTGAAGGTAAACAAAATAATTTTTTGACTTAATACATTCAGCAATCAACATTCATAGTCAGATTTAAGAGCGGAAGTTGCTTCATGTCTTGGCCACTTTGTTCCTATTTACCCTTGTCTCTCAGAACACAAGCACAAAGGTTGTAAAGGAGACGGAGAACGCAGATTTCTTTTCGAAGATTCGATTGGATAGAAAACTAAGAAGTGTTGCTTTTCAAAAAGGTTTCCTTATGAGAGATCCCTCTTATATGCCAATGTTTTACTTAGACTAGGCGACTATAGAGATAAAGAGATAAGGCGACCTATGCATATCGCTGAACAATTCTCCAGCACCGATCTACAATATTGCTATCTTCATTGACAGTCAAGCCGCTATCAAATCTATTGACTCGGTCACTACGTCCTCAAAGCTGGTAAAGCAATGCCAGCAAGAGTTAAATCTGCTGGGGGCGCTAATTGGGTTCCTTAGAACGGCCACCTCTACCTACCTATCTACCTATGTAGGTCCACCCTACCATACTTCCCATACCAAAGCTATCCCTGTAGTTTCGACGATTAGGAAAGGGGAACACAACGGGCCCCACTGAGGCCTAAGTGAAGAACCTTCCGCTCACCTTCATACACCATACCATACACCATACCAATGTCTCAAATGAAACTACTCAGTATTTATCCCCCCCAAGGATCACTGGGAGAAGATCAAGCCCCGTCCCTTAAAGCACGATCAAATATGGTATACGGACGGCTCAAACATGGACAGTGGATATAGATCTGAAATACTCGATGAGTCATTTAGCATTAAGGTAAGGTTAGGTATATTGGTCCCCTTGCTGACAGGATTGTCAGTGGCTCACTTAAACCACATAGAGTCGATTGTGTTCAATTGTCCAAAAAACCCTGAGAACGTGAAATTTTCAACCGCCAATTAAACCATCCAGATAAATTAATGAATCTCAGGAGTGCCAAGCCAAGGAGTTTCGAATTCGTGAGTAATAGCAATGACAAACACCACAAATACCCGCAGTTAGTTTGGACACCACGCAACTGAAACCTAATACTACCTGAGCTTCGAACCACTGCACCTAACTTGCGCTGTGTAAATAACGAAAAAAGTGTATTCATGCCCCCTTGATGCGCGTGTGGATTAAACAAAAATATCTTGACGCTTTTATAGCAGCCTGACTCATGTAAGCATGAGCAAAGAGAGTAGTAGTGAGCTTAATAAATAAAAATAAGACAACGTCTAGCACTAATGTACTAGTTAGTCAGGCACATACTCTACTAACTTCCAGGCAAAAATATTTCCCATTAATTGGTGCATAAGCCTTAACTTGACTGGGTGATGCCTATGTAATTGAATGTCGCCTATGCCTAGAGGAAGACGAAACAGTAGAATACATACTATTCAATTGAGTTGCTCTATGTTTTGTTAGGAGGCGATTTTTCCTCCAGGACATTCTGGTCTCTAACTACGTCAGAAAATCTTCGACGGGCTACATCCTCAAGTTCATTAGGGAGCTGTTGGACTAACCCGCTTTTCGCAAAATAGATCTTCCAGGTCGCAATGCCATCTGCTTCAGAAGCTGAGCCCACAAAGAAAAGAGCCTAAACTTGCTTTCTAACACCCGTGGTAAAACCATCTTTTTGGGTGGATATGAGTACGTGAAATAAAATATTGAATCAGACCAACTGTCTCGTTTATTGTGGAGTGGCGAAAAAATCGTTGATTACTTCCACGACTTGAGCAACTGCCATGGCGATTATCAACAGTGAAGATAAAGAATGTGGGGCTACTTAAAAGTGCAGTGTCTTAACGAGAGGTAAACAAGCATGAGGACAACATTAATCATCTCGAACTTAGGCAACAACATCGCAGAAGGGGAAAATATTCAAAAAGGATGTGGAACATGTTACCACCCGCGGTACAATGTAATTGAAAGGATGTAAACTACGGCTAAGATTGCCATCTTTTAGAGCAAACGAAAGCAAATTTGGCTAGTACAGAGCTAAGCAATTTCAGAGACTACTTTAAGTGCGGAGTTTACCACGAGATGACTTTATCATCACTCGTGTCTTGTATAGCGTCTCCTTGGTTCTTCTCGATAGGACCTTGCCAAATAGTCTATTATTGAATCCTTAGATCGGTATAAAGGAAAACTACTAATCTGTGTGAGCCTCTAACTTAATTTTTTTCAAATACTCCTAAAACAAGTTCAAGTTAAGCTTTCCCGCATGTTTTAGAAAACGAGCCGATTATAGAACACAATCTCACGCTCCTCATGACGAATGAAAATTGAGTGGTTTAAGTTGACGTTTCAAGAAGTCATTCATGTAATTTCCACTGTGGCATTTTATGTACACAAGGTATTCTCCACACGCGGGCCAAGTCAGGTAAACCCCTTTAAGCGTTAAATAAATCATTGGAAACCGACAAAATAAATTAATCTCAACACGATTAGTGTACGTGTTATTTCACTTACGTTTCCAATTAAATAGGCTTTACTTGTGCCAAGAACTTTTTAATAACTTCAAAGGGGTGTTTAACATGTTGTGACATGTGTTTAATGATTGCTTCGATAGCAACGTTGCGTGCTAAGGCTGCGAACAGCGTGCGGTTACAGGAGTAATATCCTTGCGTTTAAACACAGGAGGTAAATTGTAAAATAAAGTGTGACTTACATGCATCAACTGCACGTATACAATAATGATTTGGTCGGTATAATAATTTTTTGTTTTATAAAAAATAAAACAAAAACATGTTCATACATAAATCCAATTTAAGCGTTGTACTTAGTTATTGCATGTTATAGCAAATGTATAATTACGATTTAAATCAAAAACAATGCCAAAACAACACCAGTAATGGTGGAAAAATTAATACAGCTTTTAAATTAAAAAAAAAAAAAAAGGTTAAGTGTCATGACTCACGAAGGTCAATTTTAGTAAATTATTAGCGAGTTACATGCTTTTTTGCGTCATGTGAAGTAACATTACCAATTCTGGTCATTACAAAGTAATTTTGGAATGGCGAGGGAAAATAAAAATATATTTCATTTTTAATTTAAATTTGAAGTTAATTTTTTTTTCTGTCGGAAGAACAACGAATGAAGTTTTAAAGAATAACATGACTCATATGGTTGGTGATGATGTTCGGAACCACATGGGGCTTTAAGCCGAAAGTGGTACACTACTGTGCTGTGGTACGACCCATCCTAACATTCGGTTCGATCGTTTTGTGGAAGGTACTTGAGAAGAAATGCCATCTTACATGTGTAATCAAGATTCAAAGAGCAGGCTGCATAGGGATAACAGGATCAATAAGATCAACTCATACAGCGGCATTCGAAACAATGCTAAACCTAGTTCCAGTGGACATCCACTGTAGTAATAGAGCGGAAAAAACAGCACTCAGAATAAGGGGAGTAGGTCTGTATAGGTCAATAGGTGTTGGTCTTTGAAGAAGTATTTACCCAGAATGTTGTTGTGGTTAGAAAGTTTGTTTTCCTCTTCCCTTCGTTCTGTTTTAGTTATGCATGTGAAATGTTTGGATCCTAAACAAGTCTCGTGGAGCTGAACAGTTAGCAGAGACCCTGGGCTGCTATAATGTGAATTTGATCGCCATGCAGACTTCTACAGATTGCAAGAGCATCTGCGGATATAAATTTTTCGAAACTTGGGTTGTTGCTTTAGATTTTGAAAAAGAAGACCCGAAAACCCTTTAAAAATGATTTACTTTCAACGTCCGTTCTATCAGAACAGGCTGTAACTGTAAAACTCCCGAAAGACGCTATTATAAGCAAAAATAAAAATTAAATTACAGCCGATTCGGCCCTTCTTGACTTTTTCTTAATCTCATACACACATACACATAAACGAATGAATTTATATATTAGTATAGAAGGGGCACAATTTTCAAATCCTTTCTTATAAACTCAAAACGCTCATTCATTATTTTTAAAGTAACTTGACATCAGCAAAAATACCTACAGCATTTTCTATTTTATAAAAAAAAAAATTCAAAAGCATGGAAATGAACGATGAATGTATATTCCTACTACATACAACGTTCCTAATTGAAATATCGACATTATGATAAAATCACATTGTCAAGTTAGTTCAAGTGGCACACGTGTGCCTCCTTCACTATGTACCAGCAGTCAATCAAAAATTGTAACACCACATGCTCAGCTCATGTCAACGCGTTGAAGAAAGGATTCATTTTCCATCCTGCAAGTTAGTTACCATAACAAAAAAAAAAGGAAACCCACGCACTGTAAATGCCATTGCACTAGAACACTGGAGGTTCTGTGTTTTAAAGTTTAAACTATTTTATGCATTTATGTAAAAATCTAAATGAATAAATAATTTTTTTTAAACTACTTGTTTTTTAAATATAATGTTTCGTATGCAATGTTCTAAAAACTTCAAAATGCTCCAAAGTTTATGCAAATTAGGAAAGTTGGTAAAAAAATAACATTTTCACTTACCATTTACAGTAGAATGCATAGCGATCGTATATATTGTTGTAGATCAAAAATTTGGATTAAATCTATGTCGTATACTACGTTACTGTTTGTTACTAATTAAATTCAAATTTGAGGAATATTGAATTTTTATTAAAAAAAAAAACTAAATTCAATTATTTACTTCTACTATTTACTAGGATTATTTTCGGCTTGATCTATGTATACCGTGCTGCTAAGTCATAAGATGTTGATTGAAGATATTGCTAGTAATGTTGATAGTTGCTAGATTAAGAAGTCATCATGGGATGAAGATTTCTGTTTTCTTTTTTTTTAAACTGCTACACTTCTAGTTTTCTTTCTATCCCCTGAATTTTTCTCTCAGTATACTCTTAGGTTTGTACTTTCGGTTAAAAATACCATTTTACAAAGTGCTCTTTAAAAAATTTCAATTTTTCTTGTTATCGTATTACGAATAAACAATCGCCACAAACAAAACGCAAAAAAAATTAAATATTCTACTATAGTTTTAGGTTTTATTTTAATTTATTGTTTTGCTGCTAGGTTAAAAATTTAATTTTACTTCTAAGACTTTAATTGTATTGTGTGAAATTAGTTTTATTTTTTTAATGTAAAAAAATATTTTTAAAATTTAACTTATGATACTGAGTTCATAAGGTCGCTTACAGTTAATTGTTAGAATATTAGCTTTATCATTTCATGGTGTATATGTAGATATTTTTACTTAAATTTAAATTTACTTATTAAAGAAAAATATTAGTTTAAAATTTCGTATAAATGTAGTTCGAATAGGAATAATTTATGTATCTCTAGTTAGTTTTTGATCTTAAGAAAATATGTACTTGTATGAAATATCAAAGTTATTTATTTTTTATTTATTGTTTTGATTAGGAATTATTGAAAAAGTGTTTTTCTAAGAGCGTTACGAATAGTATACAATGTTTGATATGGTTAAGACTTATTCATATTCTGTTATTAAATTTTTAGTAAAAGACAGCAAAACTTCTTTTAATTATTTATTTTTCCTCTACATTTTTAGCGTTTTGTCTTACATGTTTTTTTTTTTATTATTTAGTGGGCGAATGTGTCCAAATGGTCCCGACAGACCGTTTAAAAAGCATTTAAATCTTTTTTTTCTTAATGGAATTTAAAAAAAATAATTTACGTTAATTAAAATCAAAGTTGCTATGTATTTCTTTTTTATTTTATTTTGTTGATTGTAGAATTTTACGTGGTTCCTGTAATTTTTATGATGAATAGTCGCTGAAATGCTATTTTGGTTTTTGTTGATTGAAGATATGTGAATTTTGTTTGTTTATTGCAGACGGAGATTGATTTAGGGCGTGTTTTTGGTTTTGTTTTGCATGTGAGTTGTCGTTGATCATTATGGCGAAGGAAGTATACATTACCTAGGTGGTGATGGCGGAGGTGGCGGTACTGTATCCACATTTCTTTTGTTTCCTGTTTGTAAGTCGAGGGCAAATGAATTGATTGGACTCTCTCGCGGCCGCATTGTTGTAGGCGGCCCTCGGAATAAATATGGATTGCCAAAAAAATCTGGCGATGTGGCCATCATGTTGATGTTTGCGTATCTGCAATGAATGAGAAAATAAATGAAATTAGTAAATGGTATGATTTTTTAAAAGTTATAACATACATATATTCAACCACTTGTTTCAAAGCATAGATTGTATGCTGGTTCTATACAGCAGTGGTATGGCCCATTCTAACAACCAGTTAGAATATTAGTGACTAGGATTAAGAGCCTGCTGCTTAGGGTTGCGGCATTGACAAAAAAGAAAACGTCTGCTGGAAGCACTGCAAAGTCTGGTTTCAGAAGACATCAACATAGCGACAAAACTGGTACTCACACTTCAAGTCAGTGAGTCTTTGTTATCAGCTTCACGCTTCCATTTTGAAATATTATTCGGACTTGAGACTTTAAAAAAAAATTTAACATCCAAATATCAAGCAAAGCGGATTGAAATAAGATTCTGATCTGCTGAGGTAAAGAGTTATCAAGCATCGGAGGTCGGCGCTAAAAACTGTAGCTCTCATATATACTTATTTTACTTTTGATAGAACTACATTTTGGGGTGAAGCTAGCTAGCTGTGTATGAGGTCTTTTTGTAACTACGCACGCCACCGAAAATGAGGTTATCCGGTTTTGCTTAGTCACTCAGTGACTGGCCTCAATAACCCTTTGGGTTCGAGTCACAAAATCTTCATCTCCAAGAACGATGAACGCAGACAGGACCACACGTAGAACTTGGCTCTCAACAATTCTAAGGATGATAAGGGTGTTGTGTAACGTCTCCTTGGTTCTTCTCGGTAGTCTCTTCTTTCGTGTGAATTGCGTTTGGATTAACTACTGCCGAAGCTTTTCTGCCAACTGCAGTTGGATATATGTCAAATTTAGATGGTGTTTAATGTATTTACATATATCAAACGGTCTGAAAGGTTTAGCCCCTAATACGATAGAGGGAGAGATGGACTTAATCCATATTCTACATTTTCAGGTTAGGAATCTATAAAATTTGCCAGAAAAACAACATCCACCCACAGCAAACATTACTGCTTGGATTAAGTAGGATCTGTTTACACTGCTTATTTTAACACTTAATATCATCTTAAAATGCAATTAAACTCCAACGAATGCCGGTCGCATACTGGACACCACAAGTCCTCACAAACCATGGCATGCCGCCGTGGTCAGATTCGGCTAAGCTTTTTGCATGAATTTAATTCAAGCGGACCGGAAACAGACCAGTGCTGACAAATAGATTAACTACAACAACAGTCCTCACAAAAAAGGCAAAATAATAATAATGGTAATGATGGTAATGAAAACCATGAAAGCCAATTGGATACATTTCAGCGCGTTGTGTTGTTTTAAAACTGTCACTGGGGGGTGGTGTTTGTAAAGTGCTCGCCAAACTCTCTGCTCGAGTATGCGGAATGGTTAAACGAGTGCATTTATATAGTCCTAGATACACTTTGACACCAAGTGTTGACAAAAATTGACTACTTTAATTGGGAGTAAACGGATGTTCGGCCATTAAAAGAGTGTTCATTGCCGTATTATGGAAATAACCCAACCAGAGCGATGGCGTGCGGGAGGACCTGTTTTTACACTCATTCGGTCAGATGAACGCAACCACTATGGCGACCACGGTGAGACGGGGGACTGTTTTCAATAAAACTAATTGAAATCTGCAGTTTAATGTTGCTTTTCGTCTGCCTGGATTTATGTGGCCTTTGGTAGGTAGACTCGTCGCATGGACATTTCACTCGAGGATTTCCATTTGACGTTATTATTTTTGCATTTTGGTGAATTTTTATGCAATCCCCGAGTTGGTTTGAATATATTACCGAATGTCAAGTCTGCCGGCTTATCCATGTGTGTATTTTTTCATTTATTTTATAGCCAGTTGCATTGTATCGCGCACCACTCAAAGTGACTTCCATTTGTCCACCTTTTGAATTTTCGTCCTTTGGATGATACGGTGGCGGTTGGTTTAATGATGATGAATGCACTCAGTGTGATCACGATATACCATTTACTACGATTTTTGATCAACGTAAATGTTTTTTTGTTTGCCCCATAATTCGGCAGAGTGTAGTAAGAAGATGTATTGTAGTAGCAAGAGACGGTTGCTAGTTCAATGGGTCAATGTTAATTTTTTTCTGCAGAGCACATAAAAATGGATCTGTCTCTGTATCAGCCTCTAGGGATAGAAATGCTAAGTCAACACCGTAAAAATTCAGCGCCATTGATGTCAAAATCAAGTCGTAGATAGCGATTATGTTAAAATGTGTTGAACAATCTTCTTACTGCCACCATCTATCCCGAACTATATTTTACAAGTAAGCAATGCACACATGGGGAATAGTCACCTTCCAGATGGTGATATGTATTCGCATATTCCATTCACCCTCCCAATTCGCGATATTGCGTTGAAAGCCCATATTTCCTTACAGCAATCTGCGACCACATCCATCAATCAAATTGAAGTTTTGAGTCAATGGTCAGAAAAATTTCCCTCAAATGGTTTTCCGCTGCAAAATCACCGGCTTTCTGTTAGATGGACTTGTTTGTCAATGTCTCCTCTTTTTTTCCAGTTCACTGTGACGCAAGCTGCATTCTCAATGCCTGTGCGTGTAAAAACCCCTAAAGTGCATTCATGTGTTCTACCTCCTATCGTTTCTCTAACGAATTCCAAATTTGCCGATTGCACTTTTTCTTTTTCGGCAAAGAGAGAATCCTGTAAAAAAACAAAAATTCCACCTGGTCAACATGTGGTCAGGTGGCGATTTGATGTTTTAACCTTGGTAAGCGGTTTGATTTTTGATTGTGCCGCGAAGAACTGCACTGGCATTGATGCCGAATGGCGGCGAACAGAGTCGGATACAGATGCATTGCCCAAATCTGATATTGTGAAATGCATCAAAGCATGATTCCGGTGTTTTTTTGGCCACTGGCGGTTTCAATTTGGAATAGTGCAGTTCTCTTAATTTATATAGTAAGGACAGCCCAAAGAAAAAAAAAAAAAATTATCCAACAAGTGAACGAATGGAAAAAAAATGTAATATAACATATTTCAAAAAGTCGCATTAGTTTAGTTATTTATTTATTTATTTATTTTTTTGTTTATTATTTTTTTAATAAATATATTATTTTGTCCCAATATTTGTGAAATAAGTGAACAATCGGGCGCCCGCTGATGTATTCATTGTGCCTAACGAAGCGTTGATTTTCGTTAATGGATTCGAGTGCATAAAAACGTCATCTAGACGAGAAAAAAAAAAATGTTTGCATGCATGCATGAAGATTGCCATAACAATCGCGGGGCATGTATGCAGGATTTTACCTGCAGAATTATTTAACTTTATAATCAGAAAATTGGAATGTTGGTAGCTCCGTTAGAACAGCAATAAAAGGAATGAAATGCCTTTAACTTCTATTTTAAAGGTACAGAGACTTGTTTTTTTTTACTGAACTTGTTAAAACTTGAAGGATCAGAATGCTGAAGTTAACGTAGCTTTGCCGACTATGTATTCACGGGTTGATGCACCTCTTTGTAGATTGCCTTGTGTCCCTTACGAAGATGACGAAGAAATTATACATTCACCTATCTTGGGTGCTAGGTTATAAGGACATTCAGGCTAAAAGCATTTGAAGCTAGGAAGACACTTGGGATTCAGCGACGAGCGCGAAACCTGAGTACACCTCTTCCTAAGTATTTGCAAACTGCAACTAAACAAAGTTCTCAAAGGTGACAAATTTATAATGAAAAATGGCGCGACATGCCAAGATTTCAAGCATATCTTCCTCAAGCTAGATATGAAATGATTTAATGAGCGATTGGCCTATATGTCTTAAGATAAAACATCTTTTTGATAACTTCTGTCTATCGACTCCTACTTTCGCCTCAGGGGGGTGGATCAGCTCTAAGATTGTCTGGAGCTGTCTTAATACCCCAAAAGCAGCTAGGTGCTAACAATTAGAATCTATTGAGTTTCGGGATACAAGGGCATCAAAGGCAACGAGATTGCTGGCCGTTATCTTTGCCAAACAAGCATCTGAATCGGCAGCGACAGGATCATTTTCTTTCTAGAATACCAAGAGTAGCCCTCAAATTGGAGCTAGGCTACAGGACTCCGACAAGTAAAAGATATCATCGACCCTTCACACAAAAAGAGAAGTCAAAAAACTCTCGCACTATGTACACACCATATAGAGTTGCTCACTCTATTGCTTACGTTCTTTGGATATGTACCAATTATGCTTTGGGGTTAAGGGCACTTATTTCATCTTTGTCTCGGTGTACCAATATTCCGAGACCTTGATCTAAATCTAGACTTAAATAATAGGAGCACAAATCTCGACACAAAAAATCTGACAGGATGCTGTGCTCTCTAGGGTGAGTTAGTTTAGGTAGTAAACTCCATAGAGCTTTATTTAGACATTTCCACTGCAAGAGTAGTGTTCAAAAGAACTTTCTAAAGCTGTTTAGCTCAGAAAATAACTCTGCGGGTACTAGGATAGGAATTTTTTTTGGAAAATTGACTGTGTTAGAATTTTGAAAGACTAGTTTTTCTGACTGTAAAAATGCGCTGATAACCAACATTTCGCTATTTGCCAGAACAAACAATTTAAGTTGGAGTCAACGTGTCCTAACCAAACCACGATGAAGCTTTATCGAGGCTCAAACCAGCAAAGACTGTTAACTTGATAGTGACAACTTGCTGATTCCACCTTGGCAAGTTTAGCTAGTCAGTTCTGATTCCAATTCAATGTGTTTATGATCTTGTGAAGCATGACTAGGCAGGTTAAACAGGTGACCACTTTACTCGAATCTACTAAGATCGTTGCGGCCCCGGATAAACGGACCGTTTGGTCGGCCTCCCTCAACTATCCCGAGGTCGATAGTTTTAAAATGGCCTTTGGTCTTTAATAGATTTCCTAGGCATTGGCATCTGTAAAGAAAGTGAGTCATGTCTACGTAGCCACAGCTACTCATTCAATTCGTTCGACAAATATAATACACACAACACGCCTGGTTGAGAGATCTTAGACCGCGGCCCACCTAAGGCTGTCGTGCCAGTTATTTCTTTATATGATTAGCTTTCTTTTCAACGTGTTGTGGCGACTTTGTCTTAGGTAGCTTCCTGCTTTTATCATCAGGAAGCCCGATTTCCAAACCTCTTTGTGAATTTGAATCAGAACTGAATGATTGGCCACTGATTGGTTCAAGTGTGATCCAGGTCGTCAAACTTAAGGCTTTACTACTTTTAAATTGTAAGCTGAGTCCGATAAATTCGTTTTTTTTTTCGATTTTAGCACTGCCAATAAGATGGTATCCGTGGTTTAACTATTGAAGCATGCACATGTCCATATTTATTCTCTCTGAAGGATTTTTGAGGAGACTTCTGTTAATGCCTTCACTTGGAATACCTTTTCAAGGTTTTGGGCCGCCTGATACAACAAATTGGTTGTCTGGTTTAATGAATATTTATGCGACCCTTGCAAGTTTTGGTCAGGCTCAAGGTATAGCGTTACGTAGCTTCTTTTAGTTTCTATTTTGGTTTTTCTAGCGATTAGGATATTTGAATTTTTTTCAGAAGCGAAAGTTGGTAAGAATTTCCCCGTTTCCAGAAATACTTTTCCAATGCCATTATCATTGGTGGCCAAGGTAGTTGATAGCACTCCCCAAGTTAACAGATTTTTCCTAGGCATGGGTCCAACTTAGGATTAAAAACTGGTGAAATGGTGAATTGAAGCGTAAGTCTGTGTATGCGTAGTCTAGCTCAGACAGCGCCATCAGTTAACCGCAAAACTACAGGCGACAATAAATGTATTGCGGCGGAAAGGGTGTCTGTGGCCCTATCTCTCCCAGTTTTCCTATGCCATCTCTGCAATAAATGAAAACATATGTATACTCCATATTTCCATTTGGCTCCTACAAGCTCACACATCTCCTCAAAAACAGAAATATGCCGCACAGCGTATGGAAAGTACAAGGGCAAAACTACAAATGAATATAATTAAAAGTTTTTCTCACTTTTTTCCCTCAAAAGCAAATTAAAAACTTGTCAATGGTCGCCTATGTAATTAAATTCGAAAAAAAAAAAAATGCTTAACTCACTTTTTAGCTGACACGACGCGATGGTCCAGCAAAAAAAAAAATGTACAATGAATACAGAATTAATTGTATAAGAAAAAATCCAGGATAATATCCTGTCATTCTCTCTCGTTGACACCAAAACCAAACGTATGAGGATTTTCAAACGTACACTCGTCCTTTTTTTGCTTGGAACTCGGTTGGTGTAACTTTTATCCTTTCACGCTTAAAGCGTGCGGTTCAACGATTTTATTAAAATCACTTGTGGGCGCAAGGAAAACTTTGCACTATGCGGCGGAATAAAAAGTGCGAATTTAAATATGTTCCTTTGCCGCACCGGAAGGATGGTGTTAATTTCAATTTTTTTGTGAGAAGTGCTGAAAGAATAACAATTAAAGTTTGCATTTTTTTACATGAGAAAAGGGAAAATATTTCATCCTAAATATAAGGCGAGAAATATTGCGATGCAATTTTTGTGAAAAATTTCAGCACTTCCACCCCAAAGTATTCATTTGTCGTCGGGGAAGACAACTCAATTTTCCACCAACATGAAAATTAAACAAGTTTTCCATTAATTTTCCTCATTTTTACTTGAGCTTTTTGTCATAGGGCTTCCCCAGCCACCTACTCAAACAGCGCGGGGACTCGAACTTTGCAAAGAAAATGGAGCAGACGAATAGTTGCTCTGTTGACTGTGAGGGGGTGTTGTGGATTCCACTTTTTTTTCCAGTTAAGTGAAAGTTTGTACCCCACCGGCAGACGTGCATTGGCATAATTTTTTTTTTTTTGAATTTGTACGTACATATGTATGTATATGCATCCTTCATCTTTTTTTCAATCTATGAGCTTTGACTTTTTCGCCTTAATTTGTATTCTAAGCATGCACGCGCTTTTATCCAGGATGCAATTCTTGTGCAATGGCAGGAGAATGGCAAAACTTTTTACACGAATCGTGAATTGCCCGCCAAGACTTTGAAGGAAGTAAGTACGGGTCGAGACGGAGTCCTTTTGGCGTAATTACGCTGTTCGACAATGATGAGGTATGGCAGCGAGGATAAATCGCAGTCTTTGACTTTTAATTTAACTTTGATACAGCCTTCGAATTGGGGTGAAAAGAAGGGGAGTCGGGTTGAATATTCCCGTCTTCATTGGGATTTAAAATAATTTATTCGAAAGTTGCTTTGATTGGAAACTTTTCTTTTGTTCGACATCAGCTTCCGTAGATGATCTTCAGTGAGACATTTAGCGGCGACGTTGTTTCAAGAGCAGGCCAAGCCTTACATTTCTTTGTGAACTAGTGCTGGAGGTAAGTCTAGGATAGTGTCGAGAGGTGCAGCGGGGGTGGTGCGCAGACAGCTTGACCTGCAGTTTTCAGCTCGGCGTTGGACTCGTTTGGCTCTTTTAAAGGTTCATCCAGGATAATTCGGATGTACTTTGCTTCTCACAGGTGTTGTATAGTTTCGTCTCTCGGTAGAGGGCCTACTAATGGCCCGGGATAGGCCAAAGATTTGTTTCTCCCAACAATTCATGTTGTGCGTGTTACATTTTTCGCACGAATGGAAGGGACCTACATATGTATAATTTATTGCTGAACTGAGAAGCTTTTTCATTATAAATTTACTCTCGGAGGTTGGTCATTCCTCGACGAGAGGTGGTGTCATAAGAAATGCTCGGGTTCGAATTGACGCAGCTCGCACAGTAGTTTCGCTTTCTTATTGATGATAAAGCAAGCCCGCTGTCAACAGCCCCCATATTCTCAAAGTATTCGTTCCTTAACGGCAAAGGAGTAAAGGACTCTTGCTGCATACACCCGATGTTGTAAGAAATAGTTAAGAATTTACCTTTACTTCAACAGGGGTAATTTGTAACATGGAACATTTTACGCTTCCAAAAGCAGGAAAGACGCAATTTTTCAGTGTCTTTTAAAGAAGTAATCAAAAGAATAGAACAAAAAAGGATGAAACAGATTGCACTTTTGCTCCCTAAACAAACTACTGACAAAGCTTTATTTAAAAAGCCAGACCTTTGAACTACACAGAGCTGACCAATTTATTTAAATTAAATCCCTTTGAGGGTTGAACTTCTTATCGCTTTCATTTAAGTGACTTTTAACTATAAAAAGGATTCACCTCTTTTGTATGCACGGAACTTATGAAGCCAAATACACTGATCTCTTTTAAAAAACAAAAAACAACCGTAAATATTTCCGTATACAATAAATTTGAATTTAACTTCAACCAATGACCCAGAGATATGAGCCGAAAAACACTCGGAATGTCCAGGCAATCAACACCAATTAAAGCCGATTTTCCACACAAGCTTACAGTGGTTGAAATGTCACAAAAAAAAAAAAACCAGTTTAACGATAAATATTCTACAACCCCCTTGGGGGAAACAATTTTTGTAACTTTTATTAGTTGCACTACAGATGCATTAAATAGGGAAATCAAAGTTTTTTTTTTTTGTGTTTTATGTGTGTGCTTATTGTTGTCAACGATTTCCTCGATTTTTTGTTTTCCCCAAAAAAACATGAATTTTTTATGATGTCATTTTTATTAACTCCGGGAGTAAATGTAAAATTCAACCGCTTGGTTTAACCGATGTATCTGTAAGGATACATAAAATGCACTTTTATTGCTGCATTTGAGGATGTTGTTTCGCTTAAAACAAAAATAAAGGGGAAGAATTTAATGTCTCGTTACAGAAACCTTGATGGAGGATTGTGAAAATATCGGTGGTTCCTGTGTAACAATTTAATGGTCCTTTGATAGCGGGCATCACTTAATGCTGGAAAAAAAAAAAAAGATATAAAAGCGGTTTCCTTACAGCGATTTTATTTTTACCGGAATAGTAGGTAAATGACGAACTACTTGCAAGACCGTATGTCGTGTCGTGAGATGAAGTCAGTAAGTTACCAAGAGCCAACTTAAAATTGCAACGTCAACTTATGGTTTTCGTTTTATACTGCTTACGTGCTTAAGGGTAGTTTCTTGCAATGTTTATACGAGAGTGTAAGGAGGGAGAGTGGTTTTGATTGCAATTGTAATAACTTTTGTAGATTGTAATGAGGATAGACGTGGGAGTAAAAGTTGACATGAAGGAACGTAGGGATCATTTTTGCGGTTGTGTGGACTGTCGTCTTGATGCAAATGGGGCCTGAGTAATCTTGGGCCATAAGAAAGACATAAGTAGACAGTGCTTACGTTTCAACCAGCCGCTTGGTTGTCATGTGCATGAAACCACTTTTATTGTCAATTGAACCGTGCCGAGGACCTGTTTGAACGGATCGTGAATTTCTTTAGCTCCTAGTGGGATAAACTCGGCTTCTTATTCCAGATGGAGTGATGACAATTTGCTTAATTATAGAAATTTATAGAAAAGACGCCATTTGGATATGGACAGTCCGAACTCTACCGCTAAACTTCCTTCCCTTCTCACTGAATAGAGTGCACAATCCATGACACTGAAAGTCAACTCGATCCTCATGATCGCATAACTAGATCTTATAAGAGACGGCTCAAGATCCTTACGACGCATTGCCTTCGCCGGAGCGAAGCCCGATGATTTTCAGGGCTCCGCTCCTGAAAGCCAAACGCACTGCCAGATTTAATTCCAACACGCAGAGTCCTCGAATCTAACCCGGAGTGACAACGCGGTAGTGCAAAACGTCACCTAAGGTGGCGCGCTCAAGTAGAAGGGGACCTCAACCAGGCAGTTATCTAGAGACCGGGCAGGCTGAAAAGGCTTGTTGGTTGTGGCCCGAATGGAAACTTCTCCGGAAGTTAACCAATTGCCATGGAAAACTATCTTAACCATCTCGGTGGCTGAATGATTGGCAGGGATGCATACGATTCTGAACTTCTTACATCATCATCAATGCGCCGCTTATCCAATGCGCCGCTTATCCACTATGAGGATCGCGGGTTTAAGGTTCTTCAGTGGACTCTTCACATCCCCCGATCTTCCACCATCGACTTTAAATCATCAGGGGCTATCCCCATATGGGAAGAGGTGAGATTTCGGGCTTGTTCCAACCATCTCCATGGCACGTTTTGGAAGCTGAGTTGGGGGCGTGCGTTTTACGTACCCAAATCATTGAAGTACGAACCTCTCCGTTCAAAGAAGTAGCTCTTCGACATTGAGTGCCTCGCGTACCCGATCTCGGAGAGTCACCCATTTCGGAAGTTTTTATCCACTACCTAATTCTTTCGGCCATTACCCAAATCTCATGACCGTAAGTGCGGGTCAGAACAAATACTGAATTAAACACCGATAGCTCCGATCTCAACCTCCTGATAACAGATTGACCAAGTTATCTCATAATTGCTCCAGCCTGACCAATCCTACAGGATAACTCAGTATTGCTCCTTCCATCACTCGTGAATAGGTCCCGGAGATACGTTAACTTCTTCACCTGTTTAAATGGGACTCCACTAACATGCAGAGTGCATTGAAGAGGCTTTCGGGAACAATGTTACATTATTTACCAAGTGGACTTTAAAATCCAAAAACGCCTCAACATTCAAACAACGACCAGTTAAACCCAGACGCCTCAGGAAGTTACTCCGTCGCTTACTCCACATTTGTCCCCTCGGTCCAACCAGTTCGACCCTACCAGCACGAGTGAGTGTAGTTATCTTTCCCTTTACATTTTCAATCATGAATGATGGGAATGCAGGTCATGAAGGATGAGGTTGTGTCGCTTTTCTTCACGTTTGGCTATTTTCCATGTAGTCAGTAGATACGAAAAAGCGAATCTGTGCTCAGATCAGTTGTTGCTTTGTAAAAATTCTTGTCATTATTTCGCAGTCTTTTTTGTCGGGTCGACGTCGTCTTCTGTGGAACCAATTACTCCTCCAAACTGAGCTTAAGATTTATGGCTGATTGTTTCAAATTTCCGAAAAACTCGTTCATTAAAAACTCCTCAACCGTAATCGGAAAATTTTGAAGAAATCTTAGTCCATTGCTTAGAAGAAACACACAACAAGCAATCTCCTGCAACATCAATTAAAAACCAAATACAGAGGAGTGATTCTTTCAGTTGCAACAGCCACTACACGATAGAGTGGAACCACTTCAATCTAATTCACTACATAATACTCATTAAACGACCCAATTAGCTAATACTCCATGGATCAGTTTCTGCTTTCAAGAGTAGAGAGCGCTCTTAGTTCATTTTCATCCCGACCCAAGGACATTCTTGTTTACAGCACAAAAACAATAAAATAAAAGACTGTCCCTAATGCCAAACAACAGCATATTCGGTCCGGCACTTGCTCTTAATGCGCTTAATTAAAATGACCCACTCCGCACAATTTAGTGAACTCACCCGCCCAATACTCAGACCCCTCCGACTTCGAGATAAACTTTCATTAGTTCCATTCTTGTTGTAAATTAAAAAAAAAAAAAGTTAAACAAAGAGGAAGAAACAAATCGGCCACACAACAAGCATTGTTTACATCTCAACACAAAAAAAAAAAACATAAATTAAAATGAAAACTTAAGCACGACGATAATCTAAATGAAACACATACAGGACACCCACCGGATCAGAGGAAAAAAGTCGCGAAATGCTATTTCATAACTTGACCAGCTTTTTAACGCCTTCTTGCGTTTTTCTCTCAACTAAACGAAAGCACTACAATTTAGACAGGACAAAGAATCTAGGAAAAAAGTTAAACCGAAGGATGAGACGAAAAAAAAAACGAAACAACTTTAATCGTGAAGATGGAACGTTTCTGGGCCAGACAAAATAATTTTCATTTTTTCTCTGAGGCCAGACGCTGGGTTTTCCCCAGTTCCTTCATCATCATCAAAGTACATCCCCTATTTAGGCAGGCGGGGAGAAAGGGGTTGCATTCCTTTTTTTTTTCGTAATAATTTCTCCACTACAGTGGTGTCCTTTTTGGAAAAAAAAAAAAAAAGTTGCCTTTGCTACGCCCCCCTCAATGTTTCCACTTTTTTCATGCATGAAGGTAGTTTTCCACTATAGTGACACGAAAATAAAAGGAAAATAGTGAGTACTGTTGTAATGCTTCTGTCAACCGAAAGTATTCCTTTCGTCTGTTTACATCACGTGGAATGAAACGTTCCACTGCAGAGTCCTTCTCGCTAAGTACTCAATCATGAAAATATACATATGTACATATCAAGGCAGCGACAATGTGTAATTTGCATTTTTCAGTAAAAATAATGCACTTGGAATAATGCTAACGGTGTGCGAGGAGGAAAGGAAAATAGACGAATGTTTAATTGAATCGTTAGAAAGTAACACAGAGAACAGTCTAACAAAAAAGTTCTAAACAGTTACCCATACCTACCTTCAGCAGAAGTAAATCCACTTTTTAAATCAAAGAGGAGAGTAGTCTAAATAAAGAGGGTTAAGAGCATCTTCAACTTGTTACAGAACGTCGAAGGCATCATACTGTTTGAAGTGTCCAAGGACCTAACCCCACCTTTGGCTGTTTGTTTCGAGCTGTCACAAAAATGCTATCAACAATACGTATAGACACTCAACAATGTATTAAGTAAAATAAGGGGTGCGAGGTCCTTTATCGTGAGCCCATCTGGATCTTTACAGATGGATAGCGGTATGGGTTGGCATGGTACTCAACGTCTTGAGACCAGCCTTTTTTTTTTTGTCAAATATTTTGACATTCCCGACTACTTCAGTCTATATTAACAGACAGAATAATATAATAAAGGCGGTTGTAGATACAGCAGCTGAAGCAATACTGGGGAAAAATTGGCGATGTGGCACAAAGAAGTATTGCGCAATAGTAACGCTCGACATTGGAAACGCCTTTAACTCGGCGGACTGGTCATGCATTGCAAAATATCTGTCCAGAATGAGTATACCATATTATCGGATCAGGATAGTCACGAATTACCTCACCTCAACAGGAAACAAAGGTATCAGACCGACGACGGCGTAAGGTACTATGAAGTTATCGCGGGAGTCCCACAAGGGTCGGTCCTTGGGCCTCTCTTGAAGAACATGATGTATGACGGAGTTATGCGACTAACGCTGCCACAGGGAATAAATGTGATCGGCTTTGCTGACATTGTTGCCGTGATTACCGTGGTCAAACACCTCCATGAGATAGAGTCCGTCGCCACAGATGAAGCAGTCACCAGAGTCAAAAATTGGCTAGAGGCTGCCGACCAACTAGTTGACCACAATACCGAGGCCGTCTTAATATCCAGCCGTAAGACTGGGGAGTACGGAAGTTTCCGGATTGGAAGTTAAACCATCAGGTCTTCTAAGATACTTAGAAGTAATGCTCGACAGCAGTCTGAACTTTCAAACGCATGTCGAGTACACTACCAGAAAGGCATCGCAGATGGAAGCAGCGCTTTCCCGGATCCTGCCAGACATCGGTGGGCCTGGATACGCCAGGAGGATCCTGCTATCCAGAGTGGTCAGCTCTATCCGGTCTGGACGGGGGCACTTATAACGAAGGAAGCAAGAAGAAAGCTCTCGTCAGCGTACAGGCTCAGCGTAACTAGAACAGTAAGCGGTTTCCGAACAATCTCGGACGAAGTAGCTTGTATTATAGCCAGAATGGTTCTCGCCAACGAGATGCAAAGAATTAACCTTAAACGAGCCGCAAACCGGCAGGAAGCCACCATTACTAGGAGGGTAAAAGCGGAAGATACAGCAACTTCTGACAAACTTTCTGCCCAAAAATGTCCAGATTAAGGGGAAGACGCAGCAGGCGCTTCGCGGAAACAAGAGTAAGACTACCAAGCCCGCAGCTTCTATTAAGCCAAATGGCGAGGTCTGATAACGACTGGCTGGAGATCTGTTCCTACATAGCATGCGTGCAGATTGAACTGAGAAGGCTCGAAAGATTAAGAAGGGTCAAAACGGCAGATGTAAACGAAATAGCATAAGTTGCTAACTAGCCCCACGAAGTAATACCTAACGACAGTCCCGCGGGGAGAGTGATAGAAGTGTGCTGGGTGTGGATTAGCACGTAGTCATCGAGTACTCGGGCTTATAAATCGTCCATGCTAGTACCACCGGTTACTAATATTTTTAGAAGAGTACCATATCCCTTAGCGCAAGCTAGAAAAAAAAAAGATAATTATAAAATTTCGGGCAATGAAAGACCGAACGAGGTACATAGTGTCTCCGAACGAGGTAGTTTGACATAACATCGTCATAGTCTATTTGGTCACAAGATATCTCGAAATTTTAGAGACCTGTGGGGCTAGCAAACTGTCAGATGTCAGACGATCAAATGTTTTCAATGGCAATAACGCCAAGCTAACTTATGTATGTACTTAAAAGATTGAAATCGTTGATTCGGCTGAAAAGAGACAACCCTGTGAAATTTACAAACATTATAGCAGGGCGGTGCATCCGAGGTGGACGTGCTTTGCCATTGGGCATAATCTGTGTCCAGTACCTGTCTGCTTAGAAAAAAATGCACCTCAGAGGAATATCTTTCCTAAGACATACACAATATCTCTCCTGGACATCTGAAGATTGGCAGAAAGTTGTTCAACAGCAGATGGCTGTTAAAAAATGCTTGGTGGATACGGCTGCGGCTCGAAATTATGGAGTTCGCACAGTAGTCTAACGCATTATCTGCTGAATAATGTTCGTTTGAGACCGTTGCTCTGGAAGCATATGAGTATGTCAAAATTTTGATTTAAGTTTCCATTGTCCTTGTCAAATTGGAGATAGCGCTCGCGTTCAATCTCCGCTTAATTTGCAATTCATGTCATTGGTCTGATGTGCATCTGAAAGTATGTGACCTTTATGTTTCCGCTTATCCCTTCAGATGGTGGCATCATCAACAATCTGTTAAATGATTTAAACAAACACCGATCGGAAACGTAGTTCTCTTTTGTTATTTCCTTAATTTATCGCCATTACTGAGCGAATGCCAAAGAAAAAGAAGTAAAAAAAAGCCTTGAAGGCTTAACAGTGGGTGAAATCAGGTTTAGTATTGTATTTACAGTACAGGCTCGCAGTTATTCCACTGTGCACCCTACAAAGAGCTTAAAGGACTAGGAATTCTCTTTGTGGGGATTTTTAATGTTTTTTTTTTTGCTGCAATCATCAACCCCCAAACCCCGCCGTACCGCTACTTTATCATAAACTTTCCAGGACGGTTTTTTTTTTCAGACTCATTTTTATTTTTTTGCTTTTGATTTAAATAAAACACATTTTTATGGAAAAGTAGAACACAGGACATTTTTTTTTTCCTTCGCTTTGCACCAGACAGTCAAGTCGCGCAGCAGACACCAGTAGACAAATAGACAGACAAACAATGAAGGACAGAGATAGAAGAAGTAAGTATTTTGTATAAAAAAAAAAAGAGATACTTTCGTTTGTAATGCAAGTAGTACTACTTAGGTAACTGCATGTATCCGTATCCGAGGTGGAGGATGCGGCGGAAGGGTGGAACGGAGCGACGCGCCAAGGAGGTGGAGGACAAAAGAAGGACGTCTGTTTGCGAAAGTTCTGTGTCACACTAAGATTCTGCAAAAAAGGAATCCATAGCATCCCCGATGGTGATGGTTGTTGGTTGCTTCTGAAGCAACTGCAATCTGGGAGATGACATAGAAAACAGAAGACCGTAAGTAGACGAGTTGATATCACTGCCCGCCCTCCATTTCAAATCGGTGAGAGAATGGAGGTTGGAATAGATTACTCTCGCAAAAATTAAATGCCGTAGAGTGAAAAGTGGCGGAGAGTACACCCCCACGCATATTCTTTGGATCTTTCTTTTGCATGGTTAGGGAATGGAACACCTTTTCATGGAACGATAAGCACTAGTGTGTGTGAGGCTGATTGACATTAGTTGAATAACGAATCGCGGCATAATACAAAAATTTTGTAATTGTTGCCGGACTTTCGATGGCTTCCATTCTTTTGAAGGACAAAAGTAACTTGCGAGCCTTGTTCCATTCTGCATCTACATGGAAACAATTAAAAGTTGGTTGCTTGTCTAATTAAAATGAGAGAAAAACTAAAAGTTCTACGCTGGAGTTTGTTACTTTTAGTTGGAGAATGTTCAAGGAGAATCGGTCGGGGCTATGGGCCGGAAAGTTCAAATCGAGGGATGAATGCGTAATTAGTGTAATTAGGGGAAAATGTGTTTGATTTGGATCAGATTTACCCTATAGCAAGTCAAGTTAAAGTAATAAAGTTTAAGTGGTGATAATTCTATTGTTTTGGAGAATTGAGGTGAAAGTAAGAATTTTATTGAATTGAAGTGGTTCCTTATTTATCATTTTATATTAGTAAACTTTGCCCGACTGGTGGTAGTCTCTATACTCTTGAATTTGCTGTATTATTCTACTCGGTAGATGAAGTTTCACCATGGACTTCAGATATCTAAAGCCAAATTACTGCGTCATTAACATCATGGAAGGAGGAGGAAGTTTGATGCTTATTTTTCGAGGAACAATTGTCGTCCATATTTGGGGGAAGAGAATCCTAAAGAGATTCATTAAGTACCTTTGCATGCTTTTTAAGTGACTGCATGGTGTACTTTTTGGGCTGGAGGTTCGATCGGACTTTTGTTGTGGTCGTTCACTCCACCTTTCGGTTTTATAATCGGATTTGAGTTAATTTGCCTAAGGGAATATCAAGTTTCCACAAGACGGTGCCAAATGCCAGACAGAGGCTGCAACACAACTTAAGTAGCTCCATTGCCTCAAACATTTTACGAATATGCGTACTTTCGAAAAAATGCGATGTACATTTTTGGTGTGGGGTTGCGCTTAGAGATATGTAAAGGGTGGTTAAATTTTAGGGGCCGATGTTGATTTTGAATAAAACACAAATTATTTAGGAAATTATTATCATTTCTTTTTATTATGATAATATTGGTGTGGTTCAATTATGTATGGAACAAAATATTGGCCAAAGTGCCGCCGCGACCTCGGCGGCACACCTCCATCCGATGGTCCAAATTTTCGATGACGCTGAAGCATAATTGAGGTTCTATGCCGTTAATGTGCCGAATTATCTCATCCTTTAGCTCTTGAATTGTTGCTGGCTTATCGACGTACACCTTTTCTTTCAAATAACCCAAAAAAAAAAATCCAACGGTGTCAAATCACATGATCTTGGCGGCCGATTGACATCGCCACCACGTGAGATAACACGGCCATTGAATTTTGCGCGCAAAAGAGCCATTGTTTCGTTAGCTGTGTGGCAAGTGGCACCGTCCTGTTGAAACCACATATCGTCCACATTCGTATCTTCCAATTCGGGCCATAAAAAGTTCGTTATCATTTCACGATAGCGAACACCATCCGCAGTAACTGCCTGACCGGCCTCATTTTGGAAAAAATACGGCCCGATGATGCCGCCAGCCCATAAACCGCACCAAACAGTCACTCTTTGTGGGTGCATTGGTTTTTCGTCAATCACTCTTGGATTATCATTCGCCCAAATGCGGCAATTCTGCTTATTGACGAATCCACTGAGGTGAAAATGTGCCTCATCACTGAAGATGATTTTCTTCGAAAATTGATCATCCACTGTTGCCATTTCTTGCCACCATTCTGACCATTGACGACGCTTGAAATGGTCAAGAGGCTTTAGTTCTTGAGTCAATTGCACCTTGTAAGCGTGTAAATGCAAGTCTTTATGCATAATGTTCATCAACGACGAGCGTGAGAGGTGCAATTGTTGGGCACGACGACGAGTTGAGGTGGACGGCTCTTCAGCCACACTATCGCGAACAGCAGCAATATTTTCTGCAGTACGAGCTGTACGAGCATGCACTGGTGTTTTCACATCTCCTACAGACCCGGTTTGCTCAAATTTTTGCACGATTTTTCCGATTGTACGCACATTTGGACGAGTAAATTGACCGAAAAAATCACGAAGTGCACGATATGCATTTTGATTTGAACGCCCATTTTCATAATAAGCCTGAATAACTTTAACGCGTTGCTCGATTGTGTATCTTTCCATGGTTCAAATTGAGTTAGTCTGAAATTGAGAAATGACAAATAAAATGCAGAAAAGAACTTGACGTTTAGGTGTGGTTCACATTCAACATCGGCCCTTAAAATTTAACCACCCTTTACATCTGTTAATGCCAATAATTTGCTGACGGAACATCCAAACACATACGCGCTTGTGATATAACTGAAAAATATGTACTTCTTCCGCATTACTGCATACGTTATCCAGCTTCGATATTCGAACTAGAATGCATCACTGAGAAAGTTTGTTGGCTTGTTCCGACCCCTGGGGACTGACTACACTATCTATTACCACATTTTTAGAGAAAAATGCAGGGGACATGATCTAAAATCAGCTCAAGAATTATTGCGAAACTGCTGCGCATAGCTCCTTTGATACCACGCTTGTCTCTAAAGCAGTGGGGTGCAATAGGGAGGAGTGACGGCTTAATGTTAGGCGCCGCCTCACTCGGATCTTCGTAGATCCATTATGTTACTCATTGTGGGATCCTACATGCGTGTTGGGAAGTGAGAAGAGGTCAATTGTTATATATCGGTCGGCTTCCTAAACCACCCCGAGTATGAATTCTAGGATGGCCTACGGTGGGATGGTTCAGAGTTGGCTTCCATCGTTGAAGAAATAAGCGCCTAGAATCGTCTTTTTGTTTCTGCTGAAGCTAGGGCAGTCGCAGAGAAAACGCTTTGTGTCCTTGTGTGTATCGCCACTAAGTCGCATTCTCCCAAGATGGGCCACCAGTAGATTGTGGTCTGTGAGGATGCTGATCACTGTTCAGCGTATCTAAGTATTTTATTGGATTTTCTTTCATCGTATTTTGCCCACACATTTTTTCATATGCGGCATGACGGGCGTGTGCTCCAGCTTTTATCGGAAAGTTTCCAGAACTGAGTGATCGACCATTATTATTATTTGCTTCAGTTTCGATCCCTTTCTTGCCTATTCATCACCACTTTAATTGCCATCGATGTCTCCGTGCCCAGCTAAATCAGCTTACTGTTTATTGCTATCGATTCGAGTATTGTGGATGACATGGCTTTGATGGTGGCCTGGCTATCGACGTATGCATATGCATGTCAATGTTTCTTCCCGGGGTTATTGAGGATAGTTCTTTTGACGTCTCGGTTAGTGCTAAAACTTCTGCCTTGGTTTGGAAGTCGTATTTAGTGGGCAATGACTTCTTCGAACTAAATTCCGGAGCCTTTCACTTCATCGGTTGAGCCGTCGGTATGTGAAAAGTGATGAATTGCCGGGTTTAATGATCCTTCCATCGTTACAACTCTCTCTTAATGGAAAGATATTTTGGAAGTTGAGTTTGAAGTCAGGGTATGATGTTATGTTAACAGTTTTTGTTGCCATCCTCGTCCATCTAGCGATACTAGTGTGACCTATTTGTCCCTTTTCCAAAAGTGGGGAGCAGTAAGAAGAGGGTCTGAGTTTACCCTTTCTAAACTGAGGTCGTTGTCTCTTCTAAACAAATTTGCGATCGATATAGCAGGACTTAACTATTCAATCGATTTTTGATGTGGCCAGGCCAGGTATGTCTAGAGGTTTGGCACTTTGTATGGTTTATTTTCCTGATTCCGTTCAGTTAAAATGTAGCGAGAAGTATACAAAGTTCCTTTTAATTTTAGCAGGATTTTCGTAGTGAAGAGCGACCATTAAAGTAAATGAGAACGATTCCAGAGGGTTGATAGCCGCCCATAGAAAGAGAAGTTTTGTAAAGAAAGAATAGAGGAGTGACCATTTTGATAGTTAGTCTACTGCGTAGAGGTTTTTGAACAATTGACTGCAATGGGCTCTCATTTTTACCGAAAAAAATACTAGGCGAGCTGCGTAGATTCGAGCAACAGCTCGACACCGCCGGGGAAAGACAAGCCTCCGAGAGTATAATTTGTCGTAAGGAAGGTTCTCAGTTCTCAGTTCGGAATCAACAGTAAACTGTAGTGATTTCGATTCGAAAGCGTAACACGCACAACATGAATAGTTGCGTGAAGCCAGTCCTTGGTTAACCACAGCCTGTCGCATTAGCCCAAATAGCCATTTCACTTCTTCTCGGAAAATTAAAAATGTCCCAGATACATTATAACGTACAAATTGTGAGTCTCAGGTTCACCCCGAGCTATAGCACCAAGTAAATAGGTGGATAAGGCTTAAGCCTGCATACTGCTTCTTATTTCAATCTCTCGAAAGGAACTTGGAAGTACAAACTTTCCCTGTCAAGCATATTTCGAAGTAAATGCTTCCATTCATGCCTTCAATTAGACTATAAGTGCATACTTCTCCAGTTGAACACTCTCCAACACTGCAATTTGTGCTTTCAAAGCAGTATCCTACCCAATTTGCATTTCAATGAAAGGAATAATCGTACCAATTACTTCAAACCACAATACCAACAATTTAATAAAACCGATAGCAAATCAACAGGATGCTGTTAAGGAAATTGTATCTGCACGAGTTAAGAGGACGTCCTTCCAATCATCATCATCAAATTACACTTCTCCAATATTTACTCCTTAGCGGACCATGACTAAACAAATAGTTGCTTCCCTTTTTTTCCGTTGCTTAATTTGATCAGCAAAGGACATACGACTTGAGATACAATATCAAACATCACTCCCGACCACAGCATACACTGAGTTAACAGGAAAAGGAAATATTTGCCAACGGATATTAGACAGGAACAAGGTCGTCTTGAATTCAAAAAAAAAATAAGTCACCTCAATCATTGAAGATGCAAGGATGGGTTTACCTTGCCGGTCGGGGTGAATAGGAATTTCGCATTTATAGAATAGACACTTTCCTTCTCCAGAATTGGCTCAAAAATATTCCAATCGACTTTGAAATGGCATAAGAACAGGGCTATTATGCAGTTGGTCATTAGAAACATTGGTAAATTGATAACAGAATGTCAATTCCAAGGCAATACAACTTGGCAAGCAAACAAACAGAAGTGTCTGACCAGACGAATTAATGATGCAAACTAAATCGCCAATTGAAGGCCCCTTTCGACAGTTTCGAGGGCTCGGCCTTTTCAATGAAACTGCAACATAATTATCCTCAATTGAGCGTAAAAATTAAATTGAATGCGATTATTTTAAATGGGGGAGACTTACCGACAAAAGAGGAGAAAAACTTTGCCGCATAGTCGCTCGAGCTTCCCCAACTAACTTCGGAACCACGGGGAAGGACAAAAGAATCTGTCCTGAGAATATTTTCCTTTTTCGGCTTAATTGAGTCGATGACCATCAGCAGAGGCCCGCAACGAATTACTTAATGCCTCTCCCGTTGGCTGCGCATATATTATTTATCTGCATTGAAATTGCTGCTACGCGCGAGAGCACAGCTGGAATACGAATATCCTTTCGGGGGCCAGTAAACGAAAGACGCGTTTTCCTTTTCAAAGGAATCCATAAGTACATTGCAGTGGGACTTCGATAAGCGAACCCACACCGAGTGCAGGAGCACAAAGTGAATAGAATTAAATTGAAACTCAGAATTCTTTTTTTCTGTATACTCTGGAACTAATTACTGATAATATTTAACTCTCAAGCTGTACTTCCTATTTCCCTTCAGGCCCTTTGAAGAAGACGCACAGAAATCAGGGGTTGACAATGGATATGTGTATTTTTGTGCTAGGGGGCCGGATCCCCTTACATGATGTTTGCTCTTGTGCTTACAGCACGCATGCACTACGTGATAAGTTACGTCTTGGTGTGGGAGACAATTCCTGTGTAGTTTCCTTTCTTACTTTGATTCTTGCCGCCACTTGCCGCCTTGGGGTGGAGGCAGCCTGTAAGCAGATTCACATCAGTCAGTCAGCAGTTTCAAGGAGCCCTACGTCGTGCTCCTTTGTGTCTGCCTTTATACTATTATTATTACTCTTGGTTTGTCTGTACCCAATTTTAACCCAAGAACAAGGGCTGTAGAGACTAGAGATTGGAAAACGGGCGTTTTAAATTGGCTCTTATGTTTTTAACTACAAACGATGTGAGGAGAAAAAACCGGCTTTGTTTATTCTTGCGTTTGAAAAATGTTTGTTCCCCAAACACTTCCTTCGCATAGTGCGGGTGTAAAGGAATGCACAGTCTGCGAGGGTGCGAAATGCAAACATAGCTAATAAGTTGAAAAATGCGAAACTGATGATGGAGGAATGTGACTACTTGAACCTAGGAAAAGGTCTTCAAATATTAAAAAAAAAAAAACTTATAGTAGGCAAAAAGTGGGAAGGCATTTAAAGTGACCTTTCAGTTTCCCTATTTTTTAAAACACAACAAAATATTTTTAAAAACTTCATGAGGGAGTAATCCCTGGTCAATTCCAACACAATTTATATGGAAAGTGTAGAACAGAAATGTACCACACACTTCTTCCACAATCTGAGCAGGAACCACCTTAGAATACTAATCAGCAACCT
Organism: Matsumyia berberina; assembly: GCA_917880715.2. Lineage (NCBI taxonomy): Eukaryota > Metazoa > Arthropoda > Insecta > Diptera > Syrphidae > Matsumyia > Matsumyia berberina. The sequence goes on along the minus strand of OU862872.1, from coordinate 15,803,016 downwards.
AAGTGGCCACTGCCGACTAAAACGGCATATACACAAGCTCGGCCTGTCACTGGACCCTATCTGCAGACTTTGCTTGGAGAGCGATGAAAGCTCTCTTCACATCGTCACAGAATGTCCCGCCCCTAATTCATGTGAGAAAGCGGACACTCGGCAGTGAATTCTTCTCACTAACGGCGCTTCCCATGCTCCACCCAGAGAGGTTGATTAGCTACCTGACATCCTCTGGAGCAGACAACTGCCCTAAACATAGGGGACAGCACAAAAGGCCTCTGTATGAGACTGTAGTGCTAGAGTTGACAAACCGCTCCCCACTAATAATAATAAGAATAATACTCTCAATTCTTCTAACATCTACGCTCAGGCATATGCGGATGATCTCGGCCTACTTTCTGTTGGGTCATGCCTCAAGACTGTCTAAACTAACGCGCAGGCGGCTTGAGGCATAATCGATGAATGGTTTACTAGGAGTGGGCCTTCGGTTAGTGCTCCTCTTAGGTTGTCCTTTTTACGGGAAGGAGGGTTGTGACCGGTCTGACTCAGCTAGTGTTAAAGGCCGTCATCATCCAGATCTCCGATGAAGGAGTGATCTGGATAAAAAAAAAGACTTCTATGGGCAAAGCATGTCAAGTTTTCTGGCAGGGCTTATCACCGAAAAGGATTATTTGGATCTATTGTATACGGCTATGATAAGACCGTTTGTAAAGGGTGGTTAAATTTTAAGGGCCGATGTTGAATGTGAACCACACCTAAACGTCAAGTTCTTTTCTGCATTTTATTTGACATTTCTCAATTTCAGACTAACTCAATTTGAACCATGGAAAGATACACAATCGAGCAACGCGTTAAAGTTATTCAGGCTTATTATGAAAATGGGCGTTCAACTCAAAATGCATATCGTGCACTTCGTGATTTTTTCGGTCAATTTTATCGTCCAAATGTGCGTACAATCGGAAAAATCGTGCAAAAATTTGAGCAAACCGGGTCTGTAGGAGATGTGAAAACACCAGTGCATGCTCGTACAGCTCGTACTGCAGAAAATATTGCTGCTGTTCGCGATAGTGTGGCTGAAGAGCCGTCCACCTCAACTCGTCGTCGTGCCCAACAATTGCACCTCTCACGCTCGTCGTTGATGAACATTATGCATAAAGACTTGCATTTACACGCTTACAAGGTGCAATTGACTCAAGAACTAAAGCCTCTTGACCATTTCAAGCGTCGTCAATGGTCAGAATGGTGGCAAGAAATGGCAACAGTGGATGATCAATTTTCGAAGAAAATCATCTTCAGTGATGAGGCACATTTTCACCTCAGTGGATTCGTCAATAAGCAGAATTGCCGCATTTGGGCGAATGATAATCCAAGAGTGATTGACGAAAAACCAATGCACCCACAAAGAGTGACTGTTTGGTGCGGTTTATGGGCTGGCGGCATCATCGGGCCGTATTTTTTCCAAAATGAGGCCGGTCAGGCAGTTACTGCGGATGGTGTTCGCTATCGTGAAATGATAACGAACTTTTTATGGCCCGAATTGGAAGATATGAATGTGGACGATATGTGGTTTCAACAGGACGGTGCCACTTGCCACACAGCTAACGAAACAATGGCTCTTTTGCGCGCAAAATTCAATGGCCGTGTTATCTCACGTGGTGGCGATGTCAATTGGCCGCCAAGATCATGTGATTTGACACCGTTGGATTTTTTTTTTGGGTTATTTGAAAGAAAAGGTATACGTCGATAAGCCAGCAACAATTCAAGAGCTAAAGGATGAGATAATTCGGCACATTAACGGCATAGAACCTCAATTATGCTTCAGCGTCATCGAAAATTTGGACCATCGGATGGAGGTGTGCCGCCGAGGTCGCGGCGGCCATTTGGCCGATATTTTGTTCCATACATAATTGAACCATACCAATATTATCATAATAAAAAGATATGACAATAATTTCCTAAATAATTTGTGTTTTATTCAAAATCAACATCGGCCCTTAAAATTTAACCACCCTTTAGTTTATGCGTCAGTTGTTTGGTGGGGGGAGGAGGGGGACTGCGTCACACTGGGATTTTTGAAAATGAGATCTCCGATGAGATTGCTAAACAAAGCTCAGAGGATGTTTCCTCAGGACCTAAACCTGCGTTGGGCCTTCCCGTGTCCTCGCGATCAGGGCCTCCATTGACGACTGGGTTTCCTACAAACACAATTGTAAGTGGCACGACTTTCAAGGATGCAGGCAGACTAAACGAATGCTCCCGAACGTCTGTAAGAAATCAGTGGCATTCTTGCAGCCATTCAGCAGAAGAGACTGTAGACAAATTATTGGCGTTCTAAAGGGACAATTCACTTTTGCCAAGCATCTTAGTGTGTTAGGCTTAAGTGACACAACTGTCTGCGACGCTTGTTGAGAAGGCGACGATACTTCGGATAATTTTCTTTGCGATTGTTCTGCCTTTGCTCGGATCATGTGCCAGATTTTTGGTGCTGTTGTCGTGAATGCTGTAAGCTCCTCATCATTGAAGTGCCTTCTCGGCTTTCGGAGAAAACATTTCAGTAAAATGGGTAAATACTGGGTCCTGCTTTCTGGTAGTAGTGCATCTGAGTGCTCCAGTATAGCATTTCCAAACCCGACAAAAAAAAAAATTTATTAGGTCTTACAGTGTTCCAGAAATCCACAAGTGACCTGACATTCTTGCTCCAGATATTCTTCAATAAACACGAACAATTTGATTTTGATCTTTTGAGGCGACCAACATGTTAGTTTGTTACTGTTACTGTGTTGTGCAAAGAGGACTTTAAGTACACTTACTCCCGCCCCTGAAAAGAACTTCCATTATCCTTAAAGTGGTATGTTTGTACGCCCAAAAGGAATACCTATTACAGCAAATCCCAGAGCTGTTTTAATTTACATAATTTTAATGAGTCAATCGCATTGCACAAAGACCCAAAAGCCCCAAAGCCAAACAAATTTTGAAAATCGTCCGTCCCTCTTCCGACAAAAGGACGCAGAAACCCTTACAAATGAAGCGACCACCTTTATACCTGTACTTATCATCACCATTTGTGCCAACACATATCCCAAAGTCATGTCTTACTTGCCCTACGTGTATGCAGCACTGGAATTGCTTTCATCCACAATCGGTCCCCACCAGAGTAAGAGTATTCGTTTACATAAATAGCATAAATGTTTGTAAATTGCCCGCTAGAGGCTGGCTTTTCGGGCTGCGGACAACCGCCAAAAAATAATCCTTCACGGTTTTCAAAGTGGATTCGGCGAGAGGATACATTTTCACCGATACAACCACAATTAGCACCGGTATTGCTGTGCACCAACGCATATGGTTTTCCAACTCCTTTGCCTGTGACAAATTCTTCCGCACACCTTAATCACATTGAGAATTGCTTCCACTGTTTCGGGTACCCCCTCTACTGCCGGGACAATGCGTTTTCTGCCCGCTTGAAACCATAAACCTTTGTAAACGTTCACAAAAAAAAAAAAGGACGCAGAACGCATTGCTGTTCTCGTGGGAAGTAAATATGTTATGCTGCAATGAATTCTCGCATTTCACATGCCAGTGCTAACACAGCGTCACAGAATGAATCACTTGGCTGGCACAATGTATCACATTTTGACTCACTCACCATGCCTTCGATAACAAGGATAATTAAGATACATATTTATTTTTTTGATGTTCCACCTTTCTTTTTAATCATGTCACCGATACCACCAAAAGGGTTTTTAAATTCCTGTCGCTTTTCATTTTTTTGTTCGATGTATTCACACATCCTTGCACCAGCACGGTAGCGGTGGCAGTTTGCCGTCCACAAAGGAGATACGAGTCTTTCGTCCTTTTTTTTTGTCATTTTTGCATTGTTTCCTTTTTGTTTTGCTGTGCGGCAATCCTTTTCACTTAAAATTCACATAAAAATCAAAAGGATTTAAAAGGATAAAAGTAGTAAATGTGCAACATAAAAACAAAACGAATTAAGAATAAAGCAAGTGAATTTTAACGTTCTTCCTACACGCCTACCCTTGCCTCAAAGTAAGGAAAAAAAGTAAGATGTACAGGACACAAGGACATCCGATGTTGTTGCGTATATTCTCAGTCTGAATCAAAGAGACAAAGGCACAGATGGAAAAAACCGACGGCAGTCTATATGTATAGAGATTACTCCAGCCTCGCAGGATGTGCACACAGATTAACAATTTAGCCAGAGGCTCATACACAACTAACTAGCGATTGTCCCCCTGTTTACTGTAACGTTCAATTCCGTCCTTTATTTGTTACCCCTATTTAAGTTTTAATTGTCGTCAAGTACACGCTAACACCCAGACTTGGAGGCTCCTTGCCCGCCGGAAAAAACGAGATAAACAGATGCAGCCAGATAAAATCCTTGCTGCAGGCGCTTGATTGCAGACGAGTTGCCTTAAAAAGTTTTATATTAAATTCCAATTTAATAATCGGGAGCGACCGATACGCTTCAAATGTAATGATGGAGCAGAGGGTGGACCATAGGTGGCAATAAAAATTCGGAATGGAAAAACGCCAGGATATTGGCAATATGCTCAAAAAAAAAATTTTTACGAAGGACAAGCGTTACTTCACATCTGATTGTATGGCCTGTTCAAAAGAAGAGAACGGAAGAAAAAGGGAACGTAGTCGCTTGAATTGAACCGTAGAAGGAGACAAATTGGTTCGATATGACGAGAAGGACCTCGAATGCAACGCAGTTTACATAATGACGGTAAATTGGCATTTGTCAGTTGCGAAGCATATTGCCAGCAGAAGGCTGGTTATGATGAGCCTTATCGGTGGCTATGGGTCTGAAGTGTCTTCATGTCAGGTCGTTAATTGCATAATTAAGTTCCGATTGTGACCATTTTCAATATAAGGGTTCGGTGGCGGTTCGTTTTGCAGTTAACCGGTGTTCGTTTCTCATGAAATTTATTTTTTTTTTTATTGAAAGAGCTATGAAATCTCTGTCAAAAGTAGATGAGGTTGGTCTTGGTTGTTTCGATAAGAAAATTCTTTGGGTGAATGGAGGAGAAGATACAACGACGAGCTGTACGGACTGTGCAATGACATCGACTTAACCAGAAGAGTGAAGGTCCAATGACTGAGGTGGCTTATTCATGTAAAGCGAGTAGCTCCGGCTTGAATCCACAGCCAAGAAACGGCGAAGTAGAGGAAAACCGCGACTCAGGTGGCACACTCAAGTAGAAGGGGACCTTAACTAACTTAACGTGCGAAACTGGAGAGTAAACACCGATCTGGCTGGAGAAGCTTGTTGGTTGAGGCTCAGGTTTTCCCCCGGACTGAAGCGCCACTCTAAATAAGTAAGTAAGTTAATGTCAGCAATGTAGGTAGGTAAGGTGGCTGTCCATGCGAGGTACAGACACATGTAGGCCAACTGTAATGCCACTGGGAACTATACCCTAGGTGCTACTCCAACTATGGAAACCATTTGGATCTCTTAATAAAGCTGAGGATACTTTTGGCATTAGTATGCGATAATTCGCCCAAATTGTCGAAGTGATAAGCTTCTAGAAAAAGCTTCTTACTTTGGGATAATGCAGAGGAAATGGAGGATCGTTTCTTCCTCCTCCTCGTCCCTGCAACTCTCGCAAAATTCATTTCAGTAGAGGCCCATGGGACAGTGGCCAGTGAGAACACCGATAAAGGTGCTGAAGAGCGAACGTTTAAGCAAGATCAAACTTTTAGATTTAGTGGGGCTTAGCGTACAGTTTATCCATCTTTGGTTTGTCTTGCTGATCGCGTCGTATTCTAAGAGTAGTTACATGTAGCGAGTGAAATATCCAGAATCCTCCGTTCTGGTAGGATCTCTAGAGTAGTTCAACGTTTGGCGTGAACACATCGGCCTTACAACTCCCTGTAATGTTCCTATGAACGGGTACCCAGCATAGGTGAATGTTAAAATGTTCTGACATCTCCATGAGAGGCGAGTGACAATTTAAGTGTTTGTCAACAACCTTCTCCAAAAATGAAAGCAATGTTGCATCGACAACGTCTAAAATATTCGATTTACTCTGATCTCTATTAGGATCAATGTAAGACGAGTGGGTGGTTAACTTGACTGACTTTGACTGCCCATAATCTAGTCACCATGAAATAACTCGGTCAGTGACCTCCCATTCCTTTTTGAATAGCCAGGGCAAAAAGGGAAAAATTCTCCAAGGGACTGTGGAACTTTCCAAGAATGCTGGCGGCAAAATAGCCACGTTTTTGTCTTTTTTTCCAGTAACAACTAGCAGATGCCTGAAGTAACGACGTGTTTGTTTACCTCTTCAAAGTTCAGTAAGCACAAAAAAGGACGAAGGTGCATTGACGAGGAAAAAACTTTGAATTTTATTTTAAGCAACAACTTTACAAAGGATGCAGACCATTGATATACTATAGATAAGTGGAAATAAAAAAAAAAAAAAAAAAATATGGAAGTTACGACACAAAGCGAACTATGAGCTCGAGAACAAAACGAAAAGAGCAATTAAACTGCCGCCAAAGTGGAGAGTTGGCCGCTGGCGTCCAAAGCTTACATTACAGGGTACAACAATAAGCGAAACCAACGTAAAGGAGATCCCAACCAGCACGTGACTCTTCGGCATAATTTATTACACAATTTAGTGTCAACAAGCCGTTAGTCTGTTGGACAGGAGGATGTAGCAAATGCAAAGCAGCAAAGAAAAGCAACAAAAAAAAAAATGAGAAGGACGAAACGAAAAACCTCACAGTAGATACTGATGCAGACGTAGGCGTTTGTAAGTAAGCACAATAATGTTGCATTTTTTGCACCTCACAGACTTAGAGTCAATTGTAAGTTTTAGGACTTTTGCCAACAATGAGAGAAAGGATGTTTTTTTTTTGAACTCAAAATGACATTTCAAGGAGCCTTGTGAACACTAGGCGTATGTGGAACATTTTGATGAATTGAATCTGTCAGGTGTTATCTAGCACTTGCGAAGAAAACTCTTGAGAAACCAAGTCTGCGAAAGGTGAAGTCATCCTTAAGGATGTTGATTGGTGGACCCTAAAGGTAAATCAGTTCAACAACTCATCACTGTAGTCAGAGTCTGGAATAATTATTCTAAGAATTCCTTGTTATCTTCCTAATTGCATTGCATTGACTGCATTGAGTTGGGTCACGAATTTAATGCCAGCTTATTATTTAAATAAAATAAAAATGCGTTATAAATCACGTTTGTTTGCAACTTGAGGTGGCTATTTATACATATGTTCATGTGTGATAATAGAATAGAGATGATCCTCTTAAGGAACGCAACACGTTTTCGCTCAAAGGCCACATTGTAATGGTTAACGAATGCAATTAATTCTTAAAAACTCGTCCTACGTTGTAGGTCCTACAGGATTTTAATGACACTCTTTGTGTGTCTTGAAAAAATTATCATAAAAAAAGAAATCCGTGCAACAACGTATTTCATGACAATAACACACGATGAGGTTATGTCAAAGACAATCAACCGTAGAAGGCATTTGTTGCAATTTTATCCTTTTTCTAATGAGATGAACTCGTTGACGCTCGTTCATTTACAATTGTCACATCGGCGACAGGTCCCTTGGTTTTTTTTTTTCTCTCAATTTTAGCCAGAAGGTCTTTAGAGAAAAACCAGATTCAGGGCTTAGTATACATTTTCTTCTGAAAAGAAATCAAGTCGTATGTGTCCTTTAAGGATTCTCAATTTTAAGTCGAAATTTTTGCCATTCTTCGCTTGCATTGGAGTCTATTTCTCTTATTATAAGCTTTGAACAGGTATTACAAATTTAAATCTCGCTTTCATTCCAATTATAAAATAAAAACTTCCTGAAACAAGGAACTTTAGATATTCCAATTCCCTACATAAATCATCATTTTCAACCTCCAAGGATTTTTCAAAAATCCTTGCCTCTAAAATCAAAACCTTATGAAGCACATTTTTTTGTTATGAAAAGTTGAAACCAATGGTACCCTGGTATCAAAAAAGAAAAGTCAAAGCGGTTGTGGAAAATAGGAGCAGCAAAGAAGTAAATTGTCCCATTTGAGTCTGTAGCCCCAAACTCTACTTAAGGACACTCTCTCTCAGGTTCTTATGTCGCGTGCAAAACAAGTGCGGTTCTAGAACAACAAAATAAACATTATTTCAATTCGCTTGTCGAGGAAAGACAGGTGGAGATGCAGACGTTACAGGCAACGATGATATCCTTCAATTACAATGATGTCTGTAATTTTCCTGCCAACCATTTAGATGGAATTTGCTGATAAACGGAAAAGATACGAAATAAAATTCGTGGATAAGGTTTCATAATTGGAAAGTGGCTGTTTGTGTTAGGAAGTCAGTGAGTGAATTTCACGGTATGGAGACTTTTCCTTCACTAGAAAGCAAATGGTTTTGGTAAGATATGCAGGCAAATACGCATATGAGTGCTATTTCGTTTTATTTTCTGACTTAAAATTAGTTTACTACTGCTCCATGAAGAAGTGTTCGGCTGACAATTGGAAGTATAGAGTCAGCAAGTAACTTTGGCCGACTAACCCTATTTACTTCCAATGCACATCCTGCATCATATAAAGGGCTTCCGCAGCTTTTTGACACATCTCGTAATTTTGGTCCTGCATCAGACCTTTCTGTCTAAAATGACTCCATGGAATGTGGCTTCATTTGGTAGAGTTAGCCTTGTGTTGGAAAAGAGAACTAACTCCATTCATTTTTAGCTCAGATTTTTTAGCCCATCTAGATAGAATGGAGAAGGCATAGCTCTAAAATTCATTAAGAATTTGAGGATATATTCCTGAGACAGTCATCAACCGCGTATGAAGCCACAGCGTAGAAAATACTGTAACAAATACCCGGGGTATTAGCAATCCCAGACCCAAGAGGAAGTGCGAGAAAGAAACGACTTTCGACACGAATTTTAATTTTATTTTTTTGGTTCCCGAGAGGGTTCTCTTATTTTTTTGGAATAAATTTTACAAATTTAAAATTTAACGTTTGTGTTTTACCATTCTAGTGACGACCCTGAGATCGTGCAATACGTCCTTTCTCTCGCCTCTTTCCAGTATTTTGCCTCTGGTAGCAGCCGACCCCTCTTTCCGTCTCGCTCCACTCTGGAAATCCTACGTTTGCCCTTAAATCCCCATTTGACATTATATCGCACTTGTGCAATTATTTCGTTTAACCTGAACGCCCATTGGCCGGTATCGTCGCTGTATGAACTCTTTCCCGGGGAACACACTCCATCAGGTGGCCACCGAACAGCTGTTGAGAGCTCTCACAAATTGTTCGCCGATTCCGTCGCGTCAGTGTTTGCCTGTCGCTCGCTGTTTTTCCAAGAATTTCCTCAGGATTTTCCCAGCCGCTTGTTTGTTGGGGAAATAGGTGCTTGTTTGGCGAACGTGCATCAGATCCGATTCATCTAAGCGAGGCCCATGCCAGGTATCAAGCGGTCGCACTTGCCTAGGACTTTGTCTACCTAGGCTCCGCTATAAATTCAGACAACGACACCAGCGCTGAGATCAAACGACGAATAACTTTTGCCAATCGCTGCTTCTTTGCGCTAAGAAGGCAATTGAGGAGCAAAGCCCTCTCTCGAACAACTAAAGTGACCCTTCATAAGACTTAAATCGGTCCAGTTCTGCTATACGGCGCAGAGGCACGGACTCTTTGAAAAACGAATGAGGTTGCTCTTGGTTGTTCTGAGAGGAAAAATTTTCGGGTAATTATCGGTCTCGTCTGCATAAATGGTGAATGGAGGAGGACTTTGCCAGATGAGTAAAGGTTCAACCATTGAGGTGGCTCGGTCATGTAGAGAGAATGGACACCAATACTACGGCCCGAAAAATGTTCGATTCCACACCGGAAGAAGGCGCAATAGAGGAAGACCGCGACTTAGGTGGCGCACGCAAGTGGAAGGGGACTTTAACCAACTTGACGAGCGAAACCGGAGACAGCTGCTTAAAGATCGAGCTGGCTGGTAAGGCTTGTTGGTTGAGGTCCAGGTCCACCCCAGACTGGAGCGGCATCTTAAGTACATAAGTAAGTAAGCAACCTTTGCAATATCCTTATTTGTTCGCTGGAGTTGTTCGCTTTTCTCAACTACATGTTTTTTCTACAGCTGAAGGTATTCTTTGTAAGATATCCAGTCCGTTGTCTCCCTTGTGTATTAAGGTGCTATGTTGCTTCTTGGGACCTATTCATTTCCTAGGTAAGGAAACGTTGCAAGCCTTTCATGGAAATATACTACAAGACAATTCGAATGACGAGTCAATTTAAAGGGGCCAGCCATCAACATGAACTTGATGCTTATAAAGTCTATAACGCCAACTTTATACCAATAATCTCAAATATGTTGGGTTAGGATGGACTGCATAAAGCGATAAATTACCAAAACCAAGTGTAAGTTGCATAGAAAAGAAAACTTCGTTGAATTTTGTATAGGAGCAAGTAAATTAATTTGTAGGCTATAATTACTACAGAAATCAATTCCTTAAGTCATCCCAAAGGGACACAAGAAATATTGTCAATAAGCTTCTCTTTCATCACTTCTATGTAGCTTCTTCCACTTAAAACCGATTGGAATCGTCCAGACATACAAAACATTCGACACAGATCCATTAAGACCAGCCACCCAAATATGAATATGCAACGGACCACACTCAAGTAAGAACAATAATAATTACTATCAGCCAACACTCCGATTATCGTCTCTCTTCTTCTCCTGCCGCTCCAAATCCACATGTGTGTATTCTTAAAACGACGGCGGCACACTTTGTTTCAATTTGAGCAGAGAACCGTTCAAGGTCCTTTACAAAGGGGGTGCACTTGAGCAAAGAACGAATACATAAATTACGAGGAGGAGAAAAAAATGCGACACATTTCCGTTATAGGACTAATTCATACATATGTGCAAGTGCAACGCTGTCTGATTGCACAACGCAGGTGTGTTAGTGCAAAAGGACCAAAATGAATTATTAAAACATGCAAGGTGCTTTCTTCGTTTCACTAGTATTGGTAATGGCTATTTTAATTCACACACTACCGAGAAGTTTTTGCATCGTTTGCACGCACACATCCTCAGTCCTCCCGAAGTCGGGGTCCGCCCACCTCACACCCTTAACAAAATTTGAGAAGAAAATGCGTTGCAATGCGTCTTTCTGTATCCTCTCATGTATTCTTACTTTGCGCCGAAGAAGACAACTCCTTTGATTCGTTGATTCGATGCGTTTTGATACTGTTTTGTTGTCCTTATTTGATGGCTATAAATGAAGCTTAACAGGAACCATCGCTGGGGGTGGGAAAGTTTCAAAGAAACACCGCCGACAATAGACATGCAATCACAAACAAGAGCGACCCACGACAAATAACTGTTTGGAATAATGCATAAGGATACAATATATTTTCGAATATTTTACACAACTCTGATTGTTTGTGATTTTAATGGTAATTCCGCTGTTTCTTCTCTTTTATGTGTGTTTTGCTTTTGTGGACTTGTGTCGGTCTGTGAATTCCTTTTATCATTGCGTCGCCTTTTACGAATTTTTTCCCGTATCATACTTCTTGAATCCTTTCAACTAAGGGCACCTCCTCACAGCGCAGGGACCCTGTGATTGTTGTGTGTGATGTTAAAATGCACTGATTAGCGTCGAGCGGTTTTTATTTTGAGTCCATTGAACCCTCGTGTGCGTTAAATGCCAGCAGACATCCTGCGTAATGCAAATGGAAGTGCGACAGTACTTGAATTGCTTTAAATAAGAGTGCGGGGCGGAAGTGCGTTAAGGGACAGAATGCCCTTGATACGCGAAATGTAATTGGTTTAAAACAAAACGATGGTGGAAAGGTGGTCGTTAGGCGTTACGCAGTCGACAGCAGATGTGGAGGATTATCGGATGGAGATAATGGAAATTAGTCTAATTAAGACAAGAGTGTTTCCCCGAAGCTGTCAATTCGAAATGTTTGATTTGAGTGTTGACACTAGTTTACAGCTTTAAGAAACAATTAAGTGGTGTCAAGAGTTTAACAATTTTCTACGACTAATTGGACAAGCATCTCACCAAGGAAATATTTTACACGACTGAAACTTGGTCTGAAAAGCGTACATCCTATGTACACCGTTTCTGGGAATCAATCGACAACGATTCGCAGATGCAGTAATTGAAATGTTGAAGAAAGTAACGTCGCCAGAATGTTGAAGAAGGCATGGCCTTCCTTATCCACATTCACATGCGGCGAGTTAGCAATAGCAATCAAGGTGATATTATGCCGGAAAGTCACAGATAATGATAAAGGGGGTCAACTTGCTATCAAAAATGTGAAATTGTTTTACGGGCATCATCACCTTTCTGCATAAGACGACGTCCACTTAGACTTTTGCTATCAAAAAGAGGTTTCGAACAATATAACTTTTAACATGTTTATCTCATTCTTATATATGTAGATATCTTTAGGGTTTCAAACCTGCCTAATAAAATGTATGCTCCCATCAAGAAGAGGTGAAAAAAACGATTGCGACTTGGGCAGAATGTCACCAGAGTTACAGACAGGGATCTTAAGGATCTTAGGGAATGTTATCAAAGACGGATGAGTTCTTTAAAAAGAACCATTAATCGGTTGGTGTATAATTGAGTTGGCAGTCTTTGGAGAAAAAATGGGAAACAATTTGTACAATTCTAGCAATTTAAACGGATCTCAACGCTTAGACACGAAGAGTACCTGAATCTTCTTTAAGAAAGACCTTTCTTCATTTGCTTTACGAAACTTAAGCAATTTAGTACAGAACAGCGTGTCGTTGATAGTGCAACTTCACAAGTTAGTGATGCGCATAGGGGTTTTGTTTTGTATGTGCCAAAGGGTGATCTGTCGAAATCTTATCCTAATATCACACGCACTCTTCCTTAGCTTAAAACCATTCATTATTGACTGAAGAAAAATCTTCAAATCAAACGAAAAGAGGTGGTAAACTTCAAATTGAAAATGTTTATGAGATAGCTTATGAAACATTTCGTTTTACGAAATTTCCTTAACTGATTATCCAGTAGTCGTCGTGGGTCAGTGGTTAGTGCGTTGGTTTGCTGACCGAGCGGCGTGGGTTCAAGCCCCAGCCCGGAACACCGAATATTTTTCGCGGCACCACCTCCCGTCAAGCCTCCGGGAGTATTATCTGTCATGAAAGAGCTTCTCAATTCGCCGTTCGAAATTGGCAATAAACTGTAGGTTCCTTCCATTCATCAAGTAAGTTTGGAGGCCTGGATTGCAATTTATCGGGAACTGATTTAAAAAAAAAAATTCCGTGAGTTATGGCAATGACTAGAAATGTCTCCAGTTAGTTTGGACACCACCTTCGGACCAGCCATCGAAACCTAATACTACCTGAGTTTCGAACCCAAAACAGAAAAAGTATTTATAATTCTATAAGCGCGAGTGACTTATAAAAAAAATATAGAAGTAGTTAGTAGTAGTAGTAGTAGAAGTGTTTTTTTGGAATGACGAGCCACTATAGCGATCTTGCTACAGTTTTAAGCGCGATATATTCACCAGGCACTCGGGTTGAAACATCCGAAACAACAATTATCCAAATACACAGCATAACTCCCAGTAAGGAGAAGATCACTTTCGTCTTGACCGAATGTATACAGTACAAACCTGTAGAACTGTTAGGAGCAGCTCCAACAATATCTTCTGAGTTTCTGCAACCACTTGTAGAGATGGTGTAAGAGGCCGACAACTTTCCCGAAAAGTGGAAGAAGGAATTGATTTCTAAGCTCCCTTAGGTCCCTGCCACGCAATGAGCGGTAAGCGGCAAAGCGGCAATGAGCTCGACGTCAATGAGCAGGTTTTCGCTCTGAACTCTCCCATGTGGATCACATCAACACACTGCGAAGTGCGAATCAAAGAAAATTCACAGTATCCGAAATGTGATCTGAAGCGTTGGACCGTCTTTATATCGTAATCATCGTAAACTCGTCCACAAGGCCAGAGTAGAGCTCTGACAACTCAATTCATGACGTCAAGTTGAATATTGCTCGTTAAATAATTTTGAGAAAGCATTTAACAAAGTCATCTGACTATCTAGGTTGCCATGCACAGGAGAGTTAACCTTACGTTAGGTTAGGTTAATGGGTACCTTGTGACAATGTCACTGCTCACTTAGACCAGCAAATGGTCCAGTGTGCCCATCTTCCAATTTAACAACAGATATTATCTTTAACTCTGTTGGACTACTTTGTGATTTAAAGTGGTATTCCACAAGGCTCGCTTTTTGGGTGGCCCAAAGCTCGAGTACAAAACTTATTTCAGATCTGTTCTGTCTGTACAATATACCGCATCAACTTGGTGCATCGGCTAACACGCAAATACGTCAAAGTGACACGATATTTGACAGAAAGCCAAATGAAGTAAAACTTACATATGTTTTGACACTCACCTTTGTTCGGAAATGTTTATAAATTTGTGTGTCTCTTATCGAAACACGTATCCACTGTTTGCACGTATTTCACAAAACTTTTTAATTCTCTTAAAAGGAAAAATACAAAAATCAACTTAAAGCGAAACTCCTTGCCACCGGTGACATAAAAAAAAAGTCATTACATCAACTTCCTCTTTAATGCACACCTCCTCCCCTCTCTATTCGTCTGCCGTCACCTATTGCAGATATTCAACAATGCACCCAACTATTTCGAGAGAACTTTCTCAAACGGGCTAATAAAATGCTGAAATCCTTTCACATTCAACGATGAGAAGGTATTTCCTATTCGTTCCACGTCCAAAGGACAAAAATCAATTCGTGATATCATCCGACCGCCTCCTTCCGTTCATGTCCAGGACAAGTTTCATTTTCTTCCTCATTCACTTCCCGTGCCACAGTCACTCGTTTACACCTGACACCCGCCAAAACTATGTCAGCCTGAAAACATCCTGAAATTCTCTCTTTACAGAGTGTCATCGATCCTCGCATTCCATACCCATACCCACTGTCATACCGAATCCCGGCCATGATGTATACCCCTAGTATTGTGTGTCATTCGATTTGAGGCTAATTGAAAAGGATATCTCATTCTCTCGTCCTCGGGCAATGTGTGTAATTTTTGAATCTTCATCCTGCCGCTTAGCAAGGTAACGTGTTTTGACTCCATTATTAGCTGTCCGCAATCGCTAAGAGCGCAACTAATCAGCGCACACTTGAAGCTAATAATGCTTTGTACCTTTGTCCTTACACATGAACAGGACAGAAGGCACAAAAAAAAGAGAGAAAAAAAAAACACCAGAGTAGAAGATATAAAAGTCTGAGCCGAGTCATTAATCAGGCTTTCACACAAAGGCGTTTAGTAGACGCGTCGATGAGTGACGATTACAAGTGTCTGGGGTTTGGGGAAGGATATTTGTAGTGTTGGCTCTGATGGTGTCGAGTGCAGCAAAAAAAAGAAAAAAAAAAAAAAAAAAACGCTGAAGTGGAAAGAATCCTTTGCGCCTTTGCATATCTGTCTGCTGCACCTTTTTTGCTCTCTTTCCCCATATGTGAGCGTGAGCCCTCCTCATATCCACTCACTTGAGTGCATATGCAATAAGCTTAGTAAAACGGGGGAAAAAAAATCCTGTCAACTACTGTGACTGTGTGTTTGTACGGCCAGGATGCTTCGGATGCACATGCACTCCACTGCCACTGCCGTTGCGGCGCTGTCATTAAGTCTGTGACGAAAAACGAGGCTAAGTGGTCTGGTAAGTCATCATTATTACAAAACTTACAAAAACTTTTATTGTGTGAAATTCCCTTTGATGTGCCCCCGCCCGTAAGTGGGTACTATGTACACACGCATGCAATATCGACGACCCTGTGTTGACTACTATTTTTTTTCAGCTGCTTCTGTCCCGGTCATGTTTGGTGGCAAGCATCTTAACAGTTCTAATCCAGTGGTGCGTCTATACCCACATATCCACACGGGATGCGACCTTTTACACAGTGATGGACTTTGGTAGTTCCGTGGCTAATGGTCCTCAAAATCGCATCCCAAAGAAAAAAATCCAGAAAATATAAACAGTGATATAGATGATAGGGTATGGATGACATCGGAAAACCACACAACATCTGCCTTAGAGTGCTCTGGCATATCACTTATTTCAGGAGAGATTTTGAATAGAGAGGTGGCCAAATTCTTTACTTTGCGTGTGAGACCCAAATCAGTTGTTGGCTGCCACCTAAACCCAACACACTTGGACCAATGATGGATCGGAAAATTCCTTTGCTTACGCGTTGAGCCAGTTGGAGCTTTTGATGAAGCCAAGGAGGCTTCTACCATCTGTATTGGTCAGGTCGCCTAGATCGTTGTAAAAGAAGGGACCCGAGTGAAGTTTTCTTTTATCGGACAGAGTTGGGAAGGTACAAAGAGGGTAGGGAATGATTTCCCCTCTTCTTCGTCTTTACAGCTTCTATGGAAATCATTTGAGCAAACACCAAGCCTTGCTGCATGCTTGCCTATTAGATAGTGTAGGTTGTGACACATAAAGTAACTCTGATACACAATTTCTTGAGGGAAATCAAATCCTCAGAGCGTTTGAGATCTAGTGCCAAATCTGTTTTGTTGCTAGACACGTTTTATCACCTGTCCAGTTTACATGCAGCAATTTTTTTTTTCCTTCAAGAGATACGTTTGGTATCCTCGGTAACCCCCGCGGCTGTTTACGTTACTTTAGGGGTGTCTTCCTTATGCCCAAAAGGACTTCTGTATAATTCTTATGGGGTTCTGTTTTCGTTTTCCTCTCAATTTTTTCCTCGCAGGACGAACGCGATAAAGAAAGCTATTTGGTTCCATCTGTCGTTCCTCGAGATCATCATTCTTAAAACGATTTCTGGGCTGCTAATGCCTGTCTCTAATTCCACCCTGGTTCTTTCTGCTGCAGGTGAAAAAGGTGTGGTTTGCGCCATCAACTAGCGAGTCGCCATATCGGCAAGCGGGGTTTCCAAGTCCGGTTAGACACTGGGTGATGTAGTCGTTCACTTCTCCATGTTGCCACTCCGTCTATTCAGCAACGTCTCTAATCAGTCTTGCCGTCCACTTTCTTCTAGTTTCAGAGGTCCACCGCCCTTGCCATTGTTGTTTGTTGAGGTCTTTCGTCTCTGCCGTTGCCACTTCTACTCCTGTTTCGGCTTTATGTTCTTAGACGAATTTCCTCTCTGCCGCAAGGAGATCGATGCGAGTCACTCCTGGCAGTACGAGGACGGCTGGTTCCGACACCAAGCTTGCTTCCCGGCGAACTTCGCGTCGGCCCAGATCTCGCAGCCATACAGGAGAATGGCATGCGTGATCGACATAAGAAGTCTTTTCCTGCTTGCAGTTGATACATGTAGCAATAGGTATGGCTAAGGTACCATATTCTGGTAGAATGGGAACTATTGTTCCATATCTGGCGAGTTCCTGAGACCTTAGGTTCCCTGGCATTTCCGAAAGCTCCGGCACCCAACAGAGCTGAATTTTGAATTGCTTTGCCATCTCAACGAGGCTACTAGTGAATTTGATTTTTATTGCTGCTTGGCTGTCCGAAGAGATGCGAATGTCTAAGGTGGACATCACGTTTTTCTTTAACCAAGATAGAACTTCCTTGATCGCCAGCGTGGCCAAATTCTTTATTGGATCACTGTGAGTTTGCTTTGTGACGAAAGTCCGTACTGGGAGCCTGTAGCGGGTGTCCTGCGAAGTGCACCACTTATGCACAAACAAGCTGATCGTTGGATTTCACTTAGCTTATGGCGGTTTATGCAGGGCATTCCACCATGTCCATCGATGGAGTTTTATAAGTATTTCCTTGAGAATAGTACCAGTTCAGTTCAAACCAGACCGACCCGCCCATCTGGTTTGGAAAGAAGATGATTCTACTTATTAAGCAGAAAACGTTAAAAGCTTATGACTTCTCAGGAAAACGTGATTGGTAGATGAGCAAAAGGCTGGGTCTAGATACCAACCAGGTCATTGATCTTTATTTGCTTCTTTAGCCAAGCAAATGAACTGAAATCGTTATTTAATTCTTTTAAATTTTTATAGTGACAACAGCAAGGATTTGGAGCAAATTTTCATTGAACACGAATATCCCTGACAAATGACGACAAATGTGTATTAACTTCGACTCCAAAAACCTTGTTTAGAAGGACATTACTTACACTGTGTACTGCTACTAGTGCAATTTCCCTTAAAAAATGTGATTTGAGGCGATATCGCATTCGATTAGTGATGATTTATGCACATCCCTGTCCGATATTCAAGTTTGAAACACAAAAAGCCTGGGTATTCGACACTTGTTGGAGCCCGCGGCACTGCCCTACCCTAACACTTTTAACTGCATTTGAGAATATTAACAAACACTTTCAATAGACAAATTTAATCAAACCACACGAAATGAGAAAAGTAAGTAAAAAATTAATGAGAAAAAAAACGGAGGAAAAAACAAGCGCACGTTACACTTCCCTTACTGTGCATTCCCGCAGACTGACTGCACCAGTCGCTCGGGAACATGAATAAAGTTAACTGCATTCATTCAGAGGATAAGTAGTACACCCCCTCTAGCAGCAAGAGCAAACGTCACTACCACCATCTTCCGGTGTAGGCGCAGGCATCGTGCCTGTGTCAGAGCTTTCCTTACAGACAACCCTTCCAGCTTAGTACTCATTATTATCCTAACAAGCAATACACACAATAAAGGAAACAAAACTCAAAGGCAAAAACGGAAGAAAGAGTCCACGACGAGAGGAAGAGAGAGAAAGAGACGGGATAGAAAAAAGAGGACTGGAAACAAGAAAAAAAAAACAGAAAAAAAAAACCTACTCAAGTCGGAATCAAGAAGGATACTGCTGCGGCCTGTCCAACCCGCCGCCACCCTTGTCTTGATGCATAGAGTAGCACACGCTTGACGACAACTACAACGATAAGGACGATGAGGAAGGCGATGAAAATTATGAAGTAAGAGGCCGTCAGGCGGGAATTCACTTTGATGTTACACTAACATTGTTTAGTTGGTTGCAAGGTTGCAAGGATACTAATACTTGACGAGGTGCTCTTCAAGCAAAGCCAAAGGCTAATCTTTAACACACCCACTCCATGCACGTGTGGTACAATCTTCCACTCCCGCCCGGTGTCACTCACCATGTGGCACAGATATGCATGTTGGAGGCGAGTGACTGGAATTGTGGGCTGTAATACATTCAATTGCTTTATCAATTCTCCTGTAACGCATCCTGGTCGTCGTCCCTTTATGTCTCATCCTTGATGGTACTCACCTACTTCCACCCTGTTTTTTAAGATTTTTCTTCCTTCCTCTAGGGGGTTCCTTTTTTGTTATTTGCCCGTCTGGCTTCCTATTTTTTCCAAGGCATTAAGCTTGCGTATCTTTCGCATCAGTGTGTGATGCCGTTTGATTGTGCTGCGTAAAGTAACAATTAAAAGTAAGTAGGCGCGTAGCAAATTACAATGCTCTTTTACGTTCCAAGCGTATCTGTCTGTCTGTAGCTGGTTTTCAACGCAAAGAGTTCAATGGCGTTGTCTGCGGTTATGATGAGCGACGACGCGAATGCATGTCTGGCTATGACACTCAATGCGGGTAGCTTCTACCTTAAGTAGTAAGTTCCCTTGAGTTGTGGAGTAATTTCACATGATGGTTGGCTAGTTCGCATCTTCCGGGGTCTACTCGTAGAAAGGTTAAAACGGAAGCAGACGGTCTCAATGGAAATTGTTTACTTTGTAGGTGTTTCGTGTTACGCTGGGGTGTTTGTTTGACGAAGATGTGTTATTTTCCTTTTAACGAAGGGAGAGACAAAGCAAATGACTGAGCAAAGTCCTTACTGCCAGGAGAAGGAAGTACAAATTCTTTGGCCCTTGTGCAGTCAAGTGCGTCTACATAAGTTAGCGCAATGTTTCTTGCAATAACAATTCCTCGCCCCAACATCAAACATTCAATTCATTTGCAAATATGTATGAAGTTGTGCGAGTTCTTTTGGATTTTACAGGTATTTGCACAAGGAGAACAAAAACCGGCTTCGCATCCGCATAGCAATTATGTGACCTTAAAGCACAACCAAGCAAACCAGTCAATATGGGAGGCCGTGTGTGGTTGGATTACAACTCGTATACTTTAACCTTTAACAATGTTTTACTTTGTCCGGAGACTGTTCGCATAATTCAAAGAAGTCACACAGGAATCACATAAAGTGCTTACGTAAATCAAAACAGTCCTTATTACAGCTAACCTAGTTTGCCACACACGGTGTTTTTTTATAAACAATTCTACCATGTAGTTGCAAGTCTTGAGAATTCTTCTACTGCCTCATGGACCGAAGGAATAGTGTGTGTACCCACTCACTGTAAGCTGTCACCAGTGGCCTTCCACCCGGGAATAGGCATTTAATAGGAATTAGTAGACAAGAAAATTAAAATGGAAGCTCACTTTGCGTAGATCCTGTCACCCATCTTGGGGCTTACTGGGTGGAGAATGGTGGTGTGTCATCTCGTTTGAAGTTCTGTAAAACGTTTAAACATTTATGATCTTAATGATTCCTTAAGGGTTTAGCTTTGGTGACAAATGCTTTCAAGTGACGGAGGTATTTCTTTTGCTTGCTTACGCATATTTTCTTTGCCGTAATGAGGCACGTATCGATTTGTGGCGTAACTTTTGTATTTTGAAAGGAGAGACAAAGTCAGTTAAGTTGACAGCCACTGTGAAAATGTGCTCCAGTACCCAGGGGGAACAGTAGACCTCTGTGAGTTTTGATGTGACTTTAGGACTACCAGACATCGTGCAAATCTAGTCTGTTTTCAGTCGTCAGTCCCATTGCAGGCAGTGAAAGAATCCTGGAAATTTGGGTTTACTTGAAAAGTAAGAAGCGATAAGGCGCTTGAAGAGAAGAAGAAAACTAGAAATTCGATTGTGGGGCCCCACAGAGAATCTGCAGGAACGTATTATGGTTTAAATCGTAATAGTTGATCTGGCAGAATCTTCAGCTTGGGTGAGATTAAATGGGCGGCTGACGATTTAGACCATTTAAAGTCCTTGATGTTGACAGTATACTCTTGGCAATTTTGTAGAAAGAACTCAATTGCTTTTAGAGCGAGCAACAATTGGGAGCAGGTAAATCTGATCTTCATGAACAAGCCGAGGCATGGTAAGTCTTACATATAAATCGAAGATTTTTCATCGGGAAAACGTGGAAAGATGTACAGACATTCATATCAGAAGTCCTGCGGAAGTTCTGAATGTTGTACTGCACCTGTACCTCATACCACTTGACTTCACGTTAAAAATATATCAGCATATACCGCGGTTAGAAACAAGGTGTTGGCATGATAAACCGTACGGTCATGGCAAGATTCTAGATCTGTTACCCAAGGACTTGGCAATGACTCTAACTGACAACAAAACACCCAAATTTAACTTTAAGAAATATTTCACGTTAGGTTTTCCATCCAAGGTGGACTGGGAAAGAAGGTTAAATGATAAAGGAATTTGAATAAACAGATGACACAGAAATGAACTGCAGAGTAGGTGCTGGAATCTTCGTTGAAAGACGCCAGACGTCTAAGTCAAACCGGCTCCCAGACTCGTCCAGTGGCTTTCAGGCGGAGATACTGGCAATACTCGAAGCTTGCCGTCTATTAAAATTTAACCTTAGGTTAGGTTAGGTTAGGTTTTGTGGCTGTCCCCGCTCAGGTAGAGACACACTTAGACCAGATTGGCCCATTGTGATACCACAGCGAAGAAAACCGGCTTACCGGCACCAGGGAACCAGAATATGTGGGCAACCGTAGCGGTGTTAACCCTAAGATTTGAAGCATTTCGTCCGAGAGATGAAGTTTCTTATCTTCTGGATGTCGAGTTCAGCTAGATTGATAAGGTCATCATAGAAGTATTCTTCTTAGCGTCGCAAGAGGAGGACATGTACATAGTAGGTGGGTCGTAATTTCCTCTTCCTCCTCGTCCCTGCAGCTTTTACAGAAATCGTTGGAGGGGACCCCCAGTCTAAGTGCATGCCTGCCTATCAAGCAACGTCCGGTAAAGACCCCTATCAGTGAACCTAGATTTTTCCGGTTTGTGGATAAAAGTATCTCCGTCTTCTTTAAATCCGGGTTAGGCCAGATTTGTTTTGACAGGAGACAAGTGCTGATGTTGTTCCACCTATGGCTTGCCAGTTTCTTGGCATCTGTGTCAAGGAGAAACTTGATCGATTCGATAGGCGCAGCGGATTCCCCTTCATTCATCCAAAACATCGCCAGCCTTAGGAACCATAACCCTTAGGCAATCCAAGAGACTGATGAAGTCCTATTTGCATCCGCAAAATGTTTGGTCGTGGGCTTCTTCTCAGGACTGTGCGCTCTAGATACCGTATTAATCAGTTGAATCTCTACAAACTTTCAGAAACAGAGTGCGGATTCTGTCTGGAAGAGAAGGAAACCTACGAGCACTTTTTTGTGGATACCCGGGACTATAGTGGGTAAAAGGCAGATTCCTCCACAACCAACTCTGTGCATATGTATGTTCGCTAGCAAAGTTCAAGAACTCCTCTACTATTAATATGAATTCTAGGTAGTCCTTGTTCGCCCAAAGAAACATATTCCACACACCGAAATAAAACGTTAGGGAAGACGACAACATTTATGAAAATTGATGACTGCTAGATTCATTCGAAAAATGTATTATTCCGTTTAAATTAATTGCAAATTATGAAACCTGTGGCCAAATCGTCTTTTACGTAAAAACGAGACGATTTGGCCCAAAAATGTTCGTTTTAACGTGACGAATTATACGATCACGGAAGAGACAATTTGGCCCCTGTTTGGACGACACAATACATTATCCACCAGCACTTGCAAACAATTCTATTTACTTAAACTATTTGACAGTCACTGTCACAGACACCTTACTTACCTGCGATGGCGCCACTTAGTTACTTTTTTACATTGAAATTCACTATCGAAGGCGCAATGAAAACGGATTTACGAATAAGGAAACCATAAATTTCCTTTGCTTTTAAATCAATACTATATTTTTGGGAATGCCCTTTGGCGTCTGTGGTCTGTAAAGATTTTTCTGGCCTTGCAGAAGCCTTTTTTTTACGACTGCCTTCTACTCTCCACACTTTCTCATCTCATCCTTTGGCTGAAATAAGTTCAGGCCGCACTAAGGGAATAGCGCAACCATTGCCCCCATTGTGTTATGCAATTGGTCTCCATTTTCATCACTAGAATCCTCTTTCCGCCATTTGGCGAAGTTAGCAAAATATGTGGCGCGCCCACCAAGCAACAGAATCGAACAGAGGCCATGGCCACAAGACTCCGTAGTGTTCAGTAGAATAAAGTAGCATCATCATCGAATTTCTGGCCTCCAAATTTATGGCGGCAACGTTCTCGTATTGTGTACAAGGAAGGAGGGTTTTAAAAATTTTCTGTTTTTTGTAAACCCACCGTCAAACCTATCTTCGAAGTGACCACCCTTTATTCTTAGAGAAAAAAAAAAAATCGAAAAGGACTCGGAACTCTTCTCAATTAAAAAAGTTATACGCAATAAGTTTTGGTATCTTCGGTCGAGGTAATAGAAAATAGGTTGCAATTGTAAAGAGCTGATTCAACTAAAAGTTGTTACGTTTTTGAATTCTGCATTTTTATCCCTTTTTCGCCATTTTTTTCTGTGTAAATTTTGCTTCCCCCCAGTTCGTGGTTAGTTATGTGGCAAATTGAATTCAGATAAAAGTGTAAGAGATTGCCATAATTTATCTTCGTTCGAAGGATTGGCGCGGTATAAAATGTTCGTAGTTTTTGAACTTTGCATCCGTTTTTTTTTTTCTTCCATGGTGTCTTTGTAAAAAATAATTGAATTGCCGAAATGAGTTTTGAAACTTCAGACGGTTAATGATTGTAACACGAACATGGATGTAATGAAGTCAAATTAAAAGTTTGCATATTATTTTTTAAAAACTGTAATTAGACGACTTAAGGTTTTGAGTATAAATTGCTGGGCATTGCCACGCTGTGAGGCGATAAAAGTTAGTGGGTTGGGGAGTTCGTCTGTGAATATGTTAGTTGCAAAATTTACTCAACCGATTTGGATAAAACTTGAATGCTTCTTTAGAAATATGGCCAGGAATAAAACAATTAGTCAGAATTGAGCCGAAGTCAGAATTGTTTTTCGCATTACAATATAAGTGGGATCATGAAAGCCTATGGAAGACACATTCCAAAAAAATTCACGTCGAACGGAGAAAAATCACTTAAGCATAATGCAAATAAAATTCCGACTATACTTGCTACTATACCCTTTGGTCATATGGCTAAACTTGGGGTAATTGAAGCCCTATATCATGGTTTCCTTGCTAAGTATATTCGGGACCATCAGTCCGTATGAATTCAGGAACTACATGCATCAGTTGGGTTAGTTCTGAAAAAAGGAAGGCTCATTATTGGGATTTTTTTTTTATAATCCACTCGCGCTTCAAGGGGTTATGAATAGCGAGGTGCAGTGGTTTGAAACTGAGGTAGTATTAGATTTCAATGGCGTCCGAGGATGATGTCCAGACTAGCTGGGGTAATTTGTGGTGTTGGTCATTGCTATAATTCACGGGCATTTCTTTGTATCAGAATCATTGTAAGCTTAATATTTATAACACTCTACTGCCAGTGTTTTGCTTTTGAGAGAGATTCGACATCAGCTTTGACAGTTTTTATTTTATTTATTTTTTAAGAAATAAATGATTTTCTGACATCAGGAGTTGAACGCGGACTTTCAGCGTGCCAAGCTATGATGCTAATCACTGCACCACTTTTTTAGGAAAACAGAAGCTGGAATTTTTATATACTGCTGTAGCCAGATCACTATGGCGAATATTAAAAAAAATCCTACAACCTCATAACACTTAGTCGAAGGAAATTGTGAAGCATTCCAGGCGTCTTTGCAGGGCACTGTGCGATAAGAATTCCATCACAACGATTTGGAACACTCTACAACGGTTACTGTTGCTAGGACGAAGAGGCGAACAGACAGAAGTTCAAGCAAGTCTTTTAGACACCCGGTCAATAAACCAACCAAACAACTAACCAAATGTGCTTTACGACCCCTGTTGTATATCATCGTACTTGTAATGGAATTTTCGGAAGAGTTGTTGCAGAGACGTCGCATCAACTGAACAATTACGCGTTGAATTCGAAAACAAAGTCATCCAGCATAAAATTGCATGGTTTCGAAGGCAAGTTAATTTCGGTAAAATCTCGAGCCCTTGCGATGCTGCAAGTAAGTAAACAATTGTTTCTCACACCATCTTGCTGCAATCATATCGCAAATGCGATGTTGGCCACAAGTCACAAGAAATCCATCATCATGGTTCAGTGACGAATGCCATTTACAATTTTCGAAAATGTACGACTCAATGTCATTGCTGCCGCTAACTAGGAAGAATGGCTCATCGAGTATTCTTTGTTTTGTTTCTTCACAACCAGACTACCCAAGCACAAACGTGTTGCACACCTTTTAAAGTTTAAAGGGGTATATTGCAGACAGAAATACTTTACAGCAATAGTCCTTTTTTACATTTCGTAGGATTTCTCCTGAAATTGCCTCTTTTGACAAAAAATGCCACAAGTACCTATAAAAATTTGTCAGACAACCATGGTGGTTGATAAAAGAGGTACCATGAGCAACAGGACTCACCTCGAAACTCCTGTAAACTCTTTCACCCTCTTTTCTATTCGGAAAAGTGTATATAAGCTGCTTGAGCTATGAAAGACTTCCTTTGAGAATATTTTTCCTGTCTTTCAGCATTTTTTTTTTCTTCTCCCTTTTATCAGATTTGCTGTAAAGTGCTGCAATTTTGTAAAGATTGCTCACTTTTTCAGTGAACCATTTTTCTGTCCTGTACACCCTGGGAGTCCTAATTCACATGAAAAAATAAAATTAATGCATCACAAATTTGTTGTTTGGTTTAAGGATTAAAAGGAACGCTTTGCTTGCGATTGACTGTCCTGCTATTAATTTACTGCGGTGGTGCTGTGTGTGGTGTTCAGTATATAATGACACAGGACCTCTCCGACACGAGAAAAGAAAAGCAAATTAGCTTATGGTGTAAATGCGATAGAGGACACAGAAAAAAAAAAGCGAAAAATCATCGCACAGAATGGGGAGTTAAAATTAATTTTAAACGTTAAGCCAAAAGATCCTTCGTGGCAAGGATATTATCATGGGGATTTCGCTGTATGAACGACTTGAATGGGGGTCCTTTCCTTTTTTAATGGAATCAGAAGAGTTAATCTTGGTATTAAATGTAAAGTGTAAAATGTGAATGGAGGGACATTGCCGTGACCGGAGAGCTTTATTTTCAATTCATGAAAGGATCCTGGTATTATGGTCATTGAGATGGTGCTTACTTATTGAATTTGTAATTTAGGTAACCTGAATCGTATGAGTGAGGATGATGTTTTGATGATGTGAAGAGACTCTATTTGTGTACGATGAGCCAATTTTTCATATTCCCAACTCTTGAAGTGCCCAAATCATTTACATAAGGCTGCTTGTTATTCTTACTTCCTTCCTCACTAGTGTAGTATACTTTCACAGTTTCTGCATAAATTTCTCCATTTTCATGTGTTAACATTGCGATGACTAAAGCGATTCACTAAGAATAAAAGCAGTGGTCAACCCAATTGTATCCTCTTGATCTTCCCTGAGCTGGATGGCTAAGAAATCCCGAAATCCCCAGCCATCGAGTAACAAACACTGCTTATAACCTATTTGGTACCCGACAGGCCCAAATAGCAGACCAGCATTCTAGCAAGATGCTTTAAAAAACGTAACAAGACCGACTCAACTTTCTGGCGCCCAACCTGACACAGGCTGCGGCAGAATGGATGGAACACCTAGTTTTTGCCGCATGGTCTCTAATTGGTCAATGTCCCGTGGTTATCGCCGTTATTCTGGCGATATCTGGGCGGGTTCGTTTTAGGAGATCTTTTGTTATAATCTTATCGTAGGTCGGCCATATTTTCCTTGAAATGGAGCAGTTGGTTAATCCCCTCCATTGGAGGTTGACCTTCTGCAGGAAGTGTGAGTGCTAGCGGGGTTTGGACCCTTGCGAGTAAGCCGTGTAGAGCTGAGCCCTGCCTGGCCAGCTCATCTGCACGTTTCCTTCTATATCACTGTGCTCTGTAACAAAGAGCAGTGTGACCCTTAACCGCTCGCCAAAGCGGGCAAACTCATTCCGACACTCTAGCACCAGATTGGAGGATATGGTAGCCAAGACGATAGCTTTGATAGCGGCTTGGCTATCTATGAAGATAGCAATGTTTTAATTGTGCGTTGTGTCACGCTCAAGCACTTGTAATCATTTTCTGTCGGTGACGATAGGACGGTTATAGAGTCCAACATGTACTGGACTGATACCTCGATACTTCTTTTCAGAGAGTTTAATCGGACTCTTATAAAAGGAGAGACTGGTGAAATAAGCAATTCCGACATCTTACTTACCAAATATTCGCACTGCGGGAGATCGTGGAGAAAACAGAAGAACTTCAAATCGATACCCACCAACTTTTCATCGATTTTAAGGCCGCCTATGACATCATCTCTAGAGACAAGCTATACAGAGCAATGTCTAGTTTTGGCATCCCTGCCAAACTTGTCCGTTTGTGCAGAATGATGTTGGGGAATGCTCGCTGCTCCATCATGGTCAGTCAAGACCTCACCGAGACCTTTGATATCAAAAAAGGTTTTAGACAACGCGACGCGCTGTCATGCGACTTCTTCAACATCGTTCTTGAAAGAGTTGTGCAAAACTTACGCGCCAACACCAGGGCGCAATCTTTCAAAAGTCCGTCCAATTACTCGCATACGTCGACGATATTGACATTATCGAAAGAACGCACCGTGATGTCACTGGTGCGTTCGTGAGTATTGAGAC
This sequence comes from Matsumyia berberina, assembly GCA_917880715.2. NCBI lineage: Eukaryota > Metazoa > Arthropoda > Insecta > Diptera > Syrphidae > Matsumyia > Matsumyia berberina. Next base: position 15,775,101 of record OU862872.1, on the reverse strand, counting down.
GGAGGCGGCGAAGGTGGGTTTAGTGGTCAATTGGGCCAAGACGAAGTATATGCTTTCAACAAGAAATTAAACTCAACACCGACATCTAGGACAGAACGTCACTGTAGACAGACATAACTTTGAGGTAGTTAAGGATTTTGTCTACCTAGGCTCCGCCTAGGTGGTGTCGACAAGGACACCAGCGCTGAGATCAAAAGAAGAATAACTCTTGTCAATCGCTGTTTCTTTGAGCTAAGAAAGCGATTGAGTAGCAAAGCCCTCTCTCGAACGACTAAAGTGACTCTGTATAAGTCCTTCATCGTCCCAGTCTTGCTCTATGGCGCAGGGGCATAGTCATAAACGGATGACGTTGCTCTCGGCTGTTTTGAGAGAAAAATTTTTCGGGTGATTTTCGGTCCCGTGTGCATAAACGGCGATTGGAGGGGGAGATACAACGACGAACTGCACGGGCTGTACAGCGACATCGACTTATCCAGAAGAGTGGAAGTCCATCGACTGAGCTAACTGGTTTTTGGAGAGCTGGTGGATACCAATGCTCCGGCCCGGAAAATATTCGAATCGACACTCGATGGACGGCACAGTAGAGGAAGACTGCGATTCAGGTGACGCACGCAAGTAGAAGGGGACTTTAACTGATGTAATCTGGCAGCACTACCGAGGTAACGAACGACAGCTGTTATCAGGAGAACTGTCACCTGGCGTCCCACGCAGATCTAATAGGTTCCCGCGCAAATCTCAAAATACAAAACCCTTGTGTGATGTCATATCTCCCTCTTGTATTAGAAATACACTCTTGAAGTCGACACCGTCCGGTCTTTCACTTTTCTACTGTTTTGGCGACGAGGAAGTAAAAATGGCCCTTGAAGCAGTGAAGGAGCTTATTACGCGCAACTGGAGGCAGTTAACTAAGGACCGGGCTAACTGGATAGGCTTGTTGGTTGAGGCCCAGGTTCAACTTGAACTGTAGCGCCACGTAGTAGCAAGTAAGAACAATCCAAAACCACAAATTGCAACTAAGTTTCCAGTTAAATGTATCTTCAAGAGCTTTTTCCTTCCTACAAACCGTGGCATTATCCTTGGAAATCTATCAAGGATAATCCTAATCCACTTTAAATCAAAAAAAAAATATAATAAGTATATACTGCGGACTGCAGCAGTTCCTCTTAAGCTGAGTTAAATTAATCTCAATAGTTTGCTCTAATTATCCCTTCACACGGACTCACAACTAATTCTAATTCTCCCAGCAATCATAGTTTAAGGTTAATAAGACAATAGCAAAGCGTTAAGCCTTAGCTCTTCACTTATAATAATGAACAATTAAAATTTTCTGAAATTTCTGTAACTATTGCACGGGGGAACGACATACCCACACGGCAGATCCATGCCAATTAAAATTAATTTAACAAACGCGCTGAGTGTCCTTCAGAAAATTCATCTCAAGTACGCACTTAATTTTGCGACTTTCACCCCCATAAAATAATTTCACAATACAATTTACCCGCATTGCTCGAACTTACGGCATTAACTCTCACAATTAGCGCAACAAAAGTGTGACAATGCAATGTGTCCTTACCTGAAAAGAAACAAAAACAATTTATAAATTCAAAGAATACAACAACTAGTGGAAAAAATGTATTTATGTCAATTCCTGTGGCAAGTTCACCCACCATTCTGCAGCACACTACATATTTCAGAATTGTGGCTCCAAAGTTCCTTTTGTTTCGGGCTCCTCGAAATCGGATTAACTTTGTACCGAAAACTTGCAAATGTTTAACTTGTTTGCATGCATAAATTATGAGATATTCTTGCCCCATTATAAGGCATTATCCTTGCCCAAAAGAAAATTAAGTTATGTGAGGCAAAGTTCTGACTGATATTGGGTTGTGTTTAGTTTTGGGATTATCCTTTCGAGTTGTGAACAGTTGAATTACAAATGCAAATAGGTGATTGAAGGTTTTTTTTTTCTCTCTCGCTTGTATCGTTTTTAATTTCCTGATTATGTGGGTCTGTCACATAACGATATGCGGACAAATAATCAAAGCCTAATTGATATTACATTTTTATTGCATTACAGAAACGGCTCGGCCGGCGCGGAAAGGTGATTACTACAATAAAACATCAAAATCACAAATCACACACGCGAAAAGGCCTACGCACGTTGGCAACATCAATCCAATTAACATGGCTGTTGTGTAAAATGAAATACTGCCACATGGAACAAGCTAATTGGGTTAAACATTCTGGCAAACGCCACTTCGCCCACCTATTTCCGGTGTCAACCATATGAATGCAAAAAAAAATGTATGCGTCAATCCCAAAACAAAAAAAATGGTCGGTGCAAACATGTAATTAAGAAGGTGGCAAATTTTCAATTAACTGTTAATGAATATCGCATATTTATTACCATTATAAGAGCTAAATTTTTACATTTAACGAGTTAATCTGCTAAACATTGTTTAAATGAAGGGGAAGCGAATGAGTGATTTGGAGAATTCCGGGAGGAAGTATGGACGACTAAGTTATGAGCGGCGAATGAACCGAATTAACCGTCCCTTAATTTTGATTGAAAGTAAAAGAAAACTTTAGAAACCGAGAAGGTCAACATCAGTCAAAATTTACAAAACGAGTATTGGAACAAAGAAGACAGCAGGAAGGGCAGAGGCTTGCATTCCGTCCTCATATGTAAAGTTAAAGTCTTTGTAGGCCAAAGGATATGAAATCCTCTAAAGATATCAGTAGCCCGGCAAATCTCATTTATCGATGCCAGGGATAAGCCTACGTACTAACCAACACCCTGTACACTTTAGCTACACTCTCCGCGGGACTGTGGTAAGGTATTACATGGTTCATGTATTCGCTTCTTCGTTTTGTACGATTGCTATAAACTTGTATTTGCCCAACCAATTGTCCACTAACCGCATCTTTTGGCAGGTTAATTTCCCACTCGATTAAGCGCTTGCAACGAAGTATTGCATGCTCCGTATGTTTCTCTTGATCTGGACAGTCTGAGCAGAAAGGTGAGCTATAGTTTTGAAATCGGTGTAGGTATTTGCCACCCACAGTAGCCAGCAAGGACCTGCGAAAGGTTGTAGTTGAAAGCAATTTGTAACAGGTTTGTTCAGAACTTGTTGGTATGGATCATCTTGTAGGACCATTTTCCTTTTGTAGTATTGTCCCACCGAGCTTGCTAAACAGTCAGCTTTACTACTCAATTGCCTTCTTAGCGCAAAGAAACAGCGATTGGCACGAGTTGTTCTTTGTTTGATCTCAGCACTGATGTCGTTATCTGAATTTATAGCGGAGTCTTTAACTACCTCAAAGTTATATCTGTCTATAGTGACGTTCTGTCCGAAACGTCTGTGTTGAGTGTCCTTTCTTATTCACAGCATAGACTTCGTCTTGGCCCCATTGACCGCTAAACCCATCTTCGCCACCTTCGTCTCAACACTTACGAACGCACCAGTGACTGTGTTCTTCCGATTATGTCAATACCGTCGATGTATGCGAGTAATTGGACGACTTTTTGAAAGATTGTGCTTCTGGTGTCGGCGCGTGAGTTCTGCACTATTCTTTCAAAAAGGTTTTTGAAGAAGTCGCATGACAGCGCGTCGCCTTGTCTGAATCCTTTTTGGACAACAAAGTTCTCCGTAAAGTCTTTACCGACCTTGATGAAGCAGCGTGCATTCTCCATCGTCAGCCTGCACAAACGGACGAGTTTGGCAGGGATGCCAAAACTAGACATTGCTCTGTATAGCTTGTCTCTATAGATGCTGTCATAGGCGGCCTTAAAATCGATAAAAAGCTGGTAAGTAACGATTTGAAGTTCCTGGGTTTTCTCCAAGATCTACCGCAGTGTGAATATTTGGTCAATGGTGGACTTTCCTGGCCTGAAGCCACACTGATGTGAACCGATCAGGTTGTCGATGAACGGCGTCTGGCGCAGCTCAGAGGGTCTCCTTTCTTAAAGATCGGACAAACAATACTGGGGTTCCATTCACCAGACATACTTTCCTCCGACCATATTTTAGTCGGAGTCATCGCCTGCCGTTTTGAACAGATCGGTAGCTAGACCATCAGAACCAGGAGCTTTATTGGACTTAAGGTTAGAGTATGGTTATTTTCACTTTGTCTAGGTCGGGTGAACGGAATTCGTTCCAGATTGAATGGTTCATTCTGCCTAACAGCGGGATTCGATTCGGTATCGCCGTTTAACGTTACGCCTAGATATTTTGCAGGTTCTTTTGATTTGATGGTTTGACCTCCAATCACAATTCTATTCTACAATTTTCCGACTGGTTGTTAAGACAGAAAAACTCCGAAGGGATGAAAAGTATATACAAAATATTCGTTGTAGAGGAATTCAAAAGATTTGCGATTTACTGTTTTAGTTAAGTTGGCAATATCGAAATACCTTGAGCACCACAAAAAACAGCAAGAAATACCCGTCTCTCTACATGAATGTAGTCTCCATATGCCATATGTCATGTCGCAGCATTGAGACCCAAGGACGTTTCGCAGGAAGTAAGAAACAGAATTCCTTACATCCATATTTTCAAAAGCTGTAAACAATAATTTTGTTTTCTTCAATAAGAGATGGAATAGATAACTTAAAGCACTTCATAGGCACGCCATCTACAGAAGTTCAACATAAAACAGTTTTTCACTTTACCCAGTCATCCTGTTTAGGCCATCAGACATTCAGACAGTCAGCTTCTGGCTACGATAAAAAAAAATGCCAATATTACATTTTCCCATATTCTATGTACTATGTATGTACATATAAGCGTGTGTGAGAATTGTAGTAAAATAATAAAGGAAAAATAAATGTAAATGCACTCGAAGTAGTTCGAAACTGGCACCATCATGAACACAGCCATCGACATCGGCAAAGTGTTATAAAGTAAATCGTAAGATTTGAAATTTTGCCAAAAAAAAAGGAAAAATACTCTTTTCTCTGTTAATAGGGGAAAATCAAAATATCCGATAAAAGTCCTTCGGAGTGAAGTTCACTGCATATATAACATATCGGAACTGCCCACTCACACACAAAAGCTTTAGAGAATCGCATTATCATGCAGCGAGGATATTTTTGTTGGATGTGTGTACAGAAAGAAAGGGCAAAACACTGGCAACAGATTTTTTCTCCCAAAATGCACTTCCTTGTAAAAGGCAATAGTTTCAGTCTCGTATGGAGGAGAAAGGAAAAAAGCAATATCTTACTCATAATCTCTCTAAGGAGTTGATTGTGTAATGCACTCGAGGTAGTCAAAAACGTGAGGGTACTTGAAATGAATTTAGTTTTTTTGTGTATAATACTTTAGATCGATTTTTACTGTGTTTATAGTGAAAGGGACTGATGATGTCATTCGAACGTGGGAAATGATTTAGAATAAGTGTTAAGGTCTAAGTGGAGTTTAGACTTAACCCGTTTGCCTGAAAGCTCAGTGCAATGAGGGTAACATGACTCCAAACAATGGTGTTCGGACAAAGAAATTGAATTCGCAGCATTTGGGGTATTTTTAACCAGGAGACCGCGATACATAACATTTACTGGTCGTAGCATGTTTCAGAGTTTGACTGCTTAAAAAGAAGTTGACTTGAAGAGAAATTTTGATACCAGAAGAATCTCAGGAGGTCCCTCAGCTAGATGCCACGCAAGTCCTCCAGTTCCGTGAAGAAGTAACTACCAAGAGTCCCCATTCTTCTACCGGCGGGGGCAGGACATTCACACAGCAGGTGTCGGACAGATTCAATTTCTTCCTCATCCCTGCAGCTTCTACAATAGTCGTTGTGATGTATACCGAGGCGATCCGCTGGAATACCAATGACGCAGTGCCCAGTAATGATGCCGGAGACAATACTTGTTTCGCGACGACTAAGTTTGACCAGAGACAGAGATCTCTTCTTATTATAACTCGTCCAACGGCTAAGAGCGTTGCACATGTGTCTAGCTGGATCCAACGTGTATTGGCTCGACTTATGGCCTCGTCTTCAATATAACGAGCTTATTGGAATTCTCGCAAAGGGGAGAGCCTGTGAGGAATGCAGTGCTGCTCCACTTCGTGCAAGTTCGTCAGCCCTTTCGTTACTTGGGTTACCCATATGCCCTGGCATCCAACATAGGGTCACCGCATTGGCTCTCGATATCTCATCAAGACCTTTTCTGCAGTTTCTTACAAGCCTCGATCTAGTTATCTCGGACTCCGAATAGAAGAGTATTAGTTTCAACTTAATTTTTTTTACATCAGCAACCAATCTGCCATAATAACCCACCCACGTGAGATTTGTTTTCGAAATCGTATACATGAGTTTTGTTTGAAACCTTCACTTCTACCACCAACATATACAATCTATACTTCTAGTGAATCTATCCAAAAGCTGGCAGAAGTGGGGTTTTGTGGGTTTGCAATGCCAAGTAAGTAAAAGCACTAAGCGATGTTAAGAGAAGAATCAAAAAAAAAATTTAATCACGTATACAAATTCAAGTGGTTTCCTAACCTAAACAAGTTTTGCGAAGCCAAATACGGGGAATTTTGTTTTACGAGTTTAAACTTAATGAAGAATAAGCAACCAGAAACATCAACACGGCATTTGGAGAAAGCACAACTAGTGAATAACTAGGCGTTGGTTTAATAAGTTCAGGAGATGTAAGGTTTGAAAATGGTCACCCTGAAGTGGTCATAGACAACGACGAGCTAATGGTTTTGGTGGAATCCGATGGATGTCAAACTGTTGGGGAAAAACTAGGCGTCTACTATTCAACAGTAACTCGGCATTTGAAAAAGCTGGATAAATGGGTTCCACACGACATGACCGAAAGGAACAAGACGCGCAGATTGGAAGTTTGCTCTTCTCTGCTTGCTCGAAACGAAAGAGATCCACTTTTACATAGAATTGTTACATGTGATGAAAAGTGGATCCTTTATAATAATCGTCGAGGATCTGCGCAATGGGTTCACACTGATGAAGCACCAGAACACATGCCAAAGACAAGTTTTTACCCAAAGAAGGTTATGGACATGGTTTGGTGATCTGCAGCAGGTGTTATTCACTATACCTTCCTAAAACCTGGTAAAACAATAAATGCAGAGATATACTGCTTGGAACTGCAACATATACATGAAAAATTGGTGGTTAATCATGATAACGCGAGGCCACATGTATCACACACAACTGTGCAAAAGTTGCATCAACTGCAGTACGAAACTCTACCTCACCCGGATGGATTCCCCGGACAAAGTTACAAGTGTTTAAATTTTATTTTATAAACGGCCATTTCGTATGCAACAACCAACTAAAGAAAAGGTCAAGCTATTTATGTACTTCGACTTAAGATAAGATTCGAGTCCTTCTAGGAATTTCAGAACGTAAGTTCGTCTTCTTAAGTGTCTAGTTAGCGAACTTATAAGGTGTATGATTTGTACACTAAAATATGTTCTATGTCCCCTGATTGGTCTTAGGGGGTCGAAAACACCTACGCGATATCATAAGTGGTTTCTAGAAATATAACATAGCTCCCTCCAGCTTCATCTTTGTTGTTGAGATTCGTCATTGATCTCGTTCGACACCCAAGACATTTGAAGGCGGCCCAATCTGCCTTCGTTTTGTGTTTGACAGTCATCGCTTTTTCGTATTGTGACAAATCCATTGGCTCTTATGAATTTCGGCAACGATCGAATGCGTTAAAAATGAAGACTTACTCAACGAAATGTTCTGGGACCAGAAAGAGTAGGAGGTATACATATTTTCACCTCTTTTTTGCCAGACTCAATTTACTAAAATGAATTGACCATTGGCGAGTCCGGACTCCAGATCCTTCTGTATTGCTGGCTTAAGATTGACTTTACAAATAGCGGTGGCAGCCAATCATGCTACGGCTATAAAACCAAGAGGTCCGACTTAACTTCTGTTGACTCTGATTCATCCTGTGTTCCCACCGCTGCTTGTCGAAGCACTATTCCAACAGAGTCACTATTCCATGATCTGTACTGAGAGCTAAGTTGCAAAGTCCATTTATAAAAGTTCCAAAGCAAGAAACCCTTGTTCCATTTCATTCTGTTACTTAAGTAATTCTCAAGTCCTCGGTAGCAATCTCTAAGGAATCATCAAATTTTACTATTAAAAGCTTGTACACATCATCCTGATGATATATTTTCAAGAAAATCACCCCAAAAGAAAGAGCAACTACAAAACAAACATCGAAAAAACTTTACAGGAACTTCGAACAGAAAGTTGTTCCTCATGTGGCAACGAAAAGTTATACATTTACATGTGTGCACATTCTTTGGCGAACAACAAACGTGTACAACTCCATCCGTTGAAGTAGTTGTGTAGTTGGTTAACACACATTTAGTTTGTTCTTTTTGTTTTCCATTTCTCTTTTGGAAAACAATGCAAGTGGAAATTTTGTGGTTTCACTCAAAAACCTCGACAATTATGACCGCATCACACTCGTGGTGTACAACACTCTGACAATGCCGGGACGGGTAGCTGCGGGCATCCATAAATGCGGGAGACCTGTTATGCACTATCATCGATGGGGATGATGCGAAAACCTCAACACACAACAATACACAAACACAGAGGAAAAAGAAATAAGAAGTTGTTCTACGGAAAATGAACTCTTTGACCATAAACATATCATTTTAAAGGATATTTTTGTTTTCGTTTGGTGATGGTTCCTTTCGACATTTTGTTTTTGCGGTGTCATTTGAGGGGAAAACTCATCCATTCATCCTGTTTTTATGTTTTTATTTTACATACATACTACATGTGTAAATGGCAAGTGTTTAAAAATAGAAGATAGATGAAATGTCTCCCAAGGATGAGTAGGTATTGGTACGACATTACTAAAGCCTGATCCTTAGGTTAGATTAGGTTACGTAGAGTAGGGTTATGCAGACAGAGCATAAGGCACTAAGCACTAAGTATAGTGGGCTCATCGCGATCCCTGTGTAACTAAACAAAACTTAAACCATTTTCTGAAAGCATTTGATTTCCCTACAGAACTTTACCATGTTTTCATAGCTATCATAGCCTAGCCATAGGGAGCTAGTAATCTAGACTAAATCTTGGCAATTTCCTGACATTCACATAAAATGTGTGTTATGCCCTCAGCGGCGCATAGATCGTTGCTGTACATCTGTAAATCAGCTGAGAGCCCTACACAGGAAGGAGTATCCACAGTGGTTCCTGCCCCGGGTTATACGTTTCCCGTCAGCATTGTACGGCATTTCGAGACTAGTGCTGATCTGGAGACATATGATTCTCGCGCTTTTAATGCGGCCTGACTTAGTAATGAAAAAAGCTATATCCCTTCCAGATTTCGATTTCATCCCTAAAGATTCCGCAGCTATGAGCCGGAACTTCTGCTTGGAATGCACTAGAAGTATCAGGGAATCTTATGGATACTATGAGGTGTAAATCCCAGAACCAGTTCCATTGGTGATATTTGATCCATCCCTAAAGACCGTAATCTCATCTGCTGAGATGACAGAGTTTCTCGACCAATCTTCCCTCTCAGGATACAACGTTATATATGGAGTAGCGAAATCCAGGACGAAAGCCGTCTCATCTGTTCTTTTTAGAACGAAGAAGGTATATGCACTCAGGATGGAGCAGTGTCCAAGAAACCACTTAGTAAGCCTCAGCGCACTATTGCCTGCTTGGTATTTCAACTGTAAGTCTAGCAAATGCAGAAAAGTATCTACTGCTGCCGAGGTTGTTGAGCGGAGAGCACTCATGATGGCTGGCAGTTATTTATACTGCTGCTAGCTTACTAAGCGTTGTTTTGTTTCTGGTTGCCTTTCACCAGAAGAATTGGATTTGACTCAAAATTTAGACATAGCTATTGTGATATCCTAGCGAGTTCTTGGGAGTTTAGCTAATCCTCGGAGGTTATGGAACTTGACTTGAGCAGTTTTCACGACGTCGTTTTAGGACCTAAGCTGAAGTCTTTGCCGAAAATACTTTTATGGCTTCCTTTACAGGTTAATGTGAAAGGCTATAGCAACGGAGTTACAAACGCCTGTACTAAAAACAATCTTACAGGGGGCTACATAGGCGCCCAGTCTTATCATCCATGATTTGTGCTTTCGAGTCTAGCTAAGTCATGGTCCCACATTTTAGGCGAATTTTCTTGCAGTCGTTTCCTTATATGGCGTCTTCTTGGAGCTTATCCGCATTTTTATAAAGATTGACAGTCGAGTCTCCAGAAATTTGTAACCAATACGAGTTGCACTATTCTCTTTTTTAAAAAAAAGTGGTCTTCAATTGAGCACTTTGAATTTATAGACAATTGACTTGAAAACACTGTAACAGATTGCCAGCAATATACATAGTCCTTTCATAGCCAAAACTTTATCTTTTAATTTCGAGTATTTGCGTTGTCGATGGAAAATTCCTTAGTCAAGTAATTTCCCGTCGTGAAAAACCCCAAAGACTGAAACGATAAAAAGGAACATTTAACTTTCGACGAGATGAACCAATTTCCTGTCGTTCTTGCGTGCCGTGCCGCGTGAAATCTCCTTTTATGTTTTTTTTTTGTTAAGTTGCCTTTGTTTGGCAGCACCAGTGGGTGCGGTAATTGTGACAGCACTGATTGGAACGATATGCCATGGGGGGCTGCATGCCAGCACATACATAATGTATGCATCTGCGGCGGTGATGAAGTTATATGCATGTTGCTGACAATGGGGGATGGTCATGTTTCCTTTTTAAAGGAAACAAGCACGAAAAGAGATACACGATAGCGAAAAAGTAAAGCAAAACACCCCAACCGCACCGCAAAGTCATAAAATATGAACATCATTAATGATCCATAATAAATTATGCATTCTTTGTTGCGGAGGCAGAGCAGTGACAGCATGCACCTCGTATAGCGCCGCCCCGCCTCTCTGTCGCATCCGAAACAGCCAGCGGCCTTAAAGGATAAGCCTTGTCGATGATGATGGGGCGCTGGTGCAGCTCGTGGCGGTAGTTTATCAAAAAACAAAAAAAAATAAAATAACCGAAGTTAAATCCACACACATCACAAAGTTGTTTCCTAGTTAAGCTTTTGGAAGTTTTTTTCCTTCAGTCTATATGTAGGTCTTCTTCCGGTTGCACATGTTCATGTTGAACTTTATGTGGCAAATAGTTTCAAGGATAATCGTTAAGAAAATTTCCTGTTTCGTACACGTTTTTCTGTTGCGTAGTATTTCTGTGAAGACAACAACGATGTCGACGGGTTGCTCTTAATGATTTATGAATTATTTAAGTTGGAAATTTGTTACACGCTTCCGCATGTTTGATGTCTCATAAATTTGTCATAATTGTGTGCATCACCATTTTGAAGGTATGAATTTATGATGCTTTTCGATGGAGCCCTGCGTTGGCTTGAAGTAATTTTTTTAACAACGATCGTAGCTGGAGTGAATACAATTTTTAGCGATTTTTTTTTTGCAAGTCAAATATTTAAAAATAGCTGAAGGGACTGCCTAACATTTCACAAAACCATGGTAAAAGTCCAACTTATCAACTTGATTCTGTAACAGTTTTGTACGACATAGGGCAGTGAATAGTGCTTATGTACATATGTATCTCTGAAAAGTTATCTTCATCCCATCGACGTCTCTAGAAATTGTGTAGATGACCAAGTCCCAAAGAATGCTCTCTTCAAAATATTCACATATTTAGAGACTACACATCTTACCCAACAAATACTTTGGAAGTTTAAGAGAACGATTGTTGCATGTTTCTAGGGTCCAAATCGTCTTTAACCTGATCGCATAACTCCTGACGGAAGATACCACTTGGCCTCTTCTCAAATGCCTCGTTTCTTAACTAATTCAATAAAGGGGTGTGGGATTTCCATCTATTTGTTATTGTCGTAGAAAGACGTCTGTCTTAAGTTGTGTCCTGGGTTCAGTTGTTGATCTAACATAGGTTCGAGTCTAGGCTAAGCCAGGCAGATATTCTTTCATAGCACAATTAACTACATTGCCGTTAAGAGTTGACCAAAAAGAGGGTACCTTCAATTCGTGCAAAAAAATATAACAAGCGCAACATGACAGTTTGTGTAAAGCTTCGCTTTTATGAGTTGTCGAGCCGGATATACTTATTTAGTCAGAAAGAACGTCTGTGGATGTCATTCCAACCCCATAGTGACAATGGCAAACCCGGTAATGTTGAATATAACGCAAAATCCCATTATCGGGCAATCAAGTGTCCTTCGTTCATCGCAACTAATGGATCCAAGCGAAAGTATAGCAACTTTTGCAGCAGGTGCAATTAAACTAGGACCTAAAAAATCTAAGATTTTTTTTTCTATTAAGATAAAGAAGAAGAAAAAGTTTCAAATGAAATGTAAATTGAGTGGTTGCTTCCCAATGATCGTGAAAGACACGAGCGCGGCCCAAGATGCTGCACTTCAACGCAGTACTAGAAAAAAGTGCATAAATTCAGCACTACAGAGCCACTGACTTATAGACGTGGTTATGCGGACGACATTGACCTGATCGGTAAGAGTACGGCGAGGAATCAAAAGCGCCTTCGCGAACATTGAATCAGAAGCTGGATTTGTCTTTTTATCCACACGTGCATCAAGGGGATATGAAGTCCCTTCTTGTGATATTCACTCAGCGCGAGCATGGTGCCGTGGTTCGAAATTCAGTTAGTATTGGTTTTCAATAGCTTCCGATGGTGGTGTCCAGACTAACTGAGGACATGTGTGGTTTTTGTCATTGCTATTATTCACGGTATTTTTTTTATCAAATCTCCTGATGTCATAATCATTATAAGCTCAATCAATAAATTTTCAGCGATCTATTCGAGAGACGTTACAGTTTTAGAAGGAACTACTCTACAATAGGGACTGTGACGAAGGTGGTCAGAATCATTCAAACCCCAGAGCAGAGGAAACGTCAGATGGTGCAACATGCTGATCTCTAGAATGCACCAGATTTTCTGCGAACAAAGAAAGAATACCTCAGGGTCATTAAACTGATTTACTACAAACCAAAGGGACTGCGAAAGGGTAGAACTCACAACAGGACTTAATCTTGAAGCCTGATATATGAGGGGATTTTTCTCAGGAAATGCTTAAAGACCTCTTTCTCTTCGCTTATGCAGATAAAATTGCCGCAGTGCTCAGGCCATGATGCTCAGAGATGATCAGAGAAGCCATAACCAAGTTATGGGAATTAGACAGCAGACTATAGTTTAACTACTAAGTGACGGAGTGCATTCCCACTATTGTCAAATTCTTAAATGGATTAATATGGACAAGAAGCTTATATTTTGACAGCAAATGAGGTCCATGTTCAAAGCGGCAGATTTATGGCAAACGCAGGAGGGCCGATAGGAAGCAAGCGATCACGACTTTCATCCTCCTGCCTGACTGTAAGATGTTGACATACGCATTTATTTAAGAAAAATACAAGAAGAGGAATTGGTAAAATAGTTCTAACCGCCGAATCTTGTGTTAGTGGTCCTAATCGAACTCCAAAGAGATACGTGTACTTATGTTTTATACAAATGAAAGGCGGTAGTGGCAAAGGCACAGTTAACTGCCCAAAGTCGGAGTATAGAGAAAGAGCGTAATAAAAAAAACAATGAGAGTCAAATGATCAGTGGTATGGTGAAGTGAAATATTACCTCACTTGTTTCTTCACCGGCCATTAGTGTTTTAATGCTCAATTTTACGAAATGAGAAAAGCGCCAAGTCCAGCTTGCGGACTCGCCACAAGGTGATGAATACAACACTTTCTTTGAGTGCAGCATGTGGCTGGCTGAAAAGCGAAGAGTGGAATTCGCAATATAACATGTGATGGCACTTTAAACAACATCGTGGTACTGGGTAGGCTCATACTTCGAGGGAGCAATCAAAGACAAGGGGAGAGAAGTCCTACAGCAGCTCAATCTTGATACGACCCTGATCTAATACGAAGTGCTGTACCCGAAATGGGCTTATGTCTAAAAAGTGAAAAAGTTTAAAACCATGACCCGTACCCGAAAAATATAAAAAAAAAACCGAAAATCTTGGTAAACAAAGGCAAAATTTTCCCAGCAATCAATATCCCAACACCAATGGCCCTTCATGTTTTACATGTTCAATTTCCTACCAAACACCACTCGCTCTATTGGTAAAAATCGATCTTGAAACCCTTATCAATCAATCAGACATGGCTTGACAGTTCTTCCAATGTGATATTCCTGTTTTCTTGCCATCAAAATACCTCCCAGGATCTAAGTTAAAAAAACTCACGTGCCAACCTTTCCTCGCAAACAAGCTGACACTATGTCGTATTCTTCCGCCTTTCGGTCTTACACATACCGCATTCTGTTCAAATGTAATGTTATACATTACAATGCACAAACAACAAACCAGGACAACAGCAGCAATAACAAAAAAAAAAAACATATATTCCTTGACGTTTACCATAAATCCTTTCAAACAGGAAAAACAAAATAAAACATAGCCTCTGAGGCTTACTTCGCTGTAACCGTTTTGTAAAGCACGTTGTTAGCTACGCAAACCTCAAACTCGAACTCATACTCCATTCTTTGCAGGCAATAGGGCTTGTGTTGCCCTTTAACATTTGAATGCAACGGTTTTTCCTTTTTCTTCCTTTTTCTATCAAGGACTCAACTTGGGCAAAACATTCAGTGTGGCTGTGTGTGGCACTGTTGACGTCATTGTTCGCAACATACTTTCTGTTTCGCGCTCAAATGCATGCCCCAGTAAGAGTGAAAAAGGAATCATTTCTAAGCAGAGAGACCGGCACTGGCGAAGGGAAAGTAAATGCAGTTTATGATACTCCCGTCAGGGCTTTTACAAAACTATTCAGAGACAAAGCGGACAAAGTCCTGTAAATTATTAAAGAGTTTAAGGCGGGAATGTGGCATATCGTAAACCGAGTAAAAAGTAACCACTCAATAGAGGCCAATGGGTTGAAAACACCGAAAACAAATCTGCAAACAAAAACAAGAAACATTCCACCGAAGAGGAGGCAAAACACACGAAGCAAAGAGTACCAATGGTCAGAGCTCCGTACAAAAAGACCAGAAACCGAGGGATGTCGGCCAGGGCAATTCTGAAAGTAAAAGGCTATCCCGGAGCGGACAATTGAATGGAATGCAGGCTGAGATTTACACGAGCACACCATAAAGTATGCAGTTGTAACGAATTATCGGGCTTTAAGGGATAACGCTGGTTAAATGCGACGTAAAAACGAGGATAATGGGTACAAATGGTGGCTGAAGAGATATTTAAGTGAAGGGTTTTATAACTCCCCATTGTGCATGGCAGGAGAAGGGAATCCATTAAGATTTTTTTTTTTTGTATTTTTATTAAGATGTCTGAGAGTAAAATTTCATCACTTTTGCGGTCAGTTCCTGCGCTTGTCGAATGAAATAATTTACATTTACTTGAGTCTGACTTTCCATAACACGTAGAAACAAGCCCTGCTTTAAAAGCAGCCATATAGGTCAGAGAAAACTGGGTCGCTCTCTTGTACGAACTGCGGTCAAGGAAAATAGGCCGTAAATTGGCTCAAACCCTTATGCGATGTCTGATGCAAAGGCGGACAAAAAGAGAAGAATATGTACACTTATACAGTTGGTTCTTGAGCTGTGCCCCCAAGTGGCCTACTTTTTTCCATCTTGTAAAGTTTGGTCTGTGTCATAGATGATAGAAACTTCCCATGTTGCTGCAAAACCGACCGCGTTAAGCCGGTTGCTACATTAGCCGTTGGCTGGCGGTCGCCGTGGCTCAGTGGTTAGTGCGTTGGACTGTTAACCAAGCGGCGTGGTTTCAAGCCCCAGCCATGTCCACCGAACATTTTTCGCGGCACCACCTCTCGTGGGGGAATGACAAACCTCCGGGAGTATAATCTGTCATGAAAGAGCTTCTCAATTCGCCGTTTGGAGTCGGCAATAAATTGTAGGTCCCTTCCATTTGTGCAAACAATACAACATGAATGGTTGCGAGAAGCTAGGCCTTGGCTCATCCCTAACTGTCGCGCCAGCCACAGTGCCTTTAACCTTCCTGCCGAAAGGATGGGGTTTTTCTCAAACGACTTCTGCAGAAATTGCATGAAAGAAGAGGGATTCAGGCTACAATAGCCTCACTTGTGGACACAAGGTCTTCGAAGAAATCGAGGCACGTTGGAATTTGGGACCATAGTGTTGCGATTTTCCAATTCGTGCACAAAATTTTCGAAATTGATATGGAAACGAGGCCTTTACTTTTTTCCTTCAAGGCTGTTACCTATGACCACCTCAAACTTTCTCCTCAGAATTTTATCTGGCATCTTGAAGATCGTATCACTTTGGACGTCTTTTAGAATTCTCAGATAACCTTTATGGTAGTCAGCTTTGAGTTCCGGTATCAGGAGCACTCAACATCGCTGCTTTCTGCACTCTGAGGTAAAGCTGACCCGGTAATATCCACGCAGTCAGTTTGACTGCTCCTGTGTTTTATTAGACTGAGTTTTTGGCCTCCATGCCAGAGATGCATTGGGTTTCAGTTTTACTGTGTAGGTACATGAACGTTGTACTAGTCATTTTGTTGGTGAAAGTTTCTTGTTCAGGTGAAAGTTCCAGTTAAGCGTTTTGCCGGGAATTTCTCCGGGATACTTTCTCGAATAAATTGATGGGGATGTTTTCCAGTGAGATTTCTCTAAAATAGTACTTAGACAGATGTTACCGGGAAGATAGTCATGCCCTTGGTCCTGCATTTACCTAAAGGTGAATGACACGTTTCATTGTTGCCTCTAAAAGACGAGTTAATTCATTCGTCCATTCGCGTACCAAGATTTTTGGTGCCCCTGTAAGTGAACTTGTTGCAAGGCAAATTGGTCGTATTTTTCGAAAAGGTGATTGCTAACTACGGTATGCAATGGAGCCGCTTAACCAAGATGGAAGAAGAGTGGGTCGACCGAGAAATACATGGCGCAGAACAGTTGAAGAGGACTCTCGTCAAGAGTTAAAGAGAGCTGAGACACGTTGCCAGAAACCGCACACCCACAAGGGAGAACAGGACATAAGTAAATGAGTGAACTTGCACAAAAATTTACTGAAAAAGTGAGAGTGATCCAGAGACAGATCCATTTGTTTTGTCCTTTTGCAGCTTAAAAGCCTTTTTCCTGTTCCAATCTTCCCTGCACTTGATGCATAGGAAAACCGCTTGCCGTTTGTGTGAGAAGAAAAGCAATTCAAATAAGGTTGGCACACCCCAAAGCGAATTTTCTTGTAAATGACAGTTAAGTGCCATTTAGACCTTGATCCTTTAAAACAGCCTCAAAGCGACATACATATGTATATTCCCTTCTTTTTATTTTAAATTACATGTCGGATCCTTCTTGCCAACGGGAAAACAAATGTTAATCATAATGCATCAAGGAAAGATACATAGCTGTTGCTTCATCAACGAAAAAATGCAAAAAGGACATTTACTCTTTATACACAAAAAAAAAAAATAAATAAATAAATAAATGTTACAAGTTGACTCACACAAAGGATCGTTGTTCATGCTCATAACTTTTATGTCAAAGTTTACTTTGTTAAATTTGTTTTGAAGTTTACCATCCGCTTTTTTGTACTCTGTCTGTAAAAGGATTCATTTGTGCCGACCGACTTGCGATGGAATAAGCTCATACATGCGTTTCATGTCCTTGGGTTTGGGGCTTACAATGGAATTATCTAAACATATTCAGACAATATTGTCGCACATCTTTTCCCTTGTAGGAGTGAAGCTGAAGCCAACTACTGCTAAACAACCAAGCGACAGTAGTTGATGGTCGAGTGTATCCTTTTTTTTTCCGTGTGTGCGCTAGTGCTTCTCATCTCTGTGTTAAGCATAATGTTATACATTCGCCTTGCAGCAAGTATTCACCGGAACTTAAGCATTGAAGATGCGCTGCGATTTATTCACGTGGAATACAGGAAAATGGCCAAGGGGCGAGGAAATCCGATGAAAAGTTTATCCCCAAAAACCTCGGTGATCCGGCCTAAAATGCACAGAGGACCGTCGAGGTAAAATTCCGAAACTAATACAACGTGTAACATGCCCGGCTCGTTGTGAAATTTAATCAACTAAATATTGTTGCCGCTCAACCTCCTGCTGGATGGAAGGAGGACGGGATTTCTACTAGCACAGCACGCGTAGTTGAAGAGGACATTTTTGATTTTCCTCCTCCCATCGTCCTTTTGCTGGATGTTTTCGCTAGCGTGCTCGTAACCAGCAACTATTTCGGGAATTTATTAGTCCTTAACACTTCCACGGCGACTGGGCGGGATGCCATGCTCTCTAGTGCAGTTGTGTGGGTAATAAACTGCCCCGTGGCTCTTTATTGTGTACGAGTGCCTCGTAAGTTCGGCGTCGAAGAATTTCAGATGCAATTTGTTGCAAATGGGGGAGTTTACGAGGGAAATGCCTTTCACGTCGGCACTCGGTGAAATAACAACGTAACACCGGATGACATATGTAAGGCCACTGTAAGTCCCCGGATAGACAGTCATTTGTTCTTTGTGATTATGCGAGTAAGCGGTTGGCTGGGAGGGCATACGCATGCAATTCGTCGTGTGCACGTTAGGGTTCGAGAGATTAGCGGTTGAGAAATTGTGATTGCGTGAGACCAGTGCTACGTTGGTGCCGGAAAGTTCAGTGGAATCGGAACCAGTAATTTGATGGGTAAAATGTTTGCATAGTAGGCCTACAAATTGCCTTGAGCTTGGAGTTAGCTGCACGGGTGCGTTTGGAGGACGATCGTATGATGAGTTGCCTGCGTCAAATATGATGGTTTAATAATGATTCTAGTGTGGGAGGGGATTAGGGGGATAGGTTGACCTTACTTTCGATTTCACTTGAAATCGATCTTTTGAATTGAGGTTGAATTGGTTCTAATCTTGCATTTGAGCTTTACGAGAACCTTACATATGTAACTTATTGTAATTATGGTCCGCCAGTAGAGACTCGTTTAAAACTGTTTTTCCATGTGTTGATGTTGTTATCGCGGGCGCATCTGGCACCAGGATAAAAATTATCTAAGAAATTCTTGACGGCCTTCCTCAGAAAGTTGATGAAATCCAGAGAGAGCAATTTCTTGGTGAATTCAGTTTGGTAAGAGTTCGCCTGAATGTGTTTAATAGCGCTTGTATGGACCTTATTGCCCTCATTTGATCGGTTATGGCATGTGAATTCCACTTCCGAGCCACGTGTTTTGAACTCTGACTTTCCGAATGACACCCAAGTAATGCCAACGTAATCTTTGAGTTCATCACGGAGGGCTAAGTAGATTTGTTGTCTGATTAGAGCTGTGCTGTGCCATGTGGGCATGGGGATTCATAGTAGACCGTCAAACTCTAATTCTATTCTCTCGGCTTTGCAAATGGAACAACACTTTCTCGAGGAGTTTAACCACACTGGCTCTGAGTTTAGGGAGAAGCAACGTCAACGACAACTTAAACCAACGGCGATCATAAGGCTCTGTTCTGCTTTTGATCATATCCGGTGACAGAAGGGCAGTGAGTGCTTATTTTTTTTTACAATCAACTCGTGCTCAAGCCGCTTATTACAGAAGTCACAGTATATGCTGCTTATTTGCTGAATTTCCAACATTCTAACAAAAAATTCACAGCTTGGTCTTTATCGGCTACAATTTCGTCCAAAGAGCTGACTGTACACTCTCGAAACCTCTTTCTAAGGTAAGGTAAGTCTTTTTCGGGCCAAAACCAAATTGTCAACCTTCACACGATGCCTCCTGACTAAGCCGAAAGGCGAACGAACAGTAACCGTTTGTTTTAAGTGCCTTAGCAGGAACAACTGTTAGCACCCTTTCGCAATCTCGAAAAAAATGTGCATCTTGTAATTAACCCTAGAAGGACTATGTATAAACGTAGTAGGTTGCGACCTCATATTCATTTGCTGGTGTAAGTGTATAGGAATCCGAAGCAACTTGGAATACGCAATCGAACAAATCTGGAGAGGCCGGTTAGTACCGCTAACCAAACTAAATGTAAAAGTCTTTTCCTAAATAGGCACTTTGACATGGGCGGCATACAAACAGACTTAGCAGTTTATTTTTTTCTTTTTTTTTCGTAAGTAAAGTTTGAATTCTCCCTTAAATAGGAAGAAGTTATCGACGGCATTGTGCATTCGTTACACAATGGCACTTTTAAATGCCATAAAGTGTTCAAAAAACTCTAACTTTTAATCACCAATGACCCTTTCCGTTTCAGGAAAAACGCGTTTACTAAAATTCTAAGCTTCGTTTGAGTGCTCATGCTCCGAGATTAAAGTAGCTCATTTTACCTGTTCTCTTCCATTTTGTCGTCGCCTAGATGTTTTGTCCTGCCGTCACTCCTGTACCATAGCTTCCCTGTGAGGGGTCTAATTTGAGCTTGGTCTTGGTGCTATACCAGTCCAAGGTTAACGCTGTTGTGACTCACACTCCTTTTTGTTATACTGAAGAAAATTTTCCCAAACGTGATCTCCAACGTCGATAATCGTCAAATTACTCGGTATCCTATCCTTAGCACTCAATCTACACCCATTACCATCCCCGTGGTAGTAGCAATCTTACATATAAGTATTCGTACGAAGGCACGTGGAAAATTTGCGAAATACCGCTATCCATTTACACCCAATTACATCCCGCTTTAGTGCCGTTTTACCTGAGCGGCTCCTTCATTCAAGTGGCGTATTTACCAAACAAATTACCCTCCAAATCTAGTTTTGCATCTACAAACCTATACAATGCCTTAATGCGTGCCTATAGCGTCGCGTCCACAACAAAGTTATGTCCGCAGACGACATGACTTTCACGGAATTTCCATTAAATTAACACCGCGCGACTACGCGCGTAATCCTTAGAATCCTAAACAACGAAAGCCCCATTCCCCACCTACATAATAACACCGTGTAATATTTAAACATATGCACTCACAACCCTCCTCTGTGAGTGTGCATCCAACACGTTCCATTTGAGATTCCTTTTGCAGAGTGCTTGCACCTCGTAAAACTGCTAAAACTTTCGACTCGGTCCGAAAACTTGGAAAACCGGCGGAATTTCAGTCGGAAAACTTCCTCTGCCCTGCTTCTCACCAACCTGCGGATGGATTACATGTCATGAGTGTGTAGCTCCTTGTTATTTTTGATACAACCAATGGGTTATATGTGGTGTACAGCAGAGGACTCCAAGCTAAGCTGCATAGTGGTGATGACGATGATAATGGCGGTGGTGGCAGGGATATGACGTTGATGATGATGCTTTGCCGTCGGGTGTGATCATCGCCGTAGCATGTGTGTGCCCACTGTAATTACCACATGAAGTGGAATTTTTGGACAAGAGAAAAACAATAAACCCTAACCTCATGCGAGTGTTGTCAGAGTTCGGCTATACGAAGTTATTTACTAGTCCACCAACAGTGATGTGAGAAGACTCGAAGCTCGTTTGGTCTTCTCTGGTGAAGTTGAACCAAAAAAGAGAGACACTCCCTGGGATCTAATTTCTACATCCCTAACATTACTCTGTTGGTTAATGTTTCATTCGAACGATTATCATATTAGGACTGGATGTGTTACGAGCATGGAGTTGGGTACATATGGTATTTGCCGGGCTTCAAGGATGCACCAAGTGAGGAAGATAACAAATGGAGTGACGGTGTGCAGCGAAACAATTTTGTGGCGTTAATTTGATGGAATTTGTGCAGCAGAATCGCAGGAAATATTTCGCAATCGCGGAATTCCCAGAACATGAATTGTGTTGGAATGTGATTAGTTCCTTGTTTGATAGACTTGACTTGATTTTTTAAACTTTCCATAAATTTAGATGGTGAGACTAACATTGAGCCTCGTAGAAGCTGATAGCCCTATTTCTTACCTTCTCGTGGCGCGATCTGGGGATTCCTTCTGCAGTTGAATAGTGGAGTAGACGAATACCGAGCAAATAATGTCAATTGCTCTGTGCCCCATCAAGCGGCAAATATAATAATTGCTCCAACCCTTCGAACACGCTATCGACTATAAATAACTTTTGAATTCTGGAACATAAGGACTCTCCTTAAGTCACAAACCGGAAGTCTCCAAATTTAAGGAAAATCCAACTCCAATTGGTACAAAATTGACATTCTGGCGCTGAGTGAAGTTAGATGTGTTGTTGCTGTAGAGTAGCGCTCGCGAAATTATGACCCATGCTCTAGTCTGAAAAACTAACCGGAAGAATTCGCGAATGTGGAGTAGGATTGGTACTAACTTCAACAGCACGCGACATTTTCATATCTTGAAAACGTCACAAAATAAAATAAATAGCTGGCGCGACAGCTTGGGCTGAGCTTAAGCCTAGCTTCTCGCAACCATTCTTGTTATACAAGTTGTTTTGTTCGCACGCATAAAAGGGACCTACGATATATTCTCGATACCGAACGGCGAATTGAGAAGCTTTTTCATAACAAATTGTACTCTCGGAGGCTTGTCATTTCCCGACGAGAGGTGGTGCTGCGAAAAATGTTCCGTGGACGCCATCAAATTGACGTTTAATCGGGGCGATAGTGTTGGGGATCTCGATGCGAAGGTAAGAAACGATCACATTGTAACAGGGGCGTAGAGATAAATATGCATGTCGGCGAAAGACGGAAAAGCCACTGCTATAGGCACTTGGAGAGAGATCGCAGAGCGTATATTAGTCAGATAGTAGGAGCCTCAGCAGTAGAAACTCTTGTAAAATGGAAGCAAGCACAGTGCAGGGTTATGTGTAAAAAACGCGGCACCGCTGCCATCAACATTTCAACACTTTCAACGCAAAATGAAAATGCCATAGACAAGAGTAAAGTAGGACGAACTTTACTTCCGTTTAAGGGTCTAGATGGATAAGCTCAGAAGATGGAGAAAGCATTTTACAATCGTTCTAAATCATTTGGGATGGAAGTGATCAGTGTAGTGCCTATAGGTCAACGGGGCCTATTGGTCCATTGTGTTCCCTTTTGTCTGGTTTTTCGAGCCAGCCCGTATTCTTTCTAAAGTGGAGTTTGTTCATTAGGGATATCCTAGGTAAATCTCCTAGTTCTTTATTGCCCTCGATATCGTTGCGTCTTAACCGTCTCGATAATTCAAAAGTCATCGACCTCTCTCATTCAAAAGACACTTAAATACACTTGTCCCACGATATGTCCTAATGTCTGCATACGACTCATTCCTCCTTTACACTCTTCATCGGCTGAACAGATAATTTCCCACATTAAAATCTATTTATCAAGGAAGCACTGGAATACCTTCTTACAGTGTCCCTCATAAGTACCTTCATGAATGGCAAATTAAATACGAGTAAATAAAAACTGCTGACATCTCTTTTAATTAGCAAAAATCAAAGAAAACGACAAAACCAAACGAAGCAGACGACAGAACATCAAGAACAAAAAGATGGTAAATGAAATCAGTAAAAAAAGCAACCGTCCACTATGCATATCCTTGAAATCGTCCCCAAAACAGAGGATGATTACCAAGTGCAAGTTCTGAAAGTTACATGAATAATAAATAGCCCATGTGACATTGGCCATGTCGTGTGTCCTTTCTATTGCAACCAGTTTGTATGCATGACAAAGATAAAATCGCATCGGCTTAACTGCCCCAAAGACAATTGGAAAAGAGAAGATGCCACTAAAGACCACCGAAACCAGGATAAGTTGTCTTAAATAACATCGCACACTGGAGGGGTCAAAGGAGGATAATTACTAGGGACCTTACATCGTTCATTATTTAAGTAAGCAATCCATTTGCTTGTAGAATGTGGATGGAGTTCTTGTACACCAACAATAATTTGCCAATTCAATAAAACCAAAGACATTTCTCTCTCCGTATGTTTCTCAAAACGAACAAAAGGACGAAACAAAGAGTGATGCGAGATAAAATAAAGAAAAATCCAAAATTAATTGTCACCAGCTTCATGATTATTGTCCTGTCTCTGTCCCCTTTACATCGTTGAGTGGGGGAAAAAAATTAAATTTCTCGTCCTTGTCTCGACGATAAATCGCGCGTAAGTATTTAATGCTTTCATCAGTCCTTGTAAGATGCAAAGAGCAGGTTTTTTTTTTTCAATTTGATCCCTTTGCCCAACCAATTCACTGCGTCATGGTGTCAAAAGTAAAACAAGCAGTTGTAGTCGTCGTTATTATTGTTTCAGAACTCACACATTCCACATCGTCAAGTGTGAGAACGTAAGTGTCCTTTGTTATACCCTGAGCAATGCTAATTTCCTTGCAAATGAGTTTTTTTTTTTTTTTTAATAATTAGTCGACAATAAGGGGTATAAATCGAATCGTGTGCAAAAGTCCTGCGAATCACAAGGGCATTGACATTGCGTTAAAATGTTCTTTAAACAAAAAAAAAAATCGGATTGCAGCCATTTTTACTAAGCCATTGAACCCTTTTTGTGCTCATAACCATTTTTTGAAGAATTATGATTGACACGACACAATGGTTTCCCGGTGTAAACTTATGCGAAGGAGGTGCCGTTCCGTGATGTGATAGTTAAAAGGGATCAAATATCGATCGAAATGCAATTTCATTGGATAAGGGATTTGGTTTCATTGAAGGGGATGGTCCAAAAAGCTGGGACACGATTTGCATTTGAGATGAGGCTTAGGCGCATCGAATTCACGTTCAGCATTATAGGTTAAAGCCAGTCTAGAATGTATTCTTTCCGATTGTATTGTTGCTAACTTGATTGCATCCTAGAGTACATACAGCCTCTACTTGTGCGCTTCATACAAGGCAGCCTTTCCAGTTATTTTCTTTCAACTACATACTATGCATGGACATTTTTTCTTTAAAGATTCCATGCGGCTGTCAGTACAAAAAAATTTCAAAATTTAAAAAACAAAAGATTTTATAAGCTACAAACGCAGACCCCATCTTCTTTTGTAACTTTAATCGATCTTAATCCTATTTTTATGGCGCCGTGACTCAGTGGTTAGTGCGTTGGACTGCTGTGCGATCTGCGTGGGTTCATGCCCCAGCCATGTCCACCGAACGTTTTTCGCGGCAGCACCTCTCGTCAGGGAATGACAAGCATTGAAAGATTTTCTCAATTCGCCGTTCGGAGTCGGCAATAAATTGTAGGTCCCTTCCATTCGTGCGAGAAATTTAACGCGCTCAACATGAATGCTGTGTAGATAATCGCAAGTCTTACAGATTCATGCTCTTCTCGATCTTGAAGCAATTTCTAACCAAAATGCCTATGATGCCGACGGTAGTTCGTTTTGTTGAAGGCTTACAAGTTCCTCGTTCTTATTTTGATAAGAACGGCTTAGCACAATTACATAGAATTGGTTCGTCCTGTACCTATGCAATACAGTATGTTGACATGCTATTTTGAAGGCGGCAGTCGTGATCCCTGCCTTGGCAGTTTATAAGTCCGTTCTTTTCGGCTCCATCACCCTATCGGAAGATGCCATAATTTTTGCAAATGGCGGCAAATGTCAATTCTGCTTTGACATTTGTGAAGAAAATATATACAAATACTTCTAAAGATCGCAGAAAAATTGATTCGATTTTTTGCGAAATAGTTCGTCGGTGGTGTTGGCGCAGCTTGAATTTCGGCGCAGATTTTCCGGTCGTCCGACACCAATTGGGCAAACACTACTGCGTTTAGCCGCCCGCCTAGAAGAGTATGGAACAACACGAGATGCTGTCAGGTCTGGCCGGCCCTGGAGCAGCTGTTCTGCTGAGAATATCGCTGGTCAAATGACTACCTGGGAACGGCAAGCGCTACAGAGCCATGCTCAACGACTTTCTCCTCCCTTAATTGGATGAATTGGCACGAGTCACAACCGGACTATAACTCGACTTGCCTCTGTCAAGCTTGTTTCTTTAAAATTTGCCATAGGCGGGCTTAAAATCTTGACCTAAGCGTCCCCAAACTATTTCACTAGCAAACATATAACCTTTGATTTTGAAAACTTCAGTTGGTTAGCGAAGAATAATGTTCACAGCACTAGTCGAAAGTAATAACGACCATTAGAAAGCATGCACGGCGAAACCGTAAACACACACAGTCAACCAAACCATCGCTGCAACCATATCGGGTCAGGAAAACGTTCACAAAGTCAACGACGATGACAAACGCAACCACCACAAATAAAATAGAGTTCCGCCATCACGGAGAAGAAAACCGAAACTGAATTTCCCATAAAAATTATCTCCAGCGTATTCTGTCAGCAGTTTGCTGCTTGTGCTCCCTCAGCGGTCTATGGCAGCAATGGGATCTTAAAAACAAAAAGGCAAACTACTTCAAGTGCCTGTAAATTGTGCTTCACGTACACAGTTGAATTATGTATGTATGCATACACGTCCTCGCGAGAGGGCACAACGAGATTAAGTATTTCAGAAAAGAACAACATTTCTGAAGGAATCCACCGCAAGTCAACTTTAGAACCTCTCCAACGTGCACCCGTACTCCACCATCTAGTCAGCCTATTGCTTTGCGTGTACCGCTGTTACAGCAACCAACGAAGTCGTCCTTAAAATCTTCATTGCTGTCGCGCGGTAACAAACCACCACCAACATCATCAGCGTCATCGTCAACCCATCCCGATCGTTATCCTGTCCCTTATACTGTGCTTTGGAGGTGGCTTGTCTTGGGTTTGCGGTTAAAAGCAACACCCCCAGCTACAGACTATGTACGAGTGCATCCATACACAATATCGTAGCGTTCCTTTCTGGTTTTCTGTAAACTTTCATTTGAGTCTTATCCAAGGATGTGGAGCAAGTAAAATAATATTACTTTGTGATAAAAGTGCATAAACGTTTATGTATGTTTTACAGCGGTACTTTTGAAATAGCCTAACGGAATTTTTGTAAAAACAAAGCTAATCATTGTGATGTATGCTGATGAAAGGAGCTCCTGGGAGTTCTTTTTTGATGGCCTTTGGGTAATGATTTATGTGGCAAGAGAAAAAAATAGCAGCTTACACCACGTTTCGTGCAGTTTTCTTTTGGCTTACTTAATTGCCATGAGATTAAAGCTTTTTACTTCATACGGATTATAACCGCAGAGTTACTTATAAGTTTCAATACCTTATGGTGTGGTAACATGCAAGAACTGAAGACACACATATCTAGCCAAATGGTGTCTATTTGAGGGGCAACTTAGTCGGTTCTATACCAGACAACAGTGGTATCTGGATGATCTTAAGAAAGTGCTAGTACTTAGGTACTAGTTCGTGAAGTGCTTCAATCCACGTTTTTCTCTTTCTCTTCTGTGAAAAACATTATTGCCTTCGCACCATCTATTGTTGGATACGAAACCAACCATTGATTCTAGTAGATGTACTATCCAAGGCAGAAGCAGATGAATTATTGACAAAGGACATCAACCAGAACATTTACGAGGAAATTCATGCCACGCATCCAACTCCCTTTTCTACGTACAGCGTACGAAGATGGTCTACAAATCTCCCGTTCTTACACAACCGACCGTCTTTCTAGGTCCGCACAGGCTGGGGGATTTACATAGGACGTGAGCTGGATTCACGCGTAGCGCAGTCATGTGACTTCTTTAACATCGTTCTTGAAAAAATAGTCCAATACTCCCGTGCCAACTCTAGAGGCACAATCTTTCAAAAGTCCGTCCAATTACTCGCAAACGCCCACGATATTGACATAATCAGAAGAACGCAGCGTGATGTCACTGGTGCGTTCGTGAGTATTGAAAGGAATGCGGCGAAGATGGACTTACCGATCAATGGGGCCAAGACGAAGCATATGCTGTCGACAAGAAAGAACACTCAACACCGACGTTTTGGACAGAACGTCACTATGGACAAGACAGTTATAACTTAAGGACTTTGTCTACCTAGGTTCCGCTATCAGTTTAGACAACGACACCAGCGTTGAGATTAAACGAAGAATAACTCTTGCCAATCGCTGTCTCTTTGGGCTATGAAGGCAGTTGAATAGCAAAGCCCTCTCTCGAGCAACTAAAGTAATCCTTTATAAGACCTTAATCGTCCCAATCCTGCTCTAGGGCTCAGAGGAAGGACTCTGTCAAAAGCTGATGAGGTTGCTCTTGGCTGTTTCGAGAGGAAATGCATAGACGGTGAGTGGAGGAGGAGATACAACGACGAACTGTACGGGCTGTAGCGACATCGACTTAGCGGGAAGTGTGAAGCTCCAACGACTGAGGTGATGTAGAGCGGATACTCCAGCCCAGAAGACCGCGCAGTAGATAAAGACCGCGACTTAGGTGGCGCAAGGAGACCTTAACCAACTTGGCGTGCGAAACTGGAGGCATCTGGCTAAAGATCGAGCTGGCTGAAGACACTTGTTGATAAAGGCCCAGGTCCACCCCGGACTGTAGCGCCACCTGAATTAAGTAAGTAAGTGAGCTGTGCTCTCTTTATGCATATGTATATCGGCGCAGCCTCTTCATAAGTCATTTGTTCTTAAGCGCATTCTTCTAAGGTGGGCCATTAGTATGTTATTACCCGTGATAGTCCCTATGAAGAGCATTAAGTGTGACATATGTCGCGGAAGAAAGAGCCTTGTTTTCATCACATAACAATCCTCTTTAGACACGGCTTGTTGAAAGTTTGCTTCACTTCTCGTGTCTTTGTCGTTGGGAGTCTAGTGCTATGCTGGATTGAACAAGTGTTACAGGGGGGCAGTATTGAGTTATCGACCATCACCGATGGAATAGAAATAAACCAATCAGTCAAAAGCAGTGTCGTCAATAACACAAACCAATTCCAACTAAAGACAAAAACCTGTATAAATCAGGAAAACTTTCAAAAGGAAGTAAAATTAAATTAACCCTTGAAGCCTTAGTGAGCAAAGTAATGAAAATCATTTTTACAGCTTCCCACACGATATTCCCGGTTTGAAGTATTTCCCTGCCGGTGCTGCTCCTCTTTGCTCTTTCTGTACATTTCCCTTGCTTTTTTTGTTTTCAAAATAATAACTAACATGCATATTCATCAAAAACTAAAAGAGATAGAAGCTTCTTTACGCCAGAGTGACTTCGCCAGGATGCCATACTCGTGCATGACAACCAGCCAACAGCAGCATCCTTGAAGGTTAAAGTTAAGAACAAAAGAAAAAAAAAACTACGAGTAGTTTAACTAGGTTGGGTGCATTTACTTCCTTCCTTTAAGGGCTAACTATTCCATGAAAGAGGA
Organism: Matsumyia berberina; assembly: GCA_917880715.2. NCBI lineage: Eukaryota > Metazoa > Arthropoda > Insecta > Diptera > Syrphidae > Matsumyia > Matsumyia berberina. The sequence goes on along the minus strand of OU862872.1, from coordinate 15,745,950 downwards.
AGTAAATTGCAAAAGATGGGTTATGAAAATTAAATGGTCCCGAAATTCCGTAAGTTGTAGTAGAACCATCTGCGAAACGGTCAGCCAACAGATGCAGGAGGGTACGCTAATTAAGGAGGAACTCTGCGCATAGCGGAAAGAAAAAATATGCAAGAGGAAAGCATTTGACTGTATTTATTGAAAAACTTATGCAGAATTCCTTGAACAAAATTTTAAATAAAACATTAATAGAAATTATGTGGTTTTCTATATTTTTGTTTTGCAGATTCCTGGAGCGTGCCACTACTGTTTTTGGTGTAAGCAAACAGTAACGAAAAAGTGACGACATTGTCACAATAAGGTTAATCAAGCAAAACTGATGGTAAAACGAAGGCGAACACTGTGTTTCGGTTATAAAATTAAAAGAGCTGCATATGTGTGGAAATTACCCAACTGCCAGTTCGACTTGTAACTGACGGTGCCATGTTTGGCGCTATTTTTTTTTTTTAAACTTAAAACTTAAATAATCCCACAAAATGTCATTTAAGACAATCGATGGACACATCGACACAGATTCTTCCCTCGATGTCACTCACTCACTCGACGACTGATGGTGTAATTCCGCTCCAATATTTCCACTTTCGATTTTCACTGACCATTTTGCCGCCCACTTGCAACGGTTTTCCATTTCGTCAACATTTCGAGGAAATTCGCCAGCCTGCAATTGAAATTTCACTCATGTACATTTCCGCGATTTTACCAAAATTGCGTAGAGGGAAAATCTCAACAAGTTCCACGCAAATTGACCTAATTACCATGGGTGTTCACTTCGAGGACAAATTCACTTCGCGTCTCACCAAGTGGCACAAGCGAGAGAGAGAGAGCGTGACTCTGCTTATAATTATCATTATGCTGTGACGACATATCAAACGGCAAAGGAAATCACATTAACACTCAAGAGTCGCACATTTCAAGGATAACAGCTATCATTAAATCGGTTATTGTCGCGACTATCCTTTGCCGTCGGCGGAGGCGGCGAAATTAGTTACAAAGCCGCATAGTGATCGGCACTGACTGGACGGTCTTCACTATGGCCACACACTCACACATCCACGTAGATGTTCACACTCAATTAAAGGTTTACATTAATTCTGGCACTCGTGATTCCGAGAACCGCCATGGCGGCGGAGAGAAGTGAATTATCATACTAATCGATGGTCGTTAAGTGCCCAAAATTTAACCTAAAATCGATAATTTACACGTTGCTAAATCAAGAATTATAATAATCATATGGCGAGCATATGTCCTCGCGGACGTAAATGCCCAGGAATGGAATCAGGGGTTTCGGGGTTTAAGCGGAGCCTACTCGTGCTGGGCTGTCCATCCAATGAAATGCAATTAAACGCAGTCGAACAACGCCCTAATATGAGTTCGGAAGATCTTTGGACAGACGCAGCGGAAATTGCCGCCGGCGTTGGTGTGGCAGTGACCATCGCGGCGGTTGCCACCAGCGGTTAACGCCGACGGTCTTTGGGGACTTACCCTGATAATAGTTGTGCACTTAAATTTAGTTTTACTAAGGCTTTTTGCTTATTGGCCGGACTGGATTGGTCGCAGAGATTTTCAGGCGTGCGATGGAGTGACGTGCAATTCGGATGATAGAGCTTCTATTGATTACATCTCCTCTGTAAACTGAGAAAAGTTATTCAGATTTTAATTAAACTTCCGCTTCATGGGATATGTGTCATCTGTGGTTTTTGACATTTCCTTTCAATCGATAGTGGGGCGGAAGGAGTTATTACTTCTGTTCGAGATTAGTTTTTGAAATTCTGGTTCCTTAACGTGACAGTGTTTTTAAATGCAGTTGGCAATTGCTGGAGAATAATTTTCCCTCTTCCTTTCATCGGTACAACGTTTTCGAATTCCTTTCGGCTGAGTCCGAAAAATAGTGATTTTAGCTTAAGCTTTGGGCGACTTTCCTGATTGAAACTTTTAAATCAGTTTATTCGATCTATAAGAAGTAACTCCGCCAGACTTCCGATATCCTCAAAGAATCATGCCCGCAGTACAAGACAAACAGAAAGGTAACGACACACTTAGAGCAGTAGTAGGTCTTTTCTTATACTTCGGGTTCTAGGAGGAACTCCCCTTCCTATTCTTTGAATGGGAGCTTTTGAAAAAGCGAACTAGGTTACCGACATCTTGTTTTAGCTAGGTCGCCAAGATTGTCAAAAAATAAATTACAGAGATGGTAACATCTTTTGAGAAAGAGAGCACTGGATAGGTACAGAGAAGATGGAGAATTATTCCCTACAGTTTTTTTCGGAAATCCCAAACCAGTCGGATAGCATGTCTGCCTAAAAAGCAGTGCCCTGTTATTACGAGATGCCGTCTTTTTAGCGAAATCAATCTCTTGAAGCGCTTTTGGTCTGCTGTAGGCCAGATTTATTTGGTAATTCGGCAGGAAATGGACCGCCTTAAATTAGTTTTGCCTATTTGCCTATTGCACGTAGCTTTAATTATTGTTTGCATCTAGCTATTGCTACTCCAAGATTATCTTTATCATGTCGAATCTGCATTGTAGTACAATGCTTGGCTTGAAGTATCCTAAATTGCTCAACCATTTCTACGTGAGACGAGCGACAATCGTCGGTCGGTTTAAATATCCAAGGATTCTTTTGCAATTCTCACCTTGTCATCATGTCAATTATGAAGTGTTTCATTAGCCAGAAGTCAAATGATCGGTTTTGAAACAAAACGTTACGACTCTTGCTAGCGGCTAGAGCGGCATAACCTCATTACTAACGCTTTGAATCTCGTCCTTGAGCGCAGCTCCGTCGTATACCCTTCAATGTCTTATAACCAAAATAAAGGCAGATGATACCTCTCATAGCGGAGGACCACCAACGTTGCAAAACAAAATTAAAGTTGTGCCCTCCCAATGGGAGAGCTGTTAGAATAACAGCGGACCTCATCACAACAAGCGTCATTTGGTCTGTGAATGGTACAAACGCTCGCATGCATAACACACTCTTCCTAAATTTTGTACAAATCTTAACCTTAAGTTATGGAGTTCTTCCAAAAAAATTCATACAGTACATGAAGTCAAATAATAACTTTAAAATCTCTCTTGCATTTTCAAATTGACGTCTTTTAGTCCATCCGTCCAATATAAGAGTCAAAACAATTTCAGATAACAATTCCGGAATCGACCAAGATGAACGAAATAAACAAACGAACGTACTATCGCTCTAGTATTTTCTCCCTTCGTCCTTATTATCCCCAGCAATTCATTTTTTTACACTTTTCCTTAAGTTACGAGGAGAGAAACAAAAAAATAAATTCTGTAAAACTGTTCAGAACAAGTTTCTGTGAATTACTGCGACATAAAACTCAGTCAGTCTGGCAGCAGTATCCCTGCAAAATGAATGAGATACAGATACTGCCTTGTATCTTGGTTATATGTATGACACTACCATATGCACAAGAATGTGGGTTTTTGTCTGTTGTAATTCTTTTCGACCAGGACCTTAAGTTATTGATTTTCTGTGTAATGCAGTACATGATTTGAAAACCTATAAACTTGTAAAAATAAATTTTTTTTTTTAAACTTGGCAGTCATACAATATTTGGATTGTGTGTTGTGTGGCATGGTGTGCTCTAGGAGAAATTTCTCTAATAGCCTTTTGGCGATGGTAATGTCAAACGTAAATTTTTTATTATTTTGAATTTTGTAGACTTTTCCGTTGAAGTTTAAGCAAATTTCCTTTTTGTGCAAGGAGATGCCGGAAATGTCAAGTGTTTTTTAATTAGGAACTTGAGGATGCATTGAACAAAATCATATTTCGCTTTTAATTTTGCACCCATGCATACCTACCTAACCTATTCAAATGTCCGGTATCCTGCAACCTACATAATTGCATATCCAAAAAACATTCTTAAATTAAAAACAATAAGGATGGACATGAATGCCCAAAATCGTGTGAAGTCCAACACAATTTATGAAATACTAGCTGAATAATACCCGGCGTTGCTCGGGGTTATTACATTTTAATCCAGAAATCGACATCATCTTCAAACAATTTATGAAAGACTTATCCTGATTATATAATATATCATAATCTCATCTTAAATCTAAATCGGAATTTTATATTCAACCCAATCGACTGTATTTTATTCTGCCACTTTTGCAAATGTAATCAAATTCTTTAAGTCGAACCGAACCTCCTTTAACTCGATTTTCCCTCTTACTCGAATTTCCTTTTAATTCCAATTTCTCTCTAACTCGAATTTCCCTCTAACTCGAGTTTGTTCACCTATTGTCCCCTGTCAGTTTTCTTCCGAAAAGTCATCCTCCAAGTCAAATTCATTCTAAATCAGAAGTCCTTGGAATTTGAATACATTCGTTAAATAGATACATACATACATACATACATACATACATCCTTTGCAAAAAATAAAATCAAAACAAAAAATTCCCCTCCCGCAACTGGCAATGTTATACCTACATCAAGCACACACAATCCCATACCCAGCCTGTCGCGTCGCGTCGGCGCGCTATTCCTTCATCTACCGAAAAAGAGAATCCATAAAAAAAATTGTGAGGAAAAATGTGTAGACAATTGCGCATATGGGTAAAAAAATGAATAATCCGGCTGGCTCGAAAAAAAGATGATGTGTCATCATAACAATACCAAAGTTCACTCACCCACAAATGGAACGGGCAAATTGATCCAACTGCGCTATGACCTTTTCCCTCATTAACTCAATTCTCCAGAGTTCATTGAATTTGATAACCTGTGTATGCACATATGTACGTACATATGTTAATACATATGTAATGTAATAAATATATAAATACAAATGTACAGATGTATATCCAATGTTTGTATGTATATATAGGTATCTACCGTACCAACCACCAAATCATTACCCTGTACACACGAATAGATAGAAGCAAAGAACGAACAAAAAAAAAAACAACAACAACACAGCAGAAAAGGAAATGAAAAACTACCCTTGTGAAACTGGGAAAAACAAAAACAACACGTACGCTCATCAACCGATGTGGCTCACGATCGAGAAAATATCTTTTCGTGTGCGGCAAGGAATTTCTTCTGACTTACTCCACGTTTTTGTTAACTGCTTGGCTCTTGAATAAGATAGCGTTATAAAACATAGCCTAATATATGACCCGATGTACAACCATTCTGTGTGCAAAATTTGAGGTTGATTGGTTTAGTAGTTTTCGCATAGGTAAAATCCAAACAAACAAACAAACGGACAACGTTTCACTTTTATAATATTAGTAGTGAAGTAGTTATAGTGATTCCCCAAAATGGAATTATTTCTGTAACATAAAAAAATTAAATTGAATTTTATTGTTTGTTTATAGAAAAGCTTTTAACACATGTACACGCTTATATCTGTAGCTAAAAATATGGCAAAAAATCGGGGTGTTACGTCAATTATAAAGTGTAGACAGACAAAAATATTTTTGTTTTACAGTCTAGTGTCTTATATTGCGATGGCGATTTTCTTATTAGGTGCTGGTTCGTTAAACAACATGAACCCCTACACCTTAACAGGGAAATTTTCCATAAATAGTAAAAAAGGTGATCTTGACGGAATATTTTAAACCCCAGGTAGAAGATGACAATTTAGGACAACTGCAGAATAATTTAACTGTTTTAATAGCCACGGACCATATTGTTAATAATATGTGGAAGGGTCGGAGCATCTGTGTCTGTAGCGATAACAAGGCTGCGCTTAAGGGCTTGTTCAACCCTTTAACCGGTTCCAAAATATTGAGAGAATGTAAGAACTCTCTGAATTCGGTCGCAAGGCTGAACTTTTGGTCTGGATCCCAGGTCACACTGGGTTCTCTGGAAATGAGGTTCTACTATATGATGTGGAAACAGGGACGGACCATCAAAAAATGATCGGGAAACCAGAAGCCTTTGAAACCTCTTGGGTCGATAGGATCACAAATGAAATAGTGCTAGGAAGAGTTGGATGGAAAAGGGAGTTAACATTCACAATAAAAAGGCAAAAATTAGAGTACCTAGTACCTATCAACGACTGCAAGTAATAATACAAGGACAAAAAGAAGAAAGAGCAGTGGCTAGAGAGCAGAGACTAGGTTAGGTCCAATGTCAGACAGTATCCAGTGATAGCACCTATAGAAGCCTTGATATACAATTTTTAAAGCGTTTCAGATCTGGCTTGGACCAAATCTGTTTTGTCGCCAGAAACATACGTTATACCACCTATCCACCTAAGGTTTATCCTTTCGAGAGCATTTCGCTTAATTTTAAGTTAACATGTAGCGATGAGCATGCCTAAGGTAAAATGGGCATCGTTGTTCCATATCTGGCAAGTTCATCAGCCTTACAGTTCCCTGCAATGCCCATATGCACCGGCACCCAACAAAGGTGAATATTCAACTGCTCTGCCATCTCTGCGAGAGACGATTGGCAATTTAGGGCTACTACTGAATGTGTAGAGAATGATTCCAAGGACTTGATTGCTGCTTGGCTGTCCGTAAAGATATCAGAGACTAACATGGCTAGCAAATCTGCGCAGATGGCTCACCTTTTTGTTTTTCACTGGTTTATCCGTTGGGAATTGATTCGAAGACTCCCACTCTGTCGGTAGCATCTGAAAGGGGCTGGCAGTTTTTATTCCTAACTCCCTAAAGGTGGATTAAAAAGACAAATCTCATGACAAATCCTATTCATTGGCTGTCGAAAAATGAAATGCAGTAAAAACCGAGCTATGGCGACCATCGTCCTCTACTAGTCATTCAAAGAATCACAACTTCTGTTACATAAGCAAAAGTATCTGAAACCTTTGACTTAAAAAGTGCAAGAATATATATGTAAATCCCTAAATATTGATTTGAATCGACCTAATTACCTTTAAAGATCGTGCAACCCAAGTAGTAACCCACTCATTTTGAGTCAAAGTTAAATTCCTGCCTTTCAAAATCAAATTTCAAGTAGATTGCCAAATGAAAGTTAATACAACAAGTGGGCGGTTTACTAATTGTAAAAACAACCCCAGACCACTTGAATTAATTTATTGACGTTTAAGAGTAAATTATGAAGTACCCTTCACAGAATTCTGCTTTTTGAAGTTTATGAAATAATCGGGAGCCATTTGAGCATTAAAGGTATTTCAAGTGTTTTGTTGTAAAGTCGCAAATTCTTCCATAAGTTTTATTCACTTAGACGGACCTTTTTTGCATACTGTGGCAAGAAACTATCTCTTCCAAAAATGACAAAGTTTTCCTCTCCATATGTATATGTAAATACATACATACTTTTTGGTTCTAGCTTTGTTACATTCAAGCGATCGACTTCTTGAAGGTTCACAGGTGTATAGGGTCTTCCACGTGGAGTTCCCATTACACCGTTCACTAGATCTCGGGCTTGGGTTGAACCTTTCTTTGCTGGTCTGTGCTTTCAGCTCTTCGCGACAGGACTTCACAAGCTTCGAAGCAGATAATGCTTGAAAAACTCTACTGAGGTCAGGAAATCTTATTCAGCTGGTTAGTTCTAGCCCCTCAGAGAAAAGACCGTCTTCTATGCCTACGTCCATTTTTGATCCATCGGTGTAGATAAACTTGGACTCATGAGAAATTTCGTTATTTTCCCATTGTCCTCTGCTTCAAAAGACGTACGCGACGTGCATGACGAAATCGAAATAAGGAATCGTATAGTCAAAATCAACATCTATGCTCAGATTTTTGCACATGGTTTTTTGTGGTCATATGAGTTCGATTTCCAGCATTTTGGACGGCTTACTTCTAAAGCCCTTTTAGCTGCAGATTCTTGCATGTAAAGCTCCTGGGGCAGAAGATTTAAAATTGATTCTAATTCAACTGTCAAGGTTATTCTCAGCATAATGGTCATTGCAATGGATACTCTGTATTTTGGTCATAGATTTAAGGTTAATTACAGCACGGCATCAAACTTAACCCTTAAATTGGGCATCCACGATTACTCATGAACGGCAGTGTCGAATTAAGAAAAGTTTGAATTCATGAATGCGCACTCTGCCACGCATCCCTATCCACGGGTATTCATGAGTGGATACCTAGCTTTATACTTGAGTATTGACTTAATGATCGGAAAGTACAACCATAGAAATATTCTGGCTAGGTCCCCGGCTTTTTCCAAAAAAGCTATTGCACAAGTAGAAGGCGACCAATGTCTTTTTACTAATGAAGATCAAGAAAAACTTGGTATTAGGTACATTTTCTACTGCCCCACTAAGAAGGAAAGGCACACTATCGAACACCTTGGCAAATCTGCTTAAACTGTAAAGGTTTATAGTTTCATCTTTCAAACCACATCACACCTGGAGAAGCACCTTTATTCCCTACAAAGGCAGTCTTCCTTCTAAATGTGGAAAAAATTTTCATCTGTTTTGAGTTATAGAGAAAACGATGGATGAAGATCAGGAGATGTGGATGGTTTACTTAAGCATCCTAAGCCCGCGACCCTCATAGTGAATAAGCGGATCATTGGAAACGCATGATGATAGATAAATCAAGAACTGATGCTTGACTCTAGCTAGAAGCTGTCCAAAAATTACATGAATGCAGCAACACTTTTTTCTTGATTACTAGAAATGCGCCTTCAAAGATGAAAGAGATCTCGGGCGTTACAATGTGAAGGTGGGTTTCTTCGCTCTCTAAGTAAAGTGAGTTGAAAGGAATGAATGCGATGAGAGGTTCAAACGGTCTGAGGACTCTGCGATCGTAGCGATCGAAATTAACAAGAAAGTTTGGCTTGTTTTGCGATGACATAGAGCTTTTACTGAGTTCAAACAATGAGAACCTTCTCACATGGCTTTTGTATTGTAATTCGCTAAAACACAAAAACTCAAGCTCCATCTTAATCTCAGCTGATGGCACAATATACGTAGGTTGCACCGTGTAATACTCCACATGAAGCGAGAAATTAAATGCCGTCGATAGCAAAGGATATGCACTCATCTGGAAAAAAAACTGGCAAGATCTTGCAGGGATGTAAAAATCTTTAACTACTCTTGAAGGCTTAGTTTGTGGGCTTAACATGGAAAGGTATGACACTAAGAAATTATAGGTAAATGCAAATGAACTTGACGAGGCTTTGGTGATGTGGCAATGCATTCTTTCTGTCACGGCCAAGGATTTTATCAAAATCGTGGGAAAAAAAATAGGTCCGTAAATGACATGAAGAGATTTACAAACGCTTTGGGCGTAAGTTCATAGCATATTGCACGCTCAATGTGCGTCAAAATCTTCATTGATCAATGTGCGGCGGAAGAAAATTCCCCTTTTTCAGTAGTCAGTTTGACTACTCTTACAAAACTCAATAAAAGAAAAACAAAGGAAACGCTGAACAGATCACAATTGGGTCTAGTGATCAGCATCCTCACAGGCCACAATCTACTGGCGGCACATCTAAGGAGAACGCGACTAAGCATGACGGACCTCTGCAGAGGATGTGGCGATGTAGACGTGGCGGAGGACACAACGCACTTTCTCTGCGACTATCCAAAGCACAGCAGAGCCAGGAAGACAACCCTAGGCGCTTATTTTTTAAGTGACCCAGGCCAACTCTCAACCATGTCACTGAATGCCATCCTGAAACTCATACTGAATTCAGGGTGGCTTAGGGAGGCTAATGACGAACAATAAATACCCTATTCTAGCTTCCTAACAAATACATAAATGAAGAATCTCACAACAGGAAACAGAATGGATCTTTGAAGATCCTTGTGAGGCGGCGCCTAACATCAAACCGCCACCCCTCTAACCTAACCTACAAAGGTATAATCTATGTCCTGTGTATGTCTCGTGTAGTCAAGAATACAAGAAAATTCACTTTGAATGCTTCCACTTTGTTACTTGAGATTATTAAACAGAACGCCACTCTTGAAGACAAGTCTTCTGTCTGGGATTCCATTTCGTCGAGTAAAGTGCGTCAGTAGAGAGTGCAATCAAAGTACATAACTGAAAGCTTCCCTAATAATTGTTTTTCCCTTTGATTATTCATATCGATGATGTAGGCAATTTCATGTGAACTCTACAGCCCATCTCTGTTGTAATACAATACCACGACCTACGTGCAACCACAAGTCTAACCGCCCACCAGTGTAAACGTTCAACATTCTCCCTCTCCGTGTTGCTCTTTAAATGCAATCCAACTAATTAGATAATTCGATCTGACCCAATTAAAAACTTGACAATTGAATTGGATTGACTTGACTATGTATGTATGTGTGCTGTTCGTGTGTCCGTCCGCTCGCTGCCCGACCTGTCCGCTGATTTCCTTCTCCAGCCATGAATTCATTGCAGCCTGCCTGGTTCCTTGTGACTGTTTTTCCTGCATCTAATTAAATTCCCGATTGCTGATCCTTTGCACACGACCAAAGGCGCCATACAGCAAAAAAAAAAAGGAAGAAAAAAACAACCAAACTTGAGCTTTACATGCATAGCCAACTCTTGCCTCTGTGTGTGAAAGCCGCTGAAGCATAAATTAATTATCCTTTTTTTCCCCGTGCAGTTCTTGCTGTTGGCCGTTCTCGTGCCCCATTGACAGTGGTCGTCGTGCCCCGAGCGTATTACACAGATCGTAATTGCTATCGGTTTTGGCATCCCCCCCGCTCCTAAAAAACTTTGCCGGCGTTGTGAATCGAATTATGTATCCCACTTTACACAGACAGAAAAGCTGCCGGTATCGAGGGGTTAAAAACAGGAAAACAGATCTATGTCAATCTAGGATTTCTGAATATGAACCTTAATGCCATCGACAGACACTTAATAAACATCCCACACAATCTGTCTGTTGGGATACAAAATGCATTCTACACACACGAACAACAAGAGCTCGAACAAAGTGTGCAGTTTATTTGTGAAGGTGTAACTTTTAACACGCGCCATTTAAACACCTCCTTACTTCTGCCAGGGATGGGCATCCAGAACAGAAGACTCCTTCCATCGAGTGTCACCCAATTTTCATTCACTTATACTCTCCCCCCATCGACCGCTGCACCCAAGTGCATAGAGCAATAGAAAGAGGAAATGTGGGTAGGGGATGAGGATATCTATAAAATCCGTGACACATAAGGAACATAGGAAATGCCATTAAAGGATATGTAAGTCGGATGAAGTTCGTTCATCGTCGGGACTATGTACTCGCTCCACTTTTCTACGCAAAGAGAGGCGAATTCGATGAGAAGAGCTCAAAGAGTAATAACAGCCATGGCCCCCATGGGTTCACGTTCAATGTAAACACCGTGATGGTGTGTGAATTATTCAGGGAGTAACAGTTGACAGTTTACTCGAGGAATGTAAATCCTTTGACTGGCACTGGTTCTCTTCGACTGTTACATTCTTTCGAGAGAAATTTCTCTTTTTTTCGGTTTTGTAGTTTATGTAAGGCAACCACAGAGCCAGACTGTTAACTGAGCGATGCAAGTTTACAGCGGGTTTGGGTATGTGCAAGACACCCATGACTCAAATGCCAAAAGGCTATGTTGTCTGTGATTTTATTTCATTTTTTTCCCTTTAGGGATGCATAGGGTGGTTTTGAGGTTTTTTCCATGTTGCTATCTTAAGGATTTACAAATTGCACCGGGAAGGGGGTCTGCTTTTGGAACGCGCCGAATGTTTGGGTGCTGCCAATGTTTGTTATGCGGATGTGGATGGTTTTTTCGTTGCACATGCACACATGAGTGAATTGTGCAGTTGTGAATCCGCCCAAGGGAGACAGTTCTCTCCTTTCAACCTCATTATTATTTTTATTACTTGCATTCTGCCTTCTGAATGCACATTACCACCCACTGTGGCTATGTCTGCCTCTGCTGCCGCACATTTCTCTAACTAGGGCGACTGACGAGTGATATGGGTTTTTGCCTGGTTCAAGTAGGCAACCCTTGAATGGGAGTAGCACAAAAAATGGAAAGGCAGTCAAAAATCATCGTCGTCTCCTTATGGAGCTCTTCTTGGGATTTTTTTTTTTTTTTCATATCCTTTGTGTTGTTGTTTCGTCGTGGTGGCAATAACCATTTATTTCTAACACTAGCATGGTCTTAATGGCCGGTACACACAGCGACAGTAGCTAGTAATTGGAAATGTAGTTCTCAGTTTTATTTGCCACCGTGTGCCTACCCGCCCGCCTGTTCCCGATGTAACACTGAACCCAGAACCCTTATGAAAGCCTTTTTCAAAAAAGCCCTCACCAACGGAAAAGCTGTCGCATATGCAGAGATATACAAATGTACATCGAAAGGATATAGTTTCGTCCTTAATAGGGTTGATTGTAAAATCATGTTTGCAAGTGTGAGTGCGAAGTTACATGTTGGCTGACTGGCTGACTGTCTGGCATGCCAGAATGACTTACTACTGCCACTGAGATTGTTATTGCACTGACGATGGCGATGGCAAATAGGCCTTCTGTCCGTCGCAATGGGTGTTTATGACGATGTTCTCAACGAGTGACTGTGTGCATGTATGGCACAATATGTAAGTCTAGCAATAGGGATCACAGAAGACAGGCAGCCCGGCATGGGGTTAACTTGGCTTTGGTCATGGCTACATTACTCTGCTCTTCCGCACTTGATAGTGGTTTTTTTTTGTTGCCCCATTCAAAGTGGGGTGGGTAGCTGATGTAAATGTGCTACAGGGTGGGTTGAGATGTGTATATGATACAAACCGTGCCAACTTAGAGGAGGAACAGAGGAAAGGATGTCTCACTGCCACCTGATGGTAGATATTTTTTCCTTTTGCTTTCTTATGTATATTTTTTTATTGTGGGCTTTTCGCCGGAAACAGCACATGCATGTGGGTTAAGGGTCGATCGCAACAACAGCAATAAGCTGGAAGAGTCGAATCAAGCACAGAAAAAAAATAAAAAATAAAAATTGAAAAGCTTCTGCTATCCGACGAAGTAAGTGCGATTACATAAACCGGTTCATCGTCTGTATTTTTGTTTTGTCCTACACCAGTGTGCGTTGGATGGTTAAACAGGATAACAACATTTCTGTTGGGTGGCACACGAGTTTGTCCTATTTTACTTCGCCACAACAAGAGGGTGGTGAGGCAAAATCACTGTCTCGTCCGATGGGAATTAACCGTTGCATGAGTTTGATTTTCTACAAATGCGTTGAATAATTGTATTTTACTTATTTTTAAGGCCGCGTAGGGATTCTTTCTATGATATGAGGCATCGAATATTTTGCAAAAAAAAAACTGCTATGTTGTCAAATATCCAAGGCAGTTTTGTTTATTTAAAAATGTTTTGTTTAAAAAAAAATACAGAGACGCCAAGTAAATTATTTTTAAGATTAAGTAATTTTTTCTAATTAACTTAAACTCAAATGTTTTAAAATTTATTGATATTTTACAAACAACATCTTCGCTCTGATTTATTTGTATAAATTTGCATCGAAATTTTTTAGTCTAATATTTATTAAGCTCGTTTATATTTTTATAATGTTTAAATGCCAACTACGCATTTTAATTTATATAAAAAATATATTAAATGTTGAATAAAAATAAGTTTTTCTAAAAAAATGTAGTCACCTTTGAGCGTATCCCTCCAGATCGGCGAATTGAAATGATTAAACAAACACTTAAAAATTCGTTAAAATTTAAAAATAACTTTTTAAATTTTATCTCAACACAATCACTTTCACAAATTAAAAATAAAAAAAACTTAAGTCGTAGTTTTAAAAATAAAATTAATTTAATTCAACTTATTAAATTGCACTTCTGAATTCTTTAACTCTATTTTAAATTTCTTATTGTTATTCTTATATATATTTATATTTTTAAATTCTATTTAAGATCACATAATTTATTTTTCTTTTTTAATATCACGCGCCAAAATTGTTTGTTTTATTTTTACGTTACAATTTTTAAAATTAATACAAACTTTGTATAGTTTACAACTTCTTTACAATCCGTCCGATCCTTACAATATACAAGTTTCTAACACATTTAACAACACTCACAATCATTTTTCATATAAATTGTCAAGAAGGATATAATATTAAACATCAATGTAACTGGTGTGTGCAATATTATGCACTGTTGATTCATTTAATCACCCAAACACACACTTAAAATACAACACGGAATGCCTGTCGCAAGGCATGCACTGTACACTGTAGTCCTGTTTCACTGCAAACACAAAAATTAAAATTAAAAAACTAAACTTAAAAAGCCTTTCCAACACGATATAACAAAATTCGAGTTATTTTAACATGAAAATGTTCTTATGTATGTATCTTTATCATCGGTGTAAAAGTCAACTTTGTGGTAATTTGAGATGTAAGAACAAGACTTGATAATAACAACAAACACTCTCGCACACAGAAGATGTAGAATATTGCGTCCTTACTGTAGGAGCATTCGCGTTCAACTAAACAAAATCTGATTTCGGACTCACATAATACCTGATCCTGTCTCTAGGATGGAATGGAATTTTATTATTATTTTCGTTTTGGTTTTGGTTTTTTTTATTTTCCTGTTCATGGTTCGCTTTTTTGTCTGTATGTTCGCTGTTGCTATTGCTGCAGGAGTAAGACCGATGGAACGGGGTATCGGGATGGTTTTAGCAGCGCAGAACCCATGGTAAAGGGCAATAACAGCAGCAAGGAATATAAACAGAGAATAACTAGTGCAAATGGTAAAGCACATGCAGGAGAGACCAAAGCACACAAAAATACACAAAGCCAAAGGAACAGGAACAGCAACAAATGGAGGAATCGAAGTGAATGTAAAAAACCTATACAGGGAAAGTAAGAATGCGCAATGGAAAATGCATGAACTTACACTCTCACACAGAGAATCTGTTCGCTGGCATGTAAATACCAGACTGTAAGCGAAACACTAATGCTGCCGCAAAACATGAATGCAACTCAGGAGCATGAACACATACCAGCCATGAACGTGTGAAAGAAGGGGATATGTGTGGGATGTGCATTCAGTGGTGTGGCTCTCTTCCAAAAGCTAGTTTCACCCACAAAACCCAATGTACAGCATCGTCGACCACGATTGACGACGCCTCTTTCCCTATGAAATTGCTCTCCTATGTGCAATACAAGTAAATCGTGTAAAAGGAACACTGTAAATGCAAGGACATACCACTACACGTGCAGATTGATAGAACATGAGCACATGGTTTGCATAGCTTATGCCCCATGTCAGTTATACTCTGCAATGTTATACCAACACAAGGAAGTGCTTAACAGAAACATAATGGTGCTCTTTGGTTATGCAGAAGGAATGCATCTCTTGTATTCAAAGAGAAAATATTTACCTTGACTTAAATATTTTTTTTTATGGAAAATGTCTTCACTTTGTTTTGAAAGTGATCGTTGTAGAGACACGCGAGGAATATTTTTAAAGCACTTTCACATTTCAATCCAGGAATAATTCTCTCCGATATCTTCTTACTTGGGTACTTACTTACTTAATATGGCGGCCTCAAACGACAAACGTCTCCAGTCAGGTCAATCGTTGGCGAGCTGCCCCCACACGTCACTTGGGCGTCTCTAATGCGAAGGCATAACACTGGCAGTAGAGTGTCATGACTTGAAGAGTTGATTGAGCTGACACTGATTATGACATCAGGAGATTCGAAAAAAATCCTGTGAATTATAGCAATGGCAAACACTACAAATGTCCCCAGCTAGCCTGGACACCACCCTAGGACGCCAATGAAAAACTTAACGAAACCTGAGTTTCAAACCACTGTACCTCGCTCGCGGTGTATGTATAACATTATAAGGGTATTCATATTCCCTTAATCCGCGCGTGGATTGTAAAAAAAAAAAAAAATCTGAGTCACGGTCGCCTTTCCTATGGTGTAAATTTAAAGATCCTTCGGGCCGGAAGCGTGTTCTACATGTCCTAACCATCTTAATCTTTCTCTGATAACTATATCATCCACCTCAACCCTTATTGACAAAGTCAATGCCCCTGCCCCCTATATCACGACTCGAATGGTTAGGGTCTTGTTGTTCGAAAAATCACTTCGCCTTCTTCGTCCAAAGAAACAGCGATTGGCATGATGGCATGATGATAACGTTTTCCAAGCAGAAAGTTATGTTAGCCTAATGGCCATGGACTATAACGATAGTCAGGCTGCGCTTGCAGTTTTGCTCAATCCCTTAACCAATTCCAAAATAGTTCGAGATTGCAGGAACTCTCTGAAGTTGGTCGCTAGGCAGATCACACTGTGATCTCGGAAAATTACAAAGCTCAGAGGATGATTTCTCAGGACCTTAACCTACAAACGCGATTATCTGCGGTAAGACGTAAGACTCTTCATCTTGTGAAGTGCCTTCTAGAGAAAATTGTATTAAATTGGGTTAAACTTGGTTTTGCTTTTGAAATTACAGTGCAATGCTTCTTTGTTTTTAGAATCTCCAACACATGGAAGGCTCATTTTGGAGTCAATTGAAATTACCAGGAAACCAACAAATTGTCAATCTTCTGCTTGATGTTCAAAATCCTTGGCTGGTGTCATAAATGAAAGTCTCAATGAAATAAATCTTTGTTATCCTCTTGCCGCTTATTTAAAATAATGAAAAGTCTGTCGCGGATGGCGTTGGTGTAAAGATTTGTAGGTTTATTACACAGCAATTTATATTTTACCCTGATTTCGACCCAACTGTCACACGTGGGATATGCACATGTATGTATTACATATGTAAGATAAACCATTAATATCTCGCCTCCTTCCTTTCGGACAAATCGTCATAGGCGTTAATCAATAAAAAAAATATTCATCGAAAGCAAATGTACCTTAATTTTAAAGACATAATTCCCAAGGTATGTTCAGACATTGGTGATGTTTTTTTATCCAAAAAAATAAAAAAAAAACATCTTAAGATAGTAATGAAAACCGGTAAGGGCGGAAAATAAAGCCGAATTATCAAATACGGCCTTCTTTCGTTGACGACCTTCTTATTAAGCAAACACCAGAAATAGAAAAGAAAGTCACCAATTGGTGTGGTGATTGGTTAATTCAGCCTGGAAATCAGGCATCAACAAACCGTACATGGAAACAGTTTGTTCAGAAATGTATACGATATTTAGAATATATTTTTGTCGCATTAGTTCTAGTATATTGCACCTTGTCACAACTTAAAAGATTCAAATTCACAGAAGGTACATTAATCCAACAATTATGATCTTTGAACGTTATTTTTATCTTCTCCATCTTTTAAGGTAGCAACGGCCTTACTCTCTATTGCACGTATAACGAGAAGTTCCTTTGAACATAATTCCACCAGAGCTTAATTTTTGCTTGTCATTTCTAGAACTGATTTCATAATGTTAGCATTGAGTAACTGCATAAAGGTTTCACAAAAACTATTTTTGTGGTCCATAAGATCTACAGAGGTGATCATATGGCAAATTTCTTGTGCAATAGCCACCTTTTTCCAACAGGTATGAAAATTAAGTTTCATCCAATGATTGCTGTTTCAGAAAACAGAGACTGTTGACGTAAAGCTTGCCATCATATTTTTTTTTGTCGCAAACGATTAAAGCGTTCATAGCTTAGCAAGCTTAGCAAGCAAGTTCTTCTACAATAAAACTTATTGCCCACTCGGCCACTGCTGTTTCTTACAGAACTATTCAGAAGGAGTTGCACGAAGAAAAGAGAAGTGGTCTTCGGACTCGCAATCGTTGAAAAGTTTTCATAGCTAAGCCCACTTCCATGTTCAAATGGAACAGTCCTTAAAATGTAGACCTCTTGCGATTGGTAGAGTTTGTGACGATAACAGAGTTGTTAGTCTTGTTAATTGACAAAGGAACTTAGAAAGTTTAATTATCATCATCATTTTCAATGTTGGGTTTAGGGTGCTTAAGTGGACCCTCCATACCTTCCGATCTTCCGCCATCGGAAGAGGCAGAAGATCGGGTAGAGGCAAGATATCGGATTGGTCCGACCACCTCATCCTTGACCTACCCAGGGGACGCCACGGCTTCCAGAGAATAAGCCAAACAATACAACGAGGAAATCTCATTTCGACAGCTTGATCTTATTCTTTCAGTCATAACTTGGATCTCATGACCATAGGTGAGGGTCGGAACGAATACTGAATTAAGGACCAATAGCTTAGCTGCCTTTCCAAGTTCAGCCCTCCTAAAAACAAATTGACGTCAAAAATTGCTCCAGTCTGATCAATCCTACAGGATAAGTCAGCATTGCTCCTTTCACCTGTTTCATTAGGACTTCACTAACATGCAAACTGCATTAAAATGGGTTCGGGAAATGATCACCATCCCTGATTTGTTCACTCTCAAACTTGTCAAATGCGCGCTGAAGTTCAGCTTGGGTGGACTCACTGCTCGCACTGGACTGGAATGAAAGGAGACAGTTCCGATGGAAGTTAATGACGTTACACGCCATCTCGAGCTTGAACTTAATATGCACAAAGAGTACGATTGAATGTTGTTACGTCTCCAAAATCCTAACACATGACAGCCTTACGACGGTAGTGAGTGCCTTGCCAAGTAACTGTCAGCTCTCACCTCTAGTATCCCTTGATTCGAAGCTATTGAAAGGTAAGAAGAATGCCTCAGCCAAATGCTCTCCTGCCTTAGCAAAGACGGAACATAGTTAGGATCATTAAACGAATTAGCAAGCGTGACCCAATGCCTACACGGATAAGGAGAACGTACATAGCTCTGGATAGGGGCGAACACAGACTACAAACGATATGAGACTTGAAGAGAAAAAACAATAAACCAAAGACAGAACAAAACGAACACTGTTTCCAAGCTCCTCTAGGGAACAAAATGATTCAGGGAAGATCAGCCTTCTTAACCAATATAGTGCGTGGTATTGACAAAGAATCAGTTTTATGTGGATTTTTTGCATATCGAACGGGCAGTCTTTGAACAGAGATTTTCTTTGTTAAAATGAAATCGCGGACTGCAATGATTTGCCTATAAGCTTCCTGACGCGGGTTCAACAATTTCTTGTGGGAATAAGGCTCAATTTGTTTTTGGATAACCTCAGCTCCGGCACACTTTCCCAATACACTCAGTGAACTTGGTAACTCGTTTATAATAGGTTCACTCAGAAACGAACTTAAATAGCCTTCGATGGATCCGTTTGAAGAGTCTTAGACAACAGGGTAGAGAAAGGGTTCATCTTGCATACATATGTGGAAAGGAGCTGCAGCCAACTGGCTGTGCCTACCTACATGGTGAAAACCTGAATTTGCTAGACTGTACTGTGATCTTTTGAAATAAGCAAGTCATAGCTGATTAGTGTTAATTTTTGAGACTTGATTGTGAAGGATCTTCTATCGTTAACCGCCTTCTTATCAACATTTCGTTGTTATTATTGCACAACCTGAACCACGTGCTTTGCAGACTCCAACCAATTTGCACAAAATCCATTGTGGAATTGAATGGAATGAAACATCCAAAGAGAGAACCTTAAAGCCAAACAAATGGCCTAACAAAAATTACTTCAGCTTCAGCCCACCTCTTCGCATACGCTTGCCCTCTCGCATTGGAACACCAGCACGTGCTTCATACCTCATGTGACAGCTCAGATTTTTGTTTTGATTTCGTAAATTCTCCGCTTGAATATACTCGTCCTGCTCGCAAGCACTTCGACGATATCCTACCCTCGAAAGCGCCACCGTCCTTCTGGGGCTGAAGTTCGAAATGCATTTCATGTCTAGACAACATGTTTCATTTTCCATTGCAGTCCGGTGTTGCATCAACCTCGTGCTCGTGTTGCACGTTTCCCGGCCAACCCCTTCGAAGAGGTGGAATAAACGAAATTCTTATTTACGTGCCCATATCAAATGACTTTGTGTCAGCGCAACAAGAATTCTTCGTGTTATGGCGCGGTATTTGCAGACAGGCTCTCTCTCTCCTTTCGGGGAATGCGCGTGTATTACTAACAACCCTTGTGAAAATGCACGTCCAAATTCGGCTCTGGTGTGGGCGTTTTCCAGCTGCAAAGGACATTCGGTGGAACAGTCGCAATACAACAACGACTATTGCGCTCCTCCTCTCGACCTTTGATGCTTTTTCAGGCTCTCGTGTCGTTGGGTTAACCCCCGGAAAGGGTGAATAAAAAGAAAAAAAAAATAGTCACACAAGAGCTGGAGAAACGGTCGTTATGTTGTGCGGTGGTATCTATGCCATATGTTTAATGCGCATAAATTGGGAGGGAGGTATTACGTTTGCTGCGCTGCCACCGGGTGTCGTTGTTGCTGGCGGAGCGCTGGATTTAAGGGTAGGACTCATATACACACCCCCAAAATTGATAAATCTGACTGCACTGTGCCTGTTTGACCTCGGATTTTGAGTTATATAAGGGTGCTGTGTGGCTGTTGGATGTCCTACGTGACATAGTGTTGGTTACGATGTTTATGGTGTAAAAATAGTTTGTGTGTTTCTTTTTTATTTTCCTTGTATCGTTGATTTGTGTTTGAAGATTTTTTTTTTTTTCGTTTTGTATGTTCGAATGTGTTGCTCTCCACCCATCGAACTTGGAGCTGTGAATGTTGCAGACTCTTGTTGCCAACGGAGGATGGAATCCAGTCAGAAGGGGAAGTGATTTCTGTTTTATGAGGGCTGGTCGTTATGGCAGGACAGCATTTTAATGCCGACTTTGAGGCAGGTCGGGTCGGTAGCTTAATGATGCTGCCAAAGGCGAACCTTAAGGGAATTTCATAAGAGATGGCCGGAGGATAGTTCACCTCTTTTATTTTGGGGATTTCCCAATTGTAGTGTTGTAGGGATAGGTAGGAAGGAATTGCCACCAATTAGGAATGCGGGCATATGATTCGGAGTGAAGATTAGTGAGTCTTTTTGAGGCAATTTATTAGGGATTGAGTGCATGGAATGAAAATGAGCATGCAGATTTGAAGATGATGAAAATGAATCACATAATTCATTCATTAACGATTAAGGTTTCAGAATGCTATAAGGGAATGAAAAAAAAAAGTGGAGATAAGGACGTTTCGTTACATTGACGCAAGAGGGAACGATTTCGGAAAAAAATCCATCAAATTCAGTTTAGATTAGTTCCCGTTCTTTTGAAGTATGTATTCTGTTTGTTTTAATTTGTTAATAGAACGACCACAGTTTCCTAGAAATCCGTTGGCAGCTTCAAGTATTTTTCCCTTCATTTCTTTGTTTTTACGGGTCAAGTTGTGATGCTTTTCCACGCCAGTTCATCGGCCCTCGAAGTTCTGGGTGCATTTTTGTGACAGAATAGGAGCCAATAACCTTCAGCTCTTCACGACAGCAGCCTACAAGTTTGATTTGAAAGTGTTCGCTTGTGAGAGGTGTCCTTAAGGAGAGAGTTCACTGTAATACTTTAACGTCGTATATCCATGGTTCTGACTTCTCGGAAGGGTATTGTGATAGCCAGAACTCACGCTTTGAAAACATTGCTTTGAAATCTAATGGATTTTAAAGCCTTAAGCGGCTCGGAAAAGAAGAACAAATACCTTCTATACCATTCAATCCTTTAATTCTTATCACTCCTTCTTTAAAATGGTTAGAGAATGATCTTTTAAAGTCTAGATAGTCATCACATTGTCTAATATTTGAGTGTGTCATATCGGAACTTTTAAATATATGGCGCATTCTAATGATTGGAAGCTCTAGAGTAGCCCACAAAATGCAAAGCATTCTTTTTAACAATTCAACCTACATATATATATCTATAAATATCCCACGGAAGTCACGATTGAAGTCATACCAAAGTTTTTAGGTGGTTTTACTCAAACTTCTTCCTACACGGGCTTATTTTTCATAAAAAGCTGCTCTGACATCCTCCAAACAATTCAAAATGCATACAATTCAACCACAATGCCACATTCGTGTCACAACATTCGAATATGAGAGGTAACAAATGAACTTCCACGACCAGTTTCTGAGACCAAATTCATTTGCTCGGCACTCTTCTCGGGTTCAGTGGGCTTGAAATAAAAGACAATCAGTGATAAGCAAGGATCATCACTTGTCACGCTGAAGATTTCGTGTTCAACTTCTGATGTCAAGAAATTTTTATATATTTAGACATCATCATTTTTCAATGGAATCTCCACATTTCCCGACCTTCCGCCGTCGGCTGTAAATCATCAGTAGATATCCCCATAAAAAATAAATAGAATCAACTTTACTGCCGAAGTATAAGACTAGCAGTAGCATAATCATGGCTCAAAGGATTGATTGAACTGTTAATGGTGATGACAACTGGAGGTTGGAGAAAATTCCGTGAATTGTTTGCAATGTCAACAACATCAACAAAATTATCCCCAGTTATTTCAGAAGCCCCATCGCCATTGCGGCCTAATAACACCTAAGTTTCTCACTAACTCATATTGGTGACTCAGTAGTAAGTGCGTTGGACTTCTGTGCGAGCTGCGACCCAGCTATATTGGCTCAACAGACTGCCACTGATTTTTTATCAAAATCATCTGATCCCCTTGAATGGGGAACATAGCGTCGTAACCAGAAACAATTAAAGATTGAGCCATATCCTGGCAATAGGAACACTCTTAAACTGGGTAACTGGGTCTTTGGGGTCTGGATCACATTAGGCATTATTTAAATTAGTTGACGCAGAAAGCATATTTGTTGTCGACCCGCTACCACAATCTACCAGAAGACACTTTTTCGAACTAAGTCCTCAAGGTCTATCAACAATTCTTTGAGTTCGCTAGCGAAAAATGTTGATGGCTTCAGCTAGTCTAGACTTAAACCGAATTTTACCTACACCAGTTATTCCTGTCAAGACTACGTGATTTGTCAAGGTTCAAGACTTTCTTCAAACCTACTTATTTCGTTCCATCTGAAGTTATTTTGAAGAAAAACAACACGTGAGTCAACAATGCCAAGGCTCTCTTTAAATTTATAGGAAAATACTTTCTGATTCAGAAACAGCCTTCAAGCAAATGACTAATTCCACTGAGCTCCAATGAACGATATGCAAATTTGGTACTGTAACTGATTTGCTTCTCCTTCTTTTCCAAAAAATGACACTGGATAAAAGTTAAAGGATTTTCTCAATCAACAACTTGCTAAAGCAACATTGACGTTGCTACATAAAGAAATAAAGAAAAAAAATAAAATAAAATTGAAGAACATAATGAATTGTGATGAAAATATAGAATTACAATGGATGGAACCCATAGGACATCAGAGAAGCACAATGCGTTTTGGCTTTTGCGTTCGTTTGTGGCTTCCTCATCATTCAAGGGGTTGAATTGGATGAAAATTTCCCGTTGCCTTTGCCTGTAAGAATAAGAATTGGTTTTGGCTGAGAGCCAATACGAATTCTACTTTCATCGACAATTGCTTAGTGCATCAATGCGATGGAAGGGAAATGAGTTTAGGATAAGTCGTTTTGTGTGTGTAAGATGTTGAGTTGTTTCCGTTTGCATTAGCAATCGGAGGCCAATTCCATGGACAAAATTAACTTCGCAAAAAGTTTTCTTTAAAAAAATATTCGGAAGAATTTTGACGGAATTGTTGGCTTTACTGGCTTTTGTAGACGAGAAGTTGGATGCGTCACGTGGGAGAAGACAAATACTTCTCAATCTAGAGAGAATACTTCGTTGATAATTTTTATTCATGATTTTGGTGCATTGAAAGAGGAAGTATTGTATGCATGGGATAGTAGAATAAGTCAAAGATTTTAAATTAATCTGTTTGCTGGAATAAAGAGTTGCTTAGTTCTGAAGAAGCATCTGTACATCTCCGAGACAAAGAGTCTCTGTAGACTACTACAATCTCGACGTACTTGGGGTTGGGGCAAGTCAACATTACATAATCTAAGTTAGGTTGTGGGTGTAGCTGTTCCACGAACCACAAGGACTCATTTGGGTCTCCATGTGGTGTTGAGACAAACTGAAGGTAGCAGATGTCGGATATATTTGGACAAATTGTCTTTGAAAAACCCATTTATACCAGATTCTGCTAAGAAAGGTATTGTATGAAGATTAACAAAGTTACCCAGCTTATTAGCTACGTACCTTTGCCTGAAAGAAGTATATGGATCAACCAAGACCGTCCCCGAACCAAAGGATCCCAATTAACATTTAACGATAAATTCCAACTTTATTTGGAAGGCCAGGAGACTGCGGAACATATTTTGTGGGACCAGCCCGCTTTACCTGGTTGATTGAAATTCTATGTGTCTTATGAGTTTCCATCCAGTGCAGCTCAAGATCTGCTAGCAAAAGCTGGACATTTACACTGTGTGTGCATCGTTGTCTTTGCTAGCTTCTACGAACTGTATTTTGTCGCCGTGGCTCAGTGGTTAGTGCGTAGAACTGCTGAGCAAGCTACATGTGTTCAAGCCTCAGCCATGTCCACCAAATATTTTTTCCCAGCACCACCTCTCATCGAGGAATGACAAGCCTCCGACAATTTGTCATGCAAATTGGCCGGTCGGCAATATACGTAAATTGAATGCTCCTTCTATTCGTGCAAACAATACAAACAGGAACAACAGGAATTGTTGCGAGAAGCTAGGCTTTGGCTTACCTTCAGCTGTCGCGCCAACTATTTTTCTTAGGTAACCTCTCAAGTTTCCATGCCAAGCAAAAAGCACTAAAGTCCATTTGGAAGTTCCTCGCGTTTTTTCTTAATCCAGTCAGCAGACACTTTTACCGTCATTTCGGCTTTTTTGCCCTTGGCTTCGTTTGCCCACCTCTTTGAGTGTTCATTCGTGACCTGTTTATAAGTCGTATCCCCTAGCAAGTTAGATACCCGCCTTTTCATTTCCTACATCTCCTTTAACCCAAGCTAATACCAGCTTATCGAGTTTCTGGGCACACTCTATCTACACTGATGACTGAATAACATTGGATCTCATTCGCCTTGGTTATGCAGTGCGATTAGCATTTGCATCACCCTGGTAATCCAGCGCAGGGATCAGAACCCACATCTTTGCTTGATACACTGTGGTTATTGTCCCCAGACTAAGATGGTAGACTTCATTGAGTTTTTTCAAGAATATATCTGTTTCCGCTCTGCCATTTCTTAGTGAAAATTGTCTCCAGCCATAGTCAACTTTGAGTATGCACAATCTTGAGGTTCCTTCATGACCAAGACCTCTGAATCACAACATTCTTTAGTCATAGGACAATTTATCCTAATGGAAAATCTTTTAGGTCACAGCGGTTCAAAATAGATTCACATAGGTATCCTAATTTTCGGTAGCCCCACGATTGCTATATTCCGATTTAGTTCAAAAAGACAGCTCTGGGTTACGACGTTGATGGGGATAGTGCAGACCCTCGAAACACTTGTTTTGAGATTGTCCTGTCTGTGATTGGACAAGGTCTCGGTTTTGGGGCCCAGCATAATGTTCCGAAACCCCGAGATTACTGAAATTTTATCTGTCTTATGAGTTTCTAACCAGGGCAGCTCAAGATCACACACTTTCTGCTAGTTAAAGCTGGACATTTTCCTTGTGTGTACGTCGCTGTCTTTGCCATCTTCCACTAGCTGCATTGTGTCGCTATACACAAGCCTCCGAGAGCACAATTTGAAAAGGAGATAATCACATATTTATTATGGACAGCACACCTTAGCTGAAGCCGCGATTATTCTTGGTTGAGTACAAAGGGCAGCTGTTACATTGCAAGCATTCAGGATAAGACTTAGGCAACCTTCTCTTGTGGCAAACAACTTCTAAATATATTTTTTAGTCAAGTCCGACTATTTTATGTTAAAGTGGATTGTAAGTATACATATATACATATGTATATTCCACGGCGTGAATTAACCTTGTTTCAAGTAGTAGTCCCGTCACTCAGTTTCGCGCTTTACATCTATGTACCTCAACCTCACTATGTCTCCCTTAAGCAATCGATACCGAGTGAAATTTACAACCGGAAATTACTTATTATTCAATTTCACATCCAATTGAACTTCAAAAGTTTTTTTTCCAAGAAAACAAGACAACGACATCGATCAAATGTAATTGCACGACGCGGACTGCGAAAAAAAGTTCAACGCCTTTGCAAATTTTCTCCCGGTCTTCGTGGTCCTTGGTCCTTCGGAACAAATCAGATTCCTCGCCTTACACACACACTCCTTCTCTCATGCAAAGACATAATTATACCCAGTCAAATTTATTTGCTATCCTTCAAGAAAGCGAGATACGATGACAAGCATTCCGCCAAATCACTTTCCAGAATTGAGATTAATAATTCAACCAAGGAACGCAGGGCAATCAATGAATGAATCCCCGCCGGGAGCAGCACAAACGGATTCCCATGTGACGACTTTCGACGCTCGGATAAGTGACTGAGTGTAAGGACAAAAACAATTTACAAATTTTTGGGTTACATCCAATCTAAACCAGGGATGTTGGCCCATAAAGCAGCACCATCCACGTGCATGTGTGTGTGGCTTTGTGGAGATGTGAAACAGGATAAGAACTTAAGGCTAATTCCACATACTAGAAGATAAATTGCGTTTCCGTCTTGGGAGTGCTTAGCTGGGTCTGTGAAAAACTCCTCATGCAAAGATGCATCGTGCAGAAAAGGGGATATTATCCTATCACAGAGCCAATTGATGCTGTCGTCAGATTTGTTTGTTCCTTACTGTTTCCTCATCCATATCCATGCTGGATTGCCACCGATTGAGTTCCTGATGTTGTTCAACAACATACATATGACCATACGTGTTAGCTGGTGCACTGCACACTCCTTTTACCAAAGTGAAACCCATCTTTGCCCTGCTTCCACTTGCTCAAGGAAGTAAAACAAACCAAGAAAAAACTGCGTGTTATCTTCGGCATTGAGGACGAAATGGATGGAAAAATTTCACATGCATGAAAAATCCTTGCGAACGTTTAATGTAAACTTTCACGTCGGGTGGTCTCCAGGGATTCTGGTCTCTCTAAGGGCAAACCAATTGGATGTTCATACAGGAGTGGTTGTGATAGAGAACAAAAGAAAGGAAAAACAAGGAACACACTCAACTGTAATGTGGTGATCAAAGATTTTCATATACCGGACATGTGCTTAACACGTCTCGGAGATTGAGCAAATGGACTACGATTTCCTGGAATTCAAATGGCTTGCTTGGAAGGGTTTCGCAATTTTTTTATTTTAGAGCGGATTAGCTGTCTCTATACGTCTTTTTCGATTTCAGTAGGAGCATAGATATGAGGAATTCTAAGGATTATCGACAAGGACGCATCCCGTTTACTTGAGCAAAATTTAAGGAAAAGGTTTTAAAACCCAAGTGCTGTTCAAGATGAGTTGTAAGTACTGTGCCCGACATCAGCGAAGATAGCAGCCTTCGTGTCTTAGGCGCAGGAAGAAGCCGTTAGAGGCTTTTGCAGCCCTTGATTGTGACTTAAAAATTGCTAAATGTCGATGCGTGTATTTTATCCTTTACAAGTGAATGAAACATGCAGCCAGTAAAAGATAAGTCGGTTCTGGAAGGCGGATGGGTCCTAAAGTTGCTTGCTCAGTGTTAATGGTGCGTGATCATAATGAAGATGCAGAGACCATTTCCTTTTTGATACTTAATCACGCTTTGATTTGGTTGCCGGTCATTGTCTGGAAAGATCCACGGAGCTGATAGTTTTATTTTCTCTATCCACCAGTTCCAATGCACTGGCTTCCTTTCGTTGGACTAAAGGTAAATTACGCGGTAACCGAAGAGCAGACAGATTCCTTACGGCCAGATGATAGCATAAGATTCTTTTAGTCCAGAGGAAACTGAGCCATTAAATGCAGAGGGCATTTTTAAGGGAAAAGTAGACGTTCAATGCATAGAGCCATGCATGCATTCAAAAGTTCTAACAGGGAGCTCAAGCTGAAGCATCATGATTCACTACCGCCGCTGTGGAGACCATCGACGCTAATCGAAATATTCTGGAAGAGGACGACATTTGTACAAATAGGAACATTGAGTTTGAGTATTGTTTGAATTGAGATAGCCGACGAACTGCCTAGAAAATTTTCGGCTGAGTCGCTTACTGGTCCTGAGCCCTCTTACAAGATCCCGAGCACAGCAATGTGTGTTTCCTATTGGGAAAATATCCACCGGCTTCGTAAGGCTAAAAAAGGAGATCGAAAAAATTCCCGTGAATTATAGCAATGACCAACACCACAAATGTCCCCAGCTAGTATGGACACCACCCTCCGATACCATTGAAGTCTAATAATACCTGAGATTCGATATAAGAAAGGAATGTCGAACTACACAACATATAAGACCATTGGATCCCGACTGATTTAGCAAAGGCCAAGTTTGCTTGGAGATGTGATACATTTTCCTTGTCTCTCATCGTCTCTCATCATAAGTTTTGTGTAGAGCATAGTTTGATTAAATGTTTGCATGAACTCGTAGGTAGAGAAATCCCTAATTCCCATCGTGTGTCTGGCAAGTTTGACTGCCCTCCAATTTTTTGGAATGTCTTAGTGGCCTAAGCACAAATTAGATGAAAAATCACTCTGTCATTTGAAGGAAATCTATAACTTTACCAATAGACGGACAAGATTCTCATCATTCCAGCTCATTTCGTGGGCTTTGAATTTATCAAAAATGAACCAGGATGTCCTTGACAAAAAAAAAAAGCTGGCGCGACAACTCAGGATGATGAGCTTCTCGCAACCATTCATGTTGTGCGTGTTAAATTTTTTGGACGAATGAAAGGGACCTGCAATTTATTGCCGACTCCATTTGGCAAATTGAGAAGCTTTTTCATGACAGATTATACTCCCAGAGGCTTGTCATTCCCCGATGAGAGGTGGTGCCGCGAGGAAATGTTCGATAAACATGGCTGCGGCTTGAACCGCCGCCGCTCGCACAGCAATCCAACGCACTAACCACCGAGCCACGGCGACCATTTTAATCTCCAGACCTGCATTAATGCGCATTAAACTTATAATGCCGACACTAGCCGCGGTCCTCCAATAAAAAGTTACTTTAATTCACTCAGAGATAGATTTAATAACCTCTACGTTCGCTATAACACCTCTGAAATTTACGAATCTCGAAAATGTCGCCACAATTATTTTACGACCACTCTCGAACGGACGACGTAGTTGGCAGGAAGTCCAGTGACACCAAACCAAGCTTAAACTTTTATAGGTCATCACAGCAAAATTACATAGACGAATTCTTCCTCCAAAAAAGAAAAAAACTTCCCTCAATCAACCGGAATCGCATTAACGTGCATTAACCACCTCCAGCTGAACAGTTGCCGAGTGTGTGAAGTTCAGATTTA
This sequence comes from Matsumyia berberina, assembly GCA_917880715.2. NCBI lineage: Eukaryota > Metazoa > Arthropoda > Insecta > Diptera > Syrphidae > Matsumyia > Matsumyia berberina. The sequence continues at coordinate 15,716,716 of OU862872.1, read as the reverse complement.
ACTTTAAAATTTCGTTAGCTTCCACAGAGAGATACCTTACACCCAAATTCCATTTGAACGAAAAGTTACAACCAACAGCCACCGAGCAAACAGTAAATAGTTTCCAAAGTATTGATTGTAGTTTGTGAATGCAGTCGCTTAACTTTTCCGCATTCAGATACAGGTGAACCGAACCAAATGTTCATCTCGTTTTGCTTCTCCCAGCAGAGGAGAGTCCTTTCGCAGGAACTAGGGGAAACACTGTCGGAATTCCGAACAAGTACTTATATGCGAATGCGATATGTAATCAAGTCCTTCGCAGCGTTTATCGCTTTGTGGCATATATCACTTCGGTGGGAAACAATTTCAACTTTATCATGATTCTATAAATTCTCGTGGATGTTTACACGTTTCGTGGAGTTCCGTCAAAATGGGAATTTCGTGTTGAAACTTTGGCTCTTGCGTTGGGGTTGTAAAATGATCGTTCTTTTGAATCCCGTATGTCCGATTTCGGATGTGGATGTCAATAAACTGAGTTATTGTGAAATCGCTCAACTAACTGTTGATGTGCTTGACAAACGTTATAGATGCAACGAGTATTCTCAAAGGATTTCTGTCACAGAAGCCAATTGCATGACACTAAGGGGAAGGAAGCGGTTGTTGACAGCTTTACAGTTCCTTAGAGGTCAAAGCTAAATTCAATTTTACTTGAGATGTGCTCGCATTACATTTCTCCATGGCAGAGGAGTCTCAACAATTTTTTCTATGATTCCCTTGACGAAGGTGTCGGCAGCAAATACCCTTTGGCGCTAAACATGGCCAATTGCATGGGAGTGTGACTATGTATGTACAGGAATATTCTTTGTGAAGGGAAAAATCCCTTGACGCTGGTGTTGATTCAGAAAGGAAAGGAAATTGGACTGCGGGACTGCACAAATTCAGTGCTTTCCTTGCAGGCGTGAAATAAGATGGAAGTTTGTCACGTATTTTTTTTAAAAATTGGCTATTTCTCACAGCGGTCGAAATTTCACCTTCTATCCTCGTGGAGTTTAAACAATCTACTTCCAGCTTGTAATAGGCCGAGCGTCATAGGATCTAAGACATCGTCATTATCATCATCATTTTTAATGATCCCCTTATCCACTATGAGGGTCGCGGGGTTAGGGTGCTTAAGTGGACTCTCCACATCTCCCGATCTTCCGCCATCGACTCTGAATCATCAGAGGCTATTCCCATACGGGAAGAGGTGAGATTTCGGACTTGGTCTAACCATTTCATCCTAGGACTACCCAGGGGACGCCTTCCTGATGGCACGCCTTGGAAGCTAAGTTGGCGCCACGCGTTGAGCGTTGACCTCTTTTTTTTTTTTAAATATTGGTTTACGCGTAGGTCCTAGGTCCTACCTAGTTGCACGACATAGACCGCAAAGAGGAAAAAAGATAGGAAAGAATTTTTTTATGTAGTGGCTTGAAACTCAGGTAATGTTTTTGGCTTCATTGGCATCCGAGGGTGGTGTCCAGACTAACTGGAGACATTTGGTAAGGGTTTTGCCATTTCTTATAAATTCACGGGGTTTTTTCCCAATCTCCTGATATCAGTTCAACCAATGTCTCTCGAGGTAAACTCTTCTCTCTTCTCTCGCTCTTCTGAGAACCATTCAATTTCTATACACTAACTGTAGGAGCTGTGTTCAAGTGAACGGCGTTAAATCGGCACCTTTCACTGTGGGCTTTGGACTTCATTAGGGGTGCGTTCTGTCACCTCTCCTTTTGATTGTGTATATGGATTGGATATTACAGCGCAGTCTCCCAGACTTTAGGATAAGCCATCTGCTTTTCGCTGATGACTTGAACATCTTTACGTCCAACCAGACCAAAATTCAGCCCGCGTTAGATATGTAGGTTCGTAGCCATCTGTGTTGAAGGTAAACGTGAACAAATCACAAATTTCCAAATGCCTGTTCAATGTACTCTGCATGTTTGTGGACTCCCATTGAAACAGGTGGAGAAGTTTAAGTATCTCGGGGTCCTATTCACCAGTGATGGCAGGAGCAAAAGTAAATTCTAAATGGAGCAAAACTGAGTTATCCTCTAGGATTGGTCAGGCTGGAGTAATTTTGAGACAACTTGGTCAATCTGTTTTCAAGAGGACTGAACTTGGCATCGAAGTTAAGCTATCGGTCTTTAATTCAGTGATTGTTCCGACCCTCACCTATGGTCCTGAGGTTTGGCTAATGACCGAAAGAATAAGATCGCGAATGCAAGCTGCCGAAATGATATTTATTCGTTGTATTGCAGGAGTAACTCCCCGAGAAAACCAGAATACGCGACGCACTCAATGTCGAGCAGCTAAATATTTCAACGGAAAGGTCCATACTTCGATGGTTTGGGAATGTTAAACGCATGTTCCCAATTCGGCTTCCAAGACGTGTCATGGAATCCGTGCCATTAGGTAGGGGTCACCTGTGTAGGGCCAGGATGAGATGGTCCGAAATTTCACCTCTACCCGTATGAGGATGGTTGAAGTGGCTGCCAGCCAAAGCCAACACACTTAGACCCATGAGGGGTCCGTTGTGATGAGGATAGGCCCTGATAATTTAGAGTTGATAGCGGCAGATCGGAAGATGTGGAAAGTCCACTCAACCACACTAAACCCGCGACCCTCATAGTGGATAAGCAAGCCATTGGAGAGTGAATGAATGACTGAAAAAAATCCGAATAGACGAGGTACGATTTCATGTCCATAAGATCCATGATTTCAGGTACCTGCCTCTCTGGGCCAGATTTGAGGTATTGACTTCGTTGCTCGTATTGCGCAAAGGATCTCGTTAGGCCGCACTGCAAATTACCCGACCTACTATTCATTAATTTAAAGTACACTTAAGTTGAAATGTGTTCAAATTACTTGAAATCGTTCACCGAAACTTATTATTTGCTTGAATTGTTTTAATCACTAGACCTAAAGTTAGTAATTTAATTTAATATTTCCCTCCAACTGAATGGACATCAAGAGCTTCAGAGCATCTCTCCCCACCGCCACCCATCTAATCCCATTAATTATTTGCTAAGGAAAAACTAGTGTTCGGTACTGAAAATTTCCAAAACTTACCGAAAATAATGCAACGTCCTCGTTCTTGCTAATGTAAATGTGGTCCGTTGCACCACTCCTGGATGTTCTCCCTTTTTGTGTCAGTTTTTGTTGTTCCGTGTCTCGGAGTGTGGAACAAGAATTCCTGACATGCACCAACGCCAGTTAATTATGTGCGAATTCATGAAAAGTTGGTGAAAAATGAAATTTTCTCCCGCGTACAGCCACTAATAGAATCACAATGTGCTGGCTGCGTTTTTCTTTTCGTCCTTTTTGCCGAACCAAGTTTTTATTATTATTTTGTTACCCGTGTTGTTTCTTGTGTGGGAGAATAGCCATTTTTTTCGTGACAGCGGGGATACACACATGCATTTTGGTGCGGGATTCCATTTTTTTTTCTGTTTGAAATTCGTAACTATGCATATCCTTTATGCATCGGTAACGCAGAAAAATGATATCCTACGGAGGATAGTAGTGACCATCTGTTGCATTAAATACTGCAGCAGATTCGTTAAGGGATTTTTTTAGTTCATAGTTTCAGACTTTAAGGTGGTGCGGCAGCCGTTGATAACAAGGACGAAGTGTATCCACCGAATAGAAATTTTATAATTTCCAAACTCGAGTCGTAATTTATGCTGAATTCCCATATAAAGTTGATTTCGGCCAACATTTTTTCGCTGCTTAGTTTTTTTTTTCCCCGGATGTCTGAAGTGGACTGGGGCGTGGCTGGGAAATATTTGTAAAACTCGCATATGATTTACGTGGAATCCAGAACAGTATCCTTTTTCGCCTGTTTCTGAAAATTTTAATTTCGTGTGAAAAAGTTTGTTGAAGATGTTTGACTGGTAGTGTGTGCAATATAAAAAATGGATTCTTTTTTCTGTCAGATATACATAAGTGGACACTAGCAAAAGAAGGACAGATCGGCCGATTCGGATTAAACAAAAAAAAGGATAAAATGTGACGAAAATGTGCGAAATTTCCGACGGCCAATCTGTTGAAATGTTTTTAACTTTGTCTTTTCAATGGTGATGTAGTGGGTGTATAATAATCTCCTGGCGGTGTGGATGCTATGCATTAACACCGAGTATGTTTCAATTCTGGAGGAACTCCGCTTATTTAAATAAGTAATTTACATATCTAGTTGACGGTACAGTTCAGGGCTAACTTGGCTGTGCTCAACTTGCAAATCTGAACATATCTGCCGTGAATCAGTTCTACCTCTTCCATTTGCCAGAAAATCGATTAACCGAAGCAAGTGCATTCGTGATAAGGCCTCCAACAGTAAACGTCTATTCTTGGGTGGTTTGCAGCTTCTTCTCGTCGAATAGTCGAGCTCTGAATTTGGGTGCAACAAGAAAGTGTTCAATGATTATCTCTCTACATGCTAGCTATACACTGATTCAACCGAAATACAAACTCTGACTATCAACATTTGACTTTGTCTAGTTAGGCCTCTAATCTTAAGACTGGTTTCGAAGTCGTCGTCTTGTGCGAACTGCTCAGTCAGCCTTGCCAAATATGTATGTCTGTAAGCAACCATATTCCAGGCAAAGTTCTTAGAAATCAATTAATGTATCGCAGTAAATCACACCCCCTAAGTCTGTATTTTCCGACTGCCAAACTTGAGTCGCCTGTTATTGAAAACAAACTAGACGTCATCATTCACTGGATTCTAACTCACAGTGGATTCGAGTAAAAACCGATTCATCGACAAAAATTGGCGTTTACTGGTTTCTTCATGTTGTTCCTGTCAAGGTTTAGAATTTCCTTGTAGGAAAAGGGCTTTATAAGTCTCTTAGATTGCCTAAGCCCGGGGACATTTTCTCAATGGACTAGGCGAAGTTGGTGTTCCCAGTTGTTTAACTCCTAACCCGTTGTTAAAACTCCAAACAAAAGTATGCTTATCTAAGTTTAGTGAAGCTTGGCAGAACACACTAGGACCAGTATGTTCTGTACTGTTGTTCTTCACATTATTATCCTCCTGAATCTCAATAGGAAAAATTGAGAATCCTAACGATGAAAAAACATAAACATCATACAGGGTGGTCACTTAAACCTTCGGGATGTTTTTGGTAATAATTTTAAAAAAAGCACTTCACTTCACTTTTTGAATACGATATCGCGTAAATGGTCACCGCCAGAGCAAATGGCGCCATGTGCTCGTTTTTCGACATTCGATCACTTTTCAAAGTGTTTCGGGCTGAAAAGAGGCCATTTCCTGTCGTATATTGCCTTTCAAGGCTTCTAGGGTCCGTGGCTTGTTGACATGAACTTTGAACTTGGATTCCACAGAAAGAAGTTTGGAGGCGTTAAGTCGGGTGATCGCGGATGCCAGTCAAAATCACAATTTTTCGAAATTGGGCATTTGAAGAACAAAGGAAGCAAGAAAGCGATCGTGGCTCTGGCTGTATAAGCTGGGGCGCCGTCGCGTTGGAACCGAAAGTTGTCCATGCCGTTATCAGTCAGAATTGCCATCAAAAAATCTGTTATCAGCGCCCGATAATGCTCTCCATTGACGGTTACGGCTGCTCCAGCATCGTCTTTGAAGAAAAACGGTCGAATAATTCAGACCGCCTCGGGCAAAGTCGGCTTTGATGACTGGCATTATCAAGATTGCCGATGGCTGTAAATTGTTGGTGTAAACACCTGATGGTGTGGTCTAAAGTAGCTTCCCTGTCCCTCACTCAACAGTTTGCCCCATACGCACGTTGCGTTTTCACAATTGAGAACAAGTTTTGAATTTTAAGCTTCACGATAACACCGCGTTGTGGTGGCGTGTATGTATTGATGCTTCGAACGCGAGCTGTTATAAGCCGATCGAAAAACAGATATCAAAGTTATAGGGTTACTAAATGCCAAAGGTTTAAATGGCCCTCCCTGTATAAAGCTTTAATTAAATCTACTCTGTGAACTATTTCTCTAGACAGAGTAGAGAAATTACAGGTTACCCTGCCCTTTTTTTCCACCGAAAAAGGATTCCGGAGAAGAAGTCGACTACCTAACTACAAATGAAGTCAAGAAACTTTACTAGACTCTATGGATGGGACAATAGGATCTTATAACTCTTGGCAGAATTCAAGAAAAGGATTCTCTTGTTTTCCTTTAAAACAGACAAATGCCATGGCATCATGTTTCTATAAGAGAAAGTTGTGTTGCAGCTTTGCTGTTGTAGTTTCTTTTACGCTGCAGCTCAGAGTTACTGTAGACAGACTGTTAGCCTAAGGCAAGTTCACTTTAGATTAAGATCCTTATTTTGATTGAAAAATGAAAATAGCAATGGTTCGTTTAGATGCTTAATACCTCCTGAGGTATAGCGGAGCCCTGCAGTATTTTTTGTAAATCGTTCCTAGCTTTCCGTTTCGATGACTACAACGCACCTGGTTTTACTTACACCCCACAACGAGCATAATGTGTTGTGAACTACCCAACACCTCTGTTGAAAATTCTTTCAAATTTTTGCTAAAAACGGTTAAAGTTAAAAGTCACATCACGTCCCCAACGTAATTACAGTTTAAATTAATCCCAACTATATACACAAAGAACGCCTTAGCCAGAGCTAATCAGAAAGCAATCTCGGAATACGTATTATTTCCCAATTCTCATTACTGTCTGAACTGAAGTGTCCTGTGAGACACAAACACCCCCACTCAGAGTCAAATCAGAGCCTTGCAAGAGGAAGTGCAAAAATATGCGTATGTCAAAGCGTACCCATTGTGGATGTCCCAACAACTCAACTACTGTTGTGCGTCGCATGCCAAAGGAAAATGATTATCCTCGCCAAGCGACGGTAGAGCATTAGCTGTTGTGCAGAGCAGCAAATGCAAAGTTTTGTCGCCAAAAATTCCACAGAGGCTAACTGCCATGCCATCGGAATTCAGGATTCCACCCACAACCGAGCCGGGTCATAACAATCGTCAGCGAGAGAGAGAGGAATCAGCCGGCAAGGTGAGCCTGAGCAGGATTATTAAAATATGCATCAGAAATCGAATCTCCGAATTGCTGAACCGAAAACAAAGAAAATATGCCGACTCCATCACATTCGAATCCGAGTCGAGTGCAGCAGGGGTGCGGATGATTAGCCCATCGATGCTTACGAGAAATGTCATAGACCCGATTACACTAGCCAGTGGCTGGATATTGATTTGCAGATATTTTTGCATTTTTATAGGATTTTGGAATTACCATGGAAACTCACACACGACCTCGAGTTGATCTTAATCGAATTTTGTTGGGCCGGCCTACGCACATCGGCCGGCATCGGCCGGTTGTGTTGTTTGCTCGAGATGTTGCATCTGAAAAATGTCCTCGTACCTCTGGAAAAATGTCTCACCACATGAGCAGCCAGGACGACATTCGCTGTTGCAGTTCATAGTCGTTCATCACCGCTTCAATGAGAATTTGTCGCAACATTTAATCAAAGTCGGCTGCTGCCATTCATGTCAACTCTGGTCCGGCTAGCGTTTCTCCGGAAAAAGCAAGAGAGATGGTGGTCAACGACGACGTCCTTTTGTACAACAGGTATTGGGCAGATCCTCTGAAATTCAATTTGAAAGTATCTAAACTTGTACCTGCACTCAGTGCAGTACGCCAATCATTTTTGTTTCGTGTTGCATCGGTTTTCGTTTTTTTTTTTTTTTGGTACGGTTTTTGTGGGATATTTCGCTTGGACTCATCCACCACAGAATCTAGCCGAAGGCTGGAAATCAATTTGTAAGCTGACCTAAGCATTTTGGAAATGTTGAATTTTGGCTTTTCGTGTGTGCGGAACCTTCGGCCAAGTGTATGGTCACCTAATTCGCTGGTTCATTGAAGTGAGGGACAGTAGGCAACCGAAAATCTATCCGCAGATGTTTGTTCAGCAGCTTGGCTTAGTATTATGGGTGACGATGGCGCTGTGTGTGTGTGAGGAGATTTTTGTATCCGAAGGGGGTTAATCTCTTTGCCGCTCAGAAAATTGATCAGATTTAGATGTATCCAATGCTGGTGACAATAATGATGACGATGAGGGAAGGAACTTCTGCAAGTTGCAAACGGTTGTCATGAAAAAAAATATATACTTCATGTGACCGATGCGGAAAATCAGATAAATATCAAGGATTTAATCCATCAGGAAGTGGAATGGCGATGCGGATAGTCCTTGGACGATATTTGTAGAGAGAACGAGCAGGGACACTGTAGGACTAAACACTGCATGTCAATATGTGGACCGCATTGACGATGTGATTCTTTGCTTGTCAACTGACGATGATGAAGCTACTGCCGATGTCGTATTCGCTGACGAAGATTTTTTCCGAATGAAAGAACGCAAAAGAGTAAAAAAACATTTGTACAGCAGTAGCTATTAGTTATACGATGGATGATTGTAGAAGGCATCCGCAACTGCAGATAGTTTATGCTAGACATGATTCGCATAGGGGCGATGGAACTTTAGATAGTTGGATAGACGAATTATTTTGAATAGACGGGATTTTTTTCAGAAACATGCGCCGTGGTGAAGGGTTTTCCTGTGGGAATAGCCGATGCAATAATGAACCGAAATGGTCATGGTAATTTTCAATGAAAATCTCATTGGACGTGTCAAAATTTTTTCAATACTTTAAACTTTTAACATGTTCTTGAAGTAAATGGTTATCACCTAGCAACTCTTTGGTGATTTTACTTACAGCATTTCAATATGTTAAGTAGGAGCATTGACGAAGTTTCCCTTGTCACGTCCCAAAGTATATTTTGACTCAGGTTTAGATCTACACTCCGCCTAACTGTCTGCTTTTTCTCTTCGTTTTATAAGATGGGTCAGTCTAAACTGAACTAAATTTTATAGTTCTGCCGCCAATGAAAAGGCCATTCGTGATGCAGAGATATCGCAAATTGATGACAAGACTTAAATTAAATTAAATGACTGAGTGTCCTATCAGAATGACGATGTTTCCATTTGGCTTCGGATTGCAGGTTTTGCTTGATTGAGTGTAGAAACCGTCTTCATATTTTTGTCTCAGTCGCTACCTCTTTTGGTGCTTTACACAAATGACTGTCTTTCTCTCAGGTAGAACCACTTTGTCCTTAGGATTTGGAGAAGGATTTTGAGGACTCTGATCATAAGACTCATGAAAAGTGCACATATTTCAAAAACGAATCTTCTTGTGGTAGCCCAAGTTGGTCAACATGTTAACATTTACTATCCGTGGCACAAACCTTTCGTAATCTGTAATAGCTCCAAGTCAAACGCTTCCTTACAGGATATAACTTAGTGGTCGTACCTACAGCTAAATTAAAATAATTTGAGTGCCAAAAGCCGTAAGCAGCGTACTCATAGACGCAAAGGGTTGGCTTTTTAAACCCTTGGCATCTAGCAACCCTATAACTTAAACATCTGTTTTCAGATCGGCTTATGATAGCCTGTGTTCGAAGTGTCAGTCCAAGCGAATTTGTGCCATAGAACAGTACACGCCATTACAACTTGCTGTTATTGTGTAGCTTTACATTCAAAAACATGTTCTCAATTGTGAAAACGCATTGAGTGAGGGTATCGCCTTCAGACCACACCAAAAAATTATACCCATCGGCAATCTTGGTAATTCCAGTCATCAAGGGCGACGTCGTCCGAGGCGGTCTGAATCATTCTTCGAAGACGATGCTGGAGCAGCCGTTACTGTCAATGGAAAACGGATAACGGATTTTTTGATGGCAAATCTGACTGATAGCGCCATGGACAACTTTTGGTTCCAACAGGACGGCGCCACAGCTCATACAGCTAAAGCCACGATCGCTTTATTGCGTCATTTGTTCCTCTGGCCTTCGCGATCACCCGATTTGACGCCTCCAGACTTCTTCCTGTGGGTTTTTTTGAAGTCCAAAGACGTGAAGTAAAAAGACAATATACGACAAGAAATGACCGCTATTCAGCCCGAAACATTTCGAATCGTGATGGGAAATGCCGAAAAATGAGCACATTGCGCCAGGTTTAAGATAAAGGAAAAATGCAAGAACGGAAAATAATAGTTATTTTTCAATTTCTATTCATAAAAATCACGAATAACTATTATCGACGATTTTTAAAAAATTCGTGATTTTTATGAATACAAATCATAATAGTTACCGTCCCTGAAAAAATGACTTCACAGCAAGTAATTTGTGTTTTTTTTTAAATTATTACCAAAAAACATCCAGAAGGCCCACCCTGTAGTAGATAGCATTGCATATTATTTTCCAAGTGCCGAAGACTCAAAAACTTATTTGGAATTATATCTGATTTTAGGTTAGTCAGCCTTGCAGTTCTCTGAAATGTCCCTATGTCCTGGTACTCGACAAAGGTGAATATTAATGAAAGAAAAACAGCAATCTAAAGTTTCTCGTGAGTTTGGAGAAAAGAATTCCAAGGACTTGACTGTTGCTATGCTGTCCGAAAAGATGCGGATATTCCGATTTTAATTAGTCAAATTGAAACGGGCTACAGAGCCTCCATCTATGCCTTCGGTAACCCCAACTGCCGACCTTTTAACAGATGCCAATGACAATATGGGCAGTTTTGCTCTTACTTATTACATTTTTGCTGTCTCTTAAATTACGATTGCTTTCTACTTACAAGCAAAACAAATCAATTTTTTCAGAAAGCCTAGTAATTAGAATAGAAGTTATCTTAGACAGAAATTTGTTAAAACGAACAACCGATCGACCTACCAAAGTCATTTGGGCGTTTCGTGAATTTACGACAAAAACTGGGGTTGTATGCACAACATGATGTACAGCCCTGGCCTCTGGGAGGCGAAAACGAGGAAAATCATCACGGCTAAAAAACTGAATCGAATTTGTCAGGTTACCTAAAAACTTCCCTCCGTCAATTTCTTCACTGATACGACTTCTGAAGCAGGATACAGAATTTAGTTTAATTCTAGACAACATCCCCCACTTGAATACGGGTTGAAAAAAAAACTGGGAGAAACACACACTTCGACCATCAACATTTGGTTTTGTCAAGTACATTACACGAAAAGAACTAAAATGAAGATCAGGATGTTTCCTGAAGCCAAAATTCAATTCAGTTCGTATCACCATCCCACTACCAACCCTTTTCCGCTAATCAAATTGTTAAACTAAATATGCCCTCACTGTTTAAATGCACTCTCATCCACTTAATCCGTGTGTAAATTCCAACATTCGCAGATACTTTCCCAATCTAAACAAAAAAAAAAAAAAAAAACCAAAAACCAAAAACGCATACAAAATTGTTTCATGAAAATGAAATCAAACAGCCACCAACCACAAAATATCAAAACCCTGACAATTACTATAGTGTACGAGCGACCAAAGTAGTGGTCATCCACCGCCAGCTCAATTTGAAATCCGAAAGATGCGACTAGACCACATTTAGCCAACACCTATTCAAATCTAAATCCACTTCCGATTCGTCGCCTAATTAACTCGTGACAGTTGTATGCCAGGAAATTGATGAAAACGTGCATAAAATAATCCGAGTCCACACCCAGCGTCCAGGACACACTGAACGAATATGATAATTGACATTAAGCCGTTCCAAAAATCAAAACAATTACAATTTAACCCGGAGTGCCCGTGGATGGTAGGATCCTCCCCTGCTCTAAAACATAAACGTTGCACAGGGAGAAAACTCCATTTGAAATTAATCAAAATTTACATCCACAAATGGAAGAGGAACGGTATAATGTCCAATTTACAATCGCATTTCAACATCATTTCAATTGAATTTTATGGGCCACTTTGATGTTCCATCGCATGGCGTCGTTCGATGGAACGTAAGTGGTAAGAGGAGTGGGTGGCTTCTAAAAACCGCCTGAACCGGGGCATTGGAACCGAATAACAAATAAATAAATAAACAAGTTTACGTCACATTAGTCACGTAGTACGTCGAACGTTATTTATTTGCCATTTATTTAGCCACTGTAATGGACAATGGTTGTTGGATAGTACCGGTCCCAATGGGACATGTACAGTACGAATTCCTTCAATTTTTATTTTTTATTTCTTTATGCCGCTCTAGTTTTGTTGAAATGCACTGGCATCAGCAGGAGCTACAGACAAGGAATACAAGGAAGTACTGTCCCAGTTTCAACCAGAAGAACTATGTGAAAAACTGAATTTAAACCACAACAAGGAGGTCTGTCATCCCTGCACTCAGTTGATCATTTCTAAAGCATAACTTTTCAAGAGACTTTGTGTGGTATCCCTTAACAACTCTTAATTTTGATTTAAACTTGTCCAAGTATACCACGAATGCATGCAAGTGCAGCAGATATGTTCTGCTTCTTCGTACACGAAAATGGTCAAAAATCACGACCAACTCCATCAGCTTTAAGACGAAAAGGATATTTTAAGTAAAGGACGTACAGGACACTGAATTTTATAATTCAATAAGGACAATCATGGATTTGTAGTCTGCTAACACAATCCTGGTGAAAGAGAGATGTACAATACAAACGAGGGCTGAGTTGTAAAAACCCCACAATTTGTATAGAATTACACGAAGGATTGGGGGTGACAAATCCTTGCTAATAGAGAAATGTTTCCTAAACCAAATGCTGGTTTTTAAATTTTTTTCTAAATAGTTTAAGCTATTAGCCACCGTAGAAGCAATTAATCCCTTCGAAACAAGCAGACACCACAAATGCTTCGCACGTGACTCCGAACAACTCCTTTAGTTACATCAATCTGGGAGGCGAGTATTCTACCACGATGCTGCTTGCGGGTAAATTCGTAACCACAAACTGAAAAAAATAAAAACAGAGAGTAGGACGCACTTGAACAATAAGTGCGATGAGGACAATAGCAACAGCGGGGATGGAAGTAATGCTTGACTTTTGCCTCTAGATCTCTATGCAGCAGGCTGCAGTTAAAACACTGGACATTGAAATCGTATGGACATGCTAAGATACTAAGCCATCATCTGGGCACTAATGTCAACTTTGACTAGACAGTACGGTACTTGGACCACTTTCATAGGTCTTTCCAAGTAGAGCACAGTGAGAAGACAAGAAAGTCTTGAACGAGTTCGAATCCATCTACACCGATGGGTCAAAAATGGACACAAGCATAGGAGCAGGTCTCTGCTCCGATGAGGGCTAAGTAGCTCCATAAGACTCCCGGATAAGCCATTATCCTGGCTTGAAATAAGAAGGCTGTGGGAAGTACTCCCAGGACTATGGCAGGCAAAATAACTTCTCGGAGACTACGACCGAAGGAGGAGCAATGCCTGCCTAGGCACCAAAAAAAACCAGCTTCGCATTCTAACAGGCTTCCTAACGGGCCAATGCAGACTCAGGAAGTATCTCGGAAAAATGGCAATAAAAGCGAATAGAAACAACAGATTCTGCAGCGATGCTGAGAAGACCACATCACACCTCCTTATGGAGGTGCTGTTGGTCGAGACTCATCGACCAACACGAATTCGGGGGAGCACAATATATCTCTACAGGTCACAGTGCAAACACACATCCCAATTTCTAATATCTCACATCTACGCAGATCACATCGAAGCTTGTAAACGGTTGTCGCGAAGAGTTTAGAACACAATGGTAAACTCTGTTAGGTTTTTTGAAGTTGGTTGAAAACGGTTTCATGCTGTCTTCGTTTCCTGCAAAAACGCTGACGGTCCTGATTCTGCCGCAACTTTTAAAAAGGAGTCCTTAAGCAAGCAAATATTCGAAGTAATCAGAAAAAAGCGTTTACCCCGAAAGATAATGACCAATGATAGCATTTCCTTGAAGGCCAGCGCCGGCCAGGGAGTTTGATGACTTCGAAGTACTATACAGCGTCATATTGATCGGAACGTTCTAGTGAGATTTCTTCCGACTATAGAAGAAACCATTACTCTATGACAAAACCGGGTAAAAAAAGTAAGTCGATATTTATCGCATACTTAGTCACTGCGGCATTCACTCCAACTTCGCAATATGCAGACGGCAGAAAGCTCGACCATACAGCCCATACAGTTCGACGTATGGACGTATGGGCCCCATGACATCACGCTGCGTTCTTCCGTTTCTGTCAATATCGTCTGCATATGCGAGTAATTGGACGGGCTTTTGAAAGATTGTGCCTCTGGTGTTGGCGCGAGAGTTTTGCACAACTCTTTCAAAACCGATGTTGAAGAAGTCACATGACAGCGCGTCGCCTTTTTTGACATTAATGGTCTCGGTGAGGTCTTGAATGATCTTGATAAAGTAACAATTATTACAACAATGCCAGGTTAATCTGGGCTGAGGAAGAATCTTCTTAACACATCCTCTGCACATGTCACGCAGAGAATCTACGTAAATGATCTGATTATGAACTTCTCCAGTACTCCATGGTATTACAATGGGCCTACTTTTTTGGTCTCGGATGACCACTATCTATCTATGATGGGTGTTAGGTTATTGTGAATGTCAGTCGACAGAATTCTGCGCTAACTTCATCCAGACAAGCTCATTTATAAATTACTTCGAGAGTAACATCTTTAGTTTGATAAACAGCAGATTGAGGATTGTACTGCTTTTGCTTTGGTGAAGCAGGTCTACGAACGTAGCTTTTAAGTAAGAGACGATAAAAAAGCCGACCCTCTACCAACTTAAAGTGTCTCGTAGTTTAGTCTAACAAAAATTAAGGTTGGTGAATGAAAGACGTCCCAAATAGACATTAGGGTGAAAAATGTAACACGCACAACAAGGCCTACCTTCTCGCAGCCCTTCGGTTCATCTCGAGCTGTCGCGCCAGCTATTAATTTTTTTTTTTTAAGGAAGAGATTAAGCAACTTTGGCGTAGCCCAGCGATAAAGTCAAAAATTTAATCTCAATATTCGTGGATCGTCCTAGGGGGGGATTCGTTGGTCCATATCTTGATTTTGATTACTAAACAGCATTTACCTTCAATCACTTAATTTTTAGAATTTATATGACGAAACGAGATGTCCATCTCGCATCATAGGAATGTATGACAGCTGTATAGACGTTTCCCAAGACTTCATTTCAGATACATTCCCAGATGCTATGCACTTAATGATTCTGCAAGTGTATCTCATAACAAGACTGCATTTGAAATTGGCTTCAGGTGTTTTCTTTGTAAGTGTTCAATCGAAAAGGAAATTGAAGCTTTCCACGATTCAGTTAGATGTCATACCATCATCCGCCATCTATTTAAAATTAAATGAACCCACGTACTTAATTGAATGTGAAGTTTTCTTTTCTCGTGCACTGGCAATTTGAACAACTGTATACAGAGAACATGAAGCCTTTTTTACTTCATACTTGTCAAAGTGGCGGTTAAGTAAACACATACGTATTTGAAGTTCAAAACTAGCAAAGAGCACCTTTAATGGTATTTCGTTCTTTTTTAAAATAAAATTGTAAAACGTGGATTCTTGCAGCTAAGTTTATACCGATATACCCAGTGCTCCAGTCAGCGAATATTTACATAAATCTGAGGTATTGAGATAGAGCCTTTAGTTGCAATTGCTAGATTGCTTGCTGTCTTCGTTCGGGTTCAATCTCTGAAGCACATACATTTCTTTCAGTATGAGCACCCCTTTCAAAGATCCCAGGCTTCACTCTGACAAAACTCTCAGAATGTCTATACGAAAGCTCAAAAGTGCCAACTAGATGATTTCCCCGCAACTCTAAGGTGTCACCCTTTTCGGCTTCATGCCGAATATGTCCTCATTTCTCTGTCTGCCTTTCAATTGATACAGTCGGCAGTATCCCGAATCGTGCCAACCAACAACAGCACCTTAATTAAAATCCCAACGTACATACATTCAACTCAAATTAAAAGTGCAAATCAATTTACAGCGAAAAACAATATTGTAGGTGACATTTCAATCAATGCCGAATCGAAATTA
Organism: Matsumyia berberina; assembly: GCA_917880715.2. Classification (NCBI taxonomy): domain Eukaryota; kingdom Metazoa; phylum Arthropoda; class Insecta; order Diptera; family Syrphidae; genus Matsumyia; species Matsumyia berberina. The sequence continues at coordinate 15,700,803 of OU862872.1, read as the reverse complement.
CAGACTCGCCTTCGACCAGGACACCAGGATATTCGCGTTGACCAAAAAAAAAAATCCGTCGAGAGGAATGTAAAATAAAACAGAAACCTCCGAATGCGCCACACAATTTTCGTCATTGTCTGTTACAATATCAATTTGTCAATTGATTGACTTTCCTCGTGCACGGAGGGCCCAAATGGACAGCTGCCGGCTGGCCCAACCGTCGACGTGCGGCGCGAATTCAAATTGAAAATTAAAATCCTTTCACAGCACCGGTTCAAGGGGAACCTTCGCACTCAGATCGTTGCAGACTGTTGTTTGAGGCGAACCTATCTCGATGCTATAGGTTACTGTGGATTTAATGGCGAACATTGTTGCAAGTGACATTGCAATGTTACTCTTTAGGCAATCATCCCGAGGATATCGACAATCAGTGCAGAAACCACCTGAATTGTTCCTTTATTAAGAGTACCAGTTGGCTTTGCGATATACCATAGCCATGTTGACCCTAAGGTTGGAACAAGGACCACAACAGAGAGGGGAACACAATGAACCAGTAGATTCCCTTGAATGCACAGTCATTGACTGAGCACTTCCCCATAACCAATCCTTACCTAATCTGAAGCAATGGGTTCTCAGGTAACAAGGACATCGACGTTATCTTAATTATTGATTTTGTCTCCACCAGTGACAATCGATCTGAAAGTATGCAATGATGTTGAAAGTACCCATGCAAATTGTTGAATAGATCGATGACTTCCATTGGTGGCTTGGAAATAGAACTCTATAAGTCCTTATCGCATCTCATTCTGATATCGCATCACTGTCGGAGAAGTTTGTAAACATTTCTATTCAAACACTAGAAGGGGGATACATTTTGATCTTAACGTGTGTCGTCAGGGAAATCGTCGACATTGCTTTATCAACTGAAGGCCAACTCCCGTTCAGCCCTTATCCCAGTTTCTACTCCAATTCCAATCCAAAAAAAAAAGTGATGCATCATGTGCAAGGAAATACAACCCGGTCAACCCCAAAGTCACCAGTCCTGGTCTTAATCAATCAGTTTTAATCCGTTGTCAAACGATGAAATCCGATTTGTCGCAGGTACACACAATCCTGTGAAGAAAACCAAATTTCTGCGGTGCACATATTCAGGCGGGCCAATGCAAGAACTGGTCATCATCGCCCGCAGACTAACAACCGCGCCATATTGAAGATGACCACCGAATGGCAAATAGAGCGCACAGAGTGTTTATCTTACCCCATAAATCATCCACTTACCCGGTATACAGCGGAATTAATAATTTACATTGCGGCGGTGTTTCAACGTGCATATTGCATCGAATGCGGGAGGTGGTGTGGACCGTCCTCCCGTTTAAGTGATATATGCTGCCAGCTCGTCCTGCAGAAACACTCTCAGGTCGGGCGATAGTGAAATTTCTAAAGTTTATTTGAAAAGTTTTGCTCCCGAAGGTGAGGCTCATTGGTCGACTGATGGACTGCATGCACTACATTGTTCGTTTGGCATAAAACTTCTCGCACTCTAAGGCTTCTTTAAGGCCAAATTAATTTCTAATTAGCCCCACCGGAAAGTCCAAATATTGTGTGCCGGAGGTGGGCCATTTGGAGGATAAAACTTCTTTTATGAGGAAATTCCGATTGAAATGAAATATTGAATGAGCAGCACAAATCGTTGGTTCAGCTCACGTGCAGGTTTGTTTGGATAGCGTCCGGTTGATTTGGAAAGTTTAGCTTGCTTAGGTGCATCAGGTTGTTAGTTATCTTTAAAACAATTCACAATGGTGCTGGATGCAAAAAGCTTGACTGTGGAGAAGAAAAGATTTTGTGGGTGTTGTGCATACATAACGTATGTGTGTATGTTGGGGCAAAGGAGTAAACCCGATTTGAACAATTTGGCACTTTAAAAAATAATTTACCAAGCCACCATTGGTTGGATTTAGACAAGACTTTCAATGACGCATGACAGCCTGTCGCCTTGTCTAAATCCTTTCTTAACACCAAAGGTGGCTTTATTAGTTTGTAAATGTTGCTAGAGTTGTTCCAACAAATTCGCAGCACCCTATGATTATATTGAAGCATTGGATGAACCTTTTCTACGATCGAGGTCAAAATAGCTTTGGGGGTTGCAAAAAAACAAGAAGGCGCCACTTTTGACTTTGTTAAAAACTTAACGGCAGCATTAAGCAGTATCTAACCGTGCAGAGGTACCAACTTACTTTCAAGAAGTCATAATACATCCTATTTTCAAAATCGGATACAGTACTGACGCAAAATATTAAAGAGGTGTCTCACTTTTGAACTCCTCAATGAAACTGCTGACCAGTTCATTCTATGGCAGATTTTTAAACTGGGTTCAGGATAACCGCCGTTTGAACAAATGTCAAGCGGGTTTTGGCAGACGGTATTCAACCGTCGTCGATCAAATTTACATACATACAAGTACATGTAGCGGAAGTCTACATAAAGGAAAACAGAAAGTTCTACCCATTCTTCATTGACTTTAAGGCCGCTTTCGACAACGTCGACAGAAGAGCTCTTATGCTCAAGTTATATAACTAAGTTTGGAAAAATCATCGAAAATCTGTACAGCCACACGAGTTCCTGCATTCATTATGAAAAATTTGTTCATCCAAACAATTTGAAGTTGAGATTGGTCTAAGGCAAGGGTGTTCCTCTTCTCACTCTTTATAGATGGCATTAAGAACGTTCTTCCAGGAGGGGTGAACATAACTTCATCATTGCGAATTAAATTTTTGTTGACGATCTTGTCATACTGGCTGATACACCACAAGGATTGCAGCTGATGATTAATACGTTATACGAATACTTTGAAAACTGGAGGTTCCAAGTGATCTTTACAGGGAACCAGGATATCAAAATTATAAAGGAGTACACCAAGGTGTGTAAATAACGAGAAACCTTAATCTTAAAAGACGGCGTTATATGTAGCTTGGAGAAACGTAATTGACAACAGCAATGTAGACCCAGTGTCAAAATATACAATTTTTCAAGCGACGGCAAAAACAATTATGTGCTATGCGGCTCAAAGCTGGGATCACAAGAAGTATGAAGAAGTTGAGTAGATTTTGAAATATTTTTTGACGAGGTCTTTCAAACTACTTAATTCTACTCCAAACCACGTACTCATGATAGAGACAGGGCTCTCACCAATGTATACAACAACACTTACAATGCAGATGAATTATGTCTTAAAAATGCTGCAAATGGATGAAAGAAGGCTACAGGGAAAGATAACGATGCTCCTTTTTAGAAAGGAAATATTATGGTTTGAGTATTTGAGAAATCTTGCGGAATCTTGTGGGAATCGATTGGAATTATCACCATTAAACCCCAATACCTGGAAAGATCAATTTTACGATCTCGAAATTCCTCGGAACGGAAGGTGTACTCACGGCTGAATTATAATTAAGTAAATAAAAAATAAATAAATAGCTGGCGCGACAGCTCGGGACGAGCCAAGGCCTAGCTTTTCGCAACCATTCATGTTGTACGTGTTATATTTTTCTTGCATATGGAAGGGACCTACAATTTATTGCCGACTCCGAACGGCGAATTGAGAAGCTCTTTCGTGATAAATTATACTTCTGGAGGCTTTTCATTCCCCGACAAGAGATGGCGCCGCGAGAAAATGTTCGATGGCCATGGCTGGAGCTTGAACCTACGCCACTCGCACAGCAGTCCAACGCACCACTGACCCACGGCGACAATTTTTTTTAGTAGAATTCAATAATTAATTTAATAGATACTAATAATTTAGATCTGAGTATTCTATAGCACTTATGTAAAGGGTGATCCAGTACGAGGTACTTTTGTTAATAGGGATTCTCAGGCATAGTACACGTGGTAAATGTCATGTTCATGTGACTATCGTCATGGCCTGACCTTCGTTTGGGTCGAGAATTTGGTAATTGGGCCTTGGGACAGCTCTAAATTGGTCCATTTTTTTACTTCCCACATAGGTAGGGGAAGTATTGCAATCGGTCCGAAAAAAATGTTTCGAGATATGAACGATATTACATTACGATACACCAGGAATCGTTTACACCCGTTTTCGAAATGATGTCCGTGTGTGTGTGTGTGTGTTTTATCAAATTTTCCGCCTTCGATATCTGGAGAACGAAACAACGTAGGATCATGCGGTTGTTTTGTTTTATTTTTTAGCGTGAAACTTAGAGCTGATTAGATTTTGAGCATAATCGGTCTATCGGATGCTGAGGAAATCTAAGAAAAGTCGAGTTTTCGAGTTCGCGCAACAACTCTTTGTGGAACAATTGTTGAGGAAATAGAAAAATTGATAATCCAATCATTTCATGCAAAAACAAAAATAAAAACAGATAATATTAATTCATCTAGAGCGTTATCTGTGTGTTTTTATATGCCGCAAAATTGTATCTGCTTGATGAAAAGCAATACGAGGTGGGAAGTATAGGACTGGCTTCCCACTCGAATTTTTTATCAAAAAATTCTGTTTAGCGTGAAGGCTCATTTTTGGCTTAACGGATATGTCAACAAAAAATGTTGTCGTATTTGGGCTTATGAGCAGCCAGAAGCGACCCGGAAAAATGCACTATTTGGTGCGGTCTATGGGCAGGCGGTATCATCGTATTTCTTTAAAAATGAGGAAGGAAGCCACGTAACCGTCAATGGCGAACGCTAAAGAACAACGATCCGTGAATTTTTGTTGCCAAAAGTTAAGACATTGGTGTGGATGACTTGTAGTTTCAACAGGATGGTGCAATGTTCCACACAGCGGGCGAAACCATCTAGTTATTGAGAGGCAATTTTCACGAAAACATCATCTAAAGAAATGGACTTGTGAATTGGCCTTCAAGATCATGTGATCTGACTCCGGTGTATTATTTTTTGTAGGGGTATGTGACTTGACAACTTGTTTACGTTGATAAACCACAATCGTTTGGAAGCGAACGTAACAAGCGTTATCAACGGAATTCAGGCCGATATGCAAGTTCAAGCTAGTGTGAGCTCGCACTTGAATTACTCGCTTGCTACATAACCGCAGCCTTAGCCACGCTTGTTTCATGATTGTTAAGCAAAATTTAAATTGTTCCAACGAATTCCTTTCAATAAAATGACTTATTCGGTGTGTCTGCACGTTCAAACTTTACTTATGAAAATTACAGACCCGCACAAGGACAACGATGAAATTAAAGTGCCCCATCCAATATGTTGGTAAATTTCCCATTCGCCGCAAATATCATTCATTTCAAATGAAGTCGGACTTACATAAACATAAACAAGTCCTTCTTCTATCATCCCATCGCTTTCTCTCATAATCCTTTCCAACCTAGCCGCCTCCTTCTCATCACATTGGCCGATTTCTTGTGCAAATATTTGAAAGACTGTAATCAAAAAAAAAAAAAAAAGAAACATTTACCGAAACAAAATTTCACACAAGAAGATGGAAGATGCAAAAATTAGAATATCTTCTCTTTACATCCACACCAGCGCGGCACTACACCAACTACTGAGCAATGCCAGCATTGCATCAGAGTGGAGCCCAAACTGCATATAATAACAAATTGCTATGAAAAAGGAAACAAAAAATGAGGAAATCCAACCAACGAAGTACATCGGCTGCGGCTACAGCACTACGAATGGAAGTTTTATCAATTTGTTGGTTGGTCCTTGCAGCTGGAATGGGTTGTGGCTACAGCAATGCATTTTTCTTTTTATTTGCTGGCATCCTTCTCATACAGCCAATCCTTTTTAAAGTGGAGCTGCTGGTTTTACCAGAATCCTTAGAAGCATATCTGTCTTTTTCTATTTTATCATATGCACATCCCCGATTGGTGGTGTACTGCGGCGTGTTTTTAGTTAAATATTAATTTCATCCTTTTTTGTGGAATAAAAAGTTTGTTGCAACCGCAACGTTACCATGTCACCACACCGGGTTTTCGAGAATTGTTGACTTAAGCCAATATCAACGGCTCGTTCCCTGTGCCTTGTAAAACAAAAATTCCTCACGTTCTTTACGGAATCACTAGCAAATAATTATTTTTTTTCTCCTTATCCTCATGCGTCCTTTCAGAGAAGATAATCATGTCCTGAGTAGAGCCGGTTAGTAAGTGAATAAAGAATGAATGAGTTAAAGACGTAACCTATCAGTAAGGTCACCTATAGTGGCTACGATGCCATGTTGGTGGTCGGTTTTGCATTCCTCCTTTGTTTGTGCGGATTCTGGGCTCTTGTGTCCTGTGATGGGAATAACGCAGGGTAAATATGAATGAATTTTTAAAATGCCAATTTTGAAAGTTTTCCCAGGTAATGTGCCAGAAGATTGCAATTTGTGTAAGGACGTGGTCGCATTTTCTTGTAAATTGAAGGAATTTATTTCGGAAAATGCAAAGTGGCTCTGCTGCTGGACATATTTTTAACTTGTCGAATAGGGTGATGGTTTGATCGTCGATAGGGGTAGGAGTGGATACACAAGGAAATAATTATGTATGAATAAGAGGGTCTCTCAATTCTGAAATCTGGGGAGTGAGGACCCCTGATGATACTTTCTCTCAGTAGCACTCACACAAACATCAGATCACATGAGATGTAGAAGCAAAATTGCACGTAGAAAGAGAGAGACACAAAGAACTCGTTTCAACCAGGTTGATGTTAAGTCGATAGTCTAACTGCTAAGAGCAAGGTAAGAAGTCTTAAGCTTGAAGTACGTTATCCAGCGCCTTACGAGCGTCTCTCTCAATCTCTCAAGAGGTCTTATGCCGCCGGCATCAAGTATTGAAGTATTGGCAACATAGCCAAAAAACCATCACAGATTCCGCCTCTGACGTGCTGGTTTCACTCGGCCACCGCAACGAAACCTTTGGTTTAACAACTAGTGCCGGCAAGCACATGCAGCGAAACAAGAGGCATACAAAGCAGTGCTGCATTGAAGGACCAGAGCTGCAGATGAACGCCGGCTGAGAGATGAACACCGGCTTCTCAGGAGGAACAAGAAGGAGCTTAAGAAGCGCGCGATCGAGGAAATACAGGGAGTTTTACCACAGGGTAAAAACAACCTGTCAAGGCTACAGAGTCCGATCCGAAGCCTGCAAGGAAGAAGAACTATTTCTACAGACGGTTGAACGGCGACGATGAATAAAATCCCCCTGAATGAACCATTCAACCTGAACGATTACGTCCATCCGACCTGGACGAAGTGAAGATAGCTATATCTAAGCTTATGTCCAACAAATCTGCTGGAGCCGCGTCCAAGCTGCCGAGCAGTCGTTTGTGCAGGATAACGATGGAGAATGCTCGTTGCTCCATCAAGCTCGGTCAAGACCTCACCGAGACCTTTGATCTCGAAAAATGGTTTAGACAAGGCGACGCGCTGTTATACAACTTCTTCAACATCGTTCTTGAAAGAATCCAAAACTTACGCGCCAAAACCAGGGCGCAATCTTTCAAAAGTCCGTCCAATTACTCGCACATGCAGACGATATTGACATAATCGGATGAACGCAGCGTGATGTCACTGGTGCGTTTGTGAGTATCGAGACGGAGGCGGCGGAGATGGGTTCAGCGGTCAATGAGGGCAAGACGAAGTATATGCTGTCAACAAGAAAGGACTCCCAACACCAACGTCGCGGGCAGAACGTCACTAAAAAATAAATAAATAGCTGGCGCGACAGCTCGAGATGAGCCAAGGCCTAGTTCGTGGCTGGGGCTTGAATCCACGCCGCTCGGTCAGCAGTCCAACGCACTAACCACTGACCCACGGCGACCACGACACGTCACTATAGACAGTTATAACTTAGAGATAGTTAAGGACTTTGCCTACCTAGGCTCCGCTTTCAATTCAGACAACGACACCAGCGCTGAGATCGAACGAAGAACAACTCTTGTCAATCGCTGTTTGGGCTAAGAAGGCAATTGAGTAGCAAAACCCTCTCTCGAACAACTAAAATGAGCCTTAATAAGATCTTAATCGTCCCAGTCTTGCTCTACGGCGCAAACGCATGGACTCCGTCAAAAGCGGATGAGGTTGTTTCGAGAGGAAAATTGTTTGGATAATTTTCGGTTCCGTCTGCATTGACGGTGAATGGAGGAGGAGATACAACGACGAACTGTGAGGGCTGTTCAGCGACATCGACTTAGCCAGAAGAGTGAAGCTCCAACGACTGAAGTGGCTGAGTCGTGTAGAGCGGATGGACGCCAAAAAAAAAATTCTTCGAATCCACAACCGTGGGACGTCGCAGCAGAGGAAAACCGCGACTCAGGTGGCGCACGCAAGTGGAAGGGGACCGTAACAAACTTGGCATGCGGAACTGTAAGCAGCTGGCTAAAGATTGAGCTGGTTGGAGACGTTTTTGTTTGAGACCCCGGTAAAGTAAAGTATCACATTCCAAAAAATTTAAAAATTTAAATAAAAGCCGACTGCAGTTACAAGTCCATCGCAATGCACGCAATCGTGTACATAACTCGATTGTTAATGAAATTAATTATCGTGTAATCAAAGCGTTTGTTATTGATGTCAGCACAAATCCACTTGGGGACATACAAATTTTTCGATTTTCATTAAGCACGATAAAAAAGGTATCATGATTATTAATTTGCATATATGATTGTTTAATCAAGTTTTCCGCGCGCAGAGAACTGTTTGTTATTGTTCACACTTCCCGCCCCATCCCGTGTGCGTCGCGCAGGTTTGATGTAAAAGTACACAAATCCGAGTCCTGGCCGTCCGAAAAATATACTTTCTCAATTTTTTTTGTATCTATATCTGCGAGATACTCAGCCGCCGTCAATTGTATTTATTCCACAATGCATACAAGGTTTATTGTAAATTGTAAAACTCATTCCCTTCGTTATCGATGCTTTTCGTCCTGATTGAAGAGCATTTTTGGTTATTTTTTCACCAAAATAATATCCTTGTCCCTTTTGGGAGAAGGGTGGTTTTATTTTCAATTTTTTTTTTCGGAGAACACACGCGCGAATTGGTTTGCTGTCTAATTAAATTTGTGGATTGTTTTTATGCAGAGTAAAAATTTGCAATTCAATTCTGACAGCAGGGCGATAGTGTGTGCCTTTAGTTTGCCGGGGAATCCATTATTTTTTGCCAACGTATGAATGAATTTTAGTCCTTTATTGGATTTTTTTTTCAGTGGCATAAATTAGTGATCAAGAAACTTTTTCACAAATACGGTTAAAGTCTGATGTACTTTAAAACTCTAATTACAGCAGGACGGCCTAATCAAATTATGTGCGCCCTCCATGAAATGTTTCTAAATCACCGCAGACAACGATAGGGCAGGACAGAACTAAGAGCGAAATAAAATAAAATAAGGACTTCTTCTGGCATAAGAGCCTATTTTTACGGTCTCTCCACCGCAACCACAATCATATGTATCCTCTGTGAGCGTTCGACCGACCTCCATAATTCATAACACAACTCAAATTGGACCAAGGACCAACAGAGTAGCTATAGCAGCATCCCTGACGAGGACAAAACCAAATTAAATCAATTTACATGAGACCGACATTACCTGAATTTCTAAATAAGTTCTAGGCCGGAACCATTGGGCGACAGTAGCACCAGGACCAGCAGGTCCTAGATTTGTGACAATCCGGCGACAAAAACACTCCATGGTGTGTCTGTTCGGGGAAGCATGACAAAAAAGACTACAACAACACGATACGATGGCTGGGACGACTATGACGATAACGAATCGAGTGTTGGTTTCAATTCCCATTTTATTGTTTGCAGGGAAAAACCAAACCAAACTATGCGGTTCCAATTGGTTTCTCTTGGATGTGTTCCATGTCCAGCCAGAACTCAGTTCGGGATGGTATGGGATTGCTTGCTTCGAATTCATCGGTATAGGACAAGTGCTCGGTATGTTGGATGTTTGGTTTAAGTGTTGGACCATAATTTTCACCTCAACTACCGAAAATTTTGTTTTACCTTGGTTGACTCAATTAGTAGGTAGTGGGCTCCTTGTGCGATATGATGACGTCGATGCTGGTGCTGATGATGACGGTGATGATGCCGATGACAGAGATGACAGACAGTGTGTGTCTATTTTCTTGGACCAGTTGGTTTAGTGGTGTAACTAGGGTTTTGCATTTTAATTAGCAATGATATAGGAAAGTCCCTTTTTTTGGAAATAGAAATATCAGATAGATGATATGGAAGGCTTCAATATTGCTAGATTGCAGTGTTTTCTCTTCTCTTGGTTGAGTTGAGTTAAATTAATGTTGCAAACCTTAACTGTTGGTAATTTGGATTCAGTTTACTTGTCAATTGTCATATGGCTTTGGAGTGAAACTTGTAACACTGGCAGCACTTTTTATTTACCATAAGACTAGACCAGCACCATCTCTTGTCGGGGAATGACAAACCTCCAGGAGTATTATTTGTCATAAAAAAGCTTCTCAAATCGCCGTTCGGAGTCGGCAATCAATTGCAGGTCCCTTCCAATGGTTGCGAGAAGCTAGACCTTGGCTCAACCCGAGCTGTCGCGCCAGCTATTTTTTATTATTTATTATTTTATTTAATGAAAATGGATGCCACCTGTCCGATCCGCATATCGAATCGCAATTACAGAAACTTTTCTACCAAGACTGCATTTGCAATGCATTACACGGTTGGCTACCTGTGGATAAATTTCCGGACCAACGCAATTAGGCTTCTCGGAAAGATCCCTGTAGTGCCCTCCGCTGTAACACCTAATGTCGTCACGCCTACTGTTTCCTTATTTCACTGAAGGATCCATGGTAGAAAGTGAAACAGGAGTAACAATCTTTTTAAGCCTGAGGACATGAACCTCAACGTGAGTTGTAAGGTAGAAACATTGTAAAACCTATCAACTGTGAAAACTGATGTCGACTCTACTACAAAGGCATAACACAGCCATTTCGAATTCATGGCTTGAGGAGTTGATTGAGCTGACAATGATTATATGAAATCAGGAGTTTCGAAAAATTTGTTGTGAATAATAGCAGAGATAAACACCACGAATATCGCAAGCTAGTCTAGACACCACCCTCGGACGCCATTAGAACCTAATACTACCTGAGTTTCGAACCACTGCACCTCTCTCGAGCTGTGTGAATGACATTGAAAGGGTATTTATATCCCTTTGAAGCCGTTGTGGGTTATTTTATGTTGCAATACTTGCTTCAGTTGGTTATATTTTCAAAAACATTAACGGAACTTGGTCAGTTGCAATACCAAATTTAATTTTGCTATGTACCTTCATGTGTTATTTACAATCGCAAGCAATCTATTCATTGAAATTTGTTTAGGAAAATATTTACAGCGCAGACCTTTTACGAGGGACCCTTTAAATTTTCAGCAGGTATATGAATTTAAAATGAACAACGCTGAAAGCGAAACCGCCTTTTCAAAGCTTCGTTTATTTCATTTATTTTTCGTACATTTTTTCTAGTTTTATTCTTCCGCTAACTCCTGTACCAGGTCCAATGAATGGCTGCAGTATAGAGAAACAAATTGTTTGCATATCCAAACACAACCCTCTACCATTTCCCGGACATTCTCTAAAATACGTCATTATGTTGTGTAAAGTGTATAAAAAATAAACACAAAGCACACGTTGCGCCGCACTTGACCACTATGTGAGGTCCGGCGCAACGGCTAGGAGACGGGCACGAGTCGGGTCACCCACAATATATTCAAGTTGCAGGCTTTTTTTCCGGGACTATGCTCCTGCGAAGTCCTTTCTTCATTCATTTCCTTTTTATTTTTTCCACGTCACGGACCCAGACCGGGTTGCACGTCCTTCGTGGATTTATATATTCATGTGCAGTTAATATGGCATGTAAACGATGCCTGCACTCAACGATTACACACTGTGGGGTCTGTGTGCTCGTTCGTTAAGTGGCATCCATGAATAGGGATTAAGTTAATCAGGATGCAATTTGCATGGGAGACATTTTTGTTCTTCGTGCTTTTGCTTATATTTTGCATGTAGGATTTTCTCAGAACATAGCCGGACTGTTTCCCAACGGGAATAAAAACACTGGTCGTTCTTACAATGGTCCATGGCGCATTGTTACGTGGTAAGAGAACTTTAATGGACACTTGGTGCTTTATAGCAACAAGCATTATGCCACCTGCGCCTTAACACCTTTTTTTTAATCGTCGCTTGAGGACTCAATTGATGTTGGTACGGGACAGGACATGGTTGATGTTTACATCAAGGGGAAGTATATTTACACTCAGGTTGTTTGTGACAGGAGGTGATTGACGGATTGTGTGTTTTGAGTTTGAAGTGTCAGTTAATAAATTGGTACTGGAAAAATATCACGCGGTTCGAAGGATGCAGGGTGGGACGTTAAAGTTGGATTTCTGAAAGAACACTTTGACTTTGAATTCCCAGGGTCGGCTTGAATGATGCTTATAGGTTTAAGACTAGGGCAGTCCAAATTAAATATTTTTATCGAGTAGTAGAAACGATTAAAAATAGGAATAATAAAAAGGACCAGAGAACTATCGCGATTTATGTATGTATGTAAATATAACTTTTTAATACCCGCCGTTTCTTGGGTTACATATTTCATTATTAAATGAGCGTGTCCACTTGTGTAGGCGCACCATGCGATGTTCACTCAGAGCCGCTGATGTCGCCTGCCGGGTTTCATATTGTTATTTATTTATTTGTAGCCAGAAGTTGTATCAATTATTTATTTTTCTATTCTATTCGGCAACCCCATTTATTTAATACCCATATCAATGGGGGGCCCCGGATAAAATAAATAATCCGCCATTTTGGATTTCGCCATAATGAATTTATGATGATGACATATAGACTATATCTTTTCCCGGATTTCAAGTTTTTTCCCTGCCAAATTTCACCAAAATCGGTTTAGTAGTTTTCAATATTACCTCTAACACACAAACAAACTTTCTCTCTTTAGTATGGATATGAGGTTAAGTTCCACTTTTTTAGAAATGTCATACTCTGTACTCAGAGCCTGCAGCAATGATTATGCAGTTTACTAAATTTAATTTCGTTTAAACCCTCAAACACAGGTTTTTTTTTTTTACAAAATATAGCGAACGTCCCCAATCGAATAGTATCATGTGTTGCAAATCCCACCACCTGCTCGTTAAACAAAAAAAGCTGGAGGGAACTTCTTCCTTTGACAACACTCAAGGATTTTCACTACAGAATAGACGCTGTTTCGCTTTTGATGTGTCTAAGACACACATCGCCAAAGCAGACAACATACGTCGACGATGAAATATTGAAGATGACTGATGTGCGTGTGCTCCTGTGTGACTTCTTTAAGATGACGCACAAAAAATGATATTCCCTTCACAGAAACAAAAAAAAACAACAAGTATCTCAAGGGATGCACTACAACTACACACATAAGCGGATCCATCTAGAGGGCAATGATACGTTAGATACTTCAAAGGATAGCTCCAACAAATGCACTTGACTGAATAATTCTTCCTGAGTCATGACTGACTGCCTGCCTGGCTCTCCACTGGTTCTCCATGCATATATCATCGAAAGACACATAATTGAAGCGTTTTCGCAAGGAAGCCAATTGATGTAAACTTAAGAAGCCTTCCATGGATTAATTGGCTTAAGGGGTGTTGATGCTTTATGCCACCTTACCCCAGCAGAGGCTAATTGACTCCCGTAATGGCTGGTTTCTTACATCCGAGAAACGAAAAATAATGACTGATGTCACTCCAGCAATGGTTCAAGGAGCGTATAATACTTGACGCGATAGCATGCTCTTACCACCAACGAGTAGCTGCATTTGATTTGAGTTTAATTCAATTCAATAATCCCCCAATCACATTGCATGCATCGGCAACTGACATTGATTTTTACATCGCGTGCTTGAGGTCAGTATGCTTTTATCGCACGGTTAACTGTGATAGTCAATCAAGGATAATAGTAACCAATTTGCTAGGAGTAGGTATCGTGCTTGTAATCGTCAGACAAACATGTAAAGGTACCGCAAGTGAATTTAGGTGTGCATATTAATAGCGCAAATATTAGCTGAAGGGTGTTGTCGACGCGACATTTTGATTGAAAATGTCTGTCGGCGAATTTTGATTTTTAGAACTTTTTTAGCGGTGAACAATCGTCACTGCTCACATAGACCATCAATAGGGTCCATTGCGCATCGTGTATGGAAACCTCTGAAGAGAAAGAAAGCCGCTGATTTAAAACCGCCTAGATAAGGATATGAATCTCAGTTCCGTGAAGAAGTAACTACCAAGAGTCCTCATTCTTATACCAGCGAGGGCAGGACACTCACACAGCAGGTGATAGACAGATTCGATTTCTTCTTCATCTCTACAGCTTCTGCTATAGTCGTTGCGATGTATACTGAGGCGCTCCGCTTGAGTGTCAATGGCGCAGTGCCCTGTAATGATGCCAGAGACAACCCGTGCTTCGCGCCGACTAAGTTTGACCAGAGATAGAGATCCTATTATAACGCGTCAACAAGTTTCTAGCCGTTGCACATATGTCTAGCTGGATCCGACGTGTAATGGGTCGACTGATGGCCCCGTCTATACCTATTTATCGAGCTTATGGGAATCCTTACAAACGGCAGTTTCCGTGAGGTATTCTGCTCCTTTTCGTGCAAGTTCGTCAGCCGTTTTGTTACCTAAGATATCCACATGCCCTGACACTTAACATAGGGTCACCGTATTGGCACTCGATATCTCATGTAGATACTTTTCGCAGATTCCTACAAGCCTCGATCTATTTATCGCGGACTCTGGAGCCTTACAAGCTGCCTAGCTGTCGATGTAGACAGCAATTGTCCTTCAGGCGAAATCTTTCTTACGGATAGTTTTCGTAGCCTCGATGATGGCTGTGATTTCAGCCTGAAAAACACTGCAGTCGTCATTTATTCTAAAGGAGTGGTTTATTCCTAGGGATTTCCATCGGTGTAGAAGGCCAGCTCCTTTTTATTGGTATCTTTGTGGTTCCTCCAGTCATCTATGTCAGGAATTCTACTAAATCTCCTTTCAAATGCCAGAGTCTGGATCATATGATCTGTTTCTGTCGATCTATCGGCATTCTCCCATCGAGGCGTGACCGCAGGGAGCTGGTGTCTACTGTCGTCTTTCCCTCAGTCTCAAGGCAGTTTTAGCTGCAGTACAGATTCACCGAAACGAAACTTAGAATGGTTTTCATTGCCGCTGTTGGATTCGAAGACAAGTCTAAGAAGGCAATGGTATAGTATAATCCATTGTACTATTGGATTTTATTGTGCTGCGGACAAGGGATCTGATCGCAGCTTGGCTGTCGATATAACTGACAATATCTGTGCATGGCTTTGTCGCCGTGGCTTAGGGGTTTGTGCTTTGGACTGCTGTGTACCGAATTCTTTTCGGGGCGATTTGCGAAAAGCTAAGCTGTCGCGCCAGCTATTTACGGTGGATGCCAAGGTCTTTCAAATAGACACCGCCATTGTCTCCCTTGGTTGTTAGTGAATCTTCTTTTAACCACTTTTATCACGTCATTAGCATATCTGACGTCGCTTATATATGCCGTTAGTCTATCGAGGAGTTATGCGATCCCCCTTGAGAACAGCCTTTAAGACAAAGTACTTTGAATAACAAAGTGCAGTGCTCTACTACAAATTAACCGCGTATGATCTACTAAGAATAAAGGCGCATCTCAAATCTAAATGACACCCAAAACTCATGATTCACTTTATGTAAATTTGTTCACCCTGTATAAAACTTTCATTACAAACATCAGCTTACAGTCTCACCAAAGCTTTACACCAGTTTGCATATGAATGCGCTCCCAACACAGACGAGATAATAAATTTCGCTTTGTGAAAAACTTACAAGGACTTTCGTGAAGGAAATTCATCATTCGCATGATAAAGATGCAACCAAGTCCTTGAAGTCATTAACGGTGACAATAAGAAAAAAGTTGCGTATCTATAACCGAAAACCAACGAACATTCACCGAAAGAAACTAGACAAATTTCCAAAGTCACAATTCAAGAGCTCGTTTGTCGACGTCTTCATCATCATCGCCTTTGCGAACGCTCTAATTCCTTTATTAAGGATAATTTCCAATTTCTCGCTGAGTCTGCGACAATCCTTTTTTTTTTTGCATATTATGCCCCGGGAACATCATGATTGTGTTGGTGATGAAGACAACGATGATGATGTCGATTCGAGTGCGAATAGTTGGTGATGAATGATGCACCGCAAGTCATTGTCGACGTCTAGGCGACATTATCTTATGATATTTGATGCCTCCTCTTCTTTTTTACTGAACCAAAGGACTTTTCTTTTTCCGCGTTGAATGCGTTTGCCACATGTGCGTACGTTTTTAATTCGCTTTCGAGAAAATTAGCTGTGGGTGGGTTCTGTATTCTGTCAAAGCAAAGGATTAAGATGCGCGTAACCCATGTGAGAGAGCTCTGTGTTTGTTAGTTGTTGAGGCTTCTTTATTTTGGTCATTAACGAAGGGGCGCTGCTACTCCTTCGAATCGCATAACCACCGAGGCATACAACGCTGCTTCGTCCTCTCCAAGGACTGCATTGCATTGCTTTAATAATTAAAGGATGCAAACCAAACAAAATCAAAACAATTTGTTTCCCCGTTTTGCGGTCCATCCAACCACACGCTGTGTCGCGTTTTTGAAAGTGTTGCATTCAACACCCCCAGCTGTTGGGAGGCTGAGAGATCCCTTGTCCCGCGGGCGCGAATCATTTTTGTTAAACAATTTCAACACCCTGGTGTGTTAACTCAGCCGAGGAAAAGTTGACGACGTTGGTCCTCGTGGCACGTCGCCCTGCATCAGGCTTTCGTTGCATCCGCGAAGAATGCATCCCGACGAATTAATATCGCATCGCTTAGATGTGCCAGCTACCCATACTTGGTGGGGGGTTTTTCCTTTTATTTTTGGGAATCCGTGCAATTCCTTGCACACACACGTCGTCGTGCATAGAGATTTTCATTAAATGCATTGCAGTGCCGCAAAACATGCAACCGAAACATTTTTCCATGCGCCCCATCAAGACAGTGGAGTGGGGGCTCGGCACTCGAAATCTCCAACACGAACTTGGTCGGCAATTCGGCGCAGAATTAGGATATATGACGACTCCTCTGATTGCCAAAATTGGAAGAATGTTTTTTTTTTTTCTCGTCTCGTTGGGCTAGATGATGATTTTTGGACGAAATATGCCTTTAAGCAGATTTTTCTTATTTCGCGCGCGCTATATTATTGAGGTTCCCAGTGGCTTATGGTAGACCATTTACGAGGTCCTTGTGAGGATAATATTCTATCATCATGAGGAATCAAGCCATGCAACTGCAGCAAGGAGCTGTAGAGACATACATACATCCAATCTGCAGTTCCGAAATAATTTCGCTAGACCAGTGCTCCTGGGTGAGAATTTTAGTAGAAATTCGGCATCCCACACGGTGCAGGGGAACTTTTTTTTTCAAGAGTGCAAATAGAAAAGTTGTAAATTTTTTTTTTTTTTTTTTAGAAAAAATGCAAAAATTTGTTTTGCCATTTGCGGATATGGCATCCTTATGTGCATCGTTAATTGCGCATTTGCTTTACTTGTCCTATTTGCTGGGAAATACGAGTTGAAAGAGGGTCGGGCTTGTCTATTTTTTCTGTTGTATCTTATGCGAGTGTATGCAATAACGCTGCAGATATGTTGCAATTTTTCTATTTTTTTGTTTGAGTTTTTGTAGGAAATTTTTATTAATAACGGCAAAGCTAATAGCACCAGTGGATGCAATCAAATTCAACGAGTGCGCGTTGATGGAAACTCTCACAAAGATTACACAAGCAGAAGAATTAAATTTGTAAAAAGTTTGAAGGATTTTTTTTTTTTTTTCAAACGAAAAGCAAATCTGCTTTAAGGTTTTTGAGCGAAAGGATTTTACAAAATTCTTCAGGACCAACAGCTACAGGGACATTGTCAAACTTATGATCTGCATTTTGTAAGACTAGTCGGAAAAAAATCTGAAAATTATAATGAGTTCTATGTGAATATTGACTTATGTACTCCTACGTGCCTCTGTGGTCGGCGGTGAAAATTATAATCAGATTAAAGGAATTTAAGGTGAACGGAACTCAAATATGCAGCGTGGATCAGGACTCTAGCGGAAGCGAATGAAAGATGGAGCTCCTTAGGCTCCTGTAAAATAACTAGAAAACTATGGCCAATGTACAACGGTGAAATTTTTGACAAGTTTTTGAAATTCAGTACTTGTCGGGTTCTGCAATTTCTGATGCTTGACAAACCAAACCTTGATCATCATGGATTAAATGCCTTTACTTCATTTTCTTTTCATCGACTTTGAGAAGTCGTCTGACAGAGCTGAGTGAGACTTTATTTAACGGACTTTGTTTAGGAAAGGATTACACCGGAGGTACCAATGTCGTACGCGGTAGGTTAAGTAAATTTGGGTTAACGAATTGGTATTGGGACATATTCTCCTCTCGTTACACTTAGAACAAAGTCTTACATTGCGTTGCGAACCTTGAGCTTTTCGTTACAGTAACGCGAACAAATAGATTTTGTTCCCAATGATAAAGATAATTTCACAACTTGGTATTGTCCAATATGACTTCCCGGTTGGCGGTTTCCACTACTCAAACCTTCGCCTGGAAAACACTGCTGCAAGGCAGATATATTTTGAGAAATTAAGCGCTCGCTCTTACTCGTTTAGAGCCATCAGTATAGTTAGCTACGAGTCGGGATATTAAACCCTCGTTGGTTTCCCATTTAAGACCTTTTTAGTGTGTCCTGTCGGACCTGACACCCAGTCAATAGCTGCAGACTTTTGTATAAATATGTGGGTAAAGCGGAAGAAGGTGATTTTTGCTGGTTGCACTAATGCACGCCAGGCTTCGAACTCTAGGAATTGCCCCAAGACATTGTTTGCAGCCTGCTACCATACTTAGTTGCCATATGCTAGTATTAGTCTGACAATCGCAGTATATCTATGAATCATACATAGGTATTCTTCATCGCAATGGGTCAATCTCGTCCAAGTGTGTCCCTGTCTAAACGGGGACAGACGCTTGCTTAGGTGGCGCTACAGTTCGGGGTGAACCTGGGCCTTAACCAACAAGCCTCTCCAGTTAGCCCGGTTCTTAGCTAACTGCTTCCAGTTGCGCACTCCAAGTTGGTTGAGGTCCTCTTCCACTTGTGCGCGCCACCTTAGGCGGGGACAGGCACCTAAACTAAAATAGCCATGTATCATTATGGGACTGCTACCGCAGGTTCTCCCGAATACTTATACATCGCCGTGGTCGTCATGGTTCAATGGTTAGTACTTTGGACTGCTGTGCCATCTGCGTTGGGTCGAGTCCCAGAAATATCCACCTGTCGTCAGGGAATGAGAAACTTTTAAGAGTGTAATTTATCATGAAAAAGCTTCTCAATTTGGCATCCCTTCCCTTCATGCAAATAATGTTATTTTCTTAGAACAAAAACCTTAAAGGCGGTTCATGGAGAATAATTCAACTGACCCGAAAAGAAACTTTGCCCTGAACCTCAACAACCAATTAAGCCGCTATCAAAGCCATTGATGCGGTTACCATACCCTCAAAACTGGTAGAGCAATGCCGGTTTGTAATCAATCAACTAAGTATTCACTCCATAATTACAGTTATCTGGATTCCAGGTCATAGCAATCATAATGCCCGAGATAGGATTAGCCCTTAACAAATCTCTTGCGGAAAGTCTCGATATTCCGCTAGGCACTGTTAAAGGCTCCATACATCTGCACTTCCTCCAGCTTGCTAATCATAGGTGTAACGCCCTGACCAGCTGCGCCATTTCGACAAAGACATGACCTAATTACAATAAACCTTAGTCAAAAGACCGACGTGGTAAATCAAGAAAAATAAAACGCATCAAGGAGAAAGGCCGAACAAGATTTGACTCTGCGTAAAGTTTGGGAGAACCCAGGACTTCCATTATTGATAAGATATATTACATACAAATATACACTTCAAATGACTTTAGATAAAATCAGCTTGATCATGAAACTGCAACTATGTTGTTATATTTCCTATTTTTGACGAAATCGGAACTTAAACAGGGGATCACTGTTACTGCAAAGAAAGTCTAGCTATAGAGTGGAACCTATTTATTCAAGAGGGTCGACTACGACACGATGCTTAGAGAGCCGTGTACTCGACGCATATCCGAGTGCTAGGAGAAATTTTAAACAAATTTCGCCGGTTTTCATCACATGCATCTTTTGACTAAGACCGCCATCCACTAGTATTTCAAAAGTGAACTGAAAATAAATAAAACGATGCCTGTTCAATGAAATCATAGTCTACTTGGAGTTATGAAACCCAAAAACAACTTTGGAATCAAAGTACTTTTTATTAACTTTAAGGATTCGAGGAAAAAACGAACACAAATTTATTGCCTATGATTGGCTAAAAACTTCCGGCATGCTTGCAAACGGTGACGATTCAAATAGATTTGCTGACTGAAGGGCTTCGTACACTGTGGACAGCGAAACATCCAATTGTGATGTCCCATGCTTCGTTGATGTGCTCGCAAGTTCGATCTAAAGTCAAAACATTACGTCAAACTATTAAATTGCTTCTCCAAAGCCTTACCTATCTGCGAATGTCTTTCGGCAACTCTCATTGGGGCACATGAATGGTTTCTCACCGGTGTGCATGCGCAAATGTCCATTCAATACCCAAGGACGATTAAAAATCTTTTGACAGCGCTCACATTTGTATGTCTTTTGCTTCTTAGGACGACCTCTTTTCGTCGAGAAGAAGTTTAAAACTTTTGGACAATCCCTGAAATCTAATGCAATTTCTTGTGGATGTAGATTTTCACTGACTTGTATTTCCTGACTGGCAGTCTCTGTCGTAGTTGGAGCAGGCACATTAATATTTGGAAAATCCTCACCAAAGTATGAGTTCTCCTCGTGCCTGTCCATCAAAATGCAGCCAAACACTGACTCCAAATGATAGCGAGTAGTGATTGAAATGTGGTCACTGTCGTACCTGCAATAAATGCAATGAGTATCTAAACGCAACAAAACAGTTGGGAGACGAACCAATCGGATGACGGTAGTAACTTTTCATCTTTTGCACTCTTGTAGTTCTTGCAAATTGATTTTGGTTCTTGCCGCAGGAGTTTCTTTAAAATTGACATTTTGACTGTTCGACTGGACTATTGTTACTGTTTCCTCATTTACTTGTTAGTTTCCTCCTCCTGCGCGTTTTCACAATTCAAATTGAGAACGATTCTCTGTTTTCACTTTACACTCACAAATTGCGCGGCCTACTTGACTCTCAAAGACCATTTTCTGATCTGTAACGACGAACAGAGGCATCATCACTGATGTATGGCAACACAGGACTGCGCAATATGCACAGTTGTGCGTTGAGGAGTGTTTTGACGCATAGCGTCGTGTGGTTTTTCGTTGATAGAACTCATTTAGGAAATAGAAACTTGTAGCGAATTTCTTAGAATTTTCGAGGGCATTTACAGTATGTGCGACAAGTGAGGATACTTTGTGCGGTACAGAGAAACGTCGGAATGAATTGATTCAGGTAAACAAATTTTAATGATCAATGTATCAAACCCATTTTTAAGAGGATGTGCAAAGAGAACATACTACAGAGAAGATATACATACATACTAATGAACTAACTAAAAACCATTTGACCAGTTTGATGAGATAGAAATAGGCGTCAAGAAGGGAGAACTTTCTTTCCTTGTAACTTTTGTGAAACAATGCTGGGCAGCTCTATTTTTGAAAACAAGAATGAAAGTCTAAATCAAGGATATCTTTGCCTCTGAATGGAAAATCATCAAGCAAAAAAGAAAGTAAAATCTGACTTCTTTAAACTTTTAGTCAACCAGAAATGAGTAAAAAGGCTTAAAAAACAGAGCCTTAAAAAAAACTTCAATTCAAAAAACTTCCTGTGAACTATAGCAATGACAAACATCACAAATGTCCCCAGTAAGTCTGAACATCACCCTAGGACGCCACATTAAAACCTAAAACTACCTGAGTTTCGAACCACTGCGCCTCGCTCGCGCTGTGTGCAAAACCTTAAAAACTTTAAGTTTGGAGAAACAATTCAACGCTGTACAAAAACTCCGCTGAAGCTTTAGCATAGACTTGCTCCCAAACAGTTCCAGCAGAAACGGGCTCGTCCAGAAAGTAGTCTTAATCCCCGACCCAAAATTTAGTTAGAAAACATTTTGCTGTTAAATGAACTATTACACTGAAGGAGTCGCCAGTAAAATGAGTTTTCGTACAGCAAGACCTCTGGAGAGCTAAGTCTTGGATGGAAAGAACCAGCCTTTTTGGGAAAGATTGAGGAATATCAAATTGATGGTATTTACGAAAGTGGTCACTCGGAGTGAAGTGTACTACCTATCGGCATTATAATTGATCACAAAAAAGGATTTCAATCCGCCATCCATATGGTTGGTTGATTCTTTTTGGAGGGTGAATTTTCGCTTATTACTCATTTAAGTCCGGCGTAATTTCCTCCAAAGGACTATTGGAAAAGTTTTGTATGGGTGGGGAAAGTGTGTTGGAAAAATGGTGGTTGGAATTTTTTTTGGTAATGAGATGCGCGCGCATTTTTTTTAGGACGAAACTGGATCCTTAAATGGTGAAACTCTCAAATACTGAACCCACCTTCCATTCTGTCCACATTTTCAGGATCCTTGAAGGACCACTATTACGTAATTTATCACGGGGTGAGGTTTGCCATTTGCTGATTCTTATTCTAACTGGTGCTTTCTTCATCTATTGTCTTTAGCATCTTCATTGTAACAGTTGACATTCTTCTAACTGCATCCCAGATCGCCAGCAATGATAACATGAGTTATGTGGGACATGCGTCTGTTCTATTTATTAGCCTTCTGTTATTAGTGTCACCTCCTTTTTTTTTGGGATTCGAACCTGGCAAGGTTGAGATGTAAATCGATATAAAATCTCTATAAGCTGTGGGTTAAAAACGATTGAAGGGCCATTAGGAATGACCGGAAACCATCTTCGGAATTTCACTACGTCCTGGAAATAAGTCCATTCTTCTCAATGTTTGTATTGGATCAGCCGATAAAGGATGAGTGTTTAGTATGAACGTTTTTTTTACTGTCAACATACTCCTGAGCCGTGGTAATGACATTCCTGTCGATTCTTTATATCCAGCTTAACAGATATCAAGCAGAAAGTTTGTTCTACTTCTAATCTATTTCAAAGTGTGAAGGACCATTTTCTCTTAAAAAAAAAAACCTAAACCAATCTAGTAGTTGGTTGAAGGGAAGCTGCCAGATTAGATTTCTACTTAGAATCACTGATCACCACCCACAAACAAGTCTATGGCCAGGTGCCATCTTCAAAATCCTTTAGCTTCCCAGATTTGGTTTTTTTAAAGTAATAAAAAAATTGGATTTTAATGCAACAGCTTACGAAATGATTCGTCATCTTTTCCACTAAACTATTTTACAGAAAAATCTGACGTTACGTCATCAATTGCAAATGCGCTCGACAAAGGACGAGGAACTTTCTCATCGCTCTAATTTAATTTAATTTGCATTTCTTAGGCATCCCTCCGCTGTCCGAAGTATTTAACACATGAAATACGCCAAACTACAAAGGATAATACCATCATATTCCGCGTGGAAGAATCCCACTGCAACGACTACTTTCGAAAAGTAAGACAAGACTATATCACCGCCAGCAGGAGCGCAAGAACAACAATGAAAGGATCATAATTGTTCCGGCAAATTGCTAATTAAGCCGATAAGGATACCTCGCCCAAAGTTAATTTGATTAACTAGCATCACGACAAGGATGATGACGACGACGATGAGCATGGGAACGAAAAAGACGGAGATGTTGAAGTTGACGTCAACGACTGAATGAAAGCACCCGGTGAATGTGATGACGTTGGGTCCTTTCCTTTCCTTTTGTTTCGCACAGTAGATTGAAAATTGAATAATTGAAAAACTTAAATTTGTCGGCAAAAGTGAAAAGTTGTCCGGGGAATTAGGGTCCGCTTTCGTTTCTTTCGCCCGAATAATTTAACAAAGGCCGGCGCGCTGCCGGCCGGTGTGATAATTGCAGCAAAAACTTTGAGCGCGGTTTTAAGCGACACCGCCGACAGGCTTTCAGTAATTCCCATTGCCTTGTGAAATTAATGCACATCTCCTTCAACAAGGACCTAATTTAATATGCGTGTGCTTAGTTCGTCCGCAAATTGCATAGCACTGCTGCTGCTACGCTACGCACATACCATGTCCGAATTTGTTTCCTACTGACCAATGATGAGATGATGACGATGTCCTGCATGACGACAACCACCGTGTCCTGTAATCACATTAGAGAGTGACCGTCACAATATTCCAGATATTGTTCTCCGAGTTTCCTTTGTTTCGGTCTCGGCGTGTCGGGAATTAAACATGTCCGCTGTGCGTGTACCATCGTCATTTGTTTCCTTCATAATCTGCGTCTACGCATCATAATGGCGTAAGGACATTAGTGAGAGAGCTTGGCCGGCCTGCCGTGCATTCTCGTTTCCCGATCGGGGGACTACACCTTCGTCCCAAAAGGTTGCAGCTCTATCTCCCTCTCTCGCTTCAGAAGTTTTATTGTCCGCATTAACGGGAAATCTTCTCGCTTAATAACTGTTCATTTGTTAACTGATTGGTCACTAATCTCTAAATTATCGCCAATTAGTTATGCAAAAACGGTGCAGGACGTGAAGCGCGGGTTAGCGGCAGGGCGTAGTGTCTTCACCTCTATGGCTCAATGAAATTGATAGACTGCTCGACCTGTTCGGCTGTAATGCATCATTCTGCGCGTTGTATTGCCTAATTGGGGGAAAATTCAATTAATCATATGTGAAGGTGTGCTGGTGTGCGTGACCGTCTAAGACACAGTGAGGGGAATGGCAGTGCAAATTCCGATTTATGTCTGCAATCAAATATTTGGACAGAGGGGAACTGAACTGATAGTTTTGTGTCCATTCTGTCGCACGGTTAACACTAATGAAGTGTTTGTGCCCGGCTATGGAAGAGCGAGTGTTTTCGGGCACAACCCGTTTCGGGGATTAGATTGTTTGCAATTTTAATTGGTGCACATGCATTTCAGGGGATTATCTAATGATGCGAGGTGACAAATGTCGATGGAGAATATGTAAACGACAAAACACTGGGAAGTCGATTCGTGATTTAAGAAGCGAAACTGTAAAAGACTATGACTATGACTATGGACTGTGATGTTGAGGATTTGGAAGAACTATTTCTGCAGACTGATCAAATTTCGCTGTCAACCAGAATGAACCATTAAACCTAGACGATGAAGACCAACAATTCCGTAAACCCGACCTGGACGAGGTGAAGAAAGCCATATCGAAGCTTAAGTCCAACAAAGCTACTGGAGCGGACGGCCTAGCTGCCGAGGTGTTGAAAGCGGCAGGCGATGACTTGGTAAGGAGCATGCACCAACTCATCTGTAAAATATGGTCGGTGGAAAGTATGCTCAATGAATGGAACCTCAGCATCTTTTGCCCGATCCTCAAGAAAGGAGACTTTCTGAACTGCGCCAACTACAGAGGCATCAGTCTTGTTGTGTGATCGTCAACAACCTGATCGGTCATCAGTGGGCAGAAAAGTCCACCACCGACCAAATATTCACACTGCGACAGAACTTGGAGAAAACCTAGGAACTTCAAATCGATACCCACCACCTCTTCATTGATTTTAAGGCCGCGTATGACAACATCTATAGAGACGAGCTATGCAGAGCCATGTCTAGCTTTGGCATCCCTGCCAAACTCGTCCGTTTGTACAGGACGACGATGGAGAATGCGCGCTACTCCATCAAGGTCAATGAGGGCAAGGCCAAGTATATGCTATCAACAAGAAAAGACAGCCTACACCGACGTCTCGGACAGAACGTCACTAAAGGCAGTTATAACTTCGAGATAGTTAAGGAATTTGTCTACCTAGGCTCCGCTATAAATTCAGATAACGACACCAGCGCTGAGATTAAACGAAGACGCAGCTTCCTTAGGCTAAAAGGTAATTGAGTAGCAAAGCGTTCTCTTGTACAACTGAATTGATCCTGTTTAAGACCTTAATCGTCCCAGTCCTGCTCTACGACGCAGAGGCATGGACTTTGTCAAAAGCGGATGAGGTTGCTCTTGGCTGTTCATCATCATCATCATCATTTTCAATGATCCGCTTATCCACTATGAGGGTCGTAGGGTAAGGGTGCTTAAGTGGATTCTCCACATCTCCAGATCTTTCGCTATCGACTCTAAACTATCACAAGCTATCCCCATATGGGTGGAGCTAAGATATCGGACTTGATCCAACCATCTCATCCTAGGCCTACCCAGGGGACGCTTACCTAATGCCACGGATTCCATGGCACGTCTTGGAAGCCGAGTTGGGGGCAGCCTTGAACGTGCCCAAACTATCGAAATATGGACTTTTCCGTTCGAAGAAGTAGCTGCTCGACATTGAGTGCCTCGCGTGTTCTGAAGTTCCTAACTAGATCTCGACGCGTTACCCCAGCAATACAACGAAGAAATCTCATTTCGGCAGCTTGAATCCGCGATCTTATTTTTTCGGTCATTACCCAAACCTCATCACCATAGGTGAGGGTCGGAACAAACACGGAATTGAAGACCGATAGCTTAGCTCCGATGCCAAGTTCGGTTTTCCTGATATTGACCAAGTTGTCTCAAAATTGCTCTAGCCTGACCAATCCTACAGGATAACTCAGTATTGCTCCTTCCATTACTCGTGAATAAGACCCCAAGATACTTAAACTTCTCCACCTGCAGAGTGCATTGAACTTGGCTTGACTTCGGGTGATTTTTGGTCCTGTCTGCATAGACGGTGAGTAGAGGAGGATATCCAATAACAAGCTGTATCGGCTGTACAATGACATCGACTTAACTAGAAGAGTGAAGCTCCAACAACTGAGGCGGCTGGGTCGTGTGAAGCGGATGGATACCAAAGCTCTTGCCCGGAAAATCTGCGAATCCACACCCGAGAGACGGCGCAGTAGAGGAAGACCGCGATGTATGTGGCGCACACAAGTGGAAGGGGAACTTAACCAAATTGGCGTTGGAAACTAAAGGCAGCTGGCTAAAGAACGAGCTGACTGGAGGCGCTTGTTGGTTAAGGCCCAGGTCCACCCCGAACTGTAGCGCCACCTTAAGGTAATAAGATACGGTGTTATTGCGGTTTATATTCAATGAAAAATTTAGACCCTCCACAGATCAGTCTTATGCTCTCCTACTCTTTCCTCATCTCATAAACACTTCGAACAACATCAAGAGCATGAGACACCAGGAATCCATCTCACTGTCTCAAAGAAAATTTTCTCGCAACCAGCTGTCGACAAGAATTTCGAAATGTACAAGCTCTCGGAACATCCATCCTGCAGACCAATGATCCCCCATCATCATTCTGCAAACTTGCAACAGTTTGCCCAAGAAATGGATAATTCCAACGAACATAAAGAAAGATGTTTGCACAACCAAATCCTGAACTACATGCAGAACTACCCTCGTCAGCCGGTAAGAGGCCTCTCCACTACCCCAACCATCCGACTCAACGCTCCAACATGCGGCAAAAAGCAAATCGGGTTCTGAATGTTTAAAATGCGATTTAAAATAATAAAATTCCTTCGAAGGAGCCAGGCTTGGATGGGTGGGTGGTCATATCCACTCGCTGTGCAGTCACTCAAGCATCGTCAAGCACCTGCTGGTTGCCATTGCCACTCGAGTAAGTGGCTGCGGACCAACTTCCAAACTGCGTGTGTTCCTCCCAACACCAAAAAAGGTGGAGCGGCAAATACGCGCTAAAAATTTTAACATAAATTATGTTTCGCCAGTTAGTCTCATATTTTAAGCCGCACACTGAACACTAAACACAATGAGAGGTAATTTTATTGTTTGCATAGTAATGACTTCCCGGATGAGGGAGCGCACAGCGGCGATGTGCATTGTTATAATTTTTCGGGATTAGGTGGCGCCTGTTCCCGGTGCCGACTAAGACGTCGGGCTCTGTCGGAACAGGGAAATTCCTTGTGAGGTCCTTCCGGATGGAGCGCGTTCTGTGTGCAGTTGGAATATTTATAAGAAAAACTTGAGAAATAATTGCATATCTTACAATTTTAAAGATGTGCTGCCAGGCTTAAGGCTCGGGCTCCTTCCGCACACCGATGCAGTTGGAGGAAATGGCAAAAAAAAAGGATGCTGTACTCCCTTCTTTGCCTGGTTAGCTGCAATTTTAGTAATTCGAAATACTCCTTTGAATCGAAACAACCGAAGACGAGGACGACCGACGACGACGTGGAGAATTGTTTCTTTTGTAAGACGAACTCTTAAGTAAAGAAGTCGAGAGGGCGCGGTCGGCGGGGACGGATCGGCCCCGCTAATCTGAATGGAAAATTAGTTTCGGTATTTATCTTAGGCAAATTATTACTTTTTAATATTTAAAGTGGTATCCTTTTGTGGCGTTGCTGTTGAAAGTTGCTTTGGAATTTTGTGGAAATTCTGCAAATGGTGCCGCCAGGCATGTGCACAGAAAAGTGTGCTGCAATTAGTTTGGTTTATAAGGAATTTATGGCCTAAGCGGATCTCTTTGTTGAACTCAAGCTGATCAGTACATTTGTTTGTCTTTAAAAAAAAAAATTATTTATGAGTTTATGTGCCTTGAAGTTGTGTGAGTTAGTTGTTAGAGTTTTGCCTTTGATTTGGACATCGATATATGCATGTAAAATACGAGTCGTTGTGAGAATTCTAATCACAATCGTACGTCGAGGCGCATTGGCAGTCTGAATAATCTTTTATGGCCGGTTTAAAGGCTGGAAAGTTTGTTGTCAGATATTATGAAGATCCCAGCGAGCTCTTGCTTAGGAATGGGGGCATCGTTATGTTGTTGAACGAATGATTACGAACGGCGAATCAAGGAGATCGTTCGTGACGCATTAAACTCCTAAATGATTACCATTAGCGACACCCTGGTTGTTAAGTACTTAAATTGACGGTTCGTGGTTATTTCAGGTATTATTTTGGATACCGCATTCAGGAAGAAGATGCCTTCAGCTCTGTTTGGCTGCTTGGAAAGTTTAGAAAGGAAGCCGGCTTTGTTTATCATGCCTAGCACAGCACAGCACTGCTGCCCTTCTCTTGTTGTTTTGGAACTTCAATGTAATTCTTTCTTCTACTGAGGCGGCTGCAAATGGTACTTTTTGCAAGCTGCAGTCTTCGATTTGTCTCTAAAGATAGCCATGTGCAGTGTTTTTTTACTTCCCACCTAGGTAGCGGAAGTATTGCAATCGGTCCGAACAAAAAGTTTCGAGATATGCAACCATTTTCAAAATGGTGTCTGTGTGTGTGATCACATTTTTCGCCTTCGATATCTGGAGTACGGAACGACGTAGGACCTAGCGGTTTCTTTTGTTTTATATGTCAGCATGAAATTTAGAGCTGATTAGATTTTGAGCATAATCGGTGCAGTGGATGCTGAGGAAATTGAAGAAATGTTCAACAACTCTTTGTGGAACAAATAAACAGTATGTATTCAAACCTTTTGCCTTCAATGAATGCTTTCTCTAATTATTAAATAAATAATATTATAACTGTTTTTGCAACCATTTTCAAAATGGTGTCTGTGTGTGTGATCACATTTTTCGCCTTCGATATCTGGAGTACGGAACGACGTAGGACCTAGCGGTTTCTTTTGTTTTATATGTCAGCATGAAATTTAGAGCTGATTAGATTTTGAGCATAATCGGTGCAGTGGATGCTGAGGAAATTGAAGAAATGTTCAACAACTCTTTGTGGAACAAATAAACAGTATGTATTCAAACCTTTTGCCTTCAATGAATGCTTTCTCTAATTATTAAATAAATAATATTATAACTGTTTTTGCAACCATTTTCAAAATGGTGTCTGTGTGTGTGATCACATTTTTCGCCTTCGATATCTGGAGTACGGAACGACGTAGGACCTAGCGGTTTCTTTTGTTTTATATGTCAGCATGAAATTTAGAGCTGATTAGATTTTGAGCATAATCGGTGCAGTGGATGCTGAGGAAATTGAAGAAATGTTCAACAACTCTTTGTGGAACAAATAAACAGTATGTATTCAAACCTTTTGCCTTCAATGAATGCTTTCTCTAATTATTAAATAAATAATATTATAACTGTTTTTGATATAACACAATACGAGGTGGGAAGTATAGTACTGGCTCCCCAGTCGAATTTTTTCTTTTTCGCATTATACCGGCGAAATGCTGTGCGAAAGTTACAAAAACAGTTTTCATCCCAGTGCTTATCTATTTTCGATTGCACTTAGGTGTCGATGAACGAAGGGCTTGACCATAAATCCTGGAAAAAACTGTTCTTGTACCCTTTTCCAGAAACACAACCTCAAACACGTTTCATTAGAAAACACCCCTACTGATCTGTCCAGCGAAGCTAAGTGTTTTGGAGTAATACTTGACAAAACGGTTATCTGGAACTTGCATGGTTACCAACAAGGTGACTTGGGCAATGTTCATGTGCCAACGCCTGTACGGAAAAACTTGGTGACTGAACCCCAAGATGAGTTATTGGTCGTACAACGCCATAATCAAACCAATGATCACCTACGCGTCTTTAGTATGGTGGCTAAAAACCCTACAAACCTCAACGCAATAAAAGCTGAGCAAAGGCTGAGGCCAGATGAGCTGGCCAAGCAGGGGTCAGCTCTACACGGCTCACTCGCGGCAAGGTCCATACCCCGCTAGGAGCGGTTAAGGTACAAATCCATTCACATTTCCTGCAAAAGGAGGTTGCGCCATGTCAAGGATGATATGGCCGATCTACAATACAACCAGAACAAAAGATCTCCCAAGCAGAACCCGCCCAGATTTTGCCAGAATAACGGTGATAATCACGGGGCATTGGTCAATTGGAGACCATGCGGCCAAACTAGGTATTCCATACAACCCCCACTACCGCAGCTGCGGAAATAAAAATGAGAGGGAAACTCTCTTCCACTTACTCTGCAAATGTCCGGGACTTACAAGAGCCAGACTGTGTGGACTGAACCAACCATTCTTCAACGACCTCAGCGACATCTCGGGTAAAAGGATACAAGATCTAATTCGCTCTCTTAACTCCACAGCTTGGATCTAGGCACTCCCGGCTGTCTCAACCATTTTCAACAACACACGAGTCGTGGTAACAAAAAGGCACATCCTAGTGCTAATTGAGTTCAGTTGAACAGCCACCTCTTCCTACCTACCAAAGTCCACAAAATACAGTTTCTACCCCAGGCGAATCTATGAGGCTGTCATAAAGCCTCCAGTTACTACCCTTTCTAAAGGAATCTTCAATTTTAATGAGTTCTTCACCGAATCTCTCGTTTCTAAACTAATTTAACACATCCCATACTCAGGTGGAGTGGAGACAAGACCGAAAATTGTTTATTACTACCTCCCAACGTAATCAACGCTAAATGCTCCACCAACACCACTCACATCCAACTTGCATCCAGCATATGTGCTGGAATTCTTCTCGTTTTTTTCTAGCGCGTACAAATTAATTGCAGCCTAACACACCGGCAACGGTGGTAACCTAAAATTTATGATGGCAACATTTCAAATTTACGAGATTCACGCACATTTTTGTGCACCACCTTTATTGTGCGATTTATTTATGCTCCCCGGTGACCATTTAAATTGCTCAGCTGAACAATTTTGTTAAAATAATAACGCGCAGCAAGCCGACAACCACTACCGCCGCCAAACGACTGTGTATTCGCCGGGCCATAAGTTTGCAAACAGCAATTAAGGGATATGAAAATTAGCAATAAAAGGACCCGGTCCCGGTCCCGTTCTCGCTCGCCCGTCTAATCAGCGCATTCGGCGACGTTTTCCCCCAAACCGATTCCGAATAAATGGAAATGTAAGCAGCGTCTAGTTTAGATCGATGTTTGTGGTCCCGTTGGTGCATTCGAAATACGGAAACTCGTGCAACTGCAGTAAATTACCAGCGAACAACCCTTGGACCTGTTTCGCGAGGTTTCGGCGAAAGTTTAGATGGTAAACACGTAGTTTGTAGTGCAATTAAACAGCGCAAGGTGTCGAGCGGAATGATGTGGTGAAAAGAATGGATGACGACCTGGTGTTGCAAGGAAGATGTGATGCAGTAAGATAGTAGGGCTTCGTAAGGGTCATTTTCAGTTATAATGAAGACGTTAATAGGTGTGATGTGAAGGTGCTTTGTCAAAGGCTTCAGCTGAAGTCAAATGATGAAAAACTCCACTCCTCGGACGGAAATTATCAATATATCGACTCACTGGTTGGAAAGATGTTCTTAGTTAAATGTGGGAAAAATTAAGTGAAATCTTTGATTTTTAGGGCTACCTCTACATATACTAGCATTACAAAGGGAGAAAGTTTGATTGTGTGTAAGAGATAACCTTAAAAACTACTCAACCGATTTTGGTGAAATTTGGCAAAGAAATACCTTAAAATTCGAGGAAAAATATAGGGTATATGACGTCATCACAAATTCAATATGGCGAAAGTTCCAAGATGGCCGATTTTTGAAGCGAAATGTCTTACGGCTCAATGGTAAATTTTTCTGGTAGAGTAAAAGAGCAAGATGAAACGCGACGAAATAAAGAAGCATCGTCGGACACTTAAAATTGATGAAAGGTAAAAAGCTCTCCTAGCCACGGCCAGCCGTGAACAAGAAGTGATCATATTCACAGAAAGGAAAGTTTGTGCTTATATAAATCGATTCACTAAGTGGTTCTATCTAACTGGAACAGTAGACTCCACTGCCTTTCACTGCCGATCGCTTCTGAAGAAGAGGGCCCCATTAGAAACACTCCTCCCCCTTCTCCCGTAAGCTATTACCAAGGGATTTTCAAAGCAGTTGAAACTCAGTATCACGTTTAGATACTAGGCACCCGACGCTCATTACATGGAGGTGAGAGTAGGACTTGATTCTGTCGATGGGAAAATGCGGACAGATCGACAGAAACAGATTTCTGGCATTTGACAGGAGATTCAGTATCAGAATTTCTGACAGAGACGACTGAAGGAATCACAAAGTTACTAATAAAAAGGAACTGGCCTTCTACACCGATAGTTCTAAGATAGACATTGGTATGGGTGCCGGGGTCTACTGCAAAGCTTAAGGAAAAAACCACTCCTGGAATAAACGACGGCTGCAATGTCTTTCAAGCCGAAATCACAGCCATCATCGAGGCTTCGAATACTATCGGTGAGAAGGATTGACAGTCAGGTAGCCGTTAAGGCTCTGGAGTCCGCGAATGTCCTGTCCGTGAATGTCCTCTCCTCGCCGGAAGAAGAAAAAGGACTCTTGGCAGTTATTTCTTCACGGAACTGGAGGACTTGTTTAATATCGAGCTGTGGGACTGCTTGATCGAGCTGAGGGACTGCCTGAGCGGCTCTCTTTCTTTTTACACGTTCCCGGGGTAGAACTCTTAAATGTACATGTTATGTAAATGCACAACGGATTATTTTGCTGGTCTACATGAATAGTGACAAATGTCACAAGGCACCCATTTACCTAATGCTAGTCCAACCTAGGAGTTGGTAGACAGAGGTTGATTGGGTAAAAATTGCGAATTCTTGTGTCCTTTTGAATGCTCGTGTATCCCTTCGAAGACTAGAAGAGCAAAAGAAACTGCCTTCTAGATTCAAGGTCAAATATTACCTACACCTTCTTATTCCTACGCCGGTGGTAAGCCAAGGCAGGGGCCCGAAAAATATAGCGGAAACACCGACTAATACTGCGATTACATCAAATTGAAAGCAGTGCATTGAAGTCATTTGAATTCTCTCAAGATATTGAAGTGATTTAAAGTCGATCCTCTGGCTTCACCGCCATTAATAAATTTGATTCCGCGAACTTAGGGATATCCTTCGACTGAATTTTGTCTGAAGGATATTCATTCAGAATGAATGACTTTCAACTCTTAATTACAATCAAATATTTCAACCAACATTTACTCTGTTTCAGATGCCTTTCGACATCCTAAGTCTAAATTAAATAACAAAACAGCCATTTGCTTATAGAGTTGAAATGGAATTCTTAATCAATCCTTGACCATAACAACCAGCGAATCTAATTGATTCGTGTCGGCTCAAGCAAACAACTGAAGTAGTTACACCACCGCAAATCTACGTGTGGCTATCAAAATTAACCCCTCCATCCCCTGTCACTAAAGTCATTCTTTAGAAAAAACGAAGTCTACATACACCCACCCTCCTGCGAGACCGATTAACATATGCCACTCGAATGTGTGCATATTGACACTTCTTGTGGACATGTCGTTTGCGGTCGTGTTCCTTTCAAGTCTCTGTGTCTGTGCCTGAGTCTGGCCACAATTGAAACTGAAAATATATTTTTTTGGCCTTTCGTTAAAAATACATCAAAAGGATTCTTAGACGCTGACGACGGCCAGCATTAGGATATGTGGACAAGTGCATTATTCTTGGTGGACACGATTCATACTTTTTTATAATCTAAAATTAATAATAGAACTGCACTTGGGTGAGGAAAAATAACACAGAATTTTGGGGCCTAAAAGGAGGCGGCTACTTTGAACTGTGGCAGCTTCATCCTCCTCGAAGAAGATGAAAGGAAATGCGCTCTCTCTGGTACGAGGGTACGTATCTTTTCCAATTTTAATTGGCTTCTCATGGACATCATGAATTATGCGGATGTTGCGGATACGTTAAATAAGTGATTATCCGTTCCCAGTGCATATGGTCGAGTAAGTCCTGGGACTTTGTGTGGTTTTTTGATAAACTACAATCCAAACGGGAATGGATGCCCCTGGAGACCGGCATATTAATTTTCAACTTTTAAGGACCTCCCCACACACTAAGTTATTGGTTTCACTTCTCATTTTTTTGGAGACATTTGAGGTGGATAGGAGGATTTAGTGCGGCAGAGTATCGCATTTGATTGCACCATTTATTCGCTTTCGTGTGTTTGCATGTAAACAGTATAATTTAACCACCGACACGGTGGGTAGGGAGGTTTCTGTTCAAACAAGGATACCCCGCAGCCAGATACAAAGCACGGAACTGTTTCATATTGACATACGATCATGGTGTCCCTGTTTCTCGTGGGTAGCTCGGTGTGTTTGTTTGCATCTGTGTTTTCTCCAGAATATCGACCTAAACCAGAGCACAGCGTCGGGATATTTGCCATACCTCTGGGGGAGAATTATGCGGACCTCTTGTGTTATGGGAATCATTGAGCTGCCAAGCAATTTATGGAGGTTAATACAACAAGGCTCTCTATTTATCAGCGTTAAACAATTTGCGTGTGTGAATATCGGCACCTCAAAGTTTTGATTGCAAATATAACGGTGGGTAGTCACCTGGACATTAGAGGAAGCGGGTTTCTTCTTTTTCAAAATTGAAAACATTTAGTGAGAACCGCTTCGTGGATTTGGGAGTAGATGCATGCAATTAAGGCAGACATGGCAGCACCTTTTCCTGTTTTCAAGAAATCCCCTTCGGCCGGGAATGTCCTTAGAGCAACCTTATTGCAATTCGTTGAGTAAGTAATTCACTTGATTAGTCGCATTTCTGGACATTTTCCTACCACCGAGGACCGATTTTCTCGTTCGACATCTTCAGTTAATTAAGAAATAATTGCGACTCCTTCAATGGCGCGGAACTCACATGAACTTCAAGAAACTTCCGCTAACCCATGTGGGTGTCTAACCTGAAATCAATCCCACCACAATGATTGCACTTGAGCTCTAGCGTATCCCGAAGGCGACATACGAAAAGTTGTCACCAACTTTCGTCCTTTTTTTTTTTTTGTTTTCTTCATCAACTTTGGCAAGTCGCAAAAGTTCCACATCCTGAAAGGCGGCCGACGAGAAAAGAACTGCAGGAAGCCAAAAGAACAATAGAAAGTTTAAAAAAAAATCGGTAAAAGCGGAGCAAAATGAATGTGTGTGTGTGTTCGAACAAGAAAAGTTTTTCATCAATAAGAACCAAGCATATGACTTCGATGTCAACTGAAGCTTATCCAAAAAATGCATTCACTGGCTGGAGACGGAATCTAGTCACATCCAGCGACAGGTGGTGCGCAGACCGAGGTGTGAAGAGCGAAGCTACCAGAATGAGTTGATTTGATGGATCCTAGTCCTTGGTGTAATTCGACTTTTTAACAAGATTCCTTAACGCTGCCAATATACTACTTGAACACGGCGAATTACAATCTCCATTTGAGGTTGATAAAGTGAAGTGGTAGGATAAGGATGAGGAGAAGGAATGTTGGCAGGAGAGCTACAAAAAAAGGAAGAATGGTCGGAACAACTTTCACACCCCATCACCATCGACGAGAAATGGAAAAAGTGAACGCTGAAGACAAGTTTGTGGAAGGCAATAGGATTTAGGGAGAAGGAAGAGCACATGGGAAATAATTAAGCCTTGCGTCCACATTTTGTTAACATTTGTTTGGGGGAGGTTGGCCCCCTCCTTCTTTAGGTTCATAGCATTATTTATTTCGCCTACCGACAAGCTCAACCCTTTAGTTTTGGACACAGAGTTTCTTCAGGTTATTATTCAACTGTGAGCTCTGCGAAATATGGGATCTTTCCCGCCGACATTATCTCTCTGGCTAGTTGGAAACCTCGTAGCTCGCAGCATTAGCTTAGAGTGTTCTCATCAAATTATGATCCAATAAGATCTAGGTAGGAATTCTGAAGGCACTTGAACATCTATAAATGAACTGAAGACTCAAGGAACATCTAAGAAAACTACGAATTGAGGAGAATGAAACCCGCGGAGTCTGAAGCGATGCCGAGGAAACCCCATTACGCCGCCATAAAGACTGAAGTACCGATCCACAGGGAAAGAAGACCCACTCAGCTGCGCCAATTACAGAGGAATTAGTCTTCTTAATGTCGCATGTCGCATGTCATGCAACTTCTTTAACATCGTTCTTGAAAGAATAGTGCAAAACTCAAGCCCCAGCACCAGAGGCACAATCTTTCAAAAGTTAAAGACGAAGTATATGTTGTCAACAAGAGAGGATACTAAACACCGACGTATCGGACAGAACGTCACAGTAGACAGTTATAACTTCGAGGTAGTTAAGGACTTTGCCCACGTAGGTTCTTTTATAAACTCAGACAACGACACCAGCGCTGAGATCAAACGAAGAATAACTCTTGCCAATCGCTGCTTCTTCGGGCTTAGAAGGCAATTGAGTAGCAAAGCCCTCTTTCGAACGACGGAAGTGACCCTCTATAAGACCTTGATCATCCCAGTCCTGCTTTATGGCGCTGATGCATGGACTCTATCCAAAGCGGATGAAGATATCCTTGGTTGCTTCGAGAGAAAAATTCTTCGTAAGATATTCGGTCCCGTTTGCGTTGATGGGTTTTACGAGTTGTACAGCGACATTGCCCTAGTCAAGAAGATACGTATCCATCGGCTCAGATGGCTGGGGCATATAGAGCGAATGGACCCAAAATGCTCCGGCTAGCAGAGTCTTCGAGTCTAACCCGGAGGGACAAGGCAGAGAGGAAGACCTCGCCTAAGATGGCGCGCACAAGTGGAAGGAGGCCGCAACCAACTTGGCGTGCGCAGCTGGAGGCAGTTAGCTAAGAACTGGGCTTACTGGAAAGGCTTGTTGGTTGATGCCCAGGTTCACCCCGAACTATAGCGCCACCTTTGTAAGTTAGTAAGTACCGATCCACAAAGGAAGAGTGCGCTTGGAAAATTAAGAGTTCCCAGGAACTGAACTCCCATTAATGAATTCCATTCAAATACTCTGGTTCCTCAAGACAATCCGTTTGGCTAAAGGTCGCAGTCCATATACACTCTTACCGATAATACCCAACATCATTTGTAGCAGAGTTAAAAGTATCCGCATACAACAGGAACAACAAGCACTTATTTTTTACAGACAATCTAAAGTGCCACCAGGAGACATCAAGGCCGCAAATAACAAAAAAAAAAAATGTACACCTCATATGAGCAGTGTGTGTAGCTGTGTACATCCTTCGTCGCTACCCTGTATGGAGTTGTGGAAATAAGTTATGATGCTCAGGACAGTCAGGTATTTTCCAATTTAATTTTCTTAACTGATTTGTCAAAACTTTTGCCTCATCATCAAAGTTTAGTTCAGACGGATGTTTACCGTTATTTCGATCACAACCAGGACTTAATCTCCAAACTCACTCAGCCAAATCGCGTTCCATGTAAAAAAGGATGAACATGTTATGTCGTAATGTCCATGATTTATGCTTAAGCACCATTTATACTAAAAATATACACATTCCAGTTAATCCTTTTGAAAATATCCTCACGTTCATGAAACACTTCATGGCTATGTCCTGTGGTAACAAAAAATTGTTAACAACAAAACTTTCGTTTTTTTTGTCCCTAAACATCTCACACGCCGGCTTCATGCTCACAAATGTGCACCTATTGGCAACATCACGGGATTACGACCCCTTTGCCCTTATGTGCCCGCAGGACTGCCGCGTATCAAACCGTAATAGACGACAAATTGTTATAAATTGCCGGCTGTCCTGATTCCTGTTGTATGTGTGTGTGTTGCGGCCAACGAGCGCATGCAAGTATTTCGCGCATTCTGTAAACACCGCTCTCTGCAACAGCAAGCTGCGGCTAACCCAGTATTCCAGTTCTCTTACACCGCCTCCGGTGGAAATGTATTCAAAGAAAATTTATTCGCTTTTACGCCGTCGTAATCCAATCCATAAAAATTTATGCATTTCCCGATATTTTTACACATCCACACGAAGGGCGGTGGGGTCCCTCGATAAAGGATGCCTGGTCGCATTAAATTTCGTGCAAACGCGAGACATAGTAAACTTGCACAGACTGTGCGCTGTGTGGGCACGGGCATCCAATTTTCCCCGGCTCGACGTGGTCCTGATTTCGACTATTCACTTGGATCTTGTGATGTACGTTTTTTTTTTCTCACACTCACTGAGCTGTTGGCACGGTGATGCTAGCTTGCAGCGAAGCATCCTTTTGTTTTTCAAACTTTGTGGTTCGGGAGTCGTCCTCCTTTGCGGAATGTATCCTCGAAGTTGATATCTGTGTTTGTTGCATTTTCTCAAAAAGCAATAAATCCAAATCATGTGGAAACAGTAATCAGACCAGAGGAAGGCAATATTCTCCAATCGAAATGGAACCATTGGGTCGGGATTTCATCGACGATATTTTCGTCCTTGCTGAAAGGAAAATTGGAGTGTGTGCAAGGACTTTTTTTTTTTGCTGTTGTTGTTTTCTTTGATTTATTAAACAAAGAATGTACTGATTGATGTGGTGGATGATTCCTTTGACTTTTGGGTGTAAACATGTTTTCGCTGCCAGGAGTGATGACAAAAAGGACCTGGGCGGATGTGGGTTATCTAAATGTGGTAAAGTTTTTAAAGGAAAAACTTAAATAGTGTACTCAGTGTGGGTTGATTATTATTCAAATGGTGAGGAGTGTTTTCGTCTCGATTCGGTTTGTTATCTTTAAGCGTCATTTAACTTTCAGCATTCCTAGGAAATGAAGGACGATTTGCAGTACTTACGGTTGGAATAGCAAAAAAGGGAAAAATGCAATAAACGAGTTTTGTTATTCGTGAATAAGATGTATTTGGACTGTGGTTTCAGGTTGGTTTGTAGACCTTCAGACTAAGAGGAACTGCCGATGGACACTAATTTTGAACGTTTGCCTAAAGCAAGTTCAAGGAAGAAGCTGATTCTCTAGCTACGATAGTTAAATTACTCTAAGGTTACAGGGTGTACAGTACATGCTTTTAAAAAATGATTGAACTTGCGCCTATTCGTCGCTTTAAAAGGAAAACAGCATCACACAGGTTGGTTGGTTGGTTAAGTGGGTGTTCAAAAGACTTACTTAGACCTCAAGCAGGCCCATTGTACTCATAAAAAATATACTCATGGGAGTCAAACCAAGCGATAGGGTTGGCTAATCCAGAAACCACCCAGAAAGGGATAAAAATCTCAGGAGTTTCCTAAAATCAGCGATATCAAGGTCATCCAGCCCAGGAAAGTAGCTACTACCAAGAGTATGCAGTCTTCTGGTGGCCAGTGCGGAACATTCGCATAGGAAGTGCTGGTTAGATTCTATTTCCTCTTCGTCCCTGTAGCTTCTGCTGTAGTCATTGTAGGGCAATCCAAGCCGCTCCGCATGGATTCCTATTCCGCAGTGTCCTGTGAGGACACCGGAGATGATTCGTATTTCCCTTCGACTAAGCTGTACGAGATTTTTGGAACTCGTCTTATCGAAGGCTGGCCATAGTGATCTGGCTATTGCACATGTGTCCGTGTGACACCATCGCGTATTAGCCCTGATCATGAAGGATTGGTCTACCTCTTTGGATTCACAGAAGATACCGGCACTAGTACCAGCGTCTATTTTGGATCCGTCGGTATAGAAGGCTAGCTCTTCTTCACTGCGTACTATACCATCATCACAGACCTCTCTTCTTGGTATTTTGATATCAAATCTCCTATCGAAGTCTGAGGTTGGAGTGATGTAGTCGGTGTTTACGTTCTCCTTCGTGGTAGTCCGTCGGCTTAGAACGGAGGCGTGACCATAGGTGCTATTTGTCCAGAGACCTGCTTCCCTTACCTTCTGAGTGCCGTTTTTACCGCCCTGCTTCTACAGTGGAAGTCCGCTGGAAGTAGGTTCAGCGTTGTTTCAAGTGCCGCTGTGGGTGTTGATCTTATCGATATCACGCAGGTTAAAAATTTATAAGCTCAATACCATCTCCCTGAGATACGATGAGAATGAAGCTTGCACGTATCGGGGTTCAATAAACGATAAATGATCGAAGAAATCAGTCGTTTTGGATCATAATGACTACACCAGGTCGCGTTATAAGACAATTCAAGTCAAACTTTAGCCTCAACTTTTCAGCTTTAACACCGGTCCTGAGCTAACTTAGAGAAGTTCTTCTTTTTTTGTCCCTTCAGCGGGGTGGAACTTTAGTGTCCACTCGCTCTTTATGTCCACGCAATCTTAAACGTCGTTGAATACCGCTGTTGCTATACAGTTCGTTAAATTCATGGTGGAATCTTCTCCTCAAACACCCGATAACACATACCGGACCGAATAACGTAAGAAGAATTTTTCAGAATGTCAAAGCATATTTTACTCGGTGGGGTCTGCTGAAAATGTTGATATCACCGGCGTTAAAACGTTCTGAACTGGCTCGGCAAGGATCCACTTTAGGAAGTGAGCACACCCACACATCGATAAACATGCGTATCGGTGTACTGAAAGGTAATTTCGACCACAAGATGAGAGAGCGAATCAAAACCTTTTGGTCCGCCAGAGGCGACTGCATTATGTCCCGTAGTTTAAATAGTAATGGGGGGGACATTGACGGGACATTGTGCCATAGGCACTATGGCCACCCGACTCAGCATCAACTTCCCAGACTACTACCGGAGCTGTCAGAATGCGAAGGAAACGGAAACCATCAAACACTTACTCTGTGAGTGTCCAAACTTCCAAAACCGCCGACTTCGACACATGGGAAACAGGCTGTTTGGAGAACTGGGAAGCCTAACGAACATACCCCACTTTATTAAGAGTACAGGTTGGTTTTGCTATAGACCACCCATCTAGAACCCAAGGTTGGAACATGAACCACAACACAAAGGGGAACACAATGAACCAGTAAGCACCCGTAAACGCATAGTCACTGACTGTGCACTTGACCCATAATCTAGCCTAACCTAAGGTAAAACGCGTGTATTCTCAAATTTACTGCAGTTCTCGGACTTACATATGAATCGCATCTGTTAAGCCCTATTCAGACTTATTCCTTCGATTAAATTCAAGAACGACCTACATACATGCAACCACCCTTACTGCCATATCACATCTTTACAGCAGACTATTTCCCACTTCAAATAACGACTTCCAACTGTTATTGCTACTCGCGGTTTCAGACTAAAGGGAGCACTTCCTAATCAGATAATAGCTTAATTACACTCATCAAAAGTAATTGTTTCTCACCTCGAGAACTTCAAGACCTACGTTTAGTATCGCATCAATAAAACTCACCCCCAAGTAATAAAGACTTTCCGCTCCGCAGTTCTCCGCAAAATTAAGCACACCCGCGATGCATTCGTAAGTATTCATTATTTTCCAATTTTCAAATTAATGAAGCCATTCGCCGAATGGAAATAAATTTAATAAGCATCCTGGCATACCGGCGCGGAGCGCACTTACTTATAACAACTTTGAAAGGATGGTACCCCGCATCGGTGCTAGGATATTCCCTATCCGCGCGCTGCGAACCCAACACGTTCATAATAAAATTGTAAACACGGAATTTT
The DNA here is from genome assembly GCA_917880715.2 of Matsumyia berberina. Classification (NCBI taxonomy): domain Eukaryota; kingdom Metazoa; phylum Arthropoda; class Insecta; order Diptera; family Syrphidae; genus Matsumyia; species Matsumyia berberina. The sequence goes on along the minus strand of OU862872.1, from coordinate 15,658,415 downwards.
ATTAGACCTGGAATGCAACTGTGCACTGTGGTCCTTTGTCCTGTTTAACTGTGTGAAACAAAAATATAAAAATTCACTAGGTTAGTCCTCCCGAAGGGATCCGCTTCTCTTCATGACTTGCACAATGCACTTGGAGTATACTCTGGGCGTCACATCTCAGAGAAGAAAAGAAAATAAACAAGAAACGCCAAGGAAGCCGATGAAGAAGGACTGCTTCTGGTCCATGAAGCAATGCACTCTTGCAGGAAATGTAATAAATTCTTGGAAATATTTCCTCACTGTGCAGCAATAGTTTGACGTGGGAGAGGCACTCTCTAGCACACAGAAGTAGTGACATCGATCCGAGTAAACTTGCCACGGCTTTGGGGAAATGTGTTCCGCCAGTCCGTCCGTCTCTCCTGCTGCTCCGCCGCCGTCTTGAATTAATAAATTATTCAAAAGAAAATTGAGCTCTTTATCGGAGTGGTAACTAGATAAATGAGACTTTATCGTGTTTGCTGGTGAATGCGCTTCTTCCTCGCCATGGTGTTGAGCGATGCTTTTGATGCAGCATCCTTGGGGTGTAGTAAGGACACAGTTCTTAGGTTCAATTGCCTTCGTTTTTTTTTTCTTCTTTTGAAGGAAGTATTCTGCTAGTTGCTGACGTGTGAGGTGAATTCTTGATGCGGGACATCTGAAGGGAATTTTTCGGGAGCTCAGGGATTACGGACGGGTAAGTACGTGTTTTACGTTGTGTGGATTGAACGAACTACTTTATCCATGGGTTTACATGTGAGTTTTTTCTTTATTCTCAACTCATTGATTAGAGTCTTTATAGTCTGGAGGTCTAAATTAAAAATGGACGTATGGGAGGGCGGTTGATGCTTCTAATTGAAAGTCGTACTTAAATCGCCTTCCTACCACTCTGAGTTTAACCTCTTTTGATTTGAGTTAACAACTTAAAGGGTACTGTTACCAGATGTTCTAAGGCACTGTGCCATCCTCCCCTTTATTTCTGAAATATTTCAGTACCCCGATACCCAGCAGTAATCTTTAATAAAGGGTTTTTCAATAGCTATGTATGTCCGAACTTTGACAGCTTATTGCTCTGACGTTTCAAGTGGCAACGCTGTCATTCTTTGACGTTTGTGTTCTGTCATAGCCACTATTTTACCATGGAGCGCTACAACATTTAACAACGCGTCGAAATTGTTAAAATTTATTATAGAAATTCGTGTTGTGTTCTCCAAACTTTTCCCGAGCTACGAAATATTTACGGCCGAAATGATCGTCCAACCGAGCGCGCAATTCAACGAATTATCGCGAAATTCGGGGAAAGCGGTTCGGTTGCTGATCAAGCAGTCCCTGTATGACGCCGAAATTTGTTGTCAAGCGAGAATATTGTTGCTGTTGCTGAAAGTTTGGCTGAAGATCCAAACCTCTTGATTCCTCGTCGAGCACAAGGAGTTGACCTTTCTGAGACCTCAACTTGGCATATTTTGCGAATAGACTTGGGCATGCATACGTATAAGATACAATTGGCGCAAGAACTGAAGCCCCAAAATCACCAATCGCGGTGTACGTTCGCTGATTGGGCTCTGGAGCAGTTGGAAACAGATCCAAATTTTGGCGAAAAAATCATCTTCAGTGATGAAGCATATTTTTGGTTGAACAGCTTCGTGAACAAGGGAATAATCCACATCAATATCAAGAGTCTCCATTGGATCCGGACTGACTTACTTGGTCAGGCGTCCTTGGCGACTGTCAATGGCGAACAGTATCGGGCCATGATAACTGACTTTTGTGGCTTCAATTGGATGACATAAATCTGGACGACATTTGGTTCCAACAAGACGGCACAACGTACCATACATCTCGCCTTACATTGGAGTTGTTGTAAGAAACGTTCACAGAACGCGTCATTTCCAGAAGAGGCGATGTAGAATGGCCGCCAAGATCGTGCGATTTAACGCCCTTAGGCTACGTTAAGTCGCTGGTTTATGGCAACAAACCAACTACAATTGACCAACTCTAGAACAACATCATTCAAGCCATTGGTGAGATCCAGCCCGACTTATGCAACAGAGTCATACACAATTGGACCTCTCGGATTGAGTTCTGTAAACGAAGCCGCGGAGGCCATTGAATGTACTTTAATCCGTATTAAAGGTTTCTGTCATATCTCACACAAAACTCTTTTTATTCAATTTAAAAGTGCAGACACGCTTAATGAAAAACCCTTTATTACTCCACGCTACACACTCTTCTACTATTTATCCCGCCGTCTCCATTGATCCCTGTAATCGATTACCTCAATTTTTCATGCAACACTGCATCTTCGAAAGTCGGACTAAATATTGCGCCGTTAATTCACAACACTTTGCCCTCCATTTATCCACTTTACACTCAAGAGCTGCAGCAACAATTTGTCTTCAATGGCCAACACGATATCCTTGTGTACAGTCCACCCGACACGCTGCTGATACACCAATTCAAAACAAGTAAACCCAAAAGTTTGCCATATTTATCTCACTCGCGATGCCTTATTGCACATCCCGGAACCGGGATACAAGTCCTTGCCGTCAGATATTTATGGCAGCTATTCCAAAATAAATAATGTACGAAACATTTTTATCTGTTGAAAAATCCGCTGGTCATGAAGCCGTCGTCTGTACACAATGAACGCTACTGTGCTCCTTGTGTGGCATGAAAAATCATGCAAGGCGCTGCAGGTCCTTACGACGCACGGCATATCCTCTTCTCGTCTAGAAAAAAAAAAAATCCCCCGACAGTCCTGTGCAAAGTCATATTTTGATAAATTGGTCGTTTAGCACAGATGATACACCACCACTCTGTCTCCATGGATAAGACGTAAATTTTCAGAGAAATTGTTGGATTTTTAAAATTATCCTGGATCCTTAAATTCGTTTGTAGGTAGTAATTTCGAATCATTTAACGGCCAATAATACAGTTAATATAGTTTGCCATTTGCAGAAAACATAATTCCCGGGGTATTTAAAAATAGAGGCGCCTGTCGTCTTGCGTCTTAATGTCCTTGGATGGCATATGGATTTCCTTTCACTTTATTACAGGCACAGCAACGAATGCATTGCATATCATAAATACACCATCCATCCGAAATGCCGAATAAAAATATCGTCCAAAAATCCACAGACACACACTCTCCACCCAGCAAGGATACAAATTTGAAAAGGAAGACATTTCGTCCTTGTTTATGGAATGTACTTAGAAAATAAGCACAACTTCATCTCTTGCGAAATGAAAAACGCTTAATGGACAAATGATTGGTGTGAGGAGTGGAGCGATCATGTTCTTAGAATCGCTTCTACAGATTTTACAATCCTTTGAGTGCAGCTGGTGGATTACATGACGATTGCCTGTTGTGCATTCCGTCGGAGAAGATTCTTGTCTCGAAGAATTGTATGTCCAAGCAAAACATTTGACATTTATATGTATGAGCCGAATGAAGATTACACGTTTTATTAGAAAATTTAAGCGTAGGTATGGTGTCGGGTCTAAGAATGCTGGTCATCAATCTTGGTTTTATGTTTTGTGTTGAGATATGGAGTGGACAAGGAATAGGACGCATTTGCGTCCATTTGCTACTGGAACACGGTGATACTTGTAAGAATAACGTGTCAGTTGGAAGGTGGCTTTGCTTGGTATTTTATTGCATAAGAAATTTCGGAAAAGTGTCACTCACAAGAATTCGAATCTCGAAGAAAGATGTTAAATGTCTCGCAATGGTGATTAGATCGAGGAAGATTCCGGTCTGGTGCCTTGATTTTTATTTGGACAAATATAAGACTTCGAAATGCCACTTTTGTCCAGTAGCTCAATGGGGAAAAGGACAATTGTTTATTTTGAGCATGACTCCCGTCTGAGTTGGCTTTTAGCAGTCGTACTGGAATACAGAGCTCCATGCTTTAAGGTACTTATGCAAAGCTAGGAAAAAATAGGCCTGCGCTGGATTGGAAAGCCTTATACCAGTTAGGAAGGCTGGACGTTAGTTTCTTTGAATTTTCTCTTAAAATATAGACCACACTCCAGAGTCTGAAAAACTATTTAAAGTGCTGTCTTAAATCTCCTGAGTGACAGGGGTCGACAAAATGGACAGATTTTAATGAAGAATCAGAAAAAACTTCGTTTTTACTTCCCAAGGGGTATAGACGCCCGCCACAGACGTAAGCACGGTTTAAAAAATACCACACCCTCGCAAAAACTCTTTCGCACAAAATGCAAAGCACGATTGGGATGAACGGCCGACTGGTTTGAGTCAACTTAAGCATGCTTATATATGTAGTTGGCTTTTGACCAAGAGCCGGGCCTACACTCAATTATCTATAGTTCCACTTATTCCTTGACATTGGACGTGCCTTTAACGTGAGACAAACTCAATTATTCAAGTCAGTAACACAAGCAGAGTAATACATAAAGTCCAACTTCGACAGGAAATTTACACGGAAGAGGCACACTTCAAAGAAACGTTCTATCCCATCTGTTGTGGAATCTTGTTTTCAACTAACAATTCGAGTACAAAGTAAAGTGAACTTAGAGCTCATCGTGACCCAATTTTTAAGATCCCAGATATGTCCAAGAAGAATATATCTACAGAAGTTTCGAAGTTGTTAAAGGCGACCGCAGCGAATGGAGAAATAGGGGCCCTACTACACTATCAAATTCCCAAATCTGGTTTTCAGATGGTCCAAAATTGGAAATCGGCAGGTCCCAGTTTCCAAAGCACTACAGCATTTGAAAAGCACCTACAGTATTTCAAGCGGAAGTCCACGCTATTGAATTGTGTCCAAAAGAATACCTGCGGAGAAGAATCCAAAGAACCTGCATCTTCATCTTTTTAGACAGCCTGGCAGCACTATCAGCACTTAAATCATATACAGTAGGGTCCAAATTTGTCTGGACTGTCTCAACCTCCTCGAAAGTCTTGCATCGGTAAATAAGGTTACCGTAGCCTGGATCACAGGACATGAAGGCTTCGAGGGTAACGAACGGGCTAACTGCCTGGCAAGAAGAGACTCGTGCCACCCACTCGTGGGCCCCGAACCCTGTATTGGGGTACCACCCAACAGTTCCTACTCCAACATAGCACAATAGAAATCAACATACACACGGACTACTGGGTAAACCTCCAGGGCCTTAGAAAAGTGAAAAAGTTCATCAACCCAAACCTAAACAAGGCCAAGACTTTACTTGATTTCCTCAAAGACGAGGTAAGAACCTTAACGGGCTATGTAACCGGACATTGTACACTCAAATATCCATATTGGCTCTGTGGAGAACCGAAAGAGACCGCTGAACATATTCTGTGCGTTTGTTTAAGAGCCTCTAGGAAAAGATTACTCCATTTGACGAGGACCTCGGTCAATCCAGCGGAAATTCGGAAAATCGAACCTAAGGCTATACTGAGCTTTATCAAAAGCCTCAATATAACATCTGATTAAACCGTATGGGCCACCACAATAGGCCTCATAGGTCACCTTGTGCACTTAGACCCCTAATACAGAATACAGAAAGTCAACTTGGGTCACGTGTCTAGAATAGTGCCCAATCCAAACCTTTTGAAGGAAACAATAACAATTTCCTTTTCACGTGTCCCGCTCTCTTAATGCTCCTCAAGTCTTGACCATTCAAAACAAAGTAAACATCTGTTAGGCACAGCGACGTGGTCGCCGCAGCTCAGTGATTTGTGCGTTGAACTGTTGTGCGAGCTGCTAAGGTTCGAACCCCTGAAATATCAAGCGAAAATTGTTCGTGGCACCAAATTTCGTCGAGGAATGACAAACCTCCGAGGGTATCACTTGTCATGAAAAGGCATGAAAATATGGAAAAACCGAACTGCTGACAAGAACGCCAGAACGCGCTCTTTGAAGATTGACAAACAAACATAGAACTCGTGCCTATCTGTTAAATCCAGGATCACGCTTGCAGGGTGATATTTTCGTATCCAACAATTAAAACCCTAATGACTTCGAAAAGCTAAGGCGGCGTTTTGCCGAACGCGATTTAGTTGAGCTGAAGAGACTTGAATTAAGTTTCAATCTAAGGAAGACAAAACTAATGCATGCTTTTGGAAGCCGAATTCCGGAAGTCACAGAACATATTTTATGCGACTTAAGACTTATGTGGCTAATGATTGACTGATTTTCCGGCCGTGCCTTGACGCTCTTGAAAAAAAAACTCACCAATGAAACCGTTTATTCGGGTCCATGCTGCCATCCGTGTCTTTGGATAAACGGGCAAGGTCATTACCCCATCACCTCGCTAATTCCACTGAAAGCTCATTGCCATAATGACTAACCAAACTTTTCAATTAGTCAGCCAATCCCTGCTCTTCCACCGTCAGCAAATTATTTTCTAATTCTCCTCCCTTGGTAAGTCACAAAAAATATGTCCAAAATTTTGAGAAGCAATTTTTAACTCGTTTCAAGGAAATATCAATTCCCGCAGCGAACGAAGGAACAATAAAAAAAATTCTCCATTGTTCGCTGAATTGTGTTTTAAATAAGGAAAACGCACACACAAATGCCACTTGTGCATTGTTTATGTCATTAGTGAGAAGTTATCTTTCTGGCAAATATCCTGACAAATTAGAACTCCAAAATTATTTGAAAGACTTCAAAACAATGAGCAGCAACACCGGAAAATAAAGAAACCGGCAAAAGTCGCCAATACTTAACCTGACAACTTACTCTCCTCTCGTAATTATTTTGCAGGATAATGCGCCATGAAACAAAAAAAAAAAACATCACCAACCGCAACGCAAAGCCGTCCGTCGCCGTCGTTGTTGTCATAGCCACCATCGAGGCGGGAGGAAGGAACCCACAACCCTTTTTTACAATCTTTTAATTTCTTCCTGTTTTCTCTCCATTCAATGTCCTTTCTTTAGCCTGAAAGAAAATAGTCTCCCACGGACGAAGTCACTACTCCGGTGTTTGGCAACAATGGACTACAGAAAGGAGATACTGTTATTGTTATTGGACAAGCAAGATGGTCTACGGCTATGGCTGAGACACACAGGGCATTGGGATCGGTGCATCTTCAAATGATGGAGGGATTATAGACTGTGGAAAATTAAAAGAGAAGCGTTTGCGGAAAATTATTATCCGAGGAAATTCCTAACGACAATCATATTTCATCCGCTCTGCACCGATTATGGTCGTGGGCAATAAATCTGCGAGAATTTCGCGTCAAGAGATGAGGCGAGTCCATTAAAATTGTAAGTTACAAGGAATGTCAACAAATTTGTCGAAAGATATTTATGAACATCTTTCGCTTTTTGTATTTTTTTTTTATTTTTTTGAGATGATCTTCAATCCTTGGGTTTAATCATTGTTAGGAGGCACCTCTACTAGATGTCCATTGTTGCGTTGTCATTCTTTATACGGGATATGGTGCTGCAAAGTCGGAAGCAAAAGCTCCTTGGAATCAAGTAGTTGCCTATACAATCCAGCAGCTGGACAGAATTGTTAAACGGAGTGTCTTTCGTATGAATAACACCCTAAGCACTATCTGCCTTATTGCCTGATTGCAATAAAAATCATAGAAATATTCCCATGCACCGCGTTTGACTCCAACAGACTCCCAAATACAAAGGCATCAGTCTTCTTAACATCGCCCACAAGATCTTATCTGCCGTGTTACCTGAACGCCTGAAGCCGTTCGTCAACAACCTGATCGGTGTGGCTTGAGGCCAGGAAAGTCCACCATCGACCAAATATTCGCACTACGGCAGATCTTGGAGAAAACCCAGGAACTTCAAATCGCTATGCACCACCTTTTCATCCATTTTAAGGCCGCGTACGACAGCATCTATAGAGACGAGCTATACAGAACCATGTCTAGTTTTGGCATCACTGTCAGACTCGTCCGATTGTGCAGGACGACGATGGAGAATGCACGCTACTCTATCAAGGTCTGTGAAGACCTCACCGGGACCTTTGATGGCAAAAAAGGATTTAGACAAGACGACGAGCTGTCACGCGACTTCTTCAAGATCGTCCTTGAAAGAATAGGGTAAAATCCACTCGCCATTACCAGAGGAACAAATTTTCAAAAGTCCGTCCAATTACTCGCATACGCCGACGATATTGACATAATCGGAAGAACGCAGTGTGATGTCACTGGTGCGTTTGTGAGTATTGAGACGGAGGCGGCGAAGATGGGTTTAACAAGACAAAGTATATGCTTTCAACAAGGAAGAACACCTAACACCGACTTCCCGGACATAACGTCACTATAGGCAGATACAACTTTGATGTAGTTAAGCACTTTGTCTAGCGCTTAGATCAAACAAAGAACAACTCTTTGGGTAGCAACAATTGGGTAGCAAAGCCCTCTCTCGAACAACTAAAGTGAAGCTTCATAAGATCTTAATAGTCCCAGTCCTACTCTACGAGGGAGAGGCATGGCTCTGTCAAAAGCGGATGAGGTTGCTCTCGGCTGTTTTAAGAGGAAATTTCTTCGCAGAATAACGAACTGTACAGGCTGAACAACGACATCGACTTAGCCAGAAGAGTGAAGGTCAAACGACTGAGGTGGTTGGGTCATGTAGAGCGGATGGACACCAATGCTCAGGCCCGGAAAATCTTCGATTCCACACCCGAGAGACGGCGCAGTAGAAGAAGACCCCAACTCAAGTGGCGGACACAAGTGGAAAGGGACCTTAACTTGGCTTGCGAAACTGGAGACACCTGGCTAAAGATCGAGCTGACTGGAGACGCTTTTTGGTGGACTGTAGCGCCACCCTTATGAGGGTGGTCATGGTGCAGTGGTTAATATCATCGATTGTCACGCTGAAAGTCATAACCCCTTGATCCGCGTGTGGATTATAAAAAAAAAGTACGTAAAGGCGAATTGAGATGTTTTTCATGGCAAATTATGCTCTCGCAGGTTTGACATTCCCAAAGAGAGATGTTTAGATATCGTTGGAGCTCGGTCGTACAGCAATTCAACGCCCTAACCTATGAGCCAAGGGAACCAGTGAAGAAAGTGGAGTACGTCATACAAAAAGGAACACTGACCACAACAGACGCCCTACATTCCCAAATCACTCAGCTCTCTCAAAACACACATTCCCTTCCTTTCCTTAAAGACTAAACTGTGGAAAGCTTTAAACACCATTTACACATTCAATCATCTCAAGGAAAATGCATTTCATTGCACGTCCCCATTTTTATGTGTTCTCTGCGGAACGATGTAACGAGCACGTACTCTTTCATTGGAAATAACACCCGGGATCCCCAGCCAAAAACAAAATGTTTTCGCTTGCGAAATTAACTTTCATAAAACGCCAGCTCACTGCTCCACTGGTGTGTGCCGAGATCGAACGCATAAAGTTCCTTCACACTGCACTCGGGGTACACCATCTATCCGCATCCTGTGACTCTGCATTTCATTAAACTTGTTCCCCAATTAACTCGTTTAACAATTTAATGCTTCCTTAAAGTGATAGTCCCGGATGCACAGCATGGAGACCGGAAAAGACAGAAGACATCAAAGTCTTTCCAAACAAAATGTTCAGAGACAACTTCGTCATAAGAGATGCACTCCGTCTCGGGCGGCGAAAACATGCACACACTGTGTGTGCTACCGTGTCGTCGTCACTTGGGGCGCGAATAGTACGTAACTTCTTGGTTTTGCCAATCCGCACAGGGTTCCTTCCCTTAGCAGCGGCATCACCGGTAGGTACCAGCACCTGCCGTGGTATGCCACACCGTCTTACAGGTGTAATTAGGCGAAGCTTAATCCGCTTAAATTAATTAAAACTCTGTAAGGCCTCTGCTCAAACAGGCAATCAGAGCGGCAACAAAAATGCTGCTGGTAGCTGTCACACACCAACAAATGATGTCTGCAGCGTGATGTGTGGTGTCTTCGAAGTAATAAATCCTTTAAGGAGTTAAAACTTCCAGATAAGAGTAACATACCGACATCGAGCAAGGCGTGATAAAGAAGGCGGCTTCTCGCTCCAGGTAATATCGACAACGAGGTGCCTCCTATATGCAGATACATGCATGGCTGTGTGCATCGAGTGCGGTTGTGCGTTTGCTGGTGCCTCGAAACGATGGTGCGACATCGTCGTCAAGATAACAATAATTACTTGCTCGGGGCTTATCGTTCGCTTTGGTGATACACTTGCGTGCCCACTCCACTACACGAGCACACCCCATCTCTGTCAATGCAGCCGAGACTGAGGAATCGGTGGGTTGATTACCTACGAGGGATGGCACTGCTCGGAGCTGAAATGCAACTTCAAAAGCGCATTACATTGCATTCTCAGTAAATATTTATGCAAATCGCTTAACCTGATTATGTGAGGTTGGTAAGTGTATTTGTAGCACTTGTCAACCCTTTGGGACTCCGGCTCCCGCTGGAATGGGGAGAAGAACCGCTGTTTGTTTATTCATACACCTCGTCATTTGTGGAAATTAAAATCTTGTCGGGTTAAAGGGATTCCTTTTCACCTGCATTGAGTTGTGTTCTTAGGAAACAAGTTCGAGTGGCGTTGCCAGGCGAACGTTTTTGTTAAAAGTAAGTGATGTTTTTGTGTTGGCTTTAAGGCGAAAGCTATAGATACGATGAAAGGACGTAGTGCAACTTCTCCTCTCTAATTCGAAAAAATTAACGGGAACTGTAGCAATGACAAACACCACAAATGTTCCCAGCTAGTCTGGACACCACCCGTGCTTACTACAAAAATTTTTCATCATTCACTACCAGGATCGCGGGCTTAGGAACTCTCCATATCTCCCGATCTTTCGCTATCGACTCTATATCATCAGTGGCTATACCAATACGAGTAGAGGTGAGATTTCGGACATGATCCAGCCATCTCATTCTGAGCCTACCTGATGGCACGGATTTATGACACGTCTTGGAGGTGGTGCTTCTTTTCTCAGCTTTGCTTCGAACAATTTTAATGTCCCTGCGGAAAATTCTTCGAAAGATATTCGGTCCCGTATGGGTTGACGGGCTTTGGAGGAGAAGATATAATCACGAACTATACGAGCTGTACAGCGACTTCGACCTAGCCAAAAAACTGCGTAAGAGACCTCAACCAACTTGGCGTGCGTAACTGGAGGCAGTTAGCTAAGGACCGGGCTAATTGGCAAGGCTTGTTGGTTGAGGCCCAGGTTCTTCCCGAACTATAGCGCCACCTAAGTAAGTAAGTAAGCTCGTATGTTTTGTCCAAAAGCACTTAAAGCCTGTCCTTAGTGTCGTCATCTTTTTTCTCTGGGAGAGCGTATGCGCATATTAGGTTTTTGTTGGTGAATTTGGTATAGATACAAATTTCTATGGGGCGCTTTTTCACATGGCGGAAACTTAAGACTTCTTGGCTAAGTCAGTCTTCAATAACACATTCGCATCCAAATAAACGCTGCTTTTGGTGTTTTTAATCTTCGCTCTGCCTGGCCTTTCCCATAACACTTCTTGAATTGTTTTGATACCTGCTATGCAGTTGTCCAGCAGAACGGGATAAACCGGTCCTTAAAGGGGCTAAGCCCTCGAACGATAGATGCCACTGTTGATTCCTTATGGAGAATTATTCCACTGCCGTCCGGATCTCAAGAGGAGTGCGTTCGTGGAAAAACTTTTTCCCCAATTAGTTGAGGTACTGGGCGCCCAGCGTTTACATCATGTAAGAGAGATGAACGTAGGAGTTGATAGACAGAGGCTATCTCCTCTTGAATACACATGTCTTCCCTTCCAACGCCATCAGTTATTGCTTGGTGTTCAAAGACTAGCTCCGGTATAGTAGATCCTAACATTAAAATTTGTAAGAAGAAGAGCGAAACCACAGAGATTTCTACAGTCGGCAATGACTGCCTAAAATGACTTAGGGCGACGCCACGAGGAAAGGTTAAGAAAGCGCATATTTTACCTAATGTGGCGCCCATAAGTGGCAAAAGGCTTAATCTGGAGGAAGTTGACTGCCTGGCTTTGTGTCTTTCAGAAATCTTTGTGGCAAAGATGAGCTCACCCCATGACACAAGTTAGAGTCGATCATTTTTTCCCGACTTTAAGGAGCCTTGGCTCAGTAGTTAGTGGACTGCTGTGCGAGCTACGTGGGTTCAAGCCACAGCCAAGTCTGTCGAACATTTTTCGCGGCATCACCTCTCGTCGCGGAATGACAAGCCTCCGAGAGTATAATTTGTCATGAAAACGCTTCTCAACTCGGCGGTCGGAGTCGGCAATGAATTGTAGGTCACTTTTTAACGAGACCTCACGAAATATGACGACAGACACTTTGCGGCAAATCTCCAGGACGGTTCTAGGCCTAAGATTTAAAGGTTTTCGACGTACTGTAGCTTTTCCCTCTACCTAGACATATATTTCCAAAGCTAAATATCAACATGTGGTCGCCGTGGGTCGGTGGTTAGTGCGTTGGACTGCTGACCGAGCGGCGTGGGTTCGAGCCCCAGCCAGGAAAACACCAAACATTTTTCGCGGCACCACCTCTCGTCGGGGAATGACAAACCTCCGGGAGTATAATCTGTCATGAAAGAGCTTCTCACTTCGCCGTTCGGAGTCGGCAATAAATTGTAGGTCCCTTCCATTCATGCGAAAAAATGTAACACGCACAGCATGAATGGTTGGCTCATCCCGAGCTGTCGCGCCAGCTATTTATTTATTTTTTAAATATCAACATTGCCCTGGTCTTCTCAGCCTATTTGCATAGATGCCCATCCTAGTCACTTAGACCAAAGTCCCATGCAGGAGAATAATGGAAGTCCATGATGTTTATCATTTTTAGAGATCAAATTTCACCATTTCACAACCCTGGTATGGCAATGCCCTTCGAAACGAATTTTCGAGACTCATCCTTCTCCGCTTGCCACTTACTGGTTAGGAAATAATTTGGTTAAACGAGTGTGTCTGGATGCTGCAAGCTTGCTTGTTGTTTCATCATCTCGCATTTGTTTGTGTCATAAAGGTCGATGGTGCATCCGTGCTTGCGTATCCTTACAGCCTTCGTTCGTCCGGTGCATGGGTGGAGGCACCCACTGACAACATCCCATCCCCGTGCAATTTCAATGAAAAGTGAATATTGTTTCCGACTCAATGCTTCACACTGTCCCGGGCATGAAGTGAACAATCTGCACCCAAGATAGGGTGCCACGACAACGACGTTGTAAATGTGTAATATGCAGCTGCCATGCCACTGTAGTTGCTCGGGTACTTATGCTTACACGAAACATGTGATACGTGCAACGCACTACCACCACTCTCCCAAAGTGCTGTCATCCGACCAAGGATGCACAGCCCCAGGTAAGGTATCAGCAGGCGTCTATTGTTTCCCCAAATGGCATGGAATTTCATAAATACAGAAGTAATGCGAAAAGTAAGAACATTGCCATTCCTGTCCCCTTTGTCTGTCGGTGGATGTGGCCCTTGGCGTCGGTCCTGGATCTGGTATTGTGTGTTGTGCAGAGTTACGTCTGAATTATGTCGAGGTACACGCAACTACGGCAAATTGGTTTGTTGACAACAGACCAAGCTGAAGGTATCAGTTCCTAAGGACTCCCATCGGAAAGTTTTATTAGACAACTTGAAAGTTTTAGAAGAGCCAGCCCAGGAAGTAATTGCAATTCAATCGGCAAGATATACTGTAATTGAGTAGAAGGAATGAGTATCTGGATGTAAAGGGGAACCCAGAGTTTGGGGTAAAATACCAAATCAAAGTCTTAAGTGATTAGTCTTTGAATGGTTGAAAATCTTCTAGAAGCTAATGTACACCGACTGGCACGGCACACACAAAGCTAATCGAAGAGGATTTCGCTTAACCTACGCCAGGACATCTAATGAAACCATTTAACCACGTCATCTCTGGCGACGTGAAGTGAAAAATTGTTCAATCAAACAGAAAATCGGATCGAATAAGTGGACGATTATGCCAAAGGGTATGCTAATGCATACGAAGCAGCTCCTTGATGTGAAATGGAATTCGCCCACTTCGATGGTGCAATGTGGAAATCACCCAAACAACAACATACAGCAAAGGAAAAAAAAAAACAAACGACGAAGCAAAGAAAGAAAACTTGAAGACCAAGAAAAAGAAAATGAGGAAAACACTTGGGAAAGAACACGCAGAAAGGATCAACGAAATTAAAATCGTTTGTAGAGTCGTTTCTTCCTTCTTCTTTTTTTCTGTTAAATGTTTTCTCTTTATTTCTTGTAGTCGTACCAACATATCCTTGGCGAATCCTTTAGAATGTTAGGAGAAATGCTACTCTCATCGGGTAACCCCGTAAAATCGAAGGAGCGTGTACGGTTCATTCCAGTCTTTGGTTTTCGTTTTCTACAGAGGATCTGCTCCTCGAACTGAGCGACCGAAACTTAAGCTTTTGAAGATTTTACATTCAAGCTTTGATACCAATTTAGGATTCGACGCGTAAGGATTGTTGTTGTGTTTTTTTTTGTTGGTCTGCTGCCATTGTTGGCGGTGTGGAAAAAGAAAATTAGAATTGCATTTTCCCAGCTTCTTACGACTGAAAGGTGGGCCAACTTTGAATGGGTTTAATGCACCTGGATGAGGGCAGGAAAAGCAATTGGAGTTTAAGTTGTTTTTTCTTTCATTGGTTTCTAGGACTCCTTACACTGCGGAAACACTATCAAAGGAACGTGGACAAATCAATTTAGGGCTTCACCGGCGACGCAGGTGTTTTCTGTTAATGCGTGAAAGGAATTGTTGAGAAGCAGGAATTGTGTCAGACCATTGTGTAGAGAGGTTTTAATGATACGTCTAAAATGCAAGGACTGAACCTAACAAAGCTGAGACCAAAGGGAAGAGCGAATCATAAATGTGGACAAAACAGAGTACATGCTATATACGAACACCGAGACACAGCACCGATGAAGTCTCACCCAGAATGTTACGATGGACAACTATACGGTCATCTAACACGGGGTGTCATAAGAAAACGCAATATTTTTTCCGAAAAGTGGTGATATTTTTCTTTTATTATAGATCCAGACTCTGAGGTTAGTAATGAAATACAATATCTGCCAAATGTCTACCTCCGTTTGCTTACAAATGGTCATTGTTTTCTATTCTATTTCGCGAATAACAGCTCTGATATTTTCTTTTAGTCCTTGAATCACCGGTGAAACATTGGCGTAGACTTCATCTTTAACAAAGCGCCAAAGAATAGAGTCTTATGGTATAAAATCGAAGTCTCCTCTTCGAGAAATCACACGTACAGCAATAGAGCCATTGGGTGGTGTGAATAAAACTGAGGGAACACTCTGAGTATGCCCTCTTGAGGGAAGTGTTTTCTGAAACTTGAGGAAACTCATTTTAGTTCAACTCAAATTGAGTGTTTTATCGAAAAAGTGGAGGGAACACTTTGTTCACCAGCCCACCATTGTTTCACCAGCTGTGTGACATGTGGCGCCGCCGTTCTGCTGAAAATAAACGTCGTCCACCTCCATAGTTACAATGTCAGGCCAAACATCGTTCAGTAACGCAATCCATTCACGGTCGAACCAGCATCATTTTCAAAAACATTGTATATGGCCCGGTGACACCGCCAGCCAAAAAAGCGCACCATACTATTTCTCTTAGGTTTTAGCAGCCTCAGATGCGACAGTTGTGTTTGTTTTCGTACCCAGACAAATGGGATCTACTCATCACTCGGAATAATTTTGTATAAAAAATCGATCTTGTTCATTCATTTTCAGCACCCAATCAGTGAAAGTACGGCGTGGTCTGCTGGCTTCTTGTGTCAACTGGACCTCATAAGCATGTAGGCCAATATCTTTATGCGTTGCAAAGTGGTTGCGGACAGTCTCAATTCCTGTGATCGTCTCGAAATGGACACACCTGGGTTTTCAGTCACACTCTTAGCTACGGTGGAGATATTTTCAGCCGATTTTGCCGCACGAACACGAGTTAGAGTCTTCACGTTACTAGCCTGTCCGAGACGTTCAAATTTATCAATTTAATTCACTATAGCTGTACGAGAAGGGGCTTTATGATGGCCCTATACATTCTCGGGGTAGTGGAGGAATTCATCGAAAAGGGCTCTAGAATTATTGTCACTATGGCCTCAGCAAGATACTATCGAAAAGAGCCAACGAGAAACTAAACAAGAAGCTCATCATCCCCGTTCTGTAAAGCTTGGACTTTGTCAAAATCTGATGAAAGCTCACTCGGAAATTTCGAGAAAGTTCAAGTTCAGGCCTTTAAGACAATTGAAGAACAGACGAAACGAATTGCGTTTGACGTTAATGAGAGCAAAACCAAGTAGCTACATAGATTCAGAGAAGTATGATATGCTAACCTAACCTAACCTAGAGTAGGTTTGGGACGAATGTTAGGAAAAGAGAAGCACTTCTCTCTTTTGGAACTCAAAAAAGTGACTTAAATCTCAACGTCAATAGATATTAGTATGTAAAATCAGAAGAGGAACTATGAAGGCAATCATAGCTAAAGTAATAGATCAAAACATTATACTAGGCGTCTGTTAAACAATTAAACTTGGCATTGACGAATTTCTAACTCGCATTTTTTCTAAACCGACTCCCATCGTTTACTAGTAGCAGTAAAAAAGTAGAAACACCGCGAATTCAATACTGCGAAAACAATCAGTAGCAGTAGCTGTGATAGAGTGCAGCTGTAGCAGTAGCACGAGTTTGCGAAAATTTAAATTTGTAGCGCCACAAATTAGACAGCTTACTACTACAAGGTGGCACAAAATGTATCACCCTATCGGAAGATGCTATAAATTTTGCAAATGGCGTCAACTGTCAGTTTTGTTTGGATTTTGTGAAGTAAACAGTAACAGATGCAAAATACACGTCGACAAACGCTATACCCCTCAAGATCGCGGAACACTCGTGACAATTTTTTTACGGAATAATTCGTCAGTGATTTTAGCGCTACGTGAATTTCGGCTCAGATTTGCCGGCCGTCCTACGCCGGCGTTTAGCCGCTCGCCTTGAAAAGACTGGAACAATTCGAGACAGAAGAGGCGCCGGAAGGCCTCGTAATGTTCGTTCCAACGAGAATATCGCCGCTATGGCTGAAGATGTCGCGGATGAGCCGTCAATGTCGGCCAGACGTGTGCATTACACGTTCATCTCTGCAGCCACAAATTGATGAATTAAGAATGGAGAAAATGTGATTCCAACAGAACGGTGCAACCGGACACAGCTCGCGCGGCAATTAACATTTTGAAGGATGCGTTTTCGGGTCGCCTAATGTCTCTTTTTGGCGATTTGAACTGGCCGGTAAGATCGCCCGATTTAACCGCTCCAGACATCTTTTATTGGGGTTTTTTGAAGTCACGGATCTATGAGAACAAGCCACAGACTTTGGAAGCTCTCAAAGAGAATATCCGACAAGAGTGCGAGAACTTACCGGCCGAAGTTTTTGCCAATTGAAAATACGGTAAAAGAACCCATCCTCAAAAAATAATGGAAAAAAAATTAATGGTCCAAATAAACACTTAAAAAAGAATTTTAAATTATATCGTTTTATTTTAAAGATATAGCAAAACAACATCGGGTGAGTGTTTTTGGGCCACCCTGTACTACTGCTGCACCATTGTATTCGGCCAATTAGTTAGAATAGCCCTGAATATTGAGAAAAATGAATAGGTACAATTTAAAAAAAACTACAATAGATATTCATGTTTTTTGTACATATTTCTCAAAAGACTCAAAATCGACATGTATCGACATGGCAAATGAAATAAAAAAAATCGTGAAATCAAAACAATCACTCACCTCTTATTATCTTGAAACATCTACACAGTATTTGTCTTTTAATCTGTTCACTTATTTCACTACCGAAACGGAACGCGAACCCAAACCGATAACCGACAACATAAGCACTTAGTTTGCTTAAAGCTGAATGAACTTTCATGGAGATGAGGGACCAAACAAAGCACAACACACACTTTTCACACTAGAAACACAAAATGTGTTCCCATTTCACACACTTCCTCTTCTCACTCTTCTCATTTCTCTTTCCCGAAAAATGCAATGGAACAGAAAACTTCCATACTTCCCTTGCATAAAACACTGAACACTTTTTATTTTGCAGCAAGAAACACAAAAGCAAACACACATTTTAATTTAAACTACAAAAGCAACACTTTGCAAAGAAGATTAGAATAAGGGATAACAGATAGGAAACCAATTTTCTTTACCAAAAAGAGGGACAAAACCCAAACGCCCCAAATTTAACGAACGACCGCGATTTCTTACTAATTACTAAACACCTTGAAAGTTGAGATGACACTGCGCGAGCAACTGAGAGAAAAGCGCACGCAACGGAGGTCAGACGTCAAGGTAATTTGTTTTCACTTAATTAGCGCGAGAGGCAAACGATCTATTGTTCCTTTTCCTTTTCTTAAGGGCATAAGCAGTTCATTGGCCTTTGCACGGATTTTCTTTTCGCACAAATTTGAAAGGGAGATGGCGTGTTGAAGAATTTGTTGAAGACAAAAGTTCGCCATTTATCAGTGACAACTGACAAAGCTTCATGTAGTGGATAGTGTAGCCATTTGCACTATACCGAAGTGATTTTGCTTCACTTTTTCTAATCGAAGTGGATTGGGAAAAGTCAGACAAATCACTTCTGTTTGTTTCCGGACACATCAAGCTAACAAAACAGGGTTTTGCAATAAGAGCGCTACAAAAGTTTTTTTTAAATAAAACAAAAACGGTTTTAGATATCAATTAAATTCTTTATTCCTGTGAAAGTACTTTCGATGCCATTATGTATGGAACTCGATTTCTTTTGCATGGCCACCACGGGCACGCTTGCAGAAGTCCAGACGCTGAACCCAATTTTCGACGGTTTTCAAGCATAAATCGGCCGATACTGCTGCAATTTCACGTTCGATATTCGTACGAAGTTCATCAATCGTCGCTGGCTTGTTGGCATAGACCATAGACTTGACGTAGCCCCACAGGCGGCCAAGCGACTGGACCATTTCGTGAGATAACACGTTCTCCAAACTTGGTTTCCAATAAATTGATTGTGACATTCGCTGTGTGGCTTGTGGCGCCGTCCTGTTGGAACCACATGTCCTCCAAGTCCATATCATCCAATTGGGGCCAAAAATATTCGGTTATCATTGAACGGTAGCGATCCCCATTCACAGTAACGTGCCGGTCTTGATCATCACGGAAGAAGTACGGCCCAATGACGCCGCCGGCCCATAAACCACACCAAACCGTAATTTTTTCGGGATGCAATGATGAATCATGGAGTACGTGTGGATTGCTGCCTGACCAATACCGCATATTTTGTTTATTGACGAAGCCATCCAGCCAGAAATAAGCCTTATCGCTGAAGATGATTTTTTGATGAAAATCCGAATCATTTTCAAGTTGTTGCTCAGCCCAATTCCGTTCTTGCGTCAATTTAATCTTGTAAGGATGTAGGCCAAGATCTTTTCGCAAAATTCGCCACAACGACGTCACAGAGATGCCCAACGCTTGAGAACGACGTGTGAGAGACACATTTGGGCTTTCTGCAACTGAAGCCTCAGCGGCAGCAATATTCTCGACACTACGGGCACTTCTTTGTCTCACTGGCACGGGAACATTTTGTACTGTGCCTGTGGATTCAAATTCCACTAGACGCTCAATTGTTGATCTGCTAGGACGATTATGACGACCATAAATTGGACGTAGCGCTCTTAACGTTGAGGCCACTGACTCCGAATCCGAATCGCTCTACTTTTGTAGCGTCCCTATTGGAAAACCCTGTACAACAATGGCTGTCAAATGGGTAGTAAAATGAATTCCATAACATGGAATCACTACTCTTTTCACACACCAGGAAAACTAAACTTTTAATATTTTATGCAGTTTTCTGTTGAAATATCACTGCAATTGCATTTATTTGAACCATCAACACATAAGAATAAGTGTTGCAATAAGTTTGTAATTCCATTTCCATAGAAAAACTATTTATAAAAAAAAAATCTAGTACGAACCTGTATACAGCCAAAAAGTGCAGTGGGTTCATATATGAACTGAACGCATTTTTCCGTCTGTTTTGTGTCACATCAATGGATTTTCAAATTTTGTGGAGTTTTCATTGGAGTTTTTGGCTATTTTTGGATGGTTTTTCGATTGATGAAATTTCATAAACACAGTCTTCAGACGTAAATTTTTATGCCAGACGCTAGTTGTCATCTTAAAATGGTTTTCAATCCCTTACTTCTTACTTTTTCGTAGTTAATCTCGGAGAACAGCAGTGGCATTGTTCGGATGGAAATTGATCGCCTTTTTGAAACTTCAATAGACTAACTAGCGTCATATTCATAAGTAATGTATGTATGTATGTACAGTCAAAAAACCAAGAAGCATCTGTCAAAATCGTCAATGTTAGCAACAGAAACTTCGAAGTTGTTAAGAACTTTACCTATGTACTTCAAAGTAAACATCAACTCCACAAAATACGTATTGTAGAAGACTGCTGCTCCTTAGATTTGACGAAACAAATGGGTTCAAAACTCCTCACTTGGAAGACGGAATACATGGTCTACAAAACTCTGATTATTTTAGTTCTGCTTTACCAACACGTAGATGTAGTCCAAAAAGCCAATACAAGTCGACTATACTGGGTCGGTAGCATCGAGTGAGTAGACATGCCCCGCACAGGAAGATCTTCGAGTCACACGTCTCAGGTTCGAAACGACAATGTAAAATGGACAAGTGTTTTAAGTGACTAAACGATTGCGGATGTTAGAGCCCGAAGAACTGGAAGTAGAGTCGCTATGATCGAAGAAGATAGAAAGCTGTTGTATTTTAGGCAGAGAAACTCTACGGGTCGGCATCCCGTTGAATTCTACCTGTTACCGGATTCTCATATTCTCCGTCAATTCGACTTTAGTCCACCTTACTGCAGACGTATAGTTGACGATAGGTCTGACTATCATGGCGTAAAGCCAGAATATAACCTTGAGGTGTAGACCTCATGTTTTGTCGTACGTTCGGCGACATGTCCACGTGACACTGGCCGCTTTGCAATATATATATATTTTTTTTTGATGTGGAAGTTCCAGTTGAGCTTCTTATCTAGGACAATTCCTAAATAGGTACTTAACCTCATCTGAGAATACTTCCAGCTTTGACTTTACCACGATCCTGTTTCCTCCTAGCACCGTCAAGCCAGCATTGATAGATATGTAGGTTCTTTGACACACCAGGCAAATACTGTAATTATGATTACACGATCATCAGCGTAGCCTATGCCACTGTAGCCGTTGTTGCTGAGTTTGGTAAGCACGTTATCGATGACAATGGACCATAGTAGCAACGAGAGAACCCCACCTTGCGGGCATACTTTACTGAGACCTCTCCAGAGGTGGCCCCCACCCACCTGTTAGTCAGATGATCAATGCCTCTACAGGCAAGAGCATCTGTGATTGAATCATAGCCGATGTTTCTAAAAGCTCCTTCAACGTCAAGATATGCGCTAATGGCGATCTCTTTCGAGCGATTAGCTGATTCTGTCTGCGTCACTAGTTGATGCAGGGCGCCTTCCGTTGATCGGCCTTTGCGGTAAGCATATTGACTAGCAAGCAGAGGTATGCTGTTTTCGAGTATGCCCCTAAGGCTTTTTCATCGATTTCAGGAAAAGTGGAACGCACTACGCACTACGCACTACGCTTATAATCTAGCTTGGGGGTGAAGATCACATTCACCTCCCACCAAGCTTGTGGAATATATCCGATGTTGAAGTTAGTCGTAAATAACGCAATCAGGGGAGAGATGATATAGTCCAGACCATTCTGGATTAGAGCCGGAAAGACTCCATCTGTCTATAGTGCCTTGAATGGCCTTGAATAGCTTATATGAACCAACTACCCATTCCACTTTGTCTCGACTGAACAACTATTAGTTCTGTTACAGTTACAATAATCAGTAGCCTCAAAGTCGAGTAAGATGTAGCCTCGGAAGTGCAACTCGAGCAGAGTTTTCAGGGTTTCCCTTAAGCTAGTAGTAAAGTTGCCATCTGGTTTGGGCCCGTTTAAATGCTTCTTGATTTGATCTTTATGAAGACAAGCTCCGGTTGGCAAAGTTTCTATACTCTCGCAGTTCTTCCTCCAAAACAGCTTCTTGGATTTTCTCAACTCTAAGTTATACTTGGTTTGTCATTTCATATCTAATGTGACCGTCGATTATTAAAGACTTCAAGCATCTAAGCCCTCTTAACTGCAATATTTCAATGCGAATAATTGAATTAAAAGCTTTAAGGATTCCTCCACTCGCTGTTCCAAATACGCGTCAGTCGAAAATCGTTTCAATCCAAACATTTATGTAATGGAATCCAATTAGGATTACAATGATAAAACGTGATCTCCATTCACGCTGCACATATAATATTCCATTAGCAAAATATCAATGCCACTAATCACTGCGTGCAATGAATAAATAAGTCCCCTCGCGGTCCTCTCTATGCAAAATCTCTAATCTCCTTATTCGCCATGGCTTCATGCAAGTGCAGAACAGTCGGGTATGCCGGACGAATTCTCGGAAATGTCACTTTTAATTTCAGTTGGGCCACGTTACTGGTGTAAAATTATCGAGTGAAAATTAATTTGGATATTCATCACATCCAGATCCGGTGTTATAAGTGCGAATTATTAACACCGGCCCTTTATGCACGCACTGAGGCACACACACTCCGTCGATGGATGGGGAACAAAATTGGTGGTTCTGGATGTCCTGATAATGTGCAGGTTTCTATTAAACTTCACCAGCGGATGCGATGCAATCTGAATTATTATAAACCTTTCGTTAATTAGTAGCAGATACATACATACATCCCCATACACACATCAGGATGAAAAGTTCCAATACTCATTAAAATTCCAAATATGATTCTCCTGAAAATCCCCCACAGGATCTTCCGATTTCATTACTGCCGCCATGCCTGGACGCGTTTCCTTTGATGGAACGAAGTAATTATTTTTCGAGGACCGACACAACGCAAATATGTATGTATGCACGTGACTCATGCAAATATTTTCAGTCGATGGGGTGGACAGAGTTTTCAATGCATATGCTCATGCTTTCCCAAAAGTTGTAATAAATTGTCTTTTTTTCGGCTTATTTCTGTGGGGGTTGGTAATACACTCACGAAGGTATTGTCCTGAATTGCAGACGTTTCCATTTTGCTTCAATTTCATTCCGATTTTTCATTATAAACAGTCAGTCAGTATGGTATGGGGGGGTAAGTGTTGCTTTTAGGAAGATGAGAGATGTAACATGCATGGAAACGGTTAGAAAATGTCAATCACCAATGTTAACTTCAGTCTAGATGGGGATGGTTTCCAAAAAGTATCTTCATTACTGTCATATGTTTCTACCACGAGTTCTTTTTTGGGGATTTTGAGTAATTAAATGCCTAAGGACGAGCATTGTTCTGTAAATAGCACACATTTGAGAGCTGAGAATTCTCCTATACAGGGTGTATCGAACAAATTTACTCGATTTGTTAGCATAAAAAACGAAAAGTTGCATTGACTGCATCTTATAATATTGTTGCTTATTTTTTCAAAACTTTAGCATTTCCTAACGTTATACTGGAACGATACTAATGCGAGGGCATTTTATATCACGCAGTGTAGACTTTAACCCCCAATTCGACTTTAGACCACAGTTTCACACTCAGGTAAAAGTGGCTGATCTTTTCAGAAACATAAATAGCTCTTGTGAGCTGTTTTGAGACCACAACTCCTTTGCCGAGTGAGATGCCTGGTAGTACCGGTCAGTTGCAGAGAAAGTGAAACAGAGTTTCCTTTTCCTGTGCGTTGTCACAACTATGTATGTCATTGGTTGTTAAAAGGATTTACTAACTTGGGAGCGTGTGTGCCCATTGGCCACACTCAAACAATACGCACAGCAATTGCCAGTAAGCCTGAAATTCAGTAAACCACAATATAAGGCCTTGCTAATGCAATAATGACTAATGATCACCAATGGAACAATTCTACGTCAAAATATAGCCAAAAATGCTCATAGCAACGAAAACACCCAATGAAGTACCTCTGCATTACGGGGGCTATCAGAAAATGCCAATACAAAGTCACAAAAGTAACTCAGGAACTGATTTTCTCGCATTCTGTGTTTGATGACTGAGCAAAAAATGTTCTTAAGAGTGGCAAAAGAAGAATTAAAATTCGATGTACTTCTTAAAAGACTCGTAAAAAAACCAAGCAACCTGCTCACTAGGAAGGCTCTAGGTTGAAGCAGAGAGCAATTGAGGCTGATGGTGGGACACATGACAGGACACATTAAGCTCAACGAACACATGCATAGACCGGCCCTCGCTGACACAGAGACATTTTGGAACTGCGAGGAAGAAGTAGAAGATCTCGAACACTTTCTATACCACTGCCCAGCCCTAGCGAGAAGGCCGGACCTACCTGAGACATCTCAAGGACAAAGGAATCGGCGGCATCCTGACTTTCACCAAAAAAACAGGAAGATTCGCTAGACCAACATACGTCCCAAACCAAACATATCCCTGCAGTTCCACAATGGGTCCGACTAAGACCTAAATGAAGTGCCTTCCACTCACCCTCATATACCATAAGAGACTCATGCTTTAAGCTATTCCCAAAGTCGACAATATTATGGAATTCAATTTTTGAAAATTGTTTCTTTACAAAACTTAGCAACGAAGAGAACCGGAGTTATGAATCCACAACACTGCGTATCGCGATGGGCCCATTCTGGTGTCCGAAATGTTTCCTAGCTCTATTTTATCTAATTTAACCTATCATATGAATCTACAATCTACAATCTGAACAACCAAATCAAGTGGTACATAGATGTATTAAGAACTGACGAATGAACTGGTGCACCAGGACTAAAAACAAAGTCAAGTCGTAACTCTGAGAAAATAAATCGAAATCGATCTCTCGAACTTTAAATTAAAGAATAACAGTAGTACTAAATGATGTAACTGGAGATAGAGAAAAATTGTGTGCACACTGTACATATAACATCAAAGTTAGCCAAAAACGTCATTTTTTGAGTACATAACCTCAAATATCTCAAAATCCTGACGTGATGGGACAATTCTGACTCCAGATTCAGATTCAGATTCAAAAAATTACTTCAGAAATGACCCTCAGCTTTTGAACAACAAAACCTGTGTGGCGGATAAGAAAGCGTACAGGGTTTTTAAATAGAAATATTACAATTTTGTATTTTAATACAAACGCACCCTTAAACTTCTTTTATGATCTGTCAATGTCAAAACGTCAGTCAAGATTTACATTTTTATCACTCTGAGTCGGTGGTCGCAACTTTAAGGGCGGTTACGGATAAATTCGAGTCAACATATTCAGTATTGAATGTTCCTATTCCGAAAATATCGCAGTCATAAGTGCTTCAGTTCAAAATAAGCCAAATCTACACCGTTGACAGAAATTGGGAATCTCTCAGTCAACATTGTGGCGAATTTTGCATAAAGATCTTGGCCTATTCCCTTACAAAATCGAATTAACTTAAGAACTGCAGCCTCTTGGTCATTTGAAGCGCCAAAACTTCTCCGATTGGGCTCTGCAAAAGTTTGAAGAAAATCCTGAAATTCATTGTTATGTCCTTATTGAAAAACCCTGTATATGACCGGAACCATATAAGAACGTGAAAGTCCGCAAAGCTTAATCGCATCAATTACAAGTACAAGTAGCTGGCGCGACAGCTCAGGATGAGCCAAAGCCTAGCTTCTCGCAACCATTCATGTTTGCGTATTACATTTTTCGCACGAATGGAAGGGACCTACAGTTTATTGCCGACTCCGAACGGCGAATTGAGAAGCTATTTCATGACAGATTATACTCTCGGAGGCTTGTCATTCTCCGACAAGAGGCGGTGCCGCGAAAAATGTTGGGTGGACATGGCTGGGGGTTGAACCCACGCCGCTTGCTCAACAGTCCAAAGCACTGACCACTGAGCCACGGCCACCACGGATGCATTGGCTCTTAAATATTGAGCGGGTAGGTAGGGGTTTCCAGAATGCTTGGTGCATGGAATCGACGATGATCAAAAGCTGCAGTTTCTGAAGCAGAGACTCTTCCCAAGTTTTGGTTTATTATGTGGTCTTATATATTTCAGTCGCGTCCTTATAACACCAGTTCTATAAATTAAAGCTTCTGCCCTGCTATGTCCGCTTTTATTGTAGTTTGCTTTTGGTTAGCCTAACTAGTATTTAGGATGCAATTACGAGGATTCAACTGGACCTCAAATCAGAAGCCAATTTGTTTGCCCGGTTACATAGGTAAACACCCGCTGTAATTATTGCAATGATCACCCCTCTCATCCGCTCAGTATCATCGCCCAGCGAAAAACATTTCAACCCAAAATGTTATGGTTAATTAAAAATTTTAATTTCACCTCTTTGTCACAAATCGAAAGGAAATTTACTACGCTATGTTAAGCAATTATTTTGCATTATTCCCTCTACAGCCGCACACCGCGCCTCCTGATCACATTAAGAGATGAAATATTTTCCCAAACATTTTTAATTAACAACTTTCCCCATAATTTTAATCACATTACAACGAAAATTTGCCGGGTTTTCACGCCCGTTGGACGCCTAACAAAAGCCCATCATTGTTTCACACTTTGTTTTTAAATAGTTTATTGGTTTCTCTTTTTTTTTTTTTTTAAAATACCCCGTCTGCGGGACATCGATTGTTTCGCAATTAAAACCAATGTCGGATGCGTTTTGTAGCTTCTGCACTCAATTCACACATTTGCATATAAAATTTCATTAATCATGGTCAAAATCATAAACGAAACGAAATTATTGTAAATTAACGCAAAAATCCATTTCAGTCAGCAATAAAAAAAAAAATGTTGATTACTGCGTAGGGCACAGAAGCACATCGGGGCAAATGCCATCGGGATAAGCTTCTAGAAAGTGACAGAAAAAGCGTGCAAATTATTTGCATTACACTATAATTAATAATAATTGCCAAAGCAAATCAAGCCAAGGGGCGGTCGGTGGTTCAGGGGCGAATCACCCTCTTAAGCCATCATTATCGACTGCATGCGCTTACAACCAACATCGGACATGCAATCATAGAATGTGACAACTATCCTGACCACACTCATCGCAAATCCTTGTCACGTGCCGGGAATGCGTGTGTGTGCCTTGCGGGGGGCGTTAGGAAATCATTTGAACGGCAGATAGGATCTTTCCGGATATTTTTTGCGTCGGAGTTCGCTTTGTTTTTTTTTTCAATGACCACAGTCAAAGCCAATTGAATTGACACTAACCCGGTTGCACGGGATGTTTGTTGGTAGCATAATCGGAAATCCTTGCGACACCCCTCTGGTCAAACAGAATTATTACGAGCCCCATTGTCACAGAGGGCATCGAAACTATTGCCGGGAATAATGAGAATGTGGGCAGGGAGCGCCGCGCCGACCGGCCATGGGACATGACATGGAATTTGCTTTCTACAACGAAACCACTAACTAGATTGTGTAAATTCAATCACAGGATGGCCACAAATTCCCGGAATATTGGTCAACAATATTCTGCGGGAACCTACCAAATTGCAAGTTGCTCGTATTGTCGCTCTCGACGATGAGAAACACGTATGCATGTGTGATGGACGACGGTGTCAGGTCGAGAGAGAAAAAAAGGAAGCTGAGGCTTGGTGGGCGGCTAGAAAGTGAATCGATGAATGAGTGCGAATGAATGAATCCGTGAGGTGGTGAGGTGACCATTTGCCATTTGTCCGCCGCACACAAATAGCAGTGAAAACAATTGCTTTTGTGGAATCAATATCGCACGACCTGGTGGTGCAGAGGACACTGAAAAAAAAAATTATGTTACACCTCAGTTGAGCTGATCTTATCCAACTGATAACTGCATTGGAAGCTTTCAAGCTATAAGTGAGGTGTTTGTTAGACATCACACACCATAGATGAGTGTTTCTCCAACAGCAGCTCAAAACACCTTAAGCAAGTACTCTTATCTACAACTAGATTGGATTAGGTTTGTGGGTTTATGAAGACGATTTATGCCCTCTTTGTGGCCGTGATTTAAATTTTTCTTCTTAGTGCAAGTCATCCGGTCTTCTTTACTTAACAAGGTGGCACTAGAGCTCGGGGTGAACTTGGATGCGCTGTCGCTTCTCATCACATAGTAGAAGCATAGAAGATGCTGGGTATCTGGGTTGATGATAGAGAAAGCACTCGACCTCATCACACTTAGGTCCTTCTGGACCTATTGTGTTGCCCATGGTGGTTGATCCCAGTTCCAACCGGGCTTCTACCTTACTGCTCGTTGTTGACTTGGGTCTTCAGGCATCGCGATGTCCTTAGAAACCTGGAAAGATCGTTTAGTGAAATATCAGATAGTTCTTGTATGTCCTGGTAGAAGTGTCTTCCTAATGCTCTGTTTTTCAAGTGACATAGGCTTGATCAATGGCAGAGAAAGTGAGGAGAATCCTCTTGAGGCTCTTCGTCAACCCCTACATATATTGTCATCGTTGAGTGATTTCTTAGAAGGTTGTGGCCGCGTAAGTGCACCCACCAAAATTGACAACGACTTCCTGTCATATCTCAAAAGCTTGCTGGTTATGGCTTTGTCGTATTTTGGCCAGAGCTTCCTTGATATACCACAGGTGGTGAGCGACTTCCACCTACTGTTGGCTGTCGTCAGGGTCTTACTTTCCATTCGCTCTCAGAGCGGGGGCTTAATCCATTGCAGTGCTTAAAGGTTCTAGAAATTTAGAAAATAGCTTTGATAGTTTCGCAAGAATATATTCTCATTACATAATTTTAGAAGGAATTTGTACTAGCTGAACAGCAATACCAACGCTCAGACCCGCAAAGTCTTCGAATATAACCCGGAGAAACAACGTCGTAACGGATGACTTCGCCTGGTGGCACATGTTGCAGGGGATCTCAAGCAACTTGTAGTGTGCAATTGAAGCTAAAGGTTGAGAGGCAATGGCTGGTAGTTAGGATTCTAAAATTGTTTCGAAGTTCATAAGAAAATTTGATACTCTGATGGTGTGTGTAGAAACAGCTTTTTGTTTGGCATTTAAGGTAGACTTCCTGAACTTTTAGATGGGTTTCACCAGTAAGACTCCTTCACTACTTTGAGCTGGATTTCCTTGAGGAAGGATTGGATTTGATAACAAAGGTTATATGAACATTGATTTCCCAGAGATATTGGAGATACGATTTAGTCACACAAAGAGAGGCGTATCCAGTGAGGAAATCTTGGGAATGCCCAAGAAAAACATTGAGGATTCTCTAGCATCCAGCGAGTCGTGTTGCTGCTCAATCGTTGAAAAAATATAGAAATAGGGATGATGAAGAACCCCTTGGGTATGCTAAACATTCTCTTTCAGGATGCGCCTTCGGATTAGTATTTACCAAAGCTGACTAAGTATTTCGCCTGCGATTATCCAAAAATCTCCGAATCCAGTACCTGTGTCCATTTAAAACCAATTCGAAGAGAAGACAAGGTCGAATGATGACACTTGGAACTCGTGTTCCTGGGTTGGATAAGTATTCAAAAGTTTTTGTTGAAGCGATGAAGCATTTCATCTAGAAACATGATGAATTACGCATCATGCTTTAGTGGCAGCTTTCTCGATAGTGTTTTGGTTCGAAATCGATTGATGCTTTGTACCATGATTTCGACCGAGAATAGACTCAAGAGGACATATAGTGCTGCCGTTAGGGTGGTTTGTAGTCCATTTGACTTGCAAATGCCGGTTAGGCATTGAACTCGTTTCACTCTGATGCTGGTCCAAAATTGCCGTAGAAAAGAAATTACTCTAGACAGCGCCTTTA
This sequence comes from Matsumyia berberina, assembly GCA_917880715.2. Lineage (NCBI taxonomy): Eukaryota > Metazoa > Arthropoda > Insecta > Diptera > Syrphidae > Matsumyia > Matsumyia berberina. The sequence goes on along the minus strand of OU862872.1, from coordinate 15,628,595 downwards.
GCGATATTCTTGCTGGATATCGATTGTCCTTTGCATTGAGCGTACTGTGGCTTTAAAGTGGCTTGAGTTTCGTTTAAGGACTTATGCTCATGGGGTTGATGGCGTAATCTACATAATCGGCTATAAGTTTCTTTTTTCAAACTTTCCCAAATAAACACCGGAATTTTTTTATACGTTGTAGGAGTTTGATGGAAAATTCGATTATGTGGCCGGTTTAGGTGCCAATCTAAAAAAAAAACTGCAAGCACACCGAAATGTCCTCTTGAACTCGTCAATTTCTGTCAGTGTACCAACTCTGCAATCACAGTAAGTTTCACCGACAACCAATTCGAATACACAGCATCCCGTGTGTTTGTTGTGCTTTTATTCGTTGTCTGCTGTGTGCATTCGCATTCGCATTTGTGTTTGGTTTTCACTTACAAAAGCTTGCTAAGCCGATTTCGAGTTAACAAACCGTGAATTGTAATGCGACGATTGCGACTTTATAAACGAACGCACTCTAATTCCCACCCACTGCGCCCCCAATTCGTAGTAATAAATGTCAAAACTGGCATAAACACACGATCAGGACTGGCATCACTTTACCCAGACCGGGGGGTAGAAAAACAAAAATCCGATTAAGGAAAATGCAAAAATAAAAAACGAAACAGAATAACAATGTAAACATCCACCATGATGTTGTTATTGCAGCTTGCGGTTGGTCACTTGCCCGCATCGGCAATCTTCCGGCACCCACCCGGCATCCAACAACACGACCCTGTCTGTCCTGTATGCCTTTGAGATTGTTTTTATCTGTCCCGCCTCGTCGTACACAGCGCACCATTCTGTTTGCATGCTTTATTATTATTTTTCCTTACATTTTCCACTGCATGTGATCTGCGGAACGGAAACTACTTCTTGATTACTTTTATAGCCGCAGGAGTTGATGGGTGGCAAACCGTGGGTGTTGGGTGGTGCCAGTTGAAGTGTGCATTAATCCTGCTCCAGCTACCTCAGACTGCTTGTTTTTTTCGTGTAATATCATTAAGATGAGACACGGCGACGGCGGACGCTTAAAGGAATGTTCTGAATGTGGTGATGTCTGACGATGACACTGATAGCTCCATGGCGAGTGGGGAGCAAAAAATACGGATGCAATGCATACAGGATTGTGGAATTAGGACACCGTAGTAATGAGAAGGGCTTGGGTTTGAACTGTCTGCAGGGATTTTGCCCTTTTTTCTGGTCTGGCTGGAATCCATTTTTTTCTCTTTCATATTTGTGCACCTTAAAGGAAAGTAGAGCAACCGGAGGTGTTGGCCTGGTACTGATTGTGTGCATGACGGTTTTCGTCTGTTGGCCTAGAATTTGGAAAAGAGGAGCTGAAAGGGTAAATTTGCTTCTTGCATTATGGGGAGCATTTTAAGCACTGTTTGTTTTTTAAGAGAGCTTCTCAGTGGGTAATAAGTAGAAACAGGAAGTAAGCTAATGTATGCAATTTGGACCATTTTTATCTAAATCATGGTAAGAGAGGTGGCACATATGTACACAAAATGACTTTAACAATTTTGGAACCGAACGCCTTTCTAAGACAAGCTACAAAGAATTCAGTAGAAATGCATCATTCGCCACTTATTCGCCGATGTCAATGTAAGGCAACACCGCTCTTAAAAATCGATCAGTGTGACCAGAGCATAAAAACATTTTATTCGTGGAATCAGAGCACCGCCATCGGAATTGCTATCGTCTTGGGTAAGTTGGTAGAATATATGAACATGTACCAACTGAGCACTTCGACCGCTAAGATCTTTATGACAGAACCCCAAGAACCCTTTTTTACATTACTTCAAGTTAGAACTATAAGTCCTGCTCCCTCTTCTTTGATATAAGTATTCTGTCGAAGTTGAACGCCACCTACTCCTGGCAGTCCTCACTCGAGCGCATCATTCTCATAATGTTGTCTGAACTCACGTTACCTACTTATAATTGCAGCCTTTCTCTCTATGCCAACTATCTGTTGAGCTCCTTTCGTTTTGCGTCGTCCTGAAAGGAGCCTTTCCCTTGCAAGCTCAACTCGGTTTCCATTGTAATACTCAGTGCCTCAGTGAGGCACTAAGTTAGTTTATAGTTTTTCTTCCTGTACCCCCGCTCTATCCTCCCAATATTGCCAACCATCTTCCCCTCCGTTTTATGCTTTAACGTTCTTGCGTTCCTTAGTGAGATCATGTTGCTATGTTCTTCTCACTGCTAGTGGAAGGTAGTTAAGACCCACTTCCTAGGGAGCTCTTTCTCTCGGCACGAAATCTGCAGACCTTAGAAGATCGCCTTCCATCCAAAAGTTTACACATTTCATGACTTGGTTAAACATTTGACGTATCCTTTGCGGTGATTCCTGCGACAGTGTCGTCTGCATAGTCGACCAGATGCATCTTCACACGTAGAATCCCGTCGTAGAAGAAATTTCGTAAAATCCACTCCCTAGATTGAGCTTTGCGCTACCCCGTGTGATTTTCTTCCTGTGGAGTCAGCTCGTGGTATTGTAACTCTACCTCTGAAAGGGTTATATCACTCGCTCCTCACCTTTTACCGCAGTTAGTAAAGGACATCAATTTGTAAATAAATGAAATGCTTCCTGTCCGGTATTCACATCGCATTTTCGCTTAAGCTGAGCGGTGATGTAAGAAGTGTTGAAGCTCCTCTTATTTTTACAATTATTTCCAACAAGTGCTTGCGGCAAGGTGTCCTCAATTGCTCTCTGTTTGTACCTGAACCATTTTCAGTAAGGTCTTAGTTGGCTTTCCTTACGAGGACATGTTTGAGACTAGTTTGCATTTCGTCTTTAGTGTCTGCCTGAATTATTGTCAATGCTACTCCCATTGTGTTTTCAGCCATTTACTGCTTCGTGTGCGTTGTTTTTTCCTGTCAGTTCGTCGGTTTTCTTATCTATTCCACCACTTTCGTAGTCCGGTACCCAGGTTAGGTGGACGTCATTGTCACTTGCAAGCAAGTTATCAAAAGCTACAGAAGAGACTTGAAGATGTTTTCTACGGCGTGCAGAATTCGCTCAACCTGTCAACCACGATTCTTCTCGATTGGTGGTTCCTCTTCTGAAATTCCTAAACAAAGATTTCCGTAAATGACATCCATAAGAATACAACAATCATATGGGTGAAACTTTTGTTTCAACTTTTGTTACGATATCCGTCGAAGATATTCCGCCAAAGCTAAATATAACTTGTTGCCCTACAACCATTGTTACTCTTTCAACTCCATAGTCCTGATCATAACACTTATATTCATTCAATCGGTGAATGCTTTTAATCTTTATTGTCACTGAAGAGCTCAATCCCTGCATCTGCTTTTTATATGTTGAAAAGTTCAGCGAAAAAAAAATCATCTTAATGTGATAAGACCCTACGACATAGAAAAATCCATTTGGCATGCTGCTGTCCTGCTGTCTTCCATCAACAAGGATAGTTATGTGATTTCATGTTCGTGATTGATTGTACTATCAGGACCATCGTTTCCCTTAATCGTCTACACACTGATCCTATGGCCATTTCAAGGAAAATTGACTTGGTAAAAAACAAATTTTAAGGTCTACTGACCCACTGACCCTTAACGCACTGCAAAAGCTCACCTGCAAACTGTCACCTAGAGACTTCAAACTAAGTAGAAGGAGCAAACAGATGAGATAACATCTAGTCAAGGCTGTTATTTAATTCAAAAATATGCAGCTTTCCAATAAGGAAGACAAGAGTTCTTCCCCAATCAAGAATATTCGAAGTACACTGCACTGTACATTCTGTTCTGTAGTTCAAGAACTTCTTACTTCTTTGAGTAGAAATGACTTCGAATCCATCATGTATCCACACATCAACGCATGCAAGTACAAACAACTGAAAGATGTAACTTATTGTCTCTCAAAGCCATGTCGGTCCTTATTTCCTCCGACATCAAAGTCATTAAAAGCCCCGCTCGCCTTGTCCATATCTCTTATAATTATTCCACTTACGACTCAATACACGTTAGAATGAGAACTTGATGAAGCGGATATAGCTACGCAAAGTAGGAAGTCAAAGCCACCTCGTAAAGCAAGAGTGATGAGGAGAAAAATATCACCACACTGACCAGTGACCACACACATTCGTTCGACTAAATAGTTTCCCACCAAAGCCGGGAACCACACGTCCATCTGTGTTGTAATGAGAATCGGTGTCGACGACGGTGACGGTGCCGCCTGCAGTACCGGTAACGTTGCCTTTGTTTGGCCATGGCAAACTATGGTGGCAACAAGCATATTGTATGTCCTATGTGCATCACCACCACCGCCACCAACTCCACTTCCGCCGTTCATTAGATCGGGTTTCACGTTCTCTCTTCCTCTTCCTCTCTTTCGCTGTCCATCGCTTTAATGTCGTGTGCTTTTTTTATTTGAATTTACTTTTTTCTCATCAACTTCTACCCTGCGCGCCACCACCACCCAATTGAATAACTTATAGTTTGCACCCCGCACTCTCGAATCCCATACCGGGATTGAATGTATCCTGTCGTTTTTCTCTTCCGGATATTTACATCCACTTACATACTCATCGCGTGGATACAACTACAAACGAAATAATGAAAACTATTTTCACCCTGCCACCCTCGTCCAACTTTAAGAGATATCCAACCCCTCTAGGCGATCGCCCCAACTCCGGCATCAAACAAAAAAGTCTTCTCTCTGTCTGACGTAAAAGCTTTGCACGCTTACACATCATCCGCCAATAACTCATTGCTTGGCTGTGGACCTACTTCCGGTATATAGGGACATATGTACGAATCTTGTATCTAAATCCGCCCCGCCTGCCAGTAGACAGCAGTACCGACTGAAAAAAAAATCGTTTACACCGTTCCTTTTCGGTGCACCGAAAGGGCGGCGGGGGGGAGGTTGTCTATATTTCCAACCCAATTAACCGTCACTTCACTTATTCCCCCGTTCTTTCAACACCACCAACATCGCTGTCGCCGACGCCGACGCTTCCATCACCACCAACACCAGTTGTCTTCACAGCAACTGAATATTTTACATAGAGAAGCGTGTGTGGCCTTGACCTTGTTACTCGTGCAAAAGCTCTGTCGCACACACAAAGCTACAACAACAAAAAATGCACGTGGAGCGACGAGCAGGAAGAAAAAAACTGTAAATAGAAGAGCGCTCAAAGAACAAATACAAGCGGCCTGCCGCACCCACCCTGCGGCCCTAAAAGATATCGTCACGCACACACATGCACCTGGAATGTCACCCCTCCAGACCTTACAAGGGTCGTTGCATGGAATGCAGTTTACATTTCCCTGTCTCGCAGAGAGGCCTTGAGTTGGGCACAACATGGAAGAGAGACTTGTAAGTAAATGTTAGTTCCGAGTTTCCGTCCCGGTGCAGTTTTTAACCCCCAAACGAGCGGCACGTGGCACATACTTGCATCGACGGATGACTCTGAGAGAACTTCCTCGTCCTGGCGCAGTGCCCTCTCTTTCGACGGCTCTTTGGTAGAAAGTTAACAGAATCGACTTTACAGCACTTACGCTGTTAACTTGGCCATAAAACGATGGCGGCTCTCTTCGTCCTCTCCCTTAAAAGCAGTTACATGGGACAATAAAGTGTACACTAGAGGTGTGTGCCTGTACTTGGATGAGGGTGACTTTCTGTTACCGATCCGAGAGTAATAAGTAAATGCGTTGCACAAGTAAAACAAATACACCGGCACCGGCAGCTTTAGACGCCCACACAAACCCTTTTTACAGCTTGCACTTGGAGCTTACATTACCGCTATATGCGCTGGTTGCCAGCCAGACATTACTGACTACATGCATACATGTGTACATACATACAGATATGTATGTAGGTTTTGAAATGGCACGTGTAACGGAATGCTGTGCAGTACATTAAGGGAATGAGTGGCAAGGAGCACGACGAAGGACGGGGAAAAAAAAACAGTTTGGGTTAGTTTTTCTGTTTTTTTTTGTTTCGGGTAGATGTCACTAGTGCAGCATGAAGCAACAACACACAAACCGACACTGGATCGTCCCCAACCCGTCTGAGTTTGCAACCTCTTAGGTCACCCGCAACACCACCTCCCCACAGGGAAGGCTTGAGCTTTGGGAAAGTGGAAGGGGGAGTTCGGAATTGTGGTGGCTGGGTGGTGTAATATTTTTTCCTAGATTACTTCGTGTCCTAGTTTCGTTTATCAACAGACAAGCAGACAGACTACCTGCCGGATGGGGACGTAAGGGTTGAACGTCAATGACGGAAGCAATGAAACGATGGTAGTGCTGATGTACACATGTGTAGTTGTAATGTTTTAGATTTGCTCGTGTAGAAAATGCGCGTGCACTTAATGCATTTTGATGTGGATATGATGTGCAAGCCAGTCGCCCACCCCTTTGGATGTCACTCTTTCTTCCGTTGAAAGGAGGAAAATGGATTACACGGGGACACGTAAGCTGTCAATCGGCGCTGTCAGGGGATTGTTCAAACGGAAACTTAAGAAATAAGTTTATCGTAAAAATTAAAGGTGGTGGTCCTACGCATTTTTAAATTTTTGTTTTGTACACAATTGCATCTTTGACATCTGACATATAGTCAGTAAATGCAGATGAGAATCACATCATCAGATTAAATTACATAGGGATCGATGGTAGCTTATAACAGTGCCATACAGAACGCTAGCCTTTGCCAATCAACTTAAACAATTTGAAGGGCGTACTTTGGAAGTGCGTGCCTTTCGAGGTGGTGTCATTGAATATTTTAGTAAACGCTTTCCGTGCTTATTTATAGAAGCCTCAGGTAACCGATTGACCATTCTTCTTGCAACCATTCATGTTGAACGTGTTTCTTTTTCCCACGAGTTTCTTTTTAAGAAAGATGATAAGAGGGATTGCTCTTAGAATGGTACTTGAGAAGGTCAAACCTATCTACAGTGTCTACAGTTATTTTACTGATTTGGAAAAAGCGTATGATCGGGTCGCTCGAGGTAAACTCTAGAGTGTACCTCAGGAGTATGGGATTGACGGTGCTCTTCTTAGGGCCATTCATTCTCTATACACAAACTGTAAAAGCTGTGTTCGGGTGAATGGGGTTAAATCAACACCTTTCACTGTAGGCGTTGGACTCCGCCAGGGGTGCATTCTGTCACCTCTCCTTTTCATTATGTATATCGATTGGATGTTACAGGGTAGCCGTGGCGAGGAGATAGGCCAACTGCTTTTCGCTGAAAACTTGTTCATCCCGGGTTCCAACCAAACCGAACCTTAACGCGCTTATGACAGGTTCGTAGCCGTTTGTGCTGAAGTTAAGATGAAGGTAAACGTGAACAAATCAGAGGTTATGGGAGTTTCCCCAATGCCTGTTCAATGCATTTTGCATGTTAGTGGAGACCCATTGAAACAGGTGGAGAAGTTTATGTATCTTGGGATGATGAAAGGATCAATACTGATCAGGCTGGAGCAGTTAAGACAGCTTGGTCAATCTGTTATCAGAAGGACCGAACTTGGCATCGGAGCTAAGCTATCGGTCTTCAATTCCGTGTTTGTTTCAACCCTCACCTATGGTGATGTGGTTTGGGTAATAACCGAAAGAATAAGATCGCGGATACAAGCTGCTGAAATGAGATATCTTTGTTGTATTGCTGGGGTAACTCGTCGAGATCGAGTTAAGACCACCAGAATACGTAAGGCACTCAATTTCGAGCAGCTTCTTCTTCGAACAAAGGGGTTCATACTTCGGCAAGTTAAACGCATGTCCTCAACTCGGCTTCCAAGACGGAATCCGTGTCATCAGGTAAGCGTTCGCTAGGTAGGCCGAGGATGAGATGGTTGGACCAAGTCCGAAATCTCACCTCTACCCGTATGAGGATAGCCCGTGATGATTGAGAGTCATTGGCGGAAGATCGGTAGATGTGGAGAGTCCACTTAAGCAACCTAAAACCGCGACCCTTTTAGTGGATAAGCGGATTATTGGAAAATAATGATGATGATGATGATGACCATTGGTTCCGGCCTTTTGAAAATGTTCTCTTTTTATGGCCTCCATGACTGATGCAATGTAGTCCTGTTCTTGCCTGAAGAAGTATTTTTTACCAGCATCTTATAGATGTATTGAGCTTTGTAAATCTCCCTGTTGCGCGATAAACCCGGAATATTTTTCCTCAAACACTCCTTGAGTCTGTGAATAGTCACTCCTTCTTTTTTTTTAACTTTAGGTCTTAGTTAGAAGTTTCAACCGCAGTAAATTCTTCTCTGGGTAATACATTCCGAGTGTCTTTGACTGGAGCTAGCCTTTTAACCGTAGCAAGGCGTTTAGCAACGGAAAAGAAAATAACAATTCGATTTTCAAACTGTTCATTCAAGACAATGGAACTAGAAGTTTTGACTGACAGTCAAAAACAAATTTATGATGAATTCTTGATTTCCTAAATAACGTTTAGGAAGCTAGCATCCTTCCAGTAGGATACTTCCTTGGAAGAAACCACCAAATTCGATCGATTTCTGAAACACTGGTTCCAACTTGCCCCCTTTGACAACCCTTAACTTCCTCCAACAGTGACTTCCGTTCAAGTAAACACAAACGGCAAGTGCTTGGCCACCTCTCCAGCTGCTTTCACCCGTGTCAATGGCACCGATTTTGTTAAAGGATAAGGATATTTGTAATCCATACATTGTTTACGTAAGCCACTGCCCTGCCATACTCCTCCCAAAAGGAGTGACGACTGACTTGACGATTACGTGTGGCTTGTGCACCACCCAAAAATTTCCTTGTAACCAGTCCATCCGGGTGGGGGAAGACGAATGATGTCTTGAATTAGGTGTTACCCCCGACTTTTATTGAATTTTCTCTTCCTCTCGACCAACATTTTATTGGATTCTCTCCTTTTACAGAGTACTTACCATTTCCACTGGCTGGTTGATGAAATTGGACAAGTTGGTTTTGAACTTCGTTGCCGCAGTGCTAAGACAGTCAGCCCCTGTGTCCCGGTGTCCCTTGCACATTCGCATTCAATTGAATATCCGGTGGTCGTGGTCGTTTTACAGACCGTGACTTCTTGGCTAGAATACTCAATCACTTTAATTCACGCGCTTTATGGGATTAAAAGTCGAACATCGTCGGGTTGTGCTGTTCGACATTCATTCGAAGGATAGTTCCTTCCTGGACTTCACAGAGCGCAAGGAAATCTTTTTTTTTTAATTTCGTTCTTGTCTTACACGCGAATTTCTTACATTGGTAATTCTTGCAGTAATCCTTTTATGGTTATCCTTTCTTCGTTTGTGGTCTTTCCGCTTTTGTGATGCTGGCTTGCAATTTTTTGATTCTTAATCCTTTCTGTCTTTTATGGCGCGCAGCGTAAAATGAAAATTGAACCTCGTAATGGGATGTCACTTGATGGGTCTGAGTAATTTAGGTTTACCATTGCCATTCATCAAGGAGAGTGAAGGTGTTTGATAGAGACGGCGGACTGCTCTTTCTTTTCCATAGAAAATGATTTGTAAGTTTTTCTCTGGGCAAACACTTACATCGAGAGGTAGCTCATGCACGGATAATTGCAACTTGATTTCTTTTTAACCAATCGGGCTTGATGTCTGTAAGAGACTAGTTTTTAAGTCGTAATCAGCAATTGCGAACATTTTACAACGTGAATTTGGTAAATTTCCTTTATCATCTTTGACAGGGTTGTGCTCATGACCCTTGAAAGGATGTGAGTGAATTGTGCCCTCGATTCACATATCCTTCGAAGGACTGTGCGATAATATGTTGATAATGTGTTTTGACTATGCTTCCCTGACAAAAATCGATAGCTGAAATGTGAAAACCCTCATTGACTCTGGCAAAATTCCAAATTTCTTGGAATCTATTTAAATTTGACATCTTGGGATTATCTGAGTTAATGTAGTTCGATGTGCAAGAACGTCACTCATTTACGTACATATGTATGTATAACACTGAATTCACGAAAATAGGGAACAACTACGCGCTTATAAGAGCAGGATTCACATTTTATAAAATTTTTTGTGACCAAATTGTGAGATCTATGTGTAGTGGGGACGGATTCATTTTACATGTAACCCTTAGAACGAAGTCCCCGTTCCCCATCGGATATAACCATCTTCGCTGACAATTATCAAAGGCAGTCAAGAAATGTCGAGACTCGCTGATCACCAGAAGACACCATACAGTCACACTTTGCTGCGTTCCCGGAAATGAGGACAAAGAAGTGAACGAAAAAGCTGATAAATTGTCAAGATTTGGGTCGACTATGAACATTAGCGAAGCAGACACATCTGTAATGCCACCGATAGGGAAATTGCTTGGGAGAATCTTCAATATATAAAAAGAAAAGTCCTGACTCACTCACTGACTCATCAACACCCAGCCTAGAAAGCTGATATTTTGCACAGAGGTTCCTTTTATGATGTATACAAGAAATAAGGATGGACATTTCGAAATTCAGCTTCTACAGGGTGTTATAGGGTGTTGAAGTTTGTATGAAAAAGTTTGTTTTGGAGTTGAAATTTTGTGAGTATATTCAAGAACAGAAATAAATAGACACGTATTTTACCGTTTTCCAAAATTATAACTGTGGGCCAAAATACAGGGCGTTAAAGCCATTTTAAGTTATGCGCAGCTATAGTCAGAGGCATTGCCGTTGCCATTGCTTCCTCAGGTACTGCAGCTACCTTGGTTAAAGAAGACATGACGGGTCACTCTACCTCCTCAAAACATCTCAACCTAAGTCATTCTGAGTCTACACTTTGTAACATCTCTAAGGAGAGTGACTTGGCTCAGGTGCTTCGAGAAGCCAAAGTTATAGTGTGGGATGAGTGTTCCATGGCTCATAGAAATGTATTGTGTATGGAAATAGGATGCTCCGATACTGCTTTTAAGTGGTGGTTTCATACAGACCAAGCCTGTTGTGCCACGGGGAACACAGCAAATGGAGTGAAGCCCTGTCTCAAGTCATCAATCTGATAGTCTAATGTCGAAGTCCTCTCTTTGTTAACATGCATTTCTTGATATTGGTGATGGAAAGCGGAGGAAAGAATAAATGTACCGAGTAACCCATGCGATCTTATGGTAGATCTAATTGGTTTTTCTGACAGAATATATGTAATGTACCTAATTATTCATCAAGTTGGAGGGGATGGTGGATGGTGTGGGCTGTTTCTCCCTTAGCGGGCTCAGAGTCAATTGACCTGATAGCCTGGTCATCCTCGAGCTAGAAAGAAAAACCAGGAATGTTGTTTACAGGGAGGTCTTGCAAAGTTAATGTGAGAAATTGAAAGTCTATAATTACTCATCAATGTTTTGAAACCCGAAAAAAAACATGGGGTATAATGTGACGTCTTTCCACGCGAACGTGGTCGCGGGTGTCAGCTAGTAGACAATATAATAGAGAAAGAAGTTAATTCCTCCTGGTTAGTCAGAGAGGATTGCGCGACCCCTCGGACGTTATGGCCGAAGTTAAATAAAACCAAAATAAGGTGCCTTCTACAACTGGACAGATTGTCTATCCGCACACTCACTTGAGTTATCACAGGACACTGCGTTATCGGAGTCACGCCCTGCAAATGGAGAATCGAGCCCAACGATTTATGCAGAAGTTGCGGACTCGATTAAGAAGTAGCATCAATCCAACATCTGCGTCACTGTGTCACTGCCCCGCTCTGCAAGAACGACGTATACACGTATTAGGATCAAGGTTCCTTGCAAGCATAGCAGATGTAACAGACTAACAGTTAACGGACCTAGATAAAGATAAAAATCACTAACTGGTTCACAAAACAACCAACAATAGGACAGGTCCTTAGGCTGTATCGGAAACTATATCGTTATTCCCACAAAAGAAAAATGGTACTCACAATGGACCTTTAGGTCTCCGAGTGAACGTGATGAGGCCTATCCATCACACACCCTCTGAACCTAACCTGACCTAACCTAACCTAACCTAACCTGTCCTCTTTTAATTTGTTATAACCTGGCGATATAAAGGAAGGGATGGGAAAATGGTAGTGAAATGGCTATGAGCCATCCAAGTTACTCTCAAGCAGTGCTACGTCATTAAAGGGTCAGTCGATAAAAACATTGTCATTGTGATGGTGGATTCCAATGTCAAAGCTGGCAGCGCCAATGAAGCCCTTAATCATATGATAGGAAAGTAGGTCTTTTAGGTTTAGAATTACGGAAGAGAAAGATTTGGACCTGCACAGCCCTCCACGGCTGCAACAAATAAGAGACTATACGATGAGAATGATTTTCTGAAGGCCTTCTACTACATCAAACTACTAAATTGTAATTCTGGTTAGATTCGAAGACTCTGTCCATGGGCTCTGTATGTTTTTGATTAGATTGGCGTCGGTCTACAGCTTGTATGTTTTGTCCTTGAATTTCCATATAACTCCCTGAAGGACAGTCTATCCTTCCTCAAATCCACAGAATGGAAAAAGAACCACAGGAACAGATGTCATGTCCTATCAATTTAAACATTTATCTACGCTTCTTCATGTGCCCACCCCACCTTAAGTACTTTAACTGACTTATGCTTACATTTCCTCAGCAGTAACAAGCTTACACTAGAGTGGTTTTTTCCAGTCTACAAGAACAGCCAAGTCATTTCACGGGCGATTGGTCATAATTCGCATTACAAGGTTGATCAATTAACAATGTCATCGGATCCCTAAAAATAGATCCTTCCCTGTATTCATACACCTCCCTCCTCCCACCTCCCTTCTTTACACTTTCACTAGCTTAGATCAATTAACATCAAATGTATTCTTCACCAGCAAAAAGGATGTTATTGTTACCGATAGTGGTGGACATGGTGGACCGCCGTCACTCGTTACTGGATAACCAGAGCCATTGTTCCACTCATCGTTTCCTTTCTTCATCCTGCACAATACAGCGTAGATAATCATGACAAATCCTGAAGGATGCAATCGAATTCATTGATATACATACGTGTAAGCTCACAGCACAGCATACAACATCCAACTTGAGAGCATCTCTCCAACCCATAAACATCAACATCCCTCAGCCAAGGATAGCTGGACGAGATATGTGTGAGGTGTGGCGTAGCGACAAAACGAGTTTGCTTTTCCGGGACACAATTCTTTCTGCATCCATTTACTTCCTACTTCTTCCCCTGAGATGTTATATTTTCGCCTTCCCTTGCATTGCCTTTGTTGCTGACGCTTGTCCTTTGTTTAGGTTTACTCGTGGTTCGTGTGAGAATGTGTTGGAGAATGCCAAGAGAAACAAAGTGAGTGGGTGGAGGGAGGTCCTTCTGGGATTTTCTCATATCTTAGCCCGATTACTTGCACCATTGTGCATTTATATTGCTTTGATGATGGAGATGCGTCGAATGGTAGCATCAGAAGCAGCAGCAGCAACGACGGACTTACCGTCATCGTCATCGTCGTTCTCTCAAAGGACACTTTTGATATTGATTTTGTTATTCCTGGTCGTTCGGACGGTTGGTCATTGTTGTTTTCGTCGTTTACATTTACAGAAGCTTTTGTGGTCGGTTGGTTGTAAGTTGAATCGAGAACACCGTCCAGGGGTGTCGGGTGTCGAGGGATATGGATTGATTTAGCATTTTGTAGACAATCGGCTTAGCATGAGTCCAGACGGGCTGAAAAAATGTGTAAACTGAATAGGAAGGAATTGACAGGATTTACTGATGCGTATTAGAACTCCAATTGATATTAACAGCCACGCAGAACGTAGGAGTTCTTATAAGCGAATTATGGTTCGCTTATGCATATGGTCCTTTCACTCACGTTGTAGCTCCTTGAGTTATCCGCTGCCTTTTCTATGCTGAAGGATTCTAGAAAAATCCGCCGTAGTGTCAACAAATGTTATGTCTTCGGAGCGCTAAGAGTCACCTGTCTCCCTAGAGGAGACGTATTTCTAGAGGATCTTCTTTACTAGATTCCTTTATGTATGTCAGCAGGTCTAAGAAAAGAATGCGCTTGCTATAGTAAGAATATGAAAACTGATCTCATCAGCCTTCTTCTTTGAAAGACAATGAAAACTTAATTGGCCCGTAAAACATCGAAGGGTGCTCCTGTTCAAGTTCATTAGAGATTTTGACTACTTGAGAAACTTTTACAAAGGGTTTTGATGACAGTTGGAATACGTTACTATATGAGGATGAGGCCCAGATATACAGGGTTTTTCAATAAGAGCCCTACAAAAGTTTTTTTTAAATAAAACAAAAACGGTTTTGGATATCAATGAAATTCTTTATCCCTGTGAAAGTACTTTCGATGCCATTATGTATGGAACTCGATTTCTTTTGCATGGCCACCACGGGCACGCTTGCAGAAGTCCAGACGCTGAACCCAATTTTCGACGGTTTTCAAGCATAAATCGGCCGATACTGCTGCAATTTCACGTTCGATATTCGTACTAAGTTCATCAATCCTCGCTGGCTTGTTGGCATAGACCATAGACTTGACGTAGCCCCACAGGAAATAGTCTAACGGCGTCAAATCGCACGACCGAGGCGGCCAAGCGACTGGACCATTTCGTGAGATAACACGTTCTCCAAACTTGGTTTCCAATAAATTGATTGTGACATTCGCTGTGTGGCTTGTGGCGCCGTCCTGTTGGAACCACATGTCCTCCAAGTCCATATCATCCAATTGGGGCCAAAAATATTCGGTTATCATTGAACGGTAGCGATCCCCATTCACAGTAACGTGCCGGTCTTGATCATCACGGAAGAAGTACGGCCCAATGACGCCGCCGGCCCATAAACCACACCAAACCGTAATTTTTTCGGGATGCAATGATGACTCATGGAGTACGTGTGGATTGCTGCCTGACCAATACCGCATATTTTGTTTATTGACGAAGCCATCCAGCCAGAAATTATGACGACCATATATTGGACGTAGCGCTCTTAACGTTGAGGCCACTGACTCCGAGTTTCGGTAGTAAATTTTAATAATTTCGACTCGTTGTTGGCTCGTATATCTTTCCATCATGAAATGGCAAGCCTTACTGAAGAGAAATGTCAAAAAACCGTAAGAAAAATATGGCGTCGTTTGCTGTCCCTGTCGCTCTACTTTTGTAGCGTCCCTATTGAAAAACCCTTTACATAGTAGTAGTAGATTGATGGGCCACCTGCCTATTTCACTTAGAAAATGCACCGATTCCTTGAACGTGCTCTAGATTTGAACTGACAGCCAGCGCTTACAGCCAGAATATCATTCTGGGTTCGTACTTCAATGCTTTCTAAGAAAACCGGCGCCAAATGTGAAGGGATCTAGGTGCAATCAGCTTCTTTTAACTTAAACAAGAAATTCATAGAAATCTGGGCTGGGTTTGCTACTTCGACCAACAGCACACAGAAACATAATTCCCTGTCAACAGTACGGAGATAGGATTTTGACGGCTAAATTCTGAAAGAGAGTACGACACGTCACCAAAGGAAATATCGTCTGATAACAAGAAGATCTTATACGACCAGTTAGGGGCCGCTTTCAATAAGACATCAAAATGGAGACCTTGCCATGGTGATGGAGAACTTTATGCCAAGGTAGACAATGACAACGAAGGGCTCAGAAATGTTTTCAGGAAGCAGGAACTGAGACCCCGCAATGACAATGGCAAAAAATTTAAAGATTTCCGTTCTGCCAATCGCTATGTTTTAGGGAGGCCCAAGGTTTAAGCATGAGACTTGCCACAAAGTGAGATAGATGTCAACTGAGAGGTGAGCAATCCTCAATCAAATTGTCCCTTTTCCCTTCAGCCACCATGAAAAAAGCTGTCTCCTAGGCTTCTGCTGCTGTTCGATGATCCCACGCTTACACTCGAATAGTCAGGTATAACATAACGACGGGCTAAAAGATTTGGTCAGAGCTCGCAGCGTAAGGCCTTGACGGTTCCCTGCTTATTTGAGATGAGGACTAACCCAAGTGATGGAAAGAGCATTTCGCTACGATTGTGAACCATGTCTTAGCCATTGATTTTCCCCCAATTCAGGCCGAAGCAACTTCGAATTGATTTTGCACCACAGCTTACTAGAGTACATCACCACCGCGGGTAGAGCACTCTAAAATATCAAGGCGGTAGAACTTGACGGTATATTTTCAGAACGCTTTGAAGCAGCTGGGCTTGTGGAGAAAGGCGTAATTGTTGAAATTTTCAATTGGACACGGCCCTGATTCTCCATAAAATGTATGCCTTACTGAACGCATACATTCATATATATGCTCTTGTCTTTTTATTATAATTCAGGTTTAAACAAAATTTTGACAGAACTCATCTACTTCTTGTGATGTGCCAGAAATTTCCGGCAAGCTTGCAAGCTATGGCGATTCAGATAGCTTTGCTGACTGAATGCCTTCGTGCACTGGGGACACTGGTAGAGCCAGTTGTGATGGGCCTTACTCCGTTGATGTGCTCTCAAATTCGACCTAAATAAACGAGAACAATCATCTGGAAAAGAAAGAACCACAACCCACCTGTCAGCAAATTTCTTCTGGCACGACTCCTTGGGACACACAAACGGTTTCTCCCCAGTGTGCAGCCTCAAATGCCCATGCAACACCCAAGGACGATCGAATGTCTTCTGACAGTGTTCACATTCATAGACCTTTGTCTGCTTCTGGCGACGTCGTTTCTTTGTCCCGCCTGAGAAAAATCTCAAATCAATTGGACAACTTTCCATGTCCGAATCGAAATTATCTGGCTTCTTCTCCACCTCAATCGCTGGCAAAGGTGGATCCTCCTTGACCTTCACTTCTTCACACTTTGTCGGAGTTACCACTGGCGCAATGATGGCAGTAAATGTGCTCACCGGCTTAGCAGGCTCTCTAGCACAGTACTTGCTTTTGTTATCCGATTCCGTGTATCTGTCCATCAAAATGCATCCCATCACTGACTCCAAATTGTATCGAGTGGTTATTGGAATGCGATCACTGTCATACCTGCCACAAAATGCAATTAATTTTCTGAAAATTTTATTTTCATTTAAAGGGCAAACCAATCGGAGGAGCGCAGCAACTTCTTTTCCTTGCAAGTATCACCGAAATTCTTGTCAAGCGGTGGGACTTGCGAAAACTTTTTCTTCAGAGTCAGCATTTTGTGAATTTTCGGAAAAATTGAGATACTTCTGAAGGCATCTACACAAGACAATTGAAAGTGTAATGTGGAAAAGGGTTTTTTTTTTAAAGCTAAGGGTCTCACCATCGAAGAACGCATTCATTTTGATTTTCTCCATGTTGTATCGTTGGGAAAAAATACTTCGCGGCATCTTGACTACCTGTCCGCTTTCAGAGTTTAAATTGAAAACGAAATAATTTTTCAGTTCACACCTTCGAATGCACGGGCTACTTGAAGAAATCAAAAATTTAAAAAAAAAAAACGAAAATATTGAGAAGTTTTTCAAAGATTGCGAGTGCTGTAGGCGGCGTTTCCTTTACAAGATGTTCCAAAAATTTCATAAGGACCTGGTCAATCAATTCTCTGGTGAATTTATTGATACAGTTTCTTTGGTCAATTGGTTATTCAGTTGAGTCAAAGTAGGCATGTTGTGCATATTTGTGAACAACGTTGTGTTTGCACGTCTTTACAAAATTTTAAGCGGAAATAGGCTTTCTTCTACTTAGTGTTTACTTTCGTGATTTCCTGAATGGGTTCATCGCCCTTCTGTTGACATAGTATAGCATTTTGTATCTACTCGCGCGCTCTCTCTCTCTCTCTCTCTCTCTTTTTGTTACACTAGCGCAAATGCAGCGGTTTTTCTCTTCAGTTGATTCTATGTATCCTAATAGCTTGGACCCAGACTAGTGACCCATAAAATACTATCGAGATTCTGGCCCATAAAGAGGTTATAATATTAAATCATTTGAAACCGCATGTCTGGCCAAACGTATTCCCAAATCCGTCATACAACCTTGGAGCTGTTAATAGCATGAAGGGTTTCCTGTCCGTGACAGCATAATGCCCATAATGCTGCAGAATATGCAAGACATAGCAGTTCCTTGGCTAGTACCGATCTATAGAAGCTCTAAACTCCTCAATCACATTGCTCAATCATGGAGGTGTTTCCGTGTGGTTTTCATACAGAAAGTAGGTCGGCGAGGACATGAGTCCGCGTAGGCCTTTAGACCCATTAGTCTGACCTCTTTCGTAATAAAGACCTGGAACGAATTCTAGACATTCACATCCGGAAAATAGTAGAAGTCTCACCTTTTTTCAACTCCCAACACGCGTATCTCAAATTTATATCCACAGAGACCGCTCTGCACGAAGTTGTACGCACAATCGAAAAAATTCTTCGCTATAAAGAATACACTCTTGCCACCTTCTTAGACATAGGAGGTGCTTTTAACAACATCCATAATGAAGCTTTTCGAGAATCTCTCACCGAGTTAGGGGTGGAGGACTTCATTAGTCAATGGATAGTATCTATGCTAAGTATCCAAATTATTCAGGCAACTCTAGGATCAAGTAGTTTGACCGAGTTCGGTAACAGAGAGACTCCTCAGGGTGGAGTCATGTCCCCTCTACTATGTCTCTTGGTCATGAATAAAATCTTGATGCGACTAGACAGGGAAAGATTAAGGTAATTGCGTACGCGAATGACGTGGTAATCATAGTGTCAGGAAAGTTTCTCTCGGTGATAAGCCAACTCATGGGGAACGCTCTGGATAGGGTAAGCTCTTGGGCCATCAGCTGTGGGCTAAGGGTGAACCCGGACAAAACCGAAATGATGCTGCTTACTACCAAAACCAAAGTACAAGACTTCCCACAACTGAATGGTCAAACACTCTCATTATCTTTCAGTGTTAAGTACTTAGGCACGGTTCTTGACCCTAAACATTGAGCAGCGCATTAGGAAGGCAAGTATAGCCTTTTACGACTGCAATAGGACTTTCGGTAAAAAATGGGGACTTCAGCCAAAGTTGACCCTATGGATGTACACAGCCGTTGTACGAACAATTCTCACTTACGGCTCCATAGTGTGGTGGCCCGCATTAAGTAAGTAACATATTAAAGACAGAATTAAACAAAGGTCCAAAGATTGGCAAGTATAGGCATCACCAACGGTGCCCAACGGATTCCCTAACTGCGTCCTCGACTGACGGCTTAACTCCCAAGTTAAACTTCATAAAATATTTTTTCAGTAAGGCTTCTAACCAGGGCAGACCGGAAAAATGGAAAAGTGATCAATTATTTTGATAAGACTGTTTTTACAGACAGTTCGAAAATGGACTGCGGAGTTGGCGTAGGCACTTTCTCAGAGAAACTGAATTTGCCGAAAGACTCGATGACATGGCCAGGCGGGGATCAGCCCTTAACGACTTACTAGCAGAAGTTGTTAATATCCCGCTAGGAGGCGTTAAGGGCAATATTTAACACCACTTTCTAAAGACGGCCAACCAAGCGTGAAATAGGCTTAACAACTGCGTCAAGGAAGATCTGGCCAAGGACAATCGGGCTACTAAGCAGATCAAGACCAAGTATTGCAAGAATCGTAGCCGCCAGCACATGCCACTGGGCAATAGGAGACCACGCAGCCAAGCTATGTATCCCCCACAACACTTTCTGCCGTAATTGCAAATAACAGCGAAAAAGAATCTCTGCATCATTTCCTGTGTAAATGTCCAGCCCTAGCAAACTCTTCTCGACAACCTCAAAGATATTTCCAAGAAAAAGGTTGAAGGTTCATCTATCAACCTATAATACCCGCATCCAACCCGGTCAAATGAGTTGGGTTCTTTAGAACCACCAACTCTACCTACCTACCTACCCTCCCAGGCGCGTTTTAAACAGAACCAAAGGAATAAACCTCGAAACAGACAGGAAATCTTACAAAGCAAGCAGAAGAGATTCAAGAAAACTAGCCAGAACTGCCAAAAGACCATCGGGGAAATCGACCTTGATCCTCAAAAATATGTTACTCACCTACCACTTTAACCGTGACACAAATAAATCCTTAAAGAGTCCTTCAATTTCACAAAGAAACCTTCAAAACACTTCAAGAATCATTTTTTCATAAATAAGACGACTCTCCGCCGATCCATGTAACCCTAAGTGAATATGATTATCCACTTCAATGCTCCCCCACAGACCCAAATCCCGGCTAGACACCCAGACAAACGAAGCCATCGACCCTTACCTCACGAGGCATTGTTTTGGTGCCGGCAGCGGCACGAACAAAAATTATGCAAAGTAAGACAACTTCCAACTGACGTTTCAAAAAAACGAATGATAAACTTCCTTTTGTGGGTACATCGCCGTAGACGGTGCCGCCACTTTCACCACCACTTCCATCGTCTGTACTTTTGCTTACATGGGGACCTTCCATAATGCTTCCTAATCTTCTATTACACTGTAGCCACCGTTGCTGACGCCACATCACAACTAGCAGCAGGACTACTACTCCAGTTCTCTCTCTCTGAGCGCTCTGAGCACATGGAATTTGTCGCGACACAATCAATAGATGTAATCTTCTAGAGAGCTAAAGAGGTGATTCCCGACTCCCGAGTAGGCCCTTTCACTCCACTTCAGATTATAATTGCTCACGGTGGAGCAACAGAGATGTTCCTCTTCCCTCCTCTTCCTTCGGCTGGCTCTCCTCCTGATAAAGACAATAACGAAGAAGAGGCAGCACCAGACCAGACCCAGACCAAAAGACAAAGCCGCGAAAGAGATATGATGATTGTGTGAACTTCTGGGACAAAAACAACTCTCCCTTTGGCAGAGAAGGAGGTCCTCTGTAAATAATGAAAGAAGAAGACATGTATTTGCACCCAGACACTAGATGAATATGCTGTCGGATCAGTGCACAATTAGGTCTCGCAGTCTGCTGCAAGCCTACTGCTAACTTATGAATATGCGACAACATTAGGCGATGCACTCCAGACCACATGCCTATATGCAAGTCTGTCGTCGTCGACGGGACTTGAAGTGTCCCTGAAGGTGGAGGATGGTATGGACGATGCCTGCAACTACTGCGGCAGAAGGCAGCGAGGGGCTTTCAATCCGTGTCTGACCCAATAAACTTTTTTACACCGAAAAATGGCAAGTGGAAGGAAAGACAAGTGGAAATGGCGACATTCCCTTTTTGAAGGCAGAGCACTGTTTTTCGTTTACTGTTTGCAGCGGCCTCAGACACCGTGCGGGAGGCAGAAGTGAGGACTATCAAGTGTCATTGGGATGAGCTGCAGTGATGATTCGGAGCTGGCTGGCTGACTGGATGAGGTTCTCTTATGGATCCGTATGCAAGTGGTGGAAGGATAATGGATCCAAGGAGGTGGTTGGGACATTGCAGTAAAGTGGTGTTACATTTGCACTCCTAAGTGTATGATATTTTGTTGTTGCAGGGAATGGCAAAGTATGTCTTTTTGAATTAGTCAAAGACCTGGGAATATTATCTACGATTAAGGCGGATTTGAATAAACAGGTTGAGAAACTTGTAACCGTCGACGACTCTACAATCACATGAAGAGCAACTGTGAGTCTATAAGTAAAATTAACAGACCTTTGGTAGGTCATTAGCAACCAAACTCTGACTACTGCAAAACATTTATCATTACAAGACAGGCGACGATGTTTGCAAGTCGTAGGGCTTTGGATAGACTTACCCAAGTTCAGCACAACCATCTTAATTTGATCCAATGAGGTCCTCGAAACTAAAATGAATCTATTATCTTGGTGATGTGCGTCTTAGATATTCATATCTTTTCGGACAGTCAAGCAGCAATTAAGTCCTTGGAATAATTTTATACAATTTCACTAGTAGCCTTAGATTGTCGTCCGTCTCCAGTAAAGATGGCAGAGCAGTTCAATATGCCATTCTGTTGGGTGCTGGGGCATAGTGACATTCCGGGGAACTAAAAGGCTGATGATCTCGCCAGAAAAGGAACAACAACGCCTATTCCATCAGAATATGGTACCTTAGACACTTAGGCATACATATCGCTACATGTAAACTCGCAATTGAGCGCAATTTTCTCAAAATGACAAATCTTAGGTGGACAGGGATACAGCGTGTCTAGCGACGAAACAAATTTGACCAAAGCTGGATCTGAGATTTGATTTCCCTCAACAAATTGCATATCAGCTCTATTATGGGTGTCATCGCTGGACACTAATAGGCAAGCATACAACAAGGCTTATCTGCATGGACGAAGAAGAGGAGAAAACTATCCCACATCTTCTTTGCATCTGCCCTGCTCTCTCCCATAAAAGAAAAACTCACTTAGGTGTCTTCTTGTACAATGATCTAGGCGATCTGACCAATGCAGCTTACTTACTGACTTAAGGTGGCGCTGCAGTCCGGTGTGGATCTATAAGCGCCTCCAGCTACATATATCCAGTTTCGCACGCTAAGTCGGTTTCTCTTACGTGCGTCACCTGAGTCGCGGTTTTCCTCTACTGCGCCGTCCCTCGGGTGTGGATTCGAAGATTTTCCGGACCAAAGCATTGGTGTCCATCCGCTCTACATGACCCAGCCACCGCAGTCATTGTAGCTTCACTCTTCTGGCCAAATCGATGTCGTTGTATCTCCTCCTCCATTCACCGTCTATGCTGACCGGATCGAAAATCACCCGAAGAATTTTCCTCTCGAAACACCCGAGAGCAACTTCATCCGCTTTTGAAAGAGTCCATACCTCTGCGCCATAGATCAGGACTGTGGCGATTAAGGTCTTATAAAGGGTCACTTTAGTTGCTCGAGAGAGGGCTTTGCAACTCAATTGCCTTCTTAGCCTGAAGAAACAGCGATTGACAAGAGTTATTCTTCGTTTAATCTCAGCGCTGGTGTCGTTGTCTGAATTCATAGCGGAGCCTAGGTAGACAAAGTCCTTAACTACCTTGAAGTTATAATTGTCTATTGCGACGTTCTGTCCAAAACGTCTGTGTTGAGTGTCCCTTTTTGTTGACAGCATATACTTGGTCTTGCCCTGATTGACCCAACTTCGCCGCCTCCGTCTCAATACTCACGAACGCACCAGTTACATCACGATGCATTCTTTCGATTATGTCAATATCGTCGGCGTATGCGAGTAATTGGATGGAGTTTTGAAGGATTATGCCGTCAGTTTTGCACTATTCTTTCAAAAACGATGCTGAAGAAGTCACATAACAGCGCGTCGCATTATCTTAATCCTTTTTTGACATCAAAGGTCTTGGTGATGTCTTGACAGACCTTGATAGAGCAGCGTGCATTCTCCATCGTCGTCCTGCAAAACTAGATAAAACTCTGTATAGCTCGTCGCTATAGATGCTGTTATACGTGGCCTTAACATCGATGAAAAGGTGTTGCGTATCGATTTGAAGTTCCTAGGTATTCTCCAATATCTGCCGCATTGCGAATATTTGATCGTTGGTGGACTTTCCTGGCCTAACTGATATGGACCGATCAGATTGTTGGCGAACGGTTTTAGGCATTGGGCGATGCTAAGAAGACTGATGCTTCTGTAGTTGGCGCAATTCAGAGAGTCTGCTTTCTTAACGAGTAGAACAAGGAGAAACTTCCAAAATCACAACAGCTGGCAGCCTAACCTAACCAAACCTAAGCTAGAATTTAAATCGTCCACAAAACCTTTTTACGTTTTTCCCCGACATACACTTATGGGCGTTCTTTTCGCCACTTGTTCACACTTTCATAACTACACACCACTCTAGCAATATAGTTACTGTGGTTACCATCACTCCCAACCAATTGAAATGCAAGTCTTATCTAAGCCGGCTATCTTAGTCGCAAATACTTATTATCTGGTGTGCGTTACCCCCCTTAGGCAATTTTTAATTCTCTCTCACTCGAAGTTGATGGATAAAATTTCCCTCTTACCCAGCATGCGTAATAGTGCCTCAAAAAAACACAAACACACAAACCTTCTGGTCTTCCCCTTTACACACATTCAACCAGCCTTCAATTTATCATTAGGCCTTGGTACCTTTGCTGTTGAATAGGCTGGCTCCGCATACAAAGCAAAAAAAATCCTTTGATGAAAACCGTATGGCAGCAGTTGATATAAAAAAATAATAAAAATGTATAAAATAAAATAAACATCCTTCGACGTGTCATCCTTTCTGTTTATGCAGTACAATATGGTGGCTCTGCATTTTATTCCTCAAAAAAAAAAAAAAAACCTTTTCTCTTCTTTTCCTTTTTCCACCATTTCTCCCTTGCTTTCTATTTCACTTTGCTACGAGCATTCGAGGGACAATCCAGAGAATCCTGACAATTTAAAAAACAGAAGCAAACTTTCAGAAAGGAGAATACAAAAAAAATGCAATTTATATTGGGCAATGTCTTTATAATAACAAGCCCGGTCCTGTTTGTGTCCTTTTTGTGTGGAGCCCGGTTTTTCAGCAGAAACAGAGAGACGTTGATTTCACTTTTAATGCAGATATTTCTCCAGTAAATGTGTCTATCCTCTGTTTGATAAAGGGCTAGCAAGCTGAGCAATTATGGATCCTTTTCTACGGAGTGTTACACTGTACATCTTAATCAAACAATTGTTTGTGTAGTCGGCATATGGACAAGGAAATACACAGGTTTAGCAATGAAAGTGACTAATCTGCTTTTACATTTTCTGTAATTGAAAAGGGATTTGTCGATACTAACGCTCCAAAATAACGGTACACAAATGATTTACAGGGAACTGGTCCTAAAACAACACCTGTTTCGAAGGAGAATGGGTCGTGGGTGATGTGTGGTCTGATGAATATTTGATCCTTGCTGATACACATCGCAGAGGCTCATGCTTCCTAAGAGTAGTTCTCACTTGAAAAGTTCTATATCAAATCCAAGACAAAAATCATCTCTTCAACTTCCTTCAACACAGACCAGAAGAGGTCCATTGCGATAGCACAATTTTTATATAAAATTCCTTTGAAAAAATTTGATTCAGTGAATGCTAGTCACTGAATGCATTCAATCGATTAAAATCATTTGGGACTGAGGAATGTATTTACTAAACCCACTGGGGCCGTCGTTCTTTCCAAAATCCGAAGATGTTGCTTACATCGTATTGTGCACTGCTGCTGTTTTTTTTTAAGAAAGGGGGTATTGTATTGTTACCGGTCTGACGCTGCCAGTGCTGAAGAGCGTCATTATCCAGATCTCTGATGAAGCCAAATATCTAGGTGCGATTCTGAATAAACAAAAACTCAAGTCGTAGACCTCTATCCCGATAGGAGCGGTTAAGGGACAAATCCACTCACACTACCTGCAGAAGGCGCCGTGGCTCAGTGGTTAGTGCATTGGACTGCTGACCGAGCGGCGTGGGTTCAAGCCCCAGGCAGGAAAACACCAAACATTTTTCGCGGCACCACCTCTCGTCGGCGAATGACAAGCCTCCGGGAGTATAATTTGTCATGAAAGAGCTTCTCACCTCGCCGTTCGGAGTCGGCAATAAATTGTAGGTCTCTTCCATTCATGCGAAAAATGTTACACGCACAGCATGAATGTTTGCGAGAAGCTAGGCCTTGGCTCATCCCGAGCTGTCGCGCCAGCTATTTATTTTTTTACCTGCAGAAGGCCCACCTCCAATGGATGTGATTAACCAACTGCGCCATATCAAGGAAGATATGGCAGACCTACGATAAGATTAGAACAAAAGATCTCCTAAAGAGAAGCCGCCCAGATATCGAGAGAATAGCGATAACCACGGGGCATTGGCCAATTGAAGACCATGCGGCCAAACTAGGTATTCCATACAACACCCATTGCCGCAGTTGTCTAAACGAAAATGAGAAGGAAACTCTCTCCCATTTCCTCTGCAAATGTCCGGCACCAGCAAGAGCCAGACTGCGTGCACTAAACCAACCATTAACAACATCTCGGGTAAAGGGATACGAGATCTAATCCGTTTTTTTAACTCCACAGGCTTGATCTAGGTATTCACGGTTGTTTCAACCATCTTTCAACAATATACATCATCAACCAGGTCACACGAGTCGTGTAACAACAAAGGGCATCTTAGTGCTAAATGGGTTCAGTCGAACCGCCACCACTACCTACCTATCTACCGAAGACCTCTAAAGTGCTCTCAGTATTCTGGCAGTGTAAGGGTGCTTTTGGCAAGATATGGGGGTTATCACCGAAAAAGGTTCTTGGGATCTATACAGCTATGGCGGTTGTTGTATGAGAAGGGCTTTCGCGTAAGTATGTGACTGCCTTCTGCGCTAAACTTCCAAGAACAGCCTGTCTCTACGGGACCTTTTCGGAGTACGCCTGGCGCTGGTGTGGATGCTCTGCTTGATTTACCTTTTATCATGGGCTATAGTGACAAAACAATCTATCGCCTTACACTGGCCGACTTTTAGGATATTCCGCACTAGAGTTTTGATGATTTGCACGACATCTATCCTACTACTTTCATTCCAGGATATACCGTCTAATGACACCATAACATCGGCGTCGATTCGGGGTTGGCTTCAGCCAGAGTCTGAGCCTGGACTGGGCTCTAGTCCAATTTTTACGGATGACTCCAAAACCAGTCATGGGTCCGGTACTGGTGTCTTCGTGGAGACCGACAACACTAGACCTCACTACTCGTTAAACAAATAAGCCTCTGTTTTCCAAGCGATACTTTTACTATCTTAATGGGCAGTCTGTCATTATAAAAAAAAAATTAATAGCTAGCGCAACAGATTGAGGTGAGCCAAGGCCCAGCTGCTCACAACCATTCATGTTGTGCGTGTTGTATTGTTTGCACGAATGGAAGGGACCTACAATTTATTGCCGACTCCGAACGACGAATTGAGAAGCTTTTTCATGACAAATTGTACTCTCGGAGGCTTGTCATTCCCCGACGAGAGGTGGTGCCGCGAACAATGTTCGATAGATACCGCTGGGGCTTGAACCCACACAGCTTGCCCAGCAGTCCAAAGCACTGACCACTGAACCACGGCGACCACTCCGTCATTATAGTCCGTATATATTGTAAAGAATAGGTGGAGGTGTCGGCGCATCTGAGCCTGTAGGGATTTCTAGGCTGCGCTTAAAGCCTTGCTCAACCATTTAACCAGTTCCAAAATACTTCGAGAATGCAACAACTCTCGGAATTTGATCCTAGGGCTGAATTTTTGAAACTCGTCTGCGGTTGAGGTCAAACTGGGGTCTCTGCAAATAAGATCTGCGACGAAATGGCTACACAAACCTTGGAGGATGATTTCTGAACCTGCGTTGGATTCGCCCATTCCATCACAATTATCCCTTTCTAAGTGGTTTTCAAATAAGCCAACCCTACCCCTTGAGGGCTAAGTAAGTCTTTGGGACACCCACACAATTAAATGTGGCATGGTTCTCCAAGGTGCAGACAACGAGTTCTCCCGAATTTCTGTAAGAAATTAGCAGCATTCTTGCTGTAAGTTTCTCATCACTGAAACGCCTTCTCAGTATTATAGGAAAGTCGAGACAATTCCTATAAAATGTGTGAAATTGGGTTGTGTCTATGTGCTCCAGTGGAGTGTTTCCCAACCCGACAAAAAAAAAAATCCTGCTGCCTTAGCAAGTGTCCACTTAACCCTATTTCTAATTGAGATCAAGAGCTAGTCGATGCCCAATTGGCTTTACAAATTTTCCGCATATTCACCGCTTCTGACGGCCATGATCCAACCATTTTTTTTTTTTGCTTCATCTTCCACACAAGGCACCTTTCAAGTCTTCAGTATTTACACCGCTAGACATTTAAAGAGAACTTTCACCACATTTCAGCAGGTTGTAAAATTGTGTTAAATTTAATAAATTTATTTAAAAACATCTCACCCCTAATCCCTAATACACTCGTCCCATCATCAACAAATACCACTTCCCAATGAAAATACATACAAGTTCATCCCGACACTCAAATACCATTGATCAAATGAAAATCACGATTCAATGAAAATAGTTTTAAATAGAAATCGTGCCTCGTGGTTACACAGGCAGCGCCAACCACTGCAAATATCCTTTTGCTAAAAATAGACACAAACACAAATCGTTTTATATGTATGTACGTACGAGTACGTCCAGCTGGCTGTTTTGCTTGGCCAGAAAATGCTCCACGGGATGTTTTCTTAAGTATTTCCCATCCATTGATACCAAGGGGCTTCTGGAATTCCATTCGCTCTGTATTGCCTACGATCAAATCAAAGAACATCCTTAGACCGGGGCTTTAGTTTGGATACTTTCTGCATTTTCTCCACCGATTGTTATTGTAATTTAAAGTTTTCCTTGGAATTTCCAAACCGATTTCGTGTGTCGTATCAAAGGAAAAATCTGTTTCCTGCTGTATGTCCTGTGGGAAGACCAGTTGGTTTGGACTTTTGCATTGTTATGTTACAATTTCAATTCGTTTCCTTCTCCTTTTTTTTTTTTTTGGTCCTTTCTATCAATTTCCTCTTTAGCTAAGCATTTGAATGCATTTTGAAAGGAAGAAAAAAAAAAAATAAAAAAAAGTCTGTCATGTAATCGGTTTGATGTTGCACCTCGAGAATGTGGACGGGGGAAGATAGGAGGTTCCTTTGAGATGTAGAGTTGAAATGATAGTTCTTTGATGGATTTGAGAGAAGAAGAATGCATTCAATGCAATGGTGGAATCGAAGTATTTGGATGCATATTGGCCTGCAGTTCACTGGTTTTCGTCACCTGGTATAATCGGTTTGTCTGCTTTTGTGCTCGCGGGAAATGGAGCAGTTGATAGAAACTTGGACTGAGATGTCATAATTCTTTGAGTTGCCAAAAGTCAAAGTTCGACACCGTTAACACAGAACTTTAAAATCTTAACTTTAGCTTGTTTACTGAAGCTTATAGATAGACTGGAGAATATGGCCCAGTTCCGACTTTTTTCTTCAAATTTAGTTGTCAGTACTAAATTCAAGCTGCGACTGTTTCATTCCCACGTTGAATCAGTACTACTTTACGGATGCAATACGTACATACGTTGAAAGCGACCACTACTGTCATTCGTAAGCTGCAAACCTTCGTAAATAGATGTCTACGAGTTACATTAGGATTCTAGGACGAGTTACAAGGATTTTTTATTAACGCAATTAATGTATTTAGCAATATTTTGAGGTTCTATCTCCATGTTCAGTCTTACTGCTTGGTTAGACAAAGGAGTGGAATGCCCTAAGCAACGTAAAGCAGAACAGTTGAGGAGTTGACTCGAGATCACTGAGGATAAGCTAGATACAGCTGAAACGCGTTGCAGATCTCCACTATAGGCGACGTGCCCACAAAATGATAAAAGGATTTATACTGTTTTTACGAGATTGCAGACAAGTGCGACGTTACCCAAAATACTCGGACGTTACAGGTAACTGTGGAGCGAACGAGCTGCCAAAAGACGGCGCATGACGGCATTTCCTTGGAAACCTGGGGAAACCACTTCCGCCTATTGAGTCGATCAAATTCCTCCTTGACACGGATACCAAGAAACTGGTAGATCATATGCGGAACAACATCAGCACTTGTCTCTTGCCAAAACAAATCCTGCCTAACCTGGATTTAAAGAAGATGGAGAGACTTTTATCCACTAGCCGGAAAAATCTAGGTTCATTGATAGGGGTCCTTACCGGACATTGCTTGATAGGCAGACATGCACTCAGGCTGGGGGTCCCCTCCAAAGACTTCTGTAGAAGCTGCAGAGATGAGGAGGTGGAAGACACTACAACGCACTGTGCACGTGTCCTGCCCGTATGACGCTAAGAAGGAAAATCCTCGGGGAATACTTCTACGATGCCCTTAACGATCTGGACGAACTCAACATCCAGAAGATAAGAAACTTCATCTCTGGGACGAATTGGTTCAACTCTTAGGGTTAATACCGTTACGGTTACCCACCTCAATGTACTCTGTGTTACATACTCTGGTTCTTGGTGCTGTTAAGCCGGCTTTTCATCGTGGTATTAGAATAGGCCAATCTGGTCAAAGTGTAGGGTGTCCCTGTCTGAGCGGGAGCAGCCGCTTAACCTAACCTAAGCTAATCTACACTGCTTCGTCGTTGTGAAACGGAAGAATTCGATGCATTCTTGCACCTTAACCCAAAACACCTTACCTAAGTATGGTGACAATTTACATACTTATGCAGGATTATGGATCTCCACCAAATGACAGTGGGTGCTAATGAAGAAATAAGCTTCGTGAAGTTCAAGATTAGCACTGCCAAAACTAAGATTATCATCCATCAGCTCAAGTAAGTATTAGCTGTCAGCCGATAGGGAGAGAAGAGAGCTTATTGTTCTTTACAAGAGTATGGTAAATATAGAGTATATGCTGTTCTCTTTAAGAACGCTGATTAGTTTTCTATAAAGAGAAATACTTACATATGTAGATGCCCGAACCATAGGCAGAACTATGGACCCACGTGTAACTAAGTCGAGAGAATACAAATCGTGTCAGGAATTCTTAGAGGTCATTGGAAAGACTTGGGTTATGTTGTCTTGTCTATGCTGCAGAGACGATGGAAAAAGCAAATCCACATTATGGATGCCGTGCGATTAGAAGATTAAGTACCTTCGTTGTTCTTGTAATTTTTTTACCTTAAAAGTCTTGTTAAGACGGTGACTAAGTTCAAGATGACACTAAAGCTTTAAATTTGACTTCAAAGACCAAAGGACACTGAATTTGTAAAACCCTAGACAAACAAGAATGCAGACCCTTACATTTCAGAGAAATCTCCCCACAAGGACTGTAACAAAACGATTCTCAAAGTCTAGGCTTCAACTCCACAAGACCTCAAACAAACTACAATTCCAAAAATATCCAATTGCTTTTCAAGTATAGCACGCTTCGAAAATCTCTTTAGCAGACATCTTACTCTTCAAGTTCCACTTACATAACCCGAAATGGATTTAATTTTACCAACAAAAGGATTAATGACATTCCAAAGACGGTCTTCTCAGATCAAATACTAATTAAATTTTAATTTTTTAATTAAATGCTTATCATGCACTTATTTGTTCCTGTCTTGTGTAGTTTATGGCTTATATCACTTAAACTGGGATTCTCCTTGGAAATATTTGCAAAAAACAAATGAGTGAATCCTTGCAACATCAGAAAATGGATTTACGTACCGGCATGGGTGCATTCATATCCTCCGAAGCGCTGCTATATGAATTTCCCAAAGGGCAACTCCACCCACACTCTCAGTTCGACACCCCCGAATGAATGCAGATGAGGCCTCAACGCAAATGCGACCACTTCAGCAGTGACATACAATTCACATTTCACACCCCCTAGTTGGAAGGGTGGCTGCCAGGGATCACACCCCTCGTCAAAGACTTAGCTTCCCTTTCAACCGCGCTGCTGTATCTCCAATTACACAAGCGGCAGCGGTGTAGTGGTGATGTATTCATTTTTTTTTCATGAATCTAGTTTTGTGTGAGGAGGATTTTGCCACAAATGGGAATTGAGGGGGTTGAGGGTGAGAGGTTCGTCCGCTGGAAAAAAAATAAATAAAAGAAAAGGCGTTTCTTAGCGGGATCCCACCCTTTTTTGTATTCGCCACTGCAAATTATAGACATTTTGTACGATGCTCGTTGGTCCTTAGGAGATCAACATCAGCCGTCCCCTTTAGGCACGTCTACGCTGAGAGGCCTACTTTCTGTGAATCATAAATTCGTATGCATCGAAGACTACATGGAAATGGACTCGCATCGTGGCGAGAGTGATTTATAATTACGTTCGGGAGTACGCAGTCTCGGTCGTGTTTACTTTGGCATTTATGTAGACCCATCCACGTGTGTCAAGGTGAGTATCGTTCACATCTTTTCGTTGATTTAAACGAAAATATTCAAGTCGTAGGCACAGGCGATGCAGTTGAGATGCACTGTCCATTGTGAGATATATCCACTTTCACAGACTGGTTTTGCAGAATGCATGCTAGGATGCCAATAGTTTTGAAGGATTTTATGTGGGAGCCGAGCAGAAGTTCCAGAAGCTGTTAACAAGTCGATCATTACTTGTTGTAACTATCTTTGTCAGACCTACATAGCGTCACGTCAGAGAAGAGAGAAAAAATGGAAGGACACTTTTTATTGACAGTCTCTCAGTCACCGATTGAAACAACCAAAGAACTTTGTGAGCAAACACAAAGAATTTAAGGATAATCGCAAACAGTTTTTAGACTTTTATAATGCCAATCGCCTTGTCGTTGAATACCATCGGTTTCACTTATCGACTTGCTTCAAGTATGGACTTCGTACACAGGTGATCCTGAGATCAAAAGCCAGTCTCTGCTGCAAATAGTATATGCCATACTGTTTGCTTTCGGCTCTGTAGAAAATCTTCACCAACTTGGTTCTCATTCTGTTTTTGTTTAAAAGGTTTTCAGAAATTAGTAGCCAAAGAATTTTTGACTTAGTCTGAAAAGACTAAGTCTGACTTAGTGATGAAAAGATGAATGTAAAAAAGCCCCAAGTTGGCCAAGGCCTGGCATTTCGCACGAATGGAAAATACCTACAAGTTATGGTCGACTCCGAACGACGAATCGAAAAGCTTTTCTATTACAAATTATACTGTTGGAGGCTTGCCATTGCTCGGTGGAAGATAATATTGTTGATATTGCTGGGGCTCGAACCTATACACCTCGCACAGCACACTAACCACAGAGCCACGAAGAACATTTGTAGCTTTTACCTAATGCGAAACGCGTCCCGTAAAACGTGGCTTCTCAAATCAACTGTGATGGAAGGTAGTTGGGAAGCAATATCAGGCGCTTGTGGCCTCGCCTCTATGTTACCTGTATAGACAGGCAATAGAAACTGATCCCACGACTCCGATGTTAGCAGTTAACAGGAGTTTCGTTATTCCTAACAGAAATGACTGAATGAATCAACAAGCAACAAATAGAAACGAACTGGCCTTCGAGATTGACGGTTCTAAAACTGACGTTGGTACTGGAGCCGGAGTTTACTGTAAGGCCCTTATTCCACACCTTTGAAAAAAATGACGATTTCAATGTCTTCAAAGTCAAAATCAGCGAATTATACAGGCTGTAAAAAATTATTCGTGAAAGCTGTTTGAATCGACAGCTAGGCAGCAATGATGGATCTCTACTCCCCAATAATTGGATTAAGGCTTGTAGGAACCACTAAAAGGTATCTCATTGATATATTAAAAGCCAATACGATTTCCCTATGCTATGTAGGTTCATAGACAGGCAGCACTAACGGCCCTTAAATCCTATACGATAGGGCCAAAGCTCGTCTGTGTCTGTTTCAACCTCACTTAAGGCCTTGCATCCAAAAACAAGGTTATTGTAGCCTGGATCCCTGGACACGCGGGTTTCGAAGATAATGAACGTACGAATTGTTTGACGAGAAGAGGGGCTGGACACCCACTCGTTGGTCCTTAGCCCTAGTTTGGGGTACAACCAATTAGTATCCACTCCAAAATAACACAATTGGAAGCAGATAGGCTCGCTGACTATTTGTCAAAGCATAAGGGCCTAACGCAAGTAAAAAGTTCGTCAATCCCAACAAAAACAGAGCAAAGAAACTACTTGAACTCAACACGGATGATCTAAGGACCGTATCGGGCTACCTGACGGGACATTATCCACTAAGGTAACACCTGCACAAGATGAAGTTGTAAGATACAGACTTGCCCCGACTCTGCGGAGAGCAAAGAGAGAGGCTGAACATGTTCTCTGCGAGTGCCCAAGGGCCGCAAAAAAAAACATTACTACATCCGATTGGAACATGGGACCTTGGATTGTAGTTAACCACTTTAGCGCTCCAGTCATCTTTACTCTTTCTGAAGACATTGCCATAGTTATGCAACACATTCCGCTTATTCTGCGAGTCCCAATATTTCCCAATATTTGTAACGTACCAATATTTCATTACAGGCCCATCCCGCCTACAGCACAATCAGAGATGCGAGTCTGTCATAAAAGGTCATAAAAACATCACAAAGAAGCTGGGAAGCTTCCACAATAGTCTTAATCGCACCCAATCTTAGGTTTAGAAAAAATTTCCAAGAAAAAATGAAGAAAGTTAAAGTACTGAAAGAACTCGACGTATTCATCGACAGAAAGGTGAAGAAAGGCTATGCTTTCGGTGCGCGAGGTCTAGAACCACTCAATAGGTCGTTGACTATACATCGTCTATTAGACACAAACTAGTTATGGTTTATGTTTTGTTTTTATGATCCACATGCGGATCAAGGGGACACGAATACCCTTTTAATGTTATTCACACACCGCTAGTGAGGTGCAATGGTTTGAAACTCAGATATTGTTGGGTTTTCATTGGCGTTCAAGGGTGGTGTCCAGGCTAGCGGTGGACATTTGTGGTGTTTGCCATTGCTATAATTCATAGGAATTTTTTTCGAATCTCCTAATGTCATAATCATTGTTAGCTCAATCCACTCTTCGAGCCCTGACCCTCTACTGTCAGTGTTATGCCTTTGCAGCAGTGTATTCTTTAAAAGTCAACTCATAACCCAGCTGCTCATTAATCTCAATTGTTGGGAACGAAAAATGTTAACATTTCAAAAACTCTATTCACTTTCCAACGAAAGCAGTCTTAATGGCATCATAACTAATCCTTAACCAGTTAACTCCATGTGCACGAGAAAAAATTCAAAAAAAAATTATGATGACCACATCACTTTTGCTCTAAATACTTGCAACCCATTTAAAGTTTACGAAACGCAATTTTAATGTCACTACTGCGTGTCTTGGTCGCGAACGTTTCCATCTCATCACCAAACCATAGATGTCTACAAATGTCACTAGCAGTGTCCTTCCTTTTCAAACCACCCAGCCAGGACCGCCGTTCGCCCTGTCTCATCCCAGAATCTGTGCAGCTCGCATTATGAACTTTTCAAATGAGATTTTCCACTTTTTCCCAAACTAAATTTCATTTGATTTTAATAATAAAATATCTCTCTCTTTCTCATTTGAATCTCTGACTACATCGGACGGTAGGTCGGTTTGGTAGCCCGTGCCCGTGCCTGTGAACATAGAACTTTACGGGGGACAGCGCACAACACACACACGTCCAGATGCGACCACCCTGTTCCGCCCTCAGAGAGAACCGTGTTTTGAATTCAAAAATTGGAAAAATATTTGTTCTTCGAGAGTTTTTTTTTTCCCCATGGCGGGTGTATTCGGTTCCCTCGGGGCTGAATCTGATTGTAGCGCCGCCAAGCCGTATCACTGCACCAGGATTGTGAGTTTGCAAATTGCATTTGTCTTAACTTTGCTAACTTAACTTTGGAAAAAGTCAACATTGGACCGAATATACGTATAATCTCATTTTGAATTTTTATTTCCTTGCATCCTTCAGCATCCAAATTGAAAATGAAGCGAATTACCTCTATGAAAATATGCAACGGTTTTCAGGAGCATTAATAAGTATACGAGTATTTTGCCATAATCTCGGGACACTTTTGTTATCCTTAAAGTTGCGAACTTTGCAGGAACTGCAATAATAATGAAGTTTTGATTGTGTGTAGGATGTCCTTTCTTCGCTTTTCCCTTAAAGGACTACAGCTACGTATGCATGTGAACCGTGTTACGAAAGTACACGAAAATCTACATGACATTAACGATGATAAGAGGATGGCAACATGACCCTCGGGTTGGGCGACATAATTGCTGACTTTAGTCGGTCGAACTTTTGTCTATCAAAATTTCACGGATGACCAGAATGATGCTGGCTCCTTTTTTCCGTATTCAATTTCCGTCTCTTCACTGACCCATGGTGGACACATGAGGAGCACATGGACCCAAATTTTCCGTACTAACAAGCTAAATATGTCCATTTAGAGTTTATGTAGGTACTTTGGACAGCATCAGCAGCGCAAGGATAATTCATGTGCTGTGCAAAATTTTTTGACATGTATTTAAATAAGTTTTTGTAACAACTACTGATACGAACGTGCATGATGTCCGTGGTGACGGAACTGGATGTCCCTGGTTGTGGAAGGGTGCAAGGGTTTGAGCTTGAGCTTGTTCACAATTTATGGTCTTTTGATGGAAAATTTTCAAGGATAATACGTATAATTAAGATGAATGTTCTGCTTGAATTGACCCGAATTTTTCGGAACAGCATAAATTTGTTACGAAAAGTTGATGAACATATTTGAGAATATTCAGCAGAAAGCGGGTGCGGGAATGAAATTCACTCAAACTACAGACGAATCATGAATGCATTTGCTGACTATGCATACGTTGGTGAATGAATGTTCTGAAGTCTCTAAAACTGCTTGGGTCC
This sequence comes from Matsumyia berberina, assembly GCA_917880715.2. Taxonomy (NCBI): domain Eukaryota; kingdom Metazoa; phylum Arthropoda; class Insecta; order Diptera; family Syrphidae; genus Matsumyia; species Matsumyia berberina. The sequence continues at coordinate 15,592,405 of OU862872.1, read as the reverse complement.
AGGTTTAGACTTTACGACAAGCTCTCTGTATCGCCGGGCAGTTGTGCCATAATGCTCGAATACGCAGACCGCTCATTGTACTCTCAGCAGTGTGTTTTCTCCGTCCTTCGAAGAAAGCCGAATGTAATCTTATGAGAAACAACACGACAAACACATGGGAAGCGTAAAGCAGTACCATCGTCCTCTCCACAATGGGTCCTAGGTCCATTTAGATGCACCGTCAAAGTGTACTTGCCCAATTTGAATGCCAGTTTATATAAAAACACGAAGCGTTTGATCTAATTAGGTTCCTGACCACTTCTAACGCCAATGTTATGTAGGTGTTAGATGTTGAAAATTTGGGTGTGTGTATGCACTGCGATCTGTAGAGATCTACATATAGTGCTCCCCCGAACTCGTGTTGGTCAATGAGTTTCGATCTATAACACCTCCTCCAATCCAATCGATCTGAGGAATCGGAGTATCAAGATTGGGTCCGTCGATGCAAGATCCGTTTAGGAGAAAGTGTACGTCCTCATGTGTGCTCTTCTTTCGTGGATGAGTGCTCCACAGTCCAGAAGGAGGTGTGATGTGGACTCCTCGGCATTGCTGCAGAATCTGTAGTTTCCATTCGTTTCTATTCTCCTTTTTCTGAGATGCTCTTTGAGTCTACAATGGCAGGCTTTGCTCGCTCTTCGGTCGTAGTTCCCGACAAGTTCCTTTGCCTGCCTTAGTTCAGGGAGCGCTTCCGACAGTCTTCTTCGTTTACATTATTTTTCTTTTCGCGGTTCCTCTTGAATTGGATGCGGTCCCAATCCGGAGAATGACTCGGGTTTAACGCCAATAAGAGAAAGCAAGAATACGCCGGACCTCTTACAGAGTCATGCCACTTACGGTATTTAACAGAAATCCGATTGTTAACGAAAGAATTAACAGATGCCATGGGTTAGTATGTTAAGTTCCGTAGTTCATGTCTGAATCTTGCTTATAAGATCTTCGGAGAACTCATTTCTGGTTATCCCATTTTGTCCTGTGACACAAAAAAAACTAAGCAAATTTTTTGAATCTAGTAAAAGGATTGAGCAACGATTTTAGCGCAGCCTGGCTATCACTTACTTACTTACTTACTAACAATCCGGGGTGGACCTGAGCTTCAACGAACAAGCGTGTTCAGTTACCTCGATCTTTATGTCCTGGCGCCCAAATGAGGTGTGTTTGTGCTGACTTGTTTTCAAAAACCTATTGTAGAGAGGCACAGCTAGCTTTGGTTTCAAGTAATGCCGCTTTGCTATAAATATACATATGTGCACATATACATATGTAAACGTTCTTTTTTCTTATTGATCTTTTTAAGTTCTCCTACATATGCGTCCACAGCTCTTCCTTTCGTAGAGGTTGCAATTTTTGTAGTCTAAGCTGAAGTAGCAAATTGCTTTAAATGCTTTCGCTTTTGGTTATGAAATAGTATTATGACTGAACATTTTCACCTAACCTACTTACAGACTATAAAGTATTTTAACTTTAGAATCACGCTAATTATTTAATCAATTTACAACCTTCTGCGAATTAAACAAATTTTCCAAGAGCAAAGTAATGTAATTTCCCATTTAGAAATTTCCCGCATATAATGTATACCAACAAAAACTTCTACTGGCAACACTTCCATACCGATGACACAACAAAAATTTCCCTAGAAAAACTCGCCCATCTGTCACAGTGGAACAGCAACGAAACGAAACAAAAACGAAGAACATCAAAGGAAAACGTCGACGAAAGTGATTTTGGTTTTTTTCTCTGGATTCGTGCGGTCTTCTTCGGTTTTTCGGTTGAAAAGTTGAAATATTTGCAACAAGAATCATTTGCAATTCCTCATTAACAAGGAGTCGCGTTAAGATATCAATTTGCATTTAAGAAAAACAGTCGGTTACTCGCGTACGACGGAGAAAACTTAAATTACCCGTTCGTTGTGAACTCTCTTTCGTCTCCCATCATTCGTTCACAGAAAGAAGCAAATAAAAAAATAAAAAAAAGTGTTTTTTGTGCTGCAAAAAAGTGTCCAGCTATAATTGAAGAAGAATTGTCGAGACCTCTGTGGACGCAGTGACTTCGATTATTGATTCCGCATTAAGGTTTGTGCAATTATTCGTTTTTTTTTTTCTTCCCTTTTCTACCATCTGTCACCAACCAACCGCACCACCACCACCATCATCATCAACATCATTACCACCACCTTCCTGAGTTTTCCTCCACCTCTGGCCGCATATTCATATCTCTTCACCATCATCGCCACCCCCATTGAGCAGCAGTACCGATCGGAGAGCACTGTCAAGCGAGCGAGGAAAATTCGCGGCTGCTTAATTAATTCGAACTTCAAGCTGGCCACTGGACACTGGATGGTGTAGCTAGTTCATCGCACAGCTGTGTGTGTCACTCGGTGGCGAAATACACATAGAATAACCAAGTTATGTAATTTGAGGTTATAGCGCGGCCAAGGGGATGTTCCCCAAAGCGCGGCACACTTCTGCAGCAGTGATGACGATGATGACGAGCTCCAAACATTCACCGTGATGACCGTCATAAGCGTATTGACGCCAGTAGCAAGAGTCATTCCGGTCGACGGAGGGTGGGCAGTAGGGTGCTTCAGTATTGATTTTCCTCGTAACCTCATTACGAAGTTCTGGGTTGGGGTTGGTCTAGTTGGCGGCGACGATGACGATGACGATGACTCCCGGCATACGGAGTTATAAAACCAATTACCTTAGAGCTGTCAAAAATGAATGCTTCCCCACCCCCACCACTCCCCCGCTTACGTTTAATGCAGACGAACTAAAAGAATACGTTCATGGCTACCACGCAGGAACCGGCTTTTTGTTGGTTGTCACTCGAGAAAACCAGTTCCTTGTACGGCAAACACAGATGGAAATACTGCAAGGCAATGTTCGCGCAGCACTTGGCACCCTATAAAGGAAGGGAGACTGGGATACAGTGGAATAGTTGATGCGGTATTTTCCTAGGCTATTTGTGGGACTTCCGAAGGTGATGACATAAGAGACTTGAGCAAGCGAAATTAGCTGGATTAAGGTGTAGTTGTTGCACTGTTGCTTGATTCGTTGAGAGATGGAGATTATTTCGCTTTCATATAACATTGAGGGCAGACTAGGGTGATGGATTGCATTATGGATTCAAAGGAATCTCGACTATGTAAGGTCGTACTGGAGGTGGAACTGTTTGGGTGCACATACATTGAATTGTGGTTGAATCGGGAAGGCGGATGAATTGATTTCATTTGCCTCTAGCTCACGATTAAATTAATTGAAGGTTCCTCATGCGGTCAAAAAGGTGTTCATTTGCCACCAGTACTCTGCACTGCTCCACTTCCAACCGACATTAGCGTGTTAAATCATTAGATTCAACCAGTCAGCTTGTTTCTTGATAAGAAATTGCTAAGCCGCTACAATTTTCTGAAAGAAACTGGGCCCGGTGATGTTTTACAATTGCGAAGCCATGCACTGGATCAGTAGTTGATGAACATGGATATCGGTAGAATGTCAATATAGAAGAACGCAACGAAAATCCTACAAAGAATTTTTCGTTTTAAACGAAGCTTTAGCGCCACAGAGTAGGACCGACATTGTTGCCTTCTTAAGCCAAAGAAACAACGATTGGCAAGAGTTATCCTTCGTTTGAGGTCTGATGTATTAGAGTCTTGGACCTTTTTCAGTTCTCCACGTTATAGTAGTGAAGACTCGTCTCGCTTACGCGGTTTGTTTGTAATCAAGTTTTGCTAACGAAATTGAGGTGTCAACACGCCAACTCTGATAAACAGCGAGAAGCATACGAAGAACTCGTACTCGACTAATAGTTGGATTGCTATGGCCCTTAGTGTATGTTACCAGACATGTACATTCGTACCCAGAGGGGTAATCTAAGCAAATATAATCGAACATCTCCAGCTTTGTATTGACTTTCAAGACAATTTTAGTCTTTTCTACTGATTTTAACGTAGCACTGACATGAATGTGTCCCAATTGGGTTTTCTGAATCTGACTCTTGTTCTATTTGATGAATAATAATTGAAGGCATCTAACGTTGGACACTGACTACTTTTTTTCTTGAAGTCATTTACGATTATTTGAGAATCTCAGACAAAACAAAAATATTCTACGTTGCGCATTGACTGGACTTTGCCAGCTTTCGTAACCTTCTGCTTTGTGTTGGCCCACAAATGGTTGGCATTGTTCTCGATTTTCCACTTGTTACTTTGCAGATGTTCGTTATAATAGGGCCTTGTATCGATTATCATACCCAGGAACTTGTTGGACGATTGCCCAACTGTAGTGTCACTACAGACTTTGAGTTATTTCTTCTCTTGTTTTGCGGTCGACCTAAGGGTTGGAAAGTGAGTGTAGCTTAGCTATAAGTGTCCAAGAATTTAACCAGTACTACAACGGCAACTTGAGGTCACTGGGGACTGCACTTCACCAAATGAAACTCGCCACGTTGTACCTACGTAGTAACATGAATCTGTTACACGATTGTCAGGAGTCGATAATTGAAGCGTTGTGTGCCAGAACGTTACCATGTTTACTAAGTTAAATGAGGTGAATTTTCTTGACTTGAAGCTCGCTGTAAGCATTAAACGCTTACAAAATGCACTCATTAGCACAATTAACGGCCCATTCTACTCACATTCATGTCTTTAGAAACCGCCACGGATGTTCAGCTTTAGCTCGTTGTTGCACATCATTTCCAGTTTTGATTTTATTATTACTGTGCCAAGAAGTCTAGTCTTCTCCTGACGTGAATTTGGTTTGGAAGTTTAGGTGCAAGTCGATGTATCGGTTTTACCTCCAGTATTGTCAACTTAGCGACAGTTCCGTGGCCTGATTGACCATTTGCCCAGTTAGTTAGCTGATTGAAGGCGTAGTATGCAGCAGTTTGTTTGACGTATTGGGTGATTCTTATAGCACCATGCTAGTCGTTTAACGTTAGGTGTTTACATGCGGTGGACGACACCTCTGGTTTGGATTCCCGTCTTTTCCCAAAGATTGTATTGCATACGTGGAAAGAAGTGGCTGTCTTCTTTTTTCTTTCTATGGTAGGTGAATTCATATTCCGCACATAAGGCGTGTTTTTTTTTTTACTCCTAGCCAGCCAGAAGTTGCTAGCAAAGTCAAATTTTATACGTAAAACAAGTACAACAACCAGCTGGCTACTACTCTTGATTTTATCCTCAGTCAAAAGCAACTGACTAGGAATTTTTCGATATCCCATGGCCAGGGGGCGCCGAAAGCGATGTTTTTCATTTATAGCGTTGGTATCACTGCCAAATTGTTCTGTTCTCTTGACATTTGACCGGCATCTGAGTACGAAGATGGAAGATGTTATGATTTCATACCGCTTTTTATAAATTATCCATTGAATAATTTCTCTAAATTATGGTTTTCACAACAAATTAAAAAAACAATTTGGTTAAATGCCCAATACTTTGACAGTTTGACAGCCGATGTCATAGGAATGAAATCACACGTACCAACTTGACTGTATAAAAAATCGACTGGGTTTGGCTGGCTGGGAATCGTTTAAATGAACGACTGGCTAGCTAGGTTTCAAAAACACACGCCTATTGTCGATAACGATCCTTAAGGTGTTGAAGTGGTCGACGTAGGAGTAACCCAGAGAGGAAACTTGGTTATTCACTACCTTAAGTGTTTTCAAGATGTGTTTGTGTATCGTGTTTATGAGTTATTCTAGTTACAACCTTAGCAATCATAGGAAGAGAACATACTCTTCCAGTTCTCAGTGGCATTTTCTCCGGAACTCGACGATCATTTCCTTTCTCCACTTTCTTCTCCGCTGTTTTAAGCTCTTCAGCAGCTCTTTAATCATTTCCACCACTATTACCAATCGATTTGTTGTAGTCCACTTAGACGGGTAGTACAAGTCCTAAAACGACTCAGCTGTGACTACTGGGAAGCTTGATTAGATTAACCTACAAAATAATCATTTTCTTTACTTCGAACTTCCCTTCTGTTGTTTAGAGGTCACGTTCTTATCAAAACAACTCATTGCATACCCTACAGACATGTGTACAACAAAGAAGTGAACTTTGTTTCTTCGTTTTCTTTACACATTTTTGTCGATATCTTCTACACTTCTTGATTTATTGTCCATCCGTTTCACCCCTGTGATGGCGTGATTATCCACCTACCCTCCTTCTGTCCATTCCACTGTTTAACAGTTTGCAACGCTTGACCTCGAAAAATGCTGCTTCGCATATGAAAACACAGACGAACAAGAGGAAAACAGAAATCTCTGTTCAACTATCCATAAAGCTATTGTTGTTCCCCATTGCTTGGAAAAAAAAAAAAAAATTCATATAATGAACTAAAAATAACCACAACCGCGCTGACAACCAGCCAACCAAGCCCTCTTTTTACTTTTTTTCATTCTTCGCCAGCGAATTGAAGAGCGTGCGGCGAACGGCTGTAGGCGGGTGGTGAGCAGCACATTAAAAGTGCGTGAGACATTCCCTGTAAGAAGGGACAGGAGCCATAATTAGGGCTGTTAGCTAGTATAATCGTATAAATCAAATATTACATTTATGGGGTCGTACTAAGCCATTTTTGGGGGTTGGATTTACGGTATAATGTTTGGCTTCAATTTGAGACAGTTAATTGGGTATTTTATTGCCCCAAAGGGAAACTATTTGAAGCGGTTCATTGGAATACTATTTAATTTTGCGTTTTATTCGTTTTCATAGGAAGTAGATGGTGCCTGTCGTACCTTTGCTTTGGGGTCATCGGCTTTGACGGTGTTTGAATGGCCCTTCGAAGTTAGATAGGGAGGTAGTGAGAATGGAATCGTTTTGTAGAACTTTCTTGGACGGTAAGGACGTATCGAATCAATAAAGAATCAAGAAATATGTGAAATGCGTTGTGTTAAGAGGAGACGAGTGCACACCTTCTTGATGATCCCCTCTTGCCAGTATCTGGTCGAATTTCTCAAAGTTCTGCATACAAAACTCGTTACGAAACGATTGTGAACTACAATTCGGTGAGTTTAGAATGAAGAGGTGCGATATTGTCGCGCAACCACACTAATACTTGTTTTTTCCCTCTTCAAGGGATTTGTTCAACGTCCACGTATATCATTGAAGCTCCAGGCTCTGTCCTACACCTAATGCATATGAATATGATGATCCGCTGGATGTGAACGACTACGTGTATGGCATCTAAGTATGTAGGCTACAGAATGAACCCAAATATCTCCAAAGTTCTTAGGCCGAGTCTCTCTCGCTTGATTGCATTAATCATGGTTATGCCAATTTTCATTAGCCTGAAGCATTGCTTGGTTGGTTAATTTTAGTGGTTGTATCAGGCAGAGAGCACCCGATACTCAAATAGTGAAATGCACCGTTTTGTTACCACAGTTATCCTGACCAATTTGTTAGATGAGTGTGGATGTTTGTCGACAGACCATGGCTGTTGGTCTTAAATCCAACCTATGGAGTTAAGGTAGAGTAAAATGTTAGAAATTTTCTTCTCTGAAAGTTCGACAAGGGTGTCGAGGAAGGGCTTCCCTAGCGCATTGAGTCTTGCTATAGCAAGTGCCGGGCACTTTCAGAGTAAGTGTTCTAGGGTTTCCCCCTCATTTGTGTCTTTGGGTACCTACTGCCCAGTGACCCGTACAGATGGCGAAAACGCGTGCAAGGATGTCTCCTAAGGACATCACTCTTTTCCCTCATCAGCCATTTCGTTCCCTTCGATGCTTCTGTGGCCAGGGAGGGTTAGGGAAGATAAGCTCCCCAGACAGACGAGCTCGGTTCTGCATTGTCCTACCAGTTTTGATGAAGTGGTTGTGGGGACAAGCGCACGACAGGTCTTGTAGATTGTGAGTATTTCAGCCTGAAAAACACTGGCGAAGTTCAGGAGTCCGCATGATTTCGGTATTTTCAAGACTGCTGAAAATATACCCGAATCTGCCCCGCATTACATTGTCGCGCTGTCCGTGAAAACTTATGTGTCGTAGTCTCTCGTGTACACCCCACTGTTTCATTCTGCTCTTGTTGGAATACGCGCGGCGAAGTCTTTGCTGAGCGTAATGCGGAGGATCTTGTGGGGGATGTTACCGCCTCCTGTGGCAGTGAAGCCAGAATGCTACAGTGGCCATTGGGCCTGGCCGACCAGCACCCAGATTCTCTGAGTCTGACCGCACTACGGATTGCCATCTTTCTGACGTGAAGGTCGAAAGGTAGGAGGTTTAGAATAACCGTTAGTCCATCCGTCGGACATGAACGCATTATTAGAGCGTATTCTCATCTTGTGTCTTTGATTGTAAAAAATTCCTTGCACAATATCGCCGTTGCCTAAAAGCGCTGTGGTGCCGCATGATTGCTGTCAGAGGACACCGATCGAGCTAAGTTGTTTTGCACTAATTACCTACATTGCGTTTCTTAAACTCGTGTGATTCCGATCGAAGTGCAAAATGTAACTTAGGTTAATTTGTGCAAACAATGAGCCGTTCTAAGCCCCTTGTTTACCTTGAGGTTCTTGTTAACACACAAAGCTTCCTTGACGTTTGTCAATCGATTGTCAGATTGATACCTTGACACGTTGACAATGTCATTTCATATTGTTAGTTAACAGGGTGTTCATAAATAAACTTAGCCTAATCGCCAACGTTTTTTGTCGTTTTGTCGCGCAAAAGTTGAAAATTGTGGATTGTACTGTCATGTCTGGGTTGGTCTCTAGAACTGTATTTCTAACGACACCTGTCATCCAAGTCTTACTGGTGTTGCACATGGATTTCCCCTTAGCGTCGGTAGAAAATACGACTGCAATAGGGTCCAAATATACTTGACACATCAAATCTTCTAACCTTGACCGGACTACTCGAGATGATTGTTACTCTTCAAAGCATTTTCACAATCTTTTCTGAAGATCCCACCTTATACCATTTCAATCAATTTCCCCATTTACTTTCCCACTGGGTGTTTTCCTCATCGCCGACCAATTGACTTTGAGATGTCGCCTCTGAAACCAATTCAATAAAATAAAAAGTGCATTTCATTCCCCACACATGTCGTGTGTTGCAATACAATTCCACCGGCAACCAAACAAAAAGAGACCCCAAACCATCCAACTATGCCTGAATCCCATCTCTTATTGGGAAATCAAAAATCATAAATCAAAAGCAAGAGCAACGATCCAAAGCAATGATGACATACTTCCCTATTTTTACGCCCGTCCTCCATTTACATCTGAAAAGTTAAACTTGTTGTCACAGCGATGAGCACACTCCAGTGCTCCTCGGAGTGCACTTTATTGGTTTGTCTATTGCCGTCTCCATTTCTTTGAACAAAATCTACAAGTGGATGACTGGTAACCTGGTAACCAACGACCGAAGACTACCGCCTACTTGAGTAAGCATTACATGTTTTACAACTCTCCAGAGGGACTTCTCCTCCCCTTGGCGGTACTTGAAACAAATTTGGCAATCGATTGACAGCTTTGATTGACATGTTAAGTGCCAGAAGGGTTTACACAGTTCATGTAGGAAATGTGGGTCACCATCCCATTGCAAGATTTCCCTTGCATGCAAGTCGAACCTTGGACCTAATCAGTTTTGCGACCGAAAAGCGCGTGTTTTCGTCAAACTCGAATGGCACTTCAAACACAATTTGTCATTCGCACCTAACACTGCTGTGTGTTAATTATTATAAGTCATGTGACTGCCGGTGTGGCATGGCGCTGCGGGCGTTTATCTCTCATTTGTTCTGTGGACTTTTTTCTCACACCACTATGTGTGTGTCGGACGAGTGATTCCCGATCCCGTCAATTACACCTTCCGCTAAATTGACAAATTGATTTTAATTACATCACATAAGTTGCATTCAATTAAAACTGAAGCAAGAGATCGATTGTATAGTCGACAGCAGCAATAAAATGACAGCAGCTCTTGTTACGTCCCAAGCTCCTCGTTCGGATCAGGGTTTGTTTATTATCCCCATGATGTTTGTTTGTTGGTAGTGAGTCTAGGCCAACATTGAAAAGTTAGCCGTGGACCGCGACAGATCGCATATTTGAAGATTTTTTTGTCGCTTCCATCTGACTTATGGTTCGCTTTGCTTACGGTTTGTTTACACTGACACACGGGCTGTAAGAAATTTGCAAAGTCAATCTCGGATTTCACGTTGTTGTCTTGTGGTTGCTAATGTGACGATTAAGACGTAGCGAGTTTAATTTTAAAGCCGATTATGACGGCACAAAATAAGTAGTAGACGCTAGAAGTTGCAATCTCATAATTCCTGGTTTTGTCAACGTGGATTAGGAATATCGGAAGTTGAATGACGTTTGCAAATAGTTTACCGGTTTTATGCAGGAAAAACTTTCCATTAGTTGTGGACATGATTCTTGATTCATGATCCATGATTATTTGACGTCAATTTCTAAGATAATTGGATAGATTGTGTATATCTGACAGTATGAACTTGGAAAAATTATGGTGATCAGAATATATTGTCAAAGCATAGTTAGATTAACTAATTGGACAGATTTTGATTTTATAAAATCACGTAGCGCCACTACCACTAAATACAGGTCATTTTATGAGAGCTTAGCACTTTTGAAGTTTGTTTGACGTTTATTGCACCCTTTTACAGCGATTGAAATAAAACGTTAATCAGCTGATTTGTAATTTTTCTCTATGTACTATCTTTTCCTGTCAGTTGCGATGTGATAAGAATAAAGTGCATCGAAAGCTTGTCATTATACGCGATCGCTATTGATTCCTTTAATAGCGTCCCGCAGTCTCAAGTCCTTACTATAAGAAGACAAAGGGCCTGGCAGCAACAATCTCATCCTCACTCCACGCTGTGGTGGATATTCGGAAACTATGTGCTGGTTCTTACTTTTAAAGGCAAACTTCCTTTCAAAGTGTGAAAAAGTGCTACCTCAGCTGATCCTCATCCGAAACCAGCGAAGAACTGTCTAAGCTCTTCATTAGATGTGTTCGTAGGCTGTGACCACCTAACAGCTCCTCGGTTGATTTTACTACTGTCACATCCACATTTTCTAGATACAAATATATATGCAGACAACTACGTCTTTTTTTCACAGTAAAACAGTGGTGTTGTGTGTCTCTGATCCATGCGGAAGATGATGTTCAAACTGTCGGCACACACGCACATATCTTAGTCTATCCGTGGTATCAAAGCGGCCAGACAGCCACTTCTACTTACCTACCTGCATATCGGTGCCATGCGTACGTTCTTAAAGCGTTTTGTTACAATTGCTTCAGGCGGCTGCAGCAGAAACAACGGTTATATAAGCTTCCATAAGGCTGTGATATCGTTTTATCCTAATGTCGGTCCCGCCCCTGTTACGGACATCGAAAAGACAATTCGTTCAACAATTTCAATTTCGTTGGATCTTTACTGCCAGTTGTTGGCAGGTTTAGTGTTCATACACCTTTGAGAGGTGTCCCCCAATATCGCGTAACGTCGAAGTTAAAACCCGATCTGAGGGACAATGTTGGGAGGTAAAGTACCGGAAACCGTTCTCCGGATGTGTGATTTGTTTCTCACCACCGCAATGCCTCAGAGAGAAGCCAACTTATCAATTGAAGTGTCAAATCGTTCAACTAAAGCATCCATTTTTATTTGGAGCACGTCAAAATACCATGGCAAAAAAGTGTCAATAAATCTGTCAGATTTTTTTTTTTTCTAAATTCGTTTTGAACAGCATTTGCATTTTTTATGTGGTTAATAAACTACATAATTCAAAAAGAGTTTCAGGCTTGTTAACATTTATGATTTCTGACGTTTATTTGACACTCGCGGTTACGTCCGGTGAACAATAGATGACTTTCGCACCGAAACCACACGTCCAACCTTGATTTTCATCTAATCCCACTGCAAAAACCGATGACACCTGATCCCTTGTGTCGTAGACTGTTGCAAACTGTGTCACAGACTGCAATTAATTTGAATTAGTTGAGAGAAAAAACCTGTTAAAAGTAAATTAATTCCAATGCATTGTCTGACGTGGTTTACGTTAAGTCACAGCGAATGGCATTATTCACCTCAGCGTGTAAATTGAACCGTTCTCACCCCACCAACGTCCACCGTCAAACATGCCGTAAAAAAGTCATAAATTCTTCCTTTAGCGTGGAGGATGATTTGCATTTACATTGAAAGCTGAAATGACGTCCACTTACGCAGTTCAGCACACCAGACGAGAGGCGTTCAATGGAATTTACACGGTTTCTGTGCGTTCGAGTATGCCCAGGTCTAAAAATAGCCTCTCCCCACCAAATCAGAAACGATTATTTGATTCTTGAGTTTTATTCATGCAGAGCGTTGTGGTTGTTGTTGTATCTTTTGCATTTTATCGGCCTGCAAAGCGGTGAACCTTCATTAGTCATCTCAGAGGAGGGTACTACCTACCCCACTGTCATACATTGGCCCCTGTGTTGCGTTCTCAAAAGGGATGCCACACAATTGTCGCTTGTCGCGGAGTGTTTGTGTTTTTTTTTTTTTTTTTATTTTCCTTCTTCATTGCTGCCGCAATTGCAAATGTGATTTTATTCTTCTTCATCGTTTGTGTTGTCTTCTTTCGCCTTCGTTTAGTCTAATTCTAAATTTAGACACTTGGGAGCAAAAGTGCACCGAGTATCTTATAGATAGTGTACATCAGTACGTAGACCTGTATAGAATCGCTAGACAGAGTCTCTCTATCTTCCTTTTGCTCTTCTTTCTTTTTTTTTTATTTATTTGTTGGTCGGATAGTTTTTTTTTTTTTTTTTTGCATATTTACAACGACGTGTCTTATTTCTGTTTCTTATATGAATTTTCGAATCAATTAACTTGGGTGCTGATGTTGCTGTCATTAAAGATATTCTGTAGAATAATAACTAATGAATTTTTAAAAATGATTGCGACACACAGTAATGCTATTGCCTGCAAGGGGGCAGTAAAAGTGACACTTGTCGTGTGAGAAAATTATTTGAGATTTTATTTATCGGTGAGTGGGCAGAGTAAAGCTGCAAGTGGTGAAATATGGAGAAAGTGTCCTGAGATAATGAATATAATTTTGTGACCAATTCATCGGACAGTAATTATTAAAAAGTGTGAATTCGTATAAAGATTGCTGAGGTTAGATTGGGAGAAAGGGCCATTGACCCACAGCAATGTGATAACGTAAGACTTAGGAGGTTCCGTTTTTCGGTATAATACCTACTTAGGTGGCGCTACAGTTAGAGGTAAACTTGGATCAAAACCAACAAGCTTCTCCTTAGGAGAGGTCTTTCTCTGCTGTGTGGTCACGGGTTAGATCCAAAGACTCGGTGAGCCAGCTTTCTTACCTATCTTAAACGTCCAATGCACTTTTTTTTTAAACTTAATCCATGTAGCAGCATAAAATCTACAAAGCCCGTCAACGTAACCGAATATTTTACGAAGAATCCGCTTTCGATAGACTCTATGCTTTAGTGCCATAAAGTAGGACTCGGATGATTAAAGTTACTATGGCCTTACTACTCACTTTCAGCGCAAAGGAACCGCGAATGGCAATATGCTTTGTCTGGTTTCGGATGAGATATCGTTGTCGGAAGTAATAGCAGAATTTATTTAGACAAAGTCCCTTAAAACCTGGAAGTTATAGCTTTCCACTGTATGGTTCTGTCCGAATTGTTGATGTTGGGTATCCCTTCAAGCAGGCCGCTTGCTTTCCGCACTTGTAAATTAACTTATGGAATTCAGTAGACCTTCGATTTTACTTACTTACTTAAGGTAAGCCAGCCAGCTGCCTCCGGTTTCGCACACCAAGTTGGTTCCACTTGCGTGCGCCACCTGAGTCGTGGTCTTCCTCTACTGCGCCGACCCTCGGCTCTATATGACCCAGCCACCTCAGTCTTTGGATCTTCACTCTTCTGGCTAAGTCGCTACTGCTGTAAGGCCCGTACAGGTCGTCGTTGTATCTCCTCCTTCATTGACGGGACCAAAAATCACCCGAAGAATTTCCTCTCGGAACAGCCGAGAGCAACCTCATCCGCTTTGGACAAAGTCCATGCCTCAGCACCGTAGAGCAGGACTGTGACGATTAAGGTCTTATAAAGGCTCACTTTAGTCATTGGGGAGAGGGCTTTGCTACTCAATTGCCTTCTTAGCCCAAACAAACAGCGATTGGCAAGAGTTGTGTCTGAATTGGAAACGAAGCCTAGGTAGACAAAGTCCTGAACTACCTCAAAGTTATGCCTACAATGACGTTCTGTTCGAAACGTCGGTGTTGGGTGTCCTTTCTTGTTGACAGCATATACTTCGTCTTGCCCTCATTGACCGCTAAACCCATCTTCGCCACTTCCGCCTCAATACTCACGAACGCGCCAGTGACATCACGCTGCGTTCTACCGATTGTGTCAACATCGTCGGCGTATCCGAGTAATTGGACGGACTTTTGAATGATTGTGCCTTTGGTGTTGGCGCGTGAGTTTTGGACTATTCTTTCAAGAAAGATGTTGAAGAAGTCGCATGACAGCGCATCGCCTTGTCTAAATTCTTTTTTGACGTCAAAGGTCTCGGTGAGGTGAGCAGCATGCATTCTCCATCGTCATCCTGCACAAGCGGACAAGTTTAGCAGGGATGCCAAAACTAGACATGGCTCTGTATACCCCGTCTGCTGTCATACGTGGCCTTAAAATCGATGAAAAGTTGGTGGGTATCGATTTGAAGGTCATGGGCTTTCTCCAAGATCTGCCGCAGAGCGAATATTTAGTCGATAATGCACTTTCCTGGCCTGAAACTAATCCGCCTTAAAGACCTTTGATTTATCCGTTGTGTTCTCAACAAACAAACCGCTTGTTAAGGGTAGCTCCAGCTCCTTACTCCAGTTGCCTGTACAGTGAGTGGTTGACATTTCCATAATCACTTCGTGGTTACCTTAAAAATCTGTATAACGCGAGCCACTAGAACAAAAAACTTCTTCTTGGAAAAATTAATAAATTTAATTTTACAACGAAGTTGCTGTGAACTGTCAAAGTAACCGGGGCTATAATAAATTACTCAAACTTCCCCATTAACAAAACCAAATGACTCCTCGTTACGAGTAGACGGATCATATTTAACATAAGCTCATCACGTGCCTTACATAACTCGGAATAATATTTCAATATACGTTTATACATATGTACATACAGATATCTTTTTTTTTAATTAATGGCGTCAAAATCAGAATCTTTTTGTTTCCCTACCACTTCCGATGAGGAGCTATAAAATAAATCATAAAAACCTGCGCTGTAAATGTTAATGAACTTGTCGCTGAAATTTATTCATAAAGTAAATAAATTGTATACACATTTTGAAAGTTTTGCAGATGATTGAAGCCTGTCAAATGCATTCGCTGTCAGATCGCTTTGCGAACGAAACCTTTTGATGTGAACATGACCTGTGAAAATCAGTTCAGAATCTATATCTTTTTATATGTTTGCACAAGAGGCAGTGCGAGTGCCCTTACCTGAAAATGGCTCTGGCTTTTATAATGTCTTAACTAGGCCTTCGACTTATATTTAATATTCACTTAATATAATCTGCCACCTTGATGACCGTATTTCTTACAATAAGCTGACCATCTGTTCCCCTCATTCCCAGCCAGCTCACAATAAAACTACGATCCGTTGCGTTCACAGGCACAAGGTCATTAAAGGCAACGAAATCGGCGATGGGCTTTCCAGACAAGGTGTCCAATCATTCGAAGGCTCATTTCCCTTGTGGATTATCTTTGAATCAATCAAAATGTTAGGGCGACTGCGTATGTACGGCTTTAGTTGAACTTGGATCCATTGTTGTAGTCGGCGTTGGAAACCTTAAATTCCAGAACAGGGATTATTCATTTTGATTGACCTCTCTGAACCACCTCGAGTTTAAAAGGAATTTTAGAACAGTTTTCGTTGATTTGTTTGACCAAATGTGCTCCAAGGGCTGTCTTTCTGTGTATTTCTGTTGAGGTTTGGACATTTGGGCCGCCAGCAAATTATGACCGGTGATGTGATAGATGTGACAGTTGGCTTCCTTTTATTTAGGTCTGTCCAGAGTCATTCTTGTGATGCTCTTCGACTTTTGAAGTTATATTGGTGATCGAGCCGAATTATTGGCCATTATTTGGTTCATTTAAGATCCCAATCCAGCAAGCTCACTCGCCTTCGCTTTTCCATGAATGCTCTTATGTCCTAGACTCAAAATACAAGCAACAATCACATTCACAACTCACAAACTCGTGGGCAACAACAGAGCTCTCATAATGGAACTCAACAACCGGACTTCAAAAATCAAGATTCTTTTTGTGTACATATCGAAGTTTCAAGGATTATCAAACTTTTGGGCACGCTTTTTACGATTGTCCTGCTATGAGTTGTAGCAGCTATCCCCAGCCTAAGTCTGTTAATCATTTACAAGCACGATCTTAAAGTTCCTCCATGGCTCGAGACCATCTTTTCCGAGATTAACGGAGCAGCGTGCATTCTTTATCGTCATTCTGCACAATCGGACGTGTTTGCTAGAGATGCTGAAACTAGACATTGCTTCGGTATAGCTCTTCTCTTGAAATGCTATCATACGTCGTTTTGAAATCGATGATGAGTGTCGATTTGAAAGTCCTGCGTTATCTTCAAGATCTGCCTTAGTATAATGGTCGGTTTCTGACTTTCCTGGCCTAATGCATTACTGATCAATCAGTTTGGTGACAATGCGCTTTAGGGGTTCACACGGTACAACAGATTTCCTCCCCTTTCTGAGGATCCACTGTTTATATTTGTGCAATGCGCATTGTTCTGCTCCACAGCTGTCAAATTTCCGATGACATAATCTGACATTTACAAAATTGGCTACCAGTCGCATATCATCATTGTGCCACTCTGAAAAGAACGTCAGATCTTTCCAATTACATTTGCGTCCGCTTAACAAATCCGATCGTGCGCGTGGTTCGAATTAGCAATCATAAACCACGCCCCGTGAAATTACCCACTAGATTCTTTAATACAGCATCGAAATTCAACAAAAATTAAATAATTTACGGAAATTCCCATCCGGAGATGTTTCGCTTCGCCATAATGCACACTCGCACAGGTCTTCAGAAATGTACAAACAAAAAGAAAAAAATAAAAAATGAACTATTAACACCTCGTTACACTTGAAACACCGCAACCATTCAGACTCACCTCAGCTGCGATTAAAATTCTCCAAAACGCAATAACCGAGAATCGCGAATCACATTCAATCGCAGCTGAAATGGCGGCAAAAATAAGAAAAAATAAAAACAAACAACAAAAGACTAAATAAACAACCCCCTGCAAAACAATTACACAACACCACGTGCCTTATCTAATGTTTACACAGTTTTGTCTGAAAGTTTTTTTCTTTTTCTGTTGTTCTCAGCGTAGTAGCCGCATCTGGATGGCGGAGCCCTTCGAGTCTATAAACCATTATCGCATCCAAAAGCCATTGACGCTCTGACACATAACACATCAGTGCTGATCTGTCAAATCCATCAAAAGAAAAACTAACAACGCTGGTGGCTAGATCTCCGCCGTCGATGTCGATTATTTTATTGACAGATACACGACGATTATGGGCTATTTCAGTCGCCGCTACTAAAAATAAAACGTATAATCTTTTGTTTGCGAAATAAAAACGCGCAAAAGCGATTACTGTTGCTCAGCAAACAAGATTTAATAGCCAAAGCCTCGCTGAAGCATATTTTCGAAGAAAAAAATGTGCTTCCTACACAGTGGGGAGAGAACACGATTTTGATTCAACCCCACTGCAGCAACGCACACAGCTTAAATATAGAAACCATTAAAGATTCTTGTATTGAAGAGCATAAATCAAATCTAAAAATAAATGCAATTACTTAGCCAGCCGCGCATACAATAAGCTGTCGAGGAGATGCTTTTCCATCCGAATCAATTGAGATACAAAAACGAAAGAATAGCCAGTATGAGTATCTTTTGTGTTTTTTTTTTTTTTTTTGTCCAGTTCGCTACGCTAAAGGAAGCATAATGAACATTTTGTACACAAATGCCTTGATGTTGTCGTTGATCATGCATATGGCTTTCCTCTGGTTGAATATAAATTGAATTTTGCTGGTGCGATGATGTGACATAAATGACATAACGACTCGGAGCACGTTGTGAGTTTGATAACCGCTGTAGGGTGAGATTAAATCAAGCCGAAGGAATTGTTTTGCCTGAAATTCGGAGGAATGTTTTTGAAACGGAACAGACCTCCTATTCTGAAGCATTAGACCCTGTTCACACAGGAGCAACGGATTGGATTTTTTTTGACGTTTACAGGCGAGGGGGGAAGCAGAGAGGTGACATGTTACGCCGCTCCGGATTTTTAGATTTTTTAAAATTCTTGGATTTTTTTTGACGTTTGTAGATGTCAATCGGCAGTCACTCGACAAACGTGTAAAAAAATTGTTTTCGTGAATAAAACAATGCGTCTTTTGGGCTAGAGGCTGATCGCATTTGTGTTATTTATTTAAATTGTTCTAAATTTCGTGAAATAAGCACGAAAATCAAATCAATTTGGTCGAAACTGACAATAAATATGTCAAAAAAAAGTCCGCGGAAGTGTTCAGACAGGATTATCAATCTGAACACGAAATGTCAAAAAAAATCCAGTCCGTTGCTTAGACATTTATTTTCTTTGGCCGTCGTTGCTGAATTTGTCGTATTGCTAACACTGGCAGTAGAGATACATATGATAATGATTATGACATTAGGAAATTCGAATTATAGCAATGACAAACACCACAAATGTCGTCAGCTAGTCTGGACTCCACACTCGGACGCAATTCAATCTAATACCTGAGTTTCGAACCACTGCACCTCGATCACGCTGTGTGAATAACATTCACATCCCCTTGATCCGCGCGTGGATTATAAAAAAACAGCTAGACAGATGCGCTTTGGTGAAGTAATCAACACTAATGATATTGTCATCTTTATCTTCGTGACATCAGCTTTATTGCCAGCCCTATGGAATGTGGTCATAATGAGTCCTACGCTTCAAAATAATGAGAGACGAAGAATGTCCTGCCTGTAAAATGAAATGTGGGAGAGCTGTGGCCCGCGGTTTCTTCTTCTGGATCTGTAGTTTCTTCTCAACCCCATTGTGCAATCAAGATTACTTACTTAATGCGCTTCCGGCCAGTGATAGGTCTCTGACTGTACACAGCAACCTTCCATCTTCTTCAAACCCGGGCCCGCTGCTTTCAGTTTAGCAGACCAAGTGCTCTGGCATTCGGGCTGGCTTTTTCCTTAAAACGAAGGTCCGGCCTACCCTGTCACAAATCTGTGGGCTGTGATTCAAATATCCTCTTGGCTGAAGCTTTGTTGTTCATTCATTGTAGACCATATCCTTACACCGCACTTGACAATGTTATAAAAATCAACTTAGGAGAACACTTCTTACAGCGTTATGTCGACAAAGCAAACAGATGCCTATAACACCACTGACTCAGGTCAGAGAGAGATTCATGTATAATTATCGCGTAGTTCTCTGAGATCCTTAGAGCGAAGTCAGTGCCCTCTTGTATGGTTAGGTTGCAATACCGAGGTGGCGGTCCTGTAAAAACTACGTCGCCGGTGTTGTGACTTGAGACCTTGCTGAACCATTTGGAAGACAAATTTAATTTTAAAGCGATTTCTTGTGGCCTTGTTGGCAGCTCAAGTATTTGAAAAAACGTTATCTGTCGCCATTCTGGCCTTGGAAATTCGAATTGGAAGTGGTTGTACCTTCTTCTGCGTCAACATGTTTATGTTCTCTGACAGTCAATGGATTTCAGAGGGTTTGGCTCACCTACTTGGAAGTCAAAGCTATTGGTCGATACACAAGGGCTCTTCAGAGTCCTAAGGGTGATGAGGAAGTCACTTCTTATAATCAACTCTTCAAACTATCATGACGCTCTCAAATCAATCGGTTTATTCTGCCGTGAAGCGCGGCTCACAAAGAATGACTGTGACTTGATTCCCTAGAACGAAGCCGTCTTGTGTCTTTCTTTCGAGAAATTTAAGCTTCGGATGAGCTAAATGGTAACACTCCTCGAATTGTTATATCCCTGACTTTCAAACTGTCATTTCTGTCATTTCTGATCGTAGAAGCAGAGTGAAGTTCTTTCCAAGGGTTACATTTTTGGACGCCTGTAACGTACGTCTCCAAAAAGAAGCTCAACTTTTGTTTCCAAGATTAATACTTGGCTTTAAGGAAGATCACGTTGAAACCATCAACCAATAAGCTTTACTGGACCTCAGCGTTCCGTAACCTTCAGCTTACCCTTACTTACTTAAGGTGGCGCTACAGTCCGGGGTGGACCTGGGCCTCAACCAACAAGTGTCTCCAACCAGCTCGATCTTTAGCCAGCTGCCTCCAGTTTCGCATGCTAAGTTGGTTTAATTCCCCTTCCATTTGCGTGCGCCACCTGAGTCGCTCTACAGCGCCGACCCTCAGGTGTGGATTCGAAGATTTTCAGCTTACCTATTGAGACTTTTTTTCCGATCTTGTGGAGTCGTCCATCTTTGTCTTGCAGCGACTATCGTTTGCAAAATGTGCTTCCAGAGCATTCGGAAAATAGTCTGCATGTTGATTAACTCAAGGGCTTGTCGTTATTCAAGATAACCAATCACATTTACAGTAAAAATACGCTTATTTACTGTCAAGGTAATGGCCGCAGTTTTATATATCGAAGGGATTGTCGTGATAACTTAGCTGGACAGTTGTAGCAGCTGTGAAAGGAAATGCGTGTCCGAGAAAACATGCACGAACACTAGAATTGGCCTCAAAATGATAGGAGGCCAAACGCAGATGACATGAAATACGTAAGATCGAAGGTAGAGTGTGTTTAATCTCAAAGTCAAGACCTTCCATTTTGCTTTTTGCAACATCAACGATGAAGTCACTGCCGGATCTCACACATCCCTCTTTTCGTTGAATTACTCCACATCTCTCACTTAGCGACAGAATAATTGTGCCCTTAAGCGCTGAGAAGGAAAACAGCAACCGTCGCAAGGAAGTGTGAAGCAAAGACCTCACATAAAATATCATATCATCGCTTGCCATCGAGATAATAATTCACCTTTCGTCAAAGAAATTATTCGCTCAGAAAGGAAAATATTTTCCTCGTAATTTATTGCTCGGCCCCCGAGGCGGAAGAACGCATTATTCGCACCCTCCCACAGTCACCGATTCGAGTACATGATAATATTTTCACAAAAATCGATCACTGTCAAAATACTGTGAAATATATAATTAGAGAATAAGCATATGTATCTTACTTTGAAGTTAATGTGTGCCTGTACTGTACTGTATCAGCGGCACTGATCTCTCGATGCGGTAGCAAGGAGGCAGGATTTTCCCCGAAATGATGAATGGTGCCATTCAAAATTATTCTGACGTTCGTGTGATTTGTGTTGGACTAATTTTAGTGTTTTACACAATTTTCGATCCGTCAGAGTTGAGAGACTCTGTAATGAGGAAAAGCCTTGGAGTTTGCAGTCGCGTTTATAAACGACCGCACTGCAGCATTTCCTCTGAGATAAGAAGATCGGTAAAATAAAATAAAAAGCAAAACGAGTAAATCAACTTTCGTTGTAAGTTTGAGTTCAATGCCTGCACTCGGGGAATGCCAATGCCTTGCGTTGGTATTAACCGCTTTCAGTGGGCACGTCCCATGGAAATTCAGCGCGAAATTTTGCTGTCAACTTTTGAATTTCTCCATTTATGGTTACAAGTATTTATTTATTTCGCTTCGTTTGGGGGGAAAAACAATGAATTACAAGTGAATAACTTCACACTTAAGTTACTGTACGTGATCTACGCGTTATAAGTACGATTTTTGAATAATTTTTGATGAATTTTACAATAATATACGTTTTGGCATAAACCAATTTATTTGCAAACAAAACGTTTAACTTTTGGTTGTTTGCTTTGTAGAATTTTAATTAGCTAAACGGAGGTGTAAGAGGTGACTTAAAATGTGGTAATTGCACGGCAATATATCGAGTGGGAGTGGGTTTTGTTAAATGTTTGCAAACTAGAGGAGGCTTATAATTGACGAAGCACAGTACAGTACTTTTTAAATTTTTGACATTTAGGACTTGTCAATGCTGTGCGAAACACAGCCACGCGTAGGCCAAGAAAGGCCCTTTGTTTTGCCACTTGGATCTATACCCTGAAAGTGCCACTCACTTTATTGAAACCATTTGTCGCTCTTGATGAAGCTGAGGATGCTTTTGACGTCGGTATGTGATAGTTCGCCCAAATTGTCGGAGTGATAGACTCCTATATAGAGCTTAGGTGGGTTTCGAGCGCTCAAAAAAGCGTATTTTTACTGATTTTTTTTTTTAAATATATCGAATGAAATATTTCATTCAAACAGTCTACCATATCAAAGATACATATTTAACAAGTAATTTGTGAAATTTTTATTTAAAAATTTGGAAAATTCAGCCATTGGGACCTCATTTTCCTTGACCTTGAAAAAAGAAGTTCTCCCGGCGTAGTCAGAATATTTCATGACTGGTTCAACCGAAATTGAAAAACCAATTTTTTTCTGTTAGTAGATATATTAAACTTAAACTTGAACGAAGGAAAAAACAAAAACTTGAAATTAGAATTTTTGGCGGAGTTCTGAACAAAAAAACCCATTTTTTGATCAAATTTTCACTACATATTGGCCCTATATAGAGCTTAGGTGGGTTTCGAGCGCTCAAAAAAGCGTATTTTTACTGATTTTTTTTTTTAAATATATCGAATGAAATATTTCATTCAAACAGTCTACCATATCAAAGATACATATTTAACAAGTAATTTGTGAAATTTTTATTTAAAAATTTGGAAAATTCAGCCATTGGGACCTCATTTTCCTTGACCTTGAAAAAAGAAGTTCTCCCGGCGTAGTCAGAATATTTCATGACTGGTTCAACCGAAATTGAAAAACCAATTTTTTTCTGTTAGTAGATATATTAAACTTAAACTTGAACGAAGGAAAAAACAAAAACTTAAAATTAGAATTTTTGGCGGAGTTCTGAAGAAAAAAAACCCATTTTTTGATCAAATTTTCACTACATATTGGCCCATAAAATAAGTTGTAATAAAAAAAAATAAAAATCCTTCGTTCAGGTTCTAGATTATGCTATTTTGAAGAAGTGTGCAAAATTTCAACAAGATCGGTTCATAACTTTTTGAGAAATCGTGACTACCGATTTCGAAATCAGTGTTTCGAGAAAAACGCGATTGAAGTGCGACGCGCCAGTCTGACTTGGCCTGAAGGGCGGAACTTTGGAAGGGTCTCTAAGAATTTTACTCTGATCGATTTAAAATTTTGGGAGAATATTTTAGACATATTGTACTAATTAATAAGCTAAAAAAAAGAAAAAAACATTTTTTGAAATTTTTAAACCCACCTAACCCCTTAAGACGGACGTGTGCATTTTTTTTTTTACCAAGAAAAACTCGTTTTATCAGACAGGCCCCTAAAGGACGAGCCCTGTGAATATGAAATCTGTTCAAAGCACAAACAACACTACATATGTATTTCGTTTATAATTATTCAAAACCTTATAATTACCTGTGCAATAACTTCATTTAATTCTTAAACAAATAACAGTGACGCAAGTAGACATCGTTATCGCAGACTTATGAACTTGTACTGCTTCCATTTCCATTTGTGATAAACCGCCTCTGTATTTTTATTTTATTTTCTATGAAACGCCCGTTGCAATAAACCCTCCCCAACTCTAAACAATGAGTCAACGTAATTTTCCAAAGTCATACAAAGGGATTATTGAGGTTTTGAGTTTTTGTTTTAAATTTTATCATTTATTTATTTTTATTTTTTTACAAGTATATTTCCTAAAATTCACTAGCACACTTAAGATTGTGACTCAATTTTTATAAGAATCACTTGAACCACCTAAACAAACCTTGTTCCATGGTAAATCGATTGAAAGGGCCTTCGTTGTGAGGTGAGTCATCTTCCTTTAGACTCTCCGTACTCGCTAAAACATTCCGATTGACTTTAGTAAGCACTTATCATACTTCTTTAAATAATTTCTCAACCAACTCTTAGACTAGATATCTGAATCCACTTGATTCTTTGCCTCGAAAGATAACATTTTCTCCGAACTTTATCGGTGCCATTTGGGTGCCGACAGCGTTACCTGTGAGTCTAACCTGATTCTACAAAAAAAAAAGTAAACCACGTGTCTTTCGTGACTTGGTGAAATATCACACAGAACATGCTTCAGAATTTGTAATTCAAAGTCTCATTTTAACTCCAACATAAGAGTAGGCACGCTTAAAACCATTGTGAAGCGAAGTGGCGCCGTCTTGAAGGTACGTTTCACCAGATCTGATTGTCAAAGTGTGTTATTTGACAATGAATTGGCCATAGCAAATCGAAAGCCTCTAGATTCCGAAATAACTCGATTTTCCATCCTTTTTTTAGAAATCTTGATGAAAACTTCGGTTAGTTTTTAGTCTTACAACTCCAACAACGTGTATGCGTGTACCTTATGTTGTTCCATGATCCCAAATTATTCTTCGCTTATTTTACCCTGCAATGCATTTCAGCTCCGTCCAACTCATCCATATCCACATCGATTTCTTGTCAACTGGTCTGTTCCACGTTTTCTTAAGGTGACCCACCCTTCTGCATGATTGGATAAGTGGATTCCATTTCATGGATTTTTTCACATCGGAGCTGTCTTCATATTGTAAGCAGTGCTGCCGTTTCACATTACTGGGCAGTACTATTCATAAATGTTGCAAATCAGATTTTTTAACTGACTTATCAATTTCGATCCGAAGCCCTACACACAAAAACAGACACACACCACTACAGCGCCAATGACATATGTAGCTTTAAAACGAATGACAGGTAGAACAGTGCGTTCGGAAATAAATTTCAGCGTAAAAGCTTGCACACATTTTTTTATAAAACAATGATAATACGCATTAATATCCACATTCCTATTGGTAGTTTAACATTAAACATTGGACTGTTGGGTCGAGCAGTATAATTTGCGTTTGGGCAGTACGGAGTACGGAATGACAAAACAGCAGTACAATACTTCTATTGCAGTACTTTCGGCAGCACTGATTGTAAGATGTGTTCGATGCACTAGTACTTCCTTCGCCGCGATGTGATACTGATTTCTTAAACCGCCCTCATGTGGTGTAGTTCCTTTGAGATGCGGTTTGCTAGAAAATTCTCAGTAAACTATGAAGACATCACAAAAACATTACAAAAACTGCTACCGTATTGGTCACTTTCACTTCAACCGTAGAGAAGTCTAAAGGGAATATTCTCAGCAGGAGTTTAGTGCTGAAAATAGTACTTTTTAAAATTTTAAACTGCGTCTCGAGACCGCTTTTTTATTACTTGTTCTGTGGTACCGTCACCGTAGACCATAGTTTCTGGGTAAAAAATGCTATTAACTCTCTTGACCTCCTTTGAGTTGACTTTCGCCTGGTCTCTTATACTCTGCATTCTTTCATTGCCAGAGTTCAAACCTCCTGGACTATGACAACCATGGTTATTGTGTTGTTGCTTGTCTGCAAGAATGTCTAGAGGCGTTTTCACCACCACGCATTCAAATGCGACTTAGATAAGTTTTAGGTTGGGTTAGATGGCTACCCCCGTTCAGACAGAGACACACTTAGACCATATTCGCCCATTTTGATACCACGATGCAAAACCGGCTTACCGGCAGCAGAAACCACAGTATATAACACAAAGTACATCGAGATGGGTAACAGTAAAGTATTAACCCCATGAGTTGAACGATTTCGCCCTGAAGATTTTTTTTTTTTTTTTTTTTTTTTTTTTTTTTTTTTTTTTTTTTTTACGAGGGTAGGTGAAAATCTTTCATGAGACACCATGAGGATCTACCGCACGTGCCCATGGTAGTGTGAGATTCTTACTCACTAAAAACACCTCCCCTTTTCGTGTTGACTACGACTAAGTACAAAAAAAGCCTTATCAAGTAGTTTAACTTTCGACGATAGCAATTCGCGTTGTGTAGGTAGCTTTCCAGTGAAAGCACCTACTAATACCGTCATTATATGCGGCTATTCCTTATTGCGCTAAATCGAACGGTTTCGTTCTTTGTAGTCGGCGCACAAGGTTTGTCACGTCCAGAATTTGGAGTACGGCGTTATTGCAATGTCCCTGAAGGCGAACACGGAGTTTGCGTGCAAAATTTGTTATTTCATCTTCGACGGTAGTTAAACCGAGGTCTCTATGGATATCGTCGTTTCTAATGTACCACGGCGCATTAACGATTGTTCTGAGCACCTTATTTTGAAAGGTTTGTAAAATATTTCTATTGCTGGTTTTGGTACAACCCCAAAGTTGTATACCATACGTCCATACAGGTTTTAAGACTTGCTTATATAAGAGCAATTTGTTATACATGCTTAATTTGGAATATCTTCCAAGCAGCCAATACATTTCTCTAAATCTAATTTCGAGCTCGTCGCGTTTCTTTTTAACGTGCGGCTTCCATTTGAGTTTCGCATCTAGTGTCATTCCTAGATATTTTGCTTCGTTTGCATACGGTATTTGTACCGAGTTAATGAAAACGGGTAAGTTGTTAATTTTCTTGTTAATAAAGTTAACATGCGTAGATTTGGTTTCGTTGAGAACAATGCGCCAAACCTTTGTCCACTCGCAAATTGTATCCAAAGCTCGTTGAAGCTTCACAGTTGCTGACTCGACTGAATTTTCTGTTGCCAGAATAGCCGTATCGTCCGCGAATGTAGCAACAACGGTGCCTTCTTCTTGGGGTATATCGCGAGTATAGAGCAAGAACAAGACTGGACCAAGAACACTTCCTTGTGGAACTCCGGCAGCGATTTCCTTGAATTCCGAGTATTCGGCTCCATGCTTGACACGGAAAAGTCTGTTCTCCAAGTACGACTCTAAGATTTTGTACAACTCTTCCGGAAGTACCTGTCTTAGTTTATAGTTCAAGCCTTCGTGCCACACCTTATCGAAGGCTTGAGAAACGTCAAGAAAAGCGCTAGAACATATCTTTTTCTCTTCTATGGCCTTCTCAATTTCGTTGGTTATTCTATAAACCTGGTCAATTGTGGAATGCTTGATTCTGAACCCGAATTGATTATCAGGAATCAAACGTCTTTCTTCAATTACCGGTTTTAACCGTTTCAATAAGAGTTTTTCAAAAACCTTTGATATTATCGGCAGGAGCGATATCGGTCTGTACGACTTTTTGTCGTTTGGCGGTTTTCCCGGTTTTGAAACCATTATAACTTCGGCGACTTTCCATTGCCTTGGAACGTATAATAGTCTTAGCGAAGCATTTATAAGGTAAAGGAGTTTTATTAACGCTTTATTTGGCAACTCCTTGAGGACCTGTCCGGTTATTAGGTCATATCCAGGAGCCTTGTTATTCTTTAGATTTTTTATTACCTCACAAAGTTCGGCTAGTGACACGCTTCTTATTTTAAAGTTGTCTGGAGTCATAATAGTATTATTAATATTTTCTATTAATGCTTGCCCGGGAAATGGCTTAAACGTTTCTTCTAGATGCTCGGCAAATAAGTCGGCTTTTTCTTTATCGACTTTTGCCCACTCGCCATTACTTTTTCTTATTGGTAGCGATTGTATTTGGGGTTTTTTAATACCTTTTATAGCTTTCCAAAGAGAGTAATTCGAACTTTTTTCAGCAGACAAGCCTTCGAGATATGTAGAAATTTCGTGATTTTTAAAATCCCGTATCGCTTTTTTGAGCTTATTCGATAGGAAGTTCGAATGGGTTTTGTGTTGGGGAGCGCGGGTCTGTTGCCATCTTTTGCGTGCTCTCCTCTTTGCCAGCATCTGTTCTTTTATTTCCGGCGGATATTTAACTTCGCTATTTCCGACTACTTTCCTTTTATATGGAGTGTTGGTACACGCGGCGCTTTGTAAGACTTCAATAAATCTGCCGACTTCATCCTCTATTTCGCACGGTGTTCTAAGCGACACATTCAGGACTATATTTTCTTCACAAGCTTTCCTAAAGCCATCCCAGTTAGTTTTGTTGCTAGTTAATCTGGGCGCTCCTTGTTTTCTCATTAGACGTTCGCTTATTGTCAATACGACTGGTGAATGATCTGAGGAGAGATCAAAGCTTTCCTCGACGTTCGTAAAGGTTTTCGCTACCCCTTTTGCAATAAAGAAATCTATGAGGTCAGGCGTTTTTGCTATGTCGGAGGGCCAATAAGTCGGTTTCCCCGTCGAAAAGAAGTCAACAGCAAATTGCATGCCGGTTTCGTAGAGAAGTCTGCCTTTAGGTGAAGTGCATCTCGAACCCCAAAAGGTGTGTTTCGCATTGAAATCGCCACCAATAATAAATTTCGGTCCAAGTGAGTTGAATAGACGTATTAAGTCATTCTTTTCTAGCGTGTATCGCGGAGGACAATAAATGGACGCGATGTTGTAATACATATTTTTAATACATCGCCCTGAAGATGAAGTTTCTTATCTTCTGGATGTCGTGTTCGTGCCTGCGCCTTCTTTTAGGCAAGTTTTGCTAAGGTTTCATTCAAAAGGCATGCTTTTGTCGAGAATCTTTTTTGTACTCACTTTTTTTTTTGTAGCTTTTCATTTTATTGTCTTATTTGCTCTATTATTCTATTCCTCGGCTTTTGGTTTTTGCCTCTTTTTATACCTAGAACTCTTCGGTGCACTGTGACGTATACTTATTTTTTTAATCAATTGGCATGGATGTGCAAACAGCAGTGACAAGAACTCTGTACTTGTTCGGCTTCTTATTCTTATAATGGCGCCACACTTCGAGGTGAACCAGGACCTTAACGTTGGGCTAAAAACAACAAAATAAGTCAAGATTTTGGTAACGTGAAAATTAGGTCTATTGTCGATTCGGCACATGCTACATCAAATTGGTTTCTTGCTAATCCTCTTCACAGGAACACTTGTAACTGCTTTCTTCTTGGCACAAGCTGTTCGTCAACAAGGGATTTTAGGAAGCAGGTACTCAATAACTGTAGCCCCAGAAAGGTGGAAAAGGTGGGAGAAGATATCTTGCAACCACGGCCCTTCCTCCAGTCCTCGTGTCTGCAATATGTTAAACAACTTTAAACCTTTGCTCTTAATTAGTGGAAAAGATAAATCAAAAACTTCACTTTTTTATGTAGAGTTCATTGAAATTTCCTTCGATTCAATCAAGTTCAGTAGTAATTACTCATAAAATCTTAATTACACACCCAAAGTGAAAGGAGCCCCTTGAACCGCCCACTAAGTCCACATGGATACCTCGAAAATTAAGTCACTTTCGTCCGTTGCCCCGACCCAAATATTTTGTGCGATCTTGATTTTCAATCTCAAATTTCACCCTCGAAACGGTTTTAACTGCTACCACATGTGCAGATCTTGACCACAAAAGGTCACCATGGTGCAAAAAGAGAACAACAGTACAAAACAAAAATCGATTTCAATTAAACCAGCAAAACAAAGCGAAGCGAATCAATAAATCAATGCTATAATACGCGCGCTGAAACAAATGTATAATTATGCAATTTCCCACCTAAAGATAGAGAAATAAATTATGATCTAACTGCGCCAACACACGTCAAGCTGAGGTACTACAGATTTTTTTTTCTTTTTTTTTTTGTGACAACATTTTTAGTTGTCAGTGCATGTCATATGCAAACTATACACCACACACTTTATTTTGAGTACATGCCAAGGTTGTGTTTACGTTGTGCTCTTACAAAAAAAAAAAAAGTATATCTTGTACATTAATTTGTTTATAGTGCTGTTGAGGTATATTTTTGTCGTGATTGCAATCCTTACCAAAAATCGTAAAATGAAAATATCACTGGATGTACTTTTGAGATGACAATCAGCTGACAGCTGTAGGAAGTGAGTAAGTAATGCCAAATTTACATTGATTCGATCGTGTGAAATTCCAATTTAGTTTTTAAGTGTCATGACCTTACAGGGAATTTCGTTGATATTGCAAATGCGGAAATTATAGCAGGTACGACAGTTTTTGAATGTACGCATCTGACGGAAGGAAGACCGTACAGAGTGTCACTTATATGCTCGTAGGAAAGTGCTTATAAAGTTATCGGTGTGACTAAGTGGTGGCGCTTTAAATGAGCTTGTCATAAGCACACTTGTCAGATCACACTTCTGGTAGTTTTAAACTTGAAACAGGTAGTTCTTAGGAAAAAAGTGTGATATTACTCATCGTGATTTAGACAGATTATGATGGGTAGGTAGGTATGTAGGTGGACTGACACACATAGGCCAGGAAGGGCCTTTGTGATATCACATGGATTTCTACCCTGAAATACGCCACTCACTTTATTGAAATGATTTAGAGCTAATGAAGCTGAGGATACCTTTGACGTCAGTATGTAATAGTTCGCCCAAGTTGTCGAAGTGATAGGCTCCTAGATAGATCTTCCTTTTTCAGGATAAGGCAGGACAAGTGTAGAGGAAATGGAGGATCGTTTGTTTCTCCTGCTCGTCCCTGCAGATCCTGCAGAAGTCATTTGAGAAGAGGCTCAATGGGACAATGATCAGTAAGAACACCAATGGCGGTGCTAATGAGCAAACTTTTAAGCACGATCAAACTCTTAGATCGAGTGAGATTTAGCATAGGCCAGATCTCCCTGGAGGTACGGCACGTGGTACTATTCTTCCATCTTTGGTTTGTCTTACTGATCGCGTCGTACTCTAAGAGAAGTTTACATGTAGGGAGTGGAATACCCAGATTCCTTCGTTCCGTCAGGATATCCAGAGTAGTACCACGTTTCGCGAGTTCATCGGCCTAACGATTCCTTGGAATGTCCAGGTACCCAGCAAAGGTGAATGTTTAAGTGTTCTACCATCTCCATGAGAGATGAACGACAGTCAAGCTATGGATTTTATAGCAGCCTGGCCATCGGTAAAAGTTGTAATGTCCCTGAAGGATATTGTGAATAAGTCATAAGATAAGACTTCGTGCAGGCCATAATTTCCGCCTGCAAAACGCTACAATGTTCAGGTAGACGGAAGAAGATGCTCAGGTTAAATATATAGGAGAAAACACCACTTCCCACTCCGTTCTCGGTTCTGGACAGTCGGTATAGAGATGAACAGAATGATAGCCTCTGGACCACTCTCCCACTCCTCTCGGGAAGGCATGGAAGTCCAGAAGTTGAGATTGAAATTTAGCTTAGACGGTGTGTAGTCGGTGTTTTCCGCAATAAAAGTAAAGCCATCTTAAATCGAGCAGTGGCCAATATGGTTCTCTGACCACTGAGAGAAGGCTTCCAGTCTGATGGCTGCGCTAGCAGTTGACTGTTTGCCTAAAATATCTAGAGGAAGTAGATGTAGGAGCTCGTGGAGTGGCTCGGATGGGGTGGTTCTTACTGCCAATGCTTATGCCTGCTGATCTTTGCACTTTCCCCAATAGATTACAGTGTAAGGCTCTGTCAAAGCCCGCCCGACAGACGATCACAATTTACATGAGTATAGGTCTGATTACGGACACATAAAGCCAGTGCGTGGTATGAGGTTGAAACCCTCACTTCTTACCAATGGTTTTTTTTGCAGCAGTGGCAGTGACCGTTTTAAAGCGTTCAAAAGTCTAATTCACTGTCCAGAATGAGACCCAGAAATTGGGCTAAAACGGGCGGGTGCCGTTAAGAGATGGAGGGTCTATTAGAGAAATTTTGTAATTCCTGGTGAAGAGGACTAGTGATCACATTTATGATTATGATGTGATTTACACAAACGAGCTATAGAGAGACATGTCTACTTTTGACATCCCTGCCAAATTTGTCCGCCTGTGCAAGATGATGAAGAAAATTTCCATCTGACCCATCGAAACGTAACGATCTCATCGAGAAGAATTTGGATAAGATGACGTGCTGTCATGAAACTTGTTTAGCATCATATTGAAACAAATTGTGCGAAATTCGCAGTCTTCAAAAGGCACGATTAAACACTTTCGAAATATACAAGGCTTCTCACAAATCTCACTTATTTCTTCTTCAATTCCGGGACAACTGAAACCAGTTTATATTTGACAACCCTACCTCGTTCAAACACTTGCAAACGCCAGTTGATCAATTATTACCAAAGTGCTTCAATGAGTACAGATTTCAACACGAATGTGTCCGTCTATCAGACCACACTCACAATCTGTTTTGCACGAGCTAGAACCTCCTACTCGATGTTAACACTAATAAGCTCACTACAGGGCGATAAAGTTCTCATTTTTCGTTTTATTTCTTATCACCACAACTGACAATGTACTTACGATTGTCGCCGACAAAAAAAAAATTGCTAATACGTGTTAAATACTTTTTTGTGCTAACAAGTCATAGATAAAACTTTTCCACGCGAAGTCTTTTCTTTTTCCGTTTCTTGTGGTTGCTACTCTGAAGTATGCCACTTACAAGTATCTGTCACCGCACATGGGCTCGTAAATAAAACAAAAAATCCTCTTTTCCTTCGATCTCAGCTTGCTAAATATTCTAAAGCAATTTTTGCTTATTTTTTGTTGCTAAAATTTTATTTTCGTATCTGTAAATATTTACATACGAACGGATGAATAAACGAAAAAAACAAAATGAAAAAGTAGTCTATTGTTAGCACGATAAACGCGCCAAGCAGAGCTAGAGACCAAGTGACTGCGACTGTCGCGAAACGTGCCACGCATATCATCGCCGCCGTAAAGAGCCAACAAGAAACCGTTCCATTCCGTAAGAAACCTAAGTCTATTGTTAACAGATAAAACCGTGGCGCAGAATCAAGTGCTAGATCAGTGTTTATTGCATTTTAATTGCATCACATGTCCATTTACGAACTAATTTTAATATTTATTATCTGATCTGTGATGTGACTTTGTTTAGCATACGTGCGATCAACAGATCGACCTGGAGTTATTTGCTCCTCTAAAATAGAGCGGAGGGTGCCTTACAGTCGTGCTGTGATTGATTTTTAGCGTAATTAGGAGGCTTTGTGTATTTTTAGAGATTATGTTCGCCCAGTTAACTTGTTGTGAATGGCCGCTAAACTGTTCGTATATTTCTATTTGCAGATATTGTCCGCGCAACTACAACGGCTGTAGATACTTCTCCTCTTGGACCATCTAACCAGATTCGACGTTAATCGTTTATAGTGCTCGTAAATATCTGTAGGTAGGTATCGCAAAAATGAAATCAACAACCTTTCAGGAAACCTTTTATCGAATATTGCGTGTGAACTGATTATTTAGTGCGCTCTCGTAGTTTATTGCTAATTTTGAAGGATTATTTAATTAGCGAAATCGACTGAGTTTTTTTTTTTTTTTTTTTTGTAAAAATGACGACTTTTGCTTGTGAGTTTGTTGTGTTTGCTTAGTGATTTGCATTTGGTAATGGAAATCGACGCTTGAATCTAGAGCAAAGTTATACAAAACGTTTGGTAGTGATAATATCGCTAAGTGGTTATTTTTATTTCTCCACACAAAATGGAGTATACATTCACCGTAATATGGCTTATCAATCATGGATGGAAATGTTATTATTTTGTAGCACATCAAGGTTAGGCTAAAAATGGTAACTAACTGGATCAGTCAATTGATGTTTGCTTTTTTAATTTTCTTAAGATATTTTTATTAGACTTCTGTTCAGGCTTCAGCTATACATGTAAATCATGAATCATTGCACTAAAAATTTAATGTAACAACGAACATAGCGAGCGAAACTTGACAAAATTTTAATGACATTACGATTAACTTCCCAAACAACTTACCCCTTATCACCGCGGCTAAAGTTTCCCCTTGTGGATCCTAGGGCCTCTACTACGCTTGTCCGGCATCATTTACGGTGTCCTGCAATATGCCTAAACTTGTTTGGCAATGATGTTAGTTGTAGTCGTCGTGGCTCAGTGGTTAGTGCGATGGACTGCTGTGCGAGCGGCGTCTAGCCATGTCCGCGGAACATTTTTCTCGGCACCAACACTCGTCGAGGAATGATGAGTCGCCGGGAGTATAATTTATCATGAAAGAGCTTCTCAATCGTCGGTAATAAAATGTAGGTCCCATCCATTCATGCGTAAAACTTAACACGCACAAAATGAATGGTTGCGAGATGCTAGGTCTTGGCTCATCCCAAGCTGTCGCGCCAGATACTTACTTTTTTTTTTTGTTGGAGACATGGTTAGGTTAAAATCTCCTTAAGATGATTCGTGCAGTCGAAGCTTTCTCGTGATAGTAAAGGTCTTCTTTCACGTGCTACACCCATGTAACACCACGGAAACAACATTGGAACGAAATAATCGGTACTTGGACAACTTTCCGAACGCAGATTTCGTTTTTACCGATTTCACTGCGATTCTAGTATTATTCGGTTCCCTGTCAAGCGACAGGTGATGAGTTCATTAAGGTGATTAATTCTTTTCGAAACCGATGATTTTTGTTTTAGCTCGTATTAATTTTCAACCCCACATTGGCTTCCCTCTCAACATCAGCTTTGAGAGATGCTGCGTCTGTAGCTTTTTCTTCTGAGTATGAGCCATCTCGTTTTTTTTTTTCATTATTCCTATTTGATTGGCGTGAGATGTTGTCTGGAAGGCTCTACTCGCTATTACTACGTTAATTCCGACCGCCTTGATCCTACTTCTATAGTCCTTTACACCTATGGCGCCGGTTTATATTTGAGGTCTGTAGTGTTCAGCATAAGCTATGCCAAAACTATTATAAGAAGCTGTCTTGTATTTTGGACAACGGATATTAGGCAGGATCCTTGATAGTGCAGCAGACTGCCTTTGCTACCATATCAACTGCATACTTCATGTGCATCTATGACGATGCCATGGTACTTTATTTCCGCCATCAACCTCGTTTTCTACAGTGGCGGTTATAGTCTCCATGATTTTGCTCCTGTTGATGAGTGGTATGTGAGTATTTTCTTCTGTAAGTTGTAAATCCATGGATATCAGTCAATCCCGAATCGTGATGGGTTTGTTGCAGTTGTGCCCCACATCCTTCAAAAGTCTGGCTACAACCATGATAACTACATTCGTCATCTACTAAGACAATTTTTTTAATTTCCTCTGGATTTTTAATTTTAAGGCGTCATGGTACTTTTGATTCTCCAATAGCGGACTAAGTTCAGAGCCTTGGACAACGCCGCCTTTGATGCTGTACTGCCTAATTCCGTCTCCAAAAATGATCCGTATCAATATCTTTTATAGGATGCTAAATGCACATAGGATGTTTCTCCAGTTTCTTTGTCTGTTGATCCCTCTTTAAGAGTTAATTCGGAAGGTTGGATTAAAAGTGGAGCCTGGAAAATGCGGTTTCTACTAAGGGTTTCGGCTTAGAATGTTTCATCAGTTTGTAATGTTAAAGTTGTTTTCCATGTTCAGGGTGATGATGGTGCAATACCGTTTACTCTGGCGCTTTCGTCGTATTCCGTGGATGGCTTGCTTTGCTGTTCTGATCGACCGGTATAAATTCTAATTTGCGATTGCTTTAGCAACTAACCCAACCCATTGGATGAATCTTGATCTGGCTTAAACGAGATTTGTCAGCACATTTGGTACGTCAGACCTTCCTCCTACCTATCGTTGGTTTTTCTGATCGGGCCCACTTTAAAATATATTTGCACAGAGTCTTTCCGGCAGGTTAGTACCTTGTCTGGCAAATTCGTCTTCCCTACCTAGTAACCAGCATAAATGAACGTAGATTAATTTTGTTCTCTCTATGAGAAATGAGCGACAATCAAGAAGACGTGACTTCGTTTTTTGATGGGATGAGACCCAAAATGACTGGAAGGTACAGTCACCATAACAAATAACCTTAATGTTTTATCCATTAAAGAACTA
The DNA here is from genome assembly GCA_917880715.2 of Matsumyia berberina. NCBI lineage: Eukaryota > Metazoa > Arthropoda > Insecta > Diptera > Syrphidae > Matsumyia > Matsumyia berberina. The sequence continues at coordinate 15,556,535 of OU862872.1, read as the reverse complement.
AGGGGGTTCTATCTGATATGGAATTTAAGGGACGGTGCTATCAAACAAATCCGGTGAATACGACATAATTGTGAACTAAATTTCAGGCACATTTTGCTGAGCTTGAATGCAGGTGTGCATTATCGTTTTCTTGGTCATTCCCTGAAGTTTTTGTTAAATTCCTGTCTTTCTGTTTTATCTAAATCTGTTGTCTTAACTTTCTAAACTTCACATGATGCATTTAGACATTTCCAGCTGTGTTTCTTTCCTCCTATCCATCAACAACACAAAACATCAACCATGTCACTTGAGTCACGGTAACAAATGTGCTAATTGGTTTTGTTAAACTGCCACTTCTACCTACTGTTGTCTAGAAATCGTGTTTCTCCTTTAAATAAAATCGTTTATCATGGGACATTTTGGTATTCTTGAACCGATGACACAATGCATCACTTGAAATCTGCCGGCATACATGACACTCGTCTTAAACCTTCAACGCAAAGGGCGTTTAAATAAAAATATATATATATTTTTTTTTAAACCTTCCGACGTTGCACTCGGTGTATGCTTAAAACAAATACGTAAATAATAAATTCTTACGTCGTATGTACTTTACCTTAAAATTAAATTTTGTTACTTGCGTCACTTAACCTGTGCACAGTAAAAGTTTGTTGATCTTTTTGCTTCCGTGCATTGTACGTTTTACACCTAATTACTCGACGGGTTATTGTAGATAGCTTTTAAAAAAAAAAAATAATATTAGTAATACCGATTAATGAAGAAGATATTCATAGTGACGTTGTTAAAATTGATTTCTTATCAAATCTAAAAATATAATCGTCTATCAATAGGTTTTATTACAAAACATTTTTAATATAGTCTAAATCTGCGTCAGTGATTGATTTAGGTCAAAATCGTTGACAACTTTAGTTGTCAGATGTACCGATAGCTAGATGGTTTTTTTTTTAAAATGTTGAACTCTAAATCCTCTTTAAACCAAAATGTAGGCCCTAATTCACTGTGAATTGCAGCGCCGTCAACAGTCACAATTGAAAAAGAAAATTTTCATGTATACGTCAGAAATTGAACTGACCCTAATCTGATGCAGGCTATTAAATCTTTACGATGCAATTTTGATCTGAACTGCATACATATGTGCACACGAATTACAAGCCACTGACACACAATTTATCTGACTGATTTAAAGAAAGTTCAACTTCAACTTGACAACTTGACACAGCTTTTGGTTTTTAATGGTTTCAATAACGTTACACTAAACACAGAATACAAATGAGAACCGTTTAGCTCGTACCCTAGACTGTTTGTGGAACACTGTAGGCGCCACTGACCAAATTTTGCGGTATATCGGAGCTTCAAAGGAAATCAATATGACATATCTGGCTTAGACAAGGTATTAGATTTGAATTAAAATTCAAACATTCAAATGCCTGACATGTTGATAGCGTCTTGTTTCTTGTGAAAGTCACAAGTTCTTAACTTTTTTTTTTGTTATTGCAGACTTGTCGATGTCAAACGATATGAGAAAACTTTCCATTTGAATTGTCAGTTATTTTGCAAAATTGTGAAATGGTTGCTTTTTTTTAACTGAGGTATGAATGTGTCATTGTTCTAAAAACTTTTCTTCATATCCGTTTCGGGAACGACTTCTCTTTCTCTGTTCTTTGTCAATCATTACCTTTTACTCACTTGTTACCGTACATAAGCTTTGACAGATACGCTACAGGGTGGACTTCTAGTGAAACTCTATGTCGTAAAGCCTATTTACTCAATGTTGTCGTTTGATTTTACGTTTTTTTGGCACAATCCACTATCTGTGTGGGTTGTGTAGCTATTACGCTTAATGTCAATAAAGAATAGAAGCAGGCAGCAAGCCTTAAAATATTCCTGTAGATGTATGTACATACATGGCAATCGTGCTGCCAATACTCACAAGAGACAAAATTCTTAAAGCAATGACAAAATTCTCAGTCTCCTACTCCAGTCTCTAAGGACATGTACAAATTCTAAAGAAAAAAATCAAGCTTCGTCTCCTTACCTTCCCCGAGTAGAGAAGAATGGGAAACCACTGAATCAATGTTTAAATCAATGAAACCATTTGAGTAAAGTTCAAAATGGTTCAACGCAGTCACGAAGAGCTTGAGGTTCTTGGCACAAGCCATAATATAAATCTCTGCAGGGTCCCTGATCAAAAAGACAACTGGCAATGAGATGACTGATGAAAAGAAGATAGTCTGCAGTATACCGTAATCAGGTACTTTCGTCGAAGAAACCATCACTCTGAAACCTCAAAAAATATCTCATCGAGTAAGAATTGAAATGGAACTCGCGGTTTAGAGACCAGGTCCTTAGTCTTCAATAGCGTTTCTGCGAATTGACTTTGGGGTTAATCTAATCGATTGCGTCACCCCTAATCAGCCTGTCCGCTGAATCTTTGTGATCTTCGTTTGCTGCGTCCCAGTGTTCATCATCTGCCTGGTTATATTCTTTGGGGTTAAGTCTTCATCCAATTTTTCTTCCAGCAGGTGGTGTCCTTGTTCATACCGTGAGCAATGAAACGTGGCGTGCTCCGTGTCTTCGATTATTCCTATACCCCTTGCTCTAGGCAACTTCAATTTGGATGAAATCCTTTTTATGTATATATTCACCTTTTAACTTTATCGAATAAAATTTCCAAACTCCACTGTATATATGTACCTCAGTTGTATAAACCATTGACCTCTTGTGGTTCCAATCCAATTGTTGTGTCATTGATCAACACACGCATGTTTTTAATCGCTCCATCGCATGTCAACTGTCTCCGCCTCCATTCAAACAACCTTCGACGTAACCATACGTAAAAACGTATCAATAAAACTCTGTAAGCGGATGAACCCAACAATAAAGTCATTACATACAACTTTCTAAATAAAACTAATTACTTGCCGAGAATTCCCATGCTCACACTCTAGGGATTGGCGACGGCGACTCACAACAACATTATATGGCGCCAATTGACCAGTCACCGAGACAATTGTCACGGTTTCTTCCTTTCGCCAAACATCAGCGTCAGCAGCCCACAAGTGACTTTGAACTTGTCTCTCGTAAAGCTGAAATGTCACGTGAATTATTTCAACAATTTCAAGCAACAATTTAAGTAGAAAAAGAAAATAAATACAAAAAAGCTTGTGTGCTTTTAGAGGAGAGCACCCCTTAGAACACACTTGGGGTAGGGTTGTTTTCGAGACGATCATGTAAACACACACTGACAGAGAGTAGCGCCTGCGCCTGGCCCCCATTCCGCACTCGGTCAATCTGAAGTGCACATCAAAGACTTGGCTTAAATTGTATGATAGATTGCTAAATTAATGAATTTTTTTTTTCAAATAACACTCTCATCGGCCGTACTGACAGTCGCTTGAGACTATTACCTGCGTCATGGCCGATACAATAAAAACGCTGCGGCTGCCTCACTTCAGCCAAAGCGCGTCGCGTCGACCAAGAGGGTCCCTCTCTACGAACATCGAACATAATTGCAAGTTTTATTGTGAGTTTGTGTATTTAAATTTTCCGTTGTTGTTGTATTTTTGTCCGCGTTCCGAGCAAACGATCTCACGGTGGCGGTGACGGTGACGGCGACAGCGACGGTTGCGGCAACTACAACCGCAATTAACATTCATGTATGTACTTAAATAGTGTGTAAAAATGTCCGCGGCCAATAGTTGATTTGTTTTGGTCACTCGGGTCGGATAAAACACAATATACACGTGAAATCAGTTCGCACCTCTGGCATCATTTTGTGGAGCGCGCTGCACCACACAGATACAGTATCTAGAGCTTTTTTTTCACGTTACAATATTCTCGGGGTTTTGTCGATTTTTTTATTTGCCGATGTGATAATCACCGTGTCGATGATTTGTTGTTAACTCGCCTCCAACAAGCCAACCAGAAAAAAAAAAATCGTAGTAGCCGAGTGACAATTTTTATTCGAATTTAAATTAAATTGTTGACGAGATTGTTTCGCGCGCGCTTGGTGATTGAAAATCCTCTACATCCCTCGAGCGGTCACCACAGGAGCCCTCATTGTATCTATCTCAGTTCATCAGAAACGAAATTAAATAAATTCATGAATATTAATCACACGGAAGTAATTTATTGTCCAAGAATATGACTGACTTCTGATCGATTGTGCATCTTAACAATTAAATTTTCAGTGTTTAATCCTTAATCCGAGTTTTTGCCCTTTGGAGTGTTTTTTTTTTTTTTCTAAAACTAAAAATCCAAGCGAGATATTAAGAAACAAATTCGTAACCGATAGTATTTTGAGTGTGTGTGTGATTTGCTTGCAAAAAGGATTTCTTCTACTAAGCATCGGCTTCTGCTATTCCTGCTGACAAGGACATGAAAATATTCGACATTTTATGTTTCAAACAAAGTTTGTGTTTACCTTTTTTTTTCTATTAATTTTATTTATTTTCCCACCCCCAAGCATGTATTCCCACTTTCATTGCAATTCATTCATCGGTTTTCTTTGGATTTGAAATTTAAAAATTACCTCGCCAAAGATACACAAAACTCACAAGACATTTCGGAAAATGTGTTGCCAATTACAAGAAAAAAGTGTGTTGTCCACCTTTATGGACTTTGGCGAGGAAACTTTTTTTTTATTTTTTGTGGTCATTTGCAACCCGAAGAATGGTACGACATGATTGTAATTAATTTATGTTTCATTTTTTTCCCACGCGGTAATTAAATTACGAAACATACTTATGTATGAGAAGCTAGTTCAATTGTGTAGAAGGGGAGAGAGAGAGTGACTACAAATAGATAAAACAAATTTTTTTAAATAAGCTGATAAATGAGAGAGAAATTTTAAATGTTTAGACAAAATTTTATGCAAAATCACAAGCGACGAAATCTTGTAAATAAGTGTTTATTTTTATTGATTTATTGCTGGCCTGAATTTTCGTGTTTTTAATTAGAGAATCCGTTTAGCATTTCGGAAAATTGGAATATTTAAAAAAAAATGGAGCAATTTGTCAGGACTTTGTCATTGTTTTATCGTTTGATTGGCTACAATATTGGCTATGGAAGACATCGAGCAACTTTTTGATTCGTAATTAATTTTGTATTCAGTCCTCTATTACCTTCGGTTTAAATTCGTCTGTCTTTTGGCTTAGGTATCCGTTTTTTCAATCCACCACTGCGCTGCAAGCTCGTTTAATTCATCGTTGAATCTTCTCCTCCAAAACCAGTCTACGCAAAAATATTCGTTCGAAACGGAAAAAAATATTTTAATCCATCTTTAAGTAGGATGATAACGGTCTTAAGTAGAGTATTCTCAGTGATTTAGAATAAGGCCTCAGATTAAGTTAAGAGATAGAACCCTCTGTGCCACACTCCGTATACACCCATTACGATGAACATTAGGGGAAAGTATTCCTTGCTCGGGAAGCAAACCCTAAAACATGCTCCGATTGCCTTTGGTTTTCGAATCACTTTGAAGCTTTGATGAGCTTACAGATGTCCTTGATAGGTATGTGTTTCAAGAAATTTATGTCTGAGATGGCAGATGCCAGGAGAATTGCAGAGACAGTGGGTTGTATCCTCATTGACTTCCCCGTCTACGTAGTAACTGCAAAGAACATCGCGAAGTAATTTACCCTGTATTCACTTCTACGAGGGTGGAAGAAGCTTTCCTGTCTTTCTGCATCAGTGTATTCGTTCTGGACATGTCGTATATTGGCTATAGCTTTCTTGTTGTTTTACAGGTACTCAGAGAGCTCCATCTGCTGTTTACTTAAGCGGAAGACATATTCTCTGCTTTGTGTTAAATCTTACACGTCGCAACTTTTACTGAGTAATCAGCTTATTGAGAAACTTATCTCTCTCGCTGGTTATATCATGAGGTAATAGAAGTTCGTGAATAAATCGGCGTCAGGGGATCTATTATGTTTCAAGTGGTGTAGACTTGGATGCCTGTACAAACCTTGTCACCCATTTGTGCACATCAAAAAGATTCCTTGAAGATCAAGAGGCACGCGCCGTTTGTGAGTGCTCGAATTATGACTTTGTCTTCACACCAAGCATCAGACCTTTCTCAAGTCTAATACGGTCTGTATGAAAAGTCCAGGACAAAAGTGCACCAAATAGCAAATCCAAGTTTACTCTCAATCTAGAAGGAAACCAACTTAAAACCCTAACCGATGTCTAGACTGGTTACTGCATATTGAAGAGACACCCACAAACATCAAACTATGTATATGCTTACAGAGTGGCTAAATCTTTCCATATTTTCACAGAATTCGCGCCCTAATAAATGTAAGAAAATGGACTCTTAGAAGTAAATTTTTCTCACAGCTGCTTTAAACCGCAAGAAGCTGATAAACTTCCTGAAAGCCTTCGGCGTCTTGAGTCAATCAAGAGGTTTCTCAGAGAGACTGCAGTGCTAGAGCAGATTGTTCGGTCGGCCTAGGCAGTCCATAAGATTTAACTTCTGCAGGTTAGGCTCCAAGCTTATGCTAGGATTCTTCTTGACGGCTTGCAGCTGTCTGTGTCGCATAACTGTCTGTTCAATCGTACAACGATTCACGACTATCTTCATCAGAATTGTCATTTGCTTCTTTTTTTTTTTTTTTGTAGAACTCTTAAATAGTAAAGATGCCCTTCGGAATTCAGCTACATATATGTAGTCTCTTCGCATGGGAACCAATGTGACAGTGATAACTAAGGAGGCCTGGAAAGATGATATTATCAGATACAGACATTTGCGAAGTCAGTGAAGAGCAAATAAAAGAGACAGAGGGATACGTTCTCTGCGAGTGTTCAGGAGCCGCAAAGAACAGACTACTCAATGTAACACGGGACAAGATATACCCAGTGGATACTTGGGTCATGGAACCTTAAGCATTATAGAGGTTCATCAAGAGCCTCAATTTGGCTTCTGGTTAACCACTAGGCCAGCACAATGCATTTTACAAGTCGCAGTGCATCCGGGCCTTAGCATCGTAATCGTATTGGATGCCTGGAACAGCTAGTGCTTCAATCAGTCTAAGACTTATAAGTACAATAATTTTTGTTTGGCGATGGAAGACCTGAGGGTCCTGGCAGTTGGACTTAATAGTGTGACCGTGTTGACCTCTGAGATCCTATTACACATCGATGCTCTTTCTAAAGCTTTACCGGCATTGAATTTACATTTTATGAAAATTAAGTTAAAACTACGACAGTCGTTTACATTGGAGAGCCCGATTTGTAACCCATTTTGGGGCAGGAAGGAAATTAATCAGTAACTCTTTTACTGATCAATTTCCTTCTTTCTTTGCTAGCCCAATATCTTAAAAATAGAAAACTCTTTTCGTTTTCCGCAGACACCTGGTTTTTTTTTGCCTATTTGCCTATAAACTATCAACTAAAGCGGAGGTGCACATAAAATGTTACGCTCTTGGACAGTACATAGGTATCATATTCCGAGCACACAACTTTTTGCGAGTTCGAATGCAAGTATCGATTACCAACATTGTTGTCCTGTAAAGGGGGTTATGAATGACTAAGATGGACAAACGAGTCTTTTTAACAACTGGTAACTCTCATAAGATCGCATACCAACTGACAGTCCGCTAAAAATGGAGATAAACCGATTCCACGTAAACCGGTTACGCAAAGTGATGCCAAGATAGAAACTCAATTAAATGTCGGATAAGTAGACTGCGGACACTTTTTGACATTTTCCTAATCGTCACCAAATTGTCTTTTATTTTTTTTTAATTTGTACCTCAAATATTTGTCAAAGAAGTTCAACATTAGCGCACGTCATTCTCAGCATTAAATTGAACAAACAAAATATATTTCTGTAGTAAAACAAGAAAGAGATCAATTGTTCAATTTCGGTTGAAACAATTAATTAAATTGTCAGCTATTCGCAATCCGACAAAATTTTCCAACTTGTTTATTTTTTTATGTCTAACATGTTGTCAGATTGAACTACACAATTTCTTGTCGCTTATTGATGCATGCATGTATCTTAAGTGTAAACACTTTTCCATGTTTTGATATTTTTCATCAAACGATTTGTTTGTTTAAAAATTATTATTTGAATTGTACATATTGACATTTCCTGTAGATGAATTAGATAATATCCTGTAGAATAATTGGCTAGAAAAATGTCAATTTGACATCTGTCTCCGGTGGGGAACTGTGTAATAACTAAAAAAAAACTAATATTAGATGATGATGTAGTGTGACGACACCAGTGCCTGTACGGGTCAGTTTTCAGACTGAATTGAATCACTGCCTTCAATTAGAAAAGTGAAACAAAACAATAAAATATTCAAATTCATGACAGGTCGAGCTGTCTTTATAAAATTTGTATTGATGGGATCGATATTTTTTATTTTAGTGGAAGTCCGGATTTTGAGGGTCCATTAGTCAAAGTTAGATTTCAAAATTTAAAGCGAAAGCCAAGCTGCTGAACAACTACTGCTCATACAACTTGGCTTTTACAAAAAAATTGTATAACATTCGTACATATTTATTTTAAGCACTTTGCTGTCCTCTTCGTCTTTGATTGTTCTCTTTTTCGAGTTGCGTAATTTGTTGAATTCAGAAGTGTGTGTGATGGATAACAAATGCCTACCGTTCATACGATGACTTTGTGTGAGCCTTTGATTATATAATGTTCTAGCTCAGCCATGCCTTTGGCCTTAGAGCGCCTCTCTCTAGAGGATCACTTCAAACCAACTAGCCTAACATGGAAACATGTACCAAGGGAACGGTGCAAAGTTAGAGTTGTATATATACCTACGAATAGCAAACCCAGCCTCGGCTTGAACTCCAAGCTAAAACCCGAAGTCATCTTTCGCGCAGTACGTTTACACGAAAGTTAAAACGAATTTCATAGCGTCAAATCTCGAGGCGGCCAACATGAACTCCAAAAAAGCTGTGGCCGCACTATGACAAAAGTGGAACTGGAGAAATCTATAAAAAAGTTAGAAACTATTTTTCCGCCCTAGAATGCATACATACTTATCGAACGCGATATGGAACCACACGAAAGGTTAAAACGGGATGAGAGCGATCTTTGTAGACCTTCTATGGTTCTTAAAAGAGTTTATATGATTTTTAAACAGTTAAATTGGGTGGAAAATTTTAAGGAACTAACATAACACTCTTATTAAAATTGTCATAAACGCTGTCGTCAATGGAACGCAAAACTGGCAGCTGTTAGCCAAGGACCAGGATAACTGGAGATGTCTGTTGTTTAAGATTCGGGTTTATCCTAAACTGTAGCGCCAAGCAAGCAGAAGCATTTTGGCATTACATTCGAACAGAAAAGAACTCTGACCACAATCAGTCTCTAGAAGAACTGAACTAATCAGAAAGGTAAACAGATATTTCAATACCTCAACGTTGATGGGCGCAATGACACAAATATATATATGTATAAAAAATTCTATTTTAACTTCTCAATACACTTGCTAATGACAACTTATGTTTGGGTTAACAATACCCCTAGAGATATTTACGAGCGTTGCGAATTCCAAGGTCTTAGCACGTGATGGAGAAAAAGTCACATGAATATTCCATGACTGCACAAGCGTTTCATTAATTTACATTTATTGCTGTGAGGTGTCACCTGCCACTGGACCGGACCTATCAATGGATTCGGTATGGGCCTTCACCCAGTCGTATAGGGAAAGCCCCTTTGTTTTCACTTTTAACAACCCCACTGTACTGATTAAGCGATGAATCACTTGTCCTCTTCCTAACGCCGTAAAGTGTGCACCCGCTGATGACGGTTAGGGTGTTCTTCCTTATCACTGACTTGTTGGAAAATTATTGAGAATAAAATACGTTTTTTACCGAGAAGCGCGTTTTGATTAAATTTTTCGCTAAAATTTGATAATGATGACCTATAGCTCAACAAATTTGTCAAGCTAAATCTGCGCACATGTTTGTGAATTTCACTTGTACCTTTCCACATGTGTTTATCACTTCAGTGTAAGCAAAAAATAAACGACCAACACGTGGAGCTATCAATCCCGTCGGCACACACCCCTCACCCATCAAACGACTAATGGATGACGGTGTGGTCGGTATGTCTTTGGAGAACCAATCCGAAGGCATTCACTCGATTTCATTCAAATTTTCTCATTCCACACGTTTCGCTAGAGGAGTTCAGTGTACCTTCCAGACGTTTTCAAAATGTAAGCGTTCTTCAATTTCCTTGTATCTATTGCACTATCATACGTGATAACTCTATCACCTGTCAGTCAGTCGTTTGTCGTCATCGAAAGTCTCGATTGAAATCAATCATATCCTCGTCTCGATAAGTTGGCCTCACTTAATCTTTTAATTGTTCTCCTAGCCCTTGGACAATAAATTCATTTATTGATCGAATTGTATCGGAGGCAGTTCAACCCGGGCGTCCCCAACAAAAAAATAAACTACCAATTTACTCGGACTCGGAATTGTATATCGAAAGTAGTTTATTTGTTTGGCAAGCGAGCAAGTGAATTCGGAAAATCAACATTTCAATTAAGAAAGTGTGAACCTCACCGACTCACTATCATCGAGACTATTGACATCTCGGGCGCGCGGGTTGCGATGTATCTAGCCAGCAGCGCTCTCGATTAAAATCGATTTATGGCAATTTTTGTTCATGTGACCACTGCGTAACGCTACCGGCACCATAGTCAGCTGCGCGCTGTTGTTTGCTGTCTTTGGCTGCCTTAATGTTTTGCTTTTCAAGTTCGTTATCGTCGTCTCGCGCATTTTGTGGCATAAACAAGACAAAAAAGAAAGAAAAAAAAAACGTTTATTATTGTATCCACTTTCTTTTGATCGAATTGTTTGTGGATCACTTGATTTTTATTATCGTTTAGTGCAAGTCTGTTGCTATCGAGGATCACAACACTGGGAAATCAAAGACAGCTGTGAGTGATTGTCGCTAAATTAACGGTCATCGGTGACCAAAGTGCCTTTTGTTACACCCTGTGCTAATGATGATGTAAATTTATATGTGAAATTCTGATTGCTCCAAGTGTCAGATTTGTGTAATTTGCGTGCCTAAATTAATGTAAAATCTTAAGAAGCAATGGCTTTACCGGAACTCATTCAATCTGTTTTTGTTTTCGTTAAAATATTCCACGACTTGAGGCACGTGTAATCACATTTAGCAGCCATTAACAGTTGAGTGTTTTATAGAAGCTCTGTGTGTAATAGATAAATTGGCAACATATCATGTGCGCAGTGTGTAATCATTAAAACTAAATTAACAAGCAAAAAGCAATGAGTCTTCCTTAATATTGGCTAAAACTTAATGCATGAGTGATCGCCAGTCGACTGTCGTTGTTGTTTTTCTTTTTCAGTCAAAAATTAATTAATTAGCATTGCTGAAGATTGTAAATGTTTTGTATTTTGAGACAGTGGGGAATTTGCGTAATTTCCCACACTCGATGGGACATTTGACCTTCACCACATGTCAGTGACGGATAGTTGTTAAATGGACGTACATTTCATTACTCATACTTCACGTACACAGAAAAAGGTCTTTCGATAAATCGGTTGCCACTTTCACCTTCAGCGGTTCATTATCTCATGAAACTTATTAACAACCCTTGGAAGAATTCCAGACCTCCAGGCACTGTAGAGTGCAACCTCCAATCTACGAGTCTCAGGGAGACAAATCTATTCAAACAGCCCTTCAGTCGATGACAGAACCTTCTGAAAAATCCATCCACTCCTAGGTATATGTAGAGGGATCATTCAATAACGTTGAGACTTTGTCGACCTCTTCGACGAACAGCTGTTGTTTGAGTGTCAATTCGTGCTCTTCAGGGATGGAATTAAAGATTCTTCGGATTAGCGTTTATCCACTCTGTCTACACATCTTCATCGTTTGTACACATATCTTTTGGGGCAGGTCGATGTCGTTATACCGCTCATATAATTCGTGGTGAAGAATTCTACACTACACTTTTACTTATTTAATACTTTCTTCTGTATGCAAAGTTCCCAGGGTGCCTTGTCACCGTTGATTCATCGTTTAACCTGTTTCCTCAACTTTTTTTAAGTTAATTAAATTAACGCTCGTGCACTGTTGATTGTAACACGATATCTCACATATGAGTGATCGTTTTAGTGAAATGCCCGGAAACAAAATGCGTTCTGCTATTACCCTCTGATATGATTCATGGTGACTAAATCCTGAAAATCTGACAAAAATACTCCGCTACGAAGAATTTTACGCTCGAAACGATCAAAGATATCTTAATTCTTTATCCGTCTTCGAGAAAGTCTAATATTCCTTTGGAATGCTTGCTTCGGACCATCTTTTGCAAATGAGTTGATACATGCTCCAGCAGCTTTGTTTTACTTAAGTCTTATTTCACTCGTACATATCGGGAGGACGGAATTGGTGGCTAACATCCTGCAGATTGATTTTGTCTGACAGCGGAATTTCAATTGTCAACGCTATTATACAAAAAAAAAAATAGCTGGCGCGAGAGCTCGGTAAGAGGCCTGGCTTCTCGCAGCCATTCACACGAATGCCGACTCCGAACAGCGAATTGAGAAGGTTTTTCGTGACATATGGTACTCTTGGAGGTTTGTCATTCACCGCCTAGGGGTGGTGCCGCGAAACATTTTTGGTGGACACGACTGCTGCTTGAAGCCACGCAGCAGTCCAACGCACTAACCACTGAGCCACGCCGACACACAAGGCTGTTATACAGTCTACTGAAAAAGTCCTTTAATTTCTTCAGCACGAACCTTTTTTTCTGTTCAAGTACCTCTAGTCCTTCTATACAGCGTCCGAGTTAGTGTTCGACGCTTAGAATCTTTGGGCCCCATTATAAACCAGAAGAGTCTTGCGTCGATCGCAATGTGATTTATTTGGTCCACGGTTGGTTAATCAGGATATAGATGTCGCCTTATAAGTAATGAGTTGTGAAAACCGCACAGTTGACCTGTTTCAAGGCTTTATTTTTCGATACATGTCGGAAAGATGTCCCCTCTTTTTAGCTTTACCTTATAATTGTCCAGTTTTAATTTTAAAGTCATAGCAAGGGGTCTTACATGTCTTGCTTAGAAACTGTCCGTATTCTCCGGGGGCGTTTGCGCTTATCGCTTATGTTGGCAAATTCCGCCTTGATGGGAATTGTCATGATGCGCTCATGTACATTCGAAGAAGAGTGTCTGAATTAAAACACTTTTCACCTCGTAACTCTTAACAATCTTTCAAAGGGGTTAAAACAAACAACAGTTGACAAGTTAGACCATCAGCGTTTAACTTGTGGAGATAAAAGTATGAATCGGTAGGGAGAGGTTGGTTTAGAACCTATGGTCACTTGTGTCCTCTTGCAACGTCATTTACAATCTATTTGTCAGATGGGGTATCTCTAAATGTATTTATAGATTAAATCAAACGAATCATACTGATAATTTATTAGACATTCATGAACGGTCATAACTCGCTCATTTTACTTATTAATCTGCTCACTTATCACTTCACCGCGCTATCGATATGAAGGCCTTATCAGCCTAATTTCACCACGTGTGTGCATAATTATTTTGTCCCAAAAACCAGTGTTAGTTGCTTCGAAGTATGATAATGAACAGATTTGTGTTCCCCCCGACTGCATTCAAAAGAAACATGTCGTCGTTTGTTTACAATAATTCTTTGGAATTTGAAAAATTTCGCTTCCACGTTCTCAAACTTGTTTTCCTCTACACTAGTCGCAACTAAATTTCTTTATTTGTCTTCCACAAAATGAATTCATTAAATCAGTATAAAACTGATACCAGTGTAGATTGTCATGATGGAACAGAAAAATTAAAGTTTTGTTTTTTATCAGCACCAACGGAGACAAGGGATTTATTTTTATAATTAAATTTATTCGCGTATAAATAACAAAAAAAAAAAAATGTTTAACCAAAGACAGGCGAGAGTGGCGTCAGTAAATAATCGCACTTTTAAAACGAAACCACTTTTTATTCCACAAAACAATTCTTTTACTTTGTTTATTGACGATTCTTTTACCACCAGGGGCAGTACAACGAAGCAATACCTTACGTGTGGTTTTTTTTTTTTTACCTCGGATGTGACTTTATTGTTACACGCGGTAGATTCGAAAATATTTTTGTTTGAGGGATTCAACAATACCCCGGAACCCAGTGCGAGGTGCGGATAGACAGTTCTGTGTAAGCGGATAAATATTTGGGTTTGGTTGGTGGCACGTTTCTGTGTCAGAATCGTCATTGTGCATGTAACAGAGGGTGGTTTCCGCCACTCTTTGGCTTATGCACAAAAGAGCTATTGTTTGGCAAAAAATCGGATTTATTGTGGAGACTTTTAAGAGAGAAAAGTTTCAATGAAATGGAATTTCGATTTAAATCGAAAAAAAAAAAGTTTGTTGACGGATTCTATAAATTTCGACAGAATTGGGATTGACTTCAGCTTGCATTGTCAATCTTTACTTTACGGAATTACCATCATCGGGCATCACAATGAATGCACAAACATCGAAGTGTGAGGACGAATGCCTGAACGTGTCCTTTATAAAGTAATGTAACCCAGCATCCTGCTACCAGCTGATTAAGCTCCCTCTTCCAAAGGGTTTGCGAATAGGAGCTATCTATATTTGGAAAAAAAATGTGCAGAATTTATTTTAACAAGTTGCTGTTAATTTACATTTCGCCGTCCACGTACAATCCGGTGCCAAATTGAACAGAGACACTACTTCCTAGATGCAGAAAGGCATCAATTTCTTCAACCTGCTGTCGTGTGGTGGAAGAGTTAAAAAGACTCTGAGCTTGTAGCCTTGTTTGGCTCAGTTTTCAAGCTATGAGCCATTTGGTGGATCTGCTTAAGACTCTGCAGCCCTCGAACCTCTTCAATCCCGGACACGCTACTTTCAGTGCTCTAGATCATGCCTTATAGCATCACAAAGTCTTTGTAACGAAGATCTTGAACCAGAGGGCTAGGATTCGAGGATTCTCGTGGCTGGATCAATGTTATCTAACTTTTCGAACCGACCGAGCCAATGTAGTCGAACATCCACATCTTATCGCAGTTCACAGAGTTCGTGAAAATTGTTTCCTTTATTCGCCCTCTTCACCCAATCGACCTTATATTCAACTCAATTATGTTCTGTTCGGGGCTTAGTGTCTGCTCTGCTTTCTTACTTATCGTCTAGCACTACAGCAATACAGATCGATCAGCGTTCTATAGAGCATCAATTTTGACAGTCGTAGAAATTTCAAGCCTAATTGTTTTTCCAAACCGAAGTGGTAGTTGTTTCCTTGAATTAGTCTTCATCGAATATCCGCGAACATACATATCTTTTAGGTGAAATCCTAGACTGTCTCAAACTAACAGTCGCAGCTGTCCAATGCCTTGGACTGATGCTACTTTGCTTCTTAGCAACACACACTTGATTTTTCTCTCATTCATTTCAAAATCAACTCATTTTGCATCATCTTCCATTACCGTGAAAGCCTCTAAGACGCGCTGGGAGCGTCCAATAATGTCAAAATCGTCTATTTCTTTCCTTTAAGATTTAAATTTGCAAGTCAGCTATTTCCCACACGACCGCAGAGCTAATTCTTTCCCTTAAATTCACCATGTAGCCTTGACAAACCGTAATTTTTGCCTTAATCGGCGTGGAGCATGTACATTTGGAATCATGTTGTCTTCAGACTTTGTTTTCGAAATCTTACACTTCCTTGTTTAAAAGTTATATATTTCGTTCTATTTGTTTTTATCTCTATCCACTTAGTAAGCAAAGAGGACCTTTAAAATTCAAATACATCAGATTGCTAAATTTCTTAATCTTTAGATTATTACTTAGGTCATTCCACCCACTAGCGATTAGACTTGTCACGTCAGTGCCAAACAGCTGTCGTCCAGCTGTCGATGTCCCTCATCCATTGTTTGGCAACATCTAGTCCAATAATTCATTAACCTTGTCTCTTATATTCCCACGTCTATTTTAAACCACGTGTATCTACTATAGTTGCACTTTGCTCTCTTGCAAAGTGTGTATACCATTTCCTAGGTCTTTGTGCGACTATTTAAAAAAAAATTGTTGCTGCATTGCACACATTGTTACCAAAGGATATCTCAAATCTCAACACTAAAGTTCAAATTCATTCCATTTGCTTGTGATGTCATTTCTCCATTGTGTATCTAAATTAAATTAACAAAATTTCAAATACCTTCAGCTCAATCATTTGCCCTCGTTCACGATTCTTGTCCCACACACCTTCCCATTTCAATTCCTTTTCTCTTATCCTAGCTTTCTAAGTAATTTTAACCATAAGAATGCATAAAATAACAAATCAAACAAATAAAAAATAAAATCAAAAAGAAAAAAACAAAAACCATAAGAGGCTTCTTTAACTGACTATTTCAGAGGTTGCATTCTCCACCAAATCAGCAACAACCTACTTCAAGCACGGGACCACACCGTTCATTTGCGGATTTAAAAGGGAGAAACGTGAAGCGCCACCGCCTGTAGCTGAAGTAGCATCAACACCGCCACCGCCAGACGAGTCAACAGTCATCGTTCAGCAACCGACACTAACTGCCAACTCATCAAAGGCAAACCACGTAAACAATATCAGACCACTTTCCCGTAGCAGCACATCGCCAGCCCATTCACAGTCAACCACCTCTATTCGGTCGAATACCTCAGTAGACGCAATGGCTGCAAATAACATTGCTCCACCTCCACCTGGTGCAGTTGAGAAGATTCCTTGGCCCAACAGTAAGGATGACTACGAATTGCGCGACGTAATTGGAGTGGGTGCCACAGCCGTGGTGCATGCCGCTCTCTGCCTGCCGCGTAATGAGAAATGTGCCATCAAACGCATTAATCTCGAAAAATGGAACACATCTATGGACGAGTTGTTGAAAGAAATTCAAGCGATGTCCTCCTGTAATCATGAGAATGTCGTAACCTACCACACGAGCTTTGTGGTGCGCGAGGAGTTATGGCTCGTTCTGCGGCTTCTTGAGGGTGGCAGTTTACTCGATATAATCAAACACAAGATGCGAACGTCAAATTGCAAACACGGCGTTTTTGACGAACCAACCATTGCGACTGTCCTTAAGGAAGTACTAAAAGGTTTGGAGTACTTCCATAGCAACGGACAGATACACAGAGATATCAAGGCCGGAAATATTCTCCTCGGCGACGATGGGACCGTTCAAATCGCCGATTTCGGTGTAAGTGCTTGGCTAGCCACTGGCCGCGATTTGTCGCGCCAAAAGGTCAGACACACTTTCGTTGGAACTCCCTGTTGGATGGCACCTGAAGTGATGGAACAAGATCACGGCTATGACTTCAAGGCAGACATATGGTCCTTTGGCATTACAGCTATTGAAATGGCAACTGGAACTGCACCCTACCACAAGTACCCGCCGATGAAAGTTCTTATGCTGACGCTGCAAAATGATCCGCCTACCCTAGACACTGGCGCCGAAGACAAGGATCAATACAAAGCCTACGGCAAGACGTTCCGAAAAATGATTGTCGAATGCCTGCAAAAGGAGCCATCAAAGCGACCAACAGCAAACGAACTGCTGAAGCATGCTTTCTTCAAAAAAGCCAAGGACCGCAAATATCTTACTCAGACCCTGCTCACAACCGGCCCGTCGATGGAGACACGGGTGCACAAGGCATCGCGCCGGCAACCAGGCGCCTCTGGCCGCCTTCACCGAACAGTAACCGGTGAGTGGGTGTGGTCCAGTGAGGAGGAAGACAACGGCAAGCATTCCTCAGACTCCGAATCAGATGATCGCCCAATAAATCGTCTTGAGCGTGCCGACTCATCGGATAGCGAACGTGAAGAACCATCAGAATTCTCCGAACGAACCATCACGTGCACCTCAGAGCCTGCAGATTCAGCTGCGAGTGAAGCTGCAGTGGCAGCGGCAGCAACTGCAGCGGCGGCTACTCTAAATTCAGCAGGCGAATCTCCACCGGTGAATTTGGTTCTACGAATGAGAAACATCAAGCGAGAGCTTCACGACATCCGCTTCGAGTTCGCCGTGGGTAAAGACTCTGCCGATGGAATTGCCGCCGAACTTGTCGAAGCCGGCCTCGTCGACAATCTGGACACAATACCAATGGCTGTCAATCTTCAGAAGCTGATAGAACTACGGAGCCAAATGAAGACTATTACGTTCCAACTGAGTTCCGGTATTCAACCGGGCGAGGTACCCGACGAGAAATCCCTCGTTGGCTACGCCCAAATTTCAATAACAGACTAAAAACACAGCAGCAGTGCCAGCCTGCAAACACGAAACTCCCAAATCCCCACACACGCACGCCTGTCGATGATTCACATTTACATATTATATTTTCTAATAAATACATTTTATTAAAACCCCCATCCCAGTCGTCCTTCCCGTCCCCGATCCGCAAACCCCCTCCCTGTTTCATGTCAGCGATGAAATGTTTAAATGCAAATAAAATGTATCACTTATATTTATAAAATATATATATAAATATTTCCTATTAATAATTTTCTTTTAAACTTTAAATTAAATATAATTTAATTAAATAAATTTAGCTGAGACTTAGTTACTACTTTCAACAACATAAACAACAAAAGCACTGTTTTTATTATTATTATTCTTTTTTTTTTCGTTTCTTTATGATTTTTGTTTAACACAATTTCAATATGCAAAGAATGCCTATAACTTTAATTTAATTATAATTAAATAATTATTAAAAGAAAAAAAGCAAAACAATATTCATAATTTGTATAGCTTCATAAGCAACCGTGAAAAGAAAAAAAGAAAACATTAAACGATAATTGCTAAATCGATTTAAAAAAAAAAAAGTATGTAATTTTAAAAAGAATATTATTAAAAATAATATTTATGTACGCAGACTAAATTTTTTATATAGCTCGAGCAAAGGTGAGAATAAACAAAACAAAAAAGAAATACAATTCAATAATTTTGTTAATAGAGAAAGACGAAAAAAGTTCGAAATCGTAACTATTTTAGTGTATAACTTTTAATGATTGAAAACGAATAGAAAAAAGAGAAATGCCTTTCCAAAGTAAACAATTTTTAAAAAAAAAAAAAATGAAAAAGAGAAAAAAAGTACTATTATAGAAACAAATCCATTTGTGTTTCTTTTGTTTTTGGTTTAGTAACTCTTGGTCCGTGGGGTCTTAGTTTTTTTTATTTTGTTAATTTTGTTTCACACACATTCTCATGAAGCAGCCCCGGGATATGTTAATTTCTTGATGGTGATTGGTTGTTGCTATTTTATTCATAGCGGGAGTCTACACTAATCTTTGCGGTTGTAAGTTAAAAAGTTGGAAAGAGGGTAATTTATGTTTTGAAGCAAATGCCACACGTAAGTTTTTAACATGCCTAACTTATACCACGCACAGTGCTCCAAAGGGAAACAATGTTTGTAAACTGCTCGAGAAACTACCTGGAACAAATACTGAATAAAGCCCCTTAACTTGTCAACCAATAGGACACTTTCCAGCTGCCTCGGAAAAAGTTATGTCTTTTTTCATATTTTTCATGGACTCATATCCTTGCTGATTAAATTTCAATACCCCAAACGTCTTAAATTTTTACACTTCTTTCTTGTTGCATTATCTTGAATTAGAATAGAGCTTGAAATGTAAATTTTCAGTAACCCTTTTCCTTCCAAAAATATCTATGAACTGCTCAATGAATATATAGGAACCTATGGACATTTGCATGTGTAGTACATGTGTATGTCACATAGGTCACAATTTTTTTCTTGCAACAATTTCAGACATTTGTGAAGCAACTCGGTTTTTTTTCTACAGAAGACACAAGCTTACCATCTTTGGAAGACACAACACATTATTTGCGTCCATTATCAACTTTATTTGAAAAATTGTCGGACAGGGTTTTGTATACTTTTTAGACCGAAATTTAATTGAATAAACAAAATCTATTTAATCAATCTGTGTGGATTTTAAAGTTTCGTAAAATCTTGATTTGCTTGCATCATTTTCTTGGCGACTTTATAAATAGAACGAAAGATTCAAATTATTAAAATGAAGTTGCGACAACGTTCTTCATTCCAAAAATTAAAATTGCGTTTCGATTTAAATATTATGTACATTACCAATGAAACAGGACCTATACAGTCAATCAATTTTGGTGAGAAAATAGCTGGATAGTTCATGTACTTAGGACATTCTGAAGCTATTCATTTCTAATAGCTTATGAGGTGATCATTTAAGTGGTCAGTTCCGAGGATATTCAAGGTCAATCATTATTTCTTGTACTTGTATTGTACACAACATAGGAATTAGGAATAAATAAATAAAAAGTGATTTTGTAATTTTTGAATGAGAATACTGTAGCGTAGCGGTGTGGCGATCTGCACAGCGTCACTTCTGAATCCATTGTGGTATTAAGATTCCTGAAAAAAGGAGATGTGGGATCAAATAGTGGTGTGTGGACTCCCTATCATACGATCATTTACCTGGGGTCGGCATGCACTCTAAAATTCTGAAGGTCAATGTATATTGAAGATTCCGATGAATCACATCTCTGTAAGCAAAGAAAAGCTAAGGAAAAAGAATTGTACCACCAAAATTTAAATGAAGCAAATTTCAGGAAGTCTTTTAAATGCGTTTTCATGACAAAGAAATAAAAGAAAATTTTCTTTTAGCTTTAGTTTTTCTTTGATTACAGAGATCTTTGAATTCAGGTCAGGAAAATCGGACATTTCAAATTGTCATCCAATTTCCCAATCCAAAGGAATCTGACAAGATATTCGCATATTTGAGTTGAGGTGAATCATTCGAATAGCATGACGAGGACGAAAGTTCTTGTTGTGTAATATATCTGGGCAAGCAACGACAAACCGTTAATACTATGTATACTTGTCTATAAAAAAAAAAAAAAAACATTTTAATCCGGTGCGGCTATAAGCACTGAAGGTCCTTCCTTTTGTAAGAAAAATGTAACGCGCACAACATGAATTCTTGCAAAAAAAAGAAGACCTTGGACCAAAGATGTAGGCGCTTATTTATTTTAGGAAACATGTAGCATTTCAAATTATGTGGAACATTGTTTTGATACCACCACTTCTGTAAGAGGTTGATAAATAAACAACGCGAACAAATACAAGCTGGATAGAATAGTGACTATCACAAGTTGAACGATTATTGCTGTTTCAAGATGATGTAATAAACTCAATACGACACTACTTTTTGGGATTAGGTTCCCTTGGTCATTTCTTATATCAAATAGTAGATGAATCACTTTCGAAACAAATGGTTCCCCCTAATAATTTACATTCTAACCGGTTCACTCTTTGAAGGACATGAACTACTCTTAGGATAATATTCCCTTAGTCTATTTATGTCCTTTACTTTGTATGAACTTGTTTCAGAGCTAAAGCTGTAGACATTGTGTATGTGGGGATACTTTTCACCAGGGTGGAGTGATTACCCCTCTCGAAAACTGCAGTTTTGGAACAAATCTGAATAGCTAACATGGAACTCTGGTAGAATACGAATTCATTTGACAATTGGTTATGCAAAATATTGAGTGAATTAAAATTTGTTTGATTTGTACTTTAAAATTTGGAATATATTGCATCAAATGTGTAGTATGTGTAAGTATATATTTTACTTCAAATGCCGCAGTCCCGGGGAAAAATCTGTACAAAAACTTGTACATACAAACTTTAAGAACAAACTACCCCTCTTCGATGGAACTAATTTAACCGGGCTTCCTTATTCACAATTTATGTATGAAGTGCTAAGCTGTTTCATTATCTTCAAAAAACCAAAGGCTCTTGTCTCTAGTGACTGGCTTTTTAATGATGGCGGTTAAAGCTGCCATCGCAGTACCTAAAGGGTTAACATTTTTCTAGGAAACCCTTTTTTATATGCAAAATCGGTTGAATGGTTCTTAAGTTCATCTAAATGGACATCCAGATGTATTTTATGCTATTCTAAAGTACCTTACAGAAATTTTGAGAATCTTGAGAATTATTCTTGATCAAGTCAAACGGAATGCTTGTAATTTAAGTGGATAGTGATGCCCAATTGGTTACCATTTGGATCATACATATTTGGGAAAGTAAGAAAACAAAAATCAAGTTGATGCACAAGTCTTGTAGAATTAGCTATTTATGGTAGGATAGGCAAACTAGTAAGTAACTACCAACTCAGATGGCGTTCATTGTTTTTTACAAGTTATTTGTCGTCGAAGTACTTCTGAGATCTTAAACTGGCCATATTACCATTACTGACCAACTTATTTCCATATCTGTCTCTCGATTATAAAATGATTATACCTAAAAATGTGGCCAGGAGCCGAATTACCGCAATCGAAAACGCGAGAGCGAGTGGGACTCGTGACCGAATGATCCATAAACTTCATTGGGAGCGGTAATGCCAAATCCTCACATTTCAACGACGAGTTATTCGTTAACGAGTGTGGTTATTCGGCCCCAGGACTTTATAACGGTGACAATGCAACGTTGAAGTCTTGGGTAACTTTCAAATGTGATCCACATGGTTTAATTATTAGTGCGTTAGTCTGCTGTGCGAATAGGGCTTCATAAATCCTTTTAATCCTCTATGGACTTTTAACATCACCAACGCCTAAGCACCATTGTATTCTGAGTTCTGCAACGTTTTTAGCTCTCTTCAGAGTCCTCGAATCCTCCTCAACAGTTCTGCTCCCAGCTTGCTTATGGTGGTCCTCTCTTCTGCCTAACTGAATAAGTAGGTTCGCGCCGTGGCCAATCCACAGTCACTTCTTTCGTAATGACTACAGGTTTCCTGATCCGTTCTGAAGATGTTTGCCAAACCGTAGTTATGTTTATATTGAAACCTCAACCTGGGTGTTAGTCTTCATCACCCTTAAAAACCTTAGTGTATTTTTTACTTGACTATAATTGTCTTCTGATTTTCTATAAACAGCAGGATGATCAGGTAAACGCCGAAGATCAGGCGCGTCTAACTCGAAAAAAATGATGCTTATCGATAGGATATTTCTACTATACAAAGATATTATTCCTTTGGGAATAAATATACAAATGCGGACCATAAGATTTTTTACACAGAGACTGAGTCGCATTCATCACTAAACATTTTTTTTTTAGACAATCTTTCGTTAAGGACTGGTATCACAGGTCTACATATCCTGTGAACGATGACTGCAACTAATACTATTTTGTAAAAATTGCCTTATGCATTATATGTCACATTTTTTACTAACTTGCGTGTAAATGGCGTTTAACATTGAAACATGTATAGGTAAGAAGATTTACTCGGACTGGTTTGTTAAATCATTACAAAGGTCATATCACTTATCAATAAAACAGGAAAAAAACTGAACTTTTTTCATGACGTACTGTTTGGTATGAAATATTTAAAAGCTTCAGACATCTCTCTTGAAAGAAATGTTAAGATGAGCTCTGATGGCTGCCTGATATTGCAATAGTTCGTTCCAGTGCCGGATATCTGGTCAACGCGTTGCAAGCTTCACGGCTGGACAGTAGCTTCACCTGAAAAAAAAAACGCATAGTCTATGTATGTAGGTACATAGGTTTAGCATCGCTGAAAAGTTCCCAAGTCTAACTCAGTCCATTTTCTACCCTTCGGTAAATTATCGGTAGCTATAGCTGGCCTATCCTTCCATTTCGCTTTGGTTGGAATAAGCACAGCAAAGGCTTTGCTTTATTTATTCTATTATATTATACCATATCTTGTTGTCCGTATGATTTTGCAGTCCAGCAACGCGTTTTTTGATCCTAACTAAACCAGAGATAGTAGATGCAGAAAAACTGTAAGAGCGTCTGAGAGACACGTTTGCAGTTCTCTGGGCTTTATTAAGATTTTTAATCTTGTAACCTTTGTTTAGGGCGTGTTACAAGACTATTCAACTGTAGAGAAGGACAGGTCGCACCCTGGCTATGTACATCCATAGGATCATTTTCAATCGGAATCTCCAATTCTCCCTAAAGTTTCCACAACAGGCACAGAAGGCTATACATGCCTTTTGTAGGGCATGTTCTGCTCGCGATTGTTCCTTTTGAAATTGAATTTCTGGAGTGTACATCTTTCTATCGCACACATTTTTGTATTGAAGATACCGGGTAATAGTCCCAGGGGCTTCGAAAACTAGATTCAGGCAAATTCATTTGACTTATGTATATTCGGATGATTAGTATGCATCCCTCAGTATGACTATTCACTCAGGAACAAACCAACAGGCGTGGAAATTGTTCTTTTAGGCACTAAGTTCCAAAGACTTATTGCCCAGACATAAAATCTAAAATTGCGATGCAAATATTTTTGAAACTAATTTTCAAAAATTTTCCAATTAATCATTAATTGACTTGAGTCTTGATGTTGATTTTTGAAATTTGTCTAAATAGGTTTATGAATTTAAGTGAACGCTCCTATTTATTTAATCTTGGCGTTGTTCTGTACACATTGGATATTTTAATGAAATTTACTTACCACATTTATCATAGGAATTCTCTGTCAATTGGTCCGAAAGCAATAAAGACTAAAATATCATTTTTAATTTTTCTCTACATGTTCTTTTCCTAAAATATAACTTTCCTCCTTCTGTCTTTGATTTAGAATTAGAAAAAAAAAACAAAAACAATTAAACTTAATGCCTATCATTAGAAAAAATTAATCGTAGTTTAGGAATTAACCCCAAATATATGATGTATATTCAGAAAGAAAAAA
Organism: Matsumyia berberina; assembly: GCA_917880715.2. Classification (NCBI taxonomy): domain Eukaryota; kingdom Metazoa; phylum Arthropoda; class Insecta; order Diptera; family Syrphidae; genus Matsumyia; species Matsumyia berberina. The sequence continues at coordinate 15,531,821 of OU862872.1, read as the reverse complement.
ACAAAACCTTATAAGAATTTCATAAGTGTTTACAATAATTCAAATACAAGGAAGTGTTTTTTTAGGGAAAAAAAATTAAAAAAATATTTGAAAAAACAACAGAAAAATATATTATATGTAGTATCAGACTAGAAATTAATTATATATCAATTAAAAGGCTTTTGCCAAAAATTTGTATACACGTCTCAGCACGACTTAAAATTGTAGTTTATAGGTGTAAAAGTACATTTTAACAAAAAAAAAAAAAGGAAAATAAAATAATACCTTGCCTAATCTTTAAAATTCCAAATTTCCTCTTTATTTATTTATTTCTTTCTTTCCTCTCTTTAAATATTCGATTTCTTTAAACACCATTTACGCGATTGGCTTGGCATTTAAAAATAATGGCATTACGACCTTATGATTATTTCAAATTTAATCGACCAATATAAAATGTTTATACACTTGATTTGTATTTTTCTACAAACTGATATTTGTTCCTAAAATGAAAGAATTATGACTAATCATACATAATCCACAAAATGCCTTTGTCGTCCCGTTTTTTTTAATTTTAAATATAAAGTATTACATAGGTGTTTTTTTTTTTAGGTATATTTTCTAGAACTGTAATTGCAACTGAATTGTTTTGTAAAACAAGAATATTACTAATTAAATAAAATCCAATGGATGTACATGTGTTGTTTTGCCTACAATTCACTAGAATCATAACTAGCGCTTTCAGCTGTGTGACAGTAGAACTTTTCCTAAATAAACTTAAACATTGCGCGACGTGTTCTGGTCATGGTAATTCTTTCGATTTATGAACTTTCTCCAGCCTTGGATTTGGGTTTAGAGAGGTTTGCAGCTATGCCAAAATGCTATTACCAAGAGATTTGTTGTACCAGAGAGCCATCTTGGAACCAGGAGACCTTCGACCTTCTATCTTGATGATGAGAATATTTGCTGTGTGGTAAGTCGGTTAGCGAAGAAAAAACAAACTTCCCTCTGTCAAACTTTTATAAAGGAAGAACCGTTGTAATGCCGATGGGGGTTCCGTTGCCATTCTGTAAAAACCTACAAAGCAATCCTGGCCAATGCATGTAGGAATCTATTCAGATCATTTACATTCCCATCGAAGAGTTCTTCGATTTCCTAAAGACCATGTCGTCCCAGAACTTACAACCTTAGAAAAGTGAAAATAAAATAAAATATTACTTACTTACTTAAAGTGACGCTACAGTCTGGGGTGATCCTGAGCCTCAAACAACAAGCGTCTACATCCAGCTGCCTCCAGTTTCGCACGCCAAGTTGGTTAAGGTCTCCCTCCACTTGCGTGTGCCACCTGAGTCGCGGTCTTTCTCTACTCGGGTGTGGATTCGAAGATTTTCCGGGCCGGAGCATTGGTGTCCGTCCGCTCTACATGACCCAGCCACCTTAGTCGTTAGGCCTTCACCCTTCTGGCTAAGTCGATGTCGCCGTATAGCCCGTACAATTCATCATTATATCTTCTTCATTCAACGTCTATGCAGACGGGACCGAAAATCACCCGAAGAATTTTCTTCTCGAAACAGCCAAGAACAACCTCTGACGAGAATGCTAAATACAGAAGGGCCACCAGTTAATCCATTCCATTAGATCCATTAGATCGATTCTTTGCTTAAATTACACAACGAATAATATTTTTCTATATTTTATATCAATCGGAGAAACGTCACTTTGTGAGTTGTAGAAGAATTTCTCTAGTACAATTTGATATTCATACGACACGTAGGCTTTCGAGTGCCATCATCCCAATGAGGTTAATCGATCATTCGATCACGAGTTCTACTCACTCGTTGCGGTAATTCGGCTCCTGATGTGGGTAAAAAACTTGAGTGGGTTTGTTTTTTGATGGACCTTATGTTCATTCATATTAGAAATATTTTTTATCGACGATGATTTTAAAAAATTATTGCCACGTTAGCAGATTTCGACAAAGGAAATGGTCGATGATTTCTGCCTCTCTCACATCATGGCTTCTGCGTTTGTAACAAAGGTTGAAGCGTCGTAGTCTATTCGCTCGATGTGTCCGAAATAATTAAGTTGACATGTCTTGGTTTTATGGATTCCATTCACAACTTGACACAACACAATCGTAGTCAAATCTACTCTTTCACTTCCTCTCACAAATCCCCAATATGACGACAAAGTATTTTTCTCTCGAACTTCAGTTCATTATCTGCAGTCTGCACCTATCGTCCAGCCACACAAGTCTTTTAAGATCAACATAGAATTAACCAAGTTACTCTGGTAGTCTGGCATCAAGATCTCACTCTTTTCAAACGGATAGCTTTCCAAACGTTCAATCATAGAGAAGTGTTGGGAAGGAAGCCTTGCCACTTCACTCCCCCAACTTTAACTTCTGCCATGAAATTCCACAACGGAATTATGTAGGCCCGGCAAGATAAAAATACATCTGGAATTCGTTATCGCCCACCTGTTGCGAATTTATTTAATTTTACATCTGTCACTATTCCTCAAGCTAAATGCTGCTTAAAAATAAATTAATCAAAAAAGTGTACGGACGCCAGTTCTGACGTGTTTTGGAAACTTCATAATTTCCTCTCCGAATGTCAAACAACTTAAAAACGAATTATAACATTTTACACATTCATTCATTCGTTTTAAATAATAAAGAAAATAAATATTACATCCTTCCATCCATTGATGGCCCACGCCTCGAATTTATAGCATGTTGCGGGTGACAAAGGCAAAGAAACCCAGACGACAACTCGTGGAAACGTGCAGTTCCAAAAATACAAAAACGATTTAAATTTTTTCAGACAGACAGCATAGTATTTGCGAACCGAAAATAGAACACCAAGCGCCCCGAGACGAATGGCGTTTTCAATGCGACCATAGACGTCATGTGCATGTCGTGCCTGGTGCCCCGTGCCGCTTGCTTTTACATATATTGAATGTGTATACAGCTTAACTGAGGAAAAAAACTAAATAAAATATTCGTTTTTGAAAAATTAAAATATTTATCTCTCGTCGAAATTAATTTTCTTGAAAAATGAAATTATACGAACTTGGCAACGATAAAATCCTTATGCTGACGGTTGCGAGTTGCGGCCGCGACGACGACCGATGTCTACGACTGCGATAATCGTCAAATGTACTCGTGGATCTTTGTCAGAATTTTCAAATTTATTAAAAATATAAAGAATTGCGATAAATGATTGATGCAAAGAGAAATGTCAATTAAATTTCAAATTAACAGGGATTTAGCAGGTAATCTGGGGAATTTAGTGAAGTGATGACAGGACACAGGGGGAAAATGATGTTCACCAATCCTGAAGGGGGTTTTATCGCCAAGGCCATATGTAAAGATGTTAGAGATGTTCCAATTGCCCTTGAAGCCCTTAAACTGCTAAAACTGCTTTTCACGAGAAAAAGGTCGATCCTTTTTTTGAGATGGCTTGGACATGTGTAGCGAATGAACACCAACGCTTCGACCCGTAGGGTCTTCGAATCTAAGGCGCATACAAGTAAATAGAAAGAAATCTTAACTATGATGGATTACACAAACTGGCGGCAGTTAGCTAAAAATTGGGGTTTCTAAAGAGATGTGTTCGTTTAGGTCTAGATTCACCCCGAAATGTAGCCTCAACCAATTAAGAATAGTCGACTCATTCCAAATATATGACGGATAACCGAAATTATGACAGCGGAGGAAAATCTCAATCTTGCATTCTCTTGACAAGCCTAGTTCCTCGCAACCCTGCATGTTGTGCACGTTACATCCTTTGCACGAATGGTAGGGACCCACAATTTATTACCGAATCATCTATACAATAATCGGCGTTCGGTGATTTGAGAAGCTTCTTCGTGACAATTTATACCTTTGGAGATTTGTCATTCCCCGATGAGGACTAGAAGGTGAGTCTTCTTTTCTTTTATGACTTGCTAATTCCCAAATGGCAACACTTCGTCAAACATTTGCTTGTGCTCAACCACAAGGAATACATTGGACAAAATTTGGACTTTGACATCGATTCCGTTACCCAGTAACAAGGCCCCATATTTCGAACCAATTTACATAACTCGTTCGGAAATCATTGACTTTCCTTCTGAAGATCCCAAGTGCACATCGGCGCAATCTAATTGAATGATGGCAGATAAATTCATTTAGATGGCAGTTCTCCAGCTCTCCCTTCCGTCGCATCCGGCTCTCTCTCCTGCTGGTGGCTGATGAAAGTGTTGGCTGGAATTCAATAATTGCACGTGGAACTAATTGGTGGTGCGGCGGGCTAATCGACTTCAATCGATTGCTTTGGACTGATCACGCTCTTGCAATTGAATGTGATTGAGATTATTGATAAATGTGTTTCTGATTGTGTAAATGAGTTACATACTGGTTTCCTATTATTTCAGACGAAATGGCAGACTACTTCGACGAACTGGGTCACGAGCCAACTGGCCCCAATGGACCCGAAGACTTTGCTAAGCACTATAAGCGCCTCCAGGTGCTGGCCATCATGAATGGCATCGACATTGAGATTGAAGTTCCAGAGGCATCCAAGAAGGCGATCGCTAGTTTACCTGTGCATGAGCTGGATGAGGATGATCCTGATATGGAGTGTGCTGTATGCAAGCAACCAGGCGAACAGGGAGAAAAGTACAAAATTTTACCATGCAAGCATGAGTTCCATGAGGAGTGCATTCTCTTGTGGCTGAAGAAGGTAAAAGATGTTTGAATCTTTAACTACGCATATAACAGTCTCTGCTCCTTTTTAGGCCAACTCATGTCCAATGTGCCGCTTCGAGTTGGAAACCGATGACCCCGACTATGAAGAATTGCGCAAGTTCCGACAGGGAGAGCCTGACCGGCGGGATCGTTTCAATAATTTGATGGATTCCATGTTCAGTTAAATAAACAACATTTTCCTAATAAATTGTATGTATATGTGACACTTATAATTTGAAGTAAATTTGTCTGAAAAATAAATAAACGAGCTATGGGATGGGAATCGACTGTTTTTTATTCTTTTATTTTTTGTTTGATACATTTTTTTTTGGAAAATGTAGAGGCAGTTGTACCGCATTATTTGGATCACACTGTAAATCGACTTAGCCAATAAACCTTTGGTAAGTAAGCCTAAAAGTATACTACGCCGACGCGCCAATTTGTCATAATAAATTTCAAATTCACGTTTTAATTAAACTATGTCGTTCCGATGGTTGTGTTCAGTAATAATATTGCACAAAATATTTTTTGGGTTTTTTTTTTCTTTTTTAAATTGGAATGCAGAAGGTTTGCTATCCATTTACAGTTTTGATTCTACGTAACTAACTCTATATGCAAAAATACTTTGTTTTATAGAACCCACTCGCGTTTCAAGGGGTTATGAATACCCTTTTGATGTTATTCACACGGCGCGAGCAAGTTGCAATGGTTCGAGCTTGGTATTCTGAACATGAACACTCGATTAATGGGGACTAGTGAATGCTTATGTACAATAAGTTTTCATTTAAAGAGTGAAGTTACGTCGGACGTCAAACAGATCGTACAATATTACTATGCTGGGCTTCCTGTCGAAATTTGAGGTATAGGAGAGCTACCAAAGAACTGAATGTCGTGTGCTTCACAGAGTTAGACTGTCAAATGAATTTAGACTAAAATAATACCTTTCATATTAAAAATAAAAACTTTGTTTTATTTATATATTAAAAATATACAGACGTATACAAAACTTTATATGGCAACACTTTTCAAAGATTTCATTTTTGTTGGGATTTTTACAACTGTCATCAATGCCATTTTTGCAAATGCCAATTTACAGTTTGTTTTATGTGCGGCGTTGATTAATCGAATGACGAGAGTGAATTATTTCATGTTTTCTTATTTTCACATGTTTAAAGTTTAATTGTGAAGTGATATTAATTCCAATTGCGAAAATGGTACCGACAAATCATTCGCAAGCAAAACTTTTCGACAAGAAATTTGTCGCATTGACTTTACGAGACGCCAGGCGTTGTGAAAAATGTAAACGTGAATACGACATAAAATACAAATTTTCAGCTTCAGGTAATTATTTGCAATATGCTGTGAAACTAAATACTGCACTGTATTTTGTTTAATAACAATATAAAGCTGAAGATCATGGAATGTTTGATACACTGATTAGATTTCAGGTGACATCACATCTGGCGCATGAGCAGTTCCAATTTGATTGAATGTCTAGTGTTTGTTTTTTGTTGATGTTCTGAATGCCGGTAGGTACTTGTTGATAGGCATGCTTTTAGAGTTTCACGTGTATACTTGTGCATTTCCTAAAGTGGAAGCGGTTCGCGGTAAAGTACGTTGGATGAGGTTTATTACTTTTTTGTACAGAAATAGAAGATACTGCGTTACGTATAAATTCTATGAAATGTATACGTACCAATGCGGCTATGGAAGAGGGGTTTATTGCCTTTAACATCTTCCTTTTACAACTAACGTCATTGCTAGTGTAGATTGTAGCTTGGCGTATTCCAACTACTTGCACTTGCACATGCCATTGTTCATTATTGATGCATGGATGGTATGGATTCACGAAGCCCTACAAATGTTTCACCCTTAGTTACGGCAATTTTCCGAACCAACGGCATAGACTTAACATTGGATGAATACAAATGTAGTTTGACATTTATTCTAATTGGATTGCTTCACCTTATTGTTCACTTTCAGTTGAGACAATCGTTGTAGGTTATGGTTTGCGCCATTTATTTTCGGTCTCGGTATTCGCGGTAGCTTTTGCAAAGTCCTTGAAAACTTATCCTTCTCCAGAATGCTGAGATCGCAACGCCATCTTGTGTTTTCGGACCATGAGAACATGTACATTCAATAAAATGCAGTCTAGGTAACTTCCGCCTAACTCTTTCTTGGTGTATTCGTATTCATAGCTGGCTCTTCCTAAACGGCATGAATACCACTAAATTCTACTCAAGTCTGCCTTAAAGCTGTGATACATGTGATGGCTTTAGTTGTTCGTTTGGCTATGGGCCAGTTTTTCCTTTTCAGCCTAGGTCTCAGAGTTCTTGGCTATTATAACCCTGACAATGCTCCATTGCAATTTAGCCAGAATAGATTGAAAAAAAACGCAGCTTTTTGTGACATTGACAGACCATTTTCCACGTTTGACAAGAACGGTCCCAGCTTGAGGTTAAGACTGTTTGCATTACTCTTCCAAATCTTTCGCAGCATACCAAAGGCAGTCGTTGCTTTCCCAATTCGGCGGTATACTCGTGCGTATGTACATCCAATTTTGTGTAGTACTCTCAAGGCACCGGAAGTTTTGTATTCGTTGGACTTCTTTATCAGTAATGCACACTTTCGAGGTGCACTATAAAGCACCACATGCGAAAACATTTTGATGCCGATAGCGCAGAATGCTCACCCACTTTTCCTGGTCTAGAAAGATAGATGGATGCTTACAAACAGAAAAACCAGTCCATCTAGTTATTTAACGTTAAGTAGAGTCTCCAACCCCTACTTCAAAGTAAACGCAAACTACTAGCATGGCATTCTCATCGTGCATTCTCAGCTTTTCCAATTCTTTTTGAGCCATGGACCACTTTTCAGAATGACATTCATCCCATCTCATTATGTTTCCACTTTCTCTTTCAATTGCGATTAAATTTACGCCAACTCATTTTGTTTTTCAGATAACAAACCTAATAGCAGTCGCCCCGTTCTGCTAAACTGCGGTCACAACATCTGCGAAAATTGCATCTATCAACATCGACACAATCTCACATGTACCGTATGCATGACACCAATCGAATTTGAACATACACGATGGCTAAAGAAAAGCTATGACTTAAACTATTGTCTCCTCGGTCAGTTGATGAATTCTAAATCCTTTCTCTCATCCGAAACCGCTGGTGTGTCGGGCTTTGCAACCCCCGGTATGATGGCCCAGGACTCTTTTGTGCAAAAATGTAGTGAATGTGAACAGGCTTTGGCTGTTGGCCTTTGTATGCATTGTAAAGTGGATTTTTGTAAACGCTGCTTCACCTCGGTCCATCAGAATAGTAAAGTTCTAAAAAAACACAAGCTGTCCGAATTCGAGTTGCAAACTCTCCAATTGCATATACCGAAAGAGAAAATTTGTAAAATGCACAATCGAATATGTGACAAATATTGTTTAAATTGTCAGGGGAACTTTTGTTCGCAGTGTGTAAGGATTACGCACAATTTGCATCGTGTTACTCCATTGGCAATAGAGGTGAGTTGTTGAAAAGGATGTCAATCAAATGGTTGCTTATCGTTTTTTCCTTAGAATGCAATGCACAAGGACAAGATCATCAGTTTTCTGGAAACAATGAAACAGACACGGGAAAACATAAGAAAAGCACAAAAGGTGAGTGTTTTACTTTTTTTTTTTTCATTCGTTTATTTCGGCAAGTATTTTACAAATAAATAATGTGCAGGGACTAATTTACAATATTACAATACATTCAGTACATTATAAAATACGTAGTTACTATACAAATAATTACAAAAAGAAATTAACAACACCACTGGAGTTCAAAGGCATGAAATGGCAGCTAATTAAAGTTTTCATACTCTTGAACATACTAATAGATTTCTGGCTAAGAGTCTGATTTTGATAATGATGAAATCGCAAAATTACAATTGTAAGTTTGTTTGCGTGGGTATGATAAAGTGTGGAAGACAAAAATTGCAGGGGGGCTACGAGTAGTAGGGGTAAACGACGCCGGCCGTATGGTGTGTGTTTATTGAGATCTTTGTAACAGCACTTCTAGTTAATTTGACTTGTGTTTTGGTCGAATTTCTTTGTAACAGAAAGGGTGGTCTAATCAGAAAGCAATTGGTGCTGCTGTGTCGTCCCGACTTCATTGGGAAATTGATGAATTTCAGAATAAAACTGGGACCGCATAGAGGGTCTATTTCGGAGAGATGAAGATCCCAATAGGCGTAAGATATCGGAAAACCTCTCAGGCTAAAGCACAAGCGATTGAGTGATGAAAAAGAATTTAAACATATGAAATCTTAGGGTTGTGGTCACGCTAAACGATGAGCGATTTTTGTAAGCAACCAGAGCGACGTCGCTGTGCGTTCAATTTTATTTTAATTTTTTTAGTTCATCCTCGAGCGACGAAGATTATAAAAATAAAAATTTCTACCAGTACATCAAAAGATGGTACTGGCATACGAATCGGTCAAGAGACAAGTGCTGATATTGTTCCACATTTTGTTTGCATTTTTCCTGGCATCAGTATCAAGGGGAATCTTGGTCGATTCAGTAGGAGCAGATGGTTCCTTCAAGTTTTCAGGGAGTTGCTGACCTTCTTTTACACCACGTTCGCTCTGCTTTTTCCTGGCAAGGCTCGGTGTCCTGTTACCTAGCCCAGGGTGCCGTCACACCTGTCTGCAATCTCTCACCTGTCCGTAGTCTGACCTATCTCAAATTAAAGAAAATACATAATTCTTCGCTTTTCGATCGTATAACAAATATATAAATATGAACACGACTTTCAAGCAAAAGACTGCGACGTACCGCAATCGCTCAGTCGCTCGTCGCTCATTACGTGGCCATAGCCTAAGGGAGGTGGAAGAACTTTACGCGAACGCCTTATAACAAAACCAGCTACGCATACTAAAAAGTTTCTAAGAGGCCATTGCGGGCTCAGAAAACACCTCAGTAAACTGGGAGGGAAAGAGAGCAGAAGCTGCAGATTCTGTTACCAATGCCGAGTACACCTCATCACGTCTGGATTGTGGTACGAATGGACGAAATAAGGGCACACCATCCTTGGATCCAATTGAGATTCTCCGGTTCCTTAAAGCAATTGGATTAGAAGATTTCGTCGGCTAACACGATTTTGGAGCACAATAGATCTTCAACGGTCACAATGCATCCACACACCTTATACGTAACTTCTAATGTGTGGTGTGAATAAAAACTGAGGGAACACTCTGGGCAAACCCTCTTGAGGAAAGTGTTTTCTGAACTCATTGTTATCAAATTTAAATTGAATGTTTTTTCCAAAAAGTTAAGGGAACACTCTGCCTCTGTTTTTATTGACACCACCCAATATTTCTGAAGTAGGCTTTCTTCTTGTCTTGTTGTCTACTTTGATCCAAAAGTTTGAAGACAAATGCATCTCGATAAAACATAACAAGTGTTTCCTTTGGCGACAGAACCACAATGAACAGCTGATTCACCTCAAACCGCGTTTCTGATTCCTCTGCTTATATCAATTAGGAAGGGAAAGTCTAATGTAAAAAATTTAACAGGAAAAAGTTTGATTCTTTCCGTTTGCTAGGTGAATGGTTTGTTTCAAGTGCAATTAGTCTTTTTTGTCTTCCGTTCTTAGTATCATACCTATTTGCTTTTCCTAAATCATGTTCGCTAAAAATAAATACTTTCGCAATTGCAAAGTTTTTAATTTTTTCTTTTTTTTTAATTTACTGTCTTGAGTTTAAATTAAAATTGAATAATTTAAATCAAACTGAAAAATACCTTATGTAGTCGTAGTAAGAACTAATTAATTTATCACACGCATTCACACGCACACATTTTGAGAATCGACAGAGAAATAGCCTAAGTGTCCGCAGAACTATACCGATTGTCTGGTATCAGATGGCCAGATGTTCCGTCCGACTTTATTTCAATAACTTCCACTTTTTCGACACTGACCTTATCGCCCAACATTGAGGCATTGGTCTTGACATCTTCCTCATCCTCCGAGTGCATAGTGAATGGCGAAGCCGTTGTAGACACAACAATCGGCTGTAAACTCAATGGCAATTGTCTTGTTGTCGCCTGTGTGGAGCTATATGAATCCACACCACTGCCACGATTAGCAATACGACCGGTTTCCTCGTCTATTAAGAGATTCCTTTCTGAACTTTGCTCACCAATTGCCGATAATGTACTGCCACTGTTGCTACCTTCGTTTTTGTTCTTTAATGCTTCGGTGCTTCCGTTTTCCGATGAAGTTTCTGCAACATCATCACTGCTACTGTCGTCGTTATCACCGCCACGACCCTTAAGCTTCTCACGACGCATTTTTTCTTCCATTTCCTTGAACTTTAGAGCTAAGTACCTGAAAAAACAATAAAAAGTTCGAAAGTTCGTTAAGGGTTGTAGGATGCTTCTTGCTGCACCCAAGGTGCAGGGCAGCAACAATTTATCGTCAATACGTACTTATCAACAAGGGGCCCACTATAGTCCTCGGGGAATTTGGGTGTAAAGGGAAGAATGTACTTGTAAAGGCGTTCATTCAGTACATATAGCTGTGGCGTTGTCGCGCATTTCACATTAAACCACCAGTCGCACGTTAAAGCAATCTGTAAGGGAAGACAAAAAAAAAGGACAAAGTTTGTAGTAATTTTCTGGATAGGAAAATAAATTTAAACAGTTTCTCTTGCTTCCCAGTGAATGAGGAATTTTCGCACGAAGTGATTCTCCAATTAAGCGTTAAATGAGGCGGAAAGGGAATCCAATTTAGATCTGTTAATTAGTCTAAAGGTATGGTTACATCCTTAAGCTTGAGTTATTGTCGCAGTTGTCCTTAGTGTGTTACCAAAGGATGAAATTGAGCAGAAAGTAAATCACTTAAATAAGTTAATGAGGCACATTTGTCTGGAAGAGGGTTTTAATTTTGTAAAAGACTTACAGGGTTATGGGGTAGTTACAATTTGCAGTTTTGCGAGGTGGCTGATCATTTAATTTTTACGAAAGAATTATCACAAGGCTGGGAGTTTGGAGATTCTTTTAGGACGTTGCAAAATAATCCATAGAAAACCCTGAATCGAAGTTCTCACCGAAACGATAAAAAAGGTTTCCATCGTTTCGGTAAGAACTTACATTTACGATTCAGGATTTTCTATATAAGGCATTCTAATAGGCTCATGAAGAATACAATCTTTGTGGGCAAACAAATACCAATCAAAAGCAGCATAAAAAGCATTCGGACGTCGAGAGCAATTGTTTGGCTTGTCTGCTGAATTGACTGAATTTAATTTTTTTGAGTGAAGCCTGTCTGGCGCCGAATGTAGTAGATGCAAATACGTAACTTCTTCCGCTTGGAGAAAATAAAATTGGAAGACATAGTCTTAATGAAAGAAAGAAAAATCTATGAACCCGAACTCTATACTGAGCTGCTCAATTGTTTAGTGAGATCTTCCCTCAGTAATCGACTTCGTCTGCAAATTGAACGAGGTGGCTCAACAGATTCATCATTATCACCAATAGCTCGCTTATCCACTCTGAGGGACGCGGGTTTATGGTGCTTAAGTTGACTCTCCACATCCCCCGATCTTTCGCCATCGGCTCTAAATCAATTGGACTTGGTCCAATCATCTCGTTCCGGGCCTACGTAGCGGTCGTCTAACTGATGCCACGGATTCCATCGCACGTCGTGGAAGCCGAGTGGGAAAGACGCATTTAGCATGCCCAAACCATCGAAGTATGGACCTCTTCGTTCGGAGAAGTAGCTACTCGGCATTGAGTGCCTCACAAATTCTGGTTTTCCTAACTTCATCTCGATGAGTTACCCCAGCAGCTTGTATCCGCGATCTTATTCTTTTGGTCGAAAGAGCTTCTCAATTTATTCATCTGAAAGAAATAATAAGGCTAAGATTCTTAACTGAGGCGAATAACAAGTGGAAAACACTAACCACCTGCGAAATTTCCAGAAGGCTACGGCCTTCGATGAAAAATATTCGGTGGAAATGGCTGGGGCTTGAACCCATGCCGCTCGCACAGCAGTCCAACGCACGAACCACTGAGTCACGGCGACCACTTTAGCACTTAACAAGCTAGGATGTAATTTGAGTAGCAGCTAGTGCGTTTCTAGCCACCTGGCTGTCTATGAAGATCGTGATATCCTCCCGTGATACCGTAAGCCTTGACGCCAAACATTGAAAACACTACTGTTGTCAGGGAGTCTTATTGAGCTGCTGAATCCTAGCTCCTCAAAAAAGACATCACCAGTCGTGCCTATGTCCATATTGGAGCCATCCGAGTAGATGGACTTTGTCTCGTTAAAAATTTCTTTGTTTTCCCACTGTTCTCTGCTTGGAAAAATGCAGAAGAAGGGTTTGACGCAGTCCAGATACGGAATCATGTAATCAGAGTCGAACTCGGTTTCCAGAGATTAGACTGGTCTAATCTCAGAGCGCTCTTTGCTGTAGATTCTTGCATGTAGAAATCAAGGGGTAGCAGATTGAGAATTGTCTCCAAACCTGCCATCGGAGTTGATCTCAGTGCACTGGTCGTTTCAATGGAAGTTAGCCTTTGCATCTTGGTCACGGCTTTGAAGTTAGTGGTTTTAGTTGCAGCTTGCCTCTAGACTAAACCTCCATACGTTAATATTGGCCTAATGATTTCAGAATTCTCAGATAGCGTTCAATATATAGCCATGGCGGGTAGAAATATAAACACAAAACTTAGATCATTCCGGCCAATCAGTCTCATGTCCTTTATTCTCAATTTGTAGATGGATTGTGTCCATGCTCAGTAGAAAAATAACTCTGACCTATGCTGCCAATGATGTAGAAATATCGGCGCTTACAACACCAGGTTGTTCTGAGGATAAAAACTTTTCTTATCTCCGCTCTAGTTGATAGTTTTCTCCATTCACATTCAATTTCATACCGTGAAACTTTGACAAATTGGAGACCGGTGCGGCGCCCGGTCCTTAAAGAAGACTTCCAACTCCTTTGAGTTGGTGTTGACGTTCTCCGAAACGCATGTGTGGGACGTTATGGACCCGAGCGATTTTATGGGTACTCATTGGCAGGTTTGGCTCTACAAACTTTACTATTCAGACATACATGGCTTTACTTCCTTCAAAGCAGTGAATTCCAAAAACTGCAAACATTTACCAAGCACAGACTGGCCGCCAGTCATTTCGCAGCGGTTTGCTCCTAATTGCATTAATTACGCTAGTAACGCATAACTGACTCAGCCAAACTGTTCATACAATGTTTCCACAGGGTTAATATGCCCCTTGGGCTCGGCAAATATCGGAAGAAAACACGACCAGCTTACATCCTGGGTGAAATTGTATTCCAAACTAAAATCCGTGTTCATCTGCAGGCGGCTAACATAAACCTCTCGAATGGAAAATGGGATGGACATGATGTTTAAATTATATTTTACGCAAGCGAATTGCGTCTACATGTGCACGAGGAAGATATTACCCACCTGACTGAAGATTGTGCCATTGGGGCACAAGAACGACGCCTTGCCACCGTTCAGGTCACAGTAATGCCATACTTGACAATTAGTTTCCGGATCACCGAAGAATCCTTTGTATCTTTGCTCTTGGCAGTCGAAAGACGTTGCAGGTATCCTGGCCAAGGTGGGATAATCGATTCCTGGTCGTCCCGAATTAGGTCCTGGTTTGGCGCTGGGAACTACAGTAAGGAAAGATATGATTAGGTTGTGTTGGACGGAATTGACAGGTGTTAATGGAATTACTTGGAGCACTTAGGTCCTGTTGGGCTGGAGTCTCTTCGTCCTCAATGCCAGCATTGTTGTAGTCATAATCTTCCTCGTGATGCTGGGGTGGGTTCTCCACAATTGTCTGTGATCCCTTAAGGTTGTGCAGGATCTTAATTAGTGTTCTTATGGAGTTGTCAATGTTATCGGGCGTGAGTGTCTGTGGCAGGTGATTACTCTCTTGAAGTTTTCTTAAAATCTCTGCCAGCGATGACGTCCTTATGTCGGGTAATGGGTCCTCGTCCGGCCGTTGGGTATATTTGGGCGAATTGACTACGTACTTCTGGGAGGGTTTAAGTTTGACCGGGGCGGGCGAAGACGTCGGAAAGAGTTGTGTGTATTTCGGTTTTGATGACACGAAAACCATCGGCGTGGCAGGTGTGACCTTCTGGGAATCGAAGGTGGTCTGTATGTACGGCCGGGGTGGTGGACGTGGAGTGGGTGAAATTGCATGTAATCGAAGGGTTGGTTGATTTTTGTACAATGGCCGAGGAGATGTGACGACAACTTCAACTGGTGGAGGCGCCGGGACCGGACTGCTGACCAAGAGCAACGGAGGTGGACGGATGCTCTGATGCTGGTCTTTTTCCGGTGACGTCGAATGCTCTTCGATCTCCTGTTTGGGGTCATCAATGATGTACTCGACGTAATTGGGATTGCTGCGGAGGACAAAAAGAGAAAGGATGCAATTTAAAATGCACCATGTAACCAT
The DNA here is from genome assembly GCA_917880715.2 of Matsumyia berberina. NCBI lineage: Eukaryota > Metazoa > Arthropoda > Insecta > Diptera > Syrphidae > Matsumyia > Matsumyia berberina. Next base: position 15,516,626 of record OU862872.1, on the reverse strand, counting down.
TGTTTGCTGAAACAAAGTAGTCTCCATCTCTGTGGAATCTCACTTACCTTGCGTATTGATGAGGCTGCAATTGATGCTGAGCATATCTGGGCGCTTCTGGTCGACGGGGAATTGGATATGATGGCTGTTGTTTGTTGGGATGTAAAATCTGTTCAGGGTCCGTAATCACCTCTGGATGCTGGTGGACCACATGGCTTATGGGACTGTGCTGAGGATACTTCTCATTAAAGCGATTTTGATTATGATGATTGTCGTGATGGACATCGACTGATTGGGTCGATGGATGCGAAGTGGACGACGGAACAGGACTTGCCGTTGTACTCAGAACATAGACATGGCCGGGTTGAGGATAGTGGCGGATTTGCTGTTGCTGTTGCTCTTGCTGTTGGATTTGGTAGTGCTGTTGTTGTTGCTGGTGCGACTGAGACTGTTGTTGCAAATGTTTCTCTTGGTGTTCTTGGAGTTGCTGCTGTTGCTTGTGCCGTAACTGCTGCTGTAAGTAGATGACATACTTCTGCTGTGGTGTTAGATTGTCGGCATTGGTAAACTGCTGTTCGAAGAGCTGTGCCGTTTGCAAAGGATGTTGTGGCTGTTGTTGCTGCTGTTGCTGCTGGTGCTGATGGCGTTTCTCTGTTGGCAAATCACCAATAATTCGGTAGTTGGAACTGAAATGATCAAAGGATGAGAAATGATTTATTCAGTAATACAATGGCTCGATGCAATGTGCATTACAACTTGTTAGGTCTACCGTCTACAGGTGTGGCAGTGTTCAAGAAATATTACTGGCGAGACAGAAATTTGTCGACCAGGGGACAGTTGATTGAAATCTCAGATTCCCACGACTGAAATGAGTCATCGGGGACAGTTGTTGCAGCTAAGTGAAAGCGATTGTACGCCATTCACCATGATGATCATGTGATTTGAATTTTAATTAGTCGACAGAGAGGAGTGCAAGGTAACGATTGTGAGTAGGCGGACGTGTTCTTTGAATTCATTGTATGACTTGTAGTCATAGTGACGAAAGGTGATTGTCGTTGACTGCCTCTTTTACTCACAGATTCGTGGCTGGTTATGACTTATGCAACAAAGTCTAGGTCTTATGGAATAGGTGTTACCAATTGCGATTCTCCAAGCCTATTCACAGCCCATCCGACACCTTTTTTGCTGGAGAAAGAAGATTCATAACTAGAAAAGGCAAAGTTTTACTCATTTATAGCTGGTAAAACTAAGTTTGAAGATTTTTGACAACACAGGGTGTCGCCAAATTCTAAACTGAAGAATGTTTGGTGTTTTTTTAGTAGAAGTAGAAAAAGATGGCACTGTGGAACCAATTATAATATCAGTTGACATCAATTGAGAGTTAACAAACATTCACGATTCTGTTTGCTGTTCCCAAGGGTCATCACCTTGATTTTTCAAAAAAGCCTCACAAAACAAAACAAAAGGCTATTAATCTTATTTTGAGCTTCACATCTCCGGTCATGTCAATCACTTTGGATGAAACCCATAAACCATTGGAACACCTTTATGTCACATCGATGGGCTTACAACAATGTTTATTTATTACTATAACTTACCTTGGTGATGGAGCTGCTGGCGATGATACGGCCACATACTGCATATGTTGCCGCTCGTGTTGCTGAATTTGTGACAACGTTTTTGGCACCAGTTCCGAAGAGGACAGTGGAGATGCCGGTATAGTAACAACAATATCCCCATGCGGTCGCTGCCGATGGTATTCCTCGGAATTCGATTGTTTGTGTCCACCACCATTTGACTGATGTTGTAGCCGATGCTCCTCCAGTTGGCTAATGGAAGATAGTTCATTATACTGACGATGCTGATGAGGATCTATTGATGCTGACGGCGAGGTCGTTGGTTTGTAATTAATGTTGTTCGTTTGCTCGTTGGTATAAATAATTGGTATAAAGTGTCCCGGTACAGTGTTTGTTGGGGTAAATGGTGTCAAATTGATTTTCTGCGTATGAATTGACGGCTGTTGCAGTTGTTGAGTTTGATGATATTGTTGCACGCCAACAGATTTTTGCTGTCAATAAAGAAAAAACGGGGTTATCCCTGCCCATTGAGAGGCAGTTTCGACTTACCTTGGATAAATTTCCTTCCTTGTAAGGGATCGGAATAGCGACCCGTTGTGTGCCTGTAGCCGAAGGCGGCAACAGAGAATGTTGCGATGGTGGTGGAATTTTCACCGCGAGTTTGCTGTTATCCTTTACCTGGGTCAAGGGGTGTTGACCACCGTACATAATTGTTTGAAAGGCAGGCGGTGGCGAATGATGATGAGGATTGTGAAGTGACTGATGTTGATTATTTATTGGAACTTTCATGTGGACATAGGCGGTAGGAAGCGGTATGGCAGGTGGTGAAAGCTTTTGAGATTTCTGCGGTGATTGATGTTGAAGTTGTTTCGACGCCTATTCAGGGACAGAAATGTTTATTTGAATTATTTATTCCACGATTATTTGCCAAATAGTTTATAGTTTAGTTTAACGACACCACTTTCAAATGCATTGCAAATAATTACGCTAGCTGTAGTCATCATTGAATTCGAATTTGGATTGAGATTTCAAATTAGAATAACACTTGTCAAACTTTCAGCGCTTACCACTTGAACGACATATTGTTGGTTGATTGGATACTCTGTTGGTGGCAAATAAAACGCCATGTACGGTATTAATCGACGCGTTCGTTCTGAGGGACTTATTTCTGTTCCGAGAGTCCGATTTGCGGTTAAAGCCACTGGTATGGGGATGACATCGTCATCAGCTGTTCTAATTATAGCGCTTGTGGCATTCCTTAGTCCAGCTTCGGGCGAAATTTGTATTGCTATGGCAGTAGCAGGCGCTAGAGAAGAGAAAGAGACAAATGTTTATGAGTTAGGTTCGGTTTTAGATTTTGCATTTAAATTTATACTCGTTAACAATTTTTCAAAGGAGATACGTGTGGTCTCTGCATGTGCATATCCCAATAGCGTTCAAAAGAAATGGGATGGAAATGGTAATCAGGTCTGTGACCTCATTTTAACCAAATTCAGGTTTTTGACGTTAGACACTTGTTTCAATGATCTTCTCACTGTTTACTCTGTACATGGGCTTTTGCTTTATTACATTTCTAACCGAGTGAAGCCTAACAATGACCCGATAACAACCGCATTATCCTTCGAGTATCTCAGTGCGATTTTAAACGATGACGGTAAGGCAGATGGAAACGTGGATTGCTTGAATTGTGGTCTGTGTCTGGGAAGCTATGCGATAGACGAATGTCTCTAAGACTGAATGAGAAGGCAGTAAGCGTAGGCACGATTACTTCAGACAAATTCTGAAAGTTACGAGACTACGATAGTATGGGCATATAATGCAAATAATCGAAGCTGACGGGAGGTGATGGATATCTTGCCTGGATATTCATAGACGAAGCACGTCCTCTGTCAATGTCTTGTTTTTATGAGAAAAGATGGCTCATCTTGGGCACCGACGAAGAAGACGATACAGCTCACTTTCTCTGTCAGTCAAAGTGGTTCAACATTCTGCCAGACGAGTGATGGTGATGGTGCCTCATTTTTATCCAAATCTTAGTTACATCATCGCTTGTCACGGTTCCAAGTCCTGATGTCAAGAAACATGCAACGAATATGTAGAGTCGATCAACTGCGTCAATTCTACTGCAACGGAATAACACTGGCAGTAGAGTGGTCATATGACTTGAAGAGTTGATCAAACTGATTAATGACGTTGGCAATGTAAGGTTGGATAGTGTAGTTAGACGGAAAGAATCTGGGTTCTGGATTGCTAAGCCTTCCTCGATACGTTACCACAGATCATCTTAGATTAGGTTACGTTGAATTGGCTATCATCCGAAACCAACACACGTAGACTAATGATAAGTCCGTTGTGATAGCACGTGGATCTTCGAGAATTGTCCTTTACCTACACGTTAAACCACTTAGAGCTTCAGATGAAGCGTAGGAGACTTCTATTATCTGCGTTGATTAGATCGCCTAGATCATTGCAGAAGAAGGCACCTAGGTGTATTTTCCTTCTATAATTGAGGGCGTGGCATGTGCAAAGAAGGTGGAGGATAGTTTCCTCCTCCTCCTCGTCCATGCAGCTTCTGCAGAAATCATTTGAAAAGACGCCAAGCCTTTTTGCATGCCTGCCTATTAGACAGTGTCCAGTGATGACACCTATACTAGCGCTGATGTGAAATCTCTTGAGGGAAATCAAATCCTTAGAGCGTTTTAGATCCAGCTTGGGCCAAGTCTGTTTAGTCGCTAGACACGTTGTACCACCTGTCCACCTAAGCATCAGCATTTAGCGATGGGTATGCCTAAGGCACCATATTTTGGCAATACATGCATCGTTGTTCCATGTCTGGCGAGTTCATCGGCCTTACAATTCCTTGGAATGTCCCTATGCCTCGGCATCCAACAGAGATGAATATTGAACTGCTCTGCTATCTCTATGAGAGACGAACGCCAACATAGGGCTACTAGTGAATTTGTAAAGAATGATTGCAGCTTGGCTGTCGGAAAAGATGCGAATATCTAAAGCGGATAACACGTTTTTCTTTAGCCAAGATAAAACTTCTTTAATCGTCATTATTTCCGCTTGTCATCCGCTACAGTAATTTAAAAGACGGAAAGAGAGGCTGAGATTGAGCCTATCAGAGAACCCCTTCGTTGTTCTTTGCTCCGTATGTGTAGAAGTGAACTGAAGAAGAATGCGTCCTCCTCCCAAAAAGACCTGAAGGGAATTGTAACTTCGAAGTTCTTATCAAAATTCAGTTTCGGTATAGCGTAGTCAATGTTTCCTGAAGAGATTTTAAAACTATTGAAAATGGAGGTGCAGTCAAATTCTTTACTGGATCACTGTAGGATTGCTTTCAGACGAACGGCTCTGGCAGCCATTTGCCTGCCACCACTTATGCACAAACAAGCTGTTCGTTGGACTTTTTTTTAACCTGTCGCGTTTTAGTAGATACTTTGTCCCGGGGCACTCCACCAGACGACTACATCGTATGTGACGATCGGTCTTTTGACCGGGCCAGTGGGGTTGTAATCCCCACTTATTCCCGATATTCCCGCTATTGTATCTTTCCTAACTCTTTCTTGGATGTTGGGTTTCCAGCTTAGATGTTAGATGTTAGAAATTGGGGTGTGTGTTTGTGTGTGTGCACTGCGACCTGTTTAGATCCATTGTGCTCCCCCATGCTCATATTGGCCGATATATCTCGACCTAGAGAACCTCCTCCAATCCAATCGCTCTGAGAAATCGAAGTATCTGGATTGGGTCCAACGAAGGGAGGTCCATTTCAAGGAAAGTGTACGCTCCCAGGTGAACTCTTCTTTTGTGGATCAATGCTCCACAGTCCATAAGGAGGTGTGACGGAGTCTCCTCGGCATCGCTGCAGAATCTGCAGTTTCCGTTTGCTTCTATTCCTATTTTCCTGAGATGCTCCCTGAGTCTGCAATGGCCCGTTAGAATGCGAAGCTGGTTTTTGCTAGTACCTAGGCAGGCCTTGCTCCTCCTTCGGTCGTAGTTCCCGAGAAGTTCCTTCGCCTGCCTTAGTCCCGGGAGTGTTTTCCATAGCATCCTTCTTTTGCACTCTTCCTCTCTTCTCAGTTCCTCTTGGATTCGATGCGGTCCCAGTCCGCAGAATGGTTCGGGTCCAACAAATGGTGTTTCTGACCCTTTCCTTGCCAGTTCATCGGCTGCCTCATTGCCCTCTATTCCTACATGACCTGGCACCCAGTAGAGGGTGACTTTATTGTTCCGGCCAAGTCTGTTTATCTTTTTTAGACACTCATAGACCAGTTTGGACCTGAATTCGTAGGAACTCAGCGCCTTGATAGCAGCCTGGCTGTCTGATAAAATCGCGATATTTTGCTCGTGATATCTTCTATTGAGGCTTATTTGTACACATCTTTCGATCGCGTATACCTCTGCTTGAAAAATGCGGGGCGATGTTCCCATTTTCTCCTAGAACTTAGTTCGGGGCCCGTATACTCCCGCCCCGGTGCCCGTGTTTGTTTTGGAGCCGTCGGTGTACCATTTGATGGCGTTGTGCTCAAATTGGTACACCCCGTCGTTCCATTCTCTTTTACTGCTAAAGCAGTATTTCTTGATTGTGTCGTCTCTAGGCCAGTCTAATAGTGGGACTGGTTTGGAGAGGGAGTCTTGCTCTTTGCTTGCGATGCTTTTGCCCCTCCCCACTCCTTCTTTAACAATTCTGAGGATTGTTTCCTTTGCGACCCTTTCCAGCACAATGTGAAGGTGAAGGGGGGTGAGCCCCAGAATCATCTCTATTGCAGCGGTGGGACAGCTTCTCATTGCTCCTGTGATACAGATGCATGCTAATCTCTGCAGTTTTTCCAGGGCTCTCTTTGCTGTGCTTAGCTTGGTTCGTTCTGCCCAGGCTACTGCCCCATATGTTATGACGGGTCTGACCATCATGATGTACATCCACCTCAGCATAGCTGGTTTACATCCCCAAGATTTTCCTGAGATACGCCTGCATATCATGAGTGCTCGGGTGGCTTTGCACACTACCGACTCCAGCTTAGTTTCCTATCAAAAAAAAAAAAACCCCAAATATTTTGCTTTGTCAAAGAAAACTAAACTTGTACCATTCAGGGTGGGAGGGTCGATAAATGGAATTTTATATTTTTTTGAGAATAGTACCAGTTCAGTTTTGTGGGGGTTCACACCCAAACTACACCGAATCGCCCATCTGATTAGCGTTTGTACAGATCATCTTACTATCAGAACAAAAAGTCCAAGGGGCAAAGATAGAAACGAGATGATGAATTGGCCAGGCGATAATCGGCCCACGACAGCTCTCTTGCGGAGAAAGTCTACACTCCACTTTAACGGAAACAGTGTTCCACATTAGGAAGTAAAGATGGACGACGCTAAGGAGCTGCGCTATCTACCGGAAGATATACATAGATAGAAGAATGGCCGCTCCATCCGAACATGTAATAGTTTAACCTTTAAGTCACAGCACTTATTGCGCTTAGGCGAATCGTCCGAACCAAAATTTTAGTGCCTGTGAATCATTTCTTTGGTGGGGTTTGATAGGTTCCTTGCAAGTGTTTCATCTTCTCACTTCTTAGAGCACTTTGAAGTAGTAAAACGAATCAGTACTGTTCGAGATTCACTCGTCCGTACTTACAGAAGACTCGTGCTTAATCTATTCACTGAAAAGAACCTCATAATTTTCTTTTAAAATAAAACCCCCAATTTTGTTCAAGTTTTCAAAAATGTATTCCAAAAAAGTGATAAAAGCTCTCTCGCTGGTGATACAAAATTTCACAACAGATTTAGATATTTTCATTCGATGATGCAGCTTTGTTTTCCCTCAACCAACTGCAATTTAATATTTCTGTCAAATCCCAGCGCACATTGGGTTCAGGTTCCAGGAGTACCCTGACCACAGACTTGGCCTGTTCGCTTATCTGATCGACATATTTCCTTCGATACGAATACCGCCTGTTCATCTGGTCGTCCAATAGTTTCTTAACATTCCGATCGTCAAAGGGCATCTTCTTGTTGAGCATTATGAATAGAATGACACCCAGCGACCATACATCGGACAACTTGGGATCGTAGGGAATGCCGGCGACAACCTCGGGTGCAGCATACGCCGCAGATCCACAATACGTCTGCGATTGAATCGGCTGTCCATTCTGATCGGTGCAATAGCGAGCGAAACCGAAATCAGCGAGTTTGATGTTCATCCGCTGTGACAACAGAATATTCTCACACTTGAGATCACGATGTGCAATGTTATGACTGTGAAGGTAACGCAAGGCCTTGCCCATTTGTAGGAACCAGGCTTTGCTTTGTAATTCTCCGACGTTGTTGTTCTTTGTGATGTGTGTCAACAGATCTCCATTTTCTGCGTACTGCATGAAAATGAATATCTTTGGACCGCGCTCTAGGATGCTGTGCACCTGTATTATGTTCGGATGGTCGATTTTCATTAGTATGTCCAGTTCTCGTGGAAAAAATTTATTTAGATAGTCCTTGGGAGCTTTTTTCTTATCGATAACCTTGCATGCCAGATTCAGTTCTCCGCCATGGTCATCCTCGCAGATTGCCGAGATCACGGTTGCATAACTGCCTTCGCCGATTTTATGTCCAATATTATAGCCTCGCAGGGCCAAAGCGTCCACGTCCGAAGTTCTGGCGTTTAAGGAACGTATCGAAGAGGCTTCTAGTCTGGGCATGGCTCGCGGCAGTTCAATTAACCAAACAACATATAACTTGAAACTACAATTTCAACCGGCCGCTTAAACGATGGTTGTACAAGAATTTTCCTTGAAACTATGCTGAGATTTTGGGGGATGATTTTTCGAAATTAAAAGAATCTTTTATAAAACTTCGAAAAATATAATTAGAAAACTAATTGAAATTTATCCGGCGATGAATTTTAAATTTCGGATTGCTACTCCAACTTATCAAATTTTACAATCCCTGTGAGGGAGTTTAGAGTGCGATTAGACAAAGTAAATTTTAAATTGTAATTGTGGGTTTAATGCCTGAAACACAATACTGCGTTGGTGCTAGCGTTGAGTGACGTTTAATGTTCAACCAAAGGAATTCAATGGCATCAGCCACAATGGTGCGTCGTCGTGTAACCGTTCTACGTTTGCGTGCGAAAGAGAGTAAAGTGGCATACGTAACAATACATAACAACACACTCTCTCTGAGGAAAAGTTCAACTGGGTTGAACTTTTGTTTGCGTTCTGAAATTTTAGAAAATGTGTGCGGAATGTTGTGCAGACAGCTGATAAATTTGAAAATGTCAATTCAACGCCTCTGTGAAGCACTTCCAACGTAGCGGAAGAACGCTAGCACCAACGCAGTATTGTGTTTCAGACATAAAAGGGCTTTTTCTCAGGCTACATCTGATGAAATGCGGAAGGGGGTCGTGCCATTAGTAATGCCCGACTGCATTCGCCTGCAAGTGCTAAAAAAACACTACCTCCTTGTGTTCGTCTCCTGCGATACCGCCAGTCAGGGCATTCCTTCGCAGCGGCAGGTTTGACTTTTCGTCGTCTTCGCAACTGCCAGATCTTGTAGTGGCTTTGTTTCTCGCTGCTCTTTCCTCTTTTTCTGCATTTTGGTTGTGATATCTTTAATTGCAGTCTTCCAGCATTCGCGCGTCGCCAGCATAAATGTGATCAGGCCTCTTGGGTTCGATTGGCCTCAAATTTCTCTCTCTACGATGGCTCCAGCACGTGTGTATTGTAGTTTTGGCATTCCATTAGCACATGCTAGGCCTTCTGGGGTTTTCCTTCACAATGCTGGCGGAATGGGTCATCCACATACTTGTACATACTTGTAAACGTACTGCCGAAAGCATCCATGCCCTGAATGGAATTGCGTTAGGTAGTAGTTTACCTCTCCGTGCTTTCTACAAGTCCATTCAATAAATGTGATCAGGCCTCTTGGGTTCGATTGGCCTCAAATTTCTCTCTCTACGATGGCTCCAGCACGTGTGTATTGTAGTTTTGGCATTCCATTAGCACATGCTATGCCTTCTGGGGTTTTCCTTCACAATGCTGGCGGAATGGGTCATCCACATACTTGTACATACTTGTAAACGTACTGCCGAAAGCATCCATGCCCTGAATGGAATTGCGTTAGGTAGTAGTTTACCTCTCCGTGCTTTCTACAAGTCCATTCATTAATGTTGGGGATCAGTTCCACCTATGTTGTCATTCTGCTTTCATAGCTTCCCTGGTTGTACGTCTGTCGTCGGGCTCGTTTTCTCCGCAGCTATCTTCGCTTCTAGATCGATGGGCATGCGGCCTGATATTATACTTATAGGATCCGTTGACCCAGTACTAAAGGGGCACCATACCCTTAGGGATGCAATCCTGTGCGCCCAGTTTATCCTTCTGATGTATGACTTATGGTGAGTCGGCGACGCCCATATAGAGGCCGCATGCGAGACCATGGATTTGCTCACGTTCATCAAAAGGTTTCCGAACGGCTGCCTTGGCCCTCCTATGTTTGGCATGAGCCTGCATAGTGCTGCGACTGCCTGAGAAGCCTTCTCGCCTGCATACGTTAGGTGGTCCTTGAAGCTGAGTCTGTGGTCCAGCAGCACTCCCAGGTACTTCATGTGCGGCCCCGACTTGATGAAGTGGTCCCCGACCTGTATGGTTAGGTGTTCCACTTTTTTACGGTAGATTATGAGAACGGTTTCGGTTTTGTGGTCCCTAAACCTGTTGTTTGTAGCCAAAGCTTCACGTTCGCGAGTTTTGCAGTTCTGCGTCACTTCTCCCAGTGTTTTGGCCACTACTACAACTTCGACGATTTCCACTCCACTCGGTCTCTGTATTTTTAATATGCCATTATACATTATGTTTCATAGAATTGGTCCCAAAACTGTCCCTTGTGGAACTCCGCCCGTAATCTTGTAATTCTTTGGTCCTTCTTCCGTGTCATAGTGGAGAGTTCTATCTTCGAAGTAGGTAGTTTGGTGCCTGCAAGTCGTTTAGCGCTCTAACTACAGGCGTTTGGGTGACAAAGATACATTTTTCGGAAACTTTTGTGTGAAGTAACTTTGGTAGGGTGCATCGTCCTGTGAATATCACAATGTATTCCGCGAGGAAGCGAATTTTATAATAGTCACAGCCGGTGTTGACGATATGGAATCGATCGATCGATCCGCTGTTAGTCAGAAATACCCATCATCAATCTGGGTGATGACAGCCTATATCTCCGTCCAACCGACCAACACGATCGAGCTTGCATCTTCGAAGTCTTGATAAAGTGTCACATTAAGGAAATACTTTCTGTTGCTCGATGATTCAATAAAGAAAGCTCTGATCTGACGGCAGGAACTCAATTTCGTTACGTCCTCACATCATTATCCAATCATTTGCCAGCAGTACATACATCCGTCAGGATTTTATCTCAATAAATTCAGACTCCGTGGAGCGGATTTAATTCTAACATTCGCTCATAAACCACCGTTAGTGGTTCCTTGATTCCGTCTGTAACTGCGGAAGCAATTCGCTTCACATTACACTGCACTTTCGATTTCAGCGATTCCTGACAACACGACCCCTTCTGACCGAATTTTGCGTATACAATTCGTGACGTATATGATACCTTTCAATTGTTCATAGATTCGCTCATGAGTGACTGAGGAAACAAAAGAGTTCTCCAATGACAAACAATGATTTGCACCTGGTTGATTGGTGCTCCCCTCCTCATCACGATCGAACTGGACTTGGAAAGGTGACTACACCACTTCTAGTCCCATAATACTTGATAATTTCTTGCGATCAACATTTTGCAGTATCCGGAAATCGTGATAAGTGAATGGCGAACTGCAGTCCGGTCGACTGATTCGTAAGTACTTTCGTTTTGAGGGCAGGAATCCGAATACACGAATCGGACCAAAACTAAGTCAAAACCTCCACGACACGATGTCTATTCATTAAGCCAGCGGCGCGGCAGCATAGTCGGCTGACACATGCATAATCATGCAATCGGCTCCTTTCGATTGAGCCACCTAAATGGCTTGACATGGTTCTCTTTTTTGTTGAGTGTCTGTCCGAATGTCTCTGTCCGCACGTCAAGTACCGGAGAAGGAGATCAACTGGCGGTGGTTGTCATTAACCATTGAATGCTGCACCACTGAATGGATTTAAGCGTCGTGCACCTAGGGAAGGAGACGAAAACAACAATTTACGTCGAACAAGATCACTGAAAGAAGGTTGTGCGCGATGGCTGTCATGTGGTGTAAATTAATGATGCAGATATGCAGCAAGGTCACTCCAACCAATCCGCGATCCCAGCATAAGTAAAGCAAATATTCAGTTTGAGATCGATCTGTGCAGCGCGAGATATTCCATGAGATTTACACTGCAGGCAAGCCTTTGAAAGCAGGTCACCACGTCTTCGGATGCTGGCCGACCAGATGGTTGCACGCTTAAACTCGAAGCAGTCTAAGAGTGACGGTGGTGTGGGGAAATAACACGAGGGTATTCAATGGTTTTGCGGCTTGCCTGAGGTCGGTAGGGAAAATTAAAAAAAAAAAAAAAAAAATATTTCATTTAAATTTTATTTGGTTCTAAGCGGTCGACAAGGTTGTGTAGGGGAAATTGTTAAAAGCAATTGCGGTCCAAGCAGTTTTTGTTGTCTCAGTCTCTGTCATAGTTTACCAACAGAAACTGTTAACCCGAAATGAAATTTCTGAACCAGAAACATCTTAATCTGGAAAAGTCCCTTACAATCCTGTTTAGGTCAGTTTTGAAGTCTTAGTTTTGTGCCCTTGTAAAGCCAGCAAGGGCTTTGCAAGGTCGGATTTACTTTTAGCTTTGTGAGTCTTGGGACTTTAGGACTTCTGGTTACTTCAGACTTACCCCCAACACCTTCAGCTTCCAACAACCCTACGTCTGTAGCAGACACTAGTCTCCTCCCGCCTTCCAGATCACCGTAGCAAATTGCAAGCGGAAATGATGGCAGTTAAGGAAACATAGCCCCAGTCCACAGAGACATTTTAGGAACTGCGGAGCTAACGGTCTTGCTAAAGGCAATATAACCCTAAGTACCCTGCAGGGACGATACGATACGTCTCAGTGATTTCTTGGTTGGTTCCAGTTTTGCGCCGTTTTGTTACCATGACTTGTGACGTGTACGACATGTATATTTACGTTTTTGAAGAAGGTCTTCCACAGTGGCCGATGCATTGATCTAACCACAGCAAAGCATTTGCAGAAGTAGGTAATGATCAAGTGCTTCCTTCTGTTACTTACAATGCCATGCAACTTATCCCCCATGGCCCGTGCAAGTTGCAAGAATGCATGTTATGTCTGTGCAGGTTCTGGTAAGGAGGACTTCTCTTCTTTTTCTGGGTATATAAGGGTCATATCTTTATGGAGATGTCGAGCCTGTTTCACATTGGCTTATCTTTGATAAAAAGTGTGAAACGATACTTCATGCCACAGCTCCTACTTGAGTGCAGACTCTCTTGATCACGTTTTTCACTCCGAAGTTCTGTTTGAGAATTATACACTACATTTGAAGACCCAACTAGTTCCTGGCTAAAGACTCTAAAATAAATCATCTAAATTCCTTAAGGATTGTCCGACACGACCGGCAAACGAAGGCTAAGAGCGTCCTGCACTAGAAATTTCGTAGACTAGATGTGTTCTAAACTAGAAGTTTTCTAGATAAGAAGTCTCCTAGAGTATAAGTTTCCTATTAGATATTGGACTTTTTTGTAGACTAGAAGCTTCCCAGACTAAAAGCCTTTGTGACTTCTTGACCAAAAGTCTAGTGACTGGTTGGTTAATTATAAACGAGTACATCCACTGAGCCACCTTCAGTTCGGGCCTATAGGTCAAGTTGTTTGAAGGCGGCCCACTCTCTTTCCACCTTGGGTTAGTGGGTTTCATTGCTCAACTTGATTTGTATTCGACCAGAAAGCATAGGACTCTCTTCTTTTACTGATCTTCATGGGACTAGACTTCTCTCCAAGCAGCTTGGACTCTGTGATCACCTCGCTTTTAAGCCCGAAGGTTTGGCTCCATAAGCGTCTTGAATTCCACTGGCTGGCAGTCAACGATTTTCTTGGCTAGAGAAAGATACAGCTTTTATAATTCGGCCAATATATTGAGGCGTGGGGTTTTATACAGACCTGGTTTAGCATACTTAAGTCAAAGTATATAAAATTACTTGACAAATATCAAAGTTGGTCAGCTAAACCAACTCAAGGCTGTTAAAAGGCACACGCCGCCATCACATCATCTCAAAGGGAACTCACCGCCATTTTTGCGAAATAACATCCACAGGCACTGCTAAGTAGTTGCATTTGAAGTCAAAAGAGCAACGACGCGGCAACTGCACAACAACCAAACATTCAAACGTCCAATGAACAGCATTTAACGATTGGCGAATTTACGATTGTCCGCATTGTAATCAGATCACCAACATGGAATATAATTGTCACGACTCTATTTATATTCCTCGGACTATGCAAGCTCTGCTTCTGGCATTAATAGTTGCAATGCAAGACTCACAATGGGTTTAATATATGGATGTGACAGTCGGAAAAGTGATCGTAAAATACCCTCCTGAGCGCGTTCCATTCCAGATAGTTAAGATCGATATCGTTGTCAGTTATTGGTTTTCTGTTTACTACCAATTGCCTTAGAAATAGTGCTCTAGCTGGGCATGAAAGTAAAGTTATGAAGTGTGAATTTACATTGCTTCTGTCATGGATATCGTGTGCATGGAGGTCCCTGGGGAAAAAAGTTCGCCAATCGGCTAAACCAAATGTGGATGTAACAATTACAAAGATCAGATTGAGGATTTCTTACAATTACAATTACAATTTACTTTATTGAGACAAGAAAAAAAATCAATACGATTATTGTTTGTACAAACGTTGTTATAATACGGCCGACTAAACATAATGTCTGGCTAAACAGATACAGGCAAATGTTTTTATACATTTATATCAGAATTCCAATTATATTTAATATTAAAAACGTATTAAGTGTATGCTTGCTCCCGGCATACATAATCAATAATCAAAGAGGATTTCTTATCTTTGCTGATCGATCAAAGAGAGCTTGGAAAATTTGCAAAAGCGATCGGGGTGTACAATCCGCCAAATTCCTCATGATAAATATCTCGCCTAGCACAAGCAGTTTTCTTAATTTTTTTTAATAGATTTCATGAGGAAGAACCTAACGCTGCACACACAGTGAAGCGATAAAGCGATGCGATGCGAGAACCGAGAAGTGTGCACTAAAACTGTTCACTTGTATTCTTATGTACATGCGCACAATGAAGCGATAAGAATTCATTTAAAAAGTTTTATCGCATGCTTCTCGCATTGCATAGCTTTATCGTATCACTGTGCGCGTTTCCTAAAGCTGGTGCGAAGCTTAACTGTCGTTCAATGATGACCGGTAAGAGGACAAATTAGTTTTTTTTTTTCGGTTTTGAAAACGCTATACAGGAGCACCCAGACACAACTGGTCCATTGTACAGGGTGGCCCAAAAACTTATAAATTTCTTTCCATTACTTTTGGAACATTATGTCGGTCAAGTGGGCGCCGCCATTGTTGATGACCATTTGGGCTGTTTTTTTGCCGCATTTTCAATCGTTTTAGTAAGAACTTCGGGCGATAAGTTCTCGCATTCTTGTTGGATATTCTCTTTGAGAGCTTTCAGAGTCTGTGGCGTGATCCAGTGATTTCAAAAAACCCCCAAGGAAAGAGTCTGAAGCGGTTAAATCGGGCGATCTTGCCGCCCAATGCAAATTGCCAAGACGAAATATAAGGCGACCCAAAATGTCCCAGGGGCGATATTCTCGTTGGAACGAGCACTACGGGGCTCTCCGGCGCCTCTTCTGTCACGTGTTGTTCAAGTTTCTTCGAGGCGAGCGGCTAAACGCCTTAATGTTTGATCAGTTGGCGTAGGACGGCTTCAAAATTTACGTTTCGCCAAAATCACTGACGAATTATTCCGTAAAAAAAAAAGTACCGAGTATTTCGCGATCTTGCGTTCCATGACTTGTTGACGTGAAATCTGCATCTGTTTACTTCACAAATATCAAAGCAAAACGGGCAGTTGCCGCCATTTGCAAACGTTATAGCATCTTCCGATTGAGTGATACATTTTGGGCCACCTTTTACTTAAAGTTGGCGTAAAGCTTAACTATCGTTCAATAACGACCGATTTAAGGACAAATTCGGTTAATTAGGAGTTTTCCGGAGGCTCTAGTTCTGCTGACGGGTTGACACTCACATCGGTGCAGGCTATGTAAAGGTCTATTGTATGTAGATGCAGTTTTAGTAAGTTGCTCGCCAAAGAGTCCCCTCCAATAAATTTTGCAGGAAGAAAGAAGATGCCAATCTTCACCAGCACCAGCCGCATTAGAATTAAATTCAGCTTTTGGGTTAATGTCTAATCGGATAGCAATTCAGTAAGGTATCTTCATAAATATTCCGTCGGCACTTCTTGTAGAGGCCAGGTATTGGGACAGTAGATTAGATTGATAGTTTGGTGGGATTAACGCCGTCATCATTGCGGTGATCGCCTCATAGTTAGATGTTAAAAGTTGGGGTGTGTATGCACAAAGCATCTGAATTGGGTCCAACGATGGGAGATCCGTTTCAGAGAAAGTGTACGCTCCCAGGTGTGCTCTTCTTTTGTGAATCAGTGCTCCACAGTCAATAAGGAGGAGTGATGGGGTCTCCTCGGCATCACTGCAGAATCATCACTTTTTATTCGCTTTGCTTTCTCATAGTTAAAGCTTATCCATGATTCCTGAGTAGGTGATGAATTCATCCGATCGTTTAGGTGAGCTGGGGAAAAGGTGTCTGCAGCGTCGATAAGATGGCTAGAAAGACACAATATGTGTTCTGCTGATTCTTCGTCATCGTTGAACATTCTACAAATGTTGTCCTCTTTTAATTTAGACGGTAAGGGCATGTTAAGAAGTTCATCTCCGATGCAAATTGTGTAATGTGACACAGAAGGAGCATCTTCAGAGGGAAAAGAGAAATGTTCTGCCTTACTTACAACGATTTCGAGAGTGTTTTTCCTTAAGGTCAAGTGTTAATCATTTAGCTTACGCTCTAGCTCCGGTACATGCTCTTGAATCAGCACGATGTCCTCAGCAATGCCCTTGGTGAATTCCAACTTCAAATGTTTCCAGAGGGTTCTGCTTGGGATCTAATTTGCGCAGTGTTATCATGCTACATGTCCGTTTCTCTCCTGCCTTCTAGAATAAAAGTTCTCTTAGCACTCGAAATCGATTCCGAAATCTATGACCTTTCATCTTTCCTAGTAGTCATCAGGAATTTTCTGAACTGTTAGCTTTAGTCCCACCTAAATCGAGCCATGTTGCGAAACTTTCTTATGTGACCACTAAATCCCAACGGATCCAACGGAAAGCAAAGCCCTCAAGTCATATGTGACACAAAACGCCACAGGAAAACTATTTCAATTACTAGCTATCCCCCAGCAATCCCGATTCCTTCTCGTTAATGTTAAATACCTTCCTCTTCCATTTATGGGTAAATTCATTACGCGATGACAGACAGTTTCAAGTCGGCCTTCACTTTCAAATAACTTCGCGCTTACCTGCCTAACTCAACCACTCCAAGTGGGCAAATAAAAGTCGACTTTAGCATATTTGGCTTCCACATCACTGGCCCACTGCACTAGCCTTCTCTGAATTTAATTGAAAATTGTCGTCACAAATCGACGCCAGCAACAGTCCATCCATTCGACTGACTGCCTGCTGCCTGCATGTGCCACACAACCATCCTAACTGCCCAAATCTGTAAACTGGATCTCATTTCTTTCGCAAATAGCTCCCTGACTGCAACTTGCCTCGTAATTTTGAAGTTTAACCATGCACACACGTCCCAAAGACCGAACGCTGCTCTGTGTGTGCTCTACATCATTACGATTAATCCCATATACGTAATTCCATTAAATTTAAGTGCACACACCGCAAATTTAGTCGTCGCAACAGCCGGCCGCATTCTCCGCTCCGCATGCATAACCAGATTCGAATATCTTGAATATCTTCCTCCAGCGATCGAGAGAGGTTATCGGCAATTTATCGATGCCACCGGTAAGCAACCGAACCGAACGCAGCACTTTCAAGAAAACTCGCAAAGTTTCGGCTGTGAAATTAAATTACATGTCCCTTTTGGGTCGCATTTTCCAGAGATTTAGGAATTGCACAACTTGGACACGAGGTTGGCTCACACACAGGACCGGTACATCACGAACTCTCAAGTACCCGCCTAATTAGTTCATTTCGGGACACATAATGCTGTGATATGCTCAACCGAATGGCCAATAGCATACAGTGGGCTCCACCTTGATGGGAACGATGAAAAACTTTGGATAGATCTCCTCCTGTGCAAGATGCTCTTCATAACTATGCAGGTGTGTGTTGAAGATTTTCCAAATGGATTTACTTGTGATAGCCTTCGATAAATTGCTTCGACTGCTGCTGCTGTTGTTGGTGGTGATGGTGGCGCTGCTGGACGTGATACTCCAGTTTGTTGTCGTTTAAGGTTTGAGGAAAAACGTGTGCGTCTTGTGCTGTGTGCCTGTACAATGTGTGGAAATATTCAATTAAATTTCGGCCTCTCAACTGCACAATTGATACAATGGCGTGTACTGTTGGGATCAGTGATTAATGTCACAGAAATTATTCAAAATTATAATCATAACGTAAATGGACGTTTACACTACAGATTGCGAAGGCATTTTCGAATGGAAAATTATTAAAACAGGTAACGAGTCAGGGATGTGTTGTCGCACTTTTAATAGTTTCCATCGGTAATTATTGAGAAAGATGGTTGACACATGCAGGATGTGTCAAAGGGCAAGATGGTACTGTCAACTGTAAAAGCTTTCAACGAACATCAACCTGAAAGTTACTTAAAATTTAACGATGTCATTCTTCGTACGAGACAACGGACGGTTCAAAATTTCGTATCGTAGAATCAAAGCAGTTTGAGCAGAAGTTTTGACTTTAATTCCATTGGTGCTCCTACCAACAGTGCTGTAAATTGGCAATCATTGGAATGCCTTTATAAAAGACTAATTCGTAATTTTGTACCAACATTCGAGTCACAGTTCTGGCAGACCATCCGCCGCCTCAGAGGAAGGAAGTTTAATATCATCAAAGGAGTTAAATCCAAAGATGGTGTACTCCTTTCCGATGAGAAGGACAACTTGCGCAGATGGGCCGAGCACTTTTCGGAGCTGCTCAATCCCGAACAGGGCACTGAGGATGGCAGACCCATGGTTTTGAGCTGAACGGAGAATAGGCCCATTGTAGAGGTGACTTTGGCGATTAAAGCGCTAAAAGTCGGCAAATGTGCTGGTGTGGATGAAATCCGAACAGAAATGCTCAAGGCCTTGGGAAAAAAGGCAGTGGAATGGTTCTCGTGTCATTAAAGTGGCTCGGGAATGCGGTGACCTAGCGATTGACAAACTCGGGTGATTGTTCCTCTTCTTAAGAAAGGAGAGTTATAGGGGTATAACTCTTTCAAGTCTCTCCGGAAAAGTCTTTGCTAAGGTGTTGGAAGCGCGTTCCTGAGCTTTAGTCGAGTCCAGATTTGGCGATGAGCATTGCGACTTTCGTCCAGGTAGAAGTGAGACCGATCAGCTGTTCGCTCTCAGAATGGTACTTGAGAAGTTATGGGAATTTGCCAAACCTATCTACAGATGTTTTGTGGATTTGGAGAAAGCTTATGATCGAGTCCCTCGAGGTTAACTCTGGAGTGTACTGCAGGCGTATGGGATTGACGTCGCTCTTCTGAGGGTCAATTTCTATGCACAAACTGTAAGAGCTGTGTTCGGGTGAACGACGTTAAATCGAAAACTTTCGCTGTAAGCGTTGAACTTCGCCAAGGGTGCGTTTTGACACCTCTCCTTTTTATAGGATTGGATTTTGGCATCGAAGCTTGCCTATCGGTCTTCAATTCAGTGCTTGTTCTAACCCTCACCTATGGTTATGAGGTTTGGGTAATGACCGAAATGAGATTTCTTCGTCGAGTGAATAGCGTAAGACTGGCAGATGTGGAGAGTCCACTTCAGCACCCTAAACCCGCAACTCTCATTGTGGATAAACGGGTCATGGGAAAATGATGATGATGATGAAGGTCTGATGATGCCACCTTTGGTTTCTCTTGGATTGGTATCATCTTCAAATACAATTTTTCAATAATACAACGGGTCAGCTAGCAACTGCCCTAAAGCCCAATCAGCGAAAGAACGACGCAATTAGAGGTCTTGTGGCTTTAGTTCCCGCACCGGCTGGATCTTATGTTTCACCATGGCTCAGTGATTAGTGCGTTGGACTGTTTTGCGAGCTTTGGCCATATCCACTAAACATTTTTCGCGACATCGGTACTCGTCGGGGAATGGCAATACTCCGAGAGTATAAATTGTCATGAAAAAGTTTGTCTATTCACCGCTGGAGAGGATGGCTTTCTCAGGTAGATGAGTTTTGCGAATCGGCCACCGATTTCTAAAGTAAATTTGAATACTTTGGTAGCGTGTCGTTCAACGTCTGTGAGTCTATTTATGATGATATTTAACCTTCCTGCAAGGGGCTTAGCCTCTTCAAACCGACTCAGGCTTCCAAATAAATCAGTGCTAGAGTAGCCTCGGTTTCCATTTTCACTTGAGACCACAAGTTCCTAAACAAATGGAAGGCTTTAGTATGATTTAACGCAATGAGACAAATCAGTTGATCATTTGAGACAAATCCATCAATCAAATGAAAAAAAAATAGGAAACGTGGCACGTTGACAAATTGGTGAAAATCTAAAAAATAAAATATTCATTCCTCGTGTCGGAACTGGTGGCTTTACAACCTCTTAACCAACCGTAATCGATTTGGATAGCCAAAGAAACAAACCTCGATGAACACACGACCGTAACAACCCAAAATGTTGCTAATTATTGCAAAATTTTCATATTTTTAAGCAAATTTAATGGAGGTGAGAATTGGCGCCAAACTGGTTATGCACGCATAAATCAAATTTTAAAGTTTACGACTGACGCATTCAATAATTTGGCTCTAAAACATTGTTTTCCAAAACAGAACTTCAATTTGAAAGCAGGAAATAGGAAAGCGTATTCAAAAATGCTAATTTCCAATGGTTGGCCATTAACCTCTTGAAAAAAGAAAAAAAACAACAACAGCGCTCATGGCGTTATTCACCTAAAGGAACAATGTGTTAATTGAGTTTAGACAATGCGGACACATTATAGAAACAAAATGCATTGTGTATGAGTCACAGCAGTTGACCGACTGCTACACCACCGCCGAGCAACCATTATGCAACTAGAAGTGTCTCAACGATAGACACGTATGGAGCCATGTTCAATGTTCTGCCCCAATGGGTTTTTTCATCGAAATTGACCAAAGCCTTCGCGGTGTCTACCGAAACCGAGGAAAGACACACACACATGCAGAGATATTTTAATCACGTTTGTGTTGCTTCTGTCCCATAATGAACTCAAAAAAGTGTTGACACCAATCCTCTGGCAAATGGCGAACTCGATACTACCACACTCCTAGCACAGACAGTCAGAGGGGCTTAATGCAAAAGGAACCGGAGCTGTTACATAAGTGTGTCCGCAAAGTCCGACTTAGCCACATTGGTTTTATTGTTGAACTCAATTTCTGTGCTCCTCTGTGGGATATCAAATGTTTGTCCATTGACTGTGCAAAGACGAGAATATTAATCGCTGTGTCAATTTAGAGAGACCCACGGTGCCATATATCCCCTCGACTTGGAGAAAGGCCTTTCGCAACAAAATTCATTTATCATCGCAAGAATATTAAGGTTAATACTTTGCACGCACTCAACAACCACCCACCGTCCCTCAAGTTAAACGTATCTACAGACTGAGAATTGTACAAAATCTCCCACGGATAGACGCCTAATTACAGCGGTTACCGAGTATAAATGTCTTAATTATTGTCACAAGAAAAAGTAACAATTCACTCTCGGCGTATAATCACCGGCAAAACGGAAGGACGTGCTAAATAGCTACAAATTATGTGCGTAGAATGATAGCCGTCACGAGCTGACCCAGTTTATTTCACATCCAAGCGTGTAATTAACAGATGTTTAGTAATTTGAAGTTCAAAAATCACTTAAGTGCTGTGGATTGCATTGCGTTCCATCAAATTATAGTGGTGACCATGGGCAGTGGGTACGAGTACTTCTCCTTCCGACAACTAATTAAAACTTTAAATGCTAATTAGTTGATTGCTACTGTTTATAAGCAACAATCGCTATTTCGAAGAGGCTAACATGAAAGGCAGGTGGAGTAATCGACCAAAGCAGCAAAATGAATTCAATTAAGTTTGCAGTAAATTTGCGGGACGATAATTGAATTTGTGATTGAATTTCGCGACACAAAGGTTTGAAGCGGTTTTCTGAAAGTTAAGTAACTTTTTGCCTTTATAAACCTTGCTTCGGTTATTTTAAATGGTTTTCTATTGGTTGGCGATTTGTCATGGTCCTGGTTTAGTTCGAATAAAGGTTGGTGGTAGTGGCTCTCTTTTATCCATAGCAACTGTGGTATGAAGTTCTTAAATAAAAATCGATTTGATCTTTAATACAGCAACTGGAGGTAATTTTCAGGTTGACGATTAAAACGAAATATGTATGTTTATCTTGAACCTGTCAAGGCTACAGAGCCCAAACCAAAGCCTGCAAGGATGAACATCGAAATGAACGCAATCAGATCCAAACTGGTCTACGAGTGTTTAGAAAAGATAAACAGACTTGGCCGGAACAATAAAGTCACCCTTTACTGGGTGCCAGGTCATGTAGGGATAGAAGGAAATGAGGCAGCCGATGAACTGGCAAGAAAAGGGTCAGAAACACAATTTGTTGGACCCAAGCTATTCTGCGGCCTGGACCGCACCGAATCCAAGAGGAACTGAGAAGAGAGGAAGAGTGCAAAAGAAGGAATTCTAGGGGAAACACTCCCAGGACTAAGGCATGCCATTGCCCAGTCCTAGCGAGGATGCGACAGAGGACCCTGGGGTCCATGTGGATACCGGACCTAAAACATCTCAAGGACCAAGGAATCGGCGGCATCCTGGCCTTCACCAAAGAAACAGGAAGATTCGCAGACCACACGTACACTAGTGTCAACTCAATGATTGTTTCCACCTTCCCTAAATCCCTCCCAACATACGTCCCAAGCCAAGCCTATCCCTGCAGTTCCGAAGATTAAAGGAGGGGAACACAACGGGCCCGACAGAGGCCTAAGTGAAGAGCCTTCCGCTCCCCTCATATACCATACCAAGGCAGGCGAAGGAACTTCTCGGGAACTACGACCGAAGGAGGAGCAAGGCCTGGCTAGGTACCAGCAAAAACCAGCTTCGCATTCTAACGGGCTTCCTAAGGGACCATTGCAGATTCAGGGAGCATCTCAGGAAAATGGGAATAGAAGCAAACGGAAACTACAAATTCTGCAGCGATGCCGAGGAGACTCCGTCACACCTCCTTATGGACTGTGGAGCATTGATCCACAAAAGAAGAGAACACCTGGGAGCGTACACTTTCCTTGAAATGGACCTCCCTTCGTTGGACCCAATCCAAAAACTCCGATTTCTCAGAGCCATTGGATTGGAGGAGGTTTTCTAGGTCGAGACATATCGGCCAATATGAGTATGGGGGAAGCACAATGGATCTAAACAGGTCGCAGTGCACACACACCCCAACTTGTAACATCTAAGGATGAACAAGGGAACATCGTAGTAGAATCGCAGTCGATGCTGAGGATATGAAAGAATTATTTCTGCCGACTGTTTAACGGCGACGACGAATCAAATCCCTCTGTCAGACAGAATGAATCATTCATCCTGGACGATGAAAACCAACAACTCTGTCCACCCGACCTGGACGAAGTGAAAATAGCCATATCTAAGCATAAGTCCAGCAAAAGTTGCTCTAGCTGATGGCCTAGCTGCTGAGCTGTTCAAAGTGGCAGGCGATGACTTCCGTTCGCAGGCGGCAATACAGTGTAGGTCATTTCCATTCGTGCAAGAAATGTAACGCAGCTCGCACAGCAGTCCAACGCACTTACCACTGAGCCACGGCGACCACTAACTCTTTGAGGTACTTCCGCAGTTACATATATGAACCGTGTCCGACCACAAAATTCTCTAACAGAACTTTTCATCGAATCGCAAAGCTGTTGTGGTTCTAAAGCGTCTAGTTTACCGCCCGGTTAAAGTGCGCCCTGCGGAATCCATATTGTCGGTCATTATTTAGTCCTTGGCTTTATAAATATTTGACCATCTCGATATTGATATCCTTTTTGCATAACTTTCCATACGTCCTTCCCTTTTTAGGATTCGGATGAACGCGGACCGTTTCCGAGAAAGTCTCTCGCGATCGATAAGGAGATGGTATTTCATCTTGTACGGTTGGTATCTTTCAATCAAGTGGTTTAAGAATCCGCTGGGGGGTTGAATTTTACGTCTGACGTCGATGTTTGGACGGTCGCTACACTTGGTGGTTCGGTAAAAAGTCACACAAGACCCTATCTCTTTTTTGGGTGCTGTAGCCAGGAGACCCTCATCTTTCACTAAAGGCAGACAAGAATGGCTGAAGTTGGTTCTAATTAATTTTGCAATTGTCGAGAACGGACGCGAACCACTCGAGGAGTTATTTTGTAATTCTCTTGGAATCGCTGACAATCGGTAAACCAATGCCGCAGATACCTTAACGATATTGCAGACAAGTGCGACGTAACCCTGTGCTGGGTTTCAGGACACAGGGACGTTCCAGGCAACTGCCGAGCGGACGAGCTTGAAAAAAAAGACGCAGAACGGCATCTCCCACCACCTGCGCCTATTGAATCGATAAAATTCCTCCTTGACACGGATGGCAAGAAACTGGTAAACCACAGGTGGAACAACATCAGCACTTGTCTCTTGTCAAAACAAATCTGGCCTAACCTGGATTTAAAGAAGGCGGAGAGACTCCACTAACCGGGAAAAACCTAGGTTCACTAATAGGAGAACTTTCCGGATATTGCTTGATAGGCAGACATGCACTCAGACTAGGGGGTTAGGTTAGGTTAGCGGTCCGATGAAGACGATAACATCCTCCTCATCTCACTTAGGTCTATGTAGACCCGTTGTGATACCCATGTGTTACCAGCTATTTCCTACTACGTGATTTTATATGCCTGATGACAGCCAGCCGGCTCTCCTTGCGAACTTGAGCAGATCCGACAGTGAACCATCAGACAACTCCTCGATGTTATCGGAGAGGTATCTGCCCAATGTTCTTTTCCTAATGTTGCAGAGGCTTGGGCAGTGACAGAGGAAGTGAGTAGTGTCCATATGCACCTCCTCGTCTCCGCATCCTCTGCAAAGGTCTTCCCCGGTCAGGCGCAGCTTCTTTGCATGATACCTGAGCATATTGTGGCCTGTAATAAGTCCTACCAGTAATGACAGGGATTTCCTGTTCATAAGTAGTAGCTTATGTGTTCTGTTCTTATTGTATTCTGGCCATAACCTTCTGGAGACTTCGCAGGTGGTTAGTGTTTTCCACCTGTTATTCGCCTCGGTTAAGGATCTTAGTCTTATTATTTCCTTCAGATGACGAAGTGAAGGTTTAATTGTACCATCCGCTAAGTCTGGTTCCAGGGCTGATCCCTTTCTAGCCAGTTCGTCAGCAGTCTCGTTTCCTGACACACCACTGTGGCCAGGGACCCAGCAGAGTTTTACATTATGCTGCGTGCCAAGAACCCTCATCTCTTGGCGACAGCACTTAACAAGCTTAGATTTGATAAGTTTAGCAGTTAGTGCTTTTATAGCCGCCTGGCTGTCTATGAAGATCGTGATATTCTGCCCTTGTGACATTTAGATGAAAAGCCCTCCGGGAATACTTCTTACATGATCTCAACGATCTGTCCGAAATCGACATCCAGAAGATAAGAGACTTCACATCTGGGACGAAATAGTTCAACTGATAGGGTTAATATCGTTACGGTTGCCCATCTCGATGTACTCTGGTTCCTGATGCTGGTAAGCCGGCTCTTTATCGTGGTATCACAACGGGCCAGTCTGGTCTAAGTATGTCCCTTTCTGAACGGGGGCAGCCATCTAACCTAACCTAACCATGTAATTCTCTCGTTGAAACTTCTTTTAATTTTCGGGTTGAAGCGCCTAAATGGGTGGGTCTTTGTCTGGCACCATCTCAAAATTTAATAAATTTTCCTCCAAAGTATGCCTCGATTTCTTTGTAAGCATTGTTCGCGGCATCAACGAACTTTAGTAAAACCAATGTATTTCCACTAATTTGCTCCTTTTTTTTTTATCTCATTTCAGGTAAGAATGTACATACATTTTTCCGAATCAAACGAGTACGGCACGCTTTCGTTTTTTTTTCCCTTCTGATCCAAGGTATCTTTATAACAAATTATAAAAATTTAACCTATAAACTTAATTTAGATCAAATTTAACCAACAACGGTCTAATGAATCAATTAAAACCCAAGTCACATGGCGTAAAGAATTGTGTTGCGAGCATTTGCAGAGCATATACTCGTTCAATGTAATTTTGCAACAATCTACAATGTTTGTGGAATTATTTAACATTGTAAAAAGTATGTGGCGTGATTTACAACATTCGCTTTACTTTATGACTGCAAAGAAAAAAATATTTGTATCGCAGTCTTTCGTTTTAAAAATCGCACAAACCCGTCATGCAGTTTTTTTTTTATCGGCTAATGTATTACGTATTTGTCTAGTAATTTTTTTGCTATTAATTAACGAACAAAGATTGCTGCTGATAGATATTTAAGTTTCACCGCTCTGTGTGTGGCTTACAAGGCATTGTTTAAAAAAATAATTATATAAACTACCATCGACTTCATGGATACACATTCCAATGATGGACAAAGAAAATCCGTATGCATTCTGTGAATGTGCATCTAAATCGAAGGACACGGTAGTGTATTTCCATGACAGAGACCCAACACCTGGTATTTTAATTCAATGCAAACAAACGAAATATATATTTACCCATTGGATGACAAAGTAAATGTTTATCCGGTTCAGCGATTCCGGCAATGCAATCGCATAATTTCATAAAGTGCACTCTCTCGGATCTAAATTAACGGATTGCGACCTTTTTATGCTTGCGGCCATTTCCGAATCGGAGCCTGGCAACCGTGTTGTTGTGGGCGCAAGGCATTTCGAAATTGGTTGCATATTTTGTGTTGTTTTGTCGACAATAAATGACTAATTGATGAGATGATGATGATGAATTCATAATTTGAAGGGAATACAACGGCTGTGCTGGTGAATAAATTGCAACTTTTACTCCATCCACGGTTAGCGGTTTTAGTTATTTTTTTCTGTATCTGAATTAGAATTCAAATATCTGACTCCGATTGATCAGAATCATTTTTTTCAAATAGCACTCGAGTTTATTGGCCTGACTGACCATGAGTGTGCTTAAGGTAGGGCATAGTCTATCATTACATTCTTTAAAGTGGTTAAGTTTTTTTTTTTATTGTTTCCTCAGAACTCTATCGGGTTCTTAATTTAAAACAAAACTATGTCATCAATAAGGGGTGTGGGTCATTAGACCTATAAATGTGTGGTAATTGCCAAAATGAAAAAAGAACGAGTTTTGTTAAGGCTGTTGTTGCAAAAGTAAGTCATTAGCTAATGGATTTCATTGATTGATCTTTTTTATGAGGCCTCTTTTTGCATTCGATCATGAGTTTAACACTTAGCCAATCACAAGAGTGTACAAAAATAGATCACTCAAAGATGAACACAGCAGTGTAGCATATGTATGGGTATGTCTGAGTTGGATCATTAACTTGTAACTCTTGAGTCTAATTGTCTTTGGCTTTTTATCAATTTCGTAATTTCTCCTAGAAGATGCTGCAGCTCTTCTGTTTCGGATATATTCGCGCTTACAACAGGAAGCTGACCTGGTCTTGGTGTGTTTGATAATCTTCTTTATTTCCTGAATAAACAGTGCAAAGATGATACAAGACATGCGGACGATGCAGCAATAGCTCTCAGTGGAAACACCATCTCGGAAGTGCTACAATTCGCACTACTCGAAGTACAGGGGGCATTATACCTTTCCCTAGAAGAAGAAAGCTTGAAACGATCGAATACGCCGGGGGTGGACAAAAACCAACGAAGTTTTGTTTTATAATCCACACGCCCATCAATGGGATATGAATACCGTTTTGATGTTATTCACGCATCGCGAATGAGGTCCAGTGGTTCGAAACTCAGGTAGTTTTAGGTTTCAATAGCATCCGAGGATGGTGTCCAGACTAACGGAGGACATCTTTAGTGTTTGTCATTGCTATAATCCAACGTCTAGCTGGAACTTGCATGTCAATCTAACTTCGAACTACTCCAACGGGCGAATTTTATTTTTTATTAGGCCAACACCCATCGATTACAAATGCGGTCGCCGTGGCTCAGTAGTTAGTGCGTTGGACTGCTGTGCGAGCGGCGTAGGTTCAAGCCCTAGCCATGTCCACCACACATTTTTCCCGGCACTACCTCTCTCCGGGAGTATAATTTGTCATGAAAGAGCTTCTCAATTCGCCGTTCGCAGTCGCCAGTAAATTGTAGGCCCCTTCCATTCGTACGAAAAATGTAAAATTGTCTCATCCCGAACTGTCGCGCCAGCTATTTATTAATATTATTTTTATCCTATCAGGAAAATCATCTGTCCCCCCTGGAATCATTAAAGCAGAATACAGAATTTTATATGATTCCAGATGGCATTCAAATACTGGGGCCGCATTACCGCAATCGATAACGAGCAAGTGAGTGTAACTCGTGATCGAATGATCCATAAACTTCATTGGGAGCGGTAATGCCAAATCCTCACATTTCGATGACTAGTTACTCGTTAACGAGTGTGGTAATTCGGCCCCTGCTTAAGTAAAACCTTCTCAATAGTAATTCCACTCAGGAAGGACTAGGAGAAGCACAAATCCTAATCATCGCTATTTGACCTTGTCTGGCACGTTATCCGAAGTTTTTAAAGAATCACTTTGCGCGAACTTCTTAGTCGGCCTTAACCATGTTCCAAGCAGAGGTATTTGCTTTGTGTGACACACAATTGCATCGCAGAGAGGACTTAACATATAAAAGGATTCTGGTGCTATAGCTGGTATTTCAGGTCATTGGTAGTGCATCTGTTCTCGAATTACCCTCGATCTCAGCATCGCCCGATATCTTGGGAATAGTTCTTATGGATTCCGAGTCCTTGGCGTATATGTATATACTTATCCCTGTTCCCGTGCAGTTCTGTTCAATTATCATAGATACAAGAAAGAATCAAACTTCCTTTCGAAGCAGTATTTTCTGATCAAAGTGTAGGCGGGTTGAAGAGGGACATTTCTTCGAAACGGGTCGCGCCTTTCTTTTTCGTAATACATTTTCCTCGCCTTGTAACTTTCTTTCGGATTCTGAATAGGGCTTCTTTTACTGATCTTTCTAGCAAGGTGAGTAACGGGTATAGTCCAGCGCTACCGTAGGACATGTGAGCATTATTATTAGTATTCCGCTCAGTGCTTTCCTAGCGTTAACTAGTCCGATGCTTTGGCCTAAGGTTACTGGTACTGTACTTTGTATATGGATGTCAACACCCATAGTCATGTCTTTGGTTTGTAGCCGCAGGCTTCTCCTGATAGATTTCTACAAATCATTATAGCTTGGTTGATTCATAGACCCTGTTCACACAGGAGCAACGGAATGGATTTTTTTTTTTTTGACGTTTCGTGTTGAGATTGATATTCCTGTCTGAACACTTCCGCGGACTTTTTTTGACATATTCATTGTCAGTGTCGACCAAATTGATTTGATTTTCGTGCTTATTTCACGAAATTTAGAAACCTTTAAATAAATAACACAAATGCAATCAGCCTCCAGCCCAAAAGACGCATTGTTTTATTCACGAAAAAAAAAATGCAGTCCGTTGCTCCTGTGTGAACAGGGTCATAGACATTTTTTTTAAAGTGGACATAAAAGTGGAACAGTTTAGTTGAAAGTATTGTTCACCCAAAGGTAACAGCAAAAATGTTACAAACATGCGTCTGGTCTCTGAAAGGTGAGTGTAGGGCATGCTCTAAGCACAACAACCACCGAATGACAGATGTCAAAAGAAAGTTTGACGTTTGTTCGCTTTTCAAATGAATGTTATGTTGTAACATAAATTTTATGTTAACACATTTGTTACACGGGATGACAATTAGGTCGTGTGCCCGGTGGGTTCAACAAAAGTCAGTTAGAAATGAATAAAAATGTCTACAGCAGTTTACAGGGTTACTACAGACAGATCGTGCCTATTAATATTTTGACACCAATCGTCATAATTTTGTGTTGAAATGGTTGTCATTTAATGTCAGTTTGACCCAAGCGTTTATGGATTTTCCAAGCAGTAACTGCTTGCGAAAGATTGTAACCTCCATTTATTCTCTAAATTTACATTTGGCAACACCATAACCCATCTGTCATTTATAATCTAAATAAATTATTATTCTTCAATCGATACTTTCACATTTAAACTATATCCGATGCGCGATGTGTAATGCTCCACTTTCCTTGAGACGTTTGACATTAAAAGCTCTTCTTCATCGGTTGCTACCTTCCTCAAGAACTCTCATCTCGTGTGTGGTTCGATTTCTTCTTCTGCGCTCGTGATTTTACTTATGCAAATTTCTCGTGAATTAATTTATTTCTGTTTAAAAATTCCATGATGACCTGCGGATAGAGCCGGAGGCGAAGAAATGTTGAGAAATGTCATGTCACGGGAACATATTCTCCAGTGTGGAGCAAAGCTTTAGTTAATTAGAGGAACTCTGCAACGTATTCTGGTCACATACGGGTGAGCAATTCCAGATTTTTTCATTTATTTCTGGACTTCCAATCGTTCTGTGACTGGGGAAGGATTTCATCAAGTTTAATATACATAAGTCCTGGTTAACAAGGGGTGGGTGCTGTGGATTTTAAACAACCGGCATGGGGAAATGGCATAATAATTCCGATATGAACTGTGCACACAGGGATTAGCATACAAAAATGTGGAATCCCGAATACGTGCACCGGACACCGATGGAAATATTTTATGCTACAGGTATGTCGTCTCGGCCGAGGGTGGTGGCGTTGACGGTGGTTTTAGGTATATTTACCTGTGGCCCCTATTCACCTGTCCAGACGGGACGGCAACACAAAACCTCGACTGGTTATGACATCAGCTGCCATGCCGCAGAGGGAGAGTGAGCGGTGCCTCCAGGTTGGTCCTGTTGGAAACGATGGGTTCAAGTGACAGATGGACAGACATTCAGTCTGTTGGTAGGTTGCACATTTTTTTTTTTCCCCGTGTGCATGCGGACCACATCTACTTTGGCTCACGTAATTGGCCTTCATGAATATCCATGGCATTCATTCATCATCACGAATTGCCAATAAGTGGACACAAAACCGGGTGTGAGTTAGACACGAATGTGTCTTCTTAAACGTACGAGAATAGTAGGAAGTTGTTTCTCATTGTGCACGCGACTTCTAACTACAGGACGAGGTTGTGTCTCGATGACTCGTTAATTTACTAAAAGAAATCCACACAATGCACAGAGGGACGGAGGAGACAAATGAAAATGTTAAACCATCGTTGTTGTGGACAAACGTCCGAGCGATTATAACTCGGTCGTCCTTTTTGTCCTGCTATCTGCGGCATACCCTAAAGGAAGTTGCAGTTGCAGATTGAATTTTCCACTGCCACATCCATGTGATCGTCCTATTTCAAAGAAGGAATCGAAAAAGGAAAAGAATCAACCAAAGGACACCGAGATACCTATTAGAAAAATGTCCGAAAAACGTTTGCCCGATGTACTCGTATCAGGAGCTCGGACGCGCATTTTTAGATTCAGCAGGAGTAGTGCTCACATGGCCTGAAGGTGGACGACGAAATGCGGTTATTAGGACTAGGAGCACATGTTCTGGGCATTATATTGGTAGCTCGTCGCAAAGACGAGAGTAATGGAAATTTCATTTCGCAGAGAAAAAAAAATGTTTGTTGTCGTCGATGACAACGACGTCGGTCGGTGGTTATGGTCGATATTGTCGATGAATTATCAAGTTGTCAGCTGATGAAAGGATCTAAATTCTGTTCAAGGTCTTTGCATCTCAATTTGTCTTGTGCTGGCAAGAAAAAAAAAAGAGTGAACTCTTGTCACACAATTGTCACAAGGCCAGCACGGTGACAGATCAATTCCAGATGTGTGTTTTCGAAATTGAATCCTAACCAAAGCGTTTACATGACGAGGACATTTGAGGAGAGGCCATTTTTTTTTAACTTGTTTAGCTAGTAACATGGTCTGTCGTCGTAAGTGAGTTAGCACTTGCGGTGTTTTGTTGATTGAGATCCGTATCACAGAAGCGTCTGTCCTTGAGAGCTGTCGAATGAGAATGTGGGATTACAGACTTTCCTTGATTGGTTTTGTAATTAGTCTTATGGCGGTTGATTGTAGGTTTTTCTTATGTCAAAACAGCGTCTTCAATTAAACTAGGGTTGACTTTGGGAATCAAGCTGTCGATATTTCAGTTTATCGAGGGAATCCTTCCCAATTTTGATGTGGGACAATTTGAGCAATTCGAGAGCAACTTCAAGAGCTTCTGCGTTACCTTAGAAAATAGTCAGTATAACTGCATTTCGATTTATCTGCATTCACCCTTTCCTCAGGGAATCCAAGTCGAAACTTGATTAATACCCATTCCAGTTAAAAATTCTGCAAACCATCCTTAATTTTTGCGATAGCACTTGGGGCCTTTTAGGATTGATAAGGTGTGACATTACTGCGATTAGCCGCAATCTCCATGAGAAGCGCGCGATCGAGGAGATAGAGGGATGTTATAGCAGGAATGAGGTTCGGAAGTTTTACCAAAGTTTTACGACGAATCAAATCCCGCTGTCAGGCAGAATGAACCATTCAACCTGGACGACGAAGACCAACAATTCCGTCCACCCGACCTGGACGAGGTGAAGAAAGCCATTTCGAAGCTTAAGTCCAACAAAGCTGCTGGGGCTACGGCCTAACTGCAGAGCTGTTCAAAGCAGCAGGCGATGACTTGGTAAGGAGCATGCACCAACTCATCTGTAAAATATGGTCGGAAGAAAGTATGCCCGATGGAACCTCAGCATTGTTTGACCGATCCTCAAGAAAGGAGACCCTCTGAACTGCGCCAACTACAGAGGCATCAGTCTTCTTAACATCGCTTACAAGATCTTATCTGCCGTGTTGTGTGAACGCCTGAAGCCGTTCGTCAACAACCTGATCGGTCCATATCAGTGTGGTTTCAGGCCAGGAAAGTCCACCATCGACCAAATATTCACACTGCGGCAGATCTTGGAAAAAACCCAGGAACTTCAAATCGATACCCACCACCTCTTCATCGATTTTAAGGCCGCGTATGACAGCATCTATAGAGACGAGCTATACAGAGCCATGTCTAGTTTTGGTATCCCTGCCAAACTCGTCCGTCTGTGCAGGATGACGATAAAGAATGCACGCTGCTCCATCAAGGTCGGTCAAGACCTCACTGAGACCTTTGATGTCAGAAAAGGATTTAGACAAGGCGACGCGCTGTCATGCGACTTCTTCAACATCGTTCTTGAAAGAATAGTCCAAAACTCACGCGCCAACACCAGAGGCACAATCTTTCAAAAGTCCGTCCAATTACTCGGATACGCCGATGACATTGACATAATCGGAAGAACGCAGCGTGATGTCACTGGTGCGTTTGTGAGTATCGAGACGGAGGCGGCGAAGATGGGTTTAGCGGTCAATGAGGCAAGACGAAGTATATGCTGTCAACAAGAAAGGACTCCCAACACCGACGTCTCGGACAGAACGTCACTATAGACAGCTATAACTTTGAGGTAGTTAAGGACTTTGTCTACCTAGGCTTCGCTATAAATTCAGACAATGACATCGGCGCTGAGATTAAACGAAGAATAACTCTTGCCAATCGCTGTTTCTTTGGGCTAAGAAGGCAATTGAGTAGCAAAGCCCTCTCTTGAACAACTAAGGTGACCCTCTATAAGTCCTTAATCGTCCCAGTCCTGCTCTACGGCGCAGAGGCATGGACTCTGTCTAAAGCGGATGAGGTTGCTCTTGGCTGCTTCGAAAATTCTTCGGGTTATTTTTGGTCCCGTCTGCATAGACGGGGAGTGGAGGAGGAGATACAACGACGAACTGTACGGGCTGTACAGCGACATCGACTTAGCCAGAAGAGTGAAGGTCCAACGACTGTGGTGGCTGGGTCATGTAGAGCGGATGGACACCAATGCTCCAGCTTGGAAAATCTTCGAATCCACACCCGAGGGTCAGCGCAGTAGAGAAAGACCGCGACTCAGGTGGCGCACGCAAGTGGAAGGGGACCTCAACCAACTTGGCATGCGAAACTGGAGGCAGCTGGCTAAAGATCGAGCTGGCTGGAGAGACTTGTTGGTTGAGGCCCAGGACCACGCCGGTCTGTAGCGCCACCTTCAGTAAGTAAGTAAGTAAGCCGCAATCTCCTGTCTTAACATGACAAACCTGACAATTTCTATCGATAAGTTGGGATCACCAAATAATTCAATAAACCCGGTAAGAGGCGGAATACACATAGTCGAACCTTAAAGTAAGAATCCCCAGCTGAAGCTAGTGACTGAAGGATTTTGAATCTGCAAGTTCCTTGCCATACGACAGGAGGTTGTGAAGAAACAGATGGTAGGTTGACTGATGCAATTGAACTCCAGGTACTGCTGAGTTTCAGGGTCAAACTTCAGAAGCTACGTAGTGCTGGACAGGTACCTTAGAGGTGAAGATTGGTCTTCTCTGCTTCTTTCTCGGTCATAATTCGTATACGAGAGCTAGTGTTTCTCCTACGAGCTTAGACTGCAGCCGTTGGTGTTGTCCTCATGGACTACTTGATTCCAATTTCAGGCTGAGATTCATGCCAGTGTGTCTGCCTTTTTATTTCTCTCTCTCTAAGCCCAGTGTTGACTCATTTTGAATTACGTATTTTTGGAGTTCAAAGCCTTATTGTCCTGTGCTATTGGGACCTATTAGTGCCTATGAGCACTTGTCCGTGAAAAACGCGGTCTTTTACTTTAGTCGTCAAATTGGTTTTGACGGATGAAATGCTCTTTTTTCTTCCTCCAACCTTCTCCTCGCTATCCTTTGACTTACATACGTTTACGCTGCTAGTATCTGAAAGTGGAGCTCAAGCCTGAAAAGCAGTTTTAGTTTCTTAAGTCCAGTTTGTTATGTGGATGGTTGCACCCGGCATCGACACTCAACAAACAAATAAAGGTGAGGACATCATAACACTTGTAAAAGTGCAGTCAACCCCAACGTTTGACTCATTAACTTCGCTCTCTCTGCTTTGTAAGTCAAAACTAAAAGTATTAATTAGATTTATGTATGTTGTTTCCCAACAATTGCCACAGCAACCTGGGGACAAGACCCCTCCCCAAGTTAGGCTGATGTGCGTAACACCTCCATAATAGTCGCACGTACCCTACCTCATTCAAGTGGAATCACTTTCCTAAGAAAGCATATAAGCTATTATTACCGGCACCCCACATGGGACACAAGTGTATTGCAACGAATTGTTTTTCTTTTGTCATATATTCGCACAGTGCATTGAGTTGAGTATCATACAGCTATACTCGTTCATGTAGAAGACACTCTTTGTCTGCTTTGCCTCCATCAGAGCATGAAATTCTTTGCTTTGACAGTTTTTGATTATGTCATTGATTGTTGGCATAACCACATCGCTCATCCTCTCCTCCTCAACGCCATCTGTGTCTAGCTACTGCCGGTAGCCTTTTTTTTTTTTTTTTTTTTCATTTCTCAATCTTTTCGGCTTCGTTGTACGAAATTAGTTACAGATACACAAAATTAAGTTGTTCTGCGTATATCAGCGCAGAGGAGTGATAAAACTACCAGTCACGAGCCGATCACTGTCAATGTTGAATAAGTTCACTTTAATGGCGTTAATTCGATTGTGAACGAGGGGAATAAAATTGAAATGTCAATGCCATGCCCGAAGCCATTGAACGCCTTGTTTAGACAGTTAAATGCATCTATCGACGATTATAATCGGCCTTCATCATCGCCTGAGCTTAAGCAATCGCAGTGGAGATCTCATAGCTTCTCGTCACAGAATCAATCAGAGTCGGTGACAAAAGTGACCTTAACGGTACTTGTTTGCGAGATTACTATGTCAACAATTAAAAACTTAATCTCATGACGTGTCTCGTTAAATTTGAAAGCATTCGGTGCTCAGTACCAGAAAACAGGAGGACAATCGCCTAGGCTTCATTTAGTTGTCGTTGCCGGTATACAATTCAGCAATTTCTTTATTTTTTTTATTTTTATTTTTCTGACGTCCAATACAATTTTTCAATTGAAAATTTCGAATAAAAGGCGAATGCCGCCGCGATTGAACGAAAGAAAAAAATAAATAAAATAATATTGCCTGGCGTAGGTGAAACTTTTTAATTAATTCATCAGTCGCGCTTCGGCGTAGGTGTCACTGTCACAAAGTGTCAGTTGATGTATAATTGAGAGATTCCCGGACAGTCGAACAGACATTGGAGACACAGAGGCGACAACATTTCATTTGTTATGGTTGTTTTGGAGACAGATACTCGGTAAGAGATGACGGTTGTGTATCACCATTTCATTCTGAAGACTTGAAGTTATCCTTGCAGAGGCAAGTTTTTAAATAGTAAACCAAAAAACACGATGTTATGTCAAAATGTATGCAGGATAATATGTACTTATGTTACGTGAACATTAGGCAAACGTTCAGTAAAAATACAGTGAAAGTCGAAACTTCGTTCTGGATGGCGTTTATCCCTGTAATGGTGAATTCTAGACCCCAAGGATATATGACATAGTGGACGAAATTCCTAGGTAGGGTGCAAAACTAGATACAGCATACACTCTGCCGGTCGCAAGGACACCCATCAGCACTCTTCACAGAGAAATAGGATGGGGAAACCATGATCAGGGCCAATAGGTATACGATGGTGTCATATGGATTATTATTATTAGTGGGGAGTGCTTTGTCCACTCTAGCACTGCGGTCTCATATGAAGGCCTATTGTGCTGTCTCATGTGTGGCCTGGTTAAATGCCATATGGATACATGTGTAGTAACCGATCACTGTGGCCAGCCTTCAATTCTAAATTGATGTGTTCAATCCAAATAAACATTTTTTTAAATTTTTTTTTTTTTGTTTTGGACGTCATTCCTGTTTCTGAAATGTTTTTGAAATTCGTGACAGATTCGTGACAGAAAATTATTTTTAATGTGGTAATTACATTACTTATTTGTACTTTTTCAATAGTTTTATTACTGATGTTCCATATTCAGTTGATAAGGCTTCGATCAGTGTTGGAATCTTTGAAATTGGTCCAAAAATAAACTCTCAACAGGGATCACAAGTTCGTGCGCAGCGACTTAATTATATAGGAGATAGATCGATTTCGAAAAAAACCCTAGGACCCGTCTGAAACCACACTTCATATAACCTAGTTGCTTGCTGGTATTTATAGGTTGATAGATGAAGATATTTAAACCCAACCAACCTAAATTAGTTCTCCAATTATTTTCTTGGAGAACGTCCAAGAATATTTTGCCTTGAGTGCAAACAGAGATTTTTTTCGCTGTTATCCTTTTATTGTTTACTAGCTGATACTCGCGACTACGTCCGCGTGAAAGACGTCTCCTTATTCCCTATATACTTCCCCAGGTTTGACATTGATGAGTAAGTATAGACTCTCAATTTCTCATATTAATTCTTCAAGGCGTCCCTTTTAACATCATTCCTGATTTTTCTTTCTTGCTCGAGGATGCCCAGGCTGTTAGTTGAATTTGCTCTGAGCTCGCTATGGGAGAAACTGTCACTCCTCAGATCCACATATTCCACTTTCAAACTCTGCCTATGTACCTTATTGATGTTCATCAAACCTCAACAGAAAATTGCAGACGTTTGAACTCAAAGTGATTGTCTGACGGGATCAGAGAAATGCGGGGGATGAAGACGGTTTTTCTCTGATTGACTCTGAAAATCCTGGTTTCGATAACATGGTTCTCACCTGCATAGTTTTAGAGGGTGTAGAATGGGCAAGAACTTTTGAAGTTGAAGTTGTGGCGTGGGTTTTCTGGTGGATCGAAAATGTGCAATAACTCTAAAGCGTATTATACAGCATCCTCGAGTTTCATTTCCGAGTTCATAGATTCATACTTTATATTCTCAGTTGGCAACTTCTCCAGCAGAAAATTGTTGATGGTGTTGGCTGAGTCGTTTATTTGAGTGAAAATAGCTCTGAAATAGCTCAGCCATGAACTCAAAATTAAAGAACGTTTAGGTGCATTATATTCTGCCAGTGAAAATAATCATATCTTCCTTTACATCGCCATACCTAGGGTTACTTGGTATATTTATTATTTCTTCTTTCCATTACCAATATCAAGAAATAAGTTAGAAAACTCCTCTGCCCTCAAGTCACGTTGAAGATGGACATGAATGTATGTTAACTCTCAATGACAGGATTTTGATATATGGCTATCAGATGGATGACTTGAGACAGGCCTTCACTCCATTTGTCGTGTCCCCCGTGGGACAACATACTGCTTGGTGTGTTTGAAGCGATCCTCAATACCTTTCTATGAGCAATGGTACACTCATCATACACTATAACTTTGGTTTCCTGAAGCACCTGATCCAAGTCATTCTGCTTTGAGATGTTACAAAGTGTAGACTCAGAATGACTTAGGTTGAGAAGCTTTGAGAAGGTAGAGTAACCCGCCATGTCTTCTACAATCAAGGTAGCTGCAGTACCTGAGGAAGCAACGGCTGTATTCCTTTCTCCCCTAGCTGTGGCCCACAACAGATTTATCAAGAATATACATGCATAGTTTTGAAAAACGGTAAAACACCTGTTTAATTATTTCTGTTCTAGAATATACCCAACAAATTTCAATTCCAAAATCCAATTTAATTTCTCTTTTTCATAAAATCTGTAACACCCTGTAGAAGCCGAATTTCGAAATGTCCTTCTTTATTCCTTGTATACATGATAAAGGGAACCTCTGTTCAGAATTTCAGATTTCTAGGTACAAAGGTTGATGAGTCAGTGTTCGTAAGAACTCGTATTCTAAGGAAATCGACAAAAAACAATTATTTTAAGGAAAATGCTCCTAGAAAGTAAGCGTGGCATACATAATGTTAGTAAAATTACTGAACAAAGGGAGTTTTTCGAAAAATAGGCGGATTTTGAAAATTTATAGCCTATGTTCATTCCCTAGGCTTAAGCTATCTCCGTACCAAATTTCATCGAAATCGGTTCATTGGTTTAACCGTGAAAACGTAGCAGACAGAGACACTTTCGCATTTATAATATTAGTATGGATATGGATTCAAGAATTCCTTTCTTCGTGGACTAAGCCGAACGGCACCTATTCTGGTATTCGTAACCCAAATTAGGCTCCGTGGGGTCTGATACCTAACTGACGATAGCCTTTAGTACACTGCGACCTAAAATATCTTTTGTGAAAGTTCGCCTACAACTGAGGAAAATTTTGAGCGAAATGATTGTTCGAGGGAAATTAATCCCTTATCGAAGTGTTTTAGTCTGCAACGAGCTATGACATTCCCACTAAATATGCTCTGCAGTTTATTGCTTTTCCAAGCAGATTCGGGACATATTCGATGGACTGATGGCCAGCTTGTTAAGATGGTAATTGAGTCCAAAATTTCCGATGAGGAAGTCCGCTTCTCTTATAATACAAGGGGTTGATGAACTACTTGGATTCGCGAAGTCCTGAAGTGGAATTCTATCTGCCTTTCATTGACTTCCCATGAATTGAGTTACAACTTGATGTGTGTGGTGAATAAACCACAGAAGGGAAACCAATACAGATTGGGCTTTTTGTCTGGCAGACAGAGGGTTTTCCAGTCATTCTGCATGAGAGTGTTAGTTTTGAAACCGCTATACCTTGGCCATCGTTTTCTAGTTATTTTACAGAAGTCCAAATAGCTTCATCTTTCATTAGCTTCCGCTAGAATCCTGATTCATACTTAATGTTTAACTTTACATGGCGGGACTTTTACTAACTGATCAGCCTGCTCTAGGTCTAGGGCAGATCCTTTTCTTGTCAATTCATCAGCCTTCTTATTCCCTGGTATGCCCTCATGTCCAGGGACCCAGCACAGTTTTGCCTCACGCTGTGTGGCAACAACACTAAGCTCTTCAGGAAAGCACTTCACATGCTTCGATTTTATTTCAATAGCAGAACTCGCTTTCAGGGCTGCCTGGCTATCGATGAAAAAGTTGATATCATCATCGCAGTCCCACGAGCAGCATTTTTCACTTCTAGGACTTCCGCCTGGAAAACGCTACTATGATCCGGAAGTCTAACTAATTTAAAGAGGCCAAGTTTGCCTGAAAATATACCTGCAGCCACGCCAATGTCCAATTTAGACCCATCAGTATAGATGGCTTTGGTTCGCGTGCTTGGTATTGTTCCTCTTGTCCATTCTTCTCTGTTTGGGAATGAGCAAGAGAATGGTCTTTTAAAGTCTAGGTAGGTAGATAGAGGTGGCGGTTCGACTGAACCCAATTAGCACTAGGATGTGCCTTTTTGTTACCACGACTCGCGTGACCTGGTTGATGATGTGAAAATGTTAAAAATGTGTGAGACAGCCGGGAGTGCCTAGATCCAACCTGTGGAATCTAGAAATCTATGAAGTCTAGGTAGGGCACCGTATAATCAGTGGTTGCTACATTGCTCATGTACTTACTTAGGATCTGGGCATGCCCCGTCGTGGTTGATTTCCAGCCATTCGTTTGGCTGATTCTCAGGACACTTATGGCCGCAGATTCCTGTATAAACAGGTCTAGTGGAAGCAGATTGAGAATAGCCTGTAGTCCTGTTGTTGGCGTGGTTCTCATGTCAGTCTCTCTGTATTTTCGTAGTGGCCGTGATTTTGGTAGCAGCTTACCACCACACAATGCTGCAATAGGTAGGTATAGGCCTCACAATAGCCGTGCTTGGTCCCCAGGTTTTCCTGAGTATTCTACTGCAAGAATCCACTCTGAACGACTTGGGTTACCCTACAACTACTGCAGGAACGAAGAGAAAATAGAATCCGTTCATACTGAGTACTCTTGGTGGTAGTTATCACCATTTGTAATCTAAATACAAGCTGAAAGGATCTTATTCGATAAAACACACCTGTCATTTCTATGTCAGGTCTGTATA
This sequence comes from Matsumyia berberina, assembly GCA_917880715.2. NCBI lineage: Eukaryota > Metazoa > Arthropoda > Insecta > Diptera > Syrphidae > Matsumyia > Matsumyia berberina. Next base: position 15,475,738 of record OU862872.1, on the reverse strand, counting down.
AAGAGGCAATTTCTTAGTCTACGATCAGTGATCGTTTCACAACTCTCATCCTCACCTAACAAATCTTAAATAACAAATATTTCCAGAAGAATTCATCAAAACACAGACGTAGATCTTGATATATAAGATCAATAAATCTTCATTAGTAGCCCCTTAGTCAAGTCGAGGTCTTAAGGTTGATAACAAACATAACTCATAACTTTCCGTCGTTTATCGTTTGGCAAACTGTAAACTTTATTACCTCTGCACATACAATACCTATACCTTGACAGCCTATAACTCAGAGAAACGGTGGCCCCACATTTTATAATCGAAACTCACTTTCCTTAATCCCAGTCAATCAGTTCGGCAAACCATTAAAAACACTCAACTTGATTGAATGCCTTTAATCGCACGTGCCAGTCGTAATGAACTCCCTCTTCCCAGTAGTAAATCTGACCAACTAAACAATTTGACAGCCAATTGTTAGTTCGATTCGAATAAAATAAACCCACGCTCGGCCTGTCACACTTGATGCAAATGACGACGCATAAAATCTCCTTAGCCTCTGACAGTCACTTGGGTAATTGTTGTCCAGTGATTCATTTATCCGTCCAGTCTGTCCGGCATAAGCGCTGTTGCACTTCAAAATTATAACCAAGCTTTGGCATAAGATACAAATTACCATCAAGTTTGCTGTGTATGTGTGTGTATGTGTGCGGTATGTATCTTTGGCGGAAATCTAATCAGACAAGAGTACGATTTCTTGTTTCTTATGTCAGTTATTGTCGTCGTTGTTGTCGCTGTTGTCCTCGCCAAAAGTTTTGCTGTGCAATCGCCAATAATTACCAGGGACAGAGCGGGGGGTGTACGAGTAGGTTGTTGTTAACGCAATTCAAATCAATCTAAGAGTGGACTTCCATGGCGGACAATTGACAGATGGCGAAGCGCCTAAGGAGACTACTTTCAAAGCAACCAGCACTCTCCAATCGATGTTATGTCCGACTGTTAGGTGGCAGGTGTGGGGTAAGGGGGTTGCAATTTGCATTCAGAATATCGCACACTGAGACTTAAGTCATGTTTTTGCTTTCACTTTGGGGACGCAATCGATGGGTAATCTGTTAATGTATCTAATCGATACAATCTTGTCCGACTGTGTGTTGACCTTAGGTAACGTGTCATTTCCCTCCGAAGGTGTCGGTAAGGTACTTGTGCAGAGAGTGCTAATGTTATAATTTTTTCAAGTATTCGTGTTTTTTTGTGTTTCCATCGAAACCAGTTAATTGAAGTTCGTTGGATGAATTGGTTAATCCATCATGTTGTACCGTCCATTTTACTGACAGAGGCATTTTGTATGCTTGAGTGGGTTTGATCTTGAGTTGATTTAATCTTAAAGAAATTCAATGGAAGCAGAAGATTCACGACCATTATTCTTGGCTTTCGCTTGGACTAAATCGTTGGAAATTTGTATCAAAACTTTCTCAAAATTTGAAGTTATAAATTTCACTTTCGGTTTCATTTGCGAAAAAAAAACAAAACAAAACGAATGAAACGAAAGAAAGCTAATTTTAGTTTTATTGGGACCAGTTTTTCGGTTCCAAAAATATGAAATCTGATCATCTGTTAGCTTCCGTGGGATTTATTTTAATCTGGTGTGATATAACCCGGTCATTTGCTAACAATTTGATTGCGAATATTTTGAATATGCTCTTCACCTTGCGGTTGTATAAGTTTTTAAACTATTGTGCAATCTTTTAATGCCAATAGACGCTTTCATGAAGCTAAGAGCAAAAGCACAACGCGTTTTTACGTTGTCCGTTGTTAGTTTGTCCGCGCCATTGAATGCTGCCTTCAAAAGGATGTTTTCTACCACTGCTGTTGCCTATTGTATTCGGCGGAATAAACTTATGGTAATCCAACTCTTAAAGATGAAGGTACACCTACACTATCTCAATAAATTCAAAGGATAATACCAGAACGTTATTGGATACCATCTAAAGTTTTGAAGAGAACTGCCAAACTTTCACAGGAATTTTAAGCCGATAAAGTTCTGTGCGGCTTTCGTTCAAGTAGAAGCACAACCGACCAGCTCTCAAAATGGTACTTGAGAAGACCTGGGAATATGCCAAACCTATCTGCAGTTGTTTTGTGGATTTAGAAGAAGCATATGATCGAGGTAAACTTAGGAGTGTGGGATTGACGGTTCTCCTCTGAGGGCCATTCGATGAGATGGTTAGGTTAGGTTAGGTAAATGGGTGCCTTGTGACATATGTCGTTGTGCAGTGCCCATCTTCTAACTCTACTCCGGGAACCTGTAAAGAGAAGGGGAGCCGCTGATTTAAAGATAAGAAAATGAATCTCAGGAGGTCCCTCAGCTCTATGTCCCTTCAGTTCCGTGAAGAAGTAACTACCAAGAGTCCTCAGTCCGGCAAGGGCAGGACATTCAGCAGGTGACGGATAGATTCGTTTTTTCCTCGTCCTTGCAACTTCTGCAGTAGTCGTTGTGATGTATACTGAGGCGCTCCGCATGAGTACCAATGGCGCAGTGTCTACTAATGATGCCGGAGACTATCTTTGTTTCGTGACGACTAAGTTTGACCAGAGACAGAGATCTCTTCTTATTATAACCCATCCATAAGATTCTAGCCGTTGCACATGTGCTGGGTTAGGGTGAACGGCGTTAAATTGACACCTTACGCTCTTGGGGTTGGACTTCGTCAGGGGTGCGTTTTGTCACCTTTCCTTTTCATTGTGTATATGGATTGGATGTTACAGCGCAGCCTTGGTGAGCAACGTTTCGAATTGGGAGACTTAAGGATAAATCATCTGCTTTTCGCTGACGACTTAGTCATCCTGGGGTCCACCCAGACCGAACTTCAGCGCACACTTGACATTTTCGTAGCCGTCTGTGTTGAAGCTGGGATGAGGGTAAACGTGAACAAATCAGAGGGAATGGTTATATCCCGAACGCCTGTTCAATGCACTCTGCATGTTAGTGGAGTCCCATTGAATCAGGGGGAGAAGTTTAAGTATTTCGGGGTTCTATTCACGAGTGATGGAAGGAGCAATATTAAGACAGCTTGGTCAATCCATTATCAGGATAACCGAACCTGGTGGAGCTAAGCTATATTGGTCTTTAATTCAGTGTCTGTTCCGACCGCCGAAATGAGATTTATTCATTGTATTGTTGGGGTAATTCTACGAGATCGAGTTACGAACACCAGAATACGCGAGACACTCAAAGTTGCACAGCTACTCCTTCGGACGGAGAGGTCCATTCTTTGATGGTTCCCCATTTGCGACGCATACCCCCAATTCGGCTTCCAAGATTTGCCATGGAATCCGTGTCATCAGGAAGACATCCCCTGGGTAGGCCCAGGATGAGATGGTTGGACTAATTCCGAAAACTTACCTCTACCTGTATGATTTAGAGTCGACTGGCGGAAAATCAGGAGCTTTGTTGACTACGAAGGGGAATCTTTCCAGTCGAGGAAAAAATACCGGCCTCGGGTAGAGCCACCATTTAAATGTTAATGACTTCAGTAAACGTTAAACGAATACAGATTTAAGGATCTGCACGTAAAATGTTTGTACTGTGAGCAGAGGATCTACTCCTCAGCAGAAGGAGTGATATCACATGCAGAAACAGCGGCTGTTTGGATGCGGTTTTTCTGTCAGAGGTAGACTAAGGCAGGAAGTCTTGAACTTCTGCCACGTAAGGGAGCGAGAAATGATAATCCCCATAGAAGCTCAATTTAGTAAAGATTGTTTCATGAGCTCGATAAAAAAAATGTCTAGCTGTACCAGAAATATGATGTTAGAATCGCATAGGAAGGCATCTTTGGTAAGGCTTGCTATCCGTCCTCGTTTCGCCGGACATTGTCCTCTTTTGAAGGGCGATTTTTGAAATGTGCCTGGGATTTTTAAGAAGGTTACCCTAACTTTGGTAGAACCATCGGAAGACTTAACCTGCATGATACGACGTCCGCAAACGGATTCAGGCTCTTCGACAAAAAAAAAAACAATTAAAAAGTTGACTCGACTTACCAGTGCATTCTAATCTTAGCTTACCTGCAAAAAAGTTAGCATTACTGCTAGTAAGCAACCTCCGTTTCATTTTGGCCAGGCAGATCAGAACTGTTTACATTACTTACTTACTTAAGGTGGCGCTACAGTCCGGGGTGGATCTGGGCCTCAACCAACAAGTGTCTCCAGCCAGCTCTATCTTTAGTCAGCTGTCTCTCGCGTGTGGATTCGAAGGTTTTCCAGGCCGGAGCATTGGTGTTCATCCACTTTACATGACCCAGCCACCGCAGTCGTTGCAGCTTTACGCTTCTGACTAAATCGATGTCGCTGTACAGCCCGTACAGTTCGTTATTGTATCTCCTCCTCCGCTGGTGTCGTTGTCTAAATTTATAGCCAAGCCTAGGTAGACAAAGTCCTTAACTACCTCAAAGTTATATCTGTCTATAGTGACGTTCTGTCCGAGACGTCGGTGTTGAGTGTCCTTTCTTGTTGACAACATATACTTGGTCTTCCTCTCATTGACCCCTAAACCCATCGCGTGTCGCCTTGCCTAAATCTCGTTTTGACATCAAAGGTCTCGGTCAGGTATGACCTTGATGGAGCAGCGTGCATTCTCCATCGTCATCCTGCACAGAGAGACGAGTATGGCAGGGATGCCAAAACTAGACATGGCTCTGTATACCTCGTCTCTATAGATGCTGTCATACGCGGCCTTAAAATGGATGAAAAGGTAGTGCTTACCGGTTTGAAGTTTTTGGGTTTTCTCCAAGATCTGTCTTACTTACTTAGGTGGCGCTACAGTTCGGGGTGAACCAGGGCCTCAACCAACATGCCTCTCCAGTTAGCCCGGTCCTTAGCTAACTGCTTCCAGTTGCGCACTCCAAGTTGGTTTAGGTCCTCTTCCACTTGTGCGCGCCACCTTAGGCGAGGTCTTCCTCTACTGCGTTGACCCTCCGAGTTAGACTCGAAGACTCTGCGAGTCGGAGCATTTCTGTCCATTCGCTCTACATGCCCCAGCCATCTGAGCCGATGGATACGTATCTTTTTGACTAGGGCGATGTCTTTGTACAGCTCGTAAAGTTCATCGTTGAATCTTCTCCTCCTGAACCCGTCAACTCCAACTCAACTCTGTCGGAGAGTGAATATTTGGTCGATGTCGGACTTTCCTGGCCTTATCCCGCACTAATAGAAACCAATCAGGTTGTTGACAAACGGCTTCAAGCGTCCACAGAACACGGCAGATAAGATCTTGTAGGCGATGTTAAAAAGACTGATCCCTCTGTAGTTGGCGCAGTTCTCAGAGGGTCTCCTTTCTTGAGGATCGAACTGTTTACATAATCACCAATAAACTGATGGGTCAGACCGTTTCCTGATGGTTTCGAAAGAGGATTAGGAAGCATTTTTCCGCCTCTTGAATCATATGGTGGATGGAAATTTGGCTCAAACTCAGAACCAATTGCCCATAGGAAATGGAAAATATTCAAAAAAAAAAAAAAAACCCTTTCTCTTTGGTGAGAAAGTAAAAAAAAAAAAATGGTGCCGACGATACACGGAAAAGATTTATAATTAATCGTAAACAAAAACATAAGAATAATAAATATTCAAATAAATTTATGAAAAAAAAAATCGACATAATTTTCCCTATATATCCGTCAGAAGTTGTTAACTAAAACATTAGCGAAAGACAAGTTCTCATAAAAAGGAGTTTATTTTTAGTTTTACAATAATCGCCATTTATGATTTATTTTTGTATAGAAACATACTTTGCATATAGAGTGACATATTTACGTTATTTTTTATTGGATTTTAATAAACAATTCCACAGATATTTACATTCTTAACACGAACTTCCCAGACAGACATCTGCATTTAAAACAATTGATAGAACCCAACACCGTTCACCTTTATTAATTGGTTCCATTTAATTAACATACTTCTAAGTGTTACTATATGATTATGCAAAATGTGATGTTTAACTTCCGCAGAAATGTAGCACGTTTAGCAGCAGGTGTGGTAGACGGTTAGAATTAAATCTACAAGAGCAAACTGGATCTGAGAATGGTAATGACAACCTTAACGTGAAGTATACGGAACTTTCCATGTAATTTGTTGGGAAAGAATCATTTTTATCGTGACTCAGTGGTGGGACACGACAATCCTTCGCTTAAGTGTTGTTACTAAGTATGCAGGTAGTAGTAGAGGAATCGAAGACTCGACCAATCAATGGATAAGGGCCATGTTGGGGAGGAGTGTCAGTGTCTGTAAGCGAGGTAAAAGGATGCCCTAAAGGGGGACTTCTCTCTTCTCTTCTGTGGTCTTTAGTCATTGGCAATCTTTTAGTCAATTTCCACAGATTGGGCAACAAAGCTATTAGTTATGCTGATAACCTAGCGATTATTATAAGTGGTAAACATGACATGATGATCTCTAACGTCATGCAAGGTGCTTTACTACATGTTTTAGAATGGTGCAGCGTTGAAGGACTCTCCATTAATCCTTGCAAGACTGTTCTAGTGCCTTTTACGAAAAGAAGATTGATCAATCTAGGACCTATTATCTTTAAAGGTATCACTGTAGGCTATTCCAACGAGGTGAAGCGTCTAAGACAGACGCTTAATGCACATATCAAGTTCGCGGTTAATCGTGCCACTAGAGCCTTGTGGGCTACTCGGCGTCTCTACGGCAGAACTTGGGGTCCTAGCCCCAAAATGATACATTGGTTGTACATTTTGATAGTTAGACCCATAATAACATACGTGGCCATAGTTTGGTGGCCAAAAGGACTTAAACGAACGACGGCAATGAAGCTTGAGAAGCTACAAAGAATTGACTATCTCGGTATTACCGGTGCTATGCGCACTTGCCCTACTTCAGCCACGAATACTGTCAACGGGCTCACACCCCTACATATCTTCACCAGGAAGACCGCTGCCCGTTGTGCTATAAAGCTGCCGCTACCACATAAGTATAAATCAGATAATCTTGTGGCTCATCTGAAAATACTTCACTAAATTCCAAGTACGGACATGTTCTGCACTATCCCCGACGTTATAGCCAGGGAGTACTGTTTCGGAAGGCTATTTGAGGTAGAAATCGACTGGTCTAATGAAGAACCCGTATCAGACCCAGGATGTTTGATATGGCTTACCGACGGATCTAAACTAACTTTCGGAGTGGGTGCTGTCGTCTTTGGACCCAACACTAAAATCTCGGTAACAATGGGGATGTGCCCCAGCGTGTTCCAGGCTGAAATCCATGCTATTAAGATCTACGCCAAGATAAACCTTGAAAAATGTATTAGGGAGCGCAAAAATGCATATCTATTCAGATAGTCAGGCAGCGCTTAAAGCATTGACATCCCACTTCATGGAACTTATGTCAGTCAAGTCCTGCTACGACACCCTACAATCAGTTTTCAGACACGACAAGGTCAAGCCCGGTTGAGTGCCCGGCGACTATGGTATTGTAGGCAATGAAACTGCGGATGAGCTGGCTAGGGCCGGTTCGGCTTCCGCGTTCTTGGGACCGGAACCCTTCTGTGGCGTTAATTGAGCTACCGCCACAGCTTTGTTAAACAACTGGGAACACCAGCTTCACTTAGCCCATTGGGAAAATGTCTCCGGGCCTAGGCAATTGCGATTTACATCGACAGCCAGGCTGCGATCAGGTCCCTCGAATCCAACACTATAAAATCTAGGGCAGTGAAGGACTGCCGCGTGTTTCTAAACGAGATCGCTAAACAGTATAACGCCACACTCTGTTGGGTCCCTGGTCACTGTGACATTCAAGTGAACTGTGCGGCTGACGAATTAGCTAGAATAGGCTCCCAATGTACAGACGACAGGAAGCTCGACCATGTCAAAGCGCCTATGTCGTTTGTTAAACACCTGACCCACAACGACGCTCTGTCGAAAGCAAACCGTAGATGGCAACATCTCGATTATTGCAATAATTCCAGGCTAATCTGACCTGTCCTGGATCTGAAAAGATCGAAAGCATTAATACGACTCAAAAGAGACCAGCTCTCAAAATTTATCCACATCCTCACGGGGCACTGCATCTTAGGAAGGCATGCTCAACGCCTAGGGATAGCATGCAACGATTTCTGCAGGAGCTGCAGGGATGAGGAAGAGGTGGAGTCCACCGCACACTTACTCTGCACGTGTCCCGCACTGGCCCATATCAGGAAGGTCACCCTGGGCCAATACTTCTTTAACGATCTTAATGATCTGAACTCCGCCAGCATGACCGACCTTAACAGCTACGTTAGGAAATCTAAATGGTTTCAGGAGTAACCAGGGTACCCCAGTACTCAGTGGCATCACAATTGACCTACTTTCTGGTCTTAGTGTACCTTAGTGTCGGAGGGCCACTTCTAACTAACTAACTAGGCAATCCAAGAGACTTATAAAGCCCTTTTCTTACAAGGAAATTCTAAACCTTGACAGGAACAACATGAGGAAGCTAGTAGGAAGCCTTACCCGTCATTGTGGCCTAAGATATTATCGCAACAAAATAAAATTTTTGTTCAGATACAGAGTGTCGATTCTGTTTGGAAGAGGAGGAGACCTCTGAGCACGTTCTCTGTGAATGTCCGGCACTGTACTGGCTGCGGATCTTTCATAGGGAGTTCTGTTCGTTAGCGGAGTTAAGAAACTCGGCTACTAATGACATAGTCACCTTCAATAGGAAAGTAGTAGACCTATAAGGCTAAGTAGACCGGAGACACAATAGATCTTGCTAGGTCGCAATTTCAACCATAAGGGCAGGTTCAATAATAAAAAAAAAAAAGCTGTGCAGCTGGTGACTCATGATTAACAATTGGGTTTTACCTCAGCGCTTGAAAGAAGCGGCTGGCAATGCTCAGTGGCAAGTATATGAGCTGCGTAAGGAATTCCACGTGTGTCACTCATGTTGCCAGTGCAATATTTCCTACATCCCCACGTTTAATACAAACTATATAGTAATTCTCAAAAATTCATTAACATTGTAAATGGGTGATAATAATAAGAAATACAATATTATGAGTTCATGCAAATTACCAATCAACCGTTCAGTTGCTCACATCGAAACCACAAAATGCCTCAAAATTCGATTCACAGTTTTTCACCCAGATTATCAAATTTAAATTACGTTTTTTTTTTTGTACATTGATCTCCGTTAAACTGTATCCGCTCGGGGCAAAGTCGTACAATAACCTGACATCAGTTGGATTGAATCAGAAAAAAAAAGAAAGAAAATTATGCAAATTTAGTTTGATGGCTTTGTTACAAGCGTGGAGTTTTCATAGACCAAAATACCAAGCGAACATTTTCTCATGCCTGCCCGAGTGCTTGACTGTATTTTAAAGAAAAAAAAAAATGAAAACATAGACCGCAAACAGTCACGCATAGGTTCTGCACTAGATGGAGCACCAATTTTGGCACAGCACTTCATGTAGTGCAATAAATAAATTATAGTGTTTGAAAAAAAAAAAAAATTAAAAAGCAAACCGTCGATTGCACAATACCAAAATTGGTATCCGTACAAGGCCCCATCGACTCGAATGAAATACCACACTGTCTGCGAGGAAATGTTGTGTTTAAAGTGTTAAAATTTCGATTGGTTGTAAGATTGTTTGATTGATTCATTTCGTGGACTGAAATGGTCTCTTGTGCCGTAATTAAATGAAAATTCGACCAGCAATTAGTGGGTTACACAATCTGTGAAAGTGGGTTGGACTGATTCGAAAATTCGTGGATTGGTTCTAAAACAGTGCCCATTACAAATTGTCTAGCCAATTAGGTTAAATTAGAATCAATGTTGTGGATAATTTTTTTTTTTAGCCAAGCCATACAAACGTAACAGTGGACCTTGAAACCAATTTTCTTTTTGCAAAACATCGTTGTCTTAACCAAGCGGCGGCGATGGTGTGTACCAGTGTTAAATTCCTCGTCATGAATTTTTTTTTCTTCACATGATTACCTGTTGCGAGGTGTTGCAATGGGTTTTTTTTTTTTTTTATTAATTAGTCTCTGTTATGCTTCTTTCTGATCAGGATATGGGTTTTTTTCTTCGATTTCGTTTTGGGTTATTTTAAGAATATTTGCAAAGAAAGATTTAACTAATATTTATTTAGGCTAAACATGACACTCTGTTCCAAAGTAGCTGGTAGTGTGTCAGTTTAGAATAATTTACGTGGTCTAACAAGAGGTTGTATGCTTGATTTGTGGGTGAAGCCACCTTCCACACGGTCAACTGGCATCACTGGGGATCTCCACAGACATTTTGTGAATTTCCAACAATTTTTCAGCGTTTATCAAAGCAATGGAACGGATTTGTGGTATTGAATTAATTTCACATGTGAGTACATAGTGGTTTTTAGTCCAATCTTGTTTGACGATAGCCTGCCTCTGTAAGTCCTGGTGTGCTTTTCTGACGACGTTGTCCAGACCGGATTCCCTTTGCTATTCTTTCTATGGCCTGTTTAGGTAAGGTTAGGTTGAAGTGGCTGCCAGCTAAAGCCAACACACTTTAAGCATTGAGGGGTGCGTTGTGATACCACAGGGATCTCGGAAAGTTCTCTTGCTTAGGCGTTGAACCAAATGGAGTTTCTTATGAAGCGTAGGAGGCTACTAACATCGATGTTTATCAGGTCGCCTAAGTTGGTGTAGAAGAAGGGTCCTAAGTGGAGTTTTCTTTTGCAGGAGAGAGCTGGACAAGTGCAAAGAAGATGGAAAATAGTCTCCTTCTTCTCCTGTATGAACGAGCTTCTGCAGAAGTCGTTTGCGTAAACGCAAAGCATGCTTGCGTATAAGACAGTGTCCAGTGATGACACCTATAGTAGCGCTGATATGCAATCTCTTGAGGGAAATCAAATCCTTAGAGGGTTTCAGATCCAGCTTGGGCCAAATCTGATGCGGGTATCCGTGGCTGATATCACGTTTTTCTTCAGTCAAGATAATACTTCTCTGATCCCCTTGATTTCCGCGTGGAACACGCTACAATGATTTGGAAGACCTGCCTACCTTGAGCACACTTCACTTAGATCAAGCTGAGATGTCAATTGAAATACCATCGCGTTAACAAAAAAATGCTGGCGGTACAGCTCGGAATGAGCCAAGATCTAACTTCTCGCAACCATTCATGTTTTGTGCGTGTCAAATTGTTCGCACTAAAACAAGGGACCTACAATTTATTGTCGACTCCGAATGGCGAATTGAGAAGCTTTTTCTTAACATTTTCAAGAGTACCACTTGGAAGTTTGTCATTCCCTGACGAGAGGTGGTGCCGCGAAAAATGTTCGGTGGACGTGGCTGGGGCTTGAACAAATGTCGCTCACACAGCAGTCCAACGCACTAACCACTAAACCAAGGTAACTGAGCCTATTGTGTCAATGTCAAGCAAAATGCTGACAATACGTCGTTCAAGGCAAAATCTGTTTGACCCCTTCTTCTTCATATTAAGTGAAGCATTGCCTGCTGTCACTCGATCCTTGTGGATATGATATGAATGCCACTACAAGGCTTAACGTTGATTCCTGTTTAATGAACATTCTACTCACCTCGCGTAAAGGAGTTCCACTAACCACTAAGCCTCGGGAACCACAAGTTCCGGATTCTCAGGACGGCAGTTAATAGGCTCAGCAGACCCAACTGTTGGTCTGCGTGAGCAGCAAGGCATCGTACCCTAACATTGTGCCGCCTCCACCAAAAGTCGCAATTGTGCTTCTGCACAGAAATTCAAAAGTCCTAGGTCACCCATGACGATTATTTACCAATTTCAGCTACGAATCCGTCTACGGTCATTGTGTTGAATTCATTTGGTCAATTGGATTTTCTAAGGAAATAAGTGCAAACGTCTCTCGTCATAACGCTGCACCTAACTATCGATTGTTAGTGAGAGCTCGATGCCTCGGGCACGAACTTTCCATTCCACCTTCGGTTTATGCCTCGAATATTTCCCACGTCATCTAGACCCATGTCTCTCACACAACCACAAGTCGATATTTAACCACCTGCCTCCAGTTTCGCAAGCCAAGTTGGTTAAGGATCCCTTTCACTTGCGTGCTCCACCTGAATTGTAGTCTTCCTTTACTGCGCCGTCCGTCAAGTGGATATATAATTCGTTTCTAAAGGGTTTTACAATAGGGACGGGTAGATTTTGACAGTTCATAGCGGCCATGTTGCTTCATCTGTTGTTAGTTTTCCCGATAACCATGGCAAGCTTCCGCGTCGAGCAACACGTGCAAATAATAAAACCGGAGCAGTTGAGAGCGGACCCCGATTTGACGGGTACGTCAACAAGCAAAATTGACGGATTTGGGACGATGCCAATCCACACGAGGTCCACCAAGTGGCAATGCGTCCATAGAAAGCCACTGTTTGGTGTGGATTGTGGGCCGGCGGCATCATCGGTCCGTATTTCTCCGAAAATGACGATGGCATTGCCATCACCATCAACGTAGAGCGCTACCGATCGATGATAACCAATTTCTTTTGGCCCAAATCGGATGATATACATGTGAACGACATGTGGTTCCAACAGGACGGCGCTACGTGCCACACAGCTGATGCCACAATGGACATTCCGCACGAGCGATTTGAGGGAATGGTTATCACATGCAGAGGCGACACGAACTGGCCACCCCAAGTTTTTCTTAAGTCGCAGGTCTATGCCAATAAGCCGCAAACGATCAGTGCCCTCAAAGTTAACATAACCCTTGTCATCGCTCAAATTCAGCCTGATCTATGCACCAGAGTCATTGAAAATTGGATCTCTCACATACAACTTGCTTTGTTCAATTTTACCATCTACCCGTCCCTATTGGAAAACCTTTTATTTCGTGAAATGTATCGAATCTTTGACTGCTTTGAGCCATGAACTGCCGCTATGGGTTGTCATGCACTTCAACATAGTTCTCTCTCAATTAAAATACAAATGAAGGCATCGATGCTTGGTCGGCTGAACTCAACCATTTTTTTTTTTTTTTTTTTTAAATTAATCCCCAATCATGTTCACAGTGGCACCGCAGTGGACTTTAACCGGCTTGAACATAAGATACATCCACTTAATCAGCAAAAATAAGGCTGATTAATATTCACTGGATAATTATCCAGAAACAACCACTTAGTAGTTGACACATTGATCGGAACAGCGTCACACGCACACACTTTTCTACGACAAAGTCTGACGCAATTTCAGACGCGTGCACTGAGCGCCGTCATACCCTCGGCTGCAACTTTATTAAGCACTCGTACATCATATTCAACAAAAAATACTCGAGGCAGCACCTCCTTTTACAATTAAAATCCATTCCATTCAATTTGCATTAATAATTATTAAATGGTAGTTGCATTGTTTTTTTTTTTTTTTTTTTCTTATTTTCTCACAAGAGACATTAATTTTTATAGGCTTTTGCGCTTAAAGCTCGGATTGAGTAATTAATTCGATTGAAGTCGTTAACAACAAACATTTTTTTTTTTTGTTTTTATTTAATTTTTAAGCAGAAAACAATTAAATTTAAAAATTTTCGCAGATTCCTTTGGACTTGGCTACTTTGTTTTTAGTGTGAAGTTTTCATGCGGTACGCATTATTTATTGCCAATCCATTGACGGGATTTTCCGCGTTAATTAATACTCCAGCCTTAACAACAAAATAACCGAAAGTGTTTCTTTGTATCTCGTGAAATTGATTTATAACAGATAACCTGGTGTTGTTTCACATTTTTCTTTTTTTTTTTTTTCTTTTAAACTCTTGACACAATAACTTATTGTGAATGGCTCACTATTGTTTAACGGTGATAATTCATTTCTTGTTTTGCAAATTAAACTCTTGTTTTTATTTCCGAAAAGTACAGAATTCGACTGAGACTTGTATAAGCCCCACAACATGGCTAGATGTCGAATTATGGACTTTCTAAAACATGAAACTATGAACAGAGGAATAAGGTTTTGTCTGGAGGAACAAGCGTGTGAACGTTGCCAAAGCCGTGGAGACAGAAACGTCTATTGGAGTTATGCAAATAAGAAATTCGTGAACCATAACGCTACGAAAAGAGAGCCATGAAATTTACAGCACTGGTGTCGGCTGGGAATTGATTTATTGGTGTGATCGTAAAAATGGTGCTTGCACTAATTTTAATGTTTATTTTGGGTTTTAAAAATCAGAACCGTTTAAGTAGGTCGTTCGTTTGGGAATTTTAATAGGAAATGATGTGACTTCCAGGTCATTTCAGTAAAATTCTTTATAGAAATGGTGTGGATGTCTTTCCAAAGAAAGTGGATAAGGATTGATCACACGTTGACGAATTTTTGTGACTTGACTCAAGGAATGCAAGACTTGAATTTCGCCAGGCTAAGCAAGAATTCATGGGGCATAGGTTGAACGTTTTCGGATTAATTCGGAATACCAATTCCCAACGGGTAACACAACTACTCTACTCTGGTAAACCATTCGGAAATCTGCGGCAATCTCGACTTCGACTGCTGCTTCGCCTTAACCACCCAAAGGTTTAATTTTCTGGCAAATAAACAAAGACAGGATTTTAAAGGTTTTATTCCGGACTAAATTACGACGGGTCGCCATTATACAGTGTAGCTTTTGTCTGATGACGAGAACGGGACCAGCTAGGCGCCATCTTCAAAACAATGTCAAATGGAGACGTTTTCATGGTAATGGAGGACTAGAAAGCCAAGGTAGACAATAATACCGAAGGGCTTAGACATGTTCTCGAGAAGCGAAGACTAGGCGTCTATAATGAAAATGACGAACGATTTGTGAATTTCTGCCCGGCCAATCCATGTTTGAGCACAAGACCTGCCACAAAGTCAGCTGGGATGCAACTGGCAGGCAAGAAACTTCTAATCAAATTGACCATTTTGTTAGCAGCCGTCATTTCAAGTATCCTCCTGCGCGTCCAGAGCAAACGAGGAGCCGATACGGGAATGACATGACAACACCACTTTATGGTAGCTTCTGCTGAGGTAAGACACGCCAATACACGACACGGATCCCCCACTGCGTGCGAAAAAAATTTGAAGCATATCCTGGACGAAGACTCTGAGCTGAAGATAGACGAAATGAAACCAAATTTAGGTGACCTGGTTCGATATCTCTCGGAATAAGCCAATACGCCCGCCACGACGACGCGTTGTCTCCACTGGAATTGTCATTATATGATTATATGATCATTGCTTGGGAGTTTAAGTAATGTATAAACCTTCTGTTAAAAATAGAAACGTGGCAACCGGATCTTGTTGGCCTTAGTGCAACCTAGTTGAGCCTAATTGTGATATAACTGCTCTTCGTTGTGAAAACATAACCCAATCTGGAGACATATTTCATTTTTCTTTTGGCGTCATCTGATTGACTGATGGAATGTTTGACATAAAGCGATCCATCTCTCTTTTTCTTAGAGTGGATCAACTCACGGTGGCGTATACGTACTTTTTCAATTGTGAACAGATTCTGAACTGCCACTAAACGCGTTCAGCTCCATCTTTCCGTGATCCCTGATTACTCCAATTTATTCTTGAACAACAATTTCTTCTTTTTTTTAAGTTTCGGATTAATTTTAAGAAATGTAAAACAAATGTTTGATTTTTTCTCCAATTCATGATTGAGTAACAAGTGCACACGTACGAGTAACAACCACTTCCAACAAAAGCACACTCCCAGACACCTGAAGCCAATTAGTTTAATCGGAATCTCTACGAATCTACACTCCCCTGTTTGAACAAACTCTCAAAACTTAACCCCGTGCATATAACGACTATAATCTGCAGTCCGCCCAAACTAGGAAGTCCATTCGAGTTGAAATTACCACCAATTACCTCAAATTGTTGGCCGTTCCCAGCCCACAATTCCCTTTTCGCCTTTTGCACGGGAGAAATATGGCAAACGTCTGCCATATAAGTAAAAGTGTAACACAAGGTGTGTCCGTGCATCGAGATTATGGAAACTTCTCTACAATTAAACCCGTTCAACGAACTGCGCGGAACAACACCTTTCATTGACAGTCCCCGTAGGCTGGAGAGGCTGGCTTTCCATCCCGCTCCATCGGCTGGATTCGAAAAAAAGTGAAAATCTAACATTGATCTTGAAAAATAAGTTTTCATTTCGGTTTTATCGTCGCGTGTGTAGCGGATAACAACTAGTTTTACCCCCGAGGAACAGGAAAAGTTGCAAATTTTCCAACCCGGCGACAGACCAGTTCCGATGGAGTTGAAATATTTCATGCGTTCGTCAATGCTGTCGTTAATTTGCATATTTAAATCTGCCGCTATTGGCCCGTTAGTTAATCCAACTGTTTAGACGATACGCGGCGGTAAATTTCTGTAACAAGGAAGAAAGTTGTACGCCAACTTTGGCTGGAGATGTCAATGACACTGGCTGTTGCTTTGGGCAACGAGAGTGACCAGAGGGGTCGATGGAATGGAATCAAGGCAACATACATATTTGCAGTAGTCAAACTTTTTTTTTTTCCGAGATTTCAGATTCGATTTCGATTTCACGGAGATTTCGCGCGCTGAGGAAGCCGATTTTGG
Organism: Matsumyia berberina; assembly: GCA_917880715.2. Taxonomy (NCBI): domain Eukaryota; kingdom Metazoa; phylum Arthropoda; class Insecta; order Diptera; family Syrphidae; genus Matsumyia; species Matsumyia berberina. The sequence goes on along the minus strand of OU862872.1, from coordinate 15,459,205 downwards.
AAGTCTAACAACGCGCTGTGATGGAGGCTATAAAACCGCATACGGGAGCTAGAGAGCGAGTGCGCGCGCGCGGTTTAAGCTGTAATAATTGTTTATGAGCGGAATTCAGTTCCTGATTTGTAATCACAGAGCGTGTGTGCGCGCTGGCGTCTGGCGAAAGGTGATTTTCGTCGTTGTTTTCGCTTTGATTATGCTTCCATTGCGGTCCGAAGCATCATTTCATTCGAATGACCAGTTGGAATTTATTGGAAACGACCATGTTAATGGGACGGTAATCAAATTAAATATACAACGGATTTTAGATAGAATTGGCAGTGCTTATGGATTACAGTTTAGAGTGCAGGTAATTCCTACTTTCACTGCGGATGCTGAGTCAAAAAGTTTAAAATTCCTTTCGTAGTTGGAGTGGAACCGTCCCGCAGTTTAGTTTGTGGACAGACTTTAGGTCCAAGGCAGTATTGTCGTCGATTTTTAACTTGCTAGACTTGGATTTTGTCCACTTCTCAGACCAAACACTTTTTCACGGACGCTCTTTTGCTTGCTTTTTGACTGTATTTTAGTTATCAGCACCTTATAGCGTGGCAGCCCGATTATTGGTCTCGAAAACAACAATTTTGTCGTCAAAATAAGTCTGTTAACCCATTTATTCTTTGGAACGGAAATCAGCACCGGTTTGTGCAGGCACGTGTAGTCTTTGTTGCTTCTACTCGAACCAGGAAAGTGTGGTTCGACCTCATGTACGGAGTATTCTAAGCTTTAGAAAGACCCTTTTAGTTTTTTTTTTCAACTGGGTTCATCTTTAAAATGCAAACCGTGTGGAAGACTTCAAATAATATTCAAATCCTTAAGACGATCGATTTTGCATAGTTCTGCTCTAACCACACGTGACGGGGCTAACATTTTTGAAGAGGGAGGCCTAAGAAGATCCCAGCCAGATTGTTAAAGCTCCAAGTTTGTAACTGCAAGAGCATGGGCCATTGTTCACACAGTGGAAGTGGAAGTTAAAAAGAGCGGCAATCCATCTCAGTATGCGGTATATTCAATCATTCAGAGAAGAAGTGGCTAGTGCTTCGAATAGAAAAAAGCTGTCAGAAGAATTCAAGTTCCAAAATGGATACCCACAAGGCTGTACTTACTAAGCATATGTGTAAGGACGACTGTTGACCAGACACAAAAATAGCAACACTATAAACATGACCGCGGACGACGGAAACACAGCTTATCTGGATGACTTCGAGATATTCGGAGCACAGGCAGATAAGGATCTCCAAGAATCAGGAAAGAAAATGGTGGCGAATGAGACTACTAAATGATCAATGATAGTAGTCACTTATCCAAAGTGGGTTACTGATATCGGCGGATGGATTATAGGGATTTGGGGAGATTTTGAAGTGAGCTGAAGTCGCTAACCGCACGAGGCGGTGCGTAGGCGTTGTAGAGACCCTAGGACTCACAAGGGGAAATAGAATAAAAAAAACCATAATGCCCCCAGCTTTATAAATCTGTTTTGACAACAAGCCTCTCCAGCTAGCAAGATCCTCAGTCAGCTTTCTAAAATTGCATATTCCGTGTTGTTTGGGGTCAATCTCTAGCTGCAGCCGTCATTGAAGATGAGGTTCTCGTCTTCTGAGTGTGAATTCAAAGACTCTTCGAGCCTAGAACATCGGTGTTCATCCGTCCTACCTGATTTTACCACCTTAATGGTATTTACGTATGTTTTTGAAATGTTTCTTTGGTATGGACACACCTTAACTCAACAGTTGCGACATAGTTGATGACTTGCTGGCAGTGTTTTTTAACTTTTTTCCTGTGCTTAGAGAAAGGCCTCGCCTAAGGCGGCGCGCACAAATAGAAGAGGACTTGAACCAACTTGACGTGCGCAACTGAAGGCAGTTAGCTAAAGACCGGGCTAACTGAGGTCGAAATGCAGCGTCACCTAACCAACGTATCTGCGCTTTTTGTTGGTGCTGAAAGCCTTCAGTTTATCCACTTCGGGACACTGAGTGGAAGTGTCGCTTCGGCTGACGTTTTGGCAAGTCAGAGTTACACGAGCGAATACTTGAAAACATAAAACATTTACATAGAATTCAAGATAATTCGAGAGAGCTAAGCCCAGCCTCTTGTTACGTTGTTCCAAGCTATCATTGTAGAACAACATGTTTATATGCCCGACGATAACGTAAGAAATTTTACAAGAGTCAAGTAGAAAAATGGTTACACAAAATGTCACGCATTTTACAAAAATATTATTCAGAGTGTTCTGAAGGCAGGACGTCTTTAAAATATGCTCCACGTGAATGTAATGCGGGCCTATTTTAAAATTCGAGTTCTAAACCCTCAAAAGGTGGTTCAAGCAAACTTGCCGAAATTTTGATTTGATAAACGCGAATGATATTGAAAATAATGACTTAGGTTGGGTAGATAGGTTGGCGAGGTAGAGAAGCTCTTTGCGCCACACTCAGGTCAGTGAAGACCCATTGTGATGCCCATTTTGGGAGGAAGGTACCCCTTGCTCGTGGAGCAATACCCAAAGCATTCTCCTATTGCCCAAGGGTTTCGAACCATTTTGAAGCCTTAATGAACCTCCACATATCCTGGAAAATGTGCCTTCCAAAGGATTTATATCTGAGGTGAAAAATATGTGGGCAGTGGCAGAGGAAGTGGGTTGTGTCCTCATTAACTTTCTCGTCTCCGCAACCCCTTCAAAGGTCGTCCTGTCATTCTACATGAGAGTATTAGTTCTGGCACCGGTGTATCTTGGCCATAGTTTTCTTGTTATTTCACAGCAGCCCAAAGGACTCCATCTTTCATTTGCTTCCGCTAGAATCCTGATCCATACTTATTGTTTGACTTTACATGGCGGGACTTTTACTGACTGATCAGCCTGCTCTAGGTCTAGCGCATATCTTTTCCTTGCCAATTCATCAGCCTTCTTATTCCCTGGTGTGCCCTCATGCCTAGGGACCGAGCATAGTTTTACCTCATGCTGTGTGGCAAGAACACTAAGCTCTTCGCGACAGCACTTCACACGCTTCGATTTTATTCCAACAGCACAAATCGATTTTAGTGCTGCCTGGGTGTCGATGAAAAAGGTGATATCATCATGTGGTATTACCTTCATCGCAGTCTCACGGGCAGAAATTGTCACCCCTGGACCTCCGCCTAGAAAACGCTGCTAATGACTTACACAAGCCACATTCTGCATTTGTCGGAAACCGTTTTTAATGGCGATGCTATTATATATAATTAACTCCGGTATTTATAAATAACGTATGTCGATGTGGTATTGAACGTCATCCACCGGTTTGTACTAAAATTTTAGGTGATTCTCTTGAAAATATCCACACCTACTATTTAAAAAAAAAACTCATGGATTCAGTTTAAGCTAAATCGCCCACTACAATTGAACTGTTTAAGCTACATTCGTACGTAAAACTTGTCCCGGATGCAGGTTATTTATGACATTCGCATACCTACGATTGCATGTCATCTATACAAAACTGAAGAACTATTTCTGCTTCAAATTAAAACAATCAAAGAAGAATTAAACAAAAAAAAAAAACCCCTCACCGCGACTTTCACGGCATCAAACACCAAAATATCTTCTATATCTGACGGGGTATCATATGGAAATAATAACTTTTTAATCATTATGTCATTCCTTCTGAAGGTGAGACATAAATTAATTAAACCGTGTTTGTGTTTAAAGGTTGATAAATTATTTTTTTCCACTTTTTTGATTCGATTAAATCAATTTGTATGTTTAGTAGTTAAATGATTTTTGGTTTTTATATTTTTTATAAATTGATTTAAAGGAAAAACCGGTGGGCATCAGACTTATACCAGTTTTCTTTTAAGTTTTCTGTAACAACCTTAGAATTTTTGCTTTTATACATTTTTGTGTGTCATTTCACCTTGATGCAAGGTCCTATCGAAAAGGTTTTATTCCGCTCGGTTAGAAGAGAAAGGTTGCTGAACTTATGGGAAAAAAATTCCTACTCTTACATTGACTCGATATGAAGACTCAACGATAATTAGACCGGATTCGGAAGGGAGATGCTACATAAAAAGACTGGAAAAAATCTCGAATTTCTTTAGAATTTCTCTAACAACTTGTGACGAAACCAACCATATTATACATGCCTTGTCCTTGTTGATGTCATTAGCAAACCACTGGAGAAATTCGACAGTGAAAGAAGCGATCTAATGGCAGAATCCTATTGACCCATTAAAGTCTTCTCAATGTCTTTGCTTTTCTTCCCACTGAACCGAGCTAGTAGGTCATTGAATATTCAACACGCTCAGCGATGATTCTACAATCAAGGCCAAAGTCTGTGTTGAAGTCTTTTTTGGATATTTTATTTTTTAGTCTCCTAAACCACTCCAATGGTTTTAAGAAACGAAATCATGCGTAACATCCGTTAAGTTGTCTGTCGAAATATCCACTCAGACATTTATTTGTATTGTAAAACTGGCAAGTTCTGAGCATTGAAAGAACAAGGCAGTGGCTCAAGCAACTATGTACACAGCCTTTAGACTGTAGACATCCCTTTAGTCGTTTACTTCTGTACAAGGTGGTGCAAAAGTTGTTCTTTGGCTGTACATTTTTTTATGAATGAAAAACTTTGGTTCTGCTTTTGGATTATGTTTATTTGAAGTCTTACATTTTTTTCCATTAAGTCGAGAAAATGATATCGGCTAAGTGGCCGCCGACAAAATTGATGACCATTCGGTCCCGATTTATGGCATTTTCCATCTATCTTGCCAGAAATTCTGGCAATAGGTCCTCGCATTCCTGACGAATATTTTCTTTGAGGGCTTCAATAGTCTGAGGCTTGTTGACATAGACTCGTGATTTCAAAAAACCCCACAAAAAGAAGTCTTGGTGGCCCGCTAAAACGAGAGATTAGGCGACCTGGAAATGCAGCCTTCAAAACTTCGGTTATAGCTCGTGCAGTATACGCCTTTGCTTCATCCTATTGGAACCACATGTTCTCCAGTCCAAATTGAGGAAGGAGAAAGTCCTTCAGCATGGCTCTGTGTAGCGTTCGCCGTCAACAGTAGTCGTTTGGCCCGCGGCGTTTTCGAAAAAAAATCAGGCCCAATGACGCCTTCAGCGGTAACAGCACACCAAACAGTAACTTTGAGCGGGTGTAATGGCATTTCGTGGTTTATACGCGGATTTTCGTTCCCCTAGAAGCGATAATTTAGCTTATTCGCATGTCCACAGAAATGGAAATGGACCTCTTCGCTCATGATGATTTTTGATAAAAAGTTGTCTCCCTCGTGGTTGAGATTCAGAATGGCTTGAGCGTACGTTACACGCGCTTGGTCGTCAACCGCTAACAGCTGATGCACTTTCTAAGGGAACATCTTAAAGTCTTTCCCCGTATATACGTTAAGCACTCCGCAAGACTAAGTATAATCTTATCCAAAAAATACATCAACTTGTCACTCCAGAAAAGGCCGAATAGAGATTGGACAAATTCCTGATCCTAATCATTCCAAGCAATACACCTTAGCTACATACATATGTATGTAAGTATGAACCATCGCAGATGCAGAAGGTACTTTTAAGAAGTCATTTAGGAATCCCTCACCAAGTTAGGTGTGGAAGATTAGCTATGTAGGTCAATCGAAAGTGTCATCTCTCCCCTGCTTTGGTTAATGCGAGGCTAGTCGGAGGAAAAATTAAGAAAGATATCGTGATTGTCTGTCGATGTTCCCTTCTGAGATACATAAGGGAGAGCATGGAGGGGCGCTGAGGTAGGTGAGAGCTGCAAGTTGTGGGCTTTGTGTCAACCCTGCAAATAAAAAGGAAGTTTTGACCACAAAGTGCTCGCCGTGGCTCAGTGGTTAGTGCGTTAGACTGCTGTGGGAGTTGCTCAGGTTCAACCCCCAGCCATGTCCATTGAACACTTTTCGCCTCCAAGAGTATAGTTTGCCATGAAAAATCTTCTCAACTCGCCGTTCGGAGTCGGCAATAAATTGTAGGTTTCTTTCATTCGTTCGGAAATGAAACCATTCGCATAACATGAATGGTTTGCGAGAAGCTAGGCCTTGGCTCATCCCGAGCTGTCGCGTAAGCTAGTCAAAATATTTTTTTTTTTTTTTTTTTTTTACCACAAATACCTTCTCACAATTGGATGGACGAGATGTTTCGCTAGCGTCTAGTGTCTAGCGCGCTATCCTCGAGCCAAAACTGAACTGGAAGACAAACATAGTACAGCGGGTAAAAAGGCATGTGTAACATTCTATTCCTGCAACAGAACTTTTAGTCACACTCATCTGCCAAGCTGACAGACAACCTTAAAATCCTAAGTTCTTTTTTACAAAATTCCTTGTGCCTTGAAATCAAATAAAAGGCGTGGAAATTTTTTGGCAAAGCTTTAAGAATCCATTATATTCCCTAGATCTCAAGGTTAAAGTCACTTTCAAATGTTCCAGTTATTTGAATTACCACTTGTGGTTACATGTTATCCCGTCGAAAGGTAACACAATCACTTTTCTGGCAAAGAATTCACATATTTTAATCTTTAATTACTTTTAAACCCCTAAACCAGTTTAGAAGCCGAAAAAACTTAATTAACACTCGTTTCAGGAAATGCGATTGTCTCTGAAACAAGAAACCGAAAGTTTGACATTTAATTCACAAAGTTTGCTTTATTGAGATAAGTTTTGGGCTAACTTTTATAGCTCTCGACCACCTGACGTCCAGTAATGTCCAGTAAAGCTTTAAATAAGACATGTAGGTACAGACTCAATTGGAAAACCTTGCATAACAATAAACTGTAGTTACAATTACTTTTGCGTCTTATTAACAATTTTAACTGATTAATCCAGAGGCGGTCTCACCCCAAAAAATGCTTCCTTATTTTGACAACATGATTTATTGACTCGTTAGGTGAACGTCTGCAATTAACAACTCGGAACATGAGTCTTAAGGTCTATTTAATTACTGGAGAATGTACACAAACCCAAAGGCATGATCCATAGATTGTTGGCCAGAAGATGGAGCTAAATTTTTTCTGGCGTTACAATATTGAGAAGCTATGTCCCAATATTTGTGATAAATTGTCATAAGTTTGTACATACCCAGCAAAAGCCACAGGAATCCACCCACAAAAATCATATTTTTGCGGTCAACTCAGATAACTGCTTCTCAAAACGAGTTCTCCTTTACGTAATTAATCCCAAATTTTGACTTGTAAACACTGCCTTTCTATTTTTTGTAACCAAAAAATTTATCCACAAATAGATTTGTTGAAAAAAAAAAACTAAACAACAAATTCGCACATCAAGATCCACTTTGAATATAAATTTGCCATTTAATTTTCACTTTGTATCTTTGCACGGATTAAGCGGAGAAGAAACACTCGAGATCCCACAAATCACTCTCACAATTCCAACGAAATAAATTTCCAATGCAAAGCAGCGCAGAATTGGTGCGACTCTACCACGACGATGACAAGCGAAAAGATACACGGTACTCCGGGTGGTGATCTACTAAAACGCACGTTCTCGGACGACGATCTACACGAGACTGGCGCTCTGGCGGCGTTATCTTGGCAAATTTAATGGTAACGAAAGTGAATTAAACCAAAATACCGAAAGACGGTCGAGATACTCAACAAACCGTTAACAGTTACAACAGCTCTTATGACGACGACGACGCGGTTCAATCTGGAAACCCATATGGTGCTGGTGCGCGAACTGCATTACCGATGAATCTAGCAGATACTCGTAGCCGGCTTTTTTCGTGTTGAGGGAAATTCAAAGAGAAGCAATCCAAAAAGAGTCGTGTATCTCAGAGTCAGTGTCGGGCTTGACTTTGTTTACTTCTCTCACAAGAGCGCCGTCGCAGCTCGATGCACGTTTTTGCCATAAAGAGCGAGATATTGGTCTCGACGGCTGAGTTAGAGTTTCCTTCTCTAATTGAAATACTTGTCGTAGGTCATGCTGGTGATGATGGTACCAGATGCAACGGTAAACAGCGCCAAAAGTCACCAATTGACTTTGTCTGTTGTTTCGGCTTAAAAAGATAGAAATCTAATGAAACCACTTGTACTTTGAAGCTACCTGGCGGCACGACACCAAATGCACTCTTGGATCTTCATTTGATGATGACGACTATGTACGATGTCGATGAAGTGGCTCAAAGAAGCAGTTGTGGTGGATTGGACGTCTAATTGAATTGTTTTGTGAGATGAGAAAATTATTGAAGTTGTTGTGTGGAGTTAAAAGAGATTCATCTTGTGGAGGACCGATGATGATGATGATGATGAGGATGCTGATCCGGTCAATTAGATGTGTTTTTGATGATTTCTATCTTTAAAGAGTTTTTTCCTCTCGTTTTCTTGTTGTAACTTATGCTGTGATTGTTCATTAGTTGGTTTTTTCTTGTATTTTAATTAGCAAATCTTTTGCCTATTGCGTTATGGACGCATGAAGAAAAAGAGCTTCAACAACAGAGATCGCTTTCGATCGACAAGACCTGTGAGTAACACTTGAACAGGAACTGAAGATGTCTTTGGCAGGCGTTCTCCGGAAACTGACTAAGGCTAATTGATTTTACGGTGCGTAGTAAAATTCTACCAAAACAAGCAATACATGATCTCCCCACCTGTGGATGTGACCAAACTAAACGATGTCCAGATCGAAAACTCAGCAACTCATCATGTCGCGTATCAAAGAAAATCTGGCGGTAGAACAACAAGAAGAAACTGAACGAAAATCTAGCAGACGGTAGTGATCAGCATCCTGAAAAGTCACAGTCAACTAGCGGCCGGTCTAAGTCAAAGGGCGCCTAACCATCACCAATCTTTGCAGGGGCTGGGGCGACATAGGCAATATAAAATAACTGGGTGGCCATTTTGTAGTGGTTAGGACCATCGCTTGTCACGCTGAAAGTCCAGGTTCAACTCCTGATGTCGGAAAAACATTTATTTCCTAAATAAATAAAATTGATCAACTGCGAAGGCATAACACTGGAGGGTGTCATGGCTTAAAGAGTTGATTTAGCTGACAATGATTATGAAATCAGGAGATTTAAAAAAACTTCCTGTGAGTTATACCAATGACAAACACCAAAAATGTCCTCCGTTAGTCTGAACACCACCCTCGGACGCCAATGAAAGCGAATAATACCTGAGTTTCAAACCACTGCACCTCGCTCGGGGTGTGTGAATAACATTAAAAGGGTGTTCATATCCCCTTGATCCGCGTGTGGATTATAAAAAAAAGTGGCGGCACTTACAAAATTCCCAGCATGAGTCAGAGTTAGTGGACTGATGTGCGAGCTGCGTGGATATAAGCCCCAGCCGTGTCCACCGAATATTTTTTGCGACACCACCTTTCGTCGGGCAATGACAACGTGAATGGCTACTTTGTTAGACTTTGGTTCATCCCGAGCTGACGCGCTAGCTATTTTTTTTTAGTCAGAGCTGCTCGAAACTGACCCTCTGCCTAACCACTCGCGATGTTTTAGTTCATAAGATGCACTCTACATACATATGTATATCGGCGTATCGCTAATTCATCATAGGCTAGGACCAGGAAATAAAAAGTCGAGTGCAATTGTAAGAGACTATCTAGACAAGGTTAAGCTTTTACCGATCACTCAAGTAGAGTTCTCAAAAAGTCCAAGCATTTGCTAAATTTCTGTCGACGTCCTTGGTTTGTTGAAGGGAACTGGGAGGTACTGGATGGAGAGACTTGTTGGTTGAGACCCAGATTCATTCCAGACTTTGGTAAGAACATGAGCGCTGATTAGTTAGGGTCATCAACAGTGAAATCATTTTTTCCAAATATGGTACAACAGTCACCCCCATATACAGTCTGAAATACCCGATCCTTAACTTTTTTACTTTCTTGGGAAGACACTACAGACCTGCAGCATCTCCAGCCATTTCGATATTTAGCTGTTGCAGTCTTCCTCTAGTGCATCGTTCCCCTGGAGTAGATTCGAATACTATCTTAGTTCTAAGACTGGAAGAGAGCTCAGATCTATTTGTATTCTGTATTATTGGCCCTAAATGCGCACTGCGACCTATGAGGCCTATTGTGGTGGCCCATATGGTTTAACCAGAGGTTACATTGAAGCTTTTGATAAACCTCAGTATAGCCTTAGGTTCGAATTTCCGCTGGGTTGACCGAGTTCCGCGTCAAGTGGAATAATCTTTTCCTTGCGGCTCCTGGACATACCCATAGAATATGTTCAGCGGCCTCTTTCTGTTCTCCACAGAGCCGGCAAATATCGGTATCTAGGTCCTAGGATTCAGACTACGGTAACCCTATTTACCGATGCAAGGCTTTCGAGAAGGTTGAGACAGTCCCAGACAAGCTTGGACCTTACCGTATAGGATGCAAGGGCTAAAAGTGCTGCTTGGCTGTCTGAAAAGATGTTCCTTGGGTACTTCTCCACAGACATTCTCTTGCACACAGTTCAATGACGTGAACTTCCGCTTGAAATACTGTAAGTGTTGGAAACTGGGACTATAAACCCCAGCATCTGTGCTGCCGTTTTCCAATTCTGAACGATCTGTATACCAGATTTGGGAATTTGGTATTGTAGCAGCGCCTTCATTTCTCCATTCGCTGCGGTCACCTATAACAAATTCGAAACTTCTATGGAATCGAAATTTCTTAAGCATGGTATCTGGAATTTTAAGAATTGGGTCACGATGAATGTATTCTGGTATTCTCAGATGACCTGTAAAGTCACTGACTCTAACGGCTAGTATCTGAGGCAGCCTGAGAGCACTAAGCATAGCTTCTTTTTGTACTGCCAGATGTAGTGGCGTGAGGTTAAGCATTGCTCCTATGGTTGTCGTTGGACAAGTTCTCATAGCCCTGGTGATTCCTACGCAGGCTAAACAATATACTTTGCTCAGCTTTTCCTGTGTTTTGGTTCGTAGGGTTTTTGGCCACCATGCTTATGATGCGTAGGTGATCATTCATTTGATTATGGCGTTGTACGACCAATAAATCATTTTAGGGATCAGTCCCCAAGTTTTGCCGTACAGGCATGAACATTGCCTAGTCGCCTTGTTGGTAACCATGTTAAGGTGCGAGTTCCAGGGAGGCGTTTTGTCAAGTATTGCTCCAAGATACTTTGCTTCGCTGGACAGATCAATAGAAGTTTTTTCCAATGAAACTTGTTTGAGGTTGTGTTTTCTCTTTCTGGAAAAGTGTACAAGAACAGGTTTTTCGGGATTTCTGGTCAGGTACTTCGTCCTACACCGCCTTGAAGTAAGCCCCTAACGTTAATAACGACATCGTCTGCATATCCCTCTACTCTGAAGCCAGTTTTTGTTAGAAGTTCTAGAAGTTCGTCTATGACCAAAGTCCATGGCAGGGAGGAAAGTACTCCTCCTTGCGGGCATCTTCTGATGGCTTTTAATTCTAACCTTGTTTGTCAGCCAGAAACAGCTCTCTTTGGTCTCGTTTGTGTACATTCTGAAGAACTGTAGCCTGTCGTGCCTAGTTAGAGAAGAAGTCTATTGCTTCTGTTTAAATTTGCCTTAAAGCTCCTTGAAGTCAGTCTCATTTCAGTTTTTTTTTTTAACCCATAATTAAAATTAAACTTAACAATTTTATTTAACACTTTCTTTTTTCTTTTCCTTTCCAGGTAAGTTCGAAGCCTTAGCATGAGGTATACAAGAATGTAAGTAAGGCTGCCTCTTGAAGAACTCTCAAGTCTACTTGCTTTCCAAATAAATCTGACTTGGGAACACAGCCAATCATCAGAGAAATTCCTCATCACCCCCAGTTCCACAATTCTCCATCTCCATCTGTCATTTTCTTTTTAAACTTTCGACGTTTGTTTACTCAACTCTCGGAGAGTGTTAAGGTGAGAAGCTAATTTACTATTCAGTTTCAACTCGAATGAATCACAACAAACTACATGGCAACAATCCACACTTACATCTTCTTCACACAAATTGCACCCACGCAGTGGAGATTGAAGACCATGGTTATCTTCATAAATCTCTCCGCCCCCTCTAAAGGTCATTATGGCATACTGCCGTTGGCATGATGATCTTCTTCTGCTTTTCTGCAACACAATTTACGATGAAACGCCACAACATGCTACTGCCATCTGTGCCCAAGAGAGCCGAGCTATTATCACTTCTTTAAAAGGCCATTATTGGGTGAGATACCTTGTTCCTCCTCCACCAACGACGTCGTAGTCATCGTAGTCGTCTTCTTCATTGTGGGACGAGATGGGAGTCGCGTGCCCAACTCGCCTTTCCCGGTATGCATTTGATTTTCGTTTTCATTCGTCTTCTCCCTTTCCTCGATGGAGTTTTCTCAGAAATGTGATTTTCCAAGGTTGACTCACTTGGGAATAGATGTGAATGTGGATAAAGAAAACTCAGGCCGCACGGAAGAGAGGATGCCGATTGCTATCGAAGATGGCCACTGATCTTCACTGGGTAATTGGAGCGACAGTTTATGATTTGATTAGGCTGGAACTTTACGATGGGCATTGCCGAGATAACCGGGCGCAAGCTCATGGCATTTGTTTTGTGAAAATCTCGAAAGAAAGTTGTGCCGCCTTATTAACGGCACCACAGAGACAGGTTTGGTTGACAAGCTGTGTTGACTTTTACAACTTAATTAAACGGAAAACGACAGAGAAAGAAGTAAAAGCTGAATTGATTAAATTAAGAAGGAAAAAAACAAACCAAAATTCGTTGCATTTATTCCTATCACTGGTTCTGCATCTTCGGGGGGAAATAGGTGAACCACCTCCCATGGTGCATTGACTTGGCTGCCAATCCCAGATTGTACCGTACACCCTGGATTTGTGCTCCGAAGAATATGAGTGCAGTGGTGCGGCTAACTAGCGGATCGAATTCTGCGGTTTGGGTTAAGTGTGTCATTTACTGTATTGTGTGCGCCTAGGTTATGGGAATTTTCTGTTCCGCGCGGAGAATGGATGGCGGGCAAACCTCTTTGCAATTCTAATGATGTCAAGTGTCAAGGTGGGCCTTTTATGAGCGCATATCGCATATCGGGTAATGGCTGTTCAACTGCAGTTTTACGAGGCGTTTGCCTGTTTACTTAATACGGGTTCCATTGACGCTAATCGACGGGGTATTGTTGTTAAAGAACTGGTTAGGAGGCTTCAGAGGCTGGTATGAGTCATTCCTGTATTCATTGATTCATGGTTATAGTGGTGTCTGATATTCTGAAAGCCTCAATTTCAATAGACAGTAGGTTCCCAATACTAGGAGAATCCTGCTTGACAGAATAGCTCTCCATCACGTGCGTTTTAAGCCAGAAAAGCGACGGGAACCAGCTGACAATTTAAGATGTACTGAATCGTAGAGAAACAGCCTTCTGAGCTTTTCTAGAGCCTCCGACATTGTCTTGCATGAGGCAATCAGGAAACCTCTTAAAAGGAAGAGAATTAACTGTTCAACATCCCAGTAGATGAGCGAAATTCTCTTGGCTTTATTTGTCGTAGCACAATAAGCACAAACAATCTGCCACAAGGAGTTCTATTTCGACTATTATTGACCCTGGTTCACGACGAGCTTACACAAAAGTTCAAATTAATAGGCGGTGACTGTCAAGGACATGCTAATCATTACAGGAAAAAGATTTCTCTGCAACATTATTCAAAAAAGATTGCGAGTCACCCAAGAATGTTGTCCGAACGATTTACTTACATACAGGGTGAGGCAAAAGTAATGTCATAATGTGAATTGGCTGCCATTTTATTAGAAATGAAAAAAATTGGGCTCTGTACCTCCTGAATTGATGCACATTTGTGCTCGTTTTACGGCATTTTTAACTGTTGCTCGCAAAACATCTGGCTCCGAATTGGTGATTTCTCTTTCAATGTTGGCTTTTAAAACTTGCAAGGTTTGAGGTTTTTTTATGGTAAACCCGAGATTTCAAAAAGCCCCAAAGGAAGAAGTCTGGCGATCTGGCCGGTCAGTTCAAATCGCCAAAACGAGACATTAGGCGACCCGGAAACGCATCCTTTAAAACGTCCATTGTCGCGCGAGCTGTGTGTGCGGTTGTACCGCCCTGTTGGAACCACATGTCCTCCAGTCCCAATTCATCAATTTGTGGCAATGAAAACTCGTTGATCATTGTTCTGTATCGCTCACCAATCACAGTAACTGTGTTACCCACGGCGTCAGCCACAGCGTCGATGTTCTCAGTCGAACGAGCAATACGAGGCCGGCCACTGCCTTCGACATCTCTAGTGGACACAGTTTACACGAGACACTCAGCCCAACGCTTAATTGTTCGCGCACATGGGGCAGGGCGACGACGAAATTCACGCTACGTTAAAACATTAGATCGGAAATTGGTCAAATAAGCAGTAATAACAATTTCGCATTCTTAAGGTGTGTATCGCTCCATTGCTTGTTGTCAAGTAATTCTCAATCTGTCTACAACATAAATGTCAAAGCACAATGACATTTGACGCCATTTGGAAAAATTATGGCACATTCACATTATGACATTACTTTTTCCCCACCCTGTATGAGGCTTGGAACTGAGCCTCAATCAACGAGCAGATGGATCCTTAGCTAGCTTCTTTTTTTTTTTTTTGCACTTTTGCACCCCAAGTTGGTTGAGGTCACTGTCCATTTACGAAGGCCACCTGAGTAGCAGTTTTTCTCTACTGCGCTGTCCCTCCGGAATGTATTGAAATATTTTTCGGGCACTGGTGTTCATCCATTTTATATGTTCCAGCCACTTTAGTCGTTAGAAACCGTCTCTTCTGAGGTTCATGCCGCTGTACAGCCCATATAGTCTGTCTTTGAATCTCCTTTTTACTCGCCGTCTTGTGCAAACGGGACCACTCTTCACAGGCTTCTACGCAAGGGCTGGTAAAACTCAATTTATTTGTGTGAGAGAAGTCTTTACTACTCAAATGGCTTCTTAACTCAACGAAACAGCGTTTGGATCTCAGCCCTAGAGTCTTTGTCTGCATTTTTAGCGCAGCCCAGGCAGACAAAACTACCTCAAGATTATACCTGTTCAGAGTCACTTTCTATCCAAGTCGGGTGTGTCGCTGTTTTTTGTTGACAACATGTGCATAGCTACTCGTTGATAATCAAACTCATCGTGCGCACTTCCTTATCTTCGAATTCACTCACGAACGCGCTATTCGGCATATGAAAGTAATGCCCTGGGCTTTTTGAAATATATTTCCTCTTGTACCAATTGGCATGTGGGGTTCGCACAATTGATTCAGGAAGGATGTCGAATCACATGCCAGTCCGTTTTCGTGCCCAAGTATCGAAGGTGTCGGTGAGGTCTGATATACCTGATATACTCCGTCGTTGGGCCTATTCTTACACTCAAGCATTTGCCCGACCCAACTGTCGGAATCTGAAGCTTCAAAATCTCATTCTTTGATATATTGCACAGAAGAAGACCCAAGACCTACCCCTCTGGTACTCCAAGAAGACAACTGGCATCGCCATGATCGATTTTCTTCCAAAAGGCGACTTCGTTCCTGGGGAATACCAAGCTAAAGCACAAAAAAAGTTTGCGGGATTAAAATTGTTCTTTCATCACCGGATCCCTTGGTTCGGACCCAAATAATGCACACAACAGGTTTACGAAGGCCGATGCTGGCAATCACAATCTTGTGCAGTAGAGCACATGCCCATTATAGATCATTCATGTTGGTTTTGCAAACCATTTAGATGACTCTTTCACAACTAGATATGCATGTATCCCCGGTTATTAATTTAATTGTCTCATGTCATTTTGCGCAAGGCCCCAAAATTAACCTCAAAATCTTTCCCAAGATCTAGTGCCAATACTGGAACAGTTACAAGACATTTCCTCTTTCGCAGACCAAGCTAATTTGCTACTGCAAACATGAGCCCACTCTTACAGGTCATTTTTCTTATAAAACGTTTAATTAACTAAAATTAGCAACACACTCCGCACAATACGGTTTCCTCACAAAGAAGTTTCATCAGCCAGGCCTGCACCATGACAATCTTCCATTTTCCGATATCAGCATCGAATTACAATAATTTTCACGTTCGTTGTTATTAAAATATGCACCTGCGAAAGAAGACTCCGCCGCCGCCGCCGTGTCGATGGAACAGAGGCGCTATCGTTAGATTTACGAGCGATCCACATCGACAAGTGGCGGCAGCTACTCCGAGAGCCTATTAGGTTGTCCATAATTAAAATTAGCAAAGCCGTGCAACGGTGAGACTATGGATTTGTGAAAAATCCACTGTACATGCTCATAACCAGTTTGAGAGTTGATTTCCCGCCCGGAGATGGTGCCGTGAGATGGACAAGGTGGGAATGGACGGAAGACCGTCTCGCTCGCGTACCGGTGCAAGTTTGTAAAGTGATTTCGATTTCGAAATTTTTCGTTTGCAAATAACGTTGCACCTTGCCGTGTGACCATTTGTGAGAGATGACATCAGGTGCTGTACGGATGACGCCGTGATGGTGTAGACTGAGTTGGAGGAGGTTTCTTAGTGAATTATCTGTTTGTCAAGTGAAAGTCGTAAAAAAAAAAACGTTGCAGATGCGTTGAACTTTCTTTTCACGGCGAGTGTCCTCCGTGAACAGTGTTGTTTTGATAAGAGAATGTAAGTAAATTTCAAGACGTCTTATGGGGATTTTTATTTTTATTTACAAATGTTGGGGCATTCATTGGACAAGCGTTTGTTTCGAGGAGATTTTTCGCGAATATATTTCTTTCTCTAGTTAGGAACTTCCTCTGGTCTGTTCCAAAATCTACAAACGCCACCTGTAACTCTTTATACCTAGCTTCCTGTTTGGTGTTTTCTGAATTAGAATCCGTACCCTCCTATTGATTAGGTTGACGCAAGCCTTATATGGTTAAGGTTCCTGAGAAATATTTTGTTATTTGAGTTCGCACCCCTTCTAGCACTTCATATGTGCTGGCCTTATGAAGAGAGTGGATGCAACTTCTTACGCCACCCAAAGTGCCCACTGAGAATTGTATCCAACGAAGCTTGTTCCCGAAAATCTTTTAATTTGTATGTAGTCCAATGCACCTGCAATCACAAAGTCACTGTAGAAATATATATTTTCTCCAGTATCGCTAAATGGGCGAAGTTAGAAACAAAAACTGATCACATAACGCCATACCCTGACTTCGAACTTAATTTCCAAACTCTCTGTTTAGCAAGGAAAAGTAGGGACGAAGGAAGGCGTCATTCAACCCGGCAATACATCTATTTTCACCGACGGCTAAAAAATGGATGAAGGGGTAGGCTCCGGAATATACTCAGAAGAACCCGCCATTGGCCGGTTGATAAAATTTTCGAACCACGCCTGTGTTTTAAGCTCAAGTTCTAGCGACAACCGAGAACTATCCTCTTTATCACCGAGAAGAAATATCCATATATTCATCGATAGGCAGGCTGCCATCAAAGCCGTGTCATCCACAATACTCAACTCACTTCTAATAAAGAGTTAAAAGCTCAAGACATAATGTATCACTCTGCTGGGTTCCGGGGCACCGAGGCATCGATGGCAATGAAAAGACCGATGAACTGGCAAGAAAAGGATCGGAACTGAACCAAAAAAAGGTCGATCAGACGGTTCTTGACCCCCTATGGAAGTTCTAAAGCAAGAGATACACTTGGACTTCTGAAAGCTTGCCGATGAGCTATGGAACACACTTCCGTCATGCCGCATATCACGAAAGATGTGGCCAAAACTCAATAGAAGAAAAACAAAGGAAATACTTACGCTGAACAGATCGCATTTAGCTCTAGTGATCAGCATCCTCACAGGCCACAACCTGCTGGCGGTCCATCTAAGGAGAATGCGATCAAGAACGACCAACCTCTGCAGAGGATGTATAGACACGGAGGAGGACGCGATGCATTTTCTCTGCGACTGCCAAAGCCTCAGCAGAACCAGAAAGAAGACCCTAGGCGCTTACTCCTTTAGTGACCTAGGCCAACTCTCAACCATGCCACCGAAGGCCATCCTAAAATGCATACTGAATTCAGGGTGAGGGGACTAATAACGATACATATCTCCTAGCGGGATATTAACAACTTCCGCCAGTGAAACGTTAAGGGCTGATCCCCGCCTGGCCAGGTTGTCGGCTTTTTCGTTGCCGTCAATTTTACTATGACCAGGAACCCAGGTGAGAGTGACTGGCACTGGACTCCCAGCTGATTAAACTCTTCCTGGCATTACTTTACCAGCTTTGAGGATGTAGTGACCGAGTCAATAGCTTTGATAGCGGCTTGACTGTCAATGAAGATGGCGGTGTTGTAGATAGGTGTTGGAGAATTTTTCAGCACACGGCAGGCTTCCCGGATGGCAAGGAGCTCTGCCTGGAAAACACTGGCAAAATTCGGAAGAGTCCTCTAGTAGTAGCTCTGTTTGACTAATGGTTGACCATCTTAATCTCGGCCTTTTTTTTTTGAGTGTTTTCTGATCGTCATCCAAGTCGAAAGCTAGCACATTACATGCGACGTTTTTATCGGGTTGTTGCTCCTCCTGTTGGAGTTCTTTCGTGCCAGCAAAACGCCCAATCGTCTGTACTAGTCGGTCGTTTCACATTTTAACAAAACTTTCTATTTGCCGAAATGTGGCCAAATCCCTTGGTGTCTACAATAATGTCAGTCGTATAAATTAACGAACCAGTGCCTCATTTCAAATCACAGAACGTGAAATTATCAATAAAATAACTAAAAGCAAAACAATTACACTGTTTACGAACAAAAGAGACGAGAAATATGGTGCAAACACGGTAACACAGTGCACCACATTCTTTGGGTGCATTCACTTTGCTCAAGCTCAAGACAGCGAGAGGAGGAATGAGGAGTGTTACGCAACATTAACATACAACTCGTAAGATATGGAAACCTTAGATGTGCTCATTCATCATTCCGTGGCCATTCATTCGCTCACGCAAGGAATGTTACAATGACCGCAGTTCGACTCTGACGGTATCAAAATTCGTTTCGCATGTGAAATATGCGCAATCTGGTTGCTTTAGGTGGACGACAATGGGTAGGGGCTTGTGTATCTCTCAATGCTGTGCGAGGAAAAGGTTGTCATTTCCATCGAAGTCAAGTATAAAAGTTGTTTTTCCACCTACCAATCGGTAGAAGATGTGAAAACGTCGATGCCATCAGAAACCCTCCGCCTCCGGGCATGTCCTGTTCATGTGTCGCAATTTCCATATGTATGTATCTCCCGTTTCGTAGGTTTTTGTTTAATTTCCACAAAATGTTTGTGAAATTATTTGTCAAGCAATGCACCCGTAGTTGTATGGATGGATTAAGTGTGGTACCGCCTCTGTCACGGCATGTCACGGGAGCTGAACCCGATTTTGCTTCTTTTTTTTTTCCGGAACAACACATTCACACACTTTAAAGGATGCGCACCTGAGGTATTATCGTCATTTGCACGCCGCCGACCAGAGATCTCTGCATCCATCCCGACGGGGCCAAAGTATTTGTATATTTAGGGTAAATTAATTTATTCGAATGCATGAACCCGGGATGCATGGTGGCAAAATGTTTCAATTAATTTTATTTGCATTTCTGTTGACACTTGTTCGACAAACGCATTCATGGAATCTCTCTGGAAGTTTTGGTTCATGATGCCGATTCCGAGTGATGAATTAATTTTAATGGCATCCCATGCCATGTCGGGTGTGGGATTTTGATTGGAAAAAACAACAGAATTCGGTTTCGGTGTCGGAAATGATATTTTGTATCTAGATTGTGGAAAGTTTTGATGACAGTCACTCCTTCACCTATCTCCCTCTCTCTCTTTCACTCACTGGTCGTCGGCATCTATTTATTATTTTTGCAATGATAATCTTTTAAGTTGTTGTTTGAGGTTGTGTTTACATGGAAACACTGGTTGTGACAATTCATAGCAGTTTGGATTAATTCTAATTGCATTCAGATAGTGGCGACATTTAAGTAGAAATAAATACATTTGTCGAGAGATACTGTATGTCGGTGCAAATGTCTATTTAACTGGAAAGTGGAACTTAATCTGCTATTAAACACAAGCATAAGCATTGTAGCCTTTTAAATGTTTTTCAATAATAGTGTTGCAGGGCTTTTGAAACAGAAAGTGAATCGTAACCGCCAAAGAGAGGCTTCCTCAACTTTATTTTACTACTTCAGCGTATCTTTGAGGTAAGCAAACTCTGAAGCCATGATTATTTACTTCATTCGTGCGGAAATGATTCCAATACTTTGATTCTAATACTTGGCATTCCATCCTCCTAAAATATTATAAAACGCAATGTCTCCCTGTGTTTGTTAGTGCGCTTATAACTCGAGAGCCACTGATCCGTTTCACATGCTTTTGGTTTTAATTTAAAGATTCATTCTCTGACCAGGTTTTAGTATAATAAACAAAACATAGTTTAAACATATTTTAAAATTCGAGGTCAAAGTGGCGGAAAGGGAACGAAGGGAGCCGAGCAGGTCAACTAGCCACATCTCGGGATGATTAGCATCATTGCCTGTCACTTTGAAGATTCCGTGATCAACACCTAATGTCAAGAAATAAATAGAATCGATTTACATACTATGAGAGCTTAAAGAGTAGATCGAACTGATAATGACTATGAATTTGGAAAAAAAATACCCTGAATTGAAGCAATGGCAACAACATTCAAAAATTGTCCTCAGTTAGTCTGGACACGACCCTTGAACACCAGTGAAACCTAATTTCACCTAAGTTTCGAACCACTACACCTCATTCGCATATCAGCGAATAGGATCATGAAGGTGTTTTTCACTCCTTTAGAGCGAGTAGATTATAAAAACAAAAACAAAACGAAGCATTTTAGTATCCACGATGGTGGATCCAGTTTCAGTCTTTCGTTTTATTCAAAACACTTTGAAGTGTGATCAGACGTCCTCAGATCCGTCCCAATTCTCTCCCTTTAAGGTTGCCAAAGAATGACTCTAATGAAAGTGGACGGTAGTTTCTTTCACGTTATCGTTCTTGCAGCTACACCTCATGTTATCCCAATTGGCCAGTGACGAAAGTTGACCAGAGTTGGGACTAGGCCTTTGATTTTTCTTACAAGATTTTCATTATTAGGACGTTTGACAGTTCTTTTAGATTGTTAAGGAATTTTCTATTTCCAAAGCAGGTTCACCCATACTACTGCAAAAGATTTTAGACCTTTCCATCTTACCTCCGTCGTCCTGAAAGCTTTCAAGAGGCTGGTAAACATATAGTTAGGTTAGGATAACAGGCCGATGAAGCTGATGAAACTCTGACCATCTTACTTAGGTCTATGTAGACCCATTGTGGTACCCATGTGTTTTTCCAACTACTTCCCACTGCGTGATTCTAAATAGTTGATGACAGCCACTTGGCTGTCCTTGCGAACTTGACCAGATCCGACAGTGAATCATCGGATAGCTCCTCGATGTTATTGAAGAGGCATTTGCCCAATGTTCTTTTTCTAATATTGGCGAGGCTTGGGCAATGACCGAGAAAGTGAATCGTGTCCTCATGCACCTCCTCCTCCTCGCACACTCTACATAGGTCGGCCTGGGTAAGGTGCAGCTTTTTTGCATGGTACCTGAACACATTGTGGCCTGTAATTAATCCTACCAGTAATGACAAGGATTTCCTGTCCACAAGTAGGAGCTTGGTCGTTATTATATTCTGGCCATAGCCTTCTGGAAATTTCGCAGGTGCTCAGCCTTATTGTTTCTTTCAGATGACGAAGTGGAGGTTTAATTGTACCGTCCGCTAGTTCTGGTTCTAGAGCTGATCCCTTCCTTGCTATTACTGTGGCCGGAGATCCAAAGTTTTACATTATGCTGCGTGCCAAGAACCTTTAGCTCTTCGAGACAGCATTTTACAAGCTTGGATGTAATTCGAATAGCAGCTAGTGCTTTTATAGCCGCCTCGTTGTCTATGAAGATCGTGATATCCTCCTGTAATACCGTGAGAATTGACGCCAATTGGGCAGCTCTGGTCACTGCTAGACACTCTGCCTGGAAAGCACTATTGTTGTCAGGGAGTCTTATTGAGCTGCTAAGTCCTAGCTCCTTAGAGAAGACACCAGCGAGAGGCTGGTACAAGGAATTATCTTAAATATACGTATGTGTCAAGACAGCGCTGCGTAGTGCTGCCAGATGAATCGAAAAAAAAAATTGAAGGATATGGAATACACCCTAGCCACGTTCTTAGCTACTGAGGGAGCCTTCAACAATGTGCAGTCAGTCAATGTCTTAGGCAGCGAAAAGAAGGAACCCATTGACCAGAAAATGTGGACTGGCGGTAAACTCGCGCAGAAAACGGGAGGGAGACCGTAATTTAAAACATCCTCTGTTGGGGCTATTCCCTTTCATAGTGCAAGATACCCGGAATTTTGTTTGACGAAAAGTTGAACTGGAAACAGAATATCAACGAAAAAATGAAGGAGGCCACGATCGTTTTCTACTCGTAGAATAGAATATTCGGGAAAAAAAAACCTGGTGACCAAGTCTTACAAATATTCTTTGGTCACCTGCGATGGATGAAGGACTCAAAGTAGCCTACCTATCCAGTATTCGAAATAAAAGTGGAATGCATTGCACTGAAAGTTAGATCCCCCATTCAATGGAAAGACCGCTTCCAGGTTGTGGAGAGCAAGAGACGAAAAAGCCGAAGCCAAGTCTTATGCAGGAGTTAGATTCTCTAAGGCTGCGACGGCTAAAAGTGAATCCCCATCAAGTCGAAACTAAATGTGCGATGATCTCTTTTAGAACAAACCCCGTTGTGATTAAATCGCACAGCCCCCCTGTATAACGCAGTAATATCTGCATTTGAGAAGCCCTGGAGCTTTCAAGTTTGGCAACATCCTCAGATACTCATAGAGCTACAATCGTCTTTTAAACATCTATTATAACAATAGTGCCACTGCGACGTGGAAGTGGTATTAGTTTTCCATTTGCCTTAGTTTCTCGTCCTGTGAACGCGTGTCCACATGGACATAAATTATTTTCCATTTGAAATAAAAGTCTCTTCGTCAGCGGAGGCTAAGGGAAACAACAGCCATCACCGCACGTTCGCTCTAAAGAATAATCAAACACTAGTCCGTGTCCGACGCACACCCACAAATTGCCATTTCAATTGGATTTGCATTCTTTTTTCTCCCAGCGTCCCCCTCGGTATGTCCTGGTCATGCTCCTGCAAAGCGTAATACAACGTAACTAATAAAATCACTTTTATAATAATTTAACATTTTCACTAAAAGACTTTTGTGTTTAATCGTTTTTATTTTTTGTTTTAAATTTATTTCTTTGGTTGAATAGCTGTTTTACATTTTTGCTTTTCAATTTGTACCTGGTAGGTGGGGGAGGATGGCATCGATGGAACGGGTGTGACCCACTGGTCTGAGCCTTTTTGTCGGGATTTAATTTGTTTCTCTCTCTGGCTCCACCTCATGCTCTGGGTGTGACGGTGCAGTTGCTCCTGTTTTCCATTTACCGACCGTTTAATGTGGAGGCGGGCAGCATGCCAAGTGTGGGCTTGGGAGTGCACTCGTTCTCTCTGTGTTGAATCCTATGATTTGCCGGATAAAGACCATTTGCACGTGTACCAACAGGCGCGTCCTGACAGTTAACACAAAGCTCTGGCTGGCAATGTCGGTCGTTGGTGGTTTGCACTGAATGTGATGCTGCTGCTACCCGCTACTGGTGTGGTGGAAAAATTATATCGCCTGCGTAATTGAAAACAAACCTCCAATCCAAGCGGAAAGGTATAGAAAAGGATTTGACTAGTTTTTATTTTCCCGTTGTTTTTTTTTTTTTTTTTTTTGCTGCATTTCTTGTTTTTCTGTTTTTCCCAGAACGCTTTGCATTTGCTCTATTCCTCCCCGTGGTTGTGTTGCGCGTTTTTCTTAGCCATGGGATCTGTTTGTGATTGCTGTTCGACGTGGAGGGGGACGATAAATAAATTAAGAAAATAAAAACAAAATAAGATGGAACACCATCCGGAGGGGGCGGCCGAGAAGTGCAATATATTTGTTTCATTTGAACTTCCGGTCTGACAGAGTGGAGGATGCAATAGACAAAGTGGCCATGGAAGAGCAAGCGTCCGTTGTTCGTTCGTTAGTTGGTTTCGTCAAATGAACGGATAGATGCATTCAGCATTTATTGTATTTTTTGTCGTTGTTGTTGTTTCAATCTAGGTTGATGCAATTGTTTACGCTCAAAGGCGTTGATGAACGACAGATGGAATAAATATCCGCGTGATTTTTTAACCTAAAATGCATTTTTTTGTCGAAAATGCTGTTGAAAAGATTCGTTAGGATTTATAGTTGTGAATTAAATAGAAAAACTGTATTGTGTCGTATAGACGCGATGGCTTTAGGCAATCAGTTCGGTCTCTGTTACAAGACACACACACATTTCGCATGAACTCGTGTTTAATATTCCTTAAAGCACAAGTAACAGCAACAGCAGGTGACCTTAGGTCAATTTTCTTCGGTTTTGTGTCAGTTTATGAATCTGTCTGAATGGATAGACAGACGCTATTTACCCAAACCTAACCTAGGTTAGGTAGCGTAGGGTTATGCAGCCAGTGCTTGCATAAGACACTAGGTACTAAAGTGGGCCCATCGCGATCCCTGTGAAACCAAAATGGAAGAACCTAAACCATTTCCTGAAAAAATTTGATTTCCTTACACAATTTTACCATATTTTTATGGCTATCAAAGCCTAGTTCCTCTAGATTACTAAAGAAATACATAGTTGCCGAGAAGTTTCATGCGTGTCCTGGCAATTCCCTGACATTCACATAATATGTATGTTATGTTCTAATCGGCGCATAGGCCGTTGCAGTACTAGCAGACATCTGTGGCTGAGAGCCTTAATCTTTTAGCATGCTTCCTGAGACCGGACAGGATGCCAGTGATTAATTGTAGCTGGGGCCTTCTTAAGTAAAGAACATCTCTTGTTTTCCTGCTGTCCAGCTCAGGCCATAGAGCTTTGCAAACCCAATGTCCATTTATATTGGACCATCTCTGATTTGCCTTACTTAAAGTACTCTACTTTAGCTACACAGGAAGGAGGATCCACGGTGGTTTCTCCCTCCATGCGTTGGCGTTCTCCACCTAGCCTGGCCAGTTCGTCGACCGTTTCATTTCCCTCAACGTCACAGCGATCCAGAATCTAACAAAGTCTTACTTAATTCTGCGCGCACAACGCCTTCAGCATTAGGCGACATTTTGAGACTAGTGCAGATCTGACAATATTTGATTCTAGCGTTTTAAGAGCGGCCTAACTATCAATGTAAATGGCGATATCCCTTTCAGATATAGATTTAATTCCTAGTTATTCCGCAGCTATGAGCACAGCCAGAACCTCTGCTTGGATTACGCTAGAAGTATCCGGGAGTCTTTTGTCTGCCTCTTGGGAGTAAATCCCGGAACCCCTTCCGTTTGTGGTTCTTTCTAGAACCATATATTCACTCAGTAAGATGCTTGAATTTGTGAGCATTAGAGCACTATTGGCTGCTTGTTGTTTTATCCGTAAGTCTAGCGGTAGCAAATGCAGAAAAGTGTTTAGAGCTGCCAATGGCAGATGCTGTTTTGTTTATTCGATATGTAACAGATACTATATGGGTGAATAATTTGATTTGAAGATCCCTTTTGACGACTGTACGCCTAAATGTTCCCTTCTAGACAGATGCTCGATTCTATAAAGCGAATCTATATATCGTCCTAGCTCACTCCCTCGCTCATCAATTCTCTACTTAAATCTTTGTCCTACGACTCGAAGTTTAGGAATCGAAAATAGATAAAGTTGCAGGGTATGAATCTGGTAAATACGGTGGGTAGTCTACCAGACTTTACCTCAATTTATTTGTTTTCACCACGGTGATGACTGAGACCACTGTCTCCTTCTGTAAATGCCGTCATTGTCTTGTACAATATATTCTGCCTCCAGCTGGGTGATGATACGCAGTACTTCCTCGTTTTTGTTTTGCCTTTTGGAAGATACTCGATGAACAATATTTCACGAGTAAACCAAAAAATAGTTCTGATCTTGTTGGTTGAGGCCACTCTCTACTTGCGCACGCCATCGAATCTGAGGTTGTTCTTTGCTGCGTAGTCCCTTAGGGGTGCAATCGAAATTCTTCAGCCTGACCCTTTGGTGTCCCTCTGCTTTACATATCCTAGCCATTTAAATCGCTAGATTTTTTTTTTTATGACCAAGTCGATGTCGCTGTACAGCTTATATCGTCCGGTGTCGTCCCTAAACGCAGGTAGGACCATATATCGAACCTAGAACTTTTATTTCACAAATTTCACGAGGGCTTTTGACAAAGTCCATGCTTCAGTTCCGTGGAGCAGGACTGGGACGATTATAAAAGGTCACTTTGTTCGTCGTTTGTAAGAGGGCTTTGCTACTCAATTGCCAAAAGCGGATGAGGTTGCTCTTGGGTGTTTCGAGAGGAAAATTCTCCGGGTGATTTTCGGTCCCGTCTGCATACGTGGTGAGTGGAGGAGGAGGTACAATGACGAACTGTACGGGCTGTACAGCGACATCATCTTAACCAGAAGAGTGAAGGCCTAACGACTGAGGTGGCTGGGTCATGTAGAGCGGATGGACACCAATACTCCGATTTGGAGAATCTTTGAATTCACACCCGAGGAACTGCGCACGCAATTGGAATGGGACCTTGACCAACTTGGTGCGTGAAACTGGAGGCAGCTTTTTAAAGATCGAGCTGGCTGAAGACGCTTGTTGGTTGAAGCCCAGGTCCAGGCCAGACCCATTTCAGCAGCTTTTGAGTCGATGTTCGCAAATTCTCCAGTCACCGCTAGCTTCGTTCTACCGACAACGTCAATTTCGTAAGACGGTTAGTAACCAGTCGTAAACCAGAAATCTTTTCTCATTAATTACTGCATGAGCTCGGAGCTCGATTTGCCCATTTCGCCTCGAGACTTACTTAGAAGTAAACTCCAAAATTCCAATTTGAGTTCTTAAGTTATCAGAAACTTCAATTCCTCACTTCTTTTTGTATTAGTCTCCTTTGTCTTTCCTCATTTAAGTCCTCAAATCCTTTTATTCACTCTCGAAAAAACACAGGCAACCAAAAAAATCCACACCACACAACATCATAGCAAACACATCATCCCTCCTAATGAAGGCACTTTCTGTTTCTACCTGCAGAATGAAAACCAGTAGCAGCTTACACGCTGACAACCTGTTCAAATCACTTCATCAGGCACTTTACCCACTTTCACGGTTTCAATCTCTGTGCGGACGTGCAGCACGAGTGTCCGTCCAATCTTCCCTTGATTATCTCGTTAGGCCCGACAATGGCCAACGATAGAATATTAAATCACTTACCATGTAAACATTGACATTCATTACCAGCTTGTGGACTTTTTATTATTTTCAATTTCGCTCTTTGTCTGGCAGAAATTATCTATTTTTTGTGCCCCGGGAAGTCCTTGGGAGTTGTATCGTCTCGTGGCTACGATAAGCCACAGAGAGAAACAATGTCATAGCGCAGTCCATGTAGCACACTTCTACGGCACTAACGAAATTACTTTGGAAACTTTTTGCCACTTCCTCTGTCGGGTGTCGATTCACTGTGCGATGACTATGCTCCTCACCTGGAGAAGTATACCTTTGTTTTGACGCTGTGCTTGCACTTTACTTTTCTTTTGGCCAGCACCACGTCGACAACGGCGGCACCGACCACCGACATGAAAGGCGCTGTTGCAGGACTAATTCTCCTTTCTCGGTGTTTGTCTTTGTTTAATGTCTCATGGCGACTCCGGTGTTGTGTTCATTACTTCGTTTCAACTGTTTCCCTTGCAACGCCCTCTCTTTCGTGACCGGATTGTGTTTCGTATTGTAGTCCGTGGCACCTCCGCTTGTTTGCAGATTTACGGTCATAACTTTGGTGTTGATTTAGCTTTTGTAAGCAGTTTTTCGTTTCCACTTTTCTCAATTGGCGTCGAGTCCGCTGTAAGTCCGGGCAAATTGGCGAAATTAAATTTTGTTTGTCATGGCAACTTGGTGGAAAAAAGAGGAAAAAAGTTCGGGCTCAACCGGGATTTGAACCCGGGACCTCTCGCACCCAAAGCGAGAATCATACCCCTAGACCATTGAGCCGCTTGCAATTACCCATTTGATTTCTTTATTCCTTTCATTCGCGTATCTTTCGGCGAAGAGATGGTTATTTTGGTTGTGATTCTCTATTTATAAACACACCTGAGCAAATAAGATATGACGCCGAAAAGTGATTTTCTATTTTCGTTGCATAGTTTTCTGTGTGTAGGCGGAAGCCTTTGGGACCAGATGGGCTTTCAGGCGCAATGTTGGTGTTTGAGGGTTTATGTCTAAAGTGAGGCTATTATTGGACGTGGGAAACATACATACATATGTAGCTGCATTTGCAGTAACTCAAGTCTGCACCAACGAAAAACAATATTTTTTCCAAACTCGAAACTAATCAGGTAACACTTAGGAGTTTAGTTTGTTTTTGCTGTAATATGCTATTCTTGGTATCAGAATAGCAAGTACGGCAAGTTTCATTAGGTGACCATCGGAAGCAAAAGAAAAATGGTTTTTGGGTAGACTCACAACCATTTAGGATATTCTTTCTAAGGGGACACGACAGTGAGGAGTTGTGAACCGCCCGTCCTTTACTCTTCTGGTAGCAAAACCGAACGTCCGTACAATCAGACTTCCCAGCCTGTTTCTCTTGCTCTCGCTTTTGCCTCGGAATATATGGCTAGGCAAGAGCTATGGATGAGAAGTATCCAGGAGTACTAGCTAAGCTGGAAAAGGGGGAAAAAAGTGAAAAGGAAAAAATTCGAAGCTTTTGCTGCGGAAGCCATAATTAAAGACACAGTGAAACCTAATCCAGGTTCAGATCGTTTCAAATTCTCTTCGGAGCACTGTCTAGCACATCCTTCTGAGGTCTCATATCCCGTCATCCAATCCAAGACTCAAGTCTAACTAACTTTAGTAAAGTTTTGCATTCTCTCAATATGTTTGCTCCCAACAGTTGGACAAGGACTTTGGTTGTCTTCAGCGATCTTTGCTTGGAAGATAAGTGCTTGATTGCGTTACGAATAATTCAATCTTATGAAGACATAACATTTCTTTCCTGGCTTAAGATCATGGCAGTGCCAACACGATGTGTTAGAGTCTTTGGATTAGACCGCATATCCATAAGAAATGAGCAAACGACAAACTTGGCGGAAGGCTTCAACCAATGAAAATCCTTTTTGGAATGGAATTCGTTTAGTTTCTCTTCGAGTGAACCTGTTGCAGATTTTCGTTGGTAGGTGTCTTCATTATTATCAGTGTGACTCCCATTCTGTTTTCATCTATTCGCTCTGTGATGATGTGGTGTGCGCTCCTTCTTTTGGAAATTTATCGGCTGTCGGCGGAAACTTTCTGAACCGGTACCCATATAAGGCAGACATTGTTGGGGCTGGCAAGCAGTATGAGTTTATTTTTACATTCTCTGGACGTTGGATCTGAGTGTTCCTTGACTATCCGAACAGATCTCTTTTTTCTGTCCTGGGTGTCATGTTTCAAGAGGACCCTGTCCTTATTTTTTGTTCAACTTCTACTTAGAAGATTGTGACGAAGGATTGAGATCCTTTTTATGGTCTTCGAGAGAAATTAAGAAAGGCTGATGGGGTTGTACCACTTTGCATTTGATAGATCTTTTCC
The DNA here is from genome assembly GCA_917880715.2 of Matsumyia berberina. Classification (NCBI taxonomy): domain Eukaryota; kingdom Metazoa; phylum Arthropoda; class Insecta; order Diptera; family Syrphidae; genus Matsumyia; species Matsumyia berberina. The sequence continues at coordinate 15,429,521 of OU862872.1, read as the reverse complement.
CGGTTTGGGTGTAAAAACGACTCTGAATTGCTGCCATTAAGTTGGAGTGTATCCTAAGTATAGATAGCCCTTAAAAAACTTCACAAGTTTTGTTTAAAAGTGTATATTCATCTTTGCAGGAGTAATGGGATGTTTTTTCCAGTTCAAGTGATTTTTATGGAGCCGGGGAGAGTGGCCCAAGTCGTTCTGGATGCTGTCAGCTCCAGAGTTGATGTTATTACTGGGTCTGATAAACAAAGAGGGCGTCCATTCGTGTCTTTGAGGTATCTCCCGCATAAGCTGTGTTGCTGTCACTCTGCCTAAGGTAGTTGTTTTGTTGAATCAAGTTGAAAATAGTCTCAAGTCCTACCATTGATGTCGTTCTCATTGTCTTTGGTGTCAATGTACTTCTAATACAACTATTGACAGGAATTATGTTCAGGAGCTTCTGCACTTCCGACGGTCGTGGAACATGATCGAGTAAACTTACGTGTTCCCGCTTGAATATGCGACTGATTTACGAGTTTCGGACGAAGGCACCCATCTATCCATACAGTTTTCGGTTTTGCCAAGTAATTGTCCTGTTTACGAGGCACTAGACAAGTGCGTTGAATTCCTCTCAAATAGCGTGCTTTACACAGTTCTCGGGTCAGAGTTGCCATACAAGCTCTATTTTCTGCTCCACATGTTTCACCGCAATCAAACAAAAGCAAGAAAACAACCTTGTCTAGGAGTGGTTTCATTTATTATTCTTAAATAAAATGCAGATATACAGGGAATTTACATGCTACAACTGTCTTACCAAGTTTAGTTAACAAATTCGTAAAGTTTTTCCTTAAATTTTACATTTTTTTCGCCAAAATTGTTGCCACTTACTCGTGTTGACCGCGATAAAGGTTTTAAAAAAAAATTTCTTTCTGTCGGTTATGGTTGTATGTGTGTGTACGTGTCCTTTGCTTAAATTAGGTTTGGCTTTGAATGTCAAAGCATTGTTATTTCTAGGATTTCTATTAAAAGTACAATTTTTCATAGCACATTGCAAAAGTATCTCGAATTTTTCATCCTACAATCGTATTTTTCTTGTTTTGCTCATTTTTTTTTTGTGGTTGCCCGCTACTGTCTATCACTTTAGATTCATCAATCGATTTATTTATTAAAAATATCATCGACCAGTTGCTTCGTGATGATGCGATGTGGTCGGGTGGGATTCACCTTTGGTCGCTGATAGAGCCTCGCATTGATGGCATATAGCCTTGGCGATAGATCACAACGTACGTTGAACCACCAATCGCATACGAATACTGCCTGCGAGAATTGTGTTCCATTGGGACAGAGGAAACTCGCCTGTCGTCCATCGATGTCACAGTAGTGCCAACCTAAAAAAGGAAAACAAAAACAATTTTAATGGTATTCGTTCGAAATGGAAACCCATTTGTGTGTTGGCGACCGCACCTTGACATCTTGTTTCCATGTCGGCAAAAAAACCCGGATACGGTTGTTCATCACAATAGAAATTGGTATAGGGTATCGCCGAAAGGATCGGATAATCCGTTCCCGGTCGACCTGCAAGGAAATTGGATAAAATGAATATTTAGGACAAACGGGGAGAATGCAATTATTTTATGTTAAGAATAGAGATTCACAACTCTCGCACGGGGTGAATAGGGGATGCACTGGTGCTGCTCCTAAATCGTGTAGTTTGTCTCAATAAAAAATTAAAAAAATGGAACGCCCAATGGCTGGTCTGTAGTTATGGTGATTTGTATGTGTTGGGGATGACTGCTCCTAATTTACGGCACGAGATCGCGCAAATGGAATCGAAGCCATTTTACGATTTTTATAAGTGCACTAACCGGACACCGAGTGTATTCTATTATTTTGCAATTGGACGTACGCCGCCTGAAGGTGAAAGGCAGCAGCAGTAAAAACAGGAAAAAATAGTGGACAGGGAAAGAGCTGATACTAATTTTCTCACAAAGTGGATGGCTCGAGGGCTCTGGCTTGCATAACAGAGAGACTCCCAGTGTAGTTGATTGGAATAAATTGAATGGACATAAATTCATTTATTCTTCTGGAGCTTTTTTCGTTTTTGTAACTTTATGGATTTTCACTTGCAAACGTGGCTGGTATTAGACAGGCAAATCTGAAAGTAACATTACAAAGAACTTCTAAATTTGGTAGGTAGGTAGATGGGTGGCCTATGACATAAGTTATTGGCCAACCACAGACACCAACAGTTAGAAGCATATGTGATTTAGATTTATACCAATTAGATGTGTGGTCCTCCAGAGGCTTAAATTTTTTTTCACCACAAGCAGTGACTATTTGAGGCCGGCAAAACACTCACCCGGTATTGATTTCCCCAATTCCAGGTATTCTCGGACAGAAGGACTTAAAAAGTTAGTTGGTATCGTTGGTATATCCTTCTCCTGTGATCCACTGTCTTCATTTTCTAAATCTTGCTGTGGTTCAGGTTCAAAATTTACTGGTTCTGGCGCACGAGGTCTTTTAGCACGTTTGGAACGCACTGCTTCACGACAATCTAAAAAAGAAGAAAAAATTAAAATTTTAATGATTTTGACATATTATGACATTCAGAGCGCATTTGGCAATTCTGTTTGATAGCAATGGCGAGTAAAGGGGTTCGAAGATTAGACCAACCAATGGACTTACATTTGGTTTAAGTGTACTTCTCTAGACTCCAGCACTCTAAGCTGACACGCAAATTATCAAATAAGGACTATGCTCTGGAAAGTCGAATAATTATTTTTTCTTATAGAAAAGAGTCGGTGCCTGTAACTGCACTTGAAGGATGTTCCGCGGTGGGGTGTTTTTAGTCATTGACAGCCTTTAAGTCAATCCTCAAAGATTAGACTTAGTGATAAACACGACATGACGATCTCCAGCCTAAGGCAGAACCCTTTATTCTACCCTACACCCTTTAGAATTATTTACTTTCCATCAATCCTTGTAAGACTGTAAACGCCAGTCGAGGCACGATAGAATCTTTCACTTGTTTCAGTAAGTGATTCATAGTAGAAGTGGGGATATTACTCATTGAGGAGTACCTCTACAGACCCGAGCTTGGCAAACTGCCGGGTTCATTGAAACTCTTCTCGTTTTTCGTTTATTTCCCTCCGTAAAAGTAGTACATTTCTACAACCGAGACTGTCTTTAAAGATCTGAGTAAGAGGATCTCGAACACTTTCTATGTCACTGCCTAGCTTTAGCGAGAATGTAACAAAAGATCCGACGGTTTATTTGGACACCGGCCTGAAGCTTTTAATGCATAAAGAAATGGGTGAAATCTTAGTAAACATACAGGTGCTACAGATTACACGCAGCCCAGTGTCACCTCCATAGTTGTACCCACTTTCCTTTCATCTTTCGGAAATCTGACTTTTCTTCAGGATCACAATGTGCTCGAATGAGGCCTAAATGAAGAGTATCCTCCTCCACAAACCATACCATACAAAATCGTGGCCCACGCATGGCGAATTTAACTTAATTTTTGCACTTTTTTGACCATTTCTCCCTCGAGGTTTTTGACCAACAAAAGTCGCACGTCAGCCATATGCTGAAGGTAGATACACCGCCTGGTCCGCAGTTTATTAAGTTGTTACGGTGAAAACAAAAAAAACTAATCAAACTCCTAGAGCTAACAACTGAAATGAAATTTCCCAATCAAAGTCGAGATGAAAAAACCTATTAAACCGGAACGACGTCAGAGTAATTGACAGCTTTGCAGAAATCAATCATTCGCCGGACTGATTTCGGTAGTCTTAAGCGGTAGCAGACCGGCAGGCGCACTTTAATTAAGCCGTCTCGCGATTTCCTACATTCAATCGACCGGGGCATAATTAATAGCCTTCTCCAAGTGTCTATGGTTTCATTAGTTCTTCCCCGTCCCCTGTGTGCTGTTGGGTTGGTAAAGTGTGCCACTAATTCAAGCAGAAAAAATAAGTAATCTTGGTTACTTCCTCGGTTTATTTTACCCCACCGGGGGCTCGATCGACTTATATGGAGCTTGGATCTTGTGTGGTTTGGAGTGTAACTCAAATATCGCAAAATATTCAAAACATATCAGTGATAGATACAAATAACGTTGGCATTCATTGGGATGCTATTGAATGGAGCAACTTGAAGTGCCCTTGTGGGTGGTGGCGTTTGTGGTCTCAAAATTAGGGCTACTCAAGTGTAAGGTAAATATCAACTTTTTCCCACTGCGCCACTGCCTAAGCTCAATGTACATGTCGGTCTTAGCCTCATATCGTTGCAACTGCTTGGCGTAGTTAATTCATTAACACATCGTTGCTCATATTTCGTATGGCGCGGGAATTTTAATGTGCACCAACGCCCCTTATGCATGCATTGCACGAGTAGTGATGTAATAACGAGGCTGTTGACCTTCAACGACAACAACTTACAATAAGTGCCTCAACCGTCAACCGTCAACCGTCAGCCATCAGCCCCACTGTTTCGTTAAAAGTCACAGTTAACCGCGGCTTTTTGCGGGAGATTTTCGTCGAACTGACTTACAAGTGATGAAAGGAGGAAAAAAAAAATTTGTTTTTGTATTTTGTAATTTTCTTACAAAGCTCTCTGTGGCAACAGTACGCACAAGGTGGTCCGGAAAGTAGGTTTCAATTTGTGTTACATACTCGTACACCTGTGTGTGTGTGAGCTGTGACCCTGACCTTCGCCTTGTTCCTCGACTTTTTGTTTTGCACGAAATGTTCATTCTGTTTTAAATTTTAAGCGATTCTACGATATTATTTATAGCAAAAGATACACAAACATAATTCATTTTGGTTTGTACAGGCTGCATGATGAGGAAGTAAGTCTTGACTGAATTATCCCACTTAGAGAGCTAATCGAGAGCCTCGTCGGAACAATGGGACAATAGCAGAAACGAATTTTCGTGTCGTGTTTTTCTAATGAAATCAAAACATTCTGAGATACACCTGAGTGTTTAAATTGTTGAATAGAAGGAACCATTATACTTAGTTGGATCTACAAGGTCTGATACAGAATATTTTGGGAAAATCCATGCGATCTAGAGAGTTGAGGAAGTAAAATTCACATTAGGCCGTGGTTTTAATGGCTCAAATTTTCGAACTAAGGTCGACGCGGAAATTGTACTTCTATACAATGATTACGCTGTCATGGGACGTTGTCTTGAAACTGATAGTTCATGTGCTAAAATGAAACAAAGTGTCGTTAGGGAGTCTATTCAGTTTCTAGATGATGCACACAAGATCAACTGTATGAAGCACAATGGTTTGGTGACAGCATCAAGTGCTTGATAATCAGCAGAAAATCAGAGGAAATTCATTTTCTTTTTCGAAATTTGGGTCTCTTGGGTAGAGGAAAACAAACAGCGAATCGTATAAAAACCGCGAATCGTATAAAAATGCGAATCTAGTCCAAATTGGTACTATATTGTACGAAAAGATTACGATGCTGAGGCCCAGATGCACTGCGACCTGTAAAATGTATTGTGCAGACCTCAATAATGCTTTAGAGTCCATGTTCAATGTTTTTACGGCACCTGGGCAGTCGCAGAGAATGTGTGTTTTCAAAAACGTCATTGCAAGACCCAAGAGTTGCGAACGTCAAATTTGCAAGCGTCGTTTAATATCATATCGTCATCCCGAAGGCTTTTTTTGTAAGCGCATTTTGACGATTTCTAAGAAAGCAGAAACTGCAGCCAATAATGAGATTCCTTTGAATATTCCGATTCAACCATAATTTTCTTGTTTGACAATAAATGCGGAGCGAATATTTCTGATTGCTAACATCTAACTCACAGACACTGCATTATCGAACGAAGTGCTAATGCAGTGTGAATTCACAATGCTGTTTTCGAGCAAACAACTTCCGCAGCTTGAGTTTAAGAACATTTTATAAAAGCATTTTGATGCAGATGACGTTTTCGAAAACACACTGTTCTGCCACCTCTTCATGTTCTCCGCAGAGTCGTCATGTTTCATCATGGTACCTCTGTGGACAGTGTCCAGTTGGGTAGCCCGTTGTTTGCCCTATTTTTGTTAGGGTTGATATACTTGCCTTTTGGGTTGCCCAATGTTCAGCGACTACTGGGTGGTACCCAAAAAGGGTTCACGACCAACAGTCTACCGAAGTCTCGAGAGCAATTTATATTGAATCTTGAAAATTGTATCGTTTTGGATGTATTCCAGAATTTTCAGATGACCTGTAAGGTCGCCGGCTTCGAATTCCGGTATATGGAAGAACCAAGAGTAGTCAATACACCTTGTTTATGCACTCTGAGGTGTAATGGTGTAAGACTTAGCATTGCTTCTAAAGCTGCACGTTTTTTATTGCCCACGCAAGCTTAGTGATGCAGTGCGATGCCTTTTCTGGTCATAACTTTAATGAAACCCTTAAAGAAAGTGTTGTCAAATACTCAATCATCGAACCACCGCGTTCAAACTCTAGGCTTGGTTTATCGCGTGGATAAAGTGATGACAGACAATGTAGATGAATTAAATCCCAACTCCAATGGCTACAGAACATATTTTTCCACAAAATCACAGAAGCTGTAGAGTAGCTCAAGGATATGTTGTGCCATCACTGGCATCACTGGAAGATTAACAAGGTCTACTACTTCTAACGATCGTCTTAGTCAAATGTCACAACAATCCACCATAGCTAAGGGCGAACAAGACCATCACCAGCACGTTGAGTCTCATCAACGTCAGCATCAGCTCTGATTTATGTTGCGCATGCAAGCATCGTTGTCGTCACCAGTCAATGACACGATTCCATGACTGTGATGATAGCACGGATTCACGTTCCTCTCTCTCTCTCCCTAACCAAAACGTCGAAGAATAGATTTTTCAATTTGTCATTTGGTTTCCCAACCAGCGGAGACGGTCCTAGTTTTATTGACACAACAATCTTGCGTCGGCAATCGAACACAAAGAGCCGGCAGTTGCCCTTATCTAGATTCTTGCCTTTAGGGGGGTTCTCAGCTAAGCTTCCATTGTGTGCTTGGTTTTTGGTGCGTTCACATCATGTCTTGCGCCACACGCTCACAATGCTCACAATGGACTGTCTTAAGATCCCGTGAAATCGGGTTCGAATCGTGTTCACTGAGTTTATTGGTAATTAACCTTGGATCCAACTGAGATAACGTAACAAAGATACACAGCAAAGCCATTGTGCTCCTAATGATTGTTCAGTTGTGTGATGTTTCATGTTGTTCATCAGATAAACGTCTGTGATTTGCCATCGCCAGCCATTCACCCACGTTTCCAATAATAAACAATGAGCACGATGGTTTTAAGGTTAAACGATTTATCTTTGAGGTAATTATGGCAGAGTTCTTGGGCGAGACTGAGTGGGGATCGCGTGTGAAGTTTCAAAAGACCTCACTGAATGACTGCCGGTGCAATGAATTGAATAATTGAATCCAAAAACCATCCAAACCGAGCTTCTAGTGCATGTAAGACGAAACCAATAACACACATGATTTAGCAACAGGTTCATAACTCTTAGCATTACAAGTCATCGCCACCAACCGTATGGCATCCGGATATAACTTAAAAATTTATATTTCCTGCTCCTTAAACTCCAAAAGTCAAGAGAACAAAGGGAGCTCAGTTCAAACAGCCACCAGTTGCGAGAGACGGAGTTCCTCTATCGTGGCACATGCATGCCTGACTGCAAAGTCATGTCTAGCACAACACCTACGACCCGTAAACACGTACACTATGGAGTGCACCACCGCAGCAGTTACATCGACTCCATAAATCTCACGTTGAAATTTCTCCACGGATACGGAAGTAATCCTTTCGTTTCGTTGGGAAGTGGTCTGCGATGCTACTTCTGCTTGTGGTCGTCGTCGTCTTTCCGTAGGTATGTCATCAATAATGCTTCGGAAAAAGACCCAAACCCAAAGAGGAACGGCGTTGCATAACAAATAGTAGATTCACCGGCAGCATCAAACGAATTGTATTCCAACTTTTGTTGACAAGCAGTCTGAGTGTGTTATGTCATTTTGGTTCGTTTAAGGACCATGAGAGCATTTAATCCTAAACGGATGAGGTCATTTGCTCATCAATTAGAAAAGGTCTGCGAATTCAAAAACCTTGATATCGGTAGACATTCAATCGTCACTGCGTCGTCATCGATGTCGTCGTTCGGGTATTACTTCTCAGGGCGATTCTCTTATTGAAGTGGCCATCAAAAGTATCAAAACGGCAACCACAGCTCGATTGATTGACATGAAACGATTGCTCGAGATAGGACTTAGGAGTGTTAATTGGGGAGGAAACAATGTAATGCTTTGTTTGGTTAGGATTAGGCTTAGAGCTGTGGAGTCTGGGTGGGTCGATTCTGTGCCTATTATTGTGTTGAAGTTGAAAATTTAGTTATTTTTGGATCATTGTCTTATGCACCGTTGGTGGGCTGTACAAGGTCAAATGGCGATACAATGGTTTATTTTTATAACTTTACCAATCAGCCGATTGAGTGTAGACGCCTGTAAAGGTGGTCTGCAGTTCCGCTAACGCACTTAGTGTTTGACGTTCTTTCTATGTAAATGCAACGTGAAAGAATCTTATTTTGTGTTCTGAGAAGGTCCTGCGTTAGTTCTCCTAGAAATAGTAGCCAGAAGTACCTAAATCGGAAAGAGGAAGAAAAGACAAGGATTTTTCCGTGTTGCGGTTTAAGAAACTCAGTCGCAAGTGTTCATTCTGTTTTGTTTCCAGTTTCCTAAGGTGCTCCTTGAGTCTACAACAGTGACCCAACAGAAGCGAAGCCAGTTTCAGTGATGCAATAGGATTGGATTCAATGAAGAAGATTTTCCTGTGACTGTTTGATGTCAACTCAAAAGTTGAAAGGAACTCCCTCGACAGTGTACCTTTTCTTCTGTTACATCAACATGTCATTACATTCCATGAGACGCTGGGTAGATCAATTCAATCATATGGCTTGACACGCAACGCATAAATTCATCGGATACACCGACCACACGTAAGTCTTGCATAACCAGTCTCTAGCACTGCGTGTGTTTGCACATAACATTCCTTCCTCTCAGCTATGAAATAATGAGACCGAAATTACCGCCTTTATATTTCTCCAAATTACCACCGCTGGTGATAAACCCCAACCAAAACCCCCTACACGATACCACAAGGCGCTGACCGTTGAAAACAAACAAAATGTATCTGAAATAATATCCGAACAATGCGGGTAGTGATTTCGCACATAACGAGGTGAACTCGCTGCCCTCAGCAGCAATTTGCGCCTGATTTGACCAATTCGGTTTCGAAAGGTAAGCAATTTGCTATCAATAACGCAGCACTTCGTCTGTCCTAAGCCAAACCGCAGCAAAGACGAGATCCCGCCGAAGGTGCTAAAACAATTCGCAGAGAAATCACTCACGACCAAATGGCTTCAAAGTGTGCAAAGCCAGCACTTTTTTTTTTCTCGAGGTGGTTATGATTGTAGTTTGGGCTTTGTGTACGCCGCTATTGCGGCTGTCAAAAAAAATCCCCATAGCCACGACCAACAAAGGAGAGCGGCACAGTGGCAGAGATTACGAAGGAACGCATGCAACTAGAGCAAGAGTCGAATGGTTTCTTAATTTATGGGCGGTTCGGCGAATTAAATCAAAATTCCGACATTAAGGAGTTGACTTGAATGGAATGGCCTGGACTGGCTGGCAGCTGGTCCCCGAATGTCCGCTATTGTCGACTGGTGCTGGGATCATTGGTCTTAAATATCGATATGCATAGTTTATGAGCCGCATAGCGTGTTTAAATGAAATCTAACCGACTTGTAGGTATTTGAGCAGAACAAGTTGATTTTAGTGCCCAGGAGGTTGGTCCCACCGATTGTCGTGGGACTGTCAAGGCGAATTATTTAAATTTGTACAAGCAACCCGTGAGATAAGATACGGACGACAGATGTGAATTTTTGCGATTTTAAGTTTATGCCGAAATAATTTGGATGAAATGTTGACAGGTTACCTTCGCTTAAGAACTGAGTGGATATCAATGTTAGAGACTCGATGTGATTCAATAAATTCTGAGCGCTGTTTGACGCAGGCAAATAATAGCTGTCGGGTGTAGTTACTAGGGCAACTTGTTATTCTATGAAACATGACAGGGGAAGCCTTGTGGGAAAGCTAATGAACCGCAAATTTTGAAGTTGAAGTTACAAGATTGTCGAATTTATAAGGTGAGACATGGTCTTTTATCGGAATTAAGTCGGCCAGTTGTGATGCCCTTTTGAATTCTTAGTCCTCAACACAACATATCCGAATCTTTTCCATGTCTTTAGAAATTTGGCTATTCTTGCAAAATTATAGAGTCGCTTAGAGGTCATAAACGGTTTCCTGCAAGGGAAGAGTTAGAGCACTACTAAATTTGATTTGCCAAAGAGTCGAATAAGTCGCCATTGTATTGACAGTTCATGAGAAACGTCAAACGGAATTTCACATGAACCACCATCTTGGCTTCTCACCAACTGCACTTTTTGCGCTTCATCCTGAAAAGCTGTTGAGCCTCTTGAGTAAATGAGCTACTCTAGAATCATAGAACTCTCTACGAGATTACAGTGCTAAAGCCGAACAACAATTCTCTTGGCTGATGCCGGAGGCGACACAAAACTGGTTGTATACCACAGAATCGAAAAGCAAGGACTGTGTTCGGAAGAGCCGCCACTGTCGAATCGGCACTGGTCAAAGGAACAGAACTACTACTGACTTTACAGCAAGGTTTAAGTGTGTCTCGGCTATAGCTCGGACAACAATCTCTTTGATGCATCTGCGCTTGTTCCGAACAGAAAAAGGCCTACTTTGGTACCAACTACTTGTTTGTTACCATGCAGAAGAGGAATTAAGATTAGATTAGATTTTAGGTAGAGGTGGGAACGAGTCACCTTATCACTGCGACCGCCTATGGGCCTATTGTGATTTCCTCCATTTAGAGCTCGCTCATGATGCGTGAATTCGAGATGAATCCAGAGATGTCTTTGAGTGATCCTCCGTTTGCAGGTAGAATTTGCCTAAGTGGCGATGACGTGTTCTGATTAGACAGTTACAGTGACACAAAATGTATTCTGCTGATTCTTCGTCTTCGTTGTACATTCTGCATGTGTTGTCTTGTACTATTCCCATAGTCATTAGGTGCTTTTTGACTGGACAGTGTCCCGTTAGGAAGCCTGTAACCATTCGAACCTGACTCCTGGTTAGTCCTAGGAGTTGTTTCGTTCTGGTATTGGAGATGTTTGGCATGAACATTTTGGCTTGCCTGTTACCTTCAGTATTCGTCCAATAATGGAGCACTTTGCAGTGCTAATTGGTAAACCACAGAATGGTCTTGGCATCATGAATTTTGAAGCGGATCCTTTTCTGGCTAGTAAGTCTGCTATTTCATTGCCTACGTGGCCGCTGTGCCCTGGAACCCAAATGAGATTAACTCTGTTTGAGTTGGCTAATGCTGTAAGCAGTTGTACGCAGTCCCATACTAGTTTCAATGTTATTTCATAGGTCTTTATGGCTAGAAGAGCGGCTTTCTCTGATGCAAAGTTCTATGGAAAAAATGTCCGCTTGGAATACGGAGTTATACTTGTCCATACTTGCGTGGATGTATGTTTTTGTGTTAACACCGTAGCCCCCACTCCTTTATCTGTTTTTGATCCATCTGTGTACCAAACATGTGGATCGCTAGCAAATGTGGGTTTACTCTGTTCCCAATTATGACGGTTTGGGAATGTGACTTTAAAGTTTTGGCTGAAGTTAAACCTTGGTAGACAGTTGTCCGTGATGGTAATTCCAAGTAATTCATCTCTGTTTAATTCTAAGGTTATGTCAGGATGGACTAGTTTGGAGTTAGCATCATCTTCAGATATGAGCATAAATGCGTTAGTCATAGCTTCTTTCTGAATCTGAAGAGGGAGCGGTGGAAGGTTAAGGATAACTAGCGCTGCAGTAGGAGTTGCTCTCATAGCAGCCGTAATGCACACGCAGGCTAGTCTTTAGAGTTTGTTGAGCCTGTCTTGCGTAGTCCTTTGTTTGGTTTTTTGCCACAAAACGGGTGCTGCATAGGCGACAAATGGTCTAGTTATAGCTGTATAGAGCCGTAGCGACATTTTTGGGTTAATTCCCCAGCTCTTACCAATGAGACTTTTACTGGTGCATAAGGAGATCCTGGCTCTGTCTATGGTTTTCGTGAGATGAGAGTTCCAATTGAGTTTTTCGTCTAGGATGAGGCCCAGGTACTTGACTTCTTTTGAGAACTCTATTGCTTCACCGAACAGAGTGGCTTTTCGCAGTTTGCTCAGATTCCTTCTCTTTGTGGAAGCAACTATGGTGCTTTTTTGGGGTTGACATTTAGTCCGACTTTCTTGCACCAGTCAGCGACCAGGTTGAGTGTCCTCTGAAGGAGGGTTTCTTCGAACTTACCTCTGATTAGGATCGCAATGTCATCAGCGTATCCTTGGACATAAAATCCGCAATCGCTGAGTAAGTTTAGCAGTTCATTTACTTCGATGGACCACAACAGGGGGGAGAGGACACCACCCTGGGGGCACCCTTTCGCAGCTATGACTCGGATTTTGTCGCTGCCTAGTGCGGCGTTGATGTTCCTGCCGGTAAGCATGTTTCTTATTAAATTGGATGTAGTATTGTCTACTCCTGAGCTTTGGATGCATCTGTTTATCTTCAAAACTATCGTTTTCCATGATCTTTTCAATCAGTAGCTTCAAAACTACACAAGCAATGCAAGAAACCATAAATCATCGTGCGACTTCTTAACCATACTGCGGTCAAAAGATCAAAAAGCACAACAAACCCAATTCGGCTCGCAGCAGTTAGGTCCAACCAAACAATCACTAAACTCAGCATTAACTTCGATGCAGACACACCTTAGAATTTTATACTTATGGTTCCACCTTAACCAAATTAATTTTCGCGGCAAGCTAAAGTCACTTTTGCAACTCTTTAGAGTAACCATCGCATTTTAATTCTTAGATCCATCGACACAAGATTGCACCCGAATCGAACTCCAAGCTGTGATGGCCACTGAAGCATAATTCACTCCCAACAAAAGCAATTAAGCCGCAATAAAACAATATCGTTAACATAATTCGCCAGCTTTCAATCTGTGGTGTACTTCTGCTCGCACTGTTGCTTGATTATAATGTGAAGATGATTAAGTGCGCTTCATGTTTTTGTGTTGGCGTGCACTATTTTATTGCTTCTGTTGCAATTTGTAAAATTAAAATTGCCACAATAAACAATCCCAGAGGGAAGCTGCCAACAAGAACGCTTACCGGATGTGGCCGCCGAACGGCTACACATCGCGGGAAGCTGACTTCATTATGAATCCGAAGCGGATGCACACCACTGAAACTTTCTGATTATTTTGATCTGTCTGGGAAATTATGTAATTTATGAATTTAACAAAAAAACAAAAAAATGCTGTACTCCCGTGGTCCATGACCCACAGCAGCCGCCGCCACCATTTCCCAAAACTCACACTCAAATCAGGAGGAGAAAAAGCTCCATTTTGCACGAAGCACCAGTTAAACGTTGCCAGCCTGTAACAATCACCTACTCCAGTCGATTATCTCTTTAATAAGCTTACGCAATCCACAAAAAAAAGAATCTGCGATTGTTGTGGACCGAAAAAAAAAATTCTTTTACCACTCAAGCGATGCAACAATTTTCACATGGCCGCTTACCCAGCTCTACTTCCGGGCCAAATGGACCACCCAAACGAATTATGATGCGTAAATTTCATAATTGCGGGATGCAACGTGTGTATAAATCTTCCCGCACGGGGCCGGCCACACCGCAAAACGTAACGAACCCCACCGCTCATGTATTATTATTGTTATTTAATTTTTATATTTAACGAAACAAAAAAAATGATAAACTACTTAGGAGGCAGAAAAATAATTATTTAGCCATCATTACACTGGCGATGGCGGCGCAATGAAATTAAAATTCGCGCACATAATTAAAAATTAATAAATAATTTTATTTTTATTTTTTCGCTACTCGATAGCACTGATTAATGGTTAAGGCAATAGCGAACCGCTTGTGGCTGCGGGATTTCGGAGCACTTTACTCTCCGATTTGGAGGTCAATTAAAATGGCAACAATTTATGAGGTCCAAACGAGGCGTGGGAGACATGATAAGGGTCGAACAAGTTAATAGTTGATTTTTAACTAACTTTTGAGTTATTGAATTGAATGTGTGGAGTTTTGCTGGGCAAGAAGGAAAGAAACGCTTAATTTGGTCTCGAGATTTGATGTAACTTGAGCTCCCAACGTGATAGAGACACCACTAGACTTTTTGGCATCCACATTTGTGTGGTTCATTAAATAAAGTTTTGATCTCCTTGATTGCATCGACCTTGAGTTCCTAGATTCAAAAATCGTCTTGACTGGAGTTTCGTTCTCAATACGCTCAATTTATCCGAGCCGATGAACTGACTTTTACCGCAGATTTAGTCTTGGACTTACTGCCCAACTTCTGTTGTTCAACTATTCTTAGAGGTAGTCAGTGAGTTCTAGCTCAGTAAGAAGACTCCAATTAACCCTTGACGGTTAGGAGACCTTTCGACTTAGACCAGGGGTAGGTTAATTGTACTCGGAATAACAAAGCGTTAGACCATTGCAGCCAGACTGTTCCAAGCGTAGCGAAGACTTGCAGACAACTCAAGTTTAATGCAATGTCTAAACAGAACATGTAACCTATGTAGATAGGCTACAATCAAACCATTGATTTTGCTACCACATCTTCGCAACTGTCTGGACGAAATTCTAAGGTCACTTTGCACTGGTTTCCGGTTTGCAGAAGCATTAAAGGAAACGACCGTATCGAAGAATTGGCCATGCAGAGATCAGCTCTACACAGCGAACCTGCGAACAACCACACCTTCCATTACTTTGTCAGTCATATTACCCTGATTACAATAAGTTAAAAACAATCGATCCCCAAAAAAGAACTGGGGAAGACGATGTCAGAACAGAAGGCAACCAAAGATTTTATTATCCAAACCGGAGCCTACAAGGACAACGTTCAGGATCATTCGTTTAATCTCCCTGCATCCTGGAGAGCTGTGCCACACGCAATTGTGTAAGAACCCAGTCGTCAATGGAGGCTATGACAGAGAACGCGGAAACACACAACGCAGGTTCAGGTTCTGGGAAAACATCCTCTGAGCCTTGTTCAGCAATCTCAACTTGTTATGGTACTTACAAAAATTCATGGTGCCCGATGTATCGAACCTCAGCAGCATCTGCTGGATTCATAAGAAAGGTGAGGTCCTCACCGGCTCCAATTATAGAGGCATAAGTCTTCTTCTGTCTGATGGCTTAACTTTAGAAGGGTGATCGGATTGTTGGTACACCCACCCACTTAAGTTCGTTAAGGCTCTAAAGCAAAGTGGACTGGATAAGTTGCTTTTAACTGAGGATCTCTTCGGTAAAGTGGCGATTAGACAGCCAACACATTTGGTTAGTGCGTTGAGGGTTACATTCCTCGTGAAGATGTCCTCTCAAGCTCCTGGATTCTAAATGTTAAGCTTTATTTAGCTTTCAACTGGGTGTTTGACACCAATCATCCACAAGCACAATCCTGAGGTACCTTTTACTGGCCTCGACAAAGCTCCGGACTAAAATAGTCTCCATTTGAAGTTGAACTCGAAGTGCCCTTTGGTCTCAGTTGGTATAGGTAGGTGTCCTTCATATCAACCGAGTAGGTGCCTTTCCATCGAAAAAGACTACCAGCTGTCTAAGTGGCTGTGCTACACGTTCTCCTCCAAATCAAGCCTTTGAACTCTCTCCTTTGCTTCTAGTGAAAATCTAGTACAAGACTTCAAATTGTACATTCAATTGCCTACGGTTGAAAATTAGCTATGGTTTCTTTGAGATATGAAACCTAGATTCTAGAATTTCTGCATTCAATGAGCTAAAATTGCACATTCGACTTTTAAATTAGTCTATGCACACGATTTTTTTTTTAATTTCAAGCATCATAAACCACAAACTTCATGGTGTTTCCTCCACCTTCTCACATCGACACTTGTCTGTCGATTAGTGGCCGACCTCTAGCGTGTAATTGAATTTCCAGCCGCTACTTGTCGCCTTGTCGCGCATATTATTTGTCAATTTTCATCGCCTTTTCGACACGCATGCCAAGAACCATTTTCACCGCACAATAGAGGTCTTGATTAGATCTAAAGTGACAACCTAACAACTCTTATGATTACCATTGGAGTTTTTTTTTTTTTTTTTAAGTAGCACAAACACCTCATCAAGTTTGGCCCCGATTTCCACCATAACTCTCGTGTCCACATGGAGTTCTCCTCTGTGAGCCGCTCTGGTTTATTGTCTTCGAAGTGTAGTTCGACCACACTTGACATTTAACAAGACTCGACGAAAAATTAAATCGCATGGATGGAGGTGGTAAATGAAACTCTAGAAGAAGGTCAGCAATTATTTCATTGTGGAAGCCACTTAAGCTCTGTGCGCCATCGAGACAGTAAAGTTCAACTCAAATGCTCACCTTAAATAAAAATTAATTTCCCCGCCTAATGGAATACAAGATGGGAGTTTTTCGCTCTTTGAATTGAAGCGCAGAGAGTTAATTTGCATAGCGCAATTAATTCTTGTGGAATTAATTAGACAACAATGGGTGATTATTCATTTGTTTTGCGTAACATGACTTTTCGAAGTTTGGTTAAAACAAGGTTTTTCTTTAATTTTATATGTGGGAGAGGCCTGCATTTGATCTAGTACAACAAAAAAAAAACAGGGATGTGAAACGTTTTTTGTCAATCATTTAAAAACTTAATTATGCTATAAAGTGTAGCAAAAAGCTGTTAAACAAATGGAATGGTTTCGCCTCAAATACCTTTTAAGTGGTTTGTTAAAAAAAAATATTTAATAGGTTTTACATTGAAATGAAGGTTGAAGCGCTGCATTAAATCATCGTGAAGTTATTAACCTTGAGAGTTAACTGTCATCAACCATGCAAACATTATAAACTAACGAGAATTTCAAAACCTTTGGTATTAAAAAAGTTTTAGGTTATTTGTTGCATTTTGACAAATCATAGACAATTTTCTAAAAGAAGCAAATGAAAACATTCAGTGTCAAGGATGTTACGCTTTCTATGTAACCAAATTCGTTTACGATAATTATTGAGACTGAGGGCGTGATCTTATATTACATGCTAATCTGATCACCTTGTGCAGTGATTCCTCTACTGGTCTATTTTCC
The DNA here is from genome assembly GCA_917880715.2 of Matsumyia berberina. Taxonomy (NCBI): domain Eukaryota; kingdom Metazoa; phylum Arthropoda; class Insecta; order Diptera; family Syrphidae; genus Matsumyia; species Matsumyia berberina. The sequence goes on along the minus strand of OU862872.1, from coordinate 15,412,276 downwards.
ATCCAAGAATGATGGACTAGGGAGATGTATGTTAGTCCATGTACGTCAAATATTCTTTTTACAGTCTTTAAATTGAAGGACGTAAGGTCTTTGATACTCACTTAAGTAGCGGTACAGCTAGGAATAATCCTGAGCCTGAACCAACAATCTTCTCCAGTTAGCTAAATGCCTCCACATGCGCACTTCAAGTTGGTTTATGTCACTTAGGCGAGATTTTTTTCTACATATAGAGTCTCCTCAGTTGTTCGAGATATGGCTAAGTCTTCTCAGCCGAAGAAACAGCGATAGACAAGAGTTATTATTCGTTTCTAAACTAAATTAATCAGAGGTAATAGCAGAGGCAAGGTAGACAAGATTGATCTTGATCCTTCAAAGAAAAATCTCAATCCGTGAGAGTGGTTCAATGCCACTCCTTGTACTCCTTGTGTCAATGACCCAAACGACATATCTTTCATCTTGATCAAGTTCTTCATTATCAAACGTGGAATCCCAATGAAGACTGAAGTCATAGCCTAATGGACTCAATCGCTTTTAAAGAAGAAATGTCAACCTTTCAGGCTTTCTTTTACAAAACGTATTACTAAGTCTGTCTTACCCAACGAAAGTTGCGAATGTAATCTCCACTCGAATTCAAGTGTGCGTACCTAATTTCATTTCATTCAGTCTGAAGCGTGCTTTCTTTTGTGACAAGCACACACATTTCTTGCTTTTCGACTTGTAAGGCTTAATTAACCTCGAAATGTAATCCGATTACGAGTAATGATCCTAGAGATAAGAAGATAAGATCGGCATGGAAGATTGAGCTCACTTGGGAATAGCAACACCTAGATGTCAAAACTTTCACTTTCTCTGTCACTGTCTCTTCTCAATCAAAACTTCATTTAATTAATTTCATTCTCCAGACAAACCAAGAGAGTCTCCTTCCAACCAACCACACACACACAGAAAACAATAAAAGACACAATCATAGCTCAGCCAGAGTCACACTCAATTGGTCGGCTTAATAGCCTGCATCTGCAAATGAACTCTACAGAGTTCCTGTTGTGGCAGCCGCACAATTAGCACGTCCACATGTGATGAATTGCTTAACGTTCCAGCCGCAGCAGCAGCTGAGGTAACACAATGGATAAGACGACTCTGCTCGCTGCTGCCTCTGTGGATTCTTATGCAATGATTTATGCAAATAAATTAACAATTCTACATTTGATTTTGCAATTGTATTATACACACTAAGTTGCCGAGCGAAGCATTTAAGCGGCTGTGGTATGCCAAATCGCATCCAGAGCTTTTGAATTGTCAGGAGGAGCGTAGCGCCTGAACATCAGTAACACACAACAAAAGAATGAGCAATGCGCCGGTGTTGCTGTGAGTTATGACCAGTAAGCCGTAGCTAAAGATACAAGGTGCCGCCCCATTGGACATTTATACGAAACGGAAGCCTTAAATATGACACTGCCGGCATGTTCGACTTCTCAGAAAGAGAGGAAGACGACTCCTCTTTTCCTTGTACGAAATGTCATTGCGCTACTGTGGGCTTGTGCTTGTGCTGGTGCTGCCAGTGGTGTAGTTAATGAGGAGCAAGGTTGGTAATAATTTATCGCGGATGGAAAATGAAAACTCCACAGCGTCTCGGTAGTGCTATGCATACACCGGCGCGGTTCATTGAAGCTTCTTTTGAGGACAGGGACAAGTGCTTTCTTGAGAGTTGATCAGAAGCATACTCGTTTTGAATGATGTAACTCTGAATTCGATGCTGTTCACTACGTGCTTCCATTCAGAGGCATTTGGTAGATGCATGAATTTAAATAATGTGATGTAATGACGGCCTTGTCAATAACGAAAGAATATTGTCTGCGGCGTTGATCGTTTAAAAATGAATCGGCCTGCCTTAGACCCTGTTCACACAGGAGCAACGGACTGGATTTTTTTTGACGTTTCGTGTTCAGATTGATATTACTGTCTGAACACTTCCGCGGACTTTTTTTTTAATATTTATTGTCAGTGTCGACCAAATTGATTTGATTTTCGTGCTTATTTCACGAAATTTAGAACAATTTAAATAAATAACACAAATGCGATCAGCCTCCAGCCCAAAAGACGCATTGTTTTATTCACGAAAACAATTTTTTTTACACGTTTGTCGAGTGACTGCCAATTGACATCTACAAACGTCAAAAAAAATTCAAGAATTTTAAAAAATCTAAAAATCCGGAGTGACGTAACATGTCACCTCTCCGCTTCCCCCCTCGCCTGTAAACGTCAAAAAAAAATCCAGTCCGTTGCTCCTGTGTGAACAGGGTCTTAGAAGTAGGGTTTTAATTGACTTAAGCTCTTGTCATTATTATACTTCATTTGGCGCAGGATCTTCTGTCAAATATTTGACATTGGACAAAATAATTGGAATATTCTTTTGTGTATTGAGATTGAAATATGTGAATGTCTATCACCATCGTTTAGGACTTGTGTAAGTTCTGTTTGCGTTTTATTTTTGGTTGCATCTGGAAGGTCTGAAGAAACTGGTGTATTAGAAATAAAAGATTCATTGATCGCGGTGATCTCTCAAACGAGCTTTTTAGCTCTACAAGACGGAGCGAGATATACATAGGTATGCCGAAAAAGGCTGGAAAACAAGCGGTGTACCGTGCAATTTGTAAGCACTCCTTCGGCACTAATCCTGTTACGTATTAAATTTCGCCAAGTCCATGAGCTGTCTTGTGGCTTCTTCAATCTTGGGTTGTAACTGATTGTGGGCAGAGCAGGACAGAAGCCAACTATTTATTTTTTTTTATAAATTCATACAGCTACGCGGGTATGCCGGCGATTACTGATGGTCACTCCTAGCATGCCGTTGTAGAGGTTTTCACGGCTTGAGGGGAAACGAGTCGTGTATGAACTCAGTGAGGATGATAGTATGCAATCAAATTTTGCCGACAAACAAAGTAATTTCATTTCAAAGAGGACCAATGCAATGCCAGAACGTCCACCTACCGTCATTGCCCACTGTTCTTAGTCTTTTTGAAACAGCTGTATACAATGTATACACATATAGTTCTTGCTCTTCCTCACTTTACTGAATCTTCTGAAGCATGAACATTGCAGTTTGAGTGGCGCCGAATCAACTCTCATCCATAGCCAGTTCATCAACTTATTCTCTCTCTTTAACTCCACGGTGGTCAGGAAGCTAGTGAAGTCTGGTAAAATTTAGTGGTTCACTGAAGACAAAAAGCTTAATCACTGAACTGTCTACACCGGCGGAGTTAAATGCATGAATTTATTGATCCAAGTTCCTATTCTCTAAAGACTGATTCATTATTCTTTAGTGCATCGCAGCAGATATCAATCCTATCCCTTCAGTCATCTGAGAACCGTCCACAAAAAAGACTTGAAAGGTCAGAGCCCAGAATCGACAAGTTTCCTTTGAAATCCACCGTCCGCTGCAGAACTTCTAATGAACACATAAAGTGGCGAAGGGTTTGCATCGTCTTTAAATCGACTTGAAGAGCACGTTTCAAGGCGCTTATCATCAGACCAAAGCAGACAAGTCTTCGAACCTTTCTGAAATTTTTGAAATAGGCTTTGATTTCAACTAACCAGACCAATGCTCTGTGTCAGGAACTCTGTGTTACTACAATACTACTATCTTCACCTTTTCGTAAAGAAATTTGGTAGAGGCTTTAGCAACTTCAAACTAATTTACCTACCTAATCTGAATACGTCCTTGATGCTAACCATGTTAAGCATTTTTTTCTTAGTCGTGCCTCTTTTAGCCTCCCATTAGCTGTATTTGTCAACCGCGAGGTAACCCTGTTTATGCAAACAGATATCTTTCACAGCAGCTGACCTTTACGTCTTCCAATCTCTTGTCTTTAAGTCACGATAATTATGCCATCAAGCTGGATCTATGATCCTAACTTCCGTAAGACGAGCGGATTGTGTTTACCAACTAATTGGCCTAATTAATCTCAAGACATACTGTAACTTGAAGGTAATTTGCCAAATCGGGAACACAACCGATCACATTTTGCGGAACTACTGCGGCACAAATAAATTAATGTCCACGGCAAATTGCATCGTGTCCATTAATTCACTTTTCGTGTCATCCAACTTTTTTTTTTATCAAAATCACCATGAGATACGGGGACAGTCCACGCTGAAGCACATTTACATTTTCCGGGTTCAGATACTCTCACGCGAGAGTAATGCTCAGCGCCTCAAGTATTGAACAGATGAAACCTTCACCACCAGCAGCTCCTACATCTTTTAATCTATCTGCCCACTTGTTGACTCAGTATCATCTTCTGCTGGCACAACGGCGTTACTGTCATTGAAGTCGATGGTCGTATAGCATGTCGACGGTGCGCCAGCGTGTATCCGTGTAAGCAACTGATATTTTCTCATAATTAATCATTCGAAGCAACACAGGTATCCATTCGTAGAGGTAGAGCGGCGGGGATAATCATCGTCTCGTCGGTCCGGCTCACTAGTTGACTTGGAGGCGCAATGCAAGAGAAACAAGACCACATTGCCCACCTTATTTAATTTGCGCTTATGCAACGTGCAGCGCCGATCGACTACCATGGCAGTGGGGCTTCGCCCCACCTCTAAGCCTCTCGGCATCTCTCAACCACCCGAATCTGTTCGATTGGCGAAAGCTACTTTTTTTGTGGCGACCGCCTGCTCTCGGAATGATTTAGCCCACCAGCAGCCCATTTACCACTAGTACCCACTTGGATAGCACTCCAACCACTCGCTGGCTTACATGAAGATGGCATTCGCTAATGTAATAATAAAACTGCTGCGGGCAGAGGCTACCTATGACTATGACGACGGATGATGCTGCAGTCGCATCACGAAATGATAATTTTTCCTTTCACAAAAAATCAAAGCTCGTCTGGTGTTTGACTGTTTCTCTGAAGTGGGATATGGCTGGTGGTGATCTGCGGTTCTCTGCCTTTGTTTTGGTTTCCTATTTTGGGCAAACATTTTTGAAAGTGCGCCATTTGTACGGATATGTGGGGTAAAAGCAATAGCCCGTGAACGGCTACTTCTTGGCGGCCTCCCTGAGGGGCTATTAGATGAAACATTCACACAAACATCGAGGCACACGAGAGGCTCTTGTTGATGGTTCATCTTCATGCGGTCTTGAGATGATCTCACGTATCATACAATTGCTATGAGCGCGCACTCGGTAGTTATGGTGGCAAGAAGATTCTTGTTTGTGGCTTCAATTGCTTTAAAAGCATTTCAAGGCGAGCCAGTTCGAATATTTAAGTCTGAACTGTGCCAAGCATGCAAATAGGAAGATTGCTTGGCCAATTATACGTGGTGAGAATCTCTTGCAGAATGGAATTTTGATTGACGTTTGTGTTTTCCTATTTCTTTTTTCTGTGTGACTAGTGATCTCATAGTGATGAGTGCATCTTGGGCCGAGTCATCATGATAAAATGTAGGAAACAATGCATAGCTTTGAATTTGTCTTCTTGATCCTCAAGTGTGGTAAAAGCTTCTGCAAAGCCTCATTGGAGGCGTTTGAAGATTTCGACTGAGGAATTCATTGAAACTAAAACAGATTTTCTCATAAACGACTTTGAAGTCAATGAAGAAGTGATGGATTTCGACTAGAAATCTATAATCGTCTTTTCCAAGATCTTAATCACGTCTAGACTGGTTTACTGATTAGGAATGGTCCTTTAGTGGGATGTACTCAGAGCCCTAGATGTTAAAAGTTGGGGTGTGTACGCACTGTGACCTGTGTAGATCTATTGTGCTCCCCCTTACTCATATTGATCGATACGTCTCGACCTAAAGAACCTCCTCTAATCAAATCACTCTGAGAAATCGGAGTATCTGGATTGGGTTCAACCAGTTTCCGTTTGCTTCTATTCCCATTTTCCTAAGATGCTCCCTGAGTCTGCAATGGTTTTTGCTGGTAAATAGGCAGGCCTTCCTCCTCCTTCGGTCGTAGTTCCCGAGGAGTTCCTTTGCCTGCCTTAGTCCAGGGAGTGTTTCCCATAGCCTCCTTCTTTTGCACTCTTCCTCTCTCCTCAGTTCCTCTTGGATTCGATGCGGTCCCAGTCCGCAGAATGGTGTTTCTGAACCTTTCCTTGCCCTAAGTCTGCCTAGATGAAATAGTCTGGTCCGTGCCTATTAGTGTTCTGCAAGATGAATTAAAATATTCCTAAGGAATGGCCTAGTTTGATGACAATAACTGCCGAGAGGCATCGAAAGTTGAACTGCAGAAAAAGATGAAGATCACCTAACGACCTCTATAAGTTTAAAATTCCATCACCACAGAGGAACTTACACATTCACGATTTTTGAAAATCTCGGTTTGAGCTAGATAGGTGTGAGAACAACTCCCACCGATGCTTTAGATATGCTTTTGCATCCCTAGACATCTTCGGGAAACAAATGGCGGCTAGTGCAGCTATAAGACTTAGTGGCATCTCACATACGGACCAGTAGACCAACTGGCCATTCCTCAATTCTAAACCAAAACACTAACATTTCCGAAAACACAGATTACACCATCGCAAGGTATTCTTTTAGGAGAAGTTTTAATGTCGCCATTCCTACACGAGATTTCTGGGAGAAGCTAAAACTACCTACGTAAAAAACCTTGGAGATCTACACGGACGGTTCTAAAACCGAAGATGCTGTGGGAGGAGGTGTTTTATCCGATTATTTAAACCTCGAGATCTCCTTTCGGCTTCTAGAGCACTGTAGCGTCTTTCAAGGGGAGATCATGCCAATAAGCAGGCCCTGTCTTGGCTGAGGTAGAATGTAATATCTACTCGGAATATTAGCATTCTCACAGACAGCCAGGCCGCCATTAAGTCCCTAATTCTAGATCGCAGCTCGTCTCTCGTAAAGATGGCAGAGCAATTCATAATACTCCTGTGTTGGTTGCCAGGACACAAAGACATTTCGTGAAACTGCAAGGCGGATGAACTTGCGAAGAATAGTACTACAATACAGATTCTTCCTAAAAGAGAGAACCTCGAAGTGCTACTAGCTACATGCAAATGGAAATTAAAGGCAGATGCAATCAGCAAAGCCAACCAAGGTGATGCAATGGTACCATCTGCCAAACTACCAGACAAATCTGGCCCTCAATAAACCATAAGCGCTAAAAGAGATTAATTTCGCTAAGTAGACAGCATCTCGGAGCTACTATAGGTCTCTTCATAGGACACTGCCTTATAGGCAGCCATTCCATTCGTCTGAGCGTTCCTCCAAATGATTTCTGCAGAAGCTGCAGAGACGATAGGAGGAAGAGACGATCATCCGTCTTCTCTGTACTTGCCCCGCAACCATCTCGGTGCCTTCTTTGTAACAATCTTGGCGCCCTAGCGCAACAAAATGTCAGAAACCTAGTTCGCTTTATATAAAGCTCCCACTGGTTTTACGATTAGGAAAGCGAACTTCTCCTATACCTGAGGCATCACATTGTACCTACTGCTGGTCTATGTAAGTGCGCTCGCTATGTCGACAGCCTCTTTAACCTAACCTAACCTAGATAGGTGTATACCTTGGGCCTAAAGTCGTCGCTTGTGGTGTAGTTTTTATCTCTCAGCTGGGATGCGAGTAAGGTCATTCTTATTCTATTCAGATTCGGCTCTTACTTCTCTGGTAGCCTTATGTGGTCGCTGGTATCTCTATTACGATTTAATGGTCGTTGACGGTTATTGTCGGTGATGGATGGATGGTTATTTTTACTTAGGCGAATGCCTGACTGTTCTATGCGTGATTCAGCTCAATATTGAGTCTTTTCTTCGAATGGGTTATTTTCTTTGAAATCTCGAGCTTCGAGCGTAAGCACAAAATTGGTTGCTTTAAACTAAAAATTAAAGTGTGTAGCAAAACTTTGCAAGTATACGCTCTAGAAATTCTCCAAGTCTTGCAAAATAAAACAGTAGCTTGCATTCTTAATTGCCTTTTAACGGTCTTGTAGTCTTCGAGGGAAAAGTTAAACAATTTAATGAACAACTGTACCAGACCATGTTGCAACACTTCTCACCTACATAACTCTTTTCTAAACTAAATTTAAACACAATCGAGTCAGCTCCGATCCAGACTAGACTGAAAATATTTTTATAACTATCTTGCGATCACCGATCGTAGGTCAGTTCGTGATGAAATTTTTAAAACAATCCCATACGCTGATCGTCAAATTGAATTCCAAACATAATTGCACGTTTTGATTCAACGGCATGAAATAGATTTCGTTGTCAAAATCAGTCACTTTGATCATTCGGTTGTTATTTTGTTTTCAATTTAAATTGCTTGAAGGTGTGGTCAGTCCTCCTTAGCATAAACGTTCATTTTCGCATACTCAATCGTCTGTAATGCGTGAGTTCATTGGAGTGATAATTAAGCCACAATGAACTTATTTCATTCTGAGGTCCATCGACAATTTTCGCAAGTAAACCTATCAACTTGCAATGCTGTCACCCTCATTTTGGGGTCAACATGTCATATAAATTTCATAAATCAAGTGTTTCCTTGTATTTTTGTGAGGAGACTTGAAAAGTTTTATTGGAAAACACATTATTCACCGTCTGTATCAAAGTCCTTATTCAGTAAAAGAAGTAAAAAACTCTTCCCCTTTACATTCGAAACATTGTCGCCGGAGACTCCAACGTCCACAATGCTAATTGACATCGTCATTCAGGGTCAACAACATCTGAAAGTCGTTATACAGAGAGTCGTTATACAGAGCTTGACTCAGCTTTTCCTAGACAATTTAAAGCGCGTTTCTCATGTCGACCTTCAGAACGAATGCGCCAAAAAAATTTAGGGTGGCTGCCTTAAAGGTACAGACACACTGACCGATTTCAATCCGCTATGATACCACAAGATCTACCATTTTCGCGGCTATTCTTACGTGAGAAATGTTTAAGCCAACCGTCAGTAGGCTGAGGTCAGGATTCGTTACAAGGTCAGAACTCGTAGATGAAGTAGTCTTCATTTGGCCGATGCAGAATAATTGAGAAATAGTTTCTTCTCCCTCTTCGTTTCCACAACTCTTGCAGAAGTCGTTTAAAAATGGACCTAATCTTTTGGCGTGTAATCCTATTAGACCGATAACAGGCTAGGTTAGGTGTCTGCCCCCGCTCAGACAGGGACACACTTAGACCAGATTGGCCCATTGTGATACCATGATGAAGAACGAAGTACAGCGAGATGGGCAAGTGTCTTATCTTCTGGATGTCGAGTTCGGCTAGATCGTTAAAATCATCGTAGAAGTAATTATCCAGGGTTTTCCTTCTTAGCGTCCCAAGTGCACAGTAAGTGTGTTGTAGTTTCTTCTTCCTCCTCGTCTCTGGAGCTTCTACAGAAATCATTTGAGGAGGCCCATAGTCTGAGTGCATGTCTGCCTATCAAGCAATGCCCGGTGAGGACCCCTATTAGTGATCCTATTTTTTTTCCAGTTTGTGCATAAAAGTCTCCGTCTTTTTTTAAATCTAGGTTAGACCAGATTCGTTTTGACAAGAGACAAGTGCTAATGTTGTTCCACCTGTGGTTTTCTTGGCATCCGTGTCAAGGAGGAGGCAGGTGGTTCCCCCAGGTTTTCGGGGAGATGCCGTCCTGCCCTTCTTTTACTACCTCGTCCGCTCTGCAGTTGTCTGGAACGTCTCTGTGTCCTAGGACCCAGCACAGGGTTACGTCGCGCCTGCCTGCAATCTCGCTAAGAGATCTGCGGCAATGCTTTACCAACCTTAATCGCATTATCGGGGATTCCAAGGCTTCAATAGCTGCTTGTCTATCTAAGTATAGTACAATAGCGCTACAATCTATCGCGTTAATTGAAAGCTAAGCCGCAGCTTCGCGGACTGTCGTAATTTCCGCTTGAGACACCCAACAGTGATCTGGCAGTCACGTGGTATTGGCTAAGCCAGGTCTTAGATCCGTCTGTGAATATTTCTAGCGAGGAAAAGCTAAAAATTATACCAGACTACCAAGAGCTTGTGCTAGGAACCCAAGTTTTGTACCTGACATTGAAGTCAATATGGGGACAAAGTAGTCCGTATTACTAGGAATAGTATGGTTACTCTTGAGGATAATAGAGTGACCCGTTCCTGTCCTGATCAGTTGGGATGATTCGGACCGCTTAAACAAAACCAATATATTTGATCGAGAATGTTTACAGTCGTTCAGGTAGGAATATTAGGATAGTGCCATGTCTCGTGAGTTTTTCAGGCCTGCAGTTTCACGAAATATCTCTGTGGACTGGCAGCAAGCCTAGGTGAATGTTGAATTGTTTCGCTATCATTCAAAGATACGAGCGGCGATCTGAAGCGACCTTTGAAGTAAACGAGCACGATTCCAGAGACTTTATTGCCTATCGACTGTCCGTAAAAATGGAGGTTATCACATTATATTTAGACCAGAACAAAACTCCCTAAATCGCCATTATTTCTGCCTGAAATACGCTACAAATGATAAATGTAAAAAATGTCATAGGCGCATGTTAAACTTAACCCTCTGATCAATTATGACGGCGCTGCACAAGGAACAAGATCTCGAGAGACCTTGTACCATTTCTGTACAATTTTTCAAAAAATGTAGAGTATTGTCTTCATGCAGTTGAGCCTTGATGGTTTTGGGTGTTAGCTCATGGTTGTATGAAGTAATCCTATAAAAATTCAAAAGGTCTCCAAGGATCTTCTCAGCCATCAGAGGATTAAGAAACATCTCTGTGACGATAAATGAAAAAAAAATCACTCGTTGGTTCAATGAACCTTCATCAAGTAAACACTCCTTCCATTTGCAAACATGTCAGCCAGCAAATACATTTCCTTAACGTGATATAATACCATGAATTACCCGCATTGATCGACTTTAATAAACTCTATTTCCACCAAAGCTAGTGCAATTCAACAAACCTGTTATTAACAAATATCCAAATATGATCACCACCAAAAACGATATCCTTCGCAACATGATAGATTCCCTCCGCTTCTTGTTCCACTAAATTTGAGTTTCAAATACTTTTTAATTGTAGAATTTATCTCATTCGATGGACAGTAATACTGTTTCGGTTTAAAAATATCTCCAACAACGAGGTAGTTTTCCTTTTGTTTCGAACAAACTTACAGACGAATGTGAATCATACGAAACGATTTATAACTTCAATCCGTGTAGGTACAAACCGAAAACACAAAATCTCAAAACGAGTAATTATATAAATTAAAAAAGAGAAACTAAAAATCTATCTCAGTTGCACTTAATTTCAATGGAACAACACACGACCGCACGACAGACGATGACGGCAAAATTCTACGCACTGACGACGCTATAATGTTGCAACATTCACGTGAATGTAGAAAAAAAAAAAAAAAACAAAGTTCCCATACGACTTTTCCACTTAATGTGTGTTATGCCTGTTGATGGTTGTTTTTTTTCTTTTTTTTTTTTTTTTGTTGCAACAGCGCAATTTGATTTGAAGGTGTTTTACGACGACGACGATGTTGAAGCGTTTATGCAAAAAAAAAAAAGTGCAACAACCGGACCAGTGTTAGCCCCAGAGTCTTACAAACGCCTAATGTTCCACGCAGTACTGTCCTATCACTGAACCGCGATCTTGATTAATCTTCGAGTATCGACTCCTTCCCCTTCACACAGACGAGGCTGTGGGCTTTTTTTTTTTTTTTTTTTTCAAATCGAATTTCAATAAATTTCACTCGACGTTTTCCCTTTCGTTGAGTTTTTCTTGTAAATCAATTTTCGATTTGCCACACCAACGATTTGCATGTCACGATTACCTCCAATGGACACTGGTGTTGCACTTAGAGCACCTTTTTGTTACACGACAGTTGGTAGATGGTAGGAGAGCTCCTTAATGTATTATTAAATGGGAGGTGTATAACAGTTTTTGAAACACAATAACGAAAAACAAGGTACACTCGTATCGCGGCGACAAAATTTAGTTGCTCAACACAGAATGTGCTACAAATCCGCGTGACTTCGAAATGCAAACTGAAACAAAATTCACAGCGACGAAAACTTAAAGGTAGCTAAGCAGGCCAGCGCTAGTGTGCCATGGAGCACACTGAATGTAGTTACAAGGTGCCCAATAGAGTCTGGCTCGGCTAGAGGCACCACACTAAGCAAAAGCAATCTCCTTCTCTCAGCGGTGTTGTCTGCTACACACATAACTAGAATTGGAAAAAACGAGTAACAGCGCGCCACAAAAAGTCCAAAAAGTAGAGATACACAGAGTTAACGCAAAACTTGAAAGTTGTAAACATTGCATGTTGATGATTTCTGCTGCTGTTCGTTGGTTGTTGTAGAGATACTTATACCAGATACACTACTGCGGCTGGTTGTTGGTGGTAGATGATGTTATTTTGGTACGCTGGTGGCGAATCCGGGAGAATCTCTATCGTTATTCGTGGTCTCCACGGTATAAGTGAGCTCGACCAAGTACATAGCTCGGAGGGACACAGTTGATCTTTTTTTTTTTTTAAATCGGCTGAAGCACAAACTCACTCTAGTTCGCTTCCCAACTCTTTTGTTTTGCTTCAAAGTTTTTACCATGATTTTCAAAACAAAATCGCTTTGGTCTAGTTATTATTGCGCTTTGGGTACTTTGCATATAACAAAATTTGAATGTCGAATCCAAAAAAAAATCGTGCAGTATGCGTTGAACAATTGATCGTTTATTTATTCCCGTTACAAATAAAACCAGTCCTTGGTTGATTGTATCGAGTTGATGTCTTGATAACACAAAACTAAATATAACATTCATGGTCGCCATTTCCAATGGATATCGATTGACTTTTAGGGCTTCCTAAATGTTCATTGGAGCAGGTTCTTCCTCGTTTCATTTATACAGGTTCCTCGCATTTCATTTGCGGTGTCGATTGCCAAGTGATGATCTTATTTCATGAGTTGATTGCAACGTTTTAATTGCCAATTCTTAAACTTTCCCGAAGGTTGATTGAAGTGCGTGTTTAGGACGCAGACTTCTTGTCAACATAGGCTGTTGTTAGCTTTCAACCCAGTCTGTGGAGCAGCTTGTCAAAAGAAAAATGCCTCGGATGTCTTTCAGGTTCTCGAAGAAAGCTTTGTCTAGTCCGCGATTGCTTACTCTAGCATGGTGGCAAGACAAGTACATGACTTACCGGTAATTTTTGACAAAAATAAATAAATGGGTAACAGCACAGTGTCATGAAGGCTTCAGTTGTTCTTTTTTGTGTCGGACTTCGGGGTATTTATCTTTAACAAAGCAATAGTGAGTCCCGTCATAATGTAGAAAGCACACGTCTTTATAAGTAAAGTAACACCGATCTTCTAAGAATCAGATGGAACCTAAAGCAACATTAAGCGTTGGGGAATCATCCGGGCAGATTTCTGTCTATCAATAGGCAATGTTTAAGCCCTTGTTGAGTAAGGGCCCTGATGGCGCTTGATAGATAAAAAAAAAATAAAATAAATAGCTGGCGCGACAGCTCGGAATGAGCCAAGGCCTAGCTTCTCGCAACCATTCATGCTGTGCGTGTTACATATTTCGCAAGAATGGAAGAGACCTACAATTTATTGCCGACTCCGAACGGCGAATTGAGAAGCTCTTTCATGACAAATTATACTCCCGGAGAGAGGTAGTGCCGGGAAAAATGTTCGGTGTTCCTGGCTGGGGCTTGAACCCACGCCGCTCGGTCAGCAGTCCAACGCACTAACCACCGACCCACGGCGCTTGAAAGATAGACATGCTATAAGAATGGATGTCGCTTTAAACGATTTTTCCAAAAGTAGTACAGACAAGGTGGAACCGAATTAAAACGCTTCTAAAACTAGCAAAGGAAAACTCATTCATTGCATTGGATCTCCTGCACACAACGATTGTATCGGCAATGAAGCGACAAAATGGCCTAGATCGGTTCATCCACCTCCTTCATTGATCCCGAACCATTCTGTACAGTAAGCAACCCAAAAACTGAACATATCTTGTTCCCATTCAAGGCAATCTGAGTAAATGGATAGTCAAGAACAAAAATATACCAAATTCTCTCTCTTCTATCATATAGGAAATCTAAACTTGGAGAGCAAACAACCTAAGCGAGGGAATCATCAAGGTGTGAACCCCGCTTTTTTTTATAATCCACGCGCGGATCAAGGGGATATGAATACCCTTTTAATGTTATACACACACTGCGAGCGAGGTACAGTGGTTTGAAACTCAGGTTTCGTAAGTTTTTCATTGGCGTCGAAGGGTGGTGTTCTACCAATTTAGAACATACGTGATGCGTGAGTCGAACGCATTGATGGCGGCCTGGCTTTTGGTTGCGGATGGATACTGAATATCTTACAGGCATCTTTAATCCGCCTAGATGAAATACTCAAGAGGAGTCTAAAAGGTGATAAGATTTGGAAACGTTCAGCTCCACTGAGAAGGCACCTGATTCAACGCTGCATTCTATCTTAGAGCACTGCGTCATTAACGATCGATGCCCAAGCAAAGTATTGAGTTATTATTTCACTCCGTCGAAAACGGACTCTAGACAGTAACTTATTTTACCTACTGCACTCGCTGCGATATGCTGACAAGCTTACTGAAAGACTGAGTTCTTGTTGGGACCCGATCCTTCGTTGTTGACACAGTTTAGAGCAAGGGTGTCCAACCTTTTTGTTTCTCTGGGCCACATTGGAAGAAGACATGGTGTTTTGGGCCACATGTATATTACCATAGCTGACGAGCGTAAAAAAAACGTTACTTGGACTTAAATATTTTCGGGTCGCATTGATACCTGCCTTGAGCCGCGGGTTGGACAGCTATGGTTTAGAAGATCTCGGTTCCTCGAGAATCGGACAATATTCATTGAGAAAAATTCAAGAGATCAAGACTACGGAGGCTCATCTGATCTTAAATCGTAAAAGAGTCTTCGTTGTGAGTTCCATTCTGCCTTCTGGGATGGCGAGTTCTCTATATAACTGGAAACTCTATCTGGAGATAAGCCTGTACATCAAATAGGATCTGAAAGCAATGATTAAGTGCAGTAACTTGTCTGATTAACGTCTACAATTACCTGCAATTAATTTGCTAAAACATTCACCCGGCTTAACTCTTAATCTTACCACCTACCAACTTATCATTTTGTCTAGATTTTTTCCCACACCTCCTAGGCTAATCGTTTAACATTAAAATTGATTGCAAACGGATATCAAATGCTGTATTCGACGACCTTTCCACACCGTTTCTCTATAAACCATGATCGTGAATCTATAGGTACATATCTCCAATGAAGCAGAAAATGTGTACTTAAAGAACCGACTAACGTTCTGTCCATCGATGCGAAAAAGCCAAACAAATCTGAGCAACAAATAACGAAGGAAAGAAACGAATTTAATTTATTGCTCGTTAGCTAATTTAATTTACATGCTGGGCAAAGAGCACGAGGCAGAGGTGTGTTAACAATTGAATGCAAGTGTCAGTGGAGCTTGGTGGTAATGATCCCACGACTGCACGCATAAAATTTGTTCTATTTCTATTATTTGGAAAATTACGTCGTTGACATGGGTTGTTCATTGATTTGAATTTGACTCTGGAGATGGTGGGAAGCATGAAATGATTGCACCTAAGCAGTGGGAATAAAATTGATTTAAGTTCAAATAATTCCTTGGCGTGGTAAATTGTGAACACTGTTCCCACTGGGATTTTTATGGCTTCGGAGCTTTGATCCACATATGTACATGTGTATGTACTTTTGTTTAAACGAACTTAGCTGTCATACGTGGCTTTGAAATCCATAAAAAGGTGGTGGGCAGCGATTTGGTATTCCTGGGATTTCTCCAAGATGTGCTGTGTGAATATTTGATCTGTGGAGGACTTTGCTGGTTTAAAAGCCACACTCCCACTCTCCCGAGAGGAGTGGGAGAGCGGCGACGCCAGAGGCGACAATTCCGCTCATCTCTACACCGACGGTTCCAAAACCGAGAACGGGGTGGGAGGTGGTGTTTTCTCCGATATGTTCAACCTGAGCATCTCCTTCCGTCTCCCGGACCACTGTAGCGTTTTTCAGGCGGAAATCATGGCGATCAATGAAGCCTTATCCTGGCTCAAGCAAAATGTGATATCCTTCAGGGACATTACAATCTTTACCGACAGTCAGGCTGCTATTAAATCCCTGGAATCGGTAACATGTACATCAAAGGCTACTTCAGACTGTCGCTCATCTCTCATGGAGATGGCAGAACATTTTAATATTCACCTATGCTGGGTACCCGGTCATAGGGACATTCCAGGGAATTGTAAGGCCGATGAACTCGCCAAACGTGGCACTACTCTAGACATTCTTCCGGAACGAAGGAATCTGGGTATTCCACTCGCTACATGTAAACTTCTATTAGAGCACGACGCGATCAGCAAGACTAACCAAAGATGGAGCAACGGCACCAAGTGCCGCATCTCCAGGGAGATCTGGCCTACGCTAAATCTCACCCGTTCTAACAGTTTGATCTTGCTTAATAGGTCGCTCATCAGCACCGTTATTGGTGTTCTCACTGGCCATTGTCCCATTGGTTTTCGCGCCAGAAGGATGGGCCTCTTTTCAAATGACTTTTGCAGGAGCTGTAGAGACGAAGAGGAGGAGGAAACGATCCTCCACTTTCTCTGCAACTGTCCTGCCCTATCCCATCTGGGAGCCTATCATTTCGACAACTTGGGTGAAATCTCACATACTGACGTCAAAAGTATCCTCAGCTTCATCAAGAGCTCCAAATGGTTCCATTGAAGTGGCGCGGTTTCAGGGTATTGATCCGTGTGGTACCACAAAGGGCCTTCTTGGCCTACGTGCCACCCCACTTGCCTACCTACCTATGTGGACCTATCATATTGTTGACAAAGGGTTTTAGTCGCTCGCTCAATACAGGAGATAACATCTTATAGGCGATGTCAAGAAAACTATGCTGGGTGCCTGGGCATTGCGACATAAAGGGTAATGAGCTTGCGGACGGGGAAGAACGACTTCGATTCGCTGATTACTTGGTCATCATTACGTCCAGACCGAACTTCAGCACGCGCTAGATAGGTTTGTCGCCGTCTGTGTTGAAGCTGGGATGAAGGTAAACATGAACAAATCAGAGGGAATGGGAATACCATTGAAACAGGTGGAGAAGTTTAAGTATCTCGTGGTCTTATTCACGAGTGATGGTAGGAGCAATACTGAGTTATCCTGTAGGATTCATCAGGCTGGAGCAATTCTGAGACAGCTTGATCAATCTGTTATCAGGAGGGCTGAACTTGGCATCGGAGCTAAGCTATCGGTCTTTAATTCAGTGTTTGTTCCGACCCTAACCTATGGCCATGAGGTTTGGGTAATGACCGAAAGAATAAGATCGCGAATACAAGCTGCCGAAATGAGATTTCTTCATTGTATTGCAGAGGTAGCTCATCGAGATCGAGTTAGGAATACCAGAATACGCGAAGCACTCAATATCGAGCAGCTACTTCTTCAAGGGGAAAGGTCCATACTTCGATGGTTTGGGCACGTTCAACGCATGTACCCAACTCGACTTCCAGACGTGCCATGGAATCAGTACCATCGGGTAGGCGTCCCCTGGGTAGGCCCAGTCCGAAATCTTACCTCTACCCGTATGGGGATAGTTCCTGGTGATTTCGAGTCGATGGCGGAAGATCGGGAGATGTGGAGAGTCCACTTAAGCACCCTAACCCCGTGACCCTCATAGTGGATAAGCGGGTCATTGAAAATGATATGATGATAACTACTTTTTTAGGCACTTGGAGGAATTAGGTTCTATTTACCATAATAGGATGTTACAATTTTGCAGGTAAATGAAATGCTTCGGGGAGTGAGGACTTAGGTTTTGATGCCTTTGTAGGTTCCCACAGGGATCGCGATTGGCCCATCTTGGTGCCCAATAGTTGCCGCAGTTTATAGAGTCTCATTTCTTGGTCAATGTCTACCGCATATAGATAAAATAAACACAAATGAGGATCGCAACTTTAAGTAAATCATTAAGTAAAGTCATTCTGCTTTTAAATTTTTTCTCCTTCAAACACACTGTCAATTTCAGGAGGCTCTTTCTACGCACTCAACATGAATAGGAATCCCTTCCATCCAACTAGCCATCCTGGTGAAAAAAAATTCAAGTGTTTATAATCGAATATCCAATAGTGTATCTCAATTAACACACAACTCACTGATGCATGTGTGTTGTACGCATTAATCATTTTGTTGCAATTAAATACAATGGAGAAGATGTGAAGAAGTGGAGAAGCTACTCCGGTCCGAGTTGATTCCGTCGGACTAGGCCAATCAGACATTCAGTTGGCGGTAGTAGCGAGGTTGTTGTGTACGACTAGCATCTAAAGAAATAACACGTCGGAGTGCAAAGACACTCTTCATTGCTCTGAATCTATAATTATAAATACAAGGTCATTATAATGATGGCATGCATTGGTCATGATGATGCTGGACGATGGACGGTTCACTGGCTGTTATGGTCTAAAGTAGTACTAAGAGTGAACTGAATTCTGTTTTTCATGAAATCTCACAGAAGATCTGAAGCAATGTACTTTAAGCGCTGATGTATGCTTGATTAAATGAATCAGGAATCCAAATAGCGAAAGGAAAACAAGCATTTCCATGGTAATTAGATCCGAATGGGTTATTTCTAGATAAAGAGATATTGGAACGTCATTGTTTGACTTTATATGTTGAAATTATCTAAGTTGAAGGAGGTGGTGAAAGATCAAGACTCACATTAAAAATGGTCAAAGTTTTCTGCAATGGTGGTCGGAAGCTTTGGCTATCATCGTCTTGATTCACTGATTCATTGACAGTGGAATGTTGGTCTTCCTCGTCGTTATACAGTCCGCAGAAGTTGATTTTCGAAATTGTCAGCACCGACTGAATTCACCAGAAGGTTGTCCTTCATCTCTATGGACTTTGTTCCCCACGTTCTTTCTACCTGGTATTTTGAAAATTTCCAAGTGAAGTTACGTCAATCAAAGCGTTATCATTCTAGTGTTTGCTTTGCATTAATGTCACACAAGAATTCTGCATGCCTTGAGATGGTGTTGCAGTTTCCTGTGTAACATAAAAGCCAAAAGTTAAAGCAAATCTACACTTCACACGCGATCACCCAATTTACAGCGTCGCGTCGCCGACTCAAAACTTACAAATTAGACGGGACCGAATTCAATGAATTGAAAGATGATGATATCCCAATTGTCGTTTGCAAATAATCATAAACTCCAGCCGTTCAAACCGTTCACAGTTCAATAACAATTCGCATGGATGTCGTTTGTTTGGTTGGAATATACTTTTCTATCTACGAGTACATGGTAAGCAACCAGAGCGAATGTGTTTGCCACCGTGTACCTATCGTCGTTGTCTCATACAAACTCATCGTGGCTGTTTTTAAGAGTCTAGACTGAGTCATATCCCGGGTGAACTTTTTCTCCAATCATTATTACACATCGACTGGCCTCCTAGACTAGCCCATGCGAACCGATTTCTTCAACATGACGGAGAATAATAATTGCTCCAAGTCGGCATCGTATAAAAAAAAAAAAAAAAAACGACAACCATTCCGAGTGACTTTAGCTTGACATTTTGAATCTCGTTGCTCTATGAAGAAAGCTGAAGCCCTCAGCTAGCTAGCTCACACCACACCAAACTGGTGGCTGAAACTGCGCCTGTACTTGGTATCGTCACACACATTGGACCGCATGGAGATGGATACTGAAGAATAACCAAACGAAATCTTAATCGATATTTCGTGTCTATATTTCTCTCGAAACTGGTATAACAGTGACGAAATGAGAACCTACACGAGTTAACTGTAACACACGACGAGTCGGACTTAAATTAAAATGTAGATACTCTCCTCGAGTGCAATTCACGATGATTGGGCATGTTCCACGGTTGCACAGAATCAAGTGAAGATTGACGAAAAATGAAAAAGTGAATGTTGGGCGACCAGCGAATTTCGGTTCGTTAAGCTAAGGAGTCTGTTGTTAAAACTGTTTTGAAGGTGAAATTACGTATGCGATCGTAGGTTCGATTTTTATTTATCGTTTGAGACAGACAGTAACATGAAGTGATTCAAACGGGAAACTGTTGCAGGGAACCAACGATGTGGGAGTGGGAGTGTGTGTACTTCACTTTGTTTCTCAAGTCTTTTATTTAGTACTCGAAACGTGTTTAGTACTTTCTTGTTTTACTAAAGTGAAGGGTGTTCAAATTTATAGCAATTGTACCCTGTATTCAGTTTTTAATGAGTTTAAAATGGATTACGATCAATTAACTTCGCATGTGGAGACACGACTGGCTTCTACCTTTGATAATAAATTATCCGATACGAAAAGTTCTACATTCATTTGGAATCGTTATATACCAATCTTTGAGTTGCCAGGCTGTCTGGCTGGTTATTGGTATAAAATCCTAAAATTTTTTTTCTTGCATCACACCACCTCCGACAATGAATCGGCTTTCCGCCCTTGCACAAAGTGTCTGTAACTAGCACACGGTTCTCGCATTTCAGTATTCGAAATTGGACATTCTACAAAAATGCGCACCACAGCATTAGGGAAAATTCGGACACAAACGAAAGTGTTAGAAAACCGTCTTATGTCAATGCATTTAGAAAATGAAGTTTTAGACTTAACCCTCTCCGTCTCCTTCTCTTATAACGTAATCTCTTATTGGCGTGTCACAAATGTCTTTTTTAGACCCTATAAACATCCGATTCAAGCTAAATCAAGCAACCACCCATGGCTGTCTAACAGTTTACAAGAACACCAACCTTAAAACATTGCTGAGGATTTAGAAAATGGCCAACCGGTGTAATAAAAAATCACCCCATTGAAGGCGCTCGACATCGAACTCCACACTTATTCCCGCTGACCTATTGGTACAAGTGCTCTACTCATGAACCCATCTGAAAGCTGGATAGTGGATACACAGTTTGACAGACCACGGACACCCTTTTTAGACTTTGTTGGACCATTTTCGGTGTTTTCTTCATCAGAAAAGAGGGGGTGAGAAACCATGTATTTGCCGGTAATTCTATGTCCATTTACACTGATGGATATGGGAAGCCCTCGGACTGTCTAAGTCAATCTTGTATTTTTAAATGTAGACAGCCCCAGAAGCAAGAAAACAATCCTAGACTTGGCTGATTTGGCAATAAAGGTGCCACCTTGTAACTTTAAACTAAAAGGGAGGATGATCTTTACAAAAGCTGTGGTGATGAGGAAGTGCATGAGGATACTTTACAATTTTTTTCTCAATGCCCAGGATACTGTCTGTATAAAATCTCGAAGAACTCACAACCAAATCCGTGATTGGACTCAATAGATTCATTAACGCCTCGAGCTGGCTTGAAAACTCGTAGGAATCGCATCCCCATGCGCATCACAATGGATAAACGTTAATCCAATGATCAAGTTGGCGACACTTCTTGATTGGGATTCAGTTACTGTAGGCAGGTAGGTAAAAGTGGTCGTATTATGCCAAAAATGCGTGCCTGATTCTCAGTTAAAGCTGAATTGCAGGGTTTCGTTACCATAGTTCTCGTGACCGGGTTGTTAGATAAGTGAGAGTGGATGTCGACAACAACAGCTGTTTATCTTAAATTCATCTTGTGGATCCAAGAAGAGTAGGATGTTAGAAATTTTCTTTCCGCTAGTTCGTTGAGGTTGTTGAGGAAAGTTTTGCCCAACGCACTATGTCTTGCTTTGGCAAGTACTGGGCACCTGCAAGGGAACTGATCGAGGGTTTTCTTCTCGTTTACGTCTTTGGCTGCGGCAGTGCGAGTTAAAAGGAATACCTAGCTTGGCTGCATGGGTTCCTACTGTCTAATAGCCCGTGCAGGGGGCAAGTAAACGCGCAATGTCTGCTCGGGTTAGGAGATCATCTGTTTTCATTTGGTTGTATGCTGGCCAAACCTTTTAGAATATTGCGTAGGTGGTAAGGTTGTTTTACTTGAATTGAGCTACTAAAAAGTGATGTGAGTTGATTCTTTCCTTGATAGTTTCCTCTGGGATGAAAACTTCTCTTGTAAGTGAACTATCAGGAGCTGACCCATCATCCTCCTCGTTTCCTTTAAAGCCGCTGTACCCTAGGACCCATACGAGGGCTAGAGAGAAAGTGCTGGGTCTGTAGTGCCATCTAAAATAAAGGTTACGACGAACATAAAATTATTTTATCGGTATTCGTCGTGTAGACATCTTTGATATGCGGATGCGGGAACCCCAGTGAAGAACTTTTGTTTCATAAGTGGACATTCATCACAGTAATGCCACCAATTAAAAGCTCATTTCTTGTCAATTTTTTGTCTCATTATAGAAAACTCAAAACAAATTGCTCATCAATTTAAAAATTAAATATTTACAAGAGGCCACACTGCACAGTCATTTAAATGATTGAGTATGATTCGCCACTCAAATTGCTGTCATTTATTGAATCATTCAGCTTGTGTCTGATGGATTTAATCAATACGCGTCCCACTTTATCATAAATACCCGCAAATGGATACCCTGAGCAACAAATAGCCCAGCAAATTACATCACGCGCACTTCAATTAATAATAATCTTTGCGGCAATGCAAAGAGAAGAAGAAAAAACAGTTTTTTCTTCAATTCAACAAGTTTACCTAATTTTTCTTCTTTTTGTTGGACAGAAGCAGGTTTACGTGAGCATGTTGGTCAGTCGGTTGATTCCGATGTCCAATGCAGCATGTGATGGTCATGTCAGCATCTTCACTGCAATTCGAGTGAATTGCCTTTGTCTCCCCGCGGTCAATTGTTAATGTTTATTCAATCTTACAAAATACACCATGTGCCAGGTGTTTACTTAGGTTGATAGTGGTTTCCTATGATTTCGCAAATCAACCACAACTCTGAGTCTCACCAGCGCTAATTGAGCTGCTTCGGATGAAGATATGATGTGTGGGAACCTTTTTTCTATATTCTCTCTTAAGGATGTCGTTAGCATCTGGCTTATTGATACCAATTAGCCAAGGCTGTCGGGAGTCTAATGGTTCATTGGAGTCTAACCTTTTACGTGGTATTTCAGGGCTTTCATATTTTTTCCGTGAAAGTGTGATAAACGTTAAGACTTTTATCACACCATCATTCATTTGATTTATCTCGACTTGAACCGGAGATCGCTGAAAAAGTGAGAGGAACCTTCTTGACGCCGCATCCATTCCGAATGCAATTTGTTAAGCGGTTTATACCCGTAAGGTGCACATCATTAAATAGAATATAATTGCACATTAGTTTGGAGTTAAACAGTGTGTGCTGGCGGGATATTCGTTTCATTAGCGATCGGTATTCGTTTTTAACTGGAGAGTGTCTGCGTCAGTAAACCCATAAAAATTGTGGAATGTGATGCCGTTCACTGTTTCTTTTTTTACATTGTAAATAAAGTCATCAGTTTATATACCCAATTTTTTGCTATGTACCTGCCACCAGTTTTGCATGCCCAGTTGGTGGAGGTTCCGGTCGCCGTGGCTGTGTGGTTAGTGCGTTCGACTGCTGAGTAAGCTGGCTGGGTTCAAGCCCCATTTTCATCTTTCGTGGTACCACCTCTCCTCGGGGAATGACAAGCCTACGAGAGTATAATTTGTCATGAAGAAGCTTCTCAATTCGCCGTTAGAAATGGTTGCGAGAAGCTAGGCCTTGTCTCATCTCGAGCTGTCGCGTCAGCTATTTATTATTTAGTTGGTGGAGGTTAATTTCGCGTCGCGTTCTTCAACTGAGTCGCTGTCTTCCTTCATTGCGCCTCTTTTTTCCGAAAGTGGCTTATGCACAGGGTAGGTTTAGTTTGGCTATCGTAAATTGCAACTACACGAATCGCCTGCCGCCGGGGTAAAAAGAAGAAAGTGTTAGTGAGAACCACCCCTTCATCTCCAGTTAAAAGTACTGATAGCATCGAGCTTAAGTAATAACTTACACGTAATGAAAGACGTTTTTATGCAAAAGAATCTCTAGAGCACCAGGAGAAGTGTTTTTGAGAGCTTCATCCAAGCACATATGTTGTTGCTCTCCAAGACTTTGTAAGATGTTTGTAGTGTACGGCTTTTGGAGAGATATTGTGGCATTTTAAAGATTGTGCACTGCAACCAGGCCGGAGCTTATTATCCAATCGAACCAGTCTCCATTATTATCACTAATTCATTATCGCCGAAGCATTTGAACTGCTTCGAGTGCTCACAAATTACAAAAATATACGTTCCTCCATTTAATTCTCTTTACTTTTTATTTTCTTATAGGAAGCACGGGCTTGTGAAAATCGTTTAGAAGATTTCGCCACAGGGGTGGTTTTGGATATAAGTGATTTCTTTCTAGAACTACATAACCACCTGCAGCTTGAGGAGCGTCGAATTCTAGAAGAATTTAAGAGATCAGCTCGTTCCTCACAGAAAGCAATTCATGAGGCCTTTGGTAAACTCTCCGACTGTCAAACAACGTTGAATGTAAGTAAACCTCACTACTGGTCTTGTTACTAAAGATTTCTAAACGCTTTATCTTCTCAACAGAATATGAGGTCGTCGCTAGAAGGATACATTCATAAACCACCACATGATTTTCACATAAATGCAGTCCTCGAACTTGCAACGACGCAGCTAGAACAGATGCCTTGCCAGATACAAATATCCGAAATCGACAAGAATCCTTTTATGTTTGTAGTCCCTTTCAATTGATTCATTTGCAGAAGTGACTCTAATTCCCACTTTTTCTCCTTCAGATTTAAGAAACTCAAACAAAATATTCGCGAGGACATCTCAAAATCCTATGAAGCCATCGCTTTTGATCCAAAGATAAACATCAGAATAACTCCAATGTACGGAGATCTTGCGCATTCTTTTGAAATTACATCAAGCAGAGCTTTGAGCCCAGAGCCTATGTCTATGTCGCGAATGGAATCTCCGTACAATCATCGACCCAGTACGATGTCCATCTCATCAACGTCCACCATGGCTGTTGGCAGGAGCAAACGTATCGGTCGTGTTACGAACATAATAAGTCCAGCGAATTTTTATGTTCAGGACGAAGAGGCAATCGCAGAAATACGCCTACAACTGGCCGATGTTGATGTTAATAGTGGCTTCATAGAAGCTGTCAATACTGGAGAGATGTACACAGTCTTCCATGTCACTGATAAAGCATGGTTCCGTGCTGTTGTAAAGGAGGGTTCAAAAAAACCAAAACAACCTAAGGACGCAGAGAATATAAAATATAAAGTATTTCTGTTGGACTATGGCATCTATGATGAGATTCCTAAGAAATGGTAGAATTTTGTATTGCCCGCTAATTCAATGTGAAATGACACATATTATCTGCAGGTTTCGCAAGATTTCTGAGAAAACCAGATCGGTTCCACCGGCAGCTTTTGTGTGTGGACTACTAGACGTCGCTCCTGCTGGGCAAGAGTGGTCCTCGGAGGCGCGTGAACTGATGGAAGAAATTATTCAGAAGTGGGTCTAATGTTATTTTTTGGAAAATACCTTTAAAGTTAAAATTTTATTTGTACCGTTTAGCAAACCCGTTCAAGTGATAATTCAGGATACTACAAAATCTCCATGGAACGTGGAAGTTTCTACTTTAAATTCTGGAGAATCAGTTTCAATACGCGATGCCCTTTTGTACACAGGACTAGGCGTTGACGAGTCTATCACGGCATCCCAAAAAAATTTAAAATTTCCAGGCGTAAGGGTGAGTTGAAGACTTAAACACATGGCAATAAGTAAAACAAGACTCTTCCTCTCTCTTTTCAGCCAACGCAAGTGTCTAAAATGAAGCAGCGACTTTCGAGGCCATTGCTCCATTCTGGAGAATTTTTTCGCGTTAAAATCACACACATTGAGAATCCTCAACAATTTTTTGCAATAAAGGTGATTTTCGATTGGATTTTGTTATGCTAATAGCTGACGGCGTTTTCTATTTCGTTTCAGTTTGCGCAATTAGAAGAACTAGGTAAATTAGAAGCTGAAATGGATATGGAATATTCGGATAATCAAAGTGATACTATTTATTATGCACAATTGCATATGTGCTGTGCACTTTTTGTGGAAGAAAAATGGTATCGAGGATGCGTCGAAGCGATTGATGGGCCAAGTAAGTTCATTATACTGTTCTATTTTCTACCGCGGAGACAAAGCGCTTGGATGACTAGAGACCACAGAAAAGGTGAAACAACACGCCTTAAGGGCGGGCTTTTACATCCCCAGGCACAGAGAACTGTGTTATCCCATGAGCATTCTCCGAACGATATCCTCCGATAAGCCCTCTCTAGCTTTTTGACAAAATATTGGTGAACTCTATCTTTTAAATTATCCCCTTCTGGGAAACCTAGCAGCTTATCTAGACTTCTTGCAAAAACATGTGCTAATTTTGTTACATTTTTCTTTTATAGGTAGCATTCAAGTTCGCCTTGTGGACGATGGTCGATTAATTACAGTCAACTGGCGTCAATTGCACGTCCTCAAGGAGCAATTCGCCAATGGTCAGGAACTTTCAATCGAATGCTCTCTTGCTGATGTCCAACCTTTGCAAGAAAACGACTACGAATGGACCGAAACAGCCACTGCCGAATTTATTCGAATGACTTTAAATCCAAATATTCAGATGACCATTTCATCCAGTAACCTATTCCGCTATCAGGTCATCCTTAATGTTGTCAAAAAGCATTTAGACGTTAACATTGGCGCAATGTTGGTTAAATTCAACCATGCCTTGACAACGGGAGAGGGATCCGCTGTCGTTGATAATACACGTCAAACCAAATCCCCTATTGATCAACTTCTTCTTCCCCAAGGTCAAGCTAAACGCCAACCTGCAACTAATACATCGTCGACAATTCGTACCTTAAAAAGAACACCAGTTCAAGTGATTCACATTGAAAACCCGGGAAAGTTTTACATTCACCTTGTTGAGCACATTCCAAGAATTTTGAAATTTCACGAAGAACTTCAGCTTGAGCAGGAGAAAAGAACAGAGAGTGCGGATTCAGTCGATGACATTGACTGGAAGGTTAACGACCATTGCATGGTCTTAACCAACATAAATGAGAATGCATCCGACCAATGGTTTCGTGGAATCATTCAAGACATCGATGTGGATGATCCAGATAGTCCTTATGTTGTCTTTCTACGAGACAGAGGTCTGATAATTCGAGATCTTTCAAAGACCCAGTTGGCTCCGATCGAGAATATTTTCGACAGAATCTGCAATGCAGCTATCCTTTGCCATTTAGCATGTGTACTTCCGACGGGAGGAATGCAAACATGGTCGCACTCATCAATCGATGAGTTTATTCATAATGTCAGCACTTTTGAGTCACTCGGTGCCACTATACAGGGAAGTATGAATAACTTTTCAATTCCCGTCGTCCTTTGGGGAATGATGACGGAATCGAATGATCCACTTGCACCTTGTACAACTAAATACACTAACATCAACAAAATGTTGGTCTGTGCTGGTCTGGCCCATATGGCGGAGAAAATTGACATCACACGTCAAATGGATGAATTTATTGAGGCCGAAATGGAGCAAGGTCAGCAAACACTAAAGGACTGGTACGAAAACTTCAAGAAGGCTCTAGAAGTTCTTCCAATCGGCTTGGATGAATCGATTGACTCTGATGACAACGACAAATCTGTCATTTCACAGTGTGAAATGATTGAGCCAGTTGGTGATGGTGGAGTCATTACTCAATGGTTACCCGCAGAGCCGATAGAGAAAACTATATTCACGGGCTACCCCACCTATGTAGATGACGAGGCAATTGTGTATTTACACGATGCTGACAAACACTCTTTGCTGGCCAAGATGCGTGCCAAGATAAATGAAAATATTGAGCTTATACCACATTCGGCAATAACCACCGACGAAAAGTGGAAAGTTGGTGAACCCTGTTTGGCTCGTTACCACTTGGATAACTCTCTGTATCGTGCTGTCATACATAAGCCGCTCCCCGACAAAGTCTATGAAGTTCGTTTCATCGACTATGGCAACATTGAGGCATGTGACGTTAAGGACTTGCATAGGAGGACAGCTTTTTCCAACATTCCAATTCAAGCGGTTAGATTTCGAATCGATGGAATCAAACCTAGGGGTGGACAAACGGTATTCTCCACAACAGTGCTAGATCTTATTCACGGAGTAATCGTAGATAAGCTATGCGCGATCCGAGTGACAAATGGTGAGGAACACAAGGACATAAAGAAATGCAATATCCGCTTTGACCGTAACGATCTGGCAAGCTATTTGATCCAGAATGGATTCGCCAGTGCTGTTGGCAATAGAAGGTTACGGGATCCCCCTAAAAACGTGATCAGAGAGTCAGTTAAATTACCATGTTGGCCTATTCCAAATCCTGAACCGATGATAGTAGATGAAGACAATAACTCCGAAGATGAGCTACGAGAATTTATGAAGCATCAAATATGCGATCCCACAGAAGATCCTATTGACAGGTCTCCGGAACCAAGCCCAAAAAAGAAGGCTGTCGCAATGTTTAATCCAGAAGAGTACAGGCGGATGTTTGAAAAAATGCAAAATGACAAACTTTACAAGTCTGTTACAGATGCCGATTCGGAACACTCTCCAGCACTAGATGCGCAAAGTGATGACGACGATGACGATGTGGTCGAACTTGAGTTCAGTTTCAGATCAAATTACTGGCATGTCGATGACAATACAGAGAGTGCTCCACCAATGCTAAAATCAGAAGCAGGATCCAACTTTGAATACTTTGACCCATTAGATTCATCGTCACTTTTATCGAACTTCAGCGGAATTGAAGCATTCAAAGCCCCTCAGCTGCCATTGAGCGTAAAGTCATTCTACTGCGACGTAGCCTACGCTCGATCACCAACAGTTCTTCACATCTTTCCACATCTCTCTGAACTAGAGTACCGCCAAGTTGAGCTTGCCCGACGCATTCAATTGATGGCCCCAAGAGTCCCCCCATTAGCATCGTTTGAAACGAAGACGCCATGCTTGGCGAAGTATTCAAAGGATAAACTGTGGTACCGTGCTATTATTCGTTCTCACAACGCCACAACACACCAGGTTAAAGTATTCTACGTCGATTTTTTAAATACTGAGCTGGTAAACGAGGGATATGTTCGCAGATGCCCAAAGGACTTACTGTCATGGCCTTTGCGGACATTTGAAATGAAGTTGTGCGGAGTGAAGCCGAATCCGAGACTACGCGAAAAGGACGTCAAACAGGCAGTCAAAAAGTGCCTGGGTGACCGCACACTGTATGCCAAAATCGTAAGGGAACGCGGGAAATTGAGAGAGATTTGCCTCTTCAAATCGAAAGCCGAGAAGGAAGCTCCAGTTTATGAAGATCTCATCATACAGAAGTATTTTTGTCAAGAATAAATCTAATACTCTATCCAAAGTAGAGCAAATGAATTCCTAATGAAAATGAATGTAATCGTTATTAAGTTATGTTTTCTTTTTTTATACCTTATTGAATAAAGTGTTTTCAGTCTTTTTATTTGTTTAACATTTATGGTTTTATTGAGAGACAGAGATAAGAATTACACGCAGCGTCCAACGATTCTCATATAGTCCCTGCCCACATGAACATAGTTCTACAGTTCTTCTTTCCCAAGTTGAGACGGAATTTTGCAATATTCTTATCAGGTGGTGCAGCGAAGAAACAAAAGTGGAACATCTCCCTTGGCAAGTGTTATTCTACGTTGAACGTGTGCACTGATGTTGGCGGAATTACACGCAGGACCTATAGACGAACTACTTTCACCACCAACTCATAAAGTTAAACACAAACATTTCTTAGAGAACAGAGAACAAGATTTTTATTTCAGAAAAACTATTGTGAGCAGATTCTTGTCTAGCGTTGAGTACTCTTTGCAATTTGCTCCTTTAAAACTAAAATACTGGCGCGCTGCTCTGGCGGCAACATAGCGATTTGTTCGTCGGACAACTGCAACACTTGCATGATGAGAGCGGCTTTCTCTTGATCTGAAGCATCACTTGGAATTCCATTCGATGTGAGGCGACTCTGTAGATTTTGTTGTGCTGTTTGTGGTGCTGCCACTGGCTGTGGTACTGCCTGAGCCGAAATGCTGGGACGAAGGCGTGGATCACCTTGACGCTGACGAGGATCTGTTGGGAAAGGCACAGGCGCTGCCACTGGTTGTGGCATGCGCTGCGAACGAGGATCTAGTTGATTTGTTACAATTGCTGGTGGCGGCACTGGATTTGGCAAAGCACGCATATCTTGATCCATATTACGAGACATTCTGGGATCAAGACTACGTGGATCTTGTAAAGCACGCGGATCACTTAGCACTCGGGGATCAACGGCGCGCAAGTCGATATCTTGATTCTGCATAACGAAGTTAGCCATCGAAGCAGCGGATAAGGCCTGCTGAGAGGATGACCCTTGTTGTATCAGAGGAACTTGCGACATACTGGGCATTTGTTGTGGCTGCCCGGTCATTGCATTAGTGCCAAGAACTGGAGGCATTTGATTTGCCTTGAAGAGCATTGTCTACAAGTAGGATTCGAATAAAAATAAGATCACTCGTTCTATTGAATTTAAACTCACCAACGCTGTTTGAGGATCAACGATGCGCATCACAACCATCGACTGGAGCAATGCATACGCTAACTGCGGATTCATTAAGAGCATTTGTCTTGCTTCTGTTGGATTATTCTGAATGCAAAGCTTCATTTGCTTCATCAGTTCATACATTTGTTCCGGCGGAAGAGATGCAACAGTCTTCGTTATTATTTCAGGTGCTTGATCTGGATCACAGTGATCTCCATAAGGATTCTCCACTTGTGGCCCTTGCAGTAGCTGTTGCATTTCCATGCGAGACTTCTCCGTACAAGCATTGTCGACACGAAGCGTTCGACCACCAATTTCATAACCATTCAAGTTGCGCATAGCACTAAGCGCGGTCTCTTGATCTTTATACTCACAGAAGCCATACCCCTTTGGTTTGCCACTTTCGCGGTCGAAGACTAGCCTAAATGTTGAAGTGTTATAAAGATTTTTAAACAAATGTGAGGGGAGTACTTACTTCAAGGATAAAACAGGTCCTACTTCGCTGAAGATTTCTTTGAGTTTCTCCTCGGTGGCTTCATATGGAATGTTTCCCACTAGAAGCACAAAATTCTGTTTACACTGAATTCCACAATGAAATATGGGGATATTTACCGAACACCGAGCGCATGGATTTATCCATAATACTTTGATCTGGATTCTTGTCTCCCATTTTAATTATTTGATTTCTTGATATTTCTTTAAAAACAAATCTTCGCAGAAACACACCGCTCGCTTGTAGTAAAGTTAAATGTCAGCTTTGAGTGACAGACTAGCATTTTAAATGGTCGATGTCCAGAGACAGGGATGGTCATAGGGAAACAAATGTATATGCGATGTTTTGACTAATATTTTTGGTTCAATACAGTGCTTTCCATGTTAAGCTTAGCTTTTACTTTCATTTACCTAGCATTTTACTTTCATTTAACATTTTACTTTCCCTTGGATCCAGGCCTATAAATCTCTCGCTTCTTCTTCCAATATGACACGTTAAGGAACTAGTGCCACCAGGCCCATGAATAAAAAACCAGGTGAATTTGAGACATCAACAAGACCCGGGTGCACCCGATTTATCTGCTTACGACTTCTAAGACAAGTGCCTTCGGATCCGCACTTGAATATACCTAGGTCCCATAACAGACCGCGTGTAGCATAACCATTAGCGGAAGCCCTGCACTATAACAATTTGTATCAAGGCTACTTTTGCCAACATTAGCCTAATATCCCTCTATCCCTTAATCTGTCAAAAAGTTCCATGAAGACCAAACGCTGGTATAGTCATAGCATTGAAATCCATTAATCTAAGAGGGATTAAGGTTGGCCCACCCTTGAGCCAACTGAGGTGTCCAACCGTTTTGGCAATTAGGAAGGAGCCAAAAAGAACCACGATATATGATATTTCTAAAAACTACACACGATAGAGCGTAGCCGTGGTACACGCACGACAGTTGTCTTCGAAAGCAGTTTCAAATCAAGGAATATATGTCGCCAAAACGGCATAATTGGAATCAACGACTTATTGGCTTAAGCTTTTCAATATTTTGTTGCTTGTCAACTTATTTGCCAACGTAAACAAAAATGAACTGGTAAACTATACGTTCTTAGGCACTCTTAATACAAATTTAAAGATATAAAGCGAATTCGGCAGCTAATCCATTCCCATTTCTACTCCTCTTCCTATATTCCACACTGGTACACACTCTTATTGAAAGCACAGCGAATTAAGCAAGTAAACATAGAATCAACTCACACACCAACTGGTAACTCCCGTCCCAATAACATCCCATCTCATTTTATGTTTGTGTTCTTCTATTACACTCGTCGCACATCATGGCATTCTAGTACAGGAAATTTTAATCAATTAAAATAAACATGTCTACTTCACATCGGACGTCATTTTAATTGTGAAACTTTGTCAAATTTTCCCTAAAATTTATTCGTATTTCCCACAAATTACCCCATTTATCGTTAATTTAATACATAAACTACAATAATTGCCAAGTCTGACGTGAAAATGTGACCATTCTAAGTGGGAAATTCCTTTGTAAAAATCGTGAGTGAGTTTTTCTATGTCATTGAACGACCATACAACGACGACGACTTCGTTCGACGTTGAAAAAAAAAAAAGTTTCTTCTCTTTTCTGTGTGCTTTTAATCGATGATGATCATCACTGAGGGCGAAAAAATTCCTTCTTTTTGATGGCATTTTTATATATGTTCTTCTTTCTGTATTGGGGATTTTTTGTTCTGTTTCTCATCCACCAGGCATATCCGACGATAAATGGACGAAGATAAAAACTCGTTGAACTAAGAGAGATTGCAGAGCAGCAACACAATACATTTTTTTCCAAAAAACCTTCGGCAATTTGGTGTTTTGAGAAACGGGGAAAAAGAAAGAAAATCAATATAAAAATAAAGAAAGAAGAAAAAATCCAACCACACAACCGTATCAGTGATAATAATTCACAAAGAACGAAGACAAAAAAATATGACTTCACTGCGAAGAAATTTAATATTCGTACTGGAGCTGAAAAGAACATTGTAAGTGACGTTTTTTTTTATTGTTTAACTTGTTTTATTTTGATTTTCCAAACGGAATTCTGTGTTTACCAATGGTAACTTGTAAGCAGGCTCCTAGTTCTTGAGGGCTATTGGGTCTGGTGATTGATTCTTCTTCCCCTTCTCGTTGAGAAGGTGGTATGTAGTCTTGTGAGTTCTGCTTCTGGGCAGGTGAAGGAGAAAAAATGGCAGAGAAAAAATTAGACGTCCATTATCATTTTGAATTGCATGTGAGTGCTCGAGCTCGTCGCACATCGCACATTGTGAGTGTGGTACATTTTGAGTTAAAAAAAAAATAAGAAAAATACCAATCAGGGGTCCACTACTCGTGGAAATGTGCGGGCCGTGTAGACATAACAAAACCCGACGTTCGGACACAGATGTGCAATTGCTCCAATATGAACGTGTTCAATACATACATATGCGTGTTTTTCATTTCGATTGTAGAACAAGTTTAGTGCAAGGTAAACATTGTATAAAATCGCAGAAAGCTTTTCTCTGAAACTCTAGTTCCCGGGTGGAATACTCGCCCTTCCAGCTTTAATCTTGTTTGGGGTAGTTTAATTGATGTCCCTTAATGAATTCTGGAAATGATGCGCTGTTAATACCATTGTCTCAACTAAGAAATGTTCATTTGTATTGCAATGATAGTGACACAGGTTAGGTTAAGAATGTTGCTTTGCATAATTCAATCTTACAGCTTATGAGTGAGGACGGGATGCGATTCCTTGGTGATTCGTTGAACTGTATACGAAATGTCCTAAGAGTCAACTTAGAGGACAGATCGATAGTTTATATGGGCGTTTTTCATTGACAGTCAGTCTCCTGTAAAGGCAAAATGGTTGAGATTCTTAGAAGCTAGAACAGTGAAAGACTGCTGGGAGCCCGGTCAAATGATGTACCTGGAACCTGGTGTGGTTATCACACTTTTTGTATTTCCATGGGAGGTGAATAGTTCTGGGGTGGATTTTAACAGTCATTCAAATTGTGTATCCATGTAAGTTATTGTCTGCCTACCGCTCTCCTTCCTCCGATTTTTCCTTGTAGGTTTATTGGTAACAGTTTGTGCGTTCAGCAGCTATCTCTTGGTATCCATTCTTGCCAGAGCGTCTGAATTGAAGGCCCTGTCTGTCTATGGAATTTTCAGAATCCTCCGGAACAGCGTCGTATCGAAGGATACCAATCTTTTCCGTTCCATACGCTCAAAATCTGCAATGTACTTTTACGTGCTTAAGGCTAGTTGAACTTTTTTAGTTTTGCACTTCGTTTTAACAGACAGGTTTACTCTGTAGTCAACCAAGTATTGCAATTTTTAGACGCCGTTGAGGTTGATTTCTAGGAACCACCATGAAAACTGCTCTAAATCAATCATATGAACAGGTGAACAGTATTGTGTTGCTATGCCATAGTAGTGTTGGTATCCCTCAGTACTGATAAGCCCGCCAGCTTCGCTCAACACATCCTTCAAGGCATAGACTAAGTCTCCAAGAAGTCTGATCTCTCAGGTTGTTGCTGTTGCTCTGCGAGACATCATAATCATTGATTTGCACCGAACGCAGTGTGAGAGAATTTTTTCCTACGGTCAACCACTAAATAAACCCTATTCTGTCGGCAAGGTTCCAGGTCTCACAAAGTTGTTACTTCAGCCGGGTGAATCAGGGTCTCAACAAAAAAGCTTCTCCAGCCAGCATCACACTAGCCAGCTGGCTCCTAGTCGCCCTGTCTAAGACCTCTAGTAACATTAAAGGTTTTGTTTTCTTCGACCTTGACAAAGCAGCAAGCTGAAATCATGCTGGGAAACCTCACAGATGAAAATCGAAAAATGCTCTTCCAAATCCAATCTTATTTTGACTACTTCGAAGTTATGACACTGTTTTGACATGACTTTTTTTTATACGACTTCTCTTTAATTGGCGTCTCTGTAAGGCTGAAATCTTAGGATGTCATCTGCGTAACCTACTAACTTGATGGATATACAGGGTTTTGCAATAAGAGCGCTACAAAAGTTTTTTTAAATAAAACAAAAACGGTTTTGGATATCAATGAAATTCTTTATTCCTGTGAAAGTACGTTCGATGCCATTATGTATGGAACTCGATTTCTTTTGCATGGCCACCACGGGCACGCTTGCAGAAGTCCAGACGCTGAACCCAATTTTCGACGGTTTTCTAGCATAAATCGGCCGATACTGCTGCAATTTCACGTTCGATATTCGTACGAAGTTCATCAATCGTCGCTGGCTTGTTGGCATAGACCATAGACTTGACGTAGCCCCACAGGAAATAGTCTAACGGCGTCAAATCGCACGACCGAGGCGGCCAAGCGACTGGACCATTT
Source organism: Matsumyia berberina (assembly GCA_917880715.2). Classification (NCBI taxonomy): domain Eukaryota; kingdom Metazoa; phylum Arthropoda; class Insecta; order Diptera; family Syrphidae; genus Matsumyia; species Matsumyia berberina. The sequence continues at coordinate 15,376,814 of OU862872.1, read as the reverse complement.
CGTGAGATAACACGTTCTCCAAACTTGGTTTCCAATAAATTGATTGTGACATTCGCTGTGTGGCTTGTGGCGCCGTCCTGTTGGAACCACATGTCCTCCAAGTCCATATCATCCAATTGGGGCCAAAAATATTCGGTTATCATTGAACGGTAGCGATCCCCATTCACAGTAACGTGCCGGTCTTGATCATCACGGAAGAAGTACGACCCAATGACGCCGCCGGCCCATAAACCACACCAAACCGTAATTTTTTCGGGATGCAATGACGACTCATGGAGTACGTGTGGATTGCTGCCTGACCAATACCGCATATTTTGTTTATTGAGGAAGCCATCCAGCCAGAAATGAGCCTCATCGCTGAAGATGATTTTTCGATGAAAATCCGAATCATTTTCAAGTTGTTGCTCAGCCCAATTCACGAACATACGACGCTTCTGGTGGTCAAGCGGCTTCAGTTATTGCGTCAATTTAATCTTGTAAGGATGTAGGCCAAGATCTTTTCGCAAAATTCGCCACAACGACGTCACAGAGATGCCCAACGCTTGAGAACGACGTGTGAGAGACACATTTGGGCTTTCTGCAACTGAAGCCTCAGCGGCAGCAATATTCTCGACACTACGGGCACTTCTTTGTCTCACTGGCACGGGAACATTTTGTACTGTGCCTGTGGATTCAAATTCCACTAGACGCTCAATTGTTGTTCTGCTAGGACGATTATGACGACCATAAATTGGACGTAGCGCTCTTAACGTTGAGGCCACTGACTCCGAATTTCGGTAGTAAATTTTAATAATTTTGACTCGTTGTTGGCTCGTATATCTTTCGATCATGAAATGGCAAACCTTACTGAAGAGAAATGTCAAAAAACCGCAAGAAAAATATGGCGTCGTTTGCTGTCCCTGTCGCTCTACTTTTGTAGCATCCCTATTGCAAAACCCTTTATTAAAGATCTTGCTTTCTAGCTAACCGACACACTTGGGAAAAGCAAAACCTGATTATGTACGTCTCTCGCTTATAAAATTTCATATCGCTCATCTATTCATCTCCCATTTGAAAAAATGTTCATTCATGTCTCAAGCTGTATCAAAAACGCTCCAATTGGTTTATATTCCCAAGTGATCATAGATAAGCCCTCTGATTAGAATCACATTTGATGGTTGGTTCGATGAACTCCAGAAAATTTAGCCTCCACGTGGCGAAGGGAGAAACTATCTTGTACTTTCTTTATGCTTGGCCAACAGGAATAACTAAAACTTGTGGGAGAATTTTTTGTTTGACTAGCTGGCCTACCTCTAACCTAATCTTCACTTTCAACTATGGTTTTTCCTGTTCGTGATGCTGATTGAAATGTTTACAAGGAAAAGAGCTAATTCGTTCTTTTGTTGTATATGGTGTTGTTGTGTTCTCCAAACCCAGAATAGGGTCATTGAATTGGCCGCTGATATACTCGTACATACATACATAGAGTATTGTGCAAAACATGTGCAATTTATTATCCTACTCCTTATATATTTGATGTAAATATTAATTAATTCATCCAAAATTCATTGACGCAAATTTTTGTGTCCTTTAAATTAGAAGTAGATTCATTTTTGTGCTGCGCAAAAGATCTGCAATTTGTGTGGTATTTTGTCCAATGTTCTTTGTTTCTGGTTACTTCAGCACATCATAGGAGAAGTAAGGGAGCTTGTCAATTCTCTTGGAATGGCTTGTCACTACGTTCTTAAGTCCTCGAGTATAGCTTTCGCTCTACTGACCCCTTACCAGCTGTTAAAGCACAGCCCACCGATATTTTATGGGGTTTAAGTCCAGGAATTGTACCGGTCAATCCAACATCTGAGCTTCTTGTGACGATAAGTAATCTTTGACGTACGAGAGTTTTGGAATTCTTCTTATCGAAGGCTGGCCATAGTGATCTGGCTAATGCAAATGTGTCCATGTGACACCATCGCGAATTGGCTCTGATCATGGTTTTCTCACCTATTTCCCCGTAAAGAGTGCTAATGTGTGTCTTTGCGACACTCGCGTCTCTCTTCCTTTACTTTTCTTTCATGTGAGGACGTGCTTTTTGTAATTTTTTTCTGCTTACAGCGAAACCGTAACAGTAACCACAGTAGTCGCACATTCTTGTCTTTTGGACATCTGGTCTATCCCAAAGCATTTTCTGAAGAGCGGTGCCAATATTCTTTGTCGTTTAATTTTTATGCTTACTAAGGTTTTCAGTAGTTAAATTCGTCTTTGTACCTGAGGCTGGCGTTGCCAACAGTTAATTTCGTAGTGAACTGTCAACCTCCTTCATACTATTGGCACTGTACTTAAATCTAGACCAAAACAAGAACGATTAAAAAGTGAGAAGGGGCTAAATTTCTACGAATTTCCAGAGCCTCCTGATCACCACTGAGAGCAGCACCTACTAAAGTCACTACACCATGACAAAGTGTTTTTCTTGGTTAGGATCAGTAATTCTAACCATAGACCGTTAGCACAAACTTGATCAAGCATGACCTGTACGATTGAGTTTAAATTTCCATCTCAAGAGCTTCTCTGAATCAGTTGAAACACTCGCGGCTTTACCCGCCTAACTTCTGCTCATACAACGTCGGTACTTAATCCTCATTCGAGTGTTTAAACCCGAGGTTAGGTTAGGATAGCGGGCTGATTAAGACGATGAGACCCTCTTCATCTTATTTAGGTCTATGTATGCTCGTTGTCTGGGTAAAAGTAAGAATGCCGCTGATTTCTTGCAGACGTTCGAGAGCATTCGTTTAGTCTACCTGCATCCTGAAGAGTCGTGCACCCAAACCACAGCATAAGAAATGCGTACTTTCTAATGATAAGCGAGTTCGGGCGAATAAAATTCGATTTGACCGAGAACGCAACCTTAGACTTTGATCCCCGACTCAACTCACAAGTGTAGCCCTCTAAGTTTATTTTAATCGTAATATAATTACACGACTATTTAAAACAAAAAATTTTCTCTTATAGATTCTTCTGGTAAATCTGAAAAAGCAACCATGGAGAACCTTTGACAGTGGTTCGAAAAAGAATCTTCCGTTTCGAAGGGGATTCGTATAAATTCTTTTTCCATTATTCGTTTGCGTAATACGTACGACCTAACGTGGTCAAGTGTGGTAGAAGAAGACACCCCAGACTACCTACAAGCATCTTCTTCCTACTACTGCACTAACCAGATCACAACTAGTGTTGCTCACAGAAAGGAAAATATTAATAAATTAAACAACATGGGCGCCAACGTACAGTGTCCAGTATGTACTCTGTTCCTGCTTCCCGGTATGGACTTGTCCGACCATTTGGAAACACATCCGAAGGAGCAGGTCATCAAAGCATTAGTACAACTGAGCCTAAAATCTGAGGTATCTGAGATAGTAACGCCAGATACTCCGAAGAAAGCCAACAAGACACCATTTATTGAGAATGGTGTCCATCACCATCAGACGGCGGACGATGAAAGAACAACTCCTATGTCGGACATTAGTGGAAGTGCGAGTAGCAGTGCATCCGCGACTACTGGAATGCATGATAAGAGGAGGGAGGTAGAGGACAATGTTACATTCCCTCCTGTACCTCAAAATATTTTATTGAATAGACAATGCGGATATCTGTTTGAGAATAATAGTAGTAGCAGTAGTAGTAGTAATTTCTTTGGACCACCGACACCATATTATAATCAAAATCATCATCATCATCATCAACAACAACCGCAGCATCAGCAGCCGCCTCTGCTGCCACATCAGCAGCATCTTCAGTCGCAGCAACAACAAACGCATCATCAAAATCATATGCAAAACTACCATCCCTACCATAGTCATTCGCATGGTGGTAATAACTCTAGTATGGGCCCAGGACCAGCGCAGCCTCTGTTGCGAGTAAGTATGATACAGTTAAAAAGCATTTTCCTATTCACAGCGTGTTTTTCTTCAACAGCTCTTATCCTATCAGCCTCCACCGAAACCGCTGCAACCACCGCCTGCCTATGGCGCCGCCATAAGTCAACTTCGATCTCAAAATAGCCAAAACCTAATGGTAAACAACGTCAATCGACCACAATATTCCCCGGAAAACTACACACCAACACCATCAACATTGTCGTCGGCGTCTTCAACGACACCATCACGTCTGCCACCGCCTCTACCACCGCCACCTCTAAATCAACGTTATCAGCCAAGCTTCCCGCAGATGGAAACTGCTTTAACCGATGCATGTGACAATAGTGTAATGTCTCCCAGAAGAATATCTATGACTCCACCAATTCGGCCTCCTCCACAATTATATCGTTCACCATTGTCATCAACTGGACAGTACTCAAGGCAATCAAGCTCTCCCTACTCAGTAATGGCAGGCTCACCATCTGTTTTGAGATTTGCTGAATCACCCGTAACAGCGCACTACCTAGAGCGAGAAAACGGTGATTTTATTGTCCAAGAAACGCCCAAACACGTGGTCGAGTGCGTGGAAAAGGACGACGGAGAGTTTTCAGTAATAGAACGTGTCTATCACATGCCACCGAGTGTTGTTCAAATAAACGAGGATCAAGACGATGATATGTCCGATCATGGGTCAAATTGTGAAGACATGAAAATGCAGGAAGATGATCGACCCAGCGGAACATGGTCCGGTGATCGATCGCCAGAGCATGGGCAAGCAGTGCAACAGCGACAACAAAAGAAATCCGGTATAACCGTACTCAGTGATGTACAATTAGACATAAATGAATACCTAGACTTAATGGGAAACATAATAGCCTCCAGTAAGGTGGCTAAAACTCGTACTGAAATGATAAAGATTGAAAAGCTTGACCCTGAAGAGGGAGAAGAAAAAGAGGAAATAGAAGAAGCGGCGTGTCCTGCCGACTGTAATGACGATCAGGATACACTGGATAATGATCAGAAGCTGGAAGACTCTAAGGAGGAGGAAAAACATTACAGTGATGTGGTGAAATGTCCTCCAGACGCAGTGCCCGCAGCATCTACCTCTACCTCTATGACGACGGAATCGTCAGTGACTCCTGGCACAACAAGTGTTATACGATTGGCTGCGAATGCCAGTGCAAGAAGCAATACCAATACACCCACAACAATAACAAAACTCGAAGAAGCAATGCAAACACAACTGACAGTCAGCACTGAAATATCCACAGCAAAGATTGAAGAAGTTATGGAAGCAACTGAAACTGATGTACAAATACCTAAACTTGAGGAAGCTGTACAGACGATCGAGAAAGTAGAACAGACTGTGGAGGAAGTAATTCACAAAGTTGAGGAGGCAGTAAAACCAGCCACCAATGCTGAGGACACAATGGAGACAACAAGCACTAATACACCTCAAATAGGAGTTGAAGATCCAGCTCAGGCGCCAACAATTAATGCACCTACAACAAAGGATGTGGAGGCGGTGCAAACAACAAGCACAACAGAGCCCATACCGAAGAAGGAAGAGCCAATACAGTCAGCAAGCCCAGCAGATGTACAAACTTTACTTCAATTGCTACAAGCTCAGGAAGAAAAACCAGAAACGCCCGAGAAATTCGAAATAATAGAAAAATGCGAAAAGCCGGAGAAGCCGGAAAAGCCCGAGAAACAAATAAAAGAAGAGAAACATGTGAAGAAAGAAGAAAATCCACCAATTCTCGCTTATCACCAGTCAATCAAGCGACCAATTAAAAAAGCTCCGAAAAAACTTGTGATCAAGCCGAAGAGCAAGGAGTCCATAACATCTCATCCGGCACCGCAAGTGCGAACACCAACACCTACACCAGTTCCAATGCAAATCCCAATACCATCGACGTCAACTGAAACCACTACATTGGAAACACAAAAAGAAGAAGTTCTGTCCGAAGCGTCCGAAACTACTCAAAAAGAAGAAGAAAGCACCATAAAGATGGAAAGTATACCAGTTGCCGCTTCAGACCCTGTTCCACCGCCTCTGTTCGCTGATGCTGATGAGAAACTTCCCCTGGAGGACGATGTGCAACCGTCAACATCTAATATGGCGATTTCCAAAGAAGAAGCTGCAATGCCCAGCAATTTTACGGAAGAAAAACCCACCGCCGACTTCACAGCATTCCTCGACCAGTGCATGAAAAAGGAGGAGGTAGAAGTCCACCCTATGCACTCTATATTTGGCATGGAAATCGAGGGTGCAGCGGAAACTTTAGATGACGAATTGAGTCCACCACCAGCATCCGGCTTTCCATCAGCTTCCTTGTTTTCCAAGCCGTTGGCAAGCTCTGAACATCTATCGATGTCGGAGTCTGTACTTCCCGACAGCATCGATGTACAGGATCAGGACCAACATCAGCCACAGTTGCAGCCCCAACAAAATAACTCCGCCTACGTCGAATATCCATTCAGTTTCCTGTATGGTGGAGAGGCGAACCACCGAGAGGAGAACAAGCACAACATCTCGCCGCCGATGTACTGCAGTGAAGACTTCAATAGGTACAGTGCCAGTACAAGTGGTGGCAATAGCGCCAGTTGCACTTGGTATCAGTCGCAAAGTAGTGAAAACGATTTCGAAATGGACGGCAAGGGTAGCTATCTGGATCTTGATTCGTGCAAGCGAAGCGTATCGTTTGCGGCAGCAACTGAGGGTAGTATTCCGACCGCGGACGCACTGAACATAAGAACTGACGAAAAAATGCCCGCGAAGGGAGAGATCTCGGAACAAGAGAGTAACTGTGGAGTTGAGAACTCATGGAGTCAACCGGTAAGTACTTTACCATCGACGATGGAGTAGACCTTAGCAATTTTCTGTTCGAAATGCTATATCCCTGGTCTTGGAGGGAGATTTACTTGACACTTTTCTTTAGAATTGTAGACTGCAATCTCACCCGACTCCAGTAGACGTATGTAGGCTTAGCTATTGTTTCAAATTATTGTGCAAAACCTAACGAATCGTGTTTCATTAAATTTCTAGCTTTACAACGAGTTCCCGGTTCGTTTCCCGAACCCCTATCAAAACTTCATGAATACCCATGAAAGCTGGAGCCTCCATTACTTTCGTCCGCAAGATCTAAGTTCGTCTGTTGAGACAAAGAAGTAATTAAATTTCTCCTTTAATATATACTCCAATATTGACTCTCATTCTTTGACAGTTTTGGCTTGCGGTTAACGGAGGAATCCCCAACTATGGACACCCTTCCATCCACATCAAAGCGGAAGAACAAAGCGACCACAAAAGTGCCACGTAAGAAAAGCTTTCAGTGCGCGCATTGCAACACCCATTTTCCACTACTCAAGGAGAAGAACGCACATTTGATAAAGCAACACGGCTATAAGCGTCTAAATCGACGCCTCGTACGTGACCCACCGACTTCAACCGTTACCACGGCGACTATGAGTACAATCGATGCTGGTGCCTCTTTGTTACTTGGTCTGGAACCAAGTGCGTTCCTACCCCCACCGCTGGCCGGAGAGGAGGACTCCAAAGCAGGAATTGTAAAGATCGAGCAAGGCAATCAAGATCAAAAGAATTGTAAACCAGACCTTTCCAGTCTAGCAATAACCACCACAGCGGTTCCTGCAAGTGCAAGTATATCTCGCACCAAGTACGACTCGATGCGAGCACGAGACAATCGAATGCTTATCAACTTTAACTTGAATGCATTGAATGTAAAGAACGAGGGCGAGGTGCACAACTATTACATGGAGTCGAAATCGTCATTTTGTTGCTTCGTGTGCAGGCGGGACTTTCTGACAGTCAAGCTCTTTGATGAACATTTGGCTGAACATCCCGCCGAGTGTTTTACATGCCACAAAAAGTTCACAAGGTGGAAAAATTTCATGGTACACTTGAAGCGACATCTCGGCTGGAAAGACTTTGGTTGTACGTTTTGTGAGAAGAAATTTGTAATTCGAAGTGCGCTGGTGGAGCATATGCGAATGCACACGGGTCAGACGCCACTTAAGTGTAAAATCTGTGGCAAAAGCTTCAAGCGTTATTCTAACCTAACACAGCACAGAAAGCGGCACGGTACTAAAATCAATCGTAGCAAAGAGTACGTATGCTATTGCGGGGAGGTGCTACCGTCGAAAGCGCGCTTTATCTGGCACAAAGAGACGCACGACTTGAAACCGAAATGCTGCCCCTACTGCAGGGATCGGTTTGTGCACGCGAACAGCCTCCGACGGCATATACGACTGGCGCACTCGGACAAGTTCGACTACACCGAACCGATGGAGTGTCCGATGTGTAAGCAAATCTACGCCAAATCCAGCATAAAGGCTCACATGGCAACACATTCGATGGACACACAGCACGAATGTCTGATTTGCAGCAAATCGTTCAGCACCAAGTGGAATCTTAAGATTCACAACTGGGTGCACGCCAATCGCACGACAAAACCATACAAATGTGATCAATGCGTGAAGGCGTTTGTTCGCGAAGTGGATTACAACAATCACATGAACTCGCACAAGCAAATCAAGCCATACACGTGCGAACACTGCGGCTGCAAATTCATACGCAAATACAACTACATTAGACATCGGCGAGAGCATCACGGGAACAAGAAATTCACCTGCGATCTTTGCGGCAAACTCTTCCACCGGCATTACTATCTGATCGAACACCGGCGTATTCACACTGGCGAGCGACCATTCCAGTGCACGATATGTGGCAAGAGCTCCACAACGAAGACGAATCACAACAAACACCTGAAGATTCATCATTCGCGGGATCCGTTCACATCGGAGGCGTAAAGTATTACTTATACCTTCTCCTATACATAAATAGTATATATAAATCTTCTCTTAACTACCCTTGAAAAAAATTACCGTTAATTCTACTTATAAGTCAATTTATTATTATTTTTTTCGTTCAGTTAAATTGAATTTGAGTTGAGTTTTGAATTGTAAAGTATCTCATCCCCCACGTTCAGTGCAATCATTATTATAACTTTATTTTACTTTTTTCTAATAATGTAGTTTCCTTCGTTTAGTGACACGGCAAGTGGTTATAAAATAAGTATTGTGAGTGAGAAAGTTTTAAATAATTGGATTATTTTTGAATACTGTTCTGTTTAGCTTTTAATTTTTTTTTTTTTTTTATATTTTTTCTTGTTTCTCTCTTTTATCTTGTAAATCGCAGAAGAATGCAAAATCATGTTTGCATGCCGACGGTAGACTGAGTTTAACTCAAATTTTAAAACTTTGAGATTTTTTATTATTTAATAAAAAAACAGACTTGTGTTCTTTTCTAAAATTGTAATTCTTTTCCATTAAAAAAAAAATCGTGTGAACACGTTCGATTTTTCAGTACCAGAGCAACTCTGAAGAAAATGGTTTCTCTGTTTATATCTTTCACGTCTTTTTGTTCACTTGAATCGCACGATTTGTGACCAGTTGACCTATGAAAACTGCAATAAGGTTTCACATACCTATGTGGAAAAGAGAGGTGTTAATCCTAATCTTGTAGCTTGTAAATCAAACTTCCCTGCGAACAATTAACAATGAAATGCGTTTTATAATACTTGAGGTCTATGATGGTTACTCGGAGATATTTATAAATCTCCACAATCTCAATGACTTGATCCAGAAGTGAGCTTTGGCAGAAGTCGCTATTAAAGAAATTGATTCTTTCCTGTCTGACCTTGTGATGTGAATTATTGTCATTGACTATCATTTCGTGCGCAACCGTAGGTGTGAAATGTCCGCAGCCTTGTTAAACTTCGAATTTTTCTAACATCCTTCCTGTGCAGGCATAAATCGCGGCTCCTCTGTATATCGCTTTGCTCTTGTTAAATTGGTTGTCTAGGTATTGAGCTGTCCTTCAATTTAGCAAAACCTACCGCTACGGTGTTATCCTTACTTACTGACTTAAGGTGGCGCTACAGGGGTCATAGGGGTGGACCTGGGCCTCAAACAACAAGCGTCTCCAGTCAGCTCGATCTTAAGCCTCCAGTTTCGTACGACAGGTTGGTTAAGGTCTCCTTCTACTTCCGTACGCCTCCTGAATCGCGTTATAGAGGAAAACCTCTACTGCGACATTCCTCGGGTGTGAATTCGAAGATTTTCCGGTTTTACGGTGTAATCCCTTCAGGTTAAATTCGACTCTGCAGGCCGGAGCGTTGGTGTCCATTACACTATAGCAGTCATGATCCTCCTTATTTGTAAATCGAGCAAACAATCCATCCATCGTGCTTTCATTCGTCTAAACATGTCTTGGATATGAGTTGTCTAGACGCTAACAATAGCTCGGTCGATAGACCGTAAGGTCCAGCAACCTAGTTGGATTTTAATTCTGATGTTGCTATCCGCACCTCGTTTTGATCAGGTAGAAGGAAGTTTTAACTATCATCGTCTAAGTTCGTTCTATCTGACAGTGATGATGATCTTTGTCGCCAAATCTCGGTACTGACTGTGACTTCTACAAGGCTTTCTTTTTATTAAATTTCCGTACATTGCCATTTTGTCTAAAAAAAACTTTCCCAATCCAATCAACATGCAAACACATTTTTCAAGGCATTACAAGATAAATTAAAAAAATAACCTTATGAAATACAAAAAGAACTTAAACAACTGAACAAATTTTTAATAAAAGCAATTTTTCTTTTAAATCTATATAAATGTGTGTACGTGTGTGTTAAAATAAATTTTTTCAACAAAATAATTCTCATACTCTCATGCAAAAGTATTAACGAATTAAAAGAAAAAAAAAAATGTCATTACTACATTAAGATAGTAGATAACGTGAATTCAAACAAAATACAATACACTGTAAGTAAATTAGCTGTAAGAATAAGAGAAAATAAAACAAAAAAGAAATTATTGTGTGCATCTTTCAACTCTAGCCAAATTATAAAATTAAAATTTTTATCATAATTATAGAAAAAAAAAAAAAAAAATAGCCTTTCCTTTGAACTACGTTTATATTTCTCTGTGTACCATTTCTTTTCCTGACATGACTTCTATGGAATACGAAAAGTAAAAACAAATAAACTTGCCTTCTTGTGAGCCATGGTCCTAGCAATAATGCAAAACATATCTTGCGACCGATGTAGAACTGATATTTACCAAAAAAAAACAAAAGGAAAATTGTAAATGAATAACGATATGCACTGCCATTTGATGAAGTGGCCGACTGGTATAACAAGCAACAAATAAAAAATATTCACCAAAACTGATACAAAACACAATCGCACGTTAATTTAAAAACAAAAAATAATTATTTCCATACTCGATTGTGAGAAACAACGCAATATTCTGTGCCTAAATTCGTTCATTATATGTATGTCCATCTTTATATGTGTTTTTGTTTATTCGTTTTTAAATAAAAACAAACAAAAAAAAAAAATAGTTAAATTAAATACAATTTTGTTTACTTTTTTTATTTTCTATATGAATATGTAACAACAAATTTTTAATTTCCCTTTAAGTTTTGTTATTTATCACTGAAGACTTAATCAAAATTTGTTATATATGATTAAAGAAAATAGCTCGTAAAGTAATATAAGATTTTAAACATAAAACGAATGGTAAACTTAAGAAATAAACAAACAAAAATTTTAAATAAAGGAAAAGAGAAAATAAGAAATAAAATAAATAAAACAACTCCTCAGATTCAATCAATTTTTTCGTAAAGTCTGTTATTTCATATTTGTAAGAGTAAATCAACACAATATTAATTTTAACACATTACATATATAGTATATATTTATAATTTAAATAAAAAATATTAAATTTAAATGAAATATAATACAAAACATTTTTACATACGTTTTAACAAAAAAAAAAAAAAATGAAGAAAAATAGCATTAATTATAGACGTACATCTTTTTACTCTAAGATCATCTCCGCGTAATTGAATAATGATTAGCCGTCATTATAGAGTTATTTAATGATTTAAACAAAATGAGAACTAGTTTTATTTTAATGGAAATTGATAGAGCGTAAATAAATTAATAAAACTATTATTTATATAACGAATAAAAAAACAAACAGAAAAAAAATTCATTAAAAAAATTACCATAATCATTTTGTTTTTTTTTCCACTGGTATTAGCTGGAGCTAGAGATGGGTCACCCATGAGTGGGTCAATCAATATGTGACAACCAGTCATGTGAATCCGTTTGTTTGAAATAAGTTGAACTGTCTCAGATTGGAACAACGACTTCATAGGTGTGCAAGCTCCGATCTGCATTGTAATCCCACTTCCGCTCCTTCGGCCTTTCCTCCACTGGACGGTTGTCCTGGCGATTCATCATGGGGAGGATCTCTTTTTTTTGCCGCATTTCTAGTTCGAGGAGGATTGTATAGTGATTTCTTTTCCCACTTATTATTCTAGAATTGCCTTTGCGGAAGCCACCTATTCTGGTTTTCGTGACCAAAATAAGGTTCTGTGGTGGCTCATACGTAACTGGAGATGGCCTTTAGTACACTGAGACCTAAAAGATTGCTCACTTACTCAAAACATTCTATTTTTTCTGCCAATCGGTTTTTGGGGATTGATATTTCCATAAGCTTATTCTTCGGTGTTTTTGTCTTAGAACACATATTCTACAATAGATCTTCCTGAGTCTGGCTGCAATACAAATCGTAGAGACAGTTGCCGTGCTGAAATAGTGTGTTAGAAGAAATAAATGATGCGTGCCCATGTCTCTATAAGCAGGATAAGACGATGGGTCAATCGGCCGTTAACTTGATATTTTCTATCGCTGCTACCGATTCACCATGTTGCCCGTTAACACAGGTACCTGACTCCACATTTTATATATTTTTTTAAACTTTTGGCAATCACATGGACTGCACTTCTAGACGAAATTCGCTGCATATTTTAATAGGTTCATCATCATCATCTTCCAATGGCCCGCTTATCCACTATGAGGGTCGCGGGTTTTGGGAGCTTAAGTGGACTCTCCACATTTGCCGATCTTCCGCTTTCGATTCTAACTCATCAGGGGCAATCCCCATACGGGTAGAGGTGAGATTTCGGACTTGGTCCGGCCATCTCATCCTAGGCCTGCCCAGGGGACGCCTACCCGATGGCACGGATTCCATGGCACGTCTTGGAAACCGAGTTGGGGACATGTGTTTGACGTGCCCAAACCATCGAAGTATGGACCTCTCCGTTCGAAGAAGTAGCTGCTCGACATTGAGTGCCTCGCGTACTCTGGTGTTCCTAACCCGATCTCGTCGAGTCACCCCAGCAATACAACGAAGAAATCTCATTTCGGCAGCTTGTATCCGCGATCTTATTCTTTCGGTCATTACCCAAACCTCATGACCATAGGTGAGGGTCGGAACAAACACTAAATTAAAGACTGACAACTTAGCTTCGATGCCAAGTTCGGCCCTCCTGATAACAGATTGACCAAGCTGTCTCAAAATTGCTCCAGCCTCACCAATCCTACAGGATAGTTTATGCGACTTAATTTTCATGGCTCCAGTCCACAGTGGTGCTCTGCTCAGCACCAGTTATGTAAGCACTTTGGCCAAAACCGCCTGTATCGCGGGTCTTCATGATTTGGCATGATTCATATGAGTGTTAATTTGGCAAGAGACTTGTTTCCATCATAACACCTAGGCATTTCATAGCGTGTGTCGATGTGCCCCCTTGATTAGTGTGATGGTCTTCCTCTTTCTATTGCTGATTAGAACAGTTTCCGTTTTATGCTCTGTCAAATTCAAATCCACCAGTTCAAGCCAGCGTTAAACAATCGCGATTGTGTCGTTGCTTATTTGGACCACTTTTTCAAGTAGCTTGGCGACCACGACTATCACACTATCGTCCGCAAAGCCTACGATTGAGCTTCTTCTGACATAACCAAATCCTGTGGCATCCTTTCTGTGCAATATACCCATTCAGACCATTCATTAGCAAAACGGCACAGTACAATGAGCAGGATGGGTGAATTCAATAATGCAGTGTTGCAGCAACAAAAAAGCAACGAGTTCAAAAACGCAACATGCTGGTAGTGTTGCTCAAATCAAGGTTTTTTTTGCAACAACACAACCAATCGACAAAACCGAGTAATCTGTGCCTCAGTTATTTTGGTTTTGCTTCGTTTTGTTGCGGTTAAGGTTTTTCTTGTTAGCTATCATTATCTACGTTTCTATTCAATAATTCTGCGAAAAATGGATGAAATGTAATATATTTTAATGTTTTATTTACATAACATTAAAATATTTATTTGATTTTTTTTAAGATCGTGAAATGGTTGAAAATGTATTATCGGAATACTGCCTTATCATTCTGGAGTAAATTAGGTATGATTTTGGAAACATGTCTTCTTTTGAACCCGTCCAGCATTTTTATCACTGTTTCACCCTTCTTCGTTTTTCTATTCTTCCTACTCTTAACATGTTTTGTTAAGAAATGTTGTTTGGGCTATACATTTTTCATAACAAAACACTTGACTATTCCCTCCATTTTTCTATTGCGAACAGCTTTGCAGCACAGCTATTCATAAATGTCAAAATAGAATACGCAGGGCAACAGGAACAGTGAAGTAGTAGTGCAACAGTAACACAGTCTGTTGTTTTGCCGCAACACTGCACAGTTTTTTGACGTTTTTGAATTCATCCGATCTAATATACAAAATATCCGTAGTCCTTGCGAGACAAATGATCCTTCTTTTGTAGATGGAGCATATAGAGTTGATCCTTCAGTCATCGGACGTATTTTCGTCTCACCATATTTTGGCGTGGCAGTTAAGCAGTTTCTAACTCATTTATTCATTGGTTGACCTATTCGCAAACCAATCTGAGCTTTTGACGAAACATGTTCATCATTGGAATTTGCACAAGGTCCTCTAGTTTTTGAAAACATCTGTTTCCCATATGACGGAGGCGATGTATTTGGAGGTTTAGGCATTCTTAAAGAAAAGCCTTAATAGCTTAACCTTCTCTGCATCCTGGCGACTCCTGCAATAGTCAGGTGAATGAATGCCTAGTCCAACGGCCATTTCACCTGTTATGACATTAGTTTCCTTTTTCTCCAATGCTTGCTTCGTTTTTCACTCAGTGTTGGCCATAACACGATCACTTCTGACGGATCAGGCAGTGTTGGTTTTAGTTCTCTACCTTTCTTTGGGTCACCCTTGACACCGTTTAATAAAACAATAGTTAACTTTGTCTATTTATAAATAATATTGACTTTAATTAGTAATTTGTTACACATTTATTTTAAGTTATCTAATATTTTACAATGAAATATTTTAGTTAATTGTATTCCTCATCGAATAGTCTAGCTTAAGTTGAAATTTAACCGTGAATCAATTATCAATTATTTTTCTTATCATCATTTTATCTATGTAACAAAATATATTTGCAACCTAATCTGGATATGCGCATTAATATAATCATGGAATTAAAAATATAAAACAAATAAAATGTTTATTTAAAAAAATACACAATACTCGTACTCAGGACATGCACAATTTTATTAATTTTTTTTTTGCTTCGAAAACTAAATTTAATCGCTTAATTTTACATAATAGCACTTCTGTTTGTAATTTTATTTCTTTCCCCTTTTTTTAATGGTTAATAATTGAATGTGGTTAAAGTTCTTTCTTTTTTTTTTGGAGTTCTCTCTGTGTTGCTTTAGAAGTTAAAGCCAATTGGTTGGTTGAGAAGCAATAAAATCAACAGAATAACAGTTTCGAATTGAGTGGTTGGGACAATTTAATTGCAACCATGACATAGAATTAAATTTACAGCTTGAATATACTCGTAGTCCGAATAGTTTTTAATCGGCGATAGCGGTGTATGGCAGACTGCTGTGTTTCGGCTTGGTTTTGTTGATAAACACCTTAATGGCTCCATTAAAGTCTGCACTGACCAGTACGTAGCCACAACCTTTCTTGCGTTGTTCAACAAGCGGGTCTTGTTGATTGTTTTGTGTCTAAAAGGAAGAAAATATGTCAATTTCGTTTGAGTTGGGGTGATCTTTATGTTTAACTAACCTTTTCATTAGAGATCTCATCAGGTTCCGGTTTTATGATAGCCTCAGGATGAGGCGCAAAGATGGCACAGGTCACTGTGGCATTGTGAGCCTTGATGCCCTCCCAGAAATCACTGCGATCCCGACGAACCTGCAACGACAAACACTAAGTTCATTAGAGAGGTAAAAAGAACGAATCGGGCTGCACATACCGAACTCAACTTAGAGTAGTCATGGTTGGTTTTCCAAATGTAGATGCATTGATTTTCCGATCCAGCCACGATGTACTTTCCGTCGTGGCTAAACGAAGCTTTGATTTGCGATGACACATTCACATAGCCCTTGTATTTGCAACTTAAATTAAGATCACGTAAGTCATACAATCGCACTCGACTGTCATTCGAAGTGACCAGAATCTTGTCCTCGCCTGGCATTGGCTCAATACCACTTATTTTGCGCCCAATGCGATTCTTACCGCGGGTCGAACGCACATGAATCTGTGTGTGGTACTTCAGTTGGTCGGTGTTGTAGAAAATGCATCGACCATCGTAAGATCCCACAACGGCGAATTGACCATTTTGACAGAAATTTGCCGCTGTAATCAGCTTTGTCTGCCCGTCCACCTCGTTCCAGAGAGCGACCTTTTTGTCAGGAATGTTCCATAAACGAAGCTTACCATCCAGACTACCGCTGAGGAAGTATCGATCATCACGAGGATGAAAGGCAATCGCTGTCACGAAATCAATGTGTTGGAAACAACAGAGGCACTCTTTGCGGGAGATGTGCCATAAGCGCACTGTTTTGTCCATGGAACTTGAGAGAATGAAGTAATTTTTCGACCAAGAAACATCTAGGAGATCAGAAGTGTGACCAATGTAGGAGCAAAATGCTTTGGGCATAAACGGTCCAGTGCACTTTTCTGCCGCAGTGGCCATAGCAATCGCTTCTTCCGCTGAATGCTGTGACACCAATGACTCTTGCGATGGTGTCGGCGAGGACTTTTGATCGGCATTGTATTTCGTTCGCATATCCTAGGAAAAAAAAATCAACCCAATATTTTCTCTTCCATCACCAAGTTTCAAAACAGATTCTAACCTGGAAAAATGGGTATGCATCCTTCAGTACCCAAATGCGAAGCACCTTGTCTTGACCAGCAGTTGCTAGAAGTCTACCACAAGAGCTGAATTTCATACACCAAACGGCGCCGGTATGTTCTCCAGACAAATCCTACATGTGAAAATCAATTAAACCGTGTCAAAATCATCATCTCTGTTAACGAACCTGAACATGTTGCAGCTTCGTAAACTCATACGGACCCTTATTCGTACTGGACGCCTTTATCTTAATATTTAGCTCTGGATTCATAACATCCTCAATATCAGCCACATCCTCCTTGTGCCGTGCATGCGACACTTCCGACGCAAGCGATTTAGCCTTATCCACAGTCTTACGCATGGTTGTCCCAAAGAACCTCTTAATTTTCGCTGTTTTCTTCTTCAGTCGATTTCCGTCTTCAGTTTCACATTCCTCCTCATCAGGTGGCACCTCATTACTCGGTGGTATGCCGATAACACTCTCCTCATCGGACTCCTTTTGCAGCACTTCCAAATGGCTGGTCAATTTTAGGATGTGCAGTGACAATGGATTCCAGCCTTCGGGGACGGGTGGTGGTTTTACTGCGGATAAAGGCATATTCTCTCCTGTATCCAAATTTTTCACAGGAACTTGTTCCAGGATTTCAAAATCTGTTAATTGTTTACCAGAGTCTGTGCGAGTGCGTACATAGATGTTCATTTGCTTCAGAACATCTTCGTCACCGGCTGACTTGCGACGTTCCTTTTCACTGCTGGAGCGATAAATGAGTGATGGATATCTGATCATGAAATGAGTACAAAAAGAATATTAATTAGATAAGATTCCAATGGTGTTCCACTAAATGTTGATTTTAACTAGCTAAAGGAGGTGAGTGGCCAATAAACTAGCAGAAATAGAACGTCTCTAGAGAAGCCAATGTGATGTAAGATCACATTCTTGAAATTATGTGCAAAAACAATGAGTTATCTCGAAATATAGGAACAAAAGTTGTATCATCCTGTTTGATTCGTTAGTCCCCAACCTCATTCGTCGATTCCAAGGTTGGTTCAATCTACTAATTTGGTAAATAATAAACAAATCGAAAGACCTGAAATTAATTAAAAGTGTTTTAAGTCCTCTGACGTCATAATAGTTAATGTGCTAAAGAAGGATTTTACGAAAGTAGAAATAGAATGCCTTCCACCTTGCCATGCACACTTCATAAATAAATTGAAAGAATATCCTTACAACGAATTGTGTTTATGTCACAGAATAGACTCGACGACTTGTTACAGGAAAAGAAATCGTTTTGGCTAGGACTGAAACGACGAAAAGCAACAACGAAAGATCAACGCTCAACCCTCAAGCCCTTTACTAAAAAATTGATATGATCCCTACATCCGGATCAAAACAGCATTCATGCAAATATCTTCAGGACTGTTTCGATCTGCACGGGCCACTGGCGAATTGGGATCAATGTGGCCGAGCTAAGCATCCACTTTTATTTACTGTCGAAGTTCAATTGATGGGAAAAAAGCAGTCAACTTTTTATGCGGATATCCGGCACTAGCCAGAGCCAGATTGCGCACCTTAGGTTAGGTTAGGTTAGGTAAGCGGGCCGATGAAGACGATAAAATCCTCTTCATCTCACTTAGGTTTATGTAGACCCGTTGTGATACCCATGACAGCCAACCGGCTCTCCTTGCGAACTTGAGTAGATCCGACATTGAAGCATCGGTTAACTCCTCGATATTATCGAAGAGGTATCTGCCCAATGTTCTTTTTCTAATGTTGCAGGGGCTTGGGCAATGACAAAGGAAGTGAGTAGTGTCCTCATGCACCTCTTCGTCTCCGCATCCTCTGCAAAGGTTTTCCTCCGTCAGGTGCAGCTTCTTTGCATGATATCTGAGCATATTGTGGCCTGTAATTAGTCCTACCAGTAATAACAGGGATTTCCTGTCCATATGTAGTAGCTTATTCGTTCTGTTCTTATTGTATTCTGGCCATAACCTGGAGACTTCGCAGGTGGTTAGTGTTTTCCACCTGTTATTCGCCTCGGTTAAGGATCTTAGCCTTATTATTTCCTTCAGATGACGAAGTGGAGGTTTAATTGTACCATCCGCTAGGTCTGGTTCTAGGGCTGATCCCTTTCTAGCCAGTTCGTCAGCAGTCTCGTTTCCTTACACACCACTGTGGCCAAGGACCCACCAGAGTTTAACATTATGCTGCGTGCCAAGAACCCTCAGCTCTTCGCGACAGCACTTTACAAGCTTAGATATAATTAGAGTCGCAGTTAATACTTTTATAGCCGCCTGGCTGTCTATGAAGATCGTGATATCCTCCCGTGATACCGTGGCCATTGACGCCAATCGGGCAGCTCTGGTCACTGTTAGAACCTCTGCCTGGAAAACACTACTGTTGTCAGGCAGTCTTATTGAGCTGCTGAGTCCTAGCTTCTCAGAGAAGACACCAGCACCCGTGCCTATGTTCATCTTGGAGCCATCCGTTAAGATGGGCTTTATCTCACTAGGAATTTCTTAGTTCTCCCACTGTTCTCTGCTTGGAAAGATGCAAGAGAATGGTTTGATGAAGTCCAGGTACGGAATCATATAGTCAGATTCAATACTCGTACCCAGGTATTTATACAATATCTGGACGTGTCCATATAAGCTCGCTCTCCAGAGTATAAGCTCTGCAAACAATTCCTCATTCACTAACACACTTCAACCGATCGCTTACAGGACTACAAGAAGGGTTCTTAAATTGTCTTAACAACCATTCGCTAAACATACACAAAACAAACTCACACAACCCCACATCGATTTAAAACTTAACTTACCTCGTTGCACTACCCAAACTATTGGATCCAGTACCGGCAAGCTTAGCCCTCGGGATGTTTTCCATTAATATTTTTTCAATTCGATCGATTTCTTCTTGGGTTGGTCCTTCAGCTTTGTTCGAGGCCTCATCCCGTGGCTTCACAACATACCCACCCTGAGTAGCTTTATAGAGATTCAGTCCTTGACTAGGATCTATTGAACTATTTCGTGGGAGGGCATGAAACGACAATTTCATAAAATATTTAGAACTAAACGGACAATTAACTGATAAAGAACATAACACAATACTCACAAGTACCTCACGCGACCAGGCGCCGAATTACTCTTCGCACTGTTCGACGGACTTGGTTTCGAGTACACCGATGTCGAGCTATTGCCCAACGAATGGGAAATTCTGTTTATCGATCCACCAGCGGCAGTCGTTGTGACGGGCCGGCTATTGCTTGCCGCTGTTGTTATCGATGAGTTCTCATTCCATGAGTTTTCTATTGCTTTAACTATGTCTTCTCGTAGTTTTTGAACGTCTTTAACGCTTTTTATCGATATGGTGTCGTCGTCATCATCCGCCGGCGGCAAGCGAAGACCCTCATTCATGTTGAATTGTTCTGAAGAACTTGAGGAAATTTTTCTTGATTTTTTCTTTCGCCTTGGTGGGGCAATAGGACCACTTGATGTAATACTGTCTGTTGTCTTTGAATGGGCCAACTTAGTGCTAGCAATGACATCGGGCTCCTGGAGTATAATTTTATTCGGCTGCAATTGCTGGGCGTCCATCGCTTGACGTTTTTCCTTGACTTGCGCACTGACGTCTTTAATTAGGGACTTTGTATCGGTATCACTTCGACTGGAAGCAGTATGGGTATCAGGAGTAGTGGACTGCGAATTTACCGTGCTCGCTGTCGACGATGGAATAGGATTTTGTGCTTGCTGCGAGTTAGAGGACATTGAGTTCTGTATAGAATCCCGATCTATGCTAATTGCTAAAGGATTACAATGATTGAGTGTCAGTAGGAAGTGTTTGCTTCACGTTCATTACCTGAGGGATCGATGCTTCCGGCCAGAATTCTGCCCACCCGTCCTAGGGAGGTCATACTTTGGATACTGATGGCATCGTTTTCAATTATACGGAACGGATGGGTCGGACGGTTTGTAAAGACGCCATCAGTTGAACTATTCTGTTGAATGTAAAACACATAGACACAGTCAAATTAAGTTTTCGAAGTGAATTATGCACAAAAAGAACAAAAAAAAGATCAGGAGAGTCCATAGATAGAGAGAAGAAACATTAAACAGTACCTGAGA
Source organism: Matsumyia berberina (assembly GCA_917880715.2). Taxonomy (NCBI): domain Eukaryota; kingdom Metazoa; phylum Arthropoda; class Insecta; order Diptera; family Syrphidae; genus Matsumyia; species Matsumyia berberina. The sequence goes on along the minus strand of OU862872.1, from coordinate 15,355,698 downwards.
ATCAGGTGTCAGTGTATTTCCAGGATTCTCATCTTCATCATTGTGCATGCATTGTCGCAGTTCGCGAAAGCGCTGTCTACCGTACTGAACAATATCGAAATAAACGAAAAGAAATAAAGAGAAAGTGTTTTGGTTTTGTGAGAGAATTTTCGGTTGAACATTTATTTAACGTTAAAGCTTAATTTAGACAATATCTGTGGAAGCAAAGGTAGCGTGGTTCATGCAACTAAATGCACACATAACAAATGTCCCCCTTACTAATTCGATAACATAGCCGCGTCACAGTTGATTGAATTTAATCGGAGTATGGTAAGCGTCAACCGTAGCATGGGAGCTGGCTGATAACGATTAAACGGGGAGCGACTCTGTGGTGCATTGTGTATATGGCAGCTGGTAATTTGTTTACATAAGCGGCAATGGTGTCACCGATCGTCGCGTATCGGTCTTCGGGCTGGGGGCCCCTTGCGTGTGGTAAATGATAAAAGTGTTTTGTGTTTTCCTCTTCTTCTCTTTTGTCTATTGGGGTTATTGCTATCGGAATTTTATGGGTGAAATTAGGTTGATTGTGTGATTAATCTTTTAAAAAAATGCGTGTGAGTTGTGCAATGTTGGGCTTATGGCCTCTTATCAAATCTAGGCTAGAGCATTTTAAACTACGAAATTACTTGCATTTTTTTTTGACAGATTTTCGCCATTAGCTTCCTATTGTTGTGGTATTAGCGACACTTAGGGAATTCACTTTCAATTGCTTGAACACACAATGAAGGAGAAAGTATGATACAATAGACAAAAAATAAATTTAACTGAAGTTAAAGGTCAATTCAGTGCTTCGCCCAGTTTTTGATTTTTCCTCTCTTTACTGCGTTCTGGATGAATCTGAGGGGTTCTCTATAGATTGACTGAATGATTTAGAATTTGTGTGCGGAAACGAGGGTATACTTGTGTCGAGAATGCGTTTTCATATGTTTAGCAAGTTCACTCAAATTGATTTCTGTTATATGGGTGTAGATACTCGTATACTGGGTGAAATATCGCTAATTGATGTGATCTTGATGTGAAGAACAGGTAATTGAATATCGGAAATTCATCAACAACCAGATGAGTCATGTTCATGATAGTTATTGGCAAAAGCAATGCGAAAAATATTGAACAGAACAATGGTGAAAAAAGTCGTAAAATAGGCCATTGTATTTGTATTTTACGAGTTGCTTAACTTTAAGTGGTAAAACATAAAAACGGTGTCACGTACGAAATTATCTTAAGCCGTGCGTAATACTTTTTTTTTAATTGTTCGGCATGAGTTGCATTTGCATATACTACATATGTACATATGTTCCGCATAAGTGCAACGATAGAAGCGTTTAACCAGTAAAGATGAAGTAGGTCACCCTGTAGTAGTCACATACGATTGCTGAGAATTTAGAAAACAATACCTCTGCAGACTGTGCACAGCGACGATGACCAATAAAAACCCTAAAATGAATAAATAAACTCCTCTGTCAGGCAGAAAGAACTCTTTTATCTAGACCAGCGGTTCCCAATCAAGAAATTCGTCGCGGAGCACTACGTCGTTCATATGCCATTTTTTTACGGTTGTAGTAGACACAGTTGGTACATACAAAATGTACAGCTATTTGCGAGTTGATTTCTCGTTTTCAAGCCGATAGATCCAAAAGTGGCATTAATGAATAAAATATAAACTAAACGCAACGAATACGATGCTAAGACTCGGATGTACTACGACCTGTAACATCTATTGTTCTCGCCTAGTGAACAAGAGTTCGCCAAACGCTTCTTCTCGTCAGACAGTCCATTGCTTTCGAAGCCTGTGTGTTCGGGATCTAGTTATTTATTCGAGAAGGGCTATTAGTACTGCCTGGCTATCTGAGTGCTCATGCACGCTGGAATTTGAGATCATAAATCCCAGCTCCAGTATCGCCATTTTCCAATTTGAAGCTATCTGTGAACCAGATTTACGAATTAGACAAGGTAACATTACTTTTCCATTGATGTGGCCACCTATGATCACTTCGAACTTTTTGAAAAAAACGAAAACTCCTGAACATTTTATCTGGGGTTTCGAAAATTGGATCACTTTGGATGTGTTCCAGAATCCTCAGATGGCCGTAAGGTCGCCGGCTGTGAATTCCGATATCTAAAGCAGCCTCAGAGCACTGACTTACGAAAAGAATTTATAGATAAACTAAACGGCACTACTATTCGTTTTCTATCAGACATAGACTAATTCGTATTCGATTGCTGCGAGAAAGTTTCAAGATTTTTCAGAAAGCCTAAATGAACTAGTCTGATGGGATTTTGATATTTTGTTTTATCTTTCCACGGAGCACTTGGATATTCTTCGCGGAGCACCAACTGCTTTGGGAAACCCGGATCTAGACGATGCTCGCCGAAATTTCCATCAACCCGAAGTGAGGAAAGCAATATCCAAGCTAAAATCCAACAAGACTGCTCGACCTGGCAATTTACCAACCGAGCTATTTATATATAATTATATTCAATACCATTTGAAGATTACATCACCTTTGTGTAAGTATTATGAAGTGCTAGGGACTACTTGGTAAAGACCCTTCACAAACTTTCTTCATTTTTGCGTAGGTTTTTGTGGCCTGTGTTGCAGGACACGCAGGTTTCGATGGAAATGAACGGGTAAGCTATCTGGCGAAAAGAGACGCTTGGTGCCCACTCGTGGGTCTTGAACTCTAATTTGGTTTGCCCCCCAATTATGTCTACTCTAAAATATCTTAATGGGAAGTCGACGAGAAGAAATGCAATCTTACAAATGTAACCAAGATTCAAAGAGCAGGCTGTATAGGGATAATAGGATCGATAAGATCAACACCCACAGCGGCACTTGAAACAATGCTGAACCTTCTTCCAGTGGACATCCACAGGGCGGCAAAAACGGCACTCAGACTAAGGGAAGCAGGTCTCTGGACAAACAGTACCTATGGTCACGCCTCCGTTCTAACCCGATGGAATTCCACGAAGAAGAACATAGACACCGACTACATCATTCCAACCTTCTTCGATAGGAGATTTGATATAAAATACCAAGAAGAGAGGACTGGGAGGATGGTATAGTGTGCACCGAAGAAGAGCTTGCCTTCTACACCGACGAATCCAAAATGGACGCTGGTACTGGCGCCGGTATTTTCTGTGAACCCAGAGGGGAAAACCAATCCTTCAGAATTCGTAACGGATGCAGCGTTTTTCAAGCCGAGATAACTGCCATTTTACAGGCCGCGAAGTTAATAAAAATTACAACATTGTCAGAGAAAACATTACTATCTATGTTGACAGCCAGGCGGCTATTAAGTCTCTGCAGTCAGCATCGATAAAATCGAATCTCGTAAAGGTCTGCAGACAAAACCTCAACGATATATCAAAGACCAACAAGGTGACCCTATGCTGGGTACCGGGCCACAGTGATATATCAGGTAATGAGAGGGCGGATGAACTTGCTAGGGGGGGTCCAGAACTAGATCCCGCATATACCCTTCCGATCGCGAAGACACCCATTAGCACTCTTTACGGAGATATAGATGAGGAAACCATGATCAGGGCTAATACGCGATGGTGTCACATGGACACATGTGCAATGGCCAGATCACTATGGCCAGTCTTCGATAAGAAGAAGTCCAAAAATCTCGTACAACTTAGTCGAAGGGAAATACGAATCGTCTCCGGTGTCCTCACAGGACACTGCGCAATAGGAATCCATGCGGAGCGTCTTGGATTGCCCTACAACGACTATTGCAGAAGCTGCAGGGACGAGGAGGAAATAGAATCCGTCCGACACCTGCTATGTGAATGTCCCGCTTTGGCCACCAGAAGATTGCGTACTTTTGGTAGTAGCTTCTTCCATGGGCTAGAGGACCTCAATATCGCTGATTTTAGGAAACTCCTGAGATTTCTATCCCTTTCTGGGTGGTTTCCGGATTAGCCAACCCTATCCCTTGGTTTGACTCCCATGAGTACACTTTTTATGGGTACAAGACTTACTTAGACCTCAAGCGGGTCCAGCTTGTACGAAACTTCCAAGCCAACACCAGAGGCACAATCTTTTATAAATCTATTCAACTTTTCATCGGTGGCGATCTCCGGATCTCCGAGAGTGCCAAATACCTGAGACTCGTGCTCGATACGAAGCTTAGTAGGAAGCTGAACATCAACGAAAGAATCAAGAATAGGATATTTGGGAAAACCTGGGAACCTAAACCGAAAGTTATCCTGTGTATGTACTCTGCTATAATGAGACCTATACTGACCTACGGCAGCCTTGTATGGTGGCAAGCCGTTAGTAAAATCACTAATCTAAAGGCCATCCCGAAGGTGCAAAGACTGGCGTTCATTGGAACTACCAGTGCAATGAGAACAATACCAACAGCATGACTTGAGGCTATCCTCAACCTACTGGGATAGCCAATCAGACTTGAAAACCAAATGCGAAAGGTCATACTGCCATTCTACAGAACTATCTAGGCAATATGTATATCCACAACCGACTACATAACACCATAATTGGATTTCACAAGAGCATGGAATGGAAAAGCGGGCAAAAAAAGCCAAACGCACATTTCGTAGCTATCTACACCGATGAATCCAGAATGGATACTGGTGTGGGGCAGGTATCTTTTACGAAACGCTGGGCATCTCAAAGTCCGTCCCCATTCCGAATCACAGTCTCTGTGACTGCCCAAGCCCAAGCAGAACCAGAAAGACGACCCTAGGAGCCTACCAGGTTAACTCTCAACCACGCCACCGAAGGCTGTCCTAAAATTCATATGGGTTCGGGGTGGTTTAGGGAGGCGAACAATTTATGACAAATAACCTATTCTCACTTTCCAGCAGGTACATGCATGTAGGATCCCACTACGGGGAACCCAAAACAACTCTCTCTCAGAGGTTTCTCATTCGCCGACTAGAAGTGGTGCAGCGAAAAATATTTAGTGAATATTGCTATAACTTGTACCCACGGAGCTCGCCTAGCAGTCCTGCGCAATAACCACTTAACCATGGCGATCATGTACAGAATTATAATGTCCATTCAAATCTGTGACAGAAACCAAGATCTTCAAAGCAAAGTTTGTGTAGACCAAGGCCAAGGGCCGCGGACCCTCTTTAACACAAATTCCAGCAGTTCTAAATAAATCCCAAGAAGAAAAGTCTTTCTCACTTTCTTCTCAAATATCCGTCATGGCTAGACTTTTCCTGGCAAAGCATTCTTGGAAGACCTGGAAAAAATAAACCTCAGCGAATAAATTAAGAAAAATGATCGCTTCTTGAATTCCACGATATGATTCTTTTCGAAACATTTGTAGAAAGCACATTGACAACCTGGTCACGTGAGTTGCGATTCATCAAAATGTGGTGCGAGCACTAATTGAGTTCTGTTCGATCTACTCTGTTGAATAATAAATAGAAAAACCTTGCACCCTGTAGAGATTCATAGAAGTCCGTTGCGAAGGGTACCATAGACATTCATTAAAGATAAGACCTACCCTACTTAGACTTGATTAAACCCGCGTCACAGCATTTTGATTGATACAAATGTACACGATTAACTATTACCGACGTGTGATAGGTAAGCCTCCAGACAATCGGCGATAATTTGCTCTTTAGATATGAGTTAGTATTTTGCATTTACACAAAATGTCATAGTACGTACATATCTGGTCAGGATCAGTAGATTTGGTTCAGTGCTGTGGGTTGAGTTTTTTTTTCCCATGGGACAGATGAAAAATCTCAGTCATTTGATCAGCGTTAAAAAAAAAACACCTCTTCCACTAGTGAGATACAAAACGTCTCATCACGTATTCGATGAAAACAAACTGAAACCGTTTACTAGCTATAAAGTGCGCAGTAAGCAGATTGACCTTGTTTTAAGAATTAATAACTGGAAGGTCATTGTAAATGGTCTGGCGGTATTCCGTCAATTCCGGTTATTTTTTCTTCGAATGACCTAACATGTTGAGTTAACCTTGCGAGAATGTAATTCTATTTTTTGCCTCAAAACGTGATCATACAAGAAAATAGTAAATGAGTTAACATACGCGTTGGCATTGCTGCTATTTTTAAATTTTAAACCCTTCAGAGATTCTTGTTAGTACGCTTGACACCATGAAATAAGCGACAAGAAGAACAAGTGTCTACAAGCGAGAACACGTAATCAACCAGAGTCAGCTGGTTTCGTAGTTCGCTCTTTAAGAATTGAATAAGGCACCTAAACCAATACCAAAAGATTTTGGAAGCTATCTGCTATTTCACATTTTATGGTCTAAGCTAATATTTATCTAAGGACAAACAACAAGGGCTAAAGGAGCTCGCGAGTTTTATGTGCAAACAAGAAGAATAGGTTAGGTTAGGTGGCTGCTCGAATTCTGACAGGGACACAACACTTAGACCAAATTGGCCCATTGTAATACCACGATGAAAAACCGGCTTACCAGCACCAAGAACCAGAGTATGGAACACAGAGATGGATAACCGTAACGGTATTAACCCTAAGAGTTCAACCATTTCGTCTCGGAGATGAAGTTACTTATCTTCTGGATGCCGAGTTCGGCCAGATCTTTGAAATCATCGTAGAAGTATTCCCCGAGGGTTTTCCTTCTTAATTTCGCAAGGACAAGACAAGTGCACAATATGTGCGTGAAAAGCCGACGAACTGCCGGTTTGGTCGACCTAGACTTACTTATGAAAAACCTGTCTGCGTTGAGAAGTAAAAGGAGCCTTTCTGTGTCTATACTGAGGTGCAATCTGGGAGTTTATTTGCTTTAACTAACACTCCAGCCACTTCAAAGAAAACTAAGATACAATTGGTTAAGGGCAGTGTATTTGGTTAGGTTGAGAGGATGGCGGCAGAGTAGTGTGCCCCACTACTATAGCCGATAGCTCTTTGAAGTACCCTCGGGTCTTAGGTATCCGACGATATACCGTCGACCATGACATTAATAGATCTGTCTTTAAGAAAGCTTTTCATTGATTCGCAAAGTTGTTGCGGTACTCCATAGGTGGCTGGTTTATCTAAAATACTTTGGTGCCAGACCCGATCGAAGGCCTGTGGGATGACCAAGGCGGCCGGCTCGTTATTCCCCGTATTGTTAAATTGTCCATATCCAGAAGTGGGTTTCGTAGTTTAATAAGTCCCTGGTTGAATGGCGCACTTCCGCTAGAACATTGCCATGGACAGCTCTAGCTTTGAGGTATTAAGGTGGTTCGTCCAACTAGATTTTGCTATAAATTCTGTCAGCGGCAGCAGTCAAAATGGGTTGAAAGCGGACTTGAAATGTTCCAGAGGAAAAATCTGCTTTCGATGTATTATTATTATTGGTGGGGAGCGGTTTGTCCACTCTAGCACTGCGGTCTCATAAAGAGGCCTATTGTGCTTTCCCAAGAGTTTAGAGCAGTTTGTCTACTCCAGAGGATGTCAGGAAGCTAATCAGCCTCTCTGGGTGGAGCGTGGCAAGCGCTGTTGGTGAAACGAGTTCACTGCCTAGGGTCCGTTTTCTCACATGGATAAGGGCGGGACATTCTGTGACGATGTGGAGAGAGCTTTCATCGCTCTCCAGGCACAGTCTGCAGGTAGGGTCCGGTGACAGGCCAAGCTTATGAAGATGCCGTTTTAGACGGCAGTGGCCACTTAGGATGCCGGTTAGAATTCTAAGGTGGTTCCTGCTTAGCTTTACAAGAAACTTGGATTTCTTTTGCGATACCGTGGAAAAGAAGTGTTTGATACATTTCTGTCCTATACTTTCCATCCACACCGCGTTGGATTTGAGCAGGGATTGCTCCCTCATGAAGTTTTTAAAGATAGTTTTGTTTACTCCACAGGCTGGTTCAGGACCAGTGAGGGGGTTGGTCGCACTTATCTTGGCCAGTGAATCCGCTGTTTCATTGCCGGCGTGGCCTTTGTGAGCAGGGATCCAGTGTAGTATGACCAAGTTGTTTTTTCCCAATTCTAGAAGCAATTTGACTGTCTCTAGAACTAGTTTTGATTTTATCGTGGCTGAGTTCAGTGCTTTCAGGGCAGCTTGACTGTCAGAGAAGATAAAAATGGTTCTGCCACGGGCGTTAGAGAGCAAGCTTAAACTTGTGCACTGGTTTATGGCAAATATTTCTGCCTGGAAGATCGATGAGTACGTGCCTAGACTGACCGGTAGGTTAGTGCTAAGTGTCTCTCCGAATATTTCAGCCCCAGATCCACTGTCCATTTTAGAGCCGTCTGTGTACCATACCTGGTCATGCTCTGAGGGCCGGGGTTTGAATTTTTCCCAGTCGTCACTGGGGGGTATGACTACTGAGTAATTTCGTTTGAAGCAATACCTTGGGAGAAAGTCATCCAACGGCATGCTGAACTCTCTGCTTTGGAGCAGGGAGGGGAGCATATTAAGGTGGCCATCAGGGGGGTGTTCGGGACTGATAATGTTTAAATGGAAGAGCCTGTGCAGGCTGAGTTTAGCCTGGGTTTGGATATGGACTCGAACTGGTGGTAGACCGACAATGGCGTTAAGCGAGGCGGTGGAGGTGGAGGGCAGGCAGCCGGTCATGCAGACTTCAGCTAGGCGCTGCACCCGTTCCAATTTCTTGGCTGTGGTGGCCTCATTTGTCTTTGTCCACCACACTATTGCCGCATAGGCCAGGGTGGGTCTGACGACCAAGGTGTAAATTTGGAGCATTATTTTTGGACTTAGTCCCCAATTGTTGCCACAGATGCGGCGACAGGTCCACAGTGCTCTTGTGGCTTTTCAAACAGTCCGGTCAATTTGGAGGTTCCAGAACAATTTGCTGTCCAGGATAACCCCAAGGTACTTTACTTCTTGCGAAAATTGAATGGTTTCGCCATAGATAGAGGGGCGAATCAGGAGATTTAGGTTTCTTCTTCTGGTAAAAGAAACTATATGTGTCTTTTTAGGGTTTACAGAGAGGCCTTCTTTTGTGCACCATCTCTGTTTCTCAGATAGTGCGTATTGGAGCACTTCTGAAACAGCGCTTTCATATTTGCCACTGACGATGACCGCCACGTCGTCTGCGTAGCCAATGACCTCGATCCCTAGGTTCTTTAGGGACCGGAGAAGACTGTGATGTATGGTCCTACCTGCTTTCTTTAAGAAAATTGAACCGAAAGCTCTACAACAACATCAATTTGGTCAAAAGGTTACGCATATGATGGCGGCTAGGTTATGAGCTCTCTTATTCGACCTTGGAGGAACTACGCAAAATACCTCATCTTCTATAGTGGGCTTAAGAAGTGTGTGACCTCGGCCAACTCGACACATGAAAACGGCTGTCTAAGAATCTTGCGTGCTGGAGAGGCTTATTAGTTGAATTCGGGGTTTACTCTTGTAAGTGGTTTATATAAGTAAGTTAGAGAATCTAGCAAACTGAGAACAGTGCGTTGTCATCGACAAACATAAAAGTTGTTCAGAGAATGCAGAGAATCCAGATCAAGTTATACCCCTTCTCCATAACGGCTGCCACCAAAACCTAAAATTAATTCAGTCAATGCACCGTTTCCAAATAAAAAAAAACAATACATGTGTCAAAAAAAAAGAATAACCATTTCATTTCTAACGAACGCGCTATGCAAATGCTAATTTATGTGTCTACCGAAACAAGCATTCTAACGACACGCTTGCAGTATGTCCGGCCAAATAGGAAATTTATTCAGAGGAATTTGAAGAATAAACAAAAATTCTTTTTAGCGAAAACACTCAACCGAACGATTGTTATAAAAAATAAAAAAGATTTAGTACCCAGTTAAGCAAGAGCTCTACATCTCTACATCTGTTGCTGGGTGAATCACATGAGCGAAATTAAAACAAACAATTGCACGCACTATAGCGCAGTTGTTCTCTTTATGGTTTTGGTCACTCGTTCACCATGAATATTGATGTCCGTACATGTAAAAATGAAAGTGACACTCCATACAGAGCAGCAGACTGCTGTAGGAATTCAATTTGAATATGAAAAGAATGACAATGAATCTAAACGCAAATGGGTCAAGCAATGAAATCGGATGGGACACTACTTCTATTTCTTATTTGATCGGAATTATCTAATTATTCACTAATTTAACCAACTGCACATCGCACAAAGAACGATTTACTCACCGCGGTAATCGGATAGCAATTCAATGAACGATACCACTGTTTCGCGCGAGATAAAACAAATAAAGAGCCAACCGACACTATTTCATTGGATTTCCAAAATTAAATTTATCAAAGCCAAACCACTCGCGACACTTGAGTCTGTCGGTTTGATTTCAATTTCGGAACCCGAACAAGGAAACATAAAAATCAATAAAGCCGAACGAACCGAAACATTGTGTAGGTGTCTCCAGTGTCCACAATTGGATGTGAGGTCATTGCAAGACCGCAAACATGGCAATCACAGGTTGAACGCGCAGATAGCTCGTTAAATTAAAACAAAACAAAAAATCAGCGAACCAAAGTTGAAGGACAACAAACATGCCATGGATTTACTTTTTCGCGACAGTGGAACAGAAAAGCAGGAACACTTGCATGCAATAGATGACATCAACTGTGAAGCATACGTCTTAGCACTTACCAATCCCATTGGCTTGGGTTCAACAAAAACATCCTGCTTTGTGTAGCGAGCATTCAAACTGGTCGATGGACTTATGGTCGAGGGTGTTCCACCGCCAATTGGAGTCGCCTCATCGTCGCTGGTGTTGACTTTCACAGCCGGCTCAGGAAATATGAATTGACTCTCGCTTTTGACTGCATTAGGCGGTGATTTTCTGCAAATTAAAACAATTTTCCATAAGAACTTATGCGTTGGCAATATTCTGATGGGGACAGAACAGGGAGGAGGGGCAAAATGAACTGTTTAAAACAAATTCCTCACCTCGACAATCGATTTGGGGTGGAATCTTCGGCATCGAAGAATTCCTCCGAACTATCTGAGTCAGTTTCGAGTTTGCTCATCGTTAATTTTATAACTTTTTTCGTGTTTCGTTCTTTTTTTTTTTTATTATAATTGTTCACATATGCAACGTAACCGGAGAGTGAACATTATGTTTCACAGGTTTTGAGCTGCACTATAGACTGCGGAATTACTCTAACACAATTTAATAGGTTTATATAAAAACGAAAAACATTTTTCCATGTCGTTCACTAATCTTTTTTGATGAATGAAAGAAGAAGAAAAAAAAGAAATATATCGTCGTCCGTCCTTTGTACTTTTCAAAGCAAATGTCAAATTGACAGTGCGAAAAAGATTTTTTTTCGATTGCTGCAGGGGTGTGTGTCAGTTCTCAGCCGTCGAAAAATTTGCTTAGCGATTGCAGTGACATCTAGTTTTGGTAAGTTATTTCACTCATTTAGCAATTGGCTTTGAACCATTGTAGCTTCATATACAATGCTCTGAACAGAAATAGGATATTGTTCTTCGTTTGGAGCAAACGATTGGTTCTCATATAACTTTGTTGTGTTACAGTCGGAAGTGTTTTCGGGAGCAGAAGCAGCAGGAATGAGAAAGGTACGAAGTGTGCCTCGAATGGGCGCTTTCATTGAGTGAATTCAGATGCGGATACTTTTCAGAAGCCAACTTAAGATTTTTATGAAGCGGCGTTGACTGTTTTGCTGCGGGAAAAGTCTAATTAAGACAAGTTAACCGATAATGCCAGATTCATTGCGATATACCTGCTTAATTGAATTCTTAACATCTTGCAACTTTCATATGTACGAAATTTCATTAGGAGCTACCTGACAGCTGACTACCATTTAACATCACATACAACCGCGTTCTATTCATTGCCGGCGTTTCGTTTTACAGACTAAAAGTTTCTTTAAATATTTTCCGATTAAAAAATGGCAAACAAACCCGACGACGTAGTTCCAGCAGAAGAAAATGATCTTCTCCAGATAAGGCCACTGTATGTAGCAATTCTAAGCACATATTTAACATTTTTGCTCACAAAATTCTTTTGTTTACACAGCGGCGCTGGACAAGAAGTAGGTCGTTCATGCATCATGCTTGATTTCAAAGGAAAGAAAATCATGGTAACTTTCATCCCATCTTATGGTGGTCATCCTCTAAATTTTTATGAAATTTTCAGCTCGATTGCGGTATTCATCCAGGCTTGTCCGGGATGGATGCACTTCCCTATGTAGATCTGATCGATGCCGATGAAGTTGATTTGCTTTTCATTTCTCAGTAAGATCCCTGAATCGCTTTCTTCTTTGACTGATTTTTCAAACAAATTCAATTCAGTTTCCATTTAGATCATTGTGGCGCACTTCCCTGGTTTCTAATGAAAACAAGCTTCCGTGGGCGATGCTTTATGACACACGCTACTAAAGCCATTTATCGATGGATGCTGTCGGATTACATCAAAATCAGTAATATTTCCACCGAACAGATGTTGTATACCGAAGCGGACCTTGAGGCAAGCATGGAAAAGATCGAAACAATCAATTTTCACGAGGAGCGTGATGTTATGGGAGTTCGCTTCTGGGCCTATCACGCTGGACATGTGCTGGGCGCAGCAATGTTTATGATTGAGATAGCCGGAGTGAAGATTCTTTACACTGGTGACTTCTCGAGACAAGAGGATCGTCATTTGATGGCTGCAGAGATTCCCACAATGAGACCAGATGTTCTCATCACAGAATCAACATATGGAACACATATCCATGAGAAACGAGAGGATCGAGAGAATCGTTTCACGTCTTTGGTGCAAAAAATCGTCACTCAGGGTGGACGGTGTTTGATACCTGTGTTTGCATTGGGTCGAGCGCAAGAGTTGTTGCTCATTTTGGACGAGTACTGGAGTCAGAATCCGGAACTGCATGATATTCCTATCTATTATGCGTCTTCCTTGGCTAAAAAATGTATGGCTGTCTATCAGACTTACATCAATGCTATGAACGACAAGATTCGTCGCCAGATTGCTGTGAACAATCCGTTCGTCTTTCGACACATTTCCAATTTGAAGGGAATCGATCACTTTGACGATATTGGACCATGTGTGGTAATGGCATCGCCTGGTATGATGCAAAGTGGACTGTCGCGGGAGCTCTTTGAGAACTGGTGCACAGATCCAAAGAATGGAGTCATTATTGCAGGTTACTGCGTCGAGGGAACATTGGCGAAGACGATTCTATCAGAACCGGAGGAAATTACCACGCTTACTGGACAGAAGTTGCCTCTGAATATGTCGGTGGACTATATTTCGTTTTCAGCGCATACGGACTACCAACAGACAAGTGAATTTATTCGCCTCCTGAAGCCAGCTCATGTGGTGAGTAGTTTCAAAAAGCTCTGCTCTATCGGACTTGGCATATTTTTTCTGCCTTCTTAACCAGGTGCTTGTTCATGGTGAACAAAATGAGATGTTCCGTTTGAAGTCGGCTCTACAGCGAGAGTACGAAGCAGATCCCAACACGACAATCACTTTCTACAATCCTCGCAATACACATTCAGTTGAACTGAACTTCCGCGGCGAGAAAACTGCAAAAGTTATGGGATCTCTAGCCGCTAAGGAGCCAATATTGGGAACAACATTGTCCGGAGTGTTGGTCAAGCGAGACTTTAAGTATCACATTCTAGCGCCTTCCGACCTAGCGAGTAAGATAATATTCCCCTTTCTACGATGCGTGCTATTTCCATTGCTTTTTTTTTTCCCAGAATACACCGACATGAGTATGTCGGTTATCACCCAACGTCAGAGCATTCCGTGGGCCAGTTCGTTGAACACCTTAAAGCTGCTGCTCGACCGAGTTGGTGGTCCCGGCACAGTCAGTGTGGTCGAGGAGGATAAGAAGATTCGTGTGTTCAATTGCCTTGACCTGACAATAGAAGGAAAAATTATCATAATGGAATGGCAGGGCACACCAGTGAATGATATGTTTGCTGATGCTGCGTTGGCTTGCATTATGCAAACAGAAATGGGAGGAACCAACATTAAAGGCACCACGGGCGCGGTTAAGCCTGAAAAAACGCATTTCAAGGAATGCCTTATAGAAACCCTTCAGGACACATTTGGAGAGCACTCGGTTCCGAAGATGTTCAAGGGTGATGTGCTTCCGGTGACGGTGTCAGGGAAGAAGGCTGAAGTAAACCTGGAAAGTTTGGTAAGTCATTGGTAAAATTGTGCGTTTGTTCGATTAAGAAATGTGTTTTCTCTTTTAAGGCTGTAACCTGTACGGATGATGATAATCTGCGGCAGTTTATCCAGACGGCAGTACAAAAGTTATACCAAGCACTTGTGCAGTTGCCATAAATGTTTCTTGTTTTCTCCGTGGTATCATGGATTTACTTTTTAGATTTACGTAAACGTAGTTTTTAAAGAAATATAAATATTTTTAACCCTCACCTTGAGGTTTTCATTTACAAATAAACGAGCTAATCCATCTAACGTGGACACTTAAAACGCCTGGAACAGAGGTTCGACGGCCTAGGTGCCTAGCTGCTTAAATCAGCGGTAGTGGACTTGTTCCATCTCGATAGACATGGTCAGGCGCATTGTTTCCCCGATCCTCAAGAAAAAGATCGTTGAAACGGTGTCATTCCGTTCCTCAAGAGAAAGATCCTTGAAATGGTGTTAAACGGTATAAGTTTCCACGAAATCACGTACAGGATGTTATCTGCTGTATTGTGTGAACTTTATCTACTCAGGCTCCGCTATTAATTCAGACCACGACGAGATCAAGCAAAGAATAACTCTTGCCAATCGCTGTTTCTTTGTGCTAAGGAGGCAATTGAGTAGTAAAGACCTCTCGTACAACTCAAGTAAGCCTTTATAATACCTTAATCGTCCCAGTCCTGCTCTATAACGCAGAGGCATGGACTTTGTCAAAAGTGGATGAGGTCGCTCTTGGCTGTTTCGAGAGGAAAATTCTTCGGTGAGACGGTGAGTGGAGGAGAAGATAAAATGATAAATTGTACGATTATTTAAGATATCTCCAGAATTCAGCACAGATAATCTTCAAATCCACCTCGAACGCACGGTCCACTGGTGGGAGACTGCAACTCAGGTGACGGGTGTTATTGGAAAGGAACTTCCACCAATTTGGTGCATAAAACGAGAAACAGCTAGCTAAAGACCAGGCATCCTGAAAACGATTGTTGTTGACCTAGTTCAGATCCGAACTGTAGCGCCATCTTAAATTGGTCACCTCATTTGAAGTCGTACAAAACGTGAAGCTTTATTGCGCAAGCCGCGGTTAGCTTCTTGACTTGGGCTATATCTGTATCTGTAGTGATGCTTAGCCCTTTTAGTTCAGATTGACAAACAATAAACCTCTTACCGCATTTAGTTTGCTTAGCAATGGTAGTTAGGAGTCAATTAATAATTATTTACCTTTGATTACAACAACCAGGTCCTCAGTGTACCCTTGTACTTGACCCATTATCAGGAAGTTCAACGTCCATCATTATCGAAGTTCAGTAATGGACGCTCTGAAAGCCTTATTTTTCCATTATTTTCAGTTGGTATGACTGTCAATGTTTATATTCGCCGGAAGGTAGGGTTGTGATCGGAAATTGAATGAAACTAAAAGTCATGGGCATAAAACCACGGACATTGCGTCCATAACCCCGGACACATACTAGAAATATTGAAATTAAGCGCTGGGAGGATTCAAATTTTTTTCTGTGGAGGACTATGCATTGGTGGCACTCACTGCCCTTAACCACAAAAACACCAATCGCAAGTCATTAATTGCTCTACACATTTCGGACACAAAAGAGAACACTGACCGAGGAAAAGAGGACGGATGGCAAGCCTGCCGGAAGGGAATACATAGGCATCTGAACAGTTGCTTGTCTCAAATTATCCAAATCAAATTATTTTCAACAAACAAACAAATAAATGTTCCTTTTTTTTTAACTTTACTACGGTTATCTTTTACAGTGAATGCTTATCATTTCATTGAAAATATTCCTCTTTGACCGACCAGCTGAACACCATTGGTTCCAATCCACATGCAATTCAGGTGCAAAGTTAAGAAGTCAAAAGCAATGAATCTCATCATCATGTCCACACAGAAGTGCAAATTACTTCCCTCGGGATAGATCTCCTTCGCTCGAACGCACACCGATAGTGGAATCGGCACAGGAAGTGGTACTTGAAAACAAAGTGGCGGGGGATTTCTTCCTGACAGCACAAACTCTCCCAAATTATTTTCATCCAAAGTTGCATTCACTTGAAGTTCCAAATCGTCAGATATGAACGCCGCGTTCATGCAAACTGTCGGGAAAGGTAAATCGTGTTTAATAATAAGTCTAGGTGGACGGAACACCATCTCTACTTACATTCCCGTGAGATGTTAAACTGTGGCCAATTGCCTTCGAAACAACATCGGCATGTTCCTCCATCGCATTTGCAATTGTCCTGCAGGAATCGTACATCTACACCCATTTGCTTCAATCGAGGAGCACAATATGGTCCACTGCACTCAAATGTCTGAATTATGCCTGCTTGGGTCCATCGCACGAATATTATCAGAATCAAGAGCCGGTGAGTGTCCAACGACATGCTGCCAACGTGGTTATGAATTTTCAACTAGACGAGGTTTCCTGATACCAGTTCTTATGAAGCAATATGCCAGCGATTCACCAGCAATGTGGACTTATGTATGTTAAACGGTTTAGACAGAATTTCTGGTTACATTCTCACGTCGCTGGTGTAAACGTGAAGAAGTCATTGGGCACGTACCTTCGTTTTTATCGTTATAGCTTCTCAAATGTCGGTAGTCTTGTTCGCAATCATTTTATTTGGGCCAATAAAGCGGTATCAAGCGTTCTTCACCGAAGTCTCTAAGTTTGTTGAGTTACATACTTTCCTAAGGCGTCATTAAGATGATGAAAGCTGCAGTCATAGGTACTTAGTTATAAATTGATAACGATGGGACTAACCTTACTCGTGGCCTTATGTACATATGTAGTTGTTTTAGAAAAAAGTTTGTTATGTTATGCTTCATTTGATAAAGTCAAAAAAGATACCAATGAATCTCGCTCCATGGTCAAGTCAACAAAGCCCCACAAGAGGAAAGGTTCACATCTTGCAAGCAAATGGTTTCATTAGAATATTGCAAGCATGGCAGTGGATCCAAATGCACATAAAGAAAGGAGAACATGGAATAATTTCAGTATGTTGTTCTGGTTAAATACAAATTTCCATTCAAATTTTCAACCGTGGAATGCCAAATAGAAATAGCGGTTCTGTGAAATACTCGATTTCAAAATGGAATGGCTGGTGACGTTACATTCATTTATTTGTTTTCAATGACCCGCTTATCTACTTCACATTTCCCTATCTTCCACCATCGATTCTGAATCATCAGGGGCTATCCCCATACGGGTAGTGCTGAGATTTCGGACTTGGTCCAGCCAACTCATTCCAAGCCTACCTAGCGGACGCCTACCTGATGGCACGGATTCCAAGGCACGTCTTGAAAGCCGAGTTGAGGGCATGCGTTGAACGTGGCCAAAACATCGAAGTATGGACCTTTCCGTTCGAAGAAATAGTTGCTCGACATTAAGTGTCTTGCGTATTCTGATGTTCCTAACTCGATCTCGACGAGTCACCCCAGCAATTCAACTAAGAATTGTCATTTTGGCAGCTTGTATCCGCGATCTTATTTTTTCGGTCATTACCCAAACCTCATGACCATAGGTTAGCTGCGATGCCAAATTCAGTCCTCCTGATAACATCAGCGAAAATCAGATGACTTATCCTTAAGTCTCCCAATTCGAACCGTTCCTCGCCACGGCTGCGCTGTAACATCCAATCCATATACACTATGAAAAGGAGAGGTGACAAAACACATCCCTGACGAAGTCCAACGCCCACAGTCTTACAGTAAGCGTCCAGAGATTGAATGGCCCTCAGAAAAAAACAGTCCCATACTCCTGCAATACACTCCAGAGTTTACCTCGAAAAGTGCTCGCCGTATTTGCTCAAGATGTCCTTCTCATCGGATATAAATACTAAGAAGCTATGAAGAAGCCGCAGATGTAGGAGATTTTGAAGGGAACTCACACACAAATCGAGAAACTCTTCTCTCGGTGAATGAAAATTTCTACCGAAGTTCCCCAAATCTCAGAGGGAGCTCAGCTAGATAACTTCGGGTGTGCAAGGATCTACATCCCACTGTTTGTGTCCAGCTCTTATCTACTACTCTGCTACTCTTGAAGAATACCTCTTTAACAATCTCTGTGATGTCAAGGCTTTCTTTCCGACTCTAGTGGCATATCATCAGCAAGAATTTCAAATGACGCAGTTTACAATCGATTTTTCCTCTAAAATCTCAACTGGGGTTGTCACTCCCTTCTCCACCTAATCCCATACGCTTAAGCCCTAGTATCTACGCACTAAAAATCGTTGAAAACAAAATTTTCGATGAAACTCCCCAATTGACTTGCACGCAACGAGCCATATCTGTTTGCACTATTGCACAATCATTGTTCTGCATTGTAAGTCAGACTAAGCCGACCATTATAACAGTTAATTCACCTCTAATTGGCCAAATTACTGATAATTTAATCTGAAAAGCAGTACAACTTCCTGACTACCCCAACAGACAATGATGATTGTCTCCCTTCCCCAAGAAGAAACATCCAAAGAGACGACGAGTTTCCAAAGAGAAAACCCCCAGCTTCGACGTTCTCTCAAGTCACACGCAGGCGGCAAGTATACAAGAGTAGCCTAGCCTACATAAACGTTTCTCTTAAAGTATCGCAATCGATTAAATAAACTTGATTCCATGCAGGTAGGTGCTGTTGGTTCACTTACGTCAGTCAACGACGGACTTTCGAACTGCAACAAACGGTTACGGCAAGTGGCACACGTTTGAATTCGAAATAAAAATCCAACCGCATTGGATAAAAAGATACAAGTGCGTGTGCTTGCTTACTCGTGGAGTGCAATCGAAAATTGAATGAAATGAAGAAAAATCTGAAATCATAGTGTGACTGTGTGTAAAAGTGACGGTAAAATTGGTCATAACCAACGGTCACAGTGCAGTGAATCAAATTACACAAGACGTGTGTAATAATGTATCTCAAAGTGTTTTCAGTGCGAATAAGTCTAAGCTAGGGAAATCGATACACTCTCTCGTGTTTAATATTCAAATTCTGCCCTAGAAATTAGAAAACAGTTCTGGTTTTGGTTTTCCTGTTTCTGGTCAATACCCACATCTGTTTTCATCGGTGTTTGTCATAACAAAACAGAAAAGCGAACGAAAGAGAGCATGGCCACGGTGAGAAGACCCGGGCCTCCCGTGCCTCCAAGACCACATACGATTCTGTTGAAAACACGTACCGTAGATGCATCAAGAACGTTATCATCTATTGCTGCGTCGACTAATCGTTCGCCAGTAAGTAAATCTACTCCGGAGGATGGTAGAACAGTTGTTTACAAGTCGCCATCGTTTAATCTACAAAAACGGCAAGAACAACGAGAGAAGAGATACTCTTTTAACACAGCCGATGGGTTTTATGGTTCCCCGGTGGTGGTGGAGAGAGGATATGCTCCGCCACCGTTGCAGGCCAAACCCACGGTAGCGGTGAAACGGCCAAAGCCAACAGCTCCAGTGCCAGTCGTCAAAGACGACAGGAATCTTGTGAATAATAATTCCTCGTCTGCAATCGATAACCGCACAGAGATTGTTATTGTTGGGAATAATAACAATGTGAGTCCTGTGCACGTGAATCCCCCACAACCCAAACCTCGAACTTTGATATCTAAAGTTCCCGGTGGGTTTCTACGTCGTTCCAAAACGACGCTCGATAATTTCACCAGGTCTACGATAACCATTGGCAGCCCTTCAAATGACAACAATAACAACAGAGACACCATCAGCACTGGTTTCATGGCGACCAAGACATTCGACATCAAGAACAATTTGAAGAATGCCGCCGAGAGGTTATTCTCGGAAATTGTAAGTCACTCCAAGGACTCCAAATGCCAAACCAAGTCATTGAACCAACTACCACCACTTCATCGTAGTGAATCGTGGAAATCCAAAGATTCTGTCCCAATCGAATCCGATCAAAATGGCAATTGCACACGGATTAGCTTGTCTCCATCGAGGCCGAGATTGGAAGACCCGATTCCGCCGGAGAAGAAGATTGTTTTCCAGGAAATGCTAATCTCTGAATTGGCTGCCATGCGTCAAAGGTCCAGCTCTGTGGATCAGTTGAGCTCACGATCGAACTATAGCAGCTTTGTCACCCAAATGGGTGATGACAAATCCGGCGATGAGAAGGGCTTTGATGACAGATCCGTCTGCGAGAAGTCAATGGATGATGATAAATCAATGGACGACAGTGGAACGGGCAGTGCTCTGACACTTTCATTGAATGGGAATACTAAAACCAAGCGCGTGCGACAACGTTGTCCCTCGGGATGTTCAACTGATTCGTCGCCCTGTGGTACAGAACGCTCGAGGATCCGTACTTCAGATTGGATCGAAGTAGGGGAAAATGGAAAGGAAGAGGTCATGACCAGTTGTCAAATAAGTTTAGAAGACTCCGGTCTGGAGGATGAGGAGAGACCAGATGATGTCTCATCGGGAGTTGGTGACTCGTGGGATAGTGTGAAAGAGGCCAAGAAGGACGAGGAGGAGAGAGAGACACGAAGGTGAGTTTGAATGCATTTTTCTATTATGGCCATCAAATAAGATTAGAGATGTGTAATCTGTTTATCGTATGCATCACGGTCCAAGTGGGTGTGTTCAGCAATGATGTGTGATACTTCAAAGATGGATGTATGTATACCATATCCGTCACGACCTCTTTGTCTGGATCGAGGAGTGAATGGGAACCTTTCTAATTTGTCTTTTGCAATAAGACGGAGTAGGTTACGAGAGCAATCGGTGCCGGCATAACTATGTAGATCAGAATTTATAATAAATTTCGACGATTTGATCGCTGTTTTGGCCGCAAAAACCACATAACAATGACTTGTTAGAGCTCTGTAGTGTTAACCTTGCTCTCAATAACTTGTTTACTGAATTATGGATCATTATTTAATTTGACGATTAAATATTTGAGTCAATCAACTGTCATGTGTTGGTCTCGTTCGCGGTGAATTCGTCATTACCGATGGCGAGTTCATTTTTTTTTTTTTTTTCATTTTTCGTTTTGTATTTTTAATTTTGGGTTTTATTATTCGGCAGATCCTTGAAATACTTTTCAAGTGGTCGCGTTTCTTTTTTATTTTGTTGGTAAATTTATTTTAACAATAAGATATAATTTTCTTTTGTCAGCTTTAAGTGTTCTTTTGCTACGTTCACATACGTTCATACATTTTGAAAGTAAGCCCCTCGCTTTACTCGCTCTGACCGAGATTTTGTCGGTGTGATGTTTGTGAAGTCAAAGGAGCTAGACTTAGAAGCGAAGTGTTGCACTTTTTCTTTGCAAACAAATTCAATTTAAATTAAAACAGGGTGTCTCGTGGAATAGCTATGAATTTCAGCAATGGCATTCTACTTCTACATGCACTTGTTCATACATACATACATATGTACATAGTTAGTAAGTTAGTTACGGTGGTCCTCCAAAGACGTGCACTTAGACCAAAAAGTAGGTCCATTGTAATACCACTGAGTACTGGGGTATGAATCTAAATCCTGAAACCATTATTTTGTAACGTAGCTGTTGAGATCAGTCGTGCTGGCGAAGTTCGGATCCTTCAGAAGTATGTATTTGCCTAGGGTGGCTTTCCTGATGTGGGCCAAGGCGGGATAAGTGCAGAGGAAGTGTGCAGAGGACTCCTTCTATTCCTCGTCTCTGCAGCTCCTGCAGAAATCGTTACATGCGAAACCAGGCGTTGATCACGCCTGGCTAGGATGCAGTGCCCCGTTAAATTTATATTAATGCCTTTCACCTTTTTAGTTCCAGGAGAGGCCAGATCCGCCTGACATTGACTTGGTCGAGCTTCCTGCCGTCTGTACATTGGGAGCCTAGTTCAGCCGCACAGTTCCTTAGAATTTCGCAGTGACCAGTCCTTCACTGCCCTGAATTTTATTGTGTTGGGTACGAGGGACCTGATCGCAGCCTGTTAATCTCAATATCAGCCAAGCGGCGGCTTGATTAATAGATGTGACTTCGGCTTGGAAGACACTACAGTGGTTGGGGAGACTGAAGGAGTGGTGGATGTCCAGGGCTTCTGAAAAGACACCGGCACCGGCTATTTCGGCTGTTTAAGAATTTAGAGTACATACACACATCATGCACCGGCTTTACCTCGAATCAAAGAGTAAAAGCCTGCTGCATATGTTTAGGATGAATGTCCCCCAATAGCTCGCAAACACCACAACATGTGTATGGATCTGTAAACACGATCCAGTGGTGACTACATAACCTCGATTTATTGCAATTTCAAACTTTACCTTCAATCTCAAGAGCAGCAGTACATGTGGCCACATAATCAAAAATATTGTGAAATAGACTCAAACCATAAAAACTATCATATTGCAAAAGCAATCAAGGTGTACATCTTAAATGTAAACACTTCTGAAGGACTTTCCTTCACACTTTTAGAGTTGCTCTTAGCTTTGTTGTCGCATGCATCGATTTTCTTTTAAAGAGAAGGAAATAAAGTATGTACATATATCCATACATATTTGTCACTGAGAAAAACTACGTTGGGAAAGGATTCTTTGTCATGTTCAAGGGCAGATAAAACGGATGTACTCGGATGTACTCTCGTATTACATCATCAAAGGGTGTGTTCTTGTATTTATCAGAAATTGTTATCGAATGTTTTTTTGTGTGGTTGTTGGTTTTTTTTTGTCGGTAATACGCATTGCGCACTTTTAAAAACCAAGAACCCAGGAGGCAACTTTGCAAAAACTGAAGACCGAAGTTGTCAAAGAATAAATAAACAAATAGCTGGCGCGACAATCTAGGGAGTGCGAAGGCTTAGCTTATCGCAACCATTCATGTTGTGCGTGTTATATTGTTCGAACGAATGAGAGGGACCTGCAGTTTGTAGTCGATTTCGAATTGAGAAGCTTCTTCGTGGCAAATTAAACTTTCATAGGTTTCTCATTCCCCGTCAAGTGCTGGTGCTGCGAAAAATGTCCGGAGGATTTTGCTGGGGCTTGAACCTACTTAGATCGCACAGTACTGAAGCGCTTGGAGCCACGGCGACCACGGTCTAAGAGGATTCCTCTGGATATTCTAGCCAATGAGTTTAAGAACGTTCTTCCACGATTGAAAAGTCCTACTATCAGGATGTATTTTCCGTATTTTGTACGAGAAGACGATGACATTAACATTCGGTCACGATTTTTGTGTCGAAACTACATATTGAAGTAAAACACAAATAGGGCTAAAGATATAACAGAAGAAATTCTCAAAAATACTTTAATTTGATCCAAAATGCCATTCTGTCACTGCTTCCTACCACTCCTCTTACGTACTCTGTTGTTCCAACACCAACACTAGCACCAACATCAATCATGTTGGCGTTAATGGTAGCAACCAATCAAATCTATAACCATCTAATGGATACAGTCACGCTACGGAAACGTTAAAGTCCAACCAAAATATTTACCTTTGAGTTTCGAACCAAGGCAACTCAATTGAACGCCTTTAAATCAATTAGATCTCTCGCAATCTTAATCCAGCAACGTAAATCTAATTAACACCTTAAAGTTGAAGTTCAAGTTGAAGAAGTATCTACACAACGATAACAATCTATTTTTTCTCTGTTCGTTGATTTGCGAAATTTCGTTTCTGAGAATTTTTCATTGCTGTAATTAGGTATACTTCACATTTCATGTATTCACTCTGATGATTCATCACCTTGCTGTCAGTCCGGTGATGAGCATCAACAATTTTAAGAATTTCTGTTTCGTTATTATTGCGAATATATTACGAGCATGTAGGCAAGTTTCCTGAAGGTTATCCACTTCGTAGGCTTGAGATCTTGTTTGTGAGGAGGCTCAGCTGTAGGAGGAATTTATGTTCGATTCATTTTGCCTTGTATGATAGAAACTTATGATTTTTCAGAACCCGACTGAAAAAACGAGTACAACGACATTTGAATAATATTTGTGGCCTATGAGCAGTTTCCTAAGTCTGAAAATAAATGAATCCAGTGACATTATTGTCTTACTGAGCCTCCATGAAACTGATAATAGGTTAGTCTGAACTTTTCAGCCGATTAACTTAACTTTGTAACTTTAGAGGCTTTCAACGAATGAGTTTTCGATTTTTATTACAACTGGAGCTTCGACAGACCGTAAACGTAATTTGGGTACACGACTATCGACAAAATGGTAGCAATGATTAAAACTGCAATTTGAATGGAGAAAATAATAGGCAACCGATACAAATGTTGGCAATTAAAATGTGAACAAGGAAATACTTTAAATTGAAGTTGGTAATTGATTTCGATTTGTTAAGTTTGCTCGGTAGGGTATGGTATACCAGGGTAAGCGGAAGGCTCTTCACTTAGACCTCAGTCGAGCCCGTTGTGTTCCCCTCTTTTAATTGTAGCAAGTGAAGATTACGTAGGTTTGGTTTGGGACGTATGTTGGGAGGGATCTAGGGAAGGTGGAAACAATTATGGAGTTGACACTAGTGTACGCGTGATCTGGCGAATCTTCCTGTTTCTTTGGTGAAGGTCATGATGCCGCTACTTATCCGCTGGTATCCACATGGACCCCAGGGTTTTCTGTAGCATTTTCACTAGGGCTGGGCAGTGGCATAGAAAGTGTTCGAGGTCTTCTGCTTCTTCCTCACAGGTCCTGCACATCTCTTTGTCAGCGAGGCCTAGTCTATGCATGTGTTTGTTGAGGTTAATGTGTCCTGTGATGAGTCCCACCCTCAGGCTTAATTACTCTCTCCTTGAATCTAGAGCCTTCCTGGTGAGCCGGTTGCTTTTTTGCTTCCTCTCGTTGGTTGCTGTTTTAATTATTGTTAGTGGAATTCCCACTGTGTTTTCAGCGGTTCGTGCGCCCTTTCTCTTGCTAGTTCGTCGGATTTTTCATGACACCTTCGTGACCCGGTACCCAGACAAGGCGGACATCGTTGTGACTGGCAAGCGTGTTTATTTTTCTTTGCATTCCCTGACCAGATGAGACCTGGATGTTGGAGTTGTGATGGCTTTAAGTAGTTCTTGACTATCCGAGCAGATTTCTATTTTCCTTCTTTGGGTGTGGCGTTCCAAGAGAGCTTCAGCTACCCTCAAAATGGCAAGGACTTCTGCTTAGTTTGCTTACTGCATGCGTATGTTTGAAGCTTGATAAGAGGCAGCCAATGTAGAAACTTTAAACGAACAAGGGCTTATTTGAAAAAACAACTTCCAGGATGAAGTTATAACACCATACTAATCTTCTACTTTCCAATTTACTACAATGGTCGTTTGAAAAGGTTCGAGTCGAAGCGAAAACCGTGTCGTTTACGCTATGTTTTCCGGCTGTTCTACCAAAGATGCCCTCTCTTCCCAGCGCGACAGCTCGGGATGAGCCAAGGCCTAGCTTCTCGCAACCATTCATGCTGTGCGTGTTACATTTTTCGCATGAATGGAAGGGACCTACAATTTATTGCCGACTCCGAACGGCGAGGTGAGAAGCTCTTTCATGACAAATTATACTCCCGGAGGCTTGTCATTCCCCGACGAGAGGTGGTGCCGCGAAAAATGTTTGGTGTTTTCCTGGCCGGGGCTTGAACCCGCGCCGCTCGGTCAGCAGTCCAACGCACTAACCACTGAGCCACGGCGCCCACCAAATTCAAATGTTATAGCTATGGTTAAACGGCTAAAACCTATTTGTAGGTCTTGTGTAAGAGCTCGAGAGGAACAAAGTCCCTTTGGTCTCATCTTTCTCCTCTGTGGGGGCTTTTGGCTAATTAAATCTTGACACAATTGGTTATAAGGCGCTCGTTCACATGCTGGTAACTCAAGACTTCTTGCCCCAATGCGCCCCCAAGGGTCCCAACATTCCACGTGCAGACTACACGTATTCAATAGCGAATGTAAAGTCCATCAGTGGTCCGTAATTACCTTACATAAATACCCTTTTGTAGTGGTTTGAAACTCAGATAGTATTAGGTTTCATTGGCGTCCGAGGTTAGTGTCCAGACTAGCTGGAGAGATTTTGTAGCGTTTGTCATAATGTACAATCTATGTTGAACCATCGACCTTCAAGGGACCGATGAATTTGGTCGCTATAACCGATATCAGATTAGTTAATGGAACTCAGCCGGGTTCGTACATGGCACTACTAAAAAGTTTTTTCTCTCAAGTATATCATGGTCTGGTATTCAAATTAGTTTACTCGCAACTCGCAAAAAATTTTTATTATATTTAGCACAACAAATTATACAATTAAGTTGAATAGCACATATTTAAGGCTGGCTTGGTGGTTCCACAAGTTCTTCCCAGACCCAGTCATCCCAGCTGACACATGCCTTCTGGCTATCTAGCCAGCCTGTATTATCGCGACATCTCTGCCGCATACCAGGTTGTCCTTGTTCCACACACTTCCAGTAGGCATTGGAATCCCATATGTTTCTATAGTATACAACTCTCATTTCCTCGTCTGTTTTGCATCCTGGTTGACCAGCATTCCCGTAAAAGTCAGCGGAAGCAAGACCAATGGTAATTAAAAGAACTGCAACTAATTTAGAAAGAATCATTAGTAGGTTAAGGTTCGAATGAATGTCCTTTTGCTTACCGTAAAGTTTCATTTTGCCGATTAAGACTGAAGCACACTAACTGTGAAATAGATCAACAGCCCTATTTATTGCTAAAATCAGTTGTAGCTGAGTCGATTTTACCTGATAAGGCTTAAGAGTTCCATGCCTAGACAAGGGTACTTCAAAACAATGTTACATAAGTACATGTTTATTTGTTGAGTTGTAAAGTACTCGTGTTTAAGTGTCTGACTACATTGCCGACATTTGGATAGATGTGTCGAAATAGATTTCTAATAATTGCACGTTAAGCTGTCTAACTTACGTGGAGGTCAACAAAATTGTATACCAGAGAAGCTCAAGTGCCACATAAGGTGTCTGTATACTTGTAGAGTATATAGAAATTGAATGGAGCCTGGAAAAATGTCCTTTATCCATCAGGGTACTTTTCTTACTAAAAGCAGTCGCTGGTTTCTCGCGACACTAGCTAGCTAGGAGTTTTTATTTTTATCGTTTACTTTTTGACTTTATAGGTACAAAATTTTATAATTAAAAACATTGGTTCGGATCCATCTTTTGGTTCTAGCAGCTCTGACACGAGGTAATTACTTTAACGAAGTTCGATCACTGTAGATAAGCTTCAGCACAAATCAACTTGTAGAGCATGAATGAAAATAGCGCTAGAATGTAAATCTATAGGATCAACCGAGGTGGGTCAAGGCCCAGCTTCTTGCAAACATTCATGTTATGCGTGTTACATTATTCATACTTTGATTTCATATTCTTAATGACGTTATGTCTTCAACGAAACTAAGTATTTTGAAGTCAAGGGAAGTAGAAAAGCGTAAAACAGTAAGATCTGTAATGGACTGAAAGCTTAAAAACTTCTTCGGCTCTATTTTATCTCCCTAATCCATTCTTACTTACTTACTTAAGGTGGCGCTACAGTCTGGGGTGGACCTGGGCCTCAATCATCTCGATCTCTCGCCAGCTGCCTCCAGTTTCGCACGCCAGGTTGGTTAACGACCCCTTCCACTTGCGTGCGCCACTTGAGTCGCGGTCTTCCTCTACGGCAGCGTCCCTCGGGTGTGGATTCGAAGATTTTCCGGACCGGAGCATTGATGTCCATTCGCTCTACATGATCCAGCCACCGCAGTCTTTGGACCAATCTCGAAATTTATGAGATTGCATCCTTGCAATGTGTAATAACTTCATTTGTATTCTCATAGTCTATTATTAGCTTAACAGAGACTTTTGGACTTTCTACACTTAGGAACGGTTTTGCGACTAAGCACTGCCGCAACGCTAGACTTGTCTGGCCACTTTGATCATAAATTCAATCTCAGTCATTAGTTTGTGAGTTTTGGTATGAAATCTCATGCTCCTGTACTCCAACAGTTGGCGTTTAACCCATGGAGTTGCTTTTTATTTTTGAATTGCTTTGTCCAGACGATCAGTATTATTTCACTCTGTTAACGTCAACAGAGCAGTAGTGTCAGAATTTTGTCCAGACAGCTCTATGCAGACTAGCACGGATAGAGAAAGGGTAGGTTGACTAACACTTGGGTCTTATTTAAGTTTTAGTCCTGATCCCTTCTATCGGGTAAAAGCTTTACTGTTCGTCAACAACAATCGAAACAAATATTTTCTTTTCAATGCAAGGATACGTATATAATTACATCAAGTCGAAAACAAATTACATACGAATAAGTATTTATGTCATACAATGATTATTTAAGCAGCTTTGCTTGGTGGTGCCACAGGCTCTTCCCAGTTCCATTGCTCCCAGCTTACACATCCTTTCACGCTGTCTAGCCATGCCAAACCGTCATCGCATTTAAGTCCGACAGCATTTTGTCCCTGTTGTTCACAGCTCCAATAAGCTGTGGGATCCCAAATGTTTCTGTAAAATCGAACTGACATTTCAGTAGGGGTTTGACATCCTGGTTGTCCATTGGTGTGAATGATGGCGGCGTAAGCAAGACCAATGGTCATCAAAAGAACGGCGACTACAAAGGAAAACACATTAGATGGACTGATTTGAGTCAATTATCCTTTTCCTTACCGTAGAGTTTCATTTTTGTCGTTTTTGTAATAAGATACACTAACTACTGTGCTAAGGAGTAGATCAACGGCCTTATTTATACTTCAAATCCAGTATCGTAGAATCGATTTAGTTTCGATAAGGCTTAAGAGCTTTTCCCCTAAAGTGCACTTCAAAATCATGTAACGAAATTGTGTTTACTCAACTACACTCGAGATCGACACTTTTTTTCTTGTATACAATATGTCCACTTTCCAAGCCCAGAATGGACTTCTTGAAGCATGAGTCAGAGTTTCAAGTTGATACACTAAGAATTTAATTAAACTAAATTTCCCCATTTGTTTGTTTGAGTTATAAAAGTAGGTACTTGCCGTAAGGTGTCTGACAACAGTTTGGCGACATTTTAATTCGCAAAGATTTCCGGAGGAAAATACCAAACGGGCTTTTTGTAAATCAATTAAACTGCGGGGTTTCCTAGCGAAATTCAAGAGGATACCTGCAAATTTTTCACAAACCAACCTTTGCATAATACCTCACCTGGAGATTAGGTTGCAATCCCTTTAGAATGCAGTCGGGGTGGCTAACGGAAAAGCTGGAAGGGAAGGTATGTTTCTGTATTCCGTATTAGGAGCCCTAAATGCGCACTGCGACCTATGAGGCCTATTGTGGTGGCCCATATGGTTTAACCAGAGATTATATTGAAGCTTTTGATGAACTGAAGTATAGCTTTAGGTTCGATTTCCGCTGGCTTGACCGAGTCCCGCGTCAAGTGAAGTAACATTTTTCTTGCGACTCCTGGACAGAATATTTTCAGCGGTCTCTTTCTGTTCTCCACAGCAAATATCGGTATCTGAGTGGACAATGTCCCGTTAGGCAGCCCGTTAAGGTTCGCCTTTGGTGAGATCAAGTAAAGTCTTGGCCTTGTATAGGTTAGGGTTGATGAACTTTTTTGCTTGTCTAAGGCCCTGGCGGTTGTCCCAGTTTGTTGATCTCCCATTGAGTTATCTGGGAGTAGGCACTGTTGAGTGGTACCCCAAAACAAGGTTCGGGATCAACGAGTGGACGGCAAGCGCCTCTTCTCGCCAGGTAATCAGCCTGTTCGTTACCCTCGAAGCCTTCATGTCCTAAGATCTAGGCTACCGTACCCTTATTTACCGATGCAAGACTTTCGAAGAGGTTGAGATAGTCCCAGACAAGCCATATAGGATTTAAGGGCTAATAGTGCTGCTTGGCTGTCCGAAAAGATGTACATAGATGCGGGTTCCTTGGGTTTTTCTCTTCAAGCATTCTCTTGCACACAGTTCAATGGCGTGGACTTCCGCTTGAAATACTGTAGGTGACTCTCTAATACATATTCAGAGCTTAGGCCTTCAAGAAACGGCTCCTCGTCCTAGAAGTATACGTTGGATGTTGTGTCGCCTCAATTATAAATTTTAGATAAACAGAAGTATGAAAATAGATTGATTTACCACTGACGGTTTCTGCAAACGAAACCAGACCAACAACCTTTAAATCTGCACAGGGATTGTTAGGTCCGGAGCGCGTGCAGCTGAAAAATTAACAGAGGTCCTGAACTGCTGCAAAACAAGTTTGTAGTACCGCCATTACGAATATGGCAGGCGATCGGTTGGGCAAAAAGAAGATGAAAAACTACAAAATCTACTACGGCAATTGCTGCCGACAACGAAAACAGTGCTAAGGGGGATGTGGATTTAGGCAAAAAGTCGTTGACAAAATATATCTTATACTCCTGCAAAGAGGAATGGACGCTTTGATATCACACTTGGTGAGGATTTTCAAGGGCAGCCTATAATTATTATTTCATACACAAATCAGGGAAAAGCTTACCAAATGCAAAGAGATTCATACCCATTAGCCTTACCTCATTTCTCTTGAAGACCCTAGAAAGGAGCTGTGATTTTCACGTCAGATCACTGAACCCACGCCTTAATTCCAATCAACACGCTGTAATCCGTCGAAACCACTCTTACCCAGGTTTTAAAGACTGATGGTTTCAAAGCAAGACATCGCCACAGCCTTTTTTTCTATCAAGTGTCACTATGGTCATGGGCCTTTATCATCAATTATTTAAGACCAATTGCAAACCTGCTATTTGAGATGCCGATACTGTGTCGAGTTTCCCGACGCTACCACGACAAGGTAACTCTTTCGGAGAAAATGATGGCACGCACTTGATGCAAGGATCAGATGTGCTCGTGAGCTCTATCAGCAAAATAGAAGGAACGATTACCAGTTTCTTTAAAGGAAAAAGAAAGGATATGAGAAGTAGGAAAAGGTTCGGAAGTTTAACCAAAAGATAAAAACAAAGCCAAAGCCAAATTGGAACCTAGAATCAGAGTCGCAATCAGTTCTGAAGATGTCAAAGGACCACTTATAAAGTTGTATAACGGCGGTGACTAATCAAATTTTGCTGTCAAGTAGAATTAAATATTGAATTTTGATGATGTTAGGATATAAGTTCGTCAATCTGGCCTGGACGAAGTGTGGTTTCAGAACAGAATAGTCCTCCGCCGACTTAATATTCACACTGCGGGAGGTCTTAGAAAAAAGAACAGAAAATCCAAATCGTTACCCACCATCATCATATCGATTTCAAGGCCGCCGATGATAGCATTATAGGAACATGCTATGAGCAATGTCTAGTTTTGGCATTCCTGCCGATCCTCCGGCACGCCAGTAGTCTAGACGTACTAAACACATGTTCCACTTTCTTGTTCAGTTGCTCTTTAGTTCTCTTTATTGAAACTAAAACTTATCGTCAACATGGATCAATGAGAACAACACCAACAGCGGCAATGGAAACCATGCTAAGTCTCGTTCCGCTGGATCTGTACTGCAGCAACACGGCAGCTAAAACTGCCTTGAGACTAAGGGAGAGCCGACAGTGGAAATTAGCTCCCTACGGTCACGCCTCAGTGCTGTCTCGTTGGGGGAATGCCGACAGACCGACAGAAACATGATCCAGACTCTGGCATTTGACAGGAGATTTAATATCAGAATTCCTGACAGAGATGACTGGAGGAACAACAAAGTTAGTAATAAAAAGGAACTGGCCTTCTACACCGACGGTTCCAAGATGGATGTTGGTACAGGCTCCGGGGTCTACTGCAAGGCCCTTGGAATAAGCCAGTCCTTTAGATTAAACGACGATTGCAGCGTCTTCCAAGCCGAAATTACAGCCATCATCGAGGCCTCGAAAACTGTTCGAGACAGGGGCATCACCGCGAGGACAATCACGATCTATATCGACAGCCAGGCAGCCGTTAACGCTCTGGAGTCTGCAATAACTAGGTCAAGGCTTGTAAAAATCTGTAAAGAACATTTAGATGAGATATCGAGAGCCAATACGGTGACCCTATGCTGTGTACCGGGGCATATGGATATCGCAGGTAATGAGAGAGCTGATGAATTGACACGAAGGGGGGCAGCACTGCATGCCTCACTGGCTCTCCCCTTTGCCAGAATTCCAATAAGCTTGGTAAAAAGGTATATTGATGACGAGGCCATAAGTCGAGCCAATGCACGGTGGATCCAGCTAGATACATGTGCAACGGCTAGAAAGTTATGGACAAGTTATAATAAGAAGAGATCTCTGTCTCTGGTCAAACTAAGTCGTCGTGAGGCGAGGATAGTCTCTGGCATCATTACGGGGCACTGTGCAATTGGTATTCATGCGGAACGCCTCGGTATCCACCACAACGACTATTGCAGAAGCTGCAGGGATGAGGAGGAGATCGAATCTGTCCGACACCTGCTGTGTGAATGTCCTGCCCTCGCCAGTAGAAGAATGAGGACTCTTGGTAGTTACTTCTTCACGGAACTGGAAGACTTGGGTGATGTCGAGCTGAGGGACCTCCTGAGATTCATTTCTTTATCTGGGTGGTTTTAAATCACCGGTTTCTAACCCCTTTTCTCTTTACAGGTTCCCGGAGTTAAATTGGAAGATGGGCACAATGGACCCTTTGTTGGTCTTAATCAGCAGTGACATTGTCACAAGGCACCCATTAACCTAACCTAACCTATCGTCAACATTATGTTTAAGGTGGAAATCTTAGTACACATTTAAAATGTCTTGTCATGCGGTAGAAATTGTCAGCATTTTGTCTAGAGGTGGGTTTTTTTTTTTTGGTTGATATGGTCCGATGTGTCCATGCTTATCGGTTAATTGAAGACACCGGTTGTATTTGCTTGTGCAATTTGTATTTGCACTTTGTTTCTTGTTAATTGAATTTCGTGGACCATTTTAATTGTTGACAGACAAAAGCTTTTAGACTCAGTAGGTAGACGGCAATGATTAATGAAATGTTTCCGGTTTACTTCAAAGGGTTACACCTGAGGAAACATGTGTGGCAAATTTAAATGCTATTTTCGAAATGCAGGGTGAACTTCAAAAGACTATCACAATATCTTCCAGCTGAATAATGAGGGAAAAATCTTTTAACTGAGCATTTCATTTCAACTAGAGGCGCACTTGCGATTCGAGCCGAACGAATTTGAGCTCAAGGTCGAGTGAATAAGAAGCGAACTCATCATGAGTCCAATCTAGAGATCGGCTTTGTACAGAGAAAGGGTGGGTTGACTAACATTTGGGTCATAAAAGCTTCACTGTTCGTCAACAACAATCGAAACAAATATTTTCTTTTCAATGCAAGGACACGTATATAATTACATCAAGTCGAAAACAAATTACATACGAATAAGTATTTAGGTAGAACCATGTTTATGCAGCTTTGCTTGGTGGTGCCACAGGCTCTTCCCAGTTCCATTGCTCCCAGCTTACACATCCTTTCACGCTGTCTAGCCATGCCAAACCGTCATCGCATTTAAGTCCGACAGCATTTTGTCCCTGTTGTTCACAGCTCCAATAAGCTGTGGGATCCCAAATGTTTCTGTAAAATCGAACTGACATTTCAGTAGGGGTTTGACATCCTGGTTGTCCGTTGGTGTGAATGATGGCGGCGTAAGCAAGACCAATGGTCATCAAAAGAACGGCGACTACAAAGGAAAACACATTAGATGGACTGATTTGAGTCAATTATCCTTTTCCTTACCGTAGAGTTTCATTTTTGTCGTTTTTGTAATAAGATACACTAACTACTGTGCTAAGGAGTAGATCAACGGCCTTATTTATACTTCAAATCCAGTATCGTAGAATCGATTTAGTTTCGATAAGGCTTAAGAGCTTTTCCCCTAAAGTGCATTTCAAAATCATGTAACGAAATTGTGTTTACTCAACTACACTCGAGATAGACACTTTTTTTCTTGTATACAATATGTCCACTTTTCAAGCCTAGAATGGACTTCTTGAAGCATGAGTCAGAGTTTCAAGTTGTTAGACTAAGAATTTAATTAAAATGATTTTCCCCATTTGTTGTTTAAGTTGTAAAAGTAGGTTTGACCGCTGTCCGATATGCAGGCACGCCATTCGAGTCCATTCCTTTGACATCCGCTGAAGATACAGGGATGAGAAAGAAGAGGAAATCTACCTTGACCTCTTAGGAATTTGGTCAGGACTAGTTAAAATAAGATACAACATTTAAGGACAATACTATCTCGAAGATCTACACGATCTTTCAATAATCAAGAAACCAGAGACCTTATATTTAAGAAAAACAAGGGTTTGACTTAGTCACCCTTGCAGTATCTCCACGCTTTTCAGTTTCATCTACTCTTGTTAATACCACAATTTTTGTAGTGTACTGTGACTGCCACCTCATCCTTTACCTACATTTTACAAACCCAACTAAGACCTCCGCATTTATAACTTTCTCTGTACAGTGTACACTGGTGAGATATCCAGAGATTTGTAGCCAGCTCATCCTATTTCTTTTCGACGATAGACTTTTGAACTTGAAGACTTCCGCGAATACGCGTGGATCTATTGCGCCAGACCGGACAACTGAAGATCAAGATTTTCTTTTTGACTTGACTAATATATTTCTTTCGCAAGTTACTCTCGCCATCGATCAACGAACTAATGTCCCCAGTCCCCAGAAGACCGAACTAGTTATGTTCACTAGAAAAAGAAAGATACCCAATTTTACTCTGCCAAAACCAGACGGTATCAAAATAGATCTCGCAGCTGAGGCGAAATATCTCGGCTTCATTCTGGACTCCAACCTAACGTGGAGAAAGAATGTGGAAGACGAGAAAAGGAGTGAATACACTCCATGCTTCCAAGAGGACCTTTGGGAAAAGATTGGGCTTGCAACCACGTATCATTCATTGGATATACACATTAATCGTGAGACCTATCATCTCCTATGGATGTTTTGTATAGTGGACTATAATAAAGATCAAGAGCTATCTTAACGAACTCTATAAAGTGCAAAGGCTAGCTGCACTTTGCACCACGGGAGTAGTAAGAAGTTCAGCGCATGGATTAGGTATAATCCTTTATTTCCACCCCCTGGACCTGTTCATAAAAGCCGCTGCTGCGAAAGGTGCACTCAGATTGAGAGAATTCAACCTGTGGAAGCAGACCTATAGACACGCAGACTCACAGTTAACGAACCTACTCAGATTTTTAAAAAGCACTAACTGGTTCACAAAACACCCAAAGGATAGGTCCTTAGGGTGTCCCGAAAACCACAGTATTATAAGTATACTCAAAATGGACCTCCAGGTCTCCGAGTGAAAGTGATGAGGCCTATCCAGCATACACCCTACTTAACCTAACCTTACCTAACCTAAACCACGCCTTCTCTCAGCTACCCAATGCGTGTGCATACATGCATATGTATGTATGTATGCAGAAAGTGGCGAAGAGTATGCAATCAAAAAAATACATTGTCCCAGTTCGCGTAAAAATATACTAAAGAAGTTTCACTTAAAAAAACTGCCCGCAGAATCTTGAATCTAAACCCGAGGAACAACACAGTAAAGGAAGACCTCGGCTAAGGTGACATGCACAAGTTGAAGGGAAGCTCAACCAACTTGGTCTGCGTAACTGGAGGCAGTTAGCCAAGGACCGGAGACACTGAAGAGGCTTGTTGGTTGAGTCTTAGGTTCACCCCGAACAGCGGTTCAATCTAAGTAAGTGAGGTTGCTTAACGCGAGGCTGACGTGCCTGCGACTCAATTAGAGCATTTGGAGCCGTTGTAATACCACTCTTGGGAACTTGATGCGGTTGAAAAACGCATTGTTTGGAGGTCCTTACTGTCTGTGGAATTAAGAAAGGTCCCTAGGGTTGTGGAAGAAAGGCCTGCCTAATGCACGATGCCTAGTTTCGATATGAGGCGGGCATTCAGTGGTCGAGGGTTTTTGCCTCGTCCACATCTTTGCAGCTGCGGTCGTAAGTAGGGATGGTCAGTGAGAACGTCCAGTGAATCGAACGGATTACTCCAAGCCGGGAGATGTCCCTTCGATTTTTGCTCTCTCGTTTCTGGTTCTAGTCTGGGCCGACAGCTCGGTGACGCGACAGCTTGGGATGAGCCAGGGCCTAGCTTCTCGCAACTATTCATGTTGTGCGTGTTACATTTCTCGCCCGTATGAAAGGGACGTACAATTTATTGCCTCCTCCGAACGGCGAATTGAGAAGCTCTTTCATGACAGATTATACTCTCGGAGGCTTGTCATTTCCCGACGAGAGGCGATGCCGCGAAAAATGTTCAATCAATATGGGTGGGACTTGAACCCACGGCGATCGGTCAGCAGTCCAACGCACCAACCACTGAGTCATATCGGCCATTGGTTTTATATAGGCCAAATTGTGCTAGAGATGGCATAGGTGTCTAGTCCGATTCATCTTTGGTAAACCGTTTCTAGGAAGTGTTAAAATAGTTTACCCTTGACAGATTCAAGTGGAATATGACCTTGTTCCCCAAGCTATTTAGTTGTCAAGAGTTAATTGCCTGGCCAATTCATCGGTCCTTTTGTTACCACCAATGTCCGTTTTCGCCTGACAAAATCTGATAGCCTGAGCTATTTCGATATCTTCAAAGGTACAGATTGAATATCCGCACCAAGACTACAGTCCATTTTTGCTCGGTCTGTGCAAATTGAGACACCAAAGTTTTGCATCACCCCACTATGTCGCTATGTTGATCAAGTTGAAAGGACACTTTGAAAGTCTTTCCACAGTTAAGACTTGGTATGAGGCAGTCACTTTGGTTCGTAACCACTTTTTGCAGTATCCAGTTTAAAGTGGCCGTGTGTTCTGGAGCTCACAGCGCTGCATGCTGCTATAAGTTTACCATTAAGCGTTTTCAACGTCGAGTGTTACGACGGCTCAGTACCCCTGTCTCCCTCTAAATCATTTATTTCCCATGATTGCTTCGTCGGTTTTCTGAAACCGAACTGGTGATTAGAGAGCTCCGAGTCTCCTTCAATGCATTGCTTTATACTTGCGCGTATAATGTGTCAAGGATGCACAGCGGAGTGTACGACAACGGTTGCTCAGCTGCCCTTTGGGACCGGGACTAGTCATAGCCAATGCCTTTTTCACAGCAATGAACAAGTTTTTGTAGGGTCTCTTATATGTGGCAGCAAAAAACAAGATATCTAAGCCTTCTACAGGGTGGTTGACTTTGAAATATATTAAAAATTGTTTTTGGCTTTGCGATGAATCCTTTTTTATTTAATTACACGTACATAAATGCACAATTTTTGAAAATACATTACATTCGAATAAATAGTTAGGCAATAGAATGCTCATTTAGTTAGCTTTGCTTGGTGGTGCCACAGGGTCTTCCCAGCCCCATTGATCCCAGGCAACACATGCCTTCGCGCTGTCTAACCAGGCCTCACCGTCTTCGCATTTGTAAGTCACAGCGGGTTGTCCCTGTTGTTCGCACCTCCAATAAGCTGTGGGATCCCATATGTTTCTATAATTTTTAACTGACATTTCTTCAGTGGTCTGACATCCTGGTTGTCCAGAGGTATGGATGGTGGCGGCGGAAGCAAGACCAATGGTCATTACTAGAACAACGACTACAAAACAAAAACCCGTTACAAGGATTGAATTTAATTGGTTATCCTTTTTCTTACCGCAAAGTTTCATCTTTGTGTTTTTGGTATTGAAGAACTCTTACTGTGTTGTGCAATAGATCAACGGCGGTATTTATAGGTGGAAAACAGCGGTCGCATTATGCGCCGATAAGGCTTAAGGGCTTTTGACGGTGGGCAAGCTCCTCGAGAACGATGTTTTTCTAAAATTGAACATCATGCTTATCTTTTGTTTACCAAGACTGTAGACGGTTTCTTGTGAACTCAAAAGCAAGCCAGAAGCTGAATCACATTCGACTTTAATTAGTTTTAAAGTGAATTTTACAAGTTTTTATTTGTTTTGTTTATTAAGTTGTAAAGTATTTGTGTTTTAGGTGCCGACATTCCAACTCCACTTACTTGGTTGTGCATGATTCAGTTATACGCTTGTTGTCTAGACCGGAAGGAGATCCTTTTGTAGATTTCGAGCTTATGTCGAATGACTTGGCGCCCTGGTCGTAAGAGAAACTTAGTAACCCCACGTCAATATTTTGGGAACAGGAAAGAGGCTTAATACATTTTTTGTGAAGAGGGAATGTTTGATGCACTCCAAGGGTTAGCCATGTGCCTCTGGTTTGTCGGACTCTGACTGGCATATGCTTCTTTCATTACTTTAGGGTGGTGTCATATTCTAGCCTTTACGGGGCTCTAATTTTGTAGAACTTGTCTGGTTCTCTTTTCTTCACTTTCAGCACTTCCCCGAAGCCCGAAGTAGGATCACAATCGGTTTCAATTTTCGTCAGTACTGCACATTACTATAAAAATATTAGTGGCCCGTCTTTTTCTCTCTGCAAGCCATTTGACGCATTCGAAGAATGTGTCTTTTGCTTCATCTTGAGTCCAGTCGCCAAACTGCCATGCAGAGCTTCCTATTTTTCTCATCCTATGTAGATAGTCACTGAAGCACTCGGGCCGGTACGTTCATCCGGTTCAACCCATATCTTTTCTAGTTTTGTAGTCCAGCATTCTTGGCAACTTTGTAAAATGATCTGCTTGGCTTCTGCTGTGGGCGCTTTCTTCAGAACCTTTGATTTTCTCTTGTAAATAAACTATCCCTCTGCCGTTGACAGATCTCATGACTAAGAGCGTGGCTGTTTTTAACACTATTCGGTTCGACAGCCAAAGAGCTCCTCTTCGCTTTTTAATAGTTTTCTTGGTTAAGCGCCTCAGGTTAGGGTAGAATGCGTGACTTTAACAAGTAGTTTTCGCCTACTTGCCGTAGGTCCTGCCAAGTTAAGCACTACATATTCTGCTGTTTTGATGTTTCCAGCTCTTTGGGACGCAAACTTGATTTACTGCAAATATTTTTTCCAGCCTCAAAGATTGCTAGACTTAGTTCATGATCTTGCATTCAGGGTTGGATTAGTCTCATGCCTTCCTTAGAGCAGATGCTATTGCCTTCGATGCGAAGTTAATATCGGATATGCTCATATCGTACTCGGGTCGGTCGCCTAAAGGTTGGTTGGTGTCCAGTATTGATTACATTTAGTTCCATTGTACCTATTATTTGCAAAAATTGTCTTCATCTTTAGTTCGTGGTATTCATTCCGCATTCTAGGGTCTTGGCGGTGAAGCCACTTAGCGACTACCAGAAGTTTCAATGTTTTTTATAGGCAACCAAGGCGAATGGAGGAATGAAGATTCTATAACATTAGCAAATTCCCAAATCTGCTATATGGATGGTTTCCCAATTGGAAAATGGCAGCACTGGCGTCGGGGCTTATGGTACCAGCTTCCAACGCGCGACAGTCCTTAAAAAGTCACTAACAGTATTTCAAGCGGAAGTCCACGCCATTAAGCTGTGTGCAAGGGAATGCCTGCGGAGAAGAATCCAAGGAACCCACATTTATATCTTCACAGAGAGATAGGCAGATTTATTTGTCCTTAAATCCTATACAGTAGGGTCCAAGCTTATCTGGGAATGTCTCAACCTCCTCGAAAGTCTTGCATCGACAAACAAAGTTTCCGTAGCCTAGATTCCAGATCATGAAGGTTAACGAACGGTCAAACTGACTGCAAGAAGAAGCGCTTCCTGCCTAATTGTTGGTCCTGAGCCCTGTTCTCGGGTAACACCTAACAGCGCCCACTTCCAGAAAGCACAATGGGAGATCAACAGACACGCTGACTACTAAGCCAACCTTCAGCGCCTGAGACAAGCGGAGAAATTCGTCAAACACAAGACCAAAACTTTACTCGATCTCAGCAAAGGCGAGTTGAGAACGGATTATCTAACGGGACATTGTCCACTTAGATACCATCTGTACAAAGTAAAACTTTCAGATACTGAAATATACCGGCTCTGTGGAGAGTTGAAAGAGACCGCAGAACATATTCTGTGCAACTGCACAGGCGCCGCGAGGACAAGATCACTCTGCTTGAGGCGGGACTTAGTCAATTCAGCGGAAATCAGGAAAATGGAACCTAGGACTATACTGAGGATTATACAAAGCTTCAACATAACCTCTGGTTAATTTATTAATTATTAATTTTGCAGAACCCTACTTTATTCTTCGACCTAACAGCTTATAAGTGGGGTCTTCTTTCTCATAGGTCTTATGAGAATCGCGTAGGCTCTGAATTTCAGTTGTCTGTTTTCGCCATATTTCTCGTTCTGTTCGAGATGTTGTTTCCATCCGTCGGAATGCCTGTACTTGTTCTCTGTGTTACTCTTATCTGAAGGAGTTCCCTTTTTGTTTTCCGGCACCACTTAGGTGATGTCTGTGGCGTCATTTTTAAATCAGGGTCATTGACCGCTGAATAATACTGCAGAATAAACATTAAACCTGAATACGAAACGTAAAATGCTCACCTACATACGCATGCACACAAGGTCGCTCTATCCGAAGTTTGCAGCTCATGCAAGTATCTTACCTCCTTTAAACTTTTTCATCCATGGAAATTGAGATTCCTCTGAACTGGGACATCGAAATAGGTCATTTGTCCATTCACTAGGCCCCTTTCGGTGAATGTTATGTCCAAAGTGGGAGAATGTCAACCAACAAGCGCTACGAATGTAAATCAAAGTTTATCAATCTCGACAATGTCATCGGATCTTTAAGTTTACGGGCCTGTTATTTGTTTCGCATTGTGAAAGTTTTTTTTTATAGTTGACAAATGAGTGACGGGAAATAATTCAAATTTTAGCAAACGCCTCTTAGACGAGTAGGAGCACAGTCTGACTGTTAATTAGCCGGTCTATTGGAAGTAATCAATTTGATAGACGAGTAGATATCATTCCATCGTGTGGATTCAATTAGAAAAAGTAGCACATGCTACGATGCGATATTAATTTGATAATTTTATGGCTGATTACTTGATTAGTCACATCGGGGCGCCGCTGGCAAATGGACTTTTAATTCGTTTAGCTTTTTAGTTGTGACAAGTACGCTGAAATTGGAGTTAATAATTGGACGTTGAACCAAAGATTGGTATTCTTAGAAAATATTGTAGACGAATGAAGTTGGGACAGGACTGGTCCTTGTAAAATAGAATAATTGCGAAAAGCTGAACTTGCGCACACGCCTGTAGCTACGCCTGTAGCCACGCCTGTGGCCGTGTTGTATCAAGTCGGACGAATTTCGCACAGGAAGTATCTGGAAAAAAACACTCATTCCGCAAGGCATCTACAGACCAAGTAACAATGTCCATGGACAATTCTGCGCAATGTGTCAAGACCTTAATCCATGCTGCGGAAGCCACGCTTTCTTCTTGAAGTTGAGAGATTGCAGGCCCAACGCTTTGTAACTTACGAGCAAACTGGATACAAGAGGCAGGAATGGCTTTTTTGGCCTGCGCACTTACAATTCCAGCAAGACTACTGCTCGCCGGACAATGTTTGAATCGCATCATACGTTGCTCTACTTGATAGCAGCAGACAGCAGTGCCTGGTACTAAGTTTCCCGAATCCAAATTGGAGAAGGAAAATACAGATGGAAAGGATGCATAACCATATTCAGGAATAGTTCCATGAAAGAT
Source organism: Matsumyia berberina (assembly GCA_917880715.2). Lineage (NCBI taxonomy): Eukaryota > Metazoa > Arthropoda > Insecta > Diptera > Syrphidae > Matsumyia > Matsumyia berberina. Next base: position 15,314,033 of record OU862872.1, on the reverse strand, counting down.
GGAAGAGCGGGATCAGGTATGTTCTTAAGCGTCTAGATCTACCTACCTACTCAGTCTGGGGACCAAGATCCCATAAACTAAACTAGGCTCAAATGAGGCTTATTCTCTTCCCCCACCAAACACTGGTGGTACAGTTTCTTCGGCGTGGCCCAATTAAATGAGCGCCATCTAATGGCTGCACCAGAAGTCCAACAAAATGTCACCACCATTTCCAAGTGTCAGTAAACTTCGGCTCAAAGTGCGAAATTACCTCATCGCCCACGGGTGTTCCAAATGCGGAATCACTTGCCAACCAGTCAGTCATTATTCCTACCACAGACCCACAGACACAAAGTTCCTTCCTTTTGCATAACACTTACGATGGAATGCACAGGTGTTTTTCTCTCCGTCGAGGACTCCACATTAGTAGCCATCAACGTCAACAGGTTTATTCCGGGCATAAGAAAGAAAAAACAAACTGCACGGCGTGGCAGCCCAGTCCCAGTGACACTCTAATCATCATTGGCCTCATCTCGTCTCGTATACTCGTTGGTTTCCTTTCCCAGTTGTGTCACTGTGTAATAGCGCAGCACACCTGGAAGCGTATGGGGACAGGTTAACTGTGATAACAGCTCAGTCTCGTGGAACGAGTTTCGAATAAATACACTTCTCATTGCCATAGTTGGCGGGAGGCGACATCATTCAAGTGAATTCATTGACTCTGGCTGTATGTGATCGGCGGTGTACACATGTGCGAGAGGTCTTCCGGTTTAGCATGGCTTATGTAACGGTTTGTTGCTGTTTGAAGTAATCGCCACCACTGGGCTTTTAACTCTGCTTTTCTGCACAAGAAATAGAGATTTAATCCACATCAATTGTGGACCATGGATAATGATTATGTGCGGTAGCCCCGGTGCATGTCTCATGAAAATTAATTTGCCCCGCAGAAGATTAGAAAACGGTATGGAAAAATGGATTACAAAAGCAAACGGTTAGGAAACAGAATTGGAAAGAATTCTTAGAAGCACTTGGTCTAAAGAAAGATCACCTACATACATAAGTAAGTCGCCACAATGCATCTAAGTAGGTCGGTAAGAGGAACTTTAACATCAAGGCGAGAGTAAGTATTAATCGCTTTTTACTTTATCTTCTCCTAGAAAAGTGTCACAAATATGATCAAAGTATTTACGCAGCTTAGTGACCTTAAATTGATCACTAGTGCTTTTACCAATCAATTAACGTTTGCAATTTAGTTGTCAAGTACGCCCTGTATTCGATCATGAAGCTTTGCGTCAATTTTCAACTTTTTGACAGCTCTACTTCGACTTCAGCAAGAGTTATACTGCTGCTTGTGGCTAGTTAGGGATCCCCACAACATCTGGAAATTCTTCTAAAACTTATTTAACCCCACTTTGAGTTCAAACTAAAAGTCATCGACATTGGCAAATATATTATGCTCTCATCGTCATGTGTAAACATTTTGCAATACTCTTCCGGATGAGATGAGGTCACTGAAATCGATTTTTTTTTTTATTTATTTATCGTTCACACAACAATCAACAGAGAAGCAAACATTATTCATGTTCACATTAAATTCCGTTCATTCAATTCGAATTTATCTTGAATAAAAAAATTGTAATCAGCGTGGCAAACAACCTCAAACGTATCCAATTTGATAATACTTCTTCATGTTAACAGTTGAAGTAGTAATACCGTTGCGCGTTAGCGAAATTGGTGAAAAAGTAAACACTAAGGCGATTATTAAGTTTATTGACACATTCCCCGAGAAATGCGATGTCATCATACCATAAATGTATGTGTGCAGGGTGTTCTTAAGTTTTTGAATTCATTACAATATTTTTCTGGTCACCTTCATAACAGCACAGACACTATATACACTTGAGAAGAACAGTATATACAGTATAAACATACCGAGAGAAGGATTTATGTTTTCAGTTCAACTGCAACCGTTCAATTCGCGTGCCGTTGTCTGAGACAATACAGCCTTGATACCAAAAACTCTAAAATCTCTCGATTCAAGGCCAAGGAGTTCATATGTAGTTACGAAGATGAGTTGCTAGTAAGGCTGACAATTTGGGTACTTCTTTTTTTATTCTCAACTCCATCGGATTAATCTCTGCCACCAAGCTAGTTGACATTGGTACAGGTACATAGTTCGGTGTGATAATAAGAGAATATCATCGGATTAGTTAAGATATTTGAAGGTTTTAGGTTTTGCCTTCCGCCGCTTTCCATCCACAAAGCATTGCGCAGAACATCACTAATTACTATTAGAAAAAGGAGTGGTGGTAGTATGCAGCTGTGTCGAACCCTGCTTTGGATTTCAAATTCCTCTAATAGTCTACTCCGTGACATTTTACTCATTCGTAGTTTGCTTTGATGATAGTTATCAATTTATTCGAAATGTCTTTCCTGCGTAAAGCTTTCCAAATACAATGTTTGGCTATCACAATCGAAAGCCTATAAAAATCTGATGATCATTAGGGTATTGTCGTGGTCGATGGAGGAGACCCGAAACGAAATATGCCACTTTACTTTTAAATTGATCTGAAAACTCTTGTAATGCTCTGCCTTCATGTACTGCAGCTTCAACGACTGCAGTTACTGCGTTACCCCCTGATAAGCTAATGGATCTTCTGACAGCCTTTCGTTTCATTTGCAAGAATTATCAACAACAAGATGAGCAATATCCATGACTGTTGGTTGTTTCATAGCGGTCATTTTTTTTATGAAGTATGTATTTGGATTTGGATACAAATTGTTTGATTATCAGTAATGTTCTTAGATTTGGCTCTTAAGATCTGGCCTTCTGAATCCCGATCGAATTCCGTTTTTGTTACAGGGTAATTGGTTGCGTCTAACTACTCCACTTTTACCAATCGCCCTACTGCAGAATATACGTAGGTTTCATCGCACCCATCGCGTAAACTTCTCCCCTAGGAAGTAAAAAAAAAGAAGTTTAATAAAAGATAAAATCCTTTCTCAAACACATTATTTTATAGATACGTTCTCAAATTCCACAGATTTTGACACGCGCACACACAACGACCCTGAGCTGTCATCGCCAGTCAACGTTTTATAAAACAAATATCAAGTGACTTTCACAGCACCCTGTGAAAAGATTTGTCAGAAACTTAACACTATTTAAATGTCAATCTGATATGAATTTCCTAGAACTATTTCTCAGAGAAAAAGAAAAATTTGTGTTAATGGAAAAAGTTTTGCTAATGCCGTTCCATGTCTATGTGCCCCGTATTAAGGTCAACCTAAACGAAAAATAATAAAAAAAGAAATATAAAAAATTAGTGTACGAATCACAAACTCAAATAAAATATAAATTTGAAAGCAAATTTAATCAGAGAAAATGGTAATGCAGTTCTTTGTTTGAACTTCATTTGCTTTTCCTTTGGTTGGTTGAGTACTTTCCCAGTCTACCTCGTGGTACCTATTTTTCTCAACACATTTTTGATGTTTGAAGGACGAAATTTTCTTCTTTGATGCTTAGTGCAATTTGCTTGAAAAAGATCCTTGAACGTCTGTAGTGTAACCATGTCATGGTTTTGTTTGTATCCAGGGGGAAACTTTGCAGTTCTAAGTTATAGGACCGGACAGGGAAAAAGGAAAAGTTTAGTTGAGGAAAGGTCATGAGACTTAATCAATAATTGACTGATTATTGTTAATGTAATATGTAGCAAAATCCACCATAAAAATAAACAAGGTAGTGCCACTCTGGTGGTATTCACTGAAATCAAAAATGCCAAATATGGCATCTTTCCTTCTTTTTTTTCATTGCCTCTGACGGTAGCCATGGCAGTCCGCTTGCCATATTTTGTAAAAAGAATTATAATTTTCCCATCCAGACAAAACAAAAACAAATATGAAGCAAATTCCGCTAACAAACGAGAATGGTTAGTAAATAATATTCATATATCCACACTTTTTTTTTTCTACCCGCCGACAAAGATACTTCGTGACCAGAAGGTTAAGTTAAATGTTTCCTGTATGTCGGCGCCTATACAGACGTTTCCCTGCCTTTCTCAGCCGCCAACAACCAGCACGTCAGATACCAATCTAACTCTAACTCTGTAACAGATTATTGTGCAAACTGCACTTATTTTTAGTTCAACCGCAATTCTACACTTTCATGCAACTACTGTCTGTGACGGCAATCTGTGACCCATAAATGTTTTGATTGATTTTCATTCTCTTAACTTTTGAAAATTAATTAACCACCATCGACAATCGACAAAAGTGCAATGAAACCGTACATGCTTGTTAACAGTGTTAAGCGCGAAAATTATCATCTGCATCAACTGCAGTAGTAAAATAGGTTGATAACAGCACAGAGACGCAGTCTTGAATGCACCACAAATACCGTTTCAAATTACCACCAGCCATCGACATTGGTTTTGCATCGAGAATTCTCGAGGCTTTCACTGTTCCACAGCGAAACATTAATATGCACACAGCACAGCGGTAACCCTGTGCGAACGATATTAATACGAAAAATCAATATTTAAAGACTTAACTGTGGGATGTAGTATGAGGTGTACAACAGACCGCCAGCAGCAGCGGTTTCTGGGTCAGAGACGCACAAGTGACACTGAATGTGAGCGCATTGAAATTGCGCCTGGAAAATGGTTCACCGAGAGAGGCGATAGTTGTTTCGAGGAAACCGCACATAGTCTCTAATACAAGTAAACCGGCTTAAGAATACGACTACCAGTTATTATGCATGCTGATGCCACCTAGAGGTTTGGAATCTTGTAGACTTAATCAGGGTATAGGTGATGAGGTGCATCAAGTATTGTCGTAGAAGAAATGATGTCACTGCACATGGATCCTGTTCTCAGTCGTCGGTACAACCATGATGTGTGCGATAATCTAAGTGATAAATTTACCGTCAAATTTAATTGGATAGTAATTGCGGGATTTGGGTCAAGGCATAGACTGGAAGTGATAGTGAAACTGAATATGTTGGCACAGAGAATGCCGAATAAAATGGCAAAAAAGGACATCAGAGCCCAAAAAATCGGGAAAAAGCGGCAAGGAACACAGAAAAATACACACATACCTTTCAGTATTGTGTATGTGGAACATTTTACCCGACTTTTACTGTGGCGTATGTGGAACATTTTACCACATTTTTGAGGGAGAGGGTTAAAAAATCGTGATGTCTGGTCTAGGTCATTCCGCGTTTGGATTTTGAAAATGCATTCGCTTACTCCACAAAATGCTTTAGGACCATGCTTAGTCCGTCGTTTCATTGACTATGTGAACTCTGTATGCTGAGGGGTTCAACTAAACCCAATTAGCACTAGGATGTCCTTTTTCTTACCTCTACTCGTGTGACCTGGTTGATGATGTGTGTTGTCAAAAATGGGTGAGACAGCCGGTAGTGGTTAGATCCAGTCTGTTGAGTATAGAACGCGATTCCTTTAACCCGAGATGTCGCTGAAGTTGTCGAAGAATGGTTGGTTTAGTACACGCAGTCCGGCCCTTGCAAGTGCCGGACATTTGCCGAGGAAATGGGATAGAGTTTCCTTCTCATTTTCATTTCCGCAGTTGCGGCAATGGGTGTTGGATGGAATACCTAGTTTGGCTGCATAGTCTCCAATTGGCCAATTCCTGGTAGTTATCGCCGTTATTCTGACAATTTCTAGACGGGTTCTGCTTAGGAGATCTTTTGTTCTAATCTTATCGTAGGCCGGCCACATCTTCCTTGATATGGCGCAGTTGGTTTATTTCTTCCATTAGAGGTTAGCCTACTGCCGGAAATGTGAGTGGATTCGTCCTTTAACTGCTCCTACCGGAGTGTGCATCCTTGTTGCGAGTGAGCCGTGTAAAGCTGACCCCTGTCTGGCCAGCTCATCTGCACGCTCGTTTCCTGTTATGTCACTGTGCCTTGAAACCCATAGCAGTGTGACCCTTATCCCATCGCCCAAGTGGGCAAACTCGTTCCGGCACTCTAGCACCAGTTTAGAGGATATGGTAGTCGAGTAAATAGCTTTGATAGCGGCTTGGCTGTCTATGAGCATAGCAATGTTTTGTTTGTGTGTTGTGTGGCTTAAGAAGGCTTTTGACTAACTCCAATAGATCTGTGGTCCGAGCAAGGTAGAGATAGGGTGGTTAAAGAGTGAAGATGTTAGAGTGACATCCAACAGAGGTAATGAATGCTATAAGCCTGCTAAATAACGACAGAGACGTAATTTCGGTTGAAACTGGTAGGTAGAACATAGCATCGCACCCGGCCGTTAAGGAAGTATGATACCTATGATCGTCGATGCGAGGCTTTTCTGTCAAAAACAACTACTACATCCTGCAAGTTAGTAGCTTATATTTTGACCTATGGACGATAATGGTCAATGTGAAGACAATGAGGCAGATAGTGTGCACGGCACATTTTCTGTATACAACTTTCATCCTATCGGAAAAGTTTGTCGATGTTAGGAATCTAATTTTATGATCTTTTGTCTGCGTGGGTTCTAGCCCCAGCCGTATCCACCGAACATTTTTCGCGGTACCACTTCTCGGGGAATGACAAGCCTCCGAGAGTACGATTTGTCATGAAAAAGCTTCTCAATTCGCCGTTCGGAGTCGGCAATAAATTGTAGGTCCCTTCGATTCGTGCGAAAAATACAACACGCACAACATAAATGGTTGTGAGAAGCTAGGCCTTGGCTCACCTCGAGCTGTCGCATCAGCTTGCGTTTAGCGTCGGAAAAGTTCTGATTGGGAATGCTAACACGGCCAAAGATTAATAACCACGCTGCATTTGCAGATGCGTAACAGTTTTTAATTTTTTCTACTTACGAAATCAAATCTTATAAATCTGGGAAAAGAAAACATAAACTCAGCTGCCTTTATGGCATTTAGATGGTATCTGTTGAAACTGCTGATTAAGCTGTATCTGTATTTAAAACAGTCCTAATGAGGGTGACCGCTAAATCTTTAATATCAGATTAAAGTGATAATTACCAACATCAAGCCCAGATGTGCTGGTACAACGCATAATTTCATTCAAAATTCTTATGAAAGAGCTTCATAAGCTTCTAAATCATCCATACTTTCAAATAAATAGTTTTTATCTCCATATTCATGACAAAAAATTTCACTCATTAATTGCAATCAGCCAGAATGGAAAAAAACAATCAAAGTAGGTACCTCGCTTACATCGTTGAAAAAGAAACAAAGCCTGCAGTCTAGTCAACAACGCGTCCCAGGTGTGAGTCTCTCTCGTTCTACACTCGAGCATTGTCTCTGAAACGGATTAGCATCACAAAACAAACAACGTTTGCGTGCATTGTTCAGTGTTTGTCTTCAGCAATTAATGTAACATATTCCTCAAGAGGTTTTGGTTTAAGAGCTTTCCAAAAAAAAAAAACAACTCCATGTCCAAACGAGCTGAAACAACTTCTTCTTTTCTTCTTGACCTTGCATGTGCTGCACTAAGCACACGCAGTGAAAGACCGACAAAAGAGATTTGGCCGGAAGACAGAAACAGACAACCTAACCACAAAGAAGTGAAAAATCAGGTTCTTGGACCCTGGTGTAGTTCAGAAATCTGGGTCAAGCATTAGATTGAATGGGACGCTGGGAAACGAGCCGACAATAAATAAATTAATCAGCCAACTCTTGAATCGGATGATTAATAATTTTTATTTTTTTTTCTCCATTTGAAATTGTGTCCCCTTTCTAATTAAAATGTGAGAAAAGAGCAGAGACTAACAAAAGACTGCGCATAAAGCTATTTTTCCCGAGTTGCAATCAACATGGAAACAGGAAAACAGAGGAAGTTTTTGTTAAAACTTGTCCGCATTGGGTCGATGTGAGATGACCCTAACCTGCGTATACGTTGCTTTCGATTGAACGGCTGATGTTCGATTTCCGATTTGGGAAATTACTCATATGCCTCGATGGATATAGGAAGCAATTTTCAGTGCGCGGACAATAATTAATCCGGCTAATCAACGCCGTGTATAATTTAAAAACAAAGAGAAAGTGTAAGCGATCGCTTATAAGCTAGACACAGTCATGCCCATAGCGATGTTCACTTCTTGTAACAAAGTGCGGTGATGAATGGTCGGCCATTAGTGAATTGGTGCAATTTTTTCATTTTGTTTTCCATGTTAGATTGCGTCGGTCGTTGGTATATTATGGGAAATTGTAGGCAATTAAGTGCTATTGTGGTTGATTATGACAGGTTATGAGCTTGCGACGTCAAACATAGTGTGGTGAGTGGAAAAATATTGCCATCGGTGCTTGATGATCAGTTAAAAGCTTTGCCGGTGAAATTAATCAATATTTTTATACAATGGCCCACTTAGATTGTGGCGAATTTGCAAAGCCTGTTGGGAATTGTTGGGACATGGGACCATTTGTTCCTAAAAATGTAGTTTTTTTCTGTTACTTCTTTTAGTGCTGCTGTAACTCCTGTGTCTCCGATTCTCTAGATCACTAGACTGGGCGTTCAGGAGATTAGCCCAGTTTTGTAGAAATGGATAACGTCATGAATGCACTTTTTTCGACAGTCCCAGCTGAGGATCAGTGTGTCTTTTTTGACAGTCGTTAAGGTGCTCGTTCGAACTTGTCTTCAGCTATTACTGCTCATAGAGGATTGAAAGTCACAACTGTTGGCAGTCATTATCAAGAGAAAAGGAAAGCAGCGTACCTATCTATTTCTTTGTGCTGGATGCAGCAGTAAAACTCTTAGAGATGATGCTCAAGCCTGTACTTACTGCAGTCAGTTAGAAGACATGCGATTTATTCGAGAGAAAGCACAATTTAAGCAGAGACCAGCTTGTAATAGGGACAAAAGGACCTTCCAACTGACTTAGCTGAGGAAACTAGGATAGTCGTGTTGGCTGCTTTGGATGTGAAAACGCTTTTAACTCTGCAAGGTCGCTGCGCGAGAGGACGGCACAATGTTCAATCCTATCATCTGAGCGATGAAACATCTTCTAGCTTCTTGATCGGCTATACAAATGATATTGCCGAAGTCATCACCGCATGGGACTAGGAAGACACTCTCAGAAGTTTTAAGCATTCCTGGATAAAAAACAACGATTCAACCCTAGCGACAGACATTCCCGTAGTGATCACCGCACGAGACATTGAAGACGCTCCGGTATGGCTTAACCAAACCATGAGACGCCTTTACTGCCAGATAGAAGTACACGATCTAAGCTTAGCGGCGGGGAATAGGAAGACAATTTTACTGACTAAAAAATTTATCGTCACAATTGTCGTATTTCAAACGGGATCGTAGGTAATTCTAACATAGAAGCTCACATTTTGACATTGATGAAGTCCGCGTACAACAGAGGTAGCGGTCACATCCTTCAATAGCTTTGTAGTAAACGCAGAAGGTTAGACGTCATTCTTTTGTTGGTATGATTTTGAGATGGAGGGATGTAGGGCATGGGCATGCGATAGTAAATCTTAGTTCCTCACTGGCAATGGATTGTTCCATTCTTCTTTCCCAAAATTGTGTGTACTAAGCACAGCTTGCCGGTATGGTGATTCTCCTCAAGACGACAGAAATGACATGTTCTTGAGTGCAGCAATTGGCTGCCGCGATGATAAAGGTTAGAATTGAAGATAAGCGACATCACTCTTTATAACGATGCGGTCGAGGGTGGACCACTGTGACTGGTTGGACTACTGTATCCAGGGAGTACTGTAGAAAGCGTTAACAGCTTGATAGAAGCATCACCTGGAAGTGATGTGGAAATCGATTCTAAGGTCGGCTGGTGCCTGAAAAGGGAAAAGGCTTAGACGGTTAGCGTCTGATAGACTAGGGCGTGACCACCAGTTCCCTAATGGTGGTGAGCGACTCAATCAACCATAAAAATCAAAAAATTCGACGAAATTCGCTAAGTGGTTTTGACGTGGAAAAGTAACAAACAAACAAATAGGGTATAGGGAATACAAATTTGCTGTTCTATTACAATTTCCTCCATACTCTCTTTTGCTATGACATGTCCTGCTTAGATGGCGCTGCAGCGCCAATTTCACTTCGATTTGAACTTAATACAACGTCTTCTCTATTTCTTTCAGAAAACTAACAATGGCAGACCTTCCACCGCTTCCAAAAAGCCTCAGTACTAATCAAACCTTCAACGAGCCAAGTGATGAAAATCTAGAATGCAAAAATGAAGCTGAAACCACTGAACATGGTGGCGAAGTAATTGGAAGTACATTGGGCAAACAATTGGCAGTCTTACGAAAGGAAATGGTAAGTTTCCCCCAGGTTTCTATGAGCATGTGCTGTATGTCATCCGCCGAGATCCCAATACGGATCTATCCAGAGACACACTAACATGGAACTATGTCTCGCGTAAACAATATGTGGATACAGATTCATCCCAATGAGCACCATTAAGCTTGGGTACTTTCTTTTATGGCTCGTTTCTCTGAATGTCAAAGTGCTGTGCCATCATAAACACTCTCTGCATACTTAACCCGGTATTCGCTCCACCAGACCAGACGCTGATGACTACTGGCCACTGCGTCTCTTCAGTTTCTTTGTCTCTCGCGGATGATTGGCCATTCTATTCATGAAACGCACTAAAAGTGGATCCATTACCAAGTTATTTATGTCGTGTCAACCGAATTCCGAAATTATGCAAATACATACAGACATACACCACACATCTGTTATGACCGATGTTACAAAATGTTGTGCTGTGCCTTCTGTGGACACAGTCGAGGTGTCCGTCCATCCACTATCCAGTGCTGGAGTGAATTTGTTTGTGCAATTGTTTTTTTCTTGACTCACATTGATGTTATCTGGAGGAGTGATGAATTCCATTCCGCCGAGAGGTTGTCTCCATGAATTTCAATTTATTGTCGATCGCAATATTGATTATACAATCCGTGGTCGTCGGGCGTCCGATAGTTGCATTTAAATTTCAGAACAATGCCGGGATTACAGTGGTGATGATGAGTGGAATACCCAGGGGCAGTGTGTTGTCTGAACTTTAAAATTAAGTCGTAATTATTTAATGAAGACTACTTTGACTTATTGGCTGTAAGTAAATTTTATGTAACTCAATGCCTAATCGCTTGTCGAAGATTGTCATCCCAACGGCGTCCATTGAGAGATGCATTTCGACAAATGCTGGCTTGTTCCCTAATTTGATAATTTTATTTATTTGCTTATCTCAGAAACCTAACGGCATCCACATGCATCTGCTTAACCTCATTTTGTTTCTTTTAATCGATTGACATTCCGATTGATTGGTCAATTTAATTCGAAATAAACAACAAGGTGGCGCTCATCTATCTTGAAAAGATCTGGTTATTGGCTGCGGGTTTAGTGTATCTTAGGCCGATGACGTCGTAATCGTGTTGAGAAATGACTAAACCATTGTGTAGATTAAAAAGCCTGTCGGCGGGCAGTCAATTTGAATGAAATTTTTGGAAAATGCAAACTTTAAATGCACCGCTGATGAAGCGGGAAAATTGCATAAAGGGCGGCGTTTTTACTTCTCCATTCAAAGCGAGCGCTGCTCTGGCTTCATTGTATTTGTGGGTCGATATGAAGTGACGTGTAGATTGGTATAAAAATGATTATAGACTGAAAGCAGCATTTTGAAATAAGATATGGCACAGTCTCGGAGGTTTGACATTCACCGATGAATATTGCCGTGGGTCGAACCTACACAGTTCGCACAGCCTAACGCACTAACCATTATTCAGCAACAAGGCCTCGGCTCTAGGAGCCAAAAAAAAAACACAGGATATCAGAGGCGGCATCTCTAATGGCTTTTTGGGAGTGTGAACCTTCCTAGACATTGAAGGTGCATTCAATAACGTACGTACAGAAGCCATTCAAGCTACCCTTAACTCCTTAGGTGTGGAGGAATTATTCGGCAGATAAATTGTATCCATACTGAAAACAGGAGTCATCCAATCTTCTCTAGTTAAAAGCCATCAAACAATTTACGTAAACAGAGAAACTCCTCAGGGCGAAGTTATCTGCAACCTGTACTGCTGTCAGACTGATAAAATCTGGGTGCTGTTCGGCCAGGCCACATGGCCACTGTAGTATTCTGGCTTCACCAAGAGTTCGCCATGCGAATTCCATCAAAAGTGGAATGAAACAGCGGGGTGGTCACGAAAGCTGGGGTCGGCCCTTGACAGCTCAAGAGAAGTTCTTATCCCATTAGGTGCTGTCAAGGGAAAAATTAATCTACACTACTTCTCAGTAGCCAAGCAAAAATGGAACAACCTTCCTAGCTGCGCCATATCCAAAAATGCTTGACCAACATACAACCATAGGAAAACAAGCGACCTCCTTAGAAGAACTCGAAAACATTTAGCGCGCGTTGTCGCCATCTATACGTGTCACTGGGCAGGTACCCCTGCGGCCAAACTTGGCATCAACTATAATACAAAGTGCACGGCACTTGCTATAGCAAGACTCAACGCGCTAGCGAAACCCTTCCTCGATAACTTCGGCGAACTGTCAGAGAATAAAATCCCTAACTTTCTAGTTTACCTTAACTCCTCAGGTTGGATTTAAGACCAACAGACATGGTCTATCGACACCCATCTAAAACTTAGCTAATATACCGGTCACGAGAACTGTGGTAACAAAACTGTGCATTTCAGCACTATTTGAGTATTGGGTGCTCTCTGCCTGATACAACCACTAAATCCAACCAACCCGAGCACAGGTCTTCATGCAGTACTCGATGCTCGACTGTTGAACTTAAATGATTCAGCGTCACTCGATCGAGAATGGCTTCTTTTCTTTTTTTACAAGTTTAAATATTTAATATCAGTGATGCCCATTACAAACACACACGTGCTGCCAAATGCTCTGCATCCACGATCGCAAAGTAAACCTGCACATTTGCATGCTCAGAAAGATAACCATCCATCAGATATTTATTCAGTTATTAAATTTTCGCTGAATAATAAATAATAAGTGAGCAACACTTTCCTCTAAATAAACACCAAAACGCCGCCATAATATTTTATGTAAGTTCCCACGTAATACAAATTGGCCAGACACTTTCAAATTATCTGGTTAATAAAATCGCGAACAAACAATGCCGACCGCGCGATCTAATTTCACAACAATCAACGGTGTCTTGCGGCGCAGCAGTATGACCCGTGATTATCTAAAAGATTTATGTGTATGCTAAATCTCTGCCCGAAACACGTGTTTCTTTTTTTTTGTTACACTAAAGTCGGACAATGAAAGTCATAAAGGTGCCGAAAAATTAAACAAATGCGTCAAAATGAATGCAAAAAAAAAAAAAAAAAATCATCTCTGAATAAATTCATAAATCACTTCTTCCATTGTGAACAGCATTTGAAAAATCAATTGATGTGTTACATGCACTTTATCTGTCAAAGATAAAGCAGCGGTAGACTTCCAACTCATCATCATGCTTTGTCGTGAGATTTTACTTCCAAAATCACTGTTTGGGTTCAGCACCACACACGCAAATGCATATCTATGATTCGAGATGCATGCCAACATAAATGCCGACATAAATTTACTTCATCGTTTCGTTTGGCACGCTTTCAATTGCGTCGGCCATTGTCGAGTAGAGACTGTGCACCTTTCCATTTTTCATAAAAAACACAAACAGAACTAAGCTGGCTTAAGTCTCTGTTTAGTCTCCATGCTCGGGTTGTAGCAATGAGCGTGTAGTTGCGTTCATTTGGAACTCGACGAAGCTTGAACGGGGGTCGCAATAGTAGCAATTATTGCGCCAAAAACTCGCAAACATTTGCAATAAATAAATTAAATTGAATTATAGGCACGCCATGATTATGTAAGTCTTGTTTGGAAGTCTCTGAACTTGATCGAGTTGGCTGAGTGTTGTTTTGAGTAAATGGCGTTTTAATTAGACGCGGGTGGAGAGGAATAACGACCGAGAGATTGATTAATTAAATGCTGGAGATCGACATTCACCTGTGGGAGATTTAATGGAGCAACAAAATGGTTCTTGTAACAATGGCTTGTTTGTTCCGGCACTCCCGTAGACTGTAGCATTTAAGTTGTGTTCATTTAAATGGCATATTGTTCCTAAGTTTAACTTTTAAAGGTTATTCGTCGTGCGAATGAGTAAAAGTTCAAGTATTTTTGACTTGATGTGATCAGTTGTCGATGGGCTGTGATATTTTATAAAATTAAAAGAATGCAATGCTGTGAATAAAATGGGGTAACACGTCGAGATCGAGTTACGAAGACCAGAATACACGAGGCACTCAATGTCGAGAAGCTACTTCTTCGAACGGAGAGGTCCATACTTTGATGATTTGGACACGGTAACCGCATGTTCCCAACTCGACTTTCAAGACGTGCCATGGAATCCATGCATGCATCAGGTAGGAAAAAGCCCCTGATGACTTAGAGTCGATGGCGGAAGATCGGAAGATGTTCACTTAAGCATCCTAAACCCGCGATCCTAATAGTGGATAAGCGGTCCATTGAAAAATATTGATGAACGATGATGATGAAATTAATTGCCTTAATGTGGCGTGCTATGACCTTGGTCTTCTAGACCTTTGGAGTGCAGATGAATCAGGACACATATCCATGTTTGAACAGATCTATTTCCTTTTTGCACTGACCAATAATTCCTCTACTCATTCGATTTTTCATAAAAGACGACAGGTGAAATCTTGCTGCTTTTGATCATTGCTTGGTTTTCACTTACTTATCTGTGAACAATGATCACCGTGACTCAGTGGTTAGTGCGTTGGCCTTTTGGGCGAGCTGTATAGATTCGAGCCCCAATAATATTCATCAAACATTTTTCGCAGCATCATCTCTCGTCAGCGAATGTCAAACCTCGTAGAGTATAATTTGTCATGAAGGAGCTTCTCAATTCGCCGTTCGGCATCGGCAATAAATTTTAGGTCCCTTCCGTGACCCATCACGGGCTGTCATGCCAGCTATTTAACAATTCCTTCACTCAGACGACAAACTGAAACCTTCCCTTTAAGCTAGTTTTGGTCAAAAGACACTGGTAAGTTCATCCCTAGCAGAGTAGAGGATTGTAACTTACTTAGTCGTGAAAAGTTAATTCAATTCAATTGTGAATAGTACCTGTCTGAGAAACTTCAGCCCAGTGAACAGTTTGATGATGACTTTTGGCGGTAGAAGTAGGAAAACAATAACAACCTGAAGTTAAGAAAAAAAGATCAGATGTCTTTTTCCTCAAGATGTCACTAAGGTCGTCACTAGCTGGCACCGGACATTAGCATTTTGGCCATGACATTTCGCTTTGGCAATCACGTCAGTGAGAGTTCTGTAGTGTACCATTTGGCCTCATCGTCTCCAATTGGCCAATGCCTCATACTCATAGTCGTTGTTCTAGCTATGTCTACCCGGGTCTCTTTTCGAAGATCTGTTGTCTTTTTCCTGTCATTACTGATCTACATCTTACTTTTTATTCCCCTGAAGATTGGCCTTTTGCAAAAAGCATTTGTATTTGTCCTGCTCCCAGAGAAATGTGGACTCTTTCAGCAAGCGAAACGTATAGCTTTGCGTAGCGAGTTTATCGTCAAGTCATTGTGACTTGAATCTCAGAACAATGTGATCCTTAAACGACCCCGAAACAGCCAGCTCGTTTTGGCATTCTTATACCAGTTTGGATGCCGAACAGCTTTGATGACGGTTTTTGAATTGGATACAAGCCTGTCGGATTTCTAGTAATTTCTTGTGGAAGACGCTGGAAAGAGTCCCTATATTATGAAAGAATCCCTATATTTGGCAGAATGTTCGGAAGTAGACTTGAGTAAACTGATGAATATTGGAAACATGACGCGTACTGTGAATGAAATGTTAAAGAGGCGGAATGCAACCGACTGTTTTAGTGGAGCACTCTTTGTGGATGAAATGATAATGTCTATTCACCAGGTCTATTTTGAATGCAAAGACAGTTCTTCGTCCAGCGGTTGGTCAGAAACCGATGCCTGCTGTCTTATCGTGGAGGCTACCAATTTGCATGCACCGATTTGACAATACTCACGACTAGGTAAAGTCCACACACTCTCAAGAACTACACCTGAACATTCAAAGCCACCATGCTTGGTTTCTAAGAGCAATTCTGATTCTAAAATCGTCTCTAATTGCAGAGCACTTAAAGCACACAAGGCGACATACCAAGCCCGAGAAAAAAAAAGCGCGATTAAAGCACCACTGTATCTAGCCCAGACCCCACACATCCACTATAAGTAGAACATGGGAACAAAAGTAAAGCAAAATTCAAAAACCGGGGACCCAAGTGCCTGAACATGGAAACCAAAACAAAAGACGAAAACAAAACAAAAAAAGAAAATTATATCGGTTAATTATTTTGCAATGTTTTACCACCGCACACCGACACCAGACTGTGGTTTTGTACTCCAAAAGTGGTTCGCCCATAACAATGCAAACATTCAAACTCTTTGACCTTTTCCAGCAATGGAAATGGAAGCACATAAAGCATTTGCCAGATTCAGTGCATAACCCGCCATTACAACAGCGCGCGCGAGTGCAATGATTTGTGCAGTAATCGTGGAGTGTGGTCTCGTGCAACTAGCGCGTTTAGTCTCTACTAGAGGTGATTCGCTAACTGCCGCCAGTTCCATGGAGCCACCTTCGAAACCAATGGAGTTGAATGCGGCAGGCAACAGTGAAAGTCATCATCCTACGTCATTGTCATTTCAACACCAGCGAGAACCGGGGGCAATTTGTTTCAGTTCGACACAGTCAGGTGCGTCGTAAAAAGAACGAGAATTGATTGTGTAACTGACAATGATTTGCATAATTTCTGTCACGCATTACAACTGTCAAAAATTTGGAGCACGATTTCTACACAAATTGCTCCAAAGAGGGCCATTTGTTTTGGGCGAATTGTCATTTAGGTCTCCACTATGGTGCTGTCACATTGAAATGTCAAAGTGACGAAGGTCGATTGGTATTTCAGATTGTAGGTGGAGTTGCATGGAACGAGTATTTGCAGAAAGGTCAACCAGCACTTGTCGCAATCGTTAGTGGGATTCGTTGGCAGAATTAATAAGTTTCTTGTAACAGTAATGAGTGTGTCGGCATTTCAAATTGACTCGAGATTTTTATGGCTCTTTGTGAATACTTGTTACAATTTTTAATCTTGATAATGGTGATGTATTGAAGATTGCTCGGATATCTTGTCATCGTGTATAGGAAGGAAAATCAGTTTGGTTAGCCTAAAGGTAAATGCAACGTATGCATTGGTTTTGACGAGGTTGTATGCCAACTCATTAAACGAATCTGAACGAGTTAAAAAAAAGTCTGCTCATAGATTGGCTGAACTCAAGACTCGAACCTTTCGCTTTTGACTTAATGTGGAACACAATATCTGGCAGATAAGTATCCACTACAACTCTACCTGCAGACTTGAATTTTTTTTGCCAGTTCTACTGTCACTCTGAAAAGACATGAATACAGAAATTAATTGCAACCTCCTTTCTTATCAAAAGTGGTTGACAACATGGAAATCACTGCAGGAGGTAGAAAATCTGTCGTGACAATCATTAGAGAAACCATCCTCCTGAAGGAATTTTGTATCTCTGAATATTGTTCTCGTCAATTCTGGAAGCGAGCAGTGCTTCAGCAGCTTTGCACATGTTTCGACACATGGAAAAGAACAATCGAACCATGCCTTTAATATTTCTTTACTGGAAGTTATGAAGAAGAACGAGGAAGGACTTAATTCCAGAAAAGAACAAGGCAGGTCTATAAAAAAAAAATCTGATGGATGTACACTCAAAAATGTTGGGAAGAAATAAGCTGTACTCTGAAAACGATAATGATGAATCAGCGCTGAAAGGAGCGACATTCTAATGCAGTACAGTATGTTCTGCAGCCTGTTATATACATATGTATGCTATGTATAAACATAGGTCTGCACCCTCTTCCTTCCTGATCCCCGTCATAAATTGCAATGTGTTTCATCGTCCATTGCTATCTGTTTTCATGGTTGATGACCCCTTTGCTGTTCATTCTCCCATGCTAATTCAGTGTCAAATAGTCTGAATTTAAAAACCACCATCAGTGAAACTTTTCTTTTTCTTTTCTTAATTTTTCACTGGCCACTGCCATCGGTTCGCGGCGCGTTCCAGTGAGTGCATTGCGGTAGACAATTGGAATAAATAAGATCGCTACTATAAGAAAAGTATTTTTCATTTTCTGACCACGAACGCAATGAAATTAAACTGAGTTGACGTACTGATGATAGTCTACGTCTCCGTCAAAAAGAATGTAAAAATCACGTGCGTGTCGGACAAGGAAATCATTTTGAAATCCCATTACACACCTAAATGCCCAACTGGCCAACTGAAATGGGGGATTCGTCAAGTTCAATACGCGGTAGTACAAGTAGTTTTGTGAAGATCATGATGAGTAGAGGGGCTGAAAGTCAGGTGCACGATGACGGATGGCCATAGATGGACTGGAGAATTGCAATAATGTTGTAAGAGAAGTAATTGAAGTGATGTTGTTACAAATGTTACATATGTACATGGGAAGGAGAGTGTGAAAGAAATACGGGCTGGGTAGGATCGATGTTTGCTATGGACTAATACCGTGTTCAGGTTAAGACAGCACTTACATAAGAACTTATTCAGTTTATGTTTCACTCTAGGTGAAGGTGATCGTGATCATATTTACAACAAATTTCCCCAGAAACACAACGAATGACTTAATACGCCGTTGGCTTGAGTAATGCGATCACAGTACAAGGCTTTGATGCTCGTTATGATCTAAAATATGATACAGATTTCCAGAGATTACAATACTCATGCGGGCGCCGTGGCTCAGTGGCCCTGGTCCCTTCCATTCGTACGAAAAATGTAACACGCACAACAAGAATGGTTGCGAGAAGCTAGGCCTTGGCTTATCCCGAGCTGTCGTTCCATCTACATATTTATTTATTTTTTACAATACTCATGCACTTGAGTTCACATTGGTTAAAGTCATTGCACCTAGAAACAGACACGAATGGTGATGAAAAGCCAAGATTTCATTGTCGAATCAGGACGCTCAAAACAAGAACATCTTCTCTCGAACTATCGGACATGACCACAGTGGGGAAACATTCCGATGAACTTATTAAAGGAAGCAAGCAAACTCCCTCCGTCGTTCTAAATTTTGGCGATGGTTTGCTACACACCTGCCAAAATCTGCATTAGCTGTCATTAACAAAATATGGCGGCTTCCTCCAGTGAAGTTATGGTTGCTTGTTATGTCACCCTTCACTTCTGCTTGCTATTTCACAAATAAGGTATTTGATTCGGCACTGGCTAGATCGCAGGACTCTGAGGACTATAAGTGCCATTGACAATCGCCAAAATGTTCACCAAAGCACTTAACTATCTCAACAACCCCCAATCATATATCCACACCTTCCATTGCATGAATAACACCACGGCAATGCAAGGTAATTTCACCAGCCAGCCACACCCTAGACCTGAATAGAGTCAACAAACTGGGATAGGAAATGCCTGTCGTGCCAAATGGATGTATTACTCCTGGACGGAAGGGATTTGCATTTTTTTTTTCCACAATTTATGGTTATTGTTATACTTTATTGCTGCAGTACATTTTCTCCCCCACGAGCAATGTAATCACGCTTGTCGTCTGATACTCCCGAATCAACAGACAGAAACTTCTTTTCGCTGTAAAAATGGCTATGTACAGAAAAAAGAAATAAAAAAATAAACCACAACTATGTAGGTTGAAGGTAATGCTAATGAACTTTACTCTGCTGTGAGTTGTACTGAAAGTCTAAACTTACAATGACTGTACGACGTTGTAATTACAATTTAGCGAAACGATTAAACCGATTACCCATGACTTAGAGTTCTTGAAGCCATCAAACTTCGCCATAATGACCACAATTACATAAATTAAATCGTAAACTGTTGCACAATGCCACCGAAACTAATTGCCAGCATAGATAATTTCTCAACGGGCATTGAACTCTTTCAATTCACAGAAACTCTACATCAATGCTGGTCAAGTTCATGGTACTTATCGTCACTATTTTACGAAAGACCATCACGATTTCACGACAAACCCGGTGTCACAGAAAAGCCAAACGAAGCGTCACACCTTGGACATCAATTTTTATTCCATCAACTCAACTGTACTGTTATTATAGATTATGGTGGCACCTCACCTACTCGGAATAGTTACAAGGTTAACAACTTTCCTGGCCATAGCTACCGCCAGTAGGTTCTGCCATCGGTTAGTGCACTTAAGGTGTGAGGCACGTTACGATTGGTTTGGTATGGCGACGGTGGGGAATGAAATGTGCATTCGATTAGATCGCTCTTGTCTTCCGCGTATAGATTCAGTGGGGATTTCACCTTTGTTCTTGACAAATCTAAATGATTACACTCGGCGATGTGGATAAATCAACTAAAGACGGTACTCTGCCTCTAGATAGACATGCATTCTGCTGTTTGATGTCACGGGTGTGTGTTAAGTGAGATGTTGTCTCAGAAATAACTGATGCCGGTGACATTTAAATCATGTATCAGAAAGTCTACAGGTCTATTGGCGAAACCTGTGTGAGGAGTAGAAATGCGGCCATAAGACGACTATTCAATTTATTCAAAGTTGTGGAATATGGTTGAACTTTAGCTATCAGAGAACGATGAGAAAAAGTCTAAGCTTGTTTATTAAAGATTTATCGTGTGTATAACCATTTCGACTAGTGAACAAGCCCCTGTTTTTTAGTGCAGAAAGTAGTCACATACTTGCGCGAAAGGCCCCTCCACCAAGCAACCAGCACATAAGCTAGAAAAGGTACTATCATCGGCGTATAGATCCAAAGGACCTTTTTCGGTGATAAACCCCGTCTCTTGACAGAAGCACCCTTACACTGGCAGAAAACTGAAAAGGCATTGGAAGTCTTCGACTTGGCATGCTTTGCCGAAATAAGTTTTTTATCCAGGATAACTCCTAGATATTTGGCTTCATCGAAGAACAGCCCTTTAACACTGGCTGAGTCAGACCGGTCACAATCCTCCTTCTCGTAAAGAGGACAACCTCAGTTTTCAGAGGATTGACCCAAAGCCCACTCCTAGTGCATCGTTCTTCGATCATTTCTAAAGCCATCTGTGCGTTAGCAAAGACAGTGTTCAGGCATGGGCCTGAGCATATACGATGAATATGCAACAGAAAGTCAACCACCATGCACCATAGCAGTGGAGACAGAACGTTGCCTTGCGAACAGCCTCCTGATAAATTGAAGTGCCTTTTGCTGGAACTTAATTCTCATTTCAGGTGTTTGTTGTTCGGCTCTCCTTAGTCTTTTATAGTCAGTGTGATACCTGTAATTTGAGCCGGGCTTAGTTTCCTATCATCAGCCATTTTCTTTGCTAATCCATCAGCTCTTTAATTTTTCCTTAAGTCTGCATGTCCTGGTATGTATGTACATGGGAGAGGCACTAGCTCCTGATTCTCCAACTACATATGTAGTGCATGTTACGATTCTTTTATTTCCTCCTATGGTTCCACTTTGTGCCAAATTATTTCCGCAGACATTTTGCAGTAGGGTGAAAATCCACGCCATCTTGTATCTATAAACAGAACAGGTTTACCTGTCAGTTAATGTGTTTTCGACTTAATTTGCCCGAAAGCCCTAATTATTCTGCCACTCCTGCCTAGAGTGCTACAGCAAAACCCTCAATTTAATGCAAATTTTCGAAATTTTAAGTCCGAAAAAGACAAAACGAAAAAATTCCGTAGATACGCATAATTTCTCTGAAAGAATAGACACTTTGCACCCAATACCCACGGCGGCGTCGCAGCTCATGAATAGTCATTTCCACATTTCACACATGGAATTGTTTCCTTATTACATGGGGAAACGGGAAACGAAAATATAAATAACGCAATTCAAATTCACTTTCATCGTGTTTCCATTTTTGCGCACAGTCAACTTTCGCAGCGGACCCGAGTGACCCTATTTGCGTCACCCCAATCATGACACTACCACGCACATTCCTTTCACACTCTCAAAGACGACCATTCAACTCTGTGCTGTCGTCTTCAAGCTTTTGCAGCCACCAATCCATATCTTAGCTAAGAAATGTGATATTGAAAACTGCCAAACCACACTGTTGGTGTGCATTTTGTGTTTCAATACCAGTCAGGGGCTCCCTGCGGTTACAGTCCACTTAAACCATCGAAGGAGCTCAAGGAGACCCCAGCAATTAATCGAGGAAATTTTTCATTTTTTTTTTGACATTAATTACTGCAGACAAATCTCCCCACGATGATAATGATGATGGATCCCCGCAAATGTAAACCGCGTTGTTAGGAGATACCTTCGACGACAAGAGTATCTAATTCCAACCGAAACACCAAGCACAGCCGAAGCGAATCTAGGTTGACTCCATAAGGCACACGACTCTTATAATTAATTTTGAATTTCATTTTGAGAGATTGTTGTGGAAACCTGTAGGTAGAGGTTATCCGAGCTCTCAGATGCGGATGCAGTTTGCGATTTTTTTTGTATACGACTAGGAAATAATTTATCTGTCGTTTCGGAATCCGATTGATTGATTTAAGGTCATTGGATGGGGACGGTCACTAACAATTACCGCTGAGGAAATTGATGAACAATACGAGATATTGTGAAGACACTTTTCGATGTTCTAGGATGGCGTGTGCTACAAGTTCTTGGGTTGGATAAGTACTTTGACAATTGGTCTCGCAACTCAGTCTAAATCTAAATTCCTAGACAGTTTTCTCTGTCTTGGGTCATTGACCTATAGTTTCTGAGGAAACAATGCGGTCTTTTCTTAGCTTTAATAAATAATTTGCAGCTTGTAACTTCAGTTCACTAGGATGTTGTTTCAATTGACAGGGTCCACTAAGAACGAGTACCTTTTACTAAAAAATACTTTAGACGTTTGCGAGCCGCTCTGCAAACCTAGGGCCAAATTACCGCATTCGATAACGAGTGAATGAGTGGGTCTCGTGATCGAATGATCCATAAACTTCATTAGGAGCGGTAATGCCAAATCCTCACATTTCAATGACGAGTTACTCGTTAACGAGTGTGGTAATTCGGCCACTGGTCGCGCAGTATTTTTTGTTGACGTTGTGGACTCACTAGATAGGGTGAACGAAAAATGTGATAAATTGGCAAGATTGGTGTCAGCTGAGAACATTACCGAAACGGAAACATCTGTAAAGCCACCAATAGGGAGATTGCATGGGATAACAGACAGCATAATAGAGAAATAAGCTAATTCCTCCTGGTTAGGCAAAGAGGATTGCGCCACCTCTCGGACGCTATGGCCGAAATTAAATAAAACTAAAAGGATGTGCCCTCTGGCACTGGGCGGACTCTTTATCCGCTAGCAGAGTCGTGGAGAATCGAATCCAACGATTTTTGCAGAAGGAGAGGAGGTAAAAGTTGAATCAATCCAATATCAGCTGTGTCACTGTCCCGCCCTGCAAGAACGACGTCTACGCGCATCAGGATCAAGGTTCTTTACAAGCATAGAAGAGGTTACAGACTTACAGTTAACGGACCTACTCAGATTCATAAAGCCAACAATAGGATAGGTCCTTACGTTGTCTCGGAAACCATATTGCCATTCCCACAACATTAAAAAGGTACTAACAATGGACCTCCAGGTCTCCGAATGAACGTGATGAAGTCTATCCACCACAGACCCTATGCAACCTAACCTAATCTAGGA
The DNA here is from genome assembly GCA_917880715.2 of Matsumyia berberina. Taxonomy (NCBI): domain Eukaryota; kingdom Metazoa; phylum Arthropoda; class Insecta; order Diptera; family Syrphidae; genus Matsumyia; species Matsumyia berberina. The sequence goes on along the minus strand of OU862872.1, from coordinate 15,290,318 downwards.
TATGAGTATTAGCTTCAGAGAAAAGGTCCTCATTTCAAAGTAAAGAGACGACATAGAAGCGGCACCAAGTTCTTACCAACTCAGAAGTAAGTTTACTTCGACGACAACTTCCATGGAAGATGTTCCACTTAGAGTCGCATCGCTCTCTTAAGTGTTTAAAATTGCAAATGATGCTTCCACGAGTAGTTGTACGGGTATAATTCTCCCTCAGAAAGCATTCTGTAGGTATTGCAATAGATACTGAGTCTAAGTGAGTTCATTAGGGAATACCTGTCTTAGCTAACCTAACCTATCCAACGAGTAGCAAGGAAAGATTAGTCGTCAATGGCAAAACCTCGCATTACCACTCTTGCGGCTTTGAAAGGAAGTTACTCGATTTTATTTGATGACACACCTTAACGAAAACAAATGCAATTGTTACAGGCTACAGGCATTTAGGTGAAGCCGTGCACAGCCTTTCTTCAGTGGCTTTCACCTGCGAAATGCAGCTCAGATCGGCGTTGTTTTAGTTGCCGAATGTCACCCACGGCTTCGTTATAGCTGTCGCTATAGCCGACGCAATTTGACCAGCAGTAGGTCCATTGTGATACTTCAGGATCTAGGATGAAATTTCCTTCACGAGCTCTTAATAAAGCGAACTAGGATTCCGACATCTTGTTGTGCTAAGTCGCCAAGACTGTCAAAAAGAACGCACAGAGATTGTTGCGTCTTTTGCACGAGTGCGCGGGACAGCTACAGAGGTCCTCTTTCTCGCAGGAATGCCCAGGCGAGTAGCATGTCTGCCCTAAAGCAGCTCTAAGATGCATTATACTTAGCGAAATTAATCTCTTAGGGCGCTTCTGATCTATTGAAGGGCAGATTTGTGCACATGTGCGCTTGTATTCGTTTTAATCTCTGATACGCATTCGAATGTCCTGAAATTAGTTCAGAATGTAGCTTCGACAAACCATTCCATATCGTTGTTGCACGACGCACTATTTTAAATCGGTCGCAAACGGCTCACATCAGTCTCAGCGAAACATATGAGAACGTCACTTGTAAGCCAAGAAATGTAAATATGAAAACACGTAAGAATCCTGCATTCTTCGTGGATTATTTTTCCTAAGCTGTCACTCAAACTCACAACGCGAAAGAATCCATTTAGTACGCTTGCCTTACATTTCCGGGGAGTTAAGTTTCAAAATATTTCACGTTCTGCCAACCACATAAGCTTTCTCTCCGCAAAGCCCCAAACGCCTTCTTCTCACCCTCGGAAAGAACACTCCCGTTCGATAGGAGGAAAAAAATCACGCGTCAGCTGTATTGGATAACAATTGTTAATAATAGTGTAATACTATTATAACAAACTGGCGGCACTCATACACGTCCAGCCATCCTCTGTAGCTTTCCCTGAAATGAGATACACTGTCTTGGATTTTAAAAGAAAAGAATACAGCACCAGACAATGGAAAGCAATTAACGTCGCTCATGTGCTGTCCACCGTTCAGTCGCCACATTCTCCAGGGTCTGGTGCTGAATTATGCAAGAAAAATGCGACCCGTGACTGTCAAAGAACACAACGATAAATTGCCGAAGCTTCAAAAAAACAAAACAAAAATGGAGGAGGCCCCTGAGCGGTTTTCATATGCATACACATTCTTTGAGATTCTTTCGTTTTTTTTTGTAAAAAAAACCCCAGAATGAGCGGCGAGCCGCAACCCCCTTTAGCTAATCCAATTTGAAAATGATTTGCTGGCTGCTAGTGGCTCGTCTGCCACAGTGGGCCTGGCCCGGAGGTGTCGAATAATTTATCACAAAGAGAAAATCAATTTCAAATCAATATACCTACGCCAACTAATTTAGTAGTTCCTGGCTCCGTGCGGCTTTGGCTTTAAATTGGCGAATGGGAAAATTAAATGAAAAACCACAGCGTCATCGTAAAAAAGGAGGCAAAGCGTGTGGAGCTTGCTAAAAGAATTAAAATGTGGATTAGGTTAATTGCCAAGGCTATGTCGGTCAAACAAGGAAATGGAGCAAAGAGGATCCACAGTGTAATAAGGCTATTAGCACACTCAAGGGATTTGCCAGCACATGAGTGTGGCGTGTTGGCTTAATGATACCACTTGACTCTGATGATGTGACCTCAAGATGTGCAAAATACTATAAAAGAATTCGTACATCAAAGACCATGTTAAGGCATATTTAACTTGAGGCGTTGCCTCGAAAATGAATTGGTTTACCCACAGGAAGTCGGTGGGTTAGGTAAGGTAAGAGGGTTGTCTATTCTGATGCCAGAGGATTTTTAGCTAAAGCGGAGAACACTTTGGACGTAAATCTATGTTCTCAATGCCAAAATCTTCGAAGAGAAGTGCTGACAGATGTAGAAGTCTTCTTTTGGACAAGGCAAGACAGGTGGAGAATAGTTCCTCTTCTTTTCGTCCGAGCGGCTTCACGGCTTCTCCTTGAAATACGCTACAGTGTTCAGAGAGGCGGATGAGAGAGGCACGAGCAGCGGTTGCACATCCGATTTTGGAATCACGTGTATAAGAGTGAATGGAAGCAACATCCAAGACAGACGTCCTATAATAACACGGCTTCAGGTGAAATATAATGCCTAACGCTGCGGAGCGAGTTGTTCATGAGGATCAGTTTCCTAGAAGACCGAGTTGTACCGCTTTTTCAAGAGTCAAGCGCCAGACGATTATGACATAAAATTATAATGGCACGTAAATTCAGTTTCTACTGATACCCTTACTGAAGTAGAGACCTTGTACTGCAGTCCCTGTGATTCAGTGGCTAATTGGTTAGACTTCTGTGCGAGCTGCGAAGGTTCGAGGCGCAGAAATATCAGCCAAACATCTTTCGCGACACCACCTCTTGTCGGGGAATGACAGGACTCAGTTGAGCCGCTGTTATTTTTTCAATTAAAATGTTGTCTCTATAAAGCGCGCTTTAAAATCTACACTAAAAGAAGTATGTCTAAAAGGCCTACAAGACTTTCGATACAACATCTTTTCTCAGTGACCATGGAAATTTTATAATTTCAAATGCAATTTGACTGATTTGTCACACTTTTCCTTGTAAATTCAAAATTAATTCACATTTACATTTGAAATACCAAGAGAAATATAAATTCTTCTCTTTTTCTCTTTTTCAGTACGGATTACGACAACTGGATATATCGCTCCTATCACAGCTGTGGACGCTAAATGATTCCATCCAGAACTTCCGGACAATCGTGGACGATCAAGAGTGCTACTCACCGTCTCCGCCGCAATCACCTTCACCATCACCCTACGATTCAGTGTCTTCCGACGCCGACGATGATCTTTCACCTTCAATACAAACTCAAATTCAACACCATCCAGACGTAAAAGCTCCAAGTCAAACAATCATCTCTCAACCATCTCCGATTGCTAGTCCAAAAACCGTTGCCCCAGTGACATCCGAAATGCAAACTCCCATCACAACACAACCGACATCGAGAAATTTTGTACCGCCAACGCCTACACCCAGGACACCAGTGAGAGTAACACCACCCATGTCATATCCAAGGCAATTAAACTCGAAATCATTACCTCCACCACCGGCACCGCCGACAACGAAACCCCCAGTAGAAAGGCTCTCAACCAGACCTTCTTCGCAACTATTCCCAGTGACAAACGCCAACAAGCTCCAGGTGCCAGTACCAGTGCAAAGGATGCGTATTGCTCCACCTCCACCACCAGTTCAACGGCGAGTCTTGGCGCCTTCATCTCGAGCCTCTTGATGTTATCCTTCGGACTTCCTTGCATCGGTCAAGCTGGCAATGTGTAAAGTTTTCAATGACAACAATACCGTTGCTGAATAAATGGCAAAAAGCAAGGAAATTCGATGAGAAAGAGAAGTTAAAATATAAATTAATAAAAAAAAATACATAACCACTTGCAAAAATTATAATTGTAAAAAAAGAAAAACAATAATTTAATTGTTTCACTGTGTTATGCAATATTTTAGCTTTTAAGCGTTAAGCGCAATTTTAAACAAGCTGCCAGTTATTTAAAGGCGCATTACTCAGAGATGTGTCAAGCAACGTTACTTCCTTTGTCCTTCTTTAAAAAAAAAAACAAAAGCGGCTCGATATAACTGTTGATTTATTTTAAGACTACAACTTAAGAGAGAAGAATAAACGTAAACATTGAGGAATTTAAAATTGGAATTGATGTTTTATTTAAATAATTTTAAGGCGAGGTCACATTTAAACTTCGAAAGTGTCATAACTGGGTCCAAGAACTTTACTAAATTGTCAAAAGAAGAGACATTCAGCAATGACGAACCGGACAGTCACAGTATACAGTTGCAACTTCGAGATAATAAGGAACTTTATCTATCTTGGCCTTCTGTTAACGACTTCTCATCAGAAATCGAACGAAGACTAAGTAAATGTTTCCAATCGCTGTTTCTAATTTCCTGGTCGGGATGGCTCATTGGTTAGTGTGTAACATTGATGTGCGAGTTGCGTAGGTTCAAGCCCCAGCAATGTCCACCTGCAGCAGGGAAATGAAAAATCCTAGGATTTTTTTGCATTAAAGAAAATTGTAAATTGGAGTGCAGGAGGCAGTTAGCTAAGAACTGGGCCAACGGATGAGCTTTGTTGTTTGAAATTTTCCAGGTGGAGGTCCTAGCAGTAACACTTGCTGGCCTTGAGAGTGCGATGAAGGTAATACCACGTGTTGATATCACTTTTTCATCGACAGCCAGGCAGCACTAAAATCGATTTGTGCTGTTGAAATAAAGTCGAAGCTTGTGAAGTGCTGTCACGAAGAGCTTAGTGCTCTTGTCACACAGTATGAGGTAAAACTATTCTGGGTCCCTGGGCATGAGGGCATACCCGGGAATGAGAAGGTTAATGAATTGGCAAGGAAAGGATCTACGCTAGACCTAGAGCAGGTTAATCAGTTAGTAAAAGTCCCGCCACGTAACCTCAAGCATGAAGATGGGGCTCTTTGGACTTCTGTAAAATAACTACTCTACCAAGGTTCAGCAGTGTCAGAACTAATACTCTCATGCAGAAGGACAGGAAAACCGTCTCCGTTCTTGTAAAAGTTATCACATGAAAAAGCTATGGCTTAGTGAGAACGACCTTTGCAAGGGTTTCGGAGACGGGGAAGTCAATGAGGACACAGTCGACTTCTTCTGTCACTGCCCTGGTCTTTGTCACCTCAGACATAAATCCTTAGGAAGGGTACCGAACAACTAAGGGACGTACCTATCAGGGACATCTGGAGATTCATTAAGGCTTCAAAATGGTTCGAAACCCGGGGGCAATAGGAGAGTGCTTTGGGTATAGGTCCACGAGTAAAGTGGACCTTTCACCCCCAAAAATTGGCAACACAATGGGTCTCTACTGAGCTGAGTGTGGCGCAGAGGGCTTCCCTCCCCTCGCCAACCCATCTTCCTAACCTAACCTGACTTGTTGAGCTGATAGCTAAATGAGAAATGTCTACTAAAAAAGTCTGTAAGAAGCTTTGGCCTCACTCTTGTCTAGTGCGAGCATTTCTTGACTTCGCTTTTTTATCCTGTTTTTTTATTTATCTTTGCTTGTCGAAATCTGGGGATTGAGTTCCAATGCAAGAACTTTTTTTTTTGGTGTTTTGAGAAATAATCTGCGTAAAACTGATTGAGAAAGTTTACTTTACGACTGCGTTTAGAATTTTTCCAACTGCTGCTCCCCAAACTAGGCTATTCTTGCTGCCAAAAACGTCATTTGCTCCGGACCGGCATAAGCCCGCGCTTTCCTCTATTTCTAATCTGGACCTGATCTGAAACACTAAACGAAATAAAGGCCTTTTTTTTATTGTAAAGCTCTTATCGAATCTTGTAGTAGGACCCTGTTTGCTTTAGTTTAATCTCGTTCCAAGCTGTTTTATTAGTAATTTCGCTTTCAAATAGCAATAGGCCCCTTTTCCATCATCATAGTCCTTTTTCGCTATCGTTTTTGAGAAAGTTAACCTTTCTTTCTGAACTCTAACATCACAGCGATTCAGGCCACAACCTGTGAGAGCATAATCTACTTCAAAGATGGTACATTGTATTCTCGTAAACTTTTAGGTGGGTAGACAATTTTACGCCTAATATTAGACACCACTTAAACCTCAAACGATGAAATTGCATGTGCTGTTGTAAATTGGAAAATTAGTATTCATTTTGCCACAAAATATGCAACAACAAATGCGATGGTTCAGATACTTTTCGGAATAATTTGCGGAATTTAGTCCGACTATGACCTTTAATCAATTGGCGCCTTTTGAAGCCGAATTTCCGATTTGATAACCATGCTATGGCGGATTCAAGAGCTCTTGGTCGGGAAAACTGCAAATAGTACGGCCGGGATCGAAAAGGATGGATGCGGCCCGTTAAGTAAGTGAGAGACAAAGAAATGTGTCACCACCCTGAAGTATACATAATGCAAGAGGCATTCTCGGCTTTTGATTTCGTGTGGGTGGAAAGCGTTCAGTCAGTCAAAGTCTGACGCACCGAGGGAACATGACCATCCTTGAAGCAGGGATACCACGTATTATATGTATATCTACATATCTATTCACAAAAAATTAGTTAAACACCTGCTGAGCTTTAATGTTGAACCCGCACTTTTCAAACAGCTCTAATTTAACTTTCTGTGCAGTCTGAGCCCCAAATAACTAAACTTAGACTAGTTTCTGCATAAATTAGACGAACAATTTTGCCGACCGTGTTTTTTTTTAAAGGACCTGCCCTTATGGCTGGCACTGCGACCTAGCAAGATCTATTATGTCTCTGGTCTTCTACCTTTCTAATGAAAGTGAAGGTGAGTATGTCATTAGTAGCCGAGTTTCTAAACTCTGCTAACGAACAGAATTCTTTATTAAAGATCCGTCTACGTAGCCAGTATAGTGCCGGACATTCACAGAGAACCGGCTCGGAGGTTTCTTCCTCTTCCAAACAGAGGGCAGCGGTCTTCCTAGTGCAAATATGAAGGGGTGTGAGCCCGATGACAGCGGGCCGTGATCGTCTAGTGTTTAGGACTCCACGTTGTGCCGAGCGTGTTAAAAAATGTTTAATAAGCAAGAAGGCTGTAAGTATAACATTAATATCCGGTATTGCATTCTTGACAGACATGATTCGAGACTAGAAAATGAATGCAGACCGCAACTCATAAGTTTATCACTTGTCAACGTAGGTACACCACTGTTTTTGTTTCTAAGCCAAACAAGTTCAATGGCGTATGCTGTTCTGACAAATGTCAGTGAAATTTAAATGTTATGCAACAGAATTGTCAAACTAGACTTTCATGCACTCAAATCCCCTTTATGCCGGCTTAAACGAGATCGTGTATCTGCGTTGACAGCAAATAATGTTGAACTTGTTTTTCTTTTGTCTTTGAAATTATTATTAATATATTCCAAACGTCATAGTGCCAAAAATAAATGACAACATAAATCTCTACCGACCAGATTGGTGTTAAGTCATCCGCTCAACTATTCTTGTTATTAGACAAATGACAAATTTTATTATAATTTGCTATCGGAAGCCATTTATCTTTGCTTCATCCTCTATTCCTCGGCATTTCTTGTCAAAGTGATAGTAATGGCGTGTCTTTGGATTTAAAGGTTGACACACAAGAAATGTCTTTCCATAGAATTAGATGTACTTCTGCATACACGTCAACAACATTGAAATGAATGTCAAGTTCGTGAAAAAATTAATACGAAAGAAATATGCTACAGTAATAGTTTGAATAATCAGTGCAACCGGTTAGGAGGGAGATGTGAGTACGACAATCGACTACTGCACTTCTAGGCTTTTTTATGCTAATTTTTTTATGACTCTGTTGCTGAAGAGTACTCTATTCTTCTACTCTCTGACTTGACTTGTTTGCAAACGAGTCTTCTCCCATAGCAACGCTTCTTTGCATTTCGTTTTTGCAAAACAAGTATTGAAAACATTTCATGGTCGACGTGTTCTTGAACCCATTAGCGCTCTGTCAAACCATCTGTCAAACTACGACTTATAGCACCGTGTACCGTAAACGCCACAACTAAATGGACTGACAATATACAAAAACAAGACAAGCGTGCTCATGATCAAGTGTTTTATAGTCTTGTCGCAGGCACTGATGCCTTTTATGTAAGCTGCCAACATTAACACTGATGGCTCAGTAGATATGGAAGCAAACGTCAAAAAATAATAATTAATGAATTATTTTGATAACTTCCTCATGTCCATCGAATGATGTAAGAAGTTCTTCTTTCAGACGAGTCTATCTTTTGGTTTGCGCTTAACCGCCCCGAGGCTATGGGATGGGAACTCCCTCGACTTGCTCAATTGTTTTGTTTGATGTGCGTTTCGTTTTTTATCTCGGGTTTAATTGCTGAGGAGTTTTGTAACTTCATTTTGAATCAACATGACGTCTTCTAGTGTTGTTTGCTTAGTTTCATGTTTTACTACATCGATTGTATGATGGTGGTCTTCACTGAGTCAACAACCGGCGCAAGAAGGTCTATAATTGTTTTCTTTTTTAGCACTCTATGTCTTGATTATAGGTTTTGCAATTTCATTAATAAAAAAATAAACTAAAACTACTGGATGACCTTGTGGTTTCTCTAACGATTATGGGCACACACCATTGTTGGTCGAACGGTAGCACTAACAAATTTGGTGTTAACAACTTCAACTGGACAGCATATCATCTTCGGTGATGTTATGATGCACTCAAGCGTCAAAACGTGTGAGTTTTTTCCCATAGGGGATAAACAGAGTCTTGACCGAGTTTGGAAAGGCTTGTTTGGGTTGCAGCGTTAAAGGGTGTAAATCTTTTTAGTTATGTGACATGTTTGACGTTTATCCCAATCAGACTTATCCACTTATAAGAATAGTGAATATAGAATGAGCGTAGGCGGCACCCAACTCTGGTTCTTCCTCTTTCTTAGGAGCAGCGGGCTTCTTCTCCTGTTGGGCCTTCGCCAATTTCTTCCAATTTCCTTCTCTCAGGCAAACGGGTACGATGGCGACAGGAACACTTTATTCTTGTCTAAAAAACCTCCATGCTTACAAAGCACTTATAGCCGCTCAATACTCTGGGGCCAAAGATTTTATTCTGTGGCCGAAAATTTTGTTTTAGTGAGACAGCTGATAACAAGTACCTTAGTGAAATCAATGCCATCGCTTACTTCTTGACCAAGCAACAGCTACGCAGTTCCAACGAATATCTCCAAGCCGTAGTGCAGCATGAGATTAACTTTGCAGAGAATGAGGTTGTACCAGCCTCACGCTCTTGGATATTTCCATTGTTGGGCATCATGTTATTGGCTAAGAAGAGCACTGCTAAGGACGACGTCGCTACTGCCTTAAACATCCTCAGTGAGACACTTCTCAACTCCGTCTTTTTGGGGGTGAGCGCATTACCTTGGCCGATATTGTCGTGTTCACCTGCTTCATTTGTACCAGTATGTGCTGCATCCATCTCTTCGTGCGTCCTATGGCAACTTTAACAGGTTCAACGCTATTCTCAATCAGCTGCAGGTTCAGACAGTGCTCAAGGGCTACACCCTCTGCAAGAAGACCGTTGTCTACAATATGGCGAATTCTTAGGCAAAACTGAATCTGCACCTGTCGCCCGCTGCTCCGAAGAAGGAGTTAGAACCAGAGCTGGAACCCAAGTCCAAGGATTCCTTCGATGCCATGCCCAAGAAACCTTCATTTTTGTCGACTTCAAACGCTTTTACTCTAACGAAGAGGAGCTCAACTCAATTCCATACTTCTGGGAGAAGATCGACCTACAAAAATACTTTATTTGGTTCGGCGAATACCAGTATAGCCAAAGTGTTCGTGAATTGTAACCTGATTGCAGGAATGTTCCAACGCGCAAGCAGGCTTTTGCCTCGGTTTGCCTCTTCGGTGAGAACAACAACGGCACAGTCTCTGGTGTGTGAGTGTGACGCTGACAGGAGCTAGCATTCCCCCTACCGCTCGATTGGCAAATCGACTACGATTGCTAGGAATGGAAGAAACTGGACTTCCAATCCGAGGAGACAAAGAAGCTTGTGACACAGTACTTCTTCTGGTCCGACGAAGACAAGAACGGTCACAAGTTCAACCAGGGCAAGATCTTCAAATAAACCCTACAGATGCATGCTTACCACCTGTCAACCTATGCAGAAATGACATGAGGAATCAATTCAACCCGAAATTTTCGACTTTTAGCTATTACAATGGCTTGCGGATGTACAGGCCATTATCGTGACAAATTCTTTAATAATTGATACTGTTTCAGCTGAATAATTTATCGATAAATTCAGGCAAAGTATGACCTGCCTAGGTCTGATCGGCCTTCAACATTCAATGGACCACTAGCCCAACAATGAAGTTCGTAGCTATGTATGCGCCTGCTTTACCTCTTTGTGGTGGTCCTCCCAAATTGAAGTATAAATCGGGATGGTCCAGCAGTTTTAGGATAGTTTATGAACAATCTAAAGAAATTTCGTCACGAGTAAGGTTCGATCACACTTTAACGAATTATTCTAGGAGATTCGTTCTTCGAATGTGAGGACACTCCTCGACTCAGGTAGTAAAAGACCTCGAACTTTCACATTCATAAAATGTAAGCAGAATTCATAGGATAGTGGTTAGACATTTTTGGGCTAAGTAAAGCGAATTGAAAAGATGCAGAAGAATTCCAACCTCCAAAGCGTAAGACTGTTCTACTCTTCTCTGGAAAATCATTCGAAATTTTGCAGAAATCTGCAGTGGGATTACTGCTTTCACCAATAGCACGCAAAAGCCTTATTTGCCGATAGGCATACGAAGAAAACATTTTAAAGGCGAGTTTTCAGAATACATAGAGTATGGCGAGTGACGAGATGAAGACCTTCTACAACTAGCTAGGCGCAGCCACATGAATACACAACTATGTGGACCAAATTGTATAGCTAATTAAAAAATCCTCTTAATGTAAAGGTTCTTGGCCGAAAAAACCTAAGGCAATCCATTAAGACCGACAACAAAAGATACAAATCTGCGAAAGAGGAAATAAATAAACTTCAGTGTGAATATGTCAATGAATTCTTCAACATGGTTTTTTCACAGAAACCAGAACAGGAAATCATTGACTGTTGTTTGGTGATTGAGAGATTCGTCATAGCCGGAATTATGAGATACATTTTGTTGGAATCAAAGTGTTTAGGAAAGTACACCTACGTGTTGGGTTTCCTGCGAACAATTCAATCACATTCCGCATGCCAACATGAGACAAATTGTTATAAGGTGAAAATGACAGAGGTATAATGACATGACATGACTTGAAACGGGATTTACTCTAAGTAGACAATTTGGTAGCAGTCAAGCATCAGCACATCTGTTGAAAGCTGTCAAATGTGAAAAAAGTAAATAAACGTTAATTGCACAATGAAGACCGACCATAAATCGTGAGTTTATGCCATAATAAATGTTTAATGATCTTATGCAGTGGCTTGACTGTACTAATCTAATCGGGAACAGATCACGAGAGAAATAAATTAAATGAGCATCGATGTCCAAGCTGTTAACAGGGCAACAGGTAAATCAGCGTACCCAAGTGACAAAGGCAATCGAATGTCATTTAAGGTTTCAAGGTTTAAATTTATTTCCGGATATAAATGCTAAAAATAGCAAATGTTTTGAAATACAGCATCAAGATAAGAAAATGCTGTCAATTTGCAACATAATTTTGTGTTGAACGATCAAATTACGTAGTAGCTTTGTTCAATGAGGAGAAACCAAAACAGAACAGAACAGATTTGTGAAAAATGTCAGAACAAGTTCGAACAGAAAAGTACAGCCCTAACACATGAAGAGCTAACACGTACATAGTTATTAAAAATTTTAAAATGTCATTTGCAGAAATAAAATGCTGAAAACATACCAAATTGACAGGCACAGCCGACTTTGACATTTTTCACAATTCTGTTCTACCTCATGAGTAGGTGCAAGATTTCCTGTTCCAAACTGTTCGGAACAACCTCATTGAACACAAAGCAGAACAGTTTCGGACAAAAAATTCTCTCATTGAACACAAATTCTTGTACTTTTCTGTTCCGAACTGTTCGGAACAGCCTCATTGAACAAAGTTAGTGTTACTATAATTCTGGCAATTTATGTATTTGACGTACCTAATAGCTTCCTGGAGGTTAAACGCTTTGGACATTATGATTATGACAGTCGCGTGACAGCCGTACATTGCGCGTTCCGTACGCTTTTGTTACGTACAATTTGACAGGACTTGATAGGATGCCATCAAATTTGCTCGGAAGGTGGCGAAAATATTCACTGGCCTGGAGCACGGTGGTACTAAGTTAAAGCTTTTATCCCAAATTATTCCAAAATGCATAAGTCCCACCGTTGGCTGTCTAAGAGGAATAGAAAAGATGAAATATTACCACATTGAAATTGTTTCCTCGGACTGCACACGCTAAAGTGAGCTTATTGAATGGGGAAATCCACTACCACCTAATCAGTCAGAAGAGTGTATTCTAAGTAAACGTAAACGAACCGACGGTTCTTAAACCGAGAACGGAGTGAGAAGTGGTGTTTTCTCCGAAGTGCTCAACTTGAGTATTGTTTTCCGTCTTCCCGACCATTGTAACGTTTTTCAGGCGAAAATTATGGCGATCAACGAAGTCTTATCCTGGCTCAGGCATAATGTGGTATCCTGCAAAGGTATCACAATTTTTACCGATGGCCAGGATGCTATGAAGTCTCCTCAATCAGTTACATATATGTACATCAAAAGCTACCTCAGATTGTCGCTCATCTCTCATGGAGATGGCAAAACATTGTCGGTACCCGGACATCGGGATATTGCAGGAAATTGTAAGACCGATGAACTCGCCAAACGTAGTACCACTCTAGAGATCCTACCAGAACGGAATAATCTGAGCATTCCACTCGCTACATGTAAATTACTCCTAGAAAACGACGCGATCAGTAAGACAAACCAAAGATTGAGGAACGGTACCACATGCCGCAGCTCGAGAGAGATATGGCCTATGCTAAGCCTCACTCGATCTAAAAGTCTCATCTTGCTTAAAAGGTCGCTCATTAGCACCGTTATCGGTATTCTCACTGGGCACTGTTTCATTGGCCTTCATGCCAGAAGAATGGGCCTATTCGCAAATGACTTTTGCAGGAACTGCAGGGACAAAGAGGAGGAGGAAACGATCCTCCATTTTGTTTGCACTTGTCCTGCCCTATCCCAAAGAAATAAGCTCTATCTAGAAGCCTATGACTTCGACAATTTGGGCGAATTGTCGCATACTGAAGTTAAAAGTACCCTCAGCTTTATTAAGAGTTCCAAATGGTTTCATTAGTTGGTGTGGCACCTAGAGTATAGATCCCAGTGGCATCACAAAGGGCCTTTCTTGGCCTACGTGTGTCTGTGCATCGCATGGACAGCCACCTCACGTATCTACCTACCTTGGTCAATCTGTTATCAAGAGAGCTGAACTTGGCATCGGAGCTAAGCTATGGGTCTTTAATTCTGTGGTTGTTCCGACCCTCACGTATGGTCATGAGGCTTGTGTAATGGCCGAAAGAATACGACCGCGGATACAAGCTGCCGAAATGAGATTTCTTCGTTTTATTGCTGTAGTGACTCGTCGAGATCGGGTTAGGAACAATGGAATACGCGAGGTAACCAATGTCGAACAGCTACTTCTTCGAACGGAGAGGTTCATACTTCGATGATTTGGGCAGGTTAAACGCATGCCCTCAACTCGGGTTCCAAGACGTGCCATGGAATCCGTGGCATCAGGTAGGCATCTCCTGGGTAGGCCCAAGATGAGAAGGTTGGACCAAGTCCGAAATCTGACTTCTTCCTATATGGAGATAGCCCCTGATGATTAAGAGTGGATGGCGGAACATCGGGAGATGTGGAGGGTCCACTTAAGCACCCTAAACCCGCGACCCTCATTATGGATAAGCGGGCCATTGAAAAATTATGATGGTGATGATGCATTTGAGATTGTCAGATACATATAGTCCGAGTTGGTTTTTCGGTCGTCAAAAAGCCTGCGCAGAGAGAAATATCCCATCGGTACAAAGAGCGTAAGAAAAGAGAAATGCTTTTCCCAACGTTATTCACATGTAGTAGATTCCCTTTTTTCAAATGCAAATGAACGATAATATTCATTCTCGTATCGTGTTCACAGGCGGTCAGAGCAATAATTTGTCAAATTTGATTAAAAATCGTTGATTGGATGAGGAATGTTGGATATATGACAAGAAGCACTAACGACAAATGAATTATCCCTTCACCAGCAAAAGTATGCACAGCATGAACACTAAACGACAGCAGGGATTGCAAATTTGTCCCTCATTTACATAGCAATGCATAGATACCTCCCAGTTGGAGGAGATTCGCGTGACAAGTTTCGTGTAATTTGCCGTCATAATTATTTGTCAAGTGTTAGATGAGACGGTAAAGAGAGGTGTTCCAAGCGTGGACACTCCATCAATTAAGGTCAGACACATCAACATTGAATCTTTGACGATGACTGAGTGTCAATTAAATTTATGATAAAATCCATGAACAGGCACGTGGCGGATCAGGTAACCATAATGTCAAAACAGTACTTTTTTTCAAACAATGATGGATTCTCAGTTCATTGCTATATCTGTCATAAGTTTCGAAAGGACTTTTTGCAAAATGTCAATTTGCTTCATAGTTACTTCGTTCCTTTGCTTCTTTTTGTCATGATGATTGAACAAGTTCGAGCATCTTCAATTGATTGATGGTTGATTTGTCAATATTTTTTGTTTTGAAAAAAATAACCCGTCATCGTCTACCGAAGACCACAAGCGATTTTCAGGTCTGCCGTGATTAATCGCAAAAACGCTACTGGCTTCTTCCATTTCCTTCAAATTGGATGAGTAGTGGCGAAAAGAACACGCCAACTGCGGCCACCGATGGACCTATTGTGATTTGCTTCAATAAGAGCTCGCTCATGATGCATGAATTCGAGATGAATCCAGAGATGTCTTTGAGTGAGTTGGCAGATATATCCTCCGTTTCGAGGTAGAATTTGCCTAAATGACGATGACGTGTTCTGATTAAAAAGTTACAGTGACAGTTTTTAATGGAGCATTTTGCAGTGCTGATTTGTAATCCGCAGAATGGTCTTGGCATCATGAAGTTGGATTCGGATCCTTTTCTGGCTAGTAAGTTTGCTATTTCATTGCCTACATGGCCGCTGTGTACTGGCACCCAAATGAGATTAACTCTGTTTGTGCTGGCTTGTGATGTAAGCAGTTGTACGCAGTCTCGTACTAGTTCCGATATTATTTCATAAACTTTGACGTTTTGGCTGAAGTTAAATCTTCGTAGACAGTTGTACATAGCCCATCTTTGTTTAATTCCAGGGTAATGTCAGGATGGACTAGTTTGGAGTTAACATCATCTTCAGATATGAACATAAAGGCGTTAATCATGGCTTCTTTCTGTATCTGAAGATGGATGGGGTGGAAGGTTGAGGATAACTTCTAGCGCTGGAGTAGGAGTTGTTCTCATGGCACCCGTAATGCACACACAAGCTATGTATGCAGTCTTTAGAGTTATTTGACCCTGTCTTGTGTGGACTTTTATTTCGTTTGCCAACTGGGCGATTCGGCGCTGTGCGGAACTGAGACTCAACAACTTTTGTAAGGAAAGGGATTAAACGCCGATCACTGGCCTATAGGTACTCTGGCAACAAGACTGAAGGTCTACAGCAGCATACACTAAGTAAAACAAAGTCGCTGGCTCAGATGGTACAGCGACACAAAAGTGTTTGCCTATAATCAGGATCCATCAAGGGAAGAGGTGACTACGCTCTATAGCTAACTCTAGTTCTGGTGTTCTTACTTAATTCTTTTGGTTGTTTAGGGTAATAGGAGAACTCTCACTGTTCCATTAAAGTCGAAGAAGTCGCCTCTTAGCCCTTCAATGCAACATTTTCGACAAGTGACAGTTTGATACTTTCAAGTTGGCATGTCATAGTGTCCATCCCTATTTTGTAGTGCAACTATCTGTCCGGACGAACATTGATAAAAGAAATTTAGAAGAATGAGAACTTTAAGGAGATCGTCATCCCTGATGAACTTTAAGGAGATTGCCATCCCTTCTGATTGACGTATGTATGTATGTACCGTCTGTGAGTGGCTGAAGAACCTATCTCTGGAAGCATAAGAGAGTATAATGTGTCATGAAGGAGCTTCACAACTTGCTGTTCGGAGTCAGGAATAATTTTTCGCCAACATTTTTCGCGGCACAACCCTTTCGTTGGGAATGACAATGACGTTCGGAGTCGGCAATAAATTGTAGATCCCTTCCATTCGTACGAAGAAGGTAACGCCTGCGTAAAGCTGGTCCTTGGGCGTCATTGAACTGTCACGCCAGCGATTTATTCGTCTTTTTACTCCCTATCCAGTCAAACGTGTAGACATGGGAGCGGACAAACAAAAGCCACCCTAATCTTTTCTTTTTGAGCTATAGAACTGTGGCTTAATGGCTTTATCACTGAGTTCAAAAGACCGGATCAGTTGGAACCACTCTTTACCTGACAGTTATCGGAGTTTTTTCCAGAGTCTCCTTGTTTACCGCTTCTGGTTTTATTGGCTGCTGCATAGAATGAAATGATTATTTTCCTTGGATCACAGACGTTTCACTTCAGAAGCCTTGTTGGTGTATGGACTATATAGAAGTATCTCTGTTCAGCCGAAGTTATTCTAACGAATCCACTGGTCTGGAGGGATAGATCTCCAGTTCCTCCGAGAGCATGTAAGGCGACACAGTAGCCTTACAGAGTCCTCGAGTTTAGGTCTGCTTTTTTCCTATCGAAGTATTGACAGGAGAATAGATGCGTGAATAGATGCTACTTCTTTTCAATATTTGTAAAAGAAATATTGTTCCCACGAGTGTGCGAAGAAGGCTTCCTCGCCATGGAGCTCAATATGACATAGGACGGTCAACAGGAAACAGAAGGTCGTGTCGTTCTCAGCGTTCGCATTCTACTGACTAGGATTCTCCTAGCTATGCATCTATCAACGTATGTTGCTCCACTTTCGACAAGATCGACATCGTTACTCCCTTTTGACAAGTTTTTAAGTCAGACAGATCAAACAGGACTCAGGGTTCAAATAAGTAATTCTGAACTGCAAGGCAGTTTGCCGATCTAAGGACGACGTTTTCTCGGGACCGCCGTGTCTTTTTTTACATAAGAAAACAAACTTTGTCCTAAAAGATCAAATCGAACTATCAGTCCTTTGATAAGCTTGACTTCCGTTAATTTTGTTCCAAACAAAGTCTAAAACACCAAAACTCATATTGAAAACTTTATTAACCCGTTGCCGGAGCGACAGTAGTCGTAAAGTATTCCAAAGCACCAGCTGAGACCTTGACACAGTTCAAAGGTCTTACAAACACATTGCTCCCTTGGTAAGCTGCATAGATTGTCATGCATATTTGCAATCCCGTCAGGTTCACCAATTTCACGTCGTGCAACTTGAGACACATACTGATATCAACGGGCAGAACAATCGGGATACAGTAGGTCGGAGGATTCTTTGCTGAGAAACTAAACTGCGACAGTGTCTTGTTATCCGATTGGATTGTCACATCGACCGTCAATTGCAAAATTTTCACATTCAGCACGACGCACACTGAAATAAAAAAAAAGGAAATTATTTTAAGAAATGTATCACTTCCAAGTCGAGTCTTTTTCACCGCTCTTAGAGAATCCCACTTTGGCGACTTTTATTCCGGTACAACAAGTGCATGTTAGGAGTACACAGGAGCAGGGATTGTCTTTGTAGGGAAAAGTTATAAGCCTATCAGCTGACACAATGGACAAGGTTCCGAGGAAAAGGCAGGCGACCAGGAGGCTTTTCGACATCCTGCAGTAGTTTAACTTGAAATGTTGGCGACGGCGACAATAGTTTGACCTTTACGAGGGTTATTCGCCAATTGAGCGAAATCGGTGGGCACTCGTTCCTTTGTTGGAGTTTCTAAATAAATACTTCGGCCATTTAAATTAATATTAGAAGCAATGGTCCATGACCCCGTTCGGTCGATTAGCCTATCAACGCATGACTCGTGTAATTCTATTAACGGGCTACGATTATGGGTTATTTGGTCGTAAGGTGTAAGGGATACATAATTTAATGTGTTGACTTATTTTATCTTTTAATTGCAACGAAAATATTTGTCATTATGTACCTCGATCCAGAAAGTTCTGTGGAACACGAGAAACCAGAACAATCTCTATCCAAGCCAAACGTGTGGGCCATAAACTTTCTGTTACCCCGACCATCGCAATATTTGCTGGCTGTCTTGTAAAACTTTCTCTTCAGTTTAAGGGACATTTTTTTGATTACATGAAATGGCGAAGGCCTCGCTTCAATCATCTAAGGTTTAGCCTGCTAGCTGCATCATAATATATCAGGAGCCCAGGTGTAAAACAAGAGATACACTTCTGAAAACTTGCCGATGAAATATGGAGCACACTTCTGTCATGCTGCATATCAAAAACCATGTGACCACAATCCCTACAATAAAAAAAAATACTTACGCTGAACAGATCAACCTTAACACTAGTGATCAATATTCTCACAGGCCACAACATACTGGCGGTCCATCTAAGGAAAATTCGACCAAACACGACAGACCTCTGCAGAGGTTGTGGCGATATAGAGGCGAAGAAGGACATGACGCACTTGCTCTGCGACTGTCCAAGTTTCAGCTTCTTTAGCGACCCATGCCAACTGTCAACAATGCCAGAAAAGGCCATCCTAAAATTCATATTGGATTCGGGGTGGCGAACAATACATTACAGCTAACCTCTTCTCATTTTCCAACAGGTACATGAATGTACTTAGGATCCCAAAACAGGGAAAACAATGGATCCATGAAGATCCGAGTAAGGCGGCGCCTAACATCAAGCCGCCTAGTTAGATGTTCGGTGTTGTGTTCCCTGTTTCGACTCCAATATTTTATCACCGAAGAGAACGATATGGTCCGTGTACAGGATGTTTCATATCAGATGGTGAAAGGGTCGGAGCATCTGCGATAGCCAGGCTGCGCTTAAGGCCTTTCTCAACCCCTTAACCGGTTCCAAAATAGTTCGAGAATGTAAGAACTCTCTGAATACGCTCGCAAGACTGAACTCTTTGACTCTTGTCTGGGTCCCAGGTCACACTGAGATCTCCGGAAATGAGATCTTCGATGAGCTAGACAAAGCTCAGAGAATGTTTTCTCAGGACTTGAACCTGCGTTGGGTCTTCTCGCGTCTTTGGTCAGGGCCTCCATTGACGATTGAGTTTCCTATAAACAGAAATGTATCTGGCACGGCTCTCCAGGATGCAGGCAGACTAAACAAATGCCCCCGAACGTCCGTAAAAAATCAGCGGCATTCCTGCTGTCGCTCAGCAGAAGAGACTGTATACAACTTATTGTCCTGCATCTTAATGGGTTAGGCCTAAGTGCAACCCCTGTCTGCGACGCCTGATGAGAGAGCCACGATACTTCGGATCATTTCCTTTGCGTTTGTCCTGCCTTGGCTCGGATTAGGTAGCAGATCTTCCTAATTCGATGTGATGCGGTCCTGATGTGGTGAGTACTGATACTTTAAGCTGCTCATCATTGAAGCGCCTTTCTCTACAAATTCCACTATAATAGGTACAAACTGTGTCCTGCACTCTGGTAGTACAATAAACTAATTGCTTTTGAGTGCTCCAATATAGCGTTTCCAAACCGACAAAAAAAAATCAATCAGATGGTGTGTAGTTCATAGGTTATACCCAGTAGAGGCCTTAATGCGGATCCCTGTTGAACTTCGACACTGACGGAAAGTCATGCCAATATACCCGAGGTATTTTTTTATTTTTTGTGGAACAATCGCTACCGCTATCTGTGTCCCTAAGCATTTCTTTGCATCTTTGGAGGATGTCATGTTTTCTTTTGTGCCTTTACAGGTCATTGAAGGTCTTGTATTCTCATTTGGCTGCTTTTCATACAGCTGGGATTCCATTAGTAATAGTACTACCTGCTACCAAACCCCATCACGTAATAACTGAGATGAAGGATATCCTGCTGCATATGATTCATTTCCACATCTTCAGTGTGTGTGGAGTAAGTTTAAAACCTCTATAGTTGCCACTCGCGAGTGTCACCTTTTTGCTTATAAATCGGGACTAGGAAGATGTAAGCGTCTGAGATCTTAGCATCTGACACTTTGTTCATTCGAAGAGTTTTTCATATCTTGGTATCTCGTCTCATCTGGCAGTTATTCATTTGCCATTACCAGGAGATGACTTAGTAGGTTTTACAAGGACATTGGGAAGTTAATTTACATACCAACACGACCAAAAACGAATCACTCTGGCAACTCATTATGGACAGAAAGAACTTCCGATGTTTCATCTACCAAATATTGTTTTGGCTTTCACTTTCATTAATTTACATCAAACGCGGATGCTCATTGGCCTTCAGTCGAACGGCCTTCCCAACTCATAGTCCAATGACCACAAATATTTGCATTTACAAGTTTAAGTACCAATAAAACAATAACATATCTAGAAGTGTGTCCCTAATGTTTGACGACTTCCTCAAGCCGCATGGATTTGCATATTTTTCTTCCACCAAATTCCACAAGATCCATTTTATTTTTTTGTTTACAATATCGCATAACGATTCACCATAATCAAATCAGTAAAAATTTAACCGGTATATATCGCTAAAAGCTTGCTAATCTGGAATTTCTCAAAACTAGTTTTGGTAAAGACCAGCTATCAAACACCAAACTACAAACAACTGCAGATGATGTCTCTGCCAAAAAATGGCGACCTTCACAACAAGAAACAAAATCATATTTTGATTCAAAGTATTTCTTGGTGATCAAAGTGAAACTTGTTTGAATCCACCAGCAGTCCCACGTCTATTTATAACGATTACCCGTGTACCTTATAGGCATAGCTTAAGGCGTCTACCTAATCGGTTTCTAAACTTCCACATGCCAAACAAAACTAAAGGTCGTTTTTTTTTTTTTGAATTCTTTTTAAAAAAATATTTCCTTTTGTATTTTTTCGTTTAATTAACACTATTAATTGACTATACTCGTAGTTTATCCGGAGAGAGATTGAAGAAGTTTCGGTGATACTCCACGATTCTTCAGCTGTACCCTGGGTCTGTAACCATTTTTGTCGGCAGTGTACATGGTAACAGTCTCAATGTCTCCATCGGTGTAACTGTATGAACCCATAACGACGAGTTCTTCCTGTTCGGTGCCAGGATTGACGATCATACCAACTTCTTCACGGTATGAGCCATCGTCTGTTTTGTAACTAAAAAAAAAAGGAGGAAATAACGTGATTAGACATTTTTTTGGACAAACAGAAGCGACTTCTAGAGACTGATGAATAATTAGCATAGAAATGTCATTGTCATAGTGCACCCTTTCATGGTAAGGTTGACCGTAAATTCTAAGAAATTTATTCATATTTTGTCAACAATTCAACCGTGAATATTTTTTACCTTAGATAGCATCTGATGCTTGCTTGATTCTTACAAGCTATTGGCGTTAGCCTTGGCATTTTTGAGTTATTTACATATTAGGCCTAACCCAATATGCACGACATAATCGTCTCTAATATTTTTGGCAATGAATTGTAAATTAGATTCTAATTCCTACAAAACGTGTGGAACGCATCAACAAAGAACTAATGAATTGGATTTTTATTTTATGATTCGCCACGCCCTACAATGTGTTACCACCATAAATTATGCTCCCGTCGGGCTGTTTTTATCCATCCCTGTATCACATAACATCTGGTTTCCATTGTACCGTTTTTACAACCAGTTAGAGCCACTAACAAGTCAAAGAATAGCAACTTTTTTGAATTCATTGATAGAGCTTTCTACTAAGAGCTATATAGTGTTGGACACATGCAAAGTGCATAAGAGGATCATCCTCCATGATTTTAGAGGTCCTGAAAATTTAAACGTTGCTAAACCAAGTCTATCACCTGGATGGAATCAAGTCCTAGCAGATTACTCAGACGGCAGGGCAGACTTCGGCGTTAACTTCTTTGAGTAGATGGAGTAGCATACATTTGACAGATTACTAGATCCGATTGACTTTATAGTTTGCACAGCTCTGACACAGCGGTTTCTTTCAGAATCCCTTAAAGAACCTGAAGTAGTTTCACTACTCTAGAGGCTGCCAAAAAAGTCCACAACCGACCAAATATTCACACTGCGGCAGATCTTGGAGAAAACATAAAAACTACAAATCGGTACGCACCACCCATTCATCGATTTTAAGGCCGCGTATGACAGCATCTATAGAGACGAGCTATAGTTTTGACATCCCTCCAAAACTCGTCCGTTTGTGCAGGATGACGATGGAGAATGCAAGTTGCTCCACCATGGTCTGGAGGCAGCTGGCTAAAGATTGGGCTGGCTGGAGACGCTTGTTGGTTGAGGCTCAGGTCACCCCGAATTGTAACGCCACCTTAAGTAAGTAAGTAAGAGGCTGCCAGAGAGTCCAGCTTTTTCTCTTAATGGATGGAAACGAGGTTTTCTAATAGTAAGACTTCGTTGCCGAAAATAATTTTTCTAAAGTGTAAGAGGAAAGGTATTCTGTTATGAACAAAAGGGGTCTTCACTCTTTCGATGACCAGTGGCAACGGTCGCAACTGGCCATCAGAAACCCTGAAACTAATACACTGGGTCTGCCCTGAGCCACAAACCGAAACCTTTGACTCGATGAAGAATGCCAGGAAACACATGCAACAAAACTAAAAGCATACACGAGTTGTGTTAACATTCTAAAACAACAAACAGTCTACACTTAATCCTCTAAAGAAGGTGAACCTCTGGGTTCCATTTTGGAACCGTTTTTTTTTTTTTTTTTTAGGTTAGTTTAGGTTAGGTGGCCATTTATCAAAAATGAATTCACTTAGACCGGTTTCGAATCATTGTGGTGCCACTGTTAGGTTAGGTTGTATGTTCATTATACACACGTTCATTATACAAACTTTACTTATTTGTATTGTTTTTTCAAGAAAAGAATATAGCGCCCCGAGATATTTGCAAATGTTTCTTGAGTGATGAACTGCCGCACTAATACACAATTCTACGAAATAATTGATGACTAGAATACACATTTTTGTACCTACATACATTTGTACAAATGTATAAGTAGCAATAGCTTCTAAAACAGGCGCATAGGCATTGTCCCAGATTTTCAATTTCGTGAAAGTTGTTATTTCTTCGTAAGTAAACATACAGCAGCCAAACTTCACGATCTTGACTTCAAATTATGTACATTCAAATCGTATTAGCTGTAATCTTGCTTGTAAATGATGTGCAATCAGGAAAATTACAGACATATTGCACTTTTAACCTAATCAACCCCTTGGATTAAGAAATCCTAACAATCACGTTGAAAGTTCAAAACAAATAGCTAGAAATCATTTGAAATAAAGTGGGTAGATAATGTCAATAATGACATTTGGCCAGTTGTTATAAATAACCTCACAACGACCCTGATCATAATTATAAAAAAATATCATAAAGTTCCAATTTGTAATAAAATGCCTACACCTGTCACATGAAACCAGTTTGACTAAGTCTTAGACTTTATGAACATCTGATGATCTTGAATTGACCGTTTAAGCAAACTTCTTAAAACTTACTATCGATGTGAACTTTTGGACATTCCCCTGTCATTTTTTCAAGTCGTAGACACACATACATCTGATGGATTATTATAAATCTTTCGAAACTAAAACAGGAAATGTATACAATGTTCATCGTTTCATAACTTGTATTCTTTGTATTCAATGCGATACCAACTGCTAATTTGCCACTTGACATTTACTGAACACTTCCAATCTCCAAACATGAAATATTCAACATTTATTCACGCAAATTTTCAAAACAAAAAGTTGAAATATTTAAAAAACTATGTAAATTTTCCTTTGACATTAAAAGTTCTTTGACTAGAACCGTTAAGCAGAAAAGCAACAAATGCTAATGACATTTAATTTTACGCAAAAGCAAAAGCTAAAATATGACAGCTAATCACATCTTTGAATTGGCGAAATGACATCCCCCGTTGACTGACATTGACATTCGATAATTTTTCTTTCAATGCCAATCGACATGATCATGCCAACGAAGAAGAAGATTAGTTGAATTTCTGTGGATTGATACCGTCAGCATATGTTTTTGATTAATTGCAAAATGAAAAAAAAAGACATTAAACTTCTGATATTTGCCAAATAATTTTGACGTGTGCTTCTGAAGAAGTTTTGCTTTGTATTGTAACTTATTCGTGCTATTTTAGTTGAGGGTTATAGCAAGTATGGGCAGTCCTATTCACTGCTTATTTGTTCTCTTCCAATCACGACTGGTTGACATTTACCTTTCAATGAAGAAAGCTTTCTTAAACGTCAAACAAAAGGTTCTTGAATTTTTGTATGACTCAACAAACTTTAAAACTTGAATTTAGCAAGATAGTTGACATGACAGAGCGTTTAATCGATAAGCACTGCTTTTACCAAAAGAAGCTTTGGAACCGTCTCGCGGTAGGAACAAGAATACAAAAGCAACTAGCTGCTGGTTTATAGCCGGAAGAAAAAGTAAATGTTTTCTAGCACCATTTCTGCGGCAGCTTAACGAGCAACAAACTGAATGAGTAATGGGGCAGAGAAAAACCACAAATGCAGTCGATGAATAAGTCCCCTCTATTGGTTGTCTTAGCTGCTATGAAACTATTACTAAGCTAAGAAATAATAAGGTCACCGGTCCCGATGATTTGCCATCGGACCTATTCAAATATGTTGGCAGTGTTTTGGTAGGGATGCAAAATATCATCAACCAGGCATGTATGGGTGAACCAAAGCATGTCCGGCGGCAAGAATGTCAACTCCAGACTTACTTAAAGTGGCGCTACAGTCCGGAGTGGAACTGGGCCTCTATCAACAAGCGTCTTCAGCCAGCTCGATCTTTATCCAGCTGCCTCAAGTTTCGCACGCCAAGTTGATTAAGGTCCCCTTCCACTTGCGTGCGCCACCTAAGTCGCGGTCTTCCTCCACTGCGCCGTCCCTTGGGTGTGGATTCGGAGATTTTTCGGGTCATTGATGTCCATCCGCTCTGCATGACCCAGCCACCTTAGTCGTTGGCCCTTCACTCTACCGGCTAAGTTGATGTCGCTGTACAGCTCGTATGGTTCGCCGTTGAGTTTCCTCCTCCATTCACTGTCTATGCAGACATGACCGAAAATCAATTCAGCCAAAAGCAACCACATCCGCTCCAGACTCCAGATACTCAATCTTTGAATCCCTTGTCTTAAATTTTGCTAAAAATTTAATTCGTGGAACATGAAGCTTTGCAAGAAACTATTCCTTAGCGCCTATTGAGTTGTCTCGCCAACTTGTCTCGCTAGAACTATACATAGAACCATATCTCCGCTCAATGTCGACTACAAGATTCCATCACATTGATCGTTATGTATAAGTGTGAATTCTAGGAATATCCACGCGTAGAAAAATCCGCATATGATCCGCATTCATCATTTGAATTTCTACAAAACAATGGCTGAAGTCGAGATCTCTATAAAAACTGATCCAACAAAGTCATATAAAAACGCTTCCACTGGAATTTTCCAGACATGCACCTGAGTTTAGCAAAGTGATGGGCTGTTCTATGATTAATTCAATCTCATTGTGGAGCAGATAGGCATGGTGCTATTACTGCCTTTCACTCAAAGACTTCCGAGCAGGCATGGTATGCAGGCGTATCTCAGGAAAATCCTGGGGATGGAAACCAGCAATGCTGAAGTGGATGTTTTGAAAAGAGTTTCAACCCCAAACTGAGCAGTAAAAGAGAATGGAATGACGAAGTAGTACATCAATTTGAGCACAACACCATCAAAACACACACGGGCACCGGGGCAAGAGTATACGAGCCTCGATCTAAGTTTTCGAAATCCATTGTCCAGTATTTTTCAAGCAGAGGTATATGCTATCGAAAGATGTGCACAAATTAGCCTCAATAGAAGATATCACGAGCAAAACATCGCAATACTATCAGATAGCCAGGCTGCCATCAAGGCAATGACTTCCTACGAAATCAGATCCAAACTGGTTTAGGAGTGTTTGAAAAAGATAAACAGGCTGGGCCGGAACAATAAAGTCACCCTCTACTGGTTGCTAGGTCATGTAGGGAAAGGATGCAGCCGATGAACTGACAAGGAAAGGGTCAGAATCACCATTCGTTGGACCCGAGCCATTCTGCGGGCGTGGACCACATCTAATCCAAGAGGAACTGTGAAGAGAGGCAGAGTGCAAAAGAAGAAGACTATGGGAAGCACTCCTAGGGCTAAGGCAGGCAAAGGAACTCCTCGGGAACTACAACTGAAAGCAAGGTTTGCTTAGGCACCAACAAGACCCAGCCTTGCATTGCAGACTCAGGGAGCATCTCAGGAAAATGGGAATAGACGCAAACGGAAACTGCAGATTCTGCAGTGATGCCGAGAATACCCCTTCACACCTCCTTATGAACTGTGGAGCATTGATCCACAAAAAAAGAGCACACCTGGGTGTGTACACTTTCTCTGAAACGGATCTCCCATCGTTGGTCCCAATCCAGATACTCCGATTCTGCAGAGTGACTGGATTGGAGGACGTGCTATAAGTCGAGACTTATCGGCCGATACGAGTTCGGGGAGCACAATAGATCTCTACAGGTCGCAGTGCATACACATACCCCTATCAAACTGCCTATCAAATGTCTCAGCGAGCCATCGTAGAAACTTGATGAAAAACAGGGCAAAACCGAGCATGCCCTGTCGTCTAGCAAAAATCTACCCCTCCACAGATGGATAGTTATGACCACAAAACTAGGATAAGATGTGGACAATTCCAACTCAGCGGCAGCGTCAAATTCTTTAGTCTAATACTAGAGAAAAGTTTCAAAAACTATCAAATCTAAAAGAGCCGCGGGAAAGCCAACCAAAACAAGTTCATCGGACAAACAATAATCTTAATCATTAAACCAATCCTCTTTTACAGTGTAGGAGTCTGGTTTCCAGTTCTAAATAAAAATTCAAAAGAAAGACTTGTTAGATTAGAGTGGTTCTTAAGATTTATTGTGCTAAGAAAAGTGAAAGGCTAACACAAACACTATGAATCACAAGGTTCGCAAGAGTACCTACGAAAATGATGCTCAACGCTGTCAGCAATCTCGAAGCAAGAAAACTAGATACAAGAGTTAGTCCTTGGTTTTTAGATAATGTCTCTTCAATCGAAGACTATGCACATCTACTAAGACTAGCACTGTTGTTCACTTAAATTGTCTCGAAGAATTCCAATTAATTCTTCAAAATCTACACTAGGCCCGACTTAGTTTTTCACTTTTGATTTTGATTTTGACCCGGCAAAATCCCCTTACGGGGCAGATTAAGAGTCCTACTTACTTGAAACGATATCCTTCCTGTGTTGGCACATTGTTGTATTCCAAGAGTAAAATTTTCGGAACCATAACATCAAGAACTTGCTTTGCAAATGGCACTGCCGATGTCAGTGTAGAAAGCCCCAATTGTGCTGTGGTTAATCCCGCCAAACACACCACAAGGACGAACTACAATTTCGAAAAAAAAAAACAAAAAAATCATTAAGTCACTAAATTACACAACACAAACAAGAGAGTATTTCTCTTTCTTTGGGTTTTACCCACCAATTTTAGAGATGCCATTATTATTTTTTCAAATTAAAGTTTATTTCCACCGCACGAAGAAGTTGATTGACTCAAAGGCTAAGACAGACTGAAGCTAGTCTTGGTCAATGGCGCTTAGATATAAACAAAAATTGTGAGATGTCAATATCCCTCCTTAGCGGCAAGTTGATTCACTTGTTGTTTACTTATGATTTTCGCCAAACATATCGAAAGGCCGATCTTATCTGAAGACTTTGCCGGGCAAAGAATCCACTCTTCGATTAACATCGGATGCCATTGGTGTGTGATTAGACCGTGGGTGGCATGGCAAGGCCTACTACTTCTTTGGGTTTGTGAGCACCATTGCAAGTGTTAAATGATGATCAACGCAAATTCTTAATAAATTAGAGTTTCTGGCATTCTGTATTCTGGCGAACCCTGAACGGATTATCATAACCGGTGGAGACGCGTCTTTGATGTTTGAAAATGTTTATAACCGCGTAGCTAATTATTGTTTGACACTGGTGCCGGTGGGTTATTATTCAAATTATAAACTTCAAGTGGAAGTGTTAAAGAGCTCGGCCTCAAGGAAATCAAGTGAAACGAGTTTTTAGAACATCTGCCGTGCAAGTGTCAGGCTTTGGTGTGGCTTTTTCTAAATTACCGTGCCACCCGTGCAACGACCTTGAGCTTGTAAGACTCTAATTATCGACTCTAATGTTTTGTGGTCAATTTATTGTTTTATTAACTCATGTGATGTAATGGGAACCGAGTTCAAATCGTGGAGCTTTTTTCAATGAATCCAAAGATCTACAGGGGCAGGTATTCGTCGCGAGCATAATCAATCTAAAATCAATTTACTCCATTGCCATCGGTTGAAGCGATTTTGTGCGAAGCTTTCGTTACAAAAGGGAGGAAAAAAGAGAAACCAAACCTTGTTTGGTTCTTGTCTTAACTAAAAGCTTTATACTACTGACGATTCACAATAGAGGCGAGAAATGAGGTAATTTGTTTCGATCACGGTGAACGAATTACGTATTTTTAAATTTACAAGCTGATGCTTGCAGCTCAGAGTTATATTCGATTTTATTACGATTTATTTGAACTTCTGTTTTATCGCATTGCACCTATCTCGTATTGTTTTTTTGGGTTTGTTAGTTTATTTGACGAGAATAGTTGAGCATTTGTTAGGTTAGGTTAGGTTAAGTTATGGGGGAAGTGTCCAGTCTAATGACTGTGCGTCCATGAGGGCCTAGTAGTCCATTGTGTTCCCCTTTGTGTTGTGATCCTTCTTCCAATCTTGAGTTCTACAGCGATGGCCTGTACCTATACGCTTAATAAAGTCAAATATGTTTGCTATTGGTTCTTCTGTTAGTTTGCCCAGTTCTTCAAACAGCCTGTTTCCCATATTTTTGAGTCGGTGATATGGGAGATTGGGACACTCACAGAGTAAGTGCTTGATGGTCTCCATCTCATCCGTATCCTGACAGCTCCTGCAGAAGCCTGGGGAGTTGATGCCAAGTCTGCCGCCTATGGTGTCTATGGCACGTCAATACATCTATTATGATGCGAGCATCTTTTTTATTCATAACCAGGAGACATTTTGTCTTGCTCTGATCTATCATACGCTCTCTACCATAGGCTGCGGGATATAATGCAGTCGCCTCTGGCGGACCAAGAGGTGTTGATTAGCTCTCTCATCTCGTTACCTATCAATTTCAATAGTTAGGCAACGTACCGAAATTCTTTTTACTTATGAAGCTACTTCTTTGTAGATAGCTTTAGAAGCTTTTCCTTAAGGAGCTGGGATCAGCCGAATGGTGGGTGCGTTCTTTCAACTGAAGCGACTTGTAAACAGTCATGACAACTCAAGCCTTGAAAGGAACGAGTCGGGAGTCTAAGTTAAATTTCTGTGAAGAGCATTTATTCGCAGTGTCTGGTGTCATTATAGAGTTTAAGCGGGTTCAGCTTGGGCAACAACCTCACTGAGGGAAGCGAAGAAATTTTATTGGTCGGCAATGGAAGGAGGACCAAATGGGAGTGCGGAATAAGGAGCTTGTGTGAGACTGGCCTTAGAGTATTCAGAAACTCCACGAGGTATTGGATGTCTCTTTCAACCACGGATCTAATAACATAATAGACCTTTACTCCGTTTGTGCAGCCTCGAAAGATTGTTTGGCGTCAATATGGCACACCCATACGACCATTGCATAGATTTCTGCCCAATATTCCCTATATCAGTTTAAGGAGTGCGTTGAACTACTATGCGAGACGTGTGGGTGCAGGCCTTAGCCATATTAATCAAATTTTTCGCAGTCCCTCCTCTTGTCGGGCAATGACAAATCTTCGCGAATGTTTTACAATTTGTCATGAAATTGGCGGATAGCACTTAAGCTGACATTTTGAAGGCCTTCATTCCTCCACTAATAAAAGGGTGCAGTTGTTCTTGCATAATTGGATAAAAAGTAAGATGTTGAGTTGTCCTCGCAAACAGAAGTAGCAACGGTTTCCTCTGGTCAGTCTTTGTAAGATCTTCACTAACTTGTATAATTTTTGTTTTTAATGTCAACCAAAATAAAAAGAAAATTTTATTATTAAAAAATCGTTTCTTTATTTATTCCATTCATATTTGAATTTTATAAACAATTTTAATTTACCCAGCAAGACTTCCTAGAAGCTTAGGTGGTAAAAAGGCTACACCAAGTGGCGCAACGAATTTATATTCTACTTTTACTTTGAATCCATTCTTATCGGCTGTGTATATAGTAAGAATCATAGTATTTCCCTCGTAGTAGCTGTATGAGCCCTTAACAACGAGCTCTTCCTGTTCAGTGCCAGGATTGACAATTTTACCTTCTTCTTCACGCTTTGAGCCATCATATGTTTCATAACTGGAAAAGAAAGAGAAGATAGCTGGATTAAATTAGGTTGAGCAGGAATCGAAATCACTGGGAATAATCTGGACGGATCTAAAACTCTTTGGAGAACTTCGCACAAGATGTTGGGCAGGCGTTGAGTCAAAGGCAATGCCAACGATCCCGTGAATGGCAAATAACACCATAGGCCTCAAGCCGAGCATAGTACATTGGTTTTACATGGCGATCATCAGACCCATTTTGAAAAAAACAGTACAATTGCTTGGTGGAAACCGCTTGAAAAGAAACGCTTTGGAGGCAATGTTAAAAATTATTCATCTGCATTTCCACCGCAAATGAAAGGAGTCTCCCTCAGCTGCGCCAATTACAGAGGAATTGGTTTTTCTCAATGTCGCATATAAGATCTTATCTGTCATTTTGTGCGAACGCCTGCATCCCTTCGTCAACAACTTGATCATTTCCTCTCAGTGCGGTTTTAAGCCAGGAAAGTCCACAATCGATCAAATTTTCAATGAGGGCAAAACAAAATATATGCTGTCATCAAGAAGGGACACCTAACATTGACGTATCGGTCAGAACGTCACAGTGGACAGCTATAACTTCGAGGTAGTAAGGGACTTCGTATGTGGGTCGAAATCAAGGTTATGGTCAAATGCATCCCGAGCCATTCATCCATCCTTTCGCAGAGGATAGTTGTAGACGATTTAAAAGCAAGAACTCCTGACGGAATTGACAGGATAAGTCAAATTGCTAAAAACATTGGAACCTGTTTACACAGGAGTGACGGACAGGATTTTTTTTGACGTTTACAGGCGAGGGAGGAAGCGGAGAGGTGGCATGTTACGTCAATCGGGTTTTTAGATTTTTTAAAATTCTTTAATTTTTTTTGACGTTTTTAGATGACAATCGGCAGTCACTCGACAAACGTTTAAAAAAATAGTTTTTGTGAAAAAAATAATGCGTCTTCTGGGCTGGTGGCTGATCGCATTTGTGTTATTTATTTAAATTGTCAAATCATTTTTATCGACACTGACAATCAGTATGTCAAAAAAAGTCCATGGAAGTGTTTAGACAGGACTATCAATCTGAACACGAAACGTTAAAAAAAAATCCAGTCCGTTACTTCTGTGTGAACATGTTCTTGAAGAGCTTACCCTATTCACTGACAGATTGAAAATGAATGTTGGTTTCGGAGGTAAAGTCTAAGGCGAAACAACTAACATAGAACTGACAGAGTTTTGGAAACCATCGCAGGGATAACAGTGCACGTTGTTAGCCTTTGAATAATCACCACTTGACTCTACGCTAGCGAAATTCTGCAGCACGGTGCCTACCAAGACATAAAAATGTCAAGGACATTGAAATTGAGGACGTTCGGAACTAGATTTTTCCTCATAGATATACAGAAGCTGCTTACAGCCACGGAAAAGTGTCAGATCTAGGTCCTCCCTGATGAGCAGGGACATATGAACATATAGTTCTGCTAAATATTCAGTTCTCACCCCTTTGCATGAATAATGTGATTGTGCCATTTGTTGTCGAACGAGATCTCAGAGGCGATATTTCACGTAAGAATGTTACGCCTGCATTCGCAAAGTCCAAAAGAACGATCTGTTTCCTCTGCATGAAACTTAACCTATCACGACAGGTTCTCCCCTTGACATTTATGTTGTTTTAAGTAGTTTTGAGGCTGATGACCACACTCGAAGACAATACCTCAGCGAGGAAGAATTCTTCAGATTAATTGATGCGGGATAACCGCAAAACACTAATTAGTCATGCAGACCACACGATCTTGCAGTCTTAGGCTTCCTTTGTTCTAAAGAAAAGTGTACAAAATTCAGGAAACTATCGTGTTTATCTTACCTGAAATGATATCCATCCTTGGTGCGTACATTGTTGTATACCAGGGGTTGTGTGTTCCTAAACTGGTCTTCAATTGTCGCTCCCGATGAGTCAGTTGGAAGCCCCAGTTGAGCTATTGTTAACACCGGCAGACACACTACAAGGGTAAACTTTAAAAACAAGAAAAACGGCAACAAATTATTAAATCACTGAATTATGCAACACTCTTGGATTTTTCACACCAGTTTCAGAGACGCCATCTTTCGCCAAAGACAAAACTTTAACTGCCACACAGAGCAGTCGATTGAATCAAACGCCGAGACAGACTGAAGCTACTCTTGGTCAAAGACCCTTAGACACAAAAACTTGTTTTGTTTTCCGTGATTTTATTCAAATTAGGAAAGTTTGAGATCTTGACCTAAGACTTTTGCTGGTGGTGTGGAATTTGACTGTCCGTGACATGACAAAATCGTTAACTTCTTGTAAAAGTTACATCTCAGGGCATCTATCAGTCCGAGTTTCGCTTCAAGAGGGATTAATGCAAATTTTGATCCAAAGGAAAGAGCTTAAAGCGTTTCTGAAGCTTCACGATGCTTGTGTAAAATCGTCATTAGCTACGGGCGAATCATTCAAAACTTAGCTTGAAGAAGACGTGTGAAAAAGTTTGCTATGGGGAAATCTTGTTTCATTACAAAGTAAACAATGCAAGTGTGAGGCAGTTTGAGTCGGAGTGGCTAAAGACACGGATTTGCGAAATCGGAGTTCGGTGTAGGAGGTCTTTACACATAAGAGTGCTTGCATCGTTCGGGCAAAAAAGTATCATTATCTCCACGCTGATGGCTGATAGAAGATTGTAGCTGTCTGCAATTGTGGGGGTAGACACTTGAACATGCGCAAGCACGTCTAAGTGAACACCCATGTACTGGTCGAGGTTTCTTTTATTGACTTGAGGGGCCAAATCGTCTCTTCCGTGATCGCATAACGAGACAATTTGACCCCTGATTGAATATGTAGCTAAAAGTTTACTAAGATACTCCAGAAGAATTCCGTATGATGGAAAATTCCGGTGGCGTCAACAATTACTACAGCGGATACCTTAAAGAGACTTGTTAAAGAAAGAAAAGGACGAGTATCTACACATTTCAAAAAGTGGCAAGGTTGCCGCAGTCACAGCAACCTGACCGGTTGTGACCCACTGGAGTCCCCAAACTCAAAATCTCACACAAACCTTCGTCCTTCGCAGACGTAGAAGGGGATCAGTTGGAGATGGTTCTGATGCACGAAACTTTCTCCGACGGCAAAGCGATATTGGATAGATGGGTCAGCATCGACGGCAGGCTCATCACTCACTTACCAAGATGGACCTGGTAACGACTGCAAGAAGATTGTCAGAGGTTATCGGATAATCAATTTCCCCCATCGCTGCGGTCAATGAGCACGAACAGGGTTGCAGGGTTGGTGTAAGTAAGATGGTGACTCGCCTTTTCATTGACCATCGTAACTCTATGCTTGGATTGGTTTGCGAGCTCCACCTAACATTTTTCGCAGCATCACCTCTCGTTGGGGAATGACAAACCTCTGGAAGTCAAAATTGTCATAAGAGTCGTTTGGAATCGGCAATAGATTGTAGGTTCCTTTCATTAAAAAACGAGATGCAAAATACGTTGTACGTATAACACGAATGGATGCGAGAAGTTGAGCTTTGGCGCTGGCACATTAAGTTTCAGTCACTGAAGTATAATACTTTAGGAGCTATGCGCGTTTTGCTGCGCAGTGCAGTGAGGTTTTTTAACTAAATAGATGTCACGACACTACGACAGTCCCTGGGCCAAGTCCTAGCTTCTCCAAATATTCATGTTGTGAGAGTTACAATGCTTACACATTTACTGCCTCTCTTTTTTCTCGTTTTTACGAATCCTTAAGACAGAGTACGTATGTAGAGGCTCGGGAGTAGTTTGAAGGCGATATCCTATATGCCGGCCTACCCTTGTCCCATGTCCTTGCTTTCCATTGGTCTTGAGAGAAAGATCTGCCAAAAGCTGAAGGCTGAATCGCACATTCTCCCTCAGGGGTTGGACTTAGTGTACTTCTTCCATCGCCTGAAACTATCGAAGTCGGCTGAATGGGAAAGCTGTCAGAAGAAAACCGTTAAATTTTAAAAAACCGCCCTATCTTGACCTCAAAAATAAAAGTAGTTCCAAGCTCGTATAGTTTCCTGAAAGGTTACAAACTAGACAGAAAAACCCCCTTAAGTACGAGCAGTTGTAACAAATTCTCCTAAATGGATGAATCACCAAAGCCAGAAAATGATGGGAACAATAAAATTAACGGTTAAGCTATCAAATTTGATCACTTCCGTCTAAAAATATCATTCGTACCTGCCAAATCTAGCGCTGAAATCATGTGGAAGTGGAGTGAATCCTCACTCTCGCTTTAGTGCGTTTTGTTCAACTATAGGCCCACAGTGCCCCCCTATTTAAAACAAACCTCCACCCTGACAGTGAATCAAATGATTCGTCTCATTTATTTGTTAGCTATAGCCACAATGTGTTCGTCTACTCTTCTGGTAGCCAGTTTCACACTAATAGGCTCGATAACATTCATCCAAGGTCAACAAGTAGCTGCAAACGGTCTAGTAATTTATGATCCACAATCACAAAAGCAGAGCGCAGCAGTTGATATTGGAGCCAACAATGATGGTGGTCTGATCGACTTGCCACTCTACTGGGTGCCTTGCACCTGTGGACAATTACAATGCAACTGTTGCATTGGAATACGTCTTAAAAATTGGAATATCGACAAGAAAGGTTTGTTATCACTGGCATTTGTGAAAGAGTTTACCGTTTATTTTGTTTGCAGTTTGTATCCAGGTCACTTTGGTTTTGTCCACCATGCGACTCCAAGTGGTGGTGAATTTGGAAAACAGGATGATCTTGAACATTTCAGTGTCTATCTTGAATCCACCAGCACTTTGTCTACCATTATTTCTTCCGGTACCGGTGTTTATATGTTTTAAAGTGTACGACATCGTCCTACCCATTGGTATGGACTTCCAGGGCTGCTTCGCACTACTTCTGAGACTCCTTGGGCAGCAACTTTATGAACTGAAACTTGGTTGTGTTCGTTTGGGGTCTAGTGGTGTGGGCGTCTTCAGCCAACCACTGATAGAAGAAATCGTGTCCGCAGAAGATGATCGAGAAGATATTATACGTGGCGATAACGATGGGATTTCCCTTGAGGGTATCAATTGGTAAATTCAACAGAATCGTGTTTAATAAAGTGACCGAGTGGTTGAATACTTTTTAACGTTCCTGTTTCGTGTGATAGTGTGGATGGAAAAATAAGATAAGACCGGTGACTTGATAAGATAGTTCTTTCAGGTTGAGAGTCTATTATAGATGGTAATGCCTAGTTAACCTGAAGAGGTGCTTAAGTCATGAGTTCTCCTCACCTGGAAGTGCAACACTCATTAATTTGACTTGACGCGTTGAGTAAAGTGAATGGCTCAGTTGGCTGATGCATTTAATCTGTTTCTCTATTCTAGGGAGCATAGCCTTCTTTTAGTCAAGAACTTTTCATATACTTTAGACTCTATAAAGTGTTTCTTACTTGACTACGGACTTCTGAACAGTCCTTAACTGGGACAGCACACCCTACTATCATTTCCAGTTCACTAGACCAAGTGTTAACCGGATTAAATTTGTTTGTTGCCTCGAAGCTAAGGACTCGAATTTGCAGAGAAACCTGTCCAAACGGCTGTCTTTTCAATATGGTGGGTAAAAGCCCTTTGATTCGATCCAGGACCCTTCTAGTCATTGATTTAAGCACGGAAACATTGCCAATTACGATACTCCATTAAGTAACTCTTTTTTGGGACCTCAACAAGCTTCTTCCGTTCTTCCTTGAACGTGGTCGGAAGCCGTTGCCACAGATGGCCTTTTCTCTTGCGATCGTTTCGATGTCCTCAGTCAAAATCCAAAAAGACCCATCTAGGCTCTGCATTGTACTCACTAGATGCTGTTTGAGTATTTAACTGCCTATTAGCTCCTGGGCTAAGAAAGCCCTGTCTCGAACAACTAAAGTGGCCTTTTGTAAGACCTTAATCACCCTAGTGCTGCTCTACGGCGCAGTGGCATGGACAGAACAGATGACATTGCTCTTGGCTGGTTCGAGTGGAAAATTCTTCGGGTGATTTTCGGTCCGAACATACGCGCTATACAGCGACATCGACTTAGTCAGAAGAGTGAAGCTCCAGCGATTGGGGTGGCTGGGTCATGTAGAGCGAATGGACATCAACGCTGGAAAATCTTCGAATCCAAACCCGAGGGACGGCGCAGTGGAGGAAGACCGTGATTCAGGTGGCGCATGCAATTGAAAGGGGGCCTTAACCAACTGGAGGCGGTTGGCTAAAGATCGAGCTGTCTGGAGACGCTTGATGGTTGAGGCCCAGGTCCACCCCGGATTGTAGCCCCATCTTAAGTAAGTAAGTATCAGCTCTTGGATGAGTCTCCGTGGCTTTAAGTTACAACGACCCCCAATCTTCGGATTTCTGCCTTTAAATGCATGCAACTGCTTCGAAAGGTATTACTTCGGACCTTTGAGTCAGTTAATGAGCTTAGAGCCTTGAAGAAGGAGATTTAACGAAGAACTAAACGAAATGTGCACCCAAATTAATTTGATCAAGAAACTAACCTTTCGGCGTTTAAGATTGTAAGAACATTTAA
Organism: Matsumyia berberina; assembly: GCA_917880715.2. Classification (NCBI taxonomy): domain Eukaryota; kingdom Metazoa; phylum Arthropoda; class Insecta; order Diptera; family Syrphidae; genus Matsumyia; species Matsumyia berberina. The sequence goes on along the minus strand of OU862872.1, from coordinate 15,253,149 downwards.
AACGAAATAGAGACCAAAATGTCGGGTCGCAAAATCTTTGAAACTAATCCGGAAGTTAATCGCTTATTTGAAGGTTTGCAGGCTTCACATACCTGACAGCTGCCTGTGGGCAAGGACCTAGCCTTGGATGCAACTTAGAGCTTATGTCAGATTTCAAAGTCAATCAAATCCTTTCTTTATCACGTCTTTATTGCTCTCTCTCTCTTTCTTTCTCTTACATGAACTGATTAATTGTCATCACTTTAACGTCATCCACCGTCAAGTTCACACACCTCTTGCTCTGGAACTCCAGGTGTACCATTTGAATTGGAACCAACTGCAGGAATCCGTTCTTCGACAGCTTGTACTCCTGCACAGCACTGTTGGTAATTTCAATGTAAACAAAAATCGCTGGTCTCTGCACCTTCACCGCTATGCTGTAACTGTTACTTGTCTCTAGACAGTATTTCGAGGATATTTCAACCTGAAATCCGGAAATCATTAGAAAACCCCTCTACTGGTCCAGTCGACTTACCCTAAGCTCTGGATCAGATATTCCTACGGCCGATTTGATATTGATTGGGAAATAATAAGTACGAGCAAGTGTATTCCCCCCACTGGACAGGACAAACTCCACAAAACTATTACTCGGGGTGAACGGGTCCTCGAAGATCTGCTGTACTGGAATAACCTTATTCAGTTGTGCAGAGTTCGGTTTCTAAAATGAGATGTGTGAGCACTGTATAGTGAGGGTTCAGTCAAGTTATGTTTACCAATTCCGCTTGCCACGTTATGGAGCTCTTAGGATATAATTCCGACCAGAGATACAGATTCATAGTGACATCGGCTTCCATGTTGCGATCATCTATTTCATCCCGAACCAGTGTCACATTCACTGTCCTCGGACGCCAATCGAAAAGAGCTATAATGCTCACTGGTGCCAGAAATTCCTTAGCCCAATAGTGGAGGATCTTTAAAAATTCATCAGGATTAGGAACTCCCTGGAACTCCCTCTCTTTTCCTACTCACCTTCCAGTTTCCGTAGAAATCAATGCTCGACCAGGAAGGTGCTACCCAGACGTCATTCAACTGCCAATACAACGCACCCATCGTACAGTGTTCTGTCGCACGTAAGCTTCGGTATAGTTCCGTTTCAACCTTAAGCGACATGGCTTGGGCCACTTGACTAAGGTAAATGGTGGCCTCCATATTGTCATCCTTGAATGGCGTCGGTAGATGCTTTACTACCAAATTAGTGATCGCTGTCATTCCCAATGGATGGTGTTGTCGATGGTCGATAAGGTTGTATATCGTATCATTCTCCGCCAAAACACGTTTCCAGGCTCCAGCTGCAGGTAAACTTTGGAAACCATACTCTGAAGTAAATCGTGGCCGTGGATATATGTTAGGATCCCAAGTATCCTTGAAAATCTCATAAAAATGAACTAGAAACGAAAACTGTTAGGAAGTCGAATCGTTGAGTGAACACAACTCACCATCGCCGTACTTTGGATCCATGGGATCGCTAGATATGAACTTATCTTCTTGTCCTTTGATTCCGTTTGAAGGCGATGAAATCAGTGGATCCGGGCGAGAACTATCCGCAATTATACGAAGTTCATGGTTAATGGTGCCGACATAGAGCTTCCGATACTCCTCCTCGAATCGGGTACGTTGTGATTCGGTTCCATACCAGTTTGACACAAGGGCGAGTTCGTTTTCATTGTTAGTGGCAAAAATGGCTACACTGGGATGACGAGCAATACGTTTTGCATTCTGAATAACTTCTGTTCGAACGGACCTAGGATTGAGAGAGTGAGAATGGTTAATACATGCTGAAAGATGTGGTTAAAGGATGTACTCTAAGAATTTCGTGTTTGTTGGATACATTGCGCAAGCAAACATCATGTCCTGCCAGATCAGGATTCCGTAATAGTCAGCCATGTCGTAGAAATAGTCGGATTCGTAGACGCCACCACCCCACACACGGATCATATTCATGTGGGCTTCCTTAGCCGACATCAAGAGATGTTTAACTGGAAACAGAGATTTAAATTTAGGTTTAGATGTCTTCAAATGGGACATTGGTGGCCGTTGGCCTTGAAAATAAATACAGAAGGAGCATCATAAACTTACTTCTGTTTTGGTCCGCACTCAGTTCAGGTAGGATATGCGAGGGTATGTAGTTGGTACCCTTCATGAACATGGGAATTCCATTTACCCGAAAGTAGAAGCTGTTGCCGTCCGCTGAAATGCTAATGATTAATCCATTACTTCCTCTCCTTAGAAGGCCTTACCCAGCTCCTCTTGTATTAGCTCGATTGTGCGAAAACCAATCCGAATCGATTTTTGTGATATAGTCCTGTCGCGCGGTTTCGGTCCGTCTATGTCTAACCAGGTATTCATAGTGAAATGCAATGGATACAGCTTTTGCTGGCCATATCCATTCGGCCACCACAAGGTCACTTGTTCCTAAAGTAAAGCCCGTTTAATGAGAACAACTTGAAAGTTTCTACAGAGAGAAGACATGCATACCACTGGGATGGCCTGAACGAACTCAACAATTGGATACGTGTACTCGATCTCCCTCGTGCGGTAGCTCACATTGACCGAGTGTGACAGCAGCTCTCTGTGAATAAACAATGTCACACTAACAGACAAATCCAAATTTAACAGCCTTACACGGCATAAAAGGTAAGTTCTCCATAGAAATTCTGTTGAAGTCCAGTGTCCAGAAAGACCCGAATATCCATCAGCCAGTGGGAGGCATTCTTTGACACTGCAACGTCTATATCTCGGATCAAAGCAACTTCATAGGACTCCAGTGACACAGTCTTCCTGGAAAGAGCACTCACATTACTGTTTTTTTCTTTGGTTCAAAAATTAATGTGTTTTTTACCAAATACCCATAGATGGCGCCGCTAATCCCCAATCCCATGCGAAGCTTGCCTGCATCTTTCTCAGCATATTCATATGACATTCACCATTATATCGTTCGTCTGGACAATTTGGTGGTACACCCAAGTTCTTCGCTTGCAATGCATCGGCTAAGGCCTTAGCCGCCCTCACGGGTGATTGAATTGCGATTTCCAACAGGTTTTTGTCTTTCAAATATGATCGCACGTCGAAGGAATATCGCACAAACATGTTGTCCGTTTCACCAATTACATAGCCGTTGAGATAGATCGTCGCCACCGTATCGATGCCGTGGAAGGTTAGGTTTACAAATTTTACATTTTCAAAGTCCGCTTGGCTAACTGTTGAGGTGAGGTTAGAGCAGGTAGGTGAAAAAATTGCAAAAAAGTGTGTATACTTGAAAAATTTCTGGAGTATGTCCAATTATCGTAGGCAATCCAACGTAAATTCACATCGTTGTAGGATAAGAGAACGTCTTCGTTGCTAGTGGCACTGTACACACCCGATGGGAGTCTTAGATTTTCGATAAAAATTGCTGGAAAAAAGATAAAAATATATGTAAGTTGACTCTTGTTTTCAAGCAAGGCTTTCACAGAAATTTAAGGTTTGACTGAAGCTTTTATAATAAATGTTGTTAATTTTTGATAAGTGCTTCCAGATTGAAATTACATGCTGAACATTCGTGATTTTATCCTCATGTATCGTAGTAATCATCCATTAGTCGCACAACGCCAATGCCTTTTGAGATCTTTCATGAGCCTTTTCCGGCTGAGAATGGGATCAATAACAAGTTATCCCTTATAAGATCATCCGTCACCACATGCTCTCCACATACATAGTTTAACCCAAGGTGTAAGGTCACTATTTAATTTTGGGTTACACATATTTACCTGCTTAACCTGATAGTACCCCACCGAGAACTAAGGCTTAGCTTTTCGCAAATATTTGTAGTCTAACCAACAAACCAAAGCTGGGGCGAAAGCTCGGGATAAGCCAAAGGCTAGCTTGTGCGTGTTACGTTTTTCGCACGAATAGAAGGGACCAATCTACTGCTGACTTGTTCATGGCAATTTGAGCTCTTGGAGGTTTATCGTTGCCCTACGAGAGATGGTGCCGCGAAAAATATTCGATGGACATAGCTGGGGCTTGAACCCATGTAGATCGCAAGGCAGTGCAACGCACTAACCACTGAGAGACAGCGAACACTTAGGGTAGCTACAGTTTAAAAGAAAAAGCGCTTTTACTTAAGAACACTTGTTCTCCGAGGACTTTTACAGGAATCTGCAAGTAGATCAGTCTTAACAGTCAAGATCTCCTCATTGGCGGATGCAACTAAAGAGTGTGCATCGGTTTTCTGTTTAACTGATGCTTTACTTAGCATCCTTCGAGAAGCGCTTGAATAAAGTGTAGACCATAATCAAGCATCTGTATTTGAAAACTTGAGGAAATTCGTTAGTCACAGACAAAAACACAAGTCGAATAACACCGCAGTGCAAGCACCTTTGTGGTCATAAAATGAATTTAATTATTCAAATGCAAATTAAGTTAAATTATTATCGTCTACCAAAATAGAAGCTGCTTATTTCTTTTTAATTTTATGACGTAGGTTTTAGTTAAAATCTTTATTTGTTTAGTTGATTAAAAAAAAAAAAACACCCAACAGGGACCCGGACAGCAACTTAAACTGTGACTAAGCATATTTCAAATGATTAGTTGCAAAGATATACCTTATGTACCTATTTACGTTGAGCTTGAAATGATTTTTCGTGAGAATACTCGTATATACTCCGTCCAGAAAATAAATCAAGCCATTCTCCTATTGCAGTTAACTTTCTAAATTCTCAGACCACTGCTGACCACGTCCACCACCCAAACGGCATTGACCGGCACCTACCGACCGAGAGTCTCGAATTGAGAAGCTTCTTCATTGACAACTATAGGTTAGGTTAGGTTAGGTGGCTGCCCCCGCTCAGACAGGAACACCCTTAGACCAAGTCGGATCCAGACCGGCTTACCAGTCCAGGGAAACAGACTATGCAACACGAAGTACATCAAGACGGGCAACCGTACCGGTATTAACCTTAAGAGTTGAACCATTTCATTCCCCGAGGGTTTTCCGTTTTAATGTCGCAAGGGCTGGACGTGCACAGTAGGTTTTAGTTTCTTCCTCCTCCTCGTCTCTGCAGCTTATACAGAAATCAGGGGACCAACAGTCTGAGTGCATGTCTGCCTATCAACCAATGTCCGGTGAGGACCCCTATTAGTGAACCTAAGTTTTTTCCGGTTATTGAATAAAAGTCTCTCGCGTCTTTTTTTAAATCCAGGTGAGGCCAGAATCATTTTGATAAGAGACAAGTACTGATATTGTTCCTGTGGTTTGCCAGTTTCCCGGCATACGTGTCGGGGAGGAATTTGATCGATTCGATAGGCGCTGCTGGTACTCCCGGCGAGATGCTGCCCTGCATCTCCTTTTGCTAGCTCTGCAATTGCCTGGAACGTCCCTGTGTCCTGAGACCCAGCACAGGGTTACGTCGCACCTGTCTGCAATCTCGTTAAGAGATCTGCGGCATTGCTTTACCAACCTTGATCGTATTGTCAGCTTGAATAGCTGCCTGACTATCTATCTGTATATTACAATAGCGCTACAATCTATTGCATTATTTGAATGCGAAGACTCAGCTTCACAGACTGCCGTCATTTATGCTTGAAACACACTACACTGATCTGGCAGTCGTGTGGTAAGCCAGGTGCGTGGGAAAAGACTTCTGCCTCGTTACCACATGATGTCTTAGATCCGTCCGTGAATATTTCTAGCGCGAATTCGCTCAAAACTGTACCAGACTCGGAAGAGATTCTGCTAGGAATCCGATATGATACGTCAATATGGGGGACACCGTAGTCCGTTTTACTAGGATTAGATTGATTGCCTTTCTAGAGTGGCCAATTGTTGTGCTGATCAGCTGGGAGGATTCTCTGAGCCTTAATGCTGCTTTTACTGCCATTAGCTTCCCAAAGATATCAATAGGAAGCAGATGGAGCATTACCTCCTGTGCGGCAGTGGGGGTTGTTCTCAAGGCACCCGTTATGCAGATCCTCTTTGTATCTTTGCAAGCAGGCTACTGGTGCTTTACTTGTCCAATGCAGCCCACCAGACCAATACTTCGTACATAAGGATCGGCCTCACAACCGCCGTAAATCGCCGTATATATCCAACTATACTCTTTGAGGTTTTTCATTGCCTGCTGAGATGTAGTGTCGCGAAAAATAATTTCTTAATATTCCTGGTTTTCAAATCTTTTTTGACTTTTTATCTGCTTTTCCATCGAACACCCTAAAGTTCAGCATACTGACCGTGTGGGCATTTGTCTTTCTAGTTCCTAACCAAGAAAAATAATTTAGTGAGCACTGCGTTTAGATCGGAAGTGAAAATAATATTTAACTTAACTACCTCAAACTGTGTGTTGAATAAGTTAAAGAACTGATTCCTTCAGCTTTAATAGTAGTAACCCTATATATAAGACCTTAATCATCCTAGGCCTGCTTTATGGCGCTAAAGCAGGGACTCTATCGAAAGCAGATAAGGATATCTTTGGTCCTTTCGAGTGAAAATAGATATTCAATCCTGTATGCGTTGACGCGCTTTGCAGGAGAAGATTTAATCACGAACTATACACGCTGTACAGCGACATCAACCTTAACTGCGCTGTGGACGTTTAAGATGGCTAGGACATGTAGAGTGAATGGACATAAACGCTCCGGCACGCAGAGTCTTCGAAAATAACCCGGAGAAACAGCCCAGTAGAGGAAGAGCTCGCCTAAGGTGGCGCACACAAAAAGTAGGGGACCTCAAGCAACTTAGCGTGCGCAACTGGGGGCAAAAGACTGGACAGGCTTGTTGGTTGAGGCTCAAGTTCACTCCGAACTGTAGCCCCACCTAAGTAAGTAAGTAAGTAAGTTTATTTAATAATCGTTAAAACTTGATTACTCATTACGTCACCGTTAAATGCTGTAAAATTGATTTATTCCAGGCAACTAAGTCTATCCCAGTTTCCAATAACAAAAATGCAATTCATCGACTCATTTTAATTCAAAACGGATTAATTATCATCTTAAAACCGTTCGTTAATTAATAAATAAGCGATAAATAACAAAACACACAATTCTCAAGGCATGAACGGCTTAGTGCAATTCCTCATCTGAAGAACAGATGCTTGATACGAAAAGCAAACATTCCGAAAGCCGTTATACTGTATGCACATTCCAATGAACAGTATCACTATTAACGTATTTAATTAGAAAAACAAATAAACGTTCATTGGAGTCATCCACTCCAGTGAGGAATCCATAACCTACCTTAATCAAAGTATGTACACACATCACTAAAAAGATTGGCTACTGGCACTTAAGTAGATTTCCACAATCGAGTTATACCGTATCTACAGACAGAATCTCACTGAACCTTTGAAACCACCCAAGGTAGTAATTGTATCTCGTACGTCATGCATGCCCCAGTGCTTAGAATGGTATGAACCTAATTTTCGGTTGAAGGATTTTTGAATTATTCCACCGTCCCCCGTCCCGGTGAAAGTTATTTCTTTATCTCTGTTGTCAAAACACAACAGGTCATATTACTTTCGATTCAAGCAGTATCTCCCTCGTGGTGTAAACAATTCACCGGATATCGATAAAATAGATAAAAAAAAAATGAAATACGTATCTACAAAGTACCATATGGAACTGTACTCACAGCCATTTTGGTTCTTTAACGACCAACCAGACATCAATTCAATCTCACGAATACTCTCACTGCCGCTTGGATGACTTCCGAAAACAACGATCACAACTATCACAAAGTATCTCGAATGCATTTTGCTTAACTTAAGATTCGAATGCAAAGTGCAGAAATAGAATTATTCTACACGTCGACGAGAACCGGTTCCAATGCCGATCGCGGTCTACAAGCAACTGAATCGACGTGCGTGCAGGAGATATGAGCGCGAATCAGGCAACTCAGCAAGCACCGTCAGCGGATTGATAAAGTTAAACACATCAATTTTTGTAGACACTAGACACTAGACGTGACGTATGTATCTACAAAGAGCGAGAGAGTATCTAAATAATAAAGAAATGCATGACTCTTTATTGAAGGTTCAACTGGAGATAGATGATGTCACACGAAGAGAGGCTGTTCTTTTCTTTATCAAAAAAATGCCGATAAGCTAAAGCAATTTGGGTGGCTGTTATTGTTTTGCGGTACAAAGTTGATCAACGAATCAATAATAATTACAATTTAAACGGTTATCGGTATATACGTTGGAATTTTTATTTTTGTTAAGAGTTGTATTGTAAATTAAATTTAGTTAAGTAGTATTTAAGTATTATTGCGAATGTCAATTTGAGATTAACAGCTTTGTTGAATTTTGATAATAAATCAACTTGTGGCGTGTCGAAATTTTTTCAATTGCTATTTTTAAACAACGATCACTCCAATAGATGTTACTGAAGTTGAATAACCAATGTTGGTTTTTATTACAAATTTATTTCACAGTTTTCTGTGGTTTGCGTGATAGAGAACAATAGATACTGTAATAGTCAGATTATTCACGATTACAAGCACTCATGTAATGCTTAAAGTGTGCATGCACCAAGTTTTAAGTAGTTTTACAAGCTTGGTCTATCACCAGACCCTACCTGCAGATTGTGCTTGGAGAGCGATAAAAGCTCTCTCCACATCGTCACAGAGTGAACCGCCCTCATTCATGTGAGAAGGCGGTCCCTAGGCAGTGAACTCGTCTTACCAACTGCACTTGAAACACTCCACCCAGAGAAACTGATTAGCTTCCTGACATCCTCTTTAGCTATAAACATATGGGACAGCACAATAGGCCTCTATATGAGATCGCAGTGCTAGAGTGGATAAACCGCTCCTCACTGATAATAATAATAAGTTTCAAGTAGAAATGGGTAGACGAAAGCATGTCTTTCAGAAAGGCCAACCTACATAGGTAAGGTTAGGTTAGCTAGAGTAGGGTTATGCAGCCAGCGCTTGCGTAAGCTACTAAGAACAATAGTGGGCCCATCGCGATACCTGTGAAAACGAAAAGGCAAAACCTAAACCATTTCCTGAAAGCATTTGATTTCCCTACAAAATCGTACCATATTTTGATAGCAGTCATAGCCTAGCTCCGCTAGACTAGTAAAGAAATAGTTGCCGAGAAGTTTCATGCATGTCCTGGCAATTCCCTAACATTTACATAATATATGCGTTATGGCGGGGCATAGGTCGTTGCAATACCTTCAGACACCTCTGTGGCTGAGAGCCCTAATCTTTTAGTATATTTCCTGAGAAGATAGTGGTCGCCTGGTCGGACAGGATGCCAGTGACTAATTGTAGCTGTGCCCTGCTTATGTTAACAATATCTCTTGTTTTCCTGCGGTCCCGAGCAGGCCATAGAGCCTTGGATATCTTATGCCCACTTATGTTGGGACATCTTTGGTTTGCTTTACTTACAGTTATTCTTAGGATCTCTGCTTTATCTACACAAAAAGGAGGATCCACGGTGGTTCCCTCCTCCATACGTTGCCGCTCTCCACCTAGCCTGATCAGTTCGTCGGCCCTTTCCTTTCCCTCAATTCTGCGCACACAATGCCCTCAGCATTACGCGATATTTCGAGACTAGTGCAGATCTGACGACATTTAAATCTAGCGCTTTAAATGCGGCCTGACTATCAATGTAAATGGCGATATCCCTTTCAGATATCGATTTCATCCCTAGTGATTTCATAGCTATGAGCACAGCTAGAACCTCTCCTTGGAATACGCTAGAAGTATCCTTACTTTGAGGTCTGCCTCTTGGGAGTAAATCTTTGAACCCGTTCCGTTGGTGGTTTCTCTGCCAGTCTTCCTTCTCAGGATACAACGTAAGGACTACAGTGACCCGTTACGTTTAACATGGCTGCCAGGAAGACGGTTTTTATTAAGGCTTAAGAAAATTTGGCTCTCCTTCTGGTTGTATTTACCCAGAAATGTCCTTTGCCTGCCTTAAATGCCTGGCGTGATTTGTCAATTTTTTTCTTTTCTAAGCTCTTCCCGTATTTTGTGCGGTCCTAATCGATAGAATGATACTGTTCGTTGTCATTCCTTGCTAATGCGTCAGCTATGTATGTATATGTATAGGGGCAAGTCCTACAATCATCTTTAGGGGAATTTTCACCTATTAAGCTACATCGCCATTGGCTATGCAGATGAGCCAGTGATTGTTATTAGTAGTGGTAAACATGACATACTCGGAATTATCTCCACGTGATCTCACAAGGAAGGACTTCCCGTCAATCCTTCTTACACCTGCTTTTACGACAAGAATCATCTTCAAACGTACAATACTACCATATTCTACTGAGGTCAAATATCACGATGTTGTCTTGACAAATAATTCAATTGGAAATTACGTATTAAGTTCGTTACCGAGAGTGCTACTAGAGCCTTATGTGACAGTCGACGCCTATACGGCACCACTTGAACTCCAAGTTCCAAAAATGATACACTGATTTATTAATACATTATGCAGGTCAGACCCATAATCATTTATGCGACTATAGTTTTGTAAACGAAAGTTCCTGAGTGGGCAATGACAATTAAGAAGGAAAAGCAAGAAAGAATTACCTGTCTTGGTATGACAATTGTAATGCGCGCCTGCCCTACTTTGCCAATAGCCAACAACTTTGGGTCAGCCAACAAGAAAACCAAAAGGCCAGATAAAGTCAATGAAAAAAGGTTGACGTAGCCATAAAGAAACTTAAAAGAATGATAAAAACGCCTCAAGACTTGCTGCAACACCAGTGCGGGTTCCCGCCCGTCAAATAAACCATAGATCAAATGTAAATAAATCCTGAGAAAAATCAAACTTGGCTGAAACTCAACGTCAAAGAGACATTTCCCTGCTTCAACTTTAAAGCTGTGTACTTCTGTTTTAGAGGTGACTGTCAAGGTTTGTTGATTGCGCGTTAAATTGACAGGTCTGTGAATTTAAATGTCATCCCAATAAAACGAAAATTTGTATTATTGAAATTTTTATTTCATTATAATATAATCAGTATTATATTGGATTTTATTTTGTGTTAATATGATAAATAATTTATATTTCCATATTTTCTTCATAATCGATTTGATATAATAAAAAGCAAAATAAACCATATTTATCTTGTCTTTATTATTATACTCGTAGATATTCTTAGTTTATTGTTAATTTTTATTAAAATTTATTTATCTGTCATGTTTAGTTTAAAACTTAAAAAATGTTATTCAGCATACCTATATACAGTCTCTTAAATGATATTTACTCTTTTGTTTATTTTTTTTTATATATATATAAATATTGTTAGTTTGTCTTGATGTAAGTAAAATATTATGTTTTCCTTTTTTTTATAGAGCACACTTGATAAAATTAAATTTTAAGACAGAGGAAAACCCATAAATAAAATGTGATATGGAGAGAGTATGGGTGAATAACAATTTAAAATTTTATGTATGAATACATAAGTATATTTATTAATAGTTATTTTTGTTTGTTTATATGACATTTTTTGCATGTTAGATAACTTTTTTATAATTTTCCAATTTATTAAAAATTTATTAATTTTTAGTCCTTTCTCCCATATCCATTCCCTTGTATAAATAACAAAACAGCAATAAAATTATTTAGTATTAAAATTTTTTTTCACAAATAAATAATATAAATATATTTATTTATGTATGTATGTATACTATATATTTTTGTTTAAGAAGCTTTCCAACTTTGCGAGAAAAAATGTTGCTCCAAGTTGGATTCTTGTTGAAGGCAAATTATTTTATTAATATAAAGCGTTTTTGTTGGTTTTATTTTACTTTGTATCATTTTTTAAATTTATTGTTTATCAGTATTGTTAGTGATTTGTTTAAAATTAAATAATTAATGGGATTTATTTAATAAGAAGTTGAAAAACAAGAAAAAATAATTTGCGTGACTATATTTGATTTCAGTTCAAAGCTGGTTGGTCCTTTTGATACGCGATTGTTTTAACAATCTGTCTACATTGAGGTGGGAAGAATAAGGCTTTCGTAAACTATTGCATTTGCACTTTATTTCAAAAGAAAGGTCTAAAACTTGTGTAATACCCCACAAATAAAAGGACGGACTTGAAGATGCGTAAGTTTCGTGTCAAAGTATGCACGAAAAAAGCTATTTGACAATTAAATTGATCGCATTGCGCTTAATTAGATGAAATTATTCTCAAGTTGACGCGTACGTTTGAAGTGATCTTGACATGAATTCAATAAATGCGTTCTATTGATCGGGTTTACCAAGTGACCAAGGGGATTACGATTCAGATAATAGCATGCGACGACACATTAAGCATTTGTATGACATTACTTGGACATGTTGTGTATATGGAATGAAAGCTGTAAGCATTTTATACCACATCTGGCAACCGAATTGTTATTGATTATATCCCCTTATTCTCAGCTGTTTATTTCTTAACATTCTGGGAACATCGTTTTGCCGACAGCCATGCAACGATCAATGCTCTGATTTCATACAGCTTTGAGTCAAAGACTGTCTGGAGCTGTTTAAACAACCCCAAACCAATTAGCTGCTCACAATGAAATCACCATCTATTAGGTCCCTTTACACAAGAGCAGTGAAAGCAATGAGATTACTGATGAGCTCGTCGTAGATGAAATGCTTAACAGTCTGAGAAATTGCTATCTTCTACCATTCAAAGGGGACGTTCGAGCCTTTGACAGGCTCTCAAGAAACCCTATAGGGCACTCGTTGCAATCGCAGTAGGTCGTACGGCACTACATAGACTTAATTAAAGATACATCTGTACAACGTCATCTCAATTCAAGTTAGGCATCAGCGAAGAGTACAAAATTGGTGTGCGAGTTCACCAAGGTTCAGTTCTAAGCCCACCATTGTTTAGTGCTGCAAAAAACCACCTTACAGCGAAAATCCAACGATCTGGTCTTTACGCCTGCGATTGTTGATAAGTAAAAGTGCAGAAGACTTTCAAACCATTCTCGATGAGTGGAGGACTGTTTGAAATCACGGACTTGAGCATCAGGAAATAGAAAACCGAAGATATGAGAGTTGAATTTTTCGAATGTCCTGCACTGTTTACCTTAAATGATCGATACCCGCTAGAGATAACAGCGACGCAAACGTAGACCATCGCATAAACACCTGGTGGATAAGGTGGAAAATTATATCCAAAGTCTTGTGCGACAAAAGAATGCACGTTAGAATCAAAGTGAATTCAAAGTACGTTCAAAATAACGCCATTTTAGACATAAAACCTATTTTAAATTAAAAATCTTGCATCTTTATAATTAGCGGATCGACTATTCGCAAGCAAAACAAACAAACTTTTCGAACGATATTTCGCCTATTCAAACAAAGTTCGACGTTGACTTTCGCAATACCGAGTGACGAAGAAAAAATTTACTTGAAGTTGGCAACTAAAAGCTTTTCGATTTTCGGATATTATGATTTACGTTTCGAATTAATAAATAAAATAAAGAGCTGGCGCGACAGCTCGGGCTGAGCCATGGCCTAGCTTCTCGCAACCATTCATGTTATGCGTGTTACATTTTTCGCACGAATGAAAAGGATCTACAATTTATTGTGGACTTCGAACGGCGAATTGAGAAGCTCTTTCATGACAGATTATATTCTCGGAGGCTTCTCATTTCCCGACGAGAGGTGATGCCGGGATAAATGTTCGGTGGTCACGTTTCGAATTACGTAGTAAAAAAATTTCCATTTCCGAACGATTTGACTTTAGAATCGGAATACAGGGTAAGTCCCCAGATCTAAGACGCAACCGCTTGAACACTAATGGAATCATTTGTAATCTTACGATTTTTTTTTCTATTCAAATTTGGAAATTTTTTGTTTTAGACTTTATCAGAGTTCCAGAGAAACGCATACATAATTCAATTCCACGATAAGTTTTTGAATGCCTGCAACTTACTAAATTACCCCCTTTGCGTTTTTGGTTCACAAGGAATCAGAGCAAGCCACATGAAAAGAATCCAGGCACATCACCGAAACCGAACACAAGGACAAACTGGATCTTATCGAAGACGAGTCAAGGCGATTGGGGAAAACTGGGTAGAACTGGAGCATGTCATCAAAAACCGAACACGATGTCGCATGAGAATGATGAAGGTGTCCTAAGATTCACGAAGAAACACAGGATTTACGGAAGAGAGGCAAAATATGAAATACACACTTTAAAGTAACAAGTTTCGCATTTTTAGAAAAGACATGGCAGTATTGCTCTCCGATTTTACATCTGTACTGCACTGTAAGTTTATCGAAATGGAAACTAAAACTGGGGCTGAATTACCGCAATTGATAAATAGTGGGTGCGAGGGACTCGTGATCGATAAACTTCATTGGAAACGATAATTCGATGACGAGTTACTCGTTAACGAGTGTGGTAACTCGGCCCCTGAATCAATTGCAGACCGTAGTAAGGCCACCACAAAGGTAAAGAACTGAAAAGTAAAGAGGCAATAACTAAAGAAAAACCAAAAATTATATTTCAAAAAAATAGTTTTATTCTTTTTGCCTTTTTTTATATATTTCTTTCTTTTTTTTTTCATTTTTATTACGTTTGTCTTTGAGTAAAATTTATAAATAAAATTAAAATAAAACAAATTCCACCTTCTTTCTCTTTAGATAGTTAAATAGGCGTTCTATAGAAAGAACTGTTGTTTTTTTTTTTTTCTTTGTTAAATTTAATTTTAGAGTTTTCTAGTTTTGACCCTTTCCTCATTTATTAATACAAACTTCCAATAACATACATATGTTTTTATTTTAATATGTTTTCATTGCTTTTTTGTTTCGCGAAATTATTACGTTTTTCTTGTTGGGTACATCTTTAAAATCAATATAGATTGGCGTTATTAAAATTTAAATGAAATCCATCTGTATGTATGCGCACATAAATGTCATCAAATTGTTTTTAAATTAAATAAGGAAAAAACAAAAAATTCCCGTATAATTTGTTTTTTCTCTGTTACATTTAAATACATTTTGTTTTGATTTATTTATTACTTTGATTTACACACTAGAATAGTTTATTTATTTAATATAATAAGAATATTTGTAATTAAAAAAAAAAAATACAATTACTTTGTGAGTTCTCTCGCGTCTGTTTATAAATCATAGTTATTTATGTTTCTCCTTAATCTTTTTCTTTCTTCTTTGACATTGTGTTTGTTCACTTCTTGAGTAATATCTTCATGTACATTTTTAAACACATATTCTGATTTGTTTTTCATATATATGAAATCGAGGTGACTACAACTTTTCTCTTCTTTATTATTATTTAACATTGAAAATTAGGGAAAGAAAAATTTAAAAAATAAAAAATCAAAAGAAAAGCGGAAACGTAAAGGAAAAAATCATTCGTGTAGCAAAATAAACTTTGTTTCTATCCTAACACATGACAAACTGCCCATTTAAATTATATTTGTTTTGTAAAGTTTTAAATTATGTTTTTCTTTTGTTTTTCACTTTGTATAATATATATATTTAAATGTTTCATGATTTGTTTTTAGTCACGAAATTGGAGTTTCTCCATCATTGTGAGATGTCTGTCACCTGACATCTCTGCTTGCTTGTTGTTTTACATCTGGTTTACATGAAGAGATTTGAACTTTATCGAACGCGTGGTATTGTTCTAAAATAAAAACAAAAAAAAGAAAATTGTAATAAATTGAGTGAAGTAGTTTATTTATCAATCAGGCGTCTCTATGAAATATTCAGGAATGTGTTAAAAAAAAAATATCGGATCACTTGTGACAACGAAATCTGGCCAAACTGCTAGACTTTTGGACACTATAGTTTCCCAGTTCTAGGATATTTAACGAAGGGAAGTTGTCGAGGTACCGGTAGAAGTGACCAGCAATAATGTAGTTGACATGACAACCAACTCAAGAAGCTTTCGGTAATATGTTCCAGCACTAATGTATCAGTTAGTCAAGGTAAAGGTGTTGAAACCGCGTTCCAGAGCTGTGGTCGAGTCAAGGTTGTCCGATGAGCAGTGCGGTTTTCTTGCAGGTAGAAGCACAACCGACCACCTTTCACTCTCAGAATAGTACATGAGAATTTCTGGGAGTATGCCAAACTCATCTACAGTTGATTTGTGAATTTGAAGAAAGCGTATGATAGGGTCACCCGAGGTTGACTCTGGAGTGTATTGCAGGAGTATAGGATTGACGGCGCTCTTCTGAGGGCCATTCAATCTTTATACACAAACTATAAAAGCTGTGTTCGGATGAACGGCGTTAAGTCGACACCTTTCACTGTAAGCGTTGGACCTCGCCAAGGGTGTGTTTTGTCACCTCTCTTTTTCATTGTGTATATGGATAGGATTTTACAGCGCAGCCGTGGCGAGGAACAAGTCGAATTGGGAAACTTAAGGATAAATCATCTGCTATTCGCCGATGATCATTCTTACGTCCACCTAGACCGAACTTCAGCGCGCACTTGACAGGTTCGTAGCCGTCTGTGTTAAAGCTGGAGTGAAGGTAAACGTGAACAAATCAGAGGAAATGCTGATTTCCCGAAAGTCTGTTCAGTGCACTCTGCACCGGTTTCAGGTGAAGAAGTTTAAGTATCTCGGGGTCTTATTCACGAGTGATGGAAGGAGCAATACTCAGTTATCTTGTAGGATTGATCAAGCTGGAGCATTTTTGAGACAACTTGGTCAATCTGTTGTCAGAAAGGCTGAACTTGGCATCGGAGCTAAGCTAAGGCCCAGGTTGGACTAAGTCAGAAATTTTACCTCTACCCGTATGGGGATAGCCCTTGATGTTTTAGAGTCGATGGTGGAAGATTGGGAGATGTGGAGTGTCCACTTAAGGATCCATATCCCGCGACCATCGTAGTGGATAAGCGGGTCATATGAAAATGTATGTGTATGTATGTATATATGGATAAAATTACCTTGGTGACTGTACTCTCCGTTTAGGGGTGTTCGGGTTGCTATTACTGCCCGTGTTGACATGCCCACTTCCTGTTCGACTATTGGGTGTGCGAGCACGTGGTGCTGGAACTGGAGTCACTGCCGCTGTCTGGTGAGCTGTGGAGACCGCTGGGGACGTCGCCGGTACACTATACCTTTTTGGAGGTACAATTCGACTCGGTGATCGTAAACTCTTTGGGTCCTGTATCACTCTGAGGTTAGAAGAAGGAGATTGAGGACTAGCATTTACGTTTTTCCTAATTTTTGTGTGTGTTTAGTGAGTTTTGTTTTTTTTTTTTGTAAAGATTTCGAACAACAAAATCCAACCAAAATAGACGAGAATATAAATATAAAGAAAAAAGAGAGGAGAAAGAAAAACAAAAAGTGTGTTAACCATGTGGAATGAAAAACGTAGGCAACAGAATAAAATAATGTTGGGAAACAAAAAATGAAGAAAACTCGTGCATGTGCAAGTGAATTTGTTTAACTGCTGAACAATACTTACTTCCCCGCGGGATAGCTGACTGGTCGCGGTATTCTGGATTTGTGTGCCGCATTCGCTGATGTTGGCGTTGATCCCCCACTTTTTGTTTCCTGTTCGCAGGCCAAATCCTTTAACATCATACTGGAATCTTTGCTAAGCAGTTCCCATTGAATTTGCAGACGTTTGAAGCGATTGCTTGAGATCTTGTTCAGTTCTTGCTCTTTTCTGCTGTTGCTGCGGTGTGAGCCTAAGCCTGCCGCGCTGTTCAACCGGAGACCCGCCATGGAGATGTTGGGTGAATTTGGTGGTGTTGTAAAGCGTTGCGCATGATGACCTGCCAGTCCGAGACTGTTGCCTTCATGCTTTTGATTGAATGAGACTTTCTTTTGACTCAGAGCACGACTGACTTCCTTTTTCAGTTCAGCAGCGTCGTAGTGCTGTGACGGGTGATGGTTCTCCTCGACGGATTCCAAAATGTTCGCGATTTCAGCGTAATACTTAAGTTCTGACTTGGGGACGTTTGCGAGGAAGTTCTCTGCACGTGCCCGAGCATCCATGTCTTTGCGAGACAAGCGGTGGCTACCTTGAGTTAGTTTCAGATTAGAATGGAGCTCGTCGTAGTATTCCTCCATTTCGGCCAGATAGTCCTCGGTAAGGGGATTCTGTAGATCATCATTAGATGAAAAATACGTAACAGGCTCCTGCAGACTTCGACGCTTCTCCAGGTTCCGCACATTAGAATTGTTCTGGTCCTCGATTAAACTCGATCGTTTGGTGCGGACTAAAGAAGTCAGTCGATTTGGGTTCCTTCGTAGAATACCGCGTGGAGTCCGAGCAGCAGAACGCTCCTCAAGTCCACCCTCCATGCGGTTGTTCTCATACTGATAGACGTACATGTTCTTTAGCGGATCTGAATCTTCTGTCTTTCTAGGATTCTCAAACTCCGAATCAGTTAAAAGGGTTGAAGAACCACGGTACCCTGAACTGGGAGGATGACTAGATCCAGAGCTTGACGAGCAGGCCGCAGCCCCAGTGGCTCCCGTGGGTTCCGTCATTTGGAAATACTGAGCGCAATCACAGACATTTGCCCGATTGTTCGTGCGCCTTATCGGCGGTGTCATACAGAAAAGTGGTTTCATCGAGCCCTCCGCATCGAGATCCACTACGTCGACCTCTGGAATGTGTTTCAAACGTCTCCGGTACTCAGCAGGCAGCAAAGTAGCGAGTGACTTCCAATCGACCACATGCTTGTAGTCGACATTCTTCAAAAGTTCATCCTCACTTATCGAACAAGAGGTGGGCCGCTTCTTCACTCCAACGGCGTTCTTGTAGTCGAACGGCGTAAATATAACCTCGGCGGTGTTGGCCTTGACAAAGCCCAGATCAGGCAGAGCGTAGTTCGGGTAGATCACATAGATCGGAGCCTGTTTCTCATCTCCCAGTTTATTTAACTTTGCCAAGAACGACGGTGGCACAAACTTAAGTCGATCACGTGCGGATGTTTGCATTGATCGTGTGATCATCTCAGCGGATATCTTCATTCCTTGACTCCTCTGATCATTGTATACCTGTGTGAGGTTCTCCGACGTGCGACTAGCTTCGGATGAGGAGTTGTTATTATTGTTATTGTTGTTATAACTGTTCAATTGATTGTTGTGCTGCTGCTGATTATTTGCCAAATTGATGACTTGAGGATTTTTGAGCGGTTGGATTTTTCTGTGCGCTGGCGATGTCGGTGGCGAAGATGCCGAATCGAATACCTCTCTGTACAAATCGTTTTTAACCTTCCTTACAGGAGTTGTTGTTGTGGTCTCATTTCTCTCTTTATCACATATATCAAGACTATCCAATTGGTAGCTAGAATCAGCGGGATCCTCTTCTTCGTCGTGCCGACTCAATGCTGATCCCTTGCCAGAATCGTTCATGCTTTTTTTGCGAATTCGTTGTTCCAACGAAGAGCTACCATCACTCGATGGCCAACATCCCGAGGAGACATCCATACAAGTTGTATCGCTAGAGCAGCTACTCTTTTGCTTGATGAAAAGTTTGACTAGATTGAACGCCGGTTGATTGGCATTCACTTGTTTTAATGTTTGGGTGTTATTTGTATTTGACGTGGCCGAACCCGAATTCGTGCCAGTCGACTCGATGTGAGACGAGGCGTGATGACTGTTGTGTGGTGAAAAATGAATAGGACTACCGACAGACGTTGTGGAAATTGGCATCTGGCACATTGGAAGAAGATTTCTTGATTTACACGATTCAACCTTTAAATAGAATAGAGAAGAGAGTTAGAGATGTTGGAAATGGAAGCAATTTTCGTTTTGAAACTTACGGTGGAAGTGCTGAGCGCTTGCGACACATTCAACTGCTGTTGGCTGGTGTCCTTTTTCAGTCGCAGATTCGGCAAGCTCGAACTCTTGCGTACGGTGCAGTGGGGGGCGTGACGCATTATAATATTTACAGATGTGTTGTTATTGCCAGATGGATACCTATAAAACGGAACAAGCAAATCATTATCTACGTAGCTAAGCAATCGCAATGTGGGATGATTGTTTCGGAGCACACAATCACATCGCATACCAATTCGTTTAATAATCAGCAGTTAAGGCAAAGATTGAGTGTAAAGAGAAGTTAAATTTATGTGAAGATGGGAAAAGAGGATGCACAACAGATGGAATGAAACGTTGCAGCTGCATCATGTCACAGATTATTCAAGAACACCACATGTACTCAAATGGGTCACAGATAACAAATTGCAGCATGAGTAATCAATATTGTGGAAGCAGTTGACGCCATAAACCTGTGTTCTTCAGCTGGGAACGTTAAGTGAAGTGATTTAGCAATGGAATGTGAATTGAGAAGACTGCACAAGTTATACACGGTATGCAAATTGCTCTACGATATTCCCTTTGTATTTGAAGTATTCCTTTGGTATTTAAAGTACTCTGAAACTGATGGACTCTCTAACTACTAATTATCGAGAGCATGTTGGTTAAGAGATTTCTGAATCCACTGTTCTATCGTCAAGTAGCATAAGGCAATTAGTCAAATAAGTCCTCAGGTGAATTTTGTTCAGAAATTTGAAAAGAGATTTTAAGTATTCCCAGTGGTCTACCACAAATCCATGGACGCAATTATGTTAACAGTAAAGAAGAGTTAGACAACCAAGAAAACAGCCAAATAAAAAAAGACGTACTCTCTATTGACGTGTGTATTATATATGTATATTAACGCTGATTTGACTTTGACACAAAAAAAAAACGTCGCCACCACTGCAACCAAAAAAAAATCAAAGCAACGGTTAAGGTTAACAATATTCCTACATTATATGGTCGACATTTTCATTTTCATTGATGTGGCCACCATTTTTATCGACATCGGCTTAATTTGAAAATATGCAGCTAATTACTAATTGAAGGAGTGAGCGGGTTTTTAAAAAGGCCAGCCTCAACACCTACTAACGGAAAAAAAAACCACAGCACACGAAAAATTCAATATCTAGCTCACAAACGTCCATTATAAACGTTTCAGTATGACTATACGAGCTTCGGAAATCTCTCAGCTTTCGGATTTTCTAGACGTCAAAGTTGGGATTACAACGAATCTGATTCAAGACGACCAAGCAGAGATTGGTTGGACAGGGCAAACAGGAAGTTAGTCATATATCTAAGGCGTTGAGTAGTACAAGGTCCGATAAAAACATGCGGGATTATTGGAAATTTAGTACCATTTAACCGATCCTTAGGAGAGCACCTTACCTGCACCAGTTACAGAGGTAGAAGTCTCCTGAAAACCGCATAAAAAATTTTAGTGTAATGATAAAGCGGTTGAAATCATACGTTGACGATCTGGTGCAGTGTCTTAGGGCTGAAAAATCGTTCTCACCTTCTTTTTATCGATTTCAAGGCAGCATATGATACCGTGACTGGGCTTCTTAACAATTTGGCATTTAACCTCAAACTTCAACTTTTTTCATGTTAAACGTCAATTTTGTCAAGCATATTACAAAGGTCGCGTTCAATATTCCGGGCAAATGGATTTATTTGCAGTCAAACAACAACAATTGACTAAATCCTTAGTCATTTTTCAGGCTGTCAGCCAATCAAAACTCGTAAATATGTAAACAAATCCATTTGCCCGGAATATTGAACGCGACCAAAGTCTACTTCAGTCTCGATGCCGAACGCATCAAAAGAAACAAAAAAAAAACAAAAAAAGAGCTGTGGAACGTCTCCATTCTTCGGGATTTATAAACTAATTGGAATCTAATGCAATGGACAGGAGGTGCATGACGATCAAACAATAAGATCCCAATTTACAAGGTTCATAGAGGATACGCTTATCTATCGATCTCCTAGTAGTATGGTAAAAGATAGAAAGGCTCATTGAGTCAGATAAGTGTCCATGTGCATCCAATTTATGTTTACTTTTTTCCAAATTCGTCTTAAATCTTACCACATTTTATTGGGGTGCAGAACAGTATGGTTTTTTTTTAACTTCCGTTCAGAGCAAAATGCTTGGAGATTATTAAATTTGTTTTGGAGCTCAGTTTCTAAATCTCCTATCTTCGCCCGTTGATGCAAATCTTATGCAGGCAGTTGTGTATCTTTTGGCGTTAAGATTCCAATTGACGTCAGATATAAATTTCGTAACTGTAAACACAGCTGAGTGGTTTTTTTTAAACCCAAATAGGTTTCGCGGTAGTATCAAAATTTGCCGACAAAGACTGTTGGGACAGTTGATGAGACCATTTTTTTTGTGAGCTTGATGTCTTTGACCAAAATCGGCAAATGTATTACACATTTTTACGATAAAACGCTGTTGAAAGTCATGGTCAGGGCCACATGCTAAGCCAAAGTTTCTCATAGTCCAACCTTCAGTCGAAAGAATACGAGTGATAACTTTCGATTAACAACGGATGATTGATCACAAGAAGCAAAATAAATATTTGATCAAATACCGACCTACTAACCAGTTTCTGTCTGTTCTTCGTATGCATGTTTAAGGGTATAGCAAAAGATGGATTCATAAATGCGCCTCATTCTGTTCTTTTCAACAGGAAGTAACCAAGAATTTCTCAGAAATCCAGTGAAGTCGCAAAGTTTCAACGCAATTCTTTTTCGATAAAAGTCGAAACCGACAATTGCATCATCGAAACGAATCCCAAATTAGCCTCAAATCAAAACAATGACCACAGATATTTGTACATACTGCACTCCTTCAGCGCACGGCTGCTTGGGCTTCCACAGAGCTCAGTCAGATAACTCATTCAACAACATCATCATTCTTATTATTATTATTTCATAATTCTCGCAGTAAATTGGAATCAATTGAAATGACCCCAAAGAGTAATAATTCCAACGGAAACTTTGTCCAATTTATTCATTGACTGCAGCCGTTTGTATGTATAAACTCAAGCAATCAATTGAAGCTCAACACTGAGACGACATTCATGTGAATGACGTTCGTTGACCAAATGAGTGGGGAACAACTGCCCTGCATGCACTTAATTGGGAGGAGTAGTTCGAGAATAGCCATACAAAAACTTACCTCTGCAGTTGGGATGTGCTGCTCTTCTTCAGTTTGCTCCATGTCGTGAATGCATGATCCGAACGTGACATGGAGACTTCTAATGATTTCCTCTTAACGATGTCGTCCAAGTTACTATGCAGATTGATAAAGTTCTGTTTGTTCTTCATCATGATCTCGTTTGGTTCCGCTAAATTGATGGAGAAAGAGAGAAAAAATCCATTAATCCCTGAACCCAGACAGAGCAGAGTGAAAGTGAAACTGAAAACACTTTCACATCCGAAAGGAATCGAAACAAAGAACTATAAAGGACCACCCACCATAGAAACTTTCATCCGAATACAGGACACTGCCCTCAAAGGCAATGGTATAGTTGTCCTTGTTCGCCTTACATGTCAGTATGATATCTCCATCGTCCGGATATGCATCCAAATCCAGGGAGTCTATACTGATGTGTGATTCCTTCACCGGCGAAAACAACAGTTCTGACTTGCATATAGAATTCTCAATCTTATCGTCGTCTTTATGATGCTGATACGTCGGTATGTGCGACAGCATCGAATGAATGTCTTCCGCCCGGAAACTCTCCATATCCACCTCGGCCAGATTAGCGTCAATGTTTTTCGCCAAATCCTCATAGTACGATAGCTCACCGATTCCATGGTAGGAGGCAGACAATGAAGAAAGGACACTTTGATGCGTTACACCATCTCGGTAGCCGTAGTCCAGGAACCACTGATAATCGGAATTGTCATGAGTAAAATCGTGCGAAGAAGCTATAGAGCAGTTTATTGGACCGCCACCGCCACCATGTGTATAGCTGACACCACCACCACCACTACCAACACTACCACCACCGATGATACCAGTCAAACCTACCAAATGGTTGAAATGATGATGCGGAGTTGTCGCATTACTGTTGTAGTCCGATTCCGGGGTGGTGACCATGTTGCCAGCCATGTTGCTGATGTTGCTTAAATTATTGTTAAAGCTGCTGTAGCTGCTGCTATGATTGCTAATGCCCCCGCTGTTCACTTGCTCATTCAGTATGATGCTACGCAGTGCGTTATTGTAGCGGTCCAAATTGTTCAGGACGATTTGGACGTTTTTCTTTAGGCATTCGTCGGTTAGTTCATCGTCACTAATGAGCAAATCATTGAGGTAGGGATTTGCTGATGGCAGACCGAAGGGATGATGATGTTGCTGCGGACTGTTGTTAGTTGGATGATGAAGCGGAAAGCCATGGCCATAGAAGTTGTTAAATGGTGAATTGTTTGGACTGGTTAATGGGCGTTTATAGTGAGTATGTTGCGGCTGCTGCTGTTGCTGCTGCTGATGAGAATGAGAAGGATGATGATGATGATGATGATGTTGGTTTGGGGAATGTTGTGTTGTAGGAAGGGTTAATGGTGGTTTCGTTTGATGATTCTGATGATGATGATGCTGGAGATGATGATGGGATGAATTATGATTAAGCTGAGGCAAATGTGATTTTTGGTTTTCGTTTGTTGTTGAGAATTCTGTCATGCCACGTCGGGATTTCGGTCCTAAAATGAAAACCAGAGAATAGAGTGTCAAAAAAGTGTCACAAGCAAATAGAGGTAAGAAGTCTAGAATACTAAGACCTTCTAGATCATGCACATCAGTCAGAGGCTCATTGGATTTTCTAGGTTAAACAAAGATCATCGACAGTCTAACAACAAACAGCGTTCTCAAATCACATGACGCTCTTTGACTTGTATAATGCGGCTTATCGCAATTTGTTCATGATACGAGTGTTTGCTAAATTGATACATCAGTTTACAAGTGATTAAGAGAATGTTTTGATATATTTAGACTTTTACTATTATTGTATTATCATTTATTTGTTCTCTTTGCTTTGCTTAAAGAAAGCGCAAAAGCAAATAAAAATCATGCACTCAGGAGGAGGAGATAACCGTGACATTGTTCTAGAGATCCGGTTGTAAAGACGCGAATGACAATGGAACTCTTGCTCATCATAAATACGGACAGATTCGACACTACCTATAAACGGACTTCTTGCAGTAGAGGATAGGCTTGAGATATTCGGATGGAATTGTTAAACTCCTCTCCGGCTTCGTTTTTCTGGGATTTTTCCACTCAAACATAATCTTCGATGGCGTGCCCAACTGGGAACAGCTAATTAAGGATCGTGCTGGTCGCAAACGCTGGTAAGTTAAGGCCTCTGGTTGACAGCATCATAAATAACTAAAAAAGGAAGGAAATCTGACGAAGCACTGCTAGCTACACCAAAGGTTCTTTGAATGTTATCTTCTGTAGCTGCTTCCAATGACCACAAATAAAAAAACAGCAACGTCTGCAATGACACTCAACACCGACGTCTCGGACAGAACGTCACTATAGACAGTAACTTTGAGGCAGTTAAGTACTTTGTCTACCTAGGCTCCGCTATCAATTCAGACAACAACACCAGCGCTGAGATCAAACGAAGAATAATTCTTGCCAATCGCTGCTTCTTTGGGCTGAGAAGGCAATTAAGCAGCAAAGCCCTCTCTCGAACGACTGAAGTGACCCTTTATTAGACCCTTAATCGTTCCAATCCTGCTCTACAGCGCAGGGGCACGAACTCTGTCAAAAGCGGATGAGATTGCTTTTCGCTGTTTCGAGAGAAAAATTCTTCGGGTGATTTTCGGTCCCGTCTGCATAGACGGTGAATAAAGGAGGAGATACAATGACGAACTGTACTGGCTAAACAGCGACTTCGACTTAGTCAGAAGAGTGAGGTTCCAACGACTGAGGTGGCTCCGGCCCGAAATTTTTTTAAATCCACATCCGCGGGACGGCGGAGTAGAGGAAGACTGAGGTGGCACACACAAATGGAAGAGGACGTTAACCAACTTGGCGTGCGAAACAGTTGGCTAAATATCGGGGTGGTTGGAGACGCTTGATGGTTGAGGCCTAGGCCCACCACGGACTGTAACGCCACCTTAAGTCTGCAATGAAATTCAGCACAGCAATAGATGACATCTCAAGGCAAATTTATACAAACAACTAGACGTAAGTCTCGAATAAAATCTTTCAAAACGACTTTGCACAAGTTAACTCCAATTTGCATATACGAGAACATATCTACGTCCGTCTACTTTTCACATAAAAACCGAGTTCCCGGGTGAAAGATTTTTAGAAACTGAATTCAATTTGAACTTTTATGTAACCCCACGGCTCTGAACTCTCAACCATCTCGATAATTCAAGCAAAAACCAAACAATTGCATCCAAAAATGCAGGTCAAATGTTTATAAGCATTTGTTTACTGCCAATTAAAGGCCATTTCGGACTTCGCAATCCCATAATAGACGAACGTTACTCTTCAGATGCGAAAGTGCCTCGGAGATACAATTACTTTTCCTTTTGTCAAGTGCAAAAAACTCACTGAAGCCGAAAGCGAATTTTTGTTATTTGCCATTAGAAAGTCCATTGATGTGTACCAATTGTTGCCTCGAGAAGAAGACTTCATACAAAGACTTTTGACTTCATTTATTGAAGTACACACTACTCTCGAGCGATGTTCATACTGTCAGCACAAATTATCGCCCCTCTTGCAATTAAAAATGAAAACGAAACAAATATTTAATGGACACATCAAGCTGTTTGGGGTTTTAACAAATGAATTTATTTGGTGACAAGCATTTCAGGGAGGGGAGACCTCATACTCCATATTCTCCCCTCGAGAGCAAACAAACCGTCCATGAGTGATTGTATCGAAGGCGGAGATCATTTCTAAACGCTCTATAATAACATCACTTGAGGGAGATAATTTATTTCCATCGAGGTCTGCACTTGTTCATACGATCAGACGAGGACACCAGCGTCAGCAGGCCTCTCCAAATATACCCTTGGGAAGACCGCGGGTGGATCCAGATCTCTCTTCGTATGGTGTTCTGTGAAAGTAATTTTTCCTGCTAATCAAACGAAAGATTCTTAATAACTCAATTTTTTCTTGAAGTGAACACTCGGGTTGTTCGCCGTTCCCCCTTTTTCCCGAGGGAAACGATCAAAAGTCAGCGGGAGATTACAACGATCGATCCCTCTTTTTCCATCGATTTCGGTAGTGGTTTAGGGTGTGGATTGTGTTCCTTGTCTGGGAATCATTTTTCTACTTAATTGCATGACCAATGCCATGTTATGTGCACTTAATCAAAAGTAAGATTCCTTAAGGCGACTGCTGCTGCTGATGCACTTGAGTGGAGAGCTCTACGTTTGATGTACACATTCCAAGGCTGAGCAATGAGCATTCATGCGATCCGAGTGGGGTGGCAATCATTCCCAATTGAATAATTTTATTCTTTTCGATTGGAATTTGTATAATCGTTGGTGTGTTTTCTTTTCTTTTTTTCATTTCTTCTTATTTTTATCGCGCTGTTCTTTCGCTTCCTTTGTGTGATGTTTTTCGTTTTTTTTTTAAGCGGAACATGTTTAATGATACGAAACATATGGCTGGCACTGCCCTGAATTTTTTTTGATTTTCTATGTTTTGCCATAAGACCACGTAAGCTCTGTTGGGGGAATTATTTTTAGGTACAGTCCCTTAGCTTGGAATTTATAATAAAAAAGAAGAAGTTTTATGAAACGCTGGAATGAAACTACTTGATCCGACAGATTTTTCCCGCGTAAAATGACAGGTTGAGATAAAATGGTTTAAATTCCGGGCGCCATCTTTTTTAATGAGGGATATACCCAAATTAATGACGGCATGTGGAACGTGGATGCCGTCAAAAAAGCTTTGATGAGGCTTCCATCTAGATGACGGGTAACAACATCAAGTCAAAAACTGGAAACCAGCGATTTATATGCTAGAAATTTCAATTCCAACAAGTGCAGTCTTTATTCAGAATATTTCTGAACCCAACCATTTAATCTCCTGCGTTAGCGTGATGAATATCTTGTGCTTTCTTCTCCACTGTATTGACGGTTGGTATCATCCCAAAAAGCATTATTAAGACCTTTAGCATCCCTTGAACTCCAGCAATTAGTTGGCTTTTTTCCACATCACCAGCAATCCGTCCCAGAGTTCCTAGACCTTTTAAACTGACTTGGTCCTACAGTCTTATCCTTGATAAGATCCTCTAAAGATCCCAATGGCACAATAGAATTGTCCACTGCTGGAACCGTAGGCTGATTAGCCACTCTTAAACCAATGTTTTGATCTAATCTAGATCTCCGCTTCCATGAATCCGTCAAAATCATAGCAACGAAGTACGAACACAATTCTCTGGGCGTTGTCTCGAATAAAGTACCCTGTGACCAAAGAAAACATCGCGAAAGTATCTCTCCCAGATGACACTCATTCTGGACCATTAAAAATTAAAAAAAAACAAGACAAAAACTCAATTTACCAAATGGTTGCTTTCCAATTTTCTTTGCACACTAGAAAAATCAATATGGACATGAACCCCGCCGTCAAAAAAGCACCCCAATGCCAAGAATGAACTCTCCACAGTCGTCTCCTCGTCCTCGTACCCAAAGTGCAAGCGTAGAACAAAGAAACTGCAAGAACGCCCTCCTCTCCGTTTGGGGGGGGTTAAAAAAAATCGATAGACAAAAGAATACTGCAAGTCTGGCAAACAAAAGGACGTAATAAATTTAATTAACCGTAACACAATGGATTACTAAAGAGATTACGAGCCACACTGCCTCTACTTCTTCCTCCTCCAGTGGACACCTCTTCAAATGACCTTTAAAGGTCTCTGCGACAGAGCTCTGTTGTTCTAAGATTTTAAATAAAAGTGCAAGCAAACCGTCAAATTATGTACAGTTTTACGTGACTAACAACCAGAACCGTGTAATTTAAATACATAGTAGTCCTATGTAGCCGGTGGGGTAAAAGTGGTTGGATTACCAATATCTACACGATTTTTAAGGGCGGTTTACACCAAACCTTAGTGCTAAATTTCCTTTTGAAGTTCAGTTATTTTCCCTGCAAAATTTCGTTCCCGATTAATTCGACTTTTGACTTTCAATGCATTAATGGCGTACTTGCATGCAATCATGCACGACCAAATGAGTTTTTTTTTTTTCGCTTCCTTTGAAGAATTTTCCCTGTCCGTCGTTTTACGAGGAAACCCATAAGAATACTTTGAATATTTTTATTACATCTCCACAGTTACAGATGCGCTCAGACAGCAGTCTCCGTGTCTGACTATTTATGCTCCATTGAGCACGTTTGAAATTGAAGTCAGAAAAAATTAATTATTTTTTTAGTACCCGAAAAGCATGTGCCAGAACGCTTGTAGGACGAAATATGCATTTTTCGCTCCCGAAGACAGTGAGGAGAGCATCAAATTGATGAAAACTATCAAAACGCGATGGGGAAGCAATCAATTTCCTGGAGTGTACGGCACGAGAGAAACATAATTTTAATGGGCCTTGTCCACAGTTGTGTGCACTTTGGAAAAATTGACGAGGAGGATTATGATGGTGGTGATGACGGAATTCGTTGTTGCTAATAGATGGAACTATAAATGTACAGACGAGACAATGTCTCCCAATTCCCGATTCAGTTCCAATCCCTGCGACTATCAAAATGGTATTCATTGTACCGTTAGTTTCGAAGACCTGCGCTGATCAACGACTAAGGGACTGTCAAGACTGCTAGATTCGGTCGAGTTGCAGTGGCATGTTGAAGTTAATTGCAAAATTCATGAAGAGACCTTAATAACCACTAGTATACTCTGGAATAATCTGGAAATGTGCTTAACACTTTGACCAGTCTGCAGAAAAAAACACTTTCTTCGATAAAACTTCAATGATATGCACGAGTCGGTCTTGGCCTCCACTGTGCGTAAAATCCGCAGAGGCGAAAAAAATGAATCTGCGAGTGTCTTACTCTAATTCGTCCACCACTCTGTGAATATTCCCCTCTAGGTCTTGTTGGTTGGTTTCTTTGACCATTAAGGTTCATACAGTAATCGGCTTTGTTTATGTCCTGGTTCACCTTGTGGGTCCTAGCTCCTCTACTACACCTACGCGCCATCGTGTGCGGTTTCTGACAATATGCCTCAACTCTCTCAAACTCTTCTCCAATTGCTTAGACTTCTCCTAAACTGTTCTGACCCACTCTTCTGCCATCTTAAGTAAGGGGATTCCATTGCATAGCGTAGTTAGCAATGAAGCCGTCACCTTTTCGAAATGTGTGACCAATCCGCTGCCACTTTCGTCGCTGGATCGTTTTGGTTATCGGATGTTCGTTTGAGATACGGTTAGGCTAGAAAGTCCTCAGAATGTTTCGTAGGCACCTATTAATTTTTGCAACACCCGTATAACACAGCGGATTCAACATTGGAACGGAACAGTCGTAGTTTGGTGTTTAAGCTGATAACACGCAGATTTCGCTTTTCCGATTCGGCTGTTCGGTTCTACCACCGGTCGAGACAATACTCCCAAGATATTGAAAGCTCTCTACTTTCTCTACCGGTTGTCTAGCGATGCTAGTTTGAGATGATGAGTACGTTCCAAGCTTGATGATCTTGGTTTTGGCTGTGTTAATCGTCAACTGCACGACGTTTGGTCACTCTCAACACTTTATGTGATAATAGGCATACGTCGTCAGCGTAGTCAAGGTGTTTGATTTGAGATGTAAGAGTTCATCGAATTCCTCCATTTTCCACCGATACAGCAACATGAAGCACATCGCTAATCACCAATAAAAACAATATTGGTGAAAGAACGCAACCTTGTCGAATCCCACTTTGGATCTCGATATCATAATCGGTGTAGCTATTATTCACCGGTACTTCTCTAACTGATTCAGGTTCGCAAGAAACGAAAATTGGTTTACTTGAGTCAATGACACAACACACACACGCAGGACACCACCCATCCTACCGATAAAAAAAAGTACAAATCATTCCAACTCTTAATGCATTGCGTTGAATTGGGCGGGCTATACTCTAAGCGCAAAGGAAACCCTTTTGTTTAATGGGTGTAAGTCTATATTAAAATGAAATGGGGTGTGGAGAAGTACGGGAAACCCACCTACAAAGCCTAACCTAAGCCTATTTCTCTTTAGCGAAAACAAAAGAGCCAATCAATAGAATCAAAGCAGAAATGCATCCCTTTTATCGACGAAGTCTACGTAAAATGTTTTGAATAGATTCACCAGACATTCTTATTTTTACAATGTCGCGTCTCATCGAATTTATCTTCTATTGTCAACGTATGCCACAAAGCCGGGTGACTGTGACAAAAGCCACAAGAATGAAGGCCATAGAAAAGCAATCGGTTTATTATGTAACTAATTACGGTAAATATTTTAAAATGAAAAACTGCTTCTAGAAATTGTTTGACGTCCATCGCTTGGCAAAAGCAACAACCAAACAAATGTGGCTTTACATAATGTGTATAAAGATTCTATCAAATCTCGATAAAGAAAAAAAACTCCAACAAACTTGATATTTAAAATAATTTCCCTTCGGTCATCTCGAATCAGGGCAGGCATTCCAAGCACACCCTCTCTGCCACCGGTGGATTGAAAAGTCGTTTCCTCCTCACACCAGTGGCAGACATTTTTTGGCTCTCAGCCAGGTCAGATAGATAAAATAAAACATAAATTTAAAGTTTAAAACAAAACAAAACAAAAATGTAATACCTTTCATTATTCCAACATTACAATTAGTTCTTGCCGCCGTTGAATTCTGCTGAACATTACACTGATTCTGTTTTAAAATACCATTTTGTTGCCGCAACTTTTGCCTGCGCAACAATTCTCGCTGCAACAGCAGCAATTGTTGTTGTTGCATTTGTTGATAGTGACGTAATTGTTGTATCTGCTGTGGAGTTACCGATCGTATCCTCGATTGATTCGCATTTGTGTTGCTAAAACAATTCTCCTTGGACGATGAGTTACTGCTGCTGGCACTACTATTGCCACTGCTGCTGCCACTGCTATTGCTACTTGTTGCAGCAACATTCGGGCCCGAGGCAGGGCGGGCCCGATTTAAAATTGAAATATCCACGAATTTCATTAGGAAAACGAGTAATATCAACAACATTAGATTATAAATAGAAACATAAGTTTGTTTTTATGTATTTTGCCTTCGGGATGAAACACGACAAAAGCACACACACTGTTTGAATTTTCTTCACTGAGGTTTTATCTTACAAATTTAGCACACATCGATACTATAGATACACTTGATGATCACGAGGAGAGTGTGCCCTCTCTCTTTCTCTGTTCGATGCGTGTAGAAATGATCGAGTATTTTAAGAAAAACAATCGATCGATGCACTAGTAAAGACCAACGCAATGGCGACGCGCGCTTTTCAATTGAAGAAACTTGTTTTCTTTTCTATCCAAAGTCTATGTTTTCACTTGAAGAGAGATGTATTTTTGTATCCAGGAAGTTAAAAGA
The DNA here is from genome assembly GCA_917880715.2 of Matsumyia berberina. Lineage (NCBI taxonomy): Eukaryota > Metazoa > Arthropoda > Insecta > Diptera > Syrphidae > Matsumyia > Matsumyia berberina. Next base: position 15,220,828 of record OU862872.1, on the reverse strand, counting down.
GATCCGAACGCGCTGATCAAAGATCGATTCGATAACCATGCACACTCTCTCAAAGTGGGCCGACGTCGGAATCGGGAGGCAGGACGCAATTTCTCTCTGTGATCAGAGAATCTATCGGCACCCGTCCGTTGGCTTTTAGGACCGATCGTTGGACTCGATGTTCACTCTTTCGATGCTCACACTGAATGTGTATTTTTAATTCACTTTTTTTTTTTTCTCTGGTCTTCTGTTTGTTCTGTGCACATGAATATGTTATATGTTAGCATATACTATGTGCAATGTATGTATTTTTAGGATAATTTATTCTTTCTAGAACGAGGAATAAGATACACACACACATAAGTTTAAAAGTTTTCTTATTTCGAGAAAAACGAAAGCGAGAGTGTTTATGAGTTTTTTGAAAAAAAAAATAATAATTCGTTCTTCGTTTGTGTTTCGGTCGTCAGATTTACGTCTAAATTTAGAGCATAGATGAGCAGCGTCATCTATTGGTTAAGTGCAAAGGTGCGACAGTATATTTTTGCATTAATGGGCAACTAGAATTTAAAGAAAAATAAAAAGTTCTCGTTATGCTGACAGATTGCGTATGATGCTGGGAGAGCGAAGGATTTATGTGCCATTAAAATGGTTGCAACGATTTATGTTCTACAAAAAATTGCCATTAATTACGCAAGCGAGGGCTGGAATTAGCTGGTTGGCTTTTGAGACTGCAAGCGGTGATTTAGAATGATTCCGAGTGACTAAGAATGATACTTCATGGGATACTGAATCCAGTTATTAGCCACCTATGGGCAGAAGCTATAAATAAATGGATTTTAGGTCCGACAACTTTAGAAACCTACTCAAGTGTCTAAGTGGTCGATGCCTTTGACTGGTCGCGTCGAACAAAATATATCTGATGCTGATAAACCATATGGCTGGAACTCTAAGCCACGCAGTTCGCACAATAATCCAACGCATAAACCACTGAGCCACGGCGACCACAATTGTTGTTAAAGACTTGAATGTGTCCTGTCAAACCTGTCACCTACATTTTTGAGTTGGCTTAATCTGAATGCAGTTTTAGCTGCAGACTCGTGTATAAATAGGTCAAACGGGGCAAAATTGAGAATGATTTCAGGCCCTTCTACTGAAGTGATTCTTAATGTGGTGGTTATACCCATGAACGCTAGCCTTTGAATCCTGGTAATGACCTTAACGTTGAAAACTAAGCTTGCAGCCTGCCAGAAAGACTGAGTATGTAGTCGAAAATAGGGTCTCCAAGATTCTTCGAATATCTTGTTGCACGTATGGAGTGTTTTGTTGTTCGTTTTGAATGTCTAGTATTAAATTAGGTTTCTATCTACCATAATCCGCAAGTACAATCAAAATGGCTTACAACGACATCGGTTATACTGACGGTTTTATCCTTTTGTTTGTTTTTGTTTGTTAGAAGTACCAACCTAGTTTTCTGTGGATTGACCGTCAGTCCATATTGTCCGGCCCAGGTGTCTAATCTCCATACGCGTTGACCTAACGCTACCTTTAAGAACGGGAAACCCCTTTACAGCACCACCTATTAAGGCAATCGTCTCCTCAAAAACACCTACAAAATCTCATCTACTCTGTTCTGTGAGCGATGAAATGTTCTGTCAACAACCGAACTAGATTATATCAAGGCGGCTTTAGGTCAGAAAAGTCCACCATCGACCATATATTCACACCACCCGATTAAATAAGGCTGAATGGAAGGTAAGAAACTTACACAACCCATCAATAGTCTCACAGATGGGATCGAAAAAATTTGCTTTTTTTTCAAAAATTCCTAACACTACATAATTCATGTTGACAGTTCAAAAACGCTTGAATTAGTGGCTAGATGGCATTCAAAATCTTCACCTTTAAACGCCCACTAACAATCGCCTTAAGTTTTTGACAATTTTTACCCGACAAAATATAAAAATGAAAACAATTTTGCAAAACCCAAAATAGATTAACAAGAAACAAAAATTGTTGATGGCATCAATGTCATCTCAATACAACAACAGGTATAGCCTGTGTAGTAAATTTTAATCCGGCGAGGAGACAATTTTTTGCAAATATTTTGCCAATTGATGTTAAAGTTTTTTGTCTAAATTAAGCTTTGTCATGGGAAAAATATTTTTATTTCGCCAATCAATTAAATTTGCAATTTGTTTCTTTTGCTTTTTTGTTGTAGGCGATCGAGTAGACTTTTACTGATTGGACTTAGTCATTATAGACAAAAATAAAATTCATCTTGAATATACTTATACTTTCCGTTAGAAATCTAGGGGAATAGGGAACATTTTCTGAGTAATGGTGTTAGACCGACGCAAACAAGTTTTATTATTTAAAAATGCATTCGGAATGAACATTTAAGTTTGATGTATGTAAATTGGAAGCCAAAATGTAATCGATACAAGTCTGAAGGAAACAAATTTAAATTTTCCAAAATGGACATAACACAAAATTAAAAAAAAAAAAAAACGTGGTGATAGAGTGAGATCTACTTCATTTAGATTTTAGACAGTTGAATGTACACATTCGCGAAGAAATGGTACATGAGAATACCCAAGTGAATTCAAATCAAAAGCAATACATAGGTCTCATAACTCTTGTAAGGAAAAATTGTCTGAGCCTTGACATTATTACAACTGATAACTGATGAGTTCAACTTCTTCCCCATCTTTTTAACTTCTGCAGTAGGTATTGGGTGCAAAGCCGAGCAAATTCGAATCACATCTCCTTGTTCAATCAAAATGTTTATAACGACTGAAATTGTCTCTACTTCATCTTAAAAAAAGTATTAAGGAAGAACGAATGGTTCACTCTACTCCAGGGAGTTCGCGATAGCAAAGATCTGGCTGTGGTTATCACCAGAAGTTGTAAAAAATCACGGTTTTTGAAGGCTCCAACAACTTCCCTCAAAAAACAATATTCATTTGAAAAAATAAAGAAAATGGCGGAACGTTCTAACCTATAAAGCTACATATGCTGACTGAACAACTCGGTTTAAAGCTAGCACGACTTCTGGCTACAAGTCAACTAAAGTCCCAAAAAAAGGAAGCGACTGCCAGTTAAAGCCAAGCCGAGAACAGCTTGTGGTGACGATGACAAAGCAAAACAGGTCTGTGGAAGTTACGCTCGGGGTACTACCCAACGCCTTTTATAGAAGTTGCAGAGACAAAGAAGAAATATAATCTGTTTGATACCTGCTCGAAGAGTGTCCTGTCGTGGTTAATAGAAAACTTGGCAGTCTTTTCACTGACGAGCTGGAAGACTTACGTGATACGGGACCTTCTACGTTCTGAGGAAAGCAACTAAATGGTCGCTATGGAACCAACTGGTGGTATAAGTAAGCAGCGACATCAGCCGCAAGACACCCATTTACCTCACCGAACCTAACCTAAGTTACTTAGAACCAAAGCTACCTCTTCTTTTGACTCGAATGTGAGTAAACGCAGAAAAAACATTTTAAGCAATCCGGCTAACTACATCTGATGGCTGTTGACTCTCAGATCTTAACAACCTTTGTACACAACAACAGCTCTTCTGACTAAGCTCTTCTGTATGCCATATGCCTGAAAGTTCCCAAGTGCTCGTGTTAAATTAGTTAAATTGGACAACCGGCACGATGTATATCAATTGATTTATGAAGTATTTGAAATCATGCATCACGAGCACTAAATTAACACTAGGCGCCATACTTTCGTTGCTCTGTTTGCGCGAAAGCACTAGGAATCGCGTTTCAGAAGATATCCTTTCATGCAGTCATAACCCCTTAATTGACTTTAATTAGTTCCATCAAGCGCAATGGATTAAGGCATGGAGTTATTTTTATTCGAATTGACAATGGGTAAAGTGCTTCAACGGCCATCAATTAAAAATCATAAAAGATTGGATTATAACCTCGAAAGTTATACCACTAAGTAATTTTGTAAAAATTCAATGCAAAATCATTCTGAAGCTAGCGTCGATATTTAGAAGTTGCATCCTCGTGAATTTCCCACCTCATAGTTGACGACGCAAGTCTTCCTCGCAAAATAATTTAGGTTCATCAGTTTTTACCGTTGTTAACCTCAAAGAGATCACAAATAACCTTATCACCAAAAAAGTTTTAGGTTCAAACAAAGAACAGTTGAGGTTGATGGTGGTACTAATTACAGGAAATAAATAAATAATAAATAGCTGACGTCGCGTCGGAATGAACCAAGGCCTAGCTTTTCGCAACCATTCATGTTGCGCGTGCTCCATATTTCGCACGAATGGAAGGGGCCTACAATTTATTGCCAACTCCGAAAGGCGAATCGAGAAGCATTTTCATGATAAATTATACTTGAGGTTTGTTATTCCCCGACGAGAGGTGGTGCCACGGAAAATGTTCGATGAACTTGGCTGTGGCTTGAACCTATGCAGCTCGCACAGCAGTCTAACTCATTAAACACTGAGCCACGTCGAATGACAAGACGTATTTACTTCAAAAAAAAGTGTAAACTGGGGCTCACGGAACCAGCAATTCGAAGAAGAATAGGACTACGAAGACTTTAAGAGGCGCTGTTGTCTTTAAATACGTACATAATATGGATGAAAAGTCTGAGTTCTATGTATGTAGATATCAGGCCGAAATTAGTACTCCAGTTAAGAGTGCTTCTCTAAAAGAAAAAGAAGAGGATCACGACAAAAGAACTTGAAATCTATGTGGATACCTGGCTAAAGAAAGTTATTTCGGAGCAGTCCCCTAGAAACGTGCATTAAGATCAGAGGTATGTAGGTCCAATGTGATACGACAAGCAAGCATTGATCCTAATCTATTCCGAAAGCCATTTCCTAACGTAACAAACCGTAAGCAATAAGCACGTCATGCATACAAAATTGGTGATATCCTGTTTTTTTTTTTAAAGAAAACAAAGACATTTTGTCGAGTCCCTGCCACTAAACCCACTCTCCTTAGATTGTTCCTCACACATATCGCAAACCTGACCTATTCCTGCAGTTATGACAGAAAAATAAGAGAAAAAATAACAGACAGGTTTGAAAGCCAACAGCTATCTCTAACGACAGCTAGATGGCCTAATCACAATAGAGAAAATTACATTTTTCCAAAGAATTAAACGAGTGCGACCTACATCAGCAGTTCCTTCTTCCGGTAGCTTCATATAGCATCAATTTACTTATGGCATGTCAAAATCATTGAGTTTGACTGAATCTTCATTGGATCACCTACCTAACACGTTAGAGAACACGGATCCCTTACCCTATCTAATCATTGGGTGAATCAAAAGTGTAAATTATCAAATATTTGACCGGAAGAAGCTCATGAATACCAATTTGTATCCAAGCCTACTGCTGACGTATATTTTATGACAAGTATCTTTTGTTGTATTTACATAGAAACTACAGCAAAAGGTGACATTTGGCATTTACAATCACATCAAAGATAGGGAGGGTTCACTTTACTTATCGCCCTCAATTTGCATTTCCATAGAAATTTGATAAAAGAATTTTTAAATGCAATAGAAATTGTGTCTGAGTCACCGAAAATAAGTAAAAAAAAAAATGTACTTCCAACGTGACAACGAGAATGTTTACATTCACAATAAAAACTACAGAAATCGGTCAGGAGTTTGAAATAGAAGTGCGGGTACTCTAGAGTCTGAATCAGCTTTCCAACTTGAGATGATAAAAAGAAAAACGCAAAACTTCTACGAGGTAAAATTGTGACAGTTTCGACATTCACAGAGCTCATTGTCCTTCCCCAACACGACTGTAGAAAGGAATTCCTCTTCTGCCGGATGAACATAGTCTGTGAAGCACATCACAGTTATCTTATGGCGTTTCTGTCGCCGCTTTCTATTTTTTTTTGTCAACATTCCTCGCGCCCTTTTAAATGTCATGTTGTAGAAGGAAGTTGAAGGCAAAGACAAACAGAATAAAGGGACTTTACTCTGCGCCAGTCAGTGTTTTCCAACGAAAGACAAAAAATTTACCAAGGGGTTTGAGGGCTGAATAAATATACCCTCTGCATATTTTCAAGTACACATCACATCACACACATACACACACGTCATCCGATGTGGGGTGAGGAAGTCAGCCATTCCGCAACAATCATCATCATCATCATCATTGCAATGGCTGTGCACATACACATTTCTACAAATACACAGTATGAATTTCTTTTATTCTATTTGTGGTTGCCATTTTTGAAATGGAAGTGAAATCAGAATTTATTTTTGAATCGCAAAAGGAAATGTGTACATACTTTATTTGGCGGCGGTAAGAGGTGGATTTTGCCGGTGAAGACAGACTGCATAGTGTAAGAATTTACACCTTTGGCAATTGGTGGCAGGAAAGTCACTTTGCGAACGGTATATAGAAAGCAGGAAACATTTCCATGCTGTTTGACGTGTATTTATTTACGAATTCCTTCGCGGGGTTAAGAGTTGGCCAGAAAAAGGTCAATATAACTACTTTGTTGATATAATAAAAGTTAATTAAAGCATGAGACTGATACTAAGCTATTCAGAGGAATATATGGTATACCGCAGGGAAGCGTTCTTGATCCGACGCTATCTTTGTCAGTGTAGGTATGTACATATTTCGTAAATGACTAGTCCAAAGAACAGCATAGCAGCTTGATCTCTTGGAAACTTGTTAAATTTTTGAGAGACGATAAGGGAAGTGGAAATTTTTATCTTCATCTCCTCATAAGATTGGTCAGACATTTTCTGGCCAGAGACTTTGTATTGTGAGTGAGTGTTTAAAATTTTAACAAATCATGTTCTGATTTCAATGTGTTCCCCTTGTTCTGCCTTCATACGTGCATTCAAGAGGACACAAGGTTTAGTAAACCAACTCCTACTTTCAAAGTCAAGCTGTTAACCCTGGGCCCTGCTCCCGTATTGGCGGTAGCTAATGAAAGCTCCCATCTCCCGTATGCCTCCACTAAGGCACTATTGCCTGGATTTGGACAGCAACGAAAGAATTCTAGAGATGAGATCAACAGTGGTCGCTGTTGGAAATGGAATACTATGTCCCCTCGAAACGGTTAATAGGCCCAATAGCCACTAACGATTATTTGATTTGTGTTTAATGGTAAGGTATACAACAAGAACCTTCGTCGATCTTTATTTTTCCAAAATTTCTACCAAATCACGTCTAATTTCATTATGCTTTCATAAAATGATCTACATTCCAGCAATTAGTAACAATGTTGCATTTTTATAAAAATAAAACTAGAAGTGTGCGTGACAAGCCTCTGCGTTTAGATGCTAATTGCTTCTAAGTAACTTGTTACGAGAAAATGCTCCCTGCTAAGCCTCCACTACACTAATCGAGGAGTAAATAAACCATAAACATGTTTTCTTCCTATAAAATTGCACAGAACTTGTTTGTTTATTATATTTTCCCCTTTTGGTTAATTTGATAAGAAAAATTGAAAACATTTCAACACTGTGTGGGATAATTTCACAAGAGCAATCGATGTTTGACCTTCCGCATTGTTTTTTAAGAAATGTCTAGAGAAACGAATTGAATTGTTTTGTGAATTCATAAATCAGAGGTGTGCTTGAAATGGAGAAAAATGAGTTGCATCCGCATTATTTGTCTAATCCATAAAAACCGTCGTAATTGAAAAAGTAGCGAGGAACTCCCACGATAACACTTAAGACGCTGTTGTTTTTAAGTCAACATACCTGGTTAGGTAGATGACATTGATATTGTAAGCAGAACAAAGTTGGCGGACGAATGCCTTTACTTTAACTTTGGCATAGTTAAAAATTAAGATAATAAAAAAACTCTGTAATTCTTATACCACTCCTTCTTACTGACACATTGACGTCAATCAATCAAAATTTGATGAAAGCATCCGTGAAGTGTGAAGATTTTAGTAAAGATTTGAATATAATTTGTTGACGGCATTTGGCTATCGTATTCTGCCAAAGATTGAATTTTGGAATGTAAGAACCCTCCTTGACTCTGGTAAGGAGGGCTCTTAAGCGCTAGATTCCACCAAGTAGAGAATGAACTCATATGGTATAATCTGTACATCTTGGGATTAAGCGATGCCAATCAATCAACCGAGTTAAAGGAAATCGGTCTGCAAGTGCATGTGAGTCTGTTGTGGGCTTATTTATAACACCGAATGGACATAAAAGCATCATATCCTGGAAGACTTACAGTGATCGGCGACTAGAGAACGACGATTTCTACAACCAACTCAGTGCCGCCTATAATTTAACAGCGAAGGACGACATCATCATCATTTGACTCAAGAATTTAAATGCCAAGGTGGACCATGACAACAAAGCGCTCATGTGACTGGCAAGCATGGTCTCAGCTTCTGAAATGACAACGGCGAACGCTTTGTAGATTTTTACAACAACAATCACCTCGTCATAGGACGCACAATGTTCGAGCATAAGACGTTTCAGAAAGCCATTTGGATTTCGAGTGAGAGCCAGCAAAATTCCAACGAAATAAGCCATATGGTGAGCAGCCTTTAGGACTTAATTAAGTTGTCATAACCAATAGTGTAAATGGCGATAGTTCAAAAATCAAATTACAGTATCATTCTACAGGCGATGGGGCACATTCTTTCCTTACTCTGCTTCTCCATAGTCGAGCATGAAGACGCCGGTGTTTTTGCAGAGTTAATTTCAAATTATTGAAGCCTTGATCGAAGGCAGATTCAACGTTCATGATAATGCCTATTGCCATGCCTTCGAAAACGCCGCGTAAGCGTATTAGGTGCCTTAAGACCCATACAGGAATTAAAGAAGTAAAAACATTTTAAACGATATTTATAAAAGTACTAGATAACCCGCTCAGGTTGACTAGCTGGCCAGAGAACATGTCTATAAACTCAAACCAAAAACATATAAATCGGATTAGTGGTTCTCGAGTTATAAGCTCACTAACGGACAGACAGACAGAGAGACTTTACGTTTTATAATTATGTAAGGAACTATCTTAAGAACCCCTACACTTCTAGAAGATCTCAAATTGCATAACTTATAGCCTCAAGATAGCCTCAAGAGCTATCGCCGGCATTTGTCATTCCCCGACGAGAGATGGTGCTGCGGAAATTGTTTGATGGATATTGCTGGGGTTCGAAGCTCGAACAGCAGTGCTATGGCGAACACGGCATAAATGGTAAAACCAAAAGACGTGAATGGCTACAAGAACGCTGTCCAAGACATATCCATGTGGGATCGGGGCTATAGAGGTATGAAGAGAATGAAATTGCTGACCAGCTTACCAGAAGAGGGAGTGGTCGGCGTAGCTCAGTGGTTAGTGCGTTGGCCCGCTGACCGAGTGGCGTGGGTTCATATCCCAGCCATATCCACCAAATATTTTTCACGGTACCACCTCTCGTCGGGGAATGACAAGCCTTCGGGAGTATAATCTTCCATGAAAGAGTATCTCAATTCGCCGTTCGGAGTCGGCAATAAATTGTAGGTCCCTTCCATTCGTGTCATTCGTTGCGAGATGCTAGGCCTTGGCTCATCCCGAGCTGTCGCGCCAGCTACTTATTTATTTATTAACCAGAAGAGGTTCCTCTGATAGGCACATCCATATGTATGTATGAACATATGTAGGTGCTGAACCTTTCTGTGATATCCCAAATTTTGCGTTTAACATGATAAAACATGAAAATAAAGCCTTAGACAGGCCAAAAAGCTCATCCAAACCGATCATTAGGGATAATATCAGAAGGCTCGCTAGCTTTTCGGAGACTACAGCCTCAAATATCGTAGCATTTACACGAGTTAAATGTATGTAATTCAGAAAACCGAATGCCCTTTCTGTTTAAAGGAAGACAAATCAGCAAAGTGAGTGTGTGACTTTCTTCTACATCAGTGGGAGCAGTTTCCTCTATCCAGGTCCCTTAAGGCATCAAAGACAACTTTATTAGAAATATTGAGGAACTCCTAGTCTAACAGGGTTTCGGCAAGATAGATCATTAGCAGTACCCTTCAAAAGCAAATTTTGAGATTGAATCCTCCTCCTCCTCATTAAACTCAAAAACTATCCCCAATCACCCCTCTACTTCTACTCAATTTTCCTTCGACGATAAAGCCATTTCCCGATTCCATTTTAAATAAATATTTATTCTAGTTCTATATTCCGCCTGCTAATTAACTGAACTGCAAAACGCACAGAATATCCCAAACACACTCCGTCTTAATGTAGGGCATCTGGCACATTGAACCAAAGAACCTGTCAGAGAATATTCTACTTGCAACTGTTTAGGTAACAAATTATAAATTCCATTCAATTTAGAATGGAATTTCAATTGAGATAAACAACTAGGCCCCACAAGCTACAAACAAGATGCAACGCAAACGAAGGTAACGAATGAATATTTTCAAAAAAAAACTCATAAACTCTCGTAGAAAATTTTGTAAAAAATTTTGCATTCGTTTTTACCAATTTTTAAAATGTTTATCCTTTGTTTTTTTTTTTTTTGTAAAAATGTATCTTTACTGTGTTCTGAGGAACTTTTCTTTGTTTGAACACTGAATTTTTGAATTTCATTCGCTCTATCGCGCACAGTATGAGTAATTAATAAATTTCGCACAAAATCTTGACAATACTATTAATATCCGTTGCAAAACCCAAAAGATAAGGCACCCTCAAGGCGATAGATAGCGACGGAATAATCTTGAAACGCTAGCACAAATTATGTGCCAGAAATTTCTTTTTTTTTTTTGAATTTGTTATCTTTTTTTGATTATAACTCGAATCACTATTTCACTGTCACTTGTGATTGTTACACACAATTTACAAAAATTTTGAAAAATTCTTGATAAAGTTTTTCACAAAATCATTATTATAGAATTCCGCGTACCGCGATATACTACATATTAAGACGCACTCGATTACTCTCGTCGAAGCGATCAAGGAGACTGTGTGTTCTATGCAGCACTGAGGCACTCTCTGTTTGTATCTGCTCTGGATTTGTTTTGTATCGTTGTATCTCACACCGCGGGATGCTGCTCTCTTTTCCGAATGAAATTCCGCGCGCGCACTCTGTACGATACAAGTTAGTATGCACATGTAGATGTAGGCAATCCGCGCGGGTGTTTTTCCTTAAAGATACGCTGCAATACAGAAGCAAACAAGTATCTGACAAGTACTTGCGACAAATATATTTGATTTTCTTTTGTATTTGTGTTGAGAATTGAGAATGATGTATGGATGTGTGGATACTCGCAGCAGCTTTGTGTGGTGCGTTCGGCTACTACCCGCGACAAAATTACACTGAAAATGAGGGTCGTGGTGCGGCATAACCGACCGACGTACTAAGTACTTTGGATATAATCATCAAATACACAATAGGGTGATTCATTTATGGCGCAGACTAATAAAAATTGAGTTTGTGTTTTCGTTCTTTGGTGCATTCGGAGGGTCTGTCGATGGTGTCTCTATGGAATTCGATCGGGGGTTGGTACGATGGATGTCTGGTTAGATAAGGTCCTCGAAATTGATTGATGGTTTGTGGAGGTCTTTAAAAATCCAGATGCATGCCCCTATTATGTGACGCAGATGCCACGGAAGGAAGTAAGGAAATCCCTTGAATCCACTTGAATTGAAAACACTTGAAATATTCAATTTTGATATGAAATTACATAATAGACCATAAGAGATATTTGTTTTAGAGGGTGCGGCTTAAAGACGGCGGCGGCGGCGCATGAGCAATATGCATATCTTGTTTCAGATGTTTATCATTCCAAGCCAGAGCCTTCAAACCCGATTTTTTTCAAAATTAAAGATTCTATCGGCGGGGGAAAACCTTAAGGATCAAAATGGGGATTGAAACCACTTCGGTCCATTAGTTTCATTGCACTTATGCAATTCCAAAAGGGGTGTCGGTTAATTTATTGAAGTGGATTATGGTTTTTACAGGCAATCGAGTTATGTGCTAAGGTATTAATGGAGATCCATTCCCTCAAAGGATTTATTGGTCTAATTTGTTTTAGAAATGTTGGAATTTCTATTCATTAATCTGTAGTCGATGGCGAGATTGGTGGTTTAAGTGGAAGGTTCTTAGTTGGCGACTTCATAGACCGGAAATGTTTCAAAGGCAAGTTTCACTTTACTGAAGATTTCCGCAGTTGGGCCAGATACAAACTAAATTTTAACCAAATAAACCTTCGTCGAGCTTAATCCAAAGAACTCAAGATGTATTTGCATCAAGAGCAAAAAAACGTTGACAAAGACGCGTCAGTAAACGAGATAACTTAAAAAAAATAGCTGTGCCATGTAAAAATGCAGCGCAGCTTAGATTGGTTCGAATAATGGCATCTAAGGACTGCTTTCCAACGATCACTGATCGAAGGTTTAGATTGATGTTAGACACTCCTCCTTGTATCGGGCAGACAGCCACTCTAACCTCACCTGATCTGTAAAACTTGGTTTCCCTATCAAGCTTTTGGTGTACTAATGAAACATTAGATTTTAAAAGTTGTCACTGTCTCCACCAGCTTATCCTCAGACCAAACCTTAGCCGTGGAACATTGCCCAACGAGTGATAAGACATCTGTGAGTATCCTTATAGAACGCCCCGCTCTTCTTCAAACAAGTCGGTGAACTTACGAATCTCAGTAAATAACGCTCCTTCTGGTCCCAAACATTGGCCGATGCCATGAAAGTTAAGAACTATAGAAGGAAGTTGGAGGGGGCGCGCTGAATATGAGTAATCTCCCGAGCAACATCCTACGATGCAGCGTGCATTGGTTTGTAGGTACCGAACAGAAACTGCGAAGGGCTGGTATCTACTGACTCTATCTTGGATTAACCCTCCAGCACACGTTTTTAGGCCTTTCCATTTAAATAACAAGCGGAGCTACTCAGTAATCATCGACCAATAGACGACCGTGAAACCTGCAAACCATATCCTTAGAAGCACGATCAATTTGGTAAACGAATGGCTTTGAAACAAAGAGTGGATCTGGGTCTGGAATATTCGGTAAGTCGTTTGATGTTAATCTCTGACATGCGTGGCGAAGCCATCTTTGGTTTTCCACCTCTGCTAGGCAAGGAACTCTAAAGGAACTTAGCTTAGCGACGAGAAAAACTTGGTCTGCATTGGATCCCTGCTCGGAAGGGTCAAATAGGCAATAAAAAGAGTGATTAGCTGGCCAAAATTGCATAAATCCCCTTTTACTGGTCCCAAACCACTTTGTGGAGCAAGCAGAGTTATTTTTTAATACAAACCTCTGTAAATCAAATGCGATCTAAGCAGGAGCCCCTAATCGATGTCTTCAGCGGCCATTTCCTCTTAAAAATGTGTCTTCAGAGATCAATACCACCTACCAGCAGATGAAACCTCCCAATGTTTCTAAGCCGTTCTAAACCGTTTCCCCATAAGGTCGAACTTCAAAATATAATCTGGCAAAAAATTAAACACCCTGTTCATCATAACATCTCCCAAGCCGACTGCAGTCGTCTTGGCGTGACTAAAGTCCAGACCACATGCTCTTGCACTCTTTTTCTGATTAATAATTGAAAAATTTAATCTCTTTGAGTGTTTCTGTCTGTGGCTATGAAACAAAAATTGCAAATGACTTTGCAAAATATCCCCCACCGACAGTGTATCTCTGACTGATGTAAGCAAATCGCAGAAAAACCCATACAGACCCCATAACGTACGTACATATACACCCCCAGAACCTCACCCCACTGTGGAATGCGTACGAAACGAATTTGAATTATTGCCAATTATTATGTGGTCGCTACAGCGGCCGAGAGAGAGACTAAAGCAGACTCCCACAAGTCAAAGACAGGCCATCAAAGCGGGTTCTTTCATGTCAGCATTTCATTTGCACCCCCTCCGTGGTACAAACGAACGCGCATTCAGCGGAACAAAGTGACAGTTGAGGCACACACGACGAATGCTAAACGACACGGCACTCAGCGGAGAGACAAGACCATTTGTTTTGTATCTCAGGAACAGCCGAGATACCCCAAAGGACGCGGAGTGGGTGTCTTCTGCCTTACGTGACCAAACTTGGATTCAAAGACTTGTACTTCACGGCGTTACACCGTGTGGGACCACATCAGGCCACAGCTGAAGGCCTGCTCTCAGCTCCACTTATGGCAAATGTCAGAACATAAATAGAAATTCTGCAAAGCCGTTAAGGGGTTGATCATGGAAAAGCAGAAAAAAAAACGATTATATCATCAAGTTGAGTGATTAGCGATTGGACTTGTTATAGAATCGGACCACAGCAGCGTCGTTCCAAGGCATCAGGTTTATTCCGCTTATTATGGGGTTTTCTGAGTTTTTTTTCCGATCCAGTACCGGTCGTAAAAAGTGCATGCTGGGTGTTAATTTATCTCCAAGGAATTCCATGCGCCAAGTAGATCTCGAATTACGGAAAGTGAGAAATTCTTAATTAATCAATTTATTGGTTGACATTCAATATTGTGAAGTTGATTTTATATTTTTTTTTGACTTCCCTTTGTGTTTGCCAGTGACAAGCACTTGACATGTGCATAGTTATGCGGATGAAGGTTACAGTTTGTGCGAAGGTGTCATAAGACTTTTTGGTACAACTTTGATTGATTAATTGGAATTGCTCTTATGACATTGGAAGGAGCACTTTGATTTGTTATTCCCTTTGCAACAGATGAATCAGTGGTAGTGGTACCTCATAATAAGGTGAACACCCTGGAAAAAGAAACTTTGTTGGAACTTATGAGTGGCTTCTACATTTGTAAACTGAATGAACACGGTAACCTAGTTTACATGTTGACGTCGTCGTGTATCACTAGCGCCGCAACGATTTGGAGATCGTTGAATGAAACCTCAGTTTCCTTCGCTCTATATTTCGCTAAACTTCAACCAAAGTGTTGATGTGATTTTTTCTGATCAAGAAAAATATTTTGGATGAAAAACAGAGATGGAAATTGAATATGAGGCTGACAACACTGGCGATTGAAGAAAAGGTCTGGCAACCATACCAACTACAATTCGCCAAAACTGATGTTTGATCGCATTTTCCAGGCAACCATTTTCACCTATGATGACTGATAAGTGCGATAACGTTATAACGTTTTTCAGGTGGAACTGTTCTGAATTAAATGTAATGTAATATCTTCCAATAGTATTTACATATTCGCGGACGGTCAAGCAGCAATAAAAATTGCTCAACTTGGGAGCTCCTTTCTTAGGCTAAGGCCACGCAATAAGCGGCGCCGATCTGCCGCTCAACGACTGCGTCGCTACAACCATACAATTTCGTACTCAGCATTTTGCCGCTTGCTGCTCATTGCGTGGCCTTGACCTTGTTATTATTAGTGGGGAGCGGTTTGTCAACTCTAGCACTGCGGTCTCGAATTGAGGCCTATTGGGCTGTCCCATATGTTTAAAGCAGTTTTTGTGCTCCAGAGGATATCAGCAAGCTATTCAGCAGCTTAGGGTGGAGTGCGGCAAGCGCCGTTGGTGAGACGAGTTCACTACCTAGGGTTCGCTTTCTCACATGAATAAGGGCGGGACATTTTGTGACGATGTGAAGAGAGCTTTCATCACTCTTCAAGCACAGTCTGCAGGTAGGGTCCGGTGACAGGCCAAGCTTGTGTAGATGCCGTTTTAGTCGGCAGTGCCCACTAAGGATGCCGGTTAGAGTTCCAAGGTGGTTCCTGCTCAGATTTAAAAGAAACTTGGATTTCTTTTGCGATACATTGGGAAAGAAGTGTTTGGTACATTTCTGTCCTACACTATCCATCCAAATTGTGTTGGATTTGAGCAAGCATTGCTTTGTTTTTAAAAATCGATTTGTTTATTCCACAGGCTGGTTCACGACCAGTGAGGACGGTGGTTGCATCTATCTTGGCCAGTGAGTCCGCTGTTTCATTGCCAGCTTGGCCTTTGTGAACAGGGATCCAGTGTAGTATGATCAAATAGTTTTTTCCCAGTTCTAGAAGCAATTTGACTGTCTCTAGGACTAGTTTCGACGTTGATCTTAGACGATCTCAGTGATCTGGCGGTTATTGGCGGCATTAACATCCACCGCTTTATAAGGTGATCCTCCAAAAATTTCATATCCAGTTCTTTTCTCCATTTTGGATTCGTCGTTGTACCAGGCACATTCGAATAGTGATGATTCCGGTTGGCTATTTCTCCGCAGCACGGTTTATCGATGTTCAAGTCAATCAATCGACTTTGCCATATCGCTGTCGTCTAGTAGTCATAAAACAGACTTTGGATTCTGCCTAAAATGTACAAATACAGGGTTTTCCAATAGGGACGCTACAAAAGTAGAGCGACAGGGACAGCAAACGACGCCATATTTTCCTTGCGGTTTTTTGACATTTCTCTTCAGTAAGGTTTGCCATTTCATGATGGAAAGATATACGAGCCAAAAACGAGTCGAAATTATTAAAATTTACTACCGAAATTCGGAGTCAGTGGCCTCAACGTTAAGAGCGCTACGTCCAATTTATGGTCGTCATAATCGTCCTAGCAGATCAACAATTGAGCGTCTAGTGGAAAAATTTGAATCCACAGGCACAGTACAAAATGTCCCCGTGCCAGTGAGACAAAGAAGTGCCCGTAGTGTCGAGAATATTGCTGCCGCTGAGGCTTCAGTTGCAGAAAGCCCAAATGTGTCTCTCACACGTCGTTCTCAAGCGTTGGGCATCTCTGTGACGTCGTTGTGGCGAATTTTGCGAAAAGATCTTGGCCTACATCCTTACAAGATTAAATTGACGCAAGAACTGAAGCCGCTTGACCACCAGAAGCGTCGTATGTTCGTGAATTGGGCTGAGCAACAACTTGAAAATGATTCGGATTTTCATCGAAAAATCATTTTCAGCGATGAGGCTCATTTCTGGCTGGATGGCTTCGTCAATAAACAAAATATGCGGTATTGGTCAGGCAGCAATCCACACGTACTCCATGAGTCATCATTGCATCCCGAAAAAATTACGATTTGGTGTGGTTTATGGGCCGGCGGCGTCATTGGGCCGTACTTCTTCCGTGATGATCAAGACCGGCACGTTACTGTGAATGGGGATCGCTACCGTTCAATGATAACCGAATATTTTTGGCCCCAATTGGATGATATGGACTTGGAGGACATGTGGTTCCAACAGGACGGCGCCACAAGCCACACAGCGAATGTAACAATCAATTTATTGGAAACCAAGTTTGGAGAACGTGTTATCTCACGAAATGGTCCAGTCGCTTGGCCGCCTCGGTCGTGCGATTTGACGCCGTTAGACTATTTCCTGTGGGGCTACGTCAAGTCTATGGTCTATGCCAACAAGCCAGCGACGATTGATGAACTTCGTACGAATATCGAACGTGAAATTGCAGCAGTATCGGCCGATTTATGCTAGAAAACCGTCGAAAATTGGGTTCAGCGTCTGGACTTCTGCAAGCGTGCCCGTGGTGGCCATGCAAAAGAAATCGAGTTCCATACATAATGGCGTCGAACGTACTTTCACAGGAATAAAGAATTTAATTGATATCCAAAACCGTTTTTGTTTTATTGAAAAAAACTTTTGTAGCGCTCTTATTGCAAAACCCTGTACATGGAATTAGAAAAGATGCGAACGCTGTACTCAAGCCTTTGAACGAAAGATCGCCTTAGAGTTTGGCTAGTTCGAATACCGTGTTAAAAAAGCTTCGATTCTTCTATATACTCTTTTCCCTGGAGTAAAATAGTTCACCTGGATGTATATAGCGATTATAGAACCGCTTCTTATGTACCTGCTATTCAGAGAGAAGCCAGCCCACTCAGTTTTGGCTTTGCTGGGTATAAGCTATAATTCCTTACAGTATTCCCTAAGAGAATCGGGACCTATTGTGAATGTGGCCTTATTTGAGTGCATGTCCTGGTGTTGGGCAGACGGAGCTTGTGGAATATACAAGACATTCATTGTAGAAGACATTCAAGTTAAAGAGTAGCGGAGTCAAAACCGACCCTTGTGGGTTGCTACTTTTGCAGTAATTCATCCCAATACGCCAGGCAATATTGAAGGCAGCAGTGAGGTCTATCAACATGGCGCAGGTATGTCTGTTCGCAAAATAAAAGTATGAAGGACGAGTCAGTCAACGCGACTGCGACCTTTTTGAAAACCAACGTGTTTCACGTGGATGACTTCGTTTATATGTAGGTACCTACTCCGATTCCATTGAAAATAAAGTGTTCGATGAACTTGTAACGAATGCTTAAAAGAGCAAGTGGTCCCTAACTCTGAACCGTATCGGCTGGTTTAAGAGACTATCTATCAAAGTCCACTAGCCAATACCATTTGAGATATTGGTAAATCGAAAGCTACCCATTGATGTTTGGCGCTAGAGCCAGTGAGAATTCCTTTAGAATACTGGGAGTGCACTCACAATCGCCGAAGCTAAGTCAAAAAGTTGTGCATCTGTTGGTATAGTTGGTAGCCTTCATGTTAAAAACCCATTTATCTAACGATGTCAGCATCGGCAATACATAGGATTGTTCTCCAACTCCAGGTAAGCGTTGCTTTTACGCTCCGACAGTGGTTAGTTAATTAATTTGACATTGTATTGTATTTCCAAACATCGTGGCATAACTCACTCAGCAAACAACTTAACTCTCTTGTCACATGAAATCCATATGTCATAAGGCGGGGTTTCAACACATCACTACATGCGGAGCTTAAGGCAAAACAGTGCAACACAAAATTCCTATTCTCGAGTGTCAAAGTACTGCAAACAACAAAGTGAATGACATTTTCCAACTTCAAAAAAGACCTTCTTGTATGTGACAATAACTCATCCTCCTACCATCTGTCAAAAAACTGTCACACAACGTGTCGATGTACAAGCAAACTAATTAATGTGCGACCGAATAAACTCCCATTTCAGGAAGCAGCAAACAAACACCAAATGAAAAACACAAATTACATAATGGACTACTTTCTATTTGTGTATTTTCATCGGCAGCAGATATCACTCATCGGTGCATCGGTTACGGAGCATATCTGTCAGAAGCACCCCCCCATCCCATAGGCCAGAGCATCTGACCGGCAACATTGCTGCTTGCTATACAAGCATCCACAAGTGCGTATTGAATTGCAATTGCACTGAAGCAAAAACCTATTACGATTCATCCTAATATCAACTTTCACTCGAACCAGTGGAGTGAGGTACCTGTGCTCACTGTGTCCGACGCGCCGCCACTCTGATCAGTGCAGATTGGTACCTTCAACACGATTGCCAACAACTGGTTCTGATTCTGCAAGTGTGTGGCAATAAAATGTCTAATGGAAGTCTAGTGCGTGGAACGGACAAACAAACTGGCGGATGACCAAAACCGCAAAACTTGTTGACGCATTTTGAAATTATTATGGTGGGTAGTTTCATAAATTCCGTTGCCGAGCGATGGAATCTATCCCAGAGAGGAGCAAACAATTTTCCCGCGATCATTAAAATGACATTACAACGGGCGCGCGCGAAGAGGCAGGAGGTGATTGGATAAATATTAGTTTTCGATTAGCTGGGAGAAGTTATGAGTGCACATTGACTTGGTAATGGTCGAACTGGAGCCGCTTGCCATATTTGCAATCTGTCCAGTCAATTAATTTGAGAAAACCCGAGTCGGAGAAAGCATAATGGATGAAAAATATCGTGAGGAATTTTATGGGGGAAAAACACACTTTTAAGATTGAAAATTGAAATTCATTGGGAAATTTTAAATTCAGGTTCAAGGGAGTAAGGGAAAAGTACTTTGTCCGTTTCAACACGATGGTCCTGTATAAGCCGAAAGGAGAACTAATTGCAAGGGTTTGGTTCACGGGGCCCACTAAGTGGATGGACGCGAGTTCGGTTTTTAGCTAGCTTCGCCCACAAGCACCTCGTCAACCAATCATCCTGCTCCACTTACCCAACACGATAGGAAAAAGTATTCAACGATGAAGCACAACCATGTTTCGGTTTAAGTACTTGATTAAACTTTTTAAGACCCCACCTACGAGTATACGAGTAAACACAACGATTTATGAATTTGTACGTGGTCTCGGTCGTTGGACTGCTATGCGAGTTGCGTAGATTCCATCGAACTTATCTCGTACATTTTTCGTGGCACCATCTCTCGGCGGGGAATGACAAACAATTTCAAATGTCAGACAACAGGTGGAATAATATGAGCACTTGCACTTTATCGATGTAGATCTGAATCTTAAAAGAACGGACACACTTGTGTCTCATTCCAAGCTGTTGCGACAGCTATTTTTTTTTAGATTTCTGTCTATTAATAAACAATAGATCTATAGTTGTAGCCCTTGCCCGGCATTGCGTCATAGGTAGACATGCTATAAGAATAGAGGTCTTTCAAAAGATTTTTCTACAGAAGCTGTAGGAAAGAGGAAATAGGAACAATCCACCTTCTATGTATGTATTTACCCTGCCCTATCAAGATTGACAAGGAAAACTGTAGAAAGATCTCAGTAACCTAGCCAGACTCGATATTCACAAAATAAAGAATTTCATTTACGGACCTAAGGGATTGGCATTGACACTGATACGATGACCCATAAAATATTCCCAGTGCTCTACGTGATATCACAATGGATCTACACTTGGTCTAAGCGTGTCACTGCCGAAACAGCCACCTAAGTTTACCTAACGTGATCAGGTGGTCGGTCCGTTAAAATACCACAGCATCTACCATTTTTACTGCTACGCTTAGATGGAGGAAGAAGGATAAAGCCAACCAAAGTGGATGACACAACTAACTTAAGTGTTAGCTAACACGTCTAGATCATCGAAGAGAGCGCATAGATACAATAGTTTTCTCTTTGACAACGCCGGACAGGCGCAGAGCAAATGTAAAATAATTACCGCCTCCTCTTCGATTCTGCAGATCCTGTAGAAGTATAAGACTTTTCAACTCAGCTACGAAGAATGATCAGCATAATATTCCGTCGAGGGGACAATGCAGCACGTGTGGCAACGGCGAATTTTCTACCAAGGCGTGCGGCCATTTTGAAGCTCGTGTGGCATTAGCCTTATGTATGTATGTGGATAAGGTGACTGTCCACACGAGGGAGAGGCACAAGTAGGCCAAAGAAAGGCCTTTGTGATGCCACATCTATAGAATCTATTTGGAGCTTTTGATAAAGCTGAGGATACCCTTGACATCAATATGTGATAATTCGCCCAAATTGTCGAAGTAATAGACTTCTAGATAGAGTTTCCTTCTTTTGGATAGGGACAGAGGAAATGGAGGATTGTTTCTTCCTCCTCTTTGTCCCTGCAGCTCTTGCAAAAGCCATTTGAGAAGAGGGCCATCCTTCTGGCATGAAGGCCGATGGGGCAGTGACCAGTGAGAACACCGCTAACTGTGCTCATGAGCGACCTTTTAAGCAAGATCAGACTTTTAGATCGAGTGAGGTTTGGCATAGGGCAGATCTTTGATTTGCCTTGCTGATCGCATCGTACTATAAGAATAATTTACATCTAGCGAGTTGAATACCCAGTTTCCTCCATTCTGATAGGAGCTCGACAGTAGCACCACATTTGACGAGTTCATCGGCCTTACAATTCCCTGGAATGTCCCTATGTCCAGGTACCCAGCATAGGTGAATGTTGAAATGTTCTGCCATCTCCATGAGAGATGAGCGACAATCTGAGGTAGACTTATTCCAGAAAATTCGGATGTCCCTAGGGTTCGTTGATCGCAATAATTTCCGCATGAAAAACGCTACAGTGGTCGGGGAGACGAAAGGCGATGCTGAGCATTTCGGAGAAAACACCACCTAAGACTTTTTCTAGGGCCGTCCACCAGACGATCACACCATACAGAAATATAGGCCTGATAACGGACACGTAAAGCTAATGCGTGGTACGAGGTTGCAGGGCACATTTTTTGATGACTTTTCTGCAGCAGTACAGCGCTAGTGTTTTTTTTTTTCCAGTTTAGTTTACTGTCCAGAATGAGACCCAGGCATTTGGCTTTGTTAACAAAGCACAGGGTGGTGCCGTTAAAAGAGGACGGGTCTAACGGAGGAATTTTGTATTTTCTGGTGAAGAGGACTAGTTCGGTCTTTTCGCGATTAACTGCCAAACCACTTATAGCTGCCCATCTTGAAAGGATTGAAAGGGCGTTTTGAAGAAGTTCACTAAGGCTGCTCATAGGCAATCACTTTGCATTCAACCTTTACCAGGTCGAGCAGCAGTTTATTTAACCAATCCAGAGGAAGGGGGAAAAAACAGTACCGGCATTGGCCTTAGGGTAGTGACATGTCTGGTGAATTTATCAAACCTGCAGTTTCCGAAATGTCTCGATGCACTGGCACCCAGCATAAATGAATGTTTAATTCCTTTTCCATCACCTGAAGAGAAAAGCATCGAACAATAACCTAATAGGAGCAACGATAACTCAGTAACCGTGCATAATCGATTTGATGATCGATTGTGAACACAGAGACGCAAGGATACAATACAGTGCTCGCTAGCTTCAATAGATCCGATTTGAAAAATACTTTTTCCATGAAAATCCCAAAGCACTTGCAATTATTTCTTCAACATTCCTTCCCATAATCATTATAGCCCGCAACTTATAAAATTCTGCACCTTATCTCCGATGAATTTGTTTCTAAGGCGATATAAAACTCTTATAACATAATTAAGGTGTTTACTGATAACATACACTCGCTCCACCCCATATCTCTCTTTTTTCCAATTGAATTAATTTCAATAATAAAACGCAAACTTACAAACAAAAGATGTTCGTTGGTAAAAACCCCGAAATCGTTGCACTTCACTCGCGATCTTATCAAGCGACTGCCCTTGAAAACGCTCACACGAGCCCCGACTTGTAATTGGATTGCATGCTGAATGCACCAGCGATTGTTCCTGTCATTGGTCCGAATCTGACTCGTAAGTATTATCTAATCTCTGTGCATGTTTTTATTTTCAGATCTTACGCGAACCAAGTGCAATAAAAACAGATCAATGCAAACCCCGACGAAGAAGGAAGTGAACGATAAAAATGCATTGAAAAATAATTAAATGCATTTTTCCCTTTCTCAACATGTCATCATCATTTGAATTGTTCCTGAACAAAGAGCGCCAGGAACTAACACCTTTTTGTTATTACATTTTCCGAGGGAACAATAAACAAATTTTTAACAGTCATTACAGAACTACACATCTGTCTGGATGGTTGAATGTTTGCCTGCATCTGTGAAGAAGCATCCTCTTTTCAAGAGACACCCGAACGATTCTTTTTTAAGGACTTCAATAAAAGTTGTTTTAATTGAATTTCGAGAAATGTTTACTGCGTCATCACACCAACACAATGGATTTACGAGTACTACATGTGTGTCGTGGCATGTCTACCGCCCACGATTCGATTACCGAAACCCCGCCCTGGCAAGGGTTATGCTTTTCTCGTTTCAAGGAATGTTAAGTACTTTCTGAGGCGCTAAATATGAATGACAAGCGAGAGCAACAAAGAAGTCGTGGTATTGAGTAATTAAACAGAAAACGTGAGGGAAATCTATGTGGAAACCATTAGAAGAAGAATTTTATGGAATGCCTAACGACAATGTGTTAATATTTAGTTCCCATAAATCCCCAGAAGGGTTATAAATCTAAATCGCCCTCGCAGCCACCATTCGGTACGCCCATAAATGTCACTTGAGCGAGCACATGGAATACATCTGTCCACACAAACACACAATCTGTTAACCCTCAGTTGTAGATTAGTATCGAATAACTCTCAATTTAATTAGTGTGATTAAATAAACCAAATTAAATCCGACTAACCGCTCTCGATCAATTGATTGCCACAGCGACCACGAACACGAACAAGGTTAGCAAAGGTAAAGTAACCGAACCACTCCGCACACTGAATTGCCCAGGTGACAATCCCCCGTACAATGACACACATTGTTAAACAATAAAAATGGAAAAAAAAAAATAATAGTTTGTCTTTTGTTCACGTGGCAACAGGTACCCGAACGGCGTGCTCTAGCATCATGCACCAGCGCTTCGCATCGACAGTGCATGTAACCAAAATATCATATGACAGCTTAGTGAAGTGCACATTGACTTCTCGAATGAATGGTGGTGTGCTTTTTTTTGATTAATTTCTTAGGTAGACAGACGCCGCGCCGGTGTAATATGGTCGATCGAATTATAATAGCGTACTTAGCAAATAAGAAGCACTCGAGAGTTTAAGGCAACGAACTGAAGAATCTTTTTAGTAAGTGCTTGCCTCTTTGACAGACAAAATGAATACTATTTGCAGTCGTGATTAGAACGGTACGATGGATTTGCACATGTCTGGAAACAATGATAGACGAACTGTAGTTAGACAACAAGAAGGGGGAAGGACTGGAAGTCTTCCGATTAGCGTTAATCTAGTACAAGAAGATTATGTCAGAAAGGGAATCACGTCATAGCGCTGTCAGAATTGTACGAGCGGATTTATAAATTCAAGCAAAGTTAAGCCAGCAATATTTATACAGGGTGGTAGCTTAATTTTGTTGAAACAAATTGTTACACGATGAAAAAGGGAAAGCTATGAGGCAGTGTCATTTTGCCAAAAGAATTCTGGGTACTACCTTGTTTTAAGATACTGTTTCAAGATACTACAAATTAAGTATGCACGTAGGCAACTTTCCAACCTCGTAAGCTGCCCTGAATGGGGTCCTTGCCAGATGTTCCCCGGTTAAGAATAACCCCTGCAGATTATTTGTTTTGTGGTCAAGGTCTGAATTATAAAAAAAAAATAAATAGAAAGGGATCCAGAAGGGTTCTGAGAATATGTGGATCACTTAAGGTAATTTTAGAAGAAGACTGGAACTTCTGGGGGGCGACAAGGAATCGTCAATTGCTCGCAGTGCCATCTGGATAAACCGAAAAGTGAATTAATGAGGGAGAAACGAGGCTTGTTATCTACGGTATCTTCTTAGAAAGTAGAGGCCAACAAAAAGCGCTCGGGAAAAACGGATTAGAAGTAGGGGACTGAGCAAAGAGCGTTCACAAAGAACTCCTCTGTTCTGCTGTAGTGGAAGTTAAATATATGTACATACACATATGTAGGTCTTTCGCAGCATTCTTAGCATTGATCCGTGAAAACCATAATTTGTGCAGTGGGGAACAAGCTAAAAGAGAGACACAGAGCTGATTGGTATTAAAGGAAATACTTTATATGTCGGCAACATCACGACATTCTTCAACAGACTGTAGATTCATCAGTTTGAAACGATTGCAATAGGGCAGTTTTGTAGGTGTCTACATAAAGAAGACCGCGAAGAGTAAAGCGGCAGAAGCTGCGCTGGACGGCTTCGATTCGCTTAGTATGGATTTCGTAATAGGAGGGCGATACGTCGCTAGCCTGAGAGCTCTTACGAACGTTATGGTAAGGGATATCGTCACATATAAAAAAATAAATAAAAAATATCTGGCGCGAAAGCTCGAGGTGAGCCAAGGCCTAGCTTCTCGCAACCATTCATGTTGTGCGTGTTGTATTGTTCGCACGAGTTGAAGGGACCTACAATTTATTGCCGACTCCGAACGGCGAATTGAGAAACTTTCGGAAATTAAGTTCCTTATCGCAGATAACACCATCACGAATTTAATAGACTTGTTGCAGATCTAGTGAGGTCTGCAAGGTGGTGGAAAGGGCTAGCGAGAGTTTGTGATAGCTTGTCATTAATTTACATTGAGCTGCAAGGATTTTTTTTTTTTTGACACCAGATTGAAAATCTATTTAAATCATCTTGAAGTGGGTAAGAGTCAACGGGCGATGATATGTACCTAAGGATGTTCATGTCGTCATCGTGGACAGATATAAAAGAGACTTTGATAACAGTATCCTTAACTTCATCAAAAGCTCCAAATAGTTTCTATAACTGAGTGACACTTCCAGGTAATAGATCTATGGGCCCACCTTTGCCTACATGTCTGTGCTTTGCATGAGCAACCACCCTCCTACCTATCTACTAAAGTCGGTGAAAACGACATGAACTTCCTTGACATCCTCCAAAGAGCACAAAGTTCTTGACACGAATACAGTTAGATTAGTGGTTGTTCATCTACCCTAGGTTTGGAGAAAAAATATGCTTGTAATGAAAAAACATTGTGCCATAAACAATTCTTTCGAAGAGTTTGGGTATACAAGCAAGTTTAGCGATACGGCTGTAATTGAACACTTCATCTTTTCGAGCGTTTTTGTGAATGGGAATTATAAATGAGTTCTTCCACAGATAAGCAAACATTCGCTGCGAGATAAATAGTTGGAATGAAGCAGTGAGGAGTTGGACAAGGTAATTCACGTATTTTTTCAAGACATATAATGGCCGGGACAGTAAAGGTTCCTAAAAAGAAAGAATCCTCGAACGCTACAAAGCGGATATAACAACGCATCAGGGGATGCGTAGAGAAGGATCGGATGTTCAGAAAATAAAAATCTGCAACATTTATTATGGTGACTGTTACCATGAATAGAGATCTAGAAAGTATTGGGATTCTGCCACTTATGTGAGCTAGTAATGGCAATTCGCATAAAAGCTCGATTTTATAACATCAGCCTCATTTGTGCCCACGCCCCCATAGAGAAAGACAATGCCCTCAAAGAACAAATTGATCATGTTGAAATCGGCGGATGACACTCCTCCGAGTGTACTTGACGTTCGAACGTTCTGAGATGCACAACATTAAACCTTATTACACGACCAAAAAGACTACTGTGAGTAATTCCAACGTTTCATAGGGTGCAATCGCAGCTGACCACAAGAACCTTTACCAATCGAAAACTCTCAAGAAGTCCCAGCAGCAACAAGCGTAAAAACCTGTCGTAATACATCCACCAAGCCATTAGAAATGCCGCGACGTAAATGCTAGATTTTGTTCATGGTTTTACGCTGAATGGCCAAACACTGTAAAAAGACGAAAACGCAACTTGTACCAAAACCTATCAGCAGCTTCAGAATGGCGATCATGATGTTCAGTCCTAGCCTGTTCTTCAAACGACAATAATTTGGTTAAAAGAAATACAAAATTTACTACAATATTGTTCATCTTTTTATTTGCACACACGTTATACATAATTTTATTTTTTATATGAAACACATCAATCAATTTTGAATATTTTTATTTCTACTGATAATAATTAAATAAACAACAAACAAGAAAATTTATCGTGCGCTACAATAACTCTATCATACAACAGATTCTTCCTAAAACGAAAACAGATTTATTATATAAGTTAATTAGTTTTACTAAATTTAAATAGTATGACTTGACTTTAATTCGATATCTTCGTTAAATTTTTTGACAATTTTTTTTTTTGTTTTTTAATACTACTTACTCTAAGACTGAAAAAGAAAAATGTATAAGGAAACTAAAAACGAAACAGGAAACAATAGAAAAACTTTTAAACAGTTCTTATGATGCACAATCTCTCGATTGATAGAAGAGAATGTATCCCGTCTCGGATGATTTTTGTATGTCCGATGTGAGACCATAGAAATCTTCAATTGTTGACGCTTCGATCTTATCGACCATATCATCGTCGAACAATAGCCACAGTCCGTGACTTTTTACAATGCTAATATAGTGTCCACGATTAGGTCCCGATCCGCAGTGAATTACCACAGCCATTAGATTGTACAATCGATCCGGATTCACAGCGTCATCGGAGGTGTTGAAAAGTCGCAGTTCCAGGGGAAAGACCACACGATGTGACACCTTTATGTGTCGATTGAATTGTTCCATATACTTGAAGCGTTTCAGGTGCAAAGCTAAGATCATTGGCAATTTCTTGACACGCATTCTCTTCTGGGCCTCCTGGTAGCTGCAGCAATTGTCGCACTTAAATTTGTTGTCACTACAAAGGGTCTCGGTGTTGCTGAAGCAACGCAAGCAGTGGGTAATACTCGTGTTCTGATCAACGTCCACCTGTAGATCGAAGAAGTTCTCATCTTTGCTGCTGACGGTTTCACAATTCAAACAGCGTGTTTCGCTGGTCAGAATGCCTTGGAAAATCTCATGTACCCATGTTGGTTCTGTGGGGCCCTCGTTTGCCCCATTGGTACTGCCGGTTCCACTTCCCTTTCCCTTGTTCGTATTGCGTTCGGCTAAAATGATCTCGTTGATGTGATTGATCAGGAAATTCAGAAACTCATGAGCATCTTGTTGCATGTAATTGTCGAACTCCTCCTTCTCTTTCCTTAGACGGGCAATAAATTTCTTCGGCGCAATAGAGCCAACTTTCTTCTTCTGTGTCGCAATGTTGTAGAATAAATCAGCCAAACACGAAAGCAACGTCTCCTTAGACCGCTTGTTCTTTGCCTTATATTCTAGGACCTTCTCTCTAAATGGTTTGCAAAAGTATAAAGCCTGCAGCACAGAGTTACTGTAGCATGTATTGCCAAAGTTCACTAGCCCAAAGTAGTGCTCATTCGGAGGGAACAACTCACTTCCGATTTCTCGTTCCAACTGTGAGACATTTGCTCCCATTTTGCTTATACAGTCCTCGTGGCAATCGAAAGGCTTGACAAGATTTCTAAGTATGCCGCATTGATTCTTTGGTTTTTATTTAAACAATTATTTGAAATCTTCCACTCCAGCGTTGGAGTTTAGTAACACAAGTGCTCATACATGTTTTTCGTTATTGTTTGCGCGTATTGCGAAATAAATTTTTTTTTTGTCGGAATTGAAACACAAAATCAAGTCTGAAAATAAATTTTGAAGAGGGGATACGTGAGTAAAGCAAAATTAACTTGTACTTAGTTAGATTTTAATTTTTAATTGAGAAAATAATAAGGAAAAGAAAATGTTTATAACTAAATTGCACTTGTATCCCCTCTCCAAAAAAAAAATTAAAACACAAGGATTGGTGGTTAAACAAAATAAATTTGAATTGTAATATTTTAAACTCTTGTTTCATTTTAATTTCAATTCCGTTTTCTTTAAATATATGTAAATAAATTGCAAGTATATAATGCACAAATTGAATTTTTTAATAATTTATTTTTCTACAGCATTTAGATTTATTTTTTAAATTCATAAGAGGGTTTACAAGAGCATACCTAGCACAAGATGAGTTATAAGAATATTCATTTAAATATGTTTTTCTTTTTAATCTAAATTATGTTTGCCCTGTTTAAATAATTTTAAATTGTAATTTAGAGCAAGAGTTTGTTTACTGAAATTAATTAGACTTTTACTTTTACATCATCGTAATCCTAACAGAGAAAACATTGAAGTTTGAGCCTTGCCATGATCGACTGGATGATTAAAGCTACACACATTATGGGACAGATTGACTCACACGCCATTCCTAATGGTAATCTGAAATCATGAAAATATTTCCGGATATTTAGCTGCAGACTCCCACAAAGCTTTTCCTTTAGATATAAGATGCCGCGATGAAAGTAGCATATCAGGCAGAGAGGGCTAACAAACTATCTAGAAGAGGTTCGAAATTGAACAATACACTTGTAGACAACTCAGTCCTAATTCCAATGGAACTTCTTTAACCAAACATAGACAAATAGGCCGATTTATAAATGAAAGGCGCATCAATCATGCTGCACCGTAAAAAGACTATAGTCAATCACATCGAAGAAGCTGACCGTTTTTTTTTTATAATAATAATAATAATAATAATGCAGCCGACTACTTCAACCCAAAATCATGACGATCATCGAGGCTTTAACTATTATCCGTGAGGATGATACCAACGGAAAAACAATTACAATCTATGTGCGATAACATGCAACGCCTAGTCTCGGACTGACGTACCAGACATCTATCAACGCTGTTAGAACCGTTTACCAGAAGGAAGAAATTGGGCCCTGGTACAGTCACTCTCAATGGTACGCCGATTCTCAGATGAGTTAAAGTGTCTAGGAATTGCCCTAGATAAAAAGCACAACTGGAACTCCTACATGATAAACAAAATTATCAAAGCGACCAATGCCATATGGACATGTCGCCGAACGCACGGCAAAACCTCGGGTCTACACCCAAAAGTTATATTCTGGCTGTACACCATGACAGTCAGACTTATCTTCACCTATGCTTTGCAGCATGGTGGACAACAATCGAAGAGAAAACAAGGATCTCAAAGAAACAACGAATAGGAATCATCGGGGCTATGCGATCGTGCCTTAGAGGTACTAGTGGACTTACCCCCCTGCACATCTTTGTCAAAACGGTGGCAGCACGCAGTGCAGTTAATCTTCAACGCTGGATTGAAAAATTGCCAGACAGACTGTTGGGTCACTTGGCGATTTTCTCCGATTTCCCCGAGCTAGAAATTATCAATTCGGTATCATGCCCAAATCGGTCCAATTTGAGAGAAGATTTCAAATTGAGGTCCTGAATCGCTTAGACTGGGAAACTGGCGATACTCTGCTGAAAATAAGAGGACTAGTGAGGCATATGAATGACTCCAAAATGAATTCTGGTGTTGGGGCAGAAGTCATTGGCTCCAACTGTAAAGTCTCATAGGTACTTGGTATGCATCCCAGTGTCTTTCAGAGCGAGCTGTTTGCCATTATAACCTGTGCCGATATCAATCTTGATTATGGGATCAAAGTTACAATCATCAATATATACACCGACAGTCAAGGTATCCGAAAATCGACTCTGTCGAGAGGAAGAACAGTGGGTGTGTGGTTCTCTGTTGCATTAGGAAGCGAATTTTCTTCAAAGACACCTTGGTCCCTAAAGTCACCAGAAACGCTTTGACGGTCGATATCCTCAACTTCATAAAGAAGATTGAGGTTGCTTTTGTCTAGCCAGCTCTCGGTATAATAGATCACAGTGCCACCTGCCTTAGAAACTGAACCAACTATAATAAATAAAGAACAAAATCTTCGTCGACAGCTAGTTATCCGTAAAGGCTCCGGCTTCTACGATAACTAAATCAAGGTTTGATATCGAGAAGTATGGCGCTGACCCTATGCTAGGTATCTAGGAGAAAAGAGCAGCGCGATACATTGAACATGAAGCTAACACACGTTGGACCCAGCTAGTGTAACGGCTAGGAACTTATGGGCAGCCTATAATAAGAAGAGTGCCCACGAACCACTGGCATTTTTATTCACGCGAAATATCCCGGTTATTGTGTTACCTTTTCTTGCAGGGATTTACAATATTTTGCCGATTCCAAACGACGAATTGAGAAACTTCTTCATGCCAAATGTATAGCAACTATTCGAATTGGAAAATGCATGATTATTTTCTGTTGTTCTTCAAGATCCCGCCGTGTAGTTTTAAATCACAACAACACAATGCACCTTCCAATTAATTTCACCTGTGAGCAAGGATATCAATTTCAGACACATTAGTCGCTCGCTGAAGCTGTAAAATGTTTTATATTTCCTAACAGACCGACCTTGAACTTTTCCTCAATTAGTGTTGTATTGTTTGATTCTCCATTTTTACAAACAAATATTTTGCATCGATGGGAAGACATGTGCAAATTGGTTATAAAGCTACGGCTATATCACCTTTCTAGAAAAATGTGACAGTGATGTGACTCTCGTTAGGTGGTAAAGCACATCTAATACAAATCTTTTATTGCTTCGATTTGTGATGTACATATTTCATGCAGATCCTACTCGTATCTTGTCCCAAACTGACATTTCACGTCATTCCATTTGATTTCTGTTGGAGAAGTTTAAAAATAGTTTCATGTACAAACTCCCTTATCACATACATATGTACGTACATAAACTACTACCTCACATCGTTCCCTAAATTAATCTCCAAGTCGGCCGTTCTCTCATGAAATCATAATAACCTAACACATGACCCTCTATATGCCCAAAAGATTGCATAACTAGTCCATTGAGCGGAATGACCACTAATCCAACTTCAATCTGAATTCCGTATACATAACCAATAATCCCTCCCCAATCAAGTAATCTACTCAATGGTAAAGGAAAATTCCTCAAACATTTATTGACAGAAAGCATAATCTAGAGAATGTCCTGTGGCACACTCCTGTGGTAATCCTATTTTAAATTGTTATGACTTGATAGCTTCTCCTCAGTTTAAGTTTTGGCAAGTGTGTTGAACAAGTTAATGTCTCAACTTATGAAAGTGTCACACTTCACTTTCGATGTAGTGTTTACCTCTCTAAAAAAAAAAAAAAAAAAAAGAAGAAACATACATTTTTGAAGTCTTGCCTATGCACTACTACTGCAACAAGCACTTAGGCTATTTTAAGGACATGCTGCATGAGAGCGCTCAAAATTATTCGTAGGAGCAATTTTATGCATTCCAAGGTAATTGGGGGAAGGGACATGCAAAACTGTACGAAAATCTTTTTTCCTCTGACTGTTAAAGTGTTGCAAACAAAGTCCTTCGTTATTTAGGTTGTTCTGACAAGAAAAAGGATACTCATTTGAATTTATGAGTGCACCATTTTGGTTAGCGTGTTTGACTATTTCACGTTTATGCGAGTAAACTTTGTTCTCCAACGCGAGAAATGAATATTTTGCCTTGAGATTTCTTCGGTTGGAACCACCACCACCACCACCATTTTGATGTAGATCATGAGTCCTAAAATGAAACTTCCTTCTTTTTGAATGTCTGTCTAGGAATTTGGAACTTTATACTGTGCGCCACACATTTTATTTTTGCTGTTGTTGGCATTATTGGGCACGAAGCACCGCCGTATTATTGTGAAATTGCATTACAATTTGCATAGGAATTGTACGTCGGCAGTTCAGCACGATTGATTGCAACTAAGTTTTGTGTCGTTTTGTCTGATCACTACAGAAAATCACGGCAAATTAAGTGTCGTTGAGAGTCCAGAAACGTCGATTCTGCATCGTTCACAGCAATTAAACATTTTGAGAAGCTCCCAGCACACAAAAGCCTACACCATCATGCTTACAAAATTCAGTTAAAGCAAAAATGCAAGCCAGCAAACCGTTCTAAGCAACAGATCGTCCTGGAGAATCAATAAGAGGACGATGATCTTCTTTGGGTTTAAGCCGCGCTTTTAACTAAACAGCTTTAAGAAAATATCGAATTTGAATCAGGGAGAGACCAATACATCCACGACACGCCACTTTAATGCAGGCAGGATTGGGTTATGCGAAACGAGTTTTTGTGAAATTAATTGATTGATAGAGCCGTGGCTCAGTGGTTAGTGCGCGTTGGACTGCTGACCGAGCAGCATGGGTTCAAACCCCAGCCTAACATTTTTCGCAGCACCACCTCTTGTCGGGGAATGGCAAGCCTCCGGAAGTATAATCTGTCATGAAAGAGCTTCTCAATTCACTGTTCGGAGTCGGCAATAAATTGTAGGTCTCTTCCATTCGGGCGAAATATTTAACACGCACAACACGAATGATTGCGAGAAGCTAGACCTTGGCTCATTCCAAGCTGTCGTGCCAACTATTTAGTTTTTTTATTTTAGAGCCTTGTTGAACTACATGACCTATCGCACTGCTTAAGAAACAATGGATCTTTTGGACCAACAATTTTGTCATCTCGCGAAGAGACGACCTCTACTGGGTAGCAAAATCGAGGGATTTTTGTTTTTTTAGTCTTCTCATGACAAATTATATACATACTCGGAGGTTTCTAATTGAAAAATCCTTGATTGCTGCAGCTCGCACAGCTGTCAAATGCACTCATGGCGACCACGGTCAGGATACCCGATCAGTCAATTCGTTGAAGCAATTGTAGAGAGCTTTGGGCCGAGATTTGTTCCATCTTTTCCCACTGATAATAATTATGTAGACGTTATTCGAATCCACGTCCGAGGGACGGCGCAGTAAAGGAAGACCGCGAATCAGGTGGCGCACGCAAGTGGATGGAGACCTCAACCAACTTGGCGTGCGAAATTGGAGGCAGCTGGCTAGCTCGCTGGAGACGCTTGTTGGTTGAGGCCCAGGTCCACCCGGACTGTAGTGCCACCTTAAGTAAGTAAGTAAGACGTTATTGTTGGAATCAACATTGTCATAAAAGTCCCGGAGACCATTTTTGGTCTCAAGTTCCATTTGTTTTTTCAAATAACCTTGAACATGACTAAATGATGTAAATCACTTATTTAATGACTTGCTCCAGATGAGTACTTCAATTAAATCAAGGTGATTCCTAGGAAAATTACTTGTTTTGAAGAAAGAAAATAGAGTGTTGTAGATTAATTGGATTCTTTCTTGTAAAGAGGACCTTAAGTGCCATTTGTTACAAAGTAAATCGCAGTTTATCTACTTTGAAACGAAATACAATGTACCATCGCTTACTCAAGAAATGCTTTTTATTTCAAAATTATATTGTGCGCTCCTAATGAAACGTGCCTTCGAATTGCTTTGATAACCAGAATCGGTCGGATAAATCATAAAACCGCGGTGGTGACATACAAACATAGTTCACTGTATCTTATACCCTGAGTCACTTGTGCGGATGGAAGAACAAGATTGTACACCTTCAAGGTCAAAACACTATGTAGAACCCTCACTCAGTATCCAAAAGCTTTAAAATTTTCTTTAAACAAAATTAACTCAGTTAACCATCTCGTAAGCCACCACATCAAAAGCCATCCACCCCACATAGTAATTCTTAAAAATAAACCCATCACAGCCTTATTTTGTAGTGGAATCCCAACAGTATGTTGAACATTACAAGCTAATATCAAACACATGTTATTAATTTTCTTTCACAGTCTCGTGCTGTTGTTTCCAAATTTCAATTTCGGAACTCGCTTCTCAACAAAAATACACAAAAACAATGATAATTATAGAAAGGGGGGGGAGGTCCAACCAGCCGTGCACTGTACACGCATAATTCCATTTTCTAATATTAGTCGGAACCGAGGACAGGTTCATTAATCTTGATAAAGTTGCCGCTTCCATTTTCCACCCCTGTCTTTCGTAAGATAGTTTCACTCTTATCACACACAAATGACTATAAATTTAGAATTATACGCGTGATTACGCGATAAAGAGAAAAAATTGTTTCATTTTTTTTTTGACAAAATTTCGATTGCCAGCGCGCGCCGCCGCCGCAGGCGATAACATTTAACTTAACGAGAAAAGCTTCTTTCAAGGACCAATCGCATAAAAGCATTTTAAATGTAAACTATTCTCCGCGAAACCGAAACGCGGAACAGAAATGTGGTGTTTTCCCATCAACCGATTCACAAACAATGAAACCACTTTCCTCGGCTATTCCTTGCCAAAGGTGTTTCTTTGGAAGTTCGTCTCGCCCCAGTATACATATGTACAAGCACACAAGGGAGAATAGGGCAAAAGCTATTGGAAGACCACATATAAACACCAACAACAGCCCCTTCAGTGGCTCCATCATCCCGTCTAATCTGTAATGCAATGAATTTTTCACGAAGTGTAAGGATTTATTTGCCAGGAATGAAGACTTATAGCCGAGAGGATAACATTCGATTAGGGATCACCATCTGCAGGGGGCTACTACATACTACTACTATGTCCTGCCAGGATGAGGGTTAGAAAAAGACATTATGAAATGAGGGTTGAGAGACAAACTTTGCTACGGGTGTTCATTAATTAAATTCCAGCCAGAAAATGGAATGTACAATCCTGATGGTGTCCTTCAAGGGGATTCTAGTTTCGCGTCCTGAGTGACTAAGAGGCATGAGTAACCGCGCCTTTAATGAGAGGGATGTTTTACAACAAATAAGAGAAGGGAAAACCGAATAAGGGTCCCGCGTTTTGACTATGTGTGAGTGGGTGACTCATGAAAAAGTTGCATATCCTCGAACAGAAAAAATGGAAAGCAGGAGATTTGTTTTTATACTTGTTGAGTGATATGTAATATTTTTGTAGGCAAGGAGGCATAACATTTTCAACTGATATAAATAAGAGTGATTCATACTCTGGAGTACTGAGTGACACAAACAAGGGTCCTCTTATAACTTGAGAACGATGCTGCTGTTGGAACATTATGAAAACATTTCATATTGCCAACGCGAATGGTTATAATGGTACAATGCCTACAATGCCGAAAACAGTGACTGTAGCATATAGGAAGCAAGCAAATAATCGCAGTCAATTTGATTGGAGCTCAACTCACACGAACGTAAAGAAGTGAAAACACAGGCCCTAAAAGGAGACGCCTTTGTACTCTAGAATCAGAAAAAGCCAACAAACATCGTCTAGATTAAAAAGTTCCCAGTATACACCAATAGTCGGCAAGATCAATGACTGGTGAATGTAGTACCACTCCTTCATAAAGACGTAGACTCAGACTACCTCCGGCAAACAGGCCTGGAATGTGTGTGCAATAAAAAAGAGTGACGAATGAGGGTCCATGAACAAGCACTCTGAAGCTAGAGCTGTACAATAGATGGGATTAGTGGAAGTGAAAAGAGCATAGTCGCTGAGGTTTCATTATGAAGCCCATTTTGTCCTCCCATCCAACGGTTGTGAAGAAGACCAAAAACATCATCATCAGACAGATGACAAATATTTCCTAACTAAGTTGAAACACAAAAACTACATAGTCTTCGATTGATGAACATTGACACGACATTTTTTAGCGCTGATTAACAATTGAGAACACCCACTTTGATTAACGAATGGAAACAGGCAGTTCAAATCCAAGGCCGAAATCGTATAAGAAAATCCTTACACTTGACAATGAAAGCAACAGGAAACTTGTGGGCTTTTTCAAACAAGCTAAATGCGTGTTTAGATATAGAGTGCCTGTTTTGCCTACACTAAGAATAGACTTAGCTGATCCAATAGGCTTTCCCCTTGCCACGGATGTTGGGTTTCAATAGTTTTAAAACCATTTAGGGAGTATAAGGATCTGAAGACAGCTCAGTGTAGGCCAAGGCCTAGCTTCTCACAACCAATAATGTTGACGAAAGATTCGGTGGTTATTGCTGGTGCTCGAACCTACGTTTTACTACGGCGACCAACCCCTACTGTTCTGCCCCTTGTATTAATCAGTCGACCCATTCTTCCATTCCCATGCCTGCCGTAGACAAAGAGAGAAGACACCTTCGCAGTCAATAAGTACGGTGACGTGAAATAGCCTTATTTCGTAGGGCGCTATTTCAATTCACCAACAAGTACAACTTGGAAAAAACCCAGGAACTTCAAATCGATACCCACCAACTCTTCATCGATTTTAAGGTCGCGTATGACAGCATCTATAGAGACGAGCTATACAGAGCCATGTCTAGTTTTGGCATCCCTGCCAAACTCGTCCGTCTGTGCAGGATGACGATGGAGAATGCACGCTGATCCATCAAGGTCGGCCAAGACCTCACCGAGACCTTTGATGTCAAAAAAGGATTTAGACAAGGCGACGCGCTGTCATGCGACTTCTTC
Source organism: Matsumyia berberina (assembly GCA_917880715.2). Taxonomy (NCBI): domain Eukaryota; kingdom Metazoa; phylum Arthropoda; class Insecta; order Diptera; family Syrphidae; genus Matsumyia; species Matsumyia berberina. The sequence continues at coordinate 15,183,547 of OU862872.1, read as the reverse complement.
AACAGCGTTCTTGAAAGAGTTGTGCAAAACTCACGCGCCAACACCAGAGGCACAATCTTTCAAAAGTCCGTCCAATTACTCGGATACGCCGATGACATTGACATAATCGGAAGAACGCAGCGTGATGTCACTGGTGCGTTTGTGAGTATCGAAACGGAGGCGGCGGAGATGGGTTTAGCGGTCAATGAGGGCAAGACGAAGTATATGCTGTCAACAAGAAAGGACTCCCAACACCGACGTCTCGGACAGAACGTCACTATAGACAGCTATAACTTTGAGGTAGTTAAGGACTTTGTCTATCTAGGCTCCGCTATAAATTCAGACAATGACATCGGCGCTGAGATTAAACGAAGAATAACTCTTGCCAATCGCTGTTTCTTGGGCTAAGAGGGCAATTGAGTAGCAAAGCCCTCTCTCGAACAACTAAGGTGACGCTTTATAAGTCCTTAATCCTCCCAGTCCTGCTCTACGGCGCAGAGGCATGGACTCTGTCTAAAGCGGATGAGGTTGCTCTTGGCTGTTTCGAGAGGAAAATTCTTCGGGTGATTTTTGGTCCCGTCTGCATAGACGGCGAGTGGAGGAGGAGATACAACGACGAACTGTACGGGCTGTACAGCGACATCGACTTAGCCAGAAGAGTGAAGGTCCAACGACTGAGGTGGCTGGGTCTTCAAATCCACACCCGAGGATCAGCGCAGTAGAAGAAGACCGCGACTCAGGTGGCGCACGCAAGTGGAAGGGGACCTCAAAAAACTTGGCGTGCGAAACTGGAGACAGCTGGCAAAAGATCGGGATCGCTGGCGACGCTTGTTGGTTGAGGTCCAGGACCACGCCGGATCTGTAGCGTCACCTTAAGAAAAAGAACAAGTAGAACTTTGACGTAGTGGGAGAACTTAACTTCGTCGAAATGAGCCCATACCCTTATTTTAAACACCAAGCAATCAGTGAGTTGGAGAAAAGACGAGACAATCAACGAAAGGACGGAACTTCAAAAAGCAACTGTTAAGCCGGGAAAACCCATGAATTAGAGGAACTTCATTCGGGCAAAGACCTAACACCTGCAATACTTAAGACACATCAAGGGAATTAAAGTTCAAACAAACGAACAAAAAAAATGGATGCCTGTAATAAATAAGATTACTCTTTGCAGACTCACAAGAGTTCGTTTATTAAAGAAACATTAAATATAATGCATCAAACATCGGCAAGAACCATTAAATATCCCAACCATATTTCTTCACAAACAAACATAAAACACACAAACATAAATTTTTTGTCAAATAGTTTCTCCTTTAAATAAAAACTGATTTATGTACAACATTCATACGAACAAATTGGATTATTATTTATATTTAAAACCATTACAATACATTAAACATGCTCCATTCATCATAAGCATCCAAATATCTTATGTCCATTAAGAGCTCCTACTACACCAAACTAGACGAAGAACTATCCCAAGATGGCCCTGCATAAGATTTCAATAAATTACATGAGAGAATCCCTTTTCAATACTTCATCCAACTAAATGTACTACCCGGAACAAGGACACTTTCCATTATGATAAGAAGAACGCAAACAAAAATCTTTGGCCAGAGTCCAACAGACAATATTCTCTAAGAGATATTCAATGAGCCATTATCTAACTTACATTAAAAAAGGAATAAGTTAAATTAAAAATAAATATTTATATATGTATATGCATACCGTGTAAATATATCGTTTATCATCAATTTTAATGCAAGCATCCAGCACTAAAAATTTCTACTAATTAACATCTACAAAAGCTTTTTTCAATTTTTTGTTTTGTGAGAGCACTTATTTAGTTTTACATAGAAATTTAGTTTGAAGCTTTGCCTGTAACGAAAAGAAAAGAAAATATTTTATCAGTCAAAGTGGTAAATTTTATAAAATTATCAACAAAAAAAAAGAAGTGCTAAAATAACTTGCAAACTAACTGCAAACTTGGATAGAATAGATGAGCGAAAAATAAATAAATAAATAAATCGAAATAACAGCTGCCTCTAATGACAGTTCGGGATGAGACAAGGCATAGCTTCTCGCAAGCATTCATATTGTGCATTTAACATTGTTCGCATGAATGGAAGGAAAACACTTTTTCTTTTTCATGAGGTTTGTCATTACCCGACGAGAGGTAGTGCCGCGAATAATGTTCGGTGGATATGGCTGGGACTTGAACTCACGCAGCTCGCACAGCAGTCCATCGCAATAACCACTGAGCCATGGCAAAAGTTTGCCTTTGCCTCTTCCCAGGTCCACTCCATGGTCCATGTTGATCAATCCTGGGTTTTGTATTCACGGATTTGGGTTACTTTTAGATCCTTAGACACTGTAACCATCCACGTAGCAGGTTGTGATCTTTTAGATCTAACAGTTATCGGAAATGTCAGTGCCACTTTCACGACTCCATCGTTAACTTATTCTTCATAGAGGCGACTTCAAAGCTATTTCTAATAAGTTGATTCTTGTCAAACGCCCTAATCAGTTAAAGATCATCTCGTTCGCTTTAAACTTCCGTCTATGTATCTTATTAGCAAGAGATTGTTCTCATATCGCATAGCCCTCCAGATAGAACTATGCATGCGTGTGTGTGCCACATAATTTCTCACAACCGTGAATAAATAAAGAAATAAACACTACAGCACTGAAGTACGTATGCCTTTCATCTCATTACTAGGTTGAATTGATGGACAGCTTGGCTCCATTCAATGCGGTTCGAACACCAACCAAATATTCAACAAGAAAGGACGCTCAACTCTGATGCACGTCTCGGATAGAACGTCACTAAAGACAGATATAGCTCTGAGGTAATTAAGGACTTTGTGTACCTAGGCTCTGCTATAAACTCAGACTACAACACCAGCACTGGGATCAAAAGAAGAATAACTCAAGCTAATTAAAAAACTAAAGTGGCCCTTCATAAGACCTTAAATCATCCCAGCCTTGCTCTACGGTGCAGAGAGGTGGGCTTTGTCAAAAGCGGATGAGGTCAGTCTTGACAGTGATTTTCGGTCCCGTGACGGTGACTGGAGGAGAAGATACAACGATGAACTGTACCGGCTGCACAGCGACATCGACTTAGGCAGAAGAGTAAATGTCCAACGACTGAGGTTTCTGGCTCATGTAAGAAAATCTTTGATTCCACCTCCGAGCGACGGCGCAGTAGAGGAAAACCGCAACTTAGCTGGCACACGCAAGTGGAATGGGACTTCAAGCAACTTATTGGTTGAGGCTTGGAGACGCTTGTTGGTTGAGGCCCAGGTCCACTCCGAATGGTAGCGCCACCTTCGGCAGATCGTAGAAAAAACCGAAGAACCCCAAATCGATTTTAATGCTCCCCCGAGCTCATTCGATTTTGCGAGATAACGATTAAGAACAATTCAGGCTCGATCTAGGTCGGTGTATACTTTAACATCATTCCTGAACGAAATGTGAGAAATTCTCAAGCCGTAAACAAAGGCACAACTGCGCACAAGTAGAAGTCGGCCTCAACATATGTACATATGATGTACAAGTGAGTCGAACCCCAGAAGATTGCACAACAAATCTTCGCTCATATTCAACCTCTGTGATTTTTGGCTTTTCACTCTTTCTTCATACTTCTGAGAATGAAAAAGTGTTTTACTTTCATTTTTCTCAGTAATGTTGCTGCATATGCCTTTTGTTTATCTTGATGCGCTTGCTCATATCGCCGACATTAGACTGATTTCTAGTTGAGCTTAGCATTCAGCCACTTCTCTCATTTCTCTTATAGCACTGGCGTCACAATCATAATCAGAAGTATTTGCTCCCAGAGATAACCTTTCAATTGATAGATAGTTGTACCAACACAAACCCTGTAACAGTGAATGAATGCCAAACCCAGCGGCTTTCAATGCTACTCCAAGCGATAAGAGAAACTCTAAGCACGGAACGCTTTCTCAAAACAAAATTTCTCTGCTAGTTAGTAAAATTATACAATGACGGCGCCAGCAGTTGTCAGTGTTATTCTCCTCGTGTGTCTGCACCAGACATGTGCCTTCCAGGTGCCAGTTCGCCGGTTACAACATCGCGATTTACACGAATTCCGCTTACCCAGGGCATCACAGCTCCGTCGGTATATGAATCCTTCGGTGGATCCGTGCGCTGACTTTTACGAATTCGCCTGCGGCAACTGGTCTACATTTCATCCAGCAAGCGAGGATCAGCCGTCCACATCGCCTTTGGAGCATTTGCAAGATAAGGTTTACCAGGAAGTTCGGGAACTATTGGAGGAACGAGTCACGCGATATGATGGAAATGTTGGACGAAGGGTAAAGGACTTCTATGCGTCCTGCATGGACGTTGAAAAGACTTCAAGATCGGTAAAGCAGACATTCTCGGATTTTGCAAAGCTTTATGGAGGAATGCCAGTGATTGAAAGGCGCTGGAGTGAGCACAATTACAACTGGCTTATACAGATTAGTAATTTGAGAATGAAATTCGGGATGGACATCATCATTGGTTTGGAAATCAAACCGGATTATCAGAACCAGAGGGACAGTCGCATTTATATCGGAGAACCAGCAACGCTGGTTCCACGAAATCTGTGCAAGGCGAGTGATTTTGAAGAGTATTACGAGGAACTGGAAAGGGAGGTGATTGATAACATGGCCTATTGGTTTGACGTTGGTAAGATTGAGGCCAAAAAGTTGGCAGCCGAAATGTTTGACTTTGAGAGCACACTGTGCCGTGGGATGTCTTCCGGTGAGGAAGGCCTCGATGTGACTTTAAATCTGCCAAGAAAAGCTTTAAGTGAGCTGAACATTCTATTTCCCAGCATCGACTTTCATTACTTTGTAACCACCAGCCTGGGACAGCCAATTCCACAGACAGTGTACATGCAAAAAGAGGATTACTTCCATAATCTGGCCAAAGTAATGCGGACCACTTCGAAACGAGCGATTGCGAACTATATTATGTATCGCGCGCTAAATAAAATGAACTTTCCCAAGGAGGAAGACCAGCAGAAGCGCACACGTCTTTGTATTCAAAAATGCATGGAATACTTCCCCAGAGTTGTAGGCGAACTATACCACCGTAAGTCTTTTCGCACAGAAATAGTCGACGACATAGAGCTAATGTGGAGTAAAATTCGGGAGGCCTTCAAAATTGACATAAGCAGTCAGTACTGGATTGAGGAGAACACTCGCAGGCAAGCAGTGTACAAATTAACCGGAATGCAACTCAAATTTCCCAACTATTCCAAGGATGTCCTTCAAAACGAGTACCATACACTTAAAATCGACAAAGCACTCTTCTGGGAGAATATCCAGAATCTCTTGGAACTGGAACAAAAAAAACAAGTAAGGAAACTATACTACGATGGCGGCACTCGAAGTTGGGGTTCAAATGTAGAAGCATCTGACATCGCCGTGGGCTACAGTCCATTGCAAAACATCATCCGGATGTCATTGGGTTTGTTGCAACCTCCAGTATATCATCGGTCGGCTCCAAGTGCGTACAAATACGGAGTACTGGGATTTTTAATTGCCCATGAGCTGGTTCATGGATTTGATGAAACCGGCTGGAATTACGATGAGACAGCAGCAAGGCGCTTTTGGTGGGATCACAACTCAACAATGATTTACAAGGAACAGGTAAAGTGTTTTAAAGACCAATATGTAGAGTATGTGAAAGAAAATACACAAGGCTTTCCATCGGAGTTGGATGCTCAGATTAGAGAAGTTGTAGCCGATAACGGAGCAATGAATATCTCCTTCAACGCATACTTAATTTGGTTGCAAAAGACAATGGAACCTCATATTTTGTACGACGAAACGTTGTCGGATGTGAACTATTCCAACACTCAGCTGTTCTTTATCGCGTTCGCTCAGAATTTTTGCACTTCGACATACATAAAGGAGCCTCCGATTGGTTTCTTTCCATGGGATGTGCCCAATCGGGTTGAGAAATTTCGAGTTAATGGACCGCTTATGAATATGCAAGAATTTTCAAGGGAATTCAACTGCCTTCCGGGCACCGATATGAATCCTGCCGACAAGTGTGTTATTTATTAAGTTAGAACTTAGTTCATGTTAAGAGGATATTTACATTTATAATAAAGGAAAATGTCTCCTAAATTTGAAGCATTTTAGTTTGTTCGCTAAAAAAAGTCCTTGCCATGTGGATCGTGATCTAACATGGATCGGTAACAAACAATAGAGGCTTATAAGCTTATATCACTATTTTTTGTATGGAGATCACAACTTAATTGTGACAGGTAGTTGGTAGGTTTATGAAATGAATAAAGAGAAGCAAATGATCACAGTGCTCCAAGACGTATTGCGTCCTGCGTTAATCTCTATTAACTTAATTGAACGCCTTTTTGAAGCCGGTGAAAAGTAGATGTAGCGGAGACCTATGCTCCACGCACTGTTCTACGTTGGTCTGGATGGTGTTGATGTGGTCTGCGCAACAGGGTCCAGAACGGAAATCAGCTTCCTTTAAGGGTGTTCTCTTCCCATTTAGTAAGGGCAAACTTTTCCTTTGCTTAGTCCTACAGGACAAAATTTAACGGTGTAAAAGCTATTTAAAAAAAAGTCTCAAGGCTGGAAAATTTTATTTTCTAAGAATCGAAATCAACTGTCTTCATTTTTTCAAATAACATATGACTTTGTAGAGAGCATATAGTACATCAACTCATCTCAACACTTTGGTCAGATGAATGTATGCCTGATGAATAGAATCTTGGCACCGTTTGCCCCATCCCCAAGAAAGGAGAAACACTCAGCTGCGCCAATTCCAGAGAAATTAGTCTTCGAAATGTCGCATATGAGATATTATCTGCCATATTGTGTGAACGCCTGAAACCCTTCGTCAACAACGTGATCGGTTGCTATCAGTGCGGTTTTAGGCCAGGAAAGTCCACAATTGATCAATTTTTTACACTTCGGCAGATCCTGGAGAAAACCCAAGAAGTCCACATCGATACCCACCACCCATTCATCGATTTTAAGGCCGCCTATGACAGCTTTTATAGAGACAACCTATACAGAACACCCCTGCCAAACTCGTCCGTCTGTGCAGGATGACGATGGACAATGCACGCTGCTCCATCAAGGTCGGCCAAGACCTCACCGAGACCTTTGATGTCAAAAAAGGATTTAGACAAGGCGACGCGCTGTCATGCGACTTCTTCAACATCGTTCTTGAAAGAGTTGTGCAAAACTCATGCGTCAACACCAGAGGCACAATCTTTCAAAAGCCCGTCCAATTACTCGGATACGCCGATGACATTGACATAATCGGTAGAACGCAGCGTGATGTCACTGGTGCGTTCGTGAGTATTGAGATGCAGGCGGGGAAGATGGGTTTAGCGGTCAATGAGGTCAAATCAAAATATATGCTGTCATCAAGAAGGGACACCCACCATCGACGTATCGGGCAGAACGTCACAGTTAATAGCTATAGTTCAGGTTTCACATCCGACAACAACACCAGCGCAGAAATCAAGCGAATAATAACTCTTGCCAATCGCTGCTTCTTCGGGCTAAGGCAATTGAGTAGTAAGGCACTATCCCGAAAAAGTAAGGAGACTCTATATAAGACCTTGATCATCCCAATCCTGCTTTATGGCTTTATGGCATGTACTCTATTGAAAGCAGATGAAGATATCCTTGGTTGCTTCGAGAGAGAAATTCCCGTTTGCGTTGACGGGCTCGGGAGAAGAAGATTCAAAGATGAACTTTACGAGTTGTACAGCGACATCGCCCTAGTCAATAAGATACGAATCCATCAGCTGAGATGGCTGGGGCTTGTAGAGCGAATGGATAAAAATGCTCCGGCTCGCAGAGTCTTCGAGTCTACCCCGGAGGGACAACGCAATAGAGGAAGATCTCGCCTAAGATGGCGCGCACAAGTGGAAGGGGACCTCAACCAACTTGGAATGCGCAACTAGATGCAGTTAGCTAAGGACCGGGCTAACTGGAGAGGCTTGTTGGTTGAGGCTACACCCTGAACTATAGCGCCTCCTACATAAGTAAGTATTTGTTTATTTCCTTTTAATTTAAATGCATGAGACCGAAAGTTCCTCACACAATGAGAAGAGGTTTTTCGAACGAATGAAACCGGTAAAATTCTTCCTTCCTTCAAACTAATTACAACTTTCGACCATTTTTTTATTCACTTTTCAAGTTCATTTTAAATATTTCATCTATTAAAGATATAGTTTCAGTTATTGCCAAAGTGCTATCGCACATAATTAAAAACATCAACATTTTTTCATCATTGGATCACTTTGAAATACATCCTTACATATGTACTTATCGTTCAAAAATACCCTAGTCACTTCTAAGACTCTTATCCGTAATGACTTTTTAATGACTGGCAGGCAGTTAACTTTATGGATTCTATTTGACTGATACTATCCGACAAGTTTGGAACATATTCAGCAAGAATATATTATACTGTGGTTGACTTTTGCCTCCAAACACTCGCATTACCAAACCAATTCGTTGTCTGAAATTTTCGAATGAGACTTAACGACAGTAGATGCATTATACATTTTATTTTATACTCCACAAAACTACTGTCGTACATTTAAAAACCCATAAAGCTTGACATCATTTGTCAACTGGAATGCTTATATTTTCGCATTTTGTTGCGACAAAATTGAACAACTTTGTACCGGGGTGCTACATGCACAAGATAAAACTTTTTCATACAAAGAATGATGTTATAAAATTTGTCATCTTAAGTCTGAAAGGATATGTTCACTCATATATCTGAAAGAGCGAAGGAAAGTAAGAGTGTTTTTATGTATAAAAATGAAAGTACTTACAGTACAGGTCCTTTGTCTCCCTTTGTAGGTACATGACGATTGTGGAATGGTATTTCCTTGTTAAAAATTCGAAGCTGACAATAAAATTGTCAAGACTTTCTACACAATGAAAAGTCATGGTGATGTCCGTATGAATAATCGACGAAATCAGATGGCATAATATGTATATAAGACATTTACATATGTGAAATATCCAATTTATGTGACATACATACATACCCCTCATTTAAAATAAAAGTCTAAAGGGTTACAAAATGCATACCAAAAGAGTTCAAAGAAGCCAAAGCTCCGACGACAGCATGTAGACAGTTTCTAAAGTCAACTCCTTTGCTAGTCCAACAATTTTCAATGAGAAACCATACCTTGGCCATAGACCCTGTTAACACAGGAGCAACGGACTGGATTTTTTTTGACGTTTCGTGTTCAGATTGATAATCCTGTCTGAACACTTCCACGGACTTTTTTTTGACATATTTATTGTCAGTGTCGACCAAATTGATTTGATTTTCGTGCTTATTTCACGAAATTTAGAACAATTTAAATAAATAACACAAATGCGATCAGCCACCAGCCCAGAAGACGCATTATTTTTTTCACAAAAACTATTTTTTTAAACGTTTGTCGAGTGACTGCCGATTGACATCTAAAAACGTCAAAAAAAAATCCAAGAATTTTAAAAAATCTAAAAATCCGGAGTGACGTAACATGTCACCTCTCCGCTTCCCCCCTCGCCTGTAAACGTCAAAAAAATCCAATCAGTTGTTCCTGTGTGAACAGAGTCATAGTGGATCAATATATTGTCGTCGATGAAAGTAACTTACCGACCGTTTACATATGAAGACTTGTTATCTATCAAGTCTTCCAAAAAAGCAAACAATACAGACACATGACAAATGAAATCACATCCACATCCTCAATTAACAAGGCGAAAAAGCAATAAATGGGTGCATGCGTAAGGCTATCACGAAGGAGCTGCTAATAGGTAGTCAAAGTTCTTAAAAAAATTCTGTAAAAAACTGTGGAAAAGGTTCAGTTCAGAAGATGCAAAGAACATTTCTCAGTAGTGCTCAAACATGTCCTGTCTCTGCACTTAAATAAGCAATCCAAAGCAACATATGCATGAATCCCGATCCCTCAAGTTCTTTCAATCAATGAAAATTAATCGAATGTTGGCAACCCTTCGGCGTCTTTACTTGATTTGATTCTATTAATCGTTCATCTGTTTCTGAATGATTTGGACTCCATAGATCAAGCAGATTTATTCAACAGAATTTGACCTTTTCTGGTTGCATTTTTTATGAGCATTAGAAAAGCAAGAGTATATTGCATGATGATTTCATAAAAATCATCTTCCATCAGGATAAGTGAGGCACATTCTCACGAAACATGCTGAAGCAAAACGAAAACGATAAAACCCCATCATGTGCAACGATGACGAAACGTGCAACAAAAATAATTCTAGTGACATAAACTAAAAAGAAAAACCCACAAAGTAAAAGTGTACTTCACTTCACATTTTTTTATAGTTACTGCGCTCAATTTTAGTTCATGGTCACTCTGGACTGCATTATGCTATGACACGCATATTCAGCCCACGTACGGAGTACACCAGACGCATCAAGGCTGTACACTATTTTAGTTCGTTCACCGGACGAGAACTTGCAATACATTTCACATTACAGATACAAAGTGTGGATGTATATCGCCCAAAAGGAAAACGTATGTAGAATCTCAATTAGCACTGCTGCTAATATCTTACAGAAATAGTCTTCCTCGTAAATTATCAGTGGAATGTGTTATTAACGTTCACTTGTACGCGCACAAGCCCTTCACATTACCATAGTCGCAGCACACATGCCAATTTCAGAACTTTAGCGCTTCTGCTTTCTGTGCTCCATTGAGTCGCTGTTTTAACAGGGTACTTCCTTTTAACAATGTCTGATGTTTAATCTTAATTAAAATGATTGTCGGTGCGGAATAGTAATTAATGTTCAACCGGAATGTATATCCGGCGCAAAACACCAAACAGGGATCCACTCCATCCCGTGAACATAATAGTCTTGCGCCTGCCATAATCGCGCAATGGCAGGCTGTTTTAAGGAATTGAATCATACTTTTATTTTCGTACATCATTGTTGGAATCGCTTGAGAAAGCTGCCTGAGGAATACAAAGTGTTGGCACCCATGCAAACTTTTTGCAAGACAACGCCATTCTTGTCCTAATGAGGCGCCGGGGTACAAATACAAAAGCGCGATTATAATTGCACTTCAGCTCATTTTGGTATATTTCTTTGAATGTTTGAATGTGTAAATAAAAATAACACTTCGAAGCAACACGACTAATTTATGTGAGCTAACCTTGAACTAGTCAAGCACAAGTCCCCGGAATTGTTTTGAATTCTATCCAAAATAGAAATATCGTTTGTTGTGACTTGTGGAGAGAGAGATCTTTTTTTTTCTATCTAAAGAGTGCTTAAGTATCTGAAAAAAATTCAATTCGTTAATTATATGATAAGGAAAAAAACTACAAGAAACTTACGTATAGGTATCGCATACTAAAGGAGAACGCAATTTTTTTTTTGTATCCATGTTAACCGGAAATTGTGTGAATTGATTTCAAAAACCGGATTCTCTTCAAGTAGGTAGATATACCATGGGAAGGTAATCGGATCAGGTTTTGTTGTTTAACCGACATGTTTACATAAGTTTAATTGGACGAAACGTTTTGATGGAGTAGCTGTGCAGTGTTAATTGAGTACTAACAGTAGTATCCAAAGAGGGAAGTATACACTTTTAAAGATGACTTTTGATGTACTGGGAACATACAACTTTCGGTATCATCAACATCGACCATGGACCATACTCGTTTGCAACCAGAAAAATTGATATTGAAATTCAAGAAACAAGTGGAAAAAACTTATCAAAAAACAACATCGAATTGTCTTTCCATCGGGACAAGGAGATTGTTTTTTTTTTGTACTACAATACAGAGTTGACTATGGAGGTGCAAGATAAGCTGCCTTGCTTTTAAATTACAAATGTGACTTCCTTAAGCCCTATAAGCAAACGCAAGGAGTAGGCTCAATGCCTGTTGGCTCGCGGCCGCTTAGCAGTGTTAGTATCACGGTTGATGGTTCTACAACCGGGAAAACCTGGTGCTGTACTTTGAGTCTTCCGGATTTTTGGCCTATAGTGCAAAAAAAGTATGCAGTTAACCTGCCACCAAGCACACAACGAATTGCATGCCTGCGAGTAGCAGGTCCGCAAGTTTCTACACCAACGGAAACCACAGAAATGATACTGAAAATTCTACCGATACATCTATTGTAGAAGTGAAATGATTAGCTGCAAGCTCGGCCGTAAGCCTGAGAACCCTTGGCCGCGAAATTATCAGAATGGTGCATGAAACCACACCACTGATTACCCATCGATGTTGCCGACAAGAACTGTAAGTTTGTTAACAAATTCTCAGCGCATTTTTCCTCCAGAGAATCGTGGATGCACAACAGCAAGATCGAGCACTTGCAAGGAATAGCTCTATATCACGAACCAATCGGGGGAGGAGTAGACTGCGTACAACCACAAATCGAACTCGTCATAGATTTGAAACCTCTTGTCACAGTGCTTCAGTCTTCGAAACCTAAGGGCGGCGGCGATTCTTATGAAACGCCACACCCAAGAAACACGCGTAGACATCCACGCTGACAGCAAAGAAGCATCAAGTTTCAAACTGGTCTACTAAAGAACACTTACTGGTCACAAGAACTGAGGAGTGTGGAGCTGGTGCTTGTGTCTTTAGATCCAACACCAATGTGTCGACGCAACTAAAATCTGCGTTTGGTTAAATACTGATAAGGATATTAAGACGCTTAAGTACATATCTTTCTAGATATTCAAGCAGCGTTTAAAGCACTACCATCCTACTCAGAGGAATCTTAGTTAGTCAAGTGCTGCTACGATGCGTTACAAATACTTGGCAGATACAATATGATCAAACTAAAATGTCTATTGGATCAGCAAGGTATTGTAGACTATGAATCTGCTCACAAAGCTCCGCTTATACACCAACCTCGCCTACGTCAGTGAAAAAATGTCCTGGAGCTTAGACGGCAATCCAAGAGACTAATCAAGACCTATAAGAAAATTCTTAACCTAAATAAGGAAAACATTAGAAAGCTGGCGGGCTTCCTCACAGGTCATTGCAGCCTGAGATACAATTTTAACAAACTGAATGTTCAGATAAAAAGTGCAAACTGTGTCCAGAAGAGCAGGAGCATATTCTCTGTGAATGTCCGGCTATATACTGCCTACGAAGGCAGTTCTTCCATAAAGAATTACGTTCGCTAGCGGAGTTCAGGAAAGAGCTTAAAACTAGACTAAAGACCTAAATTAAATTTAAGATCTTAATCTGAAGGCCTCTTCCGATTTGTTCCCAATAATTATTTGCGAATTTAGTTTTAATTGAAAGCATGAAACGGGGACACACAACTGCCACCTGTTGCACGTAGGCAGGTAGAAATTGGTTAGGTCTAGCTTTTTATTTCAGTCTTTACAGTCATTTGCAACACAATGACTGACAAAATGAATTTAAGTGGGATGACACCATACTTGGAAGCTAAGACGAATATGCACTCTTAATCTTATAAGGCCTGGTGACAGCTCAGACAGCACTTCTGTTGTCTCTTATGCAAATGCGGTCTACAGACAATGATGTCATTTTAATCCGAATTCTGATATGAATGAAAAAGTGAGGCTCTCCACACAGCTGTTGCGGAAATTACATTTACAGAAGATAGCCATGCATAATCGGACTTGACAAATGTCACTGGCGTTGCGGAACACATCTGGAAATCATTTTAACCAATCTAACGACTCAATCGTTTCGCGACAAATAAATAAAAAAAAAACTTCGACCAACCGACTAAGTCCACATCTGGGGAGATGTGTTCAATAATTGACTTCCGCACCCAATACTGTTGAACATATGGGGACAATCCCCGTTTTATGTCTAGACGTCTATGATACACGCTGAAAAAATGTATGTAAATGTTGTTTTAATTAAAAATAAATACTTGTTGCCATGTGAAAGTTTTTTCTACATTCGATCTGTGTCTCATTTCTGTCTCCACATGTGCGGAGTTTCAAATGAACACAAATAATATCAAGTTGGCATCCGTCGGCGAATTAATTAACTTATTTCATGTTTCTTTGAATGGTGTGCTGTTAGAAATTCAGAAGAGGATAAAGCTGAAAAGACTAGTAATATACGGAGACAAACTTTATATGATTGAAAAGAATAGGGCTTTCTTGTTTTTCTCATAATTGAAAAGTTGAATTGAACTTGAATGGGAACGTCATTCTAGACGCACAAACTGGGCGGCCATTCAACTTTGACTTTTGCAATGACATTTAATGGAGCTGTCGTCAGCCAAAAAAAAAAGTATTTCCTACTCTACTGTGCGACACTCAGTCGTTTAACTTTAGTTTAATTACTTTAACGCCAGTCATTTAATATGCATCAAGAATTAGGCTTAAAAGGCTTGGGAGCAAGGTCAATATTTTATACGAGTTTAACAGTTTGTCATATGACTACGTATAGACCAAAGATCAAGGGGCCTAATAAGATCTGCTAATCTATTTTAAATATCGCACAGTGAAATGGACTTAAACCCAATTGGAACCAGTTGAGAGTAATAATAAACCAAAACCTACAAGGAAAACGCTGAGCTCAGGAAAAAGACGTAAAGGAGAATCGTTATCATATCTATGGTACATGCATATTCGCATGCAGGGTTCAAAATAGTTTTTTTTTCTACTCTGCCTGACTTAAAGATGATTTTAAGGAGCACATAAGCTTCTCAATGGACGAGACGAATACTCAGTTTTAATAAATGAAAAAGCTTCTCTGATAATCATAGAAGAAGTCGCGGAAGGAATGAATAAGTTAACGAATAACTAAGCCTTGGACTTGCCGTCAGCTTGGTGGTGTTATCAACCAATTTAAGGAAGCGAGAGCACCTTACAGTTGAAGTTCTCCCGAATGCCCTGGTAAAATCTGGTAAAACGACGAACTTTGGTAAAGAGTGGAAGCCTTCAATAGCCCCATGCCCTAAACCTCCAAGCACTGTTGTGCCGTGGAAAATGTTTTCATATCAAGCCTCGAAAGAATTATCGATCGATCAGAGGGAAGACATAGCGCATGGTTTTCGCAAGATACTTAGAGAAGGACGGACCAATAATCGAAAACAGATGAAAACTCGCAGAAAGAAAGAGCTTAAGTTCCTATATCGCCAGTCCATAGTCAAATTGACGGCAACGAAAGAGCCGATGATCTGGCCAGGCGGCGTTAAGCCCTTAACGACTCACTAGCGGAAGTTGTTAATACCCCGCTAGGAGCCATTAAGGGTGATATTCAATACCACTTTCTAAAGACGGCCAATCAAGCACGGAAGAGGTCAAGAAAGATCTAGCCCGGTTACAACAAACAAACGAGCTACTAACCAGATCAAGACCAGATATTGCAAGAATCGTAGCCGAATCAGGCCACTGCCCAATAGGTGACCACGCAGCAAAACGGCGCATTCCAGCGCTAATTGGGTTCTTTAGAACCGCCAACTCTCCCCACCTACCCTTTATCGCATGAAGGTGATAGAACTGAAATGTAGACTGAGACAACACAAGCGCATTTTTATCAACACACTGAAGTAGAGAGTAGGTGCGGTAGCAGAACCGTAAAATAAAATCACTAAACCTTTTATATGCACGTAATCAAGGCTCCAGCCGACACCAGGTAAAGGACCAACATAAATGTTTTTCTGCTACTTTCGGATGAGAACCAACTCATGCTACGGCTTTGAACTTTGAAAAGATAGTAGGACTTAACGACATACCTCCGGAAAACTGGAAAGGTATTTGGGTGCTTCCTGCAGGAGTTCATCACGCTGAACTCTAAACTAAGCTCATACGCAGGTTTTTCTTAGCGAACATCTTAACCGAGTTTACCTCATGAGATCTGTTGTACAAAACAGATGTAAAACTCACCGATGTCATGCCCAAGAGCAATGCGATCTTAACCGATTTATTGTCTTGAATATCCTGAAAATTATTTTTTCTGGAAGCAAAATTTAGGCTTTCATTTTGAATTTTGGGATATTAGATAGACAATGCTACATTATAGATTCCAACCGTGTTTTACATTAAAGAAGCAAAGACCACCTTCTTACGATATAAAGCACAAAGAAAGCTGATCGTTTCATCAAATTCCATTGCCAGCCATTAGTCTCTCAACCCTTAAGGATTATATCACCAACCATTGCTTGAGGTCAAAAAAACTAATTTTTTTCCCAACTCAATGACAAAGCACAGCCTTAGGCATAACCATCACCTTCCCTGCCCTTGATTGTATAATATTCCTCCTTCAAATACATAACTACATGGTAGCCAAACAAAAAAGAGGATGCCATGGAGATGCAATCCGCCCACTCTAACTGGGCGGACATTTTCTCTAACACAAAAGACCAGACAACAAAAAGAAAAACGAAACTCTTACATGATCTGTCAGAGACCAGAAGAAAATAGCTGACAAGGAAAAATCCTTGAGGAAAAAAAAAACCTCAAGCCAAACAAAAATCCTCAGAAAATATATGATATATTAACAATGCCGACACAATTCTCTCGGCTAAAAAGCAGCAATCCAAGGCAATCGATAGATTTTATTTGAAACGTGTGGCGTTACCCCACAGTACGTACTGGCTAAAGTAACGAAAAGTTGTCGTCATTATATGAATTTCTAAGGCTGCTGACAGGTGGAGAAGACACCATGACCGAACCCACACTACTGCTACAGCCGCCGCCGCCGGGTACATTTTACAAAAATAAACAAACAAAAAACCGAAAAAAATCAAATCCAAATCAATAGACATTTTTAGTGTTATTTATGTTTCACACTTTGTGAGTCCTTCTGGCTTACATTTGGTATCAACGCTGACGACATACGGACAAATTTTCAAGTATGTTTCGCGTTTACACTGATCGATGTCTTCAACCGAAAATAGACTGAAAACTTACGAAAAAAAAAAAACAAGTAAATACCCATAAAATATGTGACTCAGCGACAATGATCAGTAAAAACGGAAAAAAAATATAGAGAAGCCGTCTCTAAATATCTTCTTTGCTCCAGCGGAATATGCTAATGGAAGTATTTTTAGTGCCACGACGATAAAGAAATGAATTACTTAATTGATATCACGGCATGTGAGTGGTATTATACTAATTCGTGTCAAACGCTTGGAACTTTGTGCGATCGTTCAAGTTACTACACACAATCGGAATTGGAATTGGAATCGTAAAGAAAAGTATCTATGGGTCATTGTAAGTATCTGTGAACTTGCTTTGAATGATGAATTCATTATAAAAATCGCTCTCAAGGTCAATTGCAGTCAATTCCATAGGAAATATCTACTCTTTATTACTTTTATAATGAGGTACATACGTATCTACCTTCTCATGTCCGAAAACCAGTCGGGTTTTGTTTTTATTTTCAGATTACACTGCAGATTGGCCCACGTTTCGGTCAAAAATGGAGCAACACTTGTATGTTGAAGTACTATTTGTTAATTTGGATTTCGCAGTACGCGCAACACTGTATTGGATGACCGAACCACAACGATACGATACTACTCACAGCGACCTTTAAGATTATTGTACTGCCCTAGTGGTTAACCAGAAGCCAAACTGAGGCTCTTAATTAATTTCAATAACGCTTTAGGTTCCACGTTCCCAGTATCCCCTGGACATATCATGTCATGCATTAGATGGAGTAATCTCCTCTTTGCGGCCCCTGAGCACTCGCAAGGTACGTGTTCAGCTGTCTCTTTTTGCTCTCCGCAGAGTCGGCGTAGTCTGTGTTTGATAACTTCATCTTATACAGATGGTACCTTAGTGGACAATGTCTAGTTAGCTAACCCGTTAAAGTCCTCAGATCTTCCTTGTTAAGTTCAAGCAGTTTCAAGCAGGATTGATGAATTTTTCACTTGTCTCAGGCTCTTTTTTGTGCCCAATATGCAGTGAGCCTATCAGCTTCCCATTTTGAAGTGAATACTTCTTGATAAAAAAAATAATAAATAAATAGCTGGCGCGACAGCTCGGGATGAGCCAAGGCCTAGCTTCTCGCAACCACTCATATTGCGTGTTGTATTGTTCGCACGAATGGAAGAGACCTACAATTTATTTCCGACTCCGAACGGGGAATTTAGAAGCTTTTTCATGACAGATTATATTCCCGGAGGCTTGTCATTCTCCGACGAGAGGTGGTGCCGCGAAAATTGTTCGGTGGACACGGCTGGAGCTTGAACTCACGCTGCTTGCTCCGCAGTCCAACACAATAACCACTTAACCACGGCGACCACGAATACAACTGGGTGGTACTCCAATATAAGGCTCAGGACCAAAGAGTGGGCGCCCAGCGCCTCTTCTCGTCAGACAATCCGCCCGTTCATTACCTTTTAAATCTTCGTGTCCAGGAATTCAGCATACAGTAACGGACGCAAGGTCTTCGAGAAGGTTGAAACAGTCCCAGACAAGCTATCGTATAGGTCCAGTAATGCTGCTTGGCTATCTGAGAAGATAAATATGTATGCGGGTACCTTTTATTTTCTTCCGCAGGCATTACCGTACACATAGTTCTATGGCATAAACCTCCGCTTGAAAGATATTTAGTGACTTTCCAAGTGCTGCTGCACGCTGGAATGTGGAACCACAGAATCCAGATCCAGTATTGCCATTTTCCAATTTAGAGTCATTTGTCTACCAGATTTTCGAATTTGGCAAGGAAACGAGACATTTACTTTACCATTCGTGGAGGTCGCCCATGACCATCTGGAAGATTTTGAAAATTGGACCACGATATTCGGATAGCCTGTAAGGCCACCGGCTTTAAATTGCGGTACCCGGGGTAGCCTCAGAGCACTCAGCATAGCTTCTTTCTGCACAATGAGGTGTAATGGTGTAAGGGTAACCATAACCGCTATGACTGCCGTCGGGCATGTTTTCATTGCCCCGGTAATACCCACGCAGGCCAGGGTATGTAGTCGATTTAACTGTTTTGGCTTGGAGGGCTTTTTGGCCACCGTGCCAGGGATGCATTAGTAACCATTGGTTTGAAAATGGCCAGTTAATCCACTTGGGTTTCAGACCCCATGTTTTACCGTATATGCGTTGGCACTTGAACATTGCCCTAGTCGCCTTATTTGTAACCTTGTTCGAGAAAGTCGAACGCTCTAGTATTTTTTTTTTTTTAACTTTTCAAAAATAAAGCGTTTCAAGAGGAGCAATATTAACTAATCGATATTGAGATTATTACTACACTCACCGGCATAAAACACCATCCACTCTATCTCAATGACATATGTATGTATAATATCTTAAGACACCACCTCGATTGTTTACCACAATACTAAATGACTTAGTATTGATTCCATAAGCTCGAATCACCATGTTAAGTAATACCCTTTTCCCACCGGAACGAAAACTGAGTTTTCGCCAAAACTCACGAAAACTACATCCAAAACTGAAGTTTTCCCATACATTTTTCAGTCATCATAAAACCGAGTTTTCGGCAGTTTCCGAATAAAACTTCACAAAACCGTCTCGCAATGGTAAGGTAGTGTTAAGGTTGTCAAACCAAACACACCTTTTGATACTTTCAGCTTATTCAGCAGAGCAAGTGAGATAATTTGAGCAGAGCAACTGAGAAAAAGCTGTCAAAAACAGCTGTTTAATTTCCGTTGATGTGTTGAAATTTACTTTTATATTCTTATATTTGGATATTAGTACGAAGAAAATATCTTAATTAATTTTTTTAATATATTAATATAAGAAATTTACCAAATCTTATCAAAGTCAATGTTTTTAGCCAACACAAAAAATTCACCTTTAGTGGCAAAATGATGGAAATGACAAGCGAAAACACGTTTATATTCGATGGGAATAGTTCAGAGAGTTTTCGTGAGTTTTATGCCGAAAACTCAGTTTTCGTTCCGGTGGGAAAAGGGTATAACATTGGTTAAAGAATTACTTTTGATAAATCTGTAATACAGGACATTAGGACTAAAAATGCATCAAAAGATGCAGATTGTATGTTTTCTTTATGAACACACCGCTTGGACTTTTTTCATCCCCTCAGTCTATCACTTTTGAACACTGGCTTTACAGAAACATCAATACACTGCATTGGCATTAATTTCTAAAGTTGTATTTTCACTCATAAAAAGTGAAACCACACATTTGTATTATGCTACCATTGTATATGCAAAAAAAAATAACACTTGCAATTTACAATAAAAAGTAGGTAGGTGTCGGCGATGAGCGAGCGCACTGTGTGATTTGTATACCGCGGCTCTTGTTGCGGTTTATGCACGCACCAGGTCTACATGCACATTGCTACACCGGCTAAAGAAATCGTAATCGCTCTCGCAAGAAAAATTAATACAAAACTGAAAATAAATTAAAAAAAAAACACAAAATGTAACCCAACGCAGAGATACATACATATGTAGATACCTGGGGACCGGGGGAAAAATACGCTGTGATACTTAATGCAAGGAATCACTTGACACAATTTCGCATCTCAACCAAAGACAGTGAACAATGCGTGAGTGAATATGATGTACCTAGGTAGAGATGCACTCGCCTTTGATTTAATCCGCATTGGACAGCTCACACTCTGGTTGACGGGATTTAGGTCATCAAAATTAAAATTAAAAAAAGAGAGAGGAATTTGAATCCTTTTTTTTTTTTAATTCGGAGGCTCCTTCATTGAGTGGATGACCTCGAAGAGCATTCACTCTATATGAGCCACATCACATCATGGGACATTTAAGGTTTAAAACCAAAAATTCTCAAGTACATCACAACACAGTATAATCTATTCAATTAGTCTCTAAGAAGGAGTTTTTCAATTAAATCGAAAATTATGCTTCATAGATTTGATCAGGGGCTTTTGAAGATTATTCCAGACACAAACGAATCTTAAATACTTGGAATTAATTTTAATTGCGTTGTAGTCATGTGTTCATGCGGCATGTGAAACGACAGAACGGAAGTAAAGCTGATATGATTAATCACAGATTGCCATCATTTCTCGGGTCGAAACAACAAAATTCTTTCAAAAGCGTTATTTTCTATGAAACAACACTTTTAATCGAACTTTAAAGAGTTTATGGAATGTAGAGACACGTTTCCGGAAATTTCACATAAAATCTTTATGAGCCATCTTAACGGCTACACTGCGTGAGAATGATTAAACTCAATGTAACCGATTCGTAAAGCAATTAGAGTCGATAAAGATTCGTATCTATTCACATTACTTTTACTTGAAGTGTTTTCAAATGCACAGGGTGTTTGTTAGTTTTTTAATCGAAAATAATTCGAGATCTAGTTGACATACATAGATCATATCAAATGACTGTCGATTGCCAGAAAGAACTTTATTCACAGGGATAGCGATTGGACGTAAATTGCTCTCCTTTGCTTAGATATATTCCTCGCATATAGGTCAGCAAAGAAATTAATCATTTATTCAAGATTCGAAGAAAACGAGTATCACGGATACATTTGCATAGTCTTCGATCTGTGACTATGTACAAGAGATTTCATTCAAACTTTTCAATTAAATGGGTACTCCCAACTAGTCTTACAATGCATCATTCTCTTGATGACATTTTTTAGAACTGCCGCTTCAAGAAATTGTACAATAGCTTGAAAGGCGAGCACAGACAAGAGTTTGTCTAATTATTTGAGCCCTTTTTCAAGTCTATGCATGCGATTTTCTTGTTCAAAGAATTCCTTCTATTTTCCAAGGCTTTATACGAATGTTGGATGAATTCTGATCAAGTGTGGATCCAAATCTGACTGAAGGCTTAGCAAGTCGAATGACTGCAATGGCAACTAGGTCTTTACCGAGAATTTCTAGGGCTTTAGCGTGCGAGCGGCGTGAGTTCAAGCCTCAGCCACGTCCACCGAACATCTTTCGCAATGACAACCCTCCGGGAGTATAATCTGTCATGAAAGAGCTTCTCAATCCGCCGTTTGGAGTCGGCAATAAATTGTAGGTCCCTTCCATTCGTGCGAAAAATGTAACACACACAACATGAATATTTGAGGAAGCTCGGCCTTGGCTCATCCCGAGCTGTCGCGCCAGCAACTATTTTTTAGATAAAATATACACCCCTATTACGAGTAGCGAGTCGAACTCCCTGGCGAAATACTATTGGCGAACTTTCTCATTCGCCTTTTAAAACAAATGTTGCCAACCAAACACAATGAAATGGCAGTTGTGAACTGTCAAAAACTAATTTGTTTCGGTGTAATTTATTCGATTTTAAACAAATGAAGGTAAATTAAACATGATAGGTAGTATCGCCTTGTATTTTGCGGATAATTATGAAGACGATAAAGTAATGTGCAGACTGCGAAGAAAAATACCAGATAGCTATTCCTTCGGAAATTGTAGTTAATTTGTGAGTTCTTGGAAATTATCAATAAACATTTACTTTAGCTCTTATTTTGGGTTCAGTAATGATACAATCTTTGTTTTAAGTCAAAAAAGAGACCAATTTCGGTTCCCACCATCGCTGAAGCTTCTTTGTGCACTTCGATTTTTCGGCAGCGGTTGTTTCTAAAGTTGTGTGAGACACGATTTAGATTTGGAGCTATCGCAAGCTACGGTCTTGATTGTCTTAACTGAAGTGCTTGAAGCAAACAATTAACCGGTTGGATCAAGGCAAATGCCTCAAAGAGAATAACAAGAGGCACGTACTTATACTTTTGCAGAACAGCCGCCGTATGGTGGGATACTAAGTGATTTTATAAATAAATTTATTTGATTCGCTAGATGTCGGGCTAGATGTCCTGGTTTCATACACGAAACCTTTGTGTAGAAGTGCAGCGAGCAGAAAGTGGTGTTGAAAAGACGACGAGTGCATTCTGAATTCATTTGGAAGACCCAAACGCTCATATACCATGTTGGTTTCGTACCCATCAGCTGAACAAGTTTCACCAACTAGTCTGTGTTTATTCTTTAAAAGCTTGAAAATATCAACAAAAAAAATCATTTCCAGAATCAACACTTTTATTTTTGGACGTACTCTTTTCTAAAATTTTTGGAAATTTTGTTAAAAAACAATTACAAACAAACACGCTGTGGCTGTTCGTTCGCCTCACTTTCTACTAAATATTTTGACTTGACCAATTCTGACAGAAGTTTAACGAACATGTGCTAGTCGTAATAAGGTTAAACCACAGTTCGGCAATTTTTTGACGTTTGAGGCGAACTAAATTTCATTGATCCGCTAACCATAATACCAAATAGTCTCATTTGCCAATTTTTTCGTTCGACTTGCTGTTCGTAATAGGGGCGATAATAGTTAATGCTGTGGAGTTAGTTTCTGTGACATGATGCTGATCCTGAAACTTTCGTTAAACCATTGAAGTGTGCAGCTATTGCATAGACCGGCCACCAAACGAACCCCCAAAACCATAGTGTGATACGGGATTGCCTACTCCAGCCTTTTATCGGCCAGTGTTATTCCAAAATATCACTGGGACGCAGTCACTGTATTTGCTACTGATTTTTCATTTGTTGTATGCTTTGTCCTAATTTGACTGTTGCAGACTCTCAAAACTTACAGCTTTGCTTTGTTTTTCTAATGTACATCTACATATGCTCACCGTAGTAACGACCCCTCCGCCTAGATTTCTCGCAACCGTTTTCAACTCTAAAGAACCAATTAACTCCGTTATTTCCCAACGTATTTATCTCTCAGTCATTAGTGTAGAAAGTCTTTCAGCAACACCACGGCTGAAGACCTGTAAATACTTCCGAAGCTTGCGGGTCTGCCCGAGGGGTGTCAAGGCCTAGCTCTTCACAACCCTTCGCGCGAATAGAAGGAACCTTCAGTTCTGCCGACTCCGAATTAAGGATTTGAAAACTTTTTCATGTCAAAATATTGCCTGCCGAGAGAAAATGTTCTGTTTCGTTGTAGGGCTCGATCCTGTAACCGCTCACTCAGTCTCCAACACAATAACCACTGGGCCACGACAATCACTGCATCAATTATCAAAAATACCCACTGTCCAAAGCAAACAGTTTTCTGCTTCGTCAAGCCCATATGAAAAATATCACTCTAAAAAAGTTACTTGGAACATTAAATTTGAAACAGAAGTCCATAACTCTTAGTCATTAAAATGCGATTTACATTTTTATGAGTGTACTTGTATCATTAAGGATAATGACATTTTGATCTAACGTACAGTTTGAGAACTACACTGATATACTCATAAGAATTCACTAATTCAAATTCCATTCCACGATTCTGTGCTGCTCCCATTACACAATTTCAAAGCAGATGATGATGATGCCATCCGAAAATACGATTGCCTCCATTAGCACCAAAACTACGTGCCTAATCGTCAAACTATGCCAAATTGTTAGAACTTCGATAATAACCGCTTTTGCAGGCGGCTTACCACCAACACACAACTACTCGTATGTATAACAGCTCAACTTTTATGATTAAAAACAATCTTCGAGCCGCAAAATAATAATAAACTTTCGCCATCCATTCCACACACACACACTTATCAAGTGTAAAACCGAAAAGGTAAGAAGTAACCCAAACAGAAAACCGAAAATGAACGCAAAAAAGAATTTGCCCATCCCTCCCATGGAGATCCAACTCCCACGGGAGGCTGGCTACGGAACGAGATGAGAAAAAAAAGGCAAATCCCTTCTGTAAATTGCACGAAATAGGCAATCGACAATCTAGCAATCTATGTATGTTTATAGCTGAAAAAAAAAAGGATCTATATGGCCTTACCAGGGTGTGGGTGATTGGTTTGTTCGGTACCGGACCGGCATACATAGCAGAAAAGTTTAACGACACTGCTTGCTCGTGCTTTTTTCATATATTTTTTGCATATTTATTGCAAATTTCTGAAACTGAACTCTTCTCCGGCATGAATTACAGTTTTGCAAACGTTTTCGATTAGATAAAATTCAAGAGATACAATGAATGATGCTTTCGTATGCATACCGGCATTTCACCGCAATGTGTGGTTATGTAAATTTTCAGTGTTGGTCACGATGATGCATAGGAATATACGAAGTTGCCTAAAATTCATCATCACACTAAATTAAACAAATGAAATCGTTTTTCTTTTCTTATAATTAAGAAAGACATGTTGCATGTAAAGACATAATTATGGAGTCATTTCCTCTCCCATTGACAGAGTTATTAGCTGGATAATTGAATTTTATTGCAATTTCCTGCTCTGGATTGGGAACACCAGTTTGCACTCCATGCTACAAACGGATGCGACCTAAATACATACATCCCTTTGGGACATAAATCATTTGACAAATCCTCAAAAACAAAATGAGACTCCATTGTCGTTGATCATAAAAATAAAAAATAAATTTGGTTTTTTTTTTTCTTTTCGAAATGAAAATTGAAAAAACAATAAATAAAGATTAGGGCGTTGGTTGATCTATATCTCGTGGGGCATTTACAACATTTTTTTTATTTCAAAGAAAAAGAATGGGCGGACTAAATGGTGAAATGACGGAAAAAGAGCATTATATGTTGCACCTACATCCAGGCATCCCCCGACGGTTCCATTCAGCATAAAAGTGGGAGAATCCAACGTGCTTCACACATAAATTCAGAAGAAATGTAAATGCAAAAGGTCTATTGTTAAGCAAACATTGGTTATCCTAGTTTTTGTTGGTAATTAAAAACAAAGCCTCTTCTTCTGTTTTGGAGTACTCTTCACATTGAGGACATGTTTCAATTTTTGTTAGGAGTTACCAGCGGGTGACGAAAAATATCCCAAAAGCAACTTGGGTGAGTGGTTTTAAAGATTTTCAGCCTGAAATGTGGAGCATCAGATAGTGAGGAGGTCTACTTTATTTCAACAGTTTTCTTTCAAGAAATTGATGCTGAGGACTTCAGTGCTTCAAATAACTAAATAGATAGAATCTAGTCAGCCCTGCAGTTTATTTGAAGTGAAATGCATACCTACGTAGATTAAATAGGGCTTTTTATCAGCATTCCATAAGACGAAAAAGGAATTGAATCAGCAAGAACTTCGTCGGTCCATTGTGTAATATCAACCGATGAAAATGTCCTTCCTTTTGAAATGAGACATCGGGACAAATCGTACCACCCTTATGTGCTGCCTGCTGGAAAGCAATCTGATGGTGAACGAACTGTAAGCGTATGTCTCCATCACTGGGCTTGAATAATCCTCAAAGGATTTATTTTCTAAGTATTGTAGAACACTTCAGCAACGGATGAGACGTGTTTTGTTGACAAAAATGCATCTCAAAATTCTAGCAAAAAGTCTTTAAAAGCAGGATTTGGCGAAGTTCTCTTGATGGAATCAACAACGGTGGCATTAACAGTCAGG
The DNA here is from genome assembly GCA_917880715.2 of Matsumyia berberina. Taxonomy (NCBI): domain Eukaryota; kingdom Metazoa; phylum Arthropoda; class Insecta; order Diptera; family Syrphidae; genus Matsumyia; species Matsumyia berberina. The sequence goes on along the minus strand of OU862872.1, from coordinate 15,157,260 downwards.
ACAGCGGATACTTACTTACTAACTTAACGTGGCGCTACAGTCTGGGGTGGAACTGGGCCTCAACCAAGAAACGTCTCAACCCAGCTCAATCTTTAGCCAGCTGCCTCTAGTTTCGCACGCCAAATGGGTTAAAGTCCCCTTCCACTTGCCTGCACCACCTGAATCGCGATCTTCGTCTACTGCGCCGTCCCTCGGGTGTGGATTCGAAGATTTGCCGGACCGGATCATCCGCTCTACATGACCCAGCCAACTCAACCCGTATAGTTCGTCATTGTATTTCCTCCTCTACTCACCGTCTATGCAGACGGGACCGAAAATCACCCGAACAATTTTCCTCTTAAAACAGAGCAACCTCATCTGCTTTTGTCAGAGTCTATGCCTCTGCGCCATAGAGCAGGACTGCGATGATTAAGCTTTTTTAAAGAGCATATATTTTGTTTTGCCTTCATTGACCGCTAAACCCATCTTCGTCGCCTCCATCTCAACACCCAAGAACGTGCCAGTGACATCACGCTGCGTTCTACCGATTATGTAATATCGTCGGCGTATCCGAGTAATTGGACGGAGTTTTGAAAGATTGTGCCTCTGGTGTTGGCGCGTGAGTGTGGCACAACTCTTTCAAGAACGATGTTGAAGAAGTTGCATGACAGCGCGTCTCCTTGTCTAAATCCTTTTTTGAAGTCAAATGTCTCGATGAGGTCTTGTCTAGCTTTTAAGGAGCAGGGTGCATTCTTCATCGTTATCCTGCACAAGTAGACGAGTTTGGTAGCGATACCGAAACTAGACATTGCTCTGTATAGCTCGTCTTTATAGATGCTGCCATACGCGGCCTTAAAATCGATGAAAAGGTGTTGGTTATCGATTTGAAGTTCCTGGGTTTCCTCCAAGATGTGAAGTAATGTGAATATTTGGTCTATGGTGGACTTTGCTAGCCTGAAGCCACACTGACATGGACCGATCAGGGGCGGAATTATCAAACTCGTTCACGAGTAACCCGTCATCGAAATCTGAGGATTTGACATTACCGCTCTCAATGAGGTAAATCTATCATTCGATCACGAGTACCACTCACTCACTCGTTATCGATTGCGGTGATTCGGCCCCAGGTTGTTGACGAAAGGCTTTAGGCGTTCACACAACATGGCAGATAAGATCTTGTAAGCGATGTTAAGAACACTGACGCCTCTGAAATTGGCGCAGTTCAGAGGATCAGAGGGTGTGCTTGAGGATCGGGCAAACAATGCTGAGGTTCCATTCATCGGGCATACTTTCCTCCGACCATATTTTACAAATGAGTTGGTACATGCTCCTTACCAAACCATCGCCTGTCGCTTTGAACAGCTCGGCAGCTAGACCGTCACCACCAGCAGCTTTGTTGGACTTAAGCTTAGATATGACTATCTTCACTTCGTCCATGTCGAGTGAACAGAATTGTTGGTCTTCATCGTCCAGGTTGAATGGTTCATTCTCCCTGACAGCAGATTTGGTTCGTCGGACATCTTATGTATGTATATTGAGCTTTTGCTACATATTCGGAGCTTAAGTCGATAAAAGATTTTCAACAACAGCAGGGTGCTGAAAAATAGTTGAATTTTGGTTGACTAACTTCAGCTCTTATATCCCAAAAATGAGTTACTGATATCAAAACGCACAAACTCCGTCCCAGATGATTAACTTAAAATCTGGTAAAGCCTTCTCCATGTTCAATTTTGTCTAAAAACAGCCACACAAGTCTCTATTATGTATTCTCAAGGAACAATTTTTTATGCTCATTCCAAATAGATTAGTAACAATTTTTTTTTTTCATTTCCACAAGGAGTTTTATCGTTTCACTTTAACGATTCACATTATGACCTGCGTTTCGCTGGTTGTGCAAATGTGTATTAAGCATTGCACCCATTTGTGTTAAATTGAGTTTTCTTCTTTAAAGTAAAAATTAACCACGCCTAACAAAAAAAAAACAAAAAACCAAAATCCACTGAGGGGTGGTTTTACTTTTAATGCCAACTTTAGGCACAACATTTTCTCCCTTTTTAAAACCAGATTGCACATTCTCATTTGAGATATGTATAAGGACATCTAGAAGCCATTTTGTTTAATTGGAGATTATCATATGTTTGTATGTTCTACTACTGATAAGATCGTCTACACATTATTGGGAAGACTTATTCTTCTAATAATTACCGCAGTTTAGAGGCGCCCTTACTTAAAGGGTTCCTGGAGAAGGATCGAAGAGGGTATTTTGCATTACATATAGATTGCAGGGGCCTCATGAAGGCAGTTCAGCGTTGTGTAAGATGGGATAAGCGTAGCAACATAACCAACACAAGCCGAAGATGACATCCATGTCATCCATCCATCTATAACATTACTAAGGAGATCACAGCTCCGAAATACAACAGGTCAAGAGTCTAGACGGATCCCTTATTATCTCGGATGAGGAAAATGAGGTAGCATTTCACAATGATTTAGACGACAGCATGATGTTCTCAAATTTGAATGCATGTTCCGACAGGAGTAATTTCCGAATAGACACTAGACGCAGACTTCTTAGCAACACAGAGACTACAACAGTAATCAGAGCCCCAAAGAATCGCAAACGGGTGGCTATTGAGGGGTTAAGACTCTGATTGTGTTCTATTAGTTTTTCGCAGATCAAGGCCTTAACGAAATTACCTCTGTCACTGACTGCTTCTTCAATTTTTAAAAATTCTTTAACCGCTTTGGATTTTTCCAATGAGCTAATTGCTATTTCCATTTCTCAACTAAGGTCTCCTTCACATTGAGGACGGAAATTCTCCTCAGGGTTCTTAATAGAACAGAGGTCAAGCTTATCAGCCTGAAATTCTCACAGAGTGTGTGAAAGACCTTACCTGCTTTGGGGTTGAAAACCACTTTCACCTCAGTCTCGGCATTGTCTGTTGCATCAGGAACTAAACAACCTCTTAGGATACCTGTCAGAATTTATTTCACATCTTGGAAAGACAGATTGAAACTTACAAAGATCTTTATATGGTTCAATAATGGAAACTACCCACTGGATAACCCATTACAGACTTCAAGAATAGAATCTTCTATGGACTTAGAACACAAATTTCAAAAAAATTTTGACACGTCTTCACCAAAGCCGTTACGTTTCACCCGCAACCTACTGCGTAGAATTATATCCGTTCTAAAACTCTCAAGTTTCAAGGTTATTATCTACACCACAACGTTCAACTCATTTCAATTGACCGATTACAATTCTGTTTAAAAGATGAGGTCTACTGCGGTCTTGAAAGTCAGACTTTGATATATAAAACATAAGTAACAATAAATAGATTTTGAAAAGTGTACCAAAAAACATAATTTTTTTGTATAAACTTCTGTTTCAATATAAATAAATCAACCGGCAGCTGTTTAAAGAGAAAAAGCCTGCCGCACATTCTCACACTGTCCCCACTTCTTTCACCCAACTTTTATGCCTATAAATTCTAGTAAAATAAGGTCAATGCAATAGGAGAGGAGCAATTAAATTTACATACGATTATAATACGCCTTATATTGGTAGATTCTCACGCGCCCGCAGATAGGTACACGAAATGCTTTTGCAAAAAAAATAAAATATGATACTACGCAGTTGAAAGAAAACAAAAACACTTAACGTCACACACTCTCTCCACTGTGCAAATCAATAACAAAAGAAACTTGTCTCTCGGTTATTTCCTTGGATTTTTATTTGCTAAACGACATTACACGCCAGAATGTTGGTCGCCATTATTATTACTCGGAAACGACCAAACTATACAAGGCAAAGTGGAAAAATCGATTGCCACCCCTGCACACTGGCACACAATCAGTGGGGAACTTACTTACGTCACATGATTTGAGGACAATAAGGAGAACAAAAAAAAGGAGTTTCCAATGAGATGTGGATAGATATTTTTTTTAACCAAACTAATTCTAGAAATTTACCTTTTCACAAGAAGAAATATATCAAAAGGTGCCCAGAAGGTGATGGTGTATTCCAATATGGTTTCAAGGACTCCAAACGGCGAAATGCCTTTTCACTGAAATTAATTTTGGTTGCTGCCACTTTTTTTCACCACACTGAGATGAGAAATTTTACAAGGCAACCATTTTATTCTGATCACATTGTTGAAATTTTTTTTTTTTTTTTTAAATATCTCGGCAAGGATTTGAAGAATCCTTCTTTACACAAAGCCACTACTCATTTGTGCCCGCACTAGAAATAGCCAATATTGCACATAATGACTCACACTACACTGGAGCAAGAAGAAAACTTGTCAATTCTGACAGAAAACAGAGGAGAATACGCGAACAAATTTCGAAATTTTCGACAGATTTCGAAAATCTTCGACAAATTTTATGTAAAACACACACAGAAAACAGGAAAATATGTCGGATAACTCGTACGCTTTGCTTTTAAGAATGCAACCGATACCGATTGCACGATTGGGAAACTACATTTCCTAGAAACTTCACAAACTTCTCAAGAAATATTTTATTATTTTTTTTTTTTTTCAAAAATAAACTCTATTTCCCCCGGATGGAGAGAAAATAAAAAAAGACTAACGACACGGTTATAGATACTTAGATACTCTTTCGAATGGGTATGTTTGTTGCCTATGTTGACCACCGAATGATAGGCCGTGGTGGAGAGTTATGTGCAGCATAAAGCTCGAGGGGAACTGTGGTAAGTTTTTGTCAATTGAATATTTGCGAGTTGCGTGCAATCTGAGATACGTTGAAACGAAAATTATCACAACCACTGAGAGATAGAGAGTCGTAGTAAGCACGAGATGTCGTGCGTTCCACTTAAACGCTGGAAGCACAGTGTCGCAGGCCTCCCGCTCGACCAAATGTCATGTATTCCATGTGTATTGTGTACACGGTGTCGGGTGTGTGCTTTTATGCAGTCATCTCGACAGTGACGTCGGGTGGTATAGACGCTGTTTCGCTTGGGTGCATAAATTACTGAATGCAAGTTATCATTTGGGTATATTGCTTGGGAGTCGTATCTTATCTGTCCGTGGTTTGGATTAAATCCATGGATTTCGACGCCAACATGTCGGCAGATATTTGAACATTAGTGGATGCCAGTTTTGTAATTTACATTACTGCGCGCATATAGTTTGTTTGCTTGTGGCAAAACGATTAGCATTCGCTTTACGTACTCGAGAAGGCGGTGAAACGCCCACGCGGAGTTGAAATAGTGCTTAAGCATGGTGGTCGGATAACCTTCTTCGGGGAATGCGCATTGTTGTTTTTTTTTTTTCACTAACAGAGGAGAATTTGATTGAAATCATGACAGCAGTAGCGAGAAATGTAAACAATTTTCTGTGGAGTGTTGTGCCTGGGTTGGGGCTTGTGAAAATTATGTCGTTGAGCACGCATGAGTATAAGTTTGAGCCGCACTACAGACGTGCTCAGAAGAAACAGAACTGAGCTTAGGAATTTATTAGGTGAAGGTAAGCCAAAAATAAAAACTGGAGCCAAATAGGTCACTCTTCGCAAAAAAAAAAAAAAAATACAAAGGATGGACTAATCTCATTCCCCAAAATGATCATTTATTTTTAGCACTTCTAGGTCAAATCAAAGCGAAATTATTGTCGTGAGAAACCTTTCCATTATACTAATTGGCTTCGCAATTCTGGTCCAACAACCTTAGATCATTGTACAGATCTTTGCTGAGATGAACAATCTGTAGTCAGGACGAAACTGGTCTAAAGAACTGAAACTGCAATGCTCGTGAAGTAAGTAAAGTAGATAAACTTGGGAAATATTGATGCAGGTCTATGCGTCTAAAAGGGTTCATCTTTCAATTCTAGAAACCACCTTTCAGCTGGCAATAGGCGTGTTTTTTTTAAACCTAGCCAGTCAGTAGTTGCTAGCAAAGCCAAATTTTATACGTAAAACAAATACAACAACCAGCTGGCTACAACTCTTGATTTTATCCCCAGTCAGAAGCAACTGGCTAGGAATTGTACGACATCCCGTGGCCAGGGGGCGCCGAAAGCGATGTTTTCCATTTATAGCGTTGGTATCACTGCCAAATTGTTCTGTTCTAAATTGTTCTCTTGACATTTGACCAGCGTCTGAGTACGAAGATGGAAGATGTTATGATTTCATACCTCTTTTTGTAAATTATCCATTGAATAAATTCTCTAAATTATGGTTTTCACAACAAATTAAAAAAACAATTTGGTTTAATGCCGAATAATTTGACAGTTTGACAGCCGATGTCATAGAAATGAAATCACACGCACCAACTTGACGGTATAAAAACTCAACTGGGAATCGTCTAAATGAACGACTGGCTAACTAGGTTTCAAAAAGAGAGCACAATTTGTATGAAGAAGATCTTGAATCCACTGTTCAGATCCCGCAATTAAAACTGTAAGTCCATTGCATTTATGTGAAAAATATAAGAAGCACATTGCAAACAAATGCGAAAAGATATGCCCTAGCATCCGGCGTAGTTCCCTCGGAACGATTGATCGCCAGTTTTCAACCAGAGTACACTTTAAGCACCAAGAGATTCTTTCGAAGCAACCTTCGAAAACCAACATCAACATCAACTTTTTTTTTCGAAGTCGCTATACACAGTTATAACTTCGAGGTAGTTAGGAACTTTGTCTACCTTGGCTCTGCTATGCTATAAAAGACCTTAATCATCCCAGTCCTACTATATGACGCTGGAGATTTAACTCTCTCTATGACAGATCCTTAGTCGTTTCAACCAAAGAGTTCCTTCCAAGATATTCGGTCCCGTTTGCATTGGCAGGCTATTGAGGGGGATATTCAACCAGGGAACTCTACGAGCTGTATGGTTACATCAGGTCAGAAAACACTGAACATTTTATGGTTGACACGGATTTGACTTGCAGGGGGAATAGACACCAACGTTACCTCTCGAAGTTTTCAAATCAAACCCGTAAGAAAGTGATAAAGTCCGAACGCCCTTTATTCATATCAGTTTAGGTGTAAACCTGTTTGGAACTGTTTGGTAACTCTTAAAGCAACTATGGTGGCGCTGCATCATTAATCAAGGCCTCATAAAAAAAAACCCTCTCAAGCCCGTACGTACGATTCTTAGCCAGCTATCTCAAGTTGCATACTCCAAATTGATTGAGGTCATTCAATGCAACAAAAAGGCAGATGAACTCGTCAGAAGAAGTTCCGAAACCTCCTTTTTATCGGCCTATTCCTGTTTCCTGGCTTAGTCACAATTCTCACGTAAATCGTTCTAATTTTTTTTTATACCGGAAGACTCAACAACATTCGTAACCTGGATCTCATAAGCGACCAATGTCTGTCAGTCCACATTGTGAAGAGCAGTCGTTTATGATTTAATATGGAGTCATATGTATAATGGTTCCAACATGACATCACACACAGCTCATGCTACGGTGAAAAACTTAAAGCTCTCAACACTTTATCCAAGATAAAGTAACGAGAACATCTCAAGCATCATATAAACGTGATGGAATTAAGTTCTGCACCCACTAACTATAAGTTAATTTATGCACATAGTTACTGCTCCTTAAACACACACTTGTACGCTTGTTAATATTTATGAGAAGCATTTTCTAGAAATTTCTAAATCAAAATCACATTCTTTCCCGCCGCCACTGTCTAACTTCCTTCAAGGGAATCCAAATAAAAAGCTACCACCACAAGGATAAATGGTCGTCTCTCTCCGAAATGAAAATTGTGCATTCAGATCACGTTCCAGCGTTGTTAACAAACGACACCAACTCCATTGAAATATTCGTATCCCCATTTCGGGCGCTGCATGCGTAGAGAGGCTGAATCGATTGAAAAGTCGCCTCGAGAGAGCTGTTATAAGAAGCTACGAAGTTGAAAACTAAAAAAAAAAAAAAAACCTCTTTGAATGTATGGAATTGACTTTAGAATCCTCCAGCTACACATTGAAAAGGCATCCCATTCACATTATCACTCCCAATTCGCGTGCAGAGAACGTAGTCAAGTAATCTTTTATGTGCCGTACAGAGCATATTACAATTCACCACACACTCTCCAAGAGTTCTATTACAATATTAAATTAAGGAAACTTCTCCCATGTCCCATCCTTCTACAGAGTGGTGAGACTGCGCTTTTGCACGATAGCTGGCGGGAGTGTTGAATGTGGTGAAAATAAAAAATAAGGGTAATTATGTATTCGTTGTTAGATTGAAATCTTTATTAAGCACGAACAAGGGGGAATATGCCTTGGGGGTGTGAGTCACACCACTGCCCCCAATTAACAACAACCCCACAGGTTCCCCGTTTGTTTTATTTCCGTCAATAGTTCAGGGTTGACGGCACGATTCCAATGGAAAGGGCCGTGTCATACCAGAGCGGACTGTATTTTGCACTCATTTTGGCAGTTTTGTCAATGAAGTTTATGACCAGCCTTGGAGCTCCGAGTGTGGTTCTTCTGCCCCTACACACGTGGGAGGGTGGTGGAACACAACTTTCAGGGAAAATGTAATGATTTGTTTACAAAGCCACGTCCATTAGGAGCCGTACACACCCGTGTAGCACACCGTTTTATCGTTGCTTAATGTTTGTTAGGAACACCGTGATGGAAATTGATTTTTTTATTCGTATACGAGTACGTACTCGTACTTATTTAGCCAGATGTTCGATGAAAATTGAAAGTTAAAATTAACTTTGGAGGGGGGCGGTACTTAGTGCTCACATGCAGTTGACTGCATTACAACGTGATAATCAGAAGTTTATAACAAACATTTGAGCACTAAGTGTGTAAGCAAATTGTTGATTATTAATTGGAAAACTTGAAGCGTTCGTCGGGTGTGTCTGGCATACTGAAGCGACTGGCTGTCTATCAAATCGAACTTTTCATTGCAAGGTGATTCTCTTTCTGGAACTTAAAGTTGCTTGGCTAATTGGGTCCGACTCAAAAGGTTGTCTTTTAGTAAATAGGTAGGGAATGGTGATTACATTAGTTTTTCTGGTTTTCTGTTAATCTTTCAACTCATAAAGATGCCATCACATTGTAATCCAAGCAAACGCGGAGACGTTACCGTCGATGCTGAGGGTACCTTTAACAATGCGAAATGGGCAACCCGTCAATATACATCCATCACACGGCATACCTACATACATATGTACATACATACATATGTACATGAAATAATAGTATTGAGTCAAGGCATTGCAAAAGGGTTTTAATTGGGGATGCAGCAGACTTTGGCACCTGAAGCCAGGGGTCCTCCTGCATATGTACATATGCACATCATTTCGAACGAAATCGTTAAAGCCTTTGAATAAATACTGTATCAGCAGCGTATAATGGCTTCGAAGTGGCGACATATGGTGATGACGACGCCACCATTATAGTTTTAGCCAAAGGTCTTCCCGCCCTAATTTTTAATCGGTATTATAACTGTGTAACTGACTTACACAGGTTTTGTTTCCGTGATTTTCCTCAAATTCGCACACATCCCACTGCCACACAGCCGAAGGCAGAATGATCGTGTGATCGCCATTAACCCACTGTGTGTATTGAAAATATAAACATCAAAACAGAGTTACCATTATCAAGTCAAAGCAAATCTTTGCAGCTTTTTCTGTGGTTTTTGTCAAAGAGCTTTGGGATTTTGTGCTTTTGAGAATAAAATAATTTGCGAATCCGAGGGTGTTGCCGCTTGGTTTTGGTTTTTTTTTTCAATTTCCTGGTTTTTCTGAGGAAACCGTTTTCCCACCCTACATTTATACATCAAAATATTTGAAAAAATGTCTTCTACAACATATTGAAATTTCATCAAAACCGAGTCTGTGTCCATTTTGTGAAAAATTATCTTTTTTCGTTCAACAAATTGCTTTGTTTTATAAATAAGCAGATGGTTACCATCTACCATACGGGCATTGCTCTCCGATTTGCGGCGATTTGTCATGCATACTACGGTAACCCTGAAAGAGCTTTAAAGAGTGACAGATGTATGCAAGCTATTGCAACAAGAGTGAGAGGCAAAACTCCTATCTTCCTTGTACTGACAATTTTTGTGGGATAGAATATATGCACATATGTAGGTATATTGTTGCTTTGAATGTTTTACCTTCCTGGATCTTTTTTCCAAGTCAGATCTGGATAGAAAACCTACACTTTCATAAACATCAGCTTTGATGTATTGTAATCAGTTGGAATCATTACCAAATTTCTTAGTAATGAATTCAAAATGTTATTACGATTGTAGAGCATCGGTTGTTGAGCTTAACAAGCTCCTTTTTTGCTGACAATTGGTTAATTGTACACATTTTACTTGATGAACCCAAAATGTACTCCATTTCTCCAAAAAAGCGCATGTAATCGATTGTTTCTTGAGTTTAACAAGCAATGGGTTCTCATCTAGCTGACAATTGGTACGAAACGGTAGCTATATAAGATGCGTCCATGCTCAACCTTTTTTTATTTTATTTTAAATGTCGTATGTGTGTATATCGTAAAAAATACAAAATGTATACATTTATTTTGTAACTAATCACAGCCGCTTTGAAAATTAGAAATTCCAACGAACTGGCGAAAGTGATAATAGAATGGACACACCACTTAGTCACATAAAATAGAAATAACCTTTTTTTATGGCAAGATCAGGGTACAAGTTAATGTACACTTAATCCGGTTAGTGATATACGCAGTCAGCTTATAAGGTAAACTTCTTTATCGGTTTTTCTTGTGATATACTTACATACATGGGCAACATCTTGAAGCTTGAAGAAAGTGTTGACCCCATTTTTTTCTGGTTGCAAGGCAGAGTTTTTAGAATTCCTCGAATCGGTTTTTGATGGAAACATTAACTTGTCCATAAGAAGTTAATGAGTTAATTTTTATTGTAATGGAATCAATAGATTCAAAAGAAAGCGAAGACGATGCATTTTGTTTTTTAATTCAATTAACTTCGATTGAATTCCGGATGAGGATTTAAATTATTTTATAGTTAGTGCATATGCATATTTCAAATTAACATAACTAAGTGATGATGTAGGTATACATACATATTTAATAGGCGGTTATGCTGTAATTTGGCATAACTTGAGTATGGTTCAATGACTTAAAGTCTTCAAGAGAAGCAATAATCGTGGCATTTTTACTTAGTATTTTAAGTCTAGAATGACTTAAAGATATGAAAGTTCAAATGCAGAATCAAAACCAAATTACGAACTGAAGGTAGACACTGCTTTAGCGAAATATACCGTTGCATTACGCCCCTTAAGCAAGTGCTCATCCTTAAATCAACTTTCGCATGTAATATCAAACATGTATAGAAATTTTTTAATAAGTCGTACAACACGGAAAGATCAACATAAATCTATGTTTCCTCATCACTTCAACCCGTAAACATTAAAAACCAATGATTTGCATCGGTATCTCCTTTGTTTCTCCGAATGACCGTGCTCTAGTGACCGTTGTCTTGGCTTTTTTACTTGTAACGTCGTTCACGGTGGACCTTAACCTTAACTAACAAGCCTCTTTGACCAGTTCGATCGTTAGTAAGCTGTGCCCAATGTCGCACGATAAGATGATTCAAATACGAGCCTGAATGATTGGCGGTATTCCTATACTACCCAGTCCTTGAGAAATAGATTCCAATATTCGTCAGACGAGAGTGACAGTCTTCAAGTAAATGAGCGATATGGTATCATTATCGCACCATGATAACCGAGTTCTTGTGGCTTCAACTAATCGGATGGACCTTGATGACGTGTAGTTCCAGCAGGACGACAAGACCCGTCACCCTATGCGAAAAACAATATTGTTGTGGCAATAATTTTTAGGTTGAGTCATCTCACAACTAGCTGACTTCAATCGGTCAGCAATTGAATTGATATCGTGTGACTTATTTCAGGCTCTGTTAGACCTCGAGTTTGTGCCAACAAACCACAACCGATTCCCCTGTTCAAGGCCGAAATTCCCACGTATTTGCTAGGATTATACGAATCCCTTTTCTAAACTCCACAGGCTGGATCTAGGCACTCTCGGCTGTCTCACCTACCTTCAACAACACACAACATTAACCAGGTCACAACAGTCGTGGTAACAAAAATGCACTTCCTAGTGCTAATTGGGTTCTGTTTGACCGCCACCTCTACCTGTTATGTTCTTCTAATGGGACTTTTACTAAAACAAGATGCACTGCAAAATTATTCTCTACTTTTACATTTTTAGCGGGTGTAGCAAAATCAATTTGCAAATTCCTTTCGAAGAATTTATTCAAATTAATAAAATGTAAATAACAATCCCCGGATAGAGTTGTCTTTCATTCGGCTTTTTGAAAGGCCTGATTGCGACACAAAACCGGCTCCACTGATTCAGATCGCTGTACGATATAACTGCTCTATCATACTCCACTCGCAAAAAAACCAAGAGGCTGACATCAAAACAAGTTTTTTTTTTCGCCTGATAATGTATCTATTTCATTTGTTTACTCTTTTACACCTGGGCCTCGGACAAGTGTGAGCACATACTTGGTTCTTTTTTGCAAATCTCTTATAGTCACACGACAAAATTAAACAATTACCAGCGTTTATATTTCCAGGCATGAATAACTCCACAAATGCTTGTCTATAGAAGATTTTGGAGAAGTGAGTAAAAGAGGAACTGGAAAGTTTGTGTTAAAACTTCCAACAAGTTACGAAAGGCACTAAAAAAAAAAAGAGAAATGCAAAACAATAAAAAGTCGGATGAAAGTTGCAAATATTTGGAATGAAAAATTTATTTTGCCATGAGAATAGTTGTACTTTGTATTGCGTTGGATAGACAGCAAGAAGCTGCTAGAACTGCTACAATTGTCAACGAAGCAAAGCAAATATTTGACGCCATCTTATCGCAGAGTGTCGACAAAATTTGAAAATAAAAACGCAAACAGAAGAGAGAAAGACATTTATTTGGTATTTTTATAGACAGTGAGGTTTATTATTGTTTTTCTTTTCTAGCAAAGTTAGGTACATAGTTCGTGAAGAAATGTAGAGTTTGCACAAGAAAATCATTCAGGTTACAGAGTATAAAAATCCTGAACAGGGCTAAAAATGTTCTTTATTTTAACAAAAGTCGCTACGTTAATCGATTTAGCCATAAAGCTTTAAGCCGGTATATTCTTTACTTTTTTATTTTGCTTACTTATAAGTCAAGTCTTTGAACTGCGAAAGCGGCTATAGACGCCGCAATTTAGCAGAGGGTGTGGCCGTAAATTAGTCACACCTTATTGGACAACAAGAAGTCCGTTGCAAAATATGCCATGCAGTGGACACCACACAGTCAGTCTCACCGAAGAATTGATTAGTTGAAGCGCATCTATATATTTCTTACCCATAAGTATACTCCGAAGGAGTAACAACGGCGGTCGCCGTGGCTCAGTGGTTAGTGCGTTGGACTGCTGACCAAGCAGCGTGGGTTCAAGCCCCAGCCAGGAACACCGAACATTTTTCGCGGCACCACCTCTCGTCGGGGAATGACAAGCCTCCGGGAGTATAATCTGTCATGAAAGAGCTTCTCACTTCGTGGTTCGGAGTCGGCAATAAATTGTTAGGTCCCTTCCATACGACACGCACAACATGAATGGTTGCGAGAAGCTAGGCCTTGGCTCATTTCGAGCTGTCGCGCCAACTATTTATTTATTTTTATTTTAGTAACAACACAATTGCCAGTGTGGGAGTATTCTGCAATGGAATATTGTCGAGTGCTATTGACCAGATCAAGATTTCATACGTGAATATGGGTCTTACTAACACGGTATATATCCAGTTGTGTTTATGGCCAGCAAAACACCCGACACGGCACATACATACATATATTTCAACTGACATTTACATTGTTCGGTTCTGGATGTCTAGCAAATGATATTGGTAACAGTTTCTAGAGAAAAGAATAAAGCTCTACCGAGTCAAATTAATTTCATGCACATTTTTGACAATTGACAGCGAGAAAAACACAGTTGGTAATTTCTTACGCAATTCGGAATATTCCGTTTCCGCTTCCTGGGAAAAACCAGCAACTCCGTAATTAGATCATAAATTTATTATAAAAATCTTCAAAAGATGTTTTACAAAAAAAAAAATAGAAACAATAATTAGCATCGAAAACACGAATATAGAAAATTTATTGGATTTCATTATACCGCTAATGCGTTCACCGTTAAAAATAAAGTTTCTGCGGCCGTAAAGCGAGTAAGTGATGTTAAAAAACCAACTGTCATTGTGAGTCAGTTTAAAGTGCTCTTTAACGGAGAGACAAAGAATGCAACTGACATGATCTAAATATTGCACTTAAATTTTTTGTAGATAGATAGATAATAGTTTCAGGATAAAATAAATAATTCAAGTAAAACAATGAAGCAGAACAATGCTATTGAATTGTTTCTTTTATTTTCGTTTAACTACTAAGTGGGAGTAGAAATTACATCATGTGTGATGATGAATAATGTATGTATTCAGTGTTGTTCGATGAGTAATAAAAAATCTTGAAATTTGTCTTTTATAAGCAGCATTATTCGCTTACATGCTCTTATTAGCCTCCAAGATTAATCTTGAACGCTCCACATTAAAGCGATCACAATGTACAATGCAGTACAATGCTTTGCTTGCTGATGAAATCATTTCAAAGCTTGAGATTGGCTTAAATTGGTTAATGAACAGCCAAACTGCTACCCATACGTTCGCGAATACAGACAGAAGGGGCCAAATAAGCCCATATGTGTTATTATTCCGCCAGTTAATGTCCAAAGTGGCAAAACAGAGGTCCGGATTTAAACTCCTTCTTCACCCGGCGTTTCCTTTATCAGTTTCTGCGTATATCCCGCCTCTATTGTAGCCTCCTGAGTAAACTTTTGGGTAACGATGGATTAAGGCATTCAGTTCATAGGTGTTTACAACTTTAAGGTTTGCAACAGTTATGGTGCCTGAGTGTTTGTCGTTATTTTAGTCCTCTGATAGTAAGCCGTCTGGTTGGATATATCTGAACATAGAAACGTTACTTGTACATAATGTGTTTAGTGAAGTACACCATTTGCAGAGTAGGAGAATATTTTGCGTCTTGGCGCGAAGCTGTTTTCCATTTCTTTTTTTTTTTTTTGGGTGTCGGTGAACTGACTCCAATGATTTTTTCCTGACTTTTGGGCCTCTTTCGTAGAATCTCGTTGTCAACAATTCCCCGGCACCAAACACGTTTTAATTTGGAAATCGGTTTATTTTTACATTCTGGAACAATCCTTCAGTGATTTGTGAGTTTCTTAAGTGTCTTTAGTGCATCCTGGCTACCACTGTAGATGCCTATTGTCTCCAATCCACAAATATCCGTTTGGAATTCGGTTCCTATTCCAGCACAATAGCCTCCTTAGGCATGATCAATATTTTGTGCCTTTGTAGGTGTGGTGATCGTTTAGAAGAAACAAACGAGTAAAACAAGTACATATGCACCTGAAACGCCCACCTTGTCGGGTTGTTGCATCGAAAGCACGACAGACATTGATTTGCATGAAATTCACTCTTATCGCCGAAGTGGTTAGTTATTTACAGTTCCAAGATTGATTTGGTTTGAATGGAGTAACACATGATTTTCTGGGTATGAAGTCCATTTCCTCCATAATACTTGCATACACACATATTCCATATCCATTTCAGTATGGCTGCAGCCAGGTGGGGTGGGTTGAAATCTTCCCACCACCTAGCAAAATAATAAAAAAAAAATACACGTAAACCAAATCTACAACAAAAAACCTAATTGGTGACCACATGATTTATAATCACCTCTAGTCGTTAACTTTTTACTTGTGTTCAACTTTTCTTTTCGCAAATAAAAACCCAAAATTCCACGTAATTTATCAACTTTTTGGCATGTTCACCAACTTGAAATTCTTCGCAAACCCACGTAACCTCCTCTGAAACCATTGATTAACCGTTTCATCCACCCAAAAGGAACGAAAGCATTTACGCTGCCGCAAATCGGAAACCACTGGCAATTCGCAATTCCATAAACGAATCCAAAAAAGAATTCAATTTTAATTTTATTTTTCACACAACACTCACCTTTTTCGTAACGACAAAGTTCTCTCCAAAAAAAAAAAATTAACGAAAGCAATTTAATTAATATTTTGCAGCCCCACTGTTTATGATTTACAAACAGTCGAATATAAATATGACGGGAAACACATTTATTTCTTGTGTAAAATATAACAATGGACACAGAACTTGAGCTTTGCGAGAAATTTTCTCTTTTTTTTTCACACACAATTCGTTTTGTTTACAAAGCTACTTTGCAAAAGGGTTTTCTACATTTTCATTTAGAAGGAAACAAATTGGAAAGATGGTGCCACAAGTTTTGTAAATAAATTCGCGGATTCGTAATATTTTTGTTTTAATTAACTTTTTATTATGCTTTTTGCATTTTTTTCGTCGTTGTCACGGACACGAAAAAGACGACATCGTTGGATGGAAGTTCGGAATAAAAATCGTCAAAAAAGAAGTGGGTAGAGTAAAAGTGATGGTTGTCGATGACGAAGTTGGAGGAAGAAACGAAATGTCAAAAAAGTTGTATGGGATTTGATTTGTGGCAAATTGGAAATGGCATTGCCATATAGGTGGATTCTTATTGTCAATATAACACTTGAACATTTAAGTTCGACAGGTCGAACTTTGCTTTGAGGAGGTTTTAAGTACGAGAGAGCATTGAGGGGTACTTTTTATCAACTTTATCATTTCGCAAGCCATTAAGAAAACAACTTTCAACTAATCTTACTAACAATTGTGTTTAAATCAGTTAGCAGCAGACGGTGGTGGGCGACATATCGAGGACTAGGAGTTTTATAGCATCCGTTTACTCGCACAGGTTATAGGTCGCACTCGAGGTTTCCAGCTAAAAATCATACTCTAGCTGCACATTACGGTCGTTAGCCTGTTCGAACTTATTGCGTATTGGTTAATGGATAGCTTAAGAAACCCAAACCACCAACAAACTGCAGTAAAAGACAAATTAATGGCATACCTTTGCATTACGGGTCCGTTGGGATGTTGCTGAGGCTGCGCTCCAGTATATTTATTAACGTATTGGCGGTTCAAGTCGTTACCTACTTTGTCAGAAATGTCTATAAATAAGATGAATTGCAAATTATTTCCAACTGCAGTTTTTGCAAATAGTTTAAATGTGACTTATTTGTTGGTATCCATGGTTGTTAGCGGCGCTTTAAAATATCTATATATAAATCTTTTCGTTTTAAAAAATTCAAGTAATGAGACACAAAATCAAAAAAGAAAACTGTTATAAACACCTGTTGACTGACACCCACTACCACCAATTTGACAATCGACTCCAAACAAGATAAACTGTCAAACGGAAGCCGCAGTAGTTCCAGTTATGCTCATCGCCGGCAATCAACAATTTCGAAAAAGTTATGAAAATATTCATTTTTCTAACGATAATTCTACAGAATTCATTTGTGCTAGCATCTAAAGATCAGTGCTCTGCTGACAAATCAAAATGCAGCCCACATGCAGCTAAATATGGAAAAGGTTTGTTGTGGAATTAACTCTCTTCTCCAGCACAAACAGAATTCTATTCTATTTTGATTTCCCAGAAACAAATGTTTTTCTTAAACAAATTCAGGAGTCCCTCCAGAAATATTCACCATGTTCTAAAGACCCAGATGGAGAATGTTCATGTCACACCGATGTTATCAAAAATGACTTGGCTGCCTTTCAAAATTCTGGAATTATGAGAGAGCAACTTGAGAGAATGTTACCTTTTGGAACAAAATATCAAATCGTCAACCATACTCTTTATCGCCAGAAGACGTGCTTGTTCCCGTCCAGGTGCTCAGGTATTGAACATTTCATTAAACCCATGCTAAATGACGTACCGGACATGGAACTGGTGATAAACTGTCGAGATTGGCCTCAAATCAGACGCGACCATGGTCCACAAGGTCCCATTCTGTCTTTCTCCAAAACTAATGAATATCTTGACATCATGTATCCTGCTTGGTCATTCTGGGAAGGCGGACCAGCTATTGCACTCCATCCCACTGGTATTGGTCGCTGGGACAAACATCGATATTCAATATCAATTGCAGGCAAAAAGTGGCCATGGGACGAGAAGCTGACGAAAGGTTTCTTTCGAGGTTCAAGAACCTCTGATGAGAGAGATTCATTAGTTCGGTTGTCACGGAGAGACCCAGAGCTGGTAAATGCGCAATATACAAAGAATCAAGCTTGGAAATCACTTAAGGACACTTTGGACGCAGAGCCAGCAGAAGAGGTTACGTTCGAAGATCATTGTCAGTACAAGTATCTCTTCAATTTCCGTGGAGTGGCAGCTAGCTTTAGATTAAAACATCTTTTTCTGTGTAAATCTTTGATTTTCCATGTCGGCGATGAGTGGAATGAGTTCTTTTACTTTGCTATGAAACCATGGGTGCATTATGTTCCCATCAAGTCGTACCCAAGTGAACAAGAACTCGAGAAAGTGTTGCTTTTCTTTAAGGAGCATGATGACCTGGCGAAAGAAATTGCTCAAAGGGGTTACAAATTCATTTGGAATCACTTGAGAATGTCAGATGTGCAATGCTATTGGCGGAAGTTGTTGATGGACTATGGAAAGCTGATGCGTTACAATGTGGAGTTGGACAAGAATCTCAAGAAAATTACTTAACTTATTTATTAGTACATTCCCTAGATATTCAAAGCGCCTTACAGTAGAAACTTATACACCTTTTACACGTTGCAATAAAACATTCCTGTTATAGAAATTCGAGAAGTTTCACTGAAAGGTAGTAGGGGGTCAGTGTTACCTTCTAGAAAATGTGTCAAAGCGAAGATAAAGTAAAATATCTTGCTTATTGTCTTGGTCAAAAAATAACTGATCATTCCATACGTAGAACGGAAAGGAAACTCGTCGAAGTTGTACAAAATTAGATGGAGTAACCTAACGATTGGCCAAGGCCGTTCTTTTGGAGGAAAATTATGTAAGGTTCTTTGAAGAGTAAAACCGAGGATGTAATTGGGGAAAAGAACCAAGAAAGCCGTCTTAAGAAGACACCAGGTTGTTGATGTTGCGTTCCTCGTTCACAGCTGGCGGTGGGCAAGCGTCTAGGACTTTGTTCCGGATGTGAAGAGAGTGACAAGTTTTGTCCGCTGATAACTGTCTTTGAAGACTCTTTGTCATCTCGATTTTCTAAATCTATGGCAGGATGTTGGTAACAGGAGACTGATGGGGCGGCATGACTTGCTTTGATCTGATGGCTTTCTGGGTTTGAGCAAAGCTATTACCCCGCTTTCCATGTCCCGGAAATCAGCAGCGATTATACAAATAGATTCAGTACAGATGCGAGGTAATCTGAATCTGTTCTGAGAAGTTATTTAAGCATGAACATTGAGCTTCAGACACGACTCAAAAGGTTTACATGATTCGACTTTAATTAACGCGTCTGCTGCTTAGTTTGACGTTAAAATTTGAAATTCTACGTTCTTCCCGTGGTTGGTTGACTTAGTTTGATGACAATTAACTGTTATTAGAAAAGTTTGTATTATATTCGTAGATTGTTACATCATCGCATACCCAGGATTTGCAATCAAATCGTAATACGGGACATATTTCAAGCTAGAATCTCTCCTACCTTCGTTACTCTGTAAACGGTATACCTAATAGAATACCTTGTCTAATAATAACTTCTTTTTAGCCTACACAAAAAATTCAAATTTAGTTGCAAAATGATGAAAACGTGAAGCGAAAACACGTTCACATTCGGTGGGAATAGTTTAGAGAGTTTTCGTAAAATTTTTGCCGAAAACTCAGTTTTCTTTCCGATGGGAAAAGGGTATAAATATCTGATCCTACATAAAAACAAATACAATCATTTTTATTTCGACTGTACCAACGAATAAAAAGTACACTCTTATTCAAAATTATCAGTTACAGAAGCCGAAATGACGTTTATGATTGACTTTTTAATTTTGTTGGCTTGCAGTTCGTTTGATAATTATTTCTAAAATTAGCAGCGTTTCAAATGGTTAAATTAAAAAACGTTGGCTTCTCTGTTGAGAAAATTGTCGATAAGCGTATTTCATACAATGGCAAAATCGAATACCTTATTAAATGGAAGGGATACTCTAAGTAGGTAAAATTCCATACGATTCTAGTGAACTGCATTGATTTTGTTTACTCCTAGTTCCGACAACACCTGGGAACCCGAGGAAAATTGTAACTGCCCACAGTTGATCCAGAAATTCGAAGAATCTCGTGCTAAGGCAAAGAAGCGCGGCGACAAGAAGCCCAAAATCGAGGAGGTCACAAAGCCGCGGGGATACGACAGGGGTCTTGAAGTTGAAGAAATCATCGGTGCAACAGATGTTTCCGGAGATGTGTCTTACCTCATCAAATGGGTAGATTGTAACGAATTCGACTTGGTAGCTGGAGCAGAAGTCCGCCTTCGAGATGCGAAAGCAGTATTAGACTTCTATGAGAAACGATCGCCTTTTCAACGAGTTATCGACAACCGGTTGAGAGGAATCCCCGAAGATTTGAAACAAACGGCGCTGTATGCCGCCACCGAGGAGGCACCTATCGATGGAACAGAGATACCAGCACAAGAATTGGGAGTATAAACAAGCAACGTATCTATGTACATGCACGTTGGGTGTACCTTTAAATTTTATTTCTAAATTGAAAAGTAAAACAATTTTTACCTAAACGCAGACGAATCTAAGTTCACTTTTCCAAACGCGCCACTGCGAAAAGCTCTTATGAAGTATTGTGCCGCCAGCATCAGGTCGGGCACTATTGTGATTCTACCCTCAAAGTTCTTCATTTTCTTCGATCTGCCCAGCTTATTTGCACCGGCTATGAGAACCTCGGCTATGGAATCTGTCGGTGATGTCAATCCCATCATTTCTACGTAATCGAATTTGTTATTCGCGTTGAGCCAGTATAGCAGGTAATCGGCGATTAGATCCTCGCCCACTAAATGATCCGGCAAGCAACCGGTTAAGGCCAGTTTCATTCCCATCTCGTCGTCCCTTATCTTTGGCTCTAGAATTCCCGGCGTGTCTATCATGTAAATTAGAGGATCTTCGGAGATTTTTATTTTAAACATCACACTTCTTGTTATTCCAGCAATGGATCCAACCGTAGTTGCCTTCTTTTTGTTGAGATGTCGATTCCGCATCACATTTAACAATGATGACTTGCCGACATTCGGAACGCCAATAACCATCACACAAAAGTCCTTCTCATTCGCTCGATTAAATCTATCCGAGTTGACAATAAGATCGCTGGCTAGGGGCATCACTTTCTTTATTCCAGGGCACTGTTGATCTTTGCAGTTCGTAAAGATGACATGGTCGATACCCTCGGTTGTTTTGATTTTTTCACTGATTCTAGATTGCATGCGCCTGTCACTAAGGTCTTGTTTGTTCAGTACTAAAATATGTGGCTTAATGCCACTAATTGTATTTCGAAAATCAGGATTACGTCCAGAGAGCGGTATTCGAGCATCGTGCACTTCAATGATGCAGTCGACGGACTTGAGTTTCTGTTGCATTTGACGAAGCCCCTTACCCATGTGACCGGGAAACCATCGTATTGCTTGTTTTGTTATTAATTTGTAAGACTGTCGAAATGACATGGTGCAGGGAGCTAGAAATTTGTAAATTTTTAGTTGAGAAAAATACACTTGTCGATGCTGATCTCCAAATCCAGCACCGGCTTTGGAACAGATGTCAAACTTGTGACTTTTGTTTTGACATTTGAGTTGAAGTTGATGGGTCGAGCAATAGTGAACGGATTCAACCTACATATCTTTAATTTTTTTCATAAATGAAATGAACGTAGCTCCTTTTAAATAGAAAATGTTTACATATAGAAGAGATTTAATGAAAACAATTGAAAGCTCTAGTTTTACACAAACTAAAGGAACATTGGAAATATTGACATTATTTCCAAGCAATGTTGGTGGACACTAGGGATCTGTTTCAAACCCTCGGGGTTCATAACAGAAAATAAACTTAAAAATTTGTTGCGTTTTTTACGTGCTGTTCCATTTGCAAAGCTATTCCGTTCCACATTAATTTCGTTCTATTTATCAAATACTGAGTACTGACATTCTCAACACTCGCCCCAATCAGAAACTTGACAGGCAGCAATCATATCGAACTCCGTCCAACTTCACTCTAATGACTCGTAAATTTTTGTTGAAGTGTGACATTCGCAAAAATCACTAATAACTTTTCATTTCGTGTAAAATTCTGAAGAAATTTCTCTGCAAATATGGTAAATTTCCACTTATATCTAATAATAAGTTTTTCATTTAATATTAAAAAATGTTTATATTGATTTTATTTGGTGAAAATAACTAATTTTTTGTCAGATGGCTTCACTTTCTTTGTCAATGATCTACGTCGATGACTTGTTTTTTGTCGCCGACATTGCTTAAATATATATTTTTTTTTTATTTCAATTTTAGGGTCAAAACCAATCTGGGCAGAGTGGAAGTGGTGATAAAAAAGACGACAAAGACAAAAAGAAGAAGTATGAACCACCAATTCCAACACGCGTTGGTAAGAAGAAGCGTCGGGCAAAGGGACCCGACGCTGCAATGAAACTGCCTCAGGTTACCCCGCATACACGGTGTCGCTTGAAGTTGTTAAAACTTGAACGGATAAAGGATTATCTCATGATGGAGGATGAATTTATTCGTAATCAAGAACGACTGAAGCCACAGGATGAGAAAAATGAAGAAGAACGTTCCAAGGTCGATGACCTGCGGGGTACACCCATGTCTGTGGGCAATCTGGAAGAAATTATCGATGATAATCATGCGATTGTGTCCACTTCAGTAGGTAGTGAGCATTATGTTAGCATTTTGTCGTTTGTCGACAAGGATCAGTTGGAGCCCGGATGCTCTGTGCTCCTTAACCATAAGGTGCACGCAGTCGTGGGTGTATTGAGTGATGACACTGATCCTATGGTGACTGTGATGAAGTTGGAGAAGGCACCACAGGAGACGTATGCCGATATTGGTGGGTTGGACACGCAAATCCAGGAAATCAAGGAATCTGTAGAATTGCCTTTGACTCATCCCGAGTACTACGAGGAAATGGGCATCAAACCTCCAAAGGGTGTAATCCTGTACGGGCCCCCAGGTACTGGCAAGACATTACTGGCCAAGGCGGTGGCTAACCAAACGTCGGCCACGTTCCTGCGTGTGGTGGGAAGTGAATTAATTCAAAAGTACTTGGGAGATGGTCCCAAGTTGGTCAGGGAACTGTTCCGCGTCGCAGAGGAGCACGCTCCATCAATCGTTTTCATTGATGAAATCGACGCGGTTGGTACAAAGCGGTATGACTCGAATTCCGGCGGCGAGCGTGAGATCCAGAGAACTATGCTTGAACTGCTTAACCAGCTCGACGGTTTCGACTCAAGAGGCGATGTCAAGGTAAGGCTGACTTTAAACTGACGCATGTGCACGATAACTTTTCTCACCTCTCTAGGTCATCATGGCGACGAATCGTATTGAGACCCTCGACCCGGCTCTCATCCGACCGGGTCGTATCGATAGAAAAATCGAGTTCCCCTTGCCCGATGAAAAGACAAAGCGACGCATTTTCACCATCCACACCTCCCGTATGACACTAGCCGAAGACGTAAACCTTAGCGAACTGATTATGGCTAAGGATGATCTCTCTGGAGCGGATATCAAAGCGATTTGCACTGAAGCCGGTCTGATGGCACTCCGCGAGCGCCGCATGAAGGTGACGAACGAGGATTTCAAGAAGTCAAAGGAGAGTGTGCTTTACAGAAAGAAGGAGGGAACACCCGAGGGCCTGTACCTATAAATTATTTAAACAAAATCGCAAATCTAACCGATCACTTGAATTTTTATTATTTTTTCTAATTAACGTGTATTGTGCTTATTGAGAGAATAAATTAGTAACAATGGGCAACTCCTTCGCGAAGACACCCTTTTGTTGATTCACGTACTCCATTTGGTGGTTGGAAATTTCTGTTATACTGTCTGGTAATTCGAGCGATTTGAAGTGGGATTTATCTTTGGCGTCTGGAATGCGCATATTTTCGTAGATCTTCGACTCCGTCCGGATGTCATCTAATACAGGACTTTTATTCATCACTGCAAAGAAAGCTTTGTACTTCGCCAACTCAAACTCGGTAAGCAGTCCATTCTCGTACCCACAATCGAATCCTTTCTGGAAAACACTGTCCCTTCCATCTGTTATACCATCAGAGTAGCCAACCTGAAAGAGAATACAAGATACAACGTATACCAGGTTCTGTGTTTTGACAGTTTTATGTGAATATCGTGCTTGTGGAGTGCTGTTCCGTGGAATATTATTCTAAAATTACCTTTGATACAGTGTTGTACACGCGATTGTAATTATTTTGAGAAACACTACCGAATTCGGAGTTATTTTCATCGGTAAGTGACATTGTGAACAAATTGAGATCAAACAAATAGAAGAAATATTTACATTCCGGGAGTAAATTCGGTAAGCTTTTGACATAAATTAGGCGGTCGATGATTGTTTCAAATTGAGCTAAAAGTTAAGGGGAAGTCTATACTTTGCTTTATTGACGTGTGCCTGTCGTGACTTTGGTTGGTGTGTTGGACCGTCGTGCGAACAGTGTGGGTTCGAACTCGAGCAATATCCATAGAACATTTTGGTGGTGGTGCCCCGACCTTTCGTCGAGAAATGAAAAACAGTAAATTTAAAATTTGAAGTAATCTTTCTTAGTAAAATCCAACAGCATCCTTTCTGATCCCAGGCAGATAGCTGCTAGTTTAATAGACCGAACTTCCTGGCATCCGAAGATTCCAAGATTCTCTTCGTTGGAGCATAGATATTCAATTCGTCCAAGCCAGGGGAGGTAGGTCCACTCTACCTTAGTCGTTTTTTTTTTTTTTTTTTTTTTTGATACTTCTGACTAGATTAATGTCGCTATACAACCCATACACTCGTTAAATCTGCTCCTCCGAAAGCGAGTACAGGACCTTTTTAATTGTGCGAGTGGTGGCTTTGCTACTTGGTTGCCTTCTTAGCCCAAACTTCTTTTGATCTGAGTACTGAGAGAATAGAGAAAAGTGGTTCAGCCTGAACTGTAACATACATATGTAAGTAAGTAAGTAACGAGTATTGCCTTCATCTGCACAGTATCGTCAGTCGCCGATAAATCCACGAACACTACAATTGTTTTTAGTCGCTCTTCAAATCCGTAGTCAAGACCGCTTGTTACCGGTTTTGAGCCAATTTGTTCTTCACGGTATTCTGTTTAAAATAAGTGTAGCAGGTCGTAGCACGTCTATAACTTACTGGACTATAGACGTCCTAGCCAGACTTTGCATGTTTTCGGTGCGTTTTAAAAGAGCTTTTGTTATGTGCATGTATTTCCAAACTCCCTACCCTATGCATCATTATTCTTCTTTTTCTTTGAAGCTATTAACTCCCCACATATTCAACAATGTCGGCAGAAGAAGTCAGTCACCAGGTCTTTGCAATCATCCAAAGTCTACCAGCTGGTGCCACAAATGACGATATTAGAAAAAGCATTCCGGATGTTACACCTCTCCTTCAAGTGGAAGGTCTTAATAAATTATTACAGCAGGGAATAGTTGAAGTTCTCAAAAAGGGCGAGAAACTTATATACCGGGTAAAAGATCCCAAAAAGAGCGCTCTTCCCAAGGAGGCTGACAATGAAGAAAAAGTGGTCTATGGGATAATTGAAGAGGGTGCCAACAAGGGCATCTGGATTCGTGAAATCCGTATGAAATCCAATCTCAATATGACACAGCTGAATAAGATTCTAAAGAACTTGGAAACAAAAAAGCTTATCAAAGCAGTCAAGTCTGTCAACGTAAGTCGAATCTGATCATAACTTCGAAATTGTTTACATGTCTGCATATGCATTTCTTTTTTTTTTTTTTTGTTTTAGGCCAGCAAGAAGAAGGTGTACATGCTTTATAATTTAGAACCTGACCGATCTATTACGGGTGGAGCATGGTATCAAGATCAGGACTTTGAAGCCGAGTTCGTTGACGTTCTCAATCAGCAGTGTCTACGCTTCTTGCAAATGAAACGAGAAACCGCAGAAAGTAAGCGAGAAGGTCCATTGGCATTGAAGCAAATGTCTTGTTGCACGGTTAAAGAGGTTCACAAGTTCATTTCGGATTTGGGAATCAGTAAAGTGAGTTTGGACGAAGATGATTTGGAAACAATTCTGAAGACAGTGGTGTATGATGGTAACGCTGAGCGTATTTTGATGTCCAACGAAACTTATGTGTATCGAGCATTAAATTCGCCATTGGCACCGCCTGGGTTGGTACAAATGCCTTGTGGAATTTGTCCAGTGATAAAGAATTGCTCGAATTGTGGAGAAGTAACCCCGACTCTGTGTCAATATATGACTGAGTGGCTAGATTAAGATGTGAAATAAAGACTGTACGTAAGGTAGATGCTGTTGTTTTATTTTGCAAACTAACACAATTGTTAGGGAGTTTGCTATTTAAGTGAAGTGAAAATAAATAGGGCCGAGTGTATCAGAAAAGAGTCCCTCATATACATATGTACCTGGTGTTGTATGGAGGTAATGAAACCTTATTGATTTACAGGGGATAATTATGTTGTCAACCCAAACTCTCCCACAGTGGCAAAGTTTAAATCCCCGACTCATGAAATTCAAATTTAATGCAAGGGCTTAGGATGAATAAATAACGACCAAGGAAAACATATAATGGGCCTTGATAGAACATTCCCAAGAGCTTAAAGTGTGACAGCGATAAAGTCGCATTTCAGATAGTCATTTCTTTTGTCCTAGAATGTCTCCACAATAAATTATGATCTTAAAGTCCATCTGGTTGAAAATCGGAAATATAATATCTTGTTCCATTTTCCAATGTAATGAGACCATCAAATAGCTCAATTTTATTTGCTTAATTTATCCAATGCACAAACCTTGGCAACTATACGTGGCTTGTCATATCGGTGCTGTCAATATTGAACCAAAGAAAAAAAAAAATCCGCAGTGGCCGATTCCCTAATTTTTCTCTATGAAATGTGAAAAACTCAAATTCTACAGAGAAACACTCAAATTCCTGTGCATTTTTACATTATTTAGAAATTTCATAGTTCAGTTGATTTGTGTTTGTTAAGTTTCGTAGCCAATATGGGTCTGTGCAAGTGTCCAAAACGTAGGGTAACAAATCAATTCTGTTTTGAACATCGCGTTAATGTTTGTGAACATTGTATGGTGACCAGTCATCCAAAGGTAAGCCGCTAATGAAAATTTAATTCAATTGTATTTATGTACAACATTCAATAAAACCCATAGTGCATCGTCCAATCATACATTCAATGGCTAAAGGATAGCGATTATGTTTCGAACTGCACTTTGTGCGAATCAACTCTTGAGAACGGCGATTGCATTCGTTTGATTTGTTATCGTAAGTCATAGGTCAGTGTACTACTCCATTTGGTAACTAATTGCATTTAATTGTTTTTTTTTTTAAGATGTTTTTCACTGGGAGTGCTTGAATGCACGTCAAGCATCTCTTCCACCTACTACAGCACCTGGTGGTCATACATGCCCCACATGTTCCAATCCAGTCTTTCCACCGTCGAATTTGCTTTCTCCAGTTGCGGATGCATTGAAAAGTCGCTTGGGACAAGTGAATTGGGGTCGTAATGAATTGGGATTACCAATGGTACGATATGGCGAATTACTTTGGTGTTTTGTTAGTTGTTAGTTTTTCATTTTAGCTTTCAGATGAATCCTCTTCTAAGGTCAACACACAATCAGCTGCGATGAGTACAGTGACGAAAGTACATCACAGCAGTGTCGAACGAAATAAACCGAATGGAGCGTATTATAACAACGGCAACAGTAAGCTAGAG
The DNA here is from genome assembly GCA_917880715.2 of Matsumyia berberina. NCBI lineage: Eukaryota > Metazoa > Arthropoda > Insecta > Diptera > Syrphidae > Matsumyia > Matsumyia berberina. The sequence goes on along the minus strand of OU862872.1, from coordinate 15,129,345 downwards.
AGTCCACATTCCGTTTTGCTTATGGATGCATTCAATCCACCGTCAAATGATTCACAAGGTAAATGTTTATAACAATTAAAAGCCTTTACACATATGTACATACGTACATTTTCACAACCACTTTTGTACAGAGTAGAGTTTTTCGGCTCATGTGGAAGCACACAGTTCCGCTGTGGCGTTTATGAAATGAATCAGAGTCAGTGAGTTAAGCAAAAAAGTTGTGGTTTATAAATTCTTAAACGACAACTTGGCTAAGATACCGCTTTTGAATAAATAGAATAAAGATACGCATAGCTTCGTGCAAAATTTATTATGCGAAAGATAATTTAAAAAAAAATCACCATGGAAGATATGTCACCTTCACAGTAGACGAAAACACCGGTCGTTTTGTGTCACTCAAACTTTCTGGTGCATCGTGTTACAACGAGTTCGAAAAACCGTTTAAGGTTTTATTAGAAATTAGATTATTCCCAATATTTTTCAGTGCACTTCTGCATTGCATTATATTTCTTTCAAGGTAGTAGTTCGAGTGCATTGTGTAACGATAATCTTCTCTTAGCTTTACTTACTCATGCCTAGTTTTCCCTTGTAAGCCGTAGAGCCCGTACTATGTCTACACTCTATCGCGATTGATTTTTGGCAATATGTCTCCACGAATCCTTATCAATTGTTCTGTACTATGTTTTTCACGGATTCCCTTGCAGTCTCATTAGTAATGAAGCTGTCCCCTTTTCGCAATGCGTGGCCAGTTCACATCTTTCGTCGCAGTGGTTTCTGACTCGTTCTCTGGCAAAGATGTTCGTTCTAGATCCAGTTAAGCTAGAAGTTCCTTAGGCCGTTGTGTAGGCACCTATTAACGACGGTTTACGGCTTTTAAGCTGATTGTATGGCTTTGCCATGTTTGCGGCCTTGTTGAACCCCACTTCTGATATCAAAATTGTCTTTGCAACAGCCTAGAGCCTCCACAAACCGTTTGGATGCTCCTGACCTGTGAAGGGCCTTTTTTTCCTATTTTGTGTACCAGACTTGAACTAAAGCAAGAAAAACAACCCTTACTATTTTCAGCTAACAGCAGACGTCCTTTGCTACCGAGGCAATCACCGATCGGTGGAACCGACCGCGATGACAACAAATACAAACGTCGAACACCCGCTGAGATCTTTTCGCGTTGGTCTCGCCGTTTCTATGCACCATCATCGAGACCGCCCTGGCGACGAACATGGTTCCTGGTGCTATGTGGAATTCTCCTCTTTCTTCTAGTTATTTACTTCATGGCATTCTTTGGTCGTGGCGGATCATCCGATTCCATCGAAGACGCTTGGAATAACAATCCAAATCCTAATGCACACTACGAATAGGCAAAGCCTACATGCATTGACTAAGCGAAAATGAATTAAGATGAAATATGGGGAAACTGAAGTTTAATTTAAATGAGAAACTCCTGTGATTCCGAAAGAAACAGAAATAATAAAGGAAACCAGAAGGAGCAGCAATGCAATCTGTTATGTTCTACCCATGTAACACGTACATACATATATTTCCTTCTATTTAAATGTATTTTTTTAATTAAGTATACTTATATATTGTTTTTATATGTATCTAGTGGGATTTCATCAAAATTCTAACTTTATATATTGAAAAATTAAAAAAACAAATCACAAAGTATCGGAAAAGCTGTTATAGTATTTTTTTATTCGCTCGGTAAACCGGTGTGGCGCAGAACTTTACAGTCAGCCAGTCGACAATTGGTGTTGGACAAAGGCGGAACAGCCATCTGTAGATTTTGTATCTGTATAAAAAATAATAATTTTAAGTTGATTCGACTCATCTATCGTATGCTTTGCCTTACTTCATCGGTTCGTGAATGTACATCGGTCGTGGATGAGTGTTTGTCAGTGCATCTTTAAACTTATCTAGCAGTGATTGATCGTTTACCGGATTAACTGGCTTGAAACCGGAGATAATTTTTAGATACTCATTGTACTCGGTGAAATATTCGCCGTAGAATTCTTTTTGTTCCGCACTGAATGCTTTGTTCATTTCAATTGCGTTCTCTTGTTGGCGTGCAGAAATATTGCTGATGCCAACAAACGATCCGGGTATGAAATTCACAACTTCTACGCCATATTGGCTCATTTCGATTCGTAGGGAATCATTCCAAAAGCGAAGAGCTGCTTTCGAAGCGGCATAAGGTCCCAGACCGGGAAGGCTCTGTTGGAAAATAGAAACAAAAATCAAGAAATAGTTTTAGCAACACAATATCGTAAGAGGATTCTATTTTACAGGATTCTTTGGAGCTGCTCTAAACACTTACAGCATCCATTGCATGATCATTTCGTCCATTACCTCTGGGGAACGGATTTAGTCGTAATCACTGTCGATGGATTGGCAGGCAACGTGTTCAATTTAACTCAAAAATTAGTGAAACTCTAAGTAGGTTCTATGGGGTAGTGGACCAAAAAATAATCATGAACCTTAAGATTGCGGCAAGTTAGGAACCTAAGGCTGGTCGATCGTATGGTGGCCAGCCTTAAATCAATCCTACAACATCACTTAATAAGACAGAGCTAAAAGAACACCGGGAATCGCTACCGTCAAGCCCGACCGAAGAACGCAATGTACTCCTAAACATCCTACCCCTGGACCAGCGTATTAAATACGTCGTTTCCTGTAGCGCAGTAAAATTCAGGGAATCTGGATTCTTGTCTACGAAACCATATGATCACCGCTAGGCCCTAAATTTGCTGACAAGGACTCTGGCCTCGACGATAATTCTCCACAGGATCTTTCAACTTAAATTCAAGAAATATATCCAAGTCCATCTCGCGTCCACGAGGGAGTAGAAAAATAACCCACCACTATCAAAACACCAAGAATTAATCTTTGCGATGGCTTTGGGGATTTCCACCGCTTCGCTGAGCACTATTGTCGGTTTACTGCCGGTTCGGGTCCATATAGAAATGCAGACAAAACTCAGTCTGCACAGGCTCTTCTACCTAAACAACATCAGCTCTAAACACCCACCCGACGACGGTTACCTTAACATGCTTTTCAAAGGCTTCAAAGCAGCCGTTGAATGGCACTCCTCCAAGGTACTCCTTCAAACGAAACCTCTCAGTAGTCATCCCCCGAGTGATGACTGGGAAAAGTGGACAGTGAATCTGGGGCTGAAATATTCGGAGAACCGTCTCGCACTAACATAACGGTTAGCCTAGGAATATACTCCTCGATCTTCCAGGGAGAAATATTTGCCATTAATCAGTCCATAAGCTTAAACTATGTAGCTCTCTAACTTCAACGGCAAAAGCATCTTTCTTTTCTCTGATAGTCAAGCTGCCAATAAAGCACTGAACTCAGTCACAACAAAATGGAAACTAGTCCTAGAGACAGTCAAATTGCTTGTTGAACTAGGAAAAAACAACTGGATTCCCGCTCACAAGGGTCACATCGGCAATGAAACAGCGGACTCACTGGCCAAGATAGGTGCAACAACCTCCCCCTCCACTGCTCCCGAACCAGCCTGTGGATTAAACAAATCCATCTTTCAAAGTTTTATGAGGGAACAAACCCTGCTCAACTTCAACGCAATTTGGATAGGAAGTGTAGGACAGAAATGTACCAAATACTTTTTCTTCGACCTATCCCAAAAAAAATCTAAATTTCTTCTGAATCTGAGCAGGAGCCACAGGTATCTTAAGTGGCCACTGCCGCCTAAAACGGCATATACACAAGCTTGGCCTGTCACCGAAATCGGAACCTACCTGCAGACTATGCTTGGAGAGCGATTAAACCTCTCTTCACATCGTCATAGAATGCTCCGTCCTCATTCACGTGAGAAAGCGGACCATAGGCATTGAATTCGTCTCACTAACCGCACTTGCCACGCCCCACCCTGAGAAGATGATTAGTTTTCTGACGGCCTCTGGAAAAGACAAACTGCTTTTAAATATATGGGACACCACAATCGGCTTCTATCAACCGCTCCCTACTAATAATAATAATAACGAGGCTCTAAAATTGCGGCGGCGTTGTGTCAGGTATCTTCTCAGCTGAGTCTCCAAATCGTATCGTCTTCTAGACTCATCTAGTGTATTCCAAGCGGAAGTATTAGCGATCAGACAGGCCTGTAAGACACTCAATTCCACAACCATAACAATCTTTGTTGGCATGGCAGTGAAGCATTTCTTTTAGCACACACTACGGAGGTTGTAAAAATTCACAAAACAAAACGAAACCCTGCAAGTTTATACAAACCTAGTAGTGTAGAAAAAAGAAACTGGGTTAGGACTAGAACACCAGGAGCAGCTCGAGTTCAAGTTCACATGGTTGAAGTGACTCGAAAAATCAAATAATTCAAGATGACTCTTCCCTGAAGTAATCAGCCGTTTAGATAGGTAGGTAGGTAAAGTGGCGGCTCTTTAGAGCCCAATTAGCGCTAGAGTGCGCCGTTTTGTAACCACGAAACTCGTTTAAACCTTATTGGTACATGGTTGTTGATTTGGTGGTTTAGGATGGCTATATCCAGCCGGTGGAGTTTAGATACAGGATCAGTTCTCCAATACTTTTTTCAGCTATCTCGGCGAGGTCCGTGAAGAAGAGTTTGCCTAAAAAGCGCTGTCTGGTTCTCGCCAGGGCCGGACACCTGCAGAGGAAGTGAAGTAGAGATTCTTTCTCATTAAGTTCTTTGCAGCTTCTGCAAAAGTTGTTGTGAGGAATACCAAGCTTGACCGCATGGTCTCCTACTGGCCAATGGCCCGTAATAATGGCTACGATTCTGGCAATGTCTAGTCTTGATTTGCCAAGTAGCTGTCTTGACTTAGTTTTATTGTAATTGGGCCAGGTCTTTCTTGAGATGACGCAGCTAGACAGGCCATTCTATCTTTGATTTGCCGTTTAGATATACAACAGTGAGAGTTATTTAGATTGAAACTTATTATTTAAATCTGTGCCTATTTGTGAGTATGACAAGTGCTTCCAACCCTAGATCCAAATGAACGGCAACAAATAAACCTGATTTATGTTCCGAATAGAAAGCCTATTGCTAAGTACTCTCCATGAATTTAAATGAAAGTTATTTTTAGACTCACTCCTTCGTCTTCTTTTGCATATTCGTCTCTTCTTTATCAAACATTCATCAATTATTTATGTAAAAAAAACTGAATCTCACCTGAAGGCCACAGTGACTTGTGATATTGATGATTCTTCCCCGATGTTGTCGTATAAGCGGTAACAATTCTTTGGTCAGTCGCATTGTGCCCAAAACATTTACATTAATTTGGGATTCAAAGAGATTCCTGGTCTGCCACTCGAATTCGCCAAAACACATCACACCAGCGTTATTGACCAGTGCCGTGAAAACATATCCATTTCTGCTTGCAATCAAATCCCTGATGAATTTGTGTGCCCGTTCTATGGTGTCCTGTTTCAGAAGATCAACTTCCAATGTAATCATTCGGTTGCGATCGGAAATATTTTGTAGAATCTTAGCGCCTTCGGATTTATAATTGTGGCATCCCGAAACCACTGTCATGTTCAGTGAGTGGCAAAAAAGAGCCAAAGTGAAACTAAAAGTAACAAAATTTGTGTTAAAATAGTTTAAGAAAAAAAAAAAAGATATAAACAGATACTCACCCTAAACCAGAATCACAGCCGGTTATGAATACGACATTTCTGGGTGACAAGGGTTTCAGCTTCCCACCGCAGCCGATAATGCTGAGCAATTTTCGAATCATCATCACCGAGAAGGAGTATTTCTTGAGCTTGGTTTGGAGGTTTCAGCACTTCCACTTGCTTATTGCTCCGACGAAATCACGATCTTATCTTGCCGATGTAAACCAAATCACTGAGGCCGGTCACAGACACTCAGGCGAATGGAGCGAAGCAACATCGTTGAATTTGGTTTATGTACACTGTACACATATCACAGTCACAGTAAAGTGCTGGTAGGTATATAAAACGACGATTTTATCAATAAATTCAATGGAACCTGCCTGCGGATGTAGGAGTATTTGTATACATGGACGGTCGCGGGTTTCATACAGATATTTGATCTCTTCGTATACATACGAGTATTTCAGTCATTTTTTGATGATTTTACTTTGGTCATTTTTTCGCTGGGATTATCATGGATTTAAATTTTTTCGTATTCAGTGACTGTATATTTGTACGTATGTACATATGTAGATATAGATTAATAAAGTGAGAATAGTAAAACAAGGCACAGGATAAGATTCATTCTTTGTTTTGTCTCCGAAACATAGCACACTCTCTCGAGTACGAAAGGATACTTCGTTGACGAACTGTGTTGAATAATGACTACAAAAGGCTTCTGGTAAGAACGTTTTCGATTTTCATGATGAACCTGGCGTGAAACTGCTGCTGTCGGTGTGGTACCAAAGCCTCATATCGTAAATGTCCTTTAGGGGCTTGATCTCGGAAACCAGGTTTAAGAGCAGTGTAAGGTAATTCATAAGCCGCGACTTAGAATGAAAGCCATAAATTGTATAGCCAATTTTATGCCAAAGAGTCATTTTCAAGGAGGGTTTCACGTTCCAACTTTCGAAATGCGAATAACAATAGTTTTTGCGATGCTAATTCTTGATCATTAAAAGCACCCTGTTTAAACCCTGTTGTAGGGGCCCTAAATGCGCACTGCGACCTATGAGGTCTATTGTGGTGGCCCATATGGTTTAACCAGAGGTTATATTAAGCATAAGACATGCTACATGCAATAATCGCACCAACATGCTTCGCAGATAACCTACTCGTGGACTTCTATCGTGCGCCAACAATTAAAGGATCAAAAGCCAAAGGAATTCAGACAACTTGCTTAGAGGAGCACAAACTCTTCTTATTACATCCGAACAGCACAATTCACTCAAAACTTGGATTACAGTAGTACTAGAGAGTTGATTCCCGGCACCAGATGAGAAAGAAATAGGCGTGAGGGTAGGTTAGGTTAGGTTAGGTTATGGGGGAAAGGCCCGTCCAATGACTGAGCGTTCACGGGGGCCTACTGGTCCATTGTGTTCCCCTTTGTGTTGTGGGCCATGTTCCAACCTTGGGTACAAGATGGGTGGTCTATCAAACCACCCTGTACTCTTAATGAAGTGGAGTATGCTCGTTATCGGCACTTCTGTTAGGTCACTCAGTTCTCCTAACAGCCTGTTTCCCATGTGTCGGAGTCTGCGGTTTTGTAGGTTGAGACACTCGCAGAGTAAGTGCTTGATGGTTTCTGTCTCTTCCGCATCCTGCAGTAGTCTGAGGAGTCGATGTCGAGTCTGCTGGCCATGGTACCTATGACACAATGTTCCGTCAGTACTCCTACTAGGATGCGAGTATCTCTTTTGTTCATAACCAGAAGACGTTTTGTTCTGGTCTATTCTCTGCCATAAGCTGCGGGAAATAATGCAGTCGCCTCCGGCGGACCAAAAGGTGTTGATTAACTCTCTCATCTTGTGGTCAACGTTACCTTTCAGTACACCGATAGGGATGTTTATCACCTTTCTCTCTTTCCAAAGCTGATCCCTGCCGAGCAAATTTGTCTGCTTTCTCGTTACCCTCGAAATCGCTGTGTCCGGGACCCAGCATATGAGGCGTGAGGGTAGGATTGATATATGTAGAATCACTAAGAAGTAAATAGGTGGTCAAAGCTCCAAGCTACACACTGTTAACAGGCTAGATTGCTCCTTAATGAGAAGGGATTAGAACCATTTTGAGAGATGTGAAGACCATTTCATTTTGAAGAGGAAGGCAAAATTTAAAAACATACGTACATATGTATATAGAACTTTTAAGGTTTTTATAGGAAAGATGATGGGCCTTTGTGATGTCGGATGTTCGAGCTGTTTGACAAAAGCCCACAGCTCTTGACGGAATCGACGCGCAAGCTTTGATTTTATTTCTGTGTAATCTATTATCACTCTGCCTGAACCTCTGCCTGAAAAACGCTACTGTATTCTGGGAGTCTGATTAATCTAGCCGAGGGCTTCGGAGAAAATCCAGCCCTAATAAGTGTATCCGTTTTGAAGACACCTGTGTAGATATACATGGGGTTATCAACTAATGCATGTTTTATTTCCCACTCTTTTCTACTGGAAGAAGCGATGGAGAATGGGCTTACAAAGTCGAAGCACGGTATTGTATACGTCGCTTAATGTTTTTGTTGGATCTGTAGGTGTCCAGCTTTCAGTTTGACTTATGCGCAGAGTGCTAGTAGACGCTTGTATAAAAAGATTTAGGGAAGAAGATTGAGTATGGCCTCGAGGAAGTTCTCATTGCACCTGTTATACCAAGGTAAACCATTCTCGTCTCGTATTGCTCCTTTGCTAGATTTTGTCTGGTTGAAGTTCGGATTTTTAAGAGAATATAAAGCAATCTGTTCTTTCGCAAGAACCTTTTTGAGTTCAGCATAAACCGTCCATACGTAACAGAGTGATTGGCAACGCAAGAACGTAGGCGTTTTGAGATTGCAATTTTTAGGGGGCTCAAAAACAACCGATGGAACAGACTTGGTAATACCCTCTGCGGATCCGGGGATAGAAGAATCCCTAAGATTTGCGGATGCGTGCAATGTATTCCAATCCGAAATTCTGACTGTACTTAAAATGGCAAAGCTACTACGTCATTTACAGGCTACGCTTAATGCGCCGGAATCAAACATTATGAAATTCGAAAAAGTTCAGAACAGGATGCCTGATTACTGTAGAATGGAAGGAAACGAACTATATAGCAAGGAAAGGTGCTATAAAAAACACTAAACGCCGAGCGGGTAGAGGTAACGCAACCCTCGTGCGTGCAAAAGACAATCATTAAAAAAGAGTCACCAAAAAAACGGGTCAGCACTGGCCTGCTTTACATACAAAAAGAACCAAGACAATTTTGAAATTTAGCAGTAAGCAACTACGAACAGTCAAAGAAATCCAAGCAGGCCAAAACGCTAGGTACTGTAACGACATCTGCGTTGCAAAGGACATTTCTTGAATGCCAAAAGATACCTCTTTACTGCTAAGGTAATCTCAAAGAGCTAGGTAACATAACTTTCATCAATGTCGTTAGGTTTGTAGGGAAATCAAATACTTTGATGAAAGTGATTAGGTTCATACATACTTTTAAGAAATTTTAGTCTAACTTAGGGTGAGTTCATAATTGTAAAAATACCGCAGCTGTGCAGAATTTGGTGTTCATAAATGTAAAAATACTGCATTACTACTGCCGCTGTATTGGTATCACTTGCGTTCATAAACATCGAATGATTGGCTTTGTTTTGCAAATTTGCAGCAAATTTTGTTTTGATGCACAGCTGCGACAATAGCGAAAATGTAAACTCTGCACAGCTGCGGTATTTTTACAATTATGAACTCACCCTTAATCTAACGTTTCGCTTTTCTCCGACCAGCCTTGCAGCTTACCCAATATATCCAGCCACATTTTTGTCGCGAATGCTGACATGTGCTAAGATCACGCAATCTTTCGTAGAAAGTTTGTAGCTCTCCGGTTCTATCGATGATTCGAACGAAAATCTTCGCTGCAAAAAAATTAGAAAATAAAACAACCGAATTTTATTTTTGTCTTAAGATGGTATATTGCAATTGTTTTTCTCAAAGTTTATCAATACAATAGTTTTGCAATATGTATGCTGTTGCTGTTTTTGTTGATCTTTTCATCAGTAAAATTTGGTAAAGTGTAGCATTTTGTATGTTTTCAAACTTTTATTGCTTCCATTTAACAAGTAATTTTTTTGTTTATCTTTTACAGCATTTGATCATGAATAGAAAAAATATGAAATTGCTTTCGTTAAGTTTAAACTTTTATATGTTTGTTTGATTTGTATTCTCTTTAAGTGTGTGGCATTTGCATTTCGTCGAAAAATATACTTCTACGGATAAAATTGTCACAAATTCTCTTTTGATTTTCTATTTTGAATTAATTATTTTAACATTTACGGTACATAATACATGCAAATTGGTTTTTGTTTTATTTCTGTTCTCTTGGTTTTTTACATATACAAAATATATATACATAATTATTATTTTTTTTTTTTTAATTTAACATTTAAAAATAGTAATAGATAATAGTATATAATATATATTATATAAAAAAGTAATACATATTCAATTAATTATTGCTTTTGCACGAAAAACACAAGGCGACAAAGGTTTTCTTACTGCATAGTAATAGAAATTGTTTTTTTTTTCTTTTTATATCTTATAGATTGTTGGTGATTTTTTTTTTCTCTTTTAAAAAAAATTGTTTTTCAAACGATCGACAAAAAGGCTTTTTTTAATTTTAATATTACTATTTGCTTAATGATTGGTTTAGCTTAAAAGTAAAACTAAAACAAAACAAGTTTTCGCTTCTCTTGCTAAAACTAAAATTGTGTAAAAACTGTTTTCATTCTTTTTTCTTTGTTAAATTTAGGCTTTTTCTTTATAAAAGAATTGAACGCACACAAGATTATTTAAAATTGTTTTACTTTAGCTAAATTTTGCGCTAAGGAAATAGTTTTTCTTTTGTATTATAATAGGCTTTTTATTTTATATTTGTTTCTCTGTTATTTTATTTATAAATATCACAACGCCTTCTATTTTGTTGGGTTCACTTTTGTTTTCTTCGTTAAATGTTCTAAAAAAAATTAATTTACAATCTTTTTTCTTTTTCTCTAGATATAAATAAAAACAAAATAAAAATATATTTAATAACATTAAAAAAAAAATAATACAAAAGAATTTGAGGACAAGTGAAAACAAAATTGATTTTTTCTTAACATTAGTTTATTTAAAACGATTCTGTGCATCCACTTTTCGCTCGCCATCGCATCATTTTTTCTATGAAAACTTTACAAATACAATTCGTTTAACTATTATAAGCTGACCAGCTTGGAAGGTTCGCTGGTGGGGGTGGTCAACTCAAGGGGATGCTTATTTTGCGATGAGCACGTTGGTATAAGGGGTCCGGAAACAGGTGTGAGACCGGTACCGCCGTCCATTAGACTGTCAAAGTTGAACATGACGCCACTGGAAGGCGTTGTTATCGCAACACCATTTATGTCGGTGACTGTCTTTCCCATGCCCATCGTTTGGCCAGAAGTCATTTGCAGGGGGACATTTAGTGAGCTGGGTCGTTGTTTTGCAGGTCCGCCTGGCTTTAGCATTGCCGGCGGTGAATGCGTTATGGTGGGCGTGTTCAAAGCAGAGGCGTTGGGTATCGACGCTGATATCGTCGACACATTCGGTAATGGCGGCACCATAACTGACGACGTCTGTGACAACATAACACGCTTGGGCGATGGTGGTCCATCATCAAGACTATCCAAGTTATCGTTCGGTTCACTTTTTATACTTTTCACATCGAAATCTGGCAAAATGACGGGTTTGAGATCCAAAGGCGAACCACGACCTGGGTCGCATGCATTAAATGTATCCACCAAAAGGTTGTTATTATTTGGCCGAATTTTACGGCATTGTGGACGATGTGCCTCGAAAACGGCTTCTAATTCATCTTTGGCCTCGTATAGATTGTTAATTTCTTTTTGCAAGCTATCACGACGTTTTTCTAGTAAGGCAACTTCGTCCAGGAGCTCATTGGTTTGATCGACACGACGTTTTCTACAGCGAGCCGCTGCTAATTTATTACGTTCACGACGAACTCGGCGCTTTTCCTCTTCTTCGGGAGACATATTTGTTGCTTTTGCCGGACGGCGACCGCCCTGATTGCGGCGGGACGGAGTTTGTGTCGTTGTACCAGATATTGAGGAATTGGCACTGCCGGCAGCACCAGCACGTGCCGCAGCTATGGCTCTATTCACCGATGTGAAATCATTGGTAGCATTTGAGGTGGTGGCGGTTGTACTGCCACCGCCGCCAGTACCATTACTTTGAAAGGACGGACTATCGTTGGCATTAATTGTTGTGGCTACACTTGCTGCAAGAAGAAAAAAAATCAAAATTAGTCGGTTATCCTTAAGAATGAAAGTGGATTCAGTAAAACTTACAAGTATCTGTTGTGGCCATGGAATTTTCTTCGTTGATAATTGGGTTCTGCCATGAGTTCTGCGAATCCTCAGACGATGGCATACTGTTGGTTTCATTGTTGAATTCAGGGAAATTAAATGGTGCTCGAGGCGGCACAAAACCGGCTTGATAAGGTGCAGGATTTGGCGGATCGGCTGTTAATTCGATGAAAGTTTGTTCGATATTACGAAGCGTTGTTGGCGTCAGTGTTGATGTGGTGAGTGTTGGTACACCACTTTGAATGCCATCTAATGAGACAAGCTGCAAGGTAAAAATAAAATGATTAGAATTCAGATCAAATACTTAAAGAGGGTTTAGAAAAGAATATGATTCCAATACTCGAAAGTTTCCTTTGTTTGGGGGTCGGTAAAACCTCAAATAAAAAATTTATGTAGGCTGGCAAGAAAGACTAAGACAAGCAGTGCCTTCAGACAACAATGAAACGTGTTTGGTTTAAATCTTCGCTGGTTAATCATTCAGACTGGTTATTATGGTTTTTCAATAAGAGCGCTACAAAAGTTTTTTTTAAATAAAACAAAAACGGTTTTGGATATCAATGAAATTCTTTATTCCTGTGAAAGTACGTTCGATGCCATTATGTATGGAACTCGATTTCTTTTGCATGACCACCACGGGCACGCTTGCAGAAGTCCAGACGCTGAACCCAATTTTCGACGGTTTTCAAGCATAAATCGGCCGATACTGCTGCAATTTCACGTTCGATATTTGTACGAAGTTCATCAATCGTCGCTGGCTTGTTGGTATAGACCATAGACTTGACGTAGCCCCACAGGAAATAGTCTAACGGCGTCAAATCGCACGACCGAGGCGGCCAAGCGACTGGACCATTTCGTGAGATAACACGTTCTCCAAACTTGGTTTCCAATAAATTGATTGTGACATTCGCTGTGTGGCTTGTGGCGCCGTCCTGTTGGAACTACATGTCCTCCAAGTCCATATCATCCAATTGGGGCCAAAAATATTCGGTTATCATTGAACGGTAGCGATCCCCATTCACAGTAACGTGCCGGTCTTGATCATCACGGAAGAAGTACGGCCCAATGACGCCGCCGGCCCATAAACCACACCAAACCGTAATTTTTTCGTGATGCAATGATGACTCATGGAGTACGTGTGGATTGCTGCCTGACCAATACCGCATATTTTGTTTATTGACGAAGCCATCCAGCCAGAAATGAGCCTCATCGCTGAAGATGATTTTTCGATGAAAATCCGAATCATTTTCAAGTTGTTGCTCAGCCCAATTCACGAACATACGACGCTTCTGGTGGTCAAGCGGCTTCAGTTATTGCGTCAATTTAATCTTGTAAGGATGTAGGCCAAGATCTTTTCGCAAAATTCGCCACAACGACGTCACAGAGATGCCCAACGCTTGAGAACGACGTGTGAGAGACACATTTGGGCTTTCTGCAACTGAAGCCTCAGCGGCAGCAATATTCCCGACACTACGGGCACTTCTTTGTCTCACTGGCACGGGAACATTTTGTACTGTGCCTGTGGATTCAAATTTTTCCACTAGACGCTCAATTGTTGATCTGCAAGGACGATTATGACGACCATAAATTGGACGTAGCGCTCTTAACGTTGAGGCCACTGACTCCGAATTTCGGTAGTAAATTTTAATAATTTCGACTCGTTGTTGGCTCGTATTTCTTTCCATCATGAAATGGCAAACCTTACTGAAGAGAAATGTCAAAAAACCGCAAGAACAATAAGGCGTCGTTTGCTGTCCCTGTCGCTCTACTTTTGTAGCGTCCCTATTGCAAAACCCTTTACTTTGTACTTTTTTACCCAAGTCCAATGGCTGCTTTCGTTGATCGTCAATCGATCGCCATAATCAACACTAATCCAATCATAAGCAGGTTGCTTGCATCATGGATTCAATAACTCTAATTGCGGTTTAAGAAGTGAACCTTACTTCTACATTTGAAGGGAAAAAATATAGCCACCCAAGGAGAAATTCGATTATCATGCTGGGGTATAATTCATTACTCCAACCGATCATCAGGGGATCACCTCCATCAATAAAAAAATAAATTAATAAATAAATAACTGGCGCGAGAGCTCGGTATAAGCCAGGGTTAGCTTCTCGCAACCCTTCATGTTGTTCTTGTTACATTTGTCACGCAAGTGGAATGAACCTACAATTTATTGCCGACTTCGGCGTCAGCTTTTTCATGACGAATTTTACTCCCGGAGGCTTGTCATTCACCGACGAGAGGTGGTGCCGCGAGAAATGTCCGGTGAATATGTTTGGCGCTTGAACCCACGCATCCATAGGGCCGAGGCGACCAGAATTAGTATGGTACTTCAGTCATACTTGCACACAGCATGGATTCAATACTACATCCTACCTAGTCAGCTGCATTGCGACTTTAATGAACCTTAAAAAATCTAGTTAGCTAAGAGAATACTCGTCATGATTGAACACAAAGATTTAGTAGAACATCTTTCGAGCGTCCAAGAAACCCAGTAGTATATCATACTATAGCAATTCCCATACCCTCAATCAAAGATGTACACTCAGTCAAAAGTGCGACAGCTTTTCTTTTTTTAGGATCAAAGTCGAGAACATGTTAGCGATCACGTTTGTAGCGTGCTTCTGCTGTAGGAGTATTCCCAACAACCAAGCTGATTACAAATATACAAACGAATACGTAGAATTGCTTAGTTAGCAATGGATTTTCCCACTTTTCCTTTTTATATCATCTGCAGCCCACGTGGTCTGGCGGTGTGTGCCACGATATCACGATATTTACAATAAGCACAACGAAATGTGGGCAACAAAACACGATCTCGCTGTGCACACAGCATCATGATGCTAGGCGGGCTGGGGCTAAAAACATACTTCGAGCAAAGCTTTCGTGTTCAGATCGTAAAATGGCCCTCCTGCCCCTCGGGGCCCCAATGGTTTTTTTCCTTTTGCGAATGAATGGAGGGAAAGATTGTAACAAAATAAAATTGTTTTATCTAAATTTTTGTTCAACTCATGTGCTCTAGGGTTGTGCAGTGCTGGCGTTAGATAATGTTGATGTTGCTGGTGATTGTACTCGGAGTGTGGTGGATTTTATGTGTGCAAAACTGGTGCTTCCTAGTTCTTCACCCTGAGATTCTATTTTTAACGATGAACTCGTTCGTTTCTTTGAATTTCAAAAGAAAAGAATTAAATTGAAAATGCTTCTCTTGGTAGATTATTATTATTATTTTTCTTTTTTTTTTTCTTACTGCTTCCCCTTTTATTTATTTGTTTAATTGTTGCTCTGCTATTTTATTGTGCTGATATAAAATCGAGGGGATTTTTTTCTCCATTTGTTATCGAATAGAGTAGAATTTATTTTTCGACGATTTTCATTTCACTTTCCGATATGGGATAGAAAAGGCAAATGTAATACATAAATCTGAAATGCTACCTATTTCCTGCAGGTGCCGAAAGGTGGAAATTACAACTTAATGAGGCAGGTAATTAACCGTTGATGCGTGCTGTTTTTATTACTACTTTTCCTTGTTTTTCTTGTTTAATGTTCAAGGTCATGAGTTGAACATCACTCGCTTTTGTTCTTTACTCAATTGTAAGTTTTTTTTTTTTAAGTGCAAAACGTGTTTGTAGGTTTATAAGCAGCTTTTGTTGCGATAGAAAGGCTTGGGTACTTTTTTTTCGCGGAGCAACGCAGTAAGTCTTGTCTTCTATTAGGATACGCAAAAGGAAGTACAGTCAAGTTCGCTTATAACGACAAGGGTTATAACGACCAAATTTTTAGATCCCGGCTGAGTTCCATTGACTAACCTTGATATCGGTTATAGACCCCTTTCGCTTATAACGACCAAATTCATCGGTCCCTTGAAGGTCATTACAACCGATTTTTACTGTACTTATGTACATTGGGGTTTTGATGATGTCACAATAACCAACATTCCACAGAACTAGAACTACAAAAGAACGCATAGAACTTGTGACTTCTTAAAATCAGGTGGTCATTTATACCTAATTGGTATCATTGGTACAACTTCAAAAACCCAATACCTATAAAGCATTTGCGTGCAGCTGTTGAATATACAATTTATGTAATGTATGTATTTTAAAGGTGACTTGAAAACACATTTCTAAGCCAGGGACAGGGAAGGAGAAGTTTTCAGTTCTTATCTAAAGATTCTCAGAAGGCCTCTTCTGGACTAACTGCTTCGCTTCAGAACTTTTCTGCGAGAACTGCTGGAAGTAGCCTTACAGAAGCCGGCTTTGGTCATTGCAATGCCAGATTAAAAATCCTGGCTTTCTTAAGAGAAGAAGAAACGACCTTTCGAGCAGATTGGTGCAATATGAGACGAGGCCATTTTTTAACACTTTTTAATCAAAACCAAAAGCTGACTCACTGAAAAATTGGACATTAAAAAAGTCGGGTAAAGACTAAATCTGAATTCTAAAATTTTACAAATCTTCGGGACCGCTGCGCAGTCTACATTTGTAGGAGGGAGAATTAGAAGAGTATCCATCCAAATTGTCTGTTACCCACAGTGAAGTTTGGTGCTAGTAGTATCATGGCGTTGGATTGCATGGTAGCAGGAGGCACAGAAGAGCTATATGTACATGTGCGAGGAAGAGGTAAATAGGGACGCCCTTTAAAGGGATCATATAGAAGAATGTTTCGAAACAAGTACCAACGAGAAATTATGGAGTAATTTGCGAATGAGAATATTCATGTCTTTGAGTTCTGGCCACTAATTCGCCAGACTTGAGCCCCATTGAACATTTGTTGACACTTGCAAAAGCCAACATCCGACATAATAAGAAGTTTGACGGTGCGCAGGACAACTAAAACGGGACAATATCGTCGTAGACTTCTTAAAATGACAAAACCCCAATTGAAGGCGAATTATAAAAATAATGTTCTTCCACGTTACAAATGTTTTTTTATTACGCATTGAAATGTTCAGATAATTCGAAAGTCGATGTCGAACGAAAAGGTTTCCGCTCTGAATCGACCACATCAACATTCTTCAGATCATCTTTCAGCAGTGTTTTGACCACAGTTCGCCACTTCGCTTGCTGTTCATCAATTTCAAGACGGCATTCGACACTAATGGCGTCACGTTCTTCATAAAAGAAGCCTGTTAAAGGAATTTGAAATCACAAGTTGTGTTGGACAATGCTTTTATTGCTGATTAGGGTTGAGCTTCGTGCTGCCTGCCAATTCAAGCGCCTCGACTACCTCGACATCAGTTCAAATTTGCAGCGCTAGACAGCCGGTAATGGTTCCAACATCTTATCTCGATAAGATATTCCAGTCGAATCGGAAAAGCGAAGTCTGCGTTGAATCAATACAAATAATTTAAACACCAAGCTACGACTGTTTCGTTTCAATATTGGATTCGTGCTGTTATATGGACGCAACATTTGGAAAGTGACCGGTTCTACAACAAGAAACCTGCATAGATGCCTACGAAACATTTTAAGGATTTTTCAGCCTTACGTTGTATCTAATGATCATCTTTACAAGAGAACGGGTCAGGAATCAATAGGCGCAACCATTCAACGATGGAAATGGCTGGGGATTGATCATATATGTATGTACACACATATTTCGAAAAGGCGACAGTTTTATTGTTAATTAAGCTAGGCAATGGAATTGCTAAAGAGTGGGTCGAGTGTGAAATATGTCCTTGAAAACAATAATGCGTAGAAGAGGCTCTATGACCCACAAGCGGAAACAGGGCATAAGTAAATACAAACACTTATGAAGTGCCCTTTCCATTTACGGCCAAGGCAAATAGTTTTTTTGATTTCTTAGAATATTTCAATTTAGAAAATATAAAACTTTCTACATTATGTATGTACTCGGCTTTGCTGTACGCTCATTGACTTAATGAGGCCATGACATCGGTGAGCAGATTACCAGAATGAGTGAGTGATTAGGTCTTAAGTTTCGCATTTAAGCGATATGCCATGGTTGAGCACATATGTGCATTTGGTAAGGCAATAGGAATGTAAGAATGCCACAAGGTTACTTAACTTGGATGCCAGTAGGTTGTGAAAAATTGATCCGTGACAAAGATAAATCGATTAATCGGACACACCAAAATTTCTTTTGAATACAAAAGAACAAAACAAGTATCCCCAACTTCCTTTTCGAATGACAAATTTCATACTCCATCGGCAACCATAAAAAAAGGCAAATCACCACCCACGTTAGGCAAACGTTTCAAATTGTCCATAATTAAAAAAAAAATATATCTTTCTCTAACCAAAACCAGACACCAGATGTAGATGTGGTTACTCTCTTACGCCCAAAGACAAATTAACTAACCAAATATGGTATTCAGTGTTTAGAAAAAAGTAAACAATTCTAAGAAAGAACGACACAAACGCGCTAAGCCCCCTCATGCCTTACGGTGTGAGCACAGCCCGCCTACATTTAAGAAGAGGAGGCATCACATCACATTCAATTGAATTAAATTAAAATAATTATTTCGAATAAAAGGAAGACAATTTTTTCGCCGCGGCAATCCACCTCAACGCTCAATCATTTCCAATTAAATCATCAATTTATATTTAACAGTTTCGCATACATACATCAATATTTTTCTACTTTGTATATAATTGTTTATTTTTGTCTTTTTTGCTTTTACCTGTTGCATAAAAAGCTCACTGGCCAAGAAGTTTGCAATTTCACAGGCATCCATAATTTTGAACGAATGGCGACGTTTTTATAGACAAAGTGTGGGCGGAATATAATAAATTATTAATTGTAAAAAAAAATAACAAATCAATCGACTAGTACTCGTATAAATAAATAAATAAAACCTCATGCACACTGTAGAAATTTGTTCTATATATATAACACACGCGATAAATATATATGTTTAATTTAACAGTTAAACTTTTCTTAGAAAAGAATTTAAAATAAATTTGTGTTTTATTTTGAAACAAAAGAAAATTGTTTCCTAGTTTTTTTTTTTTTTTTTAAATTTATTTTTCAATGAATTGTATTTTTAGCTTATTCTCGTTTTCAAAGTTTAGTTCGTTTTAGTTTCAAAAAAAAAAAGTTTCTTTTTAAATCAGTTGATGAGGAGAGACTTATGTATTTCTTTTTTTTTTTTTTAAGAAAATCAAATATTCATGTGAGAATACCGCTTTTCAGGTCGTTTTCTGGTGGTTTTTTGAATTTCAAAAATTCAAATTCAAATTCAGATTTGTTGAAAATTTGCTTTATTTGTTCGTTGGTGATCTTTGTTAACTCCTGAGGTTGTTTCGTCATAAATTGATATTCGAGTAATTCTTTGTTTAATAGTTGTTTGTCGCACTTGAGTGTTGTTGAGAACATAATAATTATTTTGTGGTTTTTTTTTTTATTAATTTAAATTTCGCTATAACGTTGCGTTTTTCTTTTTTTTTTTAATCTTTTCAACGTGTAATTATATAAGAATTCGCATAGAATATTTGAACTAAACGGTGTTATTGTAGATGTTTTGTGTGTGTTATTTTTCGCGTTTTCAAAACCGAAATCGATGTATAGTTAGATAGATTGTATCTTTTTTTGTAAAAAATTCGTTCGTTCGTAAAGTATGTAACGTTGTATTTTGAAAAAATCTCACGCGATTATGATTTTATTTCTAGATCTTTTTTTTTATTTTTTGATTCAAGAAATTTATCCCGCTGAAGTGAGAGCTTTTCAAGCTTCAGGGGCTCGGACTCGTTTTCGACTAATCAAGATAGATTTTCTGCGATATTTGCGAAGAGGAAATTTTCTTCTGTTTTGTCTTTGTATCTTGTTGTTTTTTTTTGTATCTCTTCGCTTCTTGTGGTGGTGAGCAGTGTTGTCGTGCTGTCGTGGGTAGTGCAATTAATAATTTTTGAGTATAATTTCGAGGAGGGAAGCTGCATCACCGACAGCCTTTCCAAAAATAAATTTTTCAGAAATATAAAAACAAATTATATTCTGTACCGTTTTCTGAGGAACAGATTCACCTCCGAATTATAGCCGTCTCCAAAAGAGCAAAATGATTAGAGGAACCAGGTATAACGCCGACAAACTAAGGTTAGGTTAGACGGGTGCATTTTACTACAATATGGAGAGAGGTTTCCTTAATTTCTAGACATTAACTGAGCGAAGTGTCCGAGAATAAGTACAGTCTCCAGTGTAATAAACCATGATCGTAGTAGGTGCGATTCCGTCTAACGCACTGATTGATAGTAGAGACCGTGGCCTGAAATATGGACGGTTATTTGTCAAAGCTTACATAGCAGTTCGTCTAAAAACTCTGGATCCATCCATCTGTATATCGGACAAGGTCAAATGTTAATGGTCGAGTCATCGGAACAAGTCTCCTGAAGCAACGACTTCAAATAACCAACCAAATCGGCATATCCGAATGTGATCCAAAATTGAGAGATTAACTTCTAAGCGTAGATATTCTTATCTCAAAAATCCTTAAAGAGGTATAATCTTGCAGATTAATGAATCTCTTTCGTTTTTAATTTCTGAGAAATTTGTTCGCCTGGTCTAGTCTTTGACATCCTTTCTCTTTCCTTTCCTTTTACCAAAAGTGGGTGGGATTGAATGGTTTACAGAACTCTGATAGTAATCAGGTTGCAATTTGTCAAAGAGTAGCACCATTTCAATGTGAGTGGCATGACGAAATGAGACACTCAAGAGTAGCAAATACTACTATCGTAACATGTTCGGCAGCGCTGGCTTGCAAGTTCGCGCGCGCTTCTATTTCTTCCTTCATTGCTTGGATGTAGACTTTTTCGTTTTCATTTTGAATGTATCTAGCTATTTATCTGCCTATAGTGGAGGACAGTGGAAGTGAAGTGAATACAGAGGAGACACATGTTTAGATACATTTTGAAATGGCTGTGTGTTGTTGTTTAAGTGAATTTATTTATTTTTTGTTTCGCCGAGTTCATTAAATTGTTTTTCATTTTAATTTATTTAGAAATATGTGAGTGTGTGCTGTTTTATTTCTTTTTGCAATTTTTAGCTTCCTCGCTGATCGTGCTACTGAGTGTTCTGTGATGCTAAAACAGCCAACGGACTCCTTATGGTTTATGTTTCTAATAGATGGATGGATTATCTTTTTTTTTTCGTTGTGCCTTTCTGATGCCTGATGCCGACTTGTCTTCCATTATTCGGTGCTTTCTGCTATTTTCGCTTTTTTTTTCTGCGTGGAGCTTAGATTGTTTAACTATTTCTAGACTGCTTGAGGTTTTTTTTTTTGGTGAAATTTCTGGCTCGTGTCACGTCAGTATATTCATTTTTGTTTGACCAAACAGGTGTTCTGAATAATTCGTCATTTTTAATCATAGAGATGTGTTGTACATGGTCTTAACAAATTTGCCAAGAGCAGCAAAAATTACATCTTTACGTCAGAAATGAATTAAAATTGCAACGGATTGTGTGGGGATTTAGATGATTGATGCGCGTAGATGAGGTATTTTAAGAAATTGCATTGGATTTTGGTGTGCCATCTGCACAGCGAGAGATTAAGAATAACATTTTGGGGGCTATTTTTGCAAATGCAATAACGACAAGGATGATTTCAGTTGTAAATTAACATACATTGTTGGGTGTTATACGGTAATTTAGAGCATAAATAATGATTCATAATGGGCGAGCATAAAAGCTCGACATAGGCGAGCATAATTAAATGAATTATTTGCGTAATGTGAACTGGCTGCCAATAGATGTTATGCAATTTTTAATAAATCATGATTCAGGGAAAGTGTTGCTTGGTGGTCCTCGAAAATGGGGGCAGGCATTAAAAACATAAACAAAAAAATGCAACTAGATTGGTACGTGCATATGTACATCAACTAAAAGATCAGATCCTTGTGGGTTCCAGACTGCTAGAATAAGTTTTCTACTATAGCCAACGATTTTTCTGCAAGCCCTGTAAGCTACATACATGTGCTATGTTAAAACACCAGCCGAGTTAAGTACCAATATAGATGCAAAAGAGAACGCAGCCCACATTCTTTAGGATTAGGATCAACAGAAAACATTTCTTTAACTATAAACCACTAACCATTCTTATATTATGGGCGTCCCAACGCCGCAAAAGGGTACCACATTTGATCCATAGAGATCCGAGGGAAGCGGCGCAGTACTTGTAGAGCCAATCCGGCCAAATTCTTATTTAGTTTAATGAGTATACAGACCAATCGTTTCTAACAAAAGCGTTTTCGCAACATCTTCACCTCAAACAATCAGCTGTTGTTGACCATTTACCTTTTAAACGTCAAAATGACATCTTCATTACAATGCAACTGTTTCTATCTGTTCGCTGTAGGCGTTTTCAAAATAAAATCATCGAAACCAAAACCAAATGTTTGCTGAGGCTTAAAATATACAAAATCTCTGCGTTGAATTTCTGTTTTTGTTTTTTTTTTTTTCTTATAAATACAATTTTTGTTTACGGTTGTTAATAAAACAAGCTTTCCGTATTTGTTTATTCTCAGAATGACGTCAAATTTAACGTCGGACGTCAAAAAATGCTAATTGGGTGTTATTCTGTATCCGAATGTGGATAAAAATTAAAAATACGCATCTGTTATAAGAGTGCCTTTATCCATATCGGCAAAATGTCATGGGGAATATACTTTTGAAACAAGCCTACCTACCTACTAATTTTTAACAATTCATCGTGACATTTTCGTCTTCTTATTAATTAAAAATGTAAGTATGTCACTTCAACAACCAAAACACTGTGCGCCATCCATCGCATGACAATAAAGAGCCGCCTTCTTACTTTGTGGGTTTTTTGGTAAGAGACCCAAAAAAAAAAAAAAAAAACTGCTTCGAGTTCATTCCACCAACCATTTGTTGTTGTCTGTTGGACAAAAATAACAGTCACACAGACATTTTCGCCGGCAGCATACAGCGAAGCGCAAAGTCAAACCTTCTGTCAGTTACGTGGTGTTTGGCCACACCTGGGTCATGGATAATGTAAGATTGAAGTTTTTACTTTTTGTGTTGTCTCAACTATAAAGATTTTTCGGTAGATTGAATATCCGAGATAAAATATAAATCTCTGGGGCTCATCTTCATCTTTTTTTTGTTGGACAAGAAGAATGTCGTGCCCCACACACAAAAGGGCAGACCAGACACTTTACGATGATAATGTGTAAATTGCAATTTACTAGGTGGGATCTGGATGTTGGATGAAACGGTATGGCGTATGTTTTTTAATGGCACACAGTGTCACTTGGTTTAATGTCTAAATTAATTAAAGTGCAGGTCATCGTTTTTTAGCAAAAAGGGAATTTTGTTATTTTGTTTAAAGATGTGCGCACTTACAGGTGATTTATGGCGTGATGTTATTGTGCAAAATAACAGTTATAAATGATGTTGGTTTAAGGAATTTCTGTCATAAAACTTTCGCCGATAAAGCTTGCGTCTTAAATTTGCAACAGAAATAATTTTGATTGTATAAAATATTTCGTAGTTGACCCAAAGCAGTGCTAGTAGGTCAAGTGAATGCTTGTATTTTTGTTAAGTGGTTTGCGTCATGGATAAAGTGCATAGAATAATTACACGAAAAATGAATTTGATTGGCTTTGTGGGTGTCCCCTAACGCTTACTTGGATTTATGTCGGGTTCATGGTTCACGTAAAATTTAAGGGTAATCACAATCGCCCGAATGGCCCATTTAATGCTTTGACTTGCTACAAACAGTCCAACCTTTTGTTACAAGCGTAATAAACTGCAAAGGCTTGGCTAATTGGTCAACTGTTCAATCTTAAGTCACCAGCTGAGGTTTGGATCAAGGTTCCTTGATACTGAGGAATAGAAAGAGCACTCGCATCTCACTTTTAGGAGAAAACAGCATCAGTCTCAACAAATTTTAGCTTGAATTAACGCTACGTCCACTAGTGGCGTGTTTGCCTTAGCTTCTATGATTTCTCTTCTCCTAGTACACTTACACATCAATAGTCCAGACCCAGGAACTGACAACCCGGTGTTTCACGTGATATCGAAATGGACCTAATTAAGCGGCGGCGTCAGACACCTAGCTTTACTTAACTAAGAAGATTATCCATTAATTCCTACAGTCCTGTGCACCTTGGAACTAGATTACCCATGTTCTAGCAACAAACAGCAATAGCGGAAATAATTTAACAAACAATGAAATTCTAGTTTCCAGATGAAATACCAAGTAAATTATGCGAATTAAATTATTATGTATATTATGTAGACCGTTACCAATCGAGAGTTTGCCATGAATTTTTCTCAATTTACCACCTGTGGGCATCTCAAATGAACCTAATTTATTGTCCAAGAACATCACTAAATAATCACAATGGGAAATCGCACAATTACGAATTTATCTCATTAAAAAAATTCGAGAAAACTGAAACGAAAACAATAATAACTCTACGTACTTATAAAATTTTGAACTTGTGCCAAAATGAAATCATATGTGTGCTTCCTCTTCGCTTATAATTGTTTTATTGGCATCTCTCAAAGAAATCTTTAATTGCTTCCTTCTTGAAGAAATTAATAATGGAATTTGGACCTCTATGTAGATGTTTACATGCAAAATTAAATTTTAGAGGTCTGTCGTCCAAAGATAAATGTATTGTCCACATGCTGTTTATGGTTTTGTTGATAAAACGAAAAACATGTCCCGTGGTACATATCAGTGGAAATTCCATCCTTTCTTGAAATTCTCGCGCGTTTTTGGGAGATTAGCAAACAACGTATCGTTTCTGTCTCATATCAGTGGAAATTCCATCTTTTCTTCAAATTTTTTGCGCCATTTTTTTTTTGGATTTGGGTTTATCTTTTCTTTTTCTTTTCAACAATTTTTTTTTGAAACGCGACACCGAAAGTATTGTATTGTGTCGTTTTGAAGTTCGATAAGAAGTTACTTTATCATAAAACATGATTGTTGTAAAAAAAATGTCTTCCACTTGGGTTAGAAGTGGAATAAACCCATTGAAGATATTGTGACTATAAGTGCTTGGGAATTTACGCCTTTGTTGTACGTAAATAGCCTTAAAATAGTCAAGTTTTAGGATGAAACATAAGGGGGTTGATCAACATAGGTTCCCATGAACAATCGACATTTGTCGCTCCAAAAATGTACGCCACCACCTTTTCAACTAATTAAATGGTTTTTATGTTCTTTGGCGCCGTTTTACCCTGTTCAATTCACTGTTTTGATCGTATTTTTGATTCAGTTTTGGGCATGTGAATAGAACGAATCCAAATCTCATTCGTGGTTATAAGTCATTGGATTTGCTTTAGCCATTTCCAAAACACTACGGGCTTGATTTAGGCTTGATAGCCACACGTTAAGCGCATGTCCCCAACTCGTCTTCCAAGACGTGCCATGGAATCCGTGCCATCGGGTAGGCCTAGGATGAGATGATTGGACCAGGGGATAGCCCCTGATGATTAAGAGTCGGTGGCGGAAGATCGGAAGATGTGGAGGGTACACTTAAGCACCCTAGACCCGCGACCCTCATAGTGGATGAGCGGCCCATTGGAAAATGATGATGATGATGATAACGAGCCATTTTTAGACGTCCTAATGATGGTCCATCATTGGGATCTTGAAATGCCTATGGGCGGTTAGAGAAGAGTCCGGGATTTTCATTGATAGTTAGGCCGCAAAAAAGGATATTTCTGTGGCGAAAATCTCAAGATTCTTGACTTGCAATACAATTTTAGACTGTACTGAGTACCCGGTCACAAAGATGTGCACGGCAATGTGAAGGTTGATGAATAAGAAAGACTTAGCACTTGAACTAGAACAGAATGACACCTCGACACACCACCTTAAAATGTTAAGCAAAAAGTAAAGAAAGAAATACTATAGGCAGGCAACATCAGCAAAAAAAATAAATAAATAATGGAAAACAGCCGAAAGATTCCTACAAAAAGGACAGAAACATCCGTTCCACCCTAGCAGGTATACCAACAAGCTTCTTGAAACCATTCCTGTCACATTTTTTGCACGAATGAAACGGATGTTTATTGCTGACTCAGTAGGGCGACTTGAGGAGCTTCTTCTTGACAAATTATCCTCCCGAAGGTTTGTCCTTCCCCAACGATATTGCTGCAGTTTAAACCTACCGAAGTCAATTAAAGACCTGTGCAATTTTTAAGATCTTCACAGTAATTTCAAAACCCGGTTATATGTATGTACGTAAATAGGTATTTTTGCGGTAAAAAAAAGACTGCTTTCACGAGTGACGGATCTTAACACCCAAGGGGGTTTCCATGTAAACATGTACATTAATTGCAGTGTGTCGTGTGGAGAATCTCTTTCAAAGTCAACCCACCAATCTAGCCTCACAATTAAAACAAAGGATAAAAAAAAAGTAAACGAAACAACAAGCTATAAGCACTTACGCTAGTTGTCACTACAACCAGTTATTTTTATTTCAACATCGGACTTTGATTCCTACGACGACTTTACTGTTTTTTTATTCGATTCATCGTGCAGCTGTTTACGATAACAAAAGAACCAGGTATCTACGTTTGAAATACGTCAAACTGTACAGCCAGTAGTGATATACTAAGTTCTAGCCCTTCAAATAAATAATTTAAAAGAAAACAATGTCGAAAAGAATTGTTGCTAAAATTAGATTTATACGTTGTATAAAGAATGATAAAAACTTTGAAAAAAATTCAATTAAAACGGGGGAAAACTGTATAAAGTTTTTTACACATTTTTGTGAAATTCAACGTCAAACAGTTATTGAATTGCAACAAAAAATTCATTTTTTATGAATTTGTCAACTTAATCAGCAAATAAATTACAAAATTTATAGTGAAACTATTCACAAAATTTATTCATAGTTGTCAACAATTCGCATGTTCACTAAAATCTTCCAGCACTTAATACAAATATCTTATCTTGAAAAAAAAAAAACAACAAGAAAATAGCAGACGTTTCACAGAGAACACATGTCTGAGGATTCATATTGCAACATTCCCCGTGCACTTATATCAGCTTCGTAGCTAATGACCTAGAAAACAAGACTCTTACTCACAAACATATTCCAATTGACAACGTTGACGACAACAAAATTAAAATCACAACTTGATTTGTCAGAGTATCTTGCTGTGTCACCTCGCAGCACCGACGCCGTCAGCCAATTGATACCCCAGTCAGTCTTTTGTCAACCTACGTCACAGTAATGAACACAAAAAGGCGCACAATATCTAACCAAAGCTTTAGAAGATTGTACGTTCTGGGCTTATCTCACACGAAATCCAGCCAAAAATATACAATGACTCAAAACTGGAATCTCATCACCACTCTCAATGGCAGCCCCTACATTTCCTTTATTTCCGAAATTTTTTTCTTCTACACTAGTAGGTACTATGTATTACTATCTTTGAAAAAGAAGAAAACGTGAAAAAAAAAAAGTTTGAAACAAAAAATGTTACCATACCGACATCGCTTACGTGTTTCGTTATTTTTAAAACCGATTTCTAATGGAATGACGTAATACGATCACGTATTGTTTTATTTGATTATTTTTTTTTTTTTGTGGAGGCAATTTTGTACTCGTTTTCACGTAGGCGCGCACTGTGCACACTAGTAACTCACGCTTCTAATTTAGTAAAAAGCCAAACGCTTACTAATATCTAAAGAGTGTGTTGAAAGCTTAGACCCTAGCGCCGTACGACGCGACATCCGATCAGACTCGATCGAACGAACACTCGATCGGGTGGTTGTAGCTTTTTCTTAACAACATTTCGAGGGGAATTGAGTCGGAATCTTGTTTTGTACTTTGGTTATCAGAAAGAGACTGCGCGCTGTCATAGAATAAAAACGCTTTTCAGTTTTTTTTATTTTTTATTTGCAAAGTTATCTATCTGGCTTAGATACTACACTGGGGAAGATTTGTTGGTGGTGTGTGGAATGTTTTCTTTTGACGCAAAAAGGTCAAAAAACAAACCAAATTATTTTAAATTAGTTTGAAGTGAGTTATCATTGCTATTTCTGTGGTGAATGAGAGACATTTATAGATCTGTGAGTTAGTATTTGGTTATTTTGTAAAGCCAAGCCTTGGCGATTGCAGCTAGCGAGAGAGAAAACAAGTTTTGAAACAGATAAATATTTGATTAGCGAGGCATAAAAACGTATCTGTATCTTCTTCCGGTCGTGCAGAGATAAGATATTAAAAGGTGGGGTAGGTAGGTAGGTATAATGCGTGTTTGCGAAATCATCAAACACAAAAAATGAGGGGGGTTTTTATAAAAGATAAAATTGTTTACTCACATACATTAGTCTACATGAATGCATTTGATTTTTGAGTATGGAAATTTTCAACGACGTTCTCGTGAGAATCACGTGCAACTTTTGATGGGTAAATGGAGCCAGGCATTTGAGAAGAAATCAGGAAATTAGGTTCCATACTAAAATCTTAAACCAAACATGGCATGCCCAATGATTGAAAACTCAGCACCATTTGACCGGTCCAATTACAGAGGCATAACATCGCTGACAATACCCTTTCCAGCGTAATGCTGAGGTATATCTTCCTCAATGGTTGAACAAATTTTCGTTGGAATCTATGTCAGTCAAGTGCTGCTACGACACCTTACAAGCACTTGCAGGCACAACAAGGTCAAACTTGGTTCAGTGCTCGGCCACAATGCTTTGGTGGGTTAGAGCCGACTCAGCTTCTGCGCTCTTAGGACCGGAACCCATCTGTGGTGCTAATTGGGCTATCGGCACAGCTTTAATAAAAAACTGGGAACACCAACTTTACCTAGCCTACTGGGAAAATGTCCCCGGGCTTAGGCAATCCAAGAGACAATTCCTTTTTCTACAAGGAAATTCTAAACCTTGACAGGGAAAACCATGAGGAAGCTAATGGGCTTCCTTAGTGGCGTTTGCGGCCTGAGATACCATCTCAACAAACAAAATGTTGGTTCGGATACAGAGGGTCGGTTCTGTTTGGAAGAGGAGGAAAACTCTGAACATGCACTGGCTACGAAGACGGATCTTCAATAGAAAATTCTGTTTGTTAGCGGAGTTTAAGACCTTTTCGTTGGTGAAGATGCTTACAGACGTCTAAGGACTCGAGATGGCGAGTAAGATCTGTGAACGAGGAATAGAAGCTAAAGAGTAATAAACCTGACTCCGGCTCCGGTAAGCATATTCCAAACCGTACACCCATCGATGCAAATCTGAGGGTTAAGTCTCTCACGAAGTCACTCCGGCAATCTCTGACAGGCTTAACCTTAGCCTATCGTTCCGTCTTCCAAATCATTGCAGCGTGTTCTAGGCGGAACTCATGCCGATCAGAGAAGTCTTATTTTGGTTGAAAAAAGTGTGATATCAGCCACGGATATCCGCATCTGTTCGGACACCCAATATAGTCCTTGGATTCAGTCGCTTTAAATTCACTTATAGCCCTAGATTGTCGATTGTCTCTTATAGAGATGACGGAGCAGTTTTATATTCACCTTTGTTGGGTGCCAGGGCATACTGACATTCCAGGGAACTATAAGGCTGATGAACTCGCCAGATATGGAACAACATTACCTGTTGAGCCTGATAAGGGCATCTTACGTATACCGATCGCTACTTATAAGCTTAAACTAAAGCAGATTTGGCCAAAGCTGGATTTGAATCACTCTAAGCACTTGATTTCTCTTAATAGTCACTGGATACTGTCTAACAGGCAAGCATGCAACAAACAAGGCTTGGCAGCTATGTAAACGATTTCTGCAGAAGCTGTATAGACGAAGAGGAGGAGGAGACCATTTTCCATCTTCTTTGCACCTTTTCAGCTCTCTCCTGCAAAAGAGAAATCCACTTAGATTCCTTCTTGTATACCAATTTAGTCGACCTGATAAATACCGGAAATCTTTCCGAGATCCATGTAACATCACAATGGACCCCTCACGGGTCTAAGTGTGCTGGCAGCCATTTCAGCCTAACCTTGCCGGTTTTCTTACCGATTACCCACATTGACGTGGTGGTGAGGCCGAAGTGGGCCACGTGATTGGTGATAAGAGTCTGTGGAGTGAAGTGCCTTACCCCGATATGGGCGCGTTGTCGGCCTATTTTCGCAGCTATTCCTCGAATTTTATATTTTTTTGCACGAAGGGAAGGACCCGATAGTTTTTATCGTCGATAAAGGCTTGTCATTGCCTACTAGAAGGTATTGCTTTGAACAAATTTGTTTAATTTAGCTGGACTCGAACCTTCACACCTCGATCAGCAGTCCAACCCACCTACCACTAAACAATGACGATTTTCTAATTAACTACCCCAAAGCAACAAAACGCCGAATGCAGACCTGAACTAGACGAGATGCAGTTGACACTGACACTGATGATTACATTGTCTCGATAGAGATGGAGAAGCAAGTACAAACCTACTTGCAGACTCGTACTTCAGCAAAAGAAAAAAAGAAGATTTCCCTAGGACGAATCAGAAGACGCTTGTTCTGCAAACCATTGCACATCGCAATCAGCCTGTCAAACAGACGTGGAACCGGCATACACATGGCACGTGGCCATGCACAGACTCCCTTTTCGAAAAAAAATCGAATAAAACCGAGTGAAAAGTAAATTAAACTGTCACACGGGCTTACTAAACTGATAAACTCTACAATTTACCAAAATTTATAAAAAACTACGCAATGGTTTCTGTTTCAAGTTCTTTCAAGAAATTATTTCACTTTCGTGCTATTGCACAAATAATGACTTTAAAAAAATTGATCAATCACCTCTTGATAGATGGCATAAATGACTTGGAACAAATTGATTTCCAAAAAATTCAAACCCGTTACGCCATCATCATGGCTGCCAGTCGCCATATCAATCACTATATTGTAATTCGCACAACAAATTACAAGTTTTTTCGTCCGACTTCAACTTCTTTGCCCGGTCTTTTCACCTTAATTTGCTTATTTTGTAATTTATCGTTGAGTGATTATTGTTTTTGAAAATTCTGAAGTGTTTCCAAAGCATTTCAATTTTAAAATAAATATTTTCTTAAACCCGCCCAAAAGTGAACGGCGAATTAAACCGAAAAAAAAAGTTTAACGAACTTTGATTGAATTTTAATTTCGAAATTACAGCAAAGAGTAACAGAGATGGCTGTCTCTTTGAGAAAGAGAAAGACTACGAGTAAATAAAAGGATTGTCTTGTTTATTCCTCATATCCGTTTTGGGAAACCACACCTTTCCTTTGTTTCCTTCTTTTTTTAAATGAGCTCCCGTCCCAACCTGCTTCCACTTTAGTGCAATATGCCAAACAAAGGCTCATAAATTATATAAAACACCATGTGTCTGGTTGTGTGTGCAAAACAATGAATAAGGAGTTCTGTCGCGACAAATTTTTTATACATTCCTCTGCCGCGTACGCCGCCGATACATCAAAGTGATTACTTCTATGGTTAAGCGATAATAAAATGAAAAAAAAAGAGCAACCCCTCTCTGTATGAATATTAAATAATTAACTCGCTAAAAAAAAAATGTACAAAAACATGCAAAACAAAGACAAGAAAAAAAAAAAGAACCAACTCCAAAATTTGAACTTTGGACAAAGTTCGTACATATGACAACTGAGTATTAACCAACACAACCGCCAGACTGTTGTGTCAGTCTCGCGCAGCCACCCCACTTTAAGTTTTTTTTTTTTTGCTTTTTGCTTTTATTTTGTGAATTTTTGAAATCCAAAGTATCTGTAAGGTTGATTTATTTAATGTGTTACTCTCTCTCTCCTATATATCGCGGCTAACAAAGGAAATCAAGCGCGCGGCTAGTGGCAGCAGAACAAGTAAACGAGCTCGAGTGCTCGCGTTCGTTGTTTTTGCGATCACGCAAGTAACGTGAGAAATGTGCATATAAGTAAATCTTAAACAGTGGGGTGCAAAAGATGTTTACCAAAGCAATATAAAATAAGTAGACTGGACGATGAAAGATTTGCTTATTTGTGCTGGACAGCTCAGTTTTTGGCACACGTTAAACACCTACATACTTGAGGTTAGGCTATTTTCAGAGTTTTTTTTTTATTTCACACAATAAGGCCAGTGGAACACGAGCTCCTTTTTTGGCGCTCCCATTAGGTCGCGAGCCATAAGAATACAAGACCACACGGACTCCTTTTTGGCCGCAGACGCTCGTGTGTACAGTTCTCCTGGTTTTCTGTATACTCAGGGAAAAAGGAGCTCGTGTGGTATTGGCCTAAAATATTTCCTAACCGGACTTGGTTCAGTAAATTATCATCTTTAAAAACCCTTGGATGTTTGTCGATTGTGTTTAGCAGATCCTGTGTCATTGACCTGTCACAGCTCAAAACTGACATAGAATCCTGGGCGAGGAGTCAATCTTTAAATTTCCTTCCTAATGCCCTTTTCCACTAAAACGAAAACTAAGTTTTCGGCAAAAAGTTTACGAAAACTAAGTTTTCGGCAAAAAGTTTACGAACACTCTCGGAACCATTACCACCGAACATTGAATTGGTTTCGCTTGACGTTTTCATCATTTTGCCACTATCTGGGAGTTTTTTGTGTAGGCTTTGATAACCTTTGGTAAATTTCTCATATTATTTATAAAAAAAAAATAATTCAGATATTTTCCGCGTACGAATATCTAAATATAAAAATAAATTTCAACACATGAAAGGATAATAAACAGCTGTAATCTTTCTTTCAGCTGCTCTGTTCAAATTCTGTTAATGAATGTGCTGAATGTATCAAAAGGTTTGTTTGCTTCGACGACCTGAACACTCCCTTACTATTGCGAGACGGTTTCGGCGAAAACTGCCGAAAACTCGAGTTTACGAAAATTGGAAAATGTATGGGAAAAAAAACTTCGGTTTTGGATGCAGGTTTTGTGAAAACTCAGTTTCCGTTTTGGTGGGAATAGGGTATAACCTGGATCTCCAACCAATACTGCGAAAATAGCACAAAAGATAATATTTATCTGCGTAAAAACGCCGAAAACATCTGCGCTTCACTGTTCTTGCACTGTCTCTGTTAATTTCTAAAAGCAAAAAACCTAAAATCCATTTAAAGTCTGCAAAGTCGCAGTTAACCTAACCAAGGGACACGTGCGTTTAGCCAGATGCTTTTTCGTGTCACTTTTTAGTCCGACAAGGAGTTCTCGTATTTGTTTTTTTATTTATAAATTTGTGCATGACTCTCTCTTTTTGTTCGGTTTGTCTATTTACATTTGACTTCTGAAAAGGGGCGCCCGTAATTAGGACAGTGATATGTTTTTTTTTTGTGGTTTTAGTCCGTTTTCTCCACCGACTGTATGTGGGTGGTTTCTTCAAGTATCTTTTTTTTTTGGAAGTGGCTTGTTCGCTGTCCCGCGCAAATATGAAAACATGGAGCACCAAACAAATAAACTGATTGACATCTCTGCGTGGGGTGGGTGTAGTGTAGATTCGCGTTTCATGTATCCGTTTGCGTTTCTCTCCCGGTCCTGGCTGTTCATTTTCTAAAGAGTCATTGACTCCTGGGAGGTACTCTCTCGATTTATACCGAATGTAAGTCACGTAAAAAAAATCTCGAATTTCTTTTTGTTAAATTCGAAAAAGTAAACAATAAAATATCGGCGCGCACTTAATTGCTGCAGCCGTGAGTGTGTACCTGTGTGCACGAGTAAGAGATGCAATTTGAAAAATACTTTCTGTCACCGAAGTGGACAGAAGATATATTGCGTATTTTTCACGATTTATTTCATCATTTTCTCGGCTAAATGAGAGACGACGGTATTTTTTTTCCCGACTGCTTCTTGGCGGCGATTTGCATGACGCGCAGATCATAACTAGAAAAAGTGAAACACTGTATAAATTTCAGGTTGTAAGCGAACAGTCTTTAGAGGATACATTCATGTGGTAAATGGACAGAAGATGAAATAGTGTTACAATTCAACAAGCATGTGTAAAAATATTTCACCACGTAACGACATTCTTTCCTGGTAACATCGTCATACTTGAAATTGCGATCATATCTGTTGATAGTTGACATTTAAGACGGTTGCAGGGTTGTATCTCGCATCGAATTGATGATTTTCTATCTGTATCTACCCTGCATGACAACAACTTAGCAACAATAATAATTATTCTCAACATGTTGAGTGTCAATGGCATCGGTTGGAATTAATGTATATTTTTCTGTTTAGTAATGTTTTGTGTTTTGTTTTATTGGAGATAATTTTTTTTTTATTATGTTTCCTTGGGTTTGTGGAATTAATTTTATGCGAAACAATTAAGTTGAGTACGAAAATGGAATTTTTTCTCTTTCGTAATTAGGTAAGAAAACAGCAAAATAAAAAAAATTGCTGGTGTGTTTTTTTTTTTGTTTTAAATTGTTTAGCGCGTACGGGATGTGTTCATATAGTTTTCGATGGAAAAAAAAATGAAAATGTTTAGACCTGGTTTTAAAAATTTAGGATGGTTTGTGGGAAATTTCATCATCAGTGTTAAAAATGTAGACATTTTAGAAGACCACAAGTTTATGCTCGTAAATAATTTTGTCGTAAGGGGATAAGAGGAATTGCTCCAATTATAAGAGTATATTTCCCCTAACGCTCCCCGGAAAAGTCTTTGCTAAGATGTTGGAAGCGCGTTCCAGAGCTGTGGTCGAATCTAAGTTGGGCGATGAACAGTGCGGCTTTCGTCCAGGTAGAAGCACAACCGTCCAGCAATGAACTCTGAGAATGGTACTTGAGAAGGCCTGGGAGTATGCCAGACCTACCTACAGTTGTTTTGTGGATTTGAAGAAAGCGTATGATCTGCAGTTTACCGCAGGAGAATGGGATTGACGGTTCTCTTCTGGGGGTCATTCAATCTCTAAACACAAACTGTAAAGCCAAGGTCATGCAGTGATCGGCAACCGGCAAATAATGATACTCAGAAATGCGCTTGCAACTCAACAACTGCGTGGCCACAACCATACGTTTTAATTTTGCCGCTCTGCCGTTTTGCCGCTCATTGCATGGCCTTGGCCTAAGAACTGTATTCGGGTGACCGACTTTAACTCGACGCCTTCCCCTGTGTGCGTTGCAATTCGAAAGGGGGCGTTTTGTCACCACGCCTTCTCATTGTGTATATGGATTGGATGTTACAACGCAGCTATGACAAGGAACGGGTCGAATTGGGAGACCTAAGGATAAGCCATCTGCTTTTTGCTGATGACTTGGTCATCCTTGGGTCCACCCAGACCGAACTCCAGCGCGCACTAGATAGGTTCGTAGGCCGTCTCTCCTGAAGTTGGGATGAAGGTCGACGTGAAGAAATCAGAGGTGATTGTGATTTCCCGCCTGTTCAATGCACTCTGCATGTTAGTGAAGTTCCAATGAAACTGGTGGAGAAGTTTAAGTATTCACGAGTGATGGAAGGAGCCATACTGAGTTATCCAGTAGGATTGGTCAAGCTGGACCAATTTTGAGACAGCTTGGTCAGTCTATTATCAGGAGTGCTGAACTTGGCATCGGAGCTAAGCTATCGGTCTTCCATTCAGTGTTTGTTCCGAACCTGGTCATAAGATTTGGGTAATGACCGCGAATGCAAGCTGTTAAAATGAGATTTCTTCTTTGTATTGCTGTGGTAACTCGTCGAGATCGAGTTAGGAACATCAGAATACGCGAGGCACTCAATGTCGAGCAGCTACTTCTTCGACCGGAGAGCTTCATACTCCGATGGTTTGGGCACGTTAAACGCATGCCCCCAACTCGGCTTCTAAGACGTGTAATGGAATCCGTGCCATCAGGTAGGCGTCCTTTGGGTGAAACGGTTAGACTAAGTCCCGAAACCTCACCCCTAACCCTATGGGGATATATCCTGATGTTTTAGAGTCGGTGGTAGAAGATCGAGAGGTATGGGGAGTCCACTTAAGACCCTAAACCAGCGACCCTCATAGTGGTTCAACGGGCCATTTCAGAAAATAATGATGTCGTAAGTTTTGGGTCAATTCATGACAATCGATAAAACTTGCATCAACCAGTTCATTTCTAAATTGGTTCAAAAACGTAAATGAGGTGGTTTTTTGGTGATCCGTGGATCAGAGATATTTTTCTTTCGTCGTCAAGGTTGCTGAAGATGGTTTGTGTAAGCACATGGGTGTGCCGCATAAACGACAGGGAATATTGGAAGATTTTACTCCTAATGAGTGATATTGGAGGGCAGACTACCTTCGCGGGGGAACTGCCAAAGAATGATCCACATCGGGCTCGTTTGTCGACTCTCTCGTTACCCTCTACGTTAATAAGAGCCAAAAAAGTAAAAAATTAGGTTTACAAAGAAAAAGATTATGTTTTCTATAAGGGATTGTCGTTTTTACGACAAAGTTAACATCTTTCACGCTGCAATTTGGACTCAAAAATATATTTTCCCCGATTGTCTGCTAAATCTCAATAATAAATTACAAAAAAGTCTAAACGTTGGATAATTTTTTAAAAATAATTTTTCAAAAATGTCACCGTTGACAATATAATATCTCTCCCAAGCGATTACCCTCGAATTAATTTTTAAAAAATTTATCATTTTTATATTTAACCGGGGAATTATCTCGAATAGAAATTCAAGTTAAACACACCCGCGAACACTTTGAATGAGTGCCAATCCATTTAGAATTCCATAAGCATAAATTATTTGCAAAAAAAAAAAAATAAAAGGAAGAAAATTCTTTAATAATTATTTCCTGTTCGCTGAATTTCATATAACGAAACAAAAATGTACATAAAATGAAAATCAAATCTTATGTAGAATTCACGTGATCCATCTGTACATTCAATTAAAAATCTGCAATCTCTCTCACTGTCTTCGAAACTGCACGTTAATTATCGCCAATTTATTTTCACGAAATTAACTTGAGAATTCTAGATTAAAAATTAAACAAAGCGAATCATTGTTTCCAATGGTTGAGTTTTTTAACTTGTGGCGGTTTTTTTTTTTGCTTTTTCTCTAATTAGCGAACTTTACTTGTGTAGTTCATCGCTGTAGATACATACATATTTATTTTTCGCAGTGAAACGTGCTAAGAAAATTCAATGAACTTTTTTTTGTTTCCAACATCTGTAGTGTATCTGTGAAGAGGCTATTTAGTAATTGGTCATTCCCAAGGGGGGGAAAACCCAAGAAATTATTCGCAAATAGCGTCGATAGTACGCCGAGTGTTGATTTTTAGTTGTAAAAACAGAAAAACAACATCAATCTTATCACAGCCGAATGTGATGTAGAAACGACGAGCGCAATCTTTTTCTCGCTAGATAAACACGGGTTTTTTGTTTCTAATTTAATAATTTATTTTATCTTGCGACAACACACGCTGTAAGAGTCGCGAATTGGACCTGCAAAATGGAGTAAACTCGATGAAATGTATCTCAAGCATGTTACAAACTGATTGCTTTTCCATTGAGGACAATTTTGTTGGGACTTGGCACCGCTTCGAATCAATTCAATCCGGCATAGATACATAGATACTCGAATGTTTTCTGGCAAAAAAAAAATCACATGAAACTAGTTTAAGGTCTGACCAAGCTGCTCTCCCGGTTGGTTTATGTGGCCCGACTGTGTGGTGCGTCTAACCCTAGAGCAAACAATTGACCGTGAAGCTAACGAATTTTCCTCTTTTCGCTGGAAAAATTCGAAAAGCTCATAAATTTTCTGTCAACCGACGGGCATTCGGTATTTGTTGGCTCCCTTTTCCTTTTTTTATGGTTGGTTTCGCTTTCGTTTTCATTTGCTGGGGTGCAACGTATATCTATTTGTAAGGGAGGGAGAGGGGGGGGAGAATGGTTTTCTTTTCTTATTCCTGGAACCATGTGCAAGATATTTTTTTGGCATTTTCGTTTGGAATTTCTTGGAAGAGTAATTCGCAGACAAGATACGAGCGTGCGCTGCAAAAATGCATAAGAGAAAGGCAGCCAACAACCCCCACTCGTGGGTCTTTTAAATTGGAATTTCCGACTGTATATTCAGCTATATGAGATTTTCCCCGAATTTCGAGTGTGAGTTTGGTTTTTTCAAAAAGTCGAAAACAATTTGTTGTTACTGCCCCGAATTTTATTGCTCAAGTGAGCGATGTGCGTAAATTACAAAAATAAAAATAAAAATTATTCGTGTCGGCCAAGGTGAATATTTGCTTTTTGGAGGAGAACACATACGAGTAATGCCCCATCCGATGCCCCATGCCGCACCATCGTCTGGGATATTGACGTACAAAACCGGATTTTATTTTTTTTTTTTTTGTGTTGAGAAGAAATTAACTTTTGTTCGCAGAGATCTGTTTGTGGGGGGAAAAACCACCGAAAAAGTTGAATGCAAATTTTTTATGTTCGGTGGAACTCAAGTCTCAAGATCTCGAAAAGTTATTTGAGAACACAATAAGGAGTGTGGAGAATTAGTGGAGGCACGATCTTTTGTTTTTGGAGGGTAGATCGGAGCTTAATTGATCGTAAAAATCGAGGAAGTCGTCATTTTTATTAGACGTCTGTCGCTCTGTTGTCGGGGCTTTCGATGTTAATTAAGCTAACAAAAAACAAAGAAAGTAATGAGTAGATACATACGAATGTATGTACGTATTTGTTTTTGGAGAATCGGGTGGAATACCCTTTTAGAATGTTATTGACAAGGTATTAACTTGGTCACTCGGTTTAGCGCTAAATGCGGCTTGTTTTCAGCTTTATCTGCGTGTTAATTGGACTTTTTAACCTCAACTATACAATTTTTGATCGTAGAATAACTTGTACCGTATGCGTTGCAGTTGCTTCACTAAGAGTACACGTATCAGGTTAACGTCAAGTCAATGAGTCTTGGGAGCGGAATTTTTTCAAGAATAACTAGCAACGTCAACTAGGAGATTGCTTCAAACAGTAAAGTACTCAAGATTAAGTCAAAACCGCCACGGATGTGAAACGCACAGCTGAAAGGCACAGGGTGCTCCGTGCAGTTCGGAAAACAGTAAACCTTTCAAACAAGCGCTGCATTTCGGCAAGATGTGAAGGAAAAACTTTCAACTTGTGCTGAACCATATATGTAATTCCGGGAGTAAGTGAGCGTGCGGAAGGCAAAATGTTTACTATGTAAACGTTCTTATCTAGCCTTACATACACTAATGCCATCACAGAAGACAAGGGCGACGCAAGACTAATGCCATAAATATAACGTTTAGATCGTGTTGAGCGATTTTAACAATAAAATAGGAAACAAAGACATCGTTGGCAGTTGGTAAGAAACCAGGCCTGAAAACGGACTTTTGCTATTCGATTTTACCGCGGGGCGGAACGTAACTAAAGCAACCCCAAGACGATCAATCGAAATGATCACATTGTGATCGGTTCAAGGTGCGCTTCCAATATTTATTTCCGAATTATCAGAGCTGCCAATATCGACTCCAATTATTTGTTGCAGCCAGGGAACGAATACGAATATCCCAAATGCCATAGCAAATAAGAAGATAAAACCTTGATAGGCTTCAATCGCAAGAAAACGTCAGAATATGTTGTCATAACCAGCGCATCTGATGGGCTATTCCATTTATCAGCTTCCACGAAACCCTTGGTTTTCCAAGGACACAGTCGCTGCTGAAAATTTTGACTTCTGCAGGGTGTATAAAGACAACGAAAAATAACGAAATTCTTTTGTTTAGATAATTATCTCCCCTTCATTTGATGGCATTTATTTTCAAAGTAATAAAACAAAAATCATTTACAACTGCATGACCCTGCCAAGTACATTGAAAGTTTCGACCCCTTCAAATCGAAGACATCTTCATCCAAAAAACACACCAATTGCCACAGACTTGTTTCCAAGTTCTTCAAATCCCACACAATATTGATTCCTATGGATGCATGGCGAAACTTCCTCAATTCGAATAAATGGCCTCCCTGTCATATCTGATTCGCTTCTTAAAACTCTCAAAAAGTCCACCCCCGTAATTTTGTACTCATAAGACCCTGCCAAACAGGAATACATTAAATCTTGACATAACACCCTCAAGCGATATTCTTACACCAAAAAGCAATTTCACCAGCAGACTAGACAATGACAACTTTCTTTTGTTTCGCCACTTCCATCATCAGTTTTGACGTGGAAATTTGCAAACTATACATTAATGGAAGACCTAATGTTCAGTTTGAATAGACAAAAGCCCACTGGCTCTTAACTGCGTATCCACAAAATCCACACTGTCTCTGTGTAGGATGAATGCGAACAAATGAGTTTACATTTTGACACAAAGATGGACGTATTAAGTTTTCTTTTGACATTTGACAGCCAGGATCAGGGTCATCGAAATTTTGCAAACAAAAACATGGTAACCCACCTACGTCAGATGATTTTTCCCCACTTGAAATTATTAACAATCAATAAACAAATAGAATACAAGTAAATAAACAAAGAAAACAAGTTTTTTGTAAAAAAAAAAAGAAAGAAAACAATCATGGAGATGTGCAGAGATTTACGCAGTTATTCTGTCAATTTGAAGATTAAAATATGCAAACGATGTCGTTTGTTGTTATAATTTTTTTTTCCCTACTTTATGTTTATAGTAATGGACGGACATTTCTTATTATTCGCATCTTTTTGTCGGGGAAAAATAGAATTAAAATGTTTACCATATCAAGAATCGATTCGTTGATGCCGACAGAACAAACATTTCCCACAGAAGTTATTTCAACTGATTTTAACCATAATCAACTTTTAATTTTGTTTTATTTCATTTCAAAGTCATATTCTGTATGTTAACAAGGTTCTTAGCTAAATTTTTGGCTGTGTGTCGTCACTTTTGTGAGCTAAAATTAAAAATTATGATATTTATAATAAAAGCTCGTTAAGATGACAGGTGTCATAAAAACAAAAAACCGAAAGGTTGAAGCTTGAAGGTTTTATTTATTTATCTGGCGATAAGGTTAAGGAATAAATAAAATACGTCGTCTGTATTTTCAGTTTATGTTTAATTTATATAAAATAGGTTTAAATATTTTAAATACTAATTCTGGGAATTCTGTCAATTACAAATAATTTACGTTTCGGAATATGACAGTTGAAAGAGATGACGTTTCATGGGATTTCGAGTGAAATAACAGTTTTGCAGAAAGTATGTAAGTCTTGTTCATTTAGAAATACAATATGTATGTATACTTCAAAGAAAGTTTACGTTTCCGTGACTTGTCCATCATTGCAATTCATGTCATTTACTGCGATTTAGCTACAACTTATCATTTAATTCCCACATTAGTGTTTCAAGTTAATTATTGTAAGTTATGCGAATTATTGCGGAAATCCTGTGTATAAACACAATTTCTCTAGTTTCTACATCATTTGTAAGAATTCGATTAAATCGCTTGCACGTGCAATAGACTTACGACAGTTTACTTCTAAATTGGAACTATAAAATGTTTATTCGTCAGTTTTAGTCAAAAACTTCGGGGAAACTTTGACCGGTGCTCGTTCCCGAGAAGTTTTACTAAGTTATTGAATCGAAATATGTCGATAAGCTATATGCATCAGTAGAGTAATAAAAGGACTTAAGTTGTAAATCTAATAATCGTTCGAAAAGTTGTGATGCTACGTTTGTGGGTAGGATTCAATCATTCAACTTAATTAAGTTTTGATTCTCACAATTATGATTGTTTTTTTACACCGTCCTTGCTTTCCAGGCGGAGGCTACAACATAAATTTGGTTCCAAACCACGAATAAGGTTTATGGCAATAAGATAAAATTTGATACTGAGTCTCTTTAGCTTGATAGTATAGTTTAAACATCCGAGTGTATCCCTAACGCTTAACAGGAAGTATGCTTTTTATTCAGACGAGTCTGCTAAATGGACGAACTCTTTGAGAATCACTATGAGAAAGAATACAATAAACCGCTTCCGAAAAGTCTTCCAGCAGTAATAAGCGCAAGAGACTCAGGTCTGACGTAGTAGGTTTTTCTCCTCCATGTGCGAGAAACTGTTGGTAAGATGCTGTAGGCTCACCAGCAAATGCAAATAAAATGACTACCTATAAAGCGGGGCTGCAAGAAAGCAGAGGAACGAAGAGCATTTACTCAGACGAAAGAAAAAGGAGCACGAGAAACCTGAGCCTGAAGGACAACTAATCACTACAACCATGGGAGCGAAACAAAGTTAAACAGCCATAGCTAAGCACAAGTCATATAAGGCTACAGGCCCAGATGCCCTAGAAGCTGAACCGTTGAAGGCTGTAGGAAAATACTTGGTAGAGCTCATCCCAAGACGGTTCGAGTTCCATCTATTTATCGACTTTAAGGCAATAAATAGAAATGAGCTATTTTGCTTTAGTATTCCCAAATGACAGAATGACAATGGAGAACGTTCAAGGTCGAAAAAGACACCATCAATGGTTTTAAATAGGCCGACGGATTGTCACGCAGTTTCTTTAACCCGGTTCTGGACCAAATAGGGCAAAATTCCCCAGTCAACGTAGAAGACAACTTGTTAGCAACGCCCTATCGAAAGAGTCAAAAAAAAAAAAAAAACGATGAACAAGACTCTCATCTTGGATGGCATGTGCATAAGAAACTATTTCTGACGGAAATGTTTACTTTTGTGACGTGTACCAAATGATCATTGATCTTAATCAACCACTGATTTTATTCAAGGCTTGTGTCGAAGTCAGACTTTAGACTCTAGATTGACGTACATTTAAGTCATAAATGAGTTCATTTACTCAATGAACTCACCCCAAGCTCGTTGGTTTCTCACTTTTCGTATCGGTTTCACCGGCTCAAAAAATTATTAACACTCGATAAATTACCCCCAAATGCAGGGAACATTCAAAAGGCTTCAAGGGCCACATCAGAGAGATCAAATTTCACCGGTTAAATACAAGCATCCACTGACTTTTGGCACGATGTATAAACTCACGCCAAAAGTCAGGACAAAAAGAAACACTCAGTCCCCTAATTAAAAACACTTCAGAAACCACTTAACCCTTGACACAGAATGCGACAAACACGTGTAGCCAAAATGAAAAAAAAAAAAAACGGCATCCGACTCGAGTGCAATCCAATCCATCGTCACTTAATTAACCATATCAAAGGTGTACGCATTCCATTAGATAAGCGATAAGGGTGTTAGATACCAGAGGCACATTCAATTAGCAGGAAAAATAATTTCTACTTCCAGAATGTCCACCTGATAAAAGAAATACCGCTGCGACGTATAAGGAGCCAAACAATGGTTTGGATACAAATTTTCTTGTGAAACTTACCAATTTTGGCACCGGAGACAACGGCATATTGAATGGTATATTCAAATAATCGTCGTTAAAAATATAATTATCCAACGTCATAACCGCTGAATGTTTGTTTTCGATTTGTGCCTGCTCAAAACTTAACTTAACACGAACCACTATGCAGTACAAATGTATCTTCTCGATTTGACTTGCGACGTTTAAACGTTTTTCATCGGAAACCGCGAACGAAAAAACAACACAAATTGATAAATTATATCACAGACTAGAAAATAAACAATGAGTCAGGGCGAAATTCTTGCGAATTGTTTATTCCGCTTATGAATGAAAACTCAACCACTCAACACAGGTGTGTAGATACTTGTGTCTCTCTTTATAGCTACAATATATCGGTTCTGTGCAATTTCCCGGTTTTTTCCTGTCGTAACAAACTGTTTATTTTTATTAGGAACAATTTCCACTTGTTCTTTTAAATGCAGGAAGGCAATCTAACACTTTTTCACAGAAGATTTTAGCGGCTCTTTTTAGTTCAGATACTTTTCTTCTCTCTGATCCAACTCTTATCGTTGCGAACCGTAATTGTACAATGACTGAATGCGTCATCGTTCGCCAAGTTTATATATATATCTCACTCAGTTTCGGATTTTTTGAGTGAGATACTCGAGTAGCAAAACAAAACAAAAATTCCCATCGAACTCAAAATTCATTTCGTTTTGTTACGAGTTTTTCCGCGTGGATCGAGTGGGCAACAGCAACTACAGTGAAAGATACGAGATAACAAAGGAGAATGGATATTTGAGTGGTTTTTTGCTGTGTATGCGTGTGTGTGCGTTTGGAATTTACAAGATACAATGAAAAGCTCTGTGTGCCTCTCTGTGACTTTGCTGTTTTTTTGTTGCTACTCTTTGTTGAGTGTTTTCTTTTTTGCGGGCTTTTACGTCACGCGGTCGAATTTAGAGAGCTACAAAGGAAAAAAAAACTCTTATTACAGTGGGAATGTGAAAATATCGAACGTTTAATTCGTGGAAAGAAACAATAAGGGCAGTTTGAAGGTTATCGAGGGGTGGTCTGGTCATATGATAGCAGGAATGATTTCATAACGATCTTTGGGGCTTAGAGCGACGAAAGATTGACTTAACGAAAGGTTGTAGGTATGGTGTGAAGTAATTTGTGTGAGGGGGTCTTTCAATAGAATTGGCGCCAAAATTGTTCGACTAGGTGATAACTCGCTAAGTGATGAAGTACATTCGTATGTGTTTTGTTTAACCAATGTTTGAAAGGTCAGTTCGTCAACAAATCGATATGGATATCAGTGGACACGATTTTTTATACAACGTAGTAGGCACGTAGTTGATAGAAACAACACGTAGGTAGAAGGCTACAGAATGAGGTGAATAATTTAACCTCCACAGAGCAAGCCTTTGATT
Organism: Matsumyia berberina; assembly: GCA_917880715.2. Lineage (NCBI taxonomy): Eukaryota > Metazoa > Arthropoda > Insecta > Diptera > Syrphidae > Matsumyia > Matsumyia berberina. Next base: position 15,084,740 of record OU862872.1, on the reverse strand, counting down.
ATTTCTGGTACAGGATCGCTGCAGCATTATGTTTTCGAACTCTAAAAGGTGAATCAGTAGAAAGAGTTCCTTGTTGGGCTTGGTTGGTTTTGTGAGTGTCCTAAAGACTTACTAAGATCTCAAGCGGGTGTATTGTACCCACAAAAAGTATACTCATGGGAGTCAAACCAAGGGATAGGGTTGGCTAATCTGGAAAGCACGCAGAAGGGATAGAAATCTCAGGAATTCCCTAAAATCAGTGATATGAAGGTCCTCCAGCCCATGGAAGAAACTACAACCAAGAGTACGCAGTCTTCTAATGGACAGTGCGGGACATTTGCATAGCAGGTGCCGGATGCAGCTTCTGCAGTAGTCATTGTAGGGTAATCCAAGGGTCACCTTATTAGTTACGAGCTTCGATACTGTCAATGCTGACTGCAGAGATGCCTGGCTGCCAGTCAAAGATATATAAAGATAGCTTAGGTAAGACGAATATCCCTAAGAACAGAATTAGGTCAATTGTGATACCACATGAATAAACCGGAGCTAACGTGCTATGTTGCAACCCCTTTTGTCCTGAACAAACAGTCCCACTTGAAGAATGGTTAACAACATCACTGCCACTGCCAAAGGAAGTCCTGTCTTCATAGAGGGTGGCTTCAACGCATAAGCTGTAGAATAAGTTTCACGCTCCACAAGTGCCAAGAAAAAAGCCTTTCTTACATTGCCCCTTACCTAGGTCATGAAATGATAAACCACCAGCTTATGGAATATTTTAAAGTAAGAAAACTACTCAACAACAGACAAAGTTGGAGAGGTTTGCATCGTTGGATATCATTCTCGTCAGTTTTTGGAAACAAGCAGACCTTTAAAAACCACAGAGAAGCAACAAATGGATGAGCATGCCTCTAGAAAGAGATGCTGTGTGAAAGCAATCACCAGACAGTTGCTTTGAACGTCAAAGAATTAAGAGATTCGTGATCTTATACACACTGTTGCAAACGACGGCGATGCTTTCTCGCTTGAATAGTCACGAGCAAGTCCCAGCATTGTTTGTCCGATCCTCAAAAAAGAAGACCCTCTGAACTGAGCCAACTACAGACGCATCAGTCTTCTTAACATTGCCTACAAGATCTTATCTGCCCTGTTGTGTGAGCGCCTAAAGCCGTTCGTCAACAACCTAAACGGTCCATATCAGTGTGGCTTCAGGCCAGGAAAGTCCACCATCGACAACACCTGCGGCGGATCTTGGAGAAAAGGACACCCAGCACCGACGTCTTGGACAGAACGTCATAATAGACATATATAACTTTGAGGTAGTTAAGGACTTTTTCTGTCTAGGCTCCGCAATCAATTTAAACACCGACACCAGCGCTAAGATCAAACGAAGAATAACTCTTGAAAATCGCTGCTTCTTCGGGCTATGAAGGCAATTGAGTAGCAAAGCCCTCTCCCGAACAACTAAAGTGACCCTTTCTAAGACCTTTATCATAACAGTCCTGCTCTACGACACAGAAGCATGGACTCTGTCAAAAGTAGATGAGGTTGCTCGTGGCTCGAGAGGAAAATTCTTCGGGTGATTTTCAGTCCCGTCTGTATTGACGGTAAGTGGAGGAGGAGATACAATGACGAACTGTACGGGCTGTACAGCGACATCGTCTTAGCCAGAAGAGTGAAGCTCCAACGACTGACTCCACACCCAAGGCACAGCGCAGTAGAGGAAGATCGCGACTCAGGTGACGCACGCAAGTGGAAGGAGACCTTAACCAACTTGTCGTGCAAAACTGGAGGCAGTTGGCTAAAGATCGAGCTGGCTGCAGACGCTTGTTAGTTGAGGCCGGGGTGCACATATGTATGTCACAAGCATTGAATAATCCAAACGTCAGAAGACAACTAATGACAAATTTTAATTTTGTCATCTATCACTCTTCAGAGCTTTTTTAGTACAATCATTTATAGAATGTTAAGAACTTCCTGTTTTTATTTGTTTTAAACAATTTTTTTTTAGACAAATTGAAGTGTCAAAATTTGAGCGAATCTTTAGACCCTGTTCACACAGTAGCAACGGATTGGATTTTTTTGACGTTAACAGGCGAGGGGGGAAGCGGAGAGGTGACATGTTACGTCAATCCGGATTTTTAGATTTTTTTAAATTCTTCGATTTTTTTTGACGTTTGTAGATGTCAATCGGCAGTCAATCGAAAAACGAGTAAAAAAAATTGTTTTCGTGAATAAAACAACTTGTCTTTTGGGCTGGTGGCTGATCGCATTTGTGTTATTTATTTAAATTGTTCTAAGTTTCGTGAAATAAGCAGGAAAATCAAATCAATTTGGTCGACACTGACAGTAAATATGTCAAAAAAAAGTCCGCGGAAGTGTTCAGACAGGACTATCAATCTGAACACGAAACGTCAAAAAAAAAAATCCAATCCGTTGCTCCTGTGTAAACAGAGTCTTAAGTTTCTATTTGGAACTAGAAATGTCAGTGACAACAATTTTGTTTAAACTCTAAAAATCGTTTGAAATTTTCTTCAACACGCCCAATTAATTAATGCTGATTGACATCTATGCTAATTAAACCCATCCGGATCCACTTTGATTCAATCGAAACTGGTGTCAACCAATTTGGATAAGTTTCAAATTTAGACCACCAGCGGTTCTAGTACAAAGCCTACCATAGTTTCCATCTTACAAGTTAACATGTCTGTTATTGTGCAACTGGTGATTGGAAAAACTTTTCCACTCCCATTTTTTTTTTCCTCATACATATTTGATTTAAATATAATTTTCTACAACAATAAATTCCTCTGTTGGTCGCCGTGAATTAGCGACGCTTTATGATGTTTTTTTCTGCGATATTTACCCAACTGAAGGTCTTAATACCTTTTTTTTACAATCCAAAGGTTTGTAACTCGTTTCGACTAGTTTCTGGTTACAGGTACAAGCAAATGATTATCTAAGCACGCATGTAAATATCGATAACAATGAGTGCCCACCATAAATGTGTCCATTAATTTTAAATCCTAAATGAAAATTCTTTCCCAAGCTTCAGAACTAAATGACATTGAAAAATGAATAACGACGAGACGCGACAACACCCAAATCTCAAATGTGCTGGTAATCACTCACATGTTATCGGTGTACTCAGGTAAATGTCCCGAAACAATGCTTAGCTATTGAGAATGCTTACATCCGATAAAGTGGTTAGGCTCTGATAACACTGAATTCGGAGGGGATTCACCCAGCAAAGTCGTACCGCCTTCTGATAAGACGAATTGTTTTTAACTTTTTTTTTTCGTTCATCTATGAGTTAATGTCTTTTTAATTAAGACGCTTATGCCGCGTGAGTGTATTCGAGCGGCCATGCATAAAGTATAGATAGTAATTTAGAAATTGTGCAATAAGTTCACAGAAATAAAAAAAGATGAATTTAATTCCATGCACGTGCTCCATAGATAGTGGATTTCGAAATTTGTGTTTCGGGTGACGTTTAGGTGATCACGTCAACCATGGGTAGTTCTCTTTGTTTTTATTAGAGCGCGTGTATCCGAAATTGTTTATTAGAATAATATTCATGGATGAATGTTTCGTTTTCTGTTGAAATTTGTATATCTTGTTATTGATTTGGCAAATTAGTGGTTTTTGCTAACTAATGCTCACTTACTAATGGTGGACTTTGTATTCAATAAAATCTGTGGCAACTTACCTGGAAAGAAAGAAAAAAAAAACATGGTTAAGTTATGGTAATTGCAAGTATAATTTTGTAAAAGTAGGTAGGTAGCCATGCAAGCGCTGAGCATGGGCTACAACCGTACAAAACTTTAAAGGCTCCAAAGAACAGCGAGTATAGGCACCATGGGAGCATTGAGGTGGACCCAACGGATGCCTCTCGACTTACAAATTCGACTGGGGAGCCAGTCGCACACATAACGATCGAGTTGAATTAATATTATTTATTTTTATTTTTGTTTTTGCATAAAATAATTGGATAATCAATTTAATGTAGAAGAAAACATTTCTTCAATTTCCCCAGCAATTGTTCGACAAAGAGTTGTTGCGCGAACTCGAAAAGCCATTTCTTAAATTTCCTCAGCATCCGCCAGACCGATTGTGCTCAAAAGCTTATCAGCTCTAAGTTTCACGCTGATAAATAAAACAAAAAAAACCGCATGGTCCAACGTTATTTCGTTCTCCAGATATCGAAGGCGGAAAATATGATCACACACACACACACAGACAACATTTCGAAAATGGGTGCAAACGATTTCTAGAGTACAGTAATGTCAAGCCCTGTTCATATCTCGAAACATTTTGATCGGACCGATTACAATACTTCCCCTACTAAGGTGGGAAGTAAAAACACCACACTATGCAGATCAGTCAGACTCAAAGAATCTGGGTGCCACAGCACTGTCCGGCACACCCAAACTTAACTTTAGGAACAACTTCCATGTAGGATTCCCCAGCAGACAACAGTGGAAGAAAAACTAAGTGGTTAAGAATTTCGACACGATTATCTACACCGACGGATCAAAGATGAACTGCGGCTTCGGGGCCAGGGTCTACTCGGAATCACTGAAAATAGAAAGATCATACCGTTTGCCGGATTTTGCCAGCGTCTTCCAGGCGGAACTACTGGCAAACCGAGAAGCTTGCACACAACTGACAAAACACACAAACAAAACATTGCTATCCTCATAGATAGCCAAGCCGCTTTCAAAAGCCATTGACTCGGCTACCATATCTTCCAAACTGGTACTTAAGTGCCGAAACGAGCTTAACCACTTGGGCGAAAGGTTCAGGGTCAGACTGCTCTTGGTTCTAGGGCACACTGACATAACAGAGAACGAGCATGCAGATGAGCTGGCCAGGCAGGGATCAGCTCTATACGGCTCACTCGCGGCAAGGGTCCACACCCGGCTAGGAGCGGTTAAAGGACAAATCCACCCCTTCTTCCTGCAGAAGGCCAACCTCCTATGGAGGGGATTAACCAACTGCGCCATATCAAGGAAGATATGGCCAACCTACGATGCGATTAGAACGAGAGATCTTCTAAGCAGAACCCCCTCAGATATTGCCAGAATAGCGGCGATAACCTCGGCCAAACTGCGTATCCCATACAACCCCCACCGCCGCTGCTGCGGAAATGAAAATGAGAGGGAAACTATCTTCCACTTCTTCTTCCGGCACTTGCAAGAGCCAGATTGCGTGCACTAAACTAACCATTCTTCGGCGACCTCAGCGATATTTCGGGTAAAGGGATACAAGATCTAACCCGGTTTCTAAACTCCACAGGCTGGATCTAGGCACCCCCGGCTGTCTCACTCATCTTCAACAACACACATCATCAACCAGGTCACACGAATCGTGGTAATAAAAAGCCACATCCTAGTGCTAATTGGGTTCAGTTGAACAGCCACCTCTATCTACCTAGGTAGGGAGTGGGAGAGGAATGCTATATAAGACTTTCATCAAACATACTCTGTAAATCGTGGGCAACGATGAAAACATGTCTCAGCGTTTGGAGAGAAAAGTTGTACCGATGGCGAATTATGGAGAAGATTGAACCAATAACTTTCTGGATTAAACCAGCGACAGTAAAATTGCAACATTGGATAGATACTACCATCTGAAGTCTTTAATTTAAATCCAAAGAGACCATAGAGGAGGTTGGAGTTCAGTGCCATCATCAACCAAGGCGAAAGTTGAAAGCCAAGGGGTTCGGCTTTGGGGTGTTAATTTTTAACATAATTTCGATTCCGGCTTTGCCTTGCAGAGTTTGTACAATTTGGTGTAGACATATCCTATACGTAGTCTAGACGTTGGAGATAAGATGTCATTGCCTAATGAATTACCGTCTCTTGTAGAGATGGCCGAGCAATTCAGCATAGTCCTCTGCTGAGTACCAGGACACAAGGCCGATGAATTCGCGAAGAATGGTACGACAATACAGATTCTTCCTGAAAAACAGTACTTCAGAGGGTTACTAGCTACATACATGCAAACTGAAATGAAAGACAGATGCAATCAGTAGAGCCAATCTAAAGTGATCAAATGGCACCACCTGCCAAACTAGCAGACAAATCTGGCCTTCAATAGATCATAAGCGCTGTAAGAGATTAATTTCGCTAAGTAGACGGCATCTCGGAGCTACTACAGGTGTCATCACAGGACACTGCCTCACTGCAAATGATGTCTGCAGAAGCTGTAGGGGCGAGAAAAATAAGGAGACGATACTCCATCTCCTCTGTCCCGCGCTCTATCGCAAAAGACGCAACCTTCTTTTTTGACAGTCTTGGCGATTTAGCACAACAAGATGTCGGAAACCTAATTCGCTTTATTAAAAGCTCCCACTGGTTCCACGATTAGGAAGGAGAATTCCTATTAGATTCTGAGGCATCACAATTGACCTACTGCTGATCTAAGTGCGTCGGCTATGAAGGCAGCCCCTGTAACCTAACCTAATGAATTTCCTTGACAGCACAATGTGGAGTTTGGAGTTACATGCATATGCTTGTCGCTTCTGTTATCTGTTTTTTCAAAACCATGAAAGCGAGTTGAAGTAGAGCGATTTACTAATAACTTGTTACTTTAAAACCCATTTAGATCAACAAATGTCAAATTTGCAAAAAACCGTCAAACTGCAAAACTGTAGCGTCGACATATTACACTGATTACTACCTACTGTCAACGAAAATGATGTCGAATGGGATGAGAAAATAAATAAATATACGAGGCAGAGTAATGCAGTAATCCAATAAGATTGCAAGAACCTAGTCCCAGCCCCTCCACTCCCTTCGGACGGTCGTGCCAGCTATTTATTTATTTTAACATAGGTGTTAATTTAAGTTTTGTTAAAATAAAAACGCTGATTCACGATTGAAACTACATAAGTATATAAATCGAATAATAAATTTGCTAAGTCACTTTGGTTAAGAATTGTTAGGTAGTGTATAAGAAGATTTGGACTTTGAACATACACTTCTGTAGAATTTACAATACAAGACAAAATTATTTAGAAATTTTGGAACATTAAAACTTAACACCGACGTTAGAATGTCTGTGGATATTTAATGACTAATGCAAGTTGAAAAATCTAGTGAATTACGTTTTCTTTATGCAAATTAATAAGATATACAATTGAAAGTTGAAATTCCTTCATTTTTTTTTTTTTAATGAGTCATTAGTCATTACTGACACAGAAGTTATCTGGCATTTTAAATGTTAAGGAACATAAACTCAGTCTACAGACGGTAAATATTGACTTGTGAGACAGTTTCTCAGAAAATACCTCATTCAATGGAGATAGTTTTATTCGTATTTGTATCTGTACCCAGTGCCCTGACGAAGCGACAAATAAAAACTTTATTTGCCATAACTACCTCAACAAAACTAGGTGCAAATACGTTTGGAAGCAATTTATCAAAATGACTAATAGTTCCGATTGCAATGTCTGGTTTCTTAATTGAAAAATATTCGCTGTAGGAAGATCGGCAATAGTCAGTACTTATTAAAGATGGCAAACATAAAGCATGGATCAGGATTCTAGCGGAAGTGAATGAAAGATGGAGCTCTTTGGACTCCTGTAAAATAACTAGAAAACTATGGCCAAGGTACACCGGTGCCAGAACTAATACTTACATGCAAAAGTCAAGGAAAACCTTCTCCATCATCGTAGGAGTAATTACAGGTCATAATACTCTGCGCTATCACCTGAAAAGCTAAGGATAAGTGAGTAGGACCTTTGGAGGGGTTGCGAAGACGAAAAAGTTAATGAGGACACAACCCACGTCCTCTGCCATTGCCTAGGTCTTTGCCACCTCAGACATAAATCCTTTGGAATGCACCTTTTCCAGGATACCGAAGAATTAAGTGACGTATCTATCAGGGACATCTGGAGGTTCATTAAGCCTTCAAGATGGTTCGAAACCCTGGGGAAATACGAGAGTGCTATGTGCTTCACGAGCAAGGGGTTCCTTGCCCCCCAAAATTGCAAACGCATCTTGGCTATGGTAAAAAGTTGTCCGAGCCATTATTTAACCCTCGGAATGTTCAGACATCCATTAAACTGTAGAGGTGCATTGCTTTAATCGCAATGGCGATTTCTGTCCATTTAAGAGTGTCGAGATGCGGGAACCGCGTTCTAGCTACGAAAAAGTTCCCCCCTCTAGTGCTGTTTTTGTGTTATGATTTTTGCTTAGTATTATAAAGGGTGTAGCACGCGTAATAAATGTCATGTCCATTTGACATTTCAGTTCAGTATTCATTAGCATGTCGTCATGAATAGACTTACATCTGACCAACGTTTACAAATTGTGGACATTTATTTCCATAATCAGCTCCAATTGATTCTGTTCAGCGGCGAGGCTCATTTTTGGCTTAACGGATACGTCAAGAAACAAAATTGCCATATTTGGGCTGATGAGTAGCCAAAAGCGACCCAAGAGCTACCAATGCATCCGGAAAAATGCACTTTTTGGTGCAGTCTATAGGCGGCAGGCGGTATCATCGGACCGTATTTCTTTAAAAATGCGAAAGGAAGGTGCGTAACTTTCAATGGCGAATGCTACAGAACAATGATCCGTGAATTTTTGTTGCCAAAAGTTCAAGACATTAGTGTAGATGACTTGCGGTTTCAACAGGATGCGGTGCAACGTGTCATTTTTTGTGGGGGTATGTGAAATCACTTGTTAACGTTCATAAACAAGACTCGATTGATGCCTTGGAAGCGAACATAAGACGCGTTATTAACGGAATACTAGCCGATCGAGAGAGTGCTGGAAAATTGGACCCAGAAAATGGGCCAGGGCTGGTTGCGGACAACATTTACATCAGATCGTTTTCAAATATTAATTGTCATAAACCAAACTAACAGCTTAAATACAATTTTCGATTATTCAATTGATTTTTATGCATTTTATTTAAAAATAAAACTTCAGGAAGCTCTTATTTGATTACGCTTTAGTTTGCATTGCATGGTATTCCTATTTAAAGATTGGCGTTGTATAAGCCTTCGTCCCTTTTCCTTTTCGTAGCCTATTGCTAGCTACATTGACCCTCATGACCCTCTCTAATTGGCTTAGCGTGCGCGCGCGTCTCGTTAACGTCTGGTCGCCTTTTTTATTTCGCAAATGTTTTTCAAGCTTCGAGAAATACAACTAAAAAATTGTGTTACCACCATGTGGGATACGATTGAGAAACCCAATTGTATCCTTGAAACCATTTAGAGTTTTTTCTATGTAACTGACAGATAATCTTGTTCAGAAAACGAAGATGCAGCAAAACAAAAAAATTAACTTAGCATATCTCAAGACACAATTGACCCTGTTCACACAGGAGCAACGGATTGGATTTTTTTTTTGACGTTTGTAGATGTCAATCGGCAGTCACTCGACAAACGTGTAAAAAAAAATTGTTTTCGTGAATAAAACAATGTGCTTTTGAACTGGAGGCTGATCGCATTTGTATTATTTATTTAAATTGTTCTAAGTTTCGTGAAATAAGCACGAAAATCAAATCAATTTGGTCGACACTGACAATAAATATGTCAAGAAAAGTCCGCGGAAGTGTTCAGACAGGACTATCAATCTGAACACGAAACGTCAAAAAAAATCTAATCCGTTGCTCCTGTGTGAACAGGATCATTAGTTTATCTGTTTATAAAAATGTAATTTTAATTAAAATAAATTAGCAACAACGTGAGAATAATTTTTTAAATCAATCACAGGCTGCACTTACGACGATGCTTTCAAGCACGTCAAAAAAAAAAAAAAAAAAAAACTTTCAATGAAACTAACTCTTAAGAGTTTTTCCATTAAAACCATGAGTCTACAATAATTGGTTATTCCCAAGTTCAAGAAACGACAATTTCTTCCAAGTAAACGCCATAGAAATGTCTAGGTGGGTAGGCAAGGTACTACGTCAGTAGACACACTTGTATAACCACTTTTTGCGTGTCGGGTGGAAAACAATAACAAATTATGTAGCCAGCTACTGACACAATTCATTTAAACACAAAACGTGTGAACGATCAAACATTATGACATTTGAAATCTTCATGTCTAATTAGAAGTGTCTATCATCTAACTTAGGGATGAAGCAGGACCTCAACTAACAAGTGTCCATCTGTTAAATTAACAAAGTTAACAGTACTTTTTATGTAATTTCATATAGGGCGTTTGTATCGATAGGTATTTCACCACAATCAATCAAATTAACTGAACCTCCATCGAAGTTAAAGGCAAATTTTTGCAAACTCACTTTGAATACGTTTACTTTGACCTCCGGCAAAATGGTAGCCACAATAATTATAAAAAAAAAAAACCGGAAATAGTCTCTCTTACTCTATCGGAAATACCAATCTCGTGCGCCTACCTGAGCCAATGACACAAATAACCAAAACAAGAGGAATAAAACAAAGTCCGAGACACAATGTCGACATCGGATTACGTACAAAATTGCGTGAGATCGGACCCCTAGGTCTGCAAAAAATTAAAACAGTCCATTATCGCTTCCGGAAGTTTTGTCATCCGACAACAAATGTGATATCACTGCCAAGCACTTAACCTCAACAAATTTTGACGGCTTCGAAATGTCAGTCAATAGAAGGAAACTGTAATCAAAATCGATTTCAGTTTTCCGAGAAAATTCCATGAAAATTCATTCAAAAGTATACTGCCTACCTACGCGCTTTATTTCTTCCCCCCCACCTTCCTACCAGTGGCCAATTTCTTCGTAAATTTCCAAGAAATCCCTGTCATCATGTTCCGACACCAAGTGTAGTGTATCCCCAAAAACGTTTTGGTGACTCATCCAACTTACCATTTGTTTTTTTTGGTCGTCGTTTTGCGTGGCTTTCTTATTCTTCTTTTTGTTTTACACGCGAAAAAATCACTCAAAAGAGTCAAGATAAACGGAGGGATAGGCGGTGAAGAGAGTGTGTGCTCAAATGGAAAGAAATGCAGAAAACAAGCGTGATAAGCATTTTAAATTTAACGCGAAACCGAAACGGGTTGGTTGAGGGCGTAAGGGGAGCATAGCGCGCACAGAAAGCGACCAACAGCAAATCTAATTGGGCAGAGACGAAGAAAAGAGGCCTCCTGCCGAGGAGTATGCACACCGACACCACTTTGGAAATCGGAAATACCCACTAACGAATGAGTGGAGATTGGAAGACCAATGGTGGATCCAACATCTATTAAGACCGTGATTTCGATCGACATCGACAACAATCTGAGTGGGGAGATGGAAACCGTTCGTTTACGCTTCCATTCATGCATTGAACCATGTCCATGTCTCTCTTCTTGTTGCAGAGGAACAAACCAATAAAGATAAGAAGCATGAGGAGAAGATATGAAAAAGAGCCGAAACATATCCAATGACATTCCGATGCAAAAAAAAAATGGAACGGTAACCTTCGGAATGTTTACGATTTCTACGAAAAAGAGAAACGGTGATAATCTGTCATCGAGGCGGAGGTAAATTTCCCATGGATGCTGCAGCAAGAGAGTTGAAAAAATGGAGTTTGCGCGAGGAAAACCCAAAACCACGTTTTTTATTCTCTCCCCCGCCACAAGTGTCATTTTTCCGAATACAGTGACGAGCGAGGGTTTATAGACAGACACGTCATATCGGTTTATTTTTGTTTTTAAAAGAAATTAAAACACTTTCGAAGTTATTTGCAAATCAAATTAAATGGAACAGCTTTATTTTCAACTTAACGATTGAAGAGTCTATTAACATCGAATTCAACAAAAACAACCGTGTCTTAATCGTCGTTAATTATAAGTCGAGCTGGCTTTGTATATTGATGACGTCGGTGGGGCTATCCAATAAATATTCATCAATTTATTATCAATGAGAAGGAAAAACCCAACAATAATTCAATGCAAAACGTGTACTCGATGTGATTCTGTTTAAATGCAATTTACTTTGGAAATTTGCGAATCTTTATGCAATCGTTTGCTACCCTATTTGTCTTAAAAACGAGGTTAAAGTTCTAATCTGAGGCAGGGCTTGTAGTCAGATGATTTTCACTAGCCTGAGCTTGTATAAACGGCATGATATAGGGTTTTTCAATAAGGACATAACAATTTTGTATTGAAATAAAACATAGAATAATTGAGACATCGGACTTAAATTTATTCCTAAGCTCCTATAACGTTGTTGGCTTGTTGGCATAAACCAACGAATTAACGTAACCCCCCTCGCATCAGCGAGGTGGCCATTCGACGGGACCATTTCTCGAGATTACCGATTGGAGTAAGCACTCTTAAAGTTGCGACCACCGACTCAGAATTTCGGTAATAATTTTCAATAATTTCCAAACGTTGCTCGTTCGTGAACGACTGACGTTTTGACATTGACATGTCATAAAAAAGTTTAAGGGTGCGTTTGTATTAAAATACAAAATTGTTATGTCCCTTTTAAAAAATCATTTTCTAATCCTAGACTTAAAAGTGAATGTACGGGTATGTATGCACAAGCACATATACATATGTTGGTTGGCGTCCTAAGCCTTACTCGGAATTCTATCGCTTCACGGGTTGCTGTCTTGCCATGATGATGGGACTTAGCATCCTGTGAGCAGAAAGCAACTGAATGTAGGCTGTACAGCCCTTTCTCTGAATACCTGCAACATCACAGCTGTCCTTAACACCTTATCAAAGGCATTCCCTGTACGTTTCTTTTAACTTGTATAGTGCCCGTCCTCTAGCTTAAGCGTAGCTCAGCGCGCGCTACGTATAAAAAAAGGGATATATGTATAATCCACGGTAAGTAGAGCGACCGGCTAAGTACAGCTGAACGGAAAAGATTTAAATGGCAATTTGACAATAGGCACTCTGCCAAATAGGTCAGTCTTAGGGTGTGAACTTCCTGGGAATCTAAAAAGAAAAACCGCTCTGACGATTTGTATTTTTATATGTGACAATTTTATTATCCTAAAAGACTGCATTTCACACATTTAATTCCTACTGTTGCTCTTCCCGAGGGTAATACACAAAGGATCGTTTCCGTCTCCTTCTCCAACCTCTTTCTTAAACATGGCAACACATGTACTCGTAGTTGTCAAGTGTCAACATTTCTTTCAATCACCCATTCTCACTCAAGTGCATCACGTCGTGCAACCGGTGTTTTCTCTTTTTAACGTTTTACTCATGCCCCAAGAATTGCAAGAATCTCTACTCTCGCGCCCAGAGAAAAATGTAAAACAAAAATGCAAAGACGCCAGCCAACCAACGGAAAGAGAGCAAACTGACAGAAAGACACAAAAAAAAAAACATACGATTGGCAATTGGGGATTTCCAACTCAAACACGCACATTGCACAATGTCACGTAATATAAATACGACGATGACGTCATACTTCATCTTTGCCCCTAATTACATCAAATCGTTAAATTCTGTCAAAATGATGCGCGCAGTTTGTTTTTCCTTCGGATGACTTTCTAAAATTTTGTGTTTTAGGTTAAATGTCACACACGTCCGAACATGACCACCAAGTGACGTCAATGTCAAAAAGGCAGTTCCCAAGTCCGATACACATGTCAAAACGAACGTGTCACTGCATGCTCACCGCGACCAGACGTCAAAGTATTTTTGTAAAAATGTAGACCCGCACATGGGTACGCGAGGGTGCAAGCGCGTTACGGGGCGGTTATGGTGATGGTCGCTGGTCGATGTGATCGCGGTCAGGTCAGTGGCGTTTCATTTAGGTTTTCAGCCACAGGTAGACCAGTGACAGCGGGATCGGGGATAATGACAGTGCATCGGATTACTGTAAAACTGATTTGCTTAATGGACGGGAGGATATTTATTTTATTTTCGTTGTTCGCTTTGAGTCTTTTTTTGTTTTTAATTCTTTTGTTCAGTTTAAATCCGTATGTTGCGACTTTTTGCTTCATTTGATGTTTTTGTGACAACTGAGCACGTCGTCGCCACACTGTTGTGGTTTATTATTGTTTTGTTGCATTAACAACGTAGAAGGAGGCGGCGATAGGTTGGGGCTCTTGTTTTTTTTTTTTTTGTAATTTGTTGTGGTCGTCGTTAAGTGGGCGTATACACATGAATTTTAATTTTAAATAAAAAAATAAAAAAAATGAAAAAGGCAATCCCCTTACGCTACGCCCAGACTTGTGACGCAGCTACATATGGAGGCATTATTGTTATGAAATTTTTTATCGTTCGACATTTCTGTTTTTATTTTTATGTGGCGCGCTTATCCTGAATTCAGAATCATTCCTTTCTCAGAATTACTCATTGCAGATTTTCTTTTTTATAGTTTATGCATAGAAAGGACTTCAAGTAATGGTACTCCTGTTTCGATTACCTTATACGAAGCAGTCTCTCTTGGTAGCTCTACATTTGTGTTTCAGAGTACGCATGCGAAACTATGCAATGCATTAGACGAAACCGCCGTAGGAAAAAAATCTCTGACAGACAGGATGCATTTGAAGTTGCAAAGCTTGTCTGGCTATCGAATTTTCCTAAACAAAGGAACTGAGGGCTACACGACAAGGAGTTCGACTCATGTTGGCATCAGCTTTGACCGGCTTTTTGGAATTTAGGATCATCTCGCTACCGCATTCGTCTAACTGCTTAAGAAAAGCTCTTAATGCCGTTTCCATCACTGAAGGTGATATTCATTTGAAATCTGGAGAAACAGATCTAGATTCCTAATAGCTCATCGATTCCATTTTCTTGTTACGCGTCGCATACATACATGCATGTATTGTTTCCCTTTTGTGCAAGGAACTGGTATGGTACTCGACTTTGTTTGCTTTTGAGGCGGTTGCAATCCCTGCTTTGCGTCTAGTGGTCTCTTGGTAGCTTTTTATTGTGGGTTTTCTTTCTTTTATCCCTTTGGAGCCCCGCACACATCTCTACATTGAATTGTTGATTCTTGTTTGGCCTAAGTGGTTCATAAAAGATACCAAGGTTTGTCAATACATCATATTGTACTGGATTGGAATCTTCAAAGTTTTTATCGTCTAAGGTAGCTAGGAAACTCAGGACTTTTTCTTCAAAAGTTCAGTACATACTTTGAAGTTTCGTGCGTGTTTTCTTCTTGAAACCACATGCTAGTTGGGAATGTAACATGTGATCTGTAATTTAAAAATTGGTTTTCATTTTTCGCAGCTTCTTTCCTGTTTGGATCGATGATGCAGCTAAACAAAAATTAACTTTGAATAAAGTTCACGCAACGCATAAGACGCTCCACGAGTAGGTATCAAGCTAATTTCGATCATAAATTTAAAATATTTCCACTCGTATGATTAAATGAGACGCAAGAGTTAAAATACACCAAGTGCTTTCCAAAGATGGCGGCAATTGGTTATCGAAAACTTTCCGTCTTTATAAGAATAACTGTTTTGAATTATCATTTCAATGTGAATCTTTTCAAAACTCCAAGCGTCAAAATAAATATAAAAAAAGGCCTTCCAACAGAATTCTGTACATATGTACACTCGCCGTACCTTTATATTTTCACCACTGTACCGCTTAAGTTTATTACGTGGGTGTGGCAAAATCCAAAATGCCATTAAACTTGCGATTTATCGCTCCAAAGAAAACGCAAGTACGCAATAAAAATAAATCTTTTAAGACGCACTCTTAACACTCTTTTATTATTTGAGGTATAAAAAAGAAAGGAAAACACAGCACAAGTGACAGTTAATTTCCATACAAAACTCTCTCTCTATCTAAGTGTGTTTGGCAATGGCTTAAGCTTCTTTAATTTTCTACTTCCGCTCAATTTCGATTTCCTCGAAATCGTTTAATCAAAAACTTGGTGTTTCCTTGAAATTTGATCAAAAAAAAGTTCCCCCCTTTGTGCGAAAATAAAACACCACCGCGCGTCGCATTCTTTGAATTCCGTCAAAATGACAGTCACACAACACACAGCTGTCATCATTTAAGGAGTTCAACTTCTGACAAAACTCCCATTTAATGAAGCACATGGGTGAGGACAGAAATACTTTGGAAATCCAATATCATCCACTTTTCCGACAGCCTTTAACATTCAGGTTAAATATTCCACGACCTTGCGACATTTGGGTTGTATACGAGTACATATGTCATAAGTAAAGTGGCTTTATAAATGGGATAAGCTGTTTTGGTGGCGCCACGCATCACCATGCGTTGTGGCACTTTCAATTCTTTATATGTGTTGAAGTGTCGAGGGGGAATTAATAGCGCCTACTCTTGAAACGGAGAACCATACCCAAGTTTAAGTTTCGTTTCGGGGAACTTATGTACAAATTGGGGTTTTTTTTCTTTGCTGTCTGTGATTTACTTAAAAATGTCACGTGTCAAAGTGGTTAACTTTTTGATAGATATTTATTGGCGTTAGCAGAATAGATAATCAGATTATTTCCGTGTAAGACATGTTCTTGTGGTTAATGTGCTGTATAAGGTCATCTAACAAGAGGTGTCACGCACTGCGTTGTGCGTTAAATTCTTGTGTCAACTGGACCTTACAAGCATGTAGGCCAAGACCTTTATGCAAAATACGGTGTTAAGTAATTGCGGATAGGCCCAATTCCTGTGATCGGTTTGAAATGGACACATCTGGGTCTTCAGTCACACTGTCAGCTACGGCTGTGATATTTTCAGCTGACCGTGCCGGACGAACACGAGTTGGAGTCTTCACATCACTAACCTGTCCGAGACGTTCAAGTTCATCGAATAAATTCACTAACGTTGTGCGAGTGTGCATCGATCTATATTTAATAACCTCCTAGGTTTTACTTATCAAAAGTCACAATAATAGTTGAATGTTGACAGTCCAACAATGGCGTGCAATTTAAAATGACACCTTTTGTTGAATGACCCTATAGACCCTGTTCATACAGGAGCAACGGACTGGATTTTTTTTTTACCTTTACAGGGGAAGCGGAGAGGTGACATGTTACGTCACTCCGGATTTTTAGATTTTTTAAAATTCTTGGATTTTTTTTGACGTTTGTAGATGTCAATCGGCAGTCACTCGACAAATGTGTAAAAAAATGGTTTTTGTGAATAAAACAATGCGTCTTTTGGCCCGGAGGCTGATCGCATTTGTGTTATTTTTTTAAATTGTTCTAAATTTCGTGAAATAAGCACGAAAATCAAATCAATTTGGTCGACACTGACAATAAATATGTCAAAAAAAGTCCGCGGAAGTGTTCAGACAGGACTATCAATCTGAGCACGAAACGTCAAAAAAAAATCCAGTCCGTTGCTCCTGTGTGAACAGGGTCATAGATGAAGAAAAAGGTCGGATATGAGTTGTTGTTGTCAAACATTTGACGATACCGCGTAACAGCCACGGACGCCTTTACTCTCAAGGACGAAATCTTAATCGAGGAACCTTGGTTTGTTGGCAACCATGTTTGTAAACTCAAGTCTCTGAACTCTTATTCCGTTATTGATTGCTTCTGCCCTTGATATTCAGTGAGTTTTCTACGACGTATTTAGGAGCTGCTTTTCTCGATGAGCTCAATGACATTGCGAATATTGGCGCCAGACATAGGCTGGTTCCCTTTTATTCACCCCGAGGGCTGATTTGTGCTGTATTATCACAATGGACCTTTTTAGGCCTAAGTGTCCAGGTGCGATCAGCCACCTTAACCATTATTTTTAAACTGGAGTCAATGAGATTTCAGTATGGCATTTGTTTATCCCTTCATTAAATGCAAACAATTAACACGACGTAAACTCGTACATCCTCTGCACACAAGTGAATTTTACAATTCGCAATAGAAAAACCGCGACTCACCGTACAAATTTTTATTTTCCCTTTCTCTCTCATGGGAGACAGTCTCGCTTGTGTGGTTGAATTCCAGAGAAACCACGCACTCACACTGTGGCAACTCTCTATTTATACAGTATCCATGTAAAAAATTACATTCGTTTCTATGGTATGTGTGCTGTCAACGACTGAACAAAAGCAAATATGAAAAAATTACCCTCCTTTAAATTCGACCCACCTAGGCCGCGACACCCCCTAAAACACTCACATGACACATGACAATAAAAACGACCACTGCCTGGTATTATGTCAAATGAGCCGAGAACAACCCTCTCAGCGGGGATGGCTCAATCTCTAATG
Organism: Matsumyia berberina; assembly: GCA_917880715.2. Classification (NCBI taxonomy): domain Eukaryota; kingdom Metazoa; phylum Arthropoda; class Insecta; order Diptera; family Syrphidae; genus Matsumyia; species Matsumyia berberina. Next base: position 15,066,671 of record OU862872.1, on the reverse strand, counting down.
CGTACTAAGCCCCTTCTAGGCCGACTACTCCCTCTGATAACAGAAACAAGAACAAGAGATAAACACAGAAACTTACGATAACATTATTCCTTTGTTGTGCGCCGCTAATACTCAAGTCGACCGAGTTTTGACTGTTCTCCGCATCGCTGGGGAACGAGGCATTCGAATTCGAATTGGACGCACTGTCTGCTAACTCGACCTTCAGCTTCATTGTGTGACTGCCGGGCAAAACCAGACAAGAGACGGTAAATAAAGTAGCACGGCACAGAGAACCGATGTATACCCTGGCAACTCTCGCTGACACCGATTGTCAGATTATTCGCGAAAAATTTATCGTTTTGCTTGAACTGTCGTCGTTCGTAGTCGTTTGTCGTTGTTTTTGTTGTTGTTGCCACTGCCGATGCTGGTGGTGGTGGTGGTGGTGGTTGTCCAATGACCCAACGAGGCGACGACGTCAAGAGCAAGCAGCGCAACTACGTCGTTATGTCGCCTGTTTTGTCGTAATTTATTCAATAATTCACAAAAAGCGCAGTTTGATCCTCATTAATACTCGTCGATTACAACGCGAACGAACCACACCCGTTCTCTTTTCACTTCAGTTCGCGAAAAGCAATTAAAAAACCAAAAATCGAAACAATTTTCGCTTTCGAACTCAAGTGTTGCACACTGCAATTGTCCAGCACCAGCACTCAACCCCCTTGCGATATGGGAACACGCCTTAAAAATTTCGATCTCGTGTCACTTCACTTTGACGTTTCGCACAGATTCTCACAATTTGAATAAAATTTACGCGTTTTACTCGAATAGAAAATGTGTGTTTTGCAGTTGGGAATTGGTTCACTTCGAGTTTTGTCCGTTTTTCGAGGTTGAAAATGTAAATGAATTTTGGGATTTTTGAAAATTTTTTGTTTTTTACTTTCTGTGACAACAAAACACGTCGCAGTCTTCGTCGCCTGCGAAAGGCAAAAAATAACTATGCTTCTCTTTCTCTGGCCGTCTCTGTAAATCTACGAGAGAAGAAACGAACCAGCGATAGTATACACACACCACTGCGGCTAACTGTCAATGCCACACGCACACGAACACAGCGAGGACGGTGGATGGAGAAACGAAATGTGGAACGTGAGTGGGAAGAGGCAAACGTCAATAAATATTTTAGCAAAGAATGGAAGAAGAAGAGTGGAAATCATTTTGCTGGTTTCGCTTGGAGCAGGAATCCTAAATTCAGCGATGACTCATCGGGTTTTTACCCGAGAAGTACGGACGGCACAAGTGCATGTGCGCTTGAAACGAGTTAAATTTTTGAAATGAGTGAGTTATGTTGTGATTTCGAGTCTGGAGTGGAAGTGGATGAGAAGAGATGCTCGGGTGTACTTGCACTTGAAATTTAAAATATGTAAGAACTCGGAAAGGGAACCGTAGGTGCAGGGTTACCATCCTCAGGCGTTGTGTGAGAAGTTGAAATGCCGCCATAAAGAGAAGAAATTCCATCAGAGGTCTTCGAGGTTTTGGCGTTTGAAACAGACAGTGGGACCAATGGTGTCATTATATTACACTTGCTTTAATTTTGTCATCGTGAAGACCGAGAGCATAGGAACAATGCTGAAGATTAGGGTCAAGAAAAGAAGGACTAACAAAATTAATGGGAGAGAAGGTTTTATGGAAGGTGCTTTACGTTTCAAATTTAAGTAAAATCTTCCGATCAATTTCATTAAATACAAGGACGAGATGCTACAGTCTTCTAGTTCTTCTATTGGCGCTCAGTGTGGAACCTACAACAAAGCCCAAAAAATACTAACTGAGTTCAATAAACTGCGTGAATAGCTACTAGGAGTCTTTCTGTCATGTCAATCCTACAAAAATAGTACTTACTTACTTACTTAGGTGGCGCTACAGTTCGGGGTGAACCTGGTCCTCAACCAACAAGCCTCTCCAGTTAGCCCGGTCCTTAGCTAACTGCTTCCAGTTGCGCGCACTCCAAGTTGGTTGAGGTCCTCTTCCACTTGTGCGGCCCACCTTAGGCGAGGTCTTCCTCTACTGCGTTGACCCTCCGGGTTAGACTCGAAGACTCTGCTAGCCGGAGCATTTGTGTCCATTCGCTCTACATGCCCCAGCCATCTGAGCCGATGGATACGTATCTTTTTGACTACAAAAATAGTGCATCGAGCAAATTTCTAAATTTTGTCTAGAATACAACAAAGTTTAAACACATTTGGAGCGGGTTACTTTGCCGTACATGTTTTCCTTGTAGGTAAAAACACCATCTAAAGTGCCAAAAAGAGCTACAAAAAGCTAACGATGAACACTACACGTTGCAAAATTACAATAAAGATGAGAAACTGATTTTTGGATTCCATTATGACAAAAATTCAAACCAAATGTTCTTATAAATAAGGAAATAATAGTTTAACCCCAGGGACTCTAACGTAAATATAATGACAGCATTTACCATAAGCTTGTTTGACCGAAGGGTTAACTTAGTGATGCCAAGTTCAATTGGTTGTTATTCCAATCAATAAGAAGTATCCGACGGAAATATTAATTAAGGAGAACTTGCAGTGAACTCATGCACAGAATATTTGAAATTAGAACAAAAGAAGCAGATTGTGATGAGTTTTCTGATTTGAAAGGGTCGTCAATTCCTCTGAAAATTGTTAAAGAGTACACGTGTCGCACATAAAATCATATATTTCTCAACTGTGGAAGATGTAGGGTATTTTCCACTGGGACAAATGCGAAGGATACCAGTCTTTGCACTTGGTTGAGTGTCTTCCTCTTTGTGATGAGATCTGTCCCGTCTAAACATATGTCTTATGATGTTTGCGTTACATCTCAAAAAACTTACCAGCCAGGTACCAACTTTTTACGAAAGCACGAGGGACTTCTTATGGACGTCTTATTCTTCTCCTGAATGTTTTTTTCTTTTCAGTATAGTCCCGGGAATAGAGAGAAGAGAAGTCCTTCTAGAATTAAGCAAGAAATTTGACGAGGTAGAGAGAGGTACACCTAAACCAAAGGTAGGTTCATTGTTTACCACTCTGATCCCTAGGGTTAACCCCAAATCTAGTCCTGAAAGCATTTAGATTTCCCAACGTAACAGTTAAGACCGGTCATACTGGCATGGCTCACATCGTTTTAATAATTGAAAAAAAACGTTATTTGTTGAGGTAACTCCTTGAGGTTATGCCAATAAGGTGTCATTTATAGGATTTATATTTACTCCATCGTAGGTAAACGAACCTACTACCTACGCGCGGATCAAGGGGATATGAATACCCTTTTTAATGTTATACACACATCGCGAGCGAGGTACAGTGGTTCGAAACTCAGGTGTCGTTAAGTTTCATTGGCGTCCAAGGGTGGTGTCCAGGCTAGCTGGGGACATTTGTGGTCATTGTGTCATTGCTTAATTTACAGGAATTTTTTCGAATCCTCTGATGTCATACTCAGTGTTCGCTCAATCAACTCTTCCAGCCAAGGCACTCTTCTTCCAGTGTTATGCCTTCGCAGTAGAGTCGTCATCAGCTTTCTCAGTTGATCGATTTTTATTTATTTAAGAAATAAATGTTTTTCCGACATCAGGAGTTGAACCCGGACTTTCAGCGTGACAAGCGGTGATGCTAACCACTGTACCATGGCCACCCGTTGATAGTGCCTTTTGGGCTTGTGCAGGACATGATGAATGGAGTGGTAAAAGAGGGCTTCTCCAGGAAGGGTTTGAACTTTGACAGCATTCAGCGATATAACTTTTACCTAAAAGTACGGAAGGAACTGCAGCATAAAATCTTATTATAAGACTAAGTCGACCTACAATGCATGACTCATTTAAAATGGTTTGAATTCTTCTCTCCAAGTTGGACAGCAGAACAGCAATCACAAGTCAGCCCGGTGACTTACAGTTCTAACCACAATTTACAAAGTGGCTGACTAACCAACCACCTTCACGAAGTCTACTGCAATTTATAATTTTTCTTTTAGTTTTATTTTTTTCCTTGTAATTGCAGGAAGTAATCTTAAAACTAAGGTTTTATAGGCACTCGAAATTCTTTGCTTAATTGTCGCCGGTTGAAAGTGTGAATCATGGAATCATATTTAGTTTACTAACTTTTAAAATATTTTAAAAATGTAAAAAACGTTGTGTAAAAATTTTGTGTTAATTGCTTTGGCAACACAACAAACAGTAATAGTTTCCTTTCTTTTGATGTGTTTAATTATTTTTGATTTATAATGCGCCAATAGGACTTTAACGCGTTTATAGTGATTAATGTTTATCATTACATTATTTTGACATTTTATGGTTATTTTAATAAATAAATTAATAAGTCGTCGCGAAGTCAGTTTATTTTGAATTTCTAATTATTTTCTAAATTCTAAACTCATAACTCTAGCCGGTTTCCTATTATTATTATTATATTTCAATTTATCGAAAAAACAAAATCCGGCTGGTAGGTGTTAAGCATTAAACGTATAATTAAGATTACGATTCGAAATGCCAGCGTATTCATGCATCACGTTATATGTATGTATGTACATAGGTCATCTTAGCTTAATATGTTGCAGGAGGACGAGTCTTGAATGTCTCTGAATGACATATGTACATTTTTATATGCTTCCTAAATATTGCATAGTGCGAATCTAGTCAATAGTCATTCTTCCAAGTGATTGGTTAGAAACTCAGAGACGACTTAATTAGTTTCCTGATGGCTCGAAGATGGAAGTTCTTACTATATTTTGCGAGACAGTTCGTGCAATCCTCTTGGCCAGCCGGAACAAGTACTTTTTGATATTTCAGGCTCCTTATGTTTTTAACCGCTAAAAGCACAAAGTTCATTAAAAGGCTGTTAGCTACTTCAGGACAGAATTGGAGTCAACTAATCTTTTCTGAATTGTTTCTCTTACTTTAAGAAATCCAAGTTCTATCTTTTACGGTAACACTCTACGAATCATTACCATTGTAATAGGTTACGTCCTTCAAAACCAGCATCTCCACAGACTCAATCTCTTCACAGACAATATTTGTTGATACACCTCCCTACAGACTTACAAAGTCTTTCAGATAACAGCGAAGATGTGATCTTGTTACTTCAACTTCCTTGAAACAATCAAAAGAGCGAACATCGAAGGATGATGGCAACAACAACGGCAAATAATTCCAGAGAATGATCTCCACTCTGAAAAAAAAAACTGCACTTGAATGGATTAGCCACCAGGCCAGAAGAGCAGGCCTTCTACACCTTGTGTCTATAATGAAGATTGATACAAAAGCTTAGGTCTTCTGCAAAACTCTAGATAAGACTCTGTTTAGAATAAAACGTGACTGCAGCTTATTTCAAGCCGCTTGTATCACGACCTTACCAAACCCAATGGAATTGGACACTACTGGGTTTAGGGTTTAGGACAGGCATCAAACAGTCCGCACGTTTATTTCATTCGAAACGTCGGATCTAAGCCACAGTAACGTTCTTTATGAAAGCAAGGTCTTCCAAGGGATTGATACAGTCCCAGATGAGCTAGGATTAAAGGTCCTTTTTTGGGACCCAGCTCCCGTACTGCCATTTTCTAATATGGCCATTTTCTCTTTACAGGTTCCCGGAGTAAAATTAGAAGACCCTATTGCAGTGACGAATGTCACAAGGCACCCATTTACCTAACCAAAAGTAATGCTCAAGCAGGTTAAGCCATTCAATAAAAAGAGTCGCTGGCTTTCTTCGCCCATGCTATTGCTCCATAAGTGATCATTGATCACACAATAGGCGTGTTTTTTTGAAACCTAGCTAGCCAGTCGTTCATTTAGACGATTCCCAGCCGGCCAAACCCAGTCGATTTCTTATACCATCAAGTTGGTACGTGTGACTTCGTTCCTATGACGTCCAGCGCTGCCAGCACTGCCATGATCGTAGCAAAACTGCTACGCGATTTCCAAAAAAGTCAAATTTGCTACGCTGCTACGCCCTCTCCCTAATTTCCCGATTTTTGCTACGCTTTTTTAAAACACGAACTTTTAACAAGAATCTTGTAGTTTTTTCAAACTATTCACTTCCACGACTCTAACTTACTGGCTGGCTAGGTTTTAAAAAAACACGCCTAATGGCAATGTGCATTCATCTAGGAATTTAGGAACATTTCATATATTTTCAGGACTTGCCCGCTAGACTCCTGCAAATCATGAGAGCTCGGGTAGCCTTGTTGGACATCTCTTCTGTGTTTTTTTTTTCCAGATTACCTTTACTGTCTAGATATGACAAGATGACATATTGACATTAGTAGACGAAGAAGTGCCGAACTAAATCACAGTTAATAATTGATAAGACAATGCGACTCTTCCTAGCAAACTCGTATAATCCTAAAGTATCCCCAACATGTTAGCCATTTTTTCCAAACAGCATTTGCCACAATCGCCTCTTAACTTAACTGTAACCTCTCAAAAAAAAAAAAAAAGGCGACAATAGGATTAACCCTTCCCAAGATGTTTATATTTAACATTAAAAAAAATAACAATAAAATGTATCTCTTCATCAAAGTGCGACGCCACTACAGTCCACTCGCAATTCAAAGACAAGGAGTTTTATTATTTTCAACAATTTTATCCGAGTCGTTCTGGAATTGGCAACCGATTAAAATTGCATTAAAAATTATTTTCTTTGTTAACATTAAATCAGTAAACAAACATCTAGCGGGGCGACCATAAAACCCCACAGAGTCGTAATAAAGAACAAAACCCCAACTTCGCAGTCGCAAAATTCCTTAAAAATTACTTTGTTTTTTTTTTTTTTTTGAGGTTAACCTTACGAGTGCGAGTGCTTCGGTGTTTTTTTTATGAAGCCATTTACATTCCAATCGTCGTGAGTTTTTGTTGATCGGTAAGCACTTTTCAACTATAAAACACTTTAGAGGCAATTTTAATTGTCACTCGTATAAGGACTTTGGGGGTTGCAATACCATTGACCTCCAAATGGAAAACCATAAAACATTCCTCCACTCGATTGGAGAGAGTGAAAATGTTTTGGGTAAACAAAGATATTTTTCTTGTATCTCCTCTCGATATCGGAGTCGGACGATTCCACGAACATTCTCCCACCTACCGCAGTGCCTGTCTGGGGCGAACAGAATTGTCGGAGTTGTCGTACCAGTCGCTGGGTGTAGTATACTCGTATCTATGGACATGTGTACAGAAACATTTATTGAAGCTTTTCCGCGAATTCTCAATGAAATCATCAACTGGAAATGGTCGCTTTCTGTGTGCTTGTTCGCTATTTCCGATGTCACACTTATTGCACACCCCTCGTGAAGCACACGATGGGAAGCAATTTACAACGGACGTTGTCAAATGTTTTGTATTTGTGACAGAGTCTTGTTTGTTGGAGTCGAACTCAAGTTGAAAAGCTCACTCAAGTTGCCCCACAGCACCATGGCCAGAGAGCACCATCAACCAAAGTTTTCTCTTGGTATTTCCTGATTGCGGGCAATTACCCTGTGTGTTGTGTCTTTTGCTTGTGCACAACCGCAATTTATTCAATGTGTTGAATTTTTAAACCGAATATCAAACTGAAAACAATTTGTATACCGCTGTCACTTACTGGAAGTATGTGCCTTGAGAAGGCGAGGGATTTTTATGATGAAACCTGAAATACGCGTAATTGATTAGTTCTCCAGAAAACTGTTTAAGTTGCTCTGATTAGGCGGAATTGAGCGCCTATATAGTGACTTTTCTGTTTAACTGCATGTGCGGGCTGTTAATTCGTTTAAAATACACGTTTTGAATGCAAATTACTTAAGAAACATCGAGGACGGTTTAAAGTTCGCAATGTGGGCAGTTGGAGATAAGACATTTCTGCAACAATAAAACCCAACGAGAAGACGATGATACATATTTCGACACAAAATTTTAGTCTCTGACTAATGTGGGTTTGTGAACCTGTTTTGAGGTTTGATTGAACCTTGGAATTTGAACAGTATTTGGGGAAAACCTTTTCGATATTGCAGGTCAAGATCAAGTGTTGGGTAATAAACAAAAAACACTTCAGAAAGGCTTTAAAGTGCTAATAGTGTAATTGGGGAAAAACGTCTGCTGCATGTGCCAGTTTTAGGTCAGAGTTTTGAAGCTCGCCGTGGCTCAGTGGTTAGTGCGTTGGACTACTGACCAAGCGGTGTGGGTTCAAGCCCCAGCCAGGAACACCGAACATTTTTCGCCGCACCACCTCTCGTCGGGGAATGACAAGCCTCCGGGAGTATATTCTGTCATGAAAAGGCTTCTTAATTTGCGGTTCGGAGTCGGCAATAAATTGTAGGTCCCTTCCAACCATTGAATGGTTGCGAGAAGTTAGGCCTTGGCTCATTCCGAGCTGTCCCGACAGTTATTTATTTTTATTTATTTTTTGATGGATCCCCGAGTCTCGGCTATTTTTAACCGTCTGCTCAGCATTTTTAAAAAATCATTTGAATAGGAGTGCTTTTTTTTAAATTTAACTGGTCTTAGGGTTCACTATGATTCAAGAGCGGCATCAGAGAACTCTGACAAGAACGTGAAAGATGACATACCTATGTATCCTCATTAAAGCGAAAAACCCATTCAATGCTTCTTCATCTATAGGTAAAAGCATTTTGTTTGCAAAATGGTTAAGTGGTGTTCGAAAGGGAGACATACATATGTACATATGCATTCAAGAGGACAGTCTTGCCCATAGGTTTGCCCAAACCAAACTCTGTCCACCAACTTCTACGGTCACCTACACCAGTGAGTCTCGGACACCTAGTACCTCAACTGGAGACTGTTGTTGAGAGCAGCTAACGACAAACTGTTCTCAAATCAGGATGGCAGCGGAAGGATTCTCCAGATTCTCAACGTCTATAGGTCGAACTACTTTGTGAACTTTCTGTATCAGCTACCTTAACATATTTGGGTCACAGGCGAAGACGGAATAGTTTATCCAGCTTTGGCACATTTATAACGGCAATTTTTACCATCAACAGAAGTCGACCCTATTTAGATTTGCTAGAAAGGGGAGACATCTTTGGTTGTAGGTTGTCTATACGATACCACCTCCGATTTATGTATGTAGCCTTTTCGACTTTGTAATGGGGCGAAACATTGTCGTAGTTACCGCATCTCGATATTTAGAAGGGGTATTGATCATGGAAGTCTTAGATTGACCACATTGCGATCGAAGAAAACCATTTCTCCAGTATAATGGATGTCCGTGCGGTTAGGTAGGTATATGCTGAAAGCAAAGAAAAAGCAATATTGAGAGAGATTGATCACAGACAGCTACAATCGCAAGAGATCGCCAGAGCCTTTTCCGATGGAGTTCGCCCTAATTTCCCCAGAGGTTCTATGCCGCCAGAACGAAGTATTGAAGTGAAGACCGGTGACAATACTGCCAAAAGCCTGTCAAGCCGAATTAACCAGTCAACATGGACGATGTTAGCAAACATAGTACGTTTTGCTCTTCTTAGAGCAACGAAAGTGACATCACGCAAGACTCTAAGGAGCAGGTGCATGAACTTTGTCAACAGTGGACGAGGTCGTAATATCCTCCGTGATATTATTAGTATTGATACTAATTTGACGGCTTTTGTCACTCTTAGATAGGGCAGATGAAACAAGACCTCAAAATTTTGGCTATTTTACCATAAAGTCAAGAAGGAGGGTGATTTTGAAGGTAAAATCAAAAAGCACAGCACAGATATGGCTTGGCTGCATCTAAATCAACACATCATATATGTAACAGATTGACCATAGAAAAAAAGAGGACGTGATTAACGGTCATTTAAGCAGCCTCTAGTGCCGTCGGAGAAATATCTCGTAACAGCGACGGTATAACAAAATAAACGTACAATAGAAAATTGCAAATGCATTCGTGCAATTGGTTAAAAGCTGCTTTCGGTTCAACAATTTTATTATTATTTTCTTGTATTGTTCGACAAACTGACTTTTGACAATTTGATAAACAATAACAATGTAATTTTTAATGCAGTTGCTATTAAAAAAAAAGGGAATAACAGAACGCTTCAGCCATAGCGAAACAAAAACCAATTTGACAGCTCATACTTTGTTGACAGTTGTTCGTGGGCACTTAACTGCAGTAGACTAACCTTTGATTCAGCTTTTGAAAGATGACAGGTGGGTAATTTGAAAGATCTTCTAGGTTTAAGTTGGCAAAAAAAAATAAAAGATATATAGTTTTCATTACAAAAATATAAGAGGGATCCTTTCGTGACGCGGATAGTTTGTGATAATATTTGCATAGTGAATGCGCGAATTTACCCTATATGGACGTTTTTCACTTGACAAGTCGATCAATATATGACTTGAGAGGTTGACGTCAGACTATGTTTTCGTCTTTCATCTTTTTGCTCATATTTAGCTAAACAAGTCAGTAATATTTCTACCGTTTGTCATCTGATAAAAAGGCCAAATGTTCGTTATTTCAACGAAAAACGTAAAACATACAATGTGTCATAAACATGCGTTACCATTCGGATTTGACACCATATTTCCGTTCTTTTAGTTATGTCAGTTGTCATATAGTGTGGATCAACCAAATATACTTGTGTCATCCAATAAAATTTCATAAGAAAGTTTTTTTTTGAACAAAAAATTATTTTGGCTTATTTAAGTGTGAAGCAGAGCTTCAGTTGTTAGTAAGAATTTTAAGTTCAGATAGAACACAGCATAAATTCCCTTATTAGGGCAGAATATGATTAGGGATACTCCAGGACTTTAAATAAATTGTATGAACAACAGTGAAGACTGTCAATTTTACACAAAATGACATATTATATTGAGTAAGTATTCAAAGTGAGTTTATTTGGATCATAATTGGTGTGTTGCACAGATCCCGACGGGGAATACAATTCTCAGCTCATCTTTCACAATATAGCATTCGCATTACTTAACTAGCATGAAAATACTATTGTATGTGTCAAAGGAACGAATGGATCAACTTTTATTTCAACTCCACACTTATTACCCCAAGTCGCCTTCATAAGTGTTCGTCCATTCTACCGTCGGCTATAAATCATGTGGGTCCACACATAAAACCATGCATAAGTAGACATTAAGCAATTTAAAGTCAGACGAAACTGACGTGTTTTAGTCGCAGGTCCTCACGAACTCCGTCGCGCCTCGTAAAGCACTAATATCCGGTTCATATACACCAACACTCTTGCAGGAAACGATTGTATACACATAATCAAATTTTAACAATTCTGACTGCAAATGTCAATGATTGTACTGACAAACTGTCGTGTCCAATTGACACAAATAAACGCTCCTTGGTCTGCGTAAAGAACCGTCCTTGAGGTGCCATATTCTAGAGAAAAAAATGGCTACAACGGCATTTTATAATTAACATTTCTGCCACCGTTCTGTGCCGTTCGGTGACAATGGTACAGCAAGCAATTTCCGCATCTTTAAGTTTTCACATATTCACTCGTGAAATATTTACCAAACACGACTGACTGTGTAGTGTGTAGTCCCTTTGTCAATTCGCCATTTCAGTGTTGTGAAGCTCTTTGGCTGCTAATTAGTTTAACACTTTCGATGTGTCCGCCTCTTTGTGAGGCCCGTCGGTGTCGGAGCATCTGTTTTCCACTACGAAAGAAACAAAGAATTTTATGTGCGCATGTGCTGGTACAGTTTCACTGTCAAAAAGCAGTTGCATCTTATGTTAAGAAGGCACTTGTTTGACATGTGTTTTTCTTGGATAAATATAACACTCCCGACTTTGACAGTCGATTTCGTTTCGATCTTATGAAATTGGAACGATCGTAACCGATTTGGTCTGGTGCAGGGTTGAAATGGGGCGAACTGAGATTGAATTCTCAAACTGAAAACTTTTCTATTCAGGAGCGCTACGCATCAACGGAGCTCGGTGAGAAAGACTGAGAGGAAAGAAGGACTATAATCATAGGTAAATGTTTTCTGTTTTGGCTTGTAGACGAAATGGTTCCTGCACCATCAGGGATGACCCTGTTTCCCTAGTTTGTCGGACTTAGCATACTTAACACTCTCCATCTTCAGGCAAACCAACGCCAGAACTGCTGATTTCTTCATTATGTAAGGTTAATCTCCCAGTGGTGCCGTCCCGCTCGATCTACGATGTTTCCGATCAGTTTTGCCGTCCAGCTTCCCTTGGTTTCGATGTTCCAGCGTTCTTGTCAGCGTTTAATGGGGGTTTTCCCTATTACTATTTTTCTTCCAACATAAGAGATCGATGAGGACTACTCCCGTGTCCACGAAAATGACTGGTTTCGACATTGTTCGGCAGGAGATCGCCACCCGGAGAGGTCATCTTCCCTGAACCGCTGCCATTTGTTTTCTGTATTTTTCTTGATTGAGCGCATCACCCTAGATCTCAAAGCAGTACAAACAAGTTAGATGCGTGACTGTCATAAGAAGTCTGCGCCAACTTGCCTTTGGTCCTCCCAGGTTTTCTATTAGTCTCCTCAATGCTGTGTTGATCTTTGTAGCCCTTTTGAACGCAGACTTGATCTGCTGCCATTATGACGTCTTTAGTGGTTATTGACCTCAAAAATAGTGGAGATCTCCCTCCCAGTCAGCAGGATCATCTCACAAATGTTTAAGCAGAGACCAATAAACTTTTGCCAAAGGATAGGAAATGTGATTCGATATTGGTACAGTTAGTCACTGGCCACCACATACTACGACACAACCCTCAGAAAATATGTAACATGCCTACATAATGCAGATGATGTGGTGTCAAAGAGTCTCCACTCACTCCTTAAATCTCTTCAAAGTCACATCTAAACAATGTTTCAAAGATCCTCGGAGGTTGGCACTGAGAAACTAAACCATGGGTACCACCAAAAAAAACTGAAATTCGTTAGAAAACTTGGAAGAAGTACGAGTATGATTGCATGGTTTGACAGTTCTTCTTATTGTAGATGACAAACAAGATCCTTTGAATGAATTGAAACCCGTCGGCATTTACGGAAGCACAAAAATCGAATCTCTTTCGCAAATGACAGTCTCCATGTTTAATGACAGATAACTGACAGTGACATCAGTCAAAGAACCAAGCCAACACAGATGTCAGGAGACAAAAAATTAACAAGAGGTCAAGTAATTATTTGCATTTCTGTTGTGAAATCCGTCTGATGGATTAATTTATTTGATATCTCATGGAACGAAACCCCTCCATTAGAAGCAAAGGGCCGATGCCCACAATTGATGTCAATTAAAAGTTCCCATGGGAGTCACACGGCTTTTTATAAACTTTTGACACTCTATTCACGATCGTCGCGAAGGGGGAAAGCCAAGCCAAGCACTAATTCTGTACTCGTATCTGTTATCAATTCTTTTTGGGATTTTTTCTCAGTTACAAGCGTTCTCCAAAAAGAAGTGAATCAGCATAACGCGCTGACTTCAATTTTTATTTCATCAGAATAAAGGGATTTCATTTTGTAAATATGACGCTTTAGGAAAAAGAGAAAAAAAAAAAAAGGAAAAGAAAATCGTAACGAAAGATACTGCTGCATTGATTTGATAAGACGTTTACGCAAATTCTATTCTTAGAACGGTGAAGGGTTAAGCGCGACCACTGTGACGCGTACTGACTGTGCTGGGAAAAAATGAAACTCATTTCCATGACACGAGTCAAAACTATAACTTACAAGTTACAGCGAATTGTCACCGATGACATCATCGAATTGTCGACATACAGTCTGAGCTAAAACAGTCTTTTGATCTAACAGTGTTAACGATCTGGAAAATCAGTTTCGTAATCAAACTTTGCATTAGTCTGTTCATTTCTTCAAAGTGCCCATTAAACAATAAGTATGATTAATCAATTTTTGATGAATTATATTTGTTTGTTTTTAAAAAAATTATGTCGTGCTTGGCTTTTTACAAAAAGAAAATTCCAACAAGTTATTGACAAATAAATGTTGCGATCTTGTGATACGATCAAAGACTGATCGTAATATTTTATTCTATCTACTAACGTTCTAATGAGACTATGGCGCGTTCTTATAAATTTTTTTAATATCAACTAGCAGGGGTTTAAAATAAATTTATTAAGAGATGTCTGTTGCGTGAATCATCGAGACTGTTTCAAACTTTTATTTTGACACGTTAAGTAATTCCCAGCGATAAGAGTAGTCTGTACCTGAAAAATAAATACAGCCCCTACCGGTTAGGAACCTTCTTCTTATGATTTTTCTTTACATTTTGGATTTCCTGTGGAGATATCGATAAGCTGGGTCTATTTTTGTCTTGAATTCTAGAAATGGCCACAATTACGAATCGGAAGACCACCAGTTATCTGTTGTCAGCGATCAAAGTTTACAGTCGATCGTATTGTTTTCCATGAACGAAATCTTTAAACATTAAATTCTATGATTCAATTATTAAGTGTTATTGACTGCTATCGAAGTTTCCGGTAATTATTAACTTAGTTCATAATAACAACAATAGCTACGTACTTGAGGGTTTTAGGAAAATGAGCCTATAGTACTTGGAAAAGCGAATGAGGATCTGTTTGTAAGCCACTTGACGTCACCCGTGACGCAAAAGAAATGATTGTCGTACGTATACTCATTAAAATGGTCATGGTTATGCATTCGGTATCAAACTTCTCATTCGATGTCATTGAAGAAAAATGTTTCAATTGAGAAGGCGGCGTAGACATATATACGCTAAAGAACTAAATCCCTCCAAGATTACAACCTGTGTAGATAGCTAACCAGCAATCAAGGCACTAGACAGCGAGATTATTAGATCAAAAGCAGTACCGAGCTGCCGACAATACCTTAACCGAATATGCGATTCTCACGAGGTCAATCTCTGCTGGGTCCCAGGACATAGTAATATACACAGCAGGAAATGAGAGACGAAGTAGGTTGGAAAGGATCAGCATTAAACACAGAAGAGATTCACACATCGGTAAATATTTCTATCGGTGGGCTGAAAAGGCCGATTGAAACCAAGGTAAGTGAACTAACCAACCGCCAGAAGTGACTGTGTTATATCTCGCACCTTTTTTATTTTTTAAAAGCCTCCGGTCTACTTAGCTTAAAAGGTCTACTACCCTCCTAATGAAGGTGAATATGTCATTAGTAGCCGATTTTCTAAACTCCCCTAACGAACAGAAATCCATATGAGAGATCCGTCTACGTAGCCAGACATTCACAAAGAACGTGCTGAAAAGTTTCTTCCTATTCCAAACAGAACCGACTTTCTGTATCTGAAAAAAAGGTTTAGTTTGTTGAGATGATATCTTAGGTCACTATGGCCGGCAAGGAAACTCACTAGCTTCGTCATGTTGTTCCTGTCAAGGTTTGGAATTTCTTTAAGCTTTATAGGTCTCTTGGATTGCCTCAGAAATTTTCCCAATGGGACAGGCGAAGTTGGTGGTCCCAGTTGGTTAACAAAGCTGTGGAGGTTGCCCAATTAACGCCACAGAAGGTTTCCAGTCCCAAGAACGCGGAAGCCGAACCGGCCCTAACCAGCTCGTCCGCAGTTTCATTGCCTACAAAGCCCTGGTGACCGGGCACCTAACCAAGCTTGACCTTTTTGTGTCTGGCAAGTGATAGAAGGCTATCGTGGCAGGACTTGACTGCATACATAGATTTCACGAAGTGGGATGTCAATGCTTTTTGCGCCGCTAATACCTTTATCGAGGTTTATTCTGGCGCAGATCTCCGTAACATGGACTTTAGCCTGGAACACGCTGGGGCACATCCCCATTGCTACCAAGACTTTAGTGTTGGGTCAAGTGACACCAGCACCCACTCCGGAAGCCATTAGACCAGTCGACACGGTCTAATATTTCTGGCTTAAATAGCCTTTCCAAACTGTACTTCCTGGCCATAATGTAGGGGATAGTGCAGAACATGTCCGTACTTGGAATTGAGTGAAGTATTTCCAGATGATCCACAAGATTACCTGATTTATATTTGTGTTCTAGCGGCAGCTTTATAGCACAACGGGCAGCGGTCTTCCTAGTGAATATATGTAGGGGTGTGAGCCCGATGACAGTCTCTATGGTTGAGACAGGCAATTCTTTGTAACTTCTCAAGCTTCATTGCCATCGTTTGTTCAAGTACTTTTGGCCACAAAACTATGACCGCTTATGCTATTATGGGTCTAACTATCGAAATGTACAACCAATGCATCATTTTGGGACTAAAATTCCCAGTTCTGCCATTGAGACGCCGAGTAGCCCACAAGGCTCTAGTGGCTCGATCAACCGCGAATTTGAAATGTGCATTCCAATTTAAGCGTCTGTCTAAGACAACGCCGAGGTACTTCACCTCGTTGGAATAGCATACAGTGGTGCCTTTGACGAGATCCGAGATTGGTCAATCTTCTTTTCGTAAAAGGCACTAGAACAGTCTTGCAAAGATTGTTGGAGAGTTGCACCATTCTAAAACATGTAGTAAAGCACTTTGCACTTTGTGGTCGCCGTGGTTCAGTGGTTAGTGCGTTGGACCGCTGATCAAGCGGCTTGAGTTCAAGCCCCAACCAGGAACACCGAACATTTTTCACGGCACCACTTCTCGTCGGGGAATGACAAACCTCCGGGAGTATAATCTGTCATGAAAAGGCTTCTCAATTCACGGTTCGGAGTCGGCAATAAATTGTAGGTCCCTTCCATTCATGCGAAAAATGTAACAAGCACAACAGGAGTGGTTGCGAAGAGCTAGACCTTGGCTCATCCCGAGCTGTCGCGCCAGCTATTTATTTATTTTATTTTGTACCTTTTGAATATCTGCATACTAAGGTTTGGTCTACAAAACCTAAAAGCACATTGCATGGCTATGCCTTCTATTTTCGAAACCAAATTATAAATATTATCAGATAAATTATGTACATAACTTACGTACACATAATTTCAATAAAAATTAAAAAAAATAAATGTCGAACACTTACAAACTCTCCTTGAGATGCTATGGATGCAAAAAAAAAAAAAAAAAGAAAGAACAATCGAACTGAGAATATTTCAAAAGCATTTATGAGGTCATTCATAGTGGTTGGAGGGAGTTCAAGGCTAAGCAAACGTGCGACTTCAACTCTCCAAGCGCTTTTTAACTCAACGGTTATGAAGCCGATGAAGTTGCTTTTTTATAAATAAAAACAAAAACAATATTCTGGATGGAATTGCATTAAAACAAAAATTAAAAAAACAAACTGTGAGAAGTTATTTTAAGAAGTGCTTAGCCATGGATGGGAGTGGCCACATCGCATAATTAAGATACTGTGCAGTGCTCACTTGGCCGGCGAACTGTCACTGGAGGAACAACTCCAATCGATGTTTTAATTTATGTCAGACATAAAAAAATGCATTAAATGTGGGGCTTATTGAAAATCGACATTAAATTATTTTCTTGTTCGAAAAGTAAAATGAAATCTGTGTTCAATGGAAGAAACTAAATTTGGTTTTAATAGCGGTTCCGTTTTTAAGTTATTGTAGCTTAAAACTACTTTCGATGACGATAGGTTCGAGTTTGTGACATTGAGTGGTCTTTCCAGGAGAGGTCTATAAACATCTGTCAAGCGACATCCAATAAACGGCGAAAAAGTTCACCACTGCGTTAAGGCTCACGTCGTCTACCACAGCCAGCGCAAATTCTTTAGCTAAAGCCCAGACTAGTCAAAGACAGTTAAGTCCTTGACAAGCCCCCTGTCATTTCTGGTCTAAGGTCATTAAAAACTAAAATCCGCAAGGCCAAGAAACAGGATGGGAACAGATAGATAGTAAGACATCGGAAGCGAGAAGGGTAGAAAGTGCCAGCATTCTTGATAGGAACTGTCTTAGTTGGGTCCTGGTTTCTGTGCAAATCATAAGCTTCAGTAAGTATATGGACAACACAGAATGAAAGGATTTCGTATTCTCGGCTGCCAAGACGGTTAGACCCTCAAGTAGCCCAAGGCAGAAATTAGTAAAATGGAGATAATTACGGTGGCAAAGAAAATGCGGAAGAAAATGACATACCAAGCCGTTCCAAAATCAGGATTCATATTTCGGGCCCCCCTCATGCCTGAGGATAGGTTGCAGCAACGTCAAATGTCTGAGCGAAGACTAGAAAGTTCTGTGAAGGAAGAAGGTAAAAAACCGGACAGGAAGTCAACCATGACGCAATGCCACTGCTTCAAACTAAGAATAGGACAGAATGTAGTCAAGCTGAAACCGTGGTCAGGTAGGAAAAATCGAGAAAAAAATCCAAATGATGAAGGTCATTCAAATCATCCCAGATAACAGTAGAGTTAGAGAAGAATCCAAGAGAAACTGCGAAGAGAGGAAGGATGCAAAAGAAGAAGGCTGTGGGGAGCACTACCAGGAAAGGCAGGTAAAGGAACTTCTCGGGAACTACGGCCGACGGAGAAGCAAGGGCTGCCTAGACACGAACAAAAACCAGCTTCGCATTCTTACGTTCTTCCTAACGCGCCATTGCAGACTCAGGGAGCATCGCAAAAAATGGGAATAGAAGCGAATGGAAGCTGTAAATTCTGCAGCGATGCCGAGGAGACCCCATCACACCTCCTTATGAATTATGGAACACTGATCCACAAAAGAAGAGTATACCTGGGAGCGTACACTTTATTTAAAACGGATCTCGCAACGTGCGTCGGACCCAATTCAGATACTCCGATGCCTCAGAGCAATTGGATTGGAGACGGTGTTCCAGGTCGAGATTCATCGACCAACATGAGCTCGGGAGAGCACAATAGATCTCTACAGGTCGCAGAGCATACCCATCCCAATTTGTTTCATATAACATCTCAACGGCTACAGAAGGTCGGACCCTAACACTTGAGGATCGCCTTCTGCTTCCTTCCGTACCCAGCACTCACACCTGTCGAAGCTTTGTTGAATCTAGCACTGCCAGAAAAAAATTAGATCAACCTATTGGTTGCGATGCAAATGGTCATCACACTCAAAGTGGCAGCAATAACACCAACGTATGAGGTGAATCAATTTTTATCGACCACATTTTTGTAGACAAAATTCCAAATCCACCTTCCATACAAGAAATAGCCAGGAAGTTCTTTAAATTACTGCAACAAAAAACTCCAAGTCAATTCAAATCATTGACTATGAAGCCTTCGATACCGTCCACCATTAAGGAATTCACCATGCAGAACTGATCCGACCACCAGGTCGGCTAGACCGTGCAAGAATGCATAAGACTTAACATTCGCAGGGAATAGATTGTAATTGTCCTTAACAGTTTGATTCAATGTTTGTCTAGAGCTGCCTAAGCATACTAAAGAAGATATTTGATTACAATATAATCATCCTCCACTGGGTTCTCAAAAGAAGAGTATTGAGGATGACGAGATTAGCAGTAAGCTCGCTAGTCAACTATTTCAATTAACTTTCACAGGACCACTTCCCTTCTGCAGTTTAACCAACAACCTATTTGGTTTAAGTTTAAGCTTAACTCACGGGAGAATCTAGAAAAGGATTGCTCATCTCAAAAGTTCATCGAAATATAGCAGTCCAACGCACTTAGGTCCCACAACGAGGAACACAATGTATCCTTGAAGACCCGAGTAAGGCGGCGCCTAACATCAAGCCGCCACCCCTTTAATCTAACCTAACCTAACGCACTAACCACTTAGCCAAGGTGACATTTTTTACATAGGGCTTAGTTTAGCTTTTTTACTACCCGTCCAGCACTCGAGATTACAAATTTTGCCAAATTGCAGCAGCAAAAGTAAACTTTTATAAAATTGCCAGGGATGTCATTTGTTGAGTTTATGTTCACTATAAAGTGAGCTCCTCAACTATATAGTATGTAATTTGAAGTTGTAGTTATCCACGATAATGTCTTGTAATAATCGGTGAACTGATGATTCTTTGTTTACCAGAAGCTTGGAAACCGCCACAACCACAGAAAACAATAACTTTTAACGATTAAAGTCATTTCGATGAAAAGATTTAGCAAACTAACGACAACTACTAAACTTTGTCAGCATTTTAAAAATTAGTTTAATTTCCCCTCCTTTTGCGTTCTATATATGTACAGGGTTTTCCAATAGGGACGCTACAAAAGTAAAGCGACAGGGACAGCAAACGACGCCATATTTTTCTTGCGGTTTTTTGACATTTCTCTTCAGTAAGGTTTGCCATTTCATGATGGAAAGAAATACGAGCCAACAACGAGTCGAAATTATTAAAATTTACTACCGAAATTCGGAGTCAGTGGCCTCAACATTAAGAGCGCTACGTCCAATTTATGGTCGTCATAATCGTCCTTGCAGATCAACAATTAAGCGTCTAGTGGAAAAATTTGAATCCACAGGCACAGTACAAAATGTTCCCGTGCCAGTGAGACAAAGAAGTGCCCGTAGTGTCGAGAATATTGCTGCCGCTGAGGCTGCAGTTGCAGAAAGCCCAAATGTGTCTCTCACACGTCGTTCTCAGGCGTTGGGCATCTCTGTGACGTCGTTGTGGCGAATTTTGCGAAAAGATCTTGGCCTACATCCTTACAAGATCAAATTGACGCAAGAACTGAAGCCGCTTGACCACTAGAAGCGTCGTATGTTCGTGAATTGGGCTGAGCAACAACTTGAAAATGATTCGGATTTTCATCGAAAAATCATCTTCAGAGATGAGGCTCATTTCTGGCTGGATGGCTTCGTCAATAAACAAAATATGCGGTATTGGTCAGGCAGCAATCCACACGTACTCCATGAGTCATCATTGCATCCCGAAAAAATTACGGTTTGGTGTGGTTTATGGGCCGGCGGCGTCATTGGGCCGTACTTCTTCCGTGATGATCAAGACCGGCAAGTTACTGTGAATGGGGATCGCTACCGTTCAATGATAACCGAATATTTTTGGCCCCAATTGGATGATATGGACTTGGAGGACATGTGGTTCCAACAGGACGGCGCCACAAGCCACACAGCGAATGTCACAATCAATTTATTGGAAACCAAGTTTGGAGAACGTGTTATCTCACGAAATGGTCCAGTCGCTTGGCCGCCTCGGTCGTGCGATTTGACGCCGTTAGCTACGTCAAGTCTATGGTCTATGCCAACAAGCCAGCGACGATTGATGAACTTCGTACGAATATCGAACGTGAAATTGCAGCAGTATCGGCCGATTTATGCTTGAAAACCGTCGAAAATTGGGTTCAGCGTCTGGACTTCTGCAAGCGTGCCCGTGGTAGCCATGCAAAAGAAATCGAGTTCCATACATAATGGCATCGAACGTACTTTCACAAGAATAAAGAATTTCATTGATATCCAAAACCGTTTTTGTTTTATTTAAAAAAACTTTTGTAGCGCTCTTATTGCAAAACCCTGTACATAGTACAAAGGTTACAACTTTTTATTCAATTCAAATACAATATATGCAGAAACGTCATTCGCTCGATTTATCAGTTTGTTGCAATACGCTGCAAGTGCAATGTTTGTGTCTCTTTTGTTCATAAATATTTGTTTTTACGCATTTAGTTTACGTCGCTTTCATTGGAATAATTCTCAAGTTCAATTGGATCACTTACTAACGTAAAGTCCACGCTATTGAATTGTGTGCAAGAGAATGCCTGCGGAGAAGAACCAGAGGAATCCGCATCTTAATCTTTTCAGATTAAATACTATATGGTAGGGTCCAAGCTTGTCTGGGACTGTCTCAACCTCCTTAAAAGCTTTGCATCGGTATAAAAGGTTACCGTAGCGTGGACCCCAGGACATGAAAGCCGACTGCCTGGCGAGCAGAGGCGCTTGCCGCCCACTCGTTGGTCCCGAACCCTGTTTTGGGGTACCACCCAACAGTGCCTACTCCAAGATAACACAATGGGAGATCAACAAAAAAGCCGACTATTGGGCCAATCTCCGGGGCCTCAGACAAGCGAACAAGTTCATCAACCCCAATCTATACAAGGCCAAGACTTTGCTTGATCTCACCAAAGACGAGTTAAGAACCTTAACCTGCATAAAATGACAGTATCAGATACCAATATTTGCCGGCTCTGTAGAGAACAGAAAGAGACCGCTAAACATATTCTGTGCATATGTCCAGGAACCGCAAGGAAAATATTACTCCACTTGACGCGGGCCCCGGTTAACCTAGCGGAAATTCGGAAAATTGAGAATACAAAACGTAAATCGCGGTGATTTGGTTTTCCAGGAGCTGCTCCGGCGTGAAAATGAGTGAGTTCTACATTGCGTTAATCGTAGGGGTTTTGAAGATGCAGAATTCTTAACATCATGCATTTTGGGATCCCTCCTAGTAAGTGGTTTTTGACTAGTGCTTCTGATCATTCTGTCGAGACAAGCACCAGTATTTGTGATTCTATAGCAATGTGCAATTATGAAGACCTTCGAAATCTCTTTGGAAAAACCCAAATAGGGTTGTATCGTGTTGTTGATTACTTTCATTATACCTAACTTCTAAATTAATTACTACTAACAATAGGATCTAGTCACAAACACGTGAAGTATCTGAAATAATCTTAGATTCAACTCACAACTTTGCAATATTCCTTCAGATTAATACAATTCTATACAGGATGGGTATCGTGAAGCTTAAGAAATAATTTCTAAGGATGAGAGTAGACATCGTTTGATTGTTTGTGGCTACACCCAAATATTACTTAGGTGGACTCAAATAATTTTTAAATTCACTTTATAGCATTACGACTATAGCCTTACGACTTCTCCACACAACTTCAAGAGCCGTTCCAAGATGTTAGGCACATTTTGGCGGGTATCCTAAGAGGCTGCATAGCATTTACTACAACACCCAGTGACATGATTAAGAAAATGGTAGTTTTGATAATTTAAGCAGCAGGTAAAGTCCCTTTACGAGGATATTCTTGCAAAAAGTTTGACTTCTTCTTTATTGTGAATGGCACCGCAGATTGCAACCGTTTGTTTAAACCACAGGACACCTATAAAACGTATAAATCTGTTCTCTCGATCCGATATATCCATCGCGCTTAGGAGATTCACAGTGGTCGTATTCCTAGACATGAACATATGCTTGAGGGAGCCTAAGGTGTGGCATTCCGTTGCAATTTTGGAGCGGTGAGAGCTTCTTGAGCTATTGCGTTGCTAACTATACTGAACTTGCTTCCACGAGACATTTATGCATGCATGTTGTAAGGCAATAATGACGTTTTAAAACTGCGAGAGTTGAGTGAGAAAAACGTGAGTATGTCGCAATTCTACAAACACACGGTATGGGAAAGAAATGTACGTCTGGAGTCAGCGCAAAGTCCTTTGTGATATTTGCGGACGACGTTAAAATAGCAGAGGCAACATCTTTCAAAAGTTCTTGACATCTTTTCATCTACTGTATTCGTCAGGTCAAAGATATACGTCAGGACCCTTTGTGCTTTGAGATGAGCCCAGTACCGTGCACAAATATTATAAAATCGAAGGCCTGGATGCGATTTCATTGATTGTATGATTGATTGCCACGTGCCTCTGAACGAAGTCACTAAATAGCACAAACGTCACACTTTGCAGGACCACAAGTTAAATTATCTACGATAACCATGGGAACTGAGAATTATTCTTACAGAATTCGTTTTCTTTGACCAATTGTACACCGACAACAGCGCCAATATGTGTTTTAGTAAGCGATTTGTCTTGCGCCGATTATGTCGAATTCAGGTTATGGCACTTCTTAGCAGTGATAAAATAAAGATTTACTATTGGAGCATCAGATTCATCCAGCACAGGGTATGATTGCATCTAGTCGACATTTTGTACAGAGCGACAGTGCTTGACCAATCTAGATGTCTGCTTACCTTGCGATGTAAATCACGATGTTAGGGTTCAGCTCCGACCTCATCGGATCGAGAAGTTACCAGCGATCAGTACAAGGGAAGTACGGAGAATTTGTAACCCTCAGAGGCTCGTCCTCAGGTGGTGGATCGAGGAATGCCTCGCAGATGTGGGTGATAAAAGAGCATCTGTAAGTTGATCAAAGATTCAAGGCAATTCAAAGTCCAAGGGCAATAGGAGATTGCTTTAGGGTTGGGTTTATACTGATTGGAATGTGGCTAAGTGGGTTTCCTCTTCCCCAGCCAACTTATTTACCTAACCTAACATAACCCTAGAATGCATGGGTAACGCGAATCTTAACGCTCATTAGCGAAACAGCCACTACTTTACACAGACCTTCGTAAAGCACCTTTCAGCGAGAGATTATATTCGGTCCATGAATGTTCAAGGGAGGCGCTACTACAGGCCATTGGTGCCTATGCAAAGTTTAACCTATGCAAAAAAAAAAAAACCTTAGCATTTCTGCCCTGTAAGAAGAAACGACTTGAAAAGCGATGTGTTTCTGGCGTTTGTAATCTTTGTCACCAAGCAATCGATATCCCCAGTCGATTAGGACACTTTGGGTGAAACGTTATCACTGTGTTTGTGGAGGTAACCTGAGAAGAAATTCCTCTTAGGCAAGTCTTAGAAATTCCTTAAGACTTGCATGACACTTAAAATCCCACTGCCGATAGAAAAATTTCACTCGATACTCATCACTCGCCACCAATCATTTACATACTAACGATTGCATGACTAAATAAATCGACACATCATCAGAAAATCACACCCAAATAAATTGATCTGGTCTATTTGCGACACGATCCGAAATACATTCCCTGCCCAATCCGGTCAGCTTTTGATTGAAGGTAAACAAAGCAAACGTGCTTAGATTCTTGTGAAATAGGAGAAGACTTCGACTTTGATTTGTTGAGTATCGAATTCAATATGCTGGCATCTGACAATCGATTTGATTATTTTGAGAAAATTTACGATAAGCGCTTGTGAACTTTTTGTCATGTGATCCTTCATTGATCCTCCATGGAGGTCAGCAGAAAAAAAGGGCGCGAAATCGATTGCGTAACTATCCAAGAGTAGACGAGGGCAGTTTCGCTCTCTTATCATGTGACGATGACTCGATTTCAGAATATAAACTATCATGCACCCGAGGGATGAACTCTATGACAATCACTGGTAATAAAAAAAAGGAAATCACTTTGGTGTGACTCGACTCACCCTATTGTGCTGCTGATGATGGTACGGCGCCGGCGTTGATGGTATTCCATAGACATTTCGATCGTATGTCTGCATTTCAGCGCCATGATACGCGTATCTATTCTGTTGGATGTGCTGCTGCTGTTGCTGTTGCATGGGTTGCTGCTGTTGCAGGTTATGTTGCAGATGCGGATGTTGCAAGTGTTGCATGTGTTGCTGCATATGTTGATGATGTTGCTGCGGCTGCTGGTGTTGCTGCAGGTGCTGCATTTGTTGCGGCTGATGTTGCTGGTAGTGATCATTGTTATTTACCCGCTGATGACTTAGATTTGCATTGCCTGGTGCCGTCGTCATTACCGCACCCCCATTCGAATTACACGAATAATAATTACTAGGATTGTTCATGATCGCTCAGGGTGTGTTTGCGTTTACACTCATTCAAATGCCACCAACGATTATGGATCATTAACTCTAATGCGCTTAGAATGCACTGACACCGCGCACCACACACACCTCCACCGACAGAAAAAGGAGATCAGATCGAATCTGTGATCACCACCCACTTGCGCCTTCAAGTGTAATTAAAATTTTAATAAATTCGACTGCGAGAACTGCCGCAGAATGAAAACTATGTACTCGTAACTATTTCAGGTCGTCGAGTGAATATATTTATTTTAAAACACCACACTACACACAATGATTCATCGCGCGCACTGAGTATTGCACGTCACCGTCGATGTTTTATTCTTTTGTTGTTGTCGTCGTCGTCGTCGTCGTCCGTGTTCCGAGTCCGAGTTCCGAGACCGAATATTCAAATTCGAAAAAAATAAGCGCGCGCCAAATCGATCGTGCGACGAGACTACTCGCACACTAAACACATACACTCCCCGGGGACACTCGAACGGTGCTGTACTGTACGCTGGTGCTCCTACCTTGTGGAAGGCAAAAACCGAATTGACAGTCCAAGCGGCAACTTAAATTTGATAAACCTGCGCGCGCGAGAGGGTTCCACAAAAGAAAAAACAGAAAAGCGAACGATTTTTTTCGTAAAAAAAAAAAGAAATAGTTCCTCAAGAATGAATGAATGTGTAATCATGACATTTAAGGCGAGCACGGGCTCTCTGGTGTCGCCGATGATGGGGATCGCTGCTCTTCAAAGAGTTATGCCGCTACTCGAGTCTATATTGACAAACGCACACGACGACGCGGACGGCCGATTGTTTATTGTGGTGCTCCAAGATCAATGACACTCGACGCTAATTAGGGGATGAAAAAAAAACAGCACATTGTTGATGGGTCGGAATGTCTTGAGTGGCATTTCGAGTTAGTTCCACTCAAGATCCCACTCGGTGTTGATGATGAATCTGTTAGATGCGACTCACAACAAACTCAATCGTGTCATCTGCAACCAATCAGAGTGTGCTTGCAATGAGGAAGCAGCGCGAGGGAGTGAGCACTTTCGCTGATGGGGCACAGTTTAACCAATCAGGGGTTAAACCGATACATGGTTGTGGATATTTTTAAAATTTATTTCGATTCGAGTAAAAATCACGAGTTCAATAAAGTTCATGCGATTGATGTCTCTTAAGGAATTGTTGAAGACTATACACATATTTCCTTAATTGTGTTGCACCCTGCTATCGTTGTTTATCGAATTCCGTATAAGTTTATGGAGACAACATTTTATGGCTTTAAATTGTTTGGAGTGCAGGTATTTGGTGATTCGGGTTGTACACAAGTATAGGAAAACGATTTAAGAATCTACACATCGCACATTCGTACTTTATACAGACCGCGTACAGCTAACAAATAAGCGGATACCCTCAAACCCTACAAAGTGGATGTAACCGGTCTTCTTTGGAATGGAACTGGTGTCCGGAAAGCAAGAACATGCAATATTTGCTATGGTGACTGCTACCAAGAGCAGAGGCAGCTGCTGTTTGACTGTGGTTTTGCTGTCAGAGGTAGAATTAAAAAAAAATTCTTGAGCTTTCTTCACGGAAGTGAGAGATTGATGACGAGCCGCAGTTTTGTAAAATCAGCCTCATTCGTCCTCACATAGGGGAAAGACGATGTCATCAAAGATTGATTCTATGAGCCCTTTGCGAAGACGTTAGGATTGTCCTTGGAGATTAAAAAGAGGACATCCTTGACAGTCTTGTCTTAAGTCCTGTGGATCCTTATGGGTCTTAGGGTATCTATAAACGACACCTACGCGCTATTGTGTTCGGCTTCTGGCGATGTGTCTCAATTCATGCTTTCTTCCCCGATTTCTTTGACTTTTCTTCGATAGTCCAGTACAACCTCCTTTCAAGCAACCTGCTCTTCTTCCACGTTGAGTTAGCGGATTCCATTGCATGGCTTGACTGGATATACAATGTCAGCTGACTTCGGAAAGGCGGGGATATTTCATTTTGCCGGAGGACCATAGAAAACAAAGCCTGCACGACACCGCCTCTGCAAACGAATTAGGTCTCGAAAGTGTGCAATATAGCCTCTACTTTCCTGCTGTCCAGCATTCGACAATATATCAAAGAACTGGCAGGATCGGTGGTTTGTGTATCATGCCTTTCATCTGCCAAGTTAAAAGTTTTGAAGCCATTTGTTTGCCAAACTGAAGTAGCAGCGGTTTTTGAGGGTAAGTCTTCGTCAAATCTCCATTCGCGTAGTTGGTGTTTATTCCGACATATGTAAGTAGGTAATCTCTTTATCTGCATCAACGTTACTTCTGTGTTACTTTTGACGACTTGTACTTAGTTTTGTCCTCATTCGCTTCAACGTCAACTTATTTGAGTTTCGTCTTAATTTATGGTGAAATAGTGATAACACCCGCCCTCTGTAATATTCGTTTAAGCACGGGGTTGAAGAAGTCGCAAATGAACTTCCTTTTGAACTGCACTGATTGCCAATCGTTTTCCAACGTTCGAGGACATAAGATTCCAAATCTAGCCATAGAGAGAGCTCAAGGAGCAGATTCAAAGTCGATCAAGAGATAGTGGGTTTCGACTGAAAGTCGTCAGTGTTTTACACGATTTGTCTTAGTATGAAAACTTAGTTAATGGTGGAACTGTTGGGTCGGAAGGCGCACTGCTATACTCAGATTAAATTGCAGAAAGGCTTGAGACGTTCACAGGGTAGATATGTATGTATATGTAAGTAAATATGTGCGAATGCGGCATTAACCAGAGAGCATTTAATCGAAGTTTCTTCCACATCACTACTTTTTCCACTTACTTTTGGGACACCCTACACGTCATAATTTTTAACATCGTTAAATCGGAGATACCGATGCATATCCTTCTGTCCCTTAACAACCCCACTGTGCACCTCCATGAGCTTGAGAATAAATTCAATGATCAACCATTTCCAAGTTGAGAGAGAAGACCAGAAAGAAAATCGAAATAACCCCAGACGACGATGAAAAAACGGGAGGAGGAGCAAGCATCGAAAGCAAAACACTTGTTGGTCGTGAGTTCATTTTGTGTTGTTCATCAACTGTGGTCCGGAAATTGTTGGGATTCCTTTGAAGTTATGTCGTCTGTCTCTCGCGACATTCTCTGACCGCCTCGCGAGAGGGAAAAAAAGATATCACATGGAGTGGTGAGGTTTCCCATTATGCTAATCATGTCGGCCGCCTAACATCGGATTGATATCAAAACTCCAAATAGGTGTCGTATTTTATTCGTGTACTATGACTCGGTAACAGAATTCCCACTGTTTTCCCCGCCTGCGCAGTGAGTGGCTTCGTGACGTTGCTCCAGATGTGTGGCGTGTAAACATGGTGATGCATCAGTCGTGGCCGTGGTCGCTGACTCATCCTCAATTAGAGCTCCCCTAATCGGATGGTTATCGAAAACTGATATGGTAGCGGACAGGCACCGATCATCGCGTTCGATTTCTTTGCGAGACCGAGACCGAGAGTATCAAATCCGTAATCGTGACAAGTAAATTAATTTTTTGCGACCAGTATAGGCCAGGGCCGCATGTCCGTCGGGAGGGCTATCCGAGAAAATTCCAAGAATTTCACAACAACACTACTCCCAGTGTCCGGTCCTACGCAGCGCTCGAGCGTCTTTCATTCTTCCCCCTGTGCATGGACAAATCTTGACCTAGATTTCGGAATTGATGGTCTGTCTTGTCTCCCTCTTCTTGTTTTTCGTTACCATTACCATTAGATACGAATCGAGTGAATACATATATCGGATTCGATTGAAATCGACTTAGGTATAGGGTTTTCCTAATGCTCGGGAGCTGGACGATGACTCACCTCACGGCTAGTTGACATGACGTGTGTGTGTTTCTTGTTTGGATGTGGTTTGAGTGTTGTAGGTATCTAGCCACAATCGTCTCGTCGACTGCTGCCTGGGCAGCGTGTGTTAACAATTGCGAGTGGCTGACGGTAGTTTTGCAGTTTGTGTGGTTGGTCAGATATTTAACTAACACATTTGTCAACGGTTATATTATTAAAACGGAAATGAAACCACCAGTGGTACGTTGACGTGAGGGTGGGCTGCAGGAGGGCGCTTGTAAATTGTGCGAATGTCGGGAGAAGATGTGGGGACTTTAGGACACGTGCTGATTTTGAATGAGCCGACTGACTGGGTTGTGTGTGTGAGATGGAAGGAAAAAGGATCAAGGAACATGATCTCTCAAGAATTTGTGTCGACTGTCTTAAATTTAGACTTGGATCAGAGATTGTCTAATATAAGATTTTGAAAGTCTTCTCTAAATTGGAAGTCAAACTTCTTGTAGACCAAGCAATAAAGTCTACCAGTTTGTATGAAAGCGTCAGGATAGATTAGCTACGGCGAGGAAGGACTCCAGGAATCAAATCCATTTGGCTCAATTTGAGAAACGGTATTTTTCTTATCGAGAATTGGAGAAAGTATTAAGCGCTACTTACGCGTTCATAACACACTTTAATTTTAGCGGAAACTTTCTTTTTGTACCAGGATGACAGAAAATAGCTTCACCCGCCACAGCTGTTATCTGTCATCCTGATACAAAAAGATGGTTTCCGCTAGAATTAAAAGTGTGTTAGGAACGCATCAAGTATCAATTTTAAAATATGTTTTGCTGAATGGGACAAACGGGAAAGGCATGCAATTTTTGAAACAGGCATGAAGTAGTAATTGGTTTTCACTCCGTTGTAGATGTAATGGTAAAGACTTCACAAAAAACTGGACAGAAGAAGAAATATATACATAGGTTCCAAGAATCGTTTAAAAATAAGTGTTCAACCGAAGTGCATAGACGTGCTATGGAATTGAACAAGGGCATTGTGTACTATTTCTCGACAGAAAGAATTACCACTTACCTTTGGTGAAACTTTCAAAAATCATTCCAGTGGTATTTCTCTATTTCCTAGACCGCGGGCCTGTCATGCTCCTGGCCATGGATGTTATAAAGCCTACCTCCACAGGTTTGGAAACGACGGCAAACTATGTATATTGCTCAACGTGCATGGAAGCAGTCGAGATGCGGAACACATCATATTATATTGTTCACGATATAATGGAGAACGGCTCCTGCTGGTGAACAAACTGGACGAGGACCTAACCCCAGACAATATAACTCGATAGCCGCTGCGCTGAGTGGCGCGCATCCGTGAGGTCCAATTTTCGATGACGCTGGCGCATAGATCAGGCTACATTTGAACGATGGCACGGATTATGTTGACTTTGAGGGCAGTGTTTGTTTGCGGCTTATTGGCATAGACCTACGACTTAAGGAAACCCCACAAGAAAAAGTCTAACATTGTCAAATCGCACGATCTCAGTGGCCAGTTCACGTCGCCTCTGAGTGAGATAACCATGCCCTCAAATCGCTCGTGAAGAATGTCAATTGTGGCATCAGCTGTGTGGCACTTAGCGCCGTCCTGTTGGAACCACATGTCGTTCACATGCGATCGATGATAACCAATTTCTTTTGGTCCAAATTGGATGATCATCGATCGATAGCGGTCTCCGTTGATGATGATGGCAATGCTATCGTCGTTTTTGAAGAAGTACCGATAGATGATGCCGCCGGCCCACAATCCACACCAAACAGTGACTTTCTGCGGATGCAGTTTTGCTTGTTGACGTACCCGTTCATCCAAAAATGGGCCAGCAGGGTCCTGCTCAAAATTGTTGGCTAAAGGGTAAGATGATAGCCACGAAGCTGGCTGAATTTAGTGAGGTTTTCAGTGCAACTAAGACCGGAATCTATGAAAGGCCTGCCGTTAGCTTTGCTCTATTTGGATTTTCTTCGGAAGGAGGCAGATCCGAAATTGGACATACAAGCGGAAAGTGTAACGTTTCCTTGCACAGAGAACCTTCATATCCGAAGGCATAACTGAGCAACTTCATCAGTTCTACGTCAAATTTGTTCTTCAATTACAAATGTGTGCAAGGGCAACACACTCCAGAGGTTCTTCCAAAGTCCCCCCTGCATCGCAGAGTTGTGTATCCTAAAGTGAGATGGAATTGGTCGCTATGAGACACTAAGATATAAGAAGAACCAGCGAATCAGACAGTAGTTTGCATTGCCATGTGTCTGAATTTTGAAAGATTAAATATTTATCTATCCGTGGAAGATCAAAATGTGTGTGTCGTTAATTTTACCCTATGATATCATGCCCTGTGAACTGAATCATTTGCTGAACTAACAATAATTGTTTGCTCTCGTTCGTTATCTCGCTGCGGGCTTAGTAAGAGCTACAGAAATATGCATGCTCTAACAGCATTCAAGGGACTGAAAGTTTCGCAAATAGATTTCCAGAGACGAATGCGAGCAACTATTTCCTCGACGAAGCACATAATCACCAGCAAGATTCCTTTGTGAAGAGTTGTTGCAAGCTTCTACAATAATAACAGCATGTCCTTCACTATAATTTCTAATAACAAATAGTTATTTGAAATTCAATAAAGTTAAATAAGAATAAAATAATCGTTTTGATACACTCGGAACGTGTTGATATGCAAGGCCAGAACGCTGCGAGTTCTATGTCAAAAAAACAAAACATGAAACTCTGTCTCCGCCACCACCTCCGAGTCTGATTCAATGTCATCTCAAACATCAATAATAGCGACGATTGGAGTCGGTCTCGCGCCTAGCGCAGCGTCAAACGATCCAGAGATCGCAAAAGCCGATACAGCACTGCGCCAAACAATGGCATATGGATTCAGATAGTAGTGAGCCACACACCTGGGAATGTATCTCCGATTGCACAGCTCGGTTGCGAAGGAAGGAAACAGAATCGAGCCGATCGCAAGCAATCAGTGATCGATTAAAGTGTGGCCCGAGCGTTTCTTTAGCCGGCAGCTGTATTGTTGTCGTGGAGCCCCGACTATGACTGTTGCGCTCAATTAATGTGTGATCAATGCGGTCACTTGGGGCGCTCCGTTGCACGCGAGTCAAGAAGTTCAATTGGTTGGTTTGGTTTATCAATTCCAGTTTAACGTAGGAGCACTAATATGGAAAGAGGAAGTTATTGGTTTAAACAATTTTGTGCCATTTGACATTAAGTTAACGAGGGACGATGTAATCCAATAACATATTGCTCCGATGGGAAGTAATTGAAACCTACAAAAACAGGAATCTAAAACTTTTGCGACTTATACACTTCATGGACAGGAATCCTCGGCTATAGTTTTCCTTGTCCACTGAAAAAGATTAAAGCGTGAATGATGGTTCAGATAACTTGGTCAAGCGATAATATGGAACAGAACTTTCGCTAGCACAGATCAAAGTCATCAGATGGATTGCTCACTATCGCTTCCGTGCATTTCCTAAAAACCGACAAAAAGGTCAAAGACAGCTCTACGGAAAGTCACTAAAATCGCTCCGAGGAGAGAACACGGTTGGTACTTTCAATTGGTCACTAAACAGACCTTGACTGTAACACCAACACTCATCTAGCTTTGAAAAGTTTTAACAAGCTACCGAGATGAGATTTCTTCGTTGTGTTGCTGGAGTAACTCGTCGAGATCGCGTTAAGAACCTCAGAATACGCAAAGCACTCAATGTCAAATATCTACTTCCTAGAAAGGAAAATGGTGCCATCCGTGCCATAAGGTAGGCGTCCTCTGGGTAGGCCCAGAGGTGGTTGGACCAAGTCCGAAATCTCACCTCTTCCCGTATGGGGATGGTCCCTGATGATTTAGGGTCGATGGCCGAAGATCGGAAGATGTGGAGGGTCCACTTTAGCACCCTAAACCCGTGACCCTCATAGTAGATAAACTTTGCTTTCCAAACTTGATTCCCGGTCAGTAGATCTGGTAGTACGTTTATCCTTAGCTGTAGATCAAAGCGTATACTAAAAAGCGTGTTATCGAGTGTACAACGTAGGTACTAAAAATGCGTGAAGTTCTTGAAGAAATCAATTGGGTTTGCAAAGAGGATCTCTTAGACTAGCTTCTGCGAGTCTATAAACTGACCAAATCATTGTCTTTTATTGCAAGATTCGACGGTAGCTAGTCTGGATGGAAGATGTTGTTTCAAAAAACTGTCGAGAATTACATCTCATCCTTATACCCTGGTCCTTTCTGCTGTAAATATTTATCGAGGTCACAGCAAGCATATTTGAGGGAAAGATCAGTGGAAACGGTCCTTGATAGGGTTATGACTAAAGTTGAAAGATCAATGCCCCATAAGAATTCACTCTCAGTGCCTTCGTTGATGATTAGAGGATTCTCAACAAAGTAAGTACTGACGTTATTCTCCATAGTCAACACCAAGCCAAGTTCAATGCGGACATATACATTTATGTTGAATTCGCAAATCACATCAATACGAACGACACGCATGGCAGCATTAAAAATCACGCTAAATATTAAACCACTGAATATCCAGTTCAACAAACACTGAACTAAGGCTCAATAACGTAGGGCTTTGGTCGTCTAGGTTGATCAACATTGTCAAATAAAAACAATTGACTACATTTAGTCCATCATAACTTACACAAACGACAGGCTCATGTGCTTATTTTGACCGTCTACTGTCTTTTTCTAAAAAAAAAAATACTTTAAATTACCTTTTTAAATATTTCCATTTTTTCCTTGCTAAATAATGTTTAACCGGTCAAACAGCTCGAAAACTCACACAAATCTATTCCAATTTCACTGTCAGCTGTTGTCTGTTGATTCATCACAATTCGCGCAGTTCAAATTTTGACATTTGTGACATTTCGCGCAGTTAATTTCTTCCTCTGCAAATTCTATCCAACAAAACGTCATACGTCATGAAAACTTTGTGAAAAACGGAAAAAGCGAAAAATTACCAAAAGAAATCGCTAAAGAATCATAAAACTCATTTCAAAAAACCGAATTCCCAACAACACGATGTTGTAAATTCTTATCTCGTACAAAAAATGATTCAATCGCTCGCATAAGTTTGTTTCAAAATCAGAAAATTCTGAACTATCTATTCGCGTCGACAGTTTTTTTCGTTCTTTTAATGTTTATTCGTAGCAAACATACCTTATTGGCAAAACAACAATACGCTGAAGTTAAAGCGAAAAGTATTGAATACGTTGTTGAAGGAAGAATCGCAGACGATATTGACGATAAGGAAAATTGTATTTCAATATCCTACTTCCAATTTGGTGGCTTCCGGTGTAAACAGACTGCGACATAAGTGAAGAAATTGGAGAGTGTGGAGAGCAGAGAGGTCTTCGTCATCCATAGGGCATCGTTTAGATTCGGCCAACAAGATATTCACTCGACGGGCAAAACACATGATGTGGTCGTTCTTTTCGCGCGACTCCTCCAAAGAATTCCCATACGAAATTGGCGAACAAGTGCCTGGGTACGAGTTACGCTCAATATGGTCGCTGCACAAGGCCAAACGAAAATCTACAAACGAGGAGGTGTCTGTGTTCGTGTATGACATCAAGAATGGTTCGGATGCGAAGTTCGATTTGGCAAAGGCGGCGGTGAAGCGATTAAAGACACTTCGTCATCCGAGCATATTGCAATTCCTTGACAGCTTGGAGACCGACAAAGTGTTGTATGTGGCAACAGAGGCAGTCGAACCGTTGGGTACTCACATAGCCAAGTTGGCATCCGATGGTCCACAGAAGGATTTGTATTTGGCGTGGGGTGTATTTCAAATTACAGTAAGTTAAGGGAATTGGTGAAAATTGATAATTTTAACGATTCTGATTATTTTTAGCGAGCTCTTTCGTTTCTTAACAATGATGGCAACTTGAGACATAACAACGTGTCCGTTTGGTCAGTTTTTGTAAACGCTTCTGGGGAATGGAAACTGGGAAGTTTGGAATACGTGTCACCGGCTGATGGTAATCCAATGCCTCCGATCAAGATACCTCCAGCACTGGAAGTGTACGATCCTCCAGAGAAGAACGATCAATCAAAATTGAAAGCTGCCACCAAATGGTGAGTATGGCAAAGTGCAGGAAATATATTAGGTGCGTTGGTCGTTAAACTTAGCAAGTCAGTGACTTCTACACACATACGAATCGTTAGTGAGCGGCAATGTTGGATACACTCTTTATGGCACCAAAGATCTACCAATTAGGACCGACGACGATCGTACGAGATTGTGGCAAGATTTTTGTTCAAACATAGTGGCTATAACAATGTGATTGGCGTTGCAGGAATCTACAAATGAGTCCTCATTGTCTGCTGTGATACATGTATGCCATTTCTCACATTGGCATACAAATCCGGCATCAACTGCATGTTGACAACAGCAGCTAGCTGATCGTAGAAAATCTCTTCGTCGTATCCCTGTATGATGGATACGCGTAGTACTCTAGTCTCTGAGCGGTTGCCTGAGAATTAAGCCTCTGCGTGCTTCAGTCCTTCATAAAATTCTCTTAAATTTCTGTACGGTCTACCAGGGAAGAGTTGTATAGTGTACGCGTTGGGAAGTAGTACTCTTCCGCATCTAACCACCTCACTGCGCCTAGTCCCAAAATGTCTAGCCTGTATTGTATGAATTTTCGCTCAATTTGTAGAAGTCTAGAGTTTTGAAGTCCTTCGCTCAAGAAGAGCGTCCACACATTCCCGGCTGCTATAGCCAGAAGTCAGCAAAGTTGCCTATTCGAGGACCGCTAGACCTTTCACCCCTTTAAGCCAGCAATTTGTACACACAATTAACGGTAACGAGGGAAAGCAAACACTTGATTGTTGCTCTACTGAGTCAAACCAAGTTTTAACAATCAATACTTTTCTGATCAATTGCAGCGCATGACGCCAAGAGTTCATGATTTTATTAATTCTTTGATGTATTTCCTGCATTCCAGCTCAGTAGACATGTGGGGCCTTGGATGCCTGGTTTGGGAATCCTTCAATGGACCATTGAAAGTACGCGGCAATTTGAAGGATATCGATAATGTTCCGAAATCTTTACAATCATTGTACTGCGAGCTAGTGGGTGCATCACCATCGAATCGGCCGAATCCAGCTGATATTATAACACGATGTCGCAAGCCGGGTGGGTTCTTTAAAAACGATTTAGTGGACTCACTGTTATTCCTGGAGGAGATTCAAATCAAGGATAAAGCTGAAAAGAATCGATTTTTCGGTGGATTGACCCTGCATTTGGAGAATTTTCCCGAAAACGTTTGCAAGTAAGGGAGTTTATTTCTTTTGAATGCAAGTGATACAAGCGTTACTTTCAGACACAAAATACTTCCACAATTGATAACAGCCTACGAATATGGTGATGCTGGTTCAGCTGTTCTCGCTCCAATGTTTAAAGTAAGTCTTTTGGGTCTTCCGAGGAGAACCCATCGCAAATACATAATGCTTGTTTGTTTGTTTTGCAGTTAGGAAAACTATTAGATGAAGGCGAATATCAAAAGCGAATAGTCCCATGCGTAGTGAAACTGTTTGCGTCAACAGATCGAGTTACGCGTTCAAGGTTACTGCAACAATTGGAACTTTTTATAGCTCATTTGCAACCTCAGGTGGTGAATGATCAGATATTCCCACAAGTGGCGCATGGATTCCTCGACACAAATGCTACGATTCGAGAGCAGACTGTGAAAGTGAGTAAAACTATTGAATTGTGTGTTTCAGGCCTAAAGGAGTAGACAGGAACCATTGGGCCAATTCTCCACGCATTTTGAAAGTGTATTCAAATTAATTTGGATTAAAACTACAGCATGCCAAACACTGTGATTATGTCAGACTAGCAAGGTGTCATACAAGAACTTTGTTCAGTTCCAAAAGGCTTGGCAAGATCAACAATGCACTGTTGGTGTGAAGTGTAATGACAATTTTGCAAAAGTAGAAGTAGAAACTTTCTTCAAAGAGCGAGAAATCTATTTGTGGAACTGAAGATCACATAACAAAAAAACGAATAGTCGAATTTCCCAGCGAGACTTGTACGGAACGGGCCTAGATTGTACCGACATACACGGATTTAGCTGTATAAAACCACATTCGATGAGTTCGTAATAAATCAGCTTTCCTGTCTTTCAGATCAGGTACAGAGGTCTATAAATCGGTGACGCGGGTGGTAGTAGTGCTCTTTTATTGGTCCAAAAGACTACCTCGGTTTTATAGGTTGATGTTGAGATTTGATTGAAGTGGACATGAACTTGTCAGCTTGTGCTTGACCAAGTGTTCGGAGTTACTCGTTACTCGTGGTTAAGATTCAACTTAATGAAAATTAACCACCAGCTTAAGGGGTACTCTTGTATCCAGAGCAAGGGTTTTGGTACATATATGTCTGTGCCTTTCACCTAACCCGAAAAGTTCTATGCTCAAGAAGAACAGAGCTTGTCCACTAGCTGCGAGAGCGATAGTGACTTCGATCGTCGTTTAGGAAGACCGTTCTATTCCAAAATATCTTAAGTCTACACGTTTTTATATCCTACTAACTGCCTACCTTATTGTCTCTTTTCCTTTAAGTCCATTATTCACTTGGCTCCGAAATTAAATTACAATAATCTGAATGTCGAAGTATTGAGACATTTTGCCCGTTTGCAAGCACGAGATGATCAGGGTGGTATACGAACGAATACGACGGTGTGCTTAGGGAAAATTGCTCCGCATTTGCATCCACAGGTGACGAAATGTAAATTAATTCATCCGCCTTCATTGTAACGAAATGTATTTGTAACTTAGGTGCGACAACGAGTTTTAGTCTCAGCATTTATACGAGCCATGCGTGATCCATTTCCACCGGCGCGTGTTGCCGGTGTTTTGGCATTAGCAGCCACTCAACAGTATTTCCTACTCAGGTATGGTATTTCTCGGTTTGCCTTAAGGAATTTACTTAATGTTTTGATTTGTAGTGAGGTGGCAAATCGTGTTCTACCTGCCTTGTGTTCGCTCACTGTAGATCCAGAGAAATCCGTTAGGGACCCAGCGTTTAAGACAATACGTGGTTTTCTTGGAAAATTAGAAAAAGTCTCCGAGGATCCCAGCTTACGGGAAACAATGGGTGAGCTACATGCTTATAATTGGTATTTCTTATCTTTGAGGATTTTCTACATTTTTAGAGGCTGATGTTCACACAGCAACACCGTCAATAGGTAATGCAGCTGCCACATGGGCTGGTTGGGCGGTAACTGCAGTAACAGCGAAATTCTATCGAAGTCAAAGCGATTCATCCAGGCCGCGACCGCCACTCACCGGTAGAAATCTTTCGAAACCAGCATCATTAGGTGAGGTTCTATCTAGAGTGAGATAAAAGTGAGAATGTACAAGCGGATTTTGTGTTTTTCAGAACAACCATCAAGTAGCAGTCTATCAACCACAACGTCTAGTGTAACATCAATGACATCTTTAGAACATGAGAGTAATGACACATCAGCATCTGCCAGCGATTATGGTGCAGACAATTGGGACAATGAGAATTGGGGTGAAATGGATGTGAGTTCATTGATTGTGTGTATGAAGGAGTAGAATAAATTTCTCGTTCATTAGACATCACAGGATCCAAGCAGTCCGTTAGCTGGTGCCTCCAATAGTGGACAAATAAATGCAGCCAGTGGGGTAGCAGATGCCCGAGACGGCTGGGATAATGAAGAATGGGGAAGCTTAGAAGAGGATCCTGTAAAATTTTTATAATACATAATTTGTACACATTGTTATAAGAATTTTTCTTAAATTAGATTGAAGAGCAAGAACAGGAACAAGAACAGGAGCAAATTCAACAAAATCAACAACAGCAACATCACGATGTCGAACCAATCATCAAAAGTCAACAGCGACCAAACGATCTACCTAGTGTATCAAATGTCATAACAAATTGCAACAATATCAGTCCGGTACGTGACGGACACATAAACAATACCAACAATGCCAACTGGAATAGCGACTCATGGGCCGATGGTGAATTCGAACCTATCGATGATGCTCTTACCGGTAAGTATACCCTCCATTTATTCTCCCTTACATATCACATTATGCAAAATCATTTAAAAGGAAATCCAAAACTCGACGAGGCTCGAAGAAAACGAGAAGAGAAAAAGCTTCAACGTCAACGAGAATTGGAAGCCCGTCGAGCACAGCGAGGTCCAATGAAATTGGGCGCTAAAAAGCTTTAAAACTTAATATAAAAAAGAAGGGAAACCTTATAGAAATTTTCTAAAGAAAAACAAAAATTATATATATATTATACATACACATAAATATTTTAAAGAAAATATATAAATAGAAAAAAAGTGATTAAAACAAAGAAATCTAGGAAATAAAAAATATATTTGTAGAGAAGAAGAGAAGAGAAGCCCAGATCTTCTCTGCCCAGAGACACAGAATGTTTTTTTTTTTTTTTCTTTGTAAATTGTAACACTCTCGCCTATCGTTTTGTCTTTTTGTTTTCTGTCATTCCACTTTAAACGTTAATTTTTTTATTGAAGCAACAGTTGAAATGTGAAATGTAATTCGTATTCTATTGGTTAGGACTTTTTAAACGACACAAAGATGAGTAACTTATGTAAAGGGGATTTACAGACACATGATGTTACGTGTAATACAATCCAAAAGCGGATTTAGTTGGTTTCTTCATTTGCGAAACGAATTTTTACAAAAGGAAAAAGAAAAAAAATTAATGGGGAATCAATTTTAAATCAAAAATAAACGACAAATTATGTAAATTTAATCAATATTAAGACAAAACAAAATTTAGGATTATTCAAAACTTGCATGACTTTGCCTTATTTGTCATATCTAGGACTCGATGAAAAATAAATAATTGTATTCGAACACACGATGAGACAAAGCAAGAGATATTCTATGAAAAATAGCTTGAACTTTTATTTGTTTAGTAATTTTTTTCAATAAAAGTACTTAAACTAAAAATATTATGGAAGGTTATGGGAAATAGTAATTGTATGGAAAGAAGAAAGAAAATGTAACACAGCATTTAGGTTTGTTAAAAATTAATTTTACTTGTTTCACGCAACACAGAAAGTTAGGAATTGAAGCAGATATGCATTGTATTACGACACGACACCTATGGATCTGGAGCGTCTATCACGTGTATATGCTATTGTTTGGTGATTTTTAGCGATGTAACTTAGCTCTTTTACTCAGATCCGAGACCATGTCGACTGTTTTACGCCAAGTTATCGAAAGGCAGCCCACTCCTCCGTCTTTTTAAATTTAACTTACGTTCGGTTTCCTTTTTAAGAACGTCATTGTGTTCGGATTCTGTTGACGATA
Source organism: Matsumyia berberina (assembly GCA_917880715.2). Lineage (NCBI taxonomy): Eukaryota > Metazoa > Arthropoda > Insecta > Diptera > Syrphidae > Matsumyia > Matsumyia berberina. Next base: position 15,026,081 of record OU862872.1, on the reverse strand, counting down.
CTCAATCCTCGGCAGCGCTTTACCAATTGCCTTGACTCCTCTTCGACAGTCAAACGCCACGTTTTTTTTTTGGGCAATCTGCTCTTGTTCGACCTTGGGCTAGCGGATTTCATAACGTGTCTTTGCTGGCTATGCAGTCATTGCTTTGTATAATTGCGTCCAGACGGATTCAATTGATAGATTGATTAGACGGCAATTAACAAAAGTCTGCAGCTTTTTGTGACAACCGGTCAGGTTCTGGGTACATACCATACCGATATAATAGTCAAAGTCCAAGTTTGACCAAAATAGTTGCAGTTTGGCGTTATACTCTGTCCCACAAAAATTGTCAGTACAGACCTTATGGGGGAGCTTTTCATACACTGGTGCCGGTAGATGTTTTCCGGGCACTCAATGAGAGAAATTGCCACTGAAATACAAACCAAACCACTGACTTACACAGATTTTGTTTGTGTTATTCTCCCAAAATTCGAGTACATCCCATTAAAATCAGTCTGCCACACAACTGAGGGCAGAATGATCGTGTTGTCGTCATCAACTCTCGCTGTGGGTGCTGAAAATATGTTCACCGAAACAGAGTTACCGTTATCCAGTCAAAGCAAATCATTGCAGCTTTTTCTGTGGATTTTGTCAAAGAGCTTTGAAATTTTGTGCTTTTGAGAACAAATAAATGAATTTGAGTACGTGTGGGTGTTGCCGCTTAATTTTTGGTTTTTTTCATTTTCTTGTTGTTCTGGGAAACCCGTATATAAATGCGGTTAAATTTTTTTCGGTTTTTATGCTTTGTAATGAAGGTTTATACGCGCGGGAATTTGAAACATTAAATTCAGTCACAGTTCTATAAGTGATCATATTTATTAGATTAAGCGCATTATAGTGATATTGTCATACATTAAAATACTTAAAAAAATGCCTTCTACAAAGTATTAAAATTGCACCAATATCGAGTCGGTGTTCATTTGGTAAACAATTATTTTTCTTTTCGTCAACAAATTGTTTTGTTTTTAAATCAACAGATGGTAACCATACGGTTGTTACTCTTCGATTTCTGGCGATTTGTCATGCATACTACGGTAACTCTGAAAGAGCTTTAAAGAGTGACAGATTGATGTAAGCTCTTGCAACCAGAGTGAGAGGCAAACGTCCTATCTTCCCTGTACTGATAATTTTTGTGGGACAGAGTATAGTCGTCCAATCTTCAGCATTAAGGGAAAACATATGTGGGCTTAGCAAACTACCTTGGGGTACACCTTAAGTATTTCTGATTTAACTCTTTCAGAACCGTATAACACATTTGTGCGGGTGACTTTATCTCATTTTCATATTCGAGTTTTGCTTTGTTTTACTTTGTTTAGTCAAGTTTTCTAATACCGAACAACACAAATGATACTTTTTGCATGTACTCGTACATTGCAATTTTTTTCGTCATTCTTGTGTTAATGCTGAAGAAAAGTAGACGTGAAGTCAGAATATTGCCGAGAAGAACTGAACATCATTGGTACTGAAAGCGTTAAAGAAGTTTGACAGGGCCCACGGATGCATGTATTTGAAATGAGTTGCCTATAAGCTCTAATACTTGACAGGCAGATTGCTAATAATTCGAGCAGTAACGAATTCTCATTAACCGTGTCTAACTAAGCCATAAAAATGACTTCGGCAAGAAGGTTTTTTCCGCTCTTTTCCTGTTTCATGCAACACATGCAGTCGTTTGTAGCCAAATGTGGATTTGGATTACTGTAGATTAGAACATTTTCACCATTGTTATTCATGTACTGTACTCATTCTAACTCTGTTACATCTAAAATCGACACAGTCTGCATTTCAAACACAGACCGCGTTTAGCAGGAAACTGACCCTGGCTCAGTTTAAAATTAAACATATCTTTCTTTACAAGAACACAAGAATTTTCTTTTGTAGGAGATACTCTTTCAGAAATGCTCGTACGTATTATTTAAGTTCCATTGCCCTTTTGAGTTACATTTGATATGAACACCTTTTTCGGGTCTTAAAATATTTTTTAGTAGAAAGGTGTAAAAAATTTGGAAGTTTTTGTCGAAAGTAACCCAACCAAATGTAATTAAATAATAAATACAATTAAAATCTAAAAATAAATAAATCGTAAACATTTTTTGCATTCAAATTCTATGTGTGTAAGCTGCCCCTCTCTCCCACTAACATATACATATAAACCAGAACAAATGAGAAAATATATAAAACAAATATCTAAATATATATATTTTTTCCTATCAGAGGTAGTTTATAGTAAATATGATACTTCATTACTACTTATTACCAATAAATAACAAAATTTACGCGTGCGAATTTCGTCCGAGCGAATACAGTGTTTTGTTAATCGTGCAAAAATAAAATGAATGTATTTTATATATTTAACAGTATAAAAGAAAAATTTGAAAAAAAAAAAAAATATGGTTGTTGTTAACAAATTGCGTATTTTCTACTTTTCATAAAAACAAAACAAAACAAATTAAAAATTTATTATAAACATTTTAATATAAAAACGCAAAGAAAAAAAAAAAATACAAAAATTTGTAAAAAAAAATAGAAAGAAAAAAACAAAAACATGTCCCTACAGAGAAAATTAATTATGTCAAGAAAGAGAAAAAAAAAAAACCGTTTAAAGATATAAAGAACAATTTTTATGGATTAAGGGAATAAATGTGATGTCGAATTTTTATCCTATTTAACTAATGATCTTCTTCTATTTAAATATACGTCTACCCTAAAACTAAAAGGAAAAAATAAAACCAAAACATGAATACATACACAAGAAATAAGAAGAAAAATAAATCGTAATTTTTAAGCACTAACATAAAAATTTATATATTTTTAGTGTTTTTACACAATTATTATTATTATTGTTATACTCTTACTTCCTCACGGATTTTTCTATATGATTTTACCCAATGCACAAACCTTCCAAGAATTTAAATAGAAATCACTTAATGATCGCCTATCCAATATAAACTCCTTTTGTACTCAAAATAATTACTCGCTTATTTTGGTCTTAGTAAAAAATGAGAAAAGAATAAAACAAAACAGAAGAATATTTATTAAATTGATTTCGATTTTTCTTTTGTTTTAAATGGCTGTAAACAAACGTAAAAAAATGAGATGACGTTTTGAAATAGTAAAGAAAATATTGTTTAGAAATTTTTAAGACTGCAAAGAATTCATTGAAGTGGAAATAAAAACGTAATAAAAAGATGTCAGATTTGTTTAATTTTTTTTTTTTTTCAGATAATGCTTCAAAAACCAGGCACCTTGTGGCATTGATTTTTCTAAAACGAAAATCAGTGTACCCTGTAAAATAACCTTAGAGACGATGTAGTTGTTGTCATTCCCAAAATTGTAAGACCCAGGCATACTGCAGATTCATAGGTCTCAAGTATTTTATTTTGAAAACCCTTGAATTTAGGTCAACGAATTGTATGAAACGCTTAATTCAACGCCTGAAGCATTACGTTGACGATACTAATGTCAACGAGCTGTTACCGCTGCTTTCGCGAGTATAGAGGCAGAAGTAGCCGAAATGGGTTTAACGGTAAACTAAAGCAAAACTAACAAGAAAGGACATCCAACATCGACGAATCGGACAGAACCTGCGAACCTCTTGATGCGAACACTTCAATTTCAATTCAATACAATATGCTACGTCCGGCTACAGTTGGCGATGTTATTCCAACGCTGTGTATATTCTTTGGACGGCCCGCACATAGAATTGAGGATCTTATAAACAATTGATGACTCAGCTCATCACCGAAAATGGAAAAATTGGAGACCATCATATAGTATGCGTTGCCGGTTAAAATCGTGTCTAGTACAATGGAAGTATCTGGTCCTACGGGCCACCTTTACAACCCATTAATGCTTCAGGAGCTAGTCGACAAGGTGGCATCATCTTTGAAGCTAGAATTTGCAACAAGTATTGGCGATAGACATAGGCCAAACATCGGAGAGTTCGGGAAGCGGTTTAACACGAAAGCAAGAGCTGTTGCAACAGCTACTCGATTTGTTATGAATGCAGGAAGGCAAAAAAAAAAACGGCCAGTATGTCTACAGTCGCATGCAGATTAAAGCCCACCACGGGTGAAGTACCATTCAAAACAGCTGTCTCAAGGAAGTTGCTACGCATGTGACCAAAACCATCGGCTGGCTGATTGAATGGACGGCTAGTACAACTCGTTGGAAGAAGAATTTAAAAATTATTCCTGTGCTGATTTCCGGTTTATCCAGCGATGTAAATGAGACAAGAAGGTACAATTTGCAAGATGTTTAAAGCGTCATACAATCCTTGCCTACATACACAGACGCTTATAGCGAAAAGTATGCTTCTTCATAAAGGGGCTTACAAAGATGTCAAATATGCTATTTTAATTGAACTCAACCTGTCAAGGCTACAGAGCCCAAACCGAAGCCTGCAAGGATGAACGGCGATGTTTAACGGCGACGACAAACCGAATCCCGCTGTCGGACAGAATGAACCATTCAACCTGGACGACGAAGACCAACAATTTCGTCCACCCGACCTGGACGAAGTGAAGATAGCCATATCTAAGCTTAAGTCCAACAAAGCTGCTGGTGCTGACGGCCTAGCTGCCGAGCTGTTCAAAGCGGCAGGGGATGACTTGCTAAGGAGCATACACCAACTCATCTGTAAAATATGGTTGGAGAAAAGTATGCCCGATCCTCAAGAAAGGAGACCCTCTGAACTGGGCCAACTACACGGGCATTAGTCTTCTTAAAATCGCTAACGAGATCTGTCGTGGTGTGTGAGCGCGTGAAGCCGTTCGCCAACAACGTCTTCGGTCCATATTTGTGTGGCTTCAGGCCAGGAAAGTCCACCATCGACCAAATATTCACACAGCGGCAGATCTAGGAGAAAACACAGGAACTTTAAATCGATACCCACCATCTTTTCATCGATTTTAAGGCCGCGTACGACAGCATCAATAGAGACGAGCTATACAGAGCCATTGCCAGTTTTGGCATCCCTGCCAAACTCATCCGTCGAAAGGCGCAGTAGAGGAAGACCGGGACTCAGGTGGCGCACGCAAGTGGAAGCGGACCTTAATCAACTTAGCGTGCGAAACTAGAGGCAGCTGACTAAAGACTAGCTCTAGCTGGCTGGAGATGCTTGTTGGTTGAGGTCCAGTTCCATCCCGGACTGTAGCGCCATTTTAAGTAAGTAAGTAAGTAATTGGACTCAACAATGAATAAGTAACAACTCCTGACAACGAAACTTAACGAAATAGCTGTATAATAAATGGATACAGCGATAAGCAACTGTATCCAGCTATCACCCAAACATTTTTCACCGCACCTTCTCTCCGTAGGTAATGACAAATATCCAAGAATATAATTTGTCATGAAAAAGTAGCTTAAATCGTTCGAAAGGCTTAACAAACAACTCTCTTTAGCTCGATTCTTAGCTAATTAACTCTAGTTACGTGCGTCAATTTTTGTACAGCGTTAGGAGAGATCGACTTGCTTACGCGCGTGACATGGAAGCTGAACAACTTAGCAGTGGAACGACGTTCATTTTGAGGACTCTCAAGATCGACAACATTACATAGCGCCCAAGGACGTTTTTCCCGTGTGCTCCTATGGAAATAGTTGGTTATCACAAAATAAAGGATAAGTGAGTCGGGCTATTAGTTAAGACCAGGAAAACAAACGGGTTCTTACAACACTACACAACATTGGGTATATTTTGTCAATTTTTAAACTTCGCAACGAAACACCTATTTAATAAAGGATCGAGTAATGGATCGCGCTCTAGTACTCGGTTAAGCTGCAATGTGCCCTCAGACTTCTTATACGTTAACATATTCATTTGATTTTGTCGCCACTCATAGTACAATTCGTCATATGGATTAATCTTAGGTTTTGACTTAGTCTCGGGGTTGTTGGTAATTCTTTCGGGAACAACTTGCTCATATTCTCTCTCGTCCACCTCGACAATCTTCGGTTGTGGTATTTTTCTCTCTTTCACAAATCTCAGTGGTATATGTTTCACCCTTTTCATTTGTAAAAGCTCTGAAACTCTAGATTCAAGCATGTTAACCTTCTGTTCTAATTCGGAAAAGCTTTCCATCATGTATATCTGTTGGTTGTTTAAGCTATTGTCTGAGAATTCCAAGGTCACTTCCATTTCTCCTTCATTTAAGGTGGTCGATGATTTGGTGAATTTAGTGGACGCTGTCGTGGTGTTGAGGCCTAGCGGCAGCTTCTCCTGCATATATTCATCGATTGTTTCGGATACTTCGTCCTTCTTGACGCAGCCCTCTATTTTAACGTGCAGATCCTTTAGCCATTTTTCAACTTCTTGCTGGACTAACTCTGATATGCAACTTGAACTCACGAGTTCAGTGTTAGTATTGGAATCAATCATGTCCTTCATGGCAATTTTTTTCTCACTTAACGCTTCTTGACGAGATTGGTTCGCTTTTGATTTCGATACAATTTTTTCCATAAGTTAATTTTAGGTTATAATATATTATTGAACCTGTTTTTTTTACTTAAAATTTGATTATGTGTTATTTGTTTTAATAAATTACTTCCAATGACAATTTCAAAATAATTGATCTATGTTTTAAAATATTTTTCAATTCACATAGTTTTTGGTTTACAGTGTTTCTTTTCGGGAAAAAATCTTCGGCGACCTTCTAATTGGGCGGACGAGCTGGCAAAAGAAGATGCAGGATGGCATCTTCCCGATAACCTGGGGAGAACCTTCTGCCCCTATTGAACTGAACAAATTCCTTTTTGACACCCATGCCAGAAAATTGACAAACCATAGGTGAAACAGCAACACTACTTGTTTGCCTTTTGTCAAAAGAACTCTGGCCCAAGCTGGATTTGAAAAAGACGGAGAACCTTTTATCCACTAACCGGAAAAACTTAGGTTCACTAATAGGAGTCACACTGCTTGATAGGCAGACATTCATTCAGATTGGGGATCCCCTCCAATAATTTCTGTAGAATCTGTAGAGATGAAGAGGAGGAGGAAACCACTACCCACCTACTGTGCACTTGTCTTGTCCTGGTAAGATTAAGAAGGAAAACACTCGGGGAACTAGCCGAACTCGACATCCAAAAGATAAGGAACTTTATCTCCTGGTCAAAGTGGTTCAACACGTAGAGTAACTACCGATATGTTCACTCATCTCAGCGCACTCGACGTTATACTCTTGGTCTCTGGTGCTTGTAAGCCAGTATCTATCGTGGTATCACAATGGACCAATCTGGTCTACGTGTGTCCCAGCTTGAACCGGACAGCCTCCTAACCTTTTAATTGAAGAATGTCAAAGAGTCTCGCAACATCGTTGAGCGCAAATCGGCAAGTTCAAAGCTTAAACCCTAGAACACTCTTCGAAATAGTGAAGGAAACCTAGTCATCGAATAATAGAGCATTACCAGCAGCTGCTGAATGGACAACAATCAGAAGGAATAATAGGGCAAAAAGAGTGATCAAATCCAATCGATGCAAACGTCATCTCGGAAAAGGTAATGTCTGTTATGCCTCGATTTAATGGTGACAAAAATCGTCACAATTCGTCACCAAAAAACGTTTGGATAGTAATCTTTTCGAGATTCGCCAGACCACACGTGTACTAGTGTCAACTCCATAATTGTTTCCACCTTTCCTATATCCCTCCCAACATACGTCCCAAACCAAACTTATTCCTGCAGCTTCGATGATTAAAAGAGGGGAACACAACAGGCCCGACTGAGGCCTAAGTGAAGAGCCTTCCGCTCACACTCATATACCATACTATACCATACCAAGCTTTTCGAATCATTCAACGTGTGCGATGCAAGGTATTCTGGGAGTCCTACCACTTGATTTATTTATTAAGAAAATACCTGCAACCATGGAAATTCACTTGCTCTCATACGCTAAACAGCGCCATAAATCGATCTCTATTTATAGACATACTCGTAAAAGGTTCCTTGACCTGGAAAAAATTATATAAAATAAAGAGTCTTGATAAAATCATGGACGACATGGAAAGAATCAGGGCTACCGAAATTTATCACAGAACTCTTATCGATGATAGAGGGATGTGATCCTGAATAAATTTCGCGAATAGATGGCGATCTAGATCCAACCTGTCAATCAGGGGCAAAACCTCGCTATTCCAAGCCTAGATGTTAGCACTTCTACACATGTAAGACCGCTTGAACATTAAGGTTTACGTGCAATGTAAGAATAGCTTAATCGCATTCGACCATCCATTAGTGTTTAGGGGCATGAGGCGGTCTGAGGTCAATATATCTCTAGAAATAGGTCTGATGTCTTGAAGGCATTACATAGAATGTCAATGAATGAACACCTGAGAAGCAGGGAAATGCAGAAAATCTGGATCAAGAGGGAAGTCTTATGCCCAACGCCGGAATCTCTCGAATGGGTAAAAGCCATCATCTGAAAAGATGGGTAGGCTCTATACTACACATTTACTGTTAAAGTGGATTTTCGTTTACCAAAAGATTAGAGAAATGCTGGGGAAAAAGTACTGCATTATCTAAAGATGGTATTTTTGCAGACTATACTTGTAGACCGTGGTCGCCGTGGGTCCGTGGTTAGTGCGTTGGACTGCTGACCGAGCGGCGTGGGTTCAAGACCCAGGCAGCAACACCGAACATTTTTCGCGGCACCACTTCTCGTCGGGGAATGACAAGCCTCCAGGAGTATAATCTGTCATGATAGAGCTTCTCACTTCGCCGTTCGGAGTCGGCAATAAGTTGTAGGTCCCTTCCAACCATTGAATGGTTGCGAGAAGCTAGGGCTTGGCTCATTCCGAGCTGTCGCGCCAACTACAAAATACTTGTAGACTATGCCTGAAGAGATTATGTCCGAAACTAAGTAAAAGAAGACATATTTTGCGGTACAACGTGAGTGGGTAATGTTCAGTAGTAGATCCATTATAATTCCTAGCTGTTTACTCAGAACACTTGTTGGCAACTCAAGAGGTAGATGAACTACTTATTCTGTCAAAGACAAAGTTTCTGTTGAGCAATACATGTGGCAGAAGGAAAATGGGCCTGTAAACGTTGATTTGGATCTTCGTATAGCAAGGGGTGCTTTCCTAAATTCAAACAAAATGCACATTGTGACTGCACCTAGCAACGGTAACATGATGCTTTTACTATTCGTTGCGCATACGCACGGTGTGCTTGGAGGCCGAAAAAGTTTGACTAAAATGGATCCAAAATCTGCTAAAGCAGAAAGTTTTTATGTTGTTTGGACATCAAAAGTCAGTTGAATTTAAAATCCTAGCTGCTCCCTTTCGCGAGTTATGCGCATGCGCAGAGCTGGAAGACCTTGCTCAAATCCTTATAATGAACGTGACACGTTTCGTCAAAAGCATAGGTTGGTTCGAGAATAGGCCAACCAATGGTTAAAAAGAGTTAGTAACGGCACCACAAGTTAAAAGAGGAACACAGCGGACCATGGGCACTTCCCCCTCTAAACCTCTGCCTACATAACTGACATGGAGCACCTGAGAGTGACTGCTTGCTTGTTAGCCGGGCCGTAGACAGAGGATATATCCGACAGAAGACTTGCGGAAAGTTGAGATGCGAACTTCCCTAAGCCCGTGAGGCTACCAAGGCGTATGTGGAATAATAAAAACAAACATAAACAATGTGTTCCATTTTTATTTGACTTCTTTCATGAGATCTTGCGATTTTACGAACCTAGGTCTATATGTCTTCGGTTTCGGATTGTTGGATGCCGGCAAAGTATTATAAACGGGCGGGCCATGGAAAGCTTCCATTTCTAGCTTCTTATTCAGACCTAGGGTGCATTCGGACTGCTTATAGTATAGTAAATTCATCTCGTTCTGCCGCCACTCATAGTACATTTCATCATATGGATTAATCTCATATTTTGGCTTTGCCTTTGGCTGCTTCGCATTATCTTCCGTAACAGCAGGATTACTCTTAGCTGCGGCCAAGTACTTCTCAATGCTTTGCTGTAATGACTTTCTGTCGATTTTAAATTTTCCTGAAATCTTTTTAAGCCTTGGAATCATCTGGAAGACAGAAGAAATTCTCGACTCAAGAGTACTGAGGCGTTGTTCCAGTATTGAAAAGTTTTCCTTCAAGACCAGTTGTTCAGTTTTCGAATCATTGTCGACAAACTGGATAGTCACTTCCATATCCCTATCATCAGTTAAGGGGGCAGAAGATGTGGCCACATTGTTGGTTGGTATTAGCTGGGAAAGCGGCAATTTATCCTGTATGCATTGATTAATTAACTCGGAGAGCTCTTCTCGTTTAATACAGCTTTCGATGTTGGCATCCAACACCCGTAGGCAACTCTCAATTTCCTTCCTCACCAACTCGGTTAAGGAGTTTGAACTTTCATATTCGCTTCCAGTATTCGAATCATTAAAGTCCATCATTGCGATTTTTATTTCACTTGTTAATGGTACTAGACGAGTTTGGCCCAAGTTTCGACCAGGGGGGCTCTTTTCCATAAACAAACACAAAAATATTTAAAATAAATTTTCTTATTTTCTTTTTTGATCCTTTTTTTTACTGAGAATTTAATTTTACAATGTTTCTGTATCAACAAATAATTTCAAATGAAGTGTAAATCAACGGGATTTATTGTATAAAACTATGTTGTGTGATTTGTGATATTTCGACACAGTCAGCGAATTATCGTGGTTTAGTGGTTGCTTACTAGAATCTTATGTGAACGACCAAGAGAAGAAGGTAGGTAGGTAGAAGTGATGCAAGAATTTGCGTCTGATAGTCAAGTGATGCGGAGATGGAGCGTTTTGTTACAATAATTCTCGTGACGGACTCTGGCTGTAAGTCTTGAATCGAAACGGTGAATTTTTGGAAGAGTAATATGTTAGAGATTGTTATCTCCCATATTTCGAAGAAAGGTTTGCCCCACGCAAGGTATCTTGCTCTGGTAAGTTCCGGGCACTTGCGAGGGTTTTCTTCTCGTTTGTGTCTTTGCAGCTGCGACAGTACAGATTAAAAGGAATGCCAAGCTTGGCTGCAGGGGTTCCTATTGCCCAGTGACCCGTACAGATGGCCACAACGCGTGCGATGTCTGTTCGTTTGTTTTCGTATGATTTTAAGTTGGTCACGTCTCTCTGGATATGGCACACCTAGTAAGGTAGTTAAATTTGTGCTTGGCTGAAAAGGAGTGTTCGTTGATTCCTCCTTTGACGGTTCCTAATGGCATGAGAACTTCTGTTGGAAGTATTAAGATAAAACTTCACCACAAAGAGATGCTACGATAGGAGAGGAATACGATACCTATGGGACGCCAATGTCCACCAAGTGCAATGGTTCAACAGAGATCTTTACAACAGAGGTGGCTCTGTTTTGAATACATTCGCCCAGATAAATCTTGTCCCATATGACAGTTTATCATCCTACCTTTCACAATATAATTAGAGAACAGATACTAAGAGCAATGAGCGGATTAAGAAAATTGGAGAGCATCGCTTAAAAACTGCTTCTTGGATTTCTATAAAATTTTCTTTACAACCGACTATTACTGGATCACCTGTCGTTGACGCAGTTGGTCATACCATACAATTCCTTGTTGTATCGTTGTTCAGCAGAGGATTCTGATCCCAAAGAAACAGCGATTAGCAAGACTTATTATTCTCTTGATCTCAGCACTGATGGCTGAGTTTATAGCGGAGACTGATAGACAAAGATTCTAGCTACTTTTGAAGTCATATCTGTCCGAGAAGTTGGTGTTGTGCGTTCTTTTTTTTGACAGCATGCACTTTGTTGATCGTTAAACCCATATTGGTCGCTTCAATCTCAATATTCTTGAGTGCGCTACTGATATCACGCTGCGTTCTTCCGATTTTGTCAATAGAGTGTAGAAAAATTATTCCTTTGATTGGCTGATTGTACCTTATGTTAAGAAAGGGGATCCAATTAAAGGGGTATATGTCTTTTAAGTCTCACCGGAAAAGTCTTTGCTAAGATGTTGGACGCGCGTTCCAGAGCTGTGATCGGGTCCAGGTTGGGCGATGAGCAGTGCGGTTTTTGTCCAGGTAGAATTACAACCGACCAGCTATTCACTATTAGAAGGGTACTTGAGAAGCTCTGGAAGTATGCCAAACCTATCTATAGGTGTTTTGTGAATTTGGAGAAAGGATTCGATCCCTCGAGATAAATGTTGGTGTGTACTGCCAGAGTATGGGACTCACGGCGCTGTCTGAGGGCCATTCAATCTCTATACACAAACTGTAAAAGCTGTGTTCGGGTGAACGGCCTTAAATTGGCACCTATCACTTTGGACGTTGGACTTCGCCAGGGATACGTTTTGTCACATCTCCATTGTGTGTATGGATTGGATGTTACCGCGCAGCCGTGGCGGGGAACGGTTCGTATTGACAGAGTTAAGAATAACTCATCTGCTTTTTGCTAATGACTTGGTTATTCTGGGTTCCACCCAGACCGAACTTCAGCGCGCACTAGATAGGTTCGTCGCCGTCTGTGTTGAAGCTGGGATGAAGGTAAATGTGAATATATCAGAAGTAATGGTAAGTTTCCGAACACCTCTTCAATGCATGTTAGCGGAGTCCCATTGAAACAGGTGTAGAAGTTTAAGTATCTCGGGGTCCTACTCGCGAGTGATGAAAGAAGCAATACTGAGTTATCCTGTGGGATTGATCAGAATGGAGCAGTTTTAAGACAACTTGATCAGTCAGCTCAGGATGGCCGAACTTGGCATCGAGGCTAAGGTATCGGTCTTTAATTCTGTGTTTGTTCCGACCCTCACCTATTGTCATGAGGTATGGGTAAAGACTAAAAGAATAAGATCGAGGATACCAGCTGCCGAAATGAGGTTTCTTCGTTGTAGTGCTGGGTCAACTCGCCGAGATCGGGTTAGGAACACCAGAATACGCTAGATATTCGACGTCGAACAGCTACTTCTTCGAACGGAAAGGTCCATACTTCGATGGTTTGGGTACGTTAAACGCATGCTCCCAACTCGGCTTCCAAGACGTGCCTTGGTAGGGCGTTCCCTGGATGAAGACAGACTTCTAGACTTCTCAGCTCTACCCTTATGGGGATAGCTCCTGATGATTTAGAGTCGATGGCAGAAGATCGGGGGATGTGGAGGGCCCAACCTGCGACCCTCATAGTGGATTTTAAAATGATGATGATGTCGGCGTGAGTATTGCACACATTTTTGAAAGAATTCGCTTTCAATAAATGCGAGTCATTATTTTTGATTAATACTGTATTTGCCTAGAATTTCGAAATATTGATTAACACAACAACAACTCAGCACTATTTCTGTGGCACGAAAATAGATCACAAAAAATACGGAGTTTTGTGGATATTATTGTATATGGAGCAGCGGATTAAAAGAAGTAATTGAACTAAAACATCTTTATACTCGCCATAAAGGCACAATTACAGATTTTATTTTTTGCATTTGTAATCATAACAGTTAATTTATTTAAAAACATATGCGGCAACAAAATTGCACATTGATATTTCTTTAAGTCTACAGAGGTTATTATTCTTTTACAGCAACAAACACACAAGCATAAGTAATTTCTTGAATATTCGATAATGGAATATATGTTCTCATATTATTGTTGAACAAGAGAAAAACTGTTTTTATTAAAACAACACGTACAGTATAGTAATGCAAGCTGAATTAAATATTATATCATTTTAATGTACCTCCTCTCTTCTAGGTGTAATCTCAAAATCATGTTGTTACTTTGTTTCACTCTTATATTTCAAACATTTGCTAAATTTACATACAATTAATAAATTCTTTTAAATCATCTTGTACTGGTCGACTGAATGATTCGGTTTATTCCTCTGCCACACCAGCGGCACCAGTTTCCAAAATAGCCTCGAATGCGAATGGTTGAAAAGCGTAACCTTGACCGGTGTAGAATTTACTCTGGAACTCGACCCTAGAAGTGAAAGAAAACACCATGTAACTTCATGTGGGAAAAAATATGTGACTTATGCTTACCAATGTAAACGTAAAGTATGTAGGAACGCTGATAAGCCCTCCATCAAGACCAAAATACCAACAGTGAGGATAGCCCAAAATGCGAATACAATCCATAACATGATGCCACCCAACCACCCATCCTGCCGTAAGCCAATCGATAAGACCATGTTCCACAAGACTTCAGCGAGCTCTGGCGAATGAATGTGGGAAAAAAATGTAAGACAATCCTCACATTGGAGTAAAGGTTAACTTACGAGCATGAGCCAAAGACAAAGCCCACAAACGTAAATACGATGCTGTATGCGAAACAGATCCAAGAACGTATTCGATGGTGTGGATGCCTTGATGAATCAAAATCTCTGACATTTCCTCCTCCTCGTGATGTCCACCGCCATGACCACCCGCTCCACCATCGGTATGAGTCATACCATCAGCATTGATTCCAGCTTCAGCATCTCCATTTCCAACTGGATTAATCGGTTGAATCTGCAAATGAATCCCGGATTAATATCTTGCAAACGAGACAAAAAGGCACACACAAAATGAAACAAAACAATACGGAAACAAAAAACATCTAACTGGTTAACAAACAACTAACCTCTTCCTAGTGTTTTAGAATTGGGAATGTTTGTGGTTTACAAATAGAGTAAAAATATAATTAGAAGTACGTCTAAACACACGCCACACACACAAACAAATTAGAAACGAATGAGGATTAATGAAAGCGTTTTGTGTGGAATCCATTTGAATGGCAAACCTTCAAATGAATTCTAGTACCAAGCGGGTGACTACTACAGATGAAACATGTTACTACATATCATACTTACGTTAGCATTCTTTCTCTGCTTCATGATGTGCAGCGGCTTGCCGAGGAACATCACAGGAACACAGGCCAAAGCAATCAAAACAAATAGAGTTTCAAAGAACGACTGTCCGGCATACATGTAGGCACTACAGCCCTCTGTTGGTTTATTTGGCGCCTTAAACAGTACCATGTTGATGAAAGTAATGAGGATCGACGGAGCACAGGTGGCCGAAAATGGTGCTACAAAGAACATTTACATTTCAAATCGTTAAATAAAACAACAAACTAATATGCTATACCATCTCTATCGGCGGCATATCGATTCCACTTGATGAACATCAACAAAACCATGTAGAAGAACAGGAACAACAAGAACACCATTTGTGGAATGAATTCGAAAATAATCGAGATACGATTCTTGAAGTACCGATGGTTGTGCCAACTCATGGTTACACCGAAAATCATGTGGATGACACCGAAAATAATGGAAATTTTCATCTTGTAGGCATTTTGGAAAATAATTTTATTAGCGCTGGCAATCTGCCATACGGGATCCATTCCAAAGGGATAAGGGTACTTCTCGTAGTCATCGGTAGATGGATTCAACTGTAATTGCTTGTTTGTCATAACCGTGGATGTGTTGTAGTGCACCTTCCAATGTGATCCAAATATATTCAACGACTTCGAGAAGATGTCGTTGTAAATGAGCCCAGTGTACATGGAGAATACTCCCATGAGAAAGATGATGTAGCGTCCACCAAAGAATATATTCCAGATTTCGTTGTCAGTTTTGCGGGCAGCCAATCCCTTTTCCTTGCGTATCATCCACAGTCCGAATAGTGCCATGATTGCTCCATGTCCCAAGTCACCAAACATCACAGCGAACAGGAATGGGAAGGTAATAATCGTATACGGAGCCGGATTCATTTCACGGTAAGTAGCCACACCATACGCATCGATGAGTGCTTGAAAAGCCTTGGTGAACTTATTTGTGCGGTTATAAGTTGGAGGATTCTCAAACGTTTGCATTCGATTAAGAATCGGCGGAACCGATGAGCCCGAACGTTCCGTACCACGACGCAAAGCCAGCTGAATGGTTTCTATATCCAACACTGGCACCCAGCATTCAGCAATCAAACACTTCTGAGTAACGTCCAAGTTGAACAGATTCAGCGTATGGTAGATTGCCTTGATCTTTCGGACTTTGACAAACCAATTTTTTAGATTCTTAGCGGCGGCTACCAATACCCGGTGACGATGATCTTGGGTCTGTCCCAAGACAGTGTTGAGATCCTCAATACGAGTCATAACTCCCATGGCCATTTCACGACGATCAGCCGGTGCCTCAGGGCAGGGATACAGTGTAGCTCGGAAGCCTTCGCAGATTTTTTTTACACGAGTTTTCAATTGGTCACCTTGGAAGAAGATGATGAACACTGACTTGTAAACTTGATCACCCTAGAGGCGTGGAGACGGGATTAGCACTGAAATCGGAGCGAAAACTTGTTACTTACATTAGCTGGATCTTCCAAGGGAGATTCAATCATAGCTTGACGTAGAAATACATTTCCGCGACATGCACGCCACAGCATTCTTTCAAACGCTGGCAAACGTTCACGAAGGATTACTCCAGCCACAAAGCTGTGCAGATATTTTTGTGAGAATGGAAAAATAATTCAATCAAAAAATATATACGGATTAAGATGTTTCTCTTAAGTTTTTGATATTCACTGGAGACAAAATACATAACTTTTCGAAAGAACTCTGTTACTCGCTTACAAGTTTCGAATCAAATCGGTACACGACATCTGTTGCATTTTCAGTCAGTCACAGATTAGTCTGAATTGAGTTCTGAGAGTCAAATGTGACTTTGCCCCTCAGCAAGCATATTGTACTTAAAAAGCCGGTTACGAAAGATTTCAATGCCCAGGAAGAATCGGGATTCCTCTTGCGCAGAATTTCTTGTCCCTTCGCCATTCAATTATACACGTTTCCTGCTGGGAAATTTTATGAAAAGCAACCTTGTCTCAGACCTTCCCGAGGCAATTGTGAGAGTAATCAGATACTCGTTTGGCAGCCCCAGATGCTAGATTGAAACTGACTAAAAAGCAACAGACACAAATGGAATAGGATGTGAGTTGAATAAAGGTAAATAAATAACTTCTATATTCTAGTAGATGTCCTTTTGTACTAACTTATTGTCCAGTTGAGGATGGAAACCCATTCGTTGAATGCAGTGTCCTCAAATGGCATCGAAAATGGATATAAAGGAGCGAAAGAAAATCAACAAGATCAAGTCACATTTTAAGAGCCCATGTTATTTAGCTGTTTGGACTGTGCTCTGATGGTAATAAACTAACAAAATATCCATCAATGCTTTTCTGCTTGAAATAATGACTATTGCTACAGAATTCAGCATAGTTCTTTCGAGCCTTGGCATATTAACTTAATCGCACCTCGAATCCCTTGGAAAGAACTCTCTGAAATCTCTCTTGAGTGGACCCCAGTGGTGACAACATTTGTTGTTGTCATGAAAGTAAAAAAACCTTAAGTTAAGAGATTAGCCTATATCCAAAAGATGGGTGTTCGTTTGAGGCATTCAAAGATGAGGCAGGCATCTTTTCTATTCAACTGAATATATCAAAGTATTTTCGTCTCCCAGACTCTGCTCCAGGCGGAGCTTCTCGCGATTCGGGAAGATAGTCAAGCCGCTTTCAAAGCCATTGATGCGGTTACCATATCCTTAAAACTGGTAGAGCAATACCGGCTTGAAATCAATCAACTAAGTACCTACTCCATAATTACACTCATCTGGATCCCAGGTCTAGATATAGGCTCCGCTATAAATTCAGACAATGACACCGGCGCTGAGATTAAACGAAGAATAACTCTTGCCAATCGCTGTTTTCTTTGGGCTAAGAAGGCAATTGAGGAGCAAAGCCCTCCCTCGAACAACTAAGTTGGCCCTTTATAAGTCCTTAATCGTCCCAGTCCTGCTCTACGGCGCAGAGGCATGGACTCTATCTAAAGCGGATGAAGTTTCGAGAGGAAAATTCTTCGGGTGATTTTTGGTCCCGTCGCATAGACGGGGAGTGGAGGAGGAGATACAGCGACGAACTGTACGGGCTGTACGGCGGCATCGACTTAGCCAGAAGAGTGAAGGTCCAACGACTGAGGTGGCTGGGACATGTAGAGCGGATGGACACCAATGCTCCAGCTCGGAAAATCTTCGAATCCACACCCGAGGGTCAGCGCAGTAGAGGAAGACCGCGACTCAGGTGGCGCACGGAAGTGGAAGGGGACCTCAACCAACTTAGCGTGCGAAACTGGAGACAGCTGGCAAAAGATCGAGATCGCTGGCGACGCTTGTTGATTGAGGCCCAGGACCACCCCGGTCTGTAGCGCCACCTTAAGTAAGTAAGTAAGGATCCCAGGTCATAGAAATCATTGGGGCAATGAGCGTGCCGACGAGCTGGCCAGGAAAGGATCGACCCTTAACAGTTCACTTGCGGAAAGTGTCGATATTCCGCTGGGCACTGAGCACCTCCGGCTTGCCAACCATAGGGGAAACGGTTTGTCCAGCTGCGTCATTTCAAGAAATACATGGTCTAATTGCAACAAAGCTTAGTCAAGAGAGCTGCTTGGCAAATCAAGACCAGATATTGCCAGAATTGTAGCCATTATCACGGGCCACTGGCTAGTTGGAGACCATGCAGTCAGGCTGCAAGGATATTAATAAGAAAGAATCTCTACTTCATTTCCACTCCAGATGTCCGGCCCTGGCTAGGACCAGATAGCGTACTTTGGGCAAACCATTCTTCGTGGACCTCGGCGAGATAGCTGGAAAAAGAATTGGAGAACTGATTCGGTATCTGAACTCCAGCGGCTGGATTTGACCACATCTTCCCAACACAACCACCCACACACAAATAGGTTTAAACGTGTTTCGTGGTAACAAAACCCTAGCGCTAATTGAGTTCTCAGGAACCGCCACTCTACCTACAGAGGGAAAGAGATTTAATTGCACTCATGTACATATTTAGAAAGCTAAGCCGCTACAAAATCGCTTGGTATTCCTGTTTTTTAAATCCAAAATAGTTACATATAGAAACTCTGGCAGTACTCCGTAAACTGATGATTTAGTCATTCTTCACTGGATTCCAGACCACAGTTGATTGACTTTTTCATTCCTACGTACGCCATAAAATCATTTATTAAAAAAATGACTCGACTTGTTATTGAATAAAAACAGTAAACGTTTATTGATTTATACCATAATCAACATAATAAATTGTAGTGTCTACAAATGCCTTCATTCATTTTCACGAAACGAGTAATAGGAAACCGTGAGAACAAGATAATCTGTTCATTGACTCAATAAACCTCTTTAAAGATATCATAATACGGTGTTGTTTACCTAATAAACAGTTTAGATGCAATGTAATGAAAGAAATTCATCGTTTTATTGAAGGGCTTAATCGAGTGGTTTTTGACTGGCCTTAAATCGTTTTCATTTCGCTAAGACAACCTAGAATCTATAAGACTTTGTATAGGATTTGACAAAGTTTAAGCAATCGAATCAACTTGTCGCTGAATACATTTAGATCTTCACGAGAAGACTTAAGGTCTGCGTGACAAAGCGCACATGCAGGAAGTGACGGTTTTGTAAGGAACCTATGTTTCTAAACGACGTTATATGTGTGACTTGGTCTTGGGCTGTGTGCTCATAACCTTTCTCGTCATCGCATCATCTGCACAGGTCATCATGGCTTAGATTTAATCTTTGTACGGTACTTAAACATTTTAAGGCCGATAAGTAGGTATGGCTACCACCAGTGACAGGGTTTTCCTATCCCATGGTTAGGGATTTACACATAGTATTTGGTTTCATTAGGGATATTCCTTCTATTTTCCCTTTAAGGTCACAAAGTGGAGCTTGCCTTCGGTAAAGGGCAGATCCATTCCTTGCCAGTTCATCATCTCCAATGCCTACATCCATTTTTAAGTGTAGGTGAATATGGATTCATTATTTAAGATTTCATGTTCCTCCCATTGCTTCCTGCTGGGTTTTTTTTTCAAATGGAACACTGCAGACGGAGTCAACAGTCAAATAAGTTGGTTCTATAATGTTTTATTACGTGCTAGCACAACCATCAGACTGAAAGCCTCCTCCCCATGGTCAAATAATCATATTGGACACTCCTCGATATTAGATTCCCTAACTTATATTCCGAAAAACACTGAGTACACACCGTCCAAGTTGAATTTCAACCTCAACTTGCGAAGGGTGTTGACGTTAGAGACGATCACTTCGTTCATCTCTATACCGACGTTTCTAAAACCGAGAACGGAGTGGGAGATGGTGTCCGATATGCTTAACCTGAGCATCACCTTCCGTCTACCTGACCACTGTAGCGTTTTTCAGGCGGAAATCATGGCGATCAACGAAGCTTTATTCTGGCTTTAGCATAATGTGATATCCTTCAAGGACATCAAAATCTTTACTGATAGTCAGGCTGCTATAAAAAAATCTCTGGAATCAGTAAGTCGCTCATCTCTCATGGAGATGGCGGAATATTTTAACATTCACCTATGCTGGGACATTCAAAGGTACTATGGGACATTCAAAGGTACTATTCTGGACATCCTGCCGAAACGAAGGAGTATGGGTATTCCACTCGCTTCATGTAAACTACTCTTAGAGTACGACGCGATCAGCAAGACAAACCAAAGATGGAGGAACGGTATCAGGTACTTTATCTCTGGCCTATGCTAAATCTAACTTGATTTAAAAATTTGATTTTGCTCAAAGGTCGCTCATAAGCACCGTCATTGGTGTTTTTACTGTGGATTGTCCCATTGGCCTTCATGTCAAAACGATGGGCCTCTTCTCAAATGACTTCTGCAGGGATGAAGAAAAGAAAGAAACGATCCTCCATTTCCTATGCACTTGTCCTGCCCTATCCCAACTAGGACCCTACCACTTCGACAACTTGGGCGAACTATCGCATGCTGACGTCAAAAGTGTTCTCACCTTCATCAAGAGCTCCAATTGGTTTAAATAAAGTGAGTGACGTTATTCAGGGTAAAGATCAAAGCGGTATCACAAAGATCCTTCCTGGCCTACGTGTGTCTGTGCTTTGCACGTTATAGGTACCTATAATGTTTTATTCAGTAAAGTTAAGAATGTGGCCGTTTAGGGTAGGAGGGTACGCGACAGCGTTGACTTAAAGCGATTTGTTAAATGTGAAACTGATTGTAGAGGCTTGTTTGTTGAGGCTCAAGTTCACCTCGGACTGTTGCGCTACCTAAAGAAGGTATACAGCCTTGGCCAAATGTATTAGGCACCCCTTTCTTTTTTACTTTACTGTGAAATCCTTTCCCGTCATTCATTTATTTGAATGGTATGACTTATGGCATCATAATACGAGGTTAAGAAAATAATTTATATTTTAAGAAAGGTCATTAATGCACTTTTGTGATGCAACAACGACTTTATGGATTTTTTCCCCATATAGGAACAGCGCGGAATCATTGCTCGAAATCGACAGACGCGTGCCTCATTTTTTTTCTATTGCTAGTAATTGTGAAGTGTGTGTTCACTTTTATTATAAAACGCCGAAAGCAAGTGAACTGAATCCGGGAAAACGTGTGAAAATACAGCTTTTAATTGAAGAAGGGAAGAATCAAATTCAAATTGCACACGTTGTTCAGTCCAAAGCGCAATTAAACGGTATGGACAGACTGGTTCGCACACAAATCGCGAAAAATCCGGGAGGAAAAAGATTACCACGCGTCGGGAGGATCGATTTTTAATACGATCTTTTCTTAAAACTCGGAACAAAACCTCATCTGAACTTGCTGCTGAGTTGTTGAAGGATCAAAGAAAAAAAATTTCTTCCAGAACCGTTAGATGAAGACTCAAGGAAGCTGGACGTAAAGCATCCAAATCAAGAAAGAAGCCGTGGCTCTCGGTAAAAACAAGAAGGCATGCGTGGAATGTGCGAAAAAACAAGTATATTTTACGGAAGAAAATTGGTTCAATAATCTTACTCTGAGATACGTTTTATTTATGAATCACTTTTAATTTTGACATCAAAAAATTTAACTAATTTTGATGTTCTCTAGACAAATTAATCGTTTTAAAATAATGCTTTTTTTTACAATTTTTGGATATTTGACAACCCTGGTGTGATTTTTGCGAGGTGAAGGATTGACGAAGAGTACAACCTACTGTCAAGCACGGTGGAGGTAGTATAATGATCTAGAGATGCATAGCCGCCAGTGGTGTGGGCGAAATGCATGTGGGTGACGGTCGGATGGACTCCTCCAAGTTCAAAAATGTGTTGGAAAATAGGCTTAAAATATCTTTTTCCAAAATTTTCGAGGATACCAACATGGAAAATGTTTAATTCACCCTGCCACAAATCAGCCCTAAGCATGAGGTGGTTTAAAGACAATTGCATAGACCTGCTTGAGTGGCCTGCGCAGTCCCCGGCGCTCAACCCTATAGAATATCTATGGGCTATTCTAAAGCGTAGGATCCTGCAGCACTCAATAACATCAAAAGAAGCACTTAAAAATGTGTTACACCAAGAATGAAGCGATATTTGTTCGGAAGAGTGCCGTAAACTAGTCAGCTCTATGCCCACCAGAGTCGCCCAAGTCATAAAGGCCAAAGGCGGTCCAAACGAAATATTAATTTTATCTAATAAAATGAATTATAAATCATATCCGCTTACTTTGATTTTGTTTAATCTTATTATTTTGGAATATATTGATAATTTTAAGGGGTGGCTAATACATTTGGCCAAGGCTGTATGTTTATAGATTTTAGTTCGTTTAGAGCATTGGAAATTCTTGAGTTATGTTTCTATTAAAAAGTAGAAATAGAATATTAACTACAAATTTGGTTCATACAATTGTAAGCGAGTGACATATTCTTTTACCTTTAGTTTTTAATACCTTTAAAATCAATTGTGTTTAATTCCAATAAATGTATATATATTTTTTTTAAAAATGCACATATTCATTTGTCATAGCACAAAAAAATAAAAAATAAAAAATAATAAAGGGAAACTCAAAAACTGGGAGAGAAAAACGAAGAATCATTCTATTCTACTTGCACAACAGAACATATCAACTACAAGTTTTTTTTAACGTTTAAAAATAAAATAAATAATGTAATTCATTGAAACAAAGCAAAAATAATAAAAAATAAAATTTTTAAAGCACAGACAGTTTGATAACAGACATGTATCATTTGTTTTTTGTTGAGAATATGGGTAACATTCAGTTCATAGACATATTTCTTTAAAAATTAGAATGAAACAGATGGGTTTGTTGTTGATTATTAAAAAAAAAAAAACTATGGAATAGTGCATGATTTTATTTTTGAAGACAATTACAGAAATGAAAACGAGGAAAAGCACTAAAATGTAAAATTTGATGAAGACTGATAAACATTTTTGCAAAATGTAAAACTTTGCTTTGAATTATTTTCGTTTTTTTTTTTTTTTATGTTACCAACCATGGCAGATACTCTTCACCACGCTCATGTGACTTTTCCAGAAAACTAAACAAAAAAAATATAATTAAAGATAGAAAGTTTTTTCAAAAAATAATCCTTGTTGGGAGAGAGATTTTAATACGTATAACAAGGTCTACACAGAATACCAATTCGTCTAACTAACTTATTGCTAACAATTGAAATTTGTGATACTTGGAAAGAGTAGGTTGTTTGCTACTTACAGTATGTGATCTACTTACGTTCCATGAAGGCAATTTTAAACTCTTTATAGATTGAGTTATGTTTCTGAAAGAGTTTGGGCCTAAATCTATTACCATTCTTAGAGGGAAACGAATGAGTTGGACGGTTTTAGTCCTTTTTTTGTACTATTACTAGGGGTAAGCTATAACTTTGTGGTCGCCGTGGCCCCAGCTGTCTCCACCGAACATTTTTCGCAGCACCACATCTCGTCCGGGAATGATAAGCCTCCGAGAGTACAATTTTTCATGAAAGAGCTTCTCAATTCGTTGTCGGAGTCGGCAATAAATTGTAGGTCCTTTCCCTCCGTGCGAAAAATGTAACACGCACAACATGAATGGTTGCGAGAAGCTAGGTTTTAGCTCACCTCGAGCTGTCGCTACAGCTATTTAATAATTTTTTTAATAGGGGTCGCTGCGTATCAGTTGTAAAAGCGTTAGACTGGTGTGCTAGCTGTGTAGGTTTGAGCCACAGCAATATCAACCACCGATTTTTCATCTGTCAGCTAACAATGACATGCTTCGGAGAGTATAATTTGTCATGAAGAGGCTCAGAGTCGGTAATAAATCGCAGATCCTTCCTATTCGTGTGAAAAATGTAACACGCACAACATGCATGGACTGCAAAATAGTGCTCGTCACGGCTGCACCGGGAAGTGAAGCACATCACCATGCATTGAATTCATTGCTTTGCATTGTTGGCATCGTAATTGCTCCACGTTCAATGGAATACGCGGACTAAGGCTAAGTAAATCAAAGGCAGACTAACCACTGTGAGCAAATGCACCGGGCTTAGCCATCACCACGCGACTGCCGGATCACTGTAGTGTGTTTCAAGCGGAAATTACGGCAGTCTGCGAAGCTGCGGCTTGGCTTTCAATTAATGCGATAGATTGTAGCGCTATTGTACTATACATAGATAGTCAGGCAGCTATTAAAGCCTTGGAATCGCCGACAATACGATCAAGGTTGGTAAAGCAATGCCGCAGATCTCTTAACGAGATTGCAGATAGGTGCGACGTAACCCTGTGCTGGGTCCCAGGACACAGGGACGTTCCAGGCAACTGCAGAGCGGACGAGCTGGCAAAAGAAGATGCAGGACGGCTTCTCCCCGAAAACCTGGGGGGACCCCCTGCGCCCATAGAATTGATCAAGTTCCTCCTTGACAGAGATGCCAAGAAACTGGCAAACCGCAGGTGCAACAACATCAGCACTTGTCTCCTGTCAAAACAAATCTGGCCCAAGCTGGATTTAAAGAGACTTTTATCTACTAATCGGAAAAATCTAGGTTCACTAGTAGGAGTCCTTACCGGACATTGCCTGATAGGCAGGCATGCACTTAGATTGGGGGTCCCCTCCAACGATTTCTGCAGAAGCTGCAGGGACGAGGAGGAAGAGGAAACCACGACCCACTTACTTTGTACATGTCCTGCTCTTGCGACGCTTAGAAGAAGAACCCTCGAGGAATACTTCTATGATGATCTTAACGATCTTGCTGAACTAGACATCCAAAAGATAAGCAACTTCATCTCTGGGACGAAATGGTTCAAATGTTAGGGTTAACACCGCTACGACTGCCCACTTCTGTTGTAGTTATGCCACATTTTCTGGTTCCCTGGTGCCGGTAAGCCGGTTTACTTCGTTGTGGTATCACAATGGACCATTCTGGCCTAAGTGTGTCCCTGCCTAAGCGGGGACAGCCACCTAACCTAACCTAACCACTGTGAGCCACAGGGCGAATTTTAACTTTGGCTGCGGTCACGTCTAACGCTTGCAGGAGTGTAGGCTTTTTAACCCGTGCACGCTTGTAAATCCACTTCCTTCAAGCATGAAACATGACCAACACATGGATTAGCCGTAGTTTTGATTAACAAGATTTACAAGCGTACACTCGTGAACAAGCTTAGGTTAGAAGACGTGACCATAACAAGCATTATGAAAGGAAACCAGGGAATCACGATAGAGTCAATAATTATCAATCTCCTCAAGTATGTGATTACTATTTTTAAACCATAATTATATACGAACACTTTAAAGGTTGTGTAATGCCACTTCATAATAAAAACATTTTTCGCAAAATTTAATGACTGTAATCGAACAAAATTATGTGATAAGGTTCATCTATGACCTCTCAACTTAATTGGAGGCTGTTTGTATTCCATTGAAATATAACTTTATACCACAAGTTGTGTTTACGATAATAGCTATAAGCTATGACGAATCAGGGTCTTTTAAGTAAACACTTATAATTAGGTTGATCGTATTCTTTTGTACACTATTAGTGAAGGGCACTTTCTGCTTATCTATTATCGATGAATTTTGAATTTTCGATTAATTTTAAATCCGCGATTCAGAAAAAAAATTAAATAATTTCATATCGCCAGCATACATTAGTGCAGAAATTGAGGTCAGCAAAATGCCTGTTGTGTCTGCTATTCCGGTGTCACTTCAATTTTTCTGAGGGGAATGACGGAAATAAAATATTCACCGTTAAGCATAGGTTTGCTAGGGAGA